>OX637535.1:9580000-12272500 GCA_951800035.1 Linnaemya tessellans
TTCATGATTGCAATTTTAGAGAAAAGGAAAAAATTTCGAGGGGAAAAAAGGGGAATTTAATTTTAGCATGAAATCATTCACGGGGAATTTTTGAAATTTTTTCAAGATTGCAATTTTAGAGAAAAGGAAAAAATTTCGAGGGAAAAAAAAGGAATTTAATTTTAGCATGACATCATTCACGGGGAATTTTTTCAAGATTTCAATTTTAGGAAAAAGGAAAAAATTTCGAGGGAAAAAGGGGAATTTAATTTTAGCATGAAATCATTCACGGGGATTTTTTTTCATGATTTCAATTTTAGGGAAAAGGGAAAAATTTCGAAGGAAAAGTTATTCATGATAGGAGTGAATATTTTCAAGAGCTGTTGAACACTTAATTCCATTTTTTTCCATTACATTTTAGGTAAATTATTTGATCCATTTTTTTCGACAGCAGAAAATTGCTAAACAGCCAAAACACTTTTATATTAAACAGGATAAATAGCTGAAACTGGGAAGAGTACTTTCAAGAGGAGTTCACCAATATAAAAAGAAATACCGGCCTAATTTCAGACTTCTTCCTATTTTGAACAGACCTCGTAGTAGATTGAAGACCTACAAGGCATTCCTTCACTTGTAGACAACAAATAAAATGTTTCGCAAAAATATTTTTTTTTATTTCGAAAATTAAAATTTTTTTTCTTTTAAACAATTAAAGTGCTGTTGGCATATTTTTACCATTTTAATAAAAATTTGCTTATCTGTGACGATAATGTGCCATTAGAGCTTGATATGCATGCTTTGAAATATATTAATGGCCCTTTGATTTGTGTCTTTCGTATCTTTTGCATATTTTATTAGATAATAAATCCTTGTCAAATTAATAATATTACAAATGTTTTCTTATAAAAATCACTTTGCTAAAAAAGAATAATTTCCAATTATTTAAGTAACAATACTTTGTGTAATTTTTTTGCCAATTAAACTTCTTTTTATACACATTCAGAGAGTGCAGGTAAACAAAAGCAACCATTTAAATAGTGATTAAATTTCTCGTGGCATAAATTATGGTCAAATTCATTTGGTCTCAGCCACACATTTTTGTACAATATGCCGTGGAATGAGGTGGATGTATGTGTGTGTGTGTGTGTGTGTGTATTTTTCCTATAAATTCATAATATTTAAATTTCATTGATTACTTTTGCGATTGAATAAATTTCTAAATTGAAAATTCCCATGTTACAAAATATGACAGCATGTCACAACGTCAACGAGTAGAATTTGTTAAATTGTACATTTTTAAAAGTCCAACATTTTGTATGATTCATGGCAAAGTGAAAAAAAATGAAATTTACATGGAAAATATGTGAAAATTCCTGAAGACATGCCAAGTCGAGTGCATTTAGGTAAAATGAATTTCAAAAATTTAAATCTTTTCAAACAAATTATTTCAAATAAACTTTTCGTTTTATGATCCCCTCCAGTTATGGTGCAATATTTGATCATAAATAAATAAAATGTAGCAAATATTTTCGTAAACCGTTTTTTGTTTTGTTTATGCAAACATTTTTTGTTTTTTTTTTATTATATGTAATAATAAATTACTGGCGTGTGTGCTTGCAGTTAGACGAATGCTATTTGTCTTCTTTATTTTGCGCAAAACGAACAGCACGCTGGGGAAATCATTGTTTTTACAACACACATCACGATTTTTCAAACAAGAATTTCAAGAGCATAAGTTGTCTAAACTTTTTAAATTTCTCTAATGAAATGAAAATTGCGAAAATTTTATATAAATTAAGCGAAGAGAAAACAAGAAATTAATTGCAAGTAAAAAATTACACTAGTGATTGGTTTTAAAAAGGTGGCGATCGATTCTAGTTGTAGTATTTTATAAAAATTGTTCCAAAATTATTCATAAGAAGATGGAATAATTTTGGCAACTTGTACTGCAAAACCGTCCGTAAACTTCTCAAAAGTGTGACATATTTGACTTGTTGACTTGTCTTAATAATAATCGGTGGTCGTAGGGAGGGACACGTCTGTACTCATTTTCATCAATTGCAATTGGCAATTTCCAACAGCCTCTTGTTACATTAAAAGAGTTGGGGAGAGGCTGTCAGCGACAGTTTTACTAAAAGCGAATTAAACGTTCACTTACCTATAAAAACTGCATTTCATTTGATTTTTCCAATTTTATCTCCTCCGTAATTTCGATCGATACTCAAGATGTATATCGTATGCGATATATTATACATTCACTAATTCACTGCACTTCACAATTTTTTTTTTTTTTTTTTTTTTAATTATTGCACAACTTTATTTTACCGACAACGATTTTTTTTATAATAACGATTTTTAGCGATATATAATGATTTTATTACCGATAACGATTTTTTTACCATCACATTATTTCATAATTAACAATAACTAAACGAAGGCGGATCACGGTCGCGATCGCGTTACTTAATCGATAACGATTCTTAACGACGACTTATTTAAACCGACATTATTTCATAATCAACAATAACTAAACGAAGGCGGATCACTGTCGCGATCGCGTTACTTATACGATAACGATTTTAAATATAACGATTCTTAACGACGACTTATTTAAACCGATAGCACATTTTAACGATAACGCTTTTGAGCTTTCCCGAGATGCACACGCGACAATACACAATTAACGATATTTAGCGATTGGTAATGATTTTCTTAACAATAATTATATTTTTTATTTCACTAATTTTTTTTATTTATTTTATTTATTTTTTTTTATTTTTTTTTTTATTTTTTTTTTATTTATTTATTTTTTTTATTTATTTTTTATTTATTTATTTTTTTTATTTATTTTTTATTTATTTATTTTTTTTTTATTTATTTTTTATTTATTTATTTTTTTATTTATTTTTTATTTATTTTTTATTTATTTTTTTTTTTATTTATTTATTTTTTTATTTATTTAATTAATTTTTTTTATTTATTTATTTTTTTTATTTATTTTTTTTTATTTTTTTTTATTTTTTTTTTTGTTTTTATTTATTTAATTTTTATTATTTATTAATTTAACTTTTTTTTAGCCATGAAAATATTAACTACATTTAAGCGAAAGTTTATGAATTACACATTCACTTCCCGATATTTTCCGTTTATGCGCGCTATATTTCAGCCATAACGATTTAAACTATAACCGACAGTTCTTAACAACAGCGAAATTATCTACCGAGAACACAATTTAACGCTAACGCTGTTCAGTGTTTCACCATATACACACATATGAAACAACGGCACTAATACACGAATACAGCAACTTTTGTTTGTGTTAGTATTATATAAATTTTAGCTCCATGATAATCTGAATTTAGGCATTAACTACAAGAGTCCTTCCGCATAGCTGTATACTTTTTTTCAGTTTGTAGTGCATATTCCACTTTTTGGAGGCATATTTTTTTACTTGTTAAATTTTATTTAAATGTCTACAGCTGCTTTTATAGCGGAGCAAAATAATTGTTTCAAATTATGGTTAAATATGTATCAGACTGTAAAAGTTTTAGCTGAGGTAGCTGACGATTTGGTTTTGATGCCTCAAAATTTGTATTGCCTTGCCTATAAAGAAATATAAATCACATTTTTATTAACAATATGTATAAAGCAAAATAAAAATTAAGGTTTTCAATATCGAGAACAGAGTGCAAATTACGGCATTCGATATCGATAGAAATTTCCATTTAAATTGTATTGGAATTTCGATCGATATCGAATGCCGTAATTTGGCGCCACGATCTGTTGTGAAAGTGATTTTACAAAATTTTATAAAACAAAATCACCTATTATAAGGAATATAATATAAATTTTATTTTAAAAACTTTAAATAATCAAATTCTCTATGTTGGCAGCACTGAAAACAAAAGAAAACCCAACAACTGAAAACAAAACGAGATACATAATACCAGCCATACTACATATATAAAAGCGCCGAAGTGTATGCTGCACTTTATATATCAGGCAAAAAAAAATTAATAGAAATCAAAATACATATGAAAATACGGCTCTATTGGAATTGCAGACACAGCATCATAGCGAATTCAAACGCAATCTATAACACTAATTATTATTGTACTTTAAAAAAAATTTGACAATTATGAAATAAGTTTATATTCCACTGTATTTTATGTAATCTATATACCGCAAGTTATTTTACAATTTTATTTTAGCCACTATCAAAGCAAACGTTGTTTATAACTCCTTAGCTTGGACATAAGCCACGAACTTTTCTCATCAACTAAAAGCTTTCTGTAGCATTCAACGTTTTACTGCGCTTTCTATTTGAAAAGAATGCATTATAAAGCTTTTTGATTTTATTTCGTAGTATGGAAAAATATTTATTACAAGTAAAGTTTATATTTACTAAATTAAGAACAAAACTTATTTTTTTTAAGTATTTCGTTATGACTTCTAGTTTTAAATTTTATTTGCAGTCTTTTTTACTGAAACGTATATAATATGCAAAATAATGTCAGGCCATCCACCCACCACTTAATATTTGCCCTTATAATATCTATGCCTTTTATCTTTATCATAGAAAATTGACGCACTACTACTTAAATATATTGTTTCCATTGCCTAACAAGTTTTTCACTCTTTCCACATCACTTTCCTTGTAGGTCGGAAAGTGATGTGGTGCTACGATAAGTGCTAAGAGCACACTTAAGTGCTAAGAGCACACTATCGGCACAATGTACCGATTTTCGTCGGCTCGCTGCAATAAAGTCATAAGTACTAAACCAAAATTGCATTATTTATCAATTAATTCTGGAATAAGTCTATATGGCTTTATTACCAATGCAGTGTGGGTTAATTATTGCCTTATATTTCAATTTATTGAAAAATAAGGCAAATTCAGCTCATTACTTATAACTTTATTTCAGTGAGCCGACGAAAATCGGTACATTGCACCGACAGTGTGATCTTAGCTTTACAGTTTAAAATGTATTACAAACGCATGTATACAAAACAAAGTCCTGCTTCAAGAATATCTTTGCAATGTTCACTTGTTATTAATCTAAAATTTTCATTTTATATACGTACAAAAAATTAAAATCTGCTTCAAGAATATGTTTTCAAAATTCACTTGTTTTTAATTTACAGTGCAGATTAAATTACAGTGCGAGCTCGATGATCGCAACTAATTCTGCCACAGCCGGTTGCGATAATCGCAAAAGTTGCGATAACCGACCCCCAATTTTACATATAAAGTAAAAGCTCAAAATTTTCAATTTTTAATACATAATGTATGTAATTATTTATTGATATGAAAATTAAATAGAAACTTCAAAAATTCGCCTTAAAAAAACTTAAAAATAAAATTCATGAAAAGAAACAGTTTATTACTGGCTTTAGAAAGATGGAATGAATTGGGTTCAATGGGTTTTGTAGAGATTGGTATTGTTTATGTATTCGAATTTGTTTTATTGATAACTTCACAACTTTCTTTATTAAACCCATTACTATTGAGTGATCTGTAGTGCACGCAAAAATAGTTCATACTAACTATGCATAAAAGAACCCAAAGCAGAATAAAAAACTAACTGTAAAATAACGAATAACTTGCCGTGCCGCTGTACACACGAAAAAAAAAGTAAACAAACGTATGTATGTACATATGTACTTTGTAGTTTTTGCATCTTTTCTATGTCCAAAGGCGACGAAGAAAAGCAAACAATCGAACAATCACATTTCTGTATTTAAGTTGCGATAACCGAGACTGATAGTTGCGCTTATAGAGACTTCAATGCAAAAATTTTGGTGGTTGCAAACAACGAGCAGTTGCGATAATAGGTGGTTGCGATCATCGAGCTCGCACTGTATATTTTCAGCAAAAGGTAATACTTGGAACAACAGGGCGTTTACAAGCAAATAGTCCGTTACATAGTTCGACACATAATAAAAATTAGAAATAACTTGAGTAAAAATTTAAATACCTTTTGCAACAGGGTGTTTATAGGCGAATAGTTCGTTACACAGTTGCATAACTTAGTATATTCATATACATTAAAACTATTATCAAAATTATGTTTCCATATATGGAACATACACACGTACATACATCTGTGTATGCGACAGCCTTTTTTATCATTAGCCCAATTCACAGCCTAGTGCAAATAGTATTGCATATATTGCATTTGCAAATTGAGACGGTATTTAAGAGCATTTTTAATATATTTTGTTTTAGGTTAAAATTATTTTGCAAATGCAACAATGCTCAAGACCACTTGCTCAAGATTGTGAATAGGGCTATTATGATTTTGTATTCAAAGTTTCTAAATAAAAGACGTCCTAATACAATAAGAATGATAATTTACCTATCTTATGAAACCAAAGTATTTTCAACGGAATTATATTCTGTATGACGGCGTATCAGAAGAATATATTAGAATTCATCAAGTGCTGTAAGATCTGCTAAGCAGTTGAATAGTAAATATGAGTCCTAAATACAACAGCAACAGGTTACGATGGTTATTGGCAGTTTCTGAACCAATCCACAGTGAAAAATATATTTAACTTTGCATATTAAAAATTTATTCTATATATTACATCCAAAACAAGAACTTGAAGATCATACACAATCTTCCTCCTAGATTTCCTACTATATTACGTCATAGTAACTACAATCACAAAACAATTGAGTCATTTACTAGGGATCTGACACTGTCATTCAATGAGAAATGTAGATCGTCAACCTTTGCTATAATAAGAAATTTACTAAGCAATCGCTAGGATTCTTTCGTCTCGAAAGTGTCTCATTAGCTGATTCCTTTATTAATTTCATTATAATCCCATAAGTATGTATATAGTAGGTTTTTAAGAAAATTTTCCTCTAGACTGTATTACAAACTGTTAGTATATTTAATTTTTAGATCTTAAATGCTGTAGTACTTGAGTAAATTCTCATAAAAATGTACCTTATACAACCATTAAGTTTTAATAAATAAAATTTTAATAATAATAATATACAAAATTAGTTGCTATGTTCAAAATATAAACTATCAATGAGCAATTTGCTAAAAATATATGTGCATCATAGTATAATTTTCTGTTGAAATAAGGTATAAAATATAAATTTTGTATATATGTATGTATGACATTGCAAATTGTTTATTCCATAGAATTCCTTTAATTTCATATGCATGCACGCATGTCTACATAAGTATGCATTTACATAAGTACATACATAAATTTTCGTGAATTGATCCTGTTAAAAGTATGAAGAACGTATCTAGCACTGCATCTTTTGCATACTGTAGGAAGCACTACATGATAATTTAATACCGAAATTTATGAAAATAATGAGAGGCCATTTTAAAATCTGTCCTTACAATACCTATGACTTTTATCTTTACTACAGAGAATTGACGCATTAACACTTAAATATATTGTTTCCGTTGCCTAACATATGTAAGTACCCCTTTCCAAAATAGAAATTTAGCATTGAAATATATGTTGTTAATTAATTAATATATATGTACATCTTTGTAGAAACAATATGTTATATTGCTTAAAGAAATGTTCAATTGCAATCAGCTTACCCAAT
Source organism: Linnaemya tessellans (assembly GCA_951800035.1). NCBI lineage: Eukaryota > Metazoa > Arthropoda > Insecta > Diptera > Tachinidae > Linnaemya > Linnaemya tessellans. The sequence goes on from OX637535.1 coordinate 9,587,568, forward strand.
ACTTTTTAATACAGTCGGTTTAGTCAGGTGCAGTAAGGCAGCAACAAGGTCTTAACACCTACTTCTCTTAGGTTATAATTATAGAGTTCCGACTGGTGTTTTTCGCGCTTTTTGTATTACGAACACTTTCCGAAGTCATACATTTTAATATTACATATCTATGTGTTCCATATTAAAGTCTGCTTCAAAAATATCTTTGCAAAATTGTCTTCTTTTTAACCTTACTTTTTTATATTCTGTATGTATGCCACACAAAATTCTGATTCAAGAATGTCTCTTTGAAAAACACTTGATTTTAATGTAGTGCAGATTAAATGTATAACGAAAAACTCAATTAATTAATAACTTAGAAATATCCGCACAGGAAACTGTTATTAACAACTTTCTTCCACGACGACTAAAAAGCAGTGTGTGTTCTGTTGCAAATTAATTTCACAATGCATTTCAGTAGTATTTTAAATACTTGTTACAACAGGGTGTTCACAGGCAAAAAGTTCGTTACATAGTTGCATAATTTAGCATTCCAAATCATAAAATAACTAGAAAAATACATGTAGTACCATATATGGTATATAGATACATACATACATACATACAACATACATAAGAATATATTTATGCACTTCTTTAATTATGCCTATTAAAAGTATACAAAATGTTCAGAACTGAGATTTTCGCATGCTCCAGGAAGCACTAAGAGATAATTTAGCACCGAATTGTATGAAAATGGTGTGACAGCAACCATCGAGAACCTAGAATTTTTTCTTACAATACCTACACATGCTTTTGGTGTTTATTATAGATTCAACTATAATATGAATAATTAATTTTGTTATAAAAATGTATAGTTCTATCGAGTAACAACCATTTAATTTTTCTATTCTTTAAGTCATATATCTGTTGACAAATGTTGTACTCTGATAAACTTACCTTAATAGCTTGTCTTTGTGATGTAGCCGGTTTAATCCGGATAGCAAAGCAAATAGCCAACTGCAGAAGGATGTTGGCACACAATTCTTTTACGGTGTACTATAGATGTGTAGACTTCTGGTTCTACTTGAGCTTTTTATAGTTTAAACACTTTTCGAGCTATAAGTCTTGCACTCTGGTAAAATGTGTATGCCGCATCAGTCAGGTTTAAGACTGTTTCTTCAAAGTGGCTTTTAACCTTACATTTTGTGTATGTATACCATATACAATTCAAGTTCATGAATGTTTTAGAAAATTTACTTGAATTTAACACATATTGCAAATTAAATGCATAAAGAAAAACTAAATTAATCAGGAAATTAGAAAAATCCGATGTGAAACTGTTGTTAAGATCTTTTTTCTACTCCTAGTGTCGTACGACTAAAAATTACTTTCATTAAAATTTTAAATACTAGTTATAACAGGGTGTGTATAAGCTAATAGTTCGTTACACACTTGCAAAATGTAGCAGCATATTCATATACAGAATAACAGTGAAATGCAATAAGTACAAGAGGGCCAGTACTGACTGTTCCCAGCAGGTGCAGTTGTGAGGCTCACGGATTTACTCTATAGGTGGTCCGGAGGAGACGTGCATGTAAAAATAACAAACTATTAAGGTTGTAAAATATTTTATAATTTATTTTTTATTACGAAATATTCAATCTAATCATCACTTTCTAGCGATATATTGCTACCAAAACGTTGATAGAGTTGAGCTTTTAAATCATTCATTTCGGACTTAATATCGTTAGCTTTTGTTTCAATACTAGCAATTTCTTTAAGCGTTTGTTCCTTAGCTTCTTGTAAAAGTTCCTGGAAAAAAAGACGAGTTAATATAATACACTGCAAATACCTTAAGATGAGTTTTGTTCTACCTGTGTTCTAGATAATTTATGGGATAAAAATACTTCGCCGATCAAAAACGGTATGTCTTCTTCCTCATCAAATAACTCAATCTCATCTAGAGCCTCCTCCACACTTTTTAATTCATTCTTCTTCATTTCCAGTTCAATTTTCAAATCATCCATGCGAGCATTGTGTTTTGCAAATCGATTTATTTTCTGTTGATCTTCAAATGATATATGTACATCATCGTGCTAAAATAAGAAAGTATGTGTACATGCAATATAATTTTCAATAATTATTTAGAGGCATTAGTGATTAATCCATTGTCTGTGGCATGCACCAAAGTTAGGTTAGAACAATAAACTTTAGCCGCTTTGAATAACACTGCAACTTGCAATTCACTGTCTTACATTTTGAAACACTTTGTTATTTCCTGAAGCAACTTTTGTGGCCATTATTTTGCCTTATTTTAGATTTTTTACAATTTATTAATAATATGTAAACAGTTGGCCGTCCTACAACTAAAAATCCAATTGCAATTTCTCTACACTGTGTTTAGTTGTTATTACTGTTTTAATGATTACTGAACACACCGTATGAAACTGTGCAAAAAAATTGTGAGAACAGCCAGAGATGGCTAGTATTGTAGATTTGAAATTTTAAACTTTTTCAAAAGCACATACTGGAATGTATTATCATATATCATTCAACCGGCATTTTGTTAGAATTTCCGCTATTGTAGGTATACGTGATAGAGGACGATGCGAAGCAAATTATATTGGCTGCCAGGCAAACTCAATTTGCCTTGATATATTCCGTACTAAAATAAATAGTGCTAAACTATGCAACTATGGTGTCAAATGTTACAACTGTGTGGCGAACCGTGTGTGTAACAAGTATTTAAAATTTAATTAAAAGTGGTTTGTGTTAATAAATTTTTAACAATTCATAACGATTTTTGATCCAACTAATCATTGAATTCCATTAAAAGTGGTAAAAGAGTGTTTTCATTACGAATTCTTCTAGTTTCGCGATGAATAAATTATTTTCTTAAATATATAAACACATGCATAATGTTGAAATCTGAGACTTTTAGTTCGGAAAGTGTTCATAATATAAAAAGTGCGGAAAGTATAAAAATAGTAGAAACGTTACGTTAGAGAAGTAAATCTATGCCTCCAATGGGCTAAGCCTGCCGTATTAAAAAAATTAAGTTTTAAGGTAAGTGTTTTTAAATGGAACATATCTAGGTAGCAAAACCAATTTTCTTTCTGTGTTTTGATAGTTGATTCATAAAAAGTGGTTGTACATAAATTGCGGAATCTATTTAATACAGATTTTTATTTCACTTGAGAGCCACTCGGCTTATGAACCCTACTAACGCAATGGTTTGTGTAGGAACTAGGAAAAGAGGGAATAGTGTGGATAGAACAGAACTAGAAAGTTAGGTTAGGTTAACAGGGTGCTGGTAAAGGAGAAAAAGAGACCAGCCCACTTGGGTCCGATTTGAAAAAGGAAGATAGCATTAGTGAAGAGGGAAAGAAGGAAAGGATAGAGAAAGTTAGGTTAACAGGTTGCTGGTAGGACTAAAAATAGAGTCCAGCCCACTTACGTTAGGTTAGGTTAGAAGGTTGCTGGTAAAAGGAAGAAAGAGTCCAGCCCACTTGGGTCCAATTAATTTTGATCCCTTTGTGACACCTCTAAAGGAAAGGAAGAGTGTATAGATGAGAGGGAAGTAGGGGATAGTCGGAGTTTAGGTAAGAAGAACTTGAGATACATAGTAGACAAAAGTTCTGTTCGTGCACGCACGCCCCAGGGGAGTCAGCTGCCGAACCAGCCACTGCTCCTAATAAAGACACTCTGGTATCTCAGTTCCATATCTGATATCTCCGTCCAGCCCACTTGGGTCCAATTAATTTTATCGTTTTGTGCTACCTGTATGAGAAATCTAAGAAGATAGAGCATTTATTGTAAAAATTCTATTCGGTACTTTACTAGCCGTGTACTTTGCTATAGTATTGACAAAGAGTGGTGCTGTAATGCTTCCTTTTTAGGTCGCTAATGCACAGCGGCCAGTGCTGCGCCTTCGTCATTGAAACTGGGCGACAGCAATTTACCCAACCATTCAAAAATGCAGATCAGAGAAATTTTATACTATATTCATGATTGAGTGCTATCTTACCCTACTCTAATTGTTAACTACATATTTCACTCTACAGCTGTTCCGGTTTTTATCATATAAACATCATATAAGTATGTAGTCCTTAATAGACACAGTGTTACACGTTTTCTTTTACAGTTTTTGTAGACTGCATTAATATAATATCGATATGCATAGAGTTTCAAAGAGTTATCGCCTCTAAGAGGCATTCCTCTTTGGTCGCTTAATACTATTAATTAATAAAAACAATTTTATGAAAAACAAATTTACATCTTAGCCATTTATAAAAAATGTTTATTTTCTATCTTATTTTAAGGCAAAATTAGACTATGATGCACGTACTTTTTAGGATTTCAATCATTTGTGTAATATATGTACGTAAATTCTAGAAAACGATAATTTATAAATCTTACTTTTGCTTTAAATCCAATTATTTCCATATTGTGTATATTTTAGAATTTGGTTTTATGCTCTGTTATGCATGCGGATCCAGTTCAACATATTAAATTCTCAGCATATTGTGTGACCTTGAATACACTCCTGTTGCAACAACCATTTTTCAAGCTAATAATTTTCTTAACATATTTGATAATATTAAAAGCTAAACTTTAATGCAAAGGCTTTTAGCCTTGTTGAAGATTCTGAAAAAATTTTCACTAATAGGTACAAACTTATTTTAATTCATTGCAACTGATTTAAGCCATATGTACACATTGAAGGCCCTATGTGATGTTCGAACAAATGATGAGCATTTGGATCTATAATTAGAAAAGATCTAAATGCTTATGAAAATAATTTATGCGCTCTTAAGCTTTGCTCCAAATCTCTATAACAATATTTAAACTAGCATCGATATGAAAAATTTAAAATTTTTTTATGATTCACAGTCTTTTTTGTTTGTTTTTGTTTTGATTTAGATAAGCCTATTCTTTTAATATACATATCAATATTACACTAAAAAATATTTCACTTCCGTCCTTTTCTATGCCATTTGCGATATGTATGTAGTATATATGTATGTACATATGTATGTATGCTTGTGTGTATTAGAACTATTTTATATTATAGTCATACATTGAGATCAGACATCATTTTGCGAAAGTCATTTAATGAACCATACGTATCAAAACAATCTTCTGAACTGCTTGTGTGACCGCTGCATTTCGCACCATTAATTGTAGGTCTAGGTAGGCTTAATGGTATGGGCAGAAGTTCGGGCATCACCGAATGGTGTGTTATAAGTGCTCTTAGCGAAGAGAATTCCTTCGTAAATCCCTGGAAATTTTAATGTAATATTATCAAAATTATATTGCAAATTAATTTATTAGAAATCACCTTAATTTTATAACCTTTCGGTGTTCTTAAAATCAAATAATGAGCCACCTTTGGAGAAGGCGGAGGTACGCGAAGTGACAAAGCAAAACAACCTGGTTTAGTATTACTTTGACGTACTAAAAATGCGCCAGGATTTTGTTTGGACAATACTTCTAGGGATATATCTCTGGGTATGCCGGCTTGAAACCAGGGAGCACCTCTCAGTTCGTTTTGTTCCGCTAAACTTAGACCTTCCAAACGCAAAGAAGTGCTTGGTGAAATGTGTTTGGGGCTAGAATTGGCTAAAAAATTACAATATACATTTTATTCAAGCTTCAGCATTTTTATATGTATACATATGTAATATAAAAGTAAACTAACCACTACATGTTTTTCTTAAAAATGATTTCTGATAGCCGAACTCGTTCGGCTCCTGAAGGCATTGTGTTGTTTTTAAATCCGTTAGAGATTGTCTACATGAGTCGCCAAAACGCGTTGAAATTATTTTATCTGGATCACAAATAGCTTCATTAACATAACCGTCACATAATGTTTGAGACGTGTATGAATTGAATGACGAAGAAGTTGTGTGAACTAAAGGTCGACTATCCTCGGTGGATCTCTTCAAGCCCATTCCCATTGTCAAGCGTTTTACCTTAAAATATTGGAGAATTTAATTACTGGAGAAGAGGAGTTTGTTTTATTATTAATCTTACCAAAGGCGGTTTGTCTAGTAGGCGGCGGCAGTTATTCATTTCCGTGGGCGAATTATCTTCCTCTGAACTCGGTGAGAGCGGTAATTGGTGGGGTGGGGGCAGTTTGCTTATATTAGGATCATCATTGCAGCTGGAAAGCAAGTTGAAAAATAGTTATGATTACAGCAACTTAATTCTTCGAAATAATGTCTGTTAATGCATGTATGCGGCCTATAGCTTGATGTAACAGCTTTAATTCAAAACACAGTTTTCTATTGTCGTCTATTCGACCAACATATTGTCTCAATTAATGTATTAAATATTAGTGTTTTTTTTTTTTGATATGTGATGATGTGGTGGCAGACATACTTGACCACAGAACCTACAAAAAGCACTAATATTCAAAACCATATTCAGTTGGATTGAGTTGAGAAATTGTGGCAACTCTCGCAATATGTTTTGTAATGGGAACTATTAATTTTATTCTGGGTATATCCAGAAAATACGATTAAAAGTAATCGAAAACAAGTAACATATTTTTTTTTTGAATTTTACTAACATTTTTCTCATTATGGGTGTTAATTTAAAGTATAAATTCTTTAAAATTACAAAATTTGAATATTTTTCTCTCATAATGTTGGATAAAAATAATTGTTTAATAACTTATAATATTTTGGCAGCGGTAGACCTTTCTGTGGAAATACCCATATGTATTATTTTGTTATTGATTTACATATCTTCCTGCGATTGTTTATGTTTCAAAAACCTCTTTATTTATTAAACTTACCTAATAGGTATTTTAGGTAACGGATGTATTGGTCTTCGTCCCATATTAGTTGTTAAATGAGCCGTTGGTTGTTCAATACGTAAACGTATATCAGCCATTTTAAGTTTTTCTATATTAAAGGTGGTTCCTTAAATCCAATTCTAAAATAAATAAATAATATATATAGATATATTTTTATTTAATTTTTTTTTTTAAGAGTAGGACCAGCACTCAGGGGATGACCCCTATATATGCAATGCATTGCGCCGGAACTGAAAACGAGGGGATTGTATTAAGGGGACAGATGAGGAAAGATGCTTTTATACGATAGATTGCCAAAACCGGTCTCTTTACAAACCAAAATTAAAGAGAGATGATGGAAAATTATTAAAGAGTGAATTAAAACCTTTCAAAATAATTTAAATAAAATATAGGATTACATGGTGACTTCCCGTTTTTTTTTAATTAAATACACATACTTACTTATATATGTATGCATGTATGTATCCGTGTATATCTCAGTTTTTCAAATTCATTATAACGAAATCTAAATCAGAGATTTGATGGCATTGAAAACAAGGACGTTACTGTTAAAGTATATCCCACAAAAAGTTTTTCGTTTTACAATCATATAAATTTGCGAATTAGCACGTTTCGATATGAGACCAATGAAATACATAATAATTTGCACGAATCAAATTAAAAATTTAGTGGTAAATACATAATAATTTCGAACCTCTGTGGCTGATGAATAGCAATGCTAGCCTGTCAGTCCAATGGTCATGGGTTCGATTCCCGCCAGAGACTCTGGGTGTTTTCCGCTGACAAATCGCTTTGCGGGTTGTGTTTGTTATTAAAAAAAATACGTATTTATTTCCATCTGATTCATAAAAAATAAGTATGTTTTATAAAGGACTTATAAAACAAATTTGTTATGGTAATCTGTTTTATAAACCTTTTATAAATCAATAAAAAAATTTATGAATAAGAACTGAACGAAAATAAATATTATTTATGTATACATATATTTCAATTAAAATATTAAACAAGTGTAAATTAAATCATGGAACATAAATTCCACTTGTTTCATTATATTAACAATTAGTTTAATTTTTTTTTTCATTTATCAATAAAATGAACAGGGTTCAGTTTTCACAGACTAATATTGTGCTGCTTTTTCAGCAATCATTTTTAGAAAAAAAACATTCGCCATCACATTTCATTAAACTTAAAGTTGAATAAAACTATTTCAACCATTATCGTTATTGACAAATACACTTATATATCCAGCCACCATTCCAAAAAACATTAAAATATATTCAAAACTGCGTATGGGATATTTAGGTTCTCACATAAATGTTTATTAAAGAAATCAGAACAATCTTGTTCAAGCATATAGTATATGTAGCTGATTTTTAAGAATCAAGCATGTCTTGTTAGAATAAATATTATTGTAGTACGAAATGCACAAAATATTTAATAATTCATCGGCTTTTGACCTTCTCAAGAACACCTTAACTTAAGAAAAAAAATTTAATTTGCTTATTTCTCTGCTTTTTTTTTAATGTTGGTACTTTTGTCTCGTTTCGGCGATTTTCTGTAGAAAAAAAGGGTTCAAAGAATTTACAAAAAATTTTGTGCAATAATGAAATTAAGTGTCCAAAGGCAGGTGAAATGCTGATAGTGCAGAGAAAGTGCTCTCTAGTGTAAAAAAATCTTGCAAATGGTATATAAGCTTTTCAAAGAAGGCACTGCACACTGAACACAACTGCCAGCGATTGACACTGGTCGTCAACTAAGGATCAGAGGAACAGCACTCTCCTTCGTCGGCCCTGTAGCAAAAAATGAGTCGGCTAAGTAAAGGATTGAAATAGATTCTCATCTCTCTTCAGCTGTCCTCTCAATACTATCTACTACTTTCTAGTTCCAATGCAATGCACTGTATATGTAGGGGTCATCCACTCAGGGGTCCGAGTTACAAAAAGAGTTATTGATAAATATTTTTAAGAAAATAAAAAATAATTAATTGTTAATTTTTGATTAATTTGTTAATTTTTAATTTTTAATATTTAGGAAAACTGTAAATACGCCTTATATTTGAACTGACCTCGTATAAATTTTTTCAGTCAACTAAGTTCTAACCCCGGTATTCATAAAATTTAAAATGCGTTTGAAATGTATTTTAATAACATTTTTTCATACAAAATGTTCTTAAAACAGATTTTAAATACATTTTATTTGTTTATGAATACCGGGGTAACAGTTTATAATATATTTTTTTGTGACTTCCTGATTTAAAAAAAAAATAATATTGAAATTAATGGTATAATAAAATAATTCGAAAATTGAGAATTTATTTTATAGATATTTAACTGAAATTTATTTGTTGGATTTCTGATTGTATAAAGGTGTAGAAAAATAAAATAAATTCATATCGAATATACTTTATTTGTTGGTTTAGTTTTGTATGAGTTTCAAGGCCTACTATTCTTATTCTATTGTTATTTTTGAAAATAATTTGTAATTTACAAGTTGTGAATTCTCAGATGGTTTTCGGAAGTATATGCATAAGATAAGAGGTTTTTAACTTTTCAAAACTGTGGTTAAAGTCTACTGACGATTTGGTAAAGCACCAATGAAATGCATATAGACATTGCTTGACCACCAACAAATAAATTTCATTTATATATAATAGTATTGTGACAACAATGTGTCAAATAAAAAATTTCATAATAGATATTTAACCATTTTTACGTTGTCTATGTATTTTTGTTAAATCACTCCAAAAGTTATTGTCAAACAACATTTCACTTTTCGGTCTGCCTTTACAAATTATGACGAGGCTGTAAATGCTTTAAACCGGCTTAATAAATCGAAAGATACATATTATTCAAAGATTTAGAAATAAAAGAATTGCTTTCTTATTAATTACTGAAAAAGTGCATAAATTTTCCAACTATTCGAAATTAGCGGGAGGTTATACAGAACACCACCAAGGTCAGCCATTGTTCTTATATTATTTTTTTAAGTTTGCACTCGCATGCAGTGAAGTGCATTATCACGTACACTTTATTTTTTATTTACTTTCCAGGTTTTTGTTATTTGATTTTCCAACTTAAGCTACCAAATCCTAGTTGTAACACGTTCTTTTTCAAATTAAATCTATATTTCTTGATTTGGGAGGATATACATATAGAATTCTATCCTGTCAGACATAATACGAGTACATGTTACATGTTTACACTAATACATTCTCTTTCAATACGATGTTAAGTGCAGAATCATGTTACTGCTCTCGTTTGTGCTTCTATCCAATATTCTATGGTCTGTGGCCTGTGCATACACACACACACACACACGCACAAACACACATAATCCACTATTAACGTTAAGCAACAGGTTTTCCACCACAATGAAATTTATATGTCAAACTTGTTTAAAGGTTTTACAACATTTTTCTACTTGTTTTATTGTATTCCATTTTATGTGTTTGTTCTTTTTTTTCGCAGAAACTGCATTTTATACTGCATGTACATGTTGGTTTTACTAACGAGTTATATTTCATTTAATAAAGATTTTTTAATTATAAAAAATTCCACATCTGTATCTATGAATATTACCTTTCACACACACACACACACACGCGCGCACACACTTGCATTTAAACACTTTTTATATTGTATGTGAATTTCATATTAAATTTATGTCATTTCAAAATTGTTGCAACTTCTTTTTAATTATTTAAGACAAGTGCTTTCTTAAAACCGGGTTATTTTCCTTTTAAATTATTCATGATAAATAGGAATTCTTGTTTTTACATATATTTTTACATCCGGATGTGTATCATTTGTTTTGAAAGTTCCGTGTTAATAAAAAAAAAGGAAAATAGAAAGAGTACTAACAAAAATACTTATTAATAATATGTGAAACACGCGTTGCAGCCATTTAACACGTTGATACTGGTGTAGTTGAAGCAATGAACTAATTCAGAAAGACTGAATACACAATCATTCCAGTCAATGTAGCAAGAATCTCAATTTGATTGAATGTACATTTTAGAGATGCCAAGTTGGTTGGAATTGTCTTTAAAATTCCGTCATTGAGGATGTCTTGTTCCTGGGAATAAAAGCAATTATTAGTTCGCAATGAAAATATGAAAAATCTCTAATAGTTAGGGTTAATTTCAAACTTAAAACAATCCATCTTATTTTATATACTGGTCATTTTATTTAGTCAGAAAGTAGACATGTTCATAACAATTTCTAGCAATAAACAATGCGCCGGCTTGGACGGCCAAAGATTTATAAAGGGATGCATCCTTCATAGTTATAACGCTCTTCTTTCGAAGCAAATGAATAAATTGTTATTTATTTTAATTATTATTTTTTATCAGTTATTAAGTAGGTTTCCAATCATTTTTACTAAATTTACTAATTCATAAAAAATATTTTATGTTTATTAAAGCCTTATTCGAAATATGTGCCATAGAAGTTTGTCAATTAAGGAGTTAATAAACATACAATGGGCCTTATTACGGTTCTCGATTCGACTCGAAAGAATGTAATAAATTAAAGAAAAATTCACAATTTTTCTTTAATCTATTACAAACATTCCAGTCGATTCGAGAACGGTAATAAGGCGGAATATTTTTAGGAACTAGGACGTAAGATTTATAAATTGTATCCCCGGTATTCATAAAATTTAACATGAGTTTGAAATGTATTTTAATAAAATTTTTTCATAAAAAAGTTTTCTTAAAACAGATTTCAAATACATTTTATTTTTTTTATGAATATGGGGGTTAAAATTTAATACATTTGGGCATTACAATGTTAGTCATAAGTGCTAAAATAATTAAATGAATTAATATGAGTACTTCGAACAACTCGTCGTAATTTAGTTGTTGTTTATTTTTTGTCTAACCTCTTACATTTTGGATAATTTTTATGATGGGACGTATAAAATTTTATAATTTCACCGGCATCTTTGCATGTCCATCTCTTGTTTTCCACAAATGAGTGTAAATAAGAAAAGAGCAAACTGTGTGGACATTCATAATCAGCTATGAAGCCTAAGGATATCAGAGTAGTACTAAAATTCAATTTATAATAAAGTGTACACATGTTTCCAAAACAACTTGCCATCACTATTAACTGGTTCATGGGGTAGATCAACGCCCGTCTACGTAGAAGTGCGTTATATGAATGTATGTATACATGCAACAAGAATTTGCAAGTGTCACAGATTTTAAATTGTATTCCACTGTTCTAAATATGATTATATTTCGAATATATTTACATGTTAAAATTGACATGTGTGCACTAATACATCAGGACCCATATTTTATATGTAAACAAAATGTGAAACCTTTTTGAAAACTCAGTAAATTTAGCAAAGTTTAAATTATTTTATCATCATTATTCGATAAAATAAATATGTATGTATGTATTTGCCAGTGCCACACGTAGTATCTATACGGGTATTAATGAATCTCTTCAGACTCAAATCTATTTTTATAAATGCAGAGATACAATAAAAATTTCTCTTGGTAACTCCAAAAAATTAATACTTCACATGTATGCATGTATGTATGTGTATGTTTTTACATAAGTGTAAAACAGCGACCGAATTATTATTCGGCCAAAAAGTTGATACTCTGCATAATATGAAACTTATCAAATGTTTTTATTTAATAATTAACGCGAATAATCGTCGGCAAAAATAAATCCCATTTGTGCATAGGAAAATACACACAATCGTGGCGTCATATCCCGAAAACTATGCAATATATTTATTTTTATATGTTTTCGTAAATGCACTTAATGTTTGTTTTAATAACTGTTTTATTTTAATTTTATAAATTTTAAAATAAATATAAAAAATACTAAAGGGGTTTTCCACAAGGACTTTCTTTTCTGGAAAAAAAAATAAAATAAACTGTTATGAATAAATAAAAAAATTTCATTCAAAATAAAATAAAAAATTTTTATGAAAATTATACAAACTTTTTTTGTATTACGAAGAGGCAAGTTCGGCAATTATAAATGAAATATGATATTTTGATGTCGATTCTTTCGTCAAAGTTTTTAATCCATTGACTTCTACCGCATTGCCAGCCTCATCAAAAAAAAAAGAAAAAAAAACGGCCCAATCACGCCTCCAGATCACATGTCGCACCCTACAGTGACACGTTGAAAATGCAAAGGCTTCTCAATAATCGCTGTAGAATTTTCAGACGCCTAAATGCGGCAATTTTGAAACGTAACTTTAGCAGAACCACCATTTTCATAGTGGATTTTAATTCTTTTAATTAGCCAGACCTATGAGTATTCTCTAAGGTCTAGAAAACAGCAAGAGGCTGTTAAAAAAAATTTAATTAGTTGTGACATTGACAAATAGTTACAGAATAAGATCAGTTATTATATTATTTGAAAAGCAGACAATAACTCGTTTTATTTAATAAATATATAAACAGAAGTAGTTCTAATATTGCATCCGTAAAAGATTTTTTTGTTTGTTGAAATATACTTATCTTAATATTCCAATTAGATACCAACACACCGATAGTACAATTATTAAATGTGCACGTTTTCAAGAAAGAAAGGCCAAGAAGCAAAGAAAAATGTCATTATTTATATACATATATTTAAGTGTATCTACTGTATATTGCGGCAGGAGGTAAAAAAAATAATAATACATCGTAGCTTCAATTGCATTATCTCATAGTTATTTACATCCTATTAATAGAGTTACAGATTCGTTTGCTTGGAAAAGTAGAGGCTTTTAAAAAGAAATGAAACTCATTTATTACAATAAATTTTAGCATTTATTTTCTTTTCCAAAATATATTTACTAATGAAAAGCAATATTTTCTATAAGTATAATTATCTTATTAATAAAAATAAATTGTAGAAAAAACACAAGCATAAGTACGTGATTTTTAGCTTTAATCTTACATATGTACATACAAGAATATTTAAAAAATAAAAAGGTGAAACGATAACCAAACAAAAGTAGTATATAGGGTTTGCATAAATGATGACACTAAACCCAAATCTGGGAATTAAAAAATAAACTGTGGCAGCAGTCTGGCATTCATATAAAATAAAAACTCTCCAAATCAAATTTCTCGACAGCTACTCTATATATTTATGCAACTGCGTACATCATTTCAAATAAAAAAAAAATAATAATAATAATCTTCCAAAACTAGGTTATAAATATCGAAGCGCAAAAGTTAAAAAAAAATGAAAATTCATACGCAAAAGTTAGAAATGTATTACCTTTTCAAGTAAATTTTAAATTTGTCCACTAACAATTCATTCCATATTTGTTAATTCGAAAACAATTAAAAACAAAAAGTTTTCGAATATTGAAAAACTTTTAAATTTTTAATCTAATAACAAACCCAGAGGCTGTATATCTGTGATATATACAATTAAACTATTCTTAGTGTGCGGTGGTGTGTATAATTGCAGCTTTTTATGTTTTAAAATTAGTATATGTATGTATTAAATGATAAACTTTGTATATATGTATATAGGAGATTCAGAAAATATTCACCTTTTCAATTAAATACTGTAAATAATCGTGTGCATACATACATATTATATTATTCTTTCAATTTGATTGATAAGATATTGTTATAAAAAATAGAACCTAAAAGTGTTATCTAATATGGAAATAATAAAGCTGGTGTATGAAGGCTTTAACAGGCTTAAAATTTAATTAAGGTTGCAGCAAAAAAGTGAACTTGTTTAAAACAATTTTAACATTCCCTTCTTTGCCTCTTTGGTTGTTAATTGCAATTACTGGAGGATGATGAGTTATTAACGTGTTTGTTTTTATTATTCTCTGTTAAACGCCAAGACAAAAGCTTGTCAAGCAAAATATCCATGTAGGGGTTGCCACCCAAACGATTTACCTAAAAAAATATATATTAAATAATAAATAAGCTTTACTGACACCATAATCAGTTAATTAATACTTCTGTTCGGGCTTCTTCATCTAGGGATTCCAAAACTTGGCGTGTATACTGGAAACTTCCCAGTTTTTCCAGCAAACTAATACAATATTTTTTTACTTCTATATCATGGGTTCGTTGCCTTAAAATATCTAAATACATACAACATATTACGTATTAATCAGTTTATTGGTATTCGGTTAAAACTTACGAAGTACTTGTTTATCATGTTTTTGTGTTCGAACGGCATGAATAACCGGAAATCCAAATTTTCCTTCAGTCAAATCTTCGGCAAAACTTTTATTTTCAGAATACTAAACAAGAAATAGAATCACTTAATTATTTGTGTTAAACCATCTTACAAACTTACCTCCTTTAAACTCAGATTACAGTAATCATCACGTATTTGAAAGTATAAACCCAAAATGGCTGTTAGTTTCGAGTAATCCTGTTTATTCTCACTAAACAATTGCATTAAACGTATAGCCAACATAAAAAGTCCACCGGTTTTACGTACTGTCATCAGTTTATATTCAGTTTCTGAAGGGCAAGTAAAACTATCACGCCAATAAATTTCCATACCTTGTCCACGGTGTAGTTCTAGCAATTGTTCGGTATAAACCTTTGTTGCCTTTAAAAATAAAAAGTAGAAATAATTTTCAATGTCCTTTTAATTCTTCTTATTCTGTGATAAAAATAGGACACTTCAGTACTCCTTTTCCTCAGCAATTGACAATTTTAATCAGCCTCTTGTTATATTCAATTGTCTCCACAGGGAATAGTTAAGTGTCTTATTTTTGATATTGTTTTAAAATGGTGACGTTGGCAAAGAGTTACAGAATAAAGGCGAATATTTATATACATACATAGTTGTATTTTACAAGCAGCAAGTTTCTTGCGCAATTTTCAGCCCAGCAGGGTGATAATATAAGAAGGATATATTTAATCTTATTTGTCATATACAAGATACAGAATTGTGCAGGAACTCTTGCTGAATGTCAATGGGAAGTATACTTACATCAGGATGTCCTAATTGTTGCACTTTTTCCAATGCCAGAAACAACACATAATTCGCTGCATTTATTGTGCTAGCAACGCCATAAATTGAATGAGCAACTGGTACACCTCTGCGAAGTATTGAATTGTCTTCAATATCATCAATTCTGTAAATATTAGTGTTAGTAAACAACATTAATTCTTTTTTTTTTTTCTTTCTATTGGGTATTATTTTTAAAACATGCAGTTACAGTAAGCATATGATTGCCCATAAAATGTTATAGTTGGACTATGATTTAATCAATCTACTTTTAAGTTCTTTTGAGTTTGAATTCTTTAAATGTGATTTATAAGTTTCTGCTAAGAACTAGAATTTATATATCCGTTAATATGCAAAGCATTAGTTTACAACAATTTAATCAAGGCATAAAACCGGCTTTTATATACATATATTGCACTTTAGACTTCAAATAAATACATAAAATAATTAGAAAATAATAATGAGAGCAAACATACTTTTCGTATTTTTAGTTTTAATCAATGATTTGAAGACTGTTGTGTGAAAAAAATAGTATATTTTAATTCGAATTTAAAAATAACTATTTTTTTAAATTAACATTGGCCTATACTCATATAACCATAAACAAAGTATATTTCAAAAGTTTGTAACCAGTATTTTATATCCAAACACCAACTGCCTATTTCTCATTGTCGAACGAATTCTTTCTTTCGTACAAATATATTTAAAACACATACCAAAATTTTATAAATCGGTTTTGTTTCAAATGTATTTATACGAAAGAAAGAATTCATTCGACAATGAGAAATAGACAGTGAGTTTAAATATTTACCCCGGTATTCATAAAATTTAAAATGAGTTTGAAATGTATTTTAATAAAAAAATTTCTTAAAACAGGGGGCAAATCACGGCATTCGATATCGATCGAAATTTCCATATAAATTGTATAGCAATTTCGATCGATATCGAATGTGGTAATTTGGGCCCAGATTTCAAATACGTTTTATGGTTTTATGGACATGGGGGTTAAAATGGATTTTTTTTATGATTGTGGGCAGAGGTTTTAGTCGTTTTATAAATTATTTTCATTTCTGCATTATAAATAAAATTTATAATTCATAAATAGTTTCGAAGCTTTTTATACATTCAACTACTTAATACAGTTATTATTTTTGAGTTTCAAACAAAAATTTGAATGGTAATAAATATTCTTTTAGTTTTACAAAATATTTGAAATAATTAAAATACTGTATTTATCTGATTCATGCATGATTTTTGAAATATGTATTCTGTATACAAAAATTTCTCAAACTATTTAAATTTTTTCAGTGAAAAATATTGAAATGTAAACATACAGCCGTTTCAGTAGATATTCGTTTCGAAACAATCACGTTGAAGTAACAATGTATATTTATGTATGTAGATAAATAAGCATACGTAAATATATACCTATATATAGCTGTGTTTAAAACAATATTATAATTATAAATTTTATTTATTTTGATAACATTCCCATAAACAGAACAATCTTCACGATAATAATTTTCATTTTCTTTGCTGTACTGCGAATGTTTTCTATTTAAACCCAGTACTCGTATGTACATACTTACATATGCATACATAATTATGTATGTATATGCATATACGCGCCCATCCATCCATACATACATTGTATTTAAGTAAACTATGTGGGTATAATAAATTGTAGCGTTAACATTTAAATGTATTGATTTTGAAAATTTTATTAAATTTAAAAGAATCGCAGGCCAATTAATTGTTCACTTGAATAAACAAACAAATTGAAGAAATCAATTGATTCTAAATTTTAACATTATGCATACCAATACATGCTTATATGAATGTTTGTATGTATTTAATCTTTGAAGCCTAGTGAATGAATTTCATTCAATTATATTCTGTAATAACATGCATTCAACAATTAATCTTAATTAATAGGAAGGATGATTACTTACAAAAGACTGGAATTGTGAAGCATTTGAACAATTTCTCCTATCACTTGAAGTTTTTCTTCGGGTATGTGCAACCAATAGTTGAAGGCCATCGAAAGTTGGGAACGGAATTGTTTGCCAGGGATTTGTTGAATGTAGGCAAAGGGTTGGAGCAAAATCTAAATTAAAAATAAATGCCTTTTTAAATAACATGAAATAGTTATATACATTTGTATGTATTTATACAAATTCTATGTATTATTTACATACTTCATCTTGTTCCTTTTGTGTGGTGTGATCCCTGGTCATTTCCAAAATACTGTTGAGTTCTTCCATTGTTTATAGTTATTTAAAGAAAAGCTTATTAATTTCAAATTCTGTTTTCTTAGTTTATTTTGGTTGAATACTCGATTGTTTCTGTTTGCTACACGTCCGTTCTCTAAATATTTCTTTTACAAATAAGAGAACTTAAACCGAAGTAAATACACACAAGATAGTATAAAAGTACTAAAACGCTGATAATCAGATGTTAGTTGCTGTTATCTAAACTTCAAATATGTCAATCTCAGCTGTAATTATGATATCGTTATACATCAGGGATGGCAACCATATTAATTTGTTTGCTCAATGTATGGAATGTCCTAATAAGATTACCCAGGCATCGTTTTAGTAATTCCATGTGTGATTCCTATTTACTATCTCACTAATATACTCCTGGACAAGCTAACTTTTGGAAATCCCAGTACTATATTGTTTAAGATAATGAGAAAATTAGAAAAGTAAAAAACATTCAGCATTGCAAAAATAAATTACGCGTGTTTCCATTCATGGTGAATGTGTTCGTATATATCACAGGGTAGTGCAAATAATATATTTAAGTAACGAGTAGTGAGTGCATAAACATCGGCCTTATCATTGGGACGTGTCAAAAGTCAAAAAAGTTTTAATATTTACAAAAATTTTAGTTTTACCTATAAGAAAATATAACTTTTTATTTAAAAATGGCAACTGCTGGTCCGGTGCGTACCAATTGGCATCCATCTAAGAAACACAGTGATATTGAAAGGTTTGTGTTAAGTTTTACGTTATTTTACTATGCAAATTCATACATGTTGGTGGAAAATTTATTTTAGGTGGATCTGTATATATCCAGCTTACATTAATAACAAAAAGACCAGACAGGAAGGCCGCCGATTGCCTAAAGAGAATTGTGTGGAGAATCCAACCTATGCCGAGATCAGAGATGTTTTGTCTGTTACTAATTTAAAAGTCGCAGTTGAAAATAAACAATATTGCCGTGAAAGAAGTAGGGTTAGTTGAAATTTATTGTGCTGTAGGTTCTGTTCATTTTTATTATGATATTTACTTTATAGGAACTTAAGTTTCGTGGTAGAATTCGCGTTCAAATGCGCAATGATGATGGTACCTTTTGTAATGACGAATTGCAAAGCCGTGAAGCAATTATGCTCTATGTAGCAAATAAAATTCCTCAATTGAAAACGCGCCAGGGAAAACCGGGAGGTGAGGCATCAAACCAATACCAACAAGTGAATCAACCTAGTAGTTCTGGAGGTGGCAAGAAAGGAAAAGGCAAGAGGCGTTAATCGCTTTTGTCTTTTTCCTAAACTTCCAATTAAAGTGTACAATTTTTAAATTTTACTATACACACACTCAACACGTTCTTTTGTTTTAGAATGAAAATAAATATGTACATAATTGCATATTTAATGCAAGTATTTAATAGTTGTATTTAGTTATTAGTTTTCCAAATCCATCCTAATATATAAGCGCTGCTTGGGATAAACAAATACTTCACATGAGTTAGCTTTACGCCATCGTAATATTGCTCAGCCTTTTATCGTATACGAAACTGGGAAAAATATGCTAAAACTTGTGTAATATACATATGTGTGTTCCAGACTTGTAGAAATCAGAGTTATTTTTATCAAATGCAGTTATTTTACCTTCAATTATTAAAAGTAATGGGATTTTATAATTTAAAATTTTTAAATACATACAGTTCCCTCATTTCCACTTTTTTCTTATCGCAATTGGGTAAGAATATAGTACGGGCATATATAAGAACATGCCTTGATATAAGTAAAATTAGTTATCTACTAAATTCTATAGCATATTGATTATTTTTATGAATTGTTTTTTTATGGAATTGAGTCTATTTTTACATAGTTATTAGCACATTATCTCATCTAATGTAATATTTTAATTGGCCTTTGAGGCTTGTATTACATTTTCTTGAAATAAATAAATAAATAATTCTAGGATGGTTGTGTACCTCTATTCATGTAAATTTTGAAAATCTGTAAAGCTGATGAAACTAAAAATCTTGTCGTTTCAAAAGTCTTAATGATTAAGCCATGTTTATCTGTTACGCAGAACTTTTATTCGCCTGACTTTTACTAAATAGAAATATTTACGGAAAAGAAGTAGAAAAAATAAAATAATTCATTGCCATATTTCAAGAGCGAACCATTTCTTATGTTTCAGCATTTTTTTTAAAGAAATGTGCTGAAGTCAGCAGAAAATTTAAATGTTTCTTATTGAATAGTAATGGTCGAATAGTTGAACCGCTTCATATTTAAGCAATAATAATGATTAAAATATTATTTTGCTGGATGTATATAAAAAATGCTACATTAGTATTATTCAAAAATGCTAGAGAATATTAAATATGTGCATGTCTTTATTATTGCATTTCATTGGCTCTTACACACCAAATCATCATTAAAAAAAATTCAAACTCTGCTACGCTTTTGCTTATGCAATTCTCAATTGGTTTTTGAAATTTGTTTGTTTTGATTTTGTAATTTGTTTTATGTAATGCTCAAAAGTTTCATTATAATTTTTTAAATTAAAACTATTTTGGAAAAAAACCGAATCAGTATTGTTAAAAGATAAACAAATAAAAGATGAGAGGATTAGTGCTCATTATGGAAAAATGAGGATGGGTACACATAAGCCCCTATATACAATTTGTGGCCTTAATATTGTTAATTTGTGTTAATAAAAGTTATTGGAAAACAAAAACAAATTTCTAAAAAAATTTAAAAACTTGTTCAATTCTTCTGGTTTCTTGACCTCTATTTAATTATTATTATATTCTGATATTTTTAAGCTTAAGGTATCTTTATTTTAATTTCATTTTTAATTTCAATATTTCGTCACCCCTTTGTGTGACTTCTTCAGGAAATTAATTATATAATAATATATAAAAACTTGTTTTTATTTGTTCACCGAACAAACGTTCACAAACTCATACGTTGCTTTGCCTTTCTAAAATCTTAAAATTAATATGAAAAATAGCAGCATAAAGAGTGAAAATACTAGAAGTTTTGTTTTTGTGTACACACAAGTCTTACTAACTCAGAGTGATTTATGAAATTAAGGGCTTTGTTTTGAATTAGATAAGTAATTAATGCTATTAATATTGTTTTAGTTAATGCTATTAATATTGTTTTATTTAATGCCTATAACGAAGCACAATAAAATAATTCAAATTCGATGTCATAGAACCGAAAGATTTCCAATTATACCACGTTGCCACCCAAAATGCAATTTCAAATAATTACAAATTGAGTATACAATTTTCCAGGAGTATGTGAAACTTTTAGTATAAAAATGAATTACATATGCAGTTTTTATATTTGACATCTAGTAATAATTTTATGTGATTATTGCGTATCTTCGTCAATTATTCGAACACTGCCGACAGTAGTGATATTTACTAATTTTTTTTTTGTATTTAAAAAAAAAATCTCATTAAAACTAACTTTAGCTACAAACAAATTCTTGTATAAAAGCATCCATATAAAAGACAAATGAAAAGTCAAAAAAGAAATGTTTTATACAATATCAGACAAACGTAAACGAATAAAATAAAATTTCTTTAGAAAGAATAAAAATAGTAATGACGGTCGTTTCAAATGGCCAATTTTGGATGTATACAATCGTGGTGCTCATTTTCTGGATTATTGTGCTTACAACTGCTTTCAATAACGAGTCCAAAGTAAAAAACCAGCTTTCCTTTTCGAACAAAAATACTGAAGATGAATTGAAAAACAAGCAGATCTGTAAAAACTTATGCCAACAATGCGGTTGTTTGGCCTTCTATTGTGGTGAAGAATGCATATGTGAGTGCAACGATGATCATGCTGACACCGATTGCATTAGAAAAATTCAAATAAATGCCCAAGATCTAAATATACCCTTTGAGGTTTTAATACAAGGACCAACAGTTAACAATTTTGTTCGTAAGGCTTTTCAATTTGAACAGAATCCAGAAAGGCAATTGCACGAATATCGTAACAAAAGATCAACTGTTACGGTTTATAAGCCAATTATGAGAAATCAGGATGTGGACATAAAATCGACTGGCGACAGAAAAATGTCGGTTAAAAACATTTTAAATACAACAAATAAGCTAAAAAATCGTCGTAAACGATCCAACAGCAATCAAATTGATTGGCTGTTGGGTGATATAAGAAATAATTTACTACGGCCAGCACCATTGGGTGGCAACAGGCGTAAAGTAGAAGAACCCAAACAGCCGACGGCTGCACCAACAGGTACTACAATGTCTACAATATTTGACAATTCATGGATTTTTGATAATAGCCGTAACATTTTGACTCCTAGGCCATTAAATAAATGGAAAAGCCCTAAAATATTAAATAATGTCAACCAAGGCAATGATGAAGGTAAAAGTGTTCAAACGACATATACAGAATTTAAAGATCAGTTCGTTAATGACTTCCATGATGATCGAAAAATCTATACAAATTACAGTGATGGACAAATTAATGATAAACTTTCATTTCCAACCAAACAAAGTGGACTAGAAGAGTCGAAAGAAAATCGATTTGGTAGTTCACATTCGAGTTTAATGGAAAATGATTTTAGCAGATTTGATGATACATCTTCATTTTTGCCACATGAAGACTCGCAGGACTATCTCACAGGCGACCGAAATTCTCCATCCTTTACAGATGATTTAAATAAATTAGAAAATGATAAAAGTTTGTTTTCCGAAGAAGTGGAAGAACCAAAGACGGGTGACTTTCATTTAAATACACTACAAGATTCATCACCAGAAGATATTAGAAGGGGTTTGCATGAATTACGGATACCCTGGTTTAAACCAGCAGAATTGTTTGAAAAATTTCGACAAGTGATAAATTCGTAGTAGTTGTACATACATATACATATGTGGAAATGAATGTGTTAGACATAATTGTTAACCTTGTATAATGCAAAACTATATAAATAACACAAAACTCCAAATTGCTTTAATTCAATTATTGTATATTAATTGCTTTAGACATAATCATATTGTTGCTGTCAAGCTTGAGCGTGTGTGCTTGTCGTCAATCATATGAAATATCTAACCTCGTCGGTGTGTAATACCTCATACTTTAAATACGCCTGTTAATCATTTGGATCGTGTATGGATCATGCTCTTTGTGCGATGTACTACAAAATAATTCATAAACTCAGTATCATTATGGTTGACAGAAAAAATATTTTTTTTACAAAAAAAAAATATATATATATATATATATATATATATATATATATATATATATAAATACACTAGAGTAACCCTGCCCGCGTTGCTGGACAATACAATAACATACGTTTACGTCTTTATATTAAAAATTAAATTTTCTAGAAGGAATAGACATTTTCCTGATTGTTTTGAAAAATTTTTTTAATATTTGTTTATGCAAAAGATTTTAATTTAAACTGCAAATAGAGAAGGCAAAACTAATCCGAAACTTGTCTATCATATATTGAAAATAAAATTTTCAATATTACATATTCAATATTTCAAAAGTAGATTTTCTCTGCCTTTTTTGCAGAAAGAAGTGAGTTTAACTATTTTGTAATTATGTTTTGCTGAAATTCCTATCACATATTTATATTTATTTTAAGATTAGTAATAAAAAAAGAAATATCAGAAAATAATTTCAATATATTGCTCTAATTATTTGGTGTTAGTGAGCTTGTGACCTTCTTTTATTTTTAATTTTTCAATATTTCGATATTCTTTCGATATCTTTTTCGGGATATTGTTAATTAATTATGATCAAGTATTGCAATAAAATTTGTCAACGAAGTAAAAAATTTAAATGGTTATAATAAATTCACTCCCTTGTCCAGCTTTCTCCTTACACACATATGAGAACTTGAAATCACTAACAATCGATTTTTCTATAGCAGGAAGTTCAAAACGGAAATAAAGAAATATATAGAGGCGTTTTTAAAGTTATTTCAATAATTTAAGACTCTGTTTTCTATTCAAAAATGTAACCCTGGTAGTGAATGTTGCGTGCATCGGATTGCAATTTTGTACTTTTAGATTTTCTGCTCTAATAAATAAATGAATAATCAAAGTGAAATGTTCCCAGTATCATACTCTACATGTTTTACTTTACTATTAGTTTCCTTGTATGTGTGTTATGCTTCTACATATCCGCTCATTTATTTCAAGATCGCTATAACTCAAGTAAACAGTTTTAATAATAAAAAAAAATTGTAAATTTTCTCAATT
Organism: Linnaemya tessellans; assembly: GCA_951800035.1. Classification (NCBI taxonomy): domain Eukaryota; kingdom Metazoa; phylum Arthropoda; class Insecta; order Diptera; family Tachinidae; genus Linnaemya; species Linnaemya tessellans. The sequence continues at coordinate 9,611,817 of OX637535.1, forward strand.
AAATTCCATTAAGAATTTCTAGGCTAATGGTTCGAAATTTTTGTTTAAATTCAGAAAGACATGATAAATATTCCGAGGCACAAAGGAAAAGTCCACATCAGCAGAGCAGCACACCTGTTTTCGAAAGCCGCTACACTTTTATCATCAGTACGCAGGTGTATGAATATTTAACACTACTTTTTGGGTGGCTTAGTTGAATATGATAACAGTTTTATTTATAAAAATTTTATTAGGAAATTGTATATGAGAATTGTATCAAACTGATGGTGAGACATTTTTATTTAATACCCGTCTTGCTTTCCTATATATTTCATTTAGACAATATGATTTAAAAATTAGGAAAATAATTATTTCCTCCTCATATGAAATGAGCACTTGTTAAAATTTTTCACACAACATGAATAAATACGATTTTCTAGGGAAATCCAGATTTTTGAGTTACGACAATCTTGAAGTAAATGAGTGACATGTACTTTTAAATATATTAGTGATGTGCGAATATTTGTATTCGTATTCAAATTACCGAATATTGGGTAATTTTAAAATACTCGTTTCCGTTCGGAAATGGAACTCATTTCTTATTTTAAATGCTCTCTAAACGAAAAGCGAAATAAAATAATTTTTGATATCATAAACGGACTTACCTAAAGAAATTAAACATGATTTTAATCCCAAATATATATATTTTTAAAGGAACCAAAATACATACTGAACTCTGATGTTCTCATTCGTACTCGGGAATACTGTTTCAGATATTCGTATTCGCGAATATCATAAATGAACATTCGGCACATCTCTAATGCGTACATGTTTAGTTGATGTTCATATATGAAAACATCAACACACACATTTCTCTCATTTTAGAAACAACAGTTTTCTATTTTCGTAGACCGCAGTATTTAAATTTGGGGCAATAGAAAATGTATGTGTGTGTGTGAGCAATTTTTTTTTTTTTTTTTTTTGAAGTGAAGAAGTTTAAATTGCCTGCTTCGAATCTGATGAAAACTATATTTTTACACAAAATTTTATGCAAATACTTCACTGAACAAGTAAAACATTTCTAACTTTTACGACAAACTGAACATATAAAACAGGGTGAAACTGTGACCAAAAAATATGCTAACCGAATGTATGTAGCCTTGTTGGAAATATTCGCATGTTTTTTGTGCCCTCCTAATATTTTTGATAATTTTACCAAATTTTTTTTATGCACAATAATGATAAATATTACACTTTAATGGAACTTTCTTATCCATGTACTTTCATACGATCACATGCAATTTTTATATATTCGTATCTTTCATTTCAATTTCTACTCGTATTTTAATGGCATGATCAAAATTAACAAAAAGCATATCAAGTATTTTCAGCTCAACATTATTGGAGCGTCAATAAACTTTCGCTTTTATGGATAAGAAATTAAAGCACAACAGCTGATTTGTGTTTCTAGTAGCAAATATTTAATATATCCCATGAGTACGTATATAAAAATGTACATACGACTAGCTCATATGTGCATGTATGTATGTATGTATGTATCTTCATGTGCATATTAGTACATGTATGCATTATATGCAGCAGTACTCTATGCTAATCTTAAAAGAAACACTTTTTATAATATGGGAGATAAATGCTTAAAATTTTAATTGTATCAAAGTATTTTAAGTAAAAATATTTTACATATTTATTTCACGTAACATAAAGAGAGAAATCACGAATGCTCATAGTCAGATCTGAATATTCCAAAACGCTCAAATATTTGTGTTTGTATATACATATATTTAAAAATTCAAGCATCAATCCATACATAATATATTTTGCGTACAAAATAAAATGATGAATTGCTAAAGTATATTTAAAATTTCCAATTTTATAGCTCTCTCCTTTCAGTAGAATATAATATTATAGTGTTTTGAATTTTATTTTCAAACAAAATGTCCATTGAGGGATCTAGACACGAACAACTTGCTTGTCAAGCATATTTATAGTACGGGTGAAAATTTATTATTGTGTAGGACACAGACGTGGCTTGATGGAAAGTCAAATCTATTTAGATATTGAGTACACTAACATCAAGCTCTTGTAGACAAGGTTTTTAGGTTAGGTTGAAAAATTTATACATTACGCCCACTTATCACTTGTATACAGTGCTGCCACTTCAAAAAAAAAAAAATATTCTAACCAAAATATTCGAAAAATTTACCAAATTTTAAAAAAAATAAACAAATTTAAAATGCACTGTTTTATTTGGAAAAGAACATAAAAATTTATTTGAAGTTGAAATGCAATGTAAAGTTAATAATTACAAAATAAGAAATGTAATTCATTTACATATTAAAGAACTCTTACTATTGAAAAAATAACGAAAAACTCATGTACATATTTATATTTTTGTTTTACAAGAGTCAATTTTCCATATATAATTAATTTTCTTTAAAGTATATAAATAAAATTATTATTATATATTTTTTTAATAGGAACGTTACAATAAACTAAATTTAAACTTCACAATACAAAAACCTAATAAATTTCTATCAAGACAAAACTGATTTTTTATATAAAATTTTAAACTTGTCTTAGCAAATTTTTATTTCGTATTTCTCTAAAGTCTGACAAATTGTTTCGGCCAATAACGTAATACAAACAAGTAAATAACAGTGTCAACAATTTAAATGATTTAAAAATTTAACGAGTAAAATGTGAAAATATTTAAACCTATTATTATATTCGGAAAAAAGTAACCAAAATGAAACAAATATTCACATCTTCACATTGGAAAAAAATGAGCAATTTTGGTTAGAAATAACCAAAAAACGGCAGCTCTGCTTGTATATGCATAGACACTCACCAACTATTCCCATGAAAAATCTCCCCAAAGATTCTGATTTGCAATTGTGAATGTTTCCCATAACAAAGTCTTTGGGAATGAATTCACAAATTTATAAATATGGCATCACCAATATAAAAGATATTCACTGTCAATCGGAATGCGAAGGGAATATGTAATTATGTATAACGTTTGTACATACATATGTATGTATAACTAAAGTAGGATTATATTGAATTTTATGTTTTAGTTTAGTAAAGGAGGAAGTAAAAATTTTTTAAATCCATTTTTTTTACCAAAGCATGTATCTAGCCCATTTTAATAATGTTTGCCTAAAGCTAGTGCTTTTTGTTTGTTATGTGGTCAAGTATGTCTATATGCCTGCATTTCATTGGTTCTTACAACAAACCATCAGTAGACTTTAACTTAATTCCAAAATAACAAAACCTCTCAGCTTATACATAAACTCCCAAAAATTAATTGAGAATTACACAAGCAAAACAATAGGATTTGAAATTCAAGAAAACGTAACAAACAAATTTTATTTGATATAAATTTATTTTAAAAATGTTTTCCTAAAACTATAAAATATTAAAGCAGAAATTATTGCTTACGCTTTTTTAGTTAAATATTTTATAGTGTCCGTAGTATCAGAAGCCAAAAATCCCTAGTTCAACCCCGTACTCAGTCATGAATGCGGTGTCGATTTTTTTTTTTCGATCAGCATTAGTGCGTGATTGCATAGCAGTTGACATCACCGACAGCGATCGACACTATCATGTACGAAAGAGCAGAGTAACAGCACCCTCCTTCGTCGCCGTCTCACGGGATGCACGTTGTCATTAAGAGTAAATGTGATCCGAAAACGATCTATTATTCTTCGAATTAGCGGCGCTCTGAAGGACGTTTATGCACGTCATAAAATGGAAGAAGTGCATGAAATTATTTTGATTAAAAATTTAAATAAATTCACAATAGAAACTGTTACTGTCACACAATTCACAATAGAAACTTTTATTTCTAAAATATTCACGATAACGATAATATAACATCGCTTTGGTACAAAACAATTGCAATAGGTGTGATTGTAGGGGCCAACTTTTTTTCGATGTAAATTTACAATAAATTACACGGTGCGTCGTTCTTGATTTGACGAATAGAACAATTATTTTGATTAAAAATTTCAACAAGTTCACAATAGAAACCGTTACTGCCACACAATTCACAATAGACAATTTTACCCGCAAAATATTCACGATAACGATAATATAATATCGCTTTGGTACCATAACAATTGCAATAGGGGTGATTGTAGGTGCCAAATTTTTTTCGATGTAAAATTGCAATAAGTTACACGGTGCGTCGTTCTTGGTTTAACGAATAGAACAATTATTTTGATTAAAAATGTCAACAATTTCCAGGTGTTGCTCTGGTGTTGTCACATTCTAAAAAAACACGAGTTATTTATAAAGCACTGCCAAATAGTTCTCAATAGAAACTGTTACTGTCACACAATTCACAATAGAAACTTTTATTTCTAAAATATTCACGATAACGATAATATAACATCACTTTAATACCATAACAATTGCGATAGGCGTGATTGTAGGTGCCAAATGTTGAGCGATGTAAAATTGCAATAAGTTACACTGTGCGTCGTTCTTGGTTTTACGAATAGAACAATTATTTTGATTAAAAATTTCAACAATTTACACGTGTTGCTCTGCAGTTGTCACACTCTAAAAAACACGATTTATTTATAAAGCACTGACAAATAGTTTACAATAGAAACTGTTACTGTCACACAATTCACAATAGAAACTTTTATTTCTAAAATATTCACGATAACGATAATATAAAGTCGTTTTAGTAACATAAAAATTGCGATAGGGGTGATAGTAGTTGCTAAATATTTTTCGATACAAAATTACAATAAGTTACACTGTGCGACGTTCTTTGATTTCTTCAGTCTTTAAAGAAAGTTAGCCAGATAAATTTTAATATAGTCTTGAATTTAAAATTCATTCACACTTACAACAGCAAAGAAAGTAGTTGAAATTTCTAAAATTTAAAATACTTATTATACTCTCATGCAACCAAAACTTTTACTCTGATCACTTTACAATTTCTTTATTTAATTTGTCTGAGGGTTGATATGTTTTATACATAATTAATTAATCTATATATTCATTTATATAGACAAATAAATATATACAATTTATCAAGTCACCAACATTGTCGTATCTTTTAAAATTTGTATTTCAAATAAAATTTCTCAAAATAAAAGCAAATTGTTTAATTTTTGAAATTGTCTTTTGTAATACAACATTAAGCGACACAACAAGGCCTGTGAATTGAGTAAATATTTTTTCATCACAGCTTTTGTCTAGGAGGATAAAATGAAATATATGTCTGTCTATCTATATAATAAAAATGGAAAACAATAACAAAAGCTAGACAAGAAAGAAATGTAAATAACTTAAATATGTGAATATAAATATATATGTGTGTGTGTGTATGTTTTTTGTATGTGTGTGTGCAATATTATGTAACTTAACTTTCGGTTAGTTATTTTTATGCTAATGAAGTTACTAAAGCTCACTTTCTTTTATAACTAACAATATGATATTGAATAATTAAGACTTGTTTTATTTCATTTGTTTTATTCCACTTTTTTTCGTATGTCCAATACGAAATAAAACTGTATGCGCGAGTATAAACGCATGCATGCGAGCTGAATGCTTTCCATCAATTTGTATACGAGGGGTATGTTAAAAGTGCCGGTAAATACTATAAATTTTAGCAGATTTTAAGAAAATCCAAAAGCATGCAAATTAAGTTTTTATTTAGAAAAATTTTGTTAAAATGCATTTAAGTTTGTATTCTAAATATTTGGTGAACCGCATTTGTAGTGATAGGACAATATTGTTATCAGTTCCCAATATCCTTGAATTTTTTTAAAACGTAAACTCTTTGCTAAATTTGCCGCTAAAATTTGTCGTTTTCAATAATTTGAGATTAATTGACATTTGTCCAGTCTATTGGCGTGGAACTTGTGCTAAAATTTAATGTCAAAATTTCCATATTTAAAACATTTTTGTTAAATTTTTTTTTGCATAATTTTAAATTCAAGAATACTATTTACTATCTTAATTCTTCTAGTTTTTTTTACCTATTTTTATACTCTCCGAAAAAGAATTGGAGGGTATATTCACTTTGTCATTCCGTATGTAACCCAGTGAAATATTCCTCTAAGACCCCATAAAGTATATACATATATTCGTGATCAGTGAAGAAATCTAAGACTATCTAGCCATTTCTGGCCGTTCGTCTATGGAAATCACAATTCAGTCCAAACGAAAATTACCAGACCCTTGAAACTTGGTATAAATATATTTTGAAGGATAGCACAAGTTCGTAAGTGGGCTAAATCGGACTAGAAGGGAAAAAAGTTCTCCCAAGAAGAACTAAATCAAACTCTAAAAATCAACATAATTTTTTATTTTTTTTTTGTAATTTTGTTAAGCAAATGATATACTTTTAGGTCAAAGAAGGCCCGAAGCAGGTCAGAAAAATCTATTTTTGAACCACGCCTTTTTTAGAGGGCGTTGAAATAATATATTACATGGAAAAATAGTGTAAATGTTTAACAAATTGTATAACTTAAGCCTACATTCATTAAAAATTTAATTTTGAACTTTTTATAGCGAAGCTAAATTGTGCTCTGATCTTCCTCGGACCTACCCTCCCCCGCCAACCTTTGCCCCTAAATGACCCTATGAAAAAAAAACTTTTTTCCACTTAATAATCCCAAAAATTGACTTTTTAGTGTTTTATTTCAAAGGTGAAATGTCTCTCCCACTACCCCTTCCGGAGTGACCCCTACAAAATTGTTTTTATTTACTAACCGTTTGTAGGGTATTTGAAATTCGACCCGGTCTCATATATAGCGTTCTTACTTGTGTTAAGCAGACAGCAGACAGCAAGCAGCAATATGTCAAAAATAAAATCCATAGCCCAATTCACAATCCTGTGCAAATGGTCTTGCATTATAGCATTTGCAAATTGAGAGAGTATTTGAGAGCATTTTCAATGTATTTTGTTGGTGTAGAGTACAATTATTTTGCGAATGCAATGATGCACGACCATTTGCACAAGATTGTGAATAGGGCTCATGTGTTTAAATGAAAACGATTATTTGAATTAAGATTCTATAGGCTAATTGTTCGAAATTTTAATTTAAATCTCAGAAAGACATGAAAAATATTCTACATAATTATTACTACATGAAAACGATTATTTTGACGGCAGCACAGCAGCAGGACTGCACAACAGCATTTGCTGCTGCTGCCAACTATTTTCTGTTTTGACGGGCAGCAATAAACAAATATAGTGTTGCCATTATATATGTATATAAATTGGAAAAATAAGAACAACTTTTTTTTAATATTAAACATAAAAGAACATTACAAATATATAATATAGAAATAAATTTATGTGTTTTTATAGTTTTTCGTGATATTATTATATATTTTATCAATAACTTTAATTTTGTTCATTATAAAATATATATGCAGGGATGCCCTGTTGTTATGTTGTTGCTGTCTTCAAAATAATTATGAAGCTGACTTCATAGCAGCATTTGAAGTTGGCAGCATTCGAAGTCGTGCAGTTGTGATGTCTGCTGTCGTCTATGTGTTTAGAACTTTATGTTTTTAATATTTTTTTATATTTTTTACATAACATTTTTTTTTTCCTTTTCAATATTTCGCCTCTCTTTTGTGTGGCTTCTTTGGCAAAATATTTTACTGCCTGGCCCACTATACCAGTCGATGTTGATCTGTCGACTAAATATATTTAAAACAAAAACAAAATTATGTATGAATTTTTATTAGTCGAACTTGCTTATGTAAATTGTTAATTTTATCAACGGGCTTAAGTTCGAATCTGCAAGACTGCAAACCTTTTTTATTATTTTATTAATAAATGAATTTGTTCAAATTCTATTTATTATTTTATATTAAGATTGGAATATTAAGAATATTTTTAATAATCATCAAACCAGCAGAACGGATTAGAACTGATTTCGAGGACGCTACGCCATCTCATCAGCGTTCTTTGTTCAATTTTTCCACTTTTGCAAGTGGTGCTAGTTAGTAGGAATATCAACTATTTAACCAATATTTTAACGAAAATTGAATATGAGAAGTTATCACATTCATATTTTTAAGTTATTACATTTTTGGTTATAACTAACAAAGAAGCTTTGGTTATAAATAACAAAGAAGCTTTAGTTATCAGCAGCCGATGGCTCTGGAAAAAGCGAAAGAGATACATGGAATATTGGGAATATTAATCGTCAGGGTTGGGGAATTTAATAACTTAAAAAAATATGAATGTTTATGGAACTACAACATTTTAATTTCTTCTTAAAATTTAAAAATTTTAAAATCATATATATATCACGGCCTATTGAAAATTATTGGGCCGTTAATTAATAAAATACTTTAAATTAAAATTCCAACAGAGCGTTAAATATCATTAATAAAATAACAAAACAAAAAAATATTTTATTAAGTGGTAAATTGCGCATTAAAGTTTTAATTAATTTATTAACTAATGAAAACTTGTGACATAGAACACTTAAGATGACATTAGGCACCCTGTGAAGCAGGAATGTCTAAAAGGTCCCTTGCAACAAAAAAGAAATGTCCTACAAAATTATTTGCCTTAAAATTCGTCTATTTATTAGTCTCTGAATACATTAAGGCCAAAATGTATTTTGATTTTAATTTATTGCCAATTGTAATGTATTAAACACATTCACGACAGCAGGCTACCGACTACACAACTGCAGAAATGGAATACATGTGTTTATATGGGAATGATTACTTTCACGGCTACACGACAGGTTGTTGTCCGTGCTATTTTTGTATTTGTAGTCAAATTAAACTAATTTATATTTTCATAGGCGACAATAAACAGATTAGTGCTGCCAATGGAATAAAAAATTTTAAATAAATAAGCGCTTAAAAGTTTTTTTAGACTAACCGAATATATAAATATTATTGAAAATAAGAAATGCATAAAACAAAAATGATTGTGTAATTTATTTTTTTCTTGCCTCCAGACAGCCGCTGTTCACAACTTTTTTATTTTTTTTTTATTTATTGTAAAACCTAGAATATAGAATAAATATAGACGATGTGGGAATATAAATTGGCATTCTATAGGTACATAAATTTTTAACAGCCAAAAAGCTGAGATTTGGCACCGTTTGACGATTTTCTGTCGGGCACCGACAAACCAGAAATAATTGAGCATTTGAAGGTCAACATTCGTGATGCCATTGCCGAGATACGACCTCATACACTCGAAAGAGCGCTCGAAAATTGGTTCCATCAGCCATGGCAGGTTGTTGTCCGTGCTATTTTTCCCATATAAACACATGTATTCTATTTCTATAGTCGTGTAGTCGGTAGCCTGCTGTCGTGAATGCGTGTTAATACATAAGAATTCGTTTTGATTAACTTATGTAGTTTTTAGACTATGCGATGACATTTTTGTATTTTGTACAAACTGCGAAGACATTTTGTGTGTGGTGCAGCGTTGCCATTTGACAAGTTTTTCCTTTTTTTGCAAGTTTTTTGAGATGCAAAAAAGTTTTTAAATTATATGCAGTTTTTTCAAGTTTTCTTTTATTACTTAAACTTTGGAATTCATTTTATGAATATATGGATTGACGATATAATGCACATTATACAATGAAACGACCTTATATTTTTCACTCCCTTTTTATACAACAATGTTGATTTGTTTTTACTCCCACCAAAAACAATGACGATGTAATTATTTATTACTTCGTTGTGAATTTTGCAATGTTTTTTATGTTATTAGTTAGAGAAATACGTTTTTTTTGTTAATAAAATATTTTTAATAAAAATAAAATCTAATTTTGTATTTTCGTTTATTATTTTGGTTTTTTAATTAAAAAAAAAAATTTTTTTTTCTGGAATGTTTTTTGAAAAAAATATGGTAACGCTGGTGTGGTGTAAAAAAAAGCGCGATCAATTTTTTTTTTGCGTAAAGAAAATAAATACCAGATTATTTTCGAATTATTGACGAATTTTACTATGGATACCTTGAAAATAGGAAAAATAAAAAATTTTTTTTTTATAAAAACTAGAAATTGAACATATCAAATATATTCAAATAGTTTTGTTTTCTTTGCTGAAGAAAAATATAGAGGATGTGTTTATATTTGCAGTAATTATCGTCAACAGACTAAAAAAATTATTACAAACACGGCCCACATTTTTTTTTTTTTGCTAAATTATAGCTGCCAATAAATAACACAATTGGAAATTCAAGTGCCAAAAAAATTATATTACAATTCTTCCATTAAACGCAGAACTGGTCTGGTGAATGTCTAAATTGTTGTCTACATGCATATAATTTTAATATATTTGAAATTAAATTTGAACAGTACAATTTTTTTTTGGAGATTTCAAATAAAACAACCCAACATGCATACAAACATATCTCTGCATGATTTTTCCAAATAGAGCACCACCAAACAGCAAAACTGAAATCCATGCGTGTGAGTTGAAATATATTGTGTTTGTTTCTTAAGTCTTTCGTTTTGATGTGGCTTTTTATAGCCCGTCAAAAGCAAACTCGTATAACTGCACAAACACACTGGCTCTTACATGAACACACATGCACACACACGCACACACATGCTAGCATATAGCAGTGGTTATGGCAAAAAGCTTTTATGCCACAAAACAAACCCGATAGCTTTGAATGAAGCTAATTATCAATGCAGCTCACAGCTACTGAAACTTTTAAATAAATAATATTTGTTTTTCTTGAGTTTACTTTAATTTTCTTTTCGATTTCTTGTAGTCTACAGACAAACACACAGGCACAATTATGTACAATTACATATATATATAAATGTATGTAAAAAAAAAAATATGGTTAATAGTATTTTGTTTGTTATGTGTATGTGCTGGTATAATGCCAGAGCTGGACGCATGCGCACTTGCACAGACATTGGATTTGTGTCTTTTCTTTAGTTTTTCGTTTAATAAATTAAGATTGGCTGTTTATATAGACACTTTAAGCTTTTGTTTTTGCCCCCCAGTTTTACTTATTTTTATTTTTTTTATTTTTTATTTGTTTTTTATTTTGTGTTTTGGTTTTAATAAAGAAAAGCACACTCGGTTTGGTGTTAATTTTTTTTTCTTGCCAGCCGTTACCGTTTTAGCTGTGTGGTTTCGCGCATATTGAACGTTTCAGTTTCAGTTACCAATTTGAAAGAGTAAGATCGTGGCAACGGTTTGTGTTTAAAGAAAACTTAAAAAAAATTTAATCCATAAAAATTTTAAAGAAAAATAAAACCTCCATCATACCAAATTTATTAATAAAGCTTTTTAAAAAAGAAACATATTTTTGTATATATAAAAAAATTATATAACGTGAACACAAGGATTAAAATAGATTTTTATAAAACATTAATTTTTAAATTTAAATTTATACAAAAACTCCATAGTGTCATTTTGTTTAATAAACGCATTTTTATTATTATTTACTTTTTAGTTAATTTTCGTGCAAATTGGATAAAATATTTTTATATAGTTTTGTTTTCACAAAGTGAAAGGACAAAGTTTTACCATTAATTACTTTGCAAATAAATTGGATAATATAATAAAAATAGCTAAAAATGGTAAGAAGCCAAAGCTTTTAAATAAGTACTTAAGCACACACACACACATACATGCATACATGCATACATACATAAATATGTAACTATGAGTAAAACTCTGTCTGCATTTAATATCTGCCTGTAGGTATATTTGTGTTTTTTGTATGTATGTGTGTGTGCCTGCATATAATTTATACTTCTGTTATGACATTTATATCTACTGCTAAAAACCTACTTTTGTTTGTTAAAATTGCCAAAGTTTTATATTTTTGCTTAAAAGTTAAAAGTCATTAAAGATACATTTTTTTAATGGTTGCATTATTTTTAAGTAAAAAAAATTTTTTTGTTAAAAGGAACATTTTAACGACTTATGAAATAACGAGCTTAAATTAATTATTAAAATGTGGTATTTTTGTCTTAAATACAATTTAAAAAAAAGAAAAAAACAGACTGGTTTAATTGGTGACATTAAGTTAACCCACATGTTTCTACAAACCAAACAAAAACATGTTGTTTTGCCAAAAATTTTATTGTTTTAATTTCAAATAAGGATTAACTTTATTTCAAATAGAAATTTTAACAAATTTATTTCCATTAATCTGTTAATTAAAATCTCCTTTACATGACTGTCAAATGTTGGCTATCACACTGCCATTAATATCTTTTAACATGATTTAAGTGTATCGACATGTAGACATTAACACTTTTCGTACACTAATAGGTTAGTTTTATAGCGAAGGTTTAAAAAAGGTTTTAATTTAGCTGCTCATTATAAAATCAACCAAAACTTGTTTAGTTTTTTTTTTTAATAAATTATGTAGCACCATTAAAAAACCAGTTAAAAATATTATGAAATCTTAAATAAACCTTCCATCAAATAAATTGTTGTTTGTATTTGTATTAAACAAATGTCAATAGAAAAATATTATAAACGTTTTCACCTAAATGCATTAAATTTATGGACTCTATTTTATACAACATTTAAAGCTGCCGCTTAAGAGTTATAAAAATTTTAAATCTTTAAACGATTAAATATAAATAATATGTGAATATATTTCAAATTCTGATATCATTTATTGAAAGCTAAAATACCACAAAAGCAGTAAAGGCTATAATAATTTTATTCATTTATAAAAAAAAAAGATTAAGAAATTATTAAAAATAGACTGTAGCGATCGCCATTGATATCTTCAATGATATCGTAATAAAAATTTAGATTTGCTGGCTACCCAGTAGCTCTAGTACAATGTGTCACACAAGCTTAACCCTCCGATTAGTGACAGTTCTGAACTTCACGGCCGTGTGAAAAGGTCCCTACGGAAATTTTTTGTAAATCATGTTTTTTTTCATATAAAAATTTTTTTTTTGACTTTTTTGTTTTTATTGTTTATAACTAAATTCTACATACAAAAATTATTTTTTAAATTTTTTAATTTTTTTTTGTTTATCATCATCCCTAATGTCTTTGAATTTAGGACTTTGTGTTCAGAACAAGTAAATTATGTGTTGAAACAATAAAAAAATTATAATGATGCCCAAAAACATGCATTTATTAGTGAAATTCAGTACAAGGTCCATACGGACCTATTCACACGTCCGCGTACTATTCTCACTAAAACCTCAATAACTCCTAAAGTAATGATCTGATCGGCTTGATTTTTGGTCCAAAAGATGCGCAACAAAATACAGAGTAACTTTGGGGGGGGGGGGGGGGGTTGTAGTGGCCGAAGTAGGAGTAATTTCAGTTTGAAAAGGCAAAAAGGTCCCTAGGGACCTTCTCACTCATCGGAGGGTTAAGAAAAATGTTGGTCCCTCTCAGCACGTTATGGAGAATTTTCCACAGCCCTGCAGTCCTTCACTTGGCTTAGCACATATATAATAAATATCTAATTCATTTCTCGCAATCATATTAATTTGCTAACAAACACATATTATAGTTTTCTGCCAGTTAGACATATGAAAAAACTCCTTCATATTGGGTGTTTTTTATTGAGGTATAGAACTTTAAGTTGGCATCACTTTTTTAACTGGCGGCCATTTCGTCAGCTGTCAAGTGATTAATATTTAGTTTGGTTTGCCATTTCATCATGAACAGGTTGACAAAAGAACAACGCTTGCAAATCGTGCAAATTTATTTCGAAAGTAATGGTTCAGTTCGCGAAGTTTACCGCAAGCTCCGTCCATTTTATGGTCGACATAATCGTCCATCAGAGCAATTAATTCGGTTAACCATGGATCGTTTTCGCACTACGTTTACTCTATGTGATAATACGCATCCGCAGAGACGTCGAACAGTGCGCACCGAAGAAACAATTGCCGCTGTAGAGCAAAGTGTTGAAGAGGACCCGAATGAATCGATTCGCCACTGTGCACAGCAATTGGAGCTTTGTCCATCAACTTTTGTTCCCGAATTGGATGGCATGAATGTGGATGAGTTGTGGTTCCAACAAGACGGCGCTACATGCCACACAGCGCACGTCACAATCGATTTATTGAAGGAAACATTCGATGAGCGCATAATTTCGCGGAATGGACCTGCCAATTGGCCACCAAGATCGTGTGATTTGACACCATTGGATTATTTTCTTTGGGGATATGTGAAGTCGCTCGTCTACGCCAACAAACCAGAAACGTTAGGGGACTTGGAAGCCAACATTCGTGCCGCTATTGCCAACATACGGCCCCATATGCTCGAAAAAGTGGTTGAAAATTGGACCTGTAGAATTGGCTTTATTCGAGCCAGCCGCGGCGGCCACATGCCCGAAATCATATTTAAACATTAATGGCATAAAATTATCCTTCCAATAAAGCCAAATTGATGGACATTAAAACGATTTTCTTGTGTTTTATTTCAATTCGAAGTTCTATACCTTTAAAAAAACACCCTGTACATACAAATATAAAAATGAAATAAAATATATAGGGTCCGCCAAATAACTCTTTTTTTTAAATGCTATGAAAAACTACTGAATATTTTCTCAAATTTCTTTTTTTTATTTGAAAGTACAATCCTTCCGGTTAATAATGGAAAATAATTTCATTCAAATGGCTGCCTCGGCTGGCCATGCAGTAGCCGGTCCAATTTTTAAGCACATTATCGATTGTGTGCAGCTGTATTTCACCAATGGCTTCACGAATATTGTCCTTTAAAAAGTCAATTGTCTCTGGCTTGTCGGCGTAACACTTATCTTTGACGGCACCCCACAAATAATAGTCAAACGGTGTCAAATCGCAGCTCCGAGGTGGCCAAACCACATCAGCTCTGCGGCTGATAATGCGATCTTCAAAAACAGGGCGCAAAACATCGAGTGTAGCTTCGACTGTGTGGCACGTAGCGCCGTCCTGTTGAAACCAAATGTGGCCAATATCCTCCTCTTCAATTTTTGTGGACAAAAATTCGTTCAACATGGCCCGATAACGATCGCCATTGACTGTAACGGCCACTCCTTGCTGCTTTTCGAAGAAAAATAGCCCAATTATGTCTCTGGACCAAATTCCGCACCAAACAGTGACTCGTTTTGGGTGCTTCGGCTTTTCAATGTATGCGTGCGGGTTTTCTGTGCCCCAAATGCGACAATTTTGCTTGTTTACATACCCGCCAAGATCAAAATGAGCTTCATCTGAAAAGATGATTTTTTTTTGGCAAAATCGGCATCTTCTGTAATTGGATCGCAGGCCCACTTACCAGCGTTGTTCAAGCGTAGACACAACCATATTCGTTCAGCGGAAGGATAAAACTAATTATCTGTCGAATCAGACATGAGCGAAGTGTTACCATTCACGAAATAAGCCCTAGTTGAAAAAAAACGTTAGATTGCGGACCCTATATAAAAATTTTATTGTTACTTTCGAGCGTATTTAAAATACTTTTTGCCACTTTTTTTTGTTAAAAAAAATTATATTGTGCAAATGTACATAAAAAGTCTTTTTAAACCATATATGGTTTTTCAATATTGCTGCAAGATAAGTTAGTTAACAGTGTACGTCAAAAAAGTGTGAGACGTCAACGTTCGTTTTCATAGATCCATTTAAAATTCTTAAAACTAAATGTAAATATATTAGTAATTAAAACAAATAAATACATGATGATGCATCTAGAATACTTTAACAAAAATCAAGTGGAACTATTAAATCTATTACGATAAGGGGATTTTTTTTGAAGCGAACATTTGTTCCCCTTATTATTTCCTATTAAAGTACATCAAAAAAATTTCTTCTGTTTGCCAATGCGTGCAGAGCAAAGAAATTATGGGTTAAAAACTGTTCGCGATAATGAAGAATATATATGATGTTATAATGTAGCCAACAGCTTAAAAGAGTTTTTGTTCATGTGATCAGCTAAAATGTTTCGTTATAATTTCGATTTTCCTCAATAATTGTTAATATCGCATAAAAAGGCATATTGTTTTGCTTTTCGTAAAAAGTTTTCTATTAAAAATAAATTTAAAATTTTGGCCTTTATAATAAAATTGCTAATAATTTTCCTAAAAATACTGTGGTTAAGCACAATTGCAACAGTGTGTATAGTAGAGACCTCTTATCGCATATAAAAAATTAGGATCGGTGGGCTGAGATTGATTTGTAGGTTCTGCTGGTTGAAGTAGTTCATACAAGTAGCTAAAAATTCCGATTTCGTATCCGCGTTCAGTCATGATTACCGTGCCGAATTTTTTTGATCAGCATTAGGACATGCTTGTGTTAGTTGTTGCTAGAGCAGAGCAACAGCACACCCTCTTTTGTCGGCCCTGTAGTAAAATTTAGCCGGTGAAATATCTACAACAAATTCTCTATCTTCTCATCTTTCTTAATTTGCCCTCTTAATACTATACTCTCCATTCTAGTTCTAGCGCAATGCACTCAGGGCTGCTGGTCCTGATAAAAAAGAAAAAGATTCATGTTAAATTTTGTAGGACAAGATGAATATTCCAAGAAACCAGGGAAAATCAACATCAATTTAATCATTAAAATTATGTATAGTAGAACGGGCTAGCTGTTTTGGGAAGCCACCACACTTTCATCACCACTACTCTTGCGTATTTTTATTCATGGCTATTTGTGTTATTTTAAACAATTAAGAACGTTATATTCGACCGTTTCGAATCTTGAATACCCTCCAAATGTTCAGTAAATAAAAACTATTTTGTAGGAGTCACTCCGGGACCGGTTGTGGGGTACACATCTCACCTTTGCCATAAAACACTAAAAAGTAAATTTTTGGGGTTAGGTTAGGTTGAACAGAGGGGCGTAAGCAAGGGCTATCCCAATCCGTTCAGGATTACACTTAGGCCTCATAGACCTATTGTGCGCTATGTTATAAAGAGTTCCCATTCTATTATAGGGAGCCTCCATTAAAACCATGGAAACCTCTGGATTTGATTACGATAAGAACCTAGTTTCTTCAATGTATCTTCATAAGTCTCTCCAATTAGAACCCCCTAGGAAATTCCATATCTTGTATAATCTCCTGATTAAATGTTTGTCTCCTGACTTGACTAAAAGCTGGACAGTAGCACAAATAGTGCTCCAGTGTTTCGTCATCTTCCTGACAGGCCCTGCATGTTATATCGTCAACGATATCCATGCGTGCCAGGTGATCCCTTAACTCTGTATGCCGCGTCATTAAATTAAACAATCTCCGTAGTGCTGGCCTATTCAACGTTAGGAGCTCCTTCGTCCTGTTACCATCTGGGTCTCCCCATAGAATTCTAGTCACCCTACCTACGGTAGAGTACTGCCAATCTCTTGTATGCAATACTATAGCCCATTGTTTCAGTTCATTCTTAAAAATCTGAAATGGCTTTGGATTATCTAGTGTGATGTTTGCCATCTTCGCTAGTCTATCTGCCTCTATATTTCCAGGTATTCCTTGATGTCCTGGGATCTATATTATCTCGATGCTTCCACAATGCGTGTATGAGTTAATCTCATCCTTGCATTGTAATACACACCGAGATTGAACCGCATAATTTCTTAGGGCCTGGATGACTTTCCTGCTATCCGTGAATATACGAACTGGTAGTCTGTTATCGATTTCCTTTCACCATTTTATACCTTCCGTAATTGCCGCGATCTCAGTTTGAAATACTGTGTTATGATCTGGCAGACGGATGTATTTACGACAGTTCCGACCTATCAGAGAACATCTCAGATTCGTGATAAAAGCTTTATGCTTATATATATTTTTTTCTGACAATTCTCTCCTCCATTGTATGAACAGACTGATGCATTGGTTTTATTTTGCCCGCACATATACATAATTCAGTATGTGACACCTCTATTGTGAATGATAAGAACTAAACTTATAACCGACCCTAATAATCAATCATAATGGGTTTGTTTCATGTTAAAATGGTCTCTAAATATTTTTTTTCTGTTTTCCAAAACTTTAAGGACGTTTCTAATAACGTTTTTTTTGTGTAATTTAATTTTTGAGGTCACGTTTATGTGTGATGTTGATTAACATATTGTATTCTGTTAATATAATTAGTTCAATAACTCCTGATTCTTTTAGCTATATAAAAAGCTAATGTTGTTTTAAAAAAAAGAGCGAAAGTTCTGTTACAAACACACTTCTAAACACTTGTGAAAATATTTCAAATGACCCTCGTACCATTTGTGTAATATAGTTTGCATTAAGTTTTATTCAACTTTACCTCTATTACACACTTTGTAAAATATTACAGATTAAATTTGAAAAAAAAACACGTTTTTTTGCTCCAGCTAAAGCAATAAAAACCTCAGTTTAAGAACGTTTTTCTTTAATAATTTTTTTAATTTTTTTTTTTCAAAAATGGTTACTAAATAGTTCGTGATTATTTTGAGTACAATAAAAAGTCAATTTCATTTATTATTGCACAGCAGTATTTTTTAGGTTTCATTTCAATTCAAACAATGCAGTGGTTTCTGTGTAAGTTTCTTGCCCATACATGCACAAGTAAATATGTATGTATGTATATACATACATAATACATATTTCTTATGTACACATAAATACATAAATTTTGTGTACATTATTTCTATGTTTATGGCATAGAACCGATATTATTATTGTGCATTGCACAGCTGAAAATGTTGGAAAAAAAAAACTGTTTTTGCAAAAGTGTGTCATGAGACGGACTGAAAAAAAGAAAAACATTAAAAGCTCAAAATAACGTTTTATAGAACTCTTTGGTCATACGAATGAACAAAACTTCTTGCGAAAAAAATTCATTTATTTTTCGTATGTATTGCCTATGAGAACAACGTTTATGCATTTATGTCCAGCAGAGATGGAAAAGCGATTTTCTCAATTCTCACAACAGTATTCTAAAAGATATTTCTTATGTGTGTTTATTAATTTAATATTACAAATTTATTATGTAAACGAAAGCCAGGATAAGGGTGCTGTTGGCTGAAAGTAGTGGAACACTTAAGAATATGATGTGGAGGGTACTGAGTTCAATCCCGCGCTGAGTCATGAAATATTGTGTTGAATTCTTCTGGTCAGCATCAGTGTGCTGGTTGTGTCAGTTGTTACCAACCTGTTTCAGTGATGAAGGCATAGCACTAGTCACTGAACATTATTATTGACTGCGACTGATACGATCATGTACCACAAAGCAGAGTAACAGCAGCATCCTCCTTCGTCGGTCCTGTAGCAAAAATTAGCCGGCGAAGTAAAAATATTGAGATAGCTACTCGCACAAAAAATTGTCTATCTCCTTATCTTTCTCCATCTGTCTCCTCAATACTCAATACTATAGTAGAAACGTTATATTCGACCGGGTCGAATCTTAAATACCCTCCAAATATTTAGTAAGTAAATTTAAAATTTTTAACTACATTTTGGCGGGGTCGCTTTGGCAAGGGCTGTGGGAGAGACATTTCACCTTTGTCATAAAACTCTTAAAAATAAATGCTTGGGATAATTATATACAAAATTTAAAAATTTTTTATATATATTTTATAGGGTCATTTAGGGGGCAAAGGGGGGGAGTAGGTGGTAGGGCATAGCAGTACCAGGTTACGTCTCAGCTTCGTCATTAAAGCTTAAAAATGTTATTTTTAAGGAATGTAGGCTTAAGTAAAACAATTTGTTAAATTTTTACACTATTTTTGCATATAATAACGCCCACTAAAGAGGGCGGGATCCCAAAAAGAAAATTTATTTTATTTTATGGCTCCAAGTTTGGGCCTTCTTTGGCTTAAAAGTATGTCATTTGCTTAACAAAATAACAAAAAAACGTTAGAAATTATGTTCTTTTTTAGAGGTTGGTTTAGTTCTTCTTAGCGGAACTTTTTTTCCCTCTTGCCCGACTTAACCCATCTCCGAACTTAACCTGTGCTATCCTTCAAGATATATTTATATTAAATTTCAAGAGTCTAGCTCTTTTCGTTTGGACTGAATCGTGATTTCCACAGACGGACGGGCGGACGGACATGCTCAGATCGTCTTAGATTTCATCGTTGACCAAGAATATATATACTTTATGGGGTCTCAGATGGATATTTCGCTGCGTTACAAACGGAATGACAAAGTGAATATACCCTTCATATTCTTTTTTGGAGAGTATAAAAAAAGTGTTTTAAGCAATAAGAGAAAATCAACATAAATTTAATTTCCAACTTAAACAATGGAGTAGTAGCTGCACTTCCATCATCAGTACTCATGTGTACTTTTGTTTAGCACGACTTCTTGTGGCTTAATTATATATGAAGTAGATTTTATCGATATAAATTTTATAAGAAAATTGTATGCACGATAACTGCATCAGTATGAAACTGATGTTTACACACAAAAAAATCGCGATGTGGTCGTTTGAGTGTCTTTTTATACCCTCCAAAAAAGAATATGAAGGGTATATTCACTTTGTCATTCCGTTTGTAACGCAGCGAAATATCCATCTGAGACCCCATAAAGTATATATATTCTTGATCAGTGATGAAATCTAAGACGATCTGCGCATGTCCGTCCGTTCGCCTGTGGAAATCACGATTCAGTCCAAACGAAAAGAGCTAGACTCTTAAAATTTGGTATAAATATATCTTGAAGGATAGCACAGGTTAAATTCGGAGATGGGCTAAATCGGGCAAGAGGGAAAAAAGTTCCCCTAAGAAGAACTGAACCAACCTCTAAAAAACAACACAATTTTTAAAGTTTTTTTTTCTACTTTTGTTAAGCAAATGATATATTTTTATGTATGTATATTAAAGAAGGTCATAAAATAAAAAATAATAATTTTTGGCTCCCGCCCCCTTTAGTGTGCGTTATTATATGCAAGAATAGTGTAAAAATTTAACAAATTGTTTTACTTAAGCCTACATTCCTTAAAAATAACCTTTTTAAGCTTTAATAACGAAGCTGAGACGAAACCTGGTACTACTCTGCCCTACCCCCTCCTCCCCCTTCAACCTCTAAATGACCCTACCAAAAAAAAAAAAAATTTTTTTTAATTTTATATACAATTATCCCAAGCATTTATTTTTAGAGTTTTATGACTGCTGATTTCTGCCCTAAGCCCTCCTCCCCCTTTGCCCTCTAAATGACCCTATAAAAAAAACTAAATTTTTAATCTTTGTATATAATTATCCCAAGCATTTATTTTTAAAGTTTTATGACAAACGTGAAGAGTTTCCCCCACAGCCCTTGCCAGACCGACCCCGCCAAAATACAGTTTTTATGCCCTCCAAAGAGAATTGGACCCCATAAAGTATATATATTCTTGATCAGTGATGAAGTCTAAGATGGTCTAGCAATGACCATACGTTCGTTTGTGGAAAACATGATATTGTCTATTTTTGACCCCCGTCCCCTTTAGTGGGCGTTGACGTACGATATTATATAAAGGAACTCTGTCCCACTAAGTTAAACGACCCGGTTGAATATAACGTTTTTACTTGTTTATGTTAATTTTAATTTTTTTTTAAACTGAATTTTATATAGGGTTTATTTTATAGAATGACACAAGTTTAAATCATAATAAAACAAGCAAATATATTTTTAATATCAATGAAACGAAATTTATTGCAAAGAAAATTTTATGAAATAAATGTTTAAATATGATTTCTGTCATGTGGCCGCCATGGCTGCCGCGTAGAAGGCACAATCTGGAACATCAATTCTTCCATAAAGTGGAAATACACAACCCGAGTTGCTGAGAATGGCGACAAAATGATTGATTAGGAACATCTTCAATGCTTTCCTTTACAGCGGCTACAGCATTTTCAGTGCGTACTGTTCGGCGTCTCACGGCATTCACATTATCAGTAACAGTAGATGTGGTTCGAAAACGGATCTATTGTTTTTCGAATTAGCCCCTCTGAAGGACGATCATGTACGCCATAAAATGGAAGAAGTGCTTGATGAGTTTGAGGAATAGAATAATTATTTTTATTAAAAATTTTCACAATTTGCACGCGCTGCTCTGGTATTAAAGCAACATTTCTTATTTTTTTTATTTCAAGCCAGTAATTTATTTTTTTTCTATATGAAATTTATACCCGTAGGAATATAAATTAATAAAATTCTCATAAATAAATTTCTTCAACCTGTTGCTATTTCTTCATCCTGTATATAAATTTTATTTCAGCTTCATTTCTTATTCATTCGAAGCCGACTTTAAATTAAAGTTAAAGTCCATAATTTATTCTTCTTTAAATATCAAACACGCCATTATTTTTGTCAATTAAAAGAATAGTACGTTAATTAAAATCCATTGAAATTTAACTGTATCTACTTGAATTTATAACGATCTTGTCACAAATGAGCATTATTTGCAATAAATATCTTATACCATGTAGACAATCGTATGCACATAAATAAAATAAACAAGTAGCTGAAATATACTTATACATACAAATATTTGTATACATATAAGTGTATGTGTATATGTGTGAGAGTCTTTTGGCAAAAAATAAAAGACATAATTAACTTCCCTTTCAGCTAAAATTTAATTAAGAAAAAATCTAAAAGAGCTATTTTTGGTACACACATCCACAGGCAGGCAGACAGGCAGACAGACAGACATACGTGTTTACGATCTGTTAATTAAAATTTTATATACGGAATAAAACGAAATAGATATTAAAAAAAATGCCAAACAGGTAAAAGTTATTGGTAAAACAAGCTGACAGCGTTATTGTTATAGATAAAACTACTGCCTGGAACTCCTTATTTACTTTCAAATATAAATAAGAGCATTAAGAAAGATAAAGATACTCGTATGTATAGACACATGTACTCGTACACATACATACATTTGTATGCATGTATATTGATCTGTATTTGTTAATAACAAAATATCTGAGACAAGCAGACACCTGACGAATAATATCTGTATTTCATTTTTACCACTTACAAAAAAATAAAAATCGATTATGAAAAGAAATAAAATTAAACGTGGCTCAAAGTTGCAATTATTATGCCGCAATTAGCATAGACGCACACACACTTACAAAACTATTTGAATGCATTTATGAATGTGTGCGTGTGTGTGTGTTCGAACCCTCTTAAAGCTAGATCACTGAATAGTTGTATAAATATACACCGGTAACAGACATAAAAATATACATGCAATTCATGCACTGCACTTTAAAATTGATTTTTTTTTTGCACAAAGTTAATTTTATTATTAAATGAAAATGCAAAAAAAAACAAAAAAAAAATTATATGAAAAAAAAGCAAAAAGTGAATTGGCTAAAATCCAATACTTTGAAAACGAGTTAGAAAAGCTTTTCAGTTTTGAATGCATAAAACGTGTTGTTTTTCGGTTTAATGCTATAGAAGATGGATTCGTTAGTTACTTTGCACTCTCAATCATGCACGATCAGGCACAACATTAGCTATTCATGCATACGTTTTTTTTTTATTGTTGTTTATACAGCCTCTTAAAAGTGCCAAAAAATATGGTAAACTGATGACCTTGTAGAGTATCCATCTCTGGTACTTTCAAAATGTCAAAATTTTAGAAACAATAAAACAGACGTTTTGTTGGTAATTTTTTCGAGGTTATAAATTCTTCAACAACTTTGACGATTTACATCAAATTTATTTCTGAATTATATAAAATAATTCAGAAAAATAAATAATCCAGGGAATAGGTTAAAATTACCATCAATTTAATATTTATCTTGTACAATTCTCATGTGTATTTTTGTTTATCTCTACTTGTCAGGCTGATTAGTTGCATTTGATAAAAATTTTATTCGAATCAAAATCGAGAACTGTAACAACACTAATGGCGATTTCTTTACTGAAATACATATAACATTCACCTCCTACCGTGAATAACAAGTGGAATTTTTGTTCACGTGGAATTTTTATTGCACTCGAAGGGAAAAATAGTATCATGAATCTCCCGTGAAAAAATTTTCCCGCTATCAGTTCTCAGTGAATGTAAAAAAGAGAAGAAGCTGAAAATAACATGAAAAATCAAAGAAATTTGTGTTGAAATATTTACATTTATGTAATAATTTAATGGTGATTTCTTTTCTGAAAAAAATTTAACATTTTATCATTGTTTTCCTAAAAAACTACAATTGGGCGCATTGTTAAAATAAAAATAATTTTTCGCAAGAAAAATAAAGCCACAATTTCCAAATGCCATGATATTGCCATTTTTTATTAAAAAGTGCAAAATATGTAGCATTCTTTTTTAGAAAAGAAATCAACATAAAACAATTAAAAAAAAAAGTATGGCTAAATATTTAGTAGTAAAATAATTTAAAATAACAAACCAAATTAAAAATATTTTTAATATTTAGAATTGGAGCAACAAGTTTTACAAAGGCGCAAGTAAAAAATATCAGTGTGTCTTATTAACGGATCTTGCCCCTAAAATAAAATTTGTAAACTCTAATATTCGAATTATAATAGAAAATATTTACATTTTCTACTCTATTCACCAACAAAAACTAAGTGAATAAATTAAGGGGAAAAAATCATTCACGATAAGGAGAATTTAATTTTAGCATGAAATCATTCACGGGGAATTTTTGGAATTTTTTCAAGATTGCAATTTTAGGAAAATGGAAAAAATTTCAAGGGAAAAAGGGGAATTTAATTTCAGCATGAAATCATTCACGGGGAATTTTTGGAATTTTTTCAAGGTTGCAATTTTAAGGAAAATGAAAAAATTTCGAGGGAAAAAGGGGAATTTAATTTTAGCATGAAATCATTCACGGGGAATTTTTTCTAGATTGCAATTTTAGGAAAAAGGAAGAAAATTCGAGGGAAAAAAGGGGAATTTAATTTTAGCATGAAATCATTCACGGGGAATTTTTTCAAGATTGCAATTTTAGAAAAAAGGAAAAAATTTCGAGGGAAAAAAGGGGAATTTAATTTTAGCATAAAATCATTCACGGGAAATTATTTCAAGATTGCAATTTTAGGGAAAGGGATAAAATTCCGAGTGAAAAATTATTCACAATAAGGGTGATTTTGTCACGTTTTTTTTTCTAAAAAAAAATATATATTAGGTGCAATTTTAAAATTAAGCAAATTTTCCTAAAGGATGGTAGATCAATTTATATTTTTAAATTCCTCAGTGTTACCATTTTCCATTGAAAAGTGCAATAAATGTAGCATTCTTTTAAGAAAAGAACAAACATAAGCTAATGTGTTGCTGTTTGATTAATTTTTTCTGAATTTTTATGCAATTCAAACTTTTTCGTAATTAAATTTATATGTTTGGGAATTGTTGTTTAAGACTTAAATGTTTATTATTAATCGTGCTGATTTTTATTTTTGCCCCAAATTTTCAAAAAAAAGTCCTAAGTAATTATTGAGGGTTTTAGCTAATTCCTTTGTGCATTTTACTGGGGTAATACAGATCATCAGAGAATCTTATATTTACTTAAGCTAATTTTTTAAGGGTAAATGGTTTTTGTTCGCGGCGGAGCTACTGATGATTAAAATATTCGATATATTAAATGATTATTAATGATGATTAAAATCTATATATGTGCATAGAAATCTCATAGAAGCAGTTTGTAGTAAACAAAGATATTAGGCCAAAAACATTTAAGCACACATTCATTCTCTATGGCTAACAATTTTTGAGTTAAAAAAAGAAAAAAAAACAAGTTAATATTTAAATCACTAAAAATCACTAAAACAAAGATGTTTGACATTAAACACATGTTTGATTTGACATTTTTAAAGAATATAAATGACTCATTTAAAACATTTAAAGAAAATGTCTATGTGCAATCGAAGATAATAAACAGTAAATTTATATTCTAATCACATGTAAAGTATCGATCGAAATGATAACTATTTGCTTAAATGCTCATTTGCATGTCTTTAAGTTTAGTCGTTTTAATTAAATGCAAACTAGAAGTTAAAGCTCTTTAGTTCTTAAGAAGAAATAAATAAGTAAATAAAAATGCAACTCAAGGACGTTGCAAAAATGTTTAAGAATTGTTTTTATAGCTGCTAACAGAATACATTTCTAAAAAAAAAATGTATACACATACATCGACGGTAATGAAAATGTAGAGGAATACCAATACATACACTTACAGTATAGAGTGTTTTTTTATGTTGTGTTTTTGACTATGGAATCCAATTGAACAGTGTAACTGCAAGATTTTTTACCTACATTTTAATAACTTTACAAAGACTGATTGAGTCGAAACGAAAGTTCATAGAGAACTTCCACAACACGCATGGGAATTTCGAGGAACAAATTGGGTTTCTGTTAACAATGGATTGCTTTATATAATTTCTTTGGCTGACTTTTTATTGGAAATCTTATTAACATCAATTTATTTGGGCAAACTGGCCGTATGTGGAACAAAATGCCAGCAAAGATGGTTCCTTTCATATTTAACATGAGAAAATTCATATCTAAGGTCCATAAAAACTATTCCCTTCATCCTCCTTCTCATAGTCAATATTCGTATTTCCATTACAATACATCGCATGTATTGGAGTCATCCCCTAACTGTCAGTCGTAATAATTAAAAATAGGGTGCTACACTTATAATTAACGTATGTTTTGTATTTGTATAAAAAATACTTTGCAAAGTAGCGGCGCACCGATGCTGTCAGTTGACTGAGACCATATCGCACCCTAAATACAAAAGGGTCACAACTCAAAATACTTAAATTTTCAGGAGAGACAAAAAACTGTTCATCGTGCAGAAGCAACACACTTAACATAAAAATAGACATAACTGTTAAAGAAGATAGTGATGTGAAAGAAAGTTTTGCAGTAGTTAGAGATGTGTACTCTGAATTAATTTATGAAAAAAATTCCTTTTAAGAAAATTTTAAGTTGTGACCCTTTTTTATTTAGGTTGCGATATGTCGGCTATGTTGTTAGCACGTATTTTATCCGATACTGTGACTGACACATAAGAAGTAGCAACGTAGTTAACCACGGAAAATTTCTCGGAAGAACTGTAAATCTAATAATTAACATATGTTTGGTTCTCGTCTTATATCAGACATCAATTTTTACAGGGTGTGGCAGATATTTAAAAAAAACTAAACAAGTAAGAACGTTATATTCGTCCGGGTCGAATGTTAAATACCTTCCGAATGCTTAGTAAATAAAAACTCTATTTTGTAGGGCTCACTCCGGAAGGGGCCGTGGGGGAGACACTTCACCTTTACCATAAAACACTAAAAAGTCAATTTCTGGGGCTATTAAGTGAAACAAATAGTTTTTGATGAGGTCATTTAAGGGGCAAAGGTGTTGGAAAGGTAGAGCAGAGGAGGATCAAAATACATCTCAGCTTCGTCATAAAAGCTTTAAAATTTAATTTTTAAGGAATGTAGGCTTAAGTGATACAGTTTGTTAAATATTTACACTATTTGTCCATTTAATATGTTACTTCAACGCCCACTATAGGGGGAGGGGTCCAAAATGGATTTTTCTGATTTTCTGGCTGCAAATTCAACACGTTGGACCTTTTTCGACCTAAAAATATATCACTTGCTTAACAAAATTACAAAAAAAAAACTTTAAAAATTATGTTGTCTTCTAGAGGTTGGTTTAGTTCTTTTTAGGGGAACTTTTTTCCCTCTGGCCCATTTACGGACTTGACCAGTGCTATTCTTCAAAATTTGTTTATACTAAATTTCAAGGGCCTGGCTTCTTTTGATGGATATATTCCACCAATTCTTTTTTGCAGCGTATAAAAAATTAAGGTAATTATTTTAGGGGTTTTTATCTGGATCCCATGGGAATTTCACTTGGTGAGGAAGTGATTAAGGAGCTTAAGAAATATCGAAATTGTAAAAGGTAAAACGAACATGAGAATAATTATATACTCGCAAAAACAATCCGCCTTAAGGCAGAATTAGTTTGTACGTGCTGTTCTGTTCTGAATCAGCTGTTTTGTTTCTGTTCAATTGAAAATCTGTACATATGTGCGGTTTGTTATTTCTTTTTCGTTCTGTTCTTTTGCGGACAAATCTGTTGAAAATAGAATTCAACGTTAAGTGACAGCTAACAGTGCTTACGTATTAGTCTTTTGTGGTATCAAATATTACACATTTTTGTTGAAAGTTTTTTTTTTGTTTTAATTCAAGATTTTTTAAGTTTGTACACACAATATATTCATTTTTGAACTATTAATTTATTTATTTCACAATTTTTCACAATTTCAATTTATTTGTTTGCTTTTAAAAACAGCTGATTTCATTAACAGAACAAGTAATTACAAAATATTTTCTACAGAACTTCACAGCACAGAACAGCAACAGAAAGTAAAAACTAATGAAGCCTTTATTCTGTAACTATCTCTGTCAAAATCACGTCAACACAATATCAAAATTAGAACACTTATGTACTCCTTCTCTTTAGCAATTATCAATTTCTCTCGCTATATGCAAGGC
Source organism: Linnaemya tessellans (assembly GCA_951800035.1). Lineage (NCBI taxonomy): Eukaryota > Metazoa > Arthropoda > Insecta > Diptera > Tachinidae > Linnaemya > Linnaemya tessellans. The sequence continues at coordinate 9,640,179 of OX637535.1, forward strand.
CATAGAGGGTAGTCACAGCCTGTCAGATAGGCTAATTTTTCGAAAATGTGTTTTTTTAAATTGTGGTCCACCAAAAATATGACCTAGTTTTGATATTCTGCCTTATTACGAATGGCGACTTCGAGGTCACGTCAACTCGACAGCAAAAGATTGTCACTTGTCTACAAATAGTCGACAACAATTATTTACTATTGGCAATCCGCCTGATTGTGTAAGGCGTTGGCGTTTACGCCTCAGGCGTTTTTCGTAGTACATTAAAGAAAACGGCTTGTGTGTTTCTTTAATCTTGTACAAAACCCGTCTTGGGCGTAAACGCCAACGTCTTACACAATCAGGCTGAATATCTTAGTATCCTTTAGGGCGTATAATATTGATAGAGGGTATTAATAATAGTCAATTACTGTCGACAAAGAGTCGAGAAAGTTTCTGCTGTCGTGTTGATGTGAAGTCGATATCGCCATTTGTAATAAGGCTTGACTTGACGTTGGCAAATAATTACAGGATAAGCTGAAGAATATACAGTTTAAAAAAATTTTGCCTTTATATTTTTCTCCGGACAAACGTTTAAAAAAACTAAAACTCCAAACTTTAAAAAATCACCTATTGTTAAAAGGTTTTAGTTGTGTGGTAGGTATGCTTTTCTAACTCTGTTTAACAAATGTGATTCGTACCTAACCCAGACAAATACCAATACCAGTTTTTATCGGCTATAAAAATCAACAATCAATTAAATACTAAAATTATTATATTTTGTATGAATGTGAGCGTTTACGTACCGTATGTACACGTATGTAAACATATTCGTATGTGTTTATTCTAGTTATTTGCACTACGTAACAAATAACGGTTCATTTGGGTAAATATCTTAGATATTAAAAATAAAGAAAACATTTTAAGTAAAAAAGAACTTGTCATTAAGTGAGTGGTAAAATTAAAGAACTCCGTCTTTAACAATCTCTAAAGGAAACGTTAAACTGCAGTTTAGAGAGCACACACCAGCGACCGAACGGATGTTACTTCTTATGCTGTTAATTCTTTTCGTTAACACAATTATTCACGCCATTCAATTGGCAACTTATGCTAGGAACACAACTGCGACGAACGACGACTTTTCGGTCGCGAATATTCGTCGCCAAAAATAAAACAAATTGGTGTATATGAAAATGCACACAATAGTGGCGTTGGGCGAAATTCGTCATACTCAGCGAAAGTGGAAATAGATTTATTTCTAATTGTTTCGTCAGCGAACGACGAACAAAACAGTATCAGGTGCCCAGGTTTCATATACTCAAACTGGTTTTTTATAGAAAAACATAGTTCATTACTGTAATGTTGCATGTAGCACGAAAATTTTTAATGCATACTAAAAATGCATTCACCAATTCACAAAAATTTATCATTCGGACGACTTTTTATTAATTTTGAACAGTTTTTATAATATATTCTTTCATCCTATATCCTACTTTTTCATACGTTCACCCCATCAGCTGTTAAATGAAGAGAATAATTTATTTACAGAAAAAATTTTTAGAAAATAATTACAAAAAGGAATTTGTTCTGGAAAAAAATTGACACCAACGGTGTAATTTTTTAATGTTCAAAGAATCTGGCATCAGAGGATCACAAAGATTTTTAACAAAATTTACAATTTTTTTGTTCATTATTGTAATTTATTCGTCGTTATTGTGTTTCATACGACGAATTTATAGAGCGAATTTTTACGAACGAATTCGTCGTACTGAACGAAATTCGTCGTTCGTCCCAGTTGTGTTCCTACCATTAAGTTTTATATTTTTAATTAAAAACAGTAATAAAAAAATTAAAATAAACATAAACCAAAAGAGTTCTAAGGAAATGAGTTCAAAATAGTATAAAGCAAAACCGTCAAATGTATTTGAAATGTATTTCTTCTAGTCGGTTTGTTTTAAATATATCTCAGCGTCTTTTTTTTATTATATTTATAACAGACCGCTTCTGCTGAAAATATCATTGACCATAACAACTTTCAGGGTCAGCACAACAAGTTATCGTATTCATGAATAATAAACTTGAGGTTTAGTATCTGTAAAATATATACATATATATTTTTTTTAATTTATTTATTATGTAGCGTCAATCATATATACTCGTATACTTCATTAAATTAAAATACAGTCGATGCTGGGAGTAACAAACACCACAACACCTTGATTATTAAAACTTAAAAGTTTTATTTGTTTACTTTTGCTTTGTGCGCTAAGAACGTATTAAAGTCATGAATTAGTACAGAAAAAAAGACAATATTAACCTGCAGTTGCACATGAAAATAATTGCTTGCTAGTAGTGTATAGGGTATTCTTTTTGTATGTAGAGTAAAATAAATTTTTTTTTTGTGTTAATTAGGACCAGCTTTCAGGGGCTACTCATGCAATAAGTATAATGTGCCAGGAACTATGGAAAGGAGGGGAAAGCATGGAGAGGGCAGAAAGTTGAAAAAGAAATTTCTATCATCTGAATGGGAACTGCATTTTCATTTGAATGGGAACTGCATTTTCATTTTCGTAACAACTAATTATCTACTTTATATGTTCCAGCTAAGAAAATTTAAAATTTTCAAAAAGAAAATTGAAAATTTTCAAAAAGAAAATTGAAAATTTTCAAAAAAGAAAATTGAAAATTTTCAAAAAAGAAAATTGAAAAATTTTCAAAAAAGAAAAATGAAAATTTTCAAAAAGTGGGAAGTTACTGCTTCTACCACATTTTGAAAAAAATTGAGTTTTCACCAGATCTCGACGTTTTGAGTTCCGAGGAAGCTTTCCTGACTACTAATGACAAACCGTCACTATGTCTATATGCACATATTTGTATGTGTGTGACCCGTATGCAGGAGAATTAGTCTCGATTTAAAGGGTTCCTTCAAACTTAGATTTCCAGTGAATTTGAAGCGATTCAGACTAGTATATTTATTTTCGGAAATATCAAAAGAATAAACTTTTTTTTTATAATAATTTTTACACTACAAAATCGACTACAAAAACTAATCAGCTCTTGGCAATAAAAAATCACGTCGTGTACTAACCAACCGGCTCGAAATCGCTTAATGGGTTTGTAATATTTCGTGAACGAAAAAAGTTGAAAAAAGTGATTTTTGAAATTAAAACTGAAATTAAAAAAAACTGAAAAAAAATTTTTAAGAATAAATTTTGCACTGCTTTGCCGATCGATTCCAAAAACTAATCAGCTTTTCCTAATTAAAAACCACTTTGAGCGCTACCAATCGGGTCCAAATCGGTTCATATCGTGAACCGAAAAAAAATTCGCTGTTTATGAATTTTTCGAAACACTCTAAAACTATTTATGTGATCAATTAGTGTTCATGTACATGATTGTATTAGTTTCAGTGATGAAGGCATAGCACTGGTCACTGGACATAATTGGCAGCGACTGACACAATCATGTACTAAAGAGCGAAGGAACAGCACCCCCACCCCCTCGTCGGCCCTGTAGCAAAAAATTAGCCGGCAAAGTAAAGGGTTCAAATAACTTTAAAAAAAATCTCTATCTTCTATCATCATTCTTCATCTTTCCTCTCAATACTATCGCCTCTTTTCTAGTTCCGGCCCAGTGCGTACGTAGGGGTCGTCCCACGAGTTCTGGTTCGAGTTAAAAAAAAAATATTGGTTTGAAATACGTCAAAGAGTTATATTTCAAATTTCTTACAAATGAAAAATCTGTGATTTATATGTGAACTCTGGTGGAAAGTCTTTGCGCCCTTTGTAACAATATTTGTGATAATTTATTTTGTGATGTCGGAAGTTTGTCATTAAATGCTTATCAAATCTTGATGAAATCTGAATTTAAATAAAAAAAGTCATGAAGTAATGGAATACAAGTAAAGGGTTGTCCATGTCGTGGCTCTGAAACACATTTCTGTCAAGGCTGTCAGCTGTTAAATATCTGTCATCTGAGCTGTCATTTATCTAGTAAAAGGTTTGCCACTTAGAAATACAGTTCGTCCACTGCACTACATATATTGTATATTTTTAATAACGGGGCTGTGACAGTTTTTTTTTGAAAGGAAATGGGCAAGATCAAGCAGCCGAAAATTTGTGCGTCCTCTTTTTAGTTCTACTCTATTGGATTCCCAAAAAATATATAAAATTAAGCTAGAGCGGCACTTTTCTTTTATATACTAGAAAATATTATGTTCGTCATCATTATCTCGAACAATCATTTAAATAATTAAACAAATGTTATACACGCGCATGCATACATACAGAAGTATGTATGTATGTATACATATTTGCTGGCACTGTACTTTATAAATGTCATATTTCGTACTGAATTAAAAACTAGAATAAGTTTTAATTAATTCTTTCATTTTATAAGAAAGGATTGCTGTTTAAGTCTAGAATCTAGATCTATGTCCGGTATTCTATAAGTCCGGCCGCAGCAGTTTCGGTTTTGTTGTTACAATTTTAAACTTTTCCTATATACAGCCAAAACAAGTTAATTAAAACGAGTTCTTTATGCCATTCACAATCGGTTGTGGAGTGCGAGTATGGGAATAATTGTTGTAGGTAGTAGAGATCACCTTCCATGTGCACAATATAACACACATTCATACATGCATACATTCTTATGGACACAAACTTGATGTATATATGTATGTATGTTTATGTATGTGTGTATGTCTATATAAGTGAATGGATATATAATTATGTATGTCCATGTCCATGTTTGTATGTAAGTCTGCCTGTAGCAGTTATTTTACCTACAATTAGAGCCCATAATAAACGTGACGAACGCTATTGCTTTCGGTCAAATTTGTTAAGATAACAATAAATTAAATAACTTAATTGTATTTTAGTTCACAAAAAAAAAATTGGTTTATCTCACTTTCTTACCGCAGACTCTTTGTTAATATTTTGAAAACAAAATAAGCATGAAAGTTTTAAATTTAAATAATCAAACGTATTCGTATTGCGAAAACTGCTCCTATTGTTGGGTCAACTTTATTAACACATTTTATAATTGCAATAATAAAAAAAATATATGTTTTGCAAATCGTAAAAAATTAGCTTTTAAATTAAAAAAAACTTAGGAGTGCTATATTAATTTGGCAATGAGGCATACTGCATACCCTTCACCAACGAACGAACGAATTATTAATCACTTATTATTTTTTGTGATGAACAACTACATACATATATCAGGATCATGGGATTTTAAATAATATGTCATTAATTTTTATTGATATACTCGTATGTTAATGATGAAGCTTATCTTTACAACAATACCATAATTCTGAGTTGTAGTTTCAGATATAAAAAAAACCAGGTGAATTAAAATTTTTTTAAAAACCTTTTATATTTTATCAACTAACTTTTTTTTAAGGGTATGGGAAACTTCAGCTAATATATATTTTATATCAATGATGTGATTTTTATTGTATCAAAGTTGAAAACGTTGTTAGTTATCAATTTCATAAATTCTTATATCCCTAGAAACTTTAGACCACCCTTGACCCCTCATAAAGTCATTGCCAAAGACAAATACATTGTTAAGTCACCTGTATAAAAGTTTTAAAAATGTTCATAGTTTAATAATTGCATACATATGTCCATTCGACCACCGTTGACCACTTAATAGGATCATTTTTAAAAACAAAAACCACCCTATGTTATTCCTCGCATCTCAAAATATCTCTATGCGAAATTTAATCTAAATCAGTTAAGCGGTTTGAGCTTGAAAAGGTAAAAGACACAGAATTATTTTCATATTTATTATATAAGTGAGAAAAAAAGTGCAAGTCATCATAAAAAGTGCAAGTCATTATGAAAAGTGCAAGTCAGTATAAAAAGTGCAAGTCATTATAAAAAGTGCAAGTCATTTTAAAAAGTGCAAGTCATTATGAAAAGTGCAAGTCATTATAAAAAGTGCAAGTCATTTTAAAAAGTGCAAGTCATTAAAAAAAATTGGAAATCATTATAAAAAGTCCAAGTCATTATAAAAAGAGTGCAAGTCATAAAAAGTTTAAGTCATTATAAAAACTGCAAAGGCATCATAAAAAGTGCAAGTAATTATAAAAAGTGTGAGTCATCATAAAAAGTGCAAGTCATCATGGAAAGTGCAGGTCATTATAAAAAGTGCAAGTCATCATAAAAAGTGCAAGTCATCATGGAAAGTGCAGGTCATTATAAAAAGTGCAAGTCATTATAAAAAGTGCAAGTCATCGTGGAAAGTGCAGGTCATTATAAAAAGTGCAAGACATTATAAAAAGTGCAAGACATTATAAAAAGTGCAAGACATTATAAAAAGTGCACGTCATCATAAAAAGTGCACGTCATCGTAAAAAGTGCAAGGCATTATAAAAAGTGCAAGTCACTATAAAAAGTGCAAGTCATCATAAAAAGTGCAAGACATTATAAAAAGTGTAAGTCATTATGAAAAGTGCAAGTCATTACAAAAAGTGCAAGTCACTATAAAAAGTGCAAGTCATCATAAAAAGTGCAAGACATTATAAAAAGTGCAAGTCATTATGAAAAGTTCAAGTCATCATAAAAAGTGCTAGTCATCATGGAAAGTGCAGGTCACTATAAAAAGTGCAAGTCATTATAAGAAGTGCAAGTCATTATATAAAGTGCAAGTCTTTATATGTATATTTATCGATTCCTTAAAAATTTAATTTTTTTATAGATGTTCTCTATCAGCTTTTAAAGTGCTGATAAACTTTTAGTGCTAAGTCCTTGTCTCTAGCTTAAGTAATTTTTTTTTAACGAATTTCGAAGATTGTTTGCAATTGTCAGCATTAAATGAAAATTTACTTCATGCAACATAAATTTTGATGTATGGCTTAACTAAAACAAAACTCAAACTTAGATGAATGTTCACAGTTTAAAGCTCTCCGCGTCCGAAAAATTCCATAAAAAGTTAATATGTATGTATTTATTAGCTTTGTTTTAACATTTGTCACTAGCAGCGTAAGTTGTTTATATATTTTTCTATACATACAGAGATATAATTATGTACCAGTAGGTATTTACCCCATATGTTAGTATGTGTTTCAATATTCGGTGGTATTTTTGTGAAAACAATTTAACGTCAACTGACAGCCAGTACACACTATTTAGAGAACAATAAAATTAACAAACCAGATAACCTTGTCGGTATCCACACTTGTCTTTTTAAGATATTACGAAGAAAAAAAAACCTGTAGAGCAAGCAGAATAAAATTATTTTATTATATAAAATCGTTCTTATTTGTGCAATTTTTAAGAACAATCGTTCGTATGAAAAAATGCTCCTTTAAAAAAAAATCAAACAATAATTGGCAAACAGCATTACAGTCTCGTTGCGACAAAAAACAACATTTTTAAAATTGTGTAGGAGCGACATCAATGCGAATTTCCCTAATTGATTAATGGTTTATTAATCCGAATATTAGCGATTGACTACTGCCTGAAAATGCTTGAATTATTTGTTAAATTTCATTATTCCAACATTAAGTTTATTAAGTGCAATTTTACTAAAGTTTTCAAATTGTGTTGCACGTTCATTTTCAAACTTGTTTAATGCAAACAAGTAAAAGTGAAAGTGAGCATTTGAGAGAAGCAAAATCTGTAATTACAATTGTAAACCTACGAATGCACATGTACACATAAATAAATACATGCATAAAGATCTGTAACTATGTGTGTGTGTATTCATTTAAATGTTTAACTACCTCGTAGTTCGTGAGACTTAGTTTAATATTGCAAAAGGGATGCCATGATATATGTATGTAAATATCAAGTGTAGTACCTGATTTTATCAAAACAACTTAAGTTCTTCGTTCGTAAAATAGATGAACAGATGTTAGATTAATTAATCAGATTGAAAAACTCGCTGAGTGAAATGATTGAAGATTAGTCTTGGTCCTGAAATTCTAAATATGAAGGGACTAATAGCTGATTTAATTAATGAATTGGAGAGAATATAACGCGCGTTACGTAGCGTGCGTCAGAAAGCTTAAAAGACGTCTGTGCACATCGAAACTCTATTGAATTTTCTAGAAAATCTTAATCTGTACTTTCTATAGTATTTATTTCTTGCTTCTTGCGCTTCTTTACTTAGCATACCAATACGTAAATAAATATTTTATGAAATAGCAAATACATTATTCGAAAAATCACTCTATGTTACAGACAGACAGAGTTACTTTCATATATATTATATTAGTAAGGGAAAAAGTGGAAGTCATTATGAAAAGTGCAAGTCAGTATAAAAAGTGCAAGTCATTATAAAAAGTGCAAGTCATTATAAAAAATGCAGGCCATCATGGAAAGTGCAAGTCATTATGAAAAGTGCAAGTTATTAAAAAAAGTGCAAGTCATTATAAAAAGTGCAAGCCATTATAAAAAGTGCAAGTCATTATAAAAATGCAAGTCATTATAAAAATGCAATTCATTATGAAGAGTGGAAGTCATTATAAAAAATGCAAGTCATTAACAAAAAAATTGGAAGTCTTTATAAAAAGTGCAAGTAATTATAAAAAAAGTGCAAGTCATTATAAAAAGTGCAAGTCATTATAAAAAGTGCAGGCCATCATGGGAAGTGCAAGTCATTATGAAAAGTGCAAGTTATTATAAAAAGTGCAAGTCATTATAAAAAGTGCAAGTCATTATAAAAAGTGCAGGTCATCATGGAAAGTGCAAGTCATTATGAAAAGTGCAAGTTATTATACAAAGTGCAAGTCATTATAAAAAGTGCAAGTCATTATGAAAAGTGCAAGTCATTATAAAAAGTGCAAGTCATTATGTAAAGTGGATGTCATTTTAAAAAATGCAAGTCATTATAAAAAGTGCAAGTCAAAACTTTTGACAGACATACATACACATGAGTACTAATGATGAAAGTGTAGCGGCTTTCGAAAACAGCTGTTCTGTTCTGCTGTGTAAGTTGAATAATCAAACTGGTGTTGACTTTTCCTTTGTGCCTTGGAATATATATCAAGTCTTTGTGAATTTAAAACAAAAATTTCGAACAATTAGCCTATGAATCTTAATTGAATTTAAGGAAGAGAAATTAATTTTTAGAGAGTTATAGATTTTTTTCAATTGATGTAGAAATACCATATTTTCTAAGTGGTAATATCAGACACACTTACATATGTATTTGGACCAGTGAATTGCTTACCATCCTTGTATAAATTTTACTGAATTTCTTTTTTTTTTTTTTTTTTTAATACAATTATCATATTTTTCTGCAAAACTGCCTCATTTAATTTTTGAAATTGAACGTTTGAAAATTCCTTTGTGCGCCATATGATTCCTTTCCAATTTCATTTTACTATACTCGTATGTGATGTTACTGGTATATTTCAATTATTTTAATTTATGTTTTGTTTAATACCATTTTTTATTGCCAACAAATAAATTAACTGAGACAATATTTCAAATGAAAAATATTAAAATTATATTTTTGTAATTAAAAGACCGCTTATTATTTGCATTTAACACCAAATACTGGGTGCAAAAGCAAGGAAACATTTGCAAACAATTCATTGGCCATGATACATTCACTCTAAGGCAATAAAAAACACGTTTTTAGCGTCAAAGTTGTATAGAATGTTTTATTAAAATCAAATTTCAAAGTTTATCTTAAAATGACAAAAAAGGTGAATGTTTTTGAAAAACAGGATGTTAAATGTGATTATTCGTTTTCGCCTTTTGTACACTGACATTCACTAAAACCCCTATGGGAGAGCCAATTGATGGCATCGTGCTTTCAAAAATTTCCCTTTTTCAATTTTCCATAATTTGTTTTGTATCCCAGCGGCATATCCTCATTAAAATAAAAATAATAACGATCGCTGGCTGAATGCAAAATTGCAAACATCTAGAGCCCTCTCCGTTATAAAAAAAAATTTTGTTTTCATAAAACCTTCATTTAATGATGAAAATTAAACGATTTCTATAGGGTGCTATGAAATCAAATAAAATTTCAGATCAAATGTTTGTCGGGCTTGTAGGCTGTAGTGTAAGTGTGCATGCGCATGCATGTGAATATGAAACCGTATTACCGAAACCAATCATGCAAGTGGAATGCAGTTAACCAATTTTTTAACATTTATTGTTAGATATTCAGCTACAAAAGCAAAATGTACTCGTACGAATGCAATTGTTTTGAATGCTGATCATTTGTATTTCTACACACATGCAAAATATCTATACACACATACTTACATACGATATTATACTGAGCATGCATGCAGCAGATGTGTACATAAGTTTTTGTAACGAAACTGTAGATGGAAAACACCTTTTGTGAAGCTTTTTGAAATTTAATTTAAAGAAAAAAAAATAATAATAATTTGCTTTTGTTATTTTGTCCAAATGCTTGAGAGTACAGCTGCCTACAAATATTTTCGCAGTCTCATACACAGAGGCCTAAGCTGATATTGACAAATTTTCGATTTCGATTTGAAAGCAAAATGACCAGTTGCCCGAATAGGAGTGCAAGCATGCGCATACATACAAATGTAAGTTTGAACTTTTATGTATTTGATATCTGTACGCTGTAATCAAATTTACGTAATTTTTACATGTGTATGTATGTATATGGGCATATGCACACATACGTACATATAAATATACATATATTATTGTGTATACAATTGTCTGCCTTATTAGCTGCTGTTGCATTATCTTTTGTTCAATAGATACAATCTGTTCGATTGTTTAATTTCATTTCGCTTTCATACAAATAAAAAAGTTTTTAATGAAAGATATTTTTGTCAAAAAAAAACTGTCGACAGCGACAAAGAGTATCAAAAATTCAGTGTTCGAAAAAATACTGTACTGTGCCTAACGCATACAACAACAAGAACGTTATCTATTTTATAGAGTGTGTGTGTTTGTATGTTCTCATAGCTCGAATAACGTAACCTAAGATTTTTTTTGCAAGTTACATTACGTAGTCCATTCTGTCAGTCGACTAAAAACGATATGTGCTGAAAATTTTAAAATGTTAAAAAATAGGCTGTTTGCTGGTTTTACCCGGTTTTGAAAAAATCGAATTTTCATCAGATCTTGAGTTCCCAGGAAGCTGTCTTGACTACCCCTGAGAGGGTGTTACTATGCATATATGTGTGTCTGCGTGCCTGTGTGTGTGTAAGTATATGGCTCGTATATTCGAAATCGTACCAACACTCAGGGGATGACCCTTATATATGCAGTGCATGGCGCCGGAACTAGAAAGGAGGGGATAGTATTGAGAAGGCAGATGAAGAAAGATGAGAAGGTAGAGAATTTTTTATAGGTATTTGAACCTTTTACCATTTTGAACAGCTGGGCCGAACCAAACCAATCTTATCGCATTTTAAGGGATTCTTTTAAGTAAAAACAAGTAAGAACGTTATATTCGACCGGATCGAATCCTAAATACCCTTTATATATTTAGTTACTTTCATATTTATTATATATTAGTTAGTAAAAAAATAAGGAAAAAAGTGCAAGTCATTATAAAAAGTGCAAGTCGTTATAAAAAGTGCAAGTCATTATGAAAAGTGCAAGTCATTATAAAAAGTGCAAGTCATTATAAAAAGTGCAAGTCATTATAAAAAGTGCAAGTCATTGTTAAAAGTGCAAGTCACTATAAAAAGTGCAAGTCATTATAAAAAGTGCAAGTCACTATAAAAAGTGCAAGTCATTATAAAAAGTGCAAGTCACTATAAAAAGTGCAAGTCATTATAAAAAGTGCAAGTTATCTTAAAAAGTGCAAGTCATTATAAAAAGTGCAAGTTATTATAAAAAGTGCAAGTCATTATAAAAAGTGCAAGTCATTATAAAAAGTGCAACTCATTATAAAAAGTGCAAGTCATTATGAAAAGTGCAAGTCATTATAAAAACTGCAAGTCATTATGAAAAGTGCAAGTCACTATAAAAAGTGCAAGTCATTATAAAAAGTGCAAGTCATTATAAAAAGTGCAAGTCATTTATATTTTCATGATATTTGGCTTAAATAAACAAAGAAAAAAATTTATTTTAATGTGTTGGGAGGAGCGTGACGGAGATACCTTTCCGTTAGCATAAAAACTTACTTATTCATATTTTATATTAACGTGCTAATCTGTTGTTGCCACCAACCAGTATGTAACGGCCCTATGTTTGATATTGTCTTGACGTGACGTTCACAGAATAAGGGGAATAATTGTTGTTCTTGAAAATGCTTACTTTGTTCAAAATTATTTTTAAGGGTATTGTTTTCGCAACCCTGGAAACTATCTTCGATCTTTACATGGTTGGCTATAGAAAATCAGAATACACTTTGCGTCGCGTTTTTTTTAACGTAACCATAGGTATTGGTATTGATGTATATACATATATGTATATAACAAGATCAAAGTGAATGATATAGGCAATTTGAAGATGCAATAAACGATTTGCGCATGTTCGAAGCATAATTAGCATCTACTTAATAAATATTTAGGACAGATAAGAAACATAAGATCTACTTTTAATTTTATGTAAAAAAAAACTCATATGATTTCGCTCAAGCCACAAAAAGCATATTTTAAATTTAATATTTATAAAGTGGTTAGTTAATTGTTTATCAAGTTCGTTTGTTAGCCTGGTAATTTATTAATTTTAATATATTAAATTAACATTGTAACGAGTATTCGGTTTCCAGTTGGCGCACATCAGTAAAGGGCAGTAGTGAATGACTTAATTTATGGGAGCATGGGAATTGGGCAAAGTTTAGCAAAGGCCAAACTTTTAATCTTATTTTCATAAATTACGAGTTCATTCATAAATATAAATTGATATAAAATTTAAATTAATAAATTAAAAAATCTATTTTGTAAATAAATGAGAAAGGGCTTAAGTAAATAAGTGTTGATCACATATTATTTATAAGGTCGTTTATATGAATATTTATAAACCTATGCGATAATAAAATTTAAATATGTAACAAATATTTATTAAAGGGCTAATTTATAACAGGTTAATAAAACATAGTTTTATAAAAAAATTTATTATGAATCAAACAAAATTTGTTTTTTTTAAATTTAGCCATAAAATTTGAAAGATATAAAACATATCATTTAGCATTTTCTTAATATAAATATAAATTATCCAAAAAGTAACTTTTAACTACAAAAGAATTATGGGGCCTTGATGTCTTAATAAAACATAATTTTACCTGTGAGTGTCATGCGCAACATAAAATGATTTTGCTAGTATGATTGTGGCCTTTTTTGTATATCAAAATGACTCTAAAATAGTGTCATTTGTATGAATGCACACTCTGTGGAAATATGTGTGTGTGTGTGTGTATGCGTGTCTGTTTGTATCCGGTTTTCACATAAACAAACGAAAATATGAATACAAATTTTTATACAAACAAAAATAAAATTGCATAGAAACAAAAATACGTTTTTGAATACAATCGTTTTACAAGAAGGTTAAATAAGCAATTACATATACATACACACATATACAAACATACATGCATACTTATTTATGTACTTGTACATATGACATGTTCATCATGATGGCTGCTAAAGAAAAATCAAATGTTGTTCGATTTGAATAAATAATTTCATTCAATTTAAAACAGTTTCCCTTGAAAGAGTTATTATTAATTAATATTATACCTAGATAATTATATTATAAGATATTTTGTTAAAAAAAAACATACACGTATTTAATAAAATTTATGTAAATAAGACTTTTAACTTCCCGTTAAGGAAATTTAAAATTTTAAAAAAAGTGAGAAATTACTCGTTTTATCTTTGAGTTCCTAAGAAGCTTTCCTGACTACTCCTGATACTCTGTATGTATGTGTGTGTGTAAGTATGTGACCCCCCTGCAGGAGATCGAACTAGTATCAAATTAGTATTGCACTAGTACAAAAATCACCAGTACTAGTTCCCAACTGTAAACTTTCCTATACCATGTTCATGCTCAAATTAACATGAAGTGTGTTTGGAAAATTACTAGTACCATTGGTACTAGATGGAAACTAGGGGGATACTAGTACTATTAATAATTAATAATTTCTTCTAGTCGGATACTAGTATAATCAGTTCTGCATTAAGAACTGGTTCAAAAAAACCCTAAATTTTTTGGTTTTTTAAACCCAATGAAATTTGTTAAGTCTTTGTCTTCACAAGCCATTTTTGGTTCATCAATTTTTAGTTAATAAGAGGAAATGGAAAGTTCCTCTTATTTAGTTTTTTAAATGTCACTTTTTTAACATACAAGAAAACTGCGGCTTAATTACATAAATTATCGAATAAATGAACTGATATGCAGGTGCCAAAGTCTTCTAATACTATTCTTTGTTTCAAATTTTAATTTGTTTAAAAATTGTAGCAATTAAAAATAAAATAAATGAAAATGCGAGTTAGCAATTCGCTTTAAAACATTATCAAAAAGTAATATGAAATTCTTTAAGTCAAATCAATCTACAAATGAACTACTTGAAGTATGTACTAGTACTTTTCTGTATATGTTCAATCACCTTTTGAACTAGTGCTTGCTATACTAGTAATCGTACCAGTAGCTTAAAGACAATTAACGCTTATCCTCCTGCAGGGCCTCTTATAACTTTTAAACCGAATCCAAATAAAATAGAGACGTTTCAAAGCTTTCCTTCTTAGATTTCCTGTAAATTTGAACCGGTTCGAACCGGTACATTTTCGGAAATATAAATAAAACCGAAAAAATAATTTTTTTTCGAAAGTGGTTTTTTAGAATTACTTTTAAACTTCTATGCCGATCGATTCCAAAACCTAACCTAACCATGTCAAGCGTTACCAACCGGGTCAAAATCGGTTGATGCATTCGAGAGATTTTGTGAACAGAAAAATTCAAAAAGGGTGATTTTTTAAATAAAGTCCTGAAATTATATACCAACCTAGTCGCGTTTGAAAGGATACTTTCCAACTTCGATTTCCTGTGAACTGGAACCGATTCGAGAAATATCAAAAGAAAAAAATTTAATTTTTTTTCTAAAGTGGTTTTTCTTAGAATGAATTTTAAACGGCCATGTCGGGCTAGCAACCGCATCACAATCGGTTCACGCTTTCGTAAGATATCGTAAACGAAAAATTCGAAAAAAAGTGAATTTTTCAAAACACTAAATTTATCAATTAGTGTTCTCGATTGGAAGAACTACATCAATTTGAAAAACTACATCAACCGCTTACCAGTTGGGAATCTTCTGATCTATTTGAAAGTTATAGCAATTTTAAAATTAATATAATAATATTTTTAGCGGTTAAAATAAGCGGGAAGTTCCAGGGATGACCTTTAAGGTCAACTGTTTTCCATATTTTTTTTTTTTCAACGGAAATCACTCATTCTAATGCGGTTTTTATATATTTTATTTATTAACTTAATGTTGTTAAATTTATTAAAAAGAATGCCACGCGAGATAAACGCCCTTATTCCAGTTATTACCGTAGACACGAAACAGTGTCTGTTTTAAAATATTCACTTAAATTCTGTGACTAATAGTCAATGTCACGTCAACACAATATCAAATATCGGACACTTACCTGCTCCTGGTGGACAACCACCAACAACTTCGGACAACCGGTGGCTACTCTCTAAGGCTTTGGATGTAACAATAGATTATTAGAAATTGTTAATTGCTGAATAGAAGGAATACAGACGTGTTTTGTAAATTAGGCCTTTATTGTATACTTTTTTTTTACTAATTGTCATTCCCCCCTATTCTGTAACTGATTGTCGACGTCATGTCAAGACAGTACCAACATTAGGTTAGGTAAGGTTGAAGAGAGGGGCATAAGCTATCCCAATCCGTACAGTATTACACTTAGACCTCATAGGCCTGTTGTGCGCTCTGAATTTTATTACGTTATGAACCTAGTTTCTTCAATGTATTTCCTTAAGTCTCTCCAATTAAGAAATTCCATCTCATATCGTCAACCATACCCATTCGTGCCAGGTGATTCCTTAACTCTGTATGTCCTGTAATTAAATAAACCAATCTCCGTAGTTCGTTCTTAAAAGCCTGAAATGGCTTCGGACTGTCTAGTGTGATGTTCGCCATTAATGCTCCCATCTTTGCTAGCCTATCTGCCTCAACATTTCCAGGTATTCCTTGATGTCCTGGAATCCATATTATCTCTATGCCTCCACAGTGCGTGTATGAGTTAATCTCATCATTGCATTATTGTACACACCGAGATTGAATCACATGATTCCTCAGGGCCTCGATGACTTTCCTACTATCCATGAATATGCGAACTGGTAGTCTGTTATCAATTTCCTTTAACCATTTTATCCCTTCCGTAATAGCCACGATCTTACCCTGAAATACTGTGTTATGATCCGGCAGGCGGAAGTATTTGGGAAAGTTACGACCCATGTCACAGAATCCTGCACCCGATCGGTCACTAATTTTCGTCCCGTCCGTGTATAGGTTAGTTATGGGGTTCATTGTACTCGCATCCTTCCATTCCATACCTTCCGATGTTATGGACCAACATTAGAAGACTTCTATATTCATTCTCTTCCAGAATTATTTCTAACAACTTCTTGCTGTATTCAATGCCATAGAGAGTAGTCCGTGACAGTCAGAAGTAGTTCATTGTTGTCCACAAAGAATATGTAGGTGTTATATTTTTGATATTGCCGTGACGTGACGTTGACAAATAGTTAGAGAATAAGGGCGAATATATATTTTTTCTCATTTAAACAAGTTTTCTGCTTCACCTGTTAAACTTTTAAATAGAGCTTTTTGCATTTTCTGTAGCGATATCTTTAGCAAACCATAGATTTAATGATGTATTTCAGGCTGCGCCTGGAAAATGTTGTCACGACAAATACAAACTGTTTTATTAATTTTTGTTCTTATTTTTAAATGTCTAAACTACTGTCATGTACTAGCCTACTAGTGTGCAGGTTGGATTCCCTCCTTAGACTCTAATCCCATTTCGAAATTGTTCAACGTTAAGGCTGCTTGTGAATTGAACAGTTAACAAAAATATTTAAGCTCAGTTTAATGTGCAAATTAATTCGTACACAAGTATTTGCAATAGAAATTATAGAAATTGATAAGTCCTTTACCCAAGCAACACACGCTTTTGGTATCCAATCAATATATCATATATTAAACCAGTTATTGCTGGGTAATTGCCTTGCAAGAGTTTAATGCCATGCAAAACTTTAATCTTGATTTGATTTCACAAGAGCAATGCAAACTTTGTTTCAAACAAGTTGCATTTTAAAGTGTTTTTCTTTTATTTTAATTAATAGTATAAACTGCTCATAATAACATTTATGAACAACTACTAGGTCAATGTCATTCAAATGTGTAAGCAAAAGTAATTCAACTCGAAAGAAAATGTTTAAAATTGTTTGATTGCACATACGAGTACATACTCGTACATGAATATGTGCATGCATATGTACATAAATATTTGAAATATTATGTAGGTATATGTACATGTAAATTTGTACATATTCCATATGCACATGACTACATGTACATCGTACATATATCGCTCTTTTGTGACAATACCGTTAAAATTCAGAAATTAATTATTCAAATCGCGTGCCAAGTTGTGTTAAGCACATGACATCTTATTGTTGTTGTTAACCTTCATTTCTTACAGCCCAAAAGCAGGAAAGTTTTATTTTAGTTCTTAGTTCAAGTTCCATATTTGAATTGAAAATATTTTTTGCTGGCTCATAAACAGTTTATCTAGAATCATGATGACTAAAAACACTTTCGTTCAGGCCAGCTTTCAAAAAAAAAAAAAATAAATAAATAAAAAAACATCATTTAAAATTCTGTCTCACTATATCGAAAATATTCCTTCGTGTCCTTCCGAACAATAAACTTGAGACGATCATTCTGTTCATTTATTAGAGTTGTCAATTATTCGCCTTTCAACTTCGTTCAAATAATTGTTTTTGTTCGTTCGATCAAATGATTCAATCTAAAAAATTATTTCATTAATCGATGAGAATAACGAAAAATAAAATTATATAAAAAATAAGATAAAAATTTTTTAGTCAGACTCCAGTTCAAATTTGTGATCTGTAAATTATTTTTTTACGAGTTTTTATTATATTTAAATTATTTTATTAAGAATTTTATTATTAAAAAAAAGCAATTCAATTCATATGAAGAACCCAAAAAATCAATTTATTTTAATTAAAAAAAAATATATATAAAAATTTAAAAATTACTTAGATCCCTTTTAACTGATGTATGTACTGTATCAATTTGAACACTTGCACTTTTTATGATGACTTGCACTTTTTATGATAACTTGCACTTTTTATAATGACTTGCATTTTTTATGATAACTTGCACTTTTTATGGTGACTTGCAATTTTTTTAATGACTTGCACTTTTTATGATGACTTGCGCTTTTTAGGATGACTTGCACTTTTTATGGTGACTTGCACTTTTTTAATGACTTGCACTTTTTATGATGACTTGCGCTTTTTAGGATGACTTGCACTTTTTATGGTGACTTGCACTTTTTTAATGACTTGCACTTTTTATAATGACTTGCACTTTTCAGGATGACTTGCACTTTTTATGGTGACTTGCACTTTTTTTAATGACTTACACTTTTTATGATGACTTACACTTTTCATAATGACTTGCACTTTTTTTAATGACTTGCATTTTTTATGATGACTTGCACTTTCTATGATGACTTTTATTTTTCATGACGACTTGCACTTTCTATGATGACTTTTACTTTTTATGATGACTTGCACTTTTTATGATAACTTGCATTTTTTATGATGACTTGCACTTTTTATAATGACTTGCATTTTTATGATGACTCGCACTTTTTATGATGACTTGCACTTTTTATGATGACTTGCATTTTTTATGATGACTTGCTCTTTTCATAATGACTTCCAATTTTTGTAATGACTTGAACTTTTTATAATTACTTGCACTTTTTTTAATGACTTGCATTTTTTATGATGACTTGCACTTTTCATAATGACTTGCACTTTTTATTATGACTTGCACTTTTTTTCCTTACTAATCTAATAAATATGAAAGTAACTGTGTTTGTCTGTTACATTTTCATGCTCAAGCCGCTGAACCGATTTAGATGAAATTTGGCTTAGAGTGGGGATTCTTTATTTTATATCTTAAGATGTAAAATCAATTGCAATTTATATCTTAAGGTGTAAAATCAATTGTTCTTTTTTACATACGAGTACATACATGTATATGAATTTGTCTATAAATAACAGTAATTATTAAAAACATCTTAAAAAGTATATGATAGCCGTTAATCATTGACGATGTCCAATTAGAGTGAAACTTATATTTTTTATAGATTTATATGCATGACAAACCTAATAAAACCTTTCGTTTCTTTTTATTTCAGTTACCTCCGCGAATATTTAAATTCGTGTTCCTGATATGCTTAATAATTGTTTTGATATCGCAGACGACGGATAGTGCTCAAAGTAAGTAAATGATTAATACGTACGATATGGGAATTGCTGAAATTCAAATTGTTTTGCCATATTAGAAAAAGTCCATAACTACATAATCACACGTTCATACACGCATAGACATGCATATGCATGTACATGTATGTGTGTCAAAAAAAAAATTTTTTTATTATTATTACTAAAGAACACCAATCGTCATTTAAATTTATATTTCGAAGGCGACCTAGTTGACAATCTTAACTTTAATATACAATAAAGGTTTATTTTTGGCAATATTACACATTCGGCAATGCCATTTTATTATTTTTGAAGGAATGTGTTTGTTCTTAAGAGCCGCCCTGCCCTGCCTTTATTTCTATTTATGGCAGCGTAAGTTTTGAGTCACACTGTTTGAATTTGTGTTTCCAAAAATTAATCACTTAACCATCATTCTGTTGTTAAGTTAAGGCCTTTCAATGTGATACGAACGATATGTATTAACATATACACGCATATACATACATATGTTTGTATATAAAACTCTCTTTTTATGAATTCAGCCAAAACTAGAAGACGACTTAGGAGACCTACCAGTGCGCCAGAAGAACCCTCTTCATCGGTATCTGTATCCAGCTCAATATCCGGATCACGCAGCACACGTGTTTCAGCTAAAAAGGCCACAGAAAGTTCCGCTGAAAAGCAACCAGATCAGGAATCATCGCCATCAACAGCTGTTACACGTTCGCGTGTACGATCTAAATCTAAATTACGCAGTGATTCGCTCAGTGGTCTTTTGGCCAGCGGCTCCAGCATAAAGGGCAAGAAGACTAAAGCGGAAGATGGCGGAAAGAAAATTGTTTGCTACTATACGAATTGGTCTCAATACAGAACGAAGATCGGCAAGTTTATGCCAGAAGATATACCAGCAGATTTATGTACACATATAATATTTGCATTTGGCTGGTTGAAAAAGGGCAAATTGAGCTCATACGAATCGAATGACGAAACAAAGGATACCGTACCGGGCTTGTATGATCGCATGATGACTTTGAAAAAGGCTAATCCTAAATTGAAGGTAATTTATTGTGATCTGTGTACCACCGTTTCTGTAGCTAATGTGAGGATTTCTGTTATTTTATGTTTTTTTTATTTATAGGATGATTCATGTAATAGTCAAGATATTATTGTATACATCACCCTGCAACTAATAGTATGACAAGCAACTGCCTTTCCCACAATGTCACATGATATCGATCTTAACAAATTCTTAAATTTAGTTTTTGCTCTAAATGTATTTAATCGACAGAACAATGTCGATTTTTTATATCCTCCAAAAAAGAATGGGAGGGTATATACTCACACGTGTGTAACGCAGCGAAATATCCCTCTAATACCCCATAAAGTATATATATTCTTAATCAGGGATGAAATCTAAGATCATGAAGAATCATGTCCGTCCGCCCGTCCGTTTGTGGAAATCATGATTCAGTCCAAACGAAAAGAGCCAGACCGTTGAAATTTGGTATAAATAAATTCTATAGGATAGCACAGGTCAAGTTCGCAAATGGGCTGAATCGGGCCAGAGGGAAAAAAGTTGCCCTAAGAAGAACTAAACCAACCTCTAAAAAGCAATATAATAATTTTTAAAGTTTCTTTTTGTAATTTTGTTAAACAAATGATATATTTGTATGTCAAAGAAGATCCAAAGCGTTGAACTGGCGCTATAAAATAAAAAAAATCAATTTTTGAACCCCGCCTCGTTTAGTGGGCGTTGACGTAAGATACTCACCCCTATGCGACAAATTATAATAGCTTAAAGACAAAAAGTTAAAATTTTCTTTAATCTATTACAAAATGTCGAATCTGAAGACGAAAAACGCCAAACACAATGAGGGTGATTGCATATGCAAAAATAGTGTAAATATTTAACAAATTGTATTCCTTGAGGCTAGATTCCTTAAAAATTAAATTTTTAAGCTTTTATGACGAAGCTAAGACGTTCTCTGATTTTTCCCTGCCCTACCCCTCCACCCATCTTTGCCCCTTAAATGACCCTATACAAATTTTTTTGCTGCACTTAATTATATAAAAGTTCACTTTTGAAATTTTTGCGACAAAGATGACATGCCGTCCCCGCGGCCCTTCCCGGAGTGTGCCCGTCAAAATAGAGTTTTAAAATTGGGCACATAAATGTCTTAATGGGACTCTGACCCTGCAAAAATTTATTTAGTAAATAATTGTAGGGTATTTAAGATTCGACCCGATCGAATATGACTATATAACTATAAAAATGCACTTTTGAAATTTTTGCGGCAAAGGTGACATGTCTTCCCCGCGGCCCTTCCCGGAGTGTCCCTGTCTAAATAGAGGTTTAAAATTGGAATCTGACCCCGCAAGTTAAACATTTTTAATATATTTAGTAAATAATTGTAGGGTATTTAAGATTCGACCCGGTTGTATTCTCGCCAGCTACTGAATCCAGTGTTTGTTTCAATTATTTATTTGCTAATTTGGATAAAGATTTTATCTTATTAATTTATGAAATAATTTTTATTAAAAATTCCCTAACGCCCATTTGAAAATGCTGAAAATAATGGATTAATTTAAAATGTTGTACAGATTCTCTTGGCTTTGGGCGGCTGGTCTTTTGGCACACAGAAATTCAAAGAGATGTCCGCCACGCGTTATACCCGCCAGACGTTTATTTATTCTGCCATACCGTTTTTGCGTAAACGTGGCTTTGATGGCTTCGACATGGATTGGGAATATCCCAAGGGATCGGATGACAAGAAAAATTTCGTACTTTTACTTAAGGAATTGCGAGAAGCTTTCGAGGCTGAAGCACAAGAGTTAAAGAGGCAACGCTTGCTACTTTCGGCCGCTGTACCTGTCGGTCCCGACAATGTCCGTGGTGGATATGATGTGCCAGCTGTGGCCAGTTATTTGGATTTCATAAATTTAATGGCTTATGATTTCCATGGTAAATGGGAACGTGAAACCGGGCACAATGCCCCACTCTATGCCCCCTCCACGGACTCAGAGTGGCGTAAGCAATTGTCTGTAGATAATGCCGCCAATATGTGGGTAAAAATGGGAGCTCCTAAGGAGAAATTAATAATTGGTATGCCAACATATGGTCGCTCATTTACGTTGGCCAACACGGCTAAACATGGACCCAATGCCCCGGCTACTGGTGGTGGACGGGAGGGAGTTTACACTAAAGAGAGTGGCTTCTTGGCCTATTATGAGATCTGTGAAATGCTATTGAACGGTGGCGTTTATGTATGGGATGATGAAATGAAAGTTCCTTATATGGTTGATGGAGATCAATGGGTTGGCTTCGATGACGAACGTGCCATTCGTAATAAAATGCAATGGATCAAGACGAACGGCTTTGGTGGTGCCATGGTTTGGACTGTCGATATGGATGACTTTAAGGGCGAAGTGTGTGGCGGCAATGTCAAATATCCTCTTATTGGTGCAATGCGCGAAGAACTACTCGGCATTTCTAGAGGCAAGGAAGCCAAGGATGTCAATTGGTCAGAAGTTGCAGCCACATTCGAAGATGTAGAAGAGGTAAATTTGGAATATACGATTTCTTGCCAAGATAATAATTATTTATATTTCTTTCTTAGGAGGAAAAACCCGAACCCATACAAATTTCTGTTGACGAAATTCTTGCCAAGGTCAGCAAGCCCGCCAAAAAGCACAAAATTAAATCTGGTCTGGTAGCTATAGATCAAAATTGTAAGATGGTCTTGAAAAAGTTTAGAAATATATTTTTTTGTAATAAATGTTTTTGCTTTCTTTGCATGATAAGCTCGACCAGCTCAAGTCTTTTGCTATTTGACAAGTTGGTCTTCGAAACGTCCTGGTGCTGGCAAGTTTGAACCGTCGCATATTAATCCCAAATTATGTACTCATGTCGTTTATGCCTTTGCAACACTGAAGGACCATAAGCTTGCCGAAAATAGCGACGAAGATCCTGATAATTACGAACAAGTTATTGCTTTGCGTGATACCAATCCTGATCTACAAATTTTATTGGCCATAGGTGGCTGGGCCTTTGGATCTACACCCTTCAAAGAGCTCACTTCGAATGTGTTCCGCATGAATCAATTTGTTTACGAAGCCATTGACTTTTTACGCGATTACAAATTCAACGGTCTGGATGTGGACTGGGAGTATCCTCGCGGCTCCGATGACCGTCTGGCTTATGTGAATCTATTGAGAGAGTTGCGTGTAGCATTTGAAGGTGAAGCGAAATCTTCAGGGCTTCCCCGTCTATTGTTAACCGCGGCGGTGCCAGCTTCATTTGAAGCTATAGCCGCCGGTTATGATGTACCAGAAATCTCAAAATATCTTGATTTCATTAATGTCATGACATACGATTTCCATGGCCAATGGGAGCGTACAGTGGGCCATAATTCTCCATTGTTCCCACTTGAATCGGCTACTGGCTATCAGAAGAAGTTAACTGTAGATTATAGCGCCCGCGAATGGGTGAAGCAGGGAGCCCCCAAAGAAAAGTTACTTATTGGTATGCCCACCTATGGACGTTCATTTGAATTAATTAACGAAACACAATTTGATATTGGAGCACCTGCTTCGGGAGGCGGTAAACTGGGAAAGTTTACCAACGAAGCAGGCTTTCTGAGTTACTACGAAGTGTGCTCCTTCCTGGCAGCGGATAATACCACTTTAGTCTGGGACTCTGAACAGCAGGTGCCGTTCGCTTATCGCGGTAACCAATGGGTCGGTTTTGATGATGAACGTTCTCTGAAAACAAAGGTAAGAAGATTTTATAAAACAGAAACTAATAAAAGTTTATTAAATGTTTTCGTTTGCATTCAGATGGAATGGCTGAAAGAACAAGGTTTTGGTGGTATTATGGTATGGTCCATTGATATGGATGATTTCACCGGTCGTTGTGGCAATGGAAAGTATCCGTTATTAAATGCTCTCAATGACGAACTTAAAGACTATAAAGTAACGTTAGAATATGAAGGGCCTTATGAATCTCGTGGACCTAGAGGAGCGTACACTACAAAAGATCGTAAGTTTGAATATTTCTACTCATTATGATTTTTTTACAGAATTTTTTTCCCCCTAACCCTTTAAATGTAATTGTTAAGCTCACGAAGTCACTTGCGAAGAGGAAGATGGTCATATCAGTTACCACAAAGATTGGAATGATTGCACCCACTATTACATGTGTGAAGGTGAACGCAAACATCATATGCCATGTCCTGCCAATTTGGTATTTAATCCCCAAGAAAATGTATGCGATTGGCCGGAGAATGTCGAAGGCTGTCATGTGCCTACCGAAGCTCCAGCTTAAAAATTTATATATTTTTTTACTACATTATTATTTCACTGAAACTATCACTGCCCAGTGCAATCGAAATTACAAAAGAACATGACAAGCATGGTTTATTATTTCTGTAAATAGTATTTATTTACACTAAAGCATACTTTTAATAGTATAATCTGTTTAAATATCAACGAAAATTTTGTATATTTTAATCTCTGAAAATGTTTGCTTAAATCAACTAATTTGCAAATGCATGTGTCTTTTTTGGTTTTGTTACGAGTTATAAATGATTTTTTATTTTGTTTTTTAATTGTTCAACTTGTTGCTTGTAACAGCCTGCTAAAAATTACTATATGCCTTTTAATACTCAATGATTTTAAAATTAAACAATTACCTATATACTCGTATTGATATGTGCATCTCCGTCTGCCCCTACATGCAACTCTGCATGTGTTAATTTGCATGATTGCTCTACTACATATTAACTTAGTTATAATTAAATTTTAGTTTATAGTTTATTTTATAAAAAGCGATACATACAACATTATTGTTTAATAGTTTAATAACATTCCCCAGATAAAGCTGAATTGGTTCTAAAACTGTAGTTGGAAAAACTTTGCATGGTGATAGCGATCACAGCAATGATTTATATTTAAAGTAAGTTTGTATTTTTATATTTACTGCTAAAAAAAAGTACTTTTTCAAAAACGTCCTAATATAAAAAGAAAAACCGTTTTAAGAAGTAGCTTTTGAGAAAGTATATATTAAAACATATAAATATATATGTTAAAGCTGTCTTTAAAAAAAACATCGAGCTGGTTTTCGAAAAACCTCTATTACCAGCAATGCCAATGCAAAGTATTTTTCATACTCACACCACATACTCATTCTGAAATTAATGAGTTTAGAACCAGATTTAAAAAAGCATGCCTGGGGTCGTTCGTTATAATAATTATTTTATATTCTTTTATATACTATATATTATATATTTTATTTTCATTCTGTCGTATGTAGCCTTTTTAAAATACTTGCCTGTTTCCAAAAAAAAAACGAACAATATAAAATACTCTTTATTATGAATAAGACAAAAATCAAAGAAAATTTAAACTAAACAACAAGATCACAAAATAATATTAATAAAACAAAATATCTAAAAGCACGCTCTATTGTACATAAAACTGTGATAATTTTTAACTACATGTTTCTAAAAGTTTGTTTTTTTGGAGTTTCTGCCTTTTTCTATGAAAACATCATTGTAAAATGTTTGGTTTTATTTACTTTGACTTGTTTGTTACAAAATTTTGTTTTATTCTTTAATTTACAACAAAAAAAAAAAAGAAAAATCTGTATTATAGTCTTGTAATGATGGAAATGAATAAAACTTATATGCATAAGTATGTATGTATGTATGTACACTAAATGTAAATTTATAATATGTTATATAGACGGAAAAGTTAATTGAAAAGAATTTTTTAGTGCCAAAGAACGAATTACTGTGTGAAAGTGTGTAGAATGGAGGTATTTTTACAAAACAAATAGTAAGTGTGTTTCTCTACTTTCACCAAGTTCCAAAATTTTCACGCAAAACGGTTAACAATATGAAAATCCTTTTAACATTTAATGAAACTAAATTTAAGTAAATCACTAGAGTTTTGTATACTTTCGAACCATCCTTCGGTTTTATTGTTGTGTGTAAAATATAAACTTTTGCATAAAGTCACCGAACCTCCTGCAATTGCGTGGTAAGTAGCTAAAAAAAATATATTGCACAAGATAAGTGACTGCTTTCTGTTAAATTTTTTTTAACAAATTCGTAAAAATAAGCAAATATAATTATTTTTTACACTTACACAATCTGAAATGATAAAAGTAAACACGAAGATGTTGCCAACATTAAATTTCTTTAGCAATGCCATACATAACATGCGATACATTTTTTAAAGCATACTTTCAGGCGGCAATATTTTAAGTGGCCGCATGAACATTTCAACCAACGCGCATGTTTCTTAAGTCTTTTGCTTACAGCTTCGTTGTGATAATTGAAAGACTCAAGACAGATGCGCAAAAATTTAAGATTTTTGCCATTTGCATACGAATATAAGTTTCAACTTGAAAAAATTTTATATACGAGTGAAAAATTACTAAATATTTATATTTTTGTGATGGTATGATTTTGTATTATTGAGAAAAAAATTAGCAGCCAGATTAACATTAACGATATAGAAAGAATGTTGTTTATTATCATCCATATAATACAATTCCTTACTTTAAACGCAATACCTCTTTTGTTAACTGCCGCTGACAACAGGTAAAGTAAGTAATAATAAATAAGTACTTTTTTTTTAATTTGAAGAAAATGAAGAAGCCAGCTATTTTTTCTATGTAAAAATCATCACCAAATATGAAAAGAGAACAAACAGACTTGGTATTAATATACACTCTAGAATAACTGAAAATGTTGTTGCTTTGTGGTGGATAATGGCTACTTATAGAGTAGAGTTATTTAGATTTTCTAAATCAAATTAATATAGATAGAATTGCTACGATCCAAATTTAAAAGCTGCAAGACACCCAATCGAGTTTTTTATGGTTGTGAAAATGTTCTTGAATTTACCAAAAGTTTAGAAGCGATTCGAATTTTATCATGTTATACAGTTTTCGAAAATTTATATGCCAATTAAACAAAACAACATATTCCAATTCATTATTAAACGTGATATCAACTTAACAAATCATAATTGTTGTACTTTTTATTTTAATTAATTTTTATTATAATTAATCTAATTTTTATGCTATTAATTCTACATATTTACTTCCGTTTTCATTAAATAATTTAAGGTTTAAAATTTTTTTTTGTTAATTTTTGAATAAATTTTATTTTCATTGCACCTCGACATTTTTTTAATATAATTGTTATAATGAGAGACTTCAATATTGAGCAGTTTAGATAAATATAATATTTATAACTTTTAATTCAAAATGTTCCAATATTTTTTGCACGTTTTAATGTCACTTGCTTTTACACGCTCTTTTACAAATCACTGTATCACCACATTCGAACAAATTTACTACTTCGTATGCATTTTCGAATTGGACATCAGTTTCGCTTTTCTAAACGAAATTTGTACACAATAATAAATGCCCAATGAATTTATGTACTTTTTCTAGTCTTAAATTAGAAAGGAAAGTTAGTTAGATGATCTGCCTGCTCCCCGTTGAAACCGTTGCAAGTGATAGCGTTAATTTAGGTAATATTCTGTCTGCTAAGTTCGAATAAAATATCTTAATGCTCTTAATAAAAATATTTTAAATTGAATCATGTTGAAAACAGGAGATTTTTGAACCACTTATTTTAATTATTTATGTAGTAATATTTATTGAAATTGATATTACACTGCTTCTAAAAAAGTTCGCATTAAACTGAAAATAATAAATTTTACTTTATGTCAATATATTATATATTTTTATATTCCGCGTTTGAAACTCATGATTGATGTTTTTGGTATTTTGTTGTTTTATTAGAGTTGGAATGAGAGTATAATATATAATAGATGAGAAATACATACATATACACACCATACGTGTTGTCTATATGTCAATTAATTTGTTTAACTTTTTCTTTAACTCGTTCTTAGAATGGAAATAATTATTAAAACAGATTTATTTTTCAATACAAATTATTGCAACTTAATGTATTATTTGCATTAAAATTGTTTAATATTTATTTAATTTAATATTAGTTTTATTTGGCAATTCTCTTGCCCCCTATTCTGTTCTCTTTTTTTTTTTTTTTTTAATTAACAATTTTATGTGTGCTCAAAATTTTAAAATTTTTGCCTTCTTATTTATGTATTTATATTTTTACTTATAACTTACATAATAAAAGTTTATTATTTAACTTTTATTGCGTTTACATTTCTAAAGTATTAAAAAAATATTTGGGCCTGCTCTGTATGTATTCGAAACGAAAAAGTATATTTTCATGTTATTGTTTTTATAAACAAATATTTTGATTACAACAATTTTAAGGTAGACCCATATTACTTTCACTTCGAGTACAACACACAACAGGCCCAAATACTAAATAAAAGTGACTAATGCCCCCCTTAACGCACAGTGTGTACCAACAAAAATATTATAAAAATTTTAAAAATATATTTTTCAATAATAAAAAATAAAACAAAATTTAATTTAATAACACAAGTAATTTTAAATATGATATATACAATACGATAATAAAATATATTTCAAAAAAATAAGTGACAATGATTTGTTAAGAAAATTATATTCCATTGGAATTGATAATTTTTAATAAAAAAAGACAAAAAATATATTTATAGTTAAATGAAATTTATTTGTTGGTGGTCAAGCAATGAAAAATAAAAATATAAATTTTCTGTTATATCTCGAAAACCATTTTCGACTTTGATGAAATTTTAATCTAGCTCAATGTTAACGCAAACTAAAACTGAAAATTCAATATATAACAATAAACAAGAAAAAAAAGTTTTCCAAAAAAAAAGAGGATGGATGGGCTTGACCACCAACAAATAAATTTCATTTAACTATAAAATAGAATTGTGACAACAATATGTCAAATAAAAACTTTAATGACAAAAAATATATTTAACATCGAGAAAAGAATATTATCCGCCTTTTTGCGCATGTATTACAAGCATGATAAGGGCCATGGGCTTGTCTCCAAATCGATTTCTGGCCAGTGCTTCAAATTCTAACAAGAGCGAAATTAAAGTCGAATATGAAATCATACCATAGGTTATCTAAAATGAATTGATGTGTTGCACGAATATTCATAAAGTTTTTGATAAGCAGCATTGTTGTAGAATCTGATTGCCATCAAATTCAGAATCGAAATCTACAAAAAAATTTATCTCGGATATAAAATGAAAATAGCGATACATATTTTGAAATGTAACATTCGAAAATAAAATCAAGATCAAAGTTTTCCTAGTATATTTTTTCTATTTATTATTTGTATTCATACAAATAAAAATTATATAAGAACATAAAAAAATATTGATTCTTCGTTATTGGCAATGGGGGACATTCTAAATTAATATTATTTGTTTTTCCATTAACATTTTCTTAGCTTTTTCGGCTTAATTATATTTCTTTATTTTTTCTTCTCTAGCGATTACCTCTACATTCCTTTGGAATGCCTTAAATTTACATGTATTTATGTCTAGTATTAAATACAACTATGGCTATTAAAAAAAAATTAAAAAATGAATACATTGTATCAATATCAATATATTGTATATTAAAACTGGATTTGATTTTTGTAAAAAAAATTCAAATGTTCAAGTATTAATTTGAATCGTTTAACAATTTCTTTATATAATTAAATGCATATTATTTATCATAAAAATTCATTATATCAATCATCAGTATTGTTGATGTTTAAAAATTACAAATTACAAATTAATAATAATTATTCATAAAAATAAACTAAATCATAAAAAGTTACAGTCTCACTGATTAATAATAAAATATTTAATAAAAGAAATTATAATTCCACGTCTCCTTTGCTGGTTAGATTAAAATAACGGAAACTGTTTGTCATTTTATGTTATTAATTAATTTAACCAACTAAAAAAAAACTTAGCCTTGGAGATGCTGGTAGATATTGTAGTATATGTATTTATGAAAACATTTTGGGTCTATCTAAAAGTAGTTGGTACTAAATTTAAAAATTGAAATGTCAATTTTAAAGCTGTTGCCTTCACGTTTAAAAACCTCTTTCTTACTCGTCACTGTAAACTCATTATTGTTATCAACAATATATTTAATTCGACCTTCGATTACTATTATTACTTTTCCTTTTTTTGTTTTTAATTGCAATGTTAATGACTCTACTTTTTTTTATATAAAAAAAAAACATTTTGGCAATACTGCTTTAAGTTACATCTAATAAATTAGTGATTGACGAAAAGAAATACTTACGTAAACAAAATTATAACGTACATTTCATTAACAATAAATATATAAAACTATGATGGCTCTTTCCGATTTTTGCTTCTCTTCTGGGTGACCGACCGTTGTATTCGTTTGCTTACTATCATCCCTTTTGCTTTGTTTAATTTTTTTTTTTAAATTAACTTCAAGTACTCCATTTTTGTTTTTGTTGCTCAATGAGAATACATCAGCTTAAAACTGAATTTCAATATAGATCACTTAGTCCTGATCTGAAGCGCCAGGATAATAATATGGTGGTGGTCGTTCATATTCAGATGCTGGAGGTGCCATTGGTGGGTTCTGATATCTGGGTGGACCGCCATCCCAATGCCTAAGAGAAAGAAATATGAAAAATAACATATTTATAAAATGTTTACATTGAGATTTATAAAATTTTAATTGTTATTTACAATATGTATACGCATATGAATGTATGTAAAGACGAACTTTCAAATAGTTTTTATATTCTTTTTTTTTTAATGAGCAGAAAATCTCATGTCTGTTAGTTTTCAAACACATTTCACAACATACTATACACAAATATTTATAAACATCTTTATATACGACGACTATAATACAGGCAAGTATATAAATTTCAATGTAGTCCATTCGTTCCTTTATGATCTAATAAAGCGTTTGTTGGTAAATAGGTTTGACATAAAACCCATCACTGACCAAAACCATCACTGACATCAACTTGGCAAAAATAATTAAATTCTTTATTTTGAGTGTATGAAATATATTAAATACAAGTCTGTTACGAAGGAAGCAACCAACCAGAGGAGTTCGTTTTCAAATGTAATCATTTCAGCTTTAAAAAAACTCAAATGAAAACATTCAACGTAAAACTTAAAATATATAGTCTAAAGTTTATTGCGACAATCGAAGATTATACAATCAATTTTAAAGTTTAACAAGACATATTACACTTTGCAATCAGCCCTATGGCGAATTTTATGGGAATGAGTCCTAACATATCGTCATCGGGAATATTTTTGGTTAGTAAAGGATTCTGTTTGGAAGTAATAGTTTCTTTTGTAAATTATTTTTTAGAGTTTTATAAATAATTTGTGTACAGGGCAAATATAAAGATTTTGAAGAAATTAAAAAATTCCATCTGCATTTTCTGGTGGCGGAAAAGGAAAAACAATCCATGCATATTGCAACGAAGCAACATTTGATATAAATCGGAATAGCTATTGTTAACGGAGAGAAAGTAAAAATAATTCCGATTTAAGTGCGTTTGTTGCTAAATCAATTCCTCTTTACAGATCCCATTCACCCTGAATAATACTGAAGAAATTTATTTTCCGGAGAATAATATTTTTAATGAGAGTTTTCAGGGGAACGGTTCTCTCATTTCAAAAATTTCATCCAGAAAATCACACATGCCGTATGTAAACAAAATGTATTCGTTTTAAAAAGTGAAGAGAACTAATTTTACTTTTGAATTTTTTTTTTTTTGGCGATATGTTGGGCCCTATTACGGTTCTCGATTCGAGTCGAAAGAAAAATTCGAGATTTTTCTTTAATCTGTTACAAACAGTAATAGAGTCGATTCGAGAACGCTAATACGGCAAAATCATAGTTTTTAATTTTAAAATATATTTCTTTATATTTATTAATTATTTTATATAAAAAATTGTCACTCACTACCACTTCACAGCACAAAATTACTGTAAATTTTAAGATGGGCAACTCAATTCAACTTTTATTTAGTTTACTGGCATCTCATTTCAAGTTTGTTTGGAATAAATATTGAAACCAATTCAATCTGAGAGTTCTCCGGATAAAATAATTTGTCTGCCTCTCTGAGAGAGACGTCAAACTTCATATAAAAAAAAGTTGCTTAAGAATGTATTGCTGAATTCGCGTCAACAGGTTGAATAGAGATGGATTCCGATATCTGTTAACCGGTTGAGGGTGCTGTTGCCTGAACTACTTAATACGACAGTATGAAGCCGAAAGTCCCGAGTTCGACATCGCACTCAATCATGTATATCAGATCAGCCTTAGTGCATGCTTGTGTTAATTGTTGAGAGCCTGTTTTCAATGATGAATGCATAGCACTGGTCACTGAAAATGATTGACAGCGACTGACACTATCATGTTCTAAAAGCTGAGTAACAGCACCCTCCTTCACTCGGTCCTGTAGCAAAAAAATAGCCGGCGAAGTAAAAAGGTTGACAAAGCTACAACAAATTCTCTATCTTCTCATCTTTCTTCATCTGTCACCTATATTATTAAGGTGACAGATAAAGAAAGTTCCGGCGTAATGCACTGTAGGGGTTATCCCCGGAGTGCTGGTCCAAGATAAAAAAAATGCAATATGAAAATCTTTCTCAACAATTTAAAAATATTGGCATACTCCATTAGCAAGTTTTATATTCTTTTTTTTATAAAATTACACTTGACTATTCTGTGGTTATTTGCAAAGCTTTTGTTAACATCAACATTCGTTAGTGCAGACAACTTTAGAATAAAACAAAACGCTAATAAATATGGCCATGAAATGTTATAAAATGATTTGATTGGTACATTAGGTTTGTGAATAAAAATTTACAATTGAACAGGAGAAGAAAAAAAATGATACGTGTTTAACGAACGAATGTGGTAAATTGAAATGAAAAATAATATATTAAAAATGTGAAAGCACACAAAAACACCTTTGATCACATCATACCACATTGAAACAGACCCACACATTGTGGTGGATTAATTTAACAACAAAAATTAATACCTAAAAGAAACCATCTGCCGACAATGCTTTTGGTCTTGTATCAGTAGCCTCAACCACATTTCTAAGTGTAAAAAAAAGTTTAAAAAAAATTCTTGTAGATAATAATAATAATAAAAAAACAAAAATAAAATAATAATAAAGTTATATAGATGATATTCGCATGTATGGAAATAAAATATTAAATTGTTATGTTTAAATCACTTTAAAATGCTTAAAGCTTTTCTCTTTAATTTTAACGACTACTTTAGTTTGAAAAGTAACAAATAAAAGAGCATTCCCAGTTAGTTATTAAAAAACTATTGAACGACATCAAGCTGTTTAAATCAACCATTCAAGATTCGAAAAGAAGTTAATAATTTATTCTTTTTTTTTTTTGTTAAGAGATGAATATTTTGTTTGTTTGGAAGGAAGTAATTTTTAACATAAACTTACTTGGGTGCCATGTCACTGTAACGCGTATCACGTGCACCAGCTGCGGCCGGTGGTATTCCGTGAGAGGTTGATCCTACTGGATCCTCATAATAATCACGACGACGGCGATCTTTATTCTTGCGTCGTTTATTTTTTGGACCACTAAACATGTAAAGGACAAAAACATAACATATAAAATGCAATGAACTTCTTACGAGTAAAAAAACAAAAATTAATTACGGAAAATTAAAAAGAAATAGTGTTTAAAAAAGTGATAGAATAAACAAAAGGTTGAAACTAAATGAAAAATATAAAGTTATTAATTTACTCGTATTTAAAAATAAAGTTAAGGATGAGAAAATGAAATGTAAATTATCATTGCAACTTATGATAATTTTACACTTTTATATATTACCAATCCCTTTAATATAGTGCGAAATTAAATTAAGAAATATTCAAGATATTTTAAATTATAATATTAAAAATGGAAATGTTAAACTGAAAATAAATCTTTTCAAAGCACTTACTTTGCCAATGGAATGTGATCACGCTCACTGTAAGCATCATACAAATACTCCCTGAAAAGTTATTGGTTTTAGTTTATGATACAAAGTTTTTAACAAACGTTCTCATAATAGAAACTACATGTTAACAATAAAGCTCCAAATGTTGAAAAAAAAATTAACTTGACTACTTTCTATTCATTCAAAAGAAATATAATTAGATGTGTGTGTGTGTGTATATGCAGTTACACCATTGAAAGTACAACAGTCACTTTAAGATGAAGTTTTATTTCAAATAATATACTACTGGCTATATATGTACGAGTATGTATGTGTGTATGTAATTAAAATTGGTTTACTTACGATTCAACCAAAGGACCAGGATATGGATCCGATTTTTGATAAAGACTAGAAAGCTTAACAGCAACTATTAAAGTTGGCAAGAAAAGCACAACGCACCAGAACACGCCAGCCCAGAAGCCATTCTGTATATGTATATAGAAAAATTTTATTAATAACGACATTTTAATAATGATGCAATAATTTCATTTCCAATAGATCTTACCAAAGGATCAATAATGCTATTGCAAGTGGCTACAACTCCTGCCTCGTACACTTTATACATTGGTGCACAAATGCCAATCTTTTTCTCTACAGATGTAACAACCATATCCAAATAACGATCTATTTCACCGGCAAAGTGATTGGTAAAACTCTCTGCTGTTGCTTTAACAAATGCTCGTCCATCTTTCTGTATAAAAGCTTGCGCCCTTTCAATTTCCTGCACAAGTAATGGTATTGAATCCTGGAATGGACGGTCTTTATAACTAAGAGTTTTATCTAAATCTTGAGCTAATTTGATTAATTCAGATGATTGATTTTTCATTGGTATAACAAGATTTTGATCATAAGTCTCTAAATGCAAAGCCTGATTGCGCAATGATACTTGAACATCTTTCATGTCTGGACTTATGATCTTTTTGGCAGTTTCAAGCAACTGAATCGCTATTTCAGTTAAAGAATGTTTCGTAATGTCATCGTTCAAATTGTCAATGAAATGACTGGAATCGAAATCTTTCAAAGCTGATTCTTTCAAACTCATAATGCGTTGTTTGTCTGAAGCAGACAAAATCTCCACACCTTTATCATCAAAATCAATTCCTTGAACCAAATTTTCAAGAGTCTGATTGATTTTATAATGCGAAGGATATTCATTAATTTCGTTTATATCGACCAGATTTTTAATATGCAATACTTCGTAAATAGTTTGATTGCTTTGACAGGCAGCTATGACATGTGAAATTCTGAATGGTGGCATTTTTCCGGAAGCCGCTTTGCCCTTGATTTTTGATGGATACATAACTTCATTTAAATCAATTAAATTGTCATACTTAGCAAATAAAGCATCATTTTGTGGATCCCTTAAATAAAAAAAAATAAAAAATCCAGTGTGTAAAAAAATTTTTTAAAACTTTACAAAGACTTACTTTAGTGGTACACAAACGCCCCTATACGCCACAATACCAGCAAGGAAATGAATCAAGGCAATCAATGTTATAGCCGAAATTGTCAGGAATATAATAGCAACAGCGCTGAAAGTTCAAAAATGTGTTCAATATAATGCGATTTTAATTAGTTTTTTAAATTATAGTATTCGATATTAATCGAAATTTTTTTTATGGAAATTTCTATGAAACATTAGTGCAATAATATTTAATAAATTAACTAAGACAATATGGCGAATACACGACTAATGAAATTTCTATCGATATCGAATGCGGTAAAAAATTATTTTTATTTAAATATTTTTCAGCTAGATATGCTTAAATAGAATTTGATGACAACTTACAACATAAGGAATCTGGAACCAGAGCCTTTATTGCAGCAATCGTCGCCATAACCATCTGGACGCTTTCCGCATATACCACACAATAACGCAGCAACTAAACACACTAATACCTAAAAACAAGTTAAAAGTAAATTGTCATAATTAATTATATGAGACGAACATATTTTTTTAGGCATACACTCTACAAATACTCTATTCACATGGTTGGCAATAAATGTATGCCGACATATATGGATGATCCGTACGATATAAATTATATGCATCTTATTAATAGGCATAATAATGTACATACAACGGAAGGGAGCTCTTCAAATGGCACACAAAGAAGAAAATTATATTAAAGAGGTATGCATGTGTAAATTGCATACAAATTATTTTATATGGATGAGTAATACAAAAATTAATTGTACTTTTGAAACACAATGGAAGGTAATATTTAAACATAATTTCGATATGAATAAAAGTCAAAACCAAAATAGAAACTCGGTATTAAACACGCATGTAAATGCCAAATTAAATTACAAAAAACTCAGGATATTTTCAATATTTATATTTCCAACGTGGCTGCATATTACTTTGTTGGCTGAAATATGTTATCCAAAGTGGACTAAAATATAAGAACAGTATTATTAAGATGGACAAAGTTGTGAATTTTGCTCTTTGAATATTTTCATAGGAAAAAGATATTATATCGCTCAATAAATCATAAACAGCCACAACTCAAAATATAAAAGGTTTTTAGAAATTCAATGCTCATGATTATAAAAATAATTTCCTAATGCTAGAGTTAATGTCGACGGCGTCAAATGTCAAAAAAAAAGTTGAATCGTATGAAATTGTATGAGAGCAGTTAATCTCAAGGCGTTGCAACGCCGTAAAAGTTCAATATATTTCAACTTTTTCGGCGTTGAAACGCCGTCAACGGCGTCGACATTAACTCTAGCATAAGATCAATTTTTAGTTTCGGTAATCAAAATACTTTAATATAATGTATCGGTTAGATGTTAGTTAATGCATCTAAAAATTTAAGTCAAAGGAAACTTTTACGGGTATAAGATATTATAAAAATTCTTCTGGTTTCTTGGCCTCTTTATTTTAATTTAGTTTTTAATTTCAATATTTCGTCACTCCTTTGTTTTGTTGACAATTAATTTTGTTTCATAAATAAAAAATTTTTTCATATCAAATAAAATAATTAATTTCCTGACGAAGTCACACAATTGTGACGAAATATTGATATTAAAAATTAAATTAAAATAAAGAGACCTTAAGCTTAAAAATATCAGAATATAATAATAAGAAATTATATTTTCAAAAATGTTTTAATTTTGACTTGTGACTTTTTATGATTTAGTGTGCGATATAATATATTTTTCATATGAAAATATTCAAAGAGCAAAATGATTTAGTGTGCGATATGTAAGTCTGCGTTCAAAGAGCCTGATATGTGTTCCAATAAATATACAGACAGACAAATACACTAACACCTCACTTGGCTCCGTTTCGTTTTGGGTTTTTTCGAAGTTGCGTCGCTGCTGAATTAGCACTAATTTTCACTGTGTGTCGTTATATTTTCGAA
This sequence comes from Linnaemya tessellans, assembly GCA_951800035.1. Lineage (NCBI taxonomy): Eukaryota > Metazoa > Arthropoda > Insecta > Diptera > Tachinidae > Linnaemya > Linnaemya tessellans. The sequence goes on from OX637535.1 coordinate 9,677,966, forward strand.
GTTGCGTTATTTTGGGTTAGTCTTTAATATTTTTTTTAAATTTTCGTTTTTTTCTAAAAGATGGCAACGACATTTGTTTCTACATAATTGCACTATGCTATCAAAACTCGGGGATGCAATTTTACTACAGTTTTATTTTCACTTTGTTTTGCTAATTTTAGAATTCAGTTTCAATTAGTGTGTCATGAATTTTGTAACGTTTAAATTAGTGCGTTATGCTTTTTGCTACGTATACCAATTGCTATAAAAGAATTTATTAAAATTAAAAAAAAGCTATTTAGCAAATATTGGACCAATTTTTTTGTGAAAGAAGGCCGACTTACGGTAACAGCCACTAGAGACTCATCAGACAGTGATTAATTTTTATAATTTTAACAGCCTCTTGTTATTTTCTAGGCCTTAAAGAATAGTCAGAGACTGCCAACATCAATCTGTTGTTGCCACCAACCAGTTATGTAACGGCCCTACTTTTGTTATCGTCTTGACATGACGTGGACAAATACTTACAAAATAAGGGGAATAATTGATGTTTTTTAAATGTTTACTTTGTTCAAATTGCCTTTTTAAAAAATAATATTTTCACAAACCTGGAACCTAGTTTCGATCTTTACGTGGTTTGCTATAGAAAATTAAAATTAAAGTTGCGTAGAGTTTTTTTTTGGAACGTAACCATGACGCAAAGTTAGGTATTGGTATAATAAAAAATTTGCCATTTGGTATTCTAATTCGATTATTGACTACTCTAACATAAAACTCTTTTTGACAAAATGTTAAAACACGGTCTCATTTTATGTTTGGATTACACAAAAAAAAATATATATATTAAAATCAGTAGCGAAAACTTACTAATAGTAAAATTGAGCACACACTGATACCCATGTAGAATCTATATGGACCATACTCGACTAGGTAGTTATCAGCGACATTGGAATATTTGTTTGTGTTCGTGCCAATCATTTTGGAAACCTTTTGCAATTCTGTTTTAATATCATTCGAAGCTTTTTGTAAACCTTGACCTGTAAGATTTAATAGTAAGAGCATTAAAAGCATTTAAGTTCACAATGTAGTCAATACTACTACTAACCAGCTTTTGTAATGGCATCGACAATTTGAGGTGTATAGATGGCAATTGTATCATTTAGATGTTTACGCATGGCCTTCAATGCCTTATTGCCACGTTCTCCAGCTGATGCAATATCATCGTTAATTAACTGTTCTAAGTTTTCTATTATGACAGTTACATCAGGCAGCTTTTAATATACAAAAGAAAATAATATATAAGCATATTTAGTAAAGTAGAGACCTAAAATAAGCATCTTATACACATAGCAAGTGCCCTACTAAAACATACCTTGGGAAAATAACGATCTACCATCTTTTTTTTTAATATTTAGCAGCAGTAAATATAATATGACACAGTTAATTAATTTTTTAAATAATAAATTTATTTTATATTCTAATATTTTTTGAGCAAAAGATCACTTTATTTTAATATAAAAAAAACTTTTTTATTATTCTCCAATACTTGACTACCAGTATGTAGGATATATGAATTTTACATAAAAATAAAGTAGATCTTTTGTTAAAAAAATATTAGAAAAATATTCATATATCCCTGAAGAAGCTATACATTGTTGGTAGCGAAATATTTGGAAAATAATAAAAAAGTTGTTATAAGTTTTTTATATAAAAATTAAGTGGATCTTTTGCTCAAAAATTATTAGAACATAAAAATAGAATAAAAAGATCAAAGAAATTAGAAGAACACTAATAAATTTTTTTCCAACTAAATTTGCTTTTACTTCATTTGCTATAAAAAACTATAATTGAGTTTTAACCAGAACTCACCTGATCATAATGTATTCCATTCGCATCCAGTTTTCCGATTTCATATCTGTTCAAAACGTCTTTACACGACTGGTCTGAGCATTTATTAAGCATTACTAATAGATCACGTTTCACGCCTCTCAAACCTGCAATATAATATTTAATAAAAATTATTATAGTTTTAATTATACAGAAATTATTTTATATATATGTATGTACGCACCATCACTTAACTGGGATGCATAGACCCGTAGATCATTTGTTATTATTTTCATTTTTTGTAGCTTTTGCCTCAAATCTGGAAGTTTCTTGAGAAAGTCTGTTAGATAACCTACTGACACAGCCATTGATTTCTGTTCCAACTGAGTTATAATATAGTCGGAGGTTTCTAAACAGGGAATTAGTTATTAGAAATAAATTCAATTTTCATGGAATCACTTCAAATACCTCTTAGTATTAGCTCCAAATGATCTGACAGTTGCTTGTAATTGTTCACCAATACATATTCCAATTGCTCCGATGTAACCTGCAAAAATGTTTGTGTATCATTGCTGCCAGCACGTACTACACCAGTGCTATCATCGATGCCATATTGGATATAGCTATTGGTGGCAAATGCCACTATAACCCCAAATCTAAAATAAACAAGTAATAGATTATATGTTAACATCCGTTTAGAAAAAAAAACAAGGAAATAATAAAAATCAATATTTTCAATATCATAAGACTTACAGTATTCCGGTTGCTAAGAGTATTAAAAAGAAGCCTAGAAAAACTCTGCGACAAGTGTCATGCTTTTTATCAAACGGTTCCGAACGGCCACCACATGCTCCAGCACAGCGGCAACAACAGAAACATAATCTGAAAGTAAGAAAACAATTTAGCATGATCTTTACAAACATATGTGTTCATTCAAATACAAATCATTTACCCAATTACAGGCATTGAAGCAACTAGAATTCCCACTAGCAAGACAATTAAAATAATTGGCCAATAATGAAGTATGATATCGGCCCACTCGTTATTTTCAAATTTCGGCCCCAAGAGTATTTTCGAATCTTTATATTCTAAATATCCTGTAAAAAATTAAAAAGTGTCATACTTTAGCACTCAACAACATTCATGTTTGATTTTTTTTTTGTAACTCACCATCTGGTAACGGTTTTTCTCCTCTAATCAAAAGCCACATCACCTTTTGGGTGATTTCATAAAGGGGTTTCATTCCACGGGCATTGTATTGCGTTGAGCTTTTATATGTTATATTTTTAGACCATTCTGTGTATTTTGTAGGCTTTAAATTTAATTTTGTATTTAAATCAAATGCGCTGGAGGTTTTGCATAAACTGCCAACAACAACTATTAATAACAAACTGAAGCTTAATATGTTCCATAATGATTTAATGTGACTAAATCGTGTCTGCTGAACATCTGAAGCTGTTAATGTCATTTTGTAAAATTTCTTGTGAAACTGTTAATGCGCTGCTGTCTTTTTCTAATTATTAAAGGAATGTTAAATATTTATGGCTGATGCTGCACACTAGCGTAAAATTAAGGCTTAATATTCCCTTCTATTAAAAGCATTTGGCAGTGTGAGGTTTTCAAAATGTTCAATATATCCATTAAGAGAGAACTGAAAACAAACAAAAAAGAAGAATATAAATATTTACTATTGTTACAACTTGAGAAAGATAATTTTCAAGTCTTATATATGTATACAATAAAACTTCGATATAACGAATTCCAAGGGTATGCGAAAATATTTCGTTATAGCCATTGATATAAAGAAATTGAAAGATATGCAAAAAAAAAAAATTAGTAATAATTATAGTTTTCTTTATTGAAATTCTATTTAACATGAGAATGATAATAAAAGCTTATATTTCATGAGGCAAATAAACAATAAAATATTTTGGTATAATTTTATTCTCACTTCGTTGTATAGAGGCTTTTGTACGAGTACTTCTTTGTATAGAGGCTTTACAAAAACGCATCTAAATACATTTAGACTTCATTGATTTTATAACAGGACTTTACCATTTAGGATTTATTCTGAGTTCGTTATAGATGCTTTGTTGCTCAGAATTTGTTCGTTATAGCTATATAGTAGTGTATTTTTGTATGAAAAACAATAAAGTGGTTTCCTCAAGGGACTCTATAAAACAATCGTTATATTAAGTTTTTCATTCTAACGAAGTTTGTTATATCGAAGTCTCACTGTATATGTATTAATTAATGTTTAAGTGGTAATAAAATGCTTCTCTTTGATAAGAACTTTAAATAATTACACAAATAAACAAACAATTGTTAAAAATCACACTAAAAATTAGAGAAAAAAAGATTGTATATACAAAATTCCAGCAACATTCATGCACATCTCGTGTTTTTATCTATACATATCTATTTGTATGGATATGTATTTGTTTACATATTCTTAGATTAGCAAGTGCTGTGAAATATTTATGGTCATTTGCACAATGAAATGCACTTATCGTCACGTTAGCTCAGTAAGCAATTAAGCTTATTATTCAAATAATATTAATTTATTTCTTTATCTTTTTGTCTAGAAAGTAATTAGCGCTGCAAGATTCATTACTGGGCGAACTTCTTACGTTATCATAAAGCTACTTTAGCCGAAAGCCAAGGTGCTCTATTTCTTGACTATAGGTTTTCTTCATACAAGAGCGCCATTTACGATTTGATAATGCAGCGTTTTGCATCCTTTTTGAAGACGTATGTAAAGCGTGTTTTTTTTATAGTGTCACAACATCAGAGCAACACGTGCAAATTGTTTGAAATTTTTAATCAAAATAATTGTTCTATTCGTCAAACCAAGAACGACGCACCGTGTAACTTATTGTAATTTTACATCGATCAACATTTGGCACCTACAATCATGCCTATCGCAATTGTTATGGTACCAAAGTGATATTATATTACCGTTATCGTGAATATTTTGTGAGTAAAAGTTTCTATTGTGAATTGTGTAGCAGTAACGGTTTATATCATAGCCTATTAAAACGTGTTTTTTTTAGAGTGTCACAAGACCAGAGCAACGCGTGCAAATTGCTGAAATTTGTAATCAAAATAATTGTTCTATTCGTTCTACTCATCGCGCACTTCTTTTTATGGCGTACATGATCGTCATTCAGAGCGGCTAATTCGAAGAACAATAGATCGTTTTCGGACCACATTTACTGTTACTGATTTGCGCATCCAGTCAGACGCCGGACAGTGCGCACTGAAAAAGCTGTAGCCGCTTTACAGGAAAGCATTGAAGATGATCCTAATCAATCAATTTGTCTCCGTTTTAAGCAACTGGGGGTGTGTTCTTTCCCTTTGTGGAAGATTATTTTTTTGTTGAAAATTGGTGTTCCAGATTGTGCCTTCTATGCGCCAGCCATGGCGGGCACATGGCAGAAATCAGATTTAATAATCAATTTCATAAAATTTTCTTTCCGATAAAGAACTGGACGTATATTCACTTTGTCATTCCGTGTGTAATGCAGCGAAATATCCCTCTAAGACCCCATAAAGTATTTATATTCTTGATCAGTGATGAAATCTAAGACGATCTAGCCATGTTCGTACGTCCTTCCGTCCGGCCGTCTGTGGAAATCACGATTCAGCACAAACGAAAAGATCCAGACCCATGATGTTTGGTATAGATAAATTTTGAAGGATTGCACAGGTCGAGTTCGTAAATAGGCTGAATCGGGCCAGAGGGAAAAGAGTTGCCCTAGGAAGAACTTTTCAATATTTCGCCACACCATTGTGCAGTTTATTCTGGAAAATGTGCGAATAGGTTTTTTTTCTCTTTTTTTGATATATAAATATCAAAAATGAGACATTAATTGGAAGAAAAAAAAATTCATACTTTCCTGAAGAACCTACCCTACAGTGCGCACTGCATCACTAAGTATGACATACATATATGTATGTATATCACGTAGAAAGGGAGCCAGTGTATTCAAAAATTTTCCGAAATTAAATCCTAATGTCCTCAAGTAATTTTGAATAATAACCAACGATTCAGTTATTTATTTAAATTTGTTGCTTAAAATTACAATAAAAATTATTTGTTTTTAATGTTTATATTGGAAATTCAAACAACTGGATTTTCTTAGTTTAAGCGAACATAAGTTTTTAATTAGACTCAATTAAACGTGGCTTTTCATTTCATTTTGAAATTGCAACAAATAAGCGTTATTTTAGAAAAAAAATATGTTGCGCATCGGTGCGTCTCAAAAGCTTTGTACGGATTATTAGCAATCTCACGCGTTTAATTTTCAAAAAAAAAAATAAATAAATAAAAAACAAATCTTCACGACTTCTGTTAACACTTTATTGCTGTTGTTAGTGCCATGCTTGTACGTGTTTTTATTCGACGTGTGCTAATGCCGTGATTTGTTATGTGTGACTCATGCATAGGTTACGAATGAATTACGGGTGACAGATTTAAAAAAAGTTTTTAGGCTTTAAAAAAATTTATTTTTGGATAACTTCTATCCAAAAATCATTTAATAGAAGACAGTTAAAATGGAGCGCGCAAGAATAAAAAATCCTGGGGTCAAATTACGGCATTCGATAACGATCGAAATTTCAATCCATTTTTTATACAAATTTAGATCTCTATCGAATGCCGTAATTTGCCCCCTGCTTTTTATTTAATTAATAATTATTTCTCTACTAGATATTGTTCAAACTTCATGCTTGTTTCAAGGCTTATCTACATCTGCTGTTATATTGATTACTTTGTAAGGGGGTAACCGCGTACCTCCAAAATTCTCTTGGAACTTGCACCTTGTCCATAGAATTGTGTGCAAAAATCTGAGACTCTTCGCTATTGTTGTTGTGCCAACCTTCCTTTCCTATACCATAAACGTTAGCCACAATATATTTAGCCAGCCTCACTATATTAGTTATTACTTGCTATCGGTCCCATTGTGCGGTGCGGCAATATATTGAAAAAAAACTAACATTAAAAATCTTTAACTCTTGTATTTTCTTAATATAAAATATTTCTTAAGAAGCCACATTATTTTTCCAACTTCTTTTGTTAATTATTTATTTACTTGTTTGCCTTGAACAGCTTTGAAATCTTCTTGAAGCTGATGGCTGAAGTTCTGCTGACGATTAATAAATAAATATTTTTCAAAATATCGCTAATAAATTTAGTAAAAAAAATTATTTTATATTTATTTTTACTTTACTTCTTTAAAAACATTTCATAAGTTGTTTTAGCTTTTACTTCATAAAATATATAAAAACAAGTCACTCAACGGAATTGAAAGTTCTATAGCTTTTTAAACTGCTAGATTTAATTTATTTTTTATTTTTTACTTTTTTAAGTAGCACCGCCAAAGTTTCTTCTACACAACATAAGAGAATAACTGCCTGTTCGCGTATGTCGAAAGCTATTGTTCGATCGAATAAATAACATTTAAAACAAAAACAAATTTAAAAAATTGTATTTGTTTTAAATGTTATTTATTCGATCGAACGATAGCTTTCGACATCGACGAACAGGCAGTAAAAATATTTCTCTTTTTTTTTTCTTTTAATTAAAAAATGTACTATCCTGATTTAAACCAATTGTTATAAATAGAAGCCCTAACTAAATCTTACAAGGCTCTATCGCCAATATCGATTACAAGGGACATAAAGTGCAATACCTTTCACCCTTAGTAAGGGTAATTTTGTTGGAATAAAGCTTTGAATAAAGATTCAAATAAGTTGAAAGAAGCAAAAACTCAATTACGTAAAACTAAAAAAAAAATGTTTGCAAATTTCCAGGAAAGATTTTCAATTATAATTTCAACCTTAATTAAATTACAGTGCTCACAAAGAAACGTGCAAATGAACACAACTATTGTTAAAGAGAAAAAAGCACCATAGCAATTGCTAATATTTGCTAGCCGTAAAATAATAAAACTGTTTGTATCTTATCAACTTTATATAGCATTTTTTACACGTCAGATACAACACGATAACCAATCAAGACGCGAAAAATCACGCCTAAGAGTGTCACAGCCGTAGCAAGTTGTTAATGATAAAAATGCCAACCATTGATGTTGAATTGTATTTTAACATGATTTCGATACATTAGAAAGTTCAAGAGTACAAACAGAGGTTTTGTTAAAATTTTCACTTTTAATTTCCTGCATACATAAATACACACAAATGAATTATTTTCTTCTGCCTTACCATGAAGTTTATGTATTTTATATCCGTAGTTTTTAACAAAAACGTAATAAACAACTTTTAAAGTTTTTTTTAAATTAGGCAATTGTTGGCGAGAAATGTAAATTTAGGTAAAACAATCTGGTAGAGTTTGGAACGAAACTTTTAATAAAGAGCTACTTAATATAGTCTTTTAAATAAAAACATTTTAATAATTTATATTTTAAGAGTTACTTTAGTGAGATTTTTAAACCCTCCCAAAAAGAATTGGAGGGTATATTCACTTTGTCTTTCTGTTTGTAACGCAGCGAAATATCCATCTGAGACCCCATAAAGTATATACATACATATATTCTTGATCAGTAATGAAATCTAAGACGATCTGAGCATGTTCGTCCGCACGTCCTTACGTCGGTCTGTGGAAATCACGATTCAGTCTAAACGAAAAGAGCCAGACTCTCGAAATTTGGTATAAATATATCTTGAAGGGTAGCACAGGTCAAGTTCGTAAATGGGCTGAATCGGGTCAGAGGGAAAAAGGTTCCCCTAAGAAGAACTAAACCAACCTCTAAAAAACAATGTAATTTTTGGTTTTTGTAATTTTGTTAAGCAAATGATATATTTTTATGTCAAAGAAGGTCCAACGCGTTAAGGTTGGAGCCATAAAATTAAAAAAAAGTAGTTTTTAGATCCCGTCCCTTTAGTGGGCGTTATTATGTGCTGTTGGCTGAACTAGTAGAACACGAGACTATGAAGCGGAGGGTCCTGAGTTCGAGCCCCCGCTGAGTCATGAAATATTGTGTTGAATTCTTCTGATCAGCATTAGTGCGTGGTTGTGTTAGTTTTTGCCAGCCTGTTTCAATGATGAAGGCATAGTCACTGGTCACTGAACAAAATTGGCAGCGACTGACACTATCATATACTAAAAAGCAGAGTAACAGCACCCACCTTCGTCGGCCCTGTAGCATAAATTAGACGGCGAAGTAAAAAAGGTTGGAATAGCTACAAAAAAAATAAAATAAAAAGAAAAACTGTCTATCTTCTCATCTTTCCTAATCTGTCCCCTCAATACTATCCCCTCGTTTTCAGTTCCCGCTTACTTGCATATGTAGGCGTCATCCCCTGAGTGCTGGTCCTACTCCTAAAATAAATAGTGTAAAAATTTAACAAATTGTTTTACTTAAGCCTACATTCCTTAAAAATAACATTTTTAAGCTTTGATGACGATGCTGAGACATAATATGGAACTCCTCTGCCCTACTCCCTCCAGCCCCTTTGCCGCCTAAATGACCCTATCAAAGAAACAAAAATTAATTTAAATTTTACATCTAATTATCACAAACATTTATTGTTAGAGTTTTATGCCAAAGGTGAAACGTCTTCTCCACGGCGCTTGCCAGAGAAACCCCGACAAAATACAGTTTTAATGCCCTCCAAAAAGAATTGGACCCCATGAAGTATATATTTTTTTGATCAGTGATGAAGTCCAAGACGGTCTAACAATGTCCATACGTTCGTCATGGTATAGTCTAGTTTTGGGCCCCCGCCCCCTTTAGTGGGCGTTAACGTATGATATTATATAAAGGAACTCTGACCCACCAAGTTAAACATTTTAAATTTGCTTACTAAATATTTGGAGAGTATTTAAGATTCAACCCGGTCGAATATAATGTTTTTAATTGTTAATTCTAAAAGCAGTTTTTTTTTCTTCTTTTTTTCATAAAAAACTAAGTACAATTCCTGTTTGCAAAATATCCAAATGGTATAGAAGTGGTAGTGTGCTAGAGCAACAGCTGTGTATTTATTTCCCACCTAAGGCTCTGGTCTGATTCACTGTAACGAGTGAAAGTCTTTGTAGCCATTCTCGTTAAAATGAAGTTATAATGAAATTATTTATGTGCCATATAGTATTTGTAACATTTAATGAATATTTATTTATTCACATTTAGCAGGAGTTTCAAAAGTCGTGTTCCATTTTCTCATCATTATACATTCTTTAGTTAAATATTTAGACAATGTTCACATAATAAAGTTTCTTTTCATAGCCGCATATTTTTACTGGCGTGAGTAATATCGATTGTGAGAAATAAAAACTATTCCCGCTTACTTGTTTTATTAATACTTCAGAACAAGCTGTTTGTATTCATTCACTGCAACTACTAAAATAAAATCAACTCAAGTGCCATTTGAGAACTTGTTGAAAATTATCACTTCTTATCACAGTTTATTTAATGTACGTACACCTTAAATCAAAATGATTGTTTAATTTATAGCGCAAACTATTTGGCGCTTTCATAAAGCTAATTAATTATACCTGCAGACGAGTAGGTATTAAAATTTTGCACACATTTTTTTTACTGCATCTACTCTTGATTTTTAATTAATTTTTAACAATTTATATCAATAAAACATTATATTGCATTCATTGTATACCTATTTGATACACAATAATGTATTTAATGTCAACACTTTTATCTCTAACTCTAACTAGTTTATGAGTCAGCAAACGGAAGTGGTAATTTGTAAACGCATTTTTATTTTCCCTTTATTTTTTGGACTTGCACAATGCAGTTTTCTAGTTTTCCTTGATTTAATTGAAATTTTTCAAAATGGTGGGGGTAATTTCGTCAATATACATATAAAGCTCTTAATTAATAATAATTAAGGGAATATTATACACGAATATGTATGTATCTACATACATACATACATACTCTGTGTTTACTTTAAATATTACACTTCAGTTTCAAATACACTGATATCTATCCGTAAGATAAAACGCATACGTACAAACAAGTTGTTTGTTGTTAGTCAACTGATGAAGTTTCATTTTTATCATTCAAAAGAAATTAAACAAAGAAAGAATAAAAAGCAACAGAGAATAGAAAAAGTAATAAAAAAGGCAAGAGCAAGATCTTGTATTTGGCACAAATACAGTTTTAAATGTCTGACACAACAAAAGAATAATAAAAAAAATTATTGCAATAATATATATGAACTTACATTTTTACATCTAGAATTCTTTTAACAAGTTTATTGCCATGTTTTCCATTTGTTCATTAATAACAATATACATGGGCTGTAAGAAAAGGGCGTGGCAAATATGATTAAATGTACAGAGCTACTGTTGTTCTAGGCATTTTCATTTTTCGCGCTCCTCTAACACTTATGGCGGATTCACCCATTGATTCTGAAGAAATTTATTTTTGAATTTGTTCATTAATAACAATATACATGGGCTGTAAGAAAAGGGCGTGGCAAATATGATTAAATGTTCAGAGCTACTGTTGTTCTAGGCATTTTCATTCTTGGCACTCCTCTAACACTTATGACGGATTCACCCTTTGATTCTGACAAAATTTATTTTCCGGAGAATATTATTTTTAATGAGGGTTTTCTGGGTTTTCACGATACACTCATTTCAAAGATTTTATCTAAAAAATCTAAGCTGCTGTATGCAAACAAAATGTATTCGTTTTCAAATTTTACAATCTTTGTTCTTAATTTTAAAATATATTTCTTTATATTTATTAATTATTTTATATAGGAAACTGTCACATCACAACCACTTCACAAATTTACAGCACCAAATGACTGATGGGCAAGTCAATTCAACTTTTATTTAGTTTGTTTGTTCGGAATAAATATAAAATTAAACCATTTCAATCTGAGTGTTCTCCGGAAAAAAACAGTTTGCCTCCCTCTCTGAGAGAGACGTCAAACTTCATATGAAAACAATTTTGTCCGAAACAAAATTTTCTGAAGAATCCATGGGTGAATCGGCCTTTATCTATACTTTATTGGCCTAATTCATAAAAAAATATATATTTTATGCTTAAAACCTTCTTATTTAACAAATTAATAATAAACAATAGTAAATTTCAAGTTTATAAACATGAAGTAGTTTTTATGAATTACACCTTCAAATTTTATTGTAATATGTATTCTCATCGACAATTTGCTTCAAGGTTTTTAAATATTTTTCTTCTTTCACAGTTTACAATCGTTTTAACATAAATGTTTAATTTACAGGCCATGAAAATGTCAGTGATCTTTGAGGGATTTTGGCCCAAGTGGCCAAATACGGAGTTGGCATGCATTGCCAGTAAATAAAAAATGATTACGGGAGTGTATTCTATCACACACAATAATTGGAATTGCTGAATTGAGTTTGAGAAAATATTTACTGGTCATGAAAATTCAATTTACAGGCTTGAAAGTGTGTGTGATCTTGGAGGGATTTAGAGAACTATTTCTGAACTTGTTAGATGTAAGAGTTATTAATATGCCTACTAAAAGCCAAATTCATAAAAAATATGTTATATTTGCAAAATGTTTATTTGAAAAACTTTGTTCAAGAATTTGTCATATTTATAAGAAAGTTGTAAACTTAACTAATATTAAAATTTTGTAAAACCCATGTAAAACTATAAACAATATTTGCTCTAAAACAAAGATCTCAAAACATTTTAAATTTACATACTCAATGTCAAAGTAATATTAAAAAATCTTAATAAAGAACTGGAATTTATCAGTGTCATCACAATTAACCTTTACCTTTCACAATGTTAACTACAGTTTAAACTCAGCTCTGTCTCTAAAAGCACATTATCAGCAATACTGATTCAGCATTAAAACAAATGTCAGAGTAAGCAACATTTCATTTAAGCTTGAATCTCTGAAAATCACATAAAAAGAAAATATAGAAAATGCATACATACAAACAAACGTGCATACTTAGCTTGTAAATAAACAAAATCTATACATTTTTAAATGAATACATATTAAGCATTCTGTATTAGATCAATGACAATTTCAATATTCAAAAATATTGATTTACTTTTGAATGCCACCGTACAGCCGAACACAAGAAAAGACACAATAACATGATGTTTGAAATGCTCTACTTAGTTTTACGCCTATCAGGTGCCAGTTTGAACTCATTTTATCCACCAACGTCGCACATGTTTTAGTTTTAAAAAGTATTTTAATCTTTTTTAAAAAGTTTTAGTGATAAAAAAAGCATCAGCGTGTTATTAACAAAAGGTAATTTTGTTTTTAATGGGACCGGCACGCAGATGATGGCCCCTACATGTGCAGTTCATTGCTCCTGATCTAGAAAAGAGGAGATTATATTTGTCGTATTTTACATACAATTTTAAGGGTGCACAGGCCAAACTGTTTCCAGAAATACATGTACCGGTGTTATTAACGATTATTCTCTTCTGCTTAATCGGCTATTTACAAAGTATAAAATTTTATACATACAAAATAAAAACTATAAGCGGACATTTTTGTTTTATTGCCAAGATGTTAATGTTAGACAAGCACGAATCTAGCATAAACTTCAGCGAGGGTGAATTTTAGAGGAAACATAATGTAAAACAATAGAAATGGTGAACTTGAAATTTTTATTTATGAATAAATTCAAAAATATTTAACTCTTTGAAATTTTGTTTTTGTGAATATATAAATTTCACTAACGCAAAATGATTTGAACAATAAGTCCCGCATGGAAATGGAAATAATTTCGTATTTTGGTTCCTCAAAAACGTTTTTTTTTTTTTTTGGAATGAAATGATATTTAATGCCATGAACGGAATCAGCTAGAGAAGTTAAAAAAATTTTCGTATAAGCGAAGACGCAAACCGAAACCTATTTTCTAGTTAACAGAGGTCTGTTAACCACTTAACATCTTCAGTAAAATTTGATTAAGTTCATTTGGAAGCCAAAATCTAGGATATGATGCCAGTTCTACGCAAACTAGTGAATAGATATTATACCCCAAGAAATACTTAATAAATATATATATTTAAGGGATGTATTGAAAATATAAAATACTGTAAAAACATCCATTTGAAAAAAAAAATATTATCCGGGAAAGCTTTTCGGTCATTATGGGAAAGTGGTTATGATTACACATATACAAATTTTGGCCCAGATAGCCCCTTATATTGCAGGAAAAAATTTTATATCTGAAATAATTTTGAAATTCGAATACCAATTAAAAAAAAATTTCTAAATTGGCATAAGAGGATTAGTAGTCATTATGGGAAAATGCGGAAATATGCCACTACACATAAATCGTGGCCCAGGGAGTCCTTAATATTGCAGAAAAAGTTTTATATCTGAAATAATTTTGGAATTCGAATAATATCAATTTTGAAAAAAGTGCTTAAAAAAATTGGTTTGAGAGGATTAGTGGTCATTATGGAAAAATGGAGATGGGTACACATGTGCCACTATATAAAAATGGTGGCAATATAAAGAGCTCCCTGAGCCACCATTTGTATATAGTGGCATATCCCCCATTTTCCCACAATGACTGACAGCTTCTCCAGGAAATTCTTTTTTTTCAAATGAATGTTTTAACAATATTTTATATTTTCAGTACATCCCTTAACAATGTATTTATTAAGTATTTTTTGGGCCATAATTTATATTCACTAGTTCGCGCAGAACTGGCTCCAGTTCCTAGACTTTGGCTCGCAAATGAACTTAATGAAATTTTACTTCAAATGTTAAGTGGTTAACAGAGATCTGTTAACTGCAGAATAGATTTCGTACAACTTTCGGTTCGATTCTTCGCTAACATAAATTTATATTTATCTTCACACACATATTCTTTTATATACATTTTTTATTCCGACATTTTGTTACATTCTGTGTAACTTCGTTAAAAATATTTTTATCAATTACACATAAAAAGGCCGAAATGAAAAATAATAATATTTTAGCTTTGCCAAAATGTATACCCAAGTTGTACTCGCAGTAGTGTGGCGAATGCAACATTCTTACTTTTTAATAAGTAGCAAGTAACACTGAGTCACATGCTTGTATATGATTTTTTTTCTTTTTATTAAAAATTTTATTAATAAATAAATGTTATTAGTTAGCAAAGTAAATAACGTGTGAGAGAGCGAATTAAATTCAATATCGTATTATTCTGTGAAATATTTGAAAGTAGTAGGTACAAAGCTGTTTTATATAAACCAATATCACTATGAAAAAACTTGTTTATTTAAGTGGAAAATTAACCAATCAAAAATATCCCGGCAAACATTTGATTTTATTTAAACAAAACTAAAAACTGTTATTCTTAAAAAACAATTATTCTCTACAGATAAATAAAGCAAAATAATGTGAAATTATTAATAGCGTTTAAAAAATAAAAAGGATGTACAAAAATATTTGTTTGCTTAACAAGGATTGAATCCACAAATGTCTAACATGGCCGCAACAGCACAGGTGATTAATTCGCTAGTTGGATGGTTTACCAATTCCCTGTCAAAAATCAGTTTAATTTCCTTTTCTCAGCAAGTTTTATAATTTTATTATATTTTACAGTACAAAATATTTCATTCTGTGTTTTTAATGTAATTGCAAAATGAATAATATCAATCTCAATTGAAACTCACGCAGCTATTTTTAATGACAAACCTTTGCAAGTCAATATATTATTTCTCGCGTTAAAATATTCAAATTAATTACATTAACAAATTCTTTCATGAATAATAATGCTTTATCTTTATTAATTATGAATTAAAGGTTTGGCAAAACATTAAATTAGTTCGTAAAAATATTATCATAAAAACTAAGGTGTGTTCATTTCTCATTAGCTGATTGACCTTTGCTAGGACATTATTCAACATCATATTCTAATTCAATTTAATAGGTTATTGTGTTGCTAGCCAGGTGGATATTAGTTAACAGTAAATTTATGGGGGAAAAAAAGCAATTTTTGCATCAATTTTTTAAATATTGACAACATATGTATGCTGCGAATACGTGCAATTATTTAAGTTTTCAGAAATAATGGAAATATTTATATTTACTTAGAAGACATGACAATAAAGGAAATAAGGTAATTATATTTATTTAAATACAGGAGTGTAAGTTAAAACAAACTTAAAGCACATATTGTAGATAATTAAAAATAAATTTTAAATTATTAATTTTTACTCAAACATACATATATCACATAAACGTTTTTGAGAATGTTTATACTCTTTAATAACACGTTTGTAATAATTAAAAAATATTTTTTTTTAAATCAGAAATACCTATTACTTAAGCATTTTGAACTCTTTCACCCTACAATAAGTTGTCAGCTTTAACAAAATCTGTGACTGTCTTTTGATATTTTGCATTATATACAGTTACGAATACGTAAGGTACACCGAACAATGTGCAATGTCAGTATCATTTAATTATGTAGTGAGAAAGAAACACTCGGTTGATATCGACCGATCTCTGATCACTCTGATAGGTCAACCTGCTCATAGTTGGTTAAAAACATGAAAATCTGAAGATACAAAGTGAAAATATGTAATTTCAGATATATGTATGTAAGGCCTTTTCTGCAATATGAAGGGGTCCCTGTGCCACCATTTATATGTATGTACATATATAGTGTCAATGTGTACCCATCCCAATTTTTCCATAATGACCACTAAACCTCTTCAGCCAATTTATTTTTTTAATTTTTTTAAAATTGGTATTCGAATTGCAAAATTATTTCAGATATAAAACTTTTTCTGCAATATAAACGGCTCCCTGGGCCACGATTTATATATAATGGCATATGTGTACCCATCCCCATATTGGCCACTAAATCCTCTCAACCCAATTTTTTTTATTTTTTAATTTTTAGAATTCACATTATTTGAATTTCAAATTTGGAAATTATTCATGGGCAGAACTGGCTCCAGTTCCCAGATTTTGGCTTTCAAATGAATTTAAGCAAATTTTATTCCAAATGTTAAGTGGTTAACAGAGCTCTGTTAACTGCAGAATAGGTTTGGTACAACTTTCGGTTTGCGTCTTCCCTAATATAAATTTAAATTTATCTTCATACACATGAAAAAACTTGAAAAACCAAAAAAAGTAATGATATATAGAGATTAGATGCGAGTAAATATTAGTACATATTACGATAACTTTGAACGTATTATTTAAATACAAATTTAAAAATTAACTGCCTGGCCCACGATGTCATTCGATATCGTTCTGTCGAATATATAAATTTAAAACAGCATTTTAAAATTAGTTATTGTTTTAACTGTATTCACTCGACAGAACGATATCGAGTGACATCGTGGGCCATGCCATGTTTTTAAACTTCTCAATCGAATTCACATGTAGTTTATAATGAGGTTAATGTTTTTCAACATTCAAACCCACCGTACTAGGAACAAATAGAATTTTTATTTTTGATTATTTATTTAGTTTGTATTTTTAACCATAAACATTTTTAAACATTTAAAATAATATTTATTTATATACAGCAAGTGTCAAGTAGTTTTAATAATATTTTTCTAGTTAATTTATGTATATATGTATGTCACACGCACAGATTTTTATTTTATATACTATATAAATCCATACATACACACTTCAGTTTTTATACTTTGTTTATGTTATACTCACAATTCAAAAAAAAATGTTCTAATCCAGATCTGTTTTTCTTTTTCTTTTTTTTTCTTAGATTATAATATAAAAATAGATGCAACTTTTATTCCATGTAGTAAATACAGCAAATGTAAATATTTCCCAATTGATATCAAATTTAGAAAACTTATTTAAGTTCTTTTTTTATTAAAACTAATAAACGCACTTTCCGTATGTACTCGTACATAATTGGACTAACGAAAAATGTCAATGTAGATAAAAAGGAATTCAATTAAATAACATTAAATACACATGCGCTGTGATTAAAATTCTATAAAGAAAGAGAGAATGTTCACTGACCCTTCGTAGGATGCTGTGAAGTGTAGTGAACCCCAAAAATACAAGTAGAATTTTTCTTTTACTTGCTGTTTCTTACCTTAATATTATAGAAATTTGTTTCAAAGCAGAAGCTATGATAAACAGCTATAATGAAAGTAAAGTAATTAAAAACACTAACTTTTAGATGCATGTTGAAGAGTAATTTTTTATGTAGTCCCCGGATATAAAAATATAAAGGAAGAAAATAATTAAATTCCACTCATTAAAATGAACGAAAGTGACCTCAATATCATTAACTAAATGTTGCATATATAAAAATAAACTTTTGGTTGCATAAAATGCGTTGCATCAAAATATGCCAGTTCTTTCAAAATCTACTTCAACAAAAATAATAAGTTAGGGAACTGAAAAAATTGTCCCAAAGCATTTTAGTTGCTCAAACTAGAGATACTCGTTTTTTTCAATACGAGGAATAGTGCATTAAAACCAGTTTAATATTTGCTACAATTTCTGTCATCGTACACGGCCAACATATAGAAAAAAAATTTCGACAGTAATTGATCAAGTAGATTCGTGAATAATTCAAGAAAATATATCGACAACGATATCTCTTGATATATTATATGATTTCAGAACTTTTTTTTTAACTCAGACCAGCACTCAGGGGATGACCCCTACATATGCAGTGCATTACATTGAGTAGACATATGAAAAAAGATGAGAAGATAGACAATTTTTTATAGCTATTTGAACGATTATCGGTTCAGTTCTGTATGCTGTTGCTATTCACAACGATTATTTAATTCATGATTTACTTTACAAAAACCGAAGTTTCCATAAAAATGTCATTTACCGGTTATTTGATGTAAAAGCCAATCAAATGAAGGCGTATAGACATACTTAAAAAATAATAATAATGGATGGCAGTTTACATTCATAGTTTTAGAAGAAAAACTGATGGACATCAATGTTGGTCACTTTTCGCGTGTGACATGCAATATCAATGGTATAAGGACCCCTAAGGCTATCGCCAATCATTATTTTCCAAACATAGAGCCAGAAAGTAACTATTGGTATAAGTTTGCATGCTTATTCTACCGTCACGCGAAAACTGGTCTATGTACATATATAGACATTCTACATTTTATGGGTTAGCAAACGAAAAGTAATTGGTACTGTGGGTACATTTTCTCTTCTACGCTAAAATACAGAGTACTTCTAGGGACATAAATTAGCAAAAGCGTTACTTTTGTACTCCAACTTGTAGCACTTTTTCAATTTAGTATTGGTGGAAAAATATACTAAAGCTAGTGCGTATGATAATCTTTTATTTAGAAAATTTTTAGTGAAAACATTGCAGTAATTTTTCTAAAATTAAACTACATATGCAGCCAATTTCGAAAGTCGAGTCGGTCAGAAACGAAGCATTTCCTCGGAATGAAATCATTAAAAATTTAAACGATTTTTTAAGATCTATTTTAGAAAGAGAATTATACAATGAAGTCACAATTAATCTTTGATCATTGATTTGTAAAACCTTAATTTAATGTTGTTTATATCGGTAGACGTTTCAAAACAGCCGAGAGAGCGAAAATAATGGAGGTCAGATAATTTACAATCACTTCTTCAGTTTGCATATATAGTAATAGTACATACATATTTACATACAAAACACAATATAATTCTCGTTATACCGATTAGTTTTTCATACAAACAGAAATAGCTATTGTAGAAGTATATTATAAATTAAATATTATAACAGGTAAAACAAAGATACAGAAACAAATACTACTATTTCTTGGAGAGAATTAATTGAATTTGAGCAAATAGGTATGTGTTACTGAATGATTTCAATAAAATTACATTGTGAACACAAATGAGTAGGTTCTAATCTTTTGTGTGAAAACAATTATCTTTAAGGGAAGAAAACAGCTGATTCATTTTGTTATAAACTGATTAGAACTGCTGTATAACATAATAGCATTTGTAATAGGTACTTCTTTGGAAAACTATTTTAGAATTAATTTAGAACACTTTTTAAGTGTAGCAAAATGTATTATCTACAAGAAGAACGAGTGTTTGTTTACTTCTTGCTTTAAATTGCACTTTAGTTATAAAATTATTATTATTGTTAATTGTTTTGTCATGCACAACACTGCCACTATTTACTTAAAGAAGAACGATTTTAGTCTTTGGAAAATTGCTGGATTTTTAACGCTTTCTCAATGGCAGAGATGAATATTATAATATCCACTATAATTATTCTGCATTTTTTAGTTTACTTATGGGATTTGAATAGAAATACAAGAACCTAAATATTCTATTCTGTCCATTGCATTTTTAAAATGTCGTTGCATTTGTTATTCTTTGAAATTACATGCATAATTGTCCTTGGAAATACATTCAGCTGTTGCCATTAGTAGCCGATCTGGTTCTTGCGACGAATATGTAAACATATTAAGAAGTTAATCGTGTTGAAAATAAATATTGATGCAGTTTCTATAACAATTCCAGTTCCTAAATGTTTAAACAACTAAATTTTCAACCACATTCAACAAATTGTAGTTGGCAACACCATCATCAAAAGAAAATCTACTAATCAATTTAAAAATCCAACGAATGATGAATACACATGCAAACATAGTGCATTTTCAGTTATTTATTTATAAAGCATTCACTACACACTGCAATGTTTACATAAATACATACATACATATGTTCAACATATGCATGTTGTGTATACATACTTATATTTATGTACAGTGTTATGAACAACGTTGCTATTTTATATGGCTTTCTAAGTACATACATACATAAGTTCTCAACTTTAATATATGTAAAAAAAAATGTGTAAAAAACTACCAATTATCTTTGCTTCTGGCATAAAAATTAAACAAAGAAAAAGTTGGAAAATAAACTTAGTACAAATAAATTGAGAGAAATGAAGGAGATGTGCGCAGTAGGAGGTAAGGTAAAATATCACTGACACAAAATTCCGAATTTTCACAATCACAATTTTTATGCTGGGGCGATCTCCATTATATATAAATTTTATTTGGAAGCAGTGAATAGTGTGTGATTTTAATTTTGTAAGAGATAATGTATTTTTGTAAACATGTACGGTATATTAACTACGACTATGATTTTCAATAGGAACTGGATTTCCAAGAACTATATACATACATAAACATATACACACATGCATACATACATGCTATGTTTGCAGATAGTGCCCGTGTATCATAAAAACACTAATTTTATCTACACACCATTTATG
Source organism: Linnaemya tessellans (assembly GCA_951800035.1). Classification (NCBI taxonomy): domain Eukaryota; kingdom Metazoa; phylum Arthropoda; class Insecta; order Diptera; family Tachinidae; genus Linnaemya; species Linnaemya tessellans. The sequence continues at coordinate 9,698,979 of OX637535.1, forward strand.
TATACTCCATTTCTATCCAATATGTTACTTCGATGACAAATTTCTTATTTGTTTCAATTCTTCTAGAGATTAATTTAATATTTAAATCACTTTATCAAAAATCTTATAGAAATTTGTAAATTTCTGCTTTTCCTGGGGAAACCAACACGCACACACACATACACTTAAAATGCAGAACGACCTGCATTTAGCCGCAGCGTTTCACCGAATAAACAACCTTTTCCAACGAATGAACAAAATGAACTAAAAGAACTAAAAAACACGAAGCAAATTTATTTCTCTTTACTATTGCCAGATGTTTCGTCAATATACAAATAATCGCTTTTTTACTAAACTATTTTATAATTTTGCTATATACATATTCTAGCTTTGATGAGTCTACTTTCTTTATATCGTGATAAATGATATGTGTGTAAAAAATAATTTTTATAAAGTTTAGTCTGCTTTTTTCAACAATATGTCCACTAATTTCCGCAAAAAACAGCCAAGCCGACAACGTTGATTCCGTTAATATAAAAAGATGTTTAGCTGTGCTACCATATCAACTTTATATACATCCTTAAGCAGAGTATAGATGTTGCCACATAACGTACATACCGATGGTCACAAGTAGAAAGGCCCTAACTCCAAATTTTTAAAAATTGACTTTTTTAGTGATTTCAAGATATTTCACACAAATTTCTTGTCATTTGAGTTAGGGCCTTTCTACTTGTGACCAAGGATATACAACATTAATAACTAGAGTCCTGTTGTCGTATCGTTAAAGTATACTTTGTACTACGAAAATCCAAAAATTTTTATTAAAAATAAATACAAAAAGATAATATTACGATGCTGCCAAGTGCAAAGAAAAACAAATACGGAGGTAAGTTTTTAAAATCTCCTGGATCTTCAAAATCATTTTCATATACATAGTATATGCCGCCTATAAATATGTAAGTATTTTGGTCCCATGTAAAAAGGGCTTAACTTATATAATTGTAATTTTACATGAGTTGCTAGAAACATATTTCACAGTTGAATATTTTGTCACAAAGACGCTTTTCCGAAATATATGAATACTACTTTTTGGTTAAACTATTTTATACACTCTAAGAATTCGTATCTGATCTGACTACTTACACTGCAATTTCAAAACAATCATTTTAAAATATACAATTTCAAAGTTACATTTTATGTCGTATAAACAAAATAACCTCTTAAGATTTTAAAATTTGTTGGCTTTAATTCATTTAAGGTATTTTTACATAGCTCGCGCTTCCTTCCCGTAGTCTAACTCATGTGTCTCTCAACTTTTTAGCTTTATACTACCATCATCGATAATTTATTTTGGTGCAGATATTTATACACTATCGATACCACCGTTATCATTTCTGATAATACCACTTCGCTACTATTTTGTCTATAAGGTAATATTTATTAAGTTTTTAATAATAAATAGCACAGCTTATGGCAAATACCGCTCTGAAATAAAAGTATTTTTTTGTTTGCAAAAACAGAAAATTTTATATGTATTTTTTCATAACTTAAAAAGACAATAACAAAAAATCCATTTCAAGACTTTTATAACTTAATTTATTCATAGAAATGTATTCAATTAAGATAGCCAACGTATGTTGGAATGTGAACATGATCTTCTAAATTTAATTTAATTTGCTATCCAAATCTTTGAAGACATTAATTCGGCTTACATTCATATACCCGTAATCAATTAAAACTTTTAAATAAAAATCATTCAAAAAATTGATTCAGCACCAACATAAGACAAGTATGTAGAGAACTATTTATGTTAGATAAAATAAAATTTTACAAACAAATACAAGATATTCATTCATTCTACATTGATATATTAAAAAAATTCATGTTTAGTGTATAAAGAAATATATTTTATTCTATAATTGACATCCAACTGATTGACAAACTACAAGATTATTTACACAGTTACTATAATTTTTTTTTTTTTTGTATTTTATACATGGATACACATATATAGTATGTATATTCATGTACATTACTTATGCATAAAAACTTGTATTCGAACTAATACGAACAATTCAAAAATATTTATTTGATAATAATCCTTCCGTAATATAAAACAAATTTAAATTCATCACCATTATTAATTTTCAATTTCTACTTATCATCACAGTTTGATAAACTTATTCATAGTGAATGCCAATCGTTAGACGCAATTTTCGAAGATTATGTGTTCGATAAAAATAATTGGATATTTATTTTCAACAGTTTATAACAGTAGCTATATCTATTTCTATTTTTTTTAAATAATTATGTTATATTTAGGTATGTAATTTGTGTGTTCGTGTTACAACTAAATTATAAAGATATAAGATAAACAAGCACTCATTTCTACATATTACATGGTTTAGATCTCTGAACAAATATCTCGCCCAGATAATAGCTTGCTCATTACATCAAATGTATGTACATTTACAAAATAGCTTATTGTCTAAATTATATTAGGAAAAATATATTAGTAACATTAAGTTAGATTATATTTATACAAAGACTTCTTTAATGTAGTTTGTTTCACCAAAATGTTCTATACGGTAATATCGTTTGTAGAAAAGTAAACGCAAGTTAAAAATATGGCATGACACAAAATTAAAAAAATATATATTGAAATTTCTTTTATTTCACCTGCTTACTCTTACATCCTCAATCTAAAAAGGATACAATTTCATGAAACAAGTTAAACAAACAGTCTTGGTACAAATATAATCTTAGTAAAAGGAAAATATAAGCACAACATAAATTATTTCAAATAATAGTGGCAAGTTATTTGAGTGTAATTGTGTACATAATAGACATGCGCATGCATGTGTATTATGCAATTTTGAAAGAACTTTAAAACAAATTAAAAATTTTATTCCAGAAAATTCTGATACACAGAGGTTAGCAAACAATATAATGGTTCATCGCTTAAATGATTTACTGATATTTTTCTAAAATTAATTTCTTATTCTATGCAATTGTTTAAAGCTTAATATTCCAGCATATCATCCAAGTGAATAACTTACTTTCTTTGAATTTTTTTAAATTAATTATTACTAGCGTTATAAAATTGAAGAAATAAAAAATAGCTTTGTGAAAGCATCTAAACAAAACAAGTTTTACTTGATTTAAAAAAATAAATATATGGTGGGATTTATAAACATTTTGTTAATAAAGAAGCATATCGTTACCTTAAATGTCGAGCGAAATATTGTATATGAACACTGCAAATTAGCCTTTGTTTTCAAATAATTTTTTATAAAAAATATTTTTGTGAACTATTGTATTGTGACCAGTAGTGTTAACTACGAAAAAAAAAATTATGTATGTATGTATGAAATTAATTACGTGTCGGTTAGAAATCACATCACTATCGACCAATTCACTGAATAATTTTAGTTGGAATTATTAAGGTCATGTGAATTTTAAAATTTAACTTACATACATCCGTATTATTCTACTAAAAGTAAGAAAAACAAAATTAAATATACATAAACAGAAAGCCTTCTTTTGTGTGTGTGCGTGTGTGGCGTTTTTCAAGCCGAGGGGAATAAGGCCTACTTCAGAGTCCAGGATATTGTAAAAATTATGTCAACGTTTATTCTTAGCCTTTTTACTTAGTTCAATCCTGTCAACGCAATTTATTCCGTATTTACGTTCTTCACAAAATGAAAATCTAAAAAATGTTCAGAATAAAATTGTTTTTAAACTCATTATTTAAATCACTTTATGATATCAAATATTATTTCATTCCGAAAAATTGTTTCGGTTTCTAAGAAAACAAAATACAGAATCAATTCCGGATCCTAGGAATTGAACTGTCATATAATCGTCAATATGTTTTAAAATTCCGGTCCAATTTTATTTTTTCACTTAAATTTATCTTATAATTTTTTTTTAACACACCTTAAATATGCTTATAGTACGTCTTATAATTGTTATATAGAGCTTTAAACATTTTGTGTGGTTAAAAAAAATTATTTTGATATAATTAATATTAAGGATATTCTTAATTCACTTTTGCCATTCTTATATGGTTTCAAAAATGTACTGAATGGCTACCGAAATATTTTTGTAAACACTGCCTTCAATTAGAAAATTTTTCAGTTTTTAAAGTCTTAACACACCAAATGTTCAATTTCTTTACTCAGCATGTAGACGTGCAATTTTTATTTCAGAACTAAGCAGTAAGTTTGATAGAATGACGTCACACATAACGCCTGTGGTTCACACAGGCGTTATGTGTGTTTGTACACATTTTTAACAATATTATTGCCAAATACATGCGTCAACATAAAAAATTTCCAAATTTATGTGCTGGTGGTAGCGGAAAGTTAAAATATGCAAACTATTATATATCTCCCTTATAAGAATAAATCGTTTAATATCTTAATGATAGTTTAAGGGTTACAATTAACATATAGGAACCAAATCTTGGACACAAATGATTGAAAGCTGCCAGTTTCATCTAAAATGTAGTGAAACATTTCTAAAATATTATTTAAAGTATATGTATGTCGGTATATATGTACATATGTATGCATTTGTTTTTACATACATTCATACGTATGTATGCACACAAGCGTGTATGTATGTATAAAGACTGTTTCCGTCGGCGTTACTGTAGCCGAATGAAAAGGAAATATTAATCGATAGAAAGATTTCTTTTAATCAACTTCAATTGTCTATAAGAATCAAGGATGGTCAAGTGCTTGTTATTATAATTGAATACATTATATGCTATGAACAAAAACAGAGTATATAAACGAAAGAAAAAGAATTTAATAAAAACATTTTTAAAAATTTCTAAAGTAGTTTACGTGTAATTTGTATGTGTATGTACCTTATTTCTGCAGAAATGACATTCAAACTTCTTGCATTTAAGGTGACGATATGTAATATATAAAAATAAAAATCTAAATATTAAAAAATTACCTCAATGTTGTATTAGCCATGAACTACTTTGTAAGTAGAAGTAGTTTCATTACAAGCTAACGCCTCATATTATTTTATTAATAAATTTCAATAAATAAATTAACCAAAATAATCAAAAATAAAAATTGTCACTAAAATAGTTAAATAAAAATATAAAAAAAAATTGATAATTAGTGGCTTCTACTTTGCTCATTCCATATGCATTTGCACGTAACTCAATAGAGAAAAGGCCATCACAACTCAAAAAATAGATGTTTGAAAAAAAAATAATATTTCATATTATTCTTTTCAAAATGAAATATATTTAAATGATAATATATAAAATAGCGGACAATAAAAAAAATGTCCATAGAAAACTCTGTTTCTAGAACTCACTTAGGATAATGGAAAATTTTGAGTTTTGACTGTCTTTTCTAGTTTGAGTACTTAATTAATTAGTTTATGAACCTATAATTGGCAGGATTGAAAATCATAAATAAAGTGATAAATTTTGAAAACATTATTTAATTTATATAAAAAGCATTCTAGATATCTTTTTTGTTGTTGTTGTTGTGATTTTTAAGCTTACAATTTAACACAATAATTTTCTTATTAATAGGTAACAATACTACTACAGCTGCGCCAACGAATCTGAACGCATTAAAGGGCTAGTTGGCTTTATACCACCTTCAACTTCATACTGTACATCTACTGAAGCCCCTTTTCCAAAACGAAGGAATGCAATTAATTTCATTTAACAAATACATGTATAAAACTATAGTTAATTACCAATTAACTTACGTTTCTTTTCATTCGGAGAACGTACAAAAGTTAAATCACGATGAACTTCTGGTATAAACAGCGCTACAAGTATGGCAAGAATGACCATAAAGCCGCCAAAGACAAATGGAGGTCCCGGGAATTGAAACCAAGTGTCATCGTCGATATTGGTTTGCAGAGATTTCTCATTGTTCAAGTCAACATTGAATAAATAAAATATAACGCCAAACATAGCAGGGCCCAAGCCATTACAAAGACCTCGCATACCGGTTACCATTCCTTGAACGGCACCTGCACAAAAACACAAAATATAAGCAGTTCATTTTTTAAAAAGTTCAAGCTTAGAGCAGACTTTTTACCTTGACTATCTGCCGTTGAGTGTATGGACACAAATGCACTTATAGCTGGATACGTTATAGAACCCAAAGCTGCCAAAATTCCTGCCGCCCACATCATCCTTAGAAAAACACAAAAATTATTTTGCATTGCCCAACTAATGTTAATTATGCAAAATTCTCTTACCATTTCTGACTGCCAAAACCATACCAAAAGAGTTGTGTCATTTCCAAAATAAGTCCTAATACGATAGTGCGTTTGGCTCCAACTCTTCTGCATTGCCAAAGATATAGCATATAAAGAGAAAAAATTAATTGAAATTGTTAAAAGGTGATATTAGTTTTAAATATTATATAGGAATGAAAATTTATTTTCATTATTATAGAAAACAGTTTGATTAAAATGTACAAAGAATATATGTTGTTTACAAAAATAATTTAAGCAAGTTAAATATTAAGGTAATTCATTCTTATTCTTCAACACCCCCACTAGAATGACTTCCAACATTCAATATTTTGCAGCAATGAAAATGTTTCACATTTGTTAGGGCTTTTGTTAAAACATCTGCTGCCATATCTTCGGTGTTTAAATAATCGATATGAATCCTTTTATCATTAACTAGACCTCTTATAAAATGATGTCTTATATCAATGTGTTTAGACCGGGAGTGATAGCTATTATTATGGGATAAATTTATAGCGCTTTTGTTGTCACATTTAATATTGATGGATGGCGCTCTTCCAAGTTCATTAAGCAAAGATTGTAACCACAATGCTTCTTGACCTGCTGCTGCTAAGGCCATATATTCTGCTTCTGTTGTTGACAATGCAGATGTTTGTTGTTTCTTAGAATTCCATGAAATACACCCTCCTTGAAGCTTAAATACATATCCAGAAGTTGATTTTCTGTCATCTAAATCACCGCCCCAGTCAGCATCAGAAAATCCTTCAATATATTCTTTGTCATCTTTTGAAAATTGTAACTTGTAGTTCATAGTACCTTTAAGATACCTCATAACACGCTTTACTGCTTGCCAGTGTACTTTACCGGGATTATTATTAAATCTGGCTAATACCCCCACTGCAAATGATATATCTGGACGACTCACTTGTGCAGCATACATAATACTTCCAATTGCTTCTTGATAAGGTATATTTTGCATTTCATCATTTTCTTCTTTGTTCTGTGGGCAAAATTCCTTAGAAAGTTTTTGATTGACATCTAGAGGCGTGGATACGGGTTTACAATCATCCATTTTAAACTTCTTCAAAATATCGGTAATATATTGGCTTTGATCAACCCATAGCTTGCCATTATCTCGATCTCTAGTAATTCTCATACCTAGGATATGATTAGCTCTTCCTATATCCTTCATTTTGAAATTCTTTGCAAGATTTTTCTTTATATCATTCTTACTTTTGTTATTATTTGTGAAAATCAAAATGTCATCTACATATATTGCAACATAAGTTATTTCATCATTTGATATTTTGTAGTAAATACAAGGTTCTGTTTTAGATTGTGAAAGACCCATATTTTTTAACGTTTGGTCCAGCTTTTGATTCCACACTCTACTTGCTTGTTTAAGCCCATACAAAGACTTCTTTAGTCTGCATACCATATCTTTTCTTTCATTACAACCTTCAGGGACGTTCATATATATTTCTTCACTTATTTCACTTTGTAGAAAAGCTGTTACTACATCCATTTGATCAATGTCCAAATTATGTTGCACTGCTAAGCTTAAAAGTAGACGAATTGATGAATATCGAACCACTGGTGCGAATGTTTCTTCGTAATCAATTCCATAGCGTTGAGAGTAACCTTTTACAACTAGTCTTGCTTTATAACGTTGTATTTTACCTTCGGAATTTCTCTTGATTTTAAAACACCACTTACTATTTATAGGTTTCTTGCCTTTTGGTAGTTTAACAATCTCCCATGTTTCATTTTTATTTAAAGCAATCAGTTCTTCATTTATTGCCTGTTGCCACTGTTCTTTATTGTTGCTTTCTAATGCTTGTTTCATTGTCTTTGGTATTTCATCTTCAACTTGAATAATGTTACAGTCATAGCCATATCTTTGCACCGGTTTTGGAACTCTTGAAGATTTTCTTATATTTTCAGGTGATGAGATTCTAACCATTGATGATTCAGGAACCCAATCAATGCTTTGATTTTCATTATCTCTTTGTAATGTATCATCAGTTTCGGAGAAGTATTCTTCATCTTCAGATACGCTTTCTTCTATACTGTTTGAAACTTCAGAATTGTTTACAGTATCTTCAGAAAGAACTTCGATAACATTTACTGGATCATTCACATCCCCCACTGAATCACATTCTGGAAATATAAAGAATTCTGAATTGTTACAAAGTAGATCGTTATAAAATTGATCTTCTAAGAACTTTGCATCTCGACTCAATACGATTTCTTTTTTACTGGGATCATAAAAACGATAAGTTCTCGTGGTTGAGCAGTATCCTACGAAAATAGACTCTTTTGCTTTTGCATCAAGCTTTTGTCTCTTCACCTTTGGTATATGTATTATGGCTTTACATCCGAATACTTTAAGATGTTTTAAATTCGGTTTCCTTCCTGACCAAGCTTCTTCTGGAGTAACATCGTTCAGTGTTTTACAGGGAGTTCTATTTATTAAATATACAGCTGTATTTGCAGCTTCAGCCCAGAACTTCTTTTCTAGACAAGATTCAATTAAAAGACATCTTGTTTTTTCTATGATTGTTCGATTCATTCTTTCTGCCGTACCATTTTGTTGAGGATTGTAAGGCACTGTTGTTTGATGTTCAATTCCACATTTATTGAATATGTTTTTCATTTTATTATTGCAGTATTCCAACCCATTATCAGTTCTCAGAGCTTTAATTTTTCTTCCCGTTTGATTTTCAACAAAGTTTTTGAATTCTAAAAATTTGTCTTTAACATCAGATTTGTTTTTAATAAAATAAGCAAATGTTTTTCTGCTAAAATCGTCAATGAAAGTAAGAATATATCTTGAACCTTTTATAGACTGTACTTCCATTGGTCCACATAAATCTGAATGTATTAAACTTAGTACTTCTGTGGCTCGTCTTCCTGAGATGTTAAACGGATACTTTGATAGCTTACCTTTTAAGCAAGTAATACAGTTTTGATTATTTACATCACATTGAATACCAAGAACTGCTCCAGAATTCATTTTCTTCAAATTTTCGTTGTTTGTATGACCAACGCGTTTATGCCACAAATTGTATTTTGAAGTACTTACTTCCGAGAGAAGAACTTTGTTTCTTGCTGTATTCAATTTAAACATTCCATTAACTAAGTCACCTGTAGCGATCGTATTACCATTGTTATTTAAAACCTTACAGCCTTGTTTATTGAATACCACTTTATAACCGCTTTGGACAATTTTTGAAATTGATAGTAGATTTACGTAAAGATTGGGAATATATAGAACATCTCGGAAAGAAATATTTTCTTTGTTAAAATTTCCAATTTCCGCAATCATATTAACCTCGCCTATACCCTTTACTTGCATAGTTTCGTTATTAGCAATTGTCACTTCAGCGTTCTTTTCTTTAAAGTCGTCATAAAATTGTGAATTTGAGCACATGTGTGCCGTTGCTCCAGAGTCAAAGAACCATTCACTTTTACCGAGTTCCCGAGCAGCGAAACATCCAATCATTGCATTCATATTTTTTCGGTATTTGGGTTTATTGCATTTACTGGGACATTTTGAAGCAATGTGTCCATATTGATTACAATTGTAACATTTAGGTCCTTTATTTTTGAAATATTTGTTTTTTCCCGCTAATGCTAAATCTCCATCTGATTCCTTTTTAACATCTTGCAATAATTTTAACTTAATAGCATCACTTGTTATTTTGATTCCGGAACTTTGAATTCCCATTATCATTGGTTTGTATTCTTCCGGTAAGCCTGCTAATAACATGGAACCTACCCATTCTTCATTGACATCAAGGCCAGCTGCTCTAAGCTTGTAAGCTGTCGTTAGAATTTCATTTACATATTCTTCTATATTTGCACATCCTTGTAATTTCGTTGAACAAAATTTTTGTATTAATCCTCCTCTTCTAACAAGTCCACTATCTTCAAGGATTGTTTTTAGAGTATTCCAGATCTCTTGAGCGTTACTGCAATTGCGAATATGAGGATAAATAGTTTTATCTACCAAAAGAATCAATTCTGATTTTGCTTGACTCTTCTTTTCTTCTACTGTCTCTGTACCCAGGACAGATTTCAAAAGACCTTTCATTTGAAAATAGGCTTCAACAGCAAATTTCCAATCTTCATAATTTTCGCTTCCACGAAGTTTCTCAATTTGATGGTTGTGAGTCATTCTTGAATTATCTTTGATCTTGAATTCACTTGAACAAACTTCTTGTACGCTTACTTAAAATAATTATATATATATACATATATTTGATCTTTACACCGCGGAAGGGCCCATAACCTGTTAAAAGGTGATATTAGTTTTAAATATTATATAGGAATGAAAATTTATTTTCATTATTATAGAAAACAGTTTGATTAAAATGTACAAAGAATATATGTTGTTTACAAAAATAATTTAAGCAAGTTAAATATTAAGGTAATTCATTCTTATTCTTCAACAGAAATGTTAAAAAGTTTTTTATACTCTATACTCGAACATTACCGCATTAAATATCCTAAGGTTACTTGAACACTTATACTGAGTATGCCCACAACTGCAATGAAAATCGCCACTTCCATCGTATTAAAGCCCATTTTTAATTTCAGATAGACAAATATACACGAATATTGCCCAGCCTCCGGTAGATACGATAGCAAAACCGTGACGCACTGCATTAAAATCGTATGATCTGTTCCGACTTTGCGTAAAGCCTTAATATAAACCACACAAAATGTTAATGTATGCCAGTTACCACAAGAGCATATGCATGTATGTAGACTTACTGCAAAAGGATCTGCTTGTTCCCAATTGATGGGAGCACCAAATGATGAACCCCTCACCTTATCTGGCAAACTCTCAGGGACTGCTACTAAAATAAAGAAAACATCTAATACAGCTATTGCAGTAGCGAGAGCAACAACTAATGTATCGCTGTACTTTTCCATTAGTGCAGCACCTAATGCAGGAGAGATAACCTAAAAATACAGTTTTTTATGGAAATTTTGAATAATAATTAAATTCTTTTTTAAAAAAAAGAATACCTACCAAACTAGCAGCAAATGTTGCCGATACTAAGCCGTAAGCACGTGATCGTTCTTCTACTGTAGTTACATCGGCAACATAGGCGAATACCACTGAAAATGTGACGGCAAAAATGCCACTTATTGAGATCATTGCAAAAAACCACCATGTGTTTATTGTCATTAAAGGTATGGGAGCACACGTAAAAAATACTGTTATTAGCAAAAAGAACTTGCGGCCCCAAATATCTGATAGAGCACCAATTAATGGAGCACTTAGGAATGAAAGTATACCCTTTATTCCCATGACTAGACCATTCATAAGGAATGTGTGTTCGGGAAACGTTTGATTTAATACCTATTAACAAATCACAATTTTTTTTATTAGTTTAAAATATATTTAAAAACCAATTTCTTCAACTTGCCGAAATAACAGGCATCGTTAGCAAGCCCCAGGCGAAAAATTCTAAGAAGATCACAATCAATGCATGATGTACACTTGGTTCTCCTATGCCGGAACTCTGAAAGGAAATCAATAGGAAAGATTTTTGTTATTAAAAAAGTACATAAGCACTACATATTATTGTTAGCTGAAATCTAAAAACAAATAAATAACACAATTTCCGAAATTGGATTGTTAATTGCCTATAATGCATTTCAGTTAAGAGCAAATTCAGCATTAGCTTATTGAACTTGTTTCTGTTTTTATACCCTCCAAAAACGAATTGACGGGTATATTCACTTTGTCATTCCGTGTGTAAGGCAGTGAAATATCCCCCTAAGACCCCATAAAGTATATATATTCTTGATCAGTGATGAAATCTAAGACGATCTAACCATGTCCCTCCGTCCGTCTGTGGAAATCACGATTTAGTCCAAACGAAAAGAACCAGACCCTTGAAATTTGGTGTAAATATATTTTGAAGAATAGCACAGTTTGAGATCGTAAATGGGCTGAATCGGACCAGAAAGGAAAAAGTCCTCCTAAGAAGTACTAAACCATCAACAACATAATTTATTAATTTTTTTTTTTGTAAAGCAAATGATATATGATTTATATTTATATACATGATTTATGTCAAAGAAGGTCCAAAGCGTTGAACTTGCAACCTGAAAATCAGAAAAATGGGCGTTGAAGTAACATATTATGTACATGGAAAAATAGTGTAATTATTTAACAAATTGTATAATTTAAGCCTACACTCCTTAAAAATTAAATTTTGAAGACCTCCCTACCCTCCCTCCACCTTTGCCCACTAAAAGGCCCTATAAAAATTATTGTTTTTCCACTTCATAACACTAAAAATTGACTTTTTAGTTTTTTATGGCAAAGGTGAGATGTCTCCCCCACTGCCCCATCCCGGAGTAATCCCCACAAAATAGAGATTTTATTTACTTAATATTTGGAAGGTATTTAAGATTCGAACCGGTCGAATATAACGTTTTTATACTTGTTTATGTTTTTTGGCAGAATCATAGCCTACAAAAATTACCAACCGTAAAGTTATACTGGAATAAGTAAGATTTAGCAGAATTTCTGATCGATCTGACCATAACGAGACTGATCGATGGCAATATGTAATCGCGTATACAATTTACAAATTTATAACTTATATTTTCTAAATTATGTATGACTTTTTATTAGTCGAACTTTCTTATGTAAATTGTTAATTTTTTCAACGGGCTTAAGTTCGAATCTGCATGACTGCAAATGCTTTTTTATTATTTTATTAATAAATGAATTTGTTCAAATTCTATTTATTATTTTATATTAAGATTGGAATATTAAGAATATTTTTAATAATCATCAAACCAGCAGAACGGATCAGAACTGATTTCGAGGCCGCTACGCCATCTCATCAGCGTTCTTTGTTCAATTTTTCCACTTTTTGCAAGTGGTGCTAGTTAGTAGGAATATCAACTATTTAACCAATCTTATTAACGAAAATTGAATATGAATTCATATTTTTAAGTTATTATTATTAAGAAATTCCCCAACCCTGACGATTAATATTCCCAATATTCCATGTATCTCTTTCGCTTTTTCCAGAGCCATCGGCTGCTGATAGCTAAAGCTTGGGGAATTTCGTACTAACCAAAAAGGTAATAACTTAAAAATATGAATGTGGGAACTTTAAGGTATAATTTATTAAATCTAATAATTAAATTAACGTTTAAGGTATAATTTATTAAATCTCTTATACATAAGCATGTGTGTTCATATTTTTAGACTATTTTAATGTCTGGAATAAATCGAAATCAACAATTTAAAAATTTAAATTACTTTAGTTGTTCAATAAAGCTTTTATTCAAGTTTAATTCGCTGGTATATTCATTTATCATTTTCATTACTTATGACGATAAAATAAGACATACACATGTATTCATACATACCATACGTACACACGTATAATACATATATACATACATACATAAATACTACAGTCAAACGATCACAATGATCAAGTAATGTCAACGATCATATCAGTGCATACACTATTTTTCCACACACTCGATACTAATATTATTCTAAATATAGAGCAAGTAGTTGCATTTTATTCACATAATCAGAGATCAAGGCTTAAAATAAAATATTACCTAGTCGAATAAATTAATACACAACATTAAAGTAATCATATATACAAAAAATTCCCTGGGAAAAATACAGCAACATGTGCAAAATAACAAACGAGATACAGAAAAATAATTTCATATCCCTCCCTCGCTCCTTAAACACAGAATATGTTAAAAACTTTAATATCAAAAGCGGTTTTCTTAGCTTTTTAGCCGTTAACGGAAATTAAATTTATTGTGAATAGGATTTGGAGAGAAAAAAAATATCTTTCCATCCCTGACTAATTTGAGTGTGGATTCTCTTTGTAGTTTGTTTTTTGAAAATCTCACGAGACATAGATATGAGCTGGTTTTGTTGAAAGTGGTATAAGTCCACTTTTTAAAAAAACTAAGTTAACGGTAATTTTAATGATTGCAGACACCTTCTGTCTATAGTTACAATCACAATTTCAATAGAGTTCTGTTGTGAAATAAAATAAATAAAAACAGTTTTGCTATCGCACAAATATTTCTTTTGAAAGTGGAATAAGTTCATTCCTAATGATTATAATTAAAACAACTTTCTTATTGCAATTGATTATTGCTACTTCAGTGGACGTTGCTCATTAGCAGATATAACTTATCTACCGCTAGTGTATTGAAAACAACATTGTTAGCTATAGGGTCCGCAATCTAACGTTTTCTTTTTTTTCAACTAGTGCTTATTTCGTGAATGGAAACAATTAGCTCATGTCTGATTTGACAGATAATTAGTTTTATCCTTCCGCTGAACGAATATGGTTGTGTATACGCTTGAACAACGCTGGTAAGTGGGCCTGCGATTGACTTACAGAAGATGCCGTTTTTGCCAAAAAAAAATCATCTTTTCAGATGAAGCCCATTTTGATCTTGGAGGGTATGTAAACAATCAAAATTGTCGCATTTGGGGCACAGAAAACCCGCACGCATACATTGAAAAGCCGACGCACCCAAAACGAGTCACTGTTCGGTGCGGATTTTGGTCCAGAGGCATAATTGGGCCATTTTTCTTCGAAAATAAGCAAAGAGTGGCCGTTACAGTCAATGGCGATCGTTATCGGGCCATGTTGAACGAATTTTTGTTCACAAAAATTGAATAGGCAACATTTGGTTTCAACAGGACGGCGCTACGTGCCACACAGTTGAAGCTACACTCGATGTTTTGCGCCCTGTTTTTGAAGATCGCATTATCAGCAGCAGAGCTGATGTCGTTTGGCCACCTCGGAGCTGCGATTTGACACCGTTGGACTATTATTTGTGGGGTGCCGTCAAAGATAAGTGTTACGCCGACAAGCCAGAGACAATTGACGCTCTAAAGGACAGTATTCGTGAAGCCATTGGTGAAATACAGCTGCACACAATCGATAGTGTGCTTAAAAATTGGACCAAGGCAGCCATTTGAATGAAATTATTTTCCATTATTAACCGGAAGGATTGTACTTTCAAATAAAAACAGAAATTTGAGAAAATATTCAGTAGTTTTTTTTATAGCATTTTCAAAAAAAAAAAAGTTATTTGGCGAACCCTATAGATAACGGTATTATTGTTCTGATGAAATGATGAGAAGTTGTGTTTAGTTCTCCTTTGCAAGTCCTACTATTTGGTTCTTATACTAATAGATTTTTAAAATAAATGAAATAAACTCTTAATAAACTTGATTATTCGTGTATTTCGTGTATGTCTTCATTTTAACTATTGCTCTTTACATAAAAATCCATTTCAGTAAAGCTTTTGTTTCTAAAAAAAATATGGACTTGAATTTGCTCCTGTTTTTATTTATTGTAATATGTTATTTTTGAAAGTGGTATAAGTCCATGTGCAGCTAAAAAAATCGTTTATTCTTTCAAATAATTTTAGTAATTATTATTTCATAATAAAATTTAAAAGGTGTATAGTGTAAAAAACATCACTCGAATTGATTAAAGTTGGCCAATATTTTTAAATTGATTCAAACGCTAACCCTTAAATGTCTCAATATATGAAAAAATGGACTTATACCACTTTCAAAAAAAACCAGCTCATATGAATAATTTTTTCACACGATCACGCTTTTTTATGTCATAGCAAAATTTTGATGTCGTCAAAAATAGAAACGGAAACTAACCTGGAGGAGGAGATTGCGACATACTAAGTATACATATATGCATGTATTCCATTTTGTTTAAGTGTAATCAACCGCATTCCCTAATAATGGACGTCATTCCGACTATCCGGAGTAGCAGATAGGCAACTAGAGACGGCGGATGAATTCAAGATAAAAAAATCTGGGAAACGATTGACCCTAAAATCTGTCCTTGCAACTTCCCACTACTTTTAATCACAAAGCTATCGTAACATGTGATTTTCTATGGTTTTAAGCCCTTCGTGCTCAAAAGTCTAATAAGAGTTTAGATAAACACTATAGGCCTTATTTATAAAAAAATATATATTTTTTGCTTATAAAAGTTTTAAAATGCAGATTTCGGTACAAAATTTTGTACGGTATTATTTCAATTCTCATAACCAACTTTGCTAGTTCTGGCACAATGCATCGCATATGTGGGGGTAATCCCCTGAATACTGGTCCAAGAAAAAAAATTAAACTGCTATAACTTTTATTGAAATATACTCTTATTATAATAAAGTCATATTTTAAACTATCATGTAAGATATACATATCGCACCCTAAATACAAAAGGGGCACAACTCAAAATATTAAAATTTTCAGTAGAGACAAAAAACTGTTCATCGTGCAGAAGCAACACACTTAACACAAAAATAGAGAACGGCATTTTTCTAGTTAAAGAAGATAGTGATGTGAAGGAAATTTTTGCAGTAGTTAGAGATGTGTACTCTGAATTAATTTATGGAAAAAATTCAGTTTTGGAAAATTTTGAGTTGTGCCCCTTTTGTATTTAGGGTGCGATATGTTCATCACTATTGAAATAACTTTTAATCATATTTGGCCCTATGGGCTCGATTAAATTAATTAAATAAATGAAATTAAATAAATCAACCGACTTCCACGTAATTATCTGTGATTGATGAACTATTTCGAGTTCTTTAAAAGAATCGAAACCACTAATTGATCAGATAGGCATATAATTTCGGAGTTTTTCAAAAAAATCAAGAGCTAATTAGTCTGTTCAAGCGATCGGTAAAGCCGATTAAAAGTTAATCCAAAAAACCCCGATATGAAAAAATGTGTTTTCTTTGAGATTTCGCGAAATCTAGCAATACTAATTCCAACTCACTAATAGAATATAACTTTTTGATAGAACCTTTTTAAAGGGCTCTGGCCTGGTCTGATTCGGTCAAGTTGTTTTGCAAAACAGATTAAAAGAAATAGTTTCTCGATTTTTTTAAGCAGGTTAAAAAGTTTTGGACTCTTACGAGGTGTAAAGCCGGGGATTGTAATTCGTTTTTAATCAAAAATCGAGTGGGTACTATGAATATTTCGGAATTGATTATAGTTCTTTTAAAATAGACTTTTTTACTATTATAAAAATACTGCAATTCAAAATTATAGTTTGAAATATACATTTGTGTACATGAAGAATACAACTTATAATATTTATAAAAGTGTACATATTTACATACATGCAAGCAATTTGTGAAGTTTGTCAAATCGCATGATTTTAAAAACCTCTGCATGACCATTATTGATTTTAAAAACACATGTGATTTAAGGCCATGTGACTTTCACAACATGTCTGAGTGATAATTGTAAAATAAGGAGAAAATATTAAATGGAAAAATGATTGGTCTGGAAGACGGATTTTCGTATATATTTCGGCTTACCTTTGCCATTAAGAGAACTTTTTGGCAGAAAACAAACTTGACACGAGGTGGAAAAGGCCAACATACTCGTAGTCATACTTAAAACTGTCTTATTTTTAATAATAATATTGATATTGAGGCTTATTTTTATCAAATAATAACTATAAAACTATTTATTTTATATTTTTATCGATATTTCGATATCCTGTGGATATCTTCATCAGGATAACAATTTAAAATTATTTATAATGTTTCAACAATAACAAAATTTTTAAATTATACAAAGTTAAACAAAGTATATCTATATCAAGTAGTCGCAAGAGTACAACAACATAAAATTACAAAAACCACCGTACATTTTGTTTGTGTAAAATTCTAATCTTATGTCAGAAATTTTCTTTTATAATATAGATATTTTGTTCACAATTAATACCAAAAATTTAAATACTTTTCGCATAGAACTTTTTTAAAACAATTTCTTTT
This sequence comes from Linnaemya tessellans, assembly GCA_951800035.1. Taxonomy (NCBI): domain Eukaryota; kingdom Metazoa; phylum Arthropoda; class Insecta; order Diptera; family Tachinidae; genus Linnaemya; species Linnaemya tessellans. The sequence continues at coordinate 9,717,054 of OX637535.1, forward strand.
TGTTACTTTTCTTAAACAATACACTTTTTCACAAAAATCTTTACCACAACAATTCTCTTTTGCTACTTTTGTTGAATTAATAATGTTTTTCACAATTTTACAAAATATTTTTTCAACGGACAACAACAAATATGGCTCGCTATAAAAGTAAACAAATTTTGAGTTCAAAAAACTAAAAAAAACTTTTAGTCAGCTGGGTTCTTGCGTATACTTGATATAGTAGATATACTTTGAAGTTAAATATTTTTGTTGTTTTTTGTTTTTATATAAAAATGAAAATGAATGAAAAAAATTTTTTCATACATATTAAAAACATTTAAAAATTTAAACTTTTTTCTTTCCTGTCTACATTATGAAAATTGAAAAATGAGGAAATGAATATAATAATTAATAAAATTTGAACACATTCTAAGTTACCCTATGATAATGTTAATAATCTATTCTTGTAAATCAAATGTCTATAATTCTGTGCTACACTATCAGTATCAGCTATAAAACTGTCTTGTCTGTTCGATTTCTGTTAATAGCAAAGGCAAGTCAACAAATAGGAAAATACGTTAACTCAGATTTCCAAAGCCCACAGATAGCTGGCCTACAAAAAGAGAAAAATCTAAAATTATTTGCGACAAATGAAAACCGAAGTAGTTGTACGATAAGAAAAGTTTTGTGGTGCATTTAATTTAATTACTATTTGCCATAATTATAAAAAGAGTGAATGGGTGGGAATATTCACCTTAAACCTTAAACAAATCCATCTCAAACACGTCCATATTCGGCTTTTAGGTTGTGTTATAGACAGTGTTGTATTAGCTGTGCGCACTGAATGTTGGGACGCTATTGAACGCTGTGAAGTCGAAGACATTGTTCGCTGATGGCGATTAGTGTGCGTAGGAGGTATTTCGATAGCATTGGAATCGGTTTCTTGGAAAGCGGCAGAGGGGTGTGTTAACAGTACTGAGGGCATGGAATGTATAGTGGAATTGTACATAATATTAGAACTATTCGATACAGTCTGATGTCGCCTATTATGTGGACTTAATGATGGTGCATTTTCAGTTTCGAGATCAGTCGTTGTTATTTCTAGGGAACCTGAATAGTTATCATCTGTGGCAGATGCAATGTCATTCATATGACTCGTTTGGACTGCAATGACTAGGATATTAGTCGAGGAGGGCAGCAGCCGTTTACATGGCTGTCGATTAACTTTGTTGTTGCCGCTGCTGCTGCTGCTATTTCCTCCCTGATACAAATTTGCTGTGTTGACGTCTGCCACATCTGCAGTTGTAGGCGTGGAAGAATATGTATAAGAGTCGTAGGAATAATCCGAGTCTTCATTACTCTCATCGGGGATGTCTGAAGTTTTTTGCTCCCTCTTGCAATCGACAATAATATTTTCACATTCTACTATACAAGGGGGCACCGTATGTGTTGTCTCCTCTTGTTTAAGACTTTTCTCTTCTTCTGCTTCATCATCATCATCTTCTTCCTCTTCTTCTTCAAGTTCTTCTTCATGTTGTTCACTGTTTAGCTGTAAATTGAGTGCCTCCTCATTGGGCTCATTTGTGGGAGTATAAACCGCATCCCCTTTAATTACAAATATAGTTTCTTCATCCTCAGGCTCGTCAATTTCAAAACTGGTATCATTATCGTCAGCTTCGGCATTTCTGTTTAGTTTCGCTTCATCTTTTTCGATTGACGGTGCAGGCTCATAGGAACGTGTCATCACGTTAGTTTTTTATTATTTATAATATTAATTATTCTTTCTTCCGCACTTTTTTCTTTAATAACGAGCATATGATGCATTTAATAGCGTCATGCAAAACCAATAACAACAATGTCCACTTAATAAATTATTGAATATTATTAATTGCACACAATTTTATTGTAGCTGTAGTATTATACAACATTTTACTTTTATTTAAAATGTTGTTTCTGTTTTTATACATCACACAATTTTTTAATTTTTATTTTTAGTATTGATAGGTAGTATTATTTTTGTATTCTATTAACTATTTTAAGGAATTTTTTTTTATATATGTAAGTATATGTACTCGTATGTTAATATAATTCTTTGGTCATGTTCTAAGCAATCACAGTTTTTTATTTTAATTTAATTGTTTTAAATGAAATAAAACCAAGGTACTCCAGTTGCACTTCTTTCTGCATGCGTTTCAATATACATATGTATGTATTGTCTCCTTCAATGTAGCCAACGAATTTGGTGTAAGTGTGTGTGCATTTCCTGCATTTCGATAAAGGTCAAAACTTATTGTCGTTTAAAAAATTTCACTAGCAATGTCACATACTCCTTTAAAATGTGCATTGATTTTTGTCTAAATTGGATTTCAGCCAAAATTCTGTGCTGAAAATTATTAATGGTGCAAAATGTTTTTGGGGTTGAATATGAAATTCAAAAACAAATAAATGGTTCTTTCTATTTTTCGTGTTGGTGCTTGCCTCACATAAATTTTTCAAGGACATTATTATTATCGTGTAAAGTTATTTGTTATTATTGTTAACACAGCTGAAGTATTGAAATAAATTTATTCACAAATGAAGCATACATACAATCAATTTATGTTTTTAAGTATGTAGCTGTACATATAGTATGTACATAAGTATCTATGTACATATTTAATAATCAAATTCAGTTTATGTGAAATTCTTTAAATTTTTTTATTTGTTCAACTTTCTAATGACAGAGAAAGTGTTTTGTGAGGAATAAGACAATGTCCTTACAACTAACACTTTCATTTGTAAAAGCTTTTTTCACAGGAAAACATGCTCGTACACATGTTTTCGGTATGAAAGCAAGTGCTCATGTCCTTAAAATATATACAATATAACGGCAGCACAGGAAAGTGTCTTTGTTTGCTTCTTACTTTTTCTTTTTTTGTTGTTTTTTTTTTAATAAATATGTATGTACATGTTTTTATTAAAAAAAAAATTATTCAATACATTTTCGGCCAAGCTTTTCGCCTCATATAAAAATCATATTTGTCATTAAGTTTGTTCTTTATTTTTTATATGTACATGCATGTTGCAAAACCAAAGCATGTTGGAAAAACATTTTCTTTCAATTGACTAAATTATATCATCACTTTAGTCACTATCACAATATGTAGGTATACTCATTCATTCATTCATTCACTTTTATCTATTACTCGAAATTGTTGTTGTAGCAAACCCTACAACAAAGGTTCAACATTTTATTTGTGAAAAATATTACATACACTTCTTTCTATATACAAAACTACACAATCTGAACTAACATCACTCGTATGCACATATCTACATGCATACGTATGTACATATGTAATCAAATCAATATATGTATGTACATATGCTATGATATATTTTGATTTTATTAAACAGTAACGATTTTCGATTATCACGAAATGCTTTGCAGCATTATTGTAGTATTTATTATAAATATTTAACTTAAAAAAATATTATTATTGAATGTGTTTCGTTATATAGTTCGCGTTCATGTTTCATTTTCATCTGCCGAAAGTTTGGGAAAAGAATTTTCTGTCCACCTTTCTTTTCACTTTTCAACAAATATAAGATATAAGTGTGATAAAGCTTTTGAGAGCAATTGAAAGCTTTTTGTTTTATTTGATTCTATTTTGGATAACAACACAGCGTAGATTAAAACATAGTCCTAATTTTGTCTAAGATATTTATAGCTCGAATGATATAAAAAATTAATTGAATTAGGCAAGATTTAAATTTCTTCTAATTTGTAAGTTAAAAAAAACAGATATTAATATTGAAAAAAAAAGTTGTAAACAATAAAAACTCTTGTTGCTTCCATTATGGTCCAAGGCTCACATACAAAGCAACAGAAAATATTGCATAAAAAAAGAGATGAGGTTTGTTTATTAAAGCACACATCAGTGTTGCCGGACAAATTATGCCTGCCCAGCGTGAAAGATATATACTCACTCTTGCCGCCTACACATACATTTGCAATCAAATTATGCAAAATAATACAAAATCCTACCCCAACTCAGATATTTTAATTTTATGTAAGAAATAAAAATATTTTAGTTGTTCATGTCATAAGATGAATGGCCCAATCGAAAGCTATATTTCTATTAACTCAATTCTCTTCAATTTTAATAAAAAAATTTTGTTCTTTACCATTTTTTCAAATATTGAAACTAGTAATGAAATGTCACATTGATGTAGTATATCGTGCAATCCGCATTTGAGTTATTTTTATATTGTGAATGAAATTATTTTTGAAATTGTAGTGAGATTAACAAAATAGTTTTTAAATATACTTGTTAATAATTTCAAAATTTAATGTATTGTCAATTTAAAAAATTATATTAATCAAGATACCCAACTTTTCTTTATCAACAAATTTTATAAAAATAAAATTAGTCGTTTTCTATTATTCATATTAAAAAGTTCGTTTTTATTATTAAACCTCCATAATTTGGTGACCCCGAAATGCCTACAGCACATTCACCTACTCGTGGACTTATTGAAGATGGACCATCCGTGTCTTCACAACAAATTCCTAGTAACCATCCAGAAGTTGCTGCAGCATCTGCAACGGTACATAAATTACCACATTTTTGGTCGGAGCAACCGCAGCTATGGTTTATCCAAGTAGAGAGCATTTTTTCCCTAGCTCATATAACAAGGGATGAAACTAAATTTGCTCATGTGATTGCAAATTTGGATGCAATATATTTAAAATTCGTGGGTGACATATTAATTGCTCCACCTAATGTTGGAAAATATAACGCAATCAAAGATCGACTTATATCATCATTTGCTACTTCAGAAGAAGCTAAACTCAAAAAGCTATTTGGTGGTTTAGTAATAGGCGACCAAAAACCTTCACATTTTTTGCAGTCAATGAAGGCCCTGGCGGTTGGAAACAATATAGGCGATAATGTTCTCAAAACTTTATTTCTGGATCAACTTCCAGATAATATTCGCTCAATACTTATTAACAGCAACCATCGAAAAGTGAATGGTCAAACCCTCTACACATGGTTCTGAAACGTAATGGAGATTGGCGCCCATGCGGAGATTACCGTTTTCTCAATAAAAAGACAGTGCCAGATAAGTATTCAATTCCTTTTATTACAGATTTTAATTGCAATTTGGAAGGATGCACAATTTTTTCCAAGTTAGATTTATTTCGAGCATATCATCAAATTCGCGTTAATCCTGCAGATGTGCCGAAGACAGCTATCATTACACCTTTTGGACTTTTTGAATTCCTTAAAATGCCTTTCGGACTACGAAATTCTGCTCAAACTTTCCAGCGTTACATGGATGAAGTGTGCAGAGGCTTAAGTTTCGTATTCGTATATATAGATGATGTCCTAATCGCTTCGAAGACTAAGGAAGAACACGTTTTCCATTTGCGTTTACTACTTAAAAGGTTTAGCGAATATGGAATTTTAATACATCCAGACAAATGTATATTTGGTGTACAAGAAATTGAATTTGTTGGATTTAAAATATCTCAAAACGGTATATCGCCAATGAAATCAAAAGTTGAAGCTATACTCGATTTTAAAAAACCGAAAACTGTTATGGAATTGCGACGATTCTTAGGAATGCTTAATTTTTATAGAAAGTTTTTGCCTAATGCAGCCCAAATTCAAGTAAAACTTAACGATCTGACTAAAGGCGCTGTAAAGAATGATAGAAGAGTAATCAAGTGGACTCCTGATTGTGAGAACGATTTTAACTGCTGTAAAACAAATTTAGCTAACGCTGCTATATTAGCACATCCTATTTCAAATGCAAATATATGTCTAAAAGTAGATGCTTCAGACTTTGCAATAGGTGCAGTACTCGAACAACAAGAAGGAACTGTTTGGCGGCCTTTAGGATATTATTCCAGAAAATTATCTGTAACGGAACGAAATTATAGTACATATGATCGAGAACTTTTGGCAGCATATAATGCCACAAAATTTTTTAGACATATGCTAGAAGGACATAACTTTGTGCTGTTTACTGACCACAAACCGCTTATTTTTGCGTTTAGACAAAAGCCTGAAAAAGCCAGTCCACGTCAACTTCGCCATCTTACTTATATAGGCCAATTTACGACTGATATACGTCATATATCGGGAAGAGAAAATACTGTTGCTGATGCACTATCGAGAGTTGAAGAAATTTCAGCTATTAATTATGAAGAAATCGCCACTGCTCAAAAAGAAGATAAAGAAATAGAAAGATTTTTATCAACGCCATCAACTGGACTTAACCTAAAGCTTGTGCAAATTCCAAACACTAATATAGAAATATATTGTGATGTTTCGTCCAAAAGAACAAGACCCTTCATTCCATTAAAATTCAGAAGAACAGTTTTTAATAATATTCATAGACTGTCTCATCCTGGTACTCGGGCAACACAGCGTTTAATTATTCAAAGATTTGTATGGCCTTCAATAAATAAGGATTGTATTCAATGGGTAAAAGAATGCCAGGAGTGTCAGGCCGCAAAGATATTTCGACATACGAAGTCACCCATAGGTTGTTTTCAAGGTGATACTCAGCGATTTTCAAATATTCACTTGGACATAGTAGGACCACTACCACCATCGGAAGGTTTCCGTTATCTATTAACAATGATTGATCGTGTTACTAGATGGGTCGAAGTTGTACCATTAGATGCAATCACAGCAGAAAAAGTTTCTAGATGTTTTTATGAAAATTGGATTTGTCGTTTTGGATGTCCTCAAACAATTATAACAGACAGAGGCAGACAATTTTGTTCTAAGCTGTTTAATGATTTAGCAAATATTGTTGGAGCAAAATTAAGTCAAACCACTTCTTATCATCCACAATCAAATGGGATGGTGGAAAGGTTTCACCGTACTTTAAAGGCATCTCTTATCGCACATAAAAATCAACAATGGACAAAATCATTGCCAACAGTTCTTCTTGGTTTACGAACTGTTTTTAAGGAAGATATAAAAACATCACCTGCTGAATTGGTTTATGGAGACACTCTTCGTTTACCTGGGGAATTTTTTAATAAATCTGAAAAATTAGAAAACTTATCGGAGTTCCTTTCAAGTCTGTATCAATCAATGAATTCAATTCGGCCTCAGCCAGCAAGCAATCATAGCAAAGAAATACCTTTTATTCATAAGGATCTTCGTATTTGTACCCATGTTTGGATAAAAAATGAAATAAGAAAACCTTTAGATTGCAAATACAGGGGACCATTTGAAGTACTGGATCGACATGAAAAATATTTTAAAATCAAAATAGGTTCTCGTACAGATAACGTTTCAATAGATCGTCTAAAACCCGCATTTTTCGAGCCATCAAATGAAAACTTATTTAAATTAAATAAAAAATCTGTTGCGTTTAATATCCCTTAAACTGAAGAGGGGGTAGTGTAGTGAGATTAACAAAATAGTTTTTAAATATACTTGTTAATAATTTCAAAATTTAATGTATTGTCAATTTAAAAAATTATATTAATCAAGATACCCAACTTTTCTTTATCAACAAATTTTATAAAAATAAAATTAGTCGTTTTCTATTATTCATATTAAAAAGTTCGTTTTTATTATTAAACCTCCATAAAATGATCTATAATTTATTTGGTTCTTTTTGTCTAATTAAAAATCGATATGCATCATAATTTCTGTAGCGTGCGTCACGATTTGGATTTCTAAAAATTTAAAAAGCCTTTGCATATGAAATCAATTTTGTATCCAGGTTTTTAGAAAATAAAAAATTGAAAATTCTAAATTAAAAATAAAACAATCTGTGCATACTAATTTCTGTAGCGTTCGTCACGCAAATTAAGATATGTACATATAAATCATATACAAATTTATTGTTTCCAAATTTTTTATTTCTCCTATTATTATTTTTATTATTTATTTATTTCTCTTTTTATTTATTTATTTTTTTTTAATTTACATTTTTAAGAGGTATTTTATTGAAAATACTTTTTAGAGAAGGTACGAAAAAATACGTTTGGGAAAATATTAAATGGTATTTTGAAAATGTATTTCTTTAAAAAGTTCATTTAAAAAATGGAAATTTTTGAAAGTTTTCAATATCGAAAAGATATTAAAAATTTATATAGTCCGAATTCCAAAATTATTTCAGATATAAGACTGTTTCTGCAATATCAAGGGCTGGCTCAAGCCAATTTTTTTAAACAATTTTTTTTTTAAAGGTTGAAATTATTCGAATTCCAAAATTATATAATAGATATAAGCAATATAAAGGGCTCTCTGGGCCACCATTTCTATATAGCGGCATATGTATACCCATCCCCATTTTCCCACAATGACTGAAATCCTCTCCAGAAAAAAAATGTTTTTCTCAAATAAATATTTTATATTTTTAGTACATCCCGTAAGTATATGTTTATTAAGTATTTGTTGGGCCATCATTTTTATTCACTATTTGGGTAGCACTGGCTCCAAATCCAGTTCCTAGATGTTGGCTTCCAAATAAGCCTAGTCAAATTTTAATCCATATGTCAAGTGGTTAGCAGAGCTCTGTTAACTGCAGAATAGATTTTGGTTTGCGTCCTCGCTAATATAAATTTAAATTTATCTTAAACTATGATTTGAAGATATTCAACAAAATCTTGCAAATACTCCGTAGAAGAATTCTAAACTGTAAAAAGAGTCAAATATGATCTATTTGAAATATAATGGAATGATTATAAATTTGGTTTTAGTACTAAAGGATATCACTCGATATCATTCTGCCGTACATTCAAATTAAAAACAAATTTAAAAATTTTATGTGCTATTTTGTTAAAAACATTGGTTAAGTAGTTGTTATTCCTAATGACTTGTACCTCCGTGAAAAGTGGAAAAATTTAACATAGGATGCTGATGAAATGCCATAGCGGCCTCGAAATCAGTGATGATCCATTCTGCTAATTTGATGAAATTAATTCTGAATAATATAATTTCAATTTAATAAAATTTTTATTCGACACATTGTTGTCACAATCTATTATATATATGCAAGGCAGGTTTAATCTTTTTTTAATCTGCCTTGTATATACATATGTAAATTAAATTTATTTCAAGTCCTACTATGCTTATTCTGTTGTGATTTTTGAAAATAGTTTGTAATTTACAAATTGTGAATTCTCAGATGCTTTTCGGAAGTATATGCATAAGATAAGAGGTTTTTAACTTTTCAAAACTGTGGTTAAATTAAAGTCTACTGATAATTTGGTAAAGCACCAATGAAATGCATATAGACATTGCTTAACCACCAACAAATAAATTTCATTTATATATAAAATTTTTTAAAAATGATTGCCAGTTTGTAGATCTAAACTTGAGTCTGAATAAAAGATTCTTGTGCTTATAATAAAAATTCTTATCTTAATAATTTTATTTTTGTATTAAAGGTATTTCTTTAACAGAAAGATAACGAATGACTAGTGGGCTAAGCAATAAGTTTAATAGTGAGTGTTATAAAATATTTCTTTGCGTATATATTAGTATAGATACTTTTTATGTTATCCCTCTTATCTGTTTCAATATTATTTCGCTATATGTAAAACTGTCCGCTTTTCATTATCCAAAATACTAACTAAACGTAAAACTGGTTTCAGATTTTACATATGTAAACTTCACTCATACAAATTTGAAGTGTGCTACAGCATATTCTTAGACCTTCTTTACTAATTTATTTATTCATACTATAGCTATAAGACGCTCATGACACTCTTCAATTTTATATATGTATATTACAACCAATAAGCCTGAATATAAATCAATATGAGATTCCCACTAACGATCATTTCCACCATTTCAGAAGCATTGTTTAGTAAATTTTCCACCTTCACATCCACACTTTTTACAGATTCTTGATACTTTCTAGGCATAGAAAACCATCAGGTTTGTCAACAGTCCCTCAAAAGATATATGCACGTTATGTCCTCCTTTTCACAATTGCCTTGAAGTAACGCTGACAAAAAGCACCAGAATATAAAAACAAAACCTATTTAAATTTTGTAAGATTCCTAATGTGTTTGCCATTCTGTTATTATCACTTATCGACATACCTTCAGATATATGTATGTACGTAGATTTCAATATTGTTATTTATTTATTGATTGATGATAAAAAAGTCAACTCCTTCTTGATTCAGTCGATTATAAACCACAAAATTAATAATGTGTGATAAATATAAATTAAACTAGTCTCAGATAAGCATAGAGAAAAACGCTATTTAACGCTTGTCTACAATTCCATGAGGTCCAAGTATACAAAAAATATTACACGATATGCACTTACCGTGATAACAACATCTTTGATGGTATTTCTGTTTCGTTTGACCATATTGGTTAGTGGTTTTTTCATATATATCTTTGGCATCTTTTTACATCAGTTGCTTACTGGTTGCAGGAAATGTTTATTCGATAAGCTTCATTAATCTTAACACAAGAATTTTTGGAAACACTAAAGAAGCACATACAAAAAGAGTATTAAGGATGAATTTAATCAACATTAAACACAATTATACTCCAATTGTGGTAACTGAATTGCTCTATATACCATAAATCTTACAAATTTCTAATATTAATTAGTTTTCCACTTATATTCACACAACAATATACATATTTTATAAAATTCCTAATACTCGTATTCCAAACTTGTTCACAGCTTATTACTACAGTCTGCTCCATTTATTTCCCCCAGTTTGTTTATTAAGTTCTATTCGCAGCCAAATTTTTATTGTTGTTTTTTTATTGAAATGAAGTTTTTTGGTGTACACGTAGTAAAATACTATAATTTTATTATACTAGCAAGATTCTTTAAAATTATTTTAATTTTTATTTATTTTTCTTAATGACCCAAAACCTCACAATAAATTGTGAGAACAAAGTGCACAGTTGAATTATTTCGTATTAGCTCCTAAGAACTTTAAATCATGGTTGCATATCATGTACTGAATAAACATATTCGGTCGGTCGGTGCAGTGTATCTACTGAAAAAATTAGTAGAAATTCGGGAATTCGAATTTTCAGGGTGATGTTACGTATATTGATTCGAATCTAGAAGCTATTAATAATTCGAATGCATTTTCTTTGGAATCGAATTAAGCAGTAGGCTCCCAGCCACCATTCCATCCGTAACGTAAACTATTTTTTTTTCAACTGATAAACAAGGTATTCACTTTTTCGCATTTTTTTATTGTTATATATACTTTATATATGCACAATATTTAATTTTCACAGCACACACGACAATATTAAAATTTTTTGCAGTTTCTGTTGAAATGTTTGTATATGTAGTTTTCCAATTAGAAATTTATAAAAAATTTTAATATTCGTACTAGTTTTAACGTAAAGAAATATTTTTGAAAATCTTAAGATGTAAGCCTATAATCAATATATAATATAATCAAGCTGCCTTGGATGTAAGGATTGCTAAAACGTTTTCGCATGTTGTAAACATATTTAACTTCATGGCGGTTAGAATGTTTTGCTAAGCGCATAGCTTTTTATTAAAAGTAACTGAAATTATAATTACTCCCGGAGAGCATCAAGCTTTGTTGTCAAAAAGTTAGTAACAAAAAATGGAACAGGGATATTTTTTTTATTTTAATAAAAAAGCATAGTACTACATAATATAATATGTTATGCACTTCATATTATACTCAATTTATTTAGTAACGTGTTTTTACGCATAATAATCTTATTCATCACCGCTGATTTCGTTATCTTCGTTGTCGCTGTTATCACTATCATTTTCATTTACATCATCGTCTGAAGCGCTTTGATCCTTTTTCACGTTCTTCTTTGCTGGTGGATTAAGTTCATCATTAGTATCTTTAACTTCAGTACTCTCTTTTGACAAAAGTGCTGCACGAAGTGCACGCATTTTCAGCTTATGTTTAACTTGTGTTTTGCTCAACTTCACAAATTCTCCTGATTTGCTCATGTTAAATTTAGACAATATATCGTTAGCTTCTTTCTTTAACTTAATCATTCTCTGTTCCCGCGGGCCAATTATATTTGGAACTTCGGAAGGAGCACCTCCCATGTTAATGTATAGTGGTAAAGAAGATGTACCTCTGATGTCGATTTTAATGTGCATGCTTCGTATATTAGCATATCCGCCAGCAAATAACGTTTTTAATTGCTCGATAACGTGTTCTATATTTTCGCTTAGCTGATTTGTAGTAAATCGATCATTACCAACGAGAATGGAAATCAAGTCTCCTTTTTCAAGTTGTCTATAAGAAGTGCGACACAAAGCATGTTCTATGTCTTTTTTGTACGTTTTAGGATTGTCTAAACGAACAGCATGTATAGTTGTACGCGGCTTTTGAAAAAATTTTCCGCAGAAACCAGCAGCATGTCCCACAATTCGTCCATCACACATGAAGTAATCATAAGTGTTTGCAAATTTACGTTTCGCTTCAAATGATTTGCACTCATTTCGCAACTGATTAAATGGCACAATTTTAATATTTTCCATACCAATATCTCGCAGTAATTCTTCATAATGTTGAATAGTGGGCTCGTAGTCAACTTTCGCACCTCTCTTTAAATCGGGAACAATCATAACTACATCATCCGATTTAGTATCCACCAGAGAATGTTTAAGATTTCTAATATTAATTTGATCAAAACGAGAATTTAAAAAAATATATTTAGCAATTATTACAAAAGTACTTACAACTTCACCATGCGCTTGGGACAATTGGCAATTTTATAGCTTGCTACGTTTAAAAAATATTTGTAATCACTGAATATTGCAGTTTTCTTCTGTGAAACTTCTTCTTCAACCAAAGTCTTAAGTGCTTTGGTAATCTTTTTGATATTTTCTAAACTGACTATATCCTTGAAATTTTCTTCATCAAAATCTATTGCTTCAAATATTTTGTTTCCCTGTTTCACCGAATCTGCCTTTTCCTTGGTTTCCACTTGTTTTTGAGCACCATTCTTTTTATTTTTGTTTGCAATCTTTACGCCAACTTGAGTTTTCTTTCCAACTTTTAAAGCAGGTGATAAAATTTTCTTTTCCTTTTTCGTCCCTACAGAACTTTTCTTTTCAATATTTTTCTGAACATTACCTTTTACTTTCGCACCAGTTGTTTTCTTTAGAATATTTTTCTTAACCGTAGTTTCATGTGCTTCTGTAAGGACCTTTTTCTTTAGAGGTTTTTTCTTAATCGTAGTTTCCTCCTCTTTTACAATCGCCGGTTTCTTTAGAGGTTTTTTCTTAATTGTAGTTTCCTCCTCTTTTACAATCGCCGGTTTCTTTAGAGGACTTTTCTTAACCGTTTCTAGTAGCTGTTGCTTTTTAATTTTTTGATTTGTATTAACTTTTTGTTTCCCATTCTTTACAAGTTTGTTCTCAGCAACAGTTTTCAGAGCACTTGCGGTCTTTTTAACCTTCTCCTTAGTAGAGTTTACATTGGACTTTTTCAGCAGAGTTTTCTTTGTGTTTCCAAGAGCATTTCTTTTAATAGATTTTGGATTGGGCTTCTGCACTTTTACCATTTTTATATTAATTTAAGAAGCGGTAACGAAACACGTGCATAAAACGATGAATTGTAGTAGATATTACGCGTGTGTAAACCAAGCTAAATCGAGATGTTAATAATAATAATGTATCAGCTGTGATAATATATATACACAACATATGGTGGAATAAAAATAAGGTGGGAGCGCTTTGCCACATGACAGTTTTTTGCTTAACCTATGGCGAGTCTACATTGATGTCAAGGTTTTGTGTACAATAAGTGCTCTTTGTATTTGAATATGTGAGTGTCATTAGTAGTTGTGCATGATGCAACTTTACAATGTGTTTTGTTGCTATAATTTTGACGTAGACCATGACTTTACACAAACAACAGCGCCCTTGGTTGTTGTAATGTTGTATTGGTTTGCCGTAGTACTGCCACCTTATTGCACCTTATATTTATTTCACCATGCTACAATACATTTTCAAGGTTGAGTTTTCTAAAAGTCAAGAAGGGGATGAAATTGATGCATTGATATTTAATTTGATTATTGAAATCTGCAAATACATGATATACACTGCCAATGCAATTATGTTACTTCCAATATTTTACAATAATGGCAAAGTTTTTTATATATGAACAAGGCATGTTCTATTAAATAAACGGGTTCTGAACCATGGTGAGAGATATTTATTTCACTTGCTCTTAAAATTTTTCAGTTATACATAGGGAATTATTGGATATACGTACGTATTTTCTTGCAGATGACAGCCTCAAGTATTTTTTGTATTATATGTAAACAAAGTTTGACAGCTTTAGGGGAAGTAACTGCTGCAATTTGGAAGCCACTTTGTATAGATACACATTGCGACTCTCTTTTATACTTTGTGGCACTTTTTGTAATAAAAAATTCATTTCATATACACATAGACAAGTTCTTATATTGTTTAATTTACTGTGTGCGCTGTAACGACTTACTACTAATACTAATTTTTAAATGGTTCGAGTGTTGTTTTTGCACCCTGATCTGGGAATAGGCGGTGCCGAGCGTCTTGTTGTTGATGCTGCTTTGGCGCTTAGAGTATGTGGCCATGAAGTCAGCTTCTTGACTAATCACTATGATCCAAATCATTGCTTTGAGGAGACTGCAAATGGCAGCTTTAAAATAAGAGTAGTTGGAGATTGGCTTCCGAGGAAAATATTTGGAAGATTTTATGCGTTCTGTGCATATTTTCGTATGTTATATGCAGCTTTTTTTGCATCCTTTTGCCTATCCCGTCGTGAACAAATTGATGTGATATTTTGTGATCAAGTTTCTATAGGCATTCCAATTTTAAAATTTGCTAAGAATCGTCCAAAAATTATATTTTATTGCCATTTTCCCGATCAATTGTTAAGCACTAAAGGCGGTTATCTAAAGAGTTTATATCGAGCGCCCATAAACTATTTGGAGGAAGCAACCATACAAATGGCAGACGTGGTTTTTGTAAATTCAAAATTTACCTTAAGAATCTTCCATGAAACTTTTAGGCGATTGAATACTACTCCAGATGTGTTGTATCCGTCGTTAAATACTAAATATTTTGATGAAATGCATCTTAAACATTCACTAGCCAAGGAGGAACCGCCATCGTTGCCACTTGGTTTAGATTTTCCACGAAATGCTTTTATCTTTCTCGACATTAATCGTTACGAGCGTAAGAAAAACCATCCGCTAGCAATAAAGGCGTTCTGCCGGCTAGCAAATACTTTAAGTCCAAACGATTGGAAGCGGTGTCGCTTAGTGATTGCAGGAGGATATGACAAACGTGTTGTGGAGAATGTTGAACATTTCAATGAGTTGGAGAGCTTGATTGAAGAGATGAGCGTTAATGACACAGTAAAGTTGCTTCGTTCTCCATCAGACGAAGAAAAATATATGTTGTTAAAAAAGTCAGATTGTCTTTTATACACACCCGCTTATGAACATTTTGGAATTGTTCCTTTAGAAGCCATGTACATGTCAAAACCTGTTATCGCTTTGAACTCTGGAGGTCCAACAGAAACTGTAGTTAACAATTTAACGGGATATCTTTGCGATCCAAATGTCGACACATTTTCTGAAGCCATGTCTAAGATATTTACTGATGATGGGTTGCGTGACCGTATGGGTGCCATGGGACACAAGCGTGTTCAACAAAAATTTTCTTTTGAAGCATTTTCTCAGAAGCTGGATGCCATAGTTAAGGATACTTTAAAAGCACAACCCCGAAGCATAACTGTTACCCGAAAACGGGAGTAAAGCGAAAATTTTATTCTTGAAATCAAAAGTAATAATCGTTCAGAATTTAGAATTAAATTATTTCTAAATATGACTAATACCGCTGAAAATTTTTTAAGATATGTATAAGAAATAAAATGTTCACTTAATAGTATTAATCAATTTATATTCATAACCTCTTGTAATTCAATTATTTGACCAAAGGAGTTCCCTCATATGTATATATGTGTTTAAATTTTACAAAAAAGTGATGAAATTGTAAATACTGTTGGTGACAAAAATCAGATAAATACATATGTGGAAATGAATCGTTCTTAAAAGATATGACTAATATTGAACTATCTTAGTAATAATTGCTAATCCCATCACAAATTCTGTAATTTCTGATTGGCATAAAATTTTAAATATCAAAATATAAAAAATGTACAACGATCTTCCTGAACTCGAACTCTATTGGTATTGTAATGCAGAGGATACTAGTTTTTTTATTAATAAATTCTTTTTATTTAGACGTTACTTAAAGAAAGCAAAAAAGAACTTTTTTTCTCTTAAAAACATTTTTTCAATATATGCTTCTTATTGTAAAGTAAAAATTATTTTTTATTAAATTTTTATTTAGAAAATTAAAAAGCAAAATTGTTAAAGCGAATAGTGGATCTAACGCATGCTATTGCAATCATTCACTCTTCACGTTTATATAAATATAGATATCCCAAATTTTTTGGAGGATTTTGAGATAAAGCTACTTTGCTGTCATTGAAAATTACCCACTGCCCATCTTTTTTAATATGGCACACATAGTGACCAACCTGTGCAGATGTACCCATGTGTGAAATAAAAGCAACTAGTTTATATTTACCACTGCCATCACGATAATTCTTTTTAGAGTTTGGTACACCTGGAGCTGCTTCAGCGATATCCATATCATCAGCATGAGAAAATATCCAATCGGTAGCACGCTCCACGTTGCCATCAGTTGCTTTAAGAGCTTTTGTGGCCTGACGTTCATCAAAACCCATGCTCATCAGTAACGCAACGCTTTCAGGATTAACGACAAAGTTTGAGCCGTCGCCAGCGGAAGATGCACAAACACTAGGTATAACGAAAGGATCGGAAAAATCGGAATCTCCAATATGTTCCATTAACCAGTTTGAAGCCATTTCTAATCCACTATTTTTAGTGTGAAAAGCTGCCCTTTTGCAAGCTTCATGCGGAAAACCCATTTGCATTAGCGACGATAATATTCCTTCATCACATACAAAAGCTGTACTAACTTCCGCTCCTGGCAGTTCTTCTTCATTTGGCTGTTTACCTTTCGACCGCCAGTTGGACAAATCTAACTCATCCGGCATTCCGATTTCTACATCAAGTTTTTTTGGAACCCAGTCTTCTCCTAGTGTGAACTTCCGCAAATGCATCATTAAATAATCTGGCATATTGACAAGTCGGGCAGTCTTCTTAGCTGTTGTTGTATCCTTTATTGCTGACGAATAAAATTGGTCTATTGTTTCAGAAGCAAAGAACTGTTCTAGACATGCTTGCAATGAAACTTTATGTCTTACTACATCCTTATCATTGTTATGAGCTGATGGATTGTTGGACTTTTTCTCTAAATATTCTCTTACTTCATCAAGATTTGATGCTTTCGCCAAAGGTATTACCAACGGTAAGCAGTATTCTTCGCGTTGTGTATATTTAACTTTTCTACTGGCCATGCATTCAACACGGTCTTCTATGCTAAAAGTTAATGCATCAACGGGATTATGAGGTTCGTTACGAGAATTACGTTCCAACAAACTGATCAAATGCAAATAGAAATCATAAGCATCTTGTTGCTGTTTTGTGCCAAAATCTGGATGATTTTTACCTATCACATTCTTAAACATTGTTGGCGATATACCTGTTGTGTCTAAACTATTTTCGGTAATACTGCTGTACTTGCCAGACCACAATCCATTACCCAATTTGGACATTTGAACATTAAAGTCATTTGCAGGATCTGATGGAAACTTATTAAAGTATGATTCAGCTCCTTTACCAACAAATCGGCTAATAAAATCGGGTAAAGTGAATAGCACTTGCATTACACTGTTGATATAACAGGAATTTCCTAAATTACGTATCCCAGTGTACCCAGGCCCGGCCAAAGGCTGTAATTCACTTTCGCTTTCGGTTAACAATGACCATTCTCCAATACGTTGGTTGATTTCAATTTCAAGCTCTACCATGGATTTTTCGCTTTTTTTCATAGCGGCCATATTAATTCCAAAATGTTTCAAATGGTCTTCCAGCTTCACATCAATTACCATATCGTCTTCAGGATAAGAAAAGACGTCTGATTTGCCATCAGCCGATATAGTACCCAGTTTAACAGCTAAAGGATAGCCGAATTCCCTGTAGTGTTCAACCGCATGTTCATTTCCTCCAGACCCATCAAAAAACTTTCTACCACACAATATAGAACCATCGCTTAAGTTCAACCAAAGATTGTTGGTAAGATCACACTTTTCACATTTCCACCCGGACGGAGGAATTTTCTTTCCATTGTTTACTTGTTGCAGATTTTCTGAAAATTTTGATATCTGACGAACTTCACCATCCCATGTACCTTCAAAAGAAACATAACCATACGTTTTTTAACGATTATTTACATTAAACTTTTATTATTACCTGATATCATTTGTTTTTCCAATTTTGATATTGCTGACTCCTGCGCCAATATAGCCTCAACCGATTGTGTGACAATCAAAGGCAAATCATTGCTGGGAAAAGACAATTTGTTACTGATATCTGGCATAACAACGATGCTGTAGTTATCTTTGTATTCATATTTCTTAGTATCGTCATCATTATAACCTCCTTCCACTCCAATTGCAAGGCGTGTTATTTTACGTTCAGGACCAGCTTCATCATCGCTTTTAACACCATCTGATTTAAGATGTTTCTCCCGGTATATGTGTAAAAACACATAATTGCCACTTTTTTCAGCATATTTTTTAACATACTCTTCTCCAAAACCCAAAAAACTTGTCAAGCTTACATATAGACCGGTAGGAGATTCCGCATTATCGTACGAGTACACACATTCATCCTTGTATATAGCCTGGTCGTCACAAGGCACCCGTATCTTCGACAAATGTTTAGAAAGGGCTTCCATTTATGGTGTTGAGTAAATGTCTTGCTTTCACTTTTGACTATAATATTTCTAGGTATAAATAGATTAGATGTTTTCCGCTTATTTTTAAGAACTGCAGATGCTATTTTATTTATTCACCGTCATTCTACACAGTTGATAAAATGAGGCCTAGTTGTCAACAAATCAGCATTGCCAACAGTGAATATTAATATATTGAATTCGGTGCTTTTTTAACGAATGTTTAAGAAATTAATAATATCTTAATAAAGCAAGCAGAAGTTATTCACATCCTTACGCAATAATATATATGGTAATTCTTTTTGCATGAATTTATTATTAATTTTGTTGTCAATTTATTATTAATTTTGCTGTCAATTGCACTGTTGTGAAAATAAATAAATACTTGTTGTATTCGTCCTTGTATATCAGCACAATTATCGGTAACATTTAGGATGTTAGGATCAGTGTGGTATAAAATAACACTAAGCTTGGGCTAAGACTTCAATCGATATCGAATTTGGGCCCTTTTTGAATGGCCGATATAAGAATGTGTCAACTAAAAACGTCGTACGGAATGAGTGAATTCCTTCTCCTTACAACCAACATTATTAGTTTGCTCCCGCTCATACTCTCTCGTAAGTTTCAATGAATCTCTGAATTTCATTTTAAAGCAATATTGATTTGCAGTCCTCCTTTTGCTGCACCCATCTTCAATGACGTTCCTTAATAAATGAATTTTTAAAAATAAATAAAAACCAGCACACGATTTGTATTATTCTTTATTGAAACGCAATTTACTATTCTTACATAATTATTTACTTGGAATATTTTTAATAAGGAAATAAACTATCGTGATTTTGTTATATACATTCTAAACGTCTATACTTTATAATAATTATTATTTACTTTTTTCACATCTATTAATCGAGTTTATATTGTAAGTAATTTTATTACTTTATTTGTTATAATAATAAGAGTTTTCCAATATTATTTGATTTTCAAGTTGGTTGCTGATGAACTTTTTTGTATTTATTTAAGAAAAATTTTGGAATGTACTTGATTTAGGGTTTTGTCAAAGAATTAAGGATTAATATGGTTGTGTAGAAAATAAGTATGATTGTTAATTAAGAAACCAAACGACTGTCACACGCTGATGTCGAAAGCTGTGTGGTCGACATCGTGAGACAGAATAATGCATGTATATTATTTTTCCCAATATAACAATACCGTCTAGATAAAAGTCAAAAACGATATACAAAAGTAATCCAATTCAAAATATCGCTCAAAAACATATACCGTTTAGTTCAAGTTGTTATGCACCACTAATTTTTATATAAACTGAAATTTCGAATCGAGGCAAATTTTAAAACTTCAAAAGAAACAAAACTCGAAATGTCTAACTGAATTAAGTTCAAATCAATTTACATTTATAAACGTTTTATTCTTAACCTGAAATTCGTATGAAAAATATTTATGTTATGGCATAACTTTAATCATTAATTTATTACGTTCCAATATACATACATATTATGCTTTCACAGTTATTATTTTTATTATTTATTATACAGAATATTTGCTACATACTTTCAATTTCGTTTTATGCGTTAAGATGTATGTTTGTATGTATGTATATCAATTGTATTTATTACGGATATACTTTGTAAAAATGACGGCTGTCTTTTTTTCATTGACAAAGTTATTGGTTACTAAATATATCATGATTTGTAATCAATATAATTAGAATGCATTAATTCCAAAATATTATTTACATTTTCCTTAATATATATAGTTAAGGAACAAATTTAATCTCTATGTTATTAAAGTTTAGAAGTATAAACTGAAAATATTTTTCTTGCATAAGCACGAAATTATTTCTAAAAACAAATGTGCTTTACTGAAGAAATTCAAGAATTGTTGGCTTTATTCTATACCCCAAAAAACCTATCCTAATTAAAAAGTCGATATTAAACTGCGTCAAACATTAATTTAAGGCTGTTGAATTCATTCTTAAAAATAATGGAATAAATTGAACCGAAAATTAGATACCGAAGTTTATGAATAGAAACCAAAAATCTCGCTTTCATCTAAACAGATTTCTCAACACTTAACGTCTCTATAAGAAGCTGCTGACATTAAGTATAATGATCAAAGCAAAATATTTTAAATTATTTTCATCTAGAAGGAGCTTGACCGTTTTCAAAATCTGTACACAATTTTTGTTTGCATACGCTGTGTTATTTTTTGTACATTTGATATTACTTGGTTGTATATAAAAATAAACAATTTTATTATGATCGGTTATATAATGGAAGTGAAGAATCGGTTATTTCATTTCGAATCGACTATAAAGTTATCTGGATTAGGACTGAAATTCGCCAAACTGCTTTGAAGAATTGGGTAGAGTTGCTGCAAAAGCATGTGCACGTGTGTAGTTTTGTAAATGATTGCCTAATTAAAACTAGAACCGCTGTTGACAAAGCATTTAAAATGAAAGAATGGTGATTTAAAATTAAGCAGCTATCGAAAAGCATATTTAATGGTCTTTCAGTAAAAATAAAATTTACATGCAGGAATATTTTTAAATCCCGAACGATGTTGAAATTTAAATGTGTTCGGAATACCAAAAATTTTTTAATTTAGTAGTGATTTTCATTTTTGTATACTACGAACCAATTTATTTTGCTTAAAATTAAAAAAATCGTTATCTTTTAAAAATTTATAAGATAAATATAATAAATTGAAAATTTACTGAATCTATTCTGCAAAAATGCCAGCAGGATGTTTGTTATCAATAATTGATTTAATATGCAATCAGTTAAAAGCGCATAGCGTTTTCCTGAATGTATAAATTTGAAAAAAGTTTTTGTGTAAAATAATTTTATTACAAAAACAAAAAAAGCAAATCATTTTAGGAGTATGTGATCTTTTTAGACCTAATTTTAAAGTGAATTGATATTGTTAGGCATTTTTGGCTGGGCGATTTCAAATCATGAGATTTGAAAACGGTGTTTGGGATAGAACACATTTTGAGTGATCTCAAATTACTTTACTATAAAATGATTTACAGAATAAGTGTGATGGTTATTAGTTCTACGTTTTCGTTTCAAACATATACAACAATTTACTATGCGAAATTTAAATATATGGCAACGCTACTTCGTGAAACTATTCTTGAATGCCAAAATATTTAAAGTGAATTATTGACAATTGCTTGCATTTCATACAGAATGTATGTAAACTCATTTTCGATAGTGTGTCTGGTGCTAATTGTGACAGACTGTACATCTACATAACATTTTTGTAGAAACACTTGAGTATTTGTGGATATTTATCATCTTTTTGCCAGATTGGATGCTTCCATAGTGTTGCGTAATAATTTTTATATTTGTTAATGTTTGCTAAAATAATAATGATAATAAATTAAAACTTTAAACTTTTATAATTATTTATTAGTTCTTTATTTTTTAACATATTTATCGTGTTTTTTTTGAGTTTTTAACACTCTTAAACCTTATTTTCTGGGAGAGTTTTTGTATGTATAATTAAATGGTTTTTTTCGTTTAATTTGAGTACGAAATATGTGTATATAAAAAAAAATAAACATGTAATTGCGAAAAATTAAAAAATAATAAATTAAAAAATTTACATTTACTTATTTTTGTTTTGTTTGCTTGCTTATATAAAGATAGATAAATGTAATTTTATTTGAAAATACTTATTACTTAGAATCACTCAAACAGCACTTAGACATTACTTGCTAAAAATAAAGATAATTAAAATATATATTTTTTTTAATGGAAAAAATTAATGTAAATATTTATATCTATAAAATAAAAGTTTGTAAAACAAATTGCTTTGAATAATCATAATAATTGGTCGATTATCTAGTTTCTTTTTTTGTTTGCAAATGCAAAATGTAAAAAATATTATAAATTTAGTGTGATAAATAAACATAAAACAAATGTATGTACGTAGATGTAAATATGTACTCGTATCTTGCCTGTATGTATATATGTATGTGTGTGTATGCATTTATTTTGTATATGTACTGACAAGAGAATAACTAACTTTTCTTATTGTTATGACTGGCGTTTTTTAAGGAATTAGATAAAAACGAGAAAATAAAATAAATTTTGTTTTGCATTGCAGAAATAATACTTTTTCATCTTCGTATCCACATTTATGACGTAATATCTATAGAGTTGACGCTTTCGATACACAAGTTTTTTCAAACACAAAGAACTGAAACATTTTTAAATACATATTTATATGCAATATGTATGTATGTATGTATAGAAATATTTCATATTGTGCTTCTTATTTATAATTGTATGTATGTTACATTATACTTTAGCTAAAAATATATTTATAATCTTTTCTTATTTTTTAAATTGATTCACATTAACTGAGTATGATAACTGAGCACACATAATGTTTGCAAATTATATGTATTTGTGTATGTATGTACGGTTTTTTTTCTTTTTTTTTTTAATAAGGTTTGTATTTTGTCTCATTTTTTTAGGATAGATATCAGAATATCAGATTTTAGTAAAATTTAACAAATTTGTCTTTGACTGTTTCGTGTGTAACAATAATGTATGTATATGCGTGTATGTGTGTGTCTGTGTATTTGGTTTTTACCGCATCAAATTAGTTTAATTTCAATCTGGCTATAGCTGCTCTCGACTGTGTTCATGTTTAAGTTCGCTATGATTGTGTTTTGTTTGTTGTTGTTGCTGTTGTTGTTGATAGGCGATGGGTCGTATTAAGGCGTTGAGAAAATCATTTTGAAATTGCAACTGTTTGCGTATGGTGTCAAGCCACTCACGGTGTGAATCAATTGTGGCGGCATAACAAATCATATTTAAATCTGGTCGATTGGGATCCGTAGACTTTAGCAGAAAACGATTGTTTGGCCACTCATCTAATTGCATTTTGTTGACCTTAAGATAAAAAAAAAAATAAAATAAGTAAATTAATAGATTAATCTCCCTTATTCTGAATTTATCAATGTCACGTCAAGACAATGTAAAAACTAAAACATCTGGATATTCTTTTTTCTATGCCTTAGAGAATAGCAGGAGGCTGTCAGCAGTTGCCCACAACCTGAATACTACTGCCCTATTTTTGATATTGTGTTGACGTGACATTGACAAACAGTTACAGAATAAGGATGAATATTTATTAGAAAGATATTCAGTAGTGTTTTGGAAATCTATTTAAAACTGAAAAGAAAAGGCCTTAAATGTACATTTTTACAGAAAAAAACTAAATTCAAATGAATTTTACGATAGAGAAAATGAGAAATCTCATGAGGCATATTTATTCATAATAGGGGGAAAGGGGGGGGGGGGGGAAAGTAGAAATACTCTCAAATACGAATTATTATTCGCAATTGGGCTGAATATTTGATTGTTTTTGCTTTAAGGCTCTGACGAACTTATATTTCATATAGTGCAATAATTCTCATTCAGTTTACTCTACCACTTACCTGAATGTGCGAACGATAAATGTAGGTTGGGCTGGAAAATTGCATTTTTGAGTTGTGTCTTTCGGTGAAGAAAATGCCTTGTTCAAATAGGAACACGTGCAGTTCACGCATTTTTCCCTCAGCACTATTCTTTCCATTTTCTATACAAGTCAATGGACCGTGCAGTAACAATTTACCCTGTGCTGTTATGTTGCCATCAAAATTCTTCAAACGTCGCAGGACCATAATATCATTAACATCTTTACAAATGGCCTAAAAAATTTTATATACATATGTATTTTAATATATTTTCTAATTTAAGATATTTTTTAGTTCAACACTAACGTTCATAACATTACAGGCTTCCTTCATTATGGGCACATCTTCCACCAGGCCGGCTTGCTCGATTTGTTTGGTTATAGTGTGCAGTAATAAAACATATTTGGTTAACCTTTGAACAGGTTTTATTAACAAATCACTCAACTATTTGACACAAAAAAGAAAATTTTTAATGGAAATTTTAGTTTAATATGCATAGCCATTTTTCAAATTAAATTCACTTACATCCAAACGATGATGTAATTTCTGTCGCACCAAATCAAAGTACTGGGCATGTTCGGTTACAATATGCTCTGACTTTGGTTTATTGTTGCAGTAAGTGATGTACATTTGAAATTTGTTGCCATAACGTTTAATTACCGTTCCCAATTCCGTTGGAGTTTTCTGACTTTGTATTAAGGCCTTTAAAAAATAACTATATACAAGCATGGGTAATTAATTTTTTTGTTTATGATTTTTATGTTTTGGTTTGAATTTATATTCGATTTTACTACTTACTCTCTATGCCATTCATAAATGGCTTCAATATTAGCAAAAACTATTTGTCCTTTGGGTCCTTTTAAGTCATTGGGCAATGGTATATCGCTATTGGGATTTCTCATTTCGGCTATGTACCTAAAATTAAAATTTTATTTCATATTTTGCTTGAGTTCCCATTACATATACATATATAAATAAAATCGTTTTAATTTTGTATAAAATATTATATTTTATGAAAATAAGGATTTAAATTTATATTTCTCTTAAAATTAAAAGTTCGAAATTAACTTCGAAATTTCGAACATTGTTTTTTTTTTGTAAGTTTCACCCAAAATCATATATTTTTAATTAGTATAGATTTGCTCGTTTCGATATCGATTGAAATTTCAATACAACTTACAAGGAAATTTCGATAGATATCGACAGGAGCAGATCTATACTAACTAAAAATAGGTTAAACATGTATGATTTTATGTAAAACTTGCTAAAAAACCATGTTCGAAATTTCGAAAATAATTTCGAATTTTTAATTTTGAGAGATATATAAATTAAAACCTTCATTTTCATAATATGTAATATTTTATACAATATCAAGAAATTTTTTTTTATTTTTAATGCGGTAATTTGGCCCCAGTTTTGAAATTTATTTCGAATTTTCAGTACTACTATAGATTTTATAATTTTAAAGCACTTACCCATTGACAATATCGCCCAAGTCCTTTATGTACATTTCTTCCGTCGACAAAAGTTCGGCTAACGCAGGAAATCTGTGCTTTTGTACACTTTCATTATCACTGGCGTCTGTATGTGTGTTCTGTGTGTATGGTTTTTAGAATTTATTTTTTTGTAACATTATTTTTATAGATTTTTTTTAAATAAAATTTAATTTACTTCGCCATTATTTTCTGCCTTAACGCCGCTATCATTGTTTGTGTAACCAAAATCAGCATTTTCGGAAGTGTTTGCGCCACTTGCTACCGCACTGCAGCTACTACTACTGCTATTTCCTCCACCGGCACCACCAACGCTTGTATTACGAACATTGCTTTCACTGAAAATTTTTGTTTTCTCCTCGTGCTTTTCCTACAAGAAATATGGTTTGCTTGTCTGTGAGAATGTTTGCTTTCTTGTTTTTTTTTTTGTTTAGTTCTCTTACCGTTTGTTCTTTAACAATTTGTTTGATTTCCAAGAGGCCATCCATTTTACCCGTACTGGCCTGAAAGTATAAGAATATTTTTTTGTAAATAATTTTGTACAAGAAAAGAAAACAAAGGGGATTTGGCTGGAGAGCATGTGTATATTTTTGTTCCCTCATCAGAACACTGAACTTTATAGACATCGAATTGTTAAATTTGTATTTTATGTAAAGGGTGCCCGCTTATCTTTATGATTTGGTGTATTTTTCTTCAGCAATTAACTAAGTATTTATTTATAAAAGTTTGATAAATTGCTTTAATACTGAATTTCGTTATCGAATTTCTTACTCTGTAGTATTAATCGTAAGAATAGGGTTTGAAATTGTGAAGTAAATAACATACAAAATAAAAAGAAAAATTATTTTCGAATATTTCGAATTGCAGTGTAATCTCCAATATATCAATAGTGGTCCTTGCCCTTCTCTGAAAGCTCAATGTTTACTTAGGCTTTAGGCAGTAATTGACAACACAAATTCTAAATTGTGTTTATAAAAATGTATCACTCAAGAGAAAACTATTTTATTTTATATTGAATTATAGCAACCAAAAGGAAATTGTTGTTGCATTATTTTATTTATTTGCTTCATAACTTAATAATAATTAATTATTATAAAGTATATGCTTAAATTGACAGTTGCAAAGGCTATCATCTCTTTTTATTAAGAATAAAGTTCAAATGAAGAATTTAAATTGAATTTGTGTAATAAATTTTCCAAAATTTTTTGCAAGTTAATAACATTATTTATGTTTTCTTTTGTCATTGTGTTTGAAGCTATTCTTTTAAATACAATATAATACGAATTGTGCAAAAATTTGCTGCGCCTTGACACAACTGAAGCTAATAATACACTACATATATATGAAAATTAAATTATACTTTTTTAAATTGTTGACAAAGTTTTTGAATACTCGTAGTGGGAAAAATAAAAAAAAGCAAAGAAAAGAAAAACGCTAAGTACTTATTTATCTATAATTTAGAAATACAAAAAACCCAAAATACTTAAAAATAACCAAAATAAAAAAAAAAGAACTGCAGAAATTAAGTTGTTATTTAGATAAGAGTTTGCTGTGTGTGTTTTTTACATTTTATTTATTTTTTGTTCGAATCACAATTCTTATGTTTGCACACAAAGCACACTAACTTAATTTATATACATACATACATTTCGACTTAAATTCACACAAAATACTGAAGTAGAGTATGAAGCATTTCATACCGATTTAATATCTGTGGTTATTTTCTTTTTTTGCAATTTATTTATTTTTTATTTAAATTCATTTTGAGAATGAGTACACAAGTAGCAGAAATACGACGCATAGCCACAGCGTTACCGTTGTGATATTAAAGTGGCAGTTTCACAATTATTTTAAAGTTTTTTTATATACTTAATTATAAAAACCAAAGCAAAAAAAAAAATGTGATGACATTAAAAATATCAAGAACATGGGTTATAAGAAAATAACCAAACGGTAACACAGTTCCGGTTCCGTGTTAATGTAGTTCTCGCGTGAAATTTTGTCAAGTTCTATATATTAAATTTTACTAAAAACTCAAAGTTTTTATTAAAAATCCACCTTTTGATTGATTTGACTATTGGGCGTCATATAACAGCATAAGACAAGTTCCAATAATTTCTTTCCTGAAATGTATTTTCAGAAAAATTCCAAATGCGAAATCTCTCTAAAAAAATCAATTTGTTTTTCTAAAAATCCAATTGCTGTTTGTTTTGACTATTGGGCGTCATATGGAAGCATAAAACCTAAAATCTCCAATAATTTACATTTTACTGAAATGTATTTTTGATAGAAATTCTAAGTATGAAATTTTAGTATATATATTTTTTTTCTACAAATAAAATTTTTTTCTAAAAATCAATTTTTTTCTAAATATCTTCAATAATTTACATTCCCCTGATATGTATTTTTTTATAGAAATTCCAAATGTGAAATTTTACTGAAAATCAATTTTTTTTAAATCCAATTTTTTCTAAAATTTTTTTTTCTAAAAATAATTTTTTATTCTAAAAATAATTTTTTTTTCTAAAAATAATTTTTTTTTCTAAAAATAATTTTTTTTTCTAAAAATTTATTTTAAATGAAATTTATTTGTTGGTGGTCAAGCAATGCATTTCATTGGTGCTTTACCAAATCATCAGTAGTACTTAACCACAGTTTTGAAAAGTTAAAAACTTCTTATCTTATGCACATACTTCCGAAAACCATCTGAGAATTCACAATTTGTAAATTACAAATTATTTTCAAAAATCAGAATAAGCATAGTAGGCTTTGAAACTCATACAAAACTAACCCAACAAATAAATTATATTCGATATGAATTTATTTTATTTTTCTACACCTTTCTAAAACTCAATTTTTTTAAATCCTATATATCAAATTTGATTATATATTCAAATTTTTCAATAAAAATCCAACTGCAGATTGTTTACCACGTAAAAGTTTTATACAAAATCACTTGATTGTGGAAACATGAATATTTATGAATTTTTGTTTCTATAAATACTCGTATACACAACGTTCATTAAAATTTAAAACGACAATCTCAATGAAGAATTCTAAAAACAATTAATGTTAACTGTTTGCCTAGAAGTGAGGCCTCTGTTGTGTTATTGGTAACTCTGAATTATAAAGTGAACAAAGTAAAAAGTCCAATAACAAAGTCATTATTTTTTAGTAGTTTTTTTCTTAGTGGACATTTTGAAAATAAACTTGCGCTAAACTATGTTGCAAACACCGTCTCGACATTTTCGTTGATAACACGTGTTTAATTCCGTTTATAATAACGATGTCATTGAATATTAAACAAAAACCATTTTTGCATTTTGTTGGCTGCATGATTTCTTCAACTGTATGTTTGTATGGCACGTTGTGATTTTTTGCGTAAATAAACAATTTTATTAATTAAATTTTATTCCCTTCCTATCCTCGGAAATGAGGAAAATACATTTGTGACAATATTTGTACAGTTAAAAGATATGCAAATTTTGCTGTCAAGTACAAGTATTAACAAAAAAATAAGTGTGAGCTATAATTATCAGCACTAGTTTCAATTTAAACACCCATGAATTTAAAATTTTTTATTATTTTTTTTTTGCAAAGTAAAGCAGACCATGCAAATGTTATTTTCATACGAATTGTATACATTATAATTTCGAAGATAAAAATAACTGTATTATCGTTTAGCTCATAGTAATTTTTTGAAATAAAAATAAACAAAGCCCTTGACTTTAGAACAGCCAGTTAATTTGTATTGCATAAGTATTTAAAAAAATAAAAAATGATTGATTTAGTAAAGAACGGTGGTGTACATCCTGTATACTGAACTTACCATTGCTGATGGATTATCTTTCATATCCTTTGTAAATGTTTGGGGACCATTCGACATCAAATGCGGTTCCTGTATTGGTTTCATTGGAGGCGGTAATTCAAGACCAACCTCTTCTTCGGCTTCAAAGTCTTGCTGTGATATATTAAGCTGTGATGTTGTATTGGCGGATGCCAACTGTGACGTATTGGGATCATCCACTTGTTTCGGTGGCAACTGTAAAGTAATTTATTTTATTTTATTTTTTTCTTATTATACATGTATAATCTTTAGATGTTTACATACCTTGAAATTCTTCTCCGACAACTTTTTGACCAACAACTTCTCGGGTGTTTTCTCCACTTTATTTTGAGTTGGTTTGCGACCGATCTGTGGTAGCCATTTGCGCCTGTAAGAAAAAGAACATGAAATTTTGTTGAATTGCTATTTCTATATGTATTTTAAAAGAACACAATTATAAAATACATCCTAACTTAATTTACAAAAAAAAAAATTTAAAATTATATTTATACTGAACTAAATTTATACTGAATTTGTCGAAAAACTAAATTTAAATTTAGTTCACAGTTGTCGAAATTTTGCATAATTCCCAACAGTATTTTCACATTAAGGCCCCCACTCCAACGAGATGTGCATGGAAAATTCATATTATCGTATGAGTAATATTTTATATGAATATCAAGTATTACTCATACGCAGCAAGGAACTAACCAAACAAATTTTAATACGCACGAATAATTTATTTAAGCGCCAACTGGACGTTTCTGCAAATTTTCCAAAAATTTTCATATGGTCAGCTAAACACGAAAAGGCTTTAACTCACAAAATAAAAAAAAACAGGGTTTTTCATTGTCTATGATAAATTTTTTTAAATTACAATTACAATAATAATATATAATTTTCAATAAGAATATATAATTTTAAATTTTTGTTAGTTAATTCATTTTGAATTTCAGATGACGATATACAAAGTATATTTATCATATTTTTTGGGGGATAAAGCACGATACATAAACTATTTAAAATTTTTTGTTGTTTGCTAAACAGTTGAGAAAAAAAGCACTTATACTAACGAATTTAAGCTACATACAAGTAATAAGTTCGTTCTAATTTGAAACAACAAAGAAATGGAAAACAAACAAGAGTTGGCTAACAAAATAACTCAATCAATTTTGAAAGGCCAACAATTGTATTGCTGTCGATTTGTATGAGGAAATTGCACAGTGGCACCTTTTGCAAAATATGCGAGTCCGTTAAAGTATGAATAACTTTTGTTTATTTACTGCTTATTCTGAACAACTTTTAATATTCACTTTTTCAACTTGTTTTATTTATTTAATTATTTTTATACCCTCCAAAAAAGAATTGGGAGGTTATATTCACTTCCATGTGTAGCGCAGTGAAATATCAATCTAGCACCCCATAAAGTATGTATATTCTTGATCAGTGATAAAATCTAATACCATCTAGCCATGTCCGTCCGTCCGGCTGTGGAAATAAGGATTCATTCCAAACGAAAAACGCCAGACGCTTGAAATTTGGTATAGATAAATTTTGAAGGATAGCATAAATCAAATTCATAATTGGGCTGAATGGGACCGGAGGAAAAAAGGTCTCTTAGGGGAACTAAAACTAAACCCAGCTTTAAAAAACTAACATAATTTTTAAAGTTTTTTTTTATCCATCTCAGACCCCATAAAGTATACATATTCTTGATCAGTGATGAAATCTAAGACGATCTGAGTATGTCCGTCTCTCCGTCCGTCTGTGGAAATCACGTTTCAGCACAAACGAAAAGAGCTAGACTCTTGAAATTTGGTATAAATATATTTTGAAGGATATAGCAGGTTAAGTTCGGAGATGTGCTAAATCGGGCAAGAGGGAAAAAAGTTCCCCTAAGAAGAACTAAACCAACACAGAAATAACAACATAATTTTTAAAGTTTTTTGGTTATTTTGATAAGCAAATGATATATTTTTATGTCAAATACGGTTTACGCGTTAAACTTGGAGCCATAAAATGAAAATAAACTATTTTTGAACCCCGGCCACTTTAGTGGGCGTTATTATATGCAAAAATAGCATAAACATTTATCAAATTGTTTTACTTAAGCCTGCATTCCTTAGAAATAAAATTTTTAAGCTTTAATGAAGAAGCTGTGACGAAACCTGGTACTACTCTCCCCTACCCCCTCCTCACCCTTCACCCCCTCAATGACCCTACCAAAAAAAAAAAAAAATAATAATTTTAATTTTGTATACAATTATCCCAAGCATTTATTTTTAGATTTTTATGACTGCTGATTTCTGCCCTACCCTCTCCTCCCCCTTTGCCCTCTAAATGACCCTATAAAAAAAAAAATATTAATTAAATTTTGTATACAATTATCCCAAGCATTTATTTTTAGAGCCTTATGACTGCCGATTTCTGCCCTACCCGCTCCTCCCCCTTTGCCCCTCAATGACCCTACCAAAAAAAAAAAAAAATTAGAAAATTAAATTTTGTATACAATTATCCCATGCATTTATTTTTACAGTTTAATGACTGCCTGTTTATGCCCTACACCCTGCTCCCCCTTTGCCCCGTAAATGACCCTATCAAAAAAAAAAACTTGTTTTTAATTAACAATTATCCCAAACATTTATTTTTAGAGTTTTATGACAAATGTGAAATATTTGGAGGGTATTTAAGATTCGACCCGGTCGAATATAACGTTTTCACTTGTTTTTTTGTAAGTTTGTTAAGTAAATGATATATTTTTATGTCAAAGAACGTCCAAAGCGTTGAAGATGGAGCCAGGAAATAAAAAAAAACTTTTTTGGGCCCCGTTGACGGAAAATATTATATGCAGAAGTACTCGTAGAGTAAATATTTATCAAATTGTATTACTTGAGCCTACATTCCTTAAAAATTTAATTTTTAAGCTTTTTCGACGAAGGTAAGATGATCTCTGATCTGCTCCTGCCCTATCTACCACTCCTGACGCTATAAAAAATAATAACAATAATAAAAAAAATGTTCCTAACTATTAAAATAGTTTAATGACAATAAAAATAAGTTTTTATTTAGTAAATATTTGGAGGGCATTTAAGATTCAACCTGGTCGTATACAACATTCTTACTCATTTAATTGGTTTTTTTTGTCAAATCGAAGAACTCAATTCTGAGGTTATGCTATTAAATATGGAAACTGATGAGGCGTTTGATTAGGACTTCGAAAACGAAATTGTTATCTTCTATAGTTTAAATGTTGCCATCTTGTTGGCGCATTTGTCCTAAGGCAATTTTTTTCTGAATAAAATATTACAAGCTATGAAATGACTAAAAATTATTTTGAATTAAATCTAATATAAATGCTCGTAGCGCGATACAATCATTTTAAAGTTTGAACAAGATTTTCGTTCATAATATTTTTTTTTTCATAAAAATAATTACATAATTTCAATATTTTTTTATTTCGACATTTCTGTTAATTTTTTTATAATTTCTTTGGAAATCGTGCTGTTAAAAATGGAAATTTTATTTAAAAGGCAAAGTAATACAAAAAGTTAGATTGTTTTTAAACGAAACTATCGCAGAGTTCAATGCCAAATTATTTTTTTAAATTCTAAAAATTAATATCACAACGAGGGCACTTCCGTCCAGCCTTAAAAACTTCAAAGTCGCATCAAGGTATATAAAAAAAAATGAATCGCCTATTTACCATAAATAAATTAAATATAAAAATATAGCTTATGACTTTTTTAATTATTATATGCAATATTTTTTATTTATTTATTTATTTTGTTTTTTCAATTGAATATTGTTTTAACCCAGTTTTACACAATAGAGCATTAATTGTTTCATTGCCTTGCGAATAATATGAATTATTAAAATGAAACAGTTAATAATATTATCTAGTTATTTACTTGTATATGTATGAAAGTATATAATACCATGATTTGCGGTGTTGTTGGTGATGACCGTATAACTTTTCACTTTCACTACAGCAGAAACACGAGAATTTGTCAGTATTTTCACAGGTTAATGACACTGACACGGTCGTACGACGCTTAATAACACTTGTATTATCATACATTATATCTGCGGTTTATCTTTGGGTTTTCTTTTAACACAATAATTGTAGTTTACAAGTGTTGCTTATTACAATTTAATCACTATAATAATACATTTGTATTCGATTTCTTACACAATTATATTTCAATAGTTTTCTTTCGCTTTACATTTTCATTGAACCTTAATTCATCACGTTTAAAGAACAACTAACTGACTGGTTGATTAGAAAATGAGTGTGCCCCGACGAACAAACATTAATAAAAAATAAAAAACACTCCAGTTCAATCACAAGGAATACGACACCAAGAATAACTTTTAAATATTTGTACGAATAATATATTACATACATACACACACACAAACATATTTACATACATACATATATATATATATATATATACATACATATATATATATATATATATATATATATATATATATATATATATATATATATATATATATATACATATATACATATATATGTATATAGTCCGTTCATATCTATACTTGCACTGAAAGTGTATGAGTAAACAGTAAACCTCGTCGTAATCTTATTTTAGTCATAGTCTACTCGCGAAAAAGTTAAAATTTATAAAATAAAATTGAACCGTAACATAATATTGAGTATTTTCACAGTTTCAGCTATATTTTCAGGACCTTATACACTATTTTACTTTTCATTAAGCTTTTTGGGGGGTTTTGTTGGGAGTACGATAATATAAGACGACTTTGTTTGATTGTAAAAAAAAAAAATTAATAAAAAATAAAAAAAATTAATAAAAAAAAAAATTAATAAAAAAAATTAATACAAAAAATAAATAAAAGCAAGTAAAAACGTTATATTCGATCTGGTCGAATCTTAAATACCCTCCAAATATTTAGTAAGTAAATTTAAAATGTTTAACTTTGTGGGATAGGAGTATCTGGTTACGTCTCAGCTTCCTCATTAAAGATTAAACATTTTATTTTTAAGGCTTAAGTAAAACAATTTATAAATTTTTAAACCAATTTTGCATATAGTACATATGTAATATTATGGCTCGAATTTTAACGTGTTGAACATAAAAATATAACATTTACAAAAAAAAAAAACTTAAAAAATGATGTTTTTTAGATGTTGGTTTAGTTCTTAGGGGAACTTTTTTCCCTCTGACCCAACTCTGCCCATTTACGAACTTGATCTGTGCTATCCATCAATATATATTTATACTAAATTTCAAGAGTCTAGCTCTTTTCGTTTGGACTGAATCGTGATTTCCACAGACGGACGGACATGCTCAGATCGTCTTACATTTCATCACGGATCAAGAATATATATACGAGTACTTTATGGGGTCGCAGATGGATATTTCGCTGCGTTACAAACGGAATGTCTAAGTGAATATAACCTCCAATTCTTTTTTGGAGGGTATAATAAAATAAAATTACAATTACAATTACTAACAACAATTTCAAGATATCAGAGAAAAAATCACACAGGCTGATCATCAACATTAAGTGATGTGGAATAAATATGTAAGTCGAACAAATCAAATTCGTAGACTTGATGATAAGAAAACGCCACAACTGCTGTTTTAAATATCCAATTATATTGAAAATTACAATATGTAACGTTACTTAATGCAAGATATTACGATACTATCATGGGGTAATTTCATTTTTTTTTAAATTTAGCTGTAAATTTGTTATTTTTTTTTAATTGTATTTCAGGCTTCAACCAAATATGTACGCATAATTACCCAAACATTCTTTTTGCAAAATTTTCCTTTAACTCAATACTAAGACGATGAGTAATAAGTATTAAATATTATAACTTATCAGAAATGTGGACAGTACGAACTTAAAAACACCAATAACAACAAAGATAACAACGCGACTTTTTTTTACATGAAATGCTGCTCGTTTACGTTGAATTTTTTTTTCTCTTTCGTTTGGGCTGTTGTACAATATTAAAAATGACACACACACACACACACTTACTAAGTTTCTTAAAAGGGAACGAGGAAAATGTTCGAAATCTTACTCTAACTACTTGCAATAATATTTATTTTTATTATATCCAATTTAAAGCAATTTATGTGAACAATCCATAATAAACAATGAACACTGTTATTATGCATTATTATTTATTTATTCGTTTCAGGGGCGAAAGTGATATTTGAATATAATAGTTTAAGAAATTTATTAATACGTAAATAAAAGCATAGTGCATATGAAGAAAGTCCTAACTTGAATTTTTTCCGAAATTGGTCTCCTGTAATGCTTCAAAATATATATGTCGTCGCAAAAGATTACTGTTATAGTATAAAATGTATCGGTTTTATAACCGCAAATTTTGTTTTAGCAAAGTTTTCTTTGGCAGCACTGTTTTTGGCAGCTCAGCTCTTTTCGTGTAATATGTTACTATTAAACATGTTCAGTTTGGTCTATAATTTAACCCTGAATCGGCTTTCAAACGAACAACGATTGCAGATGATCGGTTAAGAAATTACATCGTGCACTTCTTCTGTTCAGCGACGAAGCGCATTTCTGGTTGAATGAATAAATAAACAAGCAAAATTATCATATAGTGGGTGTTGTTGGCTGAAGTAGTAGAACACGAGACTATGAAGCGGAGGGTCCTGAGTTCGAGCCTGCGCTGATCCATGAAATATTGTGTTTAATTCTTCTGATCAGTATTAGTTCGTGGTTGTGTTAGTTGTTGCCAGCCTGTTTCAATGATGAAGGCATAGTCACTGGTCACTGAACATAATTGGCAGCGACTGACACTATCATGTACTAAAAGCAGAGTAACAGCACACGCCTTCGTCGACCCTGTAGCAAAAATTGGTCGGTGAAGTAAAAAGGTTGAAATAGCTACAAAAAAACTGTCTATCTTCTCATCTTTCCTAATCTATCCCTTCAATACTATCCCCCCGTTTTCAGTTCCGGCGCAATGCATTGCATATATAGGGGTCATCCCCTGAGTGCTGGTCCTACTCCGAAAAAAAAAAAAGAGCAGGCAGAACTGCGAATGCATCCCGAAAAATTCACTCTTTAGTGTATATTATAGGGCCGGTGGCATTATTGTACCGTACTTTTCCAAAGACCACGAAAGCAAGAATGTTATTGCGGAGGATTATTATTTAATTCGATTTGAAACGGAAATTGTTAAAAAAAATGCTTTTAACATACCGAGTTACATAATAACACCACTGGATTTGGCTGATAAGTGGTTTTAACAAGACAGTGCCACATGCTACACAGCACATGTAACAATGGCCCCATTGAGGAGCGAGTTCGGTAAACGGTTTATTCCAGGTTTGAGGCCGGTCAATTGGCTGCCTAGATGATGCGATTTAATGCCCTTACACTACTATTTGTTAAGGCTCACGTATATAGGGACAAGCTAAGGCAAATCTCATGCTGTTTCCTTTTCAATATCGTACAATTTCTATTCTTAAGGTACGTTCACTGACACTGTCTATTAGTTTTGTATGAAATTGTTTTACTAAATAAACACGTATCTGAACAAAAATATTTTTCATTAGTATTTAGTGGTTACGTTATTCGGGGCAAATATTTGATAAGTGTGAACGTACCTTTAGAAACATCACTCCCTCTAAATTACCGAAGTCCGACACTTTGCAGCCGTTTACAATTGGCTGTTTTGTTACCAAAACATTTCGATGCGCCTAAATGTGTGCCGTAAAAGTTTGTTGGACTTTAAAATCCCACTGTGTCGTTAATCAATCATGGCCATTGTAAATTTTTCTAAATTTTATACTTTTATAGAAAATGCAAAAAATATTTCTTTAGAATTTCTACAGACTGGATATTGTGTGTAATTTTTCATTCTTACTTAAGCATGTACTTTTGTATGTATGCCAATTCTTACATATGAATTTACTCTTAATATTTTAATCGATTTATTTATACAAACATATAAATACAAACTTACCCTCCAAGACCTCTTCGTTTGGTTGACGATGTCAGGGAATCTGGCTTACTACGATTATTGGCTGCAAATGGCACATAAATCAATCATTTTAATATTTTTATTCAAAAGAAAAAAAAAAATAAACAAAAACAAAGTCATAAAAATACACTCACTTTGTTCTTGTGTGACATCACCTTTGTCTTTGCGAGTTGAGCTTGTCTTCTGAGAACCAGGTGGTGGTTTGAGTATAGACACTGGCACCAAACCTTCTTGTACAGCCGCATCTTCGGTCTGTGGATTTAGACGGACCACACAAAAATCTGGTTCATTTGGTGTAGGCGGTTCAACAATTTCCACTTGTTGTCCTTTGCTGACACTGAGTTCATTGGAGCCAGGCGAAGCAATGTAATCGGATATAACCCAAGTAGCTTCATGTGTGCCAATCTAAAATATGAAATAAAATGATGAAATCAATAACCGTGTATAAATAGTTTTACCTAATTTATTTATTAATCGCTCTAATGAATTCATTTGAATTTTTTTCTTCATAATATTGAAAAAGGAAAACCAAAATAAACGATGTTTTATATACAAGATATTTTTTTTTCTTCTATCCAACCAGCAAATTGGTATATTTAGAGCAACAACAAGTTTGCTGTTTGCATAGATATACGAAAACGTTTGCTTGCCTTTTCTGTGTACTCGTATGTTTGTTGGTTCATTCATTCATAAGTATTTTTTATTATTTACAAGCATTTAGGGAATATTTATTGATTTTTTTTAGAGGACTTTAGTTTAATCTCTAAACAGATACATGAAATTATAAAAGGTTGCCTTAAATATAACGGAAGATTTGAATATTTGGGTTAAATTTAAAAAATAAATGGAAAAATTTCGTTTCATTATGGAAAAATATCTCAAAAAGAATAAAACTTTCAAGGACGCCAGTTCAAGTCCAATCGTTACCACCAAACAAATCTTGAAGACTTATTATTCGCCGAAAACCTTTTCCTACAATCTATAATATAATATATAAGAATTGCTGATAATCATACGAGGGCGGATCAATAAGTCCGTGAATTTTCGAACTTCTCTCGTAGTTATATAAGCTCGATAAATACTATGGGGACTCTGCACCATCGATTTCAATGGCAAAAATGTGGTTTAAAAGTGCAAGTCTTTGTAAAAAGTGCAAGTTTTCATAAAGAGTGCAAGTCATCGTAAAAAATGCAAGTCATTATGAAAAGTACAAGTCATTATGAAAAGTGCAAGTCATCAAAAAAAGTGTAAGTCGCTATAATAAGTGCAAATCATCTTAAAAAGAGCAAGTCATTATGAAAAGTGCAAGTCGTCGTAAAAAGTGCAACTCGTTATGAAAAGTGCAAGTCATCAAAAAAAATTATGAAAAGTGCAAGTCATTATGAAAAGTCCAAGTCATTATAAAAAGTGCAAGTCATCATAAAAAGTGGAAGTCATTGTAACAAGTGCAAATCATCTTAAAAAGTGCAAGTCATTATAAAAAGTGCTAGTCATCATAAAAAGTGCAAGTCATTGTAAAAAGTGCAAGTCATCTTAAACAGTGCAAGTCATTATAAAATGACAAGTCATCATAAAAAGTGCAAGTCATTATAAAAAGTGCAAGTCATTACGAAAAGTGCAAGTCGTCGTAAAAAGTGCAAGTCATTATGCAAAGTGCAAGTCATCATAAAAAGTGCAAGTCATTATAAGAACTGTAAGTCATTATGAAAAGTGCAAGTCATTATAAAAAGTGCAAGTCATCATAAAAAGTGCAAGTCATTATAAAAAGTGCAAGTCATCGTAAAAAGTGGAAGTCATTATGAAAAGTGCGAGTAATCATAAAAAGTGCAAGTCATTATAAGAACTGCAAGTCATTATAAAAAGTGCAAGTCATCGTAAAAAGTGGAAGTCATTATGAAAAGTTCAAATATTTACAGGCCATGAAAGGTCAATTTGCTGGCCATGAGAGTGTGTGTGATCTCGGAGGGATTTCGCCCCCAGTGGCCAAATAAGGAGTTGGCATGCATTGCCAGTATATACAAAATGATGTATGGGATAGAAGACACTCCCATAATAATTTTGTATATAAATATGGATTTTCATAAAAAAAAAATTTACCGATTCCCATTTTGTTACGTCATGACATATTTAATTTTACTTCGTAACTGCTTACGTCAAAACATATTTGACTCAGCATATTTATCTTCACACACCTAAATTTATTTTTAATTTTTATTTTATTTATTTTTTTTAAAGGGTCATTTAGGAGCCAAAGGACAGGAGGGGGTAGGGCAGAGGAGTACCAGGTTACGTCTCAGCTTCGTCATTAAAGCTTAAAAAATTTATTTTTAGGGAATGTAGTCTTAAGTTAAACAATTTGTTAAATTTTTACACTATTTTTGCATATAATAACGCCCACTAAAGAGGGCGGGGTCTAAATATTAATTTTTTTTTGATTTCATAGCTCCAAGTTTAAAGCGTTGGACATAAAAATATATCATTTGCTTAACAAAATTACAAAAAAAAAAAACTTAAAAAATTATGTGGTTTTTTAGATGTTGGTTTAGTTCTTCTTAGGGGAACTTTTTTCGCCCTTGCCCGATTCAGCCCATTTACGAGGTTGAACTGTGCTATCCTTTAAGGTATATTTGTATCGAATTTCAAGAGTTTGGCTATTTTCCTTTGAACTGAATCGTGCTTTCCACAGACGGACGGACGTGCTCAGATCGTCTTAGATTTCATCACTGATAAAGAATATACTTATATACTCAGATGGATATTTCGCTGCGTTACAAACGGAATGACAAAGTGAATATATCCATATCCATATTCATATTCTTTTTTGGAGGGTATAAAAATGCAATCTACAACTAAATTAGTTTTATTTTCCTTGGATACAATACCAAACTCATATAAAATACAATACTGAAAGTAAATGTTTGCTGGGTAGCCTACACTCAATAATCTGATCAGCATGCTGTCTTGAAGGTAATAACATTGTGGTAGTTTCTTGCTTGATACACAGACAAATTCTATTCTATCTCTCACATGTTCATCCTACGATAATTACACCATATTTGTGAACAACTTATAAACATGTGAGTGAGTGAGTGAGTGTAAGTGGCATTTATTGCATTAAGCTTAATTAAGCGAAATATTAGTAATATGTGCTGGTAAAACTATTAGTTAGTGCAAGTACATACTGATTTGTATTGTAAAGTGTTGATGTCGATGTCGATATCGTTGGCTGCTTGTTAAGACACAATCGTTGACTGAACATTTTTAATACGGCGTTGATAGGAATTTCCTACATGCAAACAACAAATAAGCAAGTAAATATCCACATGTTATTCGATTAATTTTAATTGAATGTGCATTCAAGAGTAACGAATGCAAAGTGAAAGCAGATAATGGAAATTGGGAAACATCATCTTATTAACTAATTACTTAATTAAATGGTTTTCCTTTCTGCTGGAAATTTCAATTCAAGCCAGTGGCAGTTGAAAACTTTATTTTGCAAATTCCTTTGTTTCAAGGTGCTTTTATTCACTCTTATACAAATAATTCGATTTGTTTATTTTGGGTGTCGCTAGAGTGAAATGTAGTAAGATTTGGTATAATTGTAAAGAGAATACAAGCGGAAAATTCTTATTATCATAAATATCAAATAAAATGGCTTATGTACTCGTTCGTGCATAAAATAATAAACTAGTTGATATGGTGAAAATATATATAAACTTTACTAATGCATATTCCATCTTGAAGGTCATGTATGTAATAGAAATCTCAGACTTGAAATCCCAAATTTGCAAAAAGCTGTTGTTCGAAAATATCTCATCCATCAATCGTTCGTGAAGTGAACCATTGTAGATTGCAGAAATCTGTCAAGGATGACTAATTAATATCACTCACTACGTTATATCAATTAGAATTAGAGTAAAAACGTTATATTCGACCGGGTCGAATCTTAAATACCCTCCAAATATTTAGCAAGTAAATTTAAAATGTTTGACTTGGTCGGACAGAGTTCCTCTAAGACATCTCTGTACACAATTTGAAATCTCTATTTTGACAGAGGCATTCCGGGAAGGTTCGCAGGGGAGACGTTCCACTTCTGCGAGATCAGAGAACATCGCAGGTTCTTATAGGCTTAAGGCATACAAATTGTTCAATATTTACACTATTTTTGCTTATAATATCGTACGTCAACGCCCACTAAAGGGGGCGGGGTCAAAAATATAGACTATATAATATTTTCCACAGACGAACGTATGGGCATTGAGATAGTGACTTAGACTTCGTCAATGATCAAGAATATATATGTATTTTTATGGCGTCCAGTGCTTGTTGGGTGGATATTAAAACCGTATTTTGTCGAGGTCTCTCTGGCAAGGGCTGTGGGGGAGACATTTCACCTTTGCATAAAACTGTAAAAATAAATGTTTGGGATAATTATATGTAAAATTTTTTAATTTTTTGACAGGGTCATTTATGGGGAGGCGGGGTGTACCAGGTTACGTGTCAGCTTCGTCATTAAAGCTTAAAAATTTAATTTTTAAGGAATGGAGTCTAAACACTCTTTTTACACTAATTGATCAGAAAAAAATAGATTTTCTTTGTTTTTTAAATCCCTTTTTTCGAATATTTCTGTTCACAAAAGCTTTAACCGATTTTCACCCGGTTAGTGGCGAACGTAGTGGTCTTTCTTTTGTGAAAGCGATCGGTAAAGCCTTTTAAAAGTTATTAAAAAAAATTTTTTTTAAAAATTTATATTAAATTGAATTAAGATTCTATAGGATAATAGTTCGAAAATTTTCTCAAAAACACTAAAAAAAATTCTTTTTGGTGTTTTTGAGAATTCTCGAATCCTACCGGTTCGAATCGGTTAGCATTACAATTTAACCTTGAGAGTACACACATACAAAGTTACACTCCCTCAGGGCTAGTCAGGAAAGCTTCCTAGAAAACGATGAGATCTGATGAAAGAGAGTTGAAACCAACAACTGATGAAAGAGAGTTGAAACCAAAAACTGCTTAATTTTTTGAAAATTTTCAAATTTTCTTATCGGGAAGTTAAAAA
Source organism: Linnaemya tessellans (assembly GCA_951800035.1). Taxonomy (NCBI): domain Eukaryota; kingdom Metazoa; phylum Arthropoda; class Insecta; order Diptera; family Tachinidae; genus Linnaemya; species Linnaemya tessellans. The sequence continues at coordinate 9,759,815 of OX637535.1, forward strand.
GAAAATACACTATTAATCACCCCTATCGTGAATAATTTTTCCCCCGAAATTTTTCCCTTTTCCCTAAAATTGCAAGCATGAAAAAATTCCCTGTGAATGATTTCATGCTAAAATTAAATTCCCCTTATCGTGAATGATTTTTTTCTCGCGAGTTTTTTCACTTTTCCCTTTAATTTGTTCACTTAGTTTTTGGTGGGGAATAGAGTAGAAAATGTAAGTATTTTATTTTAGGGGCAAGATCTGTTAATAAAACACAAACTGATATTTTTTGCAACAAATCAATTGCCTGTGTCTTTCTAAAACTTGTTGCTCCAATTCTAAACATTAAGAATATTTTTAATTTATTTCCTTCGATTTCCAAAATGTATCCAAATTATTTTACTACTAAATATTTAGCCATACTTTTAAGAAAAAATTTTAAATTATTACATAAATATAAATTTCTTTGATTTATCATGTTGTTTTCAGCTTCTTCGCTTTTACATTCACTGAAAACTGATAGCGGGAATAATTTCTCACGGGAGATTCACGATACCATTTTTCCCTTCGAGTGGAATAAAAATTTCACGTGAACAAAAATTCCACTTTTTATTCACGATAGGGGTGAATATTTATTGAAAACATCCGCAGCATCCTCTGCTGGCAGAATATTTGTTTTTTTGTTGAAAATAACATTTTGCTACAACGATGATTTCATTTCACACAGAACCACTAACCTTTAGTTTACTACTTGATTGGCGAAATATCCGAAAAGAACTGGGCGTGTCAATGGTATGCTGACGTGCTAGTCCCAAATTTTTTGCAATACTACTTTGACGGCCCCAGGGTAGGGAAATCTTTCGGCGATTTTTTTGCTTTTGATTTGCTGTAACTGTTGCTGTTGTTGTACTTTGGGAAAAATCAAAGGGATTTGATATGGATTTCTCAGCCAATGGATCACTGGTGGGAGTTACTACATTTGAAGGTGACGACGTGCTATACATACATACATTTACAGCTTCCTGAGAAGGTGTTTGTGCCGTTAGCGAAGGATTCGATGGCGATTCTTCGCCTGAAGCCGAATTACCCGATGTTGTTGAATTGCCATCCGTACTGCGGCAGGAAAACTTGTCTTTGATTTTACCGCTCACTGAATTTGTCGGCTCGGAATTATCTATGCTATGCAATCGTTCAATAAAAAAGTTCTTGACACTCTTCATGGTGTCCTTTTAAAGCATGTGATGTAATGATTTTACAAGGACGGCAAGTAAATAATATGTTGGCATAAAATTGGTGTTGCTTTATTTGTTGTTGTTGTTAGTTAATTTTCTAATCGGTAATCACATAAATTTCATCACAGGCACAATCACTCAAACTTAAGGCTAAACATTGTTTTTATATATAAAACTCAGTCGTTGGCATTTGAATGTAAAATAAAGTAAATGGGGATTTGGCATCACGACTAGACATGTTGTGCTGTCCCTTTTCCAAAAGCATTTTACGGAATTTTCAATTATTCACAATGTTTAAAAATATTTTAGTATTTAAAATTATTTTTTAAAATTTAAAATTATTTTTTATTTTCTTTTCTTTCATACTCTGGAAATTAAAATTCTGCATAATTGCCAGTTCCAAAGGAAGTATGGATTTTCGTAGGAAAAGCCATGAACAACCATGCACGCACACACACAAACAATTGTTTTTTTTTCACTGCTTCCTTTTTTTATCTTAAAGAGCCAATTTATTGTGCACACTTAAATTTAAAATAAAATTAAGTGATTAAATTATTATATGTAGCACTTTAACACACATTTTGCAAATTGGTTTCGCAAATTAAATATATTTTACTTTCGTGTAAATATTTATCTTCCAATTGCATCCTCGTCGCAGCGTTTGTAAACACTCGTCATAATATTCAAAATCATCAAAACCGAGACAGCAGGTGTATTATAGCAAAAATGATTGTATGAACAACAAAAAATGAATAAATAAAATGAATAAATAAAAAAGTTAACATTGTTCACTCTCTTGTCGTGTTTCTATTTGTTGCTTTAATTTTTTTTGTTCGTGTTTTATTACATTAATTAAATATGTAGAAAATAGATTTTACCACAATTCATTGGAATAATAAACCACTAACATTTATTTATTTTTTATTTTATTTATTTTTTTGATAATAAATATAGAATTGCATTGAAACAATAGAGTGGAATTAATTAGTAACAAAAAAAGTCTTAGTATTTAACTGCACAAGTGTTTTGCACGAGTGTTTACATTCTTACACTGCACAGTGGGGCCATTTAGTGCAGTAAGTGAGAAAATACAAACAGATCCTGAGATATTATTAGAGATAATGGGAAATTAAACACACAAAAAGAACAACAAAGGAATAGCTATGGCGCACAGTGGAACGGTTTTACATCATTACATTGCACAGTGGGGACATTTAGCGTAATAAGTGAGGAAATACAAATACATCCTAAGACATGGTTGGATGTAATGGAAAAAAAAGAACAACAAAGGAATAGCCATGGAGCACAGTGGAACGGTTTTACATCATTACATTGCACAGTGGGGACATTTAGCGTAATAAGTGAGGAAATACAAATACATCCTAAGACATGGTTGGATGTAATGGGAAATTAAAAAAAAAGAGCAACAAGGGAATAGCCATGGTGCACAGTGGAACGGTTTTACATCATTACATTGCACAGTGGGGACATTTAGCGCAATAAGTGAGGAAATACAAATACATCCTAGGACATGGTTGGATGTAATAGGAAATTAAAAAAAAAAAGAACAAGAAGGGAATAGTCATGGCGCGCAGTGGAACGGTTTTACATCATTACATTGCACAGTGGGGACATTTAGCGCAATAAGTGAGGAAATACATATACATCCTAGGACATGGTTGGATGTAATAGGAAATTAAAAAAAAAGAACAAGAAGGGAATAGCCATGGCGCACAGTGGAACGGTTTTACATCATTACATTGCACAGTGGGGACATTTAGTGCAATAAGTGAGAAAATACAAATACATCCTAAGACATGGTTGGATGTAACAGGAAATTACAAAAAAAGAAAGAACAACAAAGGAATAGCCATGGCGCACAGTGGAACGGTTTTACTAAAGGGAATCAATAAAATTTATTGCATCCAATTAAGAGTTTTCAAATTTGGTACATGCACTTTGTGGATTTAAATAGAAGAAACGTGCCGAATTTCATTTTTATACCCTCGAAAAAAGAATTGGAGAGCATATTCACATTCGCAAGCGAAATGTCCTTCTAAGACCCCATATAGTATAACACTGTGGAACAAATTCAGGTTAGGAAAAGTTAGGTCGATTTTGAGAGTGAGGGGTTAAAAAAGAGGCTATATTAGAAGACCCGTATCGCGGCGTCTTCGAAGGTCGATTAAAAAAATTTGAACGAACATAAACAAACGCCGCGATACGGGTCTTTTAATTTAGCCTCTATTTTCACCCCTCACTCTCAGAATGGACCTAACTTTTGCTAACCTGGTGGCAAATTACGATATTCGATATCGATTGAAATTTGTATTTAAAATGTATGGAAATTGTGATTGATATCCAATGCGGTAATTTGGCACCTGAATTTGTTCCACAGTGTAATGGGTGATTTTTTATGAATTAGTTTTTCGGGCTGGCAGCACTGTTTGGTAATTCTGTCCAAACGACATCTGTGATAGAGAAACTCACAAACGAGCAACGACTGCAAATCGTTGAAATTTATTATCAAAATGGCCCTACAACAGCTCGACGGAAATCCACTGTTTTATCGAAAAATTTTGCTCAGCAATGAGGCTCATTTCTGGGTAAATGGATACGTAAACAAGTAAAACTGTCGCATCTGGGTGAAGAATGGTGGCATCATCGGTCCATTTTTCTTTAAAGACGACCGTGGAAGAAACGTCTCCATCAACGGTGAACGATATTGGGCCATGATACGCGACTTTTTTTGCCCCCAATTGGCTGAGTTGGACTTAATGGATATGTGGTTTCAACAAAACGGTGCCACATGCCACACAGCTCGTGAAACAATGGATATATTGCTGGAAGAATTTGGTGAGCAGTTCATCTCTCGAAATGGCGCTGTGAGTTGGCCGCCAAGATCATGTGATTTGAGGCCTCTTGACTATTTCTTGTCAAGTCGTTGGTCTATGTGGACAAACCAAACACGATTGAAGCCTTAGAGTATAACATAACGCGTGTTATTCATGGAATACAGGACGACATGCTCGAAAAAGTGGTGTAAAATTGGATCTTACGAATGGACCATTTGAACCTGAACCGCGGGCAACATTTACATGAAGTTATTTTTAAAAAGTATATGGCAAAGACCAATTTATCGATTCCGATAAAAATTTTAAATATGTATATGATGCAAATTTATTAGATTTTTAAAAAAATTAAGCTTAAAAAATCACCCGATATATATTCTTAATTAGTGATTAAATCGAAGACGATCTAGCCATGTCCGTCCGTCCTTCCGTCTGTGGAAATCACGATTCAGTCCAAACGAAAAGTGCTAGACTCTTGAAATTTGGCAGAGATACATTTTAAAGGATAGCACAGGTCAAGTTCGTAAATGGGCTGAATTGGGCCAGAAGGGAAAAAGTTCCCCTAAGAAGAACTAAAACAACCTCTAAGAAACAACATAATTTTTAAAGTTTTTTTTTGTAATTTTGTTACAATGATATATTTTTATATTCAAGCAAAGCCTTGAACTTGCAACCCAGAAAATCAGAAAAATCCATTTTTGCACCCCGCCCCCTTTAGTGGGCATTAAAGTTACATATTACATGGAAAAATAGTGTAAATATTTAACATTGTATATAATTATTGTATAATTTAAGCCTCCATTTTTCACAAAAAAAAAAAAAAAAAAAAAAAGGTTTTAAAGTTTTTATGACGAAGCTGAGATATGCTCTGATCTTTTTCCGCCCTCCCTCCCCCCAAATTTTCCACATAGATAAATGTTTTTTATTTCTCAAAAATTTATGTTTTATATCAAATGTGATATGTCTCTCCCAGGCAGAATGACCTCAACAATCCCTGATCTTCCTCTGCCCTACCCTCCCCGCATCTTTCCCCACTAAATGACCCTATCAAAAAAAAAAAAAAATTTTACACTTAGTAATCCCAAAAATTGTCTTTTTAGCAAAGGTGAGAAGTCTCCCCCTACGGCCCCCACCGGAGTGACCTCAACAAAATAAATTTTTTATTTAATAAATATTTTTAGGGTATTTAAGATTCGACCCGGTCGAATATAACGTTGTTACTTATTTTAAATAGACAGGAAAATAGTTAAAAAATTATTTATATTTCGCCAGCTGATGAGATAGAATCTATAAACTTCCTCACTTTCTCTTGAAATAGTTAGCATTTTGTTTTCTTAAGTTCTTCTTATATTCGTAAACTTAATTTAAATAGCTTGTTGGCAAAGGTACTTTGAGATTTTTGCGTGTCTAGTTTGTTTTGTATGTAGCATATGTACGTGACAAGATATTTGTCACAGGAAAGTTCAAACTTCATGCGAATATAAAAAAAGAGCCAGTATACATAAATATTTAATAATTTTTTATGAATTTTAAAGTTTAGGAAGGGAAAAATGTTCTCGCACAGATACAGCATTATATTTTTGAAACGAACTTATAAATTACATACACGATTCAAGTGGCACGTAATAAATTTCAATATTTTGTTCAATGTCAATGAAAATGAAAAAAGAAAATTATCAAGGCAAAATGAAAATAAATATTTTTTTTGTCTGCTGTTCCTTCATTAGGTGCTTTTTTTCTCCACATTTGTGGAAAATTTTTGATTCGTATGTTATAAATGCTAAATACACACGAAGCGAAACGTGTATAATTTTTATTACATTATCTATCTCGCTTGCAAAATGTACGCTTTTCAATTAATCGGTTAATCGCTCGATTAATTAATCGGATTTTTTTTTAAATCGGTTAACCGATTAACGAAAATTTTTCAATACTTAACTTAATAAAAATACAAAATTAAAGCTTATGCATATATATATATATATATATATATATATATATATATATATATATATATATATATATATATATATATTGGTCATTTTGAGATTTTGAAAAATCAGTCAAAACAAGTAAGAACTTTATATTCGACCGTGTCGAATTTTAAATACTCTCCAAATATTTGGTAAATAAATTAAAAATGTTTAACCTGCTGGATCAGAGTTGCTTTAAGAAATTTTTGTGCCCAATTTGAACACTAGAGTTTTGAAATTGGGTATGTAATTCGATTCGAAACGTAAATTGTTAAAAAAAGATGATTTTAACATACGAGATTTGAAACCTTTTTATTTCGAATCGAATTACATAATAACACCACTGGACTTGACTGATAAGTGGTTTTAACAAGACGGTGCCACATACAACACAGCACGCAGGTCAATTGGCCGTCTAGGTCGTGTGATTTAATGCTATTACGACTATTATTTGTGGGCCTATGTTAAGTCTGATATATGTATATAGGGACAAGCTCACAAAGTTTGATGCACTGGAAGCCAATATTGAAGAATTTATTCATGTGATATCGGCCGATATCTTGGAGACAGTATTCTGAAATTGAAACCAGCGTATGAATCATTTGAAATGAAATCATTTTAAACATTGAATTATTTAGGTCATTCTATGGACTCAAATAAAGATTTCAAACATTTCATTGAATATTATGTTTTCTTCTTTAAATCAAATCCGAAAGGTTTCAAAAAATCACCCATTATAATTTATTATGTCATTACTTTACCCTTTTATTTTGTAAAACTCACTGTTTGTATTGTGCTGTATTAGAAAAAAAAACTCTTTTCTTGAAGGAAATAAAACTATCACAGGTTTCTTATCAAATCGAATCCTTAGATATTTTATTAAGTCATTTATTAAAGTATTATAGGCATTTACCAAATTATTAATCAACAATTTAATTAACTAATTCCTTATATTCAATTACACCATCACAGCATCTCCCTTAAGGCCATATCAGACGCTTGTATGGTTTTCACATCACACAGCTTTTGTATATGTGATAGCATCAAAAGCATTGAATTTTGCTTCGGTTAACCGGTGTAACCGAATCGTTTATTAACCAATCGTCTAACTGATTAAATACCCTAGTAAAAATTTAGTTAATTACCGAGAAAATCCCATAAGAGTTGGAAGAAACATAAAATTTATTGCAATTTTCAACCAAGAGTTAAAGGTCAACTCGTATACAAAAGGTATTGGTATTAAATTTACAATATTTACATGCTAACGAGTAAATTAGTTTATAATAAAAACGTATACGCCTTTAAATTTCATTAATGATTGTTTATAACCAGAGTTGCCGTTTTTGGTAGTTTCCTACCAAATTTGGTACTTTTGAAATGCGTTGGTAGGTTGGTAGGTTGTGTCGTGAATTTGGTAGTTTTTTTCAATTTCAGCTTTAATATTTTTTTCACGCTAATCAGCTTTCATCCATGCATGATTTTTAATAATCAGCTTTCATCTATGATTGCTTTTTGATTTTTAGTCATCAGTTTTTGTATGCATCATAGAGGCGACAGTAATAACAAGTGGCAACAAGTGAATAATATTATGTCGTGCAAGGGAATGATAAATAAGACTGATTCGCACTATATACATATGGTCAGCAAAAAGAGACTTTAAAAAATAAACCTTTTTCCAAATAAACATTTAAGATTTTTACTTTTATTAATTTATAATGTTTGCTTAAGCAAAAGGTCAATTATTTTTTAATTTTTATATAAAAATTATGTTTTTATTCCAATATTTCGCCACTTCTTTGTGTAGCTTCTTCAGGGATATATAAAATTGTGTAATTTGATATAAAAATTAAAAAATAATTGACCTTTCGTTTCAATAAACATTATAAATTAATATAAAATAAGGTCGAAGAATTTTATAATATAAATTTTTACTTTTACTAATGAAGTCTTATTTATTTTTTTACTTAAAATATTGTTTCTTTTACAAATGAATTGTTATTTCTTTTTATAAACATTGTTATGTATAAACTTGTTTTGTTTTTTTTAATAAAGTTTATTTTTTTTATAACTGCTTATTTTATTTTTTGGTAGGTAAACATGCCATTTGGTAGTTTTTGAAATTAAATTTGGTAGGAAAAAAAAATTTTGAGTGGCAACCCTGTTTATAACAACAGGAAAACAATGTTTTTTGTATAGAAAATGTACAAAATCTAAACCAATTGTTGTTTGAATGAATTTATTAAACGTTTTGTCTTGTCGTGCAGGCATACAAACTCCTAATGTTGTCATACGACACGAAGCCAGTCAGCCAGCCAGCCAGCCAGTCAGTTATTAATTATATTTATTTATGCATGTAAATAACCAGTAGGTACTGCAAAATGTAGAGAGGGATGATAATAATTTGTAGCTGCTGCTTAAACCACCACTTTGTATTATATTTTCAAAGTAGGTTGTTGTATACACCAATACCTCACTTTGCGTCGTGCTTACGTTAAAAAAAAAAAATCCCGACTCAAAGTGAATTATGATTTTCTATAGCCAATTATGTAAAGTTCGAATATAGGTTTGAGGGTTACGAAAATACTACTTTTTAAAAAAAAATTTTAACAAAGTAAACATTTAAAAAACAATAACATAAAATTTTATTACTTATGCTAGAGTTAATGTCGACGCCGTTGACGGCGTTTCAACGCCGAAAAAGTTGAAATAGATTGAACTTTTACGGCGTTCCAACGCGTTGAGATTAACTGCTCGCATACAATTTCATACGATTCAACTTTTTTTTACATTTGACGCCGTCGACGACGTCGACATTAACTCTAGCATTAAAAAAAAAACAATTAAAAATGTTATATTCGACCGGGTCGAATGTTAAATACCCTCCAAATATTTAGCAAGTAAATTTAAAACGTTTAACTTGGCGGGACAGAGTTCCTATAAGACATTTCCGTACCCAATTTAAAATCTCTATTTTGACAGAGTCATTCCGGGAAGGGCCGTGGGAGAGACGTTTCACCTCTACAAAATCAGAGAACATCTCAAGACTTAAGGAATTTAAGGAAAAATTGTTCAATATTTACACTATTTTTGCGCCCAGTAAAGGGGGCGTTGACGTACGAAAATAGACTAAATCATGTTTTCCACAGACGAACGTATGGGCATTGCAAGACCGTCTAAAACTTCATCACTAATCAAGAATATATTTAATTTATGGGGTCCAATTCTCTTTGGAGGGTATTAAAACTGTATTTTGGCGGGGTGGCTTTGGCAAGGGCTTTGGGGGAGACATTTCACCTTGGTCATAGAACTTTAAAAATGAATGTTTGGGATCATTAAATACAAAAATTAATTTTTTTTTATAGGGTCATGTAGGAGGCAAAGGGGGAGGAGGGGGTAGGGCAGAGTAGTACCAGATTACGTCTCAGCTTCGTCATTAAACCTTAAAAATTTTATTTTTAATGGATGTGGGCTTAAGTAAAACACTTTGTTAAATTTTTACACTATTTTTGCATATAATAACGCCCACTAAAGGGGGCGGGATTCAAAAAATATTATTTTTATTTTATGGCTCCAAGTTTAACGCATTGGACCTTCTTTGACTTAAAAATATATCATTTGCTTAACAGAATCACGAAAAAACTTTAAAAATTATGTTCTTTTTTAGATGTTAGTTTAGTTCTTCTTAGGGGAAATTTTTCCCCTCATGCCCGATTTAGCCCATTTCCGAACATAACCTGTGCTATACTTCAAAATATATTAATACCAAATTCCTAGAGTCTAGCACTTTTCGTTTGGACTGAATCGTGATTTCCACAGAAGGACGGACGGACATGCTCAGGTCGCTTAGATTTCATCACTGATCAAGAATATATATACGAGTACTTTATGCGGCCTCAGATGGATATTTCGCTGCGTTACAAACGGAATGACAAAGTATCCTCCATATTCTTTTTTGGAGAGCATAAAAAAAAATAAATTAAAAGCTCAAACCCAAAACAACGCAACTTCCAGAATCTGGTGCCAAATTACGGCATTCGATATCGATCGAAATTTCAATACAATTTAAATGGAAATTTCGATCGATATCGAATGCCGTAATTTGCCCCCTGTACTGCAACTTCGAAAAAATAAAAACGCGAAACGAAAGGACGCAAAACGAGGTATTGGTGTAATATATAATAAATACTTGTAAGTGTTTCTATTAAAGGAAATATGATATTTTAGGTGGTTAGAAGAGATTAGTATCTCTGACACATTAAATATTTAAGCGTATAAGAAAATATTGAAGTCGTTTTATTGTTGACAACATATGGATCTGTTCACATATTACGTAACTTTTCGCAAACCATTTAATTGGTTGTTAACGACTTTAAACCTGTAGTACAGAGGTCGAGGGACAGGGTCGATTCCAGCTTGTATGTATTCTAAAAAAATTTCAGAACATATAATGCTGTAATGTGAATTTCGAAACTTTTAGTTACTTCACCAAAATAAGATTTCGGTCTTAAATTTCATAATATCCGTGGCTAACGTATGGAATTTTGTAAACGTTCCTTTTTTATTGTGATAAACGAACGACTCGAAGTTTTTTGTGTATAAGGCGTGTTTTTTTAGAGCGCTAGAGCACCAGAGCAACGCGTGCAAATTGTTGAAATTTTTAATCAAAATAATTGTTGTATTTGTCAAACTCATCGTGCACTTCTTCCATTTTATGGCGTACATAATCGTCCTTCAGAGCGCGTTTAATGCGAAGAACAATTTTTTTCGGACCCCCTTTACTGTTACTGACAGATGGGCCTTCCGTGTGTCGCCGAACAGTGCGCACTGAAGAAGTTGTAGCCGCTGTACAGTGAAGCATTGAAGATGATCCTAATCAATTAATTCGTCGGCGTTCTCAGCTACTGTGGTTGTGTCCTTCCACTTTATGGACGATTTTGACGTTGACAAATAGTTACAGAATAAGGAGAGTTAATATAATAATTGCACATGATTCAGAGTAAAGACACCAACCAAGCAGTCAGTCTACAGACTGATTTAAGTGCGGAATTGTCAATTTCGATTCTGATTCTTTTTACGCAATAACAGTTAATGGCCTTTCAACTAAAAAAACACACACACATGCTTTTAATACTGCCGACATACACACACATACCACTCTGTGAGTGCCCAAAGTTTATAAACTTTATATTAAATATTCCGATATAATCACACGAAATTTCCTTCAAGAAAGTTTTATCCAGACGTGCGTGCGTCTCAGATGTTACTACTCCAACAAATTTTGTCTAAGCAATTTTTTACTTATTTATTTATATGCAATTTGATTAAAAAAGTTGGTTCACATCGCTGCCCCCCACGCTCTGGCATTCACGTAGAATCAAGATGATTTCGCTTTGCGGAAGGTTACAACAGAACTTTTTTATTTTTTGAAAAGCAAACACATATTGGTAACAAATCATCAAATATATATTTGATTAATGATTTATTTATAGGTAAAGACGTATGTACATACATATGTACTAGTATTTACGACTAGATATAGACCCTTATCATCCTAATTAAATAGAAATGATACTCATAAATTTGCAAAAAGCTACAACTGTTTTGCAAAGCTTACAAAAGTAATTTCACACAAGTATGAATGTGCAATCAGTACAGTGGCGAGTAAAAGAAGACATCCAATACATAATTGATAAGCGTTTAATAATATTTTTAATAAAATTTGGTTTCAGCCCTAGAAGATAAATAAATAGCGCAATATAAAAAAAAATCTACAGCTTTTTTTTCAAAATCTATTTTGGCAAGTAAAATTGTTAAAAAAAATTGCTTCACAATTTCTAAAATTTTTTTTTTTCTGTTTCGGCAAGTACAATCGTCCAAAAAATTAGTGTAAGACCAAACATCCGACTGTTTTTATGAAATAAAAGGAATAATAATTAATTTGTGTAACGAAATATCGGAATAAAAAAATCAATGAGTGTTCGAACTCACGGGCGATGTGTTAACACCTTTTTGTTTATTTATTTTATATTAAACCCACAAAAAACAAAGAGAATGCAAAGCAACAGACAAATGTACATACATACATTGTTATGTTTGTACATAAGCTACATACGTTGCTGTCTTGCTATCTCATTTTTATATATGTACGTATAACCACGTCACTATTCTCTTTGCTATGCATAAGACAAAACCGAAGATCAACATAAAACACTTTTTTTTATATTACTCCAAATTAATACTCCGAATTAAAACACTTAAATCTCCGCTCGCCGATATCGGATCGCCTTAATTTTTGGCCTAAACTCTTTGTCGAAACCCGCACTAGCGTTTTAATCCAAAAACTAATAAAATCGGCTATGAATTTCCGTAGAAAATCGCGTGGGAAAATTATATGAAAATCGCCCAATAATCACTTTCAATACCGACTGCCAAGCAACAACAATAAACAAACAAACTCTTACACTTACACTTGCGTATGTATTGAAACTGATAGTTTACTACCCTAGAGGCGCGCGTATAGATATTAACACATCAAAAATATTTTTATAGAAAACAGATGATTTCAGTGCTTAGTAATTTAAAAAGTTAGTTTTAAAGTGATATCGCCTTTCCGAGATGAACCACTAGGGTCCGAGAAATTTAATTATTAATTTATCTAACAATTTAACGGTTTTATAGGACTTAAGCCACGTTCACATCTTTCAAATATTTCGTAACGATTTTATTTCTGGTTTAATTTTATAATTTTGGGAATTTTTTTCAAAATTGACCATTTGCCTAGTTGGTAAACAATTCAGTGTTGCATCGTTATATCGTTTCATTTGCCGGACATATACAAGAAATATTTAAGAAACGTTTGTTAAAAAATAGTGGTTACGCTTATTTTTCCAAATATTTGATTAAAAATTGATCGGAATTCATCATACGTTTTCAAAACAATCGTTTTCTTAAAAAAGTAATAAATGTGGACACTAGCCTTTCATTTTATTTTAAATGTTAAACAAATGAGTCTTATTTTAGAAAAAAGTATATTGAGCATCGGTACGCCTCCAATGTTCCCAGATCAGAGCACATTTCAGCTTCGTCATAAAAGCTTTAAAATTTAATTTTTAAGGAATGTAGAATTAAATTATACAATTTGTTAAATATTTACAATATTTTTCCATGTAATATGTTACTTTAACTCCCATTATTGGGGGCGGAGTCCAAAAGAGGATTTTTCTGATTTTCTGGACTGCAAGTTCATTTGGTTTGGACCTTCCCTATTATTTACTTAACAAAATTACAAAAAACTTTAAAAAGTATGTTGTTTTTAGAGGCTGGTTTAGTTCTTCGTAGAGGAACTTTTTTCCCTCTGGCCCGATTCAGCCCATTTATGAACTCGACTTGGACTATTTTGCAAAATTTATCTGTACCAAATTTCAAGGGTCTGGCTTTTTTTCGTTTGTACTTAATCGTGATTTCCACAGACGGACTAGATCGTCTTAGATTTCATCGCTGATCAAGAATATATATACTTTATGGGGTATAGAATTTTTCATTCACTCCAAAGATATTTACCCCCTTATTCATAAATATTATGAGAGGCTTATAAGAGTGTAATAGAGCAAATTTCATACGAAATTTTGTTTTATTACGCTGTTATTAGACTCTCATAATTTTTATGAATAAGGAGGTTAATAAATAGACAAGAAGCAATATCCACTTTTTTGCACCACTGTATGCACTCGTACTTATATATGTATGTATGTACGTGTGATATTTATTTATTTATTTTTTGTTGGCCCATAAAAAAAAAGTCATTACTTGACACTTAAATTCAAAAATACTATAAAATATTCAGGGATTTTTATCTGTCAACTTAATGGAGTTTTTTTTTTGTTGTCAAAAGATAAGTTACATAAAGATGTTAAATGAAATCGAGTATGATTGTGATATTTTGTGTTTTGTTTTAATTTTTGCAAATATACATACATACATGTATATGTATGCATGTGCTTATATATTATAATTTTCATTTGCCTTTAAGTATGTATCCAACTTCGTATATACTGACAATTGTGTGTGTGTGCATGTTTCAAAATTGCGAAGATGTTTTTACTTTTACATTTAATTTGTATTGGTTTTGTGTTGTTGTTGTTGCTTTTGTTGTATTTAGATTTGTTTTACTTATTGATAAACACTGAAGTAATATCTTTGAATTACAAACAATTTCATATAGAATTTTCTTCATCCACTACTTGTTTTAGGGTTATACGAGCGAATGTGTGTGTTGTTATGTGTTTTATAGGACACATTTATTTATTTATTTATTTATTGTTAAGATTATTTTTCTAATTTTTTATATCGTCTCCCCTTTAGTAGATATTTAAGCACACATTTTTTTTCTATTATTATTTAAGGTTATAGATTAGATATGTGAGTTTGAAAGAAAAATATAAAAACAAAACAAATCTTGTTAATAATTTAACATTTAAATTTTTTTCATTTATCTAAAATGTGCTATTATTTTTTGAAGAGCTTTTCAATTGAGAATAGTTCACGAAATGAATTTAGTCCGTAGTAATAGTATTTTGTAGATATTTGTCCTTTGTGACAGACAGTTTTATAGAGTTGACCGACCGACCGACCGTCCGACCAACTGTCCTTTATATTTATAGAGAGAAAGAGACAGTAAGAGAGGCAGCTAGGTTTTAAGAACTGTGTTATCGAACGTCCGAGGACGGATAAATTAAAATTTGTTTACAATTTAGCAAATTTCAACCTTTCGCAATAAACGGTGAGTGGCGACTGGAAGTACTTAACAGAAGTGTTTAGTTGTTGTTGACGGTAGCGTTTGGCTTTTTTATTATTATTATTATTTGTTTCTCTTCTGGGAATATTGCCAATAGGTACAATGTTATACATACTTATATGTACTCGTATATGAAAAATTCTTATAAGAGTTCGGCTGCACGCTAAAAGCTTTCAAATAGTATTGAAAGCTTCACGTCAAATAATAGAAAGACTGCTTTTAGTGTTAATATAAGAGAACAACATTTAGTTAATAAGTAAGAGTAGCGTGTTCGGCTGTGTCGAATCTTGTATACCCTTTAGCAAAGCATGACATACAATCACCCCTAGCGTATATAAAAGTGGAATTTTTGTTCACGTGAAATTTTTATTCCACTAAAAAGAATTAGAGGGTATATTCATTTAGTCATTCCGTGTGTAAAGCACCGACATATTCCTCTAAGAGCACATAAAGTATATACACTCTTGATCAGTGATAAAATCTAATACGATCTAGCCATGTTTGTCTGTCTCTCCGTCTGTCTGTAGAAATCACGATTCAGTCCAAACGAAAAGAGCCAGAACTTGGTATAAATATATTTTGAAGGATAGCAAAGATCAGGTTCGTAAATGTGCTGAATCGGGCCTGAGAGGAGAAGAGTTCCGCTAAGAAGAATTAAACCAACATCTAAAAAGCAACATAATTAATTTTGTTAAGTAAATGATATATTTTTATGTTACAGAAAGTCCAGTGTTGAGCTTAGTCATAAAATCAGAAAAACTAATTTTTGGACTCCGCCTCCTTAAGTGGGCGTTGACGTAAGATATATATATATATATTTTTTTTTGTAGGAATAGCACCAGCAATGTAGGGATTACCCCTACATATGCAATGCATTGCGCCGGAACTGAAAACGAGGGCATAGTATTGAGGGGACAGATTAGGAAAGATGAGAAGATAGACATTTTTTTTGTAGCTATTTCAGCCTGTTTTTACTTCGCCGGCTAATTTTTGCTACAGGGCCGATGAAGGTGGGTTCTGTTACTCTGCTTTTAGTACATGATAGTGTCAGTCGCTGCCAATTATGTTCAGTGACCAGTGACTATGCCTTCATCATTGAAACAGGCCGGCAACAACTAACACAACCACGCACTAATGCTGATCAGAAGAATTCAACACAATATTTCATGACTCAGTGCGGGCTCGAACTCAGGACCCTGCGTTTCATAGTCTCGTGTTCTACTACTACAGCCAACAGCACCCACTTCTGTGGGTGCTGTTAAAAATAGCACCCACAAAAGTGTACATTTTTAAGAAATTGTATTCATTAAGTCTACATTCCTTAAAAATTAAATACTAAAGCTTTTATGACGAAGTTGAGATGTTCTCTGGTCTCCCTTTGCCCTACCGCCGATCCCCACCACTGCCCCCCAAATAACACTATAAAAAAAATTGTGCATTTAATAACCCCAAAATTAGCTTTTTAGTGTTTTATGGCAAAGGTGAGATGCCTCCGGCACGTCTCCTCCCGGAGTGACCCACACAAAATATAGTTTTTATTTACTAAATATTTGAAGGGTATTTAAGAGTCGACCCGCTCGAATATAGCGTTCTTCCTAGTTCTTATTATTTGTGTTTTTACAGAATTTCAATAAAAATTTTGAAGCATTAATTTAACACCTACTTTTGCTACTTATCGGAAAACTTTAGAAAATCGATTTTATATTAAACCAGGTGGATATAATTAATTCGAGTTCTCCATTTATAAGCGCACAGAGTATATATTACTTTACAGAGTCGCACAGGAATGACAACTTGGCTTTTGTTATTAAATATTAGCACTATGTACATATTCACACATTTGTATTTCAGAAAAGGTTTGCATGCCTGAATTTTCACGTGAAAATGCAGGCATGCAAAGTTTTGTACAGTCATCAAAATATGTAAATAATTATGTATGTATGTGTGTATATCAGAAAATAAGCAAAACAAAAAAACATAACAAAATTTCTTTCTCATAAAAAACAATTTGATAAAAAATGCCAACAATTTGCTAAAACATTTGCTTATAAAAAAATGTGTAGGCGCGGTGGAAATGCGTTTTTAAATTATTAAAATATTTTTTTTTTTACAAAAATCGAATTTGACTATAAATTTGGAATATATACAAATAATTAAAGCGTATTTTTTTAAGAGTATCACAACAACAGAGCAACGCGTGCAAATTGTTGCAATTTTTAATCAAAATAATTGTTGTATTTGTCAAACTCATCTTGCACTTCTTCCATTTTATGGCGTACATAATGGTCCTTGCGACCACGGCTAATTTGAAGAACAATATATCGTTTTCGTAAAACATTTACTGTTACTGATAATGTACATCCCGGCGTGAGACGCCGAACAGTGCTCACTGAAGAAGCTGTAGCCGCTGTACTGGAAAGTATTGAAGACCATCTTAATCAATCAATTCGCCGCCGTTCTCAGCAAGTGGGGTTGTGTCCTTCCACTTTATGGAATTTTTTTTTTTAGTTGTTGAAAACTGGTGACTCAGATTGCGCCTTCTACGCGCCAGCCATGGCGGCCACATGGCAGAAATCATATTTATGCTAGGAACACGACTGCGACGAACGACGAATTTTTGGTCGCGAATATTCGTCGCCAAAAATAAAACTCATTGGTGTATATGAAAATGCACACAATCGTTGTGTTGGTCGAAATTCGTCAGTTGAAATAGATTTATTTCTAATTGTTTCGTCAGCGAACGACGAACAAAACAGTATCAGGTGACCAAGTTTTATATAATCGAACTGGTTTTTTTTTTGTGGAAAAACATAGTACACTACTGTATTGTTGCATGAAGCATGAAAATTTTCAGTGTATACTAAAAATGCATTCAACAATTCACAAAAATTTATCATCCGGACGTTATTTTATTAATTTTCAACCCTTTTTATAATATAGTATTTCTTTATATATCCTACTTTTTCATATGGTCACCCCATCAGCTGTTAAATGAAAAGAATAATTTATTTACAGAAAAAAAATTTTCCGAAAATAGTTACAAAAAGGAATTTGTTCTGGAAAAAAATGGACAGCACCGGGGTAATTACTGCATGTCTAAACAATCTGGCATCAGAGAGTTTGTTCATTATTTTAATTTATTCGTCGTTATTGTGTTTCATACGACGAATTTATACAGCAAATTTTTGCCAACGAATTCGTCGTACTGAACGAAATTCGTCGTCCGTCCCAGTTGTGTTCCTACCATTAAACATTAATTTCATAAAATTTTCTTTCCAATAAAGCCCATTTCATTGATATTAAGAATATATTTCCTTGTTTTATTATGATTTAAACTTGTGACACCTTCGTCGGCCCTGTAGCAAAAATTAGCCGGCGAAGTAAAAGGTTGAAATAGCTACAAAAAAACTGTCTATCTTCTCATCTTTCCTCATCTGTCCCCTTAATACTATCCCTCGTTTTCAGTTCCGGCACAATGCATTGCATATGTAGGGGTCATCCCCTGAGTGCTGGTCCTACTCCTAAAAAAAAAAAAAAAAAAAAAAAAACTTGTGACACTCTATAAAAAACACCCTTTATATATAATTATAGCACAATTGACGCAAATAATGTGTAGATATGTGTATGGAAATATATACATATGTATATACGTATGTATGTATGTATGTATGTATGTTTATCTAACATTTTCACTGGTAAAGAAATTTCTTAGAATTTGCGAAATGCTCTCTCGATCATATGCTTACAACCACTTAAATTTCAGTTTTTAATAGGCCATAATTTTTTTTTGTCGCCGAACAATTTTTTTATATAAAAATTATTATTTAAAATTCTTCATAACCACAGTACATGAGCTGTTGCATGAATCTCTTGCCTGGACACCAGCTGCAACCAGATTTTTGGTGCTGAACGAGACGTATTTCGCAATATTTTTCTTTTTTCAATTGGGACCCTTTTTATACTCTCCAAGAAAAAATTGGAGATTATATTCACTTTGCTATTCCGTGTGTAACGCAGTAAAATATCCCTGTAAGAAACGGTCTCGCCATGTCAGTTCGTTCGTTCGCCCTTCTGTGGAACTCACGATTCAATCCAAATGAGCCAGACGCTTGAAATTTGGTATAGATAAATGTTGAAGGATAGCACAGGTCAAGTCGGTAAATGGTCTTAATCGGGCCAGAGGGAAAAAAGTTCCCCCAGGAAGAACTGAACCAACCTCTAAAAAACAACATAATTTTTAAAGTTTTTTTTTTAATAATTTTGTGAAGCAAATTATATATTTTTATGTCAAAGAAGGTCCAAAGCGAAAATCAGAAAAATCCATTTTTGGACCCCGCCCCCTTTAGATGGCGTTGAAATAACATATTACATGGAAAAATAGTGTAAATATTTAGATTTTAGGACTAAGCTGAGATGTTTTCAGATCTGCCTCTGCCCCCCTCTTTGTCCCCTAAATGGCCCTATAAAATTTTTTTTTCATTAATAGCCCCAAACATTTACTTTTTAGTGTTTTATGGCAAGGTGAGGTGTCTCCCCCCACGGTCCCTCCCAGAGTGACCTCTACAAAATAGAGTTTTTATATACTAAATATTTGGAGGGTAATTAACATTCGACCCGATTGAATACATATTACATTCTAGTTGTTTTACAATTATTTCCACAATTTTTAATATCCAAATTTTGTGAATTTTTTAGGAAGATTTATTAGAAAGTGATAGTTTTCTTTTAACAAAATAATTTGAAAGTGTAGATTAATTAAATGCAAAAAATTAAAAAAAAAAAAAAACAAAATGGTTCTACGAAAGTAAAAAAGTCCATTCATTTTTATGAGTTTTGGGAAAAGGAACATTAAATTACAGTTGCATTAAGCTTTAATGACTGCTATTGTTAATTTTATAGTTTTAAGAAAATGTTGTTTTCAATTGTGTAAACATTTTGACTGCCAAGAAAAAATAAAAATTAAGTTAATCTAATCACCTGGTCACGAGTGGGTCCACTGAGGATTTTATTAAACTTTTATTTTTTTGCCACGATATGTCCCAAAGCAATTAAGTTTGTTTTCCAAAAATACATACATATTTAAAATTTCTTTACGCCTATTTATATTTTTAAGCAGAACGTATATGTTATTACATACATATTTACAAGACCCTTCATTTAGTCAAGAAAGAGTAAAAAATTTACTTGTATAATTATGCGAGTATTATAAAAAATATTTTATATTTATTGGACAAAATTTTTATAGAAATTAATCAAAAAGAAGGCTATAAGCATAAAATTCTTTTTATGAATTATTCGTTTAATATATTAACAAATTTATTGTGTCTTCAAATTTTATCTATATTTTTAAAATTTCATTTCAATTGTATATTAAAGCTTTTTGTTTTCCAATTGCCTGCATTATTGTTTTTGTTTTTAAGAGTAAACAAACAACAATAACAGAAATGTTCATGCACACTCATTTGCAGAATTCACATGGAATGTTTACTTGTATGCAAGGACATTTTAAACATTCTCTTCTGTAAACAGAAAATCCAGAAAGAGAATAACTTTGCTGTAACTGAAAGAGCTGAAGAGAAAAATAAACAAAATATATAAACAGCCCTATATTTTATAAAGTAAGTCATACATACAGATACACACACACACACACACAGAAGCAATGGGACTTTTTTTATACATGGATGGGTTTCACACAAACTTGCTACACCGAAAATATCATAATGTTTCTTCTATTAAATCTACTTTTGTTTATCAAAGAATATACAAAAGTTCGTATATACAGGGTGTCTGCCGGGAAGGTATATTACTTTGTTTAATTTTTGATTAAATGAAAGAGAATGGATCTTATATTGATAAATGTTTTATTTAATGTTAGCAATTATGTCTGCTATACAATATACAGATACATATATGTCCGCCTCTGTTAGCCTCACAAATGCGATCCCTTTTGAGCATATTTTTCATTACATTCTCACACATTTCACGCGCTATTTCATTAATTTCATCACGAATATTTTGTTTGAGTTGCTCAAGCGTTTCTGGTTTGTTTGCATAACCCCTGCTTTTTAGATATCCCCACAAAAAGAAGTCCGGAGCAGTCAAATCAGGCGACCGTGGAGGCCAATCAATATCACCGTTTCTTGAAATAACTTGTTGTGGAAAGAGGTCTCGTAGTAATTCCATTGTAATCCTGGCTGTATGCGATGTGGCAGCGAATATTTTTCCATAATAAATTTGCCACGTGTCACCTTCACGACTGCCAAATATCAATTGTCAAGACTAATGTTTACCAAAATGGCGGCAAAAGAAAGTAGTATACCTTTCCGGCGGACACCCTGTATAAAAGTTAGTCCATGATTTCTTTGATAAAGTTTAATTAATTAATTTCTGCGCATTTGTAAGAAACTTTTTGTATGCATCATTTTACATGCATTTCTTTCAGTGTATGTATTTACCTAGCCCAGAAATTTAACAAACTATGTTAATGTGTATAAGAAAAAGGATAACAAATACTTTTTCTGAGAAATCTTAAAAGCTCTTTCAATCATTCAATTTCTTTTTTTATTATTGTTCACATTAAGTTTTAATTTGTAACGTACGTTTTCCTAAATTAATATATTTCATCACATGTTTTACTAAAATTACATTTTAAAGGATAGCACAAGTCAAGTTCGTGAATGTGTTGAATCGGGTCAGAGGGAAAAAAGTTCCCCTAAGAAGAACTAAATCAACCTCTAAAAAACAATATAATTTTAAGAGTTTTTTTTTTGCAATTTTGTTAAGTAAATTATATTTTGTTATATCAAAGAAGATCCAAAGCGTTGAACTTACAGCCAGAAAATCAGGAAACCCAATTTTTGGACCCCGCCCTTTTTAGTAGGCGTTGAAGTAACATATTACATGGAAAAATAGTGTAAATATTTAACAAATTCTTAAATACATTCCTTAAACATTCAATTTTAAAGCTTTTATGACGAAGCTGAGATGCTCTCTGATCTTTCTCTGCCCTGTCCTCCCCCCAAAATGACCCCATAAAATTTTTTTTTTTTACACTTAATAGCCCCAAAAATTTACTTTTTACTGTTTTATGGCAAATCTGAGATGTCTCCCCCACGTACCCTCACGGAGTGACCCCTACAAAATAGAGTTTTTATTTACTATATATTTGGAGGGTATTTAAGATTCGACCCGGTCGTATATAACTTTCGTACTTGTTAAACTTACTTTTATTTTTTAAATTATCTCTAAACCTTAAGAAAGGTTCTATAAAGCGCCAATCCGGCAGCATAGTTTGTGGGAGAACAAATTAACGCCCTATTCATGTACATGCGGAGCGATAGTTTCTCTCTGATAAATATACTGCAAACAACAAAAAAGCATTCAAATTTGCTTTCGTTTACAATAAAAGTACAAC
Organism: Linnaemya tessellans; assembly: GCA_951800035.1. NCBI lineage: Eukaryota > Metazoa > Arthropoda > Insecta > Diptera > Tachinidae > Linnaemya > Linnaemya tessellans. The sequence goes on from OX637535.1 coordinate 9,782,062, forward strand.
AAAGAAACTCTCGTTGGCATTTATATGAACAGTCAGTTTATAAAATGTAAATATTGCCTGAACGATAACAGGCAAAAGGTGGGAGGTGCCTTTTTGTGGGGGGGCAACACTTTCTGTGCAACGAGGTGGTTTAAATTAACTTTTAAGCGCAGTGCTTTGCAATAGCTAACATTCGGTTTGGCTCTACAAAAGATCCTTTATGCTGGTTTATTTACAAACTTATATTAAAAATTGTTGTGTATAAACAAAAGCGTTATTATATGTTTTCAAGAGAGTGACAAAACTTAAGGTTTATTTAAGGCAGAGCGGTAAACGAATGTTGCATATCTAACTTGTTATCAATGTTGAGGTTCTAAAAATTCTATTTTTCTTTTTTAAAAATTTTAATTTTTTTTTTCTTTAAAATTTCAAATAGCCGTAGGTTTTAAAGAAAATTATTTGTAAATCTAGTAAAAAATTGTTTCACCAACAATTCATTACGCAACGTAATAAGTTTTGCATTGTGGGCTTTTAGTCGGTCACGTTCCTTCAAAATTTAGATTTCATGTGAATTGGAACCGGTTCGGTATTTTCGGAAATTTTAAGAAAACTGGATTTTTTTTCAAAAGAGATTTTTGGAACGAAGTTCCTTATGGGACGATGCGAAGGGTGGGTACCCTAACCGGGAAAAAAACGTCCGTAACGTAAGATTTTTTGTTTCTAAATCAATGTTTAAGACGTATGAGTAATACGATTCCATACAAACAAATATTAATCATACGCAGCCGTGGCGTGACAGAATTCAATTTCGTGTGGGAAGAAAATTGATTCTGTATTTTCGTTGGTCGGCGGAAAAAATATAAAAAAAATCTTAATAAAATATGTATACCCGAATAATTATTTTCTCTATACCTCGAATAGAACTTAAAATTAATATTTTTATAATAAGGAACTTTGTTCCTATCCGGTGTCTCACGGCACCACACATCTTTTTTAGAATAACTTTAAAGCGATTCCAAGAGCTAATAAGCTCTTGACAATCATTTCCTGTGAATGGGAACCGCTTCGGACCGGTAGATTTCGAGATATATGACACAAAATAAAAAAATAGTTCAAAAGTGATTTTTTTTTGGAATAACTTTTGAACTGCTTTTCTGATCGATTCCAAAAACTAATCAGGTCGAAAGTTATGATTTAAGAATAAGCGAGAAGTTTCAGGGATGGCATTTAAGGTTAATCGTTTTCCTTATATATTTTTTTTTTAATTTTTATTTTATTTTTTATTTATTTTTGGTCAAGAGAAAGTGCATAACTTTTTAATTTATTGGGCCTTATTACGGTTCTAATTTAATGAAATATTTATTCTCTTACAAACTCTCAAGTTGATTCTAGGACCTTAACAATGTCACATTATAGATGCATTTCCATATTTCAATTGTATTTATATTTTATGTGAAATTACAAATATGTATCATAATTGAAGAATAAAATAATCATTCTTTGACGGCTCTGTGAATACACAACTTGACTTCATCGCAAACATTATGCTGCAAAAAGTGAATGAGTTTCTTTATATACGCGTTTTATGAAATACCCAAGTGAAATGTTAGCATGACCTTTCGTTTGTGTATTTGCTTGCCTCTAGCAAGTGATTTTAATTTTTCGTTTTATTTTGGAATAACCGTTTTCAATAAATTTAAATGTTGTAAATTTTATTTAAATAAAATACACACATACATATATTATTTCCAGTTTATTATATCTAGTCAAATCAGTTTTTCGAAATTTATATACTTATATGCATACATATATAGTATATGACCGTCTAATGGGATATTTTCCAAAAACAAAAACCACTCTATGTTATTCCATGAATCTCAAAATATCTCTATGCCAAATTTCATCTAAATCGGTTCAGCGGTTTGAGCGTGAACATGTAAAAGACAGACAGACAGACGGACAGACATACTTTCATATTAATTATAGTAAGGAAGTTAAGGATAATACTTTTAATTTTGTTGTCTTTACAATACATTTTTATATAGGCCAGGAAGACTTCCAGTGTATTGATATTAAAATAAAAGTAATAAATAAATAGATGAGTACTGCAGCTTTTTTTGCCTTCGTATTTAACAGCAACAATGCAAGCTTTGGCAAGCAACTTTGTTCCAAACATTTTCTGGATTTCATTTAGCAACATGTTGCAATGCATTGCTACGAACATGTGTTTGGAGAAACTGCTTGTGTTTACTAGTATTTTTTATTGGGCTTTAAAGGAATTCGTTGGTATAAAATGCAGTAAATGAGATCATATTATATAAAGTGCTTGGCCACACAATGGCATTAGATATCGTTCTGTTCAGCAATTGCATTTAAAACAAAAACAGAATTGCAGAATTGTTTTGTTTTAAATATTTTCCTAGGACAATTTGTTAAATTTTCCTAAAACTACTGTGGATTAGGTTAAATCGATTTCACAATGTCGACAGAGTTGTTTCTTTTGAAACCAAAGCAATTTATAAAATTTTGTTTTTGTATAAAAAATATATTTCTACGAAAGAAAGAATTCATTCGACATACATTGTGAAATAAGCAGTAAAGACGGATTCAGCCATTGATTTTGAAGAAATTTCTTTTCCGGAGAATAATATTTTTAATGAGAGTTTTTTGCGAAACGATTCATTCATTTAAAAAATTTTATCAAGCAAATCAAAGCTGGCGTATGTAAACAAAATGTATTCGTTTTAAAAAGTGGCAGAACTGATTTTATTTTTACTTTTCTAGGGCGATATATGTATATAGGTATGTCACAAGAGTTCAGTTCCGTTCGGAAACGAAATTGATTAAAATTTTTAGTTCCTCAGAAAACGTTAAACGAAAAATTTTTCGCAATAAAATAATTTTTAATATCATGAACCGATTCACCTAGTGAAATTAAAAAAAAATCATTTCGAAATTTTTTTCCCTTATTTCTTTTTCTTATTCTGAGGAATCAAAATACGAAATCAATTTCGTTACCGAATAGAATCGGAGTCTGTGAAATGGCCAATATTTATTGTTCTTTATTTTAAAATATATTTATTTATATTTATTAATCATTTTATAAAGGAAATTGTCACTCACAACCGCTTCACAACTGCACAGCACAAAATCATTATGTTAATTTTAACACGGGGCAACTCAATCCGACTTTTTATGTAGTTTATTGTCATCTCATTTCAAGTTTGTTCGAAATATACATAAAAAGAAACCACAAAAAAATTTGTGTAAATAGGAACTGTTATCAAATTCAATTAAGCCACCTAATAAATGGTGACAAACACAATACACATGAGCACTGATGATGAAAGGGTTGCGTCTTTCGAAAACAGCTGTTCTGCTCTGCTGTGTAAGTTGAATAAAACTGATGCTGACTTTCCTTTGTGCCTTGGAATATTTATCATGTCTTTCTGAGATTTAAAAACAAATTTCGAACAATTAGCCTATGAATCTTAATTCAATTTAATAAACCAATTCAATCTGAGAGTTTTCCGTTAAAAATAATTTGTCTCCCTTTCTGAGAGAAACGTCAAACTTCATATAAAAAAAATATGTTGTCCGAAACAAAATTTTCTTACGAAAGCCTGGGCGTATCCGCCTTAAATTCTGTTTAAAATATTATGAATATGTGCATGACCTAAATTAACCCGCATTAAAAGAATAATAATTTAAATATGAAAAATTTAGTCCAGCAGTAGGGTTAATTGCTTGGACATGCCTATGCAACAAATTTTAGTTTTTACTTCTCTACCACAAGCAGCTCGTACTCCAAGCGTATGTGAGACAAATGTACAACTTCATTTTTCTGCTCTCTATTCTTTTACTCCAGCTATCGGCCGGACCTATGGACTATTTCGTCGTGCTATAACCTAATTCCTATCTTCCTCAGAAATTTTACCAATACGATGTAATCTTTAATATGCACAGCTTTAATAATATTTATTTATATTCTTTCTACTTTTTTTTTCCTAACACCACAGTTGCTGTGCTTAATTGAAATCTTGAAAATCAAAAATGAATTCATTAGAGAAGTTAATAAATTTCATACTAGTATAAAAAGGGAATTAGAAAACATAATAAATACCTTATTGTCACTATCAGTTGTATTGCCTGAACCGAAGCTGGCCAGAGAACACCTATCCGGATCATTCTCAGTCAATGGGTCATCAAGATCCCTAGATGATCGTTGAGATGAGCCTGTATTTTTCGCTGGAGATTTGGGTAAAGTAAGAGAGGTGCCAGAGAAGCATGTTTCTTGCATGACTTCACGTAGTTTCTTAGTCCATATCTAAAACAAAAATAATTATTGCCATAATTATTTGATATTTTACAAGGCACTTGAAATGTACCTGTTTGGTTTCTAAACTATTGGCCTTAAGTACAATGCGGCAGTCGGAGAGCATGGGCGAACGCCCCGTCCAAACAGCAAACTTAGTTTCATCGCCTTCGATATGCTCCGTTATGCCAAGATCTAAATGTAAAAGAAATTAATTATTTAACAACTTTAAAACAGAAAATATTTTACATGGCATGTATTTACCAGTGGTCATGAGTTTGCTTTTGAATTGATATTTAACGGAGCCATTCGAGTCCTTCACTTCTTTCGCAAACAATAAATACATGTCAAATAAAAATACCCGCCGTTCACGGCCTTTACGTATTAATTGTTTAGTATCCCATGCCTGGAAAGTGTCCTGCAAGACAACTTCGCCCAAGCCATCAATGGAAACATCACAGTTCTCTAGCAGCGATAAATGCATTGCATCATTGGCTTTTTTCGGAACGTTTAACATAACTTCAAGACCCTCCTTGATTTCACCATGACTTTCTTCACAGCACGAAAGCAAATCCTTGAGTAGCAGTTGATATTTGGTAATACGTTGCACTGGCTTGATTAGATACGCTGGCAGGGGATGTTCTACCTTGTGTTTGTGTTGTAGTTCATCGAAAAATGTGCCAGCATGTTGTACAAGCATATTATTCGATGTGGGTTTGTTTTTGCAATAATGCACATACATATCAAATTTACAGGCCCAAGTGACAAAGCAATGGCCAACATCTTCGGGCATTGTTTCATATTTTTCCAATTCACGTAGAAATATTTTGTGATGGAAAGTATAGATTTCTCTAATATTGCCAAATATAATATCTTCTTTGCCTGAGAGAGCAGCCGGAGCACCTTGACCTGAACGAAATTCTTCGAGAAAACATTTAATGCATGTTTCCAAGTCTTTTACATAGGCCCTTTCGGTTTGCATTAGCTCGGCCATGATGAACTCTTTTCTACGTGCTGATTTACGTTTTTCTTCGTTGATTTCCTTCGCTGCTACTGTAGTCGACGTTGTCAGTTTAGCTTCAAGTGTAGGATCTGAATGTCGATCGGTAGATGTGGATGAGCCTGCAGAAATAAATGTGTTTAATGATTTTCAAATTTTCAGATTAAAATTTCCATTTAAATTGTATTTGAAATTTTCATCGATATCAAATGCCGTAATATGGCCCCTGGCCTTTACCTGTGATAGAGCTGATGGATGTATTTGCATCTGATTCTGCCACCATAGACATTCCCAGAGATTTTTCTAATTGTTCTCTATAGGAATCCATGCGGTTGCTAAAATCTTTGTACCTGCAAGATATTAAAAGTAATTGAATACCTCAATTCAATTTCAAATACAACAAAATAATTTACCTTTGGTCCACAGAAGCAACCCATTGTTTTATGGAGCTCGCATGGGCATGTCCCTTTTCTACCAAACTATCGGCCAGTTGTATCAACAGCTTTACCCTTTCTCTGGTCTCTTTAGCTGTGCCCCTAAACTCGTTGTGCTCTTTGAGCAAACCCTCGGTTTCTTCACGAGTTTTTCCTACTAAATTGGTGCGTGATGACAAATAGGCTTCGCCTGTATTGTGTATCCATTCGATGGCCTGTTTAGCACTTCTCTCAAATAACACAAACTGTTGACACTGATCGAGTGACTTTTTGCGCTGCGTCCAAAACTCGAGCACTTGATTTTCCTGAGTAAGCAGTTTGTCTAAAATTGTCTTGACCCGATTCTCACAATTGCCTTGAGATTGATATTCGTAGTATTGCTGCGAGCGATTGGCGTACTTGAGGAAAGTTTCAGCTGTTCTTCTGGCCAGAGTACAGGCTTTGAGGAAGGCTTCTTTTTGCTCTTGATGCTTGGAAATAAGTTGGACAATAGTTTGAGCTTTATCACTAGAACCACCGCCACCGCACCAGTCATCTTCTCTGCGATATTCTCTCTCCAAACTATCCAGCACGGAGCACACCTGCTCGGCTGTTTTATAAAAGTTTATGGAGGCGGTGACGAGCTTATGGCGCTCTTCGGCATAAGTGACCAATTGTTGCCACTTTTTGGTGACATCGTCTGAAATTTCTCTTATAGACTGCGGGTCGTAGTGGTTGGCATTGATAAGAGCATCGGCCCGGTATTTAACCTGGACGGCGGAGGTGTGGGTTTTCTCAATGGCCACCTGAAACTGCTCGTGTTCTTTGCGCAACTGTTCAGCTTCCTGGAGGCTGTTAGGCGTTACAAAACTTGCCACTAACATGGCTTCACCATTGCGAATCCACGATATGACTTGATTTGCATCGTTTTGGAACTGACACAATTGAACAGCCTGTTCCAATTTGGCGCGTTTGGCTTCCGATAATTCTTCCAAATCAATTTCGCGCTCACGCAAAAAGTTTAGCAAATATTCAATGCGTGCCTGTGCCGTGTGTGTTGCATCGGCCATGGAAATAAAGCCGGCTGATTCAAACATTTGCAGAAGCTCCTGTCCTTGTTCCAGCACCTCGTAAGTGGCATTTTGTATATCACTAACGGATTCGTTGTGCATGCGTATAAGTTGTTCGGCCTTTTGATAGTCCCGTGATAGATCGGCATGTTGTAGTTCCTCAGACCATATTTCCAGCTGCGACGATAGTTCCATGGCATCCCTTTCAAAGTACCTTAGGCGCAATATTAAATCCGCCCGGAATTTGCGTGCAGACCACAATTCTTCTAGCTCTATTTTTTGCTTTGAAAGCTTTTCCAAAGCAGCTTCCAAAGCAGACAGTGACCCTGTATTGTCCGAATACTCAAGAGAGCGCATTTCTTTCAAAAGCGCTTCACCCTGAGCAATAGTTTGCATGCACCCTTTGACGGTGTTGTCCTGCTGTTCTCTGTACTGCTGCAACAGTCTCTCAATGTCCTCTAGATTTTCCTGGGACAGCATAGTTTCGTCTGTGGAAACGTCGGCTCTTAACTGATCGATCCAGGCTGTTACCTCTTTTTCGTGAGTGTAGAAAATCACAGCCATATCCAGCCGCCTTCTTCTTTGTTCCACACGTTTGGCAAAACTGGCCACTTGGTCTTCCAACTCACGGGCCACTGAGTATATTTCATCGGGATCCGCCTCACCGCTGTGGGCCAGCTCCTCCGCTGCCGCCAACAATTTTTCGGCATTGCTATATGTGTTCTGTGCCACGTTTTCGAAATGCTCATGCGACTTTTGATACACACGGGCCTTTTGCAGGTTACGACCGATGCCGGTATTTTTGCGTACAAATACCTCTCCATGGTTTTTCAGCCAGTCAAGCACCTGCTTGACATCCTCCTGAAACAGTCTTAAAGCCAGAGTTTGGTGTAGGCGTATCTTTTCCTGGTGCCACATCGACTCCAATGAACGATGGTGACCCAGTATTTGATGTATGACTTCCAAGACATGAGAAGCACCTTCACTGTAATCAGCAGCAGGATTTTGCCGTCCATATTTATTATATGTGCTATTTTTGCGATGGTCGGGTACACCGGGTGGCGGCGGCTGGTTACACACTTGCACCAAGTGATCTAGTTGATAAAGTAACTTTTTACTGGTAGAATGAACTTCTGTATAGGCCTGACACATGGCCTCGTATAAGGACTGATGGGTGCGAATGGCCGTCTCTAAGCTTTGAATATCCGAAGGCAAAGGCTGTGAGGCCTGACAGGCGGCTGCCCAAGACGCCACACTGTTGCAGTACTGTTCAGCCTTGTGATGGAATAGCACGCTTAACTGCAGCACGGCTGTCCTCTCGTCCAACCCGGCAGCAAAATCTTTCCAAGTGCGATCCAAACGAGTTGCTAGGGTTTTTATGTTTTGAGCAGCGTAATGTTGACTTTCAATCAGTCTCGAAGCAACTGCTAAAATCCGATCAATATTGACTGACACATTCATAGAAGCCACTGCAAATTTTTGGTGTTCGTCTTGCAATGACTTGGCCACGGAATAGTTATGACCAATCTCTACATAAGACATTTGAAAGACATCTCTGTTGTGGAGTATCCAGTCGAACATCTTTTCACAATCCTGCTCAAACAAACGCCACTGGAAACATTGATCCAATTTTACTTTCTTATGCTGCCACAAGGTAAGCAAACGCTGTTGACCCGAGTGAATCAGATCTATTTGACGCAAAGCCTTGCTTATGGCTGCCGACATATCCGGATTATTAGCGGGTACTCGAGATTGTGACGAGGTGCCAGAGTCGCTGCCACCACAATCCCCTCCACTGGCACCCTGCAAATAATGAGAGAAAACCAAATTAGCAATATGGGCTTAATAAAAAATCAATTTATACCCACCGCTCCAGCACTGCAACCGGAGTTCATGTTAATTTTTGTTAACAACTTCTTTCCCTGCACATCTAAATCTTCAATAGGCAGCTTAAGGATTTTTTTCTTCATTTCATTGTGATGATCCAAAGCATGGCGTGCCCCATTAACATCTTCGGCAAAATCATTACGCTGCAAATCCTCTTGCAAATCATCTATACGATCTGCCAAATCACTGGCCTGCCAAAAGAAATCCTCAATAGCCAACCGAGAATCAGTCCATTGCTGATGGTCATACATTTGATTGCCATCAAAGTCAGCAGTCAATTGATTAGGTTCGGCTATTTTATTTAAGGCTTCAATCGATATTGTTGATGTTTCGAATTTGTATTTGTGTGAGGATATTGATGCACGCTGCTTTTGCCAAAAATTATCCGGCTTGATGATGACAACATTGTGTATGTTGGCACTGAAATGCTCCTGCAACACTTTTAGTATGGCCTTGACATTCGTCGAACAATTGCCATTGCCGCGCATATCAATAATAACAGTGAAACCCAAGTTTTTGGCCGAGTCACTGCAAAGAGATATAAAATGTTTATTTCTTTTAATTTTCGTTATCTTTCACAAATTGCATAGAGTTGGTTGTAGATGACATTTAATTTTGCAATGAAACTGTGTCAACTACGACAAAAGAATTTTATTTTTTGTATTAATCACAACTAAAAACAAAAATTGAAAAACCAAATTTCATATTTAATTGATTGACTTTGTGTTCGTATTTTTATATCCTGGAGGGTATATTCACTTTGTCTTACGTGTGTAACGCAGCGAAATATCCTTCTAAGACCCCATAAAGTATACATATATTATTGATCAGTGCTGAAATCTAAAACGATCTAGCCACGTTCGTCCGTCCGCCCGTGCAAATCACGATTCAGTCAAAACGAAAAGAATCAGACCGTTGAAATTTGGCATAGATAAATTTTGAAGGATACCACGGGTTAAGTGCGTAAATGGGCTGAATCGGGCGAGGGAAAAAAAATTCCCCTAAGGAGAACTGAACCCACTTCTAAGAAACAACATAATTTGTAGCGTTTTTTTGTAATTTTTTTTAAGCAAATGAAAAAAGACGATACAAAGCGTTTAATTTGGAGTCAGAAAATCAGAAATAGTGTATATATATAACAAACTAGCTGAACCCGGTGTGCTTCGCTACCCCCTCGTATTAAAAGTATTTATGTGTGTGAAGATAAATATGCTGATTTAAATATGTTTGACGTAAGAGCTTACGTCGTGACGTAAGCTCTTACACTCACTCATATCCAACTTATTTCCGTGTAGCGTAGGACCCTAGCTAAAAACGAAATAAGTTGAATATGAGTGACAAATAAGGATTTGGCCAGAAATGGCCAAAATCTATCCAAGATGAGTGAAAAAATCACAAAGTCGATTTTGATATTTTAATAAAAAATTTTACAAATACAATTGAGAAATAGGGGATGGTTTTTCGGGTAGCGTAGGTCCCTAGCTAAACACGACATAAGTTGAATATGAATGATAAATAGGGATTTGGCCAGAACTGGCCAAAATCTCTCCAAGATGAGTGAAGAAATCACTAAGTCGATTTTGATATTTTAATAAAAAATTTCACAAATACAATTTTGATATAGAGGATGGTTTTTCGGGTAGCATAGGTCCGACAGTCTAATATGATATAAAAAATATATGACGTATAGGTAAATATGTCAGTGATGGCACTTAAAAACATATTTAACTTTGAGTTAAATATATCACGACGTAAGCTCTTACGTCAAACATATTTAAATCGGCATATTTATCTTCACACACATAAGTATTTATATATTTACAAAAACTTATTTATTTAATTTTAATTTAATTATTGGAATCCTTTAGGATACAAAATATTTTTAGTTTGCCCATCAGGAGCATACACATTTAAATCGGTTAGTTTTTCTACACGCGAGCATGCAACATAAAGCTGTCCATGCAAGAAACATGGAATATGCCCAATATATGACAATTTTAAGTTTTGGGTTATATGGGCGCACCTTCGTCCACTCACATCTTTATATAATCAAGAATTTATTATGTATTTCGTAAGAATATCCTATTTTGAAAATTTAATGACGATCGGGGTCCAGAAGTTAAGACTATATTACGATCTTGAATTTTCCTAAAAGGGGGTGTGTTCCCAACCACTTTTCTCCTGATACGTATTCCTAATTATGGCAATACCATATATACCAAATCTCATCGACGTAGGTAAAAAAATGACCCAAATATGGCGATTTAACATTTTGGGCTATATGGGCGGTGCCACGCCCCTTTGTCCAATCAAAACTTCATATAGCCTATTAGTCCTTCCAGAGTCACAGTAACATGCTCTGAAAATTTCAGGAAGATCGGTCCAAGGGTTTGGCCTCCTATAAAGCACAAACAAACAGACAGACAGACAGTCATTCATTTTTATATATGTATATAGATTCTTAAAAACATTCCTCATTCCTCCATTCAACTTTAAAGCTTTTATGATGAAGGTGAGATGTTCTCTGATCTTCCTCTCCTCTCTTTGTCTCTTAAATGATCCTTTCAAAAAAAAAATATTTTTTTTTACACTAATTACCCTAAAAATTGGCTTTTTAGTGTTTTATGGCAAAGATGAGACGTCTCCCCCACGGCTCCTCCCGGAGTGACCCCTACAAAATCGTTTTTATTTACTTAATATTTGGAGGGTATTTAAGATTCGACCCGGTCGAATGTAACGTTCCTACTTGCTTTACATTAGAGTCACTAAATCGTGGAAGCCAGACGAAAAGCAAGTCATATGCCAAAGACTTGTATGTTGGTAATCAAGATACATCTGTTTGTCGCCTATAGGCAATAAAGTTTTGTATACAATTTAATCAAAATAAAATTGTATTTTGTAAACAATTCAGTTTGATTACAGATGACATATGCAAAAATGAAACGAATAAGTTTGTGTTAAAATATGCAAAACAAATTAAACTTTTTGATGTATCATACCACCAACACAACTGCAGTCGTATATTATTGTTTGTTTGATTTTTAGGTTCACCCCTCTAACAGCACGCCACTAGAGAGAAAATAATTATTTGGCCGCGCAATGATGCATAAAGCCATCACAAATATTTTTTGGTATCTTCGACCTATGCCTTTACATAGGAAGTACGATCCAATCCTTATGGTAGCGACTAGTTAATTATAGAAACACTCCCCAGGAGAACTGTAAATTATACAGTTATCTGGGGTGTCGAAATTAACCAGTGTGAGTGAGACGCAAAACTCTCGAAAGAGAGTAAACATTCAGTGGTCTAGGTTGCACTTAAAAAAAATTCCAACGAGGCTTGATGTTGACTGACTCAGAGCTGCTTTGCGACTGCAGTCGTATATTAGAAAGCGAAAAAATTTAAAATAATTACACCAATACCTCGCTTTGCATTGCTTCGTTTTGCGTTTTTTCAAAGTTGCGTCGCTACTGAATTAGTACTAATCTTCACTGTGCGTCATCAGATTTTCGAAGTTTTGGATTCGAGTCTTTCATTTTTTTTTAATTTTTATTTTTTTTTCTATAAAAAAATGGCAGCGGTTTTTGTTTCTGCATAATTGCGCAATCCCCTTAAAACTCGGGGATTCCCTTTTCCAATTGAAAATCAACGCAATTTTAATACAGTTTTACATTCACTTTGTTTAAAAAAAGAAACGATCCCAACAGCGAAAGGAGTTTTAAAGTGTCCCGGGCGGTAGCTCCGAATATCAATTACTATAATTGATTATATTTTAATAGAGTTGAATCTAAAGAAATGTAAATGCATGCGTTTTTCTAGAACCAAAGCTATTTCTGTTAACTACTCATTGGGTGGTCACCAGTTGGAGTTGGTGGACTTGTTTCTTGATCTTGGATTTTGCTTGATCCAAAATTAAGTTTTGCTTACAATATTACACTAACTGTAAACAAAGCCAGAGGTGCTCTTGCCTTCATAAAACGTTGGGCAAAGAAGTTTTCTGACCCTTACATTACGAAGCAGCTTTATGTATCCTAAGTGAGGCATATTTTGGCATATGGTTCAATCATATGGGATCAATATCTACAATAATAGCCTTGAGTCTGTACAAAAATAGTTTTTATTGTTTTGTTTACGTGGCCTTCAATGGAGCTCTTTCACATATCTTCCATCCTACACTAGTAGACTAGCATTAATGACATTGTTGGTAATTTTTTAAAAGCCGTCGTACGATGTTAAATGTGACTTTTATGATAAACGTTATTAATGGTAACATTTGCTTCGAATATCTGATAAATTCTGTCTAATTTAACATTCCTACTCGTACTACTCGTCATTATAATCCTCTTGTTATTAATTTTTGTAGATCTAACTATGCTTTTGCTGATCCATTTTTGAGGTTATGTCGTGAATATAATTATTTGTTTGCATTAATCAATTATTCTTTAAGTTCCAATGCTGTGAAACATAAAATTATATTTGTATTTGTATGTTGAAATACTTTACAAAGTAAATTTGCAAAGTATTTGGTGCACAGATGCCGACGGAGTGACTTAGACTATATGCCGGCGATGTTATTAACCCGTATTTTCTTCCGTTACTGTGACTGACTGTACACGACCTATGCCTTCACATAGGAAGTAGCAACGTAGTTAACCACGGAATATTCCTCAGAAGAACTGTAAAACTATACAGTTATCTGAGGTGTTGAAATTAACTAGTGCGAGTGAGACGCAAAACTCTCGAAAGAGAGTAAACAATCAGTGGTCTGGCTGCACTTAAAAGATAATTGCCAACGAGGCTTGATGTTAACTGACTCAGAGCTGCTTTGCGACTGACATAAAATTATTGTTCATCTTTGTTCATAAATTTTGTACTTTATTTTTATTTTGTTCCAATATTATACTAATAGTCTGTAAGGATTATATCCAAATAAATAAATAAAAAAGGAAATTTATTTTACATTGAAAATATATATTTTTTTGTATATTAGAAACAGCTGATTTACGACAACCGCAGTGATTAATTTTTATTTGGTTTTTTTTTTTATAAATTAATTGAATATTTTATTTTAATTGTTGACTGCAAATTCTGCATTCAACACCTTATTTTTCCAAATTCTCTCCCACATAACCCAGACTTTGTGCAATAAACTATATGTGTGCAAAAGCCATCTGAATTTGTAAAAACTTATTGACTTCCCCTCGTTGTATCGTGTTTATGCAAATGAAGTGTGTTTAATATAAAAAATTAAATCTGTCGAATTACATTAGGCATACATTTTGCACATTTTGGAAATTTGTTTTTTTAATTGATTGAAGAGTAACATTTTAATATTTCTCAAAAACAAATAAAAAACAACTTTAATGTAATTTAATGTTGAACAAGCAAGTATTCACCCAAACATTGATTTAAAAGAAAAGAACCTAAAAGAGTCACGCACTGTTTATAAATTCTTTGTAAAAAGCAAACCGAACCATATAGAGTAAACAAAATTTTTTTATATACAACCTACAATACATATACGAGTAAGTTTCATTTTATATACTATAGCCACATATTATTTATGTTAATTAAACAAAGTAAAACTTTTGTTTTCGTTTTTGGTCGCAGTTATGCCAAATTAGTCGTCATTGCAATAAAAAAATTTCAACGCATTTATTCTTTCTACTATCAGAAATATTATTTCCCAGCAAACAGCGATTGAAATACTTTATCTGAGGTAGTTATTTTCAAATTAAATCAATTAATTAAAGTTCTTAAATTAAATGCAATTAGACGAAGAACTTAAAACGTTTTGAGTGGAAATAATGAAATGTTACTGCAATATATTATAAATAATTGGGGTGATAATCATACAGATTTTTGTTTTAAAATTTTGTTTCTTTTTTATTATGTATATTTTTTCTCTAAAACTATTCTGTGTATGACAGCGAAATTGCCATTCTTAAAGTACTTTTCATTTTAATACAACACAGTACAAAGTACAATATTTGCATACAACTTACTGTTGGAGTTTTAGCGAATTATAATGGGATGCAATTAGAATAGTGGCGATGAATAAGCAGATACATACATATATACATAAATATTTAGTTGTGTGTACATTAGGGTAGAGCAAAACTATGTCATTTTGTAAAAGTAATTACATTGTGCTGCTGGCTCAATATGCATGTACCTTTCGATTAAATGAAAGTCGAAAAAGTTTGGAACACAATATAATCTTCCCATTCTAAATCCAAGGCCACAATGAAAATTTGATGTGATTTTAGCTTTGCATATGAAGCGTTTCTTTTAAAGTGTCACAACACCAGAGCAACGCGTGCAAATTGTTGAAATTTTTTATCAAAATAATTGTTCTTCAGATCGTCCTTCAGAGCGGGTAATTCGAACAACAATAGATCGTTTTCGCGACTGTTACTAATAATGTGCATCCCGTGAGACGCCGAACAGTGCGCACTGAAGAAGCTGTAGCCACTGTAAAGGAAAGCATTGAAGATGATCCTAATCAATCAATTTGTCGCCGTTCTCAGCAACTGAGGTTGTGTCCTTCCACTTTATGGGCGATTTTTTTACTTGTTGAAAATTGGTGTTCCAGATTGTGACTTCTACGCGCCAGCCGTGGCGGTCACACGACAGATATCATATTTAAACTTTAATTTGATAAAATTTTATTTCCAATAAGGCCAATTTCATTGATATTTAAAATATATTGCCCTTTTTTATTATGATTTAAGCTTGTGTCACTCTATAAAAAAAACACTATATTTCTAATATATACAATTTTGAAACTTAGCAAAAGTTTAATAAATAGCATTCTTTTGATTTCTATTTATAATTGTACAACGATTTCTCAATAGGCAGCACTGATCTGTATTTCATTTCACTTTTACAGATGTGAGTGATGTTAACACATACAATTTAGCAGAGCTCTGTTATCATGCTAACATTGCTCGTTAATATGTATGTATATGTGACAGCGCATAGAAAAAGGAACCTACATATATGTAAAAAAAATCAATTTTAACTTTTTTTTGATGTGGACAACATCAGAGCATCGAATGAGACCGATCCCATGCCCCAAAAGTGTTCCCTCCCAGAGATATGCGCGTTTTATGAAGTGATGGTACACCAGATACACGCATTTAAATCTTTAAAATGGCTCTACTGAACAAAACCGGGTTTTACCCTTAGGTCTCTTTCCTTGGGCGCAAATTACGGCAGTCGATATCGTACCAAATTTCCATTCAATTTAAATACTAATTTCGATCGATATCGAATGTCCTCTGGTACAGCTTTTTAAACAAGTTTATTTTAAGAAAGGAGTCAGTGTCGGCGAAAAATAAAAAGTGAAGTTTTTTCCATTGATTAAAATCATTTCTTTGATTAATAAACCCAATAAATCGTAAAAATCAAGTAGAAACAATATTAAAATACAACTTAGTTTATTTAATGCCGATTTTAAAAATGTTTGTTCTTGCTTTTTAAAATTCAAGCTATTTGGATACCAAAAGGATTACTATTGTATGTATGAAAAAGGAAAAAAATCTGTTTTGAAATGAAAACGTACATTTTGTTTTAAAAATGCTTCGATATAAAATTAACAATTTTATCGGTATAATAATATGTATTATAAAAAGCATTATTTTGATATGTTTAGGGTATTATATTATCTAGCAGTTTGAATTGCAGCGAACTTTTTTTTAATTTTTTTCCTACCAGTAATTAGTGTTCAGAATTTTTAAGTATCCATATGTGTGTGAAGATATATTTATATTAGCAAAGACGCAAACCGAAGGTTGTACCAAACCTATTCTGCAGTTAACAGAGCTTTGTTAACCACTTAACATTTGGAGTAAAATTTAATTAAGTTCATTTGGAAGTCAAAATCTACTAACTGGACCCAGATCTACGCCAACTGGTGCATACATATATATTATTTCCCAAGAAATACTTACTCCCTATTTCTCATTGTCGAATGAATTCTTTCTTTCGTATAAATACATTTGAAACAAAAACAATTTATAAAATTTTGTTTTTATTTTAAATATATTTGTACGAAAGAAAGAATTCATTCGACAATAAGAAATAGGCAGTTAGTCTGAAATCTCCTCCAAAGCATCTCATATACATAAGAGATTTACGGAAAATATAAAATAATGTAAAAACATTCATTTGAAAAAAAAATTATAATTTTCCTGGAGAGGTTTTCGGTCATTCTTTTGAAAAAAAAAAATATTTTCCTGGAGAGGTTTTCTTGTGAAATAATTTTGGAATTCGAATATCAATTAAAAAAAAAATTGTTTAATACTCTTACTTACCTTGGTATCATTATAAGATAACTTAATAAACGCCTTAAATCATCTGGTTTTAATCTATCACGCCTGGGCGTAGCCGGAAAGCATAACAGCGGTCCGCCGCGACGATCTCTTCCACCGGTTAGGAAAACGACGCGCTCCTGCAACAATGTAAGAATGTCGCGAGCGCGTTGGCCATCCATTTTGACTTTGAAGATATAATGGTGATTGCAAAATTCCTTTTATATTTAGTTCTTTTCTTTTTGGGAACTATTGTGTCCAATAAAGTATTTTTAATAACTTTTTCAATATCCACTTTTTTAATTCCTATTTAAGTTCTTTTTTTAGAGTAACACGGATTTACACTTTAGCATGATTTTACATATCGATTTATTCAAATATTTGGCAAACATTTTCATGGTCAGCTCTATTTTCCAATTAGAAATTTAAACACTGTTTAGCATTCATACAGTCGTTAGTGTGAAATATATATATACAAATTCGTATGTGTATAAAACGATGGAAATCACAAAAGGAAAAGAATAAATGAAGGAAAGACATAAAAATATAAACATATACCGCAGCAAGAAAACAACACCAACATCCACGCAATGACTTTCATACGTTATTTTTTTTTATACCCTCCAAAAAAGAATTGGATGGTATTTACACTTTGTCATTCCGTGTGTAACGCAGCGAAATATCCCTCTAAGGTCCCATAAGGTATATATATATATATATATATATATATATATATATATATATATATATGTATATATATATATATATATATATATATATATATATATGTATATATATATATATATATATATATATATATATATATATATGTATATATGTTCTTGATCAGTGATGAAATCTAAGACGATCTAGCCACGCCCGTCCTTTGCCGCCTTTATAACCCTATCTGAACATTTTTTTGTACACTTAATAACGCCAAAGATTGACTTTTTAGTGTTTTATGGCAAAGGGGAGATGTCTCCCCACACGACCCTTCCCGGAGTGACCCTTACAAAATAGAATTTTTATTTGCTAAATATTTGGAGGGTATTTAAGATTCGTCTCGATCGAATATAACGCTGTTATTTTTTTTTTCTTGTTTGAATCGACGACGTCAGCGACAGAGTCAGTAATAATGAAGATGTGGGCTTAAATCAAATTCAAATCTAAATAAAAGCATTATTAAATGCACTCTGAATGCATACGATTTTTTGTTGCTGAAGTTTTATTTTCATACTTCAGTGTCTTATTTTGTTTTTTGTTTGTTCTTCGGTGTTTGCTTTTATCACTTTCTAATAAGGAGTGATGAAACGGAAAACGAACAATATATGACAAAATATCATCAATATGTTAAAAAGTGCAATTATAGTTTGTTCTCTACAAAAGTTCTATTTACATTTTGATATTGTACATATTTTTTAATGCACATCTCGTTTATTTAATAAATTTTCTTCTTCTCAAGTGCATATAGAGAAATGTATGCACTGGCGACATGACTTGGAAAATAAAATATTTTACAAACACATTTTGCCTACTGATTGATAGCAGGGTTGACACTTATCGAGTTGGTGCATTATTATTACTCCCACCCCCTTGCACATTGTACAATGAATCCAGACCGACAAGGGGTTTTTAGACTACATAAAGAATCATTTCAACCGAGACCATTAAGAAAACTCAATTAAATTGAATATGTATAAACTCATGCATACAGATGTATGTACCTATGTATGTGCATGTGGAATTAAGAAACAAAACATTCAGGGTGGAGGACAACACAACAATGGAAAAAATAGCCGATCATATGCACGGCATATTTATTCGTTGTCACTGGTTCCAAGTAAAAGCACATATATACATACATATCCCAAAGAACATGCATTCATACATATCGTTTTTGTACTATGGAAAACGTCATAAATCAATGGAAATCAATTTTGCAGATAGAAACAGCCAATTGCAATTACAGACATGCGAACCATACGTTTGTATTATTTGTGCTGACTTGTATACCAATGATTGCAAGAAATGATTTTTTATAAAAATATTTCTGAATAGATTTAGCAAAAGAAGAAAAATATACACACATACGCACGATAAGTAAAAAAAGACCGTCATACACATAAAAGCCAAGAATTTTTCTTATTGTTGGTGAACTGGTGTTTGGGACCTGCTGCTTGTTCTTTATATGATGCCCATTGATTTTTTCTTTTTGCTGACAACTTTTATCCACATATTCACAATTATTTTTATATTTTCTTCCTTACGTTATTGGAAAAAACGCAGGTATGACGGAAATACACACATTTTCACTACAAAACAACTGAAACTAACATAAATTCACTTAATTTCGCAAAAATATTCTACGCGACGTCCATGTCTGTCTTTAAACATTTTTTTGTGGGTACTCAAAAAATGACAGTGTTGCTATACAGCAAATTTTGCAGAGTTGCAATTTTAACAGTGACGATACACAACCTTGCAATGGGTGCCAGATTAAAAAACAAATGGCAAAACGTCACATATGGGCAGTTATAACGGAAAATTAGTGTTTGAATGTTAATGTGTTTTATTTATATCTTAAATAAAACTTATTGGTTGCAGGTTAAGCAAGGACTATATTTATTTATATAGATAACGTATTGTATATGGTAAGGCGCATTTACAAATACAAGGTCTTTCCATAGTTGGATAAAAGAATATTTACCTGAAGGTTATACGCACTAATTTATGGGAATTTGACAATTTGCTTTGCTTCTCTTTATGGAGTACATAATCGTCCTTCAGAGCGACTAATTCGAGGAACAATAGAACGTTTTCGGACCACATATACTGGTTCTGATGTAATGTCCCCCCCGTGAGACGCCGAACACTGTGCACTAAAGAAGTTACAGCCGCTGTATAGGAAAGCATTGGGATTGTGTCCTTCCAATTTATGGAAAACATTTATTTTTTGTTGTGTTGATGTTCCAGATTGCGCCTTCTAAGCGCCAGCCGTAAAGGCCACATGGCAGAAATCATATTTAAACATTAATTTCATAAAATATTCTTTTCAATAAAACCTGCTTCATTGATATTAAAAATATATATATATGCTTGTTTTATTATGATACAAACTTGTGTCACTCCATAAAAAACATCCTATACAAGGAATGCAAGTTTGTAACTACTCCCATTTATCAGAGTGAATTCACCTCAGTATTTTGCCAATTACCCTTGTCCACAACCTTTCTGTTCCCACTTTGCCTAGCAATAAAGTTTTGACAGCTGTCATTATTTAGTTGTCAAAATCACATCTGTTTGTGTGTAGCTTCGTGTGTTATTGCAAAAAGACCTCACAATTTAGAATCCCAGGGCAAACAAACATAACATTTACACAATAAGCTGCTTTGTTCCTTCCTTTTTTAGTTTGTTGTATAGAAAAGTTGCAAAAATTCTGCGTAAAATAAAGTCTACTTTGCAACATCGTAAAAACAAGTCCCGAATCAAATCTGAAGCTTCCAGCAGCCAACATTCATCCAGAAATACTTCAGCAACCCCGTCACCTATTCTAATACAAAGTTCATCGGAGAGCGAAAGCCTCCACCAAGAGTTTTCAGCTAGAGCTCTTTACCAGGACAATCAAGACGAAATATTGGCAAGAGAAACCGTAAGTGGAAATCGAAGTCCTGTTGCAATTAGTGAAATGGAAACTAATCTAAATAAGGTATTAAGTCAATCTGTGCGACATCAACTGAATGGCTTGCTTTGTAAATACACCAACGTAATGAAAGGTATTTTTGTAAGCAGTGATATAATGGCGCAGTAGCTATTTTACATAGTCTTTTTTATATTTTTGAGGTTGGCAGTATAGATGGTTTGCGGTCGATCCACAAAGCGGAATTCTTAGTTATTATTTATCAGATTGCACATCTGCTGGTGATGATGTGCCACCTCCAGCCCATGTTCTGACCAGTTCTCCTCGCGGACAAGTTCATTTGGCAGGCGCCGTAGTTTGTCCCAGCGACGAGGACTCTAGAACTTTTTCAATAGCTTGTGCTTCCGGAGATACTATAAAGTTAAGAGCAGCAGATGCCAGAGCCCGCCAAGAATGGGTGGATGGGCTAAGGGCCGTGGTTGAAAGCCATACTAAAGCCATGGATATAAATAATTCAATACCTTTGCCACCTCGTGAACTATTAGCGGCTTCGGACGCCATGGTTTCTGCTAGACAGGCACTCTATTTAACGGAGCAATGGTATACCATCTAGATTGTTGGTTAATAAATAGTGATTTTAATGATTTACTAATTTTCATTTCAGCAATGCTTCTTTGGCACGTGCCGTGGAAAATATTGATTGTGAAGCCTTTTCACCCACAGATCCAGATTTACTTCTACTAAAAGCAATATCGAACGCCAGCACACAATGCCTGCACCAGTGCCTAAGCCTATTACAACGCCACCAAGAAATCAATACACCGCGCTCTGAGACAACAAGTGTAAATTAGCCAAGCATATAGCGATAAAGTGCTGTCTGTCATTAACGTTTGCTATAACATGCCAATTTTATTATATTTTATTAGATAAATGACGTTTCCCTATTCCGAAACACCTAGTGCATATTTGAGCAATATGTTCTTTGTAAACTCTGCGATAATATCGTCAGTAGTGCTTATTTTTGTTTTATTATTAATTTTTTGTGTACAAAATCACAATTCTGCTACCCATTATGAAACACTCCGAATCAAAACTTAAATATTTTAATAAAAGAAACTCCTAAAATTTTTAAATGATGTATTTGTGTTTAAAAGTAATTTCTGATGCATTTAATGCAATTTTCTTGTCCCAGTCAAACAGATATACATATATATCTGCATTTCATTGTAAATAAACTGAAAAGTTTTGTTTTACTTTTTTTATATAAAGTAAAAGTCTACAGATGATTTGGTGTGAGATTCAACGGAATGCACACATTGACAAATGTACTTGACTTGTAACAAAACAAAGTATGTACATGTTTAGTAGTGTGTGAAGTTTTTTTACGGTAGTAACTTTTTCATTTCCTATTTCCTTTGCCTTTCTTGCTGGTTTCCGTATTAGATATGACAGCCCTGTTTTAGCTTTTGTTTATTTTTAAACTGTTCTCAGAGTTGCTGATTTCTGCCGTTATTGACGGTTACAGTTTGACAGTTTGTTTAAGCAGCTCTGGTTGATTGAGTTCCCTCCATTTCATTAAGGACGCGATCTCTTATTAGTGGTGAGTGTGTGTGTTTATTCTTAACATTGACAGCATATTTCATTGCAAGTGAAATTTTGTTACAAGAAGTGCATTTGTGAAAAGAAAAGTAATAAATAAATAAGTGAATCTTTTATTGTTGATTGTGCTCAATGGCTGTGGTTGTGTTTGTTGTTTATAATAATATATAATCGTATTAATAAATTAAAGCAAGTGCCAGTGCCGGTAAGTTAATATGAGTATTATCATGAGTTATTGAACCCTTAAAGAACAGGTGGTGGGTGTATGTGTTAATTATATCTGAAGTTGTTTAGTTCTATATGTTAACAATGAAATAATTTGATGGAAACTAACTAACATACAATTAGACTTCCAACATGAGACAGGCGACAACATGAGACAGGTGTCTCAAGTCTGTTTGATGGCTTGCATGGCATTTGAAGAAGCCGCAGGCTGTAGGAAGTCCGTAACCTGAACTGACTAGTATCTAGGATGAAATGTACAGGTCAAGCCAGATTCCACAGCCTCCACTTTCTGCAAATGGATATTTACTATGTGCATACACACACGTACATATGCATGCATTGTATGGTTGTGCGTTGTTTTTATATCTATACGTTTTCCCTTATGGACGTGTGTATGTTTACCATAGACACTAGCTTGAGTTGTAAACTGCGTCTGGGTAGAAGAGCATCGTCTGTCATGTTATGGTAATAGTTTTCTTATATCCAGTGGCGCATGTTTTTTGGCCCAGGGGGAGATTTTGCTTGCATGTAAATTTCCTGCTGCTAGATAACCAAATAAATGCAAATGCTTTTGTCATATTTGGCAAACACCATGCGTATATACGCACGCACATACATGTGTTTATGTATATTGAGTTAGAGGAGTCTCATATTTATGTTTTTGGCTGCTATTTAAGTCAATCGCTTTACATTTGGCATCTATTTATTTAACTTAAAGTCTGTCATTTATTTGGAACTGTTTGTGTGGGAGGAAACATCTACTACCTGTTACAGATGTTTTGGCAGTAAAGGCAACTTTTGCACACGTACCTCCACAATATGCGCAGGCTTGTCGTATTTTGCACGTTTATGCTTGATTTTGCTATAACTTGCTCCTGGATATGAATAAAGATTTTGTGATTCAAAGAACTTGCAGCAATACTTTATTAACAAAAACTCAAATTTGAGGGAATTAGTTTTTTAGCTTTCGGCTTATAACGGTTGTTTGTTTAGCTTCGTGATAGCACAAGATAAAAATAATAATAAAATGTTGGAATAATTTTTTTTTATTACAAATCGGGTAATATCAAGGCATTTATTTTTCTTTTCTTTAAGTGGTCCCGCGTTCAGGGTATTTATCCTACTGGTGCAATGCATTATGCCGGAACCGTGAAAGGAGGGGCGAGTGTTGAGTTTATTGATGAAGAGAGATGAGAAGTTAAGAGAATTTGTTATTGTTATTTTATTATTCTTTGTGTAGCTGTCGAATAACGGCATATATCTGCCGCGGCTACTAGTTACATGCATTCAAATAGTTATTGTTTTCGTAAATTTCAAGTGATAGCATTTAAAGTAAAGCCATCTCATAACGAAGGTGTCCGTGCATATAAACTTTTATTTAATTAATTCTATGGTTCAGTGCTATGGGCTCATATTATTAATATGTGAGTTAAATTTGAAAGATATCCTGATGGTTGTTGGTTGATTGAGTGAATATTTTGTATACCTATAATTCAATGTAGTGAGGCTATAGAGCTCATGTGGTGATGGAGTTGCCTCCATATCATTAAGGACGCGATCTCTTATTAGTGGTGTGTGTGTGTTCTTAACATTGACAGCATATTTCATAGCAAGTGAAATTTTATTACAAGAAGTGGATTTGTGAAAAGAAAAGTAATAAATAAATAAGTGAATCTTTTATTGCTGCTTGTGCTCAATGGCTGTGCTTGTGTTTGTTGTTTAAAAAAATATATGTATAATCGTATTAATAAATTAAAGCAAGTGCCCGTGCCGGTAAGTTAATATGTATGTATGTACATATGTGTATTATCATGATTTATTAAGAACTTAAAGAACAGGTGGTGGGTGTATCTGTTAATTAGGCCTGAAGTTGTGTACTTCTAAGTGTTGGGAATGTAATAATTTCATGGAAACTAGAGTTCCAAGCAAACACAGGCGTTTGAGCGATCATTTTGTGTTCATACAATTCAATGTAATGAGGCTATAGAGCTCATCTGGCAATGAAGTTGGTATCTGTTAATAGCAACTCAGACGAATCAGACCATTCTAACCTCTTCCAGTTTAGCATAATCTAATTCGTGAGGCCATGTAATTAAATCTACTATGACAACAGATGAGTAACGCATTGATGTTGCTACCAAGTGTCCTGTTTCTATCGTTATTAATATAAAAAAAAATATGAAAGTAACACTGTCTAGGATATTTTGAGATCCGAGGAATAGAATAGGGTGGTTTTGGCTTTTGGAAATGATCGTATGAAGTGGTCAAGTGTGGTCGAAAATTTGTATAGGGATATGAAATTGTGAAACTGATAACTAACAACGTTTTAAAGTTTGATACAATTGACTTAACAATGCATGTGTTTTTGGCAATGACTCTATGAGGGGCCAAGGGAGGTCTAGAATTTCTAGGCATATGTATGTACATATGTATATGAAATTGTGAAACTGATAAGCATGGAAACTTTAAGTCCTGATACAGTTACAAATACAACACATCATTGACATAACCTAGAATAATTTTGACATTGGCTGAAGTTTCATATATTCTGCCCTAGTAAAAAATAAAAGAAATGTGTACATATGTACTACATACATACCCATACATACATACATATGTAAATATATTCATGCTTATATACCCAGTCAGCATGTGGAAAATTGTTTCACCAAACTGAGCCTTTTTCGAGTACCTTAGAGGATCAAAAACTGATTAATCACTTCTGCGCTTAAAATAAAACTCGAAAATGATTCCCAGAAATACTTAGAAAGTGACTAAGAAAAAGTAAAGTAAAAAAAAAAAATTATAAAGTGTATTACATTTATTTGTGAGTGAACTCATATAAAAATTTTAAACAAAAAAGGTAATGTCAGCTAAAAAACGGCGCAAGAAGTTAAATAAAAAACTTAAAAAGAACCAAGGGAATGAAGGTGAAAATGAAGATACTCCGGATGAATCTAAAAATAAATCCGATGTAAATGACAATACCCACAAAGATTAAGGAAAGATTAGTAAGGACTTCATATCGTTATAGTTCAAAAAACATAATTGCCTGGTTCTTTACAGATATGTGCCGGAGAAGATACTCATTGCCGATTTGGCTCCCATGTATAGACAATTCTATAGAGTTCTTGAAATTAAATTAGAAAATAAGCCCAAAGCTTAGGAAAAAGACAAAAAATGCAATTGACGGTGCAGAAGGTAAATTAAACCAGAAAAGTTTAGCAAATAAGTTGCAGGAAGATGGCGAAGACGACGAGTTGGATGAAGAGAATAAAGATGATAAGTAAAAAAGTTGTCAAAAAGAAAACTCAGTGGGGCTAATGCGGTTCAGTGTGGCTGAATTAAAACAACTTGTATCGCGGCCGCATGTTGTGGAGATTCAGGACATCATTGCACGTGATGACAAATTACTATTACAATTAAAAGCTTACAAATTAATTTTTATAATTTTTAAAATTTTTTTGTTATGTTATTTATAAATTAAATTAAAATCAAAACAATAATAAATGTTTATATTGATACAGCAAAAATTCAATTAAAAATTCTCTTTTAATATGATTCGAAAAAGACTCGTAAATGACCAGTAATATGACTGAAAAATGACTCGAAGAAGACTCGCAACTGCTTGTAAGAACTATCACAAACTGTCTCGCAATTGAGTCGAAATTGATCAGAAGCGCGAATCATAAAAGACTCCCTTAGAAGAGTCGCGGCTAGGGTACCATTTTCTCCCGAATGAACAGTCATTTTCGACTCGAAAAATGTTGACTGGGTATAATTTGTTTATTTGTTTCCTGCAAAAATGTTGCTACGCTGCTTGATCTCTCTTTTATTTATTTGCATCAATTGCCTGCTGATGAATAGTTTTCTAATGATTTCATTGACTTACATTAGATTATTTATTTCCTAGCCACATTTTCTGTTCGATGGATTAAACAAGATTTTGATTATTAATTTGTTTTATTCATTCTCATATTACAATTATTAAATTTTATTAATATTATTATTTTTAATTTTTTATTTTAATAATTTGTTAAGCTTTCGAAATAAATAAAAGAAATTTTAAATTACATTTTGTTATACGTAATTATACATGAATGTTGAATATTATTGAGACAATTAATATTTGTTACAACGTACATACATACTAACGAATTGAATATAATCAAAAGTCCACATATTAAATACAAACTACATTTATTGTATACAATATAATAAATAATTATTATGGCTGCTCTAGTATTCTTCTTATTGCTTTCATGCAATTGCATTATATAAGTGTGTGCGTGTGTTTGTGTGTGCATGGCGGGATTCTTGTTGTAAAATAACAACACTTTTTTTACAGTTACTAACTGTGAGTTTTTTTTTTATTATGTACCAAATAAAATATACATGATCATGCCTGTTAATATACTTTTAAATGCATTTTCAAATAAATTGTTTTCAGTAAAGCATTTTAGAGTACAGTATTTTTAAGTTTGCAAGAAACAAGAAGAGTTAAGACTTATTAAGACAGCATCGACGAAATAAGTAGGCATTAAAGGGAAAATTTGAAAATTAATTGGATAACATTTTAACAATATTATGCTCAAAAAGTACCTTTCAAAAATGGTACCTAAAAAGTACTTTTTTCAAAAAACTATTTTTTATACAGCACTTTTTGGAAAGATTTTTTTTATTGAAATTTGATATTTGAAGATGATAATCTTCAAAATGAATTTATGAAAAGAATACTCTTTCAAAACAAAAAGTACTTTTAAGACAACGTCCTATGTATTTAGGAAAGTACTTTTTAAATAAAATTACTTAAAAAAATGCATATTTGAAAAAGGTATTTTGCGGAAAAGGTACTTTTTTTGAAGACATACTTTATTGAAAAAGTATTTTCTTAAAATGTAATATTTTAGAAAGGTACTTTTAAGGGAAACTACTTATTTCAAAAGGGTTTTTCGGAAAAGTGCCTGTCTAAAAAAAAAAAAAAATAAGATTTGCAAAAAGTACTTTTTGAAAAATTAGATTTTGAAATGGGAACTATATTCAGTTACATAATAAGCCAGGCAGGTAGTTTTTAAAAAAAATGTACTTTTTCGCAAAGGTACTTTAAAAAAATACTTTGTTAAAATATATATTTCGAATGGGGTAGTTTACAGAAAAGGTACTCTTTGAAAAGATACTCTTTGACAACATGTACTTTCTTAAAATATATTTTTCTAAAGAGGTAATTTTTCGAAAAGGTACTTTTTGAAAAAAATGTACTTTCTTAAAATGTAATTTTCTAAAGAGGTAATTTTCAGAAAAGGTACTTTTACGAAAAGCACTTTTTGAAAAAATATACTTTCTTAAAATGTATTTTTCTAAAGGGGTAGTTTTTAGAAAAGGTACTTTTTGAAAAAATATACTTTCTTAAAGTATATTTTTCTAAAGGGGTAGTCTTTGGAAAAGGTACTTTTTCTAAAAGGTACTTTTTGAAAAATATATTTTTTAAAGGGCTAGTTTTCAAGAAAGGTGCTTTTTCGAAAAGGTACTTTTTAAAATATATACTTTCTTAATATATGTATATTTTGCTAAAGGGCTAGTTTTTCAAAAAGGTACTTTTTCGAAAAGGTACCTTTTGAGAAAATATACTTTCTTAAAATATATTTTGCTAAAGGGCTAGTTTTTAAAAAAGGTACTTTTTCGAAATGGTACTTTGTGAAAAAATATACTTTCTTAAAATATATTTTTCTAAAGAGGTAATTTTTCTAAAAGGTACTTTTGAAAAAATGTACTTTCTTAAAATGTAATTTTCTAAAGGGGTAATTTTCAGAAAAAGTACTTTTTCGAAAAGGTACCTTTTGAGAAAATATACTTTCATAAAATATATTTTGTTAAAGGGCTAGTTTTTAAAAAAGGTACTTTTTCGAAATGGTACTTTTTGAAAAAATATACTTTCTTAAAATATATTTTGCTAAAGGGGTACTTTTTCGAAAAGGTAATTTTTAAAACAATATGCTTTCTTAAAAATATATTTTTCTAAAGGGGTAGTTTTAAGAAAAGGTACTTTTTCGAAAAGTACTTTTTGAAAAAATATGCTTTCTTAAAATATATTTTGCTAAAGGGTTAGTTTTAAGGAAACGACTTTTAGGTAAAGTTTTCGATGCCTGTCGATGTGTGTAAACTTTACACGACATCCACTTTGTACCATATCGCAGAGTGTCATGCTTCATAAACTATCGTGTTCCATGTGCAAAGAAATCTTACAAGAAAGAAGAAGAGCATAAATGCAAAGTTTAGGGCCTAATTTTGTAAATCACTTTGCATTAGTGAAACTTTGTACGTATATAAAAACAAAATTTCAAATATTTTTACTCTCTTTGCTCTCTTTTTTATCTATTTCCTTTTATTTTTCATATAATTTTTTAACTTTTGGGAAGGACAAGCAACGCATTAATTTCTGTGCGTTAATTTATAAAAATTTTAATTTTGACATAAAATTAGGCCCTTAAAAAATTAATTTTATTATATGAATCACGCATTACTAAGAAATTTCCTGCAATAAAACCAGTGCTGTCATATGTAATTAAAAAATCCTATAAAAGATTGTGGCGTTTCACGTTCTTTTGGCGAGAAAACTTCGCCCCTATATGATCGCACACACGTGCATACACACACACACTCAGCTAAGCAAATATGTGTGAGTTGATGTGCATATTTGATTAAACGATAATTTTGATCTATAATATCTTCTATTAACTTATTTTTATGGTTTTTTTCACTATTTTTGTTTTATTGTTTATTTTGATTTGAATGTTGTATGTTTTGAAATTTGTCTATTTGAAAATAATATTTGTTAAATATATTTCTTTTTATTAGTTTTTTAATTGTCACATCTAGTAATGATTCCACTCATACTGACGCTTGTGGGGCATAAGTATTTGTGTAGAGTTTAAATTAAGTAGATACAAATTATTGATTTATTTTAGATTTTTATTTTTATAAGTATGCATGTGAAAAAGTTTCAAAATTCGACTCGAAAGTAATGGCTTTCGTAAGATGCGGTTATGTTTTGATAACAAACCAATTCTTAGCCGGTTTTGCGAAAAAGGAGGGAGATTTAAAATTATATTCTTTAAATATTAACGCTGTCCTTCCGTAGGTCTTTTCAATCTTGGGTTGCTTCATATATATTTTTTTACATCAAATAGGAATGTTTTCCTGAAGAAGCCATCGAAATTTTTATATAAAATAGAGAGATTAAAAACTATTATAATTATTATGTGTTGCGCCTATAAAAGTTGAAAATAAAGATGTGCTGAATTTCATTAGATTCAGAGAGAAAATCGAAACCATATTTATGGTGCTAAAATACAATATTAATAATCAAAATAAGTTATATCATTAATTCAAAAAAACTGTTGCAATTATTAAAAAAAAATTAATCCAATAAAAATTATTCAATTAATTTTTAATCGATTAATTTTTAATTAATCGAATAAAAATTAATCGAAGAAAATTAAAGGTATTATTCAACAAAAATTTAACATATAAAATTTATGGTATAAAAATTAGTCGGATAAAAATAATTAAACAAAATTATTCGAATAAAAGTTAATCGGTTTGAATGATTTTTTGTCGAGTTGATGATACATATAATTAATTATTGTTATTTATGTAACTTATTTGAATAAAAATTAATCGATTAAAAATTAATCGAATAAAAGTTAATCGAATAAAAATTAAGGGAATTATTCAACAAAAATTCAACTTATAAAGTTAATGAAATAAAAATAATTATACAAAATTATTTGTATATATGTAAGTTAATCGATTAAAAAATAGACGTTAACAACTTCTTTTTTGGTTTTGTGTCGAGTTGATGATATAATTAATTACTGTTATTATTATATTCTGATACATATTTTTAAGCTTAAGGTCTCTTTATTTTAATTTAATTTCTTAATTTCAATATTTCGTCACTCCTTTGTGTGACTTCTTCAGGAAATTAATTATTTTATTATTAATTCAAAAAACTATTGCAAATAATTATTAAAAGAAAATTAATAAAAAAAATGATTCGATTAAAAATTAATCGATTAAAAATTAATCGATTAAAAGTTAATCGAATAAAAATTAAAATAATTAATTTCCTGAAGAAGTCACACATAGGAGTGACAAAATATTGAAATTAAAATAAAGAGACCTTAAGCTTAAAAATATCAGAATATAATAATAATTAAAAATAGGTCAAGAAACTAGAAGAATTTATTAATTATTGTTATTTAATTAAATTAATCGAATAAAATTATTTGTCAAAAAATTTTTTTAAATACAAGCCTTTGGCAAAAAATTATTCCGTAGAATAGAACATGAAGAAAATAATCAAACGGCAAACAAAATATCACTAAATAGAATGAGTTACTATAAAAAAAAAATAGACAGGAATCGTCCTCTAAAGCCCTTTATGTGTTATATAAAGACTTATGCACTGAATATTGTAGGGACATTTTTAAACCGTTCCTGAATGTTTAGGAAAATAAATTGTGGAACGCAAACATCTTACAATCGCGTTACTTTCTTATAAATTTTGAAACTCCCTTGCAAGTGTATGTGTTTTCACTCCAAATGTTTTGTTTGTATGATTTAATAGAAACTGTGTGCTTTGAATTTTCATTTGTCAAAAAATAATTTCACATATAAATCATAAAGAAAATAATTATAGAATTTCGCCAAAAGTTTTTTTCCCTAAAGTTTATAAAAGACCTAAAAAAATATTTAGCAATTAAATAAATGCAAGTAATACAATCAATTTGAGTTTCATAGAACTGTATGCAATCAAAGTATTTGGTTTTGGTCGTAGCAAAAAATAATAATTGAAAAAAAGCAAAAAAAAAAAAAAAAATAAACCTCGATGGAAACATAAAGTCAATAGCCGTCAATAGTAGTCACATCGTCTTAACCTAAAAATTTAGATATTTTATTTTGTATTTTATATGAAAAAGAAGGCACTTCCTACTAGACGTTTTACTAAGAAAAGGTGTGAAAATTGTGTTTTTAAGATAAATATTTGGAAATTACACATAATTTATTAATAAAAAATAAACAAATGAAAAGTCGAAATATAAAAGTCTTCATACAGCGCTACAAGTCATATCGATTGTATTCATATATTTGCTTACTTAATTATAAAAATCATATACTTTTTTAATATAAAATTAAAAATTCCAGGAAAATACATCAATCGGTATCGAGGGGATATTGTATTAAAATTGGGATCGATATCGATTACAATATATTTTGGCTCCAGTTGTACTAAATTATTACAGTCGGCATCGCTTGAAATTTCAGTGCCATTAACTGCCTGACCCACGATGTCACTCGATGATATAGTTCTGTCGTGTAAATACATTTAAAACAAAAACAAATTCTAAAACGTTATTTTTGCTTTAAATGGATTTATTCGATAGATCGATCGATATCGCATGACATCGTGAAACAGGCTGTAAAGGAAAATTGCGATCGACGCCGAATGCTTTAATTCACCCGCAGTTCTAAAACGCATATAATTGGAGTTACTTTAAAGTTATTATATCTATCGGTCGGTTGTTAATTAGACAGCAATTTTAATTTCTTGGCCAGTTTTTTTTTGTAACTCGAAACAGCACTCAGGGGATGACCTGGACCTGGCCGGGGTTTGCGCTGGAACTAGAAAACAGTTTTTCTGGTTGCTAAGGGGAAAAATATAAACCCTGCAGGCCGTATTATTAATACGTCATCTTTTTTGTTTTATTATTTTTTTTTTAGCAAGATCGGCACTCGGGGGATGACCCCTACATGTGCAGAGCATTGCTCATGAACTAGAAGGGAGGAAATCTGTACATGTTATTGCGAGAGCACATGAAGAACGATGAGAAGATGGAAAATTGTTACTAGCTTTTTTAACCTTTACATCGCCTACTATTTTTTTTTTCGCTACAAGATCGACGAGAGAGGGTCATGGTACTCTGCTCTTTAGCAGATCAGAGGAATTCGATACCATATTTATGGCTGAGTGCGGCAATGAACTAGGGACTTTCGCCTTGTCTTAGTCTAGTGTTAACTACTTCAGCCAACAGCAGCTTTAATTTCCTAATTGACTCTCTTCTATCGAGCTCAACAGGGTCTTCTATCCCTCCGAATTATCTTAAGTCCGCTTCATTGGCTGATGCTTCAGCAGCTAGGAATAGAGGGAATTTCCTTTGCCTTATTATTTCTTCCTTCCTGTGTATTAAGACACCACATCTACTTATTTATTAATGCTGTCTTTTTCTTTCTCCGGGGATGACCTCTACATATGCGATGCATTGGGCCAGAACTAGGAAAGTTGGCTATGGGAAGGAGGATAGGGGGGGGGGGGGTAGTGTTTGTGTACGTTCGATTTCAGTCTCCCCAAGTTAAAACTGGCAGGAAAGACCTCTGCTGGAAGTTTGTTCCACATACGAAACGTTCGGCGAAAGAACGAATTCTCTCTGTAATGCATGATGCGGTTCACTGGCAAGTCAACCATAAAAGGATGCACCCTATGTGAAGAGCGGGTAGCACGCAAAAATAAACGGTTCTCAGGCACAAGCTCCCTTATTTCACTACAACACATTCCGTTGTAGTATCGGTAGAACAGTGAAACACACCCCACGTTGCGTCGATGCTCCGGTGAGTCAATAGAGTTGGCTACCCTACTGTCACCGATGAGCCTCTTATCTATCTCTCTCTCTCTCTTGTACGCGGTCGATTAACTTCACCACCTTCGTCGGCCCTGTAGCAAAAATTAGCCGGCGAAGTAAAAGGTTGAAATAGCTTAAAAAAAAAAAAAAAAAAAAAAAAAAACTGTCTATCTTCTCATCTTTCCTCATCTGTCCCCTTAATACTATCCCCTCGTTTTCAGTTCCGGCGCAATGCATTGCATATGTAGGGGTCATCCCCTGAGTGCTGGTCCTACTCCTAAAAAAAAAAAAAAAAAAATAGACTTTGAAGCACCGGCATGAGAGTTGTATTTTATTTTAGGTCGAATGTAGGTGGTATATATAGTGAGGAGATCAGTTGGGGTGCAGTATGTCTTACACCGTCTTAAAAAGCCGAGGCACTTGAATGCTTCTTTTGAAATATGAAAAATGTGATCTGTCCATCGAACGTCACACTGTATTTTCATACCAAGAACATCAAGAGCTTCTGATTCCCCAATACCTATACCATCCATAAACACGGATGGAGCAGAACCTTCAACCAGCCGCCTATGCGTAAGCTCGCTGCGTCTTATGAGGGTTAAAGTTAACCCTGTTCGCGAGGTCCCCTTTCGCAGATTGACACTAGATCACTTGTGAGTGGCTCGTTCATTCTTCGTCTTCTGGCGTCAATCTCCTCCAGGCTTGGCCGGCTGGTGAACGGGGAAGAATGGTTAATGCTGCTACCATCCGCGAAAGAGTAGATAGGGTTTGAAGTTTGACATAGAAGGTCATTTATAAAGGTGAGGAAGAGAGTAGGAGATAGAACAGAGCCCTGCGGTACCCCTGAATTCACCTACAACAACTCAACAAAAATTTCATCTTCCCTTCTTGACCAATTAGATAAACTTGATGTGCCCATAAATTGTTCATTCATCTGAAAAATACTTTTTTTTTTTAATTAACAACTTCAAGTTTTTTTTTGAAAAACTTTCCATTTTGCTTTTAATTAATTTTCAAGTAAGAACTTTTTCCCCTTATTTTTAAATTTTCTGATTACTTTTTATACCCTCCAAAAAAGAATTTGGAGGGTATATTCACTTTGTCATTCCGTGTGTAACGCAGCGAAATATCCATCTCAGACCCCATAAAGTACTCGTATATATATTCTTGATCAGTGATGAAATCTAAGACGATCTGAGCATGTCCGCCCGTCCGTCTGTGGAAATCACGATTCAGTCCAAACCAAAAGAGCTAGACTCTTGAAATTTGGTATAAATATATCTTGAAGGGTAGCACAGGTTAAGTTCGGAGATGGGCTAAATCGGGTAAGAGGGAAAAAAGTTTCACTAAGAAGAACTAAACCAACTTCTAAAAAAAACAACATTTTTAAAATGTTTTTGTAATTTTGTTAAGCAAATGATATATTTTTATATTAAAGAAGGTCCAACGCGTTAAACTTGGAGCCATAACATAAAAAAAGTAATTTTTGGACCCCGCCCCCTTTAGTGGGCGTTATTATATACAAAAATAGTGTAAGAATTTAACAAATTGTTTTACTTAAGCCTACATTCCTTAAAAATAATTTTTTTTAGCTTTAGTGACGAAGCTAAGACGTAACCTGGTACTACTCTGCCCTACTCCCTCCTCCCCCTTTGCCCCCTAAATGACCCTTTCCAAAAAAAAGAACTTTTTTTCAAATTTTGTACATAATTATCCCAAAAATTTATTTTTAGAGTTTTATGACAAAGGTGAAATGTCTCCCCCACAGCCCTTGCCAGAGCGACCCCGCCGAAATACGGTTTTAATACCCTCCAAACAGAATTGGACCCCATTCTTGATCAGTGATGAAGTCTGAAACGATCTCGCAAAGCCCATACTTTCGTCTGTGGAAAACCTGATATTGTCTATTTTTGAACCCCGCCCCCTTTAGTGGGCGTTGACGTACGATATTATATAAAGGAACTCTGTACCACCAAGTTAAACATTTTAAATTTACTTACTATATATTTGGAGGGTATTTAAGATTCGACCCGGTCAAATATAACGTTTTTACCTATTTACTTTTAAATGTAAACAAAAAACAGCTGATAATTCTTGTCCGAACTCATGGTGAAATAAACACAAGGTGGCAGCGCTATGCCAGATGACAGTTTTTTGCTTACCCCATAGTGAGTCTACATTGATGTCAAGTTTTTCTGTGCTCCTTGTGTTTTGGTATATGTGAGCGTCGTTAGTAATTGCGCATGTGTGTAGCAATACAAGGTGTTTTCTTGCTATAATTTTGATGTAGACCATGATTTTTTTTTGTAATGTTGTATTTTTTGCCGTAGTACTGCCACCTTATATTTAATTCACCAGTTTCGAACTTACCCAAAGAAATAATTCGGGTGATTTTGTACAGAAAATGAGAAAAATTACACTCTCATTGGCTCTGAAAATTGCACAAAAATTATTATCTGTAGCGCATTTGGGTAATTTTTGGCCCGAACAGCTTTAATTTGCCTTCTCCTTTAGTTTGTCTTTTTCTGGCAAGCCTGAACAGGTCATGTCAACTCTGCAGCTGATTTTATTCAGGGTTGTATTTAACGGTTGTAATTAACATTTTTCCTAGTGTCAAAAGTTGTTTACATATTCTTGATATTTTGCGTTGTAGAACTGTTTGTGAAAATAGCAGCCACTTTTCCCGGGTGTATGTAATCAAGTCTGTGCTTTTACTTTATATTTAATTTTATTCACAATCGCTGTCAATATTCCACGATTGAGAAATAAAAGTAAACCCGAATCACATACATGATTTTTGTTTTATTTAAAACTTATTCTAAATTTCGTTTCAATATAAATATATTTTAATTTTGTTTTTTTTTGTTCGTTATATTTTTCTAGTGTGTAATTTTTGAATTTTATTCCGAAAGGCAATTTTTAGTTTTCTTTTTATTCTTGTAATTTTAACGATCTAAAATTTAATTTTGTTTTCCTAAAATGTTTGTTTTTCATCCAAAAGAGATTTTCTCAGTTTTTCTTTTTTGTACATTTTTGTTAAAAATTTTGTTGTTGGGGGTTTTGTTTTTGTTTTTTAAATAAAATTAAAATACAATTGAAAATAATTTTTTTTCAAAAAAAAAAAAAAATACATACGAGTATAATTTTGGGCACACATTTCGTAAATTCATTTTGATTCGTGTATTTTAGTTTTTAGTTGGTTTTGTTTTTTTTTTATTATTATTCTTAATTACATCTTAATTAAAGTGGTGGAATGCTTAAAACTAAAAATAAAATAAAATCATTTTAAACTAATAATACAGATGAAGAGATCTTTATAGTGAAAAGTATAATTCAATAAAAAAGTAAAAACATTTCATTTTTAATGAGTCTACGTTAATGCAATTGTTGCGTTTCTATTGCTATTGTATGGATGTGTGTATGTACATACATATGTTTGTATGTGTGTGTGTAGCTCTAGAATTTTCGGACTAGTTTTTTGTTGGTGCTGACGTAACGTGTGTACAGGGGAAACTAACACCTTCTCTTTTGTGTGAGAGACCACAATCTGATGGATCACTGATGTCCAAAATTTAAGCTGCGAATGTTTTAGCGCCAGTCCTCGTTGAAAAACAAAAATATACAATTTTGCATGTGTATGCAACGTTTTCATCTGTATTTGTGGGCGTTATAAACTTTAAAAAGCCTCTAGTTTTTTATGTTTTTGGCATGAAAGTATAGTGGTGATCATGTCTTTCAAGTCGCCGAAAAGTATTCAAGTTCGTCGAGTTTTTTTAAGACAATGAAGGGAAGTATCCCTCTAATTTGCCTATTATTTATACATACAATACCCATGTATGACACGCTGCTTTGAAACCTTCCTTGGAGTTGGACTCGATTAGGGTTAAGAGAGTGTGAAGGAGCTCATAGCTGGTCCCTGGAACAGGCAACTATATTACGACTCTCAAGCATCGACGTAATGCGGGCTGTATTTCGTGGTTTTATGGATATTCGAATTGTAGGCGCTCTAAGCAGAGCTGGGCCCTGAAACACATTCTTTTTCTATTAGGAATACAGCCGTGAGATTGTGGTCGATATGCAAACAAATCGCTCTTTGGACCAAACAGTTCGTAAGTGGAATAAATTAGCTGTAAATGTCTTTCTCGTGTACTTAAAATTTGGTTAGGATCACATCGAATATTAAGACTGCTGCCATTATGCTCCTTCCCACCCAACTTCCAAGTTCCTGCCCAATGCACTGCATATGTTGGGATCATTGATTAGGAGCTGGTCATATTAAAAAAAAAAAAAAAATAGGAATGACTATAGAGATTCAGTTCGGATGATAATTTTTATCTGAGAATGTTTAGAATGAAGTAAATCATTAGCACAAATTGCATGCACAATCATGCTCCGCCCAGCATTATTTTAAGATACTTGAAGGATCTCACTCAACCTTAAGCAAATGCTACGTACCGCACGGTAAGAGATGAGTTCGAAAATCAATAGATCTCAGAGGAAAAGCCGAAATGACCAAAAGATAGAATAGAAATGGTGGGGATGCACTCTGTGACCTTTTACACTTTTTGCTGGTCAAAAAGAAAATGTTGTAATTCAGATATCTGCTCCGGAACGAGAGTGATAAATTTTAGGCTCCTAAATTTGATATAAGTTCCACTGTGCAACGCATACAAAACTTATTAACTAACACAATTATATATAAAATTGTTGCTGACGATGTTTACGTCAGTACTGATGGAATTTTCATCAGTTCTTAAGTCAGCTCTGAGAATATATCCATCATCCTCTGCTTTGGAGAGAATAGTTCAGATAAATTTGTTTACTAGTTCACGAACTTCATAAGTATGAGCGAGAAAGAAAATCACACACGCACACGAATGTATTCATCAGTTTTTTAAAATGGTGCTTAATACAATGATGAAAATTTCTGTGTATGTACCCATCATGCCTCTAGTCATGACCTTCGACGAACCCTTCTCAGTCGCATTCCCTGAAAGGAAGGACTGGATGTAAAACTCTGCGACTCGAAGTAATACAACCTTGGTTTTTACGGACGGTTCGAAAATGGACACTGGCTCTGGTTCGTGAGTATTTTCAGAGGATCTCGGCCCTTCGTTATCACTCAGGCTACCTGATACCTCAACAGGTAGCTTTCCAGGCAGAGATTTAGGCCATTACCGAGGCAGCATTAAGGATTAATAAGCTTAGTTTGAACTAGCCAGGAGAGGAATCACACTTCAGGAGGCCGACATTGGGATTCCACTCTCATCCTGCTGGAGACGCTTTGATACTGCATTATTCGAATTGCCTCAGGACAGGTGGGTGAGAGAATCCACTTGCGAGATATCAAGAGTCTTATGGCCCCGCCTAGACTCTAGGAGGACGAGGGATCTTTTGAATTTCACAAAGGGTCATCTACGCAGCATGGTGGCCCGACTTACTGCTCACTGCACCTTTGGGATCTATGGCAAGCGCAGGGGTCTCCCCTGTAATGACTACTGCTCCAGTTACAGGAGGAGGAGAAGAGCATTGCACACTTCCTCTGCTTCTGTCCTGCTTGGGAGGAACAGCGCCTACAGTCTCTGGGCAAGACACGTTTTGGAGACACTTCGGATATATCAGGGATAGTGGCTGGTTCGACAGCTGACTCCCCTGTGGCGTGCGTGCACGACCAGAATCTTTTTGTGTCCATTATGTATCCCACCTTCTTATTCTTACTATCCCTCTTACCTGAACTCCGACTATCCCCTACTTCCTCAACACTCTCCTTCACACTCTTTCATGTACAGGTGTCACAAAGGGATCAAAATAACTGGACCCAAGTGAGCTGGACTCTATGTTCTTTCTTCCCCAGCAACCTGCCAACCTAACCTTGGAGGCAAGAACTATTGACATTTGTGTAGATAGTCTGCCAGCAATTAGAGCCCTGGACTCGGGAATGATAAAGTCGAAATGTGTACTGGCACGCATTCAATCTTAAAAGACATGACGTCAGGATAGTTTGGGTTCCAGGGCATGAAGGTATTCAGGGAAATGAAATGGCGGATGAATGCACAAGAGCAGAAGTGAAGCAGTCTCACGTAGGGATATATTGACATTCCCTCAGTTGAGCTGCTGAGCAAAATTCAGGAGTGGGCAGAGAGGAAGGTGACAAGCAGGTGGTCTAGAATTACCACTCTATGGCCCTCGCTTAGCAGAGTTAGGACTAGACAGCATCTATCTTTTGCGAGAGAGTCGTTGGGACTCCTGGTAGGGGTCTTGACGAGGCACTGTGCAATGGGGCACATGTCGGAGCGTTTGGGCTTTTCCCATGATGGTCGTTGCAGGAGCTGTTTCGATGTAGAAGAAGAGGAGTCAGTACAGCATCCGGCCCTGCAGGAGCGTAGGCTTAGACATCTAGGCTCTCGTTTCCTGCGAGATCTGGACTGTCTCAGGGATACACCGCTGGCTGTTCTGGCGGGTTTTGAGAGAAGTTCTAGGTGGCAGTTCTCAGAAAGCAGTACTTCGTTTTGAAAGGATTGTGTAGAGGACTATAGTCCTCTGGGCATCACAATGGGCCTTTTATGGCCTCCTAGTATTTTTTCGCTTACCGCGGGAGGCCTTCTAACCTAACCTACCCATCAGCAATAACCATCAGATGATGCATCAAATGACCGTCATTGTTCTGGGGATGGGGATGTCTTAAGAAATAATGGACAAACCGAGAAAGTTTTGAATAAAACAGGAATATAAATGTACACTTTGATGCCACAAATAAAAATTATAAGTCCAGTGATCTACACTAACGGCACACATACAAACAAAAAATGTAGTGAGTATAAAATGCGTGCTTACTGGAACGCCGGCTATTTG
Source organism: Linnaemya tessellans (assembly GCA_951800035.1). Classification (NCBI taxonomy): domain Eukaryota; kingdom Metazoa; phylum Arthropoda; class Insecta; order Diptera; family Tachinidae; genus Linnaemya; species Linnaemya tessellans. The sequence goes on from OX637535.1 coordinate 9,822,034, forward strand.
TAGTTTGTCTTATTAAGAGAAAAACAAAAATAATATACAGACATATTTTATGCTAAATATACAACGTGTGTATGTGTGTATGCGTAAGTAAAGTATCACCTTAATCGCTAGTTGTCGTAATAGGTTCGAGTTTGATTCCCGTGGAACTTATGTTGCTTGTGGCGGTCGCTGAGCTGTCAATAGATATCGCTGATGTTGTTGCTGCTGCTGCTTGTGATGTAGCGGCAGCTGACGGCTCTGAGGAAGATGCTCTGACGGTGGCTGTATTAATACTGCTAGTGGTTGTTATCGTTGCTGTCGTTACGGCGGCTGCGGAGGACTGCTGATGAGAAGTTGATGGTGAGCGTAGAGGTGAAGCCGCCACACCCACAATGTCGGCAATGTCTTCGGAGAATAGGCGTGAGGGTGAAAATGAGCGAGACGGCTTGAAACTCATTTCTAGGCCGAGTTCGGTTAGAGGAGAGTGCAGTGGCGTTAGACTATGGGGACTGTTGCGTCTGGAGGGCGAAGATGTGGAAGAAGGCGGTTTTGTTGAGGCTGCCGTCGTTGTCTTTTGCAGTGTGGGATGTACGACTGTGTGGGAGGGTGTGGCCATGACAGAGGCATGGCTTAATGAGGAGGCATGTGGCCCGAAAACCATTTGGTGCTGCTGTTGCTGTTGTTGTTGCTGCTGCTGGTGTTTTTGCTGCTGCTGGTGGAGGGCATGCTGCTGCTGTAAATGTAAATGTTGTAGCTGATGTTGCTGCTGTTGGCTTAAAACGGCACTGGGATCACAGCGACCACCGGCACCACTGCCGGCCATATGCAATGCCACCGCCATACCCGGTGGCAGTTGGGGCATGCCACTTAACGAGGGTCCACATGGCGAAGGCACATGTCTGGGACCCATGATGGAGCTGATACCAGCCGTATTTGAAGACGAACTTAGAGCTGGGGAGATACTAGCTTTGGGTAGAGGCACACCTACTGCTCCAGGTGGTCCCACCAAGGGCCCGCTACCAGCCATATGCGGAGGAAGATTAAAAATATTCGGTCCACCATGAGCATCGCTTAGCTGCTGCTGTTGTTGGGCTGCCGCTGCCATTTGCATTTGTTGACGTATATTGTGAGCAACAGCGGCCACTGCTGCCGCCGTAGCTTCTTGGGACATCGGATCCCCAGCACCGCTGGGCATTCCATTGGGACAGGGACCAGCAACTCCAGGATAACTGAGAGGCGCTTCCTGAAATGGAAAAACAGGCTAAAAATAATAACAAGAGTTAGCATGCCACGTTTGAAGTTTGTGCTTCATTCAGTTCTAATATCACCTACCGAATGCCTTCCGTAAGGCATGGGGGCTAGACCCTCATCCTTCAGGTCTTTGGCATCACGAAAGACAACAGTTTTAATAACACCCTTGATATGTTCATCGGGCCATATGCCCAGCAGAATACGTTGTGGCCGACCTCTGCCCTTCGGCCTCAAATCGGGCCCGCCATCTATCGAAGGCCCCAGCATATTGTGCACCCGATTAGCATAGAGCACAAATGTGGGATATGGAATGTCATACTTTCGAGCTGCCTGCGATAGTGACAAACCTTCTTTCAACACACTGAAAATTGCTTCCGCCATTGTCTCCGGGCGCCACGATTTCAAGGGGCCACGTTCACGAAATCGCAAATGATGCATTAAACTTTGATTTGTGTTCCAGCATTTTTGCCACATGGACTGCAACTGATACTGATAACTGTCTGCTAATGAAAAGTCAAATCACACACATTTCACATGTTAAACACATTCTCGTTTAGAGTTTCTTTTGATTTTTTATTTTATTTATTTTTTTTTTTCGAGCACAAACCTGCTATTGATGAACTAGACGCTCCCATCCATGCATGCGAATTTTCCAACATTTTCGCCTGCAAATAAATGATGAAAATTGGAATGAAATTGTGTAGAGTTCTTTGGCAAAATATTCATGTAATTTGTAACAATAAAAAAGCAAATTTAAATATAAAACCAATTACGTTTGTATTAGTTCCCCCTTAACTTAAGTATTTCTCACTGTTTGTTCGCAACCAAAAGAAATGTTCAATACTCGCAAATTGAATTGCTAATTTGACCTGCATTTAAAAAAAAAAAGGAAATAATAAAAAAGATTTGTTGTGTGTGTGATGTGATTGTACTTCTTAGGGCTGTCGTCACAGTTTCATATTTTAATTCTGGCATAAATCGGAAATTGTGTGCATGAGTGCCACCAATACATACTTATAATTCTCGTACACGTTTAGAAAGTTATTTCATAAAATCATAAGGATTTTGTAGCACAAACAAATGTAATATTAATAAATATTTCAAGTTTTAATATAAGAGTCTAGTCTCCTTTAAGGGTTTCTGAATTGCAAAACACAAAAACAAAAAGTTCATGCCATGTGCTGTCAGAACTTTAAAGGGTGGCCAAACATTTTTTGTCTTGTATAAAAATATGCTATAAAATTGTTATATATCAATATCTGCGGATAGAAAATGATATTACCAAAGTAGGGGAAAGAGCTGAGGTTTGTTTCTGAGTTCCCTGGAATTCCCAAAGGGAATTTTCTAAATCCCGAAATTAGGGGTTTTTCAGTATTTCCATCGAATTGTTTTTATTTTTGGCTTAGAATGATGTAATTAAGGCGGAAAAAAGAGATGAGGTTTCTTTCTGAGTTCCCCGAAATTCCCAAAGGATGTTTTCCAAATTTCCAAAAACTGGATTTTTCATAGAATTTTTGTTATTTTTCGCACAGAATGATATAATTAAGTTGGAAGAAAGAGATGAGATTTGTTTCTGAGTTCCCCGGAATTCCCAAAGGAGATTTTCCAAATTCCGAAATAGGAATTTTTTAAGTATTTGCTTCGAAGTTTTGTTATTTTTCACGCAGAATGATGTTATTAAGGCGGAAGGAAGAGATGAGGTTTGTTTCTGAATTCCCCGAAATTCCCAAAGGGAATTTTCCAAATCCCAAAGGAAATTTTCCAAATCCCAAAGTCGGGTTTTTTTCAATAATTTCATCGATTTTTGTTATTTTTTGTTCAGGGTTATGTAATTAATACGGAAGGAAGAAATGACGTTTGTTTCTGAGATCCCCGAAAATCCCAAAGGGAATTTTTCAACTCCCCAAAGGGAATTTTTCAACTCCCCAAATCATGGTTATTGCAGTATTTCCATCGAATTATTGTTATTTTTGGAGCAGAATGATGTAATTAAGGCGGGAGAAAGAAATAAGGTTTGTTTCTGACTTCCCCGGAATTCCCAAAGGGAATTTTTCAAACCCCCAAATCGGAATTTTTCAGCATTTTCATGGAAGTTTTGTTATTATTCGCGCAGAATGATGTAATTGATGTAGAAGTAAGACATGAGGTTTGTTTTTGAGATCCCCGAAATTCCCAAAGGGAATTTTTCAACTCCCCAAATCATGGTTATTGCAGTATTTCCATCGAATTATTGTTATTTTTGGAGCAGAATAATGTAATTAAGGTTGGAGAAAGAAATGAGATTTGTTTCTGACTTCCCCGGAATTCCCAAAGGGAATTTTCCAAATCCTCAAATCGGAATTTTTCAGCATTTTCATCGATTTTTTGTTATTATTCGCGCAGAATGATGTAATTGATGTGGAAGTAAGAGATGATGTTTGTTTCTGAGATCCCCGAAATTCCCAAAGGAATTTTTCAACTCCCTAAATCGCGGTTTTTGCAGTATTTCCATCGAATTATTGTTATTTTTGGAGCAGAATAATGTAATTAAGGCGGGAGATAGAAATGACGTTTGTTTCTGACTTCCCCGGAATTCCCAAAGGGAATTCTCCAAATCCCCAAATCGGAATTTTTCAGCATTTTCATAGAAGTTTTGTTATTATTTGCGCAGAATGATGTAATTGATGTGGAACTAAGAGATGATGTTTGTTTCTGTGATCCCCGAAATTCCCAAAGGGAATTTTTCAACTCCCCAAATCGGGGTTATTGCAGTATTTCCATCGAATTATTATTATTTTTGGAGCAGAATGATGTAATTAAGGCGGGAGAAAGAAATTAGTATTGTTTCTGATTTCCCCGGAATTTCCAAAGGGAATTTTAAAAATCCCCAAATCGGAATTTTCAGCATTTTCATCGAAGTTTTGTTATTATTCGCGCAGAATGATGTAATTGAGGTGGAAGTAAGAGATGAGGTTTGTTTTTGAGTTCTCCGCAATTCCCAAAGGGAATTTTCCAAATCTCAAAAGCGAAAGTTTTTCATTCTTAATATTTTCCGCGAACTATTTTTTTCTAAATATTTAAGAGCTTTAAGGTGTATCAAACAAATTCAGATTACTGCATTGCGATTTGAGAAAACAGACCTTAAACTTAATATCTGCAATAAAAATCCAAATTGTTCAAAACCTTCATAAAGAAAATTTTAAAAAGAAATTTTTTTCTAGCCAGTAGTAAATTTTCGTAAAATTTATTTTCGATAAACATGTCCTTTAAACGTTTTTCATGGTTATGCCTCGATATTACCTACATATATGTGTGTATGAGTATTATTTTTAATTTTAGGATTAGTTTTGCTGCACCGTAATTATTTATTCTGAAAAATTATATGATATCCCGTCACATAATTGTGAATAAAAGCAAAACTTTTGCATCGATTTCAATAGAATGAGCTAACTTTTTTCGTGATATACGCATGCTTGTATGTGATTGTGCATGTGCAGAGCAAGAATAAAATGTACGCCGTTTCGTATATTCTATGAATTGTCTGTTTAAATAACATTTATTAGAGGTTTTAGCGTTTTGCTAAATATTTATGTTGTATTGAAGGCTTTTGTACTCAACAAAGATGCAGTTTAAATTTTTGAAAGAGGATGTCTGTAAATGTGAATGTATGATATAAATGGGGATGTAAGGATATCTGTTTAACACTTGTCCAATTTATGTATTGTAAGCATGTATGTATGTGTACCGCTAAGTTGTATATAAATTGTTATAGATATGTTTATGACATTTTGCGTGTTTTTGTCTAAATTTGTTGTGTATAAAACAATTCGTAGAAAATTATACGATGCAGTGAAGTAGTGATGCAATGCAAAGTTAAGTATAATATAACATAATTAAATTTTCTATGGATTATAACATTTGAAATATTAATGCATGTCTGTTCTTGTTGTGATATACGAATAAATCAAATGTTGCAGAGTTGAGTGGCCCTTTATGGAATTAGATTTGTATTCTATTCCCTTGCATTTAAATACATATTTGACAGTCAGAATGTTTCTCTTTTGTGTCCATTAGAGAAAAGTATTTCACTAATTATCGAAATTATGCACACGACGCACTCATACACACACACGCAAATATTCCACATACGCATAAAAGTGTATATGTATGTATTTATGAACCGATTTACTACATCCCAACCATTTCGAATGCGATTACATCTCCGTTCAAAAAATGTCACATAAATGGCGTATACAAATGCACCATATTATTCGGCATACGCACGAGTACATACACGCACACAATCATATACACACTTATGTATTTCTGTTTGACTCTTAAGTATTCATATTGTTTGCATTTGTATGCAGCAAATCCCAACGAATGCAAATGCAAAGCTTCGTGGTTCCATCTTTTGTAATTCTTAAGACTTTTAATAACTAGAGGATGTCTCAACTTAAATTTAAATTTATATCGATGATAAATTTATATCAAAAAAATAAATGTGATAACAAATGACATATCAAACAATTGACTAGCATATATTTTTTCTTGTTATTCGTAAATTAAGTTCTGTTCGCGCAACTTCAATCCAATAATTTTTATTCGAATAGCTTTATTCGAATAATTTTTATTCGAACAAATTTTATTCAAATAAATTTTATTGCACCAACTTCAATTTAAACAAATTTTATTCGAAAAAACTTTATTCGAATAAATTTTACTCGAATAAATTTTGTTCGAATAAATTTTGTTCGAATATTTTTTATTCGAATAACGTGTATTCGTGAAATTTTTATTCAAATAGATTTTATTGCACTAACTTCAATTTGAACAAATTTTATTCGAAAAAACTTTATTCGAAAAAAATTTTATTCGAATAAATTTTATTCGAATAAATTTTACTCGAATAAATTTTATTCGGATAATGTTTATTCGAATAAATTTTATTAATATATTTTTTATTCGAATAAGGTGTATTCGTGAAATTTTTATTCAAATAGATTTTATTGGAATAACTTTAATTCGAACAAATTTTATTCGAAAAAACTTTATTCGAATAAATTTTACTCGAATAAATTTTATTCGAAAAATTTTTATTCGAATAAATTTTATTAAAATATTTTTTATTCGAAAAAATTTACTCGAATAAGGTTAATTCGTGAAATTTTTATTCGAGTAAATTTTATTCGAATAATTTTGATTCGAACAAATTTTATTCGAATAAACTTAATTCGAACAAATTTTACTCGAATTAATTTTATTTGAATACAATTTTTTTTATTCGAATAAGGTTTATTCGTGAAATTTTTATTCAAATAAATATTATTGGAATAGGTTTAATTCGAACAAATCTTATTCGAATAAACCTTATTTTACTCGAATAAATTTTATTCGAATAATTTTTATTCGAAATTTTATTAAAATATATTTTATTCGAAAAAATGTATTCGAATAAGGTTAATTCGTGAAATTTTTATTCGAGTAAATTTTATTTGAGTAACTTTAATTCGAACAAATTTTATTCGAAAAAACTTTATTCGAATAAATTTTACTCGAATTAATTTTATTCGGATAATGTTTATTCGAATAAATTTTATTAAAATATTTTTTAATATAACTTTGATTCGAACAAATTTTATTCGAATAAACTCTATTCGAATAATTTTTACTCGAACTAATTTTATTCGAATAGTATTTATTCGAATACAATTTTTTTATTTGAATAAGGTTTATTCGTGAAATTTTTATTCAAATAAGTTTTTTTGGAATAGGTTTAATTCGAATAAATTTTATTCGAATAAACCTTATTTTACTCTAATAAATTTTATTCGAATAATTTTTATTCGATTAAATTTTATTAAAATATATTTTATTCGAAAAAATTTATTCGAATAAGGTTAATTTGTGAAACTTTTTTTCGAGTAAATATTCGAATAACTTTAATTCGAACAAATTTTATTCGAATCAACTTTATTGGAATAAATTTTATTCGAATTAATTTTATTCGAGTAATTTTTATTCGAATACAATTTTATTAAAATATTTTTTATTCGAATAAGGTTTATTCGTGAAATTTTTACTCAAATAAATTTTATTGGAATAACTTTAATTCAAACAAATTTTATTCAAAAAAACTTAATTCGAATAAATTTTACGCGAATAAATTTTATTCGAAAAATTTTTATTCGAATAAATTTTACTAAAATATCTTTTATTCGAAAAAATTTATTCGAATAAGGTTAAGTCGTGAAATTTTTATTCGAGTAAATTTTATTCGAATAACTTTAATTCGAACAAATTATATTCGAATAAACTTCATTCGAATGAATTTTACTCGAATTAATTTTATTCGAATAAACTTTATTTTACTCGAATAAATTTTATCCGAATAATTTTTATTCGAATAAATTTTATTAAAATACATGTTATTCGAAATGATTTATTCGAATAGGGTTTATTTGTGAAATGTTTATTCGAATAAATTTTATTCGAATAAATTCTATTCGAACAAATTTTATTCGAATAATTTTGTATATGAATAAATTTTTATTCGAATATTTTTTTAATAATATTGTATTTTGGTTTTGATTAATTTATTCGAAAAATTTTTGTGCGAATATGCATACATATATTGCTTCAACAGTTTATGGGAATATGTACATATTTATACGATTAAATTTAGTTTGAATACGAGATAGATTGCTTGTAAAATTTTAATTCGGATAAATATTTTTTGCTTCATCATTAAAATTTAATGAAAAATATTAGGATTCATATAAGACTTCTGGCATAAAATGAAAATTATGTTAAATATTTTCCTAGACACTTGATTCATGGGAGCCAGTTTCATATGATTTCAAAAGAAATATCATTCGTGTGATTGCTGGGATAAGACAAGAGAAATTTGCATATACATACTTCATAATGTTAGTTGAATACATATATAGTCGTACGTAAGTGTGCATTTGTTTATCACTCATACCGACTGCCCAGGCGTCAGATCGGCTGGTCTAATAACAGTAATGCATGTGGGCCGCTGGGCTAGTTTAACGCTTTTGAAATGTATTCTTAAAAAGCAAATATGTTAAACAAGATTTCACAAAAATGTGTGTGTCTCTACAAAATTATTGTACAATTTCAGATGAAGATGATTTTGGACAAAACGATTGTTTTATTTTAAAAATCGAAATAAAATTTATTTTTATTTTGACAATAAGCACATACATACAAGTATTATATACATATATTATAGCTGTAGTTTTATACATTGACAATTACTTTATTTTGTTCCATTACCCATCCAAAGCGTTGCTCTTTTATAAATGCCTAAATTTTTTACAATCATAATAAACATATGCCACAGCTGTCAAATTTAAGAGTTGCCACTGGCACAAAAATACTCTTTGTACATTTTACATGTTTGTGTTGGAATCCAATGCTTATAGATATTTGGGTTCTTCATCGTTTTAAAATGTAATTTAATGTATATTTGAATAGCTTTTCAAAAAAGGAAAGATTTAAAAAAACATGTTTTTTAAAGTACTTGTAAAAAAGGGGCATTTTTATATGACATTCGGCACGTCACTATTATGTACAAATGCTAAGAATTTTAAAATTAAAAAAAAAGTGGAAAGTTACTGAATTCACCCCGTTTTGGAAAAAAATCGTTTTCACCATATCTCGACGTTTTGAGTTCCTAAGAAGGTTTCCTAACTACTCCTGAAAAGCCGTCAATATGTCTGTGACGGCTAAACCGCATCCAACCATTTTTGTGAAGGATTCCTTCAACCTTAGAATTGGACCTGGGGCGGACCAGTATATTTTGCGATATATTAAAAAAAACTTGAAATATTTTTCTTTTCAAACGTGTTTTTTTTTAGAATAACAGTCAAAAAGTACATCGAGCACTACCAACCGGGCCAAAATCGGTTCATGCGTTCATGAGATTTCCTGAACGAAGAAATACGAAAAAAGTGATTCGCAAAGAAAACTATGAAATTATATATCTGATATAATTAATGGTCGAACTAAGCTAGTCGCGTTTCAAAGATCTCTTTCATACCTCGATTTCCAGTGAATAAGAACCGGTTCGAGCCGGTACCTTTCGAGAAATATCATAAACTGAAATTTTATTTTTTTTTTAAGTGGGGTTTTTAAAATAATTTTAAACAGTTTTTCCGATCGCAACTAATCATCTCTTGAGCCGCTACCAACCGGTTCTAAATCGGTTAACGCGTTCGCGAGATATTGTGAAAGAAAATTTCGAAAAAAGTAAAATTTTCAAAACACTCTGAAATTATATATGGAATCACTTAGTGTTCTGTATTCTTTTATAGGTTTGGAAGAACTACTTCAAGCACCGCTTGCCACATGGGAATCGGCTCAACCATTCGAGAGTTATAGCAGTTTTAAAACTAAAATAATACCATTTTAGCGGTTAAAACTAGCTGGCAAGTTTCAGGGTTGTCTTTAAGATCAACCCTTTTCCATATACAATTTTCTTGAATGATTTAAATTTTTAGGTGTTTTCAAAAACCTTTTAAAATTTGGCAACGGATTGACTTTTTGCTGGAAGTGTTCATATTTTTAATTTTATAAAATATTATGCAACACACAGTAGACAGGAAATTATATAAAAGAAATTTGCCTTACTTACTTTATTAATGATGTTTTTCTTTTATGTGAAAAATCTAGTTTTCTTTATTTTATTTAATATTTCTTTTTTTTTGTGTATAAGATGTTTCCAATTGATAATGGCACCAGGAAATGGGAGTTTTATGTTTGAATTAAGTACCTTTAATCAAAGTGCAATTGAAACTTTTGACATTATCGCCCACAAATTACCAACGAAAGCGTGAAGACAGTGACTACCTAAACGGGCTAAAGCTAAACCAGAATCATTTATGTTTATAAGGGTACATTGTTGTTGTTGTTCTTGTTGTTGTTGTTGCTGACGGAATGAACGTATCCAATATAGGCTACACCCACATAAACATATTTTAATACACAATCATGCCTACATGAGTAGTAGTAATGTGTATGTGTATGTGTGTGTGTGTGTGTGCGTGTGCTTGTATGTGTATCCACCCTAGTGACTTTCTGTGGAGCTTTTTAATATTTACGCATTTATTGAGGCGTGAAACCAGCAATTGAGTGTAAAAAATCAGTTATTTTTTATGACTGCGATACTTAATAATTTTTCGTCTTTTTCGCTTGACTTTGCGGTGATATTAAAGTGCACTTGATTGTGGTGACTGAAGTTTGTATGATATTTTCATATGTGTGTGTGTGAGTGTGTGTGTTCTTTTTTAAATCATAAATCTGCTTGTTGATTTTAACATCATCCCAAATATTGCCTCACAGGGTGCCTTAGGTGGTTTGACAAAATACAAAAAAAAAAAAAAATAATAAAAAAAAAATTTGCGATAAGAATAAAAGGGGTTTATTCCCTTAAACTGATGTTAAATAAAATTTTATTAATTCTCAGCAGGAAGCAACAATTTTAGCTACGATTTTAACAACAAGTTTCCATATGAAAACATCCTGGTACACACACACACCCACACACACACTGTAATACAATATCTGTTAGTTGGCAGAAATATATTTATAAATAATAATGTTATTTCTGGAAATATTTTTGAAGAAAATTATCAAGGAAATTATCAAGTGGTGGTTTTTTGAATTATAATCAACATTTTGTACAAGTCAAATCTAAGAATTAATTAGCGTAAAAATATGGCATATAGAAAAGTTATTAATGCCAGTGTATTTTAAGGCACATACACTCACACACACACACACACACATACACACACACACCCACACACACATAAACATAATTATATAATACTCGTTTAGGTACATAGACTGAATATGTGATCATATACAGTTGGCTGTACACGGTTGTGTGTTTGTGTGTGTGTGTGTCTCGCAACTAATATTTAATGGGCACAATTTCCTTCGGATATGACTACAAAATGTCGAAATTCGATAAATTCGCACTTAAGTGACTCGCAATTTGTACAGACATGCGACTGTGTGTACGTACTCACGACTCCATATGAACATTTTCCTTAAGCACCTTGTGTGCATGCACCTGTGTAATAGTATGTGTATATAGATATTATTATATAATAATATAAAATCAATACCAATATGGTGGCATTAAACATAAATATTTGCATGTATTACATGATTAATACATTAATAAATACTCACAAATACCCAGCGAGCATTTGCAATACAGTTGGTCGCTGAAGAAAAATTATGCTTAAATTGTAAACAGAAGAGAAATAAGCCGTGAAATCCGTTCCGAAACGGCTTTGAATCCGTATTTTGATTTTTCAGAAAACCATAAACGAAAAAATCTTTTCGAATGAAATAATTTTGAATATCAAGAAGGGCATCAGCTAGTGAAATTAGGCAAGTAAGAACCTTATATTGCACTGGATTGAATTTGAAATACTCTTTAAATATTTATTAAATAAAAACTGTATTTTGTGGGGGTCACTCCGGCAGGGGCAGTGGGGAGGGACATCTCACCTTTGTCATAAAACACTAAAAAGGCCAATTTTGGGGTTATTAAGTGTAAAGCTTTAAACACATTCAAGACAGCAAGCTACCGACTACAACCTGTCAAAAATAGAATAAAAGGTGTTTTTATAAGAGCTTGCTGATTTGAAATTTAAATAAAACACATGCCAAATTATGAAATGGCCAAAAAAAAAAATTTCATTTGGTAGATAATTTCTTGTCATTTAACATTTAAATATAATTTCGGGCATATGGCCAGCACGACTATTTTGCACAAAGGTCATTCTGGAGGTCCAATTTTCGACCACCATTTCAAGCATTTGAGGGCGTATTTCAGCAATGACACGTTGAATACTGGTTTCCAAAGCGTCAATCGTTGCTGGTTTATCCACGTAAACCAATGATTTCAGGTATCCCCACAAAAAATAGTCGAGTGGCGTCAAATCACACGAACGCGGAGGCCAATTCACCGGTCCATTTCTCGAAATAATGTTGTCGTTGAAATGTTCTTTCAATAAGTCCATTGTTTCGCCCGCAGTATGACAAGTGGCACCATCCTGTTGAAACGACATTTCGTTTACATCCATATCTTGAAGTTTTGGCACCAAAAATTCATTGATCATGATTCTGTATCGATTTCCATTCACGGTAACGCGTCGTCCTTCCTCATTTTTAAAGAAATAAGGACCGATGATGTCACCAGCCCATAGACCACACCAAACAGTACATTTATCGGGGTGCATTGGTAATTGTTGAACGGCGTGTGGATTATCTTTGCTCCAAATACGGCAATTTTGCTTGTTGACATATCCATTCAACCAAAAATGCGCCTCATCACTGAAGAGAATTTTGCGCTAAAAAAGCGGATAAACATTTTTAATTGAACACTGTTTTTGAAAATAAATTTCCACGATTTGGAAGCGTTGTTCTGGAGTTAACTTGTTCATGATGACTTGCCAAACAATACTGAGTAGAGACGTCACTTTAAACTGTCAAAACAGCTGTCAGACAACAGAGTGATTGGTATAAAAAAAAACTTCATAAAAAAAACACCCTTTACATGTGTTTAAATGGGAGTGAATATTTTCACGACTACACGACAAGGTTGTTGTCCGTGCTACTTTTGTGGTTGTAGTCAAATTAAACTAATTTCTATTTTTTCTATTTTCATAGGCGACAATAAACAGAGTAGTGCTGCCAATACAATGAAAAGTCTTAAATAAATAAACGTTTCAAAAATTTTTTCATCTAGTCAAGAATATGAAATTTGTTGGAAATGAAAAATGTAATAGCCCCTTTTAAGAATAAAAATTATTTTGTAATTTTTATATATTTATTTATTTTTTTTGCGTTCTCTCTCGGCTTTAATTTTTTAATTTTATTTATTTATTTTTTTGGTAATAACTCCTAGAATATAGGCCCCATATAAACGATGTGGGTATCATTTCAAAGAACTCCAAAATGTCTTGCTATTGTTACACATATTTTTCAAATTTATTCACATATTGGAAATATTATTAAATTTTGAAATTTTGTATCTGACTTTTCAAGTAAAATTTCCACTATTTCGAATACTCTAATTTTGTATATATTTGATAGCCGTTAGCTATAAAAGACGTTAGTTAGGTCATAAATGAATTAACGCATAAACTCATTTTCATAGTGCCATAACAAAAAAAGAACATCAATACAAAACAAAGAGCCATAAACAAATATAGTGCTTTTATTATTAATTTTGTTTCGTTCTTAAAATAGATTTAGAATAGGCGCTTTTTTATATATGACAGTGGCACCACTAAAATGAGATCTTGACAATGTAGCTGCCGTCTCAAAAATAATTAAGTAGCTGACTACGAGGCGACGATTGTAGCCAACGGCTTTTGTAGTCGCGGCTAAAGGAGGGTAGGACAGAGAAAGATCTGAGTACATCTCAGGTTTTCATAAAAATCTAGGCTTAAGTAATACAACTTGTTAAATATTTACACTATTTTTCCATCTAATATGTTATTTCAACGCCCACTGAAGGGTTCCAAAAATGGGGTTTTCTGGCTTCAAATTCAACGCTTGGGTTCTTCTTTGACATAAAAATATATCAGTTGCTTAGCAAAATTCCAAAAAAAAACTTTAAAAATTAATTTGTTTTTTTAGAGGTTTGTTTAGTACTTGTTAGGGGAACTTTTTTCCCTCTCGCCCGATTCAGCAAATTTACGAAATTGACCCGTGCTATCCTTCAAAATTCATCAATACTAAATTTCAAGAGTCTGGCTCTTTTCGTTTGGACTGAAACGTGGTCCACAGACGGACCGAAGGACATGCTCAGATCGCCTTAGATTTTATCACTGATCAAGAATATATATACTTTATGGGATCTCAGAGGGATATTTCGCTGCGTTACACACGTAATGACAAAGTGAATATTCCCTCCAATGGTACTTTTTTCTAAAAGAACTTTTTTAAAAATCATTTGTTCAATAGGTACTGATTTCAAAAAATTTTAAATATGGAACTTTTTCATGAAAATATTTTTTTACAAAAGTACTTTACAAAAATGGTACATTTTCAAGAAAGTACTCTTTTCAAATTGTACAATGAAAATAATGTAAAAAAGTACTTTTTTTGAAGGAACGTTTACTTGAACATATTTTTTTACAAAAATACTTTTTAAAAAGGTACTTTTTCAAGAAAGAACTCTTTTCAAATGGTACAATGCAAAAAATTTAAAAAGGTACTTTTTCAAGAAAATACTCTTTTCAAATGGTACAATGAAAATAATGTAAAAAGGTTATTATTTTTTGAAGGAACATTTACATAAAATATTTTTTTACAAAATTACTTTTTAAAAAGGTACTTTTTCAAGAAAGTACTATTTTCAAATGGTACAGTGGAAAAAATTTAAAAAGGTACTTTTTTTGAAAGAACGTTTACTTGAACATATTTTCTTACAAAAATACTTTTTAAAAAGGTACTTTTTCAAGAAAATACTCTTTTCAAATGGTACAATGAAAATAATGTAAAAAGGTTATTATTTTTTGAAGGAACATTTACATAAAATATTTTTTTACAAAAGTACTTTTTAAAAAGGTACTTTTTCAAGAAAGTACTCTTTTCAAATAGTACAATGGAAAAAATGTAAAAAGGCACTTTTTCAAGAAAGTACTTTTATCAAATGCTACAATGAAGAAAATGGAAAAAGGTACGTTTTTGAAGGAACGTTTTCTTGAAAATATTTTTTTTACAAAAGTGCTTTATAAAAAGGTACTTTTCCAAGAAAGTACCTTTTTTGAAATGGTAAAATGAAAAAAAATGTACTAGGTATATTTTCGAATGAACATTGACATGAAAATATTTTTTATAAAAGTTTTTCATGAAAAGGTACTTTTTGAAGAAAGTACTCTTTTTAAATGATACAATTTTTAATGGTACAATGTAATATTTGTTTTATTTTTTTTATATAAGATTTTTAAAAGGTACTGTTTTTAAGAGGTATTTTACCAAAAGGTACTAAGTATTACAATAGTTTATTTCAACAAACATGAGCAGCAATCATGCCGTAGCAGGCTCGTAAAAGGTACTTTTTCAAAGGTTCATGTCAAACGTTACAAGCAGCAATCAGTATTGTTGGCAGATTGTAAAATCCTATAGAGAAATAATAAAAAATGTTTGGTACTTAATCCGTCTTAAGCATTCTGTGTGTTATTTAGACTGCACAGAAGAAAACTCGATTTAAGAGAATAGTTACATAACGCACTTTTCACACCGCCTGCGATCAATTTCATTACGTTTGGTTTTAGTTTTATTTTCAGTGTATTGTTGAAATTTAAAATTGTAATACAAATCGAATATTAAAAATCTCAACTGCAGCGAACACAAGTGCAAAATAGTTTAAAGAATTCGCTGCATGGTGAAAACGTGAACCTTAATCCCAGTTCGAAGGACCACTAGGTAATTGTTAATTTTGTGGGTTTATTTTCAGTGTATTGTTGAAATTTAAAGTCGTAGCCCGAATGGTATATTAAAAAGCACAACTGTAGCTAACACAAGTGAAAAATAGTTTAGAGCTTAATCCCGGTTCGAAGGACCAGTATTTAATTGTTAATTTTATATGTTCTTTCTGTTTCGTAGCAACGCACAGTTTGTGGATGCAGGGCAATTAGAAAAATAGAAAACACTTTTGGCAAGGTTGCACACTTCGGTCGAAGGATTAGTATTTAATTGTCAATTTTATGGGTTTATTTTCAGTGTATTGCTGAAATTTAAGGTCTTGTCTTAGTCGGATTGGTATATTAAGAATCCCAATTGTAGCTATGAAAAGAGTAAGAAAGTTTAGAGAATTTGCTGCATCGTAAAAACGTGAAGCTTAATTCCGGTTCGAAGGACCAGTTAATTAATTATTGTTAATTTTACGGGCTCTTTCTGTTTCGCAGCATCCAACGAGCAGTTTGTGAATGCAGGGCAATTAGAAAAATAGAAAAGCACTTTTGGCAAAGTTGAACACTTCGGTTAGAAGGACCACCATTTAATTATTAATTTTATGGGTTTATTTTCAGTGTATTGCTGAAATTTAAGGTCTTGTCTTAGTCGGATTGGTATATTAAGAATCCTAATTGTAGCTATGAAAAGAGTAAGAAAGTTTAGAGAATTCGCTGCATCGTGAAAACGTATTGTACAATTCCGGTTCGAAGGACCATTATTTAATTGTTAATTTTATGGGTTTATTTTCAGTGTATTGTTGAAATTTAAGATCTTAGTCGGATTGGCATATTAAGAATCCCAATTGTAGCAATGAAAAGTGTAAGAAAGTTTAGAGTATACGCTGCATCGTAAAAACGTGAAGCTTAATTCCGGTTCGAAGGACCAGTTAATTAATTATTGTTAATTTTACGGGATCTTTCTGTTTCGCAGCATCCAACGAGCAGTTTGTGAATGCAGGGCAATTAGAAAAATAGAGAAGCACTTTTGGCAAAGTTGCACACTTCGGTTAGAAGGACCACCATTTAATTGTTAATTTTATTGGTTTATTTTCAGTGTATTGCTGAAATTTAAGGTCTTAGTCGGAATGGAATCTTAAGAGTCCCAATGGTAGCTATGAAAACTGTAAGAAAGTTTAGAGAATTCGCTGCATCGTGAAAACCTGTTGTGCAATTCCGGTTCGAAGGACCATTATTGAATTGTTAATTTTATGGGTTTATTTTCAGTGTGTTGTTGAAATTTAAGGTCTTAGTCCGAGTGACATATTAAGAATACCAACTGCAGGTACGACAAGTGTAAGATAGTTTAGAAAATTCGCTGCATTGTGAAAACGTGGAGCTTAATTCCGGTTCGAAGGACCAGTTAATTAATTAATTGTTGATTTTATAGGTTCTTTGTGGGCAATTAAAAAAATGGGAAGCACTTCGCCAATATTTTTTTTGTTTGTGTCACATATTATACCCTGAGCTAAATATCTTCTAATTAGAAATTGCTCGCATAAGGACCTCTTGTCCTTATAATAACGTTAATGCGAATGTGTGTGTAGGAGTATGTGTGTGTGTAATCTGCCAATCATTGAAATATTTACCAGCAGTTACTTTTGGCAACAACAATTAATTTTTTTTCACTACACATAGTTAAATGCAATTAGCAAATTTTATTCTTTAGTTGGTAGTAAATTTGTTTTTATCCAATAATAAAATTTCCAACTCATAAAACTTAAACAAAAAAAAAAAAAAAAAAAAAATTATCGCTGTTTTTAGTTTGTAGTTTCCAGTTAATGCCCCGGTACTCGTATGCTATTGTTTACAAACAATTGATATCTTTCTATTTATTTGGATTTTTATTTTCTAATTCTGTTAAACTATTTGTAATTTCATGTTAAATTAGTTAAGAACTTTACAAATAAACACATGTATTAAAGCGCGCTAAAAGTTGCGAATTCAAATTAGTTGTTCTTGTAATTGCAAGTCGTGTGTTTGCAATGGTACAGGTACAACAACAACAACAGCAACAACAGAACACACACATACTCGTGTTATTACTTATGCTCAAAGTCTTCACTCTGGCAATTACGTGCTTTAAAATGGTAGAGCTTGCAGGTGCTTTGGAGTACCCGTACGCGTTTGTGTGTGTGTGTGTGTGTGTGTGTGCGTGTGTGTGTAGGAATAATTACTTGTATGAGAAAAGGGCGATGGGCGTCATATGCGTGTTGATTTACTGGTTGGTTCCCAATGTACAGTGTTGAGCAAAACAGCGTGGCATAGTTGCATATATTTGCCCGGGATTTTCTAAGCACATTTAATTTCTTATATAAAGAAAAGTTGTTGTGTTGCAGTCACTGTGAAAGAATTCTGCGCTAAGGTTGATGTGCCTGCATTTTCCCTGCAGTTGCTTTTTTGCCCATCACTGTACCTACTTATCATAAACATGTGTGCACTCCTTTTTTTTTTTGTTTCTAGCTAAAATGCACGGCAGTCTAAACGCATTTATTTGTTGTTATTTAGTCCTATTCTAAAAATGATGAAATATATTCAAACACAAGTATGTGTACCTTCATTAAATTGCATGAATGGCGGTACAAATAAATCCATGGAATTGTATTAGTTTTTAAACTTTTTTTCCTGCGAATTATACAAAACAACTATTAAAAAGTAGAGAAAAAAAAACTATAATAATTTACGTAATTTGATTGCAGCAGTTAAGAGTCAAAAGTTTTATAAATCTGACTTGTTGTTCTGATTTTATTCGCTTGATTTGCAAATTATTATTATTGCGTCTATTTAGAAAAATAAACACACAATCGGCGGGTACGAGTGCGGGTATTACAAGAACGAAAGGGTAGAGAAGAGGGCGGAAAATTTAAACTTTTTTAGCTTAAATTAACATACACATGATTTAACTGATAATAATATTGTTCGTTCGATCAAACCAAACGAGCAACTCATATAAGCAAACACACACAAACATGTGTGCATACAGTCATGTACAAGGCAATACAAATACATAAATTTGTACATGCCACCGACATGGAAATACGAAATCACTTCAGTAAAAGGATGAATTTTTGAAAAATGTTCTTATAAGTTTCACTTAATATCTTCCAAATAAAACGTTTTTGAAAAGCGTACTAGGGCTTACGCCTGACCTTGCAGGTCATTCTGACCCTCCCATCAAAGTGATGGAAAATTTATAAATATTTTTATCACTAACGCTTTTTGAGAAAAAAACACAATTTGTATAAAATCTACAAAATTCGAAGCAATTTTTCAAGCCCAAGAAATTAGAAAAATAAATCATAAAAAATAGAATAAATAAATGAGTGCATCTTAAAGTTTTTAAAAATCTATTATAAAACTGAAATTTTAATGACAAATTGCAACTTTAAAAAATAGCTAAAGAGTGTCACAACACCAGAGCAACGCGTGCAAATTGTTGAAATTTTTAATCAAAATAATTGCTCTATTCGTCGAACCCATCGTGCACTTCTTCCATTTTATGGCGTACATAATCGTACTTCAGAGCGGCTCATTCCAGCAACAATAGATAGTTTTCGGACGACATTTACTGTTACTGATAATAAGCATCCTGTGAGATGCCGAACAGTCCGCAGAAGCTGTAGCCGCTGTATAGGAAAGCATTGAAGATGATTCTAATCTATCAATTCGTCGCCGTTCTCAGCATCTGGGGATTGTGTCCTTCCACTTTATGGAAGATTTTTTTCGGTTGTTGTAAAATTGGTGTTCCAGATTGCGCCTTCTACGTGGCAACCATGGCGGCCACATGGCCGAAATCATATTTAAACACTAATTTCATAAAATTTTCTCTTCTTTCTTTATTTTGATTTAAACTTGTGTCACTCCAAAAAAAGAAACACCCTATATATACTACTTTTAAAAAAGCTCTCTTGATACAGATTTTTTTTACAAAATTTAATTATGTACATAAACGTTTTTTTTTTTGGTGAAAATTAATATTTTTACAAAATGATACCTTTTTGCAAAAAGTACCTTTCAGCAGGAAAGTACTTTCATTAAAAAAAACAACTTTTGTTAAGCAAAATGTTTTTGTTAAAGGTACCTTTGTTCAAAATGAGCCTTCTTACAAAAAAAGTACCAAAAGTACTATTTACAAAAAGTACCAAAAGTACTATTTACAAAAAGTACATTTTACAAAAATTTGGTGGTTACTGCCAGCTATTTGATTCCTAAACGGTCATTTTTTACAAAAAGGTACTGCTCTACAAACATATCGCTCATTTGCTGCAAGAACGGCATAACTCAAAATTTTCGATTTTGAGATAAACGCGTTTTAAATTTTCAATTGACTATAGCTGTGAAGAAAAATGAATAACTGTAAAAATTTTAATATCATCTTGTAAATCAACTTATATTTAATATATCCGTATAGAAAAAAGTAGAGTAAAACATTTTTAATAATGGTTTTTAGATGGAAAACAGTTTATACTTTGGGTTATGACGTTATTGCTGCTAAAGTCCATTGATAGTAGTGTCGTAAACTAAAATGTGTCGTTCTTAATGCGAAAAAATAATTTTATAATCAGATGATTTGTTTAAGAAAACCTGTTTCAAACAGTATCCTTTTACCAAAAAGTACCATTTACAAAAAGTACCATTACCAAAAAGTACCATTTACAAAAAGTACTATTTACAAAAAGTACCATTTACAAAAAGTACCATTTACAAAAAGTACCGTTTGCAAAAAGTACCGTTTACCAAATGATACCTTTTAAAAAATTTGATTTTCCCTAAAAGGTACTTTTGTAATTTTTTTTTATAAAAAGTACTGCTTTACAAAACGATACCATTTTACAAAAGGGAGGGGGGTTTTTTAACAGACAAGATAATATTTTCGAATTTACATAAATAGAATAGTTTTTTATGAAGATAATTTTAATGAAATTACTAATTTAATTTATTTATTTATTTAATTGTAATCATTTATTAACTACGTATATGTTTTTTTTATTTCTTTGCAGATTTCAATGCTCAAATAAAGAAAAAAGCTAAGAAAATGTGAAAGAGAAAAAAAAATAAGTTAAAATAAAAAAGTGTAATCAAAATGAAAAAAATAAAATAAAAATGAAAAAAAGAAAATAATAATGAAAATGAAGAAAAGAAAATAAAAATGGAAAAATTAATAAAAATGAAAAAAAAAAATTAAAAATTAAAAAAAAATAATTAAAATGAAAAAAAAAATTAAAGTGAAAAAAAATTAAAAAAAGAAGAAATTAAAAAAAAAAAAATTAAAAAAATAAAAAATTAAAAAAATTAAATAATAAAATATTATGAAAGTACTAATAATAATAATAATAACAATAATAATAATAATAATAATAATAATAAGAGAAAAAATAATTGCAAATAGTCGCAAACTTCGCGTTGCTCATTTAATGAAATAACAACATTTTCAGAAAATGCAAATTTAACAGAAGGTGAATTCGGTTGTAATAAAAAGTATTCCCGTATTCCGCTATCCGACATGATTTTTGCAAATAAGACTTGA
The DNA here is from genome assembly GCA_951800035.1 of Linnaemya tessellans. Classification (NCBI taxonomy): domain Eukaryota; kingdom Metazoa; phylum Arthropoda; class Insecta; order Diptera; family Tachinidae; genus Linnaemya; species Linnaemya tessellans. The sequence continues at coordinate 9,843,277 of OX637535.1, forward strand.
ATTACAGGAAAACAAATAAATTCCTTTCGAAATTCCTGTTTCTATTGTTGTGCGGCATATTGTCTCAATTGTAATTTCTTCTCAATAATAATCTTATTAAATAATTTTTTTAAAAATATTTCAATAAATTTATTGTAAAAGACGTACAACATTTTATTTGTATCACAAAATGCCTTGACTTGCTAAAATATATTTATTTGATGTTATTTTGTCACAATTTTATGTCAAGTGACAATCCGTTACTGAAAAAATCAAGAAGTTATTTGGTGACTTCTACTAGTTTTTTAAGGTCTTGATCTTTATTAAGTTTTATAAATTAATGATGAAGTTTTCTGTTTAATTTTTATTTCTAAATTTAAAGTTTCCAAGGCCACAAAAAAAACCTTTTTATTCGTCGCACGTGACCAAACTCCCCAGATCGTAAATCTTTGCACTTTTCAGAAAATTCGTTTTTATTTTAATTGTCTTACAAATCCCGAAGTCATAATAAATATTGTTTTCCAATGTTGCACGTGACATTGATATATACATATGTACATACATCCATATTCGATTTTGCGAAGGACAAATGTACGAGTATGTATGTAGCCATTTTCAATCGCATAGTTTCTTATGCATTATTATTTTGCTCTTTGCATTCTTAGAAATATTTTAGAAAGCAAAAGTCCATGGCTTGTCAATGTCTCACTTTAAAAACGCTTATTTTGGTATGATGGTATTTTTTGATTGTTTGTCTATGAAATTGAAGTGTATGAAGAGGTTTTAATTTTTCACTGTGTGTGCATCTTTCGTTGGAAATACCCATATGTTTTACATTTCGTTAATTTCTGTCTACTTTTCTAATAGAATAGTCAATAATAAGAATTAAAAGCAAACATGTTCTTTTGTAAATATGTTGCATAAAAAAGTGTAAAATTTTTTACACCTTTAAACCACAATTTTATTTAATTGTATTCAATTTCTGTCTACTTTTCTAATAGAATAGGCAAGAATAAGAATAAAAAGCAAGCATGTTCTTTTGTAAATATGTTGCATAAAAAAGGGTAACATTTTTTACACCTTTAAGCCACAATTTTATTTAATGATTGAGTATAAGAGAAATAAGAAGAAGAGTAAAATGAATATTTTAAAATTAAAAATAAAAAGTCGAGTAAAGTATTAGCTTTTTCCATTGTAATCGTGCCAAATGTTACACTTTTTCAAAAATGTGTGGATAACATTCAAATGTCTTGCCCATTTAGAGTTTTCATTAAAAGAACAAACAAAACGCGATAAAATATTTGCAGTTGTTTAAAAAGTTTGTAAAATAAAATAAATAAAATAAAATAATATTTTGTGAATATCCATCGATCACAATGTTCATCCCAGTGAAAAGTTCGGTAAGTAAGCGCATCGCTAATAATTTCATTTTACAATAACTTTATAATAATATATCCAGATTTTTTATTCTAATTCGATTTGAATGACTCAGGAAACTCCTAAAAAGCATGAGATTTTTTTTTCAATTCAATACTTCTTGTTGTCTTACATAAATACTTTAGCATGCATGTGCATGTTAAGGCAATTGAATTCCGAATTGCAACAAAAATATCAGAATATCAGGACTTTTTCAATACAATTGTTGCTCCATCGTAATGAAATATTTACTTGTTAGTAGTGACTTACTAACTCCCATATGTATTAATTGCATTTACATATACACACATACATACTCACATGCATACATAGTATGTACTTCCATAAATGTGTTTGTGTGTGTGTAGTATGTACAATTCCTTTTTGATTTATTTATTATTAACATTAAAAATATACGATAATAAAAATATGTGCGAATGTCAAAAAAATTAAATTATTTTTGCCTTTTTCTGATGATGAGTTATTGAGTGCACGATAAATTAACCAGGATCGAACTATTCAGGCCTTCTACTACGAGTCTTGTAGCTCTAGGTTTTATCTTCTTATTTTTATAAATCTGCTTTCCCAACACTATCCGCTGCTATTCAGAGTGCAAGAGATAACCCCTAATCATACAAGGCATTAATAGGAGTCATGTTCGGAGTACTTGTTCTATTTACAAAAAAAAAACTTTCTTGTTATAATTTATGCCATTTTGGAAATTACTTAAAGAAAAACTATATATAAAATTTGAAATAAATAATAACGATCGCTTCTACTTCTAATGAGCTGGAAAGTCTTTAAAATTTGACCTTGAATTGGTATCAAAAACTAAATTTTTTTTTTAAATATTTCAAAATGCTCCAACAATTACTTAAATAAAACGGAAACCCATAATATAATTAAAAAAAAACATGAAAGCTACTCTGAAGAAATAGAAACCTGCCTTAAATCTAACTAAAACACAAAAATTTGAGAAAAAACTATACTCCGAAAATTCGGAGTTTTGATTTTTATTGCTCAGAATTACATCCCTCTACATATATTCATTTTATTAAGAGAATTGAAAATTCGAGTCAGATTTTGCTTACTCCGAAAATGTTCAAATATTCGGAAAAAAACGAAAGACAACATATACATGCACGAAAATCCTGCAAATATAATTTTAATTTTATAATAAACCCATAGTGTTTATAGACAATTGAAAACTAGTAATAAAATCGCAGTAACACCGAAAAAAAAGAAAAAAGTTGGACACATTTTTAAATAACAAGCAGATGGTATGTAATTGTACCCAGGGTGTTTTGTAAAATACCAAAAAAAAATTTGTACTCCGAAAATTCGGAAAGCAAATATTGACTGCCAAATGTATGTACTCTGTACTCGTATGTATTTAGTCACACTTGTGTATATAATGAAGAGAATATACAATTCCCAAGAAATTTTGGTTACTCCGAAAGGGTTGATGTATTCCGAAAATTTCTATATATGCCGAATATGTAGCAACCAAAATCGGCATACTCAAAAATGCAGTAAATAGAGTTTTATATAAGCTAAAAGTGCATAAACTGTAATAAAATCGTAAATACTCCGAAAAAATTGAGAAAATTTTAAAACATTTTTAATCAGTGTTATCCCTGTCCTAATATCTAAGTGTCTTGATACATAAAAAAATCTATAGTTTTACTAAAGAAATCCAAAATCCGCGTTAAAAGTGCAGTTACTCCGAAAAAACGATACTCGATATATGAAAATAAATTGAGGCAAAGTGCAACACGCACATAAATGTCGTATATGTATGTGTGTGCCATGACCAATTTGAAGCCTTTCACAAAAGGCCCTAAAATATTTTCCATACACCCTCTCAGGCGTATGAGGAATGTAAATGTCAATCATACGTAGCGGTGGCCAGCCAATTTTCCTCCGGGCTATTATTCCATGCACTAAAGCAGTAGTGCTAATAGCCGCTGCAGTAGGAGGGAGTATTTATGGTGTTGCTGGTAGTAAAAAAATTGTTGCTGTAGCAGTATGGATGTTGTTAACAACTAACAGCAGCTGAAATCAATACAACTTCAGCAACAACAAAAACAACAACAACGACACAAATTTATTTTGTTTTTTATTTTTCGTTAACTTTTGTGGACATAACAGAGTCTTCTTGCTTGACACGACACTCATCTGATTGGTAGCTCTTGCTGTTGTTGTTGTTGTTGTCCAGTAATAATTTTTAAATGTGAAACATTTGTGGTTGTCAATTTAACACTTTGCAACTCAAATGCATTGAAAAGAAAAATGAATAAAACAAATAATTATACAAGCCGACATTTATAACCGTGTCAAAGTAAGTAGATCAGGTGTTAAACATTCAATTAAAACGTAACACGATGTAATAAGTTATTAAAAAAAAAGGGGGATGAAGAAGAGGAAGATGTAACAGTGGAAATATTGACAAGTCAAAATTATTTAAATCAACTCATATTCAAAAGCACTCGTATTAATAATTGGGGATGTTGTGGAGAAGATAATGAGCAGACGAAAGTCAATAGGATTTCAGAAATACTTGGGGAAAAATTGTATTATTGCAGGCAATTGTAATGTCTCAACACACACACACACATACATAAATTATTCTAATAGAAATATTTAATAAAAAACTGCATGCTGTCAAGAAATTACATGTCATACGCGTACTGATCAAGTCACAGCTTGTCTTTTTAAAAAGCCAGGCTGTGGTAAAAAAAAGAACCAATTGAAGGCCTTCATTAGAATTTCACCTTAATTTAATCCTAGAATTTATTGAAAATCAGTCGATTTTCAAAAAATTTTCTAGTCTTAAAATATGAAGTTTGAATAGAAATTCATTTGGTAATAATTTTTAGCTTCCCGCTACGAAAATTAAAAATGTTTAAAAAAATATCGAGAAGTTATTGGTTTCACCCCGTTTTGCAAAGATCGAGTTTTCAGCAGATCTCGAGGTTCTGGGTTACTACGAAACGTCCCCCGACTATTCCTGAGAATCACTTTGTTTGCATGTATGTATGTATGTATGTATGTATGTATGTATGTATGTATGTATGTATGTATGTCTATGTGTGTGTGCCTGTGTTCGGCTTAACCGAATCGAATCAAACTAGTATTTAAGAGTTCTATCGAACTTAAATTTCCTGTGAATTGGAAATCGATAGATTTTGAAATAAAGGGTCCGCCATTTAACGGTTTTTTTCAACTAGTGCTTATTTCGTTCTCATGTCTGATTTGACAGATAATTAGTTTTATCCTTCCGCTGAACGAATATGGTTGTGTATACGTTACGTTTTCGCTTCGCTGAGTGGGCCTGCAATCGACTTACAGAAGATGCCGATTTTGCCAAAAAAAATCATTTGTTCAGATGAAGCTCATTTTGATCTTGGCGGGTATGTAAACAAGCAAAATTGTCGCATTTGGGGCACACAAAAACCCGCACGCATACATTGAAAAGCCGACGCACCCAAAACGAGTCACTGTTTCGTGCGGATTTTGGTCCAGAGGCATAATTGGGTCATTTTTCTTCGAAAATGAGCCCGGAATGGCCGTTACAGTCAATGGCGATCGTTGTCGGGCCATGTTGAACGAATTTTTGTTCACAAAAATTGAAGAGGAGGATATTGGCAACATTTGATCTTAACAGGAGGGCGCTACGTGCCACACAGCCGAAGCTACACTCGATGTTTTGCGCCCTGTTTTTGGAAGATCGCATTATCAGCCGCAGAGCTAATGTCGTTTGGCCACCTCGGAGCTGCGATTTGACACCGTGGGACTATTATTTGTGGGGTGCCGTCAAAGACAAGTGTTACGCCGACAAGCCAGAGACAATTGGCGCTTTAAAGGACAATATTCGTGAATCCATTGGTGAAATACAGCCGCACACAATCGATAATGTGCTTAAAAATTGGACAGATCGTGTAGGCTACTGCATGGCCAGCCAAGGCAGCCATTTGAATGAAATTATTTTCCTTTATTAACCGGAAGGATTGTACTTTCAAATGAAAAAAGAAATTTGAGAAAATATTCAGTAGTTTTTTTTAATAGCATTTTCAAAAAAAAAGTTATTTGGCGGACCCTGTATATATATATATATATATATATATATATATTTTAACTCGGAGCAGCACTCAGGGGTGTGACCCCTAAATATGCCATGCATTGCGACGGAACTAGAAAGGAAAGGGATAGTATTGAGGTGATAGATGAAGAAAGAAAAAAAACAAAAGTAAATTAACATAAATTTATTTGCAAACTGCACTAGAGAACCACACAACGTGGTTTTCGGAAGTAGCCATTTTCCCGTATTCACTGCTCAACACTTTCTTAAGCAGCTGCTTTTTTCTTAAGCAACTGCTTGGAATTTTATTACAGATTTTCTTGTACGTACTCAAGTCTTATAAAAAAATATTGTATACGAGAATTACAACATTAGCAAAATTAATCCTTGGCAAAATAAGCCTATGAATTTTAGAATACTTTCAGCTTAAAAAAAGAACAATCCGATTCGCTAAAATTTATAAACCATTTTTTTGGACTATAATTTTGATTTTCTTTGCACGGCCGTGGAGTGTTTTAATAAAAATATCCATAATAAATGCATTAGCGGTTGAATTCTTTCATATTAATGGCTCCGTCCGTCGCTACTTTCTTTTACTTTTGGCCAATAATGGCAAACAAAATAAAAATGTGTTTGTACTCTTCTGAAGCCATTGAAAAAAAAAGTAAAACAAAAAAAAAATTCAACAGAAAAACGAACGCAATGAGTTGATGATAAATATACTATTGACTGCGAAAACGATAAGTGTCAGCATGAAAATTCATAACGAACCATAAATGAAATTATTGAATTATTTAAATGACACAAATAATATCATTATGATATGATGCCAGACATATGGATACACATGCATACATACAAACATACACGCGTATGTGTGTGTGTGTGTGTGTGTGTGCACGTATATGTTTTAATGCAAAAATATTACAGACATATAAAAATCATAGGCATTAGGGTGGCGCTTATTTTTCTCTGGTCTATGACAAATATATTTTTTATACCCTCCAAAAAAGAATTTGGAGGGTATATTCACTTTGACATTCCGTTTGTAACGCATCGAAATATCCATCTCAGACCCCATAAAGTACTCGTATATATATTCTTGATCAGTGACGAAATCTAATACGATCGGAGCATGTCCGTCCGTCCGTCTGTGGAAATCACGATTCAGTCCAAACGAAAAGAGCTAGACTCTTGAAATTTGGTATAAATATATTTTAAAGCTTAGAGCAGGTTAAGTTCGGAGATGGGCTAAATCGGGCAAGGGGGAAAAAAGTTCCCCTAAGAAGAACTAAACCAACCCAGAAAAAACAACACAATTTTTAAAGTTTTTTGGCTATTTTGTTAAGCAAATGATATATTGTTATTTTTAGAGTTTTATGACGGCCTGGGATAGCACAGGTCAAGTCCGTAAATGGAGTGAATTGGGGTCAGGGGGAAAAAGTTCCCCTAAGAAGAACTAAACCAACCTTTACAAAACAACACCATTTTTTTTTGGAATTTTCTTAAGCAATTGATATATTTGTATGTCAAAGCAGGTCCAAAGCGTTGAACTTGGAGTCCAAAATACAGGAAAATTCAGAAACTGCCCCCTTTAGTGGCAGTTTCTCAGCTCACGAAAACATATTACAATATTTCTTAGCATAACTATGTCCTGAACGGGCTCCTACAAAAATAAATAGAAACAAGTGAAAACGTTATATTCGACCGGGTCGAATTTTAAATACCCTCCAAATATTTAGTAAGTGAATTTAAAATGTTTAACTTGGTGGCACAGAGTTCCTTTATATAATATCGTACGTCAACGCCCACTAAAGGGGGCGGGTTCAAAAATAGACAATATCATGTTTTCCACAGACGAACGTATGGGCATTGCTAGACCGTCTTAGACTTCATCACTGATCAAGAATATACATATTTACTTTATAGGGTCCAATTCTCTTTGGAGGGTATCAAAACTGTATTTTGGCGGGGTCGCTCTAGCAAGGGCTGTGGCGGAAACATTTCACCTTTGTCATAAAACTCTAAAAATAAATGCTTGGGATAATTGTATACAAAATTAAAATTTTTGATGTGTTAACATCTATACGCGCGCCTCTAGGGCAGTAAACTATCAGTTTCAATACATACGCAAGTGTAAGTGTAAGACTTTGTTTGTTTGTTGTTGTTGCTTGGCAGTCGGTATTGAAAGTGATTATTGGGCGATTTTCATATAATTTTCCCACGCGATTTTCTCCGGAAATTCATAGCCGATTTTATTAATTTTTGGATTAAAACGCTAGTGCGGGTTTCGACGAAGAGTTTAGGCCAAAAATTAAGGCGATCCGATATCGACCAGCGGAGATTAAAGTGTTTTAATTCGGAGTATTAATTTGGAGTAATATTAAAAAAGTGTTTTATGTTGATCTTCGGTTTTGTCTTATGCATAGCAAAGAGAATAGTGACGTGGTTATACGTACATATATAAAAATGAGATAGCGAGACAGCAACGTATGTAGCTTATGTACAAACATAACAATGTATGTATGTATGTACATTTGTCTGTTGCTTTGCATTCTCTTTGTTTTTTGTGGGTTTAATATAAAATAAATAAACAAAAAGGTGTTAACACATCGCCCGTGAGTTCGAACACTCATTGATTTTTTTTTTTTTGGTAGGGTCATTTAGTGGGCGAGGGGAGGGGGGGGGGGGGGTAGGGCAGAGGAGTACCAGGTTACGTCTCAGCTTCGTCATTAAAGCTTCAAAATTTTATTTTTAAGGACTGTAGCCGTAAGTTAAACAATTTGATAAATTTTTGTGCTATTTTTGCATTTAATAACGCCCACTAAAGTGGGCGGGGTCCAAAAATATTTTTTATTTATTTTATAGCTCCAAGTTAAACGCGTTGGACCTTCTTTAGTATAAAAATATATCATTTGCTTAACAAAATAACCAAACAACTCTAAAAATTATGTTGTTTTTTCTGGGTTGGTTTAGTTCTTCTTAGGGGAACTTTTTCCCCCTGATTTAATCCATTTGCGAACTTAAGCTTCAAAATATATTTATACCAAATTTCAAGAGTCTAGCTCTTTACGTTTGGACTGAATCGTGATTTCCACAGACGGGCGGGCGGACGGACGGACATGCTCAGATCGTCTTAGATTTCATCACTGATCAAGAATATATATACTTTATGGGGTCTGAGGTGGATATTTCGTTGCGTTACAAACGGAATGACAAAGTGAATATAATCTCCAAATTCTTTTTTGGAGGGTATCACAAGGTTGCATTTCATAAAAACTTGTCAAAACCAATTCGAAACTGGTTTAAAGTTGGCTTTTATAAAAAAAATATTTAAAAACCAGGTTTTAACAGTTGATTTTGAGGTTAAAAGCAGAATTTATTAAAACCATGTCAATGTGAAAAAACTATAAACAAAAATAAATATTCTTTTGAAAACTAATTAATTAATGTGGTAATTTGGCTCCTGGGGCCTCTGTGGCCAAATTACCGCATTCGCTATCGAGTGAATTTTTCATACAATTTAAATACAAATTTCTATCGATATCGAATGCTGTCATTTTTTATCTTGGACCAGCACTCAGGGGATGACAGATTAGGAAAGATGAGAAGATAGACAGTTGTTTTTGTAGCTATTTCAACCTTTTACTTCCCCGGCTAATTTTTGCTACAGGGCCGACGAAGGTGGGTGCTGTTATTCTGCTTTTAGTACATGATAGGGTCAGTCGCTGCCAGTAAGTGTCCAGTGACCAGTACTATGCCTTCATCATTGAAACAGGCTGGCAACAACTAACACAACCACGCACTAATGCTGATCAGAAGAATTCAACACAATATTTCATGACTCAGCGCGGGGTCGAACTCAGGACCCTCCGCTTCATAGTCTCGTGTTCTACTACTTCAGCCAACAGCACCCACTAATTTGCAGCATCATCATGACTATTGCAATTGGACGAGCTGGAGGAACAAATTATGTGCGTGCAAAAATTTACATAATATTGGATCTATTTTAATGAAGAACCGGCTTAAAAGTTGACAAAAGAAAATTCGACTCACTTTATAACTGCCGTGCTAGAATCAAGAAAACATCGGTGTATGTGCCAGATCTTTTTCAGTTAAACAAGAACTTTCAAAGATGTTCAGCTGCTCCCTAATTTGTGTATGCATTTGTATTGTCATACATCTACACATGACTATTAAAATGTATGCGTTTGTATCGTGTGTATGTTTGTTTGTTTGTTTTTTTGCATGTGGCTCTGAATATTTTGTATGTGCATGTATGCGTGTGTGTGTGTGTGTGTATGTTTAAACATTCATTCAATCATGCATATCCTTATATATGATTTTTTATTTCACGCATAATCGAGATGGTGTGAAAAATCGCACTTTATTGTTGTTATTACTGCTGCTGTTGTTGTAGTTGTTGTTGCCATTGCTGTTATTATTTTTGTTGTTTTATACAACAACAACAACAATAATAATAATAATAATGTTGTGCAAACAAATAACTGCAAATACATTCTCATACTCATTTTATTTTAGAGTTTAAACTCACACTTTCACACTTTAAGAAGCGAACAGATGCTGGAATATCTTTTATTAGGTGCGTGCGTGAGTGTGTGTGTGTTTCAAGATCGCTATAAATTCGGGTTCTGAAAAAAAATTTTTTATACCCTTCACAAATAAGTGAAAGGGTTTGTCATTCCGTGTGTAATATCTTCGATACCAATATAGGAACCCATAAAGTATATATATTCTGGATCCTTAGGAATAGCGATGACGATTGAGCGATGTCCGTCTGTCCGTCTATCCGTCAGTCCGTCTGTCTGTATGTGAAATCGGTTTTCCCAAGCCCACAGAAGAGCTAGAGACTTCGTTCTTGGACCGTTGGCTTGGAAATGAACTTAAATAGAAATTGAAATTCAGAAATATCCGAAGTATGGTTCCCGAGCTGGGAAGCTTACACCTATTTCTCGACGCAAAATTTATACCAAAAATCAATTATTTTTTTAATGTTTGTAACTTAAACCTATTTCTTGCTTTTGGAAACCTCAATATTCTATTAAAAACTAAAAAAATAAAAAATATTTTTCCAGGGATGGAAAATTAAAAAAAATTTTTTCTGCCCATTCCGTATTTTGTAGTACATGTAGTAACTAAAATTGTTAAAAATGTCAAGTTTTTCTTTAACAAAACCTCTTTATACGTCATAAGAATTTGCATTGGCCAAAAAAAAATTTTTTGAATTCAAATTTTGCTTCCAGGGGTGGGAAATTGCATTTTTTTATACGTGAAAGTAATCAATTACGTCTGTGAAGGGTATTTAAGATGCGGCACAGCCGAATATAGCACTTTTACTTGTTTTGCTTTAATTTTATCTTTCATTTTCAATTGATCTTGTTGATACGGAAAAATAAGCCATTTTGCAAAGAGTATCATTTGAAGGAAATAATAACTCTCTCTCTAGAACGGTAAGCGTAAGATATTGAATTTTTTTTTAAATAACTATTGTGCCAAAATTACGCACTTCTAGTCCAAGATTGAGTTTTTTTTTAACTCTTACACAATTAATATATTTTTTTTAAGCAAAGGATGTTTTTTTATAGAGTGTCACAAGTTTGAGTTGGCATCACTGCTTTATTTGAGCAACCATTTAACAGCTGATTAGTTTAGTTTGCTTTGAAATTTTGTTATGAACAATTTGCGGTTAGTGGCATATAGCCGTCCCGGAGTTATCTTCACGTATATCAAAAAATCGAAAAAATTTACTTAAGAACATGATAATTTTTTCGAATCTATTAATCTATTTAATCCCCAGGTCTCTATCTCTTATAGTTTCTGAACTAGGACGAATGGGTTTTGTCGTATATCCCAAATTTTTGTTTAAAAACCGCGTTATCTTGCCGTATTTAGCATTTTATTACGGATATACGACAAAAAATATATATGAAATATTTCAAGAAAAAATTTTTGGAATTATCTTCACGTAAATGCAAATTTTAAGGGATATACAACAAAAAATATATAAGATTGTTTAAAAAAAATCGTTCGTTATCTTTACGTATTTGCCATTCGAAGTGTCATTGTTTGACATTTGAACAATTGTGTTATTGTTTGCTAGTACAAGGTACGAGATTAGTAAAAATGGAGCGCTACACGAATGAACAACGCATTTTCATTGTGAAATTGTTTTAGCAAAATGGTGAAAGTCTTGCGGCTACAGTTCGCAAATTGCGATCAATTTGGGGTCACAATAATGCTCCAAAAGAGTCAACTGTAAAGAGATTAATGGATAAATTTGCCGAAACTGGACCTGTTAGTGGTGTAAAGACAATAACGCGCCTTCGACCAGGTCGATCGACCGAAAATGTCGCCGCTGTACGTGATGATGTCGCTCAAACTCCATCCACCTCAATTCGACACCGAGTTCAGCAAATTGGTGTCTCCAAATCCACTATGCAGCGAATTTTGATGGAAGATTTGCATCTTCATGCATACAAAGTTCAATTGACTCAGGCACTGAAGCCAGCTGACCATGGACATCGAAGGGAGTTTGTTAATTGGGTATTGGAGAGACAACATGAAAATACTGATTTTGCCAATAAAATCAGCTTCAGTGACGAGGCCCATTTCCATCTTGATGGCTTCGTCAATAGGCAGGAGGAAAATCCTCGAGTGATTCACGACAAGCAAATGCATCCTCAACGTGTCACTGTGTGGTGTGGATTTTGGGCTGGAGGAATCATTGGACCTTGTTGTTTTTATGAAAATGAGGCAGTCCAAGCGCAAACAGTCAATGGTGTTCGGTATCGTGAAATGATAAGCAGTTTTTTCGTGCCTAGAATTGAAGAATTGAATGTGTGTGAGGGCATGTGGTTTCAACAAGACATTGCCACATGTCATACAGCCAGAGAAATAATTCAATTGCTGCATCAGCCATTTCCCGGCCGTGTTATTTCGCGTTTTGGAGATCAGAATTGGCCCGCCTAGATCGTGCGATTTAACACCATTAGACTTTTTTCTTTGTGGTTTTACGCGAATAAGCCTACGACGACTACTCAAGCCTTAAAAGAGGAAATTGGACGCTGCATTAATGAAATTGCGCAGCATTTATGCAAAATGCGGGTGCTGTTGGCTGAAGTAGTAGAACACGAGACTATGAAGCGGAGGGTCGTGAGTTCGAGCCCGCGCTGAGTCATGAAATATTGTGTTGAATTCTTCTGATCAGCATTAGTGCGTGGTTGTGTTAGTTGTTGCCAGCCTGTTTCAATGATGAAGGCATAGTCACTGGTCACTGAACAAAATTGGCAGCGACTGACACTATCATGTACTAAAAAAGCAGAGTAACAGCACCCACCTTCGTCGGCCCTGTCGCAAAAATTAGCCGGCGAAGTAAAAGGTTGAAATAGCTACAAAAAAAAAAAGAAAAAAAAAAAACTGTTTATCTTCTCATCTTTCCTAATCTGTCCCCTCAATACTATCCCCTCGTTTTCAGTTCTGGCGCAATGCATTGCATATATAGGGGTCATCCCCTGAGCGCTGGTCCTACTCCTAAAAAAAAAAAAAAAAAAAAAAAAACGGTCATTGAAAATTTCATTCAAAGATCGCGTGTGTGCCAGCAAAGCCGCGGCGGCCATCTGCCCGCTATGTTGTTCCATACATAACCTCATTCCTTCTAATTTACGATATAATAAAGTTTTTTACGATTTTTTTTCTTAAATATCTGTGTTTTAGTTAATTTTTTCAACAGGCTTAAGTTCGAATCTGCATAACTGCAAATGATTTTTTATTATTTTATTAATAAATGAATTTGTTCAAATTCTATTTATTATTTTTTATATTAAGATTGGAATATTAGGAATATTTTCAATAATCATCAAACCAGCAGAACGGATCAGTACTGATTTCGAGGCCGCTACGCCATCTCATCAGCGTTCTTTGTTCAATTTTTCCCCTTTTTGCAAATGGTGCTAGTTAATAGGAATATCAACTATTTAACCAATATTTTAACGAAAATTGAATATGAGAAGTTCCCACATTCATACTTTTTTTAAGTTATTACCTTTTTGGTTAGTACGAAATTCCCCAACCCTGACGGTTAATATTCCCAATATTCCATGTATCTCTTTCGCTTTTTCCAGAGCCATCGGCTGCTGAAAGCTAAAGCTTCTTTGTTATTTATGTTCAAGTAATTTTTTTTTTTATATCTTGGACCAGCACTCAGGGCATGACCCCTACATATGCAATGCATTGCGCCGGAACTGAAAACGAGGGGATAGTATTGAGGGGACAGATTAGGAAAGATGAGAAGATAGACATGTTTTTTGTAGCTATTTCAACTTTTAATACTTCGCCGGCTAATTTTTGCTACAGGGCCGACGAAATTTAACTTCACACGGCTTCTTCTTTTGCCATTTTTTTTTTAAACGAGAGATTTCACTTTTTAAAGTCCTGAAATTTGCCCAGAAATTAAAAATGCACTCATTTAAGCTAAAAGAGGCATGCACGCACACACACACGCGCGTATATTTTGCTGATGTGGCATTAATATTAATATTCACTTGTTTATTTTTTAATTTCGTTAATAACACCAGCATCGGGCAATGAAAGTGTCAAAATATGCAACAAACACTTTTGCATTTTATTTATTTGTTCTTTCTGTTTGTCTCTCTTTTTTTTGCCTGATTAATACTTTGTAGTTGTGTGTGTGTTTGTATGTGTGTGTGTGTGTGTATGTGTGCGTGTGGTGTTTTTAACAAGCATCTGATTTTGTTTTACATATTTTATTTTGCTGTTCAATTCATTTATGCCAAGTCTTTTCCACTAGATCTCTTCTCTTTTTTTTGTAGTTGTAGTTGTTATTGTTGTTGCATATAAGATTCGCATGTAGAAATGCATCATTGTCATGGTCGTCATGAGTGGAGCAGTTAGTGGCATCAGCGGCAGCGGCAGTAGTAGTGGTAGTAGCAGTCGTGGCAGTATTATTTGTAGTAGCGTACTACTGTTTGTTGCGCGAGTTAATATGTTGCATGATACTCATCCTGTTGGTTGAATTGTTTTAATGGTTTTATGAGTTAAAAGGAAAACGCAGAAAATAAAACAATAATAATGAATTTCAGAAATATTAATAACCAATCATATTGCACACACACCAACAAACATAAATATATATGCATCTGTATTTATGAATGCAGGCATGCGTGTATGTGTGTGTGTGTGTGTTAATAATATGAATCAATGTTGCATGTTTGTCAGAGTTCTACTCATGGTTGTTTGCTGCCCTGCACACTCGTACAAACGGCTGGCAAACAGTAAACGAAATTAAATTAAGGCACCTTCAGATGGCAACTTTTAAAAGCTTTAATTAAAAATCATTACGATTGAGTTTTGAAGCTGATTACATTTGGCTCTTAAATGCTGCAACATATTATTAATTACTTTTGCAAACGCTTCATAGTTTATTAGCTGGATTTCCAGCATTTAAAAATGAAATTAAAAATTAAGAATTGCACTCAGACATTTGAAACTTGTTTGTTATTTGAATGCCAGTCACTGTTAACTTGCACACTCTCGTGAATAGTTTCAGCGGAATGTTTGCACATAAAATACAAAATGATAATTATTATAAATACCATATATCTTTTATTAATGACAACAGAGCGGCAATAACAAGAACTAGCAACTGAACGGATGCGATACAAACTCATAAAGTTTTCATTAAGCGATTACATATTAATAGTTGTATGTAAAAATGTCGAAATTTGGCCGTAAATTATAAGCCACTTTTGCACAGTGGGGTCCAGGGCAAAGGAAAATAACTAAGAACTTTATATTCGTCCGCGACGAATCTTAAATACCCTCCAAATATTTAGTAAATAAAAAATATACTTTCGCGGTTTCTCCGGGAAGGCCCGAGGGGCAGACATCTCAACTTTGCCATAAAACGCTAAAAAGCAAATTTTTGGGGTTAAGTGCAAAAAATTTTTTTTTTTTTTTTGATAGGTTCATTTAGGGGGCAAAGGTGGGGAAAGGGGGGGAGGCGGCAGAGAAAGATCAGAGAACATCTTAGTTTTAAAATTTAATTTTTAAAAAATGTAGCCATAAATTATACAATTTGTTTAATATTTTTGCATATAATATCTTACGTCTACGCCCACTAAAGTAGGCGCGGTCCAAAAATGGATTTTTCTGAATTTCCAGCTGCAAGTTTAATGCTTTGGAACTTCTTTGACATAAAAATATATCCTTTGCTTAACAAAATTACAAAATAACTTTAAAATGTGGGTGCTGTTGACTGAAGTAGTAGAACACGAGACTATGAAGCAGAGGGTTCTGAGTTCGAGCCCGCGCTGAGTCAAGAAATATTGTGTTGAATTCTTCTGATCAGCATTAGTTCGTGCTTGTGTTAGTTGTTGCCAGCCTGTTTCAATGATGAAGGCATAGTCACTGGTCACTGAACATAATTGGCAGCGACTGATTGTATCATGTACTAAAAAGCAGAGTAACAGCAGCCACCTTCGTCGGCCCTGTAGCAAAAATTAGCCGGCGAAGTAAAAACAGGCTGAAATAGCTAAAAAAAACTGTCTATCTTCTCATCTTTCCTAATCTGTCCCCTCAATACTATCCCCTCGTTTTCAGTTCCGGCGCAATG
Organism: Linnaemya tessellans; assembly: GCA_951800035.1. Classification (NCBI taxonomy): domain Eukaryota; kingdom Metazoa; phylum Arthropoda; class Insecta; order Diptera; family Tachinidae; genus Linnaemya; species Linnaemya tessellans. Next base: position 9,859,404 of record OX637535.1, read on the forward strand.
CATTGCATATATAGGGGTCATCCCCTGAGTGCTGGTCCAAGATAAAAAAAAAAGATATTGTTTTTTAGAGGTTGTTTTAGGGGAACTTCATTCCCTCTGGCCCGATTCAGCCCATTTCCGAACTTGCCGTGTTCTATCCTTCAAGATGTATTTAAACTAAGTTTCAAGGGTCTGGCACTTTTCGTTTGAACAGAATCGTGATTTCCACAAACGGCCGCACGGACACGGCTAGATCGTCTTAGATTACATCACTGATCGAAAATGTAAATACTTTATGGGGTCTCAGATGAATATTCCGCTGCATTAATTTTGGGGATGGGGGGGGATTAAAAGACACGTTTAATTTAGAGAAATATGTGAAATATCTATTACAGTCGATAGAACGATCTATATAATTCAAGGTTTAAAAATGATTTCATTTAAATGCTGACCGCGGCCACACCTCGAATGGTTCCCAGGCTGGATTCTCTCCAACATGTCGACTAGTATCTCATAAATAAATTCTTCAATATTGACATGACTCTTAACATAGACTCACAAAAATAGCCTAAAGGCATTAAATCGCACGAACTATGCGGCCAATTGACTGACCTCAAACGTGGAATAAACTGTTCATCGAACCCGCCTCTCAATGTTGTAATTGTTTCGCCTGCGGTATACCATGTGGCTCAGTCTTGCTAAAACCACATGTCAGTCAAATCCAGGTCTTCTATTTTGGGGGAAAAAATCTTTTTGTAGTCATTGCACGCCAGTGCTCGCAATTCACAGTAATATTCCTGCCTTCGTCGTCTTTGAAGAGTGCAAATTGCTACACATAAGTATCTTTTGAAGATTACCACCTCCGGTTCTATAAAAAAAAACACAAATATACATACATATTGGGTGTTTTTTATTGAGGTATAGAACTTTAAGGTGGCATCACTTTTTTAACTGGCGGCCATTTTGTCAGCTGTCAAGTGATTAATATTTAGTTTGGTTTGCCATTTCATCATGAACAGGTTGACAAAAGAACAACGCTTGCAAATCGTGCAAATTTATTTCGAAAGTAATGGTTCAGTTCGCGAAGTTTACCGCAAGCTCCGTCCATTTTATGGTCGACATAATCGTCCATCAGAGCAATTAATTCGGTTAACCATGGATCGTTTTCGCACTACGTTTACTCTATGTGATAATACGCATCCGCAGAGACGTCGAACAGTGCGCACCGAAGAAACAATTGCCGCTGTAGAGCAAAGTGTTGAAATAATGCTGGAGAGTCAGTTACCGTTAATGGAGACCGGTATAGAGCCATGATAACCGACTATTTTGTTCCCGAATTGGATGGCATAAATGTGGATGAGTTGTGGTTCCAACAAGACGGCGCTACATGCCACACAGCGCACGTCACAATCGATTTATTGAAGGAAACATTCGATGAGCGCATAATTTCGCGGAATGGACCTGTCAATTGGCCACCAAGATCGTGTGATTTGACACCATTGGATTATTTTCTTTGGGGATATGTGAAGTCGCTCGTCTACGCCAACAAACCAGAAACGATAGGGGACTTGGAAGCCAACATTCGTGGCGCTATTGCCAACATACGGCCCCATGTGCTCGAAAAAGTGGTTGAAAATTGGACCTGTAGAATTGGCTTTATTCGAGCCAGCCGCGGCGGCTACATGCCCGAAATCATATTTAAACATTAATGGCATAAAATTATCCTTTCAATAAAGCCAAATTGATGGACATTAAAACGATTTTCTTGTGTTTTATTTCAATTCGAAGTTCTATACCTTTAAAAAAACACCCTGTACATATATACGGACATAGTCACGGCTTCTCAGGAGTAGTCAGGAAACTCAAAACGTCGAGATCTGGTGAAAACTCGATTTTTCAAAAAATTTAAAAACTAGCAACTCCCACATTTTTTTAAATTTTCTTAACGGGAAGAATTTAAAAAATTCTATCCGATTGTTTCTCATTCTGTTTTGATTTAATATATTAATAACGGTAAATTTATGCAGGGTTGACCGACCACATACATATTTCTTCCTTTAGTTTTCATTACTTTTGTAAAGAATGTGTCATTGTAATGTCAAAAGTTAAATAATAATTATTATTCTGCTGAGGAAAACCCATACAGCCAACCATTGTAACCTTTGTGTGCTTACAAACACACACACACACATTGACATATTCTAATATTTACAAGGATACATTGATTTATTTGTTTATATTCATATAAAGTAAATGTGAAAGGGTTGTGTTATTTTTTATTTTTTTTTTACATTTTAAATACATCCTTTGACATTCTTTTTCCATATATTTTTCTTCTGTGTGTTATTATTTAGGTGCCATATTTTTTGCCACCAAATAACAATACAGTCAGTCACATTCTGCGGGTCTTTCTTCTTTGGAGGCTCCCCAGCTACTTGCTGCTTACCTGTGACATCCCTGCGAGCACACCGCGCTAGCAAGTGCAAGACACAGGTGTTTTGTTGTATGAAATGAAAACGCCGGATATGTTCGTTTAACTTTTTGTTGTTGTTGTCTCTGAAGCTTTGTTTGTTTCTTGCACATATATAAAATATAACACACTCAGACACTTGCACCCAAGCACATGTCCTTACAAACGAATGCCAATGCATGAGAATGAGAATGAATATGTTGTTATTTTTGTTTTTAAATAAAAAGTATAGAATTTTGTAAAAATTATTGTTTACGTGTGCATGTGAGTTTAGTTTAGGCATGCTCGAGCAGGTGGGTGCATGCATGTACATGCAATACTTGATATAGATTAAAATAAAACACAAACATGTGTGTGAGACTGTGTGTGTGTGTGTGTGTGAGTGAACAGCGTACTACATAAAGATTTCAAGTTTCATTAAAAATGTATCATAGATGAATGCATGTTGCCGAAAGTTATAAAATATTCATCATCTATGATGCATGTAATATATGTATGTATATGTGTGTGTGTGTGAGTATAAGTGCATGATTACATACACACATACATACGTATTGTGTTAAAAAGATTCTATAAGTTATAGAATGGAATTGGATGGGATAATTCTGCATTTCTTTTTATTGTTTGTTTTCTTTATTATTATTTTCTTTTTATACAAAAAAAAACGACAAAAAAGATTTTTAATTTAACGCATAAAAGTAAATGCATTTCAAGAACACAAAATCAACATCATCTGCATTGAAGATTAAAGCCGGGAAGAATATTAATATTCATAAAATTTTGTAAAAAAAAATCATTAACAAATACTTCTTCTTCTTTGGTGTTTCTTACATGTTTCAATTTCTAATTAAAATTTTGCTATATGAAAGAGGAATAAGTTTTCCTAACACCTAGACATTAAAAGTTGCATTTGCATTTTTAAGTAAAGGGATACAACTTGTTTTATAATAAATACAACATGCCATGACATGTAGAATATTTCATTTGTTTGTTTGATATAAAGTATGACCTTGTGTCAAATGGCCGAAGCATCAAAAGTTACCCAGCAGAAAATTACTGCAACGAGCTGGATAATTAAAGGACATTTCAGAGTGCATTTGCTGGTGCTAGTATACCCAGCAGTTCACAGAGTGGCAAATATTGCAATGACGATAGCATTTGATATCGTATTTCCAAAGAGCAAACAACTTTACAAAACCCAGACTTTATAAAACCCATTTTTTAAGCCCACTTGTAAATAAATATTGAATTCAATACAACCTTTTCTTCAAAAAATAGTCATATATGAATCATGTTCGAAATATAGAATATACTAAACCACAAAAATGCCTGCTTAAAACTCAACATATTACTTTATGGTTACAGAATCTAAAACTTTAATGTAAAATTTCATTATTCTATTACAACTTAGATTTTGTTATTCGAACTAGGCTAGAAAGTCATTATTCCATATTCAGAATAGCTTAAAAAAAATATTTTCTTGTTCTTATGCCTTATGCGAATTGTTTAACCTAATTTCGAATTTTCGAACATAATTTCGAATTTTCGAACTTAAGTTCGAATATACTTATTTCATCAAAATATAAATTTTTAAACTATATTTAATATTTTTTTCTGAAAAATATAAGTATTATCTATATATAATACTTCGATTTTGATTCCAGTTGGATTGATATCAGTAGAAAATTCTCAAAATATATAGATAAAAATAGCGATAAAAATCGAAAAATAATTTAAATAACAAATGGGAAATATTCTAGCTTGCAGACGCACCACAAATCTTTGCCTTAATTTCAATATCCAGTCGATGATGTAACTACTATTATTTTTATTTTTCTAATGTTGAGTATATATAATATATAAATTTAGGAAAACAAATTTCTAGAACTATTTAACCGATCGAAATGAATTCGTCTGGCTTTTTCACATTATGAAAATTTTTCATAGAATATAGACTTTTTTTTACGAAAATATAGAAAGCTTTTTACAGCTACATTTTTTGAACACAAACGAATTTTAAAACACTTCATAGCATTTTCATATAAATAATAGTAATTACAAGAAATCTTTATTAATATTGAAAACATCAAGTTTACTTATTTTTGTTTTTTTGTTTCCTAATGCATATCCCAAATCTTTTTAAATAATATAAATTGTTGTTGCTGGAGAAGAGTAATTCCAAAATACTTGTGACAAAATGTAAAATTTTCATTTTATTACTCTAATTCTGTTACAAATCAGTGCAAAGAACTTGATACACTTGCTGAACTTGTACATAAATTATTGTAAAACATAAAAATTGCTGAAAAGCTTAAAACACATTCATGCACAATGGATTTTGTATCACATGTACAGAAATATGTTCCTACATTCTATACATATTTGTAGGAGAGTTTGGGTGAGCGGGTGAGTGTGTGTGTGTGTGATGTCCCTGTTGTCCAAAATTAAATTCAGTATAAAATTCCCAAAAACATACACATATATGCATACGCATACTCACATGCAACAAGTGGTAGCATTTATTTAAAATTTCCTTAATCCAAAGTCTTTGCACACATACACACACACACACACAAAATAATTGAAAAGGAAAACATAATACCCTTTTGTTGTTGTTGGACATTCTTTAAGAATTTTCTTTTATTTAGAAAACTAACACCTTGAGTATTTTGCACAAGAATAAATAAAACAGTTTAGTAATCCTTTAAATTTATTAGGTGCTTAATTTCTAAGCCTAAATGATTGGCAATGATGACGTTGGAGTGGGCAACAAATCAGAGAGAGAGAGAGAGAGAGAGAGAGGGATCAGTTTAACACTTTTCGTATACAAACTTTAATTAATTTAAAACTGTATTTAAATAAAAAGTTTAGTGTGGGAGAACACATTTATGGAAAACGTAAGTGCTCAGTGTTAAAGCAAGGACTATAAATATAATCGGTCACTATGAATAAAGTCTATTTGATATTTACAAAATGCGTCATGAAGTGGACTGTTTGTCCTTGTTTAGTAAAACTAAATAAAGGATACAATAGTTGTAGAAGGCTTTTCTTCGTGTTAATTATTTCTTAATTATAGGAAAAACTCTTAAGTGCTTTTTATTAGAATAACTTTTGAACGGCTCCTCCAATCGATTCCAAAAACTAATCAGTTCTTGACAATCAAAAAATATGTCGAGCGCTATCAAGTTGATACGTTCGTGAAATTTCCTAATCGAAAAAATTCGAAATATGTGATTTTTTAAAGAAAACTCTGAAATTATATATCTGATCAATTAGTGTTCGAACTAAAAAGGTTTTTTTCAAACTTCGATTTCATGTGAATTGAAACCGCATCGGATAGGTAGATTTCGAGAAATATCGCAAATTGAACATTTTTTTTCCAAGTAATTTTTTTTAAATAACTTTTAACCAGGTTTTCCGATCTTGACAATCAAAAATACATCGAATGCTACCAAGGAAACGATAAGTTCGAAAAATGTGAATTTTTCAAAACACTCCGAGATTATATATGCGATGATTTAGTGTTCTGAATTTATTTTTATTTTTTTTCTTGGACTAGCACTTAGGCGATGACCCCTACATATGCGATGCATTGTGCCAGAACTAGAAAAGTTGGCTATGGGAAGGAGGATAGGGAGGGAGTAGTGTTTGTGGACGTTCGATTTGAACCTCCCCAAGTTAAAACTGGCAGGAAAGACCTCGGCTGGAAGTTTGTTCCACATACGAACCGTTCGGCGAAAGAACGAACTCTCTCTGTAATGCGTGGTGCGGTTCACTGACAACTCAACCACAAAAGGATGCGCCCTATGTAAAGAGCGGGTAGCTCGCAAAAATAAACGGTTCCCAGGCACACGCTCCCTTATTTTTAGCTAATAAATACTTAAAGATCTGCGGTGTTTCGAGCTGGAATCTGTAACTTCCCAAATTCATTTTAATTCTGCTCCAGTTTGCAACATTGGCCACTAACAATCTGATACGGCAGAGTATTCCAACTATCAAGAGAAAAAAAATTTATACTTCTAAATATATCTTCTAAAGAAGCAAAAAATGTTTATCTGACTTTAAACTGAAATATTCAAGATGTTAATTGTATAGCCAGAATTAATTTACACAGAACTATAGAAAGAACTTCTTACACGGATGCTACCAGAAGTGGTCCAGAACAAACAATTCATTAATACTGCTAAAGTGGGATATTTTTTATTCGGCTTCTCCAAAATGGTGCATAAATGTGTTAAATCTAAATAATCTTTGCCTAAAAACTTTGTAGCGAGTGATTTTTTTCTAGCAACCTTCTTTTTGGCAACACTGTTTTTGGCAGCTCAGCTGTTTTCGTGTAACATGTTACTGTTAAACATGTTCAGTTTGGTCTATGATTTAATTATGAATCGAATTTGTCGCAACTTAGAACGTTTCGAAATGCACCAATTTTTACTGCAACTATTCTTAAGGCCTACTTATACTCTTAAATATTTCCAATGTCGTATCAGTTCCGGCGCAATGCATTGCATATATAGGGGTCATCCCTGAGTGCTGGTCCAAGATAAAAAAAAATTAAATTATCTGGCTTGGGAGACAAATACGAAATATACAGCCAGCGAAAATACTGAAGAACCCAAATTTGAAAAATGTCTTTGGGAAATGCATCCCATTTGCTTTGCATTTTTGTGGTAATTTTTTACCTCAGAGTTTTCAGCTGAAAATACAAGGTGGGCCAACAGAAATCAGCCTATTAGAAGATGCTCTTATTGTGGCAAATGGCGGCCAATGTCAAATCTGTATTGACATTTGTGAACTAGAGAGATGTAGAATACAAGTGAACGATACTCCTCAATCTCGATGATGAAGTGGACGATTTTTCGACCAAAATCATAATGAGCGATGAGGCTCATTTGCATCTCAGCGGGTATGTGAACAAGCAAAACTATGGCTTCTGGGGCAGCGAAAATCCACGAGTGATGCACGAGGAGCCATTGCACTCGCTCAAAGCGATTGCATGGTGTGCTGTTCACGCTGGAGGAGTCATCGGATGACTTCTTTTGGCTCACCTTGTATTAATTTATTAAATTTTTTTGTCATCCTTCCGTTAGATAAATACGAGTACTTCTAGTTTTTAATTTCCGTTTTGTTTCATTTTTAGAAATTTTCCCAACTGAAAATTTAGTAGAAGAAAACTAAAATTTTTTTTATTTATATACGAGTATATGTATATTTTTCAGAAGGAAACTCCTTGAAGTGGAAGGCGATAAAATTAATATTATAGAGAGAGAGAGAGAGAGAAAGAGAGATAGTGAAGAATATGATTTATTTCCGAGTTACCCCACAATTCCCAAAAATTACATTTTTAAATCCCAAGCCTGGGTTTTTTATTTTATTTATTTTTTATCCTGGACCAGCACTCAGGGGATGACCCCTATGTATGCAATGCATTGCGCCGGAACTGAAAACGAGTGGATACTATTATGGGGACAGATTAGGAAAGATGAGAAGATAGACAGTTTTTTTTAGCTATTTCAGCCTTTTTTTACTTCGCCGGCTAAATTTTTGCTACAGGGCCGACGAAGGTGGGTGCTGTTACTCTGCTTTTAGTACATGATAGTGTCAGTCGCTGCCAATTATGTTCAGTGACCAGTGACTATGCCTTCATCATTGAAACAGGCTGGAAACAACTAACACAACCACGCACTAGTGCTGATCAGACGAATTCAACATAATATTTCATGACTTAGTGCGGGCTCGAACTCAGGACCCTGCGCTTCATAGTCTCGTGTTCTACTACTTCAGCCAACAGCACCCAAAAAAGAATTAGAGGATATATTCACTTTGTCATTTCGTGTGTAACTCAGCGAAATATCCCTCTAAGACCCCACAAAGTATATATATTCTTGATCTGTGATGAAATCTAAGACGATCTAGCCATGTCCGTCCGTCGGTCTGTGGAAATCACGATTCAGTTCAAACAAAAGGACCCAGACCCTTGAAACTTTTTGAAGAGTAGCACAGGTCAGATATGTAAATAAGTGAATTGGTCCAGAATGAATAAAGTTCCCCTAAGAAGAACTAAACCAACCTCTAAGAAACAACATAATTTTTAAAGTTTTTTTTTTTTGTAAATTTGTTAACCAAATGATATATTTTTATGTCAAAGAAGGTTCAAAGCGTAATAAAATTTGTGTAAATAGGAACTGTTATCACATTCAACTAAGCCACCTAATAAGTGGTTACAAACACAATACACATGAGCACTGATGATGAAAGGGTTGCGGCTTTCGAAAACAGCTGTTTTGCCCCTCCGGCAGTAACCCTGTGTAGAGTTTTAAAATTGCGCACAGAAATGTCTTAAAGGAACTCTGACCCAACAGGTTAAATATTTTTAACTTACCTCAGTCCCTTTTTGTGCGCATTGATGTAAAATATTAATACGTAAATTGCGCTTATACTGATGGAAAGGTGTCTGAGCCAGACTCCTCTCAACATATTGGAAACGACCGTATTAAAATAAATTTATTTTTTCTTTGCTTATTTAAGGCAAATACCATAAAAAATATAGATTTTAATAAGAGTTTTTATTTACTAACCCCCGTATTCATAAAAATATAAAACGTATTTGAAATCTGTTTTGAGAAAAATCATTTGCAGTCATGCAGATTCGAACTCAAGCCCGTTGAAAAAATTAACAATTTACATAAGAAAGTTCGACTAATAAAAATTCATACATAATTTAAAACATTGCGGGGGCACGCGCACTTGTTCATTGTAAATTGACAACTAAATTCAATTACTTGAACATAAATAACAAAGAAGCTTTAGCTATCAGCAGCCGATGGCTCTGGAAAAAGCAAAAGAGATACATGGAATATTGGGTTGGGGAATTTCGTACTAACCAAAAAGGTAATAACTTAAAAAAAGTATGAATGTGTAAACTTCTCATATTCAATTTTCGTTAAAAACATTAGTTAAATAGTTGATATTCCTATTAACTAGCACCATTTGCAAAAAGGGGAAAAATTGAACAAAGAACGCTGATGAGATGGCGTAGCGGCCTCGAAATCAGTACTGATCCGTTCTGCTGGTTTGATGATTATTGAAAATATTCCTAATATTCCAATATTAATATAAAATAATAAATAGAATTTGAAGAAATTCATTTATTAATAAAATAATAAAAAAATCATTTGCAGTCATGCAGATTCGAACTCAAGCCCGTTGAAATAAATTAACAATTTAAAAAAATTTTATTAAAATACATTTCAAACTTATTTTAAATTTTATTTATACCGGGGTAAATATTTGGAGGGTATTTAAGATTCAACCCAGTTGAATATAAAGTTTTTACTTGTTTTTTTTTGTTCAATTAATCCACAAAATTAATACCTTTGGCCTCTTCGTGCCTTGTTCAGGGTGGAGTTCATCCAATTAAAAAATGTTGCTTTAACTTTAGTGTTTATACTACAGCAGGGTTGCATGTTGGTCAAAATTCGACCAAATATTATTTACAAATACTCGTTACTTGCATATAATAAGAAGAGAGTTGTTTTGTTTAACGGCTACCGTAGTCATTTTAAAGTCATATGACTTGTTAAGTACTAAAGCGATTTGAATCAAATTAAGATTGTGCACATCTATGCCAGAAATTCTTCAAAACCCTAAATATCTTTTCATAATCCTCGCTGTATTGCCGGCGTAAAAGGGGTTACAGGAAATGTGGTTGCCTATTAAATAGCCTTTTGTAGTCACCCTTCCCATTGCCCTAAACACTTTTACTGTTTACGAATAGCCTTTGGAAAATCTTCCCCGTTTGCTGGCTGGCCTAAGTTCAGGCGATTATAGCAGTTAGAATTTAATTAATGGTTGTGCGCCTTTTACTGCCAATATTTACCATATGTGACCTTAAGTCGTATACAATTGAGTCTATAATTTATAATAAAAAAAAATGGGAAAAAATAGCTCATGACCTGTTAGTCTGCTATTAAATAAAATGTATTCCTCTTTAAATACCGACAAATTGCATTGATATTTTAAACAAAATAAATAATTTCCCATATTATTATACTAGTGTGTCTATGTCTGTGTGTGTGTGCTTACAAGTAAATGAATTTCCGCCGTCTCTTGTATTTCCATTTGTCGTTCTAAATAAATTCGCCAAGTAATTAATTTTAATAAGTCATCAATGACGTGTAGAGCAAACTAAAAGTAAATTGTTCTTGTATGTTGTACAAAGTGGATAAATTAAATAAAAAAAATATGTATGTATATATATATATATATATATATATATATATATATATTTATATGAATGTACAATAATTCTGGCTTTTCATTTGCTTGTTGTTCTTTTTTAATTGTGAAAATTATAGAATAAAAAATAATAAATAAATTAACAAATAAACATAGATTTGTACGTTACACTGAACTAGTTGTAACGAAGAAACAACATTTGCAGAAAAATATAAGTCTATAACCAAAGTAAGGCCACAGTGTTTCGAAGGAGGCAAAAAAGTTATTGGTTTACGAATTCATAAAAAAAATTAATACTGAAAATGTAAAAGAAATAAGAGAGCTGGACAAAATATGTTTCTGGTTCTTGGAATAAAAAATTAAATGCAAAATCGAAAACTAATTCCAAACCAGAAACGAGGAGAACTGATAACGATTTATATGGTCCTTCGAACCTAATTTTGATTGAAGGCCACAGAGATGCTCAGGGATTTCTATGGTGCTGATGCCGAAAATACAACAGTAGTTTTAAGAAAAGAAATACCCGTGTGAAGATAAACTTCGAAATTTATAACCCTAGACGCAAACCAAATCCGTTAACAGAGCTCTGTTAGCGTGTTCACAAAGCGCTTTTAATATTTATATAAATGTCGTTCTATCTCTAAACTAAATATATATATATATATATATATATATATATATATATATATATACATATATATATATATATATATATATATATATATATATATACATATATATATATATATATATATATATATATATATATATAAAGGGTGTTTTTTTATGAAGTTTTTTTTATACGAATCACTCTGTTGTCTGACAGCTGTTTTGACAGTTTAAAGTGACGTCTCTACTCAGTATTGTTTGGCAAATCATCATGAACAGGTTAACTACAGATCAAAGCTTCCAAACCGTGGAAATTTATTTTCAAAAACGGTGTTCAATTAAAAATGTTTATCCGCTTTTTTGGCGCAAAATTCTCTTCAGTGATGAGGCGCATTTTTGGTTGAATGGATAAGTCAACAAGCAAAATTGCCATATTTGGAGCAAAGATAATCCACACGCCGTTCAAGAATTACCAATGCATCCCGATAAATGTACTGTTTGGTGCGGTCTATGGGCTGGTGGAATCATCGGTCCTTATTTCTTTAAGAATGAGGAAGAACGACGCGTTACCGTGAATGGAAATCGATACAGAATCATTATCAAGGAATTTTTGGTGCCAAAATTGCTGAAATACGCCCTCAAATGCTTGAAAAGGTGGTCGAAAATTGGACCTCCAGAATGACCTTTGTGCAAAATAGTCGTGGTGGCCATATGCCCGAAATTATATTTAAATGTTAAATGACAAGAAATTATCTACCAAATAAAAATTTTTTTTTGCCATTTCATAATTTGGCATGTGTTTTATTTAAATTTCAAATCAGCAATCTCTTATAAAGACACCCTTTATATTTTAAATAAAATCCGAAACCCCTTAAAAAGTTACCCATTACATGAAACTAAAAGTGTTGTCACACTGCAAGTTAAAACCTGGGGGCAAATTACGGCATTCGTTATCAATCGAAATTTCCATTTAAATTGTATGGAAATTTCGATCGATATCGAGTGCGGTAATTTGGCCCCTGGTTTTAGCATTAAAACCATAAACAGCTGATTTTGCATTCGCACTGCAAATTGTGGTTTTAGCCTACAGTCTGTGTAATAAATTTGTTCAAAATAAAGAGAAATAGCTCTTAGAAATGTGTGAATTTGATGCTGTACTTATTCTCTATTTTTGCAACGCTCAACTGACAAACTGTACAACACAAGTTTTTTTGTTTGAAAGAAAAACGAAAAAGTTGTGTACAATGAGTTCTAAAATAGAAATTATTTGGGAATGAATATTTTAAAATTATGGAACTACTTAGACGAAGTAAAGAACTTCTTGGAAATAAAATTGTTTTATATAAAAACCTTAAGCGGAGTCTGAAAGAAAAGATTCACTTGTGTAATAACATAAACAATACCAGCTGTTTTCCATATAAAACTTGGCAGCACTAAAATTAGCACAGGCAAAAACAAGCAAAATCAAGCTTGCATTTCATAAAACCTTGTCAAAACCAATTCGAAAGTAGTTTTAAGTTGGTTTTAACAAAATCATTTTGCAGAGTAAAACCAGGTTTTAACAGTTGTTTTTTAATCCTAAAACTAGAATTTATTAAAACCTTGTCCGGGTGAAAACACTATAAAAGCTAACCCAAGTGGTTACACTGTGCTCAGCTTGTGTATTTGTTTGCTAGGTTAGCATGACTATTAATTGCACGTTTTCAATTCAACATACATAATTATAATACAAAATAAAATAATAACAAAATAAAATTACAAAGAAAACAACAACAGCAACAACAACAAAATAGCAGTAACAACAGCACGGTAAATAAAAAAATATATATACTCAAACTAACAGAAAATAATAATTACACTACAATAAAAATATTTTTAAATATATTGCAGAAATGAAAGAAAAAAAATCGTAATAAAAAATTCATATTAAAATAAAAAATAGCAACAAAAAAAAATAATAATAAAAAGGAAAGGAAAGAAAAACAAATTGTACACATTGTAGAAAATGCAAATTACAATAATAAAGTGGTGAACCTTATAAATTGAACAATGCACTTGTAGTGGTGCGATTAAAGTTAGTAGTTGTGGCAGTTGTTGTTATAAATTTTTTGCTGCTGCTGCTGCTGTTGTAGTTGTTTGTAAACAAATGAACATTGACAGGCCACCAAATGTGTTTATTGGATGAGTGCATGCCGGAAAAGTGTGAGTGACGGAGAGAGAAGAGTGGGTAACGTTAATGATTCCAACGAAAATGCAAATAAGACAGGGAATAGGAAATCTTTGAAAAATTTTGCTGAACTTTAGCAGAAAACAATATTTTTGAAATTTTTTATATTTATATATGTCAATAAGGTTCGGGTGTTTTCTAAGCAAAAGAATTCTCTGTGATGAATCCAATTTCCAGATTTCTTTGATATTTACAGAAGTTATAATGTAGGGAAGAATTTTGAAAGCCGCATTTTCCAATCCTGCTGCTACAGGGTGCCTCTGAATGCAAAGCCTTTAAAATATACCACTTCTTCTATTCAAAATAGTTGGTTTATTGGTGATTTATTTTTTGTTTGTTTTAATTGTGCTGATCCTTTGTTCTTAAATTTACAAGAACAAGGTTTAAATTAATATGCTTAAGTGGTCCAAATTTTAAGGACTTTTTATACTCTACAAAAAAGAATACGTTTGTAACGCAGCGAAATATCCATCTGAGACCCCATAAAGTATATACATATATTCTTGATCAGTAAAGAAATCTGATACGATCTGACCATATCCGTCCGTCCTTCCATCTGTAGAAATCACAATGCAGTCCAAACAAAAAGAGCTAGGCTCTTGAAATTTAGTATAAATATATCTTGAAGAATAGCACAGGCTAAGTTCGGAAATGGACTAAATCGGGCAAGAGGGAAAAAAGTTCCCCTAAGAAGAACTAAACCAACCTCTAAGAAACCACATAATCTTTTAAGTTTTTTTTTGTAATTTTGTTAAGCAAATGCTATATATTTATATTAAAGAAAGTCCAACGCGTTAACCATGAAATAGCAAAAAAAATTTTGGACCCCGCCTCCTTTAGTGGGCGTTATTATATGCAAAAATAGTGTAAAAATCTAACAAATTGTTTTACTTAAGCCTACATTCCTTAAAAATTACATGTTTAAGCTTTAATGGCGAAGCTGAGACTACTCTGCCCTACCCCCTCCTCCCCCCTTTGCCCCCTAAGTGACCCTATAAAAAAAAGTCAAATTTTGTATATAATAATCCCAAACATTTATTTTTAGACTTTTATGACAAAGGTAAAGTGTCTCCCCCACAGCCCTTGCCAGAAGGACCCCGCCAAAATACAGTTTTAATACCCTCCAAAGAGAATTGGACGCCATACAGTATATACATATATTCTTGATCAGTGATGAAGTCTAAGACGGTCTAGCAATGCCCATATGTTCGTCTGTGGAAAACATTATATTGTCTATATTTGAACCCCGCCCCCTTTAGTGGGCGTTGGCGTACGATATTATAAGCAAAATTAGTATAAACATAGAACAATTTCTATTCCTTAGGCCTATAAGAAACTGAGATGTTCTTCGATCTTGCAGAGGTGAAACGTCTTCCCCACCGCCCTTCCCGGAATGACTCTGTCAAAAGAGAAATTTAAAATTGGGCACGGAGAAGTCTTAAAGGAACTCTGTCCCACCAAATTAAACATTTTAAATTTACCTACTAAATTTTTGTTGGGTATTTAAGATTCGACCCGGTCGAATATAACGTTTTTACTTGTTTTTTATTTATATCTACTGTGCGTTGCTCACTTGGGTTGTAATTTGTACCACAGTGCCACCTGCAAATTAAAAAAACACTCATGGTGTTTTCTTTTCTGACAAAAATTTATAATTTTTATACCCTCCAAAACGTTTATGGACTTTTTGGAGGGTATAAAATTTTTAAAATTTTTGCTAGTATATAAGACGCCACGAAGGTTTGGTATTTTAAAGGTAGCACAGTGGCACAAATTACCAACCAAGTGGGATGGTGAATTCATTTTTTCATGCCGTGTGTAGCGCAGCGATATATCGCTCTAAGACCCTATAAAGTATATATATTCTTAATCAGTGATGAAATCTAAGACGATCTAGCCATGTCCGCCCGAACGTCTGTAGAAATCTCGATGCAGGCCAAACGAAAAGCGACATACCCTTGATATTTGGCATAAATATATTTTAAAGGATAGCACAGGTTTAGTACGTAAATGGGCTGAATCGGCCAAGAGGGAAAGAAGTTCCCCTAACAAGAACTAAACCAACCTCCAAGAAAACAATATAATTTTTAAAGTTATTTTTCGTAATTTTGTTAAGAAAATGATTTTTTTTTGTCAAAGAAGATCCAAAACATTAAACTAAGAGCCATAAAATCAGAAAAAAATCAGTTTTTATATCCCGCCCACTTTAGTAGGCATTGAAGTAACATATTACATGGAAAAATTATGTAAATATTTAACAAATTGTATTCCTTAAGCCTACATCTCATAAAAATTAAATTTTAAAAAAATTTAAGATGCCCCCCTGTGATCTTTCCCTGCCCCCTAAATGATCCTATAAAAAAAATTTACTTTTTAAGTTTTTACGTCAAAGGTGAGATGTCTCCCCTACAGCCCTTCCCAGAGTGACCCTGTCAAAATATAGTTTTAGAATTGGCCACAGAAATTTCGTAAAAGGAACTCGAGCCCAGCAGGTTAAAAATTTTTAATTTATCTCCGTTCCTTTTTGTGGCCGTTGATGTGAAATATTAATTGTAAAAATAACGTCAATTTCTTTAATGCTGATGGAAAGGTTTTGATTTATTCAATATATGGAGGGTGTTTAAGATTCGACTCGGTCGAATATAATGTGCCTACTTGTTGCACTTTTTTCTAAAAAGTTGCAGTTTTCTTGGAGTTTTCAAACTCAAAATAATTTGTAATAATCTCGCAACTTGCAAATGATATAATATTGCCATTTTTATGAGAAAAAGTGTAAAAAATTTAGCATTATTTTCTAGAAAAGAACATAACATGCGAGTGTTTACTGGGAAGTGAATTCTTCAAATATTTTTGTTGTTTTTTTTTGCTATGGAAAATTTGTACGATTTGGTATGACGAATTTTTTTTTTATTAAAATTTTGACGATTTTACTCAGGCGATTTCCTAAAAATGTTGATTTTAAAAAATTCTAATAAAATATTATTTATTTGTATAAATCAAATTAGCGCGTTCAATATCGTACGAAATGTCCCTACAATTTTAATACAAATCAATCGATCGCTAGCGAAGGTCATAATTTGTAGCCGATGTTCCGTGGTTTTGAGTGAATTTGTATTTTAAATTGATTTCCTAGCGGGATGCAGGGCTTTGTTGCTAATGAAAATCCTTTTAATTCAGACAAGAAATGTTCGAGTTAAACAGCTTTTAATCATATGGGATTAATAGACAGTCAATTACAACACGTATATGAAACAAAATATCTCTAATTAGTATTTACCCTCTCCGCTTTTTAGGGCAAATATTTGACAAGTGTGAACGTAAGTAAATAGGAAATATAGTTTCGACTACGATTATTAAAAAAAAATTATCTATAAAATTAAGGTTTTTAGCTGCTTGAAACCAAATAAATCGCTTAAAATATTTTTATTCGCCACTTCCTAATCCCTTTAAAAGAGTAGAACGTCTAAGTGAACAAAATATTATGCAAAACGTCTGTGGCAAAATTTCAATTCTTTTTGCGGGATTCTGTGCGGCCAACTGCTCTCATATTTGAAAAGCGCCTTCGCAATTTATGGTAAAATATATTTTGTTATTGCATCAAAACCATTTAAATCTTCAATTTTAGAATAGTGCACAACCATCAACAAAATAATACATACACCAAAAAAAAAAAAATAAAAAAAATAAAGAATATATTTTATAATAATGGAAGAAAAACAAGATTGTAGAAAATACTGGGAAAAAAACAAAAAATAGATGCAAAAAATAAAAAATTAAACGTTTAGCAGGAAACTACTTTGCATTTAATTGTCTGTAATGACGTGCAATATAAAATGTTCAAAATGTAATGTTAAAATGTACTAAATACATGCACACAAACAATCAAATATGTGTGCAACACTGGCATATTAGTAGGCATGTGTGTTGCCCTACAGTGTGTCAACAAAGTCTTGGGTCATTTGAAAAGTATTGACTTTTATTTAATAAAATATATCGTCTTGGTTTAAATCAAAACATTTTAACACTTAATTGTTTTAATATTTATTTTGTATTATTACGAGGTCATCAGGCTTTTAAAGGAAATTTTTTTAAACTTTCAAACTAACTTATATGATTTCCTCCAAGTGATTATTAGTACATGATAGTGTCAGTCGCTGCCAATTATGTTCAGTGACTAGTGACTATGCCTTCATCATTGAAACAGGCTGGCAACAACTAGCACAATCACGCACTAATGCTGATCAGAAGAATTCATCACAATATTTCATGAATCGGCGCGGGCTCGAACTCAGGACCCACCGCTTCATAGTCTCGTGTTCCACTACTTCAGCCAACAGCTAAAGGGGAACTTTTTTCCCTCTGGCTCGATTCAGCCCATTTATGAACTTGACCTGTGCTGTGCTGTCCTTCAAAATCTATCTATACCAAATTTCAAGGGATTCACTCTATTTGTTTGGACTGAATCGTGGTTTAAACAGATAGACGGAGGGACGGACATGGCTAGATCGTCTTAGGTTTCATCACTGATCAAGAATAAATATAGAGAGATATATCCCTGCGTTACAAACGGAATGACAAAGTGAATATATCCTTCAAATTCCTTTTTTTACAGCGTATGAGAACACATTTCCGAAGTGGTACTTCTTAAAAATAATATAACAGCGATAATTAGGAACATATCTGGAAATTAAGATTGTGCACATCAGTGCCGAAAATTCTTTAGAACTCTGGATATCTTTTTAAAATCGGCGCCATAGTAGCGCCAAAAAAGTCTTTACCTATTAATAATATAAATATGTATTAGGATACTACATGCCTTTTGTGGGAAAACTTTTTCCACCTACTGTAACTGCCATAATGTCAGTGTGTAGTTGTAGAAATCTAATATTTTGTTTGTAATACATTTAGTTTGTTGTTTTTGTTGTTTTCTTTTACGAACATTTTGTTTGTTATAATATATTCTAGTTTTCGTCGTTGTTGTTGTTGTTATTATTGCTGTTGTGTTTGTTTTGTTTTTGCTATTCCTTCGCCTAGTTTTTACTGAATTAAAATGTATTTTGTTTGATAGTGAATATCATGTGTGTATGGGAGTGTGAGCCGTGGTGCATTAAGTACCGTTCCATTTGCCTTTAAGTAGGTTTGTAGCAGCAACAGCAACAGCAGTAGCGTCAGCAGCAGTTACGTTTGTTGTAAGCATATTGTAAATAGAGGCCAGAATCAAACAACCGAATAAACGAGCTCTAACAGACAAACCGACAGAACTGGCATCATTTTGATCGCAAAAAGAAGGAAATAGAAAGAAAAAAAAATCAAAACGTACTTCTGCCTTGTGTGTATGTTAAAATATTAATATGTTTGCACGAGTGTTTATGCATTTTTAAATGTGTGTCTGTGTGTGTGTGTGTATGTGTGTATTAGTTCGAGCAAAAATCTCTAGTGGCACAAGTATTTAAATACAGATTTTACGTAGAGCATAAAAATATCTATTGCGCTTATGAATTATTGTGCAATCTACTACACACATACACACACACATGTGCATATTTTGCTGTTTTACTTTTGTTTTTAATTATTATTTTGTTAAATACTTTAGCACACATCTATTCACTCATTTTCATTCGGAAGTGTTTCTACTGCTTCTGGTTGCTTGCCTGGCTGCATGGGTACGAATATGTGGTCTGGATTGCTTTTAAGACGATAAACATTTCAAAGTATTTTTATAGGGAATAAGCAGCAGGCAAGAGATCTGGGTGAATGGCCCCGATCTCTTAGCAATTACACCACGTAATAAAAATTACTACTCTATATATGTTTGTATGGAGGAATGTCTTATGGACCTATAAACCGCTAGAGGAGTTGAATAAATATATTTAAAACTGTAATAAGTGTTACAAATGCATCGCCTTAGTGGGATTCAAATCCTGACAATTCCAAGCAAAAAAAAAAAAAACAAATAAAAACGTTATATTCGACCGGGTCGAATCTTAAATACCCTCCAAAAATTTAGTAAGTAAATTTAAAATTTTTAATTTGGTGGGGCAGAGTTCCTTTAAGACATCTCAGTGGCCAATTTTAAATCTCTCTTTTGACAGAGTCATTCCGGGAAGAGTCGTGGGGGAGACGTTTCACCTCTGCAAGATCAGAGAATATCCCAGTTTCTTATAGGCTTAAGGAATAGAAATTGTTCAATATTTATACTATATTTGATTATAATATCGTACCGCAACGCCCACTAAAGGGGGCGGGGTTAAAAAATAGACAATATCATATTTTCCATAGACGAACATATGGGCATTGCTAGATCGTCCCAGACTTCATCACTGATCAAGAATAATAAAATATTAAAACAGTATTTTGTCGGAGTCTCTCTGACAGGGGCCGTGGGGGGAGAAATTTTCCCTTTCCCATAAAACTTCAAAAAAAAATGTTCGGCGTAATTAAATGTCAAATATATTTAAAATTTTTATTTTTTTTTGATAGGGTCATTTAGGGGGCAAAGGGGGAGGAGGGGCTAGGGCAGAAATCAAAAGTCATAAAACTCTAAAAATACATGCTTGGGATAATTGTATACAAAATAAAAAAAAAAAATTTTTATAGGGTAATTTAGGGGGCAAAGGGGGAGGAGGGGGTAGCGCAGAGTAGTACCAGGTTACGTCTCAGCTTCGTCATTAAAGCTTAAAAATGTTATTTTTAAGGAATGAAGGCTTAAGTAAAACAGTTTGTTAAATTTTTACACTAATTTTGAATATAATAACGCCCACTAAAGGGGGGTGGGGTCCAAAAATTAATTTTTCTGATATTCTGGCTCCAAGTTTAATGCTTTGGATCTTTTTTAACATAAAAATGAAGAAAATAATCAAACGGTAACACGGGTATTATAACAATAACATGTTAACATCAGCTTGATACAGTTCTCGTATTCTTTTTCACAATAAAATTTGTGTAAATAGGAACTGTTATCACTTTCAACTAAGCCACCTAATAAGTGGTGACAAACACAATACACATGAGCACTGACGATGAAAGTGTTGCGGCTTTCGAAAACAGCTGTTCTGCTCTGCTGAATAAAACTGATGTTGACTTTCTTTTGTGCCTTGGAATATTTATCATGTTTTTCTGAGATTTAAAAACAAATTTCGAACAATTAGCCTATGAATCTTAATTCAACATAAAAATATATAATTTGCTTAACAAAATTACAAAAAAAAGCTTTAAAAATTATGTTGTTTATTTTAGAGGTTAGTTAAGTTGTTCTTAGGGGAAGTTTTTATCCCTCTGGCCCGATTCAGCCCATTTACTAGCTAGACCTGTACCATCTTTCAAAATTTATCTGCACCAAATTTCAAGGATCTGGCTCTTTTTGTATGGACTGTAGTGGGATTTCCACAGACGGACGGATGGACATGGCTAGATCGTCTTAGATTTCATCACAGATCAAGAATATATATAAAGGGTCCGCCAAATAACGTTTCTTTTTTTTGAAAATGCTATTAAAAAAACTACTGAATATTTTCTCAAATTTCTTGTTTTATTTGAAAGTACAATCCTTCCGGTTAATAATGGAAAATAATTTAAATTATGTATGAATTTTTATTAGTCGAACTTTCTTATGTAAATTGTTAACTTTTTCAACGGGCTTAAGTTCGAATCTGCATGACTGCAAATGATTTTCTATTATTTTATTAACAAATTCATTTATTAATAAAATAATAAAAAATCATTTGCAGTCATGCAGATTCGAACTTAAGCCCGTTGAAAAAATTAACAATTTTAATGGAAAATAATTTCATTCAAATGGCTGCCTCGGCTGGCCTACACGATCGGTCCAATTGTTAAGCACATTATCGATTGTGTGCAGCTGTATTTCATCAATGGCTTCACGAATATTGTCCTTTAAAGCGTCAATTGTCTCTGGCTTGTCGGCGTAACACTTATCTTTGACGGCACCCCACAAATAATAGTCCAACGGTGTCAAATCGCAGCTCCGAGGTGGCCAAACGACATCAGCTCTGCGGCTGATAATGCGATCTTCCAAAAACAGGGCGCAAAATATCGAGTGTAGCTTCGGCTGTGTGGCACGTAACGCTGTCCTGTTGAAATCAAAAGTTGCCAATATCCTCCTCTTCAATTTTTGTGAACAAAAATTCGTTTAACATGGCCCGATAACGATCGCCATTGACTATAACGGCCATTCCGTGCTCATTTTCGAAGAAAAATGGTCCAATTATGCATCTGGACTAAAATCCGCACCAAACAGTGACTCGTTTTGGGTGCGTCGGCTTTTCAATGTATGCGTGCGGGTTTTCTGTGCCCCAAATGCGACAATTTTGCTTGTTTACATATCCGCCAAGATCAAAATGAGCTTCATCTGAAAAGATGATTTTTTTTGGCAAAATCGGCCTCTTTTGTAAGTCGATCGCAGGCCCACTTAGCGAAGCGAAAACGCATTGGATGGTCAGTTGATTCGTTCGGCGGAAGGATAAAACTAATTATCTGTCAAATCAGGCATGAGTCAAGTGTTACCATTCACGAAATAAGCAGTAGTTGAAAAAAAAAACGTTAGATGGCGGACCCTTGACTTTATGGGACTTTAGAGGTATATTTGGCAGCATTGCACACGAAATGACACGGTGAATATGTCTTCCCAATCCTTTTCTGGAGTATAGAAAAAGTGCCTTCTAAGCAGGACAGCCTCTATCATTGAGCGAAAATAGTTTGAGGCAATCATGCACTTAAGCAGATTTTTTAGAAAATACATCAATATATAAAATTCAACAGTAGAGTTGTTGTTCAATCAGTTGCTGTTGTTGTCCTTCACAACTGCAGAGTTCTTCAACCAAAAAAAATAAAAATCCTGTTGCCAGAGGTTGAAGTGTATTGGCACCTTTGCATCAAATTTATTTATTATCACAATGCATTTGCCTGTTTATTGATTGTAATAATACTCGCCATAATTCAGCTGGCTCTAGTCTGTTTATTTCATTTTCTATGCGTTTTTCTTTTTTTTTTAATATAAATAATTTTTTTTCTGCTCTCTTCACTTGACTTTACTTAACTGAAAACATTCTGAATAAGAGCTCTTAGGCTGGTTGGTAACCTTGTATTGATTAATTAACGTGTGGCATGTTGCTGTTGGCTGGTAGTGCTGCTGTGCTCTGTATTCCTGAGAACAACTGAGCGGTAAACTTCCGTAAGTTTAATATTATTTTTTCTTTCTACTCATGCTTCGTACGTACCCAACAATTGCTGATTATTTATTTATTTCTTTTTTTATTTGTTTTAATAACCACTAATTTACTATAATTTGTTGTTTTAATTAACGTTAAAATGTACTACAATAATCAATTAGAAAACATCTCTTATAATTTCACCTTAAGAGTGGAAAAGGAAAAGAAAAATATTTCGCTGTGAAGTAATCATGTCAGGTGGTGGGTGGGTTGATTGGCTGGTACAGTGGCAATTGAACGCAAATGTTAATTCAAATTATATTTTGTTGTTGGTATGCATCAAATAATACCACCTGCAACATATTAGAGCTGTGAATTTTATTTCAAAAATATTTATTGGCAAATTGTTTTAAAGCACGTAGAGCAAAAAAAAAATGAAATTTTAATTGCAACTACTTGACTAGCAGAAAAAAATTGCAAGTAACAAGTTTTCTCATTCACTATAAATAAAAGATCAGATGTGACGCGCCAAATAGAAAGGGTAAAAACCGGGTTTGTTCAGGAGAGCCATTTTAAAGATTTAAATACGTGTATCTTTGGTGTACCATCACCATCATAAAACGCGCCTATCTCTGGGAGGGAACACTTTTGGGGTATGCGATGGGTCTCATTCGATGCTCAGATGTTGTCCACATCAAAAAAAAAAGAAAAGTGAAAATTGATTTTTTTTACCCTTAAGCTAGGGACACAACTGGTACGAACGACGAATTTCGTTTAGTACGACGAATTCGCTGGTAAAAATTCGCTCTATAAATTCGTCCTATGAAACACAATAACGACGAATAAATTAAAATAATAAGCAAAGAAAATTTTAATATTTGTTTTTTAAATCATTGTAGTAATCCTCTGATGCCAGCCAGATTGTTTAGACACTCAATAATTATCCCGGTGTTGTCCATTTTTTTTCAGAACAAATTCCTTTTTGTAATTATTTTCTGGAAATTTTTTTGTCTGTAAATAAATTATTATTTTCATTTAACAGCTGATGGGGTGACCATATGAAAAAGTGAGAAATAGAAAGAAAAACTATATCATAAAAAGTGTTTAAAATTAATAAAAAGTCGTCCGAAATTTTAGTGCTACATACAACAATACAGTAGTGAACTATGTTTTTCCACAAAAAACCAGTTTGTGCATATGAAACCTCGTCACTTTATATTGATTTGTTCGCCGTTCGTTGACGAAACAATTAGAAATAAATCTATTTCAACTTTCGCTGAGTATGACGAATTTCCACCAACGCCGCAATTGTGTGCATTTTCATACACAACAATATGTTTTATTTTTGGCAACGAATATTCGCGACCAAACATTCGTCGTTCGTCGCAGTTGTATTCCTAGCATTAGGTCCCTTTCCCATATGCGCTGTCACATATAGAGAAAATTATAAAGCTAAGGACATGCGATATCGTTATAGTCCTAACTTGCCTGAGAGAATACTTCAGAGATGATATAATAAATCCTAGATCAATTCGGTGTTATGGCAGTTAAGCGATATAATGAGTGATCCATTTCGAGGTTCCCTACTTTTTTAAAGAAAAAACATGTAAAAAAGTTATATTCGACCAGGTCGAATCTTAAATACCCTCCAAATATTTAGTAAGTGAATTTAAAATGTTTAACTTGGTGGGACAGAGTTGCTTTATATAATATCACACGTCAACGCCCACTAAAGGGGGCGGGGTTGAAAAAATAGACAATATCATGTCTTCCACAGACGAACGTATGGGCATTGCTAGACCGTCTTAGACTTCATCACTGATCAAGAATATACATATTTACTTTATAGGGTCCAATTCTCTTTGGAGGGTATAAAAACTTTATTTTGGGCGGGGTCGCTCTGGCAAGGGCAGTGGCGGAAACATTTCACCTTTGTCATAAAACTCTGAAAATAAATGTTTGGGATAATTGTTAATTAAATTTTTTTTGATAGGGTCATTTATGGGGCAAAGGGGGATCAGGGGGTAGGGCATAAACAGGCAGTCATAAAACTCTAAAAATAATTGCTTGGGATGATTATATACAAAATTAAAAAATTAATTTTTTTTTTGGTAGGGTCATTTAGGGGCCAAAGAGGAAAGGAAGGGGTAGGGCAGAGAAGTACCAGGTTACGTTTCACCATCGGCATTAAAGCATAAAAATGTTATTTTTAAGGAATGAAAGCTTAAGTAAAACAATTTGTTAAATTTTTACACTATTTTTGTATATAATAACGCCCACTAAAGGGAGCGGGGTCCAAAAATTAGTTTTTTGGCTCCAAGTTTAACGCGTTGGACCTTCTTTAATATAAAAATATATAATTTTCTTAAGAAAATTAAAAAAAAAATTTTAAAATTATGTTTTTTTAGAGGTTGGTTTAGTTTTTCTCAGAGGAACTTTTTTCCCTCCTGCCCGATTTAGTCTATTTCGAAACTTAACCTGTGCTATCCTTCAAGATATGTTTATACCAAATTTTAAGACTCTAGCTCTTTTCGTTTGGACTGAATCGTGATTTCCACAGACGGACGGACGGACGTGCTCAGATCGTCTTAGATTTCATCACTGATCAAGAATATATATACTTTAAAGGGGCCTCAGATGGATATTTCGCTGCGTTACAAATGGCATGACAAAGTGAATATACCGCCCTCCATATTATTTTTTGGAGGGTATAAAAAAATTGGCTTTGAGAGGATTAGTGATCCTAATTTGGTCATTATAAAAAAATGGGGATGTGTACACATATGCCAACTGTATAAGGATTATGGCCACTGGACGTGAAAGAGGACCACAAGAGCTACAAAATAAAATAATTTTTAGTCGTCCACATGTTCCCATTTTCCAGAAATTCATAGTTTAGAGGAATTCCAAATATGAAATTTCACTAAAATCCAAATTTCTCTATTAAAAATCTAACTGCTAAGGATTATGGCCATTGGAAGTGATAGTAAAGGGTCCGCCATCTAACGTTTTTTTTTTCAACTAGTGCTTATTTCGTGAATGGTAACACTTGGCTCATGCCTGATTTGACAGATAATTATTTTTATCCTTACGCTGAACGAATCAACTGAGCATCCAATGCGTTTTCGCTTCGCTAAGTGGGCCTGCGATCGGCTTACAGAAGAAGCCAATTTTGCCAAAAAAAATCATCTTTTCAGATGAAGCTCATTTTGATCTTGGCGGGTATGTGAACAAGCAAAATTGTCGCATTTGGGGCACAGAAAACCCGCACGCATACATTGAAAAGCCGACGCACCCAAAACGAGTCACTGTTTGGTGCGGATTTTGGTCCAGAGGCATAATTTTGGACCAGACTATATTTTTCTTCGAAAATGAGCAAAGAGTGGCCGTTACAGTCAATGCCGATCGTTATCGGGCCATGTTGAACGAATTTTTGTTCACAAAAATTGAAGAGGAGGATATTGGCAACATTTGGTTTCAACAGGACGGCGCTACGTGCCACACAGCCGAAGCTACACTCGATGTTTTGCGACCTGCTTTTGGAAGATCGCATTATCAGCCGCAGAGCTGATGTCGTTTGGCCACCTCGGAGCTGCGATTTGACACCGTGGGACTATTATTTGTGGGGTGCCGTCAAAGATAAGTGTTACGCCGACAAGCCAGAGACAATTGACGCTTCAAAGGACAATATTCGTGAAGCCATTAGTGAAATGCAGCTGCACACAATCGATAATGTGCTTAAAAATTGGACCGATCGTGTAGGCTACTGCATGGACAGCCGAGGCAGCCATTTGAATGAAATTATTTTCCATTATTAACCGGAAGGATTATTGTACTTTCAAATAAAAAAAGAAATTTGAGAAAATATTCAGCATTTTTTTTATAGCGGTTGCAAAAAACAAAAAGTTATTTGGCGGACCCTGTATAATATTTAGTCGCCCACATATTTCTGTTTTCCCAGGATCCTGGGTTATCCTCTCTAGAATTTTTAAATATTTCGAGTACAAAAAATCAAAGCTTATCGGCATAGCTATACCAAAATGTTAATATATTATGAAAGTTACGAATCTGGTGGTCTGTTCTGTTAATTTCTTTCTTTCTTTTCTGGTGCAGAAATGTGGCCAGTATTCTGTTTCATTTACAAACACTCTGATTTTTCATGCTTAACAGTGATATGTTAACATGCGAACAGAGCTCTGTTAACGTACTTGGTTTGTGTCTAGGATTATAAATTGTGAGATTTACTAGCTTCACACGGGTATTAAATTAATATGTTATTTCTATTTAATAATTAAAATACGTTCTTCCCCCCCTCTCTCTCTCTGTGATCTAGATAAAATTAAATAAATAAAATGCCATATTAAAACTTGAAAAGTAATCTCAAAGAATTTTCAAGTACAAAATATTTAAGTATTTCAAAGTAATGGAACAATCATTTATCAATAAAAACAATCATAAAAATAAATATTTATTACTAAATAATAATTGTAACATGCCTACATACGAGTACGATGTATGTACATACATACATACATAAAAATGTATGTACGAGTGTGTGAGTGCATTAAGGTATTTCATTATAATCATGATATTTTGTTTAACAATGAAAATGTTTCGCATGTTAAAGATTTTTCCATTAATCACTTGTATTTATATTCAGTTTTTTTCTTAATCATTTTTCGACGCTATAACGAGAAAAAAAGTGGAAAAAATAAATTAAATGAAAAAAAA
This sequence comes from Linnaemya tessellans, assembly GCA_951800035.1. Taxonomy (NCBI): domain Eukaryota; kingdom Metazoa; phylum Arthropoda; class Insecta; order Diptera; family Tachinidae; genus Linnaemya; species Linnaemya tessellans. The sequence continues at coordinate 9,886,825 of OX637535.1, forward strand.
ACTAACAACAGAAATAACAAATATTATTTCCACACATTTCACATGCAAAGGAAATCATAAGTAATATAAATAATTGTTTTCGTTTCGTTTTTCTTAGTTTTGTACACACATTGTTTTACACAGAGAGAAAAGTTATAACCAATACTCTCGACTTGAGTTTTATAAATAAATAAACTCCACGTAACAGTGGAAAATTAAGGCCTGAACTATTTAAAATAGTTTTTCGTAAGCGCCTGACAATATCTGCCTTTAACAGTGAGAACAGTCACCATTTTGAAATGCCTAGTTAAAAAATTTCTGCCAGTGTTTAATTAAAGTAATATATTAAGTAAATAAATACAATTTTTTTTCTACTTCTATTCCATAATATTACTTATACACATTATTTTAAATTATGCAAATTGTTTTGTTTAAAACAAAAAACTCAAAATGATTTTTCACATCAGATTAAAGCGAATCTTTGTAAAAATAAAATAATTTGAAATTTAATTTTGTTAAATGATAATGATTTGCATGCAAATAACAAAATATTTACTATTGAAATTGAATCTGGCATAGATTTATTTTTTAAATGAATGCCTTAGAAAGTACACCAGTGATGATATAAGATATGAGATATCTCACGAAAATTAGCCAGACCGGCTTAAATGAAATATTTGTAACTTTTAAAACAATTCTTCAATATTCACATTTCAAAGAGTTTAGTTTAAGGAAAATACCCATTCAAAGTACCTTTTATAATACTATTTTACCCAAAATTATGCTTTTGAGATATTACCATTTACAAAAAGTACCTCATAAAATTTTCTTTTTAATTGCCTTAAAAGAAAAGTACCTTCAAACACAAGTACATTTATGTTAAGAAAAGTACGCAAAAATATATAAAAAGTACTTTGTAAAAAATTACTTTTAAAAAAGTACTTTGTAAAAAAGTACTTTTAAAAAAGTACTTTGTTAAAAAGTACTTTTAAAAAAGTACTATGTAAAAAAGTACTTTTAAAAAAGTACTTTGTAAAAAAGTACTTTGTAAATAAGTACTTTTAAAAAAGTACTTTGTAAAAAGTACTTTGTAAAAAAGTATTTTGTAAAAAAGTACTTTGTAAAAAAGTACTTTGTAAAAAAGTACTTTGTAAAAAAGTACTTTTAAAAAAGTACTTTGTTAAAAAGTACTTTTAAAAAAGTACTATGTAAAAAAGTACTTTTAAAAAAGTACTTTGTAAAAAAGTACTTTGTAAATAAGTACTTTTAAAAAAGTACTTTGTAAAAAAGTAATTTGTAAAAAAGTACTTTGTAAAAAAGTACTTTGTAAAAAAGTATCTTTTAAAATAGAACCTTTTAAAAATGTACCTTTTAAAAAAGTACGTTTAAAAAAAAGTACCTTTTAAAAAAGTAACTTTTAAAAAAGTTTCTTTTAAAAGGTACTTTTTAAAAAAATACCTCAAAATAATTTATTTAAAAAAGTATTTTGGTCGAAAAAGAGTTTTTTTTTTAAATAAAAAGATTTTTGCAAAAAAGTCTTTTACAAAAGTACTTGTTAAAAGGTACCTTTTAAAAATGTACCTTTTAAAAAAGTACTTTTCAAAAAAGTACTTCTTAAAAAAGTACTTTTTAAAAAGTACCTTTTAAAAAAGTACTTCTTAAAAAAGTATTTTTTAAAAAAGTACCTTTTAAAAAAGAACTTTTTAAAAAAGTACCTTTTAAGAAAGTACTTTTTAAAAAAGTACCTTTTAAGAAAGTACTTTTTAAAAAAGTACCTCTTAAGAAAGGACTTTTTAATAAAGTACCTTTTGAAAAATTATCTTTAAAAAAAGTACTTTTTAAAAAAGTAATTTTTAAAATAGTACCTTTTAAAAAAGTATCTTTAAAAAAAATTTTAACAGGTTGCTTTAGGAAGTTTTAAAGCAAGTACTTTGAAAACCAGGTACCTTTTAAAAAGTGTACATTTTAAAAAATAAGTAATTTTAAAGTTGAGTAACAGCACCTACCTTCGTCGGCCCTGTAGCAAAAATTAGCCGGCGAAGTACAAAAACGTTGAAAAAGCTAAAAAAACAACTGTCTATCTTTTCATCTTTCCTAATCTGTCCCCTCAATACTATCCCCTCGTTTTCAGTTCCGCCGCAATGCATTGCATACATAGGGGTCATCCCCTGAGTGCTGGTCCAAGATAAAAAAATAAATAAAAAAATAAATATATTATTTATTGTTTTAAAGTAGTTTTTAAAAAAGTACTTTTGAAAAGTACCCTTTTACAAAAGTACTTTGTATAAAAAGTACTTTTCACAGAAGTACCTCAAAATAGTTTATTTAAAAAAGTATTTTGGTCGAAAAAGATTTTGTTTAGAAATAAAAAGATTTTTGCAAATATAATATGACAACTTTGGTTGTGAAGGACAACTAGAGAAGCGGCAATGGCTGGACTAAAATACTTAATAATTAATTAATATTATTTTTAATATTTGGATATTGATTGTCATTACAATTAATAATTTGAAATAAAATATCTCTAACGCAAGTCCCTGGTAAATTTCATTTATTAAAATTAGTTTAGGAGCCACTATTTTGTTTAGTTTCATACGATTGGATATAAAATATTAAATTAAATAATTTGTGGCGAAAAAAAAACATTTAATTAGTTTCTTGGAATAACTTTAACAACAAAGTAATAAAACAAACTATTAGAATCGTATAAGTGAATAATTTTACGAATGACCGGTCGGTTGGTTAGATAAAAGATTGTATGAATGAACGATTGAATGTGTGTGAGTTTTTGTGTGCGCGTGTGTGTGTGTGTGACTAACCGACTTGGCTGGCGGACAACAATTACGACAATTTAAATGCAATGAAAATAGTAAATAGTACAAGTAAAAAAAAGTATAAAATTAAATAGATACAATTAAACATCCGCTAAATAATAAATTTAAATTGTAGACATAGTGCAACATTTATTGTTGTGTGGCTGCAACATTTATTGCAGTTGTTGCCTGCACTTTGCTTCGTTGCGCAAAGAGTACAAAGAAACACACACAAAAACAAAAACAAACAAAAAAACAAAAGAAAACCGCTTAAAAAACATAGCGCGCTACAAATGGAGATACAAATAGGTTTCATACGTGTGCGTTTGAACGTGTTTGTGCAAGCATGTTGTAGCTGCCAGACACTCACTCGTCATTCATAAATGATTTCAATATGTTTTCCTAATGTTTTACGAGTTGCAGCAAGTGCTCACGTGTGAGTGTGAGTATGTGTGTGTTTGTTTTATATTAATAAATACGTAATAGTTTTTATAGTTGTTGCTGTTTGTTTTTTATAATAATTATATTTTACATTAATTTTTTTTTGTACCCTAATTATAAACAATAAATTACTTGTATGTGTACTACGTGGTATTTCATCACATATTTGTAATTTGTACAAATTGTGAGAACAATATTTTTTTCTAAGATTTGCAGAAAAATGCCTGTCTGATGTGTCGATGGAAGTTAAGAAGACAAAGAATTTATTTATTGCAAATTTTGTTTGACTTAAAGTGTTTTATTGTAAAGGGTGCGCTTACCAGGGGATAATTATCCCCAAAAATTCCACCTTCTTCTTAAGAAAGAACACCTTAAAAATAAATAATAATAATAATAAAATGAAACAAATAAAATAACTATTTGAACAGGCACTTTTTTAAAAGGGACTTTTTTAAAATGGACTTTTTTAAAAGCATTTTTTATAAGACGTGCTTCTCTAAAAGGTACTTTGTTATATTAAATTTCAATACTTTTCCTTTTTAAAAATATTTTTAAATTCTTCTGGTTTCTTGACTTCTTTTTAATTATGGTTGTATTCTGATATATTTAAGCTTAAACTCTCTTTATTATAATTTAATTTTTAATTTCAATATTTCGTCACTCCTTTGTGTGACTTCTGCAGGAAATTAATTAAAAAAATAAAATAATTAATTTCCTTAAGAAGTCACACAAAGGAGTGATGAAATATTGAAATTAAAAATTAAATTAAAATAAAGAGACCTTAAGTTTAAAAATATCAGAATATAATAAAAATATTTTAAATTTCTTGTTCTTATACTCTTAAAAACTATATTTAAGAGATATTCCTCAAACAGGTGCATTTTTAAAAAATACTTTCCTGAAAGAATTTTCTATAAAAAGTAGTTTTCTTCAAGTTACTGTATTAAAGGGTACTTTTCAATAGGTACTCTTTCTAAAGGTATTTTTTTGAAAGAAAACCGTTAATAGAAACTAGTTTTAGGAGAGTACTTTTAGGAGAGTACTTTTAGGAAGGTACTTTTTCAAAAGGTACTTTTTAAAAAGTACTTTTTTAAAACGTACTCTTTTAAAAGGTACTTGTTTAAAACGTACTTTTTAAAATGGTACTTTTTAAAAAGGTACTATATCAAAAGGTACATTTTAAAAGGTACTATTTCAAAAGGTACATATTAAAACGTACTATGTACTTCTTTAAAAGTTACTTTTTTCAGAGGTACTTTTCGTAAAATTAATTCATTAAAAGGTACTTTTTCAATAGGTACACCTTAACGGGATCTATTTTAAATGTTACTTTTTCCAAAAGGTGGTTTTTGAAGAGTTCTCTTTAACAGGTACGTTTTTCAAGTTAATGTATTGAAAGGTACTTTCCAATAGGTACTCCTTAATGGCACCTATTTTAAGAGGTACTTTTTAAAGGGCACTTCTTTAAAAGTTATTTTTTTCCAAAGGTACTTTTTGTAAAATTAATTTATTAAATGGTACTTTTTCAGTAGGTACTCCTTAATGGGAACTATTTTATGAGGTACTTATTCAAGGCTTCTCCTTAGAGTTTATTTTTTTCAAAAGATAGTCTTTGAAAATATTCTTCTTAAAGGTGCATTTTGTAAAGTTAATATATTAAAAAGGTACTTTTTCAATAGCTACTCCTTCTAAAGGTACTTTTTCGAAAGAAAACCTTTAAAAGAAACCATTTTAGAAGGTACTTTTAGGAAAGTACTTTTAGGAAGGTACTTTTTTAGAAGGTACTTTTTAAAAAGGTACTTTTTTAAAAGGTACTTTTTTAAAAGGTACTTTTTTAAAAGGTACTTTTTTAAAATGTACTTTTTAAAAAGGTACTTTTTTAAAAGGTACTTTTTTAAAAGGTACTTTTTTAAAAGGTACTTTTTTAAAAGGTGCTTTTAAAAAGGTACTTTTTAAAAGGTACTTTTTTAAAAGGTGCTTTTAAAAAGGTACTTGTTTAAAAGGTACTATTTTAAAATGTACTTTTAAAAAGGTACTATTTTAAAAGATACTATATCGAATGGTACATTTTGAAAGGTACTATTTCAAAAGGTACATTTTAAAACGTACTACTTTAAAAATATACTTTTTTTATATACATAAGTACATATACATATATGTATGTATGTATATATGTACATATAAATAATTTTTAAGGCACTTTTATAAAGAGGTACTTTTTGAAATGCACTTTTTGATAGACACCTGTTTAAGAGGTACTTTTTTACGAAAGTGTCTTTAAATAAATTATGTTGTAATAAAAGTATATAAAAAAGGAGCCCAAATAAAAATTGTTCGTAAAGTTTCTAATAAAAAAGAGAGATTAACAAAAATTTTTCTTAAATGAGAAGGTGTTAGAAAAAGTATTGTTGTGTAAAAAAAGTAAATATCATAAGTACTTTTTTAAAAAATTAACTTTTATTATAATACATTTTCCAAAAAGAAAGAATTGTTTTAAAAATAAGATATTATAAAAAAGTGTTAATAGAAAAACCTATTTTATAATTTTTAAAATGTCAAATTTAAAAACAAGAAAAAAGAAGAAATTCAAAATAATAATAATATTTTGACAAACAATAAAGGAAAAACGTTTTAAAAAGCAATAAAAATGTTCTGTAGAAAAAATAATTTTTGAAAAAAGATCATTAAACTGTCGTTGAAAAAGTTCCATATAAAAGAAATAGTTTTTTAAAGCAAATAATTGTTAGAAAGTGTGTATGTGGGAGCCTAAATTTTATTTAATTTAAACTCATATGTTTATGTATGCTCGCATATTGTTTAGTTATATATTTATTTCCTTTTTGTTGAAGGTATTATTAAAATAATTTTGATATAAAATATTAAAGCATTGAGCTTTCTGTCTCAAAACACACACAAAGTTGCATATGTAGGACATATATACACATGCACACACCTATAAACATACAACGTAGTAAAATCTGCTATTTGGGCCATTATTGTTCTTTCGATGTTAGTTTGTGTGATTGTGCAACCATTAAATAAAGTTTTATTGCCAACTTTTAATGAAAAATTATAAACGCACCGAGCAACATTGTGTTTTCTTGTAGTTTTTTTCTTTGGTTTATTTCAACGTCTTAGCACCCTACACAAAGGCGAATGCCAAAAGTCAGTTGAGGTTGCTGATTTATTTATTCAATTATTATTTCAATATTACAGCACAAATAAAAACCATATACTAAGTTAATTTGTTAATTTAGCTGCCATGGCACTGAAAAACTACAGCCGTTAAAAAAAAGAGAAACATTACAGTACCACGGAGGGACAAATAAACATGGAGGGTAAAATAATGATATTGAAAATAAATGTCATTCTAAATTTATTTACAAAGAAAACAGACTGTAATTTAACTTAGAATAGAAAATGTAACAACAGGACTAATCGAGAATTATACATTAAAAAATAGGTTCACAACTCTTTTTCAATTTGATTGCCTCGCAGAATAAGGATAACAAAAATATTTATTTTTCAAATAAATTCGATTTCATGAAAATAATAAAATTTTAAAAATATCAAATTCATACTTTACTCAAAGAATACCTCGGTCCCTGATTGATAAATTCAGAATAAATTTTTTTCCACAAAAATTGTTTTGTCAACAAGCTTTGCGACATTTCTAAGTTATTTATAGTTTTAACTTTATAGAAGTGGTTCAAAGAACTACCGGGCAATTTTCCAATGTGATAATATATAGATCTATGGTATATTCCATCGCTGTTATTACTTCATTTATATTTTTCTTTAAGTAAATTAATTTCTAGTTTGTTATTTTTAAAATCAGCTAAAAGAACTGCAGGGTAATTTTTAAGTATAACAAAATTAGTGTGGTTTTTTTTATCACCATTGTTATTTGATATTTTATTTATTTAGCAAGATCTTTTCCACTCTGATATTTTCGGAAATGGTTCATAGAACTACAGGGTAATTTTCCATAATAATATAAATTTTGTTTTCGATTACAATTAGTTACTTCATATTTTCTTTATTCAGTGAGGTGGTTTCTAATTCGATTTTTCGCAATTATAATATATATCTTATCGGCACTGTTTTATCTTTTTGCATTCCGGCCAAAGACCTACAGGGCAATTTTCCATTAAAATAATAAAAAAAATTTTGTTTTCTATCGGCATTAGCTAATTCCTATTTTCTTTCTTAAGTATGATGCTTTCTAATTCAATTTTCGAAATTTCTTCAAAGAACTACAGGGTAATTTTTCGTAATTATAATATATTTTATTTTGGTTTTCTGTGTTTTCTGTTCAGTTCAGATGGTTTCTAATTTGAGTTTTTGAATTCAGTTCAAAAAAACATGAGAACAATTTTTCATTATTATATACATTTGTTGAAAGAACTACAGGGTAATTTTTCGTAATAATAACATTTTTGCTTTTCTGCAGCCATTGCTACTTCATTTATTCTTTGTTCAGTAAGGCAAGACAACAGGACAATTTTTCATATATGTTCAAAGAACTACAGGGCAATTTTCTATAATAATATTTTTTGGATTTCTCTCACCTTTCAACTTGACATTTTTTTTTTGGGTAAAGGGCTTTTCAATAGTTTCTAATTCGCATTTTCGAATTCAGTTCAAAACACAACAGGACAATTTTTCATATATGTTCAAAGGAGTACAGGGCAATTTTCTATAATAATATCTTTTATTTTCTATCAACTTCACATTTTTTTTAGTAAAGGGCTTTTCAATAGTTCCTTATTCGAATTTCCGAAGTCAGTTCGAACAACAACAGGACAATTTTTCATATTTGTTGAAAGAACTACAGGGCAATTCTCTATAATAATATTTTTTGTTTTCTATCAACTTCACATTTTTTTTTTAGTAAAGGGCTTTTTAATAGCTTCTATTTCGAAGTCAGTTGGAAAAACAACAGAACATTTCTTCATATATGTTGAAAGAACCACAGGGCAATTTTCTATAATAATATTTCTTTGTTTTCTATCACCATTCAACTTCACATTTTTGTTTAGTAAAGGGCTTTTCAATAGTTTCTTATTCGAATTTTCGAAGTCAGTTCGAACAACAACAGGACAATTTTTCATATATGTTGAAAGAACTACAGGGCGATTCTCTATAATAATATTTTTTGTTTTCTATCACCATTCAACTTCACATTTTTTTTTTAGTAAAGGGCTTTTCAATAGTTTCTTATTCGAATTTTCGAAGTCAGTTCGAACAACAACAGGACAATTTTTCATATATGTTGAAAGAACTACAGGACAATTCTCTATAATAATATTTTTTGTTTTCTATCAACTTCACATTTTTTTTAGTAAAGCGCTTTTCAATAGCTTCTACTTCGAAGCCAGTTCGACAAACAAGAGAACATTTTTTCAGATTTGTTGAAAGAACCACAGGGCAATTTTCTATAATAATATTTCTTTGTTTTCCATCACCATTTCAGTTTAATGTTTTGAAGTTTGCTGAAGCAATTTTCCATAATATGTAAATTTTTTTTCTTGGTTTCTGTCGCTATTGTTAATTCATATTTTCTTCTTTAAATAAGGTGCTTCCTTATTCGACTTATCGAACTCAGTTCAAAGAACTACAGGGCAATTTTTCATTATGATAATATATATATTTTGTTGTCTATCGGTATTGTTACTTCATATTTTCTTCATTGAAAATCATCAGCGTAGGCGGAAGGACCTGAGAGGATTCTATTTAGACTCTGTCACGCAGCATGTGGTTACTATTCCATAAAAGCTGTGGTGTAAGTTATAAGTTCTTCTTCCATGCCTATTAAAGTTAGATGAGTTGTAATGTTAGGTCTGGAAATCGACAGGTTCTTTAAATTGGCACATTTTACCCAAAAAGGTGGACTTCGGTAACGCCTGCACTTCTTTCTATCACATATCATAAAATGAATAAGGTAGGGCAATTTTTTATCTTAGGCAACTTAAAAGCGCAAAAAATCACATCATCAAATGAAATTGATGGAAAAATGCTGCACCGAAAATGTTCTATTCTACTTGATATCTTTTTAGTAAAATAAATTTTGCATTTTTTGCTTCAAAAATAAACAACTTAAAATAATAAGTTATTTTATATTAAGAAATTTATTTTATATTTTTGCTGCTGACCCCCCACGCAAATTTATCTAACCACGTTAGTGCATAGACATTACACCATTGCCTTGTTCTTTGGTATCATCTTTAATATCTTATAAAAATTATACTTCTACTGGGTGTCGACGACTTTGTGGCTTTTGCTTGAATTATGGAACTTTTTTTCGATCGCATTTTGTGTGGGTGTATGCTTGCATGTGTGCATGTATAAGTTTTTGTTAGTGAGTATAAGAAAAGCGTTTATTTTCCGCGGTTTCCTTGATGAAGTCAACCGGGAGGCAGGTGGCAGTGGGCATTTGTGGGGGGCGACCAGTGGTGTTGCATTTACATTAAACAATTTGTAGTAAAAGTATGTTGAAACAGTTGTTGTTGTTGCTGCTGCTGCTGATTTTTTGGTTTGCCATTTAAATAAATTTCTTTTGCGCCTTATATTTCCCTTCATTTTTGTCAGTTTTTCACTCAATTTTCTTTTTGTATTTTTTTTTTTTGGTTTGTTTATTTTAATATAAAATATATATTTTGTGCAATATAAATTTCATTCCATATTTTAAACTTTTACAAGTAATTGTAAATTATTTTGTGTGTGCTGATTAATGAGGGTAGTGGCGGTGGTGGTGGTGGTGGGGCCAAGTGATAGACGCCAGAGCAGGAGTATTTCAGAGCCAGGCCAGACTTTTTGTTGTATTAATTTATGTGTAGTGGTTGGTGGTTATCGCTTGTATTTATCCTGTCGCAGCTTTTTCCACCGATATTGCAGTGACTGTCTGTCTGTCTGCTATTGTTGTTGTTGTTACCGTTGTCTTTATTATTTTTATTATACTTCGACAAATACTTTTCTACGCACACACACACATGCTAACATTTACATAAAACCCATACAAATGGCTGGCTGCGTATGCAAGTGTTTAAGCGTGTAAATGTATGTGTGCATGGAATTAAAAAAAGTATGACTTTATATAATTTATGTTTATTTATTTTTATACAATATTTTTTTGTTGTTGTTGTTGTTCCCGTTCTTCAGTTACATTTTGTTTTGCTTACATTATTACGATTTTCTATTTATATTTTAATAATAAATATAATCATTTAAATAACAGTCGTCGTCTTTTGTTGTACGCAGAAGAAGAGGGTGATTTGTTTAATATTCCAGTAACTGAATATATGATTTTAATCGGGGTGGATTTTTAATTTATGCATTCCAAAAATGTTTTTTTTTCCAATTTTTTTTCTTATATTAATTATTTATAAATTTATGTTATAAATATTGCTGTGTATTTGACTTGCACACACACATAGACATAAGTAATAAGCGTTCTTTTTTATGTAAATATGTATATGTGTATGTATGTGACTGTGTGTATTTATTTCAAGTCTGTTTAAACAAGAGGACTTCAGGGAAAAAAAGAATAAAATAAATAAAATAATGACGTTTTGGTGGTGGATTATTTTAATTATTATTCGTATATTGACCGACCATGTTAAAAATGTCCACAGATTTTGCAGTGGTGAAAAATGAGCCATGCCAGAAGTTTTATGTGTAATTAAAGTTGATTAAATGAGATGTTCTTGAAAAGTCATAAAATTCTTTATTAGCAAAAAAAAAAATAAAATAAAACAAGGAAAAAAATTGTGTAGACAATTAATCGTATGCAGAAATATTTGCTAAAGTAGCATCATTAGGGAAGAATTGCATAGGAAATAAATTCTAAATACATGTTTAATATATCCGAACTACAGGGCACATGTGATCAGTATTCGGGAGTATATTTTGTTTCAAACCAAAAGCAATAATAACATTTTTAAGGGTTTTATGAGCAAAACGATGCTGTTTGGATGGCCCCTTCAGTGCACAGAGAGAATGTGCTCTCAAAACTCCTATTTTTTGAAACTCTAATTTTTGAATTATGAAATGAAATTAAGGTATTTTGAAAGAAATTGTATGGTGATAAAAAAATTAAAATAAAGTCCTTACTGGATTGGTTACGCAATAAATGACTTATATTTTCATGGAATTCATTAAGGCATATACGAGGGCTGTTCAAAAAATATGGTGAACTTTGATTTTTCTCAAAAAACACGTTCCTATCCATCAATTTCTAATTCCTCCCTCTCAGTATTCCAATCTTTAAAGCTGTTGTGTTATGAACCTTCTGCTATGTCCTTCAAATCACTCAATATTGTTATATCTTCATTTGTGACAAAACGCCGACCTTTCATGCATCTCTTCAATTTTGGGAACTGAAAAAAGTTGCTGCTGCCGATTGTAATAATTACGGTAGCTAAGGCATGATTAAACTCTTAATGCCTGTCAGGGAACGGTTGTTTTTAGTAAAAATTTATGTACTTATATATTTAACACACCTCGTATATATAATTTTCTTTATAATATCAGTTGACTTCGTAAAAAGGCATTTTTATATAAATTTAGAAAACAGGGAGCAATTTATATATTTTGCACCAATAAATAAAAAAAAAATTGCTACCATCAGAACTACGGGGTGATAAAATTTTATACCCCGTAGTTCTGAACATTGACCATAACATAATCCAGGTCGATTAATTAAAAAATTTGTTTGATTTAATCGTGCAGGGGTTCCATCAACTTTTACTCCTAATGCAGGAATAGTTCAAGAATGAATTGCATCGGCTTTTACTCATGGCTTATTTCAGAGGCTTATATGTAGTTAAGAAACCGCCACATAAGAAAAGAATTGCTATCACCAGAACTACAGGGTGGTAAAATTTTATAAATTTTTATATATTTTTTCCATGTCTTATTACAGCTGCGTATATTCGGTTTAGGCACAGAGAAATAAGAAAATAATTCCTACCATCAAAACTACGGGGTATTAAAATTTTATATATTTATATACTTTCTTCACAATGCTTATTTCATATGCTTAAATTTTGCTTAGTTACCGACGAGTAAGAAACTTCAAGAATGAATTGCATCGGCTTTTACTCATGGCTTATTTCAGAGGCTTATATGTAGTTAAGAAACCGCCACATAAGAAAAGAATTGCTATCACCAGAACTACAGGGTGGTAAAATTTTATAAATTTTTATATATTTTTTCCATGTCTTATTACAGCTGCGTATATTCGGTTTAGGCACTGAGAAATAAGAAAATAATTCCTACCATCAGAACTACGGGGTAGTAAAATTTTATAAATTTATATACTTTCACATGGCTTATTTTACATGCTTATATTTGGTTTAGGCACCCACAAATAGGGGAAATATATATCCTACCATCAGAACTACGGGGTACTAAAATTATACAAATTTGTACACTGTTATCACACGTCTTATTTTATATGGTTTTACCTTGTTTAAGTACCGACAAAGAATAAAATATTTGCTACCATCAGAACTACGGGGTAAAAAAAATTTCAAACAATTTTTCTCTTCTGTCGCATGTCTTATTTTAAATTCTTATATTTATAAGTATAAATAATTAAATAAAAATCCAACAATTATTTTTAAATTCAAATCGATGGCATAAGTTTTTTAATTATTGATGCACGTTACGTGTCCAATATTATGGAAATATTTGTTTACGTACACGTACGTATAGGTTCACGCCTGTATACTGATAGTATATGTGAATTATTAATTATATACATTTTATGTGCTGACCAATATCTCGAAACGTGCAGTGTTAGACAAATTTATATTAAGAGAACTAAAACTTTGTTACCAGTGAAATACCAAGGCAGCGTTATATCTAGTAATCAGTCTGATAGGCTGAGCTGACACTTTGTTATAGAAACTATTCAAGAACACTTCAGTCTCGTCATAAAACATTAAAAAAATTAATTTTTAAGGAATCTAGGCTTAAGTGATACAGTTTGTTAAATATTTACACTATTTTTCCCTTCAACGCCCACTAAAGGGGGCGGAGTCCAAAATTGGATTTTTGTGATTTTCGGGCTCCAAGTTCAATGCATAGAAATATATCATTTGCTTAACAAAATTACAAAAAAAGAAGATATTGTTTTTCAGAGGTTGGTCCATTTCTTCTTGGGGTAACTTTTTTCCCTCCGGCCCGAGTCAGCCCATTTACGAATTTGACCTGTGCTACACTATACATGTATTTGTACCAAATTTCAAGGCTCTGGCTCTTTGTTTGGTCTGAATCGTGATTTCTACAGACGGACGGTCGGAAGGACATCGCTAAATCGTCTTAGGATTTCATCACTGATCAGGAATATATATAGTTTGACATAGTTTGATATAGTTTGAATGACAAAGTGAATATATCAACCAATTCTTTTTTGGAGGTTATAAAAATGCTGCAGTGTTTGCATGTCCCTGCATGTCTTGTATTTATTGTGATCTGAAGATCTATTCCGGTGCAAATGCCCTTGTGAATTAGAATGCAACGTTAAGTCGCCGACTAACTTTCCTAGTTCGGACTTTAAATCTCAGCAGCCCCCTCCCTTTAACTTTTTCCGGTTTTCCAAAGGTGTCTTGGGTTGGATACCCAAAACATCATTGTTCTATAGTGTCCAATTTAGTTACTCAATCTTCGCTGCCTTGAGAGGCTGACAGGCCATTTTTCTTTAAACAAACACAGTCCTCGAAGCACCCAGACTCTCCGGATGGTATGGAACCCATCAGCATCAGCTACAGCTACAGCGGCACTCAACGATGATATGCCTAACGATTGTCGTTCACCCCACGGCTTGCTGGCGCAATCTGCCAAGATCTCTTTAATACTTAATCATATTCTTGCACTCGAAAACAGCCCTAAAATTACTCTTTCGATCCAGATCACCCTAATTGCTGATTTGCTGTTGACATCTCTAGCCTTTCACACTGAACCATTTCAAGCCACATAAAGACTCACGAAGTCGTACGATTTCCTGGGTAAAAGACTGTATTCTACTTCTACTATAATAAAAATCAATAGAGATTTTTTCCTCTGCCTTCGAGCCATACGAGCAGCAGAAATTTCCCCGGATATGTTTTATTTTATTTTTATTTTGAACCAGCACTCAGGGGATGACCCCTACATATGCAGTGCATTGCGTAGGAACTGGAAAGGAGAGGATAGTACTGAGGGTACAGATGATGAAAGATGAGAAGATAGAGCATTTTTTGTAGCCTTTTTTTCTTCACCGGCTAATTTTTGCTACAGTAGCGACGAAGGAGGGTGCTGTTACTCTGCTCTTTAGTACATGCTAGTGTCGGTCGCTGCCAATTATGTTCAGTGACCAGTGACTATGCCTTCATCATTGAAACAGACTGGCAACAACTAACACAACCACGCACTAATGCTGATCAGAAGAATACTACACAATATTTCATGACTCAGCGCGGGCTCAAACTCAGGACCCTCCGCTTTATAGTCTCGTGTTCTACTAACGAGTGATTTTTTTGCTATTATCTTTTTGGCAACACTGGTTTTGACAGCTCACGCACGTTTCGTATCTTGTGTCACTGTCAAACATCTTCAGTTTGGTCTATAATTTAATCATGAATCGTCTTACAAATGAACAACGCTTGCAAATTATTGAATTTTATTACCAAAATGCGTGCTCTGTTAAGAAAGTTCATCGCGCCCTTCTTCCAAGAATTGTGTTCAGCGACGAGGCTCATTTCTGGTTGAATCGATACGTGAACAAGCAAAACTGCCGTATTTGGAGTGAAGAGCAGCCAGAAGCATTGTAAGAGCTACCAATGCATCCACAAAAAACAACCGTTTGGTGCGGATTATGGGCTGCCGGCATCATTGGGCCGTATTTCTTCAAAGATGATGCGAATCACAACGTTACTGTGAATGGTGAGCGCTACCGTGCGATGATAACAAACTTTTTTTTGCCCAAAATGGAAGAGCTTGACTTGCATGACATGTGGTTTCAACAAGACGGTACCACATGCCACACAGCACGCGAAACAATGGACCAATTGAGAGGAGAGTTCGGTGAACAGTTTATTTCACGTTTGGGACCGGTCAATTGGCCGCCCAGATCGTGCGATTTAACGCCTCTAGACTATTTTTTATGGGGCTATGTTAAGGCTAATGTTTATAGCGACAAGCCCGCTTCGATTGACGCACTGGAAGCCAACATTGAAGCATTTATTCGTGAGATACCGGCCGAAATGTTGGAAAGAGTATGCCAAAATTGGACTAAGCGGATGGACCATTTGAAGCGCAGCCGCGGCCAACATTTGCATATAATAATCTTCAAACATTAAATTATATCGACCCTACTATCGATCCAAATAAATATTTCATGCATTTTTTTGAATTTTATGTTTTTTTTTTGAAAAATATTTCCGATAGCTCTTAAAAAATCACCGATTACTTCAGCCAACAACACCCACAGCAGAAATTTCCCCGGATATTTGTTCTAAAGCAAGGAGTGTCTTTTTGGTGGCAGTGTCTGACACTAAGTTGTAGCCCTAGACACACGTATGTACATGCTCGAACATGTCTATTGCCTGCTTGGGCATGTTCGTCGAGTGAAATGTAAATACTCTAATGTTGCGGTACGGTTGCCCTGTTCGATCCAGTCAACAATGATCGTAGTAGACTTGTGTCCAACTAGCTCATTCGCTCAGTTTTGACAAGAACGTCTGATCAAACCCATTTAAATTACATTGGTTTGATCAGAGGTTCTTGTCAAAACTGAGCTAATGAGCAAGTTGGACAGAAGTCTAGATTGTAGACGTTTTCTATGAAGTGTACGAGTGTCTATGGGAAAAAGAGCAACGGTGCCACTGTGTTACTTAATATTTGTTATATATTTTGCATTTATTAAATAAATTATCCCTATTCACAATTTTGTGCAAATAGTCTTGCCTCATTGCATTTGCAAAATAATTGTACTCAAAAAAATACTCTCCCAATTTGCAAATGCAATAGGGCAAAATCATTTGCACAAGATTGTGAAAAGGCCTATTATGATTTTTGCTCACCAGTGGGAGACATCGACTTTCATATGGAATATGTCAAGTGTGTTTCTCTCACAGAGTGAGTATTCAGTTTTGCTTGCCACTGTACTCGTGCCTTATTAAAGTAATAAAACTAAGTCAGTTATTTATTGATTTATTTCCCATTTTACACTTATTAGTGTATACATTAAGTAAAAGCAATTAACATAACTAATTAATTAAACAATTAATGGAAATTGATTTTGTTATTAAAAGCTGTATTTGTACTACAAATCTTTTGCAGTGATTAATTTTTGACCCATTAAAAGAAAATAATATATTGAAAGTGGCACGAAAAAGTATAATAGTCGACTGTGCCGAATCTTATGTTTCACCGACCGACATATATCTGGAACATATAATGGGTGATTCAATTAGAGATACTTTTTTCAATAGCCTTTTTTGACAGAGCACGTGTGAGTCGTGTCATGCTGTCAGGTTATTTTTGTTTAGTATTGTTTGGCATTTCATAATGGAAAGACTTACGCCTGAACAACGTTTACAAATTCGCTCTATGGGCTCTTGAAAAGTTCCAAGAAGATCCGACGTTTTAGAGGCAAATATTGTTTAGCGATGAGGCCCATTTCTGGCTCAATGGGTATGTAAACAAACAAAATTGCCGCATTTGGGACGAAGAGCAACCTGAAGGCATTCAAGAACTGCCACTTCATCCAGAAAAAACAACGGTTTGGTGTGGTTTGTCCATATTTCTTTAAAAATAATTCCGGTGCGAACGTAACCGTCAATGGCGACCGTTATCGTGCCATGATAACCGACTATTTGATGCCTGAAATTGAAGCTCGTGATCTCGGCGACATGTGGTTTCAACAAGACGCTGCCACTTCCCACACATCGCATCAATCAATGGACTTGTTGAGAGAACATTTCGGTGAGCACATAATTTCACGTTTTGGGCCGTTTGGATTGGCCACCAAGATCGTGTGATATCACTCCGTTAGACTTTTTCCTGTGGAGATATGTAAAGCGGACAAACCCGCTTCGATTTAGGCCTTGAAGGAAAACATCACGCGTGTCATTCGCCAGTTACCAGTCGAAATGCTCCAATGAGTCATCGAAAATTGGACTCAACGGATGGACCATCTACGACGTCGCAACGGCCAACATTTGATAGACATAATCTTCCAAAAATAAATGCCAAAGAATATTCTTTCAAATGATAATAAACATTCTCCATTAAATTTTAATTTTCTGTGTTTTTTTTTCTTTAAAAAAGTAGGGAACCTCGAAATGGGTTTTTGATCTTTCTGATTTTCCATAATAATTTATTTCATTCTAAAACATGAAATATGTTTGAATACAAACAAAAAAATGGAAAACGGTTGACCATTAAGGCCAATCCTGCAACTTCCCGCTAATTTCAACAGCTAAAAATGGTATTATTTTAATTTTAAAACCGCTATAACTTTCAACTGGATCAATAAGCCCACATATTTTTGTAGTACATTTTTAAGTGCCGCATTGTCCAAAATTAGTTATAAAACATATATATTTTAAAAGGTATTTTTATGTAGATTTGCAATATATAAATATTATTTTCCAATTTATTAGAATAGGGATTTTTTTTGTTCTCTTTACACAAGCAATTAAGGGGATATGCGAAAGGCCATTCGCTAGAACCGCATGTCTGTACATTTCATATGTACATTCATTCAAGTTTTATTTTTATTGTATATCTCACGGGGTGGAATTTTGATCACCGGACGAACCCAGTTAATAAAATGTTACCCTTACAAATTCCTCTCTTCTCATCTTTCCTCTCAATGCTATTGCCTTCATATCATGCCATGGCCTGAGTACCCCTTTTTATTTAATTAATAAAAATCGAGAGATACTTTTCTTTTTATCCTGGACCAGCACTCAGAAGATAACCCCTACATATGCAATGCATTGCGCCGTAACTGTAAACGAGGAGATAGTATTAAGGGGACAGATGAGATAAGATGAGAAGATAGACAATGTTTTTGTAGCTATTTCAACCTTTTTACTTCGCCAGCTAATTTTTTGCTACAGGGCCAGCGAAGGAGGCTGCTGTTACTCTGCTTTTAGTACATGATAGTGTCAGTCGCCGCCAATTATCTTCAGTGACCAGTGACTATGCCTTCATCATTGAAACAGGCTGGCAACAACTAACACAATAACGCACTAATGCTGATCAGAAGAATTCAACACAATATTTCCTGACTCAGCGCGGGCTCGAACTCAGGACCCTCCGCTTCATAGTCTCGTGTTCTACTACTGCAGCCAACAACACCCACAGCAGAAATTTCCCCGGATATTTATTCTAAACCAAGGACTTTTTGATGGCTGTGTCTGACACTAAGTTGTAGCCCTAGACACACGTACATGCTCGAACATGTCTATTGCCTGCTTGGACATGTACTGGATACTAGGCGCACTTAATTTGTTCACCGAAAATGCATTTAAATATTCCACTAGTGAACTGCAAATGTTCCATTGCAAGCAGTGTTGCCAATTTAGCTGCTAATGCCACACCAAAAAAAAAAAAAAACAGTCGATTTAAAATCACTCATACTCTCTAGTATATTTGCAATAAAATTCAATGAATAAAAATCATATTTTCCAACACCACCGTAGTGCAGTTGAAAAATATTCCATGATTTTTTTTTCTTCACTCTCCAGTCAAATTAAGCATAATTATATTTATTTCATTTCTTGGTCTTGGTCTTGGTCTTTGTGCAGTACTTGTCTTTGTTTCTTCTCCTTGTACGCTTTTCTTCGTTTTGCGCCTTTCATTTATTAACTTTTTATATACTTTTAATACAATTTACCAAACATTACACAGCATTTTTAATCTAAAAAACATTTATATATATATATATATAATTTCTTTTTTTTTTGTAATAATACAGAGCAAATAAAAATAAAAATGGAAAATAAAAACGTTAAATACTGCATGGCTGGTTGGGAAAAAATCGATTTTATGCAAATTGACTTTTGTGTCGTAATGGGATTTTCTTCGTTTCTCATTTCACTTCTACATTCAGATTTCTTTATTTTCATAATAGACATACAAACATATAGAAATATATATAAATTGTGTATGTATGTGTATATGGCATACATATTTATATATATAATTTTTTTCATTGTTATTTATTCTTTAATTTCTTTTATTATAATTTTTTGTCGAAGACAAATGCTGAAATTACTAAAAAATAAAATTACATTATAAATTATTAAGAAGGCATTTCGATGTGTTCGAGTGCTTCTGTTTGTGTGTGTGTATGTGTGATTGGCATGGGGTGGGGGTGATTGCACTTAGAATGGCATCGGCCAAGAAGTTATAGGCAAATGGGTATTTGCTTTCACATGTCTGCGCTATTGAATTTATTTGATTGAAAACAGTCGTTTTTCCTTTCGCATTTGACTCTGCAACAATGACTGATTAAATAAATAATTTAGTTGCATTTGTGCGTCTGCATAAATAAATTTATGGCATTCGAGTGCCTTTTAGTAACAATTTAAATATTAACAATAACCGCCATTTGATAAGTAAGAAAAATAAATATTGAAATAAATATGCATTAAGACTTTTAGTTACATTTTAAGCCCCATAGTTCATTTCATTCGAAATATAAAAGTTTAATAGCTCGCCTGATGTTACAAGTAGAAAAATGGATTTTTTCGTGGAAAATCCCATATACATATTGACATTTAGTTTTCAATAAAATCGGTAGGATTATAAATGATCGTTAAAAAAGTATAATAATAAAAAGGGATACAATGAGATTATTTGCGAAAAAGTTGCCCAAGTAAAAAAAAATTAATGCAATAAAGATATTCGATTAAATATATTACAAAATATAACTTTCTAATATGAAAATTATTAACATAAAAACATTTCTGTGTAATGATTATTACAAAAGTTATTTGAGTAACTTTCATTTGAATAAAAATTATTCGATTAAAAATTAGTCGAATAAAAATTAATCGAATAAAAATTATTCGAATAAATTTTTTTTGAACTTTCTGCATTGACTACGAACTAACTAAGTAGAAATAATATAATAAAAGAAAAATAGAATCCTACAAATTATGTATGATGAAACTAACTTAACAAGAAGGGAATTGTATAATATTTAATCGTATATAATTATTCGAATAAATAATTTTAACAAAAAATTGCTAAAGCAGAAATTATTATAGCAAAATTTTATATATACATCATAATTCTTTGCATAAAATTTTTTCGAATTAAAATTGTTTATTTAAACTTATTTGACTAAAAATTGTTCGAAAAAAAATTTATTCGAATCGAAAAAATATAGGAAAACAAATTTTAATAATATTTATCGCATAACTCGTAAATGAATATATAATAAAAAAAATTTTTGAGTAAAAGTCGTTGGAAAATGTTATTCGGACAAATATCAATGCAATAATCGCATCTTTTATACTCTTTAGTATTAAAATTCTAATTTTATATGCAATAAAATCATTCGAATAAATAAAATAATATCTAAGATTAGCTTTCTTTGAATAAAAGTTTTATAAAAAAAAATATTTACACTCGATTAACTAAATACAAGTGTCTTGTTATAAATTTAAGCGAGTAAATATTTTTAGATGAAAATAATTTTTATGAAAGTTCGTTGTTTAAAACTTGTGCGAATAAATTGTATTTGAATAAAGATATTCGAATAAAAATAATTCGAATTTTATTATATGTAAAAATATTTTAAAATAAATTTAATAATTATGTAAGGACTAAGCGAATAATTATTATATTAAAATGAATCGAATAAACTGAATACAAAAAAATTTCCGCTTTTTATAGTTATAAAAATTATTCGCATTGAAAATATTCGACTGGATCTCATTGGAAATTATGTCGTTTAATAATGCTATGCGAATAAATGTTGTAATATTTTCGGGTACAAATTCTTTGAACTATTTGTGCAAATTTTTTTGGAATAAAAATTATTCGAATAAAATTTGTTCGAATAAAAATTATTCGAAAAAAATTGTTCGAATAAAAATTATTCGAATAAAAATTTTTCGAATAAAAATTATTCGAATAAAAATTATTCGAAAAAAAATTATTCAAATAAAAATTATTCGAATAAAAATTATTCGAATAAAAATTATTCGAAAAAAAATTATTCGAATAAAAATTGTTCGAATAAAATTTATTCGTACTGAATTATTAGCACTGAATCTTCGTTACAACGCCATTTAAAATATATCATATAGACTTATTTGCTTCAAAGTAATTGTAATAAAATATTTTTATTCCTATTCTATTCCTCGCTTTTTCAATTCGCAAAAGGTGCCAAGCGTAGACTTGCTTACGCTAAACCACTGAAAATCCATAAACTATTGCCTAATGCTGCTCAAGCAACGCCGTGGAAGCATTTGCTGTTATTATTGTTGTCTAAGGGTCTAAAGCTCGTGCTTCGTCCTTATTGTCTGCGTTGGTAGCATTTAGTCTTACATTGTTTCCATTGTTGTATTCAACACATTTGTGCGCCAATTTAGCAAAAAAATAAAATAAGCGGCTGGCTAAGGAAACGGAATAAGAACAAATGGTAGGAGACCCCGACCACAGACAAAAACAGAAAAACACATTGCACCACGAATGAAGCAGTCAACACTTGCTTTTATGAACAACGAATGTTTATGCATTTTTTATTTTCAGCTCAGAAAGTCAATTAAGTGGAAATCTTGAGGTCAATGTGGTGTGGTAATTGATTAATAACACAGGGATTTCCTTAAATACATAAATCTTGCTCTGGAATGATTTAGTAGCAAAGCAAGAAAATAAGGGCGCAACATGTGGAAATTATTGAAAAGTTATTAGAAATGCTAGGCCCATAATTAACTTTTGCCGGCGATGTGATGAAAAAGTGTCCCACAGTCTTTGTTTATGTTTGGATTGTAGCCCACATAAGGAGTTCCCTAAACAGGGGAGTGCTCCAGTAGTTAGAAATAGATTTTGGTTCCTCTAATCCGAGAGCTTTTATAGTCTTGGCGAATCAATAAGCAAGATAATTCTTAGCTACCGCTTGCTTTGGGAGTCAAATGGACTTTTCCCACAGT
Organism: Linnaemya tessellans; assembly: GCA_951800035.1. Taxonomy (NCBI): domain Eukaryota; kingdom Metazoa; phylum Arthropoda; class Insecta; order Diptera; family Tachinidae; genus Linnaemya; species Linnaemya tessellans. The sequence goes on from OX637535.1 coordinate 9,909,221, forward strand.
TTCCGCAACCTAAAAAAAGTGTCTAATACAAATTTGTAGAAAAAATAGATACTCCTGCGCAATTAATTCCGGAATAGTAATCAAAGATCAGATATATCATATGAATACAGTTAATAGAATGGAAATTATTCAAACCGAATAAGATATTTGAAAAAAAGTCTATTTAATATATCTTGGGATGCCTCTGTAAGCTAGCCTATAGCACAATAGACTCCGGGGGGTAAATTACTGCATTCGATAACGATCGAAGTTTCAATACAACTTATAGTCAAATTTCGATCGATATCGAATGCCGTAATTTGCCCCATTGGTTTGCTATATTACAACAAACTGAAGGTCTTTGTTACTATTCTCGGTTATTAAGTTATGAATAATTTGTCATTTCTTCTGCAACATATAAATAATTACATATCTATTCGGCAAAACTGCTCGAAAAAAATTAATCGAATAAAATTTATCGAATAAAATTAATCGAATAAAATGTATCGAATAAAATTAATCGAATAAACTTGTTCAATATAATAATAAATACGTATCTATCTATTCATCGAAACTGTTCGAATAAAATTAATCGAATAAAATTTATCGAATAAAATTAATCGAATAAAATTAATCGAATAAAATGTATCGAATAAAATTAATCGAATAAAATTGTTCCATGTAATAATAAATACGTATCTATATTTTCGGCAAAACTGTTCGAATGAAATTAATCGAACAGAATTAATCGAATAAAATTAATCGAGTAAAATTTATCGAATAAAATTAATCAAATAAAGTTGTTCAATATAATAATAAATACGTATCTATCTATTCATCAAAACTGTTGGAATAAAATTAATCGAATAAAATTTATCGAGTAAAATTAATCGAATAAAATGTATCGAATAAAATTACTCGAATAAAATTGTTCCATGTAATAATAAATACGTATCTTTCTATTCGGCAAAACTGTTCGAATGAAATTAATCGAACAGAATTAATCGAATAAAATTAATCGAGTAAAATTTATCGAATAAATTTAATCGAATAAAATTGTTCAATATAATAATAAATACGTATCTATCTATTCATCAAAACTGTTCGAATAAAATTAATCGAATAAAATTTATCTAATAAACTTAATCGAATAAAATGTATCGAATAAAATTACTCGAATAAAATTGTTCCATGTAATTATAAATACGTATCTATCTATTCGGCAAAACTGTTCGAATGAAATTAATCGAACAAAATTAATCGAATAAAATTAATCGAATAATATTATTAGAATAAAAACTATTTCGTTTAATTAGCTACAAGTTTGCTTTTATTAGTTTTGGCATTTAAAGTAATTTTTATTTTATTTTGAAGCTGAGAAAACAACGCTGCGTGTTTTTTTAGAGTGTCACAACACCAGAGCAACGCGTGCAAATTGTTGAAATTTTTAATCAAAATAATTGTTGTATTCAACAAACTCACCGTGCACTTCTTCCATTTTACGGCCGTACATAATCGCCTTTCAGAGCGCGACTAATTCGAAGAACAATAGATCGTTTTCAGACCACATTTACTGTTACTGATAACGACCATTCCCTGGGATGCCGAACAGATGCGCACTGAAGAAGTTGTAGCTGCTGTACAGGAAAACATTGAAGATGATCCTAATCAGTCAATTCGTCGCCGTTCTCAGCAACTGGTGTTGTGTTCTACCACTTTATGCAAGATTTTTTTCGGTTGATGTAAAATTGGTGTTCCAGATTGCGCCTTCTACGCGCCAGCCGTGGCGGCAACATGGCAGAAATCATAATTAAACATTGATTTCATAAAATTTTCTTTCCACCTCATTGATATTAAAAATATATTTCCTTTTTTTATTGATTTAATATTGTGTCACTCTATAAAAAGCACCCTATATATAAAATAAAAACGTAGAAGAAGATCAGAGCTTATCTCAGCTTCGTCATAAAAGCTTTAAAATGTAATTTTTAAGAAATGTGGGCTCAAGTTATACAATTTGTTAAAGATTTACACTGTTTTTCCATGTAAATGTTACTTCAACGCCCACTAAAGAGGGCGGGGTCCAAAAATAGATTTTTTTTGGCTGCAAGTTCAACACCTTGGATCAGTGCTATCCTTCAAAATATATTTACATTAAATTTCAAGGGCCTGGCTCTTTTCGTTTGGTCTGAATGGTGATTTCCACAGACGGACGGACGGACGGACGTGGTTAGATCGTGTTAGATTGTATCGGTGATCAGGAATATGTGAACTTTATGGGGTCTTGAAGGAATATTTCGCCGCGTTACACAGGGAGTGTCAAAGTGACTATAGCACCCAATTCTTTTTTGGAGTGTATAAAAATTAAATGTTTTCAAGTTAAATTTATAATTTTCGTTAAGTTTGATTGAAAAGTGGAACTGAAATTAATTTATATTGGAAAAATTAAATATGTATTGGAAGTATTGGAAAAATTAAATATGTAGTTGTGTGTGAGTGTGCGTGTGTGTGTGTGTTAATGTACATTTGTTCTCCTACCAAATGAGAAGCAGAACGGTTTTATTTTCAAAATATGTGAAGGTGTGTGTGTCCAATTCAATATCTTACAAATACAAACAAATAATAACAAAATGACAATAAAATATTATATTAATTTATTTTTATTATTTATTCTTTTTATTATTTTATTTTTTTTATTATAGTTGTTTGTTGTTGTTGTTGTAGTATCGACTGTTGGCCGGGGTTGAATGCGATCTATTGGCATGAGGTAACAAGAAGCGAGCAAAGGAGGACCAAGCCAACAAAACGACAGCAAGTGTGCATGAATATGTGTATGTGTGTGTGTGTGTGTGTGTGTGTGTATGTGCAAGTGTGCAAACGTACGAACAGCCAAACGTATAAATGAATGAATGAAATGTCATTATTAATGTTTTATTGTGGCAAGCAAAAATATAAATATTAATTGACGTTTTTTCTTTTTGCACACGGACGCACACTCGCAGAACGGGAAATGTTGTAATAAACGTTGTTGTTTGTTGTTGTCGTGCAACATCAGGTGGCAAGTTTTGGGGACGGGATGGGATGGGATGGGACGGGACGGGGTACAGCAGGACAGAAGACAATAAAAGAGGCACTCAAACGTCCAGTTAGCGAGACAGTCTAGAAGTTTGTTTGGCATAGCGGACGACAATTTAATATTGTTTCATACGAAAACATTTCGATGTGTGTGTGTGTGTGTGTGTGCGTTTATTGGTGACATTGGCAGCCAGGAAAATACCCGTATTGTGCGATATTCGCAAATTCTGTTGTATTGTTGCAGCAGCGTTAAAACGTGAGCTTGTCTGTTTTGTTGTTGCACGTCGATTTGTTTGTGAGTTGGTCTGGCCGTCTGTCGTTGTGTCTTTTGGATTTGTTTGTTTTTTGTTTTGTTTCCTTTTTTGTTGTTTTTTACTTCATACGCTTCAACATTAAATGAATTGTGGTTCAGGTAGATAGTGTTTCTTGTTGTTGGTTGCATACTTTTCTTGCCGGCTTTTTATAATTTATACGGCGTGCATACTTTTCGCACTGCCGTTGTTACATACCCGTCGTATATGTAGTCCGTGTAGTTGTTGTTGTTGTTGCTGCTGCACTAGTAGCAAGTAGTGCGCTGTAGTGCATGTTCGTTCGTTAAGATACGAGGCAAGCGTGATAGTGTTCTATCGATTGATATGTTGTTGCAAGTTTGTATGTTAAGCTGTCGTTACTATTTAATTTACACGGTAATTCTTACATAAACGCATATTTTGTTTGTTGTGTCTACACATTTGAACAGGTGTGATGGAAAATATAGTGGCAAGATGGATGAAGAACTTGACCCAGAAATTCTTTTTAGCAAGACGTTGCTTTTGTGTTGGTTTCTTTTAAGCCGTTGTTCATGTTTGGAACAACTTTTAATATTTACTTTTTCAACTTATTTTATTAATTTAATTATTTTTATAGCCTCAAAAAAAAAAAAAAAAAGAATTGGAGGGTATATTCACTCATTCCGTGTGTAATGCAGTGAAATATCCCTCTAAGACCCCTTAAAGTATATATTTTCTTGATCGGTGATGACATATAAGACGATCTTGCCATGTCCGTCTGTCCGTCTGTGGAAATCACGATTCTGTCCAAATGGAAAGAACCAGACCCTTGAAATTTGGTATAAATATATTTTGAAGCTTAGAGCAGGTTAAGTTCGAAGATGGGCTAAATCGGGCAAGAGGGAAAAAAGTTCCCCTAAGAAGAACTAAACCAACCCAGAAAAAAACAACATAATTTTTAAAGTTTTTTGGCTATTTTGTTAAGCAAATGATATATTTTTATGTCAAATATGGTCCAACGCCTTAAAGTTGGAGCCATAAAATAGAAACAATTATTTTTGGATCCCGCCCACTTTAGTGGGCGTTATTATATGCAAAAATAGCATAAAAATTTAACAAATTGTTTTACTTAAGCCTACAATCCTTAAAAATAAAATTTTTAAGCTTTTATGACGCAGCTGAGACGAAACCTGGTACTACTTTGCCCTACCCCCTCCTCCCCCTTCACCCCCTAAATGACCCTACAAAAAATAAAAATAAAATTAAATTTTGTATACAATTATCCCAAGCATTTATTTTTAGAGTTTTATGACTGCCGATTTCTGCCCTACCCCCTCCTCCCCCTTTGCACCCTAAATGACCCTACCAAAAAAAAAATCTTTAATTTGTGTACAATTATCCCAAGCATTTATTTTTAGAGTTTTATGACTGCCGATTTCTGCCCTACCCCCTGCTCCCCCGTCTCCCCCTAAATGACCCTACCAAAAAAAAATTAAAAAATTAAATTTTTTATACAATTATCCCAAGCATTTATTTTTAGAGTTTTATGACTGCCGATTTCCGCCCTACCCCCTCCTCCCTCTTAGCCCCCTAAATGACCCTACAAAAAAATAAAAATAAAATTAAATTTTGTATACAATTATCCCAAGCATTTATTTTTAGAGTTTTATAACAAAGCTGAAATGTTTCCCCCACAGCCCTGGCCAGAGCGACCCCGCCAAAATACGGTTTTAATACCCACCAACAAGAATTGGACCCCATAAAATATATATATATTTTTGATTAGTGATGAAGTCTAAGACGATCTCTCAATGCCCATACGTTCGTCTGTGGACAACATGATATTGTCTATTTTTGAACCCCGCCCCCTTTAGTGGGCGTTGACGTCTATATTATATAAAGCAACTCTGTCCCACCAACTTAAACATTTTGAATTCACTTACTAAATATTTGGAGGGTATTTAAGATTCGACCCGGTCGAATATAACGTTTTTACTTGTTTATTGTCATATAATTTAAAGCTACTTATTCTCAATATGAAGTATAAGTAGTGACGGCACGATTAATCGCAAAATTTATAATAATTGATTATTTTCCTTCAATTAACGATTTAATTGTAACGATTAATTAAATTAATCGATTATTCCAAATAATAATCGATAGACATCCAGGAACAAAAAAGATTCGTCGCCAGCCGCGAAGTGTATTCATTCAGCATTGACTGCTGACGACAAAAAAGAACTGTAACCCTAGTTATTAACGCCATTCGCGATCGGCCACGTTCGGCGTGGAGTCTGTTGTTTACCTTTTTATGCAGTTTCTTCATTCTCATCCAACCATTAAACCGTAAAGACGTAAAAGTTGATGTTAAAATCTTCTAATTAATAATTTGGGATCAGCAGTATTGTTTAAAAGAAAGAAAGTGTTTAATAGACGCATGGGAAGAAATGAAATCGGCCTACCCTAAGCTATACTCTCTTGCACAAAAATATTGCTTTTTGATTGGTACATCTGTACCATCAGAACCGCTTTTTTCCAAAGCGTTTGCAATAATAACGGAAAAACGGAACAGATTAACAACGAAACGGCTATGAAAGCTGATATTTTTAAATTCTGTACTAAACAAATAAATTATTTTTTAATAAATTGAATAAACAGAAAATTTTGTAATTAAATAAATAATATATTTTTTATTTATCATAATTTTCAATTTTAGCTGAAAATATCGATTAATCGATTAGCTGTTTCTAATTAATCGCAATTAATTATTTGTCATTTCGATTAATCATATGATTCATTAATCGATTATTCTTTTTTTTGACATCACTAAATATAAGTCACTTGCATCCCCTGTGCTCTGGCTCCCTCATCTTTAAACTATAACTAAATTTAACTTATTATCGGCCATATTTGTTTGACATCATATTGCAAAATCAAAGGCAACATTATTCCCCTCAGCCACACTAAAAGCAAAATTATAATAAAATCAAATAAACTAATTAAAAAATAAAAAAAAAATACTAATTATTGCAGCCCTCTAAACGACCCCACTGCTCTGTCACATGCCTTCCCACAAAATAAAAAAAAAATCACTTTTGCATACAAGTCGCAACGTGTGATGATTTCACTTTTTTGTTGAAATTTATTTAGGTTTCTAGTAAAATTTCCATTATCTTTATTATTTTTGTTTCCATTATTGTAACTATTGTTTTATTATTATTTATTCTTTTATTTTTAATTTTTACAAAACGTTTCTATGCAAATGAAAAACACTGCAGTTTGTGGAAATTGGGTTGGGGGAATTAAGAAATACGAACGGAATTAATTAATTGCCTGTTTGCAAACAAAAAAAAAAAAAAAAACAAAAAATAAAATAAAATATGAGAGGGAAAATTGTGTTTATTTTTTATTTCACCAAAATAATTATAAGCCATGGATTCTTCTATATGTTTGTCTTTTGCAAGTGCCTATTCGAACAAAAAAAAATCTTAAGGAATAAATGAGAATTATAAAAATTCCAGGAAAATAGACTGATAAATGTATACCAAGAGCTTACACTGGCAGCTGTTAGGCAACATTAAAAATTTTCCTGAAGTGTTGGTTACGTGGCGGCAAGATTTTGTCAACATATCGCACCCTAAATACGAAAGGGTCACAACTCAAAATTTTCCAAAACTGACTCTTTTCCATAAATTAATTCAGAATACACACATCTCTAACTACTGCAAAAATTTACATCACTATCTTCTTTAACTGGAAAAATACAGTTATGTCTATTTTTATATTAAGTGTGTTGCTTCTGCACGACGAACAGTTTTTTGTCTCTCCTGAAAATTGCAGTATTTTGAGTTGTGACCCCTTTGTATGTAGGGTGCCAAGTAAGAACGTTATATTTGGCCTGGTCGAATCTTAAATACCCTCAAAAGATTTAGCAAAATAAAAACTCTATTTTGGTAGGGGTCACTTTGGCAGCGGTGTTAAGGAAGACATTTCACCTTAACCATAAAACACTAAAAGTAAGTTTTCGGGGTTATTAAGTGAAAAAAAAAATTTTGTTTTTTTGATGTTGTCATTTACTTTTAATCGAATAATCTTCTCATTTAAATAAAAAATATATTCAAATCAATGTTTCCAATAATTTGCATTAACTAATTTCAGAAGCTTCCTCAAATGATATTTTTAGTGATTTCTTGTGGCTTCTTTCAAGCTTGGTTGTTTCTTTAATCGATTAAAAATTTTGTATCGCATTATTTTTTTTTGTAGTATTTAAGAATAAGATAGTTTGGGTTCCAGGGCAAGAGAGCATTCAGGCAAATGAAATGGCGGACGAATGCGCTCTCACGTAGGGATATTGATATTGAATCAGTTGAGCTGCTGAACAGAATTCAGGAGTGGGCAGAGAGGAAGGTTACAAGCAGGTGGTCAAGTATTACCACCTGTAGGGTCTCCAAAGCTCTATGGTCCTCACTTAGCAGAGTTAGGACTAGACAGCTTCTAACTTTTGGGAAGAAGTCGTTGGCGCTCCTGGTACGGGTCTTGACGGTCAATTGAACACATGCCGGAGCGTTTGGGGTTTTCCCATGATGGTCGCTGCTGGAGCTGTTTCGATAAAGAAGAAGAGGAGTCAGTACAGTATTTCTTTTGTGACTGTCCGGCCCTGCAGGAGCGTAGGCTTAGACATCGAGGCTCTAGTTTCCTGCGAGATCTGGACTGTCTCAGGGATGCACCGCTGGCTGCCCTGGCAGGTTTTGTCAAAAGTTCTAGGTGGTTCTCAGGAACTAGTAATTCGCTTTGAAAGGATTGCGTAGGGTGTAGATTTCTGGGAATTACAATGAGTCTTTATGGCCTTCAAGGAGTGTTTTCTCGCTAACTGTGGGCAGCCCTTTTTAACCTAACCCGACCTGAGAAAAAATACGGTTTCTTCGAAAAAACTTTCTGTTAAGGATTGAACCCAATAAATATAAACGTACAATAAAATTTACGAATATATTTTATTCGATTATTTTGTATTCGAATAAAATTTATTCGCTTAGTTTCAATTAAGATTTATGGGTTAATTGTTCGAAATTTTTGTTTTAAATACAAAAATCCATAATAATATTCGATTAATTTTTATATGAATAAAATTGATTCGATTAATTTCAATTCAGATTTTCATGCTAATTGTTCGAAATTTTTGTTTTAAATTCAGAAAGACGATAAAAGATTTTCCATTAATTTTTATTCGATTAATTTTTATTCGATTAATATTTATTCGATTAATTTTTATTCGATTAATATTTATTCGATTAATTTTTATTCGAATAATTTTTATTCGAATATTGTTTTAAGTAGCACTTTTAAAGTAAAAATGACGTTTGATAAAATATTAATTCCTAATTATTTTTGATGTTTTAATATTGTGTAAAAAAGTCATTTCTATGTGGTACATACCTTTCGTACAATACTTTTTCGAATTTATTTTATTCGAATATAATTGATTCGATTAGTTTTTATTTGAGTAATAGTTTTCGAATATAATTTGAATAATAATAGCTAAAAATAACGTTTGTTAAAGTAATCCCTCTTGTTATGTAGCCACGTGCAGACAACATCAAAAGTAGGACAATTGTGTACTCCTTATCGTCAGCAATTGACCATTTTTAATAGGGAGTAGTCACAGGCTATCAGAAGTAGTTAATTGTTGTCCACTAGGAGTTGGCAAGTGTCATATTTTTGATAGTGTCTTGACATGACATTGACAATTAGTAGTTACAGAATAGGAGTTTTAATAAAGTCGTTTCTACATAAAAAAATTTTATGTAATTTTTTTTTATAAAAATTTTTTGAGCTAGGGGTCTCTTTGAATAAATTTTTTTTTTGTATATTTCAATGTATTTTTAAGACAATATATCAAAGTATTTATAAATAAATATATTTATTTATAAATACTTTGAAATTTGATTGAGTGTGCCCTGAAGGAACTTTCCATTTCCTCTTATGAACTAAGAATTGGTGAACCAACAATTGCTTATGGTGAACCTAACAATTTTCATTGGGTTTAAAAAACAATAAATTTTGGAATTTTTTTTATATATAAACCAGTTCTTAATGCAGAATTGATTGTACTAGTATCCGACTAGAAGTAATTATACTAGTACTCATCTAGTACTAGTATTCCCCTAGTTTCCATCTAGTACCAATGGTACAAGTAATTTTCCAAACACACTTAATGTTAATTTGAGCATTAACATGGTATAGGAAAGTTTACAGTTGGGAACTACTACTAGTGATTTTTGTACTAGTGCAATACTAATTTGATACTAGTTCGATCTCCTACAGGGTATATCAAAAAACTTTGTATATGAAAACACCTCAAGTTTTAAAAATTTATTAATTAAATTATTAAATTATTTTAGGACATTTTCTTAATTAGCTTTTCAAAAATAATGCATTAATATAATAAAAAATAAAAGAATGTTGACTATCAGGTATCATAACAAATATTTACTGTTTGTTGCATGATGTTGTCACACACACACACTCTCCTTTCGGTATAAAATTTTGCAACAAAATGAAGTTGTAATTCTTTATAATATTTATATTTCATTATATACTCTTTCCACAAAAACTTGTCTGCCTTAAATATACATTTTAGCAGAAGAAACTCAATCAAACACTTGCCACTTGCTGCGGCACACAAGTATAAGTTTCTTCTTTTTGAGGGCCTGCAAAATAGTTTTGCCTCATACTCTGACAAATTATTTGCTCTGGAGTCTGGGTTGTGAGTTTGACTGCATCATTTGTTGTTGTTGTTGTTGTTCTTGTCGTCTGGATTTCTTTTCTTTTCTATGTAATTTTCAATTCTTATATTAACTTGGTTGCACATTTTACTTCTTGTTTGCGAGTAGTTTTCTTGGTTTTTCTTTTCAAACTGTAAGGAAAGTTGAAAAAGGCGCGCAATTTTCTTAAGACTATTTCCTTGCTATTTCTGTGCAATGCGTCTTAAGAAGTTTGCAGCTAAAGATGAACGCCTGGTCAGGATACAGCATGAAAATTCAACTGCATTTTTTGGCATCGAATTTCCAAGCGAAATAATGCGCTTCCATATATTATTTAAGCAAACTTTGTTGCAAGTTTGTGTACAACGGCTGCATGCAGCCGCAATAATTTTCAAAAGTGCACAAAATTTATTCCTTCATACGCCAGGTTGTGCACAGTTAAAAAGGTGCTTGAATATTTCGATTACATCGTGAAGTTTTATGAGCACAAACTGGCGGACAAAGTGCATAATTTCTAACACTCTTGCAGCTTCAGACTGTGTATATGCGACAGTGTGTGTGTGTGTGTGTGTGTTTGTGTGGGTGCATTTACTTAATCCACGAAATGTATCTGGAAATTGTGTATAAGTAAATTGTGTATTAGGTGCTCTAGTCATAGGGCTGGTGTTGTTGTTGTTGTTCTGCACTATTTTCTAAACGCTAACCCAACTCACCCATTTGCATGCGTTTGCAACCCGTTGTTGGTGGCCTGGCTGCCTTTTTTGTGCATTCTACACCCTCAATTGTCTTTGTTTGCCCTAATGCGATATATTTTTAGCGCTCTCATATTTTTGCAAGTGCAGCAAGATTCCTTTTTGGATGTCAGAGACAAAAAAGTGCAACACAAAACTATAGACAACAACAGGCAAGTTTCGCGTCTGTATTCGCCCCGTATGTGTGTGTGTGTTGGATGGTGGCAAAATTTAGGGTGTTTTGTACATTTTGGTTTTGAAAATTCTATATTCTGGGATTTTCTTGTTCTTGTTGTTGCTAGCAAATGGTTATTTTATTCAACTACAACAACAACATTTACAACGGGAATTGCAACAAAGAGACGCGTATCGATTTTATCTGCGCTTCTGTTAAATGCAGCAGCATTAAACGTAACGCACTTCTCTGCATTTTGTGTGCCATCCTGTCAGCCATCTCCGTTGTCTGTGAGTTTTCTAATTTCGAATTCTTGCGTAGCTGTAGCGTGGCATGGGCGTTGTGGCATGATTGCTGCGAAAAACTAAAAATGAGTGAATAACCAACACAGGGATTCTGAAGGGAAATTTGCTTAAATCGAAGAACTGCTGTTGCGTATTGACTATAATATTTTTTTGTTCTAGGACTTTGTGTAGTTTTGAGACAATTTAATTCGCGTGTGTGTGTGTGTGTGTGTGTGTGTTTGTGTGTGTCAATAAAGTAATATATTCCATAAACTATTTATATCCATTAAAAACGCACCATTTTATCACGTTTGAAATTTACGGAAGTAGAAGCATTAAAACTTTGTTTACACTTGGCAACAGATATTTCAGTTTATAAAGATCCTAGTGATTTCCTATTATGGCGGGCCGCTGGGTTACGGTTGCTGCCCTAGTTGTTAAGAAACATGAGCCAGAGATATCTACTGACTGGGACGAAGGTCACATCAAAGTAGACCAGTTCAAAATGAGCTCCCGCAGTATGTAGTCTGCTAATTGGTTTTGCTACACAACACTGCATGCAGCTCTGAATTTTATGTTCGAAAATTTCTGATAAAATTTTGAAATCATCTGAATTCACATTTTCTTTCTTAAGAGAGTTTAATTTTCATAAAACTTCTTTAGAGTTCCTATAGTAGACATATCACGGTGTGGCACTGATCCATTTTCGAACATTTAAAATCAAGTTACTTAATTTCGAAAATCCATAAGTAATATTTTTATTGCATATTAGCATAGAAATACAAAAAAATTTACAAAATCTTGGGAAAATTGCTATTTATGATCGTATAAGAGCATCAATAAGGCTTTTCGAAATTACTAAAAATTAATTTCGAATATATGAAGTTAGTGAGAACAAAAAAAAAAAAATTAAAAATTTAGAGCATCCGTTTGATTTTAAAAATTCGTTTATGGAAAAAATTTCATATACGAATATTTAGACTGTAAAATTGAACTTGGAAAAATTAAAAATCGCTATATAAATTAAAAATATCGATTTCGTGCTAATATTTTTGTTCATATAAAGCAATATTTTCATGTTGTAAAGTTAATAAAACGTGAAATTAGAAGTTACATCATATATGAAAAATTCGAAATTATGTTCGAAATTTCGAACATGGCCAAATACATATTTTTATTATAAACACCTTAGATTATTAATCAAACTGAATTAAAAATTTTTAATTTTATAAATTGAAATCGAAATTAATTTCGAAATTTCGCTTACACTTTAATTAAGTATTAATATATTATGGCCGCAAAAACATACAGATGGGTACTACTTTGCTTTAGTTTGCCGGACTTTAGAATTTTATTATTATAGAAAATTTAGACCTTAAAATTGTTGTACGAAACACGAATAAATTAAATGTATTATCATAAAAAATTTATATTTTTGTTCATAAATGTAAATGTAATAATTTTTTACCGTTAATTGAGTGGAAAAGTGGAAAATATTTGATGCATGGACATTTCGAAATTATGTTCGAATTTTCGAACACGGTGAAATAACTGTTCTTTTATCATAAATGCGTTAATTTTCTGTTTGCTGTGATTTACCATTGTTTTATTTCCGTGTTATGATTTCGAAATTAATTTCGAAATGCCATTTATATTTTAATTATGTATTTATATGTGTATTGCAGTCACGAAAATTTCAAAATCAAACATAATTTTGCTTAAGTTCATCGAATTTCAGCTATAGATTTAATTTTTGCCAGACCTTAAAATAGATCTTCGAAAAATAAAAATAAAATATATATAAATTATTATTATTTGGACGTAAAATTAGAATTTTAGTTTATAAACTTCAATAAATTAATATATTTCAACTAAAAGGATGTAAAAATTTGGGGCAAATGCATGTTTGGAAAATTCGAAATTATCTTCGAACTTTCGAAATTGTAAAATCACTTTTTTCTATTCTAAAGACGTTAGATTTTGGTTTGCTGTAAATAAAAAATATTTATTTTAATTTAATCTAGCAATTCGAAATTATGTTCGAATTTTCGAAAATTGTAAAATAAATTTTTTTTCTATCCTAAAGGCGTTAGATTTTTGTTTGCTGTAAATAAAAAAAATTTATTTTAATTTAATCTAACACTTTGAACTATTGGGAATAAGTTACTGTGAACATATTTATTACAGGGAAAGATTTACAATATTATTACACTACGGTATTAAATTCAGAGATGAAAATTAAGAATAATAGATTTTGGCTAAGTATTTTGCTGCTATGTTCGAAATTTGTTAGAGGACTTCATAGTCTACCAGGATTCAATTGTTGTGAAATTTTATTGTCCTGTTTTGCTTTGCTTTTGGGCGCAACAATGTTTTTATTTTATTCAATGCATCCGTAAATCGGAAGGACGCATTATTTTCTTTCAAAAACTTTTGTTATTTGCCACTTCAAATTTATTGTCACGCTCAGTTTGAGCCAATAACGTGCATAAAACTAAAAGGCTGAGGCACAAATGAACAACTTCCAACTAATTCCGCCAGTAGATACTTGTCTGGCTTTTATTTTAATGCATTTAATTTTTATTTTTATTGTAGATTTTTTGTTGTTTTGTTTTGAATTTTACACTTTAAATATTCGCACAATTGCTTGTGGTGGCACAGTGTCAGTACAATGTTGTGTAAATGCTAAGGATTTTATTTTTTATGAGATTGTAAAATATGAAAACAAACAGCCAAACAACTTAAAATATTACGCACACACACACACACACATATTTGTTGTGGGGAAGCACGCTGGTATTCGCTTGTTTTTTGCTTTTTAGCAAATCAAAAGGATAAAACTTACACTGACTTACTCGTACACTCACACAATCACATTAAATGGTACAAAATGTTTTTGTTACTGATATTGTAAATAGTATATCTTGTAAAAAATGTATTTTTATAGTTTTTCTAAAAGTTTTTCGTGCAACATTTTACAACCGGAATGGAACATATTTTATTTTATCAAAAATTTCAAAGAGAGGGATTACAAGTGATGGAAATGTTAAGAGAGTGAGTGAATGTGTGAGTCCGCATAGGTGCAAGGAGAGGTGGGGGAAATTGAAATTGTGGCAATTTGCAACAGTTTGGTTTGCTGCAACAACACATAAATGCATTTATTGGTGTATGAATTGTGTGTGTTTGCCGGTTCGAAAGAAAGCAGCCCATTTGATCGTTCCTTTATTATTTCTGCTAAGATTGTATGTCAGTGAATTTTTATATACAATATTTTTTTCCCCCTTCTTTTATTTATTTATTTATTAAAGTTAGTTTGAGTTCTCTTATTGTTGGTCGTAAAACATAAAATGTTGCCATTGAGTGTGCAATGGCCACCCTGAAGTAACAATAAATGTTGCACGTAACAGCAACAACAATTGCAATAAAATAAAATGAAATGCAATGGCTCTTGTACATTCAGAGACAATCATTTAGCCGGAGTGAACCTTTGCAATCCTTCGACCAGCCGTCCATCGGCAACGTCTTGCATTAGTTTGAGTGAAAACTACAAAATTGCAATAACAACAGCAACAACAACAAGACAGCCATAAGAAAACACGGTAGGAAAATACAAGAAATTGGTAATAAAAATTAAATGGAATTAAAAATATAAAATACAACTTAAATAGTTGGAAATTTTTGTTGGACATTTAAGGCCTGCGTTGCATGCTACGCAGAATGCGTTGCTGTAAGATATAAAAAGTCTTAAATAAAAATATCTGTGACATTTTTATTCCTCAATATATTTGATTAAAAATGTCTCTCTTGGCTTTAAAATTATGCAATTAATGCTCAGGAATGAGAATAATTTTTTTTCGGGGATCCCCAGAATTCCCAAAGAGATTTTTAAAAATCCCAAAACTAACACTCTTCTGGGACATTTTTATTCCTCAATATTTTTAATTAAAAAAGTTTTTAAAATTATGCAATTATTGCGCAGGAAATAGAGGAGGCTTTTTTCGGAGATCCCCGGAATTCCCAAAGAGATTTTCAAAAATCCCAAAACTAACACTGTTCTGTGACATTTTTATTTCTCATAATTTTTATTAAAGAGGTCTTCAAAATTATGCAATTAATGCACAGGAAAGAGGTTTTTTCGGAGATCCCTGGAATTCCCAAAGAGATTTTCCAAACTTCCAAAACTAACACTGTTCTGTGACATTTTTATTCTTCAATATTTTTTATTAAAAAGGTCTTCAAAATTATGCAATTAATGCGCAGGAATGAGAAGATTTTTTTGTCGGAGATCCCCGGAATTCCCAAAGAGATTTTCAAAAATCCCAAAACTAACACTGTTCTGTGACATTTTTATTCCTCAATATTTTTAATTAAGAAGGTCTTCAAAATTATGCAATTAATGTAAAGGAAAGAGAAACGGGTTTTTTGAGATCCCAGGAATTCCCAAAGAGATTTTTAAAAATCCCAAAACTAACACTCTTCTGGAACATTTTTATTCCTCAATATTTTTTATTAAAAAGGTCTTCAAAATTATGCATTAATGCAAAGGAAATAGAAAAGGTTTTTTTCGGAGATC
Source organism: Linnaemya tessellans (assembly GCA_951800035.1). Classification (NCBI taxonomy): domain Eukaryota; kingdom Metazoa; phylum Arthropoda; class Insecta; order Diptera; family Tachinidae; genus Linnaemya; species Linnaemya tessellans. The sequence continues at coordinate 9,925,068 of OX637535.1, forward strand.
CCAGGAAATCCCAAAGAGATTTTTAAAAATCCCAAAACTTATACTGTTCTGTGACATATTTATTCCTTAATATTGTTGATTAAAAAGGTCTCACTTGGCTTTAAAATTATGCAATTAATGCATAGAAAAGAGAAGTCGTTTTTTCGGAGATCCCCGGAATTCCCAAAGAGATTTTTAAAAATCCCAAAACTAATACTGTTCTGTGACATATTTATTCCTCAATATTCTTGATTAAAAAGGTCTTTAAAATTATGCAATTAATGCGCAGGAAAAAGAGGAGGAAAGCAATGTGTAATAATAGCAGTTTTCGAAGGTCGCAACTTTGTATTCATGGGTGGTTTCTTTTTTTTTACACTCCCTAATATAATTAAACGTCTTAACTCATTCTTAGTGAGCCAACCTAATAAAAATCTTTGCTACATATATTTATGTGCATAAATAAAACACAAATAAAGAGAAGAAAGAAAAACAGCGTAATAATTTTATTACAACTCCGCAAAAAAAATTGTAGAAAAAAATATACTTTGTTGCTGCAGATTCATATAAAAATTATGTGGGCATATCAAGACTGGAAGGTTTTCTTTTCTGTTCTTTCTGTTTTCATTTCTCTAAAATTTGTTACAATGTTATACGATTTTATTATAAATTCCACTTTAAACTGTAATGTTCTGTAATCCCTGTTAAAATTTTATTTATCAAAAGTCCCATAAATACTCGTACAATGTAACGATAGAATTAAGTGTAAAAATTTCATGTCAATAAAATACAAATTAAAAGTAAATTTTTGCATTCATAAATTTTTGGCCATTCAACAGAGTTCTTCGACAATAAAAGAATAATTAAAAATATCATAAAGTATTTTAGCATAAAGAACACACACAAGACAAAATGTCGCGTTAATGGACATTTCAAATAAATAAAGAACTTTTGTTTTAAAGACAAAATTATTTTCTAGCAATTTTTCCATTAAAAAATAAATTTATGAAGTTTTTAACATCTGCAGTTTGCTTTTAAAAAATTTATAGTAAAAAAAGCTAAAAATATACAAAAAAAAAATACGTAAATGTGTTATAAAAACTACGTTTAAAAAAGACTATTTTAGAAAGTCGCTGCAAAAAATATCAAAAAAAAATTAAATACTTAACAGCATACGGCTTACAAAAACTACCCTAAAATTAAATTAAAAATAGGAATAATTAAAAAAATAGCATAAATACACTTAAGGAATTAACTTTCAAAATATGTACTACCTTCAATAATGTGCCATTTGAAAAAGTACTTTAAAAATAAAGTCTCTCCATTATTTTTATCCTCAAAATATTGTTTCTCAAAAAGAAATAGATCTAAAATAAAAAGTACTTTTTTAAGTATTTTTGAAAAAAGGACTTTTTTAAAATAACTAAAATTCTTGAAAAAGTACTTTTTAAGTATTTTTGAAAAAATTACTTTTTAATTATATTCGAAAAAAGTACTTTTAAAGTATTCTTAAAAAAGTACTTTTTAAGAATTAAAAAAAAAACTACTTATTAAGTATTTTTGAAAAAGTACGTTTTAAGTATATTGAAGTATTTTTGAAAAAAGTACCTTCTAAGTATTTTCGAAAAAAGTGCATTATAAGTATTTTTGAAAAAAGTACTTTTTAGGTGCATACATTTGAAAAAAAATAATTTTTAAGTATTTTGAAAAAGTACGTATAAAGTGTTATTGAAAAAATTACGTTTTTAAGTATTTTTGAATATAGTACTTTTTAAGTATTTTCAAAAAAAGTACTTGTTAAGTATTTTTGAAAAAAGTACTTTTTAATTATTTTTGAAAAAATTACCTTTTAGGTATTTTTTAAAAAAGTACTTTTGCAAGTATTTTTGCAAAAAAAAACTACTTATTAAGTGTTTTTGAAAAAAGGACGTTTTAAGTATATTTGAAAAAAGCACTTTTGAAGTATTTTTGAAAAAAGTACCTTATAAGTATTTCCGAAAAAAGTCCTTAAAAGTATTTTTGAAAAAAGTACTTTTTAGGTACATATTTAAAAAAAAATCCGTTTTAAGTATTTTTGAAAAAAGTACTATATTAGTGTTATTAAAAAAATTACGTATTTTTGAAAAAAGTACTTTTTAATTATTTTTGAAAAAATTACCTTTTAGGTATTTTTTAAAAAAGTACTTTTGCAAGTATTTTTGCAAAAAAACTACTTATTAAGTGTTTTTGAAAAAAGTACGTTTTAAGTATATTTGAAAAAATCACTTTTGAAGTATTTTTGAAAAAAGTACCTTATAAGTATTTTCGAAAAAAGTCCTTAAAAGTATTTTTGAAAAAAGTACTTTTTAGGTACATATTTAAAAAAATCCGTTTTAAGTATTTTTGAAAAAAGTACTATATTAGTGTTATTGAAAAAATTACGTTTTTATGTATTTATGAAAATAGTACTTTGTTTTGAAAAAAGTACTTTTTAAGTATTTTCAGAAAAAGTACTTGTAAAGTATTTTTGAAAAAAGCACTTTTTAAGTATTTTTGAAAAAAGTACTTGTTAAGTATTTTCAAAAAAGTACTTTTTAAGTATTTTCGAAAAAAATAACTTTCTAAATATTATTGGAAAAACGTGCTTTTTAGATATATTTGAAAAAAGTAATTTTTAAGTATTTTCGAAAAAGGTACTTTTAAAGTACTTTTTTTAAATTCTTTTTTCAGAAATACCTTTTGAGAAGTTTCATAAAGCATCTTTTAAAAACCGCATTCCTTAAAAAGTGCTTTTAAAAAACTATCTAATGAAAACTATCATTTAAGGTGTTTATTTTAAAAATGTACCACAAAGAAATGTACATATTGGAAAATTACCTTTTGAAGAAGTAGCTCTTAAAATAACCACAAAAATTTACATATTAAAATAGTACCTAATAAAAAGAGTCTTATAAAAAGGTAACAGTTCAAAAAGTACCCGCTTAAAAGGTACTATTAAAATTGTAGTTATTTAAAAGGAATAATTTGAAAAGCTGTACTTCCTAAAAAAAAGTACATTTCTAAGAAAGAAGTACCTTTTGAAAATAGCCCGGCATACCTTTTTAAAAAAGGCACCTTTAAAAAAATGCTTTAACGCGTTGAACCTTCTTGAACATAAAAATGTACAAAAAAAAAACTTTAAAAATTATGTTGTTTTTTAGAGGTTAGTTTAGCTCTTCTTAGGGGAACTCTGGCCCGAGTCAGCCCATTTACGAACTTGTGCCTGTGCTATTCCTCAAAATTTATCTATACCGAATTTCGAGGGTCTGATTCTTTTCGTTTGGACTGAATCGTGATTTCCATAGAAGGACGGAGGAGCATGGCTAGATCGTCTTGGATTTCATCACTGCGATACACGCGGAATGGCGAACTGGAGGGTATAAAAAATTATTACTTCAGAAAAAGTACTTTTATAAGCCAAGTTTGTTTTCTCTGCGATCTCTGAGTTCAATACACTGAAGACAAGTCCTTGCGATAATGTGTGAAATTAAAAAATGCATTTCATTGCAATAAAACTATAAAATATTTAATGCTGTTATTTATTATTATCGTTATTTTTTTGTTGCAGTAAATTATTGGGTTTTCGGTTTGAAATCATTAAATACAATGTTGTGCATCCATCTTCTCTATAATTAATAAATTATTATCTTATCAACGAATACATTTTTTTTTATAAATCATTATGGACATTAAGTTTTCATATTCAGCACAAAAAAAAAAAAAAAAAAGTGGAGAAAAAAAACTAAATGAAATTCAAAGAAAATAAAACAGAAACAGTAAAATTGAAATCAAGTTTCTTGTGTCGATTTGTCGATATTTCATTGTTGCTGTTGTTTTATTTAAATAATAAATATAACAGATATAAACAGACAACATACAGCAACACACATACACACACAGCCAAACCTGCTAGCATGTGTGTACATATGTATGTGTGCATGAATAATGTATGTTTGTGCAGAAGTATGTTGCATAAATATTATTTATTTTTTTTTTGGGATGCATCTTAATCATATTCCGGAAATGAATTTATATTTTTATTTCTCTTTCAAATGTTAGGGTTTATGTAAACTCCTCATAAATATGCTGCCATGTACAAATGCCAGCATGCGTGTGTGTGTAAGTGCTTTTATGTCTGTATTTATTGTGTTGCATGGCTTAGTTCAGTTTGGTTTCTAAATAAATGTTCCTCACCGATATTTTATTTTGTAAAGTTGTTTTTTTTCAATATATTTTTTGTGCTTTTCTTGAGTTTATTTTTTTGCTGGTTTTTTTTCACATTAAGCCAAATTTACATATCGACTTAAATAAAGCACCGTCCGTGTACTTCTCGTACCCAGCAAATGATGACCACTTGCGCTGTGCATTATTGTATTTGGAAGCAATAATTTTTGTGCTCTCTTTTTTTTTAGTTTCTTTTGTTTTTGTTGAAGCCTTGTGTTGTTGTACCATATAATTTTGCAACTTCAATTAGAGCCTTTTGGTAAATTTTAAATGTTTCTTGCAAATTTGTATTCATTTCTTAATGTTGTTGTTTGAAATTTTTTTTTGTTTGCTGTTGTATTTTACTTAGAATTGTCTGCACTTTAAATGGGGAATTTTGTTCTTTTCTTATAATTTACATATGCATGCGTTTTTTTTGCAATATCAATGGTAACATAAGCAGTATAATTATATTGAATTATTTTATTTTGAAATACAAGGCAGGCTTTGCTGGTTGCATGCCCCCTTTATTACCCCTTTTTTTACATTTAACATTTTAATACTTTTGGTCAGCTTAAGAAGCTTCACTTTACAATAAATGAATTAAAGTAGCAGATAAATCTTTAATTAAATTGTATTTAACGAATTTACCATTTTCTCAAAGCGAGTAGAAAAAAGGCAGTCATGTTTTGTGTCCAGTCTTTGGTGCAGCTGTTTTTATTACAAAAAGTAATTTTTTTTTGAAAGAAAGTACTTTTGAAGTATTTTTGCAAAAAGTACTTTCTAAGTATTTATATTTGAAAAAAAGTAAGTTTTTAAGTATTTTTTAAAAAAGTACTTTTGAAGTATTTTTGAAAAAACTACAATACTTTTTAAGTATTTTTGAAAAAAGTATTTTTTTCATATGTCTTTTAAAAAGTGCGTTTTTAAGTATTTTTGAAAAAAGTACATTTTAAGTATTTTTGAAAAAAGTACCTTTTAAGTATTTTTGAAAAAAAGTACCTTTTAAGTATTTTTTAGAAAAAATACTCTTTGAGTAGTTTTGAAAAAAAAGCTTTTTGAGTATTTTTGAAAAAATTACTTTTTAAGTATTTTTGAGTATTTTTGAAAAAGTTCATTTTAAGTGTTTTTGAAAAAAGTACTTTTGAAGTATTTTTGAAAAAAGTACTTTTGAAGTATTTTTGAAAAAAGTACTTTTGAAGTATTTTTGAAAAAAGTACTTTTGAAGTATTTTTGAAAAAAGTACTTTTTAAGTATATTTGAAAAAAAGTACCTTTTAAATATTTTTAGAAAAAAACGACTTTTTGAGTATTTTTCAAAAAAATACTTTTTGAGTATTTTTGAAAAAAGTACTTTTTAAGTATTTTTGAGCATTTTTAAAAAGCATATTTTAAATATTTTTGAAAAAAGTACTTTTAAAGTATTTTTGAAAAAAGTTCATTTTAATTATTTTTGAAAAAAGTACTTTTTAAGTATATTTGAATATTATTATATTCTGATATTTTAGGACTAAGGTCCCTTTATTTTAAGTATTTTTGAAAAAAAGTACTTTTCATAAATATCTTTTTAAAAAATACGTTTTAAAGTATTTTTGAAAAAAGTACTTAAAATCGCACCATTTAAAAACCGCATGCTTTTTAAAAGACTATCTAATAAAAAAGTACCATGAAAAGTGTTTATTTGAAAAATGTACCATGAAACAATGTACATATTGGCCGGCGAAGTAAAAAGGTCGAAATAGCTACAAAAAATTCTCTATCTCCTCATCTTTCTTCATCTGTCCCCTTAATGCAATCCCCTCCTTTCTAGTTCCGTCGCACTACACTGCATATATAGGGGTCATCCCCTGAGTGCTGGTCCGAGATAAAAAAAATTAGCTTTAAAAATGTGTTTTTTGTAGAAGTAGCTTTTAAAACATCCATAAAAATTTACATAAAAAAGTACCTATTAAAAAGCGTCTTATAAAAAAGTAGCTCTTAAAAAAGTACCCGTTTTTAAAGTACTACTAAAAATGTAGTTATTAAAAAAGAACAATTTGAAAAGCTGTACTTCCTTAAAAAAGTAAATTTTTAAGAAACAAGTACATTTTGAAAGTAGTTCGGCATATTTTTTTAAAAAAGGGACTTTTAAAAAAATGCTAATTACTCGTTGTTAAAAGATACAATAAATGAATTAAAGAAATATAACAACCTTTAATTAAATTGTATTTAACAAATGCAACATTTTTTGATGGGAGTAGTAAAAAAAAGGCGGCCATGTTTTGTGATTTTGCCAGTCTTTCATGCAGCTGTTTTTATTACTCCTTCTTGTTTATAATTTCAAGATATTCTTTTGTTTTGAGGGACTAGCGAATGAGGTGAAATATTTATTGTAAAAAAAGTAATAAAATATGGCGTAGTACCAGCAAATGGCAATAATTACATTACACATTACATTATAAATTTTCTGCCATATTTTTTTCTCAACTTCTGAGGCTCATTTTATGGAATGCGCGGACGTTGGAAAATTGTTCACAACGTCTTTTGATTTCATATCTCAATCAAAGACAGAAAAAAATTAAAATAAAAATATATCCTGTCAGTTTTTATTCTACATCTTCTGCTTCATTTTATAAAATAATTAAATGTCCTTTTCAATTTTACATGTAGAAACTGTTTTATTGGGCCCGTAGAACTTTAGCTGATACTAAAAAAAAATGTCAACCCTCAGTTAAATTTTTTGCTGCAATTCAAATACGAATATGTATGACCAAATTGAAAAGGGACCCTAACTAAAAACATCGAACAAACAATTTTCTCTGCCATACACAATTGAATTAGATTTTTCCGTTTGATTTAAAAAAAAAATAGAAAGAGTCTGACTAAAATAAAGTGTTTTCTTTTATCAAATAAAAATGTAAACATTTTACAGTCTGTTTTCTGCTCCAAAATATCTCTTCATAACAACTTTGAATGTAAACGAAACAAAAAGATTAAGATTGCCCTTTAATAAAAATATGTAAACAATTTTTTTCTTACTTGTGATCGTATTAAGAAAAATGTGAACAGAGCAATTTATAGAATTTAACAACATCATGACGGTAGAGGCTTTCAGCGGCGTCATGTTATGAAAGTATAATTTCATCAAAATAATTTGTTGCATTTTACTAAATGCAAACACACACGCAAAACTAACATTTTTCCAAGCAACCCAGCAAATTATTGCAAAGAAGTTTCAAAAAAAGCTGTGCTATTCTTACAAAATAGTTTTGAATGTGTTGCTCTTGAATTGGAAATTGTTATTATTACGAGTGAATAATGGAAAATTTGCACTAAGAAGCTTTAGCAGCAATTGTGGCGAACTAAAAGCTGAAACTGTTAAAAGAACTCATCTGCCATTTTTTTCTCTCGAATGGAGAATATTAACATGAACTTAAATTCAGTTCACATTCTATTCTCATTTCGCAGCAGGTGATTTTCTAAACAATTGTGTTAGATATCTTGAGAAATACCTGCATTTGAATTGACTGTAGTGCTTAAAATCATCTAAAAATAGGTTACGCAATTTTGTGGTACTCTTTTAGGTATTGTTTTGTCTGTTAATATTGATAAAAGATATTTGTTTTAAAAGGTAATTTTATGTAGATGTGCACAATATATATAGATATATTTTTAATTTTTATCATACAGTTTTTGTAAAAATATTTAGCTTACACTTTTTTTTTATTTGGACCAGCAGTCTTGCGCTGCCTGTATGACAACATCGGATAGTGTTGATTAAACAGTTGAAGAAAGAATCTATTGCAGCTATTTTATTTGTTTAATTCGGCCGTGCATTTTTGCTACACTAAAGACGAAGGAGTACCCTGTTATATGCTCTTCAGTCAATAGCTGTACGGTGGGCCGCACATTTGTGGTACACTTTTCAATAACTTATCGTCCATCAATATTATTAAAGGATATTTGGTTTAAAAGATAATTTTATGTAGCTGTGCACAATATAAATAGTTTTCAACATAAAGTGTAAAAAATTTTTTTTTATTATATTTTTTTATAATTGGCAGTTGAGCCACAGATTTGTGGTACACTTTTTAGAGTCTTAGCATTCAGCAATATTAACACAGTATATGTGGTTTGAAAGGTAATTTTATATAGATGTGCACAATATAAAAAGTTTCTATGTTAAACAATATTTTGATGATATATTTTATAGTTTGGAGTTATACGACACATATGTGGTACACTTTTTAGGGTCTTATCATTCACCAATATTAACACAAGATATATGGTTTGAAAGGTAATTTTATTTAGATGTGCACAATATAAAAAGTTTCTATGTTAAACAATTTTTTGATGATATATTTTATAGTTGGGAGTTATACGACACATTTGTGGTACACTTTTTAATGACTTTAGGTCCATCAATATTGTTAGATGATAATTGGTTTAAAAGATAATTTTATGTAGATGTGCACAATATAAATAGTTTTCAACATAAGGTGTAAAAAATTTTTTTATTATACTTTTTATAATTGGGAGTTGTGCCACAGAATTGTGGTGCACTTGTTAGAGTCTTATCATTCAACAATATTAACACAGGATATGTGGTTTGAAAGGCAATTTTATGTAGATGTGCACAATATAAAAAGTTTCTATGTTAAACAATTTTGTGATGATATATTTTATAGTTGGGAGTTATACGACATATTTGTGGTACACTTTTTAGGGTCTTCTCATGCACCAATATTAATACAGGATATGGTGTTTGAAAGATAATTTTATGTAGATATGCACAATATAAAAAGTTTCTATGTTAAAATTTTTTTTCGTAATATATATTATAGTTGGGTGTTATTCGACACATTTGTGGTGCACTTTTTAGGGTCTTATTGTTCACTGATATTATTAAATGGTATTTAGTTTCAAAGGTAATTTTATGTAGATGTGTGCAATATAAATAGTTTTGAATATAAAATGTTAAAAAAATTTTTATAAAATTTTTTATAATTGGGAGCTAACAAATAACTCGCAACTTTAAAAATTTAATTTTAATTGTGATGATTCCGTTTTCTTTTACAAAACTTGGGAAAAATAATTAGCACTAGTGAAATAGATTTTTTTTTTAATTTGGTCCTTTGAAACGATATATAAAAGAAAACTGCATAACGGCCAGTGAAGATAAGTCATTTGGCAGACCATCGAAGGCGGCATATGAACGAAATATGAGCATTTGTAGTCTATATTGATGTTGATGCCATCAGCTTTAAAAAAATTAATTGATTAAATAAAAATTTAAAACTCCTTGGAAAAATTTCCAATACCCAGTAACAAAAATGCCACATAAGACCTTTTAAATCGATTTAGTTTTTATTCTTATTGCATTGATTACTTTTATTTCATTTTATCATTTCTACTGGCGAAGCAACTTAATTTTTATATTTTTAGATAAACATCGTTGTATTCAAACGCTTTGTTGGCGCGTTTATTCCACTTCATCTTCTTTGTTGCCAATATAATAATTTTTATTTTTTACTTTTTTTTTGCGTACACATACAGACTCGGGCTCCTTTGCCACCATCCCATGCCATACGATTTCAAAGGCTTGACTTGCTATTTATTTGTGTGATTGTGTTTGTGTGTGTGTGTTTTCTTTTTAAGTATTATTATTTATTTTTTATTTTAATTTATTATTTTTTCACTTAAAGAAATTTATTTTAATGAAAATAAGAAGTTGAAAACACACAAAAAACCTCAACCGAAGAAGTAGACGTCGAAGTTGTTGTTGCAAGTCTGCATTTAATATACAATCGATGCACTGGCAATGGCAAAAAGATACATGAGTTCATTTCTTCCACAGGCTGGCGTACATATTGTGCATTTGTCAGTTGCTGCATTGCAAAAGCATATGCGTTGGGGCTTTTGCCTGTAGATCGTTTTATCGTGTTCGATTACTGGTGGTGGTTGGCCGTGATGCCCAATGATCCGTATATTGAAACAATAAGTGGAATAATTTTCAAATGGAAATTAGTTTTTCTGGCCAAATATTTATTTCCATTTAAAATATCATCCAGAAAAGTTTTCTAACTCTAAACAATTTTCAACGAAAATTATTTTTGAATAAAACAATTCACCCTTCGACAGTCGTATTCTAGTCCCATAATGAAAACTTCGAACTCATGCAGCCGCTGCATGCCACCAAAAGGATTATAAACATACTTGCGATGCCACTTGGTGTAGGGTGAGTGTGTTTTTTAGCAGCATGTGTTTTTCGTTATTATTTATTGTAAACATTATTTGTGGAAATAAAAAAAAGGTGGCTTTAATTAAATGTTATCGTTTTGATGATGGGATTTAATTAAGTATATACAAGTTAAAGTCATAAATACACACATACACATACACATATATATAAATAAATTCATATGCACTTGTATTGATTCTTTGTATTTTTATTTTTTATTTCTGCAGAAAAATGCCAGTGCCACAGGGCAGTTTTACTATTGCAAGTCTTAAATATGTAATAGAAAATTTTTTTTTGGCTTTCGCTATAAAATATATAGAAAGAAAATATTATAAAACTTTGCAGATTAAATTCCATGTTAAATAATATTTATAAAATAGGTTTTTTTAAATGAGAATTAGCAATAAATTGTTTATAATCACTATGCAACATTAAAGTTATAATTAAACTTTAAGCAAATCTTATTTATCTGCTTTAAACACATTCACGACAGCTGGCTACCGACCACACGACTACAGAAGTAGAATACATGTGTTTATATGGGAACAGTAGCACGGACAACAACCTGCCGTGTAGCCGTGAATATAATCAATCCCATATACAATCGAATACGCTTTAGCGCAACACGCTTTATTGAAAAAAATCGGATTACTGAAAGCGATACAAATCTCCGCACTGATTTTAAGCGTAGCTAGTCTTATTCACTTCGCTTTAGCGAAACATCGCTTTACTGAAAATATCGTATTACTGAAAACGAAAAGCAAGCCCACAACTACCTTTTGCATGAAACTTACTTCGCTTTAGTGGAAAAATAATAAATTTATTTATTAGAAATCGATTGCATAACTTAAGGCTGAAAAATTGTGCATTTTTTGTCCGTTAAAAAATTAAATGGCAAAATTTATTTGTCCTTTTCCCTCCTACGTACTTTCAGTAACCCGCACTACGTTTTAGAGAAAAATCGGATAACTGAAAAAAAATTTGGTTTTGGTTATTTCCAATAAAGCGGAGTCGACTGTAAACACATTTATTCTCTTTCTGTAGTCGTGTAGTCGGTAGCCTGCTGTTGTGTATGTGATTAATGCAATAAGTAAAACTTTGCGTCCTATAGCACGAATTCAAGCCATTCGAGAGGGTGAGAGAGAGAGAGAGAGAGAGCGTGAGGGAGAGAGAGAGAGAAAAGGTAGAGACTTGATCTGGGATAGATGTATTAGCGCTAATCCCAAATAGGTTTCTATTAAAAATCAGCCAAATCAAAAATAGGCCTCTGAGCTGGAAAATGTAAACTAAATTTTTAATATATAAAAGTAAGCAGCTAAAACTAATTATTGTTTTTTATTTTGTTAATTACAACAAAATATTCTAAATATCAAGAAAAATTAAATTGGTTTTAAAACTCAAACAAAATCAAAAAGACCACTCCAGGGTTGGATAATGGAAATTTTTTTTGTGACCGAAAAGTAACCAACTGAAACGAAATTTTTCTTTTCCTTTATAAGTTAAACATATATGTATGATGTTTTTGAAAGAAATTCTTTCGTAGTAGCGTAAAGAAAACCTAATATACGACTTCAGAGCTGGAAAATGTAAAATTAGTTTTTGATATCTAAAAGCAACCAGCTAAAACTAATTATAGTTTTTTTATTAATTACACTTATTTTATATATCAAGAAGAATTAAATTATTATAAAAAATCATACAAAATCAAAAAGAAGACTCCAGGGTTGGATAGTCGAAACTTTTTTTGTTATATAAAAGTTACCCACTGAAACGACACCTTTCTTTTTCTTAACAAATTAAACATATTTGATATTTTTGAAAGAAATTCTTTTACCAGTAGAGTAAAGAAAATACCAAAAGACTGTTCCAGAGCTGGAAAATTTAAACTTTTTTTTTGGAAAATTAAAGAAATTATTTAAATTTTGCTTTTTTTACATTCAAACATAGTTAATATTGAAAAAAAAAACGAAATAACTATTGAAAACCAGAAAGATTAGAAAGATGTTTCCAGGGTTGGAATGAATGTGTGCATATACTGCAGACGTATATCGGTGATATATTTGGCACAGCCGAATATAACAAATTTTATTACTTTATAATTTCAATTGAAGAAGTAAGAATAATATTTTTATAAATAATAATTAAATATTTACCCCGGTATTCATAAAAAAATAAAACGTATTTGAAATCTGGTTTAAGAAAATTTTGTATGAAAAAATTTGATTAAAATACATTTCAAACTCATTTTAAATGAATATGAATAACGGGGTTATTATTTTTACTGACACAATCGGCCAATTCCGTAAATTGGATCTTTAGAAAACGGAAAACGAAAATTTTTTTCTGAATGAAACCATTTTGGATTTCCGAAGTGGAATTGCTAATTTCTATAATTTTAAACCGAAAAAATCTCATATTGCCTATTTATATTGACAACTGAATTGTTAATTTAAATATTTAACAATTTTTTTAAGTATATCATTATCATTTATTTGAAAATATTAACTTTTTTAAAGTAGTTGTGAACAGCAAGAAAAACTTTTATATTTTTCAATCGTAGTGTTGCCACATTATTTTTTTGAGCAAACCACTGATTTTCTACAACAAAAATTTGTGATGACAAATATATTTAAGATGTGTTTTTGTCTTTTTATTAGAAAACATAAGTTATTTGTTTTGGTTTGCACAACGTTGCCATATTTAAGTAAAAAACTGTGATTTCATATTTTTTTCGGAATGAACAAAATCGATCGGAATCTGGAGAACGCAAAGCAAAAACGATCGATTTGAAAATACGGAATTGAAACCATTCCAATCGGAATGTGTGACATGCCCGTATATCTCAAATAAATTTTAATATTTTTCTAATATCTTCGATCTTCTTATTATAAGTACTCGTATATATTTTATATAAACAAATTCTCTTAAATGCAATGATAATTATTTTAATGCCAATATTTTAAACGTTTTCAGGTTTTAAAGCATAAATTGGACAAATTTATTATGCGTGTCGCAGTCGCCAAACGATCGATAAAATGTGGCAACGTTTGCCAAGTGTTTAATATTGAAGTGAATGCAACAACTATAATGAGAAGTAGTAAGTGTCTTTTTTTTAAAGAAAATTAGTTGAAATTGCTGCAAAGAGTCTAACTTTTAATCCTGATCTGAAGGTGAGTACGAAACATATTATAAATTATAGTTTTTTTGACAGCAAAATATTGAAAAAAGATATGGTTTAATTTTTGAAAGTGTTGCATATATTTTTTGGAAAGCGCAAAAAATATTTAAGAGTTAGGATTGACCTAGTATTAAATAAAAAATTGCTAAAGATCTATTCCTTTGATATTTTATAATATTCGACATTTTATTCCAGGGGATGAGTGTTGAATTCACAATTGCTTGCTTTTCTTATTATTATATTTTTTTTTGTAAAGCCTAATATGTCCAAGACACTGAAATTTCATGCGCCAAATGTTCTGGCATGACTAATGGGAGCAAATTAGGGCTTTTGATATTGTTCGAAAATTTTTTATAAATTCGAAAATAATTTCGAAAACTCCAAATTTTTGAAAATTCCAAATATTCGAAACTAAGTTGGCAATTTTTTAAAATACCAAATATATTCGAAGATTTGAAATAATTTCGAAAATTCGAAAACAGAAAATATTTAAGGGTTAGAAAATATTTAAGGGTTAGCATTGACGTAGTATTAAATAAAAAAATGCTAAAGATGTATTACTCCTATATTTTGTAATATTCGACATTTTATTCCAGGGGATGAGTGTTGAATTCAGAATTTCTTGCTTATTTTTATTATTATTTTATTTTTTTGGCAAAGCCTAATATGTCCAAGACACTGAAATTTCATGCGCCAAATGTTGTGGCATGACAAATGGGAGCAAATTAGGGCTTTCGATATTGTTCGAAAATTTTTATAAATTCGAATTCAATTTCGAAAACTCCAAATTTTTGAAAATTCCAAATATTCGAAACTAAGTTGGAAATTTTTTAAAATACCAAATATTTTTGAACATTTGAAATAATTTCGAAAATTCGTTTTCGGAATTTGAAAACAGTTTTTTTCAAAAATTTCGAAATTTTGTAGAAAAAATTTTTTTATATTGAAAATAAAAATTTTCAAAATAATTTCGAAAATTCCAAAATAATTTACTTTTATTTTTATTCCTATTAACATCTTTTCCATTCTTATGGTATTTGGCTTAAGTGAACAAGAAAAAAATTTATTTGAATACGGTCGTTTCCAATGTGTTGGGAGGAGCATGGCTGAGTCATTGTTCCATCAAGATAAAAGCAATTTACATACGTATTAATATTTTATATCAATGTGAGCCGTGAAAAGGGACTGGGATAAGGCCGTTGAAAAAATTTAAAATTTCTTTGATTTATCATGTTGTTTTCAGCTTCTTCGCTTTTTTACATTCACTGAGAACTGATAGCGGGAATAATTTTTTCACGGGAGATTCACGATACCATTTTTCACTTCGAGTGGAATAAAAATTTCACGTGAACAAAAATTCCACTTCTTATTCACAATGGCGGTGATTATTTATTTGTTTTAACGCTTAACGTTATAAATTTCAATATCTTTAGCAGCTTCTATTTGGTTTTAATCATTTTGCTTTGTTGCAGTTACAGCTTTCAGGTCTCTTGTTGCAGTTGTTGTTGTTGTTGTTGCTGCTGTTATCCATTAATAATATATTTCTTTATTTATTTGTAAATTTAGTCGTTGTTTGTACAAGAAATCCAAAAAAAAAATAAAATAAAATTAATAAAAATTAAAAAAATATGATATTGAACGGAGTAAAAGGTTATTGACACACACACACACGCACACACACTCGTATGTACTACTACAAATGCACATGTGTTTACTTACACTTTACAAAAAAAAAATAGTTGCCTTCAGAATTATGAATCATGTGAGTTGTAAAAGGAAAATAAATTTCAAAAATTTTACATTCAAAACGGAAACTTGAGCGAGCGAATACATTTTATTACTTGCAGCAGAAAGATGATGATGATGATGATGACGTTGTTAAAATCTAAAATCTACCATGATTTTATTTTAATCAATTTCGTTTTTATTACAACAAAAAAGGAAAACAGCCAAAGAAAAGAACTTCTTCAATGTTGCATGACATAAAACATACAACCACTCTTGGAGCAGAAGAAGCATGTGTAGACATAAAGATGACTGCATGGCTGGCTGGATGGCTGGCTGACTGGATGGATGGATGGATGGATGCGTTACAATCACACATTTTGTACGAGTATTTACAACAAGTTTATTTGCAACAAACTTGTGGAATCGTTAAAAAGTATTATTGTTTTTTTTTTTATTTTTATTTGGCCATGCAGTTTTTTTATTATTATTTTTTTATTATTTTATAGATGAGCTCTAAAAGTTGTGTTTATGCGTGTCGGGTAATTTATAAAACTTAAATTAGTTAGATGTTCATAAATATCTCTGCTGTTGGCAATAGTGTGCTGTGGCTATTTTTGTTGTTGTTTTTGAGAACTTCTATCTTAACAGATAGAATTTCTGCTGTTGCCATTATTTAGTCAACAGCCCCGGCAATATTTATATTTTCATTCATTAAGAGTAATTTTTTCATATTTTTATTTTCTACATATAAAAACTGAAAACTTTGTAGGCACTTTATTTTCATTAAAACAGCGCCAAAGACTGCTGCAAGAAAATGCCATTGAAGAATTTGTAAAAGATGTAAAAGCTGCCTGCCGCACCCCAACGCACCTCAACGCAGTCGCCTGTGTAATGGCACATGTTTTGTAAGCTCTCCTAGACATTTAGCCTTTTGCGCGTGCAACCTTTGAAATATTGCTGCTGAAAGTGTTGGCAGTAAATGAACAGCGGCAGCTGCTAAAAACAAATGCAGGAAAACCAGGAGCAGATTTTCAGAGGAAAATAAATTTTACAATAATTTTACAACTTTTTGTGTTCAGACACGCCAAGCAACCAGCCAGCGCTACTTTTCGGCCATAAAAAGTCGTCCCCTTTTCTTTTGCCCAAACATTTTATAATTTTTATTTTACATTTCCCCCCACCCCTCTCTCTCTCTCCCGCTCTGTCACACGCTCTTTCTCTGGTTTAACACGATCTTGTTTTATTTTATATTTCTTGCCTGGTTTATTTGTTTCTTATATTTTATTTCTTGGCAAATTGTAATTTTTATTGTTCAACATGTGAAAGTTTGTGTGAGCGCTGGCTGTGCATCAGGAATGCAACACTCGGTCTGCTCTTAACTTCTTTTTATTGCATTTATTTGTCATATTTCTCTTTTTCTGTTCGTATATTTTTTATTATTTCCAGTTCCTTTTAATATTATTTCATGTTGTTGTTGTTTTTTTGGGGCAACAATGTTGTAGCATTTATTAGAATTACTATTACGACTTAATGGTTAATTCTAATGATATGCCGCCTGCAATAAAAACGCAATCAAATAAAATGCAACAAAATATAATGAATACAAAATAATAATAATAAAAATAATAAAAAAAATAGAGAATAAAAAGAAGAAGAAGATAGCGTACAATGCAACAAAATGATTGCCACTTTGAGGCAATTAAATTAAATTAACAACTTTTCGGGGCAAAATTACTTTTTAGCATTAAAACAAACTCAAACCATTTTTATGGCCTTTAAAAGCGCCAAACATGCTTAAGTGCATAAAATCAGGCACAGAGAAAAGAACAGAGTGGAAAGGAAATTGATATGCTGCTATAAGAAATATTAAATTGCAACCACATGATTTCCTAGTAATTATTTTACATTCTTAATTTACAAAAAAAAAAAAATAAACTATTAATTAAAAGTCAATTTTTTTGCCGTCTTGTTTTGTTCATTTGTAACGGCACTTGGGGTATGAACCCTACTGATGCGATACATTGTGCGGGGACCAAGAAAGTAGGGGACAAGCAAGATGAACATATGTACACCATATGTACTACATTTGCCGCGATAAGTGTCGCTAATATCCAGCGCCTGCTGATATGCCTTCGAAACCAAGCGACAACAACTAAAACAACCAATGCGCCAAAGCATATCAGAGCACTTAAGAACGTCATATTCGACCGGGTCGAGTCTTAAATACCCTCCAAATATTTAGTAAATAAAAACTCTATTTTGTAGGGGTCACTCCGGCAGGGGCCATGGGTGAGACATCTCATCTATGTCATAAAACACTAAAAAGATAATTATTGGGGTTATTAAGTGTAAAAAAAATTTTTTTTCATAGAGTCATTTAGGGGCAGAAGGGGGGCGTAGGAAGAGGAAAATCAAAAAAGCTTAAAAATTGAATTTTTAAAGAATGTAGGCTTAAATAATGCAATTTGTTAAATATTTACACTATTTTTCCAATTAAAAAAAATTTTTTTTTTTTTTGATAGGGTCATTTAGGGGGCCAAAGGTGGGGAAGGGTAGGGTACAGGAAGATCAGAGAACATCTCCGCTTCGTTGTAAAACCATAAAAATATAATTTTTAAGGAATATTGGCTTAACTAATACAATTTGTTAAATATTCACACTGTTTTGCATATAATATCTTACGTCAACGCCCACTAAAGGGGCGGGGTCCAAAATATGGATTTTTCTGGTTTTCGGGCTGCCAGTTCAATGCTTTGAAACTTTTTTGAGATAAAATTACATCATTTGTCTAACAAAATCACAAAAAAATACTAAAAAATTATATTGTTTTTTTAGAGGTTCGACTAGTTCTTCTTAGGGGATTTTTCCCCCCGTCTGGTCCGATTCAGGCCATTTACGAACTTGACCTGTGCTATACTTCAAAATGTATTAATACCAAGTCTTATTATTGAAATTTGGTATGAATACATTTTGAAAGATAGCACAAGTCAAGTCAAGTTCATAAATGGGCTGAATCGGGCTGGGGGGAAAAAAGTTCTCCTCAGAAGAACTGAAGCAATTTCTAAAAAACCACATAATTTTAAAATTTTTTTTTGTAATTTGGCTAAGCAAATTTTTTTATTACAAAGAAGATTGAACTTGAAGCCATAAAATCATAAAAATCAATTTTTTGGATCCCCGCCCTTCTTAGTGGGCGTTGAAGTAACATATTACGTAGAAAAATAGTGTAAATATTTAACAAATTGTATTACTTAAGCCTAAATTCTTTAAAAATTAATTATATTTTTAGGGTTTTACGACGAAGCTGAGATATTCTCTGATCTTCCTCTATCCTACCCTACCCCACCTTTGGCCCCTAAATGACCCTATCAAAAAAAACTTTTTTTTTCTACCCTTAATTAAACCAAAAATTTGCATTTTAGTGTTTTTTTTTTTTTTTTAGGAGTAGGACCAGCACTCAGGAGATGACCCCTATATATGCAATGCATTGCGCTGGAACTGAAAACGAGGGGATAGTTTTGAGGGGACAGATTAGGAAAGATGAGACAGTTTTTTTGTAGCTATTTCAACTTTTTACTTTGCCGGCTAATTTTTGCCACAGGGCCGACGAAGGTGGGTGCTGTTACTCTGCTTTTAGTACATGATAGTGTCAGTCGCTGCCAATTATGTTCAGTGACCAGTGACTATGCCTTCATCACTGAAAACAGGCTGGCAACAAATAACACAATCACGCACTAATACTGATCAGAAGAATTCAACACAATATTTCATGACTCAGCGCGGGCTCGAACTCACGACCCTCCGCTTCATAGTCTCGTGTTCTACTACTTCAGCCAAAAATTCGATGTCTCTCTCCCCCACGGACTTTCCCGGAGTAATCCTGTATAGAGTTTTAAAATTGGGCACAGAAATGTCTTAAAGGAACTCTGAACCCAGCAGGCTAAACATTTTAAATTTATCTCAGTCTGTTTTTGTGTTCATTGATATAAAATATTAATACGTCAATTGCTTTTATACTGGCGGAAAGGTGCTTCAGCCGTGCCGCGTCCAACATATTGGAAACGACCGTATTAAAATAACTTTTTTTCCTCTGTTTATTTAAGCCAAATACCTTAAAAATATAAATTTTAATAAGAATAAATATACAGTTTTTATTTAATAAATATTTGAAGGGTATTTAAGAGTCGACCTGATCGAATATAACGTTTTTACTTGTTTTATATTAAAATTAATTTTATTCGAATAGTTTTAATTGATTAATATATTCGAATAATTACTGCGAATAATAATTTCGCAAATATTTTCAATGGTATATCTTTTCATAGTAAAATGAATTTTATTCGAACATATTTTTAATCGATTAATATTATTCGAATATTTTTAATCGATTAATATTATTCGAATATTTTTAATCGATTATATAATTCGAATATTTTTAATTGATTAATATTATTCGAATATAATGTTGTTTTTTGCTCTATTTCTTATTAAAATTTATTCGGCAAATACAAATTTGTGTATTAAATAAGAAAGTACCGATCGATGTATTCGAATGTAAATTAAAATAAGTAATTTCATTAATAAAAATTTCACAAAAAAATGATAATAAAAAAAAAGAAATATTAAAAAATTGTTGTAAGTAAAATATTCGCAATCACGGATAATATATGTATAGATAAAAAATAATTGCCATGAAATTATCTGTCAGATTATAATAAAAATATTTTATTCCAACGAAATCTGTCTCTCTATTTTAATTGCATTAAGTTCTTTTGTAGTTAAAATTTTTTTTCATATTTATAAATACTTTCTGGTAGATTTGAAAAAGTTTATTTTCAGAAAACTTTGCTCTAAAAATTTATTTTAAAATACATTTCAAACCCAAATTATTGTCCAAGACTACGTGAAATAGTATTTGTGTAAATAATTTTGTTAATAGGCACCCACTAGCAGCCTAATCAAATGAATTTTATAAAATTTATTTATGATTCTTGTGTCTAATTTTTTTTAAATTTATTTATATAATTTTATAAAATAATTTATTAATAAAATTTATTTTCTTCGTGCAACTTGCTGTACCCTTAGTTCGAAGAAATCTCTGCAACAGCAGCAGTAAATGATTCACTTGACTAAGAAACTAGGAAAGTAGCAGAATCTGCTGCCACGAAATATGGGTAAAGAAAAGACACTCCGGTGAAATCAATAGCAACATGCATGTGACTGGGAGTGGCCAAGGGCAGGCACATGAAGTTGCATGCAACTTCAGTCATCCTATCAGGTGTTCAGGAATAACAAAAAGAAAACTAGAAATAGAATTTAAATATTACGACACCAACATGTTCTTATTGCCAAACAGTAGTTACAAGAAAGTATTTAGGTGCCACAACGTCGTCGTTGCATTTGTTATAATTTTGGTTAATGTTGGCGAAAGGAACTCGTGTGTGTGTGTGCGCTAAATTATGAAGAACTTTAGAGAGATTGGAACGTTGAAGCAAAATATGAATGACACATTCAATAGTGCAACTGACAAAAATATTTGAATATGAATGGAGTGTCGATGTTAATGACTTGCATGCACGATCATGTTTCTTCACGTTTCTAAATATGATTGATATAATTATTGAGGAAGAAGCTCTTGAATATCCGAGCTAGAAAAATATAAATTCTATAAGAGCAAACAAAATATGTTTAAATCTATTGTATGGCCTTTTTATATATATCCCCATATTTTTTGGCTCCCGGTAAGCAGTTTAATAAGTGGTTGTTTGCAACTTTGAATTTCTTAAACACAAATTAGTTAATGTTAAATCAAATTGCCTATAGTTTTAACTGAAATCCTCACATATTTTTGCACAGCTATCGTTAAAAAAAATGTTTCGCTGGGAAGAGCTAAACATTTATAAAACTCACATATTATAAATATGTATGTGTGTGAGTGTGAGTGTGTGTGTGTATGTACAGGCATGTGAATGTTGTTTTTATGTAAGAACTTTTATAGAAATTCATAAAATATATAAATGACTTTTGTGTAATAAATTGTAATTAATATTGACAAACAAACATACAAACTCCTTCTTGTGCAACAGCGACAATAGCAGCAGCAAAACGAAACGTTGAGCAATAAAATATATTCGGGGAGGGGGAAAAACAGAGGTAAAATGTAAGAAATATATTTTTCAAATAAATACAAACAATTATTAAATATTGAGAAAGATACTAGACGACTGAGAAATACCCTGCAGCTGCAGACAGCCAATTAATCGATTAATCGCTTTGGACTTTCTCATTTAAATTATCAGGAATTATCTGCATCACACATGGCAATATATTCAGCAATTATACTGGCTTAAAAACGTTCTGGGATACTAAATCTTCAATATAGCGATTAAAAGTCTTAGGGTGCCAAATATCAAATTCTCTATTCTCTAATTTTACTTTACCGGTCCTCTCAATATTAAGCCCTGCTTTCCAGTTCCGGCGCTATGCACTACATATGCTGGGCTCATTCCCTGAGTGCTGGCCCGAATTTAAAAAAAATTCCTGCCACAGTATATTAGCGGCACCAACTAAAATAAATTTGAAGGAAAGACATTATAAAAATATCTACGCAATTAATTTTTTTTTTGGAAATAGTTATAGCAAGTGTTATTAATGAAATGATGAATCCTAAAATGTATGGTATTTGTCCGATCAACACATGATCCAATGCATAGCTTACGATTCAATACATTTTAATTAATTTTCAGTGGCGCCATCTATCGGAAATTAATTGAACCAACTTAGTAACCTCCGTCGGCCCATGCGCAACAACTTTGCTAAAGATCAGAGCATGATCAAATGCGCAGTTTACGATTTAATTAATTTTGAGTAATTTTCAGTGGCGCCATCTATCGGAAATTAATCGCACCAACTTAGAAACCTCCGTCGCCTCACGCGCAACAACTTTGCTGAAGATCATAAATGATCAAGTGCATAGCTTACGATTCAATACATTTTAATTAATTTTCAGTAGCGCCATCTATCGGAAATTAATTGCACCAACTTAGTAACCTCCGTCGGCTCATGCGCAACAACTTTGCTGAAGATCATAACATGATCAACTGCATATCTTACGATTCAATACATTTTGATTAATTTTCAGTGGCGCCATCTATCGGAAATTAATCGCACCAACTTAGAAACCTCCGTCCGCTCATGCGCAACAAATTTGCTAAAGATCATAACATGATCAAATGCATAGCTTACAATTAAATACATTTTAATTAATTTTCAGTGGCGCCATCTATCGGAAATTAATCGCACCAACGTAGAAACTTCCGTCGGCTCATGCGCAACAACTTTGCTAAAGATTATAACATGATCAAGTGCATAGCTTACGATGCAATACATATTAATTAATTTTCAGTGGCGCCATCTATCGGAAATTAATTGCATCAACTTAGAAACCTCTGTCGGCTCATGCGCAACAACTTTGCTAAAGATCATAGCATGATCAAATGCATAGTTTACGATTAAATACATTTTAATTAATTTTCAGTGACGCCATCTATCGGAAATTAATCGCACCAACTTAGAAACCTCTGTCGGCTCATGCGCACCAACTTTGCTAAAGATCATAACATGATCAAATGCATAGCTTACGATGCAATACATTTTAATTAATTTTCAGTGGCGCCATCTACCGGAAATTAATCGCACCAACTTAGAAACCTTCATCGGCTCATGCGCAACAACTTTGCGGAAGATCATAAATGATCAACTGCATAGCTTACGATTCAATACTTTTTAATTAATTTTCAGTGGCGCCATCTATCGGAAATTAATCGCACCAACTTGAAAACCTCTGTTGGCTCATGCGCAACAACTTTGCTAAAGATCATAACATGATCAAGTGCATAGCTTACGATTAAATACAAGCTAATTAATTTTCAGTGGCGCCATCTATCGGAAATTAATCGCACCAACTTAGAAACCTTCGTCGGCTTATGCGCAACAACTTTGCTGAAGATCATAACATGATCAAATGCATAGTTTAATATTCTATAAAGAACATACAGACATACAAACATTAATTTTTAAATATATAGATTTAAAAAGCCGTGAAAAAGTGCATTTGAACCCACTGTGCGACAAATGAAATTTTTGTAGTTGTTGGCCCACTGTGCATCGTATAATAATCATTAATGCGGTTTAAAAAATGCTTTTCTGTGCCAGGAATAAAAGAAGAGTCTGGTAAGATTCTTTTAAATGCCCTACAGACAAGTCATATGCAAAAAACGATATTAGGCTAACGTTGCTGCCATTGTACGCAAAACGACTTCTCGGCGGATAAATTTAGTCGTGCGCTCGTGGAATATCCTTCTATGCTTAATGCTCGTAGTTGTCAATGCATATGAAAATGTAAAATTACTTGTTTAGGCAAAACTGATCTTGTTTCTTATGATCATGTTTCATTATGCAGCTGATCTTGTGTTCATGTTTCAAGTTTCTTAGAACCAAATGGGATTTTATAGCAGCCATATAAATACGGGGACCTAAATAAGTCACACACACACATACACATATTTTAATAATTTCCAAATGTTTTGCTATGGATGGCAAAGGATAACGATCACTTTCTCAAATATCCCATTTTCGTGTAGCACAATGAAATAACATAATAAAATTGATGGTTTTATTAATATATTAAAAAATATATATTTAAAAGAATATAAAATCCTAGAAAAGCCATAAAATAAAATGTTTGTTTGCTGTGCTCGAATTGATCTACAATCGGTGATATGAACGTGTGTAGTCGTGCACGTGTGTGTTTAAACCAAGCGATACGTGCAACATTCGTTATGTGAAATGCCAGAAAGTGGGAACGAGTTCGTTCGCATGTTGTAAATTATTTTGAAAATATTTTGTTTTTCTTTAATTTCATAAATACTGCAGAAATCAATTAAATGATATTTAACAACAACAAAAACAATAACAATAGCAATAAGAAGAAAAACAACAACAGCAACAACAAAACACAAACAGCAAATATTCTATAATAATTTTGTTGTGTTCTTACCGACCACAGACGGACAGACGGACGGATCAGCAAGCAGTCAAATGATTGACTAAGCCAAGGAACAACACAAGGACTGTTCAAACCAACGACTGTCACTTTGTGTGTGTGTGTGTGTTTGTATATTGACCATAATAAACTCAACAATGCGAGAGAGACTTTGTTTAGTTTTTTATTTGTTTATTTATTTAACTTTTTTTTTTTACACAAAATACATACTTCTGTTTTTCTTTAGAGTTACAAATATTGAAAGAGTTCGATGTTCACGGATTCCCATCATCATCATCATCGTCGCCGTCGTCGTCGTCGTCGTGTTCTTCCTCATCATCCCAATACAAAGAATTGTATCTGTCGGCCGAACTGGGCAGTTGCGTCTTTCGTTGAAATGACTTTTATAAAAATACTGGCAAAGTTTTTTTGTATGACGTGCTGCATCTATGAGTTAATCTGTGCGTGTATGTGTGTGTGTGTGTGTGTTTCGAAAAGTACAACAAACGAATTATAAAAATGAATGGCAGTATTTTATTTTATTTTCATTTCTTTTATTTATGACTCGATGGAGATTCCCCTACACAAACTGTGTGGCATACGAATGCATCAATGCGGCCAGTCATGCAGTCAGTCACACAGTCAGTCACACAGCCAGTCACACAGCCAGTTACTAAAAGCGAAGAGCTCTCGTTTGTTATTTAGAGTTAAAACAACAATTTAGGGCCATTAAAGAGTGTGTGCGAGAGTCTTATTGATTTAAAGAAAGTTTCTTACAAAAAATAAAAAAAAATATTCCATCTTACGTTTATTTGTCTGACGGTCAGTGTTTGAACAAATTAAAGAAAAACGAATCCATTCATCGTCATAAACATCAATTTTTGTTTTGTTTTTGAGAATTATTTCCTACGCAGCTGCAATTTATAAACAAACGCACAAACACACACACGCACACACATACACTCTAACTTTACAGTGGGTCAATGTATGTTTTTTAAATTGGAAATTTTACTTAAATAAAAAGAAAAAAAATATGGAAAACGCTTGAGCTTAAAAACCATCCCTTCAACTTCCCGCCAATTTTAAACGCTAGAAATGGTTTTAATTTAATTTTAAAATTGTTATAACTCTCGAATGGATTAGCCGATTCCCATGTGGCAAGCGGTGATTGAAGTAGTTCTTCGTTACCTATAAAAGAGTCGAGAACACTAATTCATCTCATATATAATTTCGGACTGTTTTGAAAAACTCACTTTTTTGGAATTTTTCGTTCACGAAATCACGCGAACGATTTAACCGATTTTGAACCGGTTTCCATTGTCAAGAGCATATTAGTTATTGGAATCGATAAAAAAAGCCGTTTTAAAATTATTCTAAAAAAAAACATTTTTTAAATATTTTTTTTTTCAGTTGGTCCGAACCGGTTCCAATTCACTGGAAATTAATTTGAAAGAATGCTTTGAGATGCGACTAGTTTGTTTCGAACACTAATTGATCAGAATATATAATTTCAGGGTTTTCTTTAAAAAATCACTTTTTCGAAATTTTTCGTTCACGCAATCTCTTGAACGCATCAACCGATTTTAACGCGGTTGCTAGCGCTCGGCGTGATTTTCAATCGTCAAGAGCTGATTAGTTTTTACAATCGATCAGAAAATCCGTTTAAAAGTTATTGTAAAAAAAAAATCACTTTCAATATTTTTTACTTTCTGTTTGTGTGATATTTCTTGAAATCTACCGGTCCGAACCGGTTCACTGGCAATAAAAGTTTGAAAAACTCAACTACTTTGGTTCGGACAGTAATTGATTAGATATATAATTTCAGAATTTTCTTTAAAAAATTATTTTTTCTAATTGTTTCGTTCACGCAATCTCCTGAACGCATTAACCGTTTTTCACCCGATGGATAGCGCTCGATTATTAAGAGCCGATTAGTTTTGGGAATCGATCGGAGGCGACGTTTAAAAGTTATTCGAAAAAAACACTTTTGAAAATATATATCCAGTTTTTTTATATATTCGAAAATATACCGGTTCGAACCGGTTCAAATTCACACGAAATCTAAATTTGAAGAAATCCTTTCAAGTGGGACCAGTTTGATCGGACACGGTACAGCCGTTCAAAAATGATAAGCGGGTTACTTATACACACACACAGATATAAAGCCGGTTTCGCAGGAATAGCCAGGGAATCTTCCTAGGAACTCAAAATGACAAGATCTGGTGAAAACTGGATTCTTTTTCAAAACGGGGTAAATCCCACAACTTTCCACTTGTTTGAATACTTTCAATTTTCTTAGCGGAAATTTACAATTTTTTTGTAGCATAAGAATTTGTTATCAATTCACACGCTTTAGGCCCATAGTAATTTGACTGGGTTGCCTTTATTTTTTTCTTCAAAGGAAAAAGCTTATGAATCGTTATAAAAAATTATAAATTACAGCCAAGAAAACTACAACTACCACCAGCACCAAATCGAAACTATAATAAAAATATGCACAAGACAACAACAACAATATAAATAAAAAATATAATAAAAACAATCATAACAATGTATACATTTTATAAGTAGATCTTCTCTTCCCTCAGCCACCGTCTGCCCTCCACCGGCACGACTACGGGTATAATGGGTTTGTGCTTGTGCCCTTTCTTAGTAATTCTTTCTTATTAACGGGTGGCATTTTAGAGGTGCAAGAGAACACGTAATAGGTTTGTATATTTGGAATAAACCACAAAACTGATTTTATTTACTTTTTTGTTTTTTAACGCCCCGTCCGATATTTTGATCGAAATTCAGCAATCACGGCTGCCATCTCACGGATAATTTTTCTAATGTCCAAATATTCAATGTGAAGTGGAATATACTCGTTCAGCTGAGATGTCTAGAGGGTTAGCCATCTCACGTATTGTAAATTCCCGATCGACGAGTTTTGAGAGACCTGAATGTACAGTGTAACTTGTACTGGTACGAACTCAGTTAACCATTTTTTCTTCTTCTTGACCATTGATGGTGGCGAGTTCCCAAATTATTATTATTTTATTTTATTTTTTTTTATCTTGGACCAGCACTCAGGGGATGACCCCTATATATGCAATGCATTGCGCCGGAACTGAAAACGAGGGGATAGTATTGAGGGGACAGATTAGGAAAGTTGAGAAAATAGACAGTGGTTTTTGTAGCTATTTCCACCTTTTACTTCGCCGACTAATTTTTGCTACAGGGCCGATGGTTTCTGGCACGCCTTTTTTACGGAAAAATTTAGTTCTTCTATTTTTTGTTAAAAGTTCACGAAGTTGTTTGCTTTAAATGCCTGTCAAACATTAACTAAATGACCCAGGTTAGGTTAAAAAGTACTGCCCCGCGAAGGTAGCAACAAAACACTCGAAGGCCATAAAAGGCCCAGAGAACTACACCCAAGACAATCCTTACAAATGAAGCACTGGCTTCGGAGAACCACCCAAAACTTCTCATAAAAAACCTTATTTTTAGTTATTATTAATCAAAATATATTATTCAAATAGAAGCTAATTGAATTAATTTTATTCGAATAAAATAAATTCGAAAATGTATTGAACGACTTTTTTACACAATATTAAAACGTCAAATATAATTAGGAATTATTATTTTATCAAACGTCACTTTTACTTAACAATTGTTACTTAAAACATATTCGAATAAAAATTAATCGAATAAATATTAATGGAATATATTTTATCATGTCTTTCTAAATTTAAAACAAAAATTTCAAACAATTAGCATAAAAATCTAAATTGAAATTAATCGAATAAAAATTAATCGAATAAATTTTATTCAAATAAAAATTAATCGAATAAAAATTAATGGAATATATTTTATCGTCTTTCTGAATTTAAAACAAAAATTTCGAGCAATTAGCATAAAAATTTAAATTGAAATTAATCGAATAATAATTAATCGAATAAATTTTATTCGAATAAAAATTAATCGAATACAAATTAATGGAATATATTTTATCATGTCTTTCTAAATTTAAAACAAAAATTTCGAACAATTAGCATAAAAATCTAAATTGAAATTAATCGAATAAAAATTAATCGAACAAATTTTATTCGAATTAATATTAATCGCATATTATTATGGCTTTATGAATTTAAAGCAAAAATTTCGAACAATTAGCCCATAAATCTTAATTGAAATTAATCGAATAAATGTTATTCGAATAAAAAGTAATCGAATAAAATATATTCGTAAATTTAATTGTACGTTTATACGAATTGTGTTCAATCATTAACAGAAAGTGTTTTCGAAGAAACTAAATTTTTTCTTAGGTTATTCGAATAAAAATTAAGCGCATATTATTATGGCTTTATGAATTTAAAGCAAAAATTTCGAACAATTAGCCCATAAATCCTAATTGAAATTAATCGAAAAAATGTTATTCGGATAAAAATTAATCGAATAAAATATATTCGTAAATTTAATTGTACGTTTATACGAATTGGGTTCAATCATTAACAGAAAGTGTTTTCGAAGAAACTAAATTTTTTCTTAGGTTAGGTTAGGTTAGGTTAAAAAGGGCTGCCCGCAGATACCAAGAAAACACTCGGAGGCCATAAAGGCTCATTTTGATGACCAGAGGGTTACACTCTACACAATCCTTTCAAAACGAAGTACTGGTTCCTAAGAACCACCTAGAACTTTTCACAAAGCCCGCCAGGGCAGCCAGTGGTACATCCCTGAGTCAGTCTAGATCCCGCAGGGAATGAGAGTGTAGATGTCTAAGCCTACGCTCCTGCAGGGCAGGACAGTTACAGAGAAGAGCTGTACTGGCTCGTCTTCCTCCTCGTCGAAGTAGCCCGATTGCGCAGTGCCCGTCATGACTCTTTCTAGAAGTGCCAGCGATTTCTTCAGAAAAGTTACAAGCTGTCTAGTCCTAACGCTGCTAAGTGAGAGGCCATAGAGTTATGGATACCCTACAGGTGGTAATTGTTGTCCACCTAATTGTTGTCTTCCTCTCTGGTCACTCAATGGTGTTTAACAGCTCAACTGGGGGAATATCAATACCCCTACTTCAGAACATTTCATTCAAGGCACTCGTCCGCAAAAATTGCCCAACAGGATACAAATTAGACAAATTCTATTAATATGTAGGACGTTGAAGGCAACAGTATTGCATTTACAGCCACCGTGGAGGAAATGCAAAAAGATGGGCGGGCAGGTACCAAACATCCCTCGTATAAGCATAAAAATAATAGTCCTTTATCATTCATACCAAAATCGGTGACCAAAACTAATTGGTCTCAAGTCGTTTGATTCAAACATGAGCCATAGTGCGGCCTTAGTAAGTCTATGTTGCATTTATAAAGCAAGTGCTACTTTGGCTATTTTTAGTTAAAGAAAAAATCACCCTGTACGGCACACACACTCCCATAAACACATCCATCCATCGATTTAAGTACAAAATGTATATTATTTATTTTATTTATATATAATTTTTCTTGTACGAGTGTGTTTTTTTTTTTGTATTATTTTATTTTATATTTATGTTTATTGTATTTCATTTTTTTATATATTGCTCTTATTATTATTTTGTTTTTTGTTTTTTTTTCTGTTCAACTAAATTAAAGAATGTTTCATGCATTTGAGAGTCTCGCTGATCGGGTTTGTCTTCATTTAGTTGGAGTGTAATTTCTTTGATTCAGTTTTATTTTTTTTTTTGTTATTTTTATTATATAGTTTTTTATTTTATTGTTGCAGTTGTTATTGTGTTTTCTTCCTTTTATATTATTTAACATCATCATATATTACAAATGTTTCTTTTTCTTTGGTTTTTACGTCTTCTTGTTGTTGTTTCTGTTGCTACATTTATTTGTACCTTCTTGGTGTTTTTTCCGCTTTAAGTACAATTGAGCGGTAGTATTCACAACTCCTTTTTTGTGTGATTATGTGTGTGTGTGTGTGTGTGTGTGTGAATTGTATGCAATATTAATAATTTATTTCAAAGTTGCCAACTTTTTTGAGGTGCATGGAAAAGCATTTAAGCGTTAATTTTTTTAGTTATAAATTGCAAGAATTACAATTGTTAGAGGGAAGAAAATAAATAAAATCTCGGTAGGAAATTTTCAATATAGGCTACGAGTGCGACCGCCGTTGCGGGCTTGTGCCTATAGACAGGAGCCTTAAAAATAGTCTGAAGGCGTCAAATCGCACGATCTACATCCAACTATGAAATAAACTACTCACCGAACTCACCTCTCAATTGGTCCATTGCTTTGCGTGCCGTGTGAAATGTGGCTGGCACTGGTCACAAGTCCAGTCCTTCCACTTTGAACAAAAAAAATCGAATAACTGCTCGGTAGCGCTCGTTGTTCACAGTAAACCTTTAAGATCTTTGAAAAGTTATACGCCCTGCGTATAATCTATACGACACAAGGCAGGTTTCGGGATGCCTTGGCAGTTCTCTCAATGCTTATGGCTACTCTGCACATTAAATACGGTAACTTCGCTTGTTCACGTATCCTTGTAACCACAAATGATCGCGATGCTCTTTTTTCACCGCTCACGAATTTTGATAAAAAAAAGTGGTGTTCGTTTGTAAGTCGATTCAGGGTTAAATTATAGACCAAACTGTGAACATGTTTAACAGTAACATGTTACACAAAAACAGCTGAGCTGCCAAAAACAGCTGAGCTGCCAAAAACAGCTGAGCTGCCAAAGACCGTTGAGCTGCCAAAAACCGTTGAGCTGCCAAAAACTGCTGAGCTGCTAAAAACAGCTGAGCTGCCAAAAACAGTTGAGCTGCCAAAAACAGCTGATCTGCCAAAAACAGCTGAGCTGTCCAAAAACAGCTGAGCTGCCAAAAACAGCTAAGCTGCTAAAAACAGCTGAGCTGCCAAAAACAGCTGAGCTGCCAAAAACAGCTGAGCTGCCAAAAACAACTGAGTTGTCAAAAAGAAAATGGATAAAAAAATTACCAAAAAACAATGGAAACGGTATTGATCATAATAATGGAACTTCCCACACATACTTTCGAGCTTTGACAGTTACTAAAGCGACATCTGTCAAATTATTTGTCGTTAAATTAGTCTGCTTTACCAAATCAAAATTGATAGTCTGTTCTGGAAACATAAGGGCAGCTGCGCCCATTTATTCGCATTGTGGTGGAAAAATTATCGAAACGCAAGATCTACCCAAGACACCGCCGTTCTCCATGAAAGTGTGAAAACAGAATCCGATTTAGTCTATTTCACGTCGATCACAAGAATGCAGCCTCTCCCGAATTTTACGTCGGCATTTGGGCCGGCAGTCATATAAAATCCAACTGACGAAGGAATTGAATATAAACGGCCATAGAAAACGACGTGTAGGCTCTAGAGCAGTTGACCCTAATTTTCATCAAAATATCATTTTCAGAGAAAATGTGACCCATTTCTGGACGAATGGTTACGTGAACAAACAAAATTCTGGAAATTAGGACGATACAAATTCAATTGAGATCCCAAAGCGTGAAATGCATCCTGATAAAGTCACTGTTTGGTGGGGATTTTTGGGCTGGCAACGCCATTGGTGCAAAATTATTGGGGAATGACATTGGACGGGCCATCACTGTCAACGGCGAACGCAATAGGTCGATGATTAGCCATTTCTTTGGGACTGAATGGAATGATCTGCCAGCCAACGACATATGCCTTCAACAGGGCGTATATACTCGTACGTGGCACTCTTTTGCGGTAACTGGCGCTATTTTTGCGGTAATGTTTTATATTGACGTCCATATAAAAGGACGAACATAAATTAAAAATGTTAAACCTTCTGGGGTTAGAGTTCCTTTAAAACATTTCTGTGCCCAATTTTAGAACTCTATACCTAAGAGTCACTCCGGGGAGGGCCTCTGTCGGAAAAACTTAAAAATTACATTTTTGGGGTAATTAAGGAAATTTTATTCTTTTGATAGGGTCATTTGATAGGATAGGGCAGAGGAAGATCAGACAACATCTAAGCGTCGTCATGAAAGCTTGAAAAACTTAATTTTTTAGAATGACGGTTTGAGTAATAAAATTTCTTAAATATATTCACTATTTTTCTATATAATATGTTACTTCAACGCCCACTGAAGGGGGCGGGGTCCAAAAATGGACGTTACCATGTTTTCCACAAACCGACGGATGGATATGGCTAGATTGTCACAAAGTCCATGCCACATTGAATATTACCTCACGATTTGAGGGCATGGCCTTCTCGCGTGAAGGTGATATAAAGTGGCCACCGGGAGGGATTTCTTAAGTCGCATTGGTATGCGATGTAAGTCACAAACCGCAGCGTTCTTCAAAGCCAACTTAATCATGTCGTCGCTAAAATTCAGACTCATGGAAAATTACACAGAAATCAGTTGCACCCTTTAGTGGTTACGAATTTATCATCACGCCCCTGGGTTGAAAAAAAATTTTGCCGAAACTGCAAAATTTTTTTAAGTGCTTTAAAAACATCCACTGTATATTAAGAAAACGCTACAATGTGCCACTTAAGTCAGTGCGTTCACTAGAGCTGTTTTTTTTTTCGTTTTTTTAATTTTTTATTCGGAGTTGGTTGGAAATCTTCTGGTCGTTTGTTAGTTCTCAAAGATAAAAATATATTTTATTATATAAAATTCAGCCGTACAAACAAACGAACAAGGGCAAACAGTGTGCTGCAAAAGGCAATAAAATATTATTTTGCATTAATGGGAATGCACACACACACACAAACACACACTCGCTCCCCTGCACACGAATTCACATAAATAAGCAGAAATACCTTAAATGTACATAAATATTTATTTATGTGTATGTGTGCATGTGTGTTTATTTATTATATTTATTATTTTAATGATGAAATATGTTAAAATGTTCTTTTTATTTCTTTGTTGTTTGTGTATTCTGGGCCACAGATACCAAAAAACGGTTTTTTGGTGGAAACAATCACGTTTAACTAAATATTTGAGCAAAAATCTTGAGTACAAATTTTTTTTAAATTTGTCCATCACTTGGTATTTTTATAATAAAAAAAAAATGTTTAAATAGTGTCTTTAGGACGTGACAATATAAACAATTTTCGTTAATTATTGTTTTTTCTTTTTTTAATTTTAATTTTATTTGTTTGACTGGATTTCATATGGAGATTAAACATCTGCAGGGCATATGGAAAGCTTTTCCAGTGTAAACAAGATACTCTCATGATATAAATTTTTTTTTTTTTTTAATAATTTTTTTGCTGTTAATTTCCAAAAAAAAAAAAATAAACTTAATCGAAAAACTCAAAACGGTGTACGGCCAGTCACATATAAAAGAAATAAACAGTGAAGTTTTTAATTCAAAATGTCTGTGATTTTGAAGAAAATACACTGAACTGTAGAAGTTTAGAAAATTATTTAAAATAATAGACTTAATAGATATTTCAAGTGCCTCTTCAGGCACTGCAACGACTAGTAAAATAAATATTACATACATAAAGGTTGTTTTTATAAGAGCTTGCTGATTTGAAATTTAAATAAAACACATGCCAAATTATGAAATGTCCAAAACAATTTTTTACTTGGTAGATAATTTCTTGTCATTTAACATTTAAATATAATTTCGGGCATATCGCCACCACGACTATTTTGCACAAAGGTCATTCTGGAGGTCCAATTTTCGACCACCTTTTCAAGCATTTGAGGGCATATTTCAGCAATGACACGTCGAATACTGGTTTCCAAAGCGTCAATCGTTGCTGGTTTATCCATGTAAACCAATGATTTCAGGTATCCCCACAAAAAATAATCGAGTGGCGTCAAATCACACGAACGCGGAGGCCAATTCACCGGTCCATTTCTCGAAATAATGTTGTCGTTGAAATGTTCTTTCAATAAGTCCATTGTTTCGCCGGCAGTATGACAAGTGGCACCATCCTGTTGAAACCACATTTCGTTTACATCCATATCGTGAAGTTTTGGCACCAAAAATTCATTGATCATGATTCTGTATCGATTTCCATTCACGGTAACGCGCGTCGTCCTTCCTCATTTTTAAAGAAATAAGGACCGATGATTCCACCAGCCCATAGACCGCACCAAACAGTACATTTATCGGGATGCATTGGTAATTCTTGAACGGCGTGTGGATTATCTTGGCTCCAAATACGGCAATTTTGCTTGTTGACATCTCCATTCAACCAAAAATGCGCCTCAAAACTGAAGAGAATTTTGCGGTAAAAAAGCGGATAAACATTTTTAATTGAACACTGTTTTTGAAAATAAATTTGCACGATTTGGAAGCGTTGTTCTGGAGTTAACCTGTTCATGATGATTTGCCAAACAATACTGAGTAGAGACGTCACTTTAAACTGTCAAAACAGCTGTCAGACATCAGAGTGATTCGTATAAAAAAAACTTCATAAAAAACACCCTTTATATACGAGCCTTGTTCAAAAAAGAAGATGAATTTTTATATTTCCCAAAGTACCTACTGACATTCGAGTAGCTTTTATTTTCTACCCTTCAAAAAAGAATTTGTTATTCCGTGTGTAACGCAGCGTAATATCTCTTTAAGGCCCCATAAAGTATATAAATTCTTGATCAGTGATGAAATCTAAGACGATGTAGCCATGTCCGTCTGTGGAAGGGTCCGCCAAATAACTTTTTTTTTTGAAAATGCTATAAAAAAATCTACTGAATATTTTCTCAAATTTCTTGTTTTATTTGAAAGTACAATCCTTCCGGTTAATAATGGAAAATAATTTCATTCAAATGGCTGCCTCGGCTGGCCATGCAGTAGCCTACACGATCGGTCCAATTTTTAAGCACATTATCGATTGTGTGCAGCTGTATTTCACCAATGGCTTCACGAAAATTGTCCTTTAAAGCGTCAATTGTCTCTGGCCTGTCGGCGTAACACTTATCTTTGACGGCACCCCACAAATAATAGTCCAACGGTGTCAAATCGCAGCTCCGAGGTGGCCAAACGACATCAGCTATGCTGCTGATAATGCGATCTTTAAAAACAGGGCGCAAAACATCGAGTGTAGCTTCGGCTGTGTGGCACGTAGCGCCGTCCTGTTGAAACCAAATGTTGCCAATATCCTCCTCTTCAATTTTTGTGATCAAAAATTCGTTCAACATGGCCCGATAACGATCGCCATTGACTATGACGGCCACTGCTTGCTCATTTTCGAAGAAAAATGGCCCAATTATGCCTCTGGACCAAAATCCGCACCAAACAGTGACTCGTTTTGGGTGCGTCGGCTTTTCAATGTATGCGTGCGGGTTTTCTGTGCCCCAAATGCGACAATTTTGCTTGTTTACATACCCGCCAAGATCAAAATGAGCTTCATCTGAAAAGATGATTTTTTTTGGCAAAATCGGCATCTTCTGTAAGTCGATCGCAGGCCCACTTAGCGAAACGAAAACGCATTGGATGGTCAGTTGATTCGTTCAGCGGAAGGATAAAATTAATTATCTGTCAAATCAGACAAGAGCCAAGTGTTACCATTCACGAAATAAGCACTAGTTGCAAAAAAAACGTTAGATCAAACGTTAGAAAAAATTTAAAAAATTATGTGGTTTTTTAGAGGTTGGTTCAGTTCCTCTTAGGGCAACTTTTTGCCCTCCGGCCCGATTCAGCCCATTTACGAACTTGACTTGACTTGTGCTATCTTTCAAAATGTATTCATACCAAATTTCAATAATAAGACTTGGCATTAATACACTTTGTAGTATAGGACAGATCAAGTTCATAAATGGTCTGAATAGCACCAGAGGGGGAAAAAATCCCCTAAGATGAACTAGTCGAACCTCTAAAAAGCAACATAATTTTTTAGTTTTTTTTTTGTTGGTAGTTTTGTTAAGCAAATGATGTAATTTTATGTACGCCCTTTTTAAAACCATATGTCGTTGGGTGCGCAGATCAATCCATTCAGTCCCAAAAAAATGGCTAATCATAGACCTATAGCGGTCGCCGTTGACAGTGATGGCCTGGCCAATGTCGCTCCCCAATAATTTTGCGCCAATGGCGTTGCCAGCCCAAAAATCCACACTAAACAGTGACTTTTTTGGAATGCATTGCACGCTCTTGGATCTCATTTGAATTGGAAAATTTTGTTTGTTCACGTATCCGCTTGTCCAGAAATGAACCTCATCCCTAAAGATGATTTTTCGAATAGAACAACACCCATTTCGATAAAACAATTCTATTATTTGTACATGAATAAATGGCAACTAATTTGACAGATGCAGCTTCAACATAATGGAAGTTATTAAGTGTGACAGCTTAGAAATCCCTGTTGAATGATCCTACACAAAAGTGCGTCTCACATATTTTTGTGGTACCCTTTTAATTATTTTTCCCTTGAGCAATAATAAATAAGAAATTACGATTTGCAAGGTAATTCTGTGTAGATATGCAGAATATAAGTTATTACACAAAATATGTGAGAGAAAAATTTTTAAAAAGCGCTTTAAATTTACAAAAAAAAAGCAACAGCTAAATCTTTATATGTGTTTTCTTATTTTGTAATTATAAACACTCACGCTGATTGAGGGATAATTAGGCTGTTGTTTTAGGAAATCATGCCACGGAGGTTTTTTTTTGGAAAATTTTATAATTTTTATAAAATTCGAAAATTTTATAATTTTTATGAAATTCGCAAATTTTATGATTATTATAAAATTCAAAAATTTTATAATTTTTATAAAATTCGAAAATTTTATAATTTTTATAAAATTCGAAAATTTTATAATTTTTATAAAATTCGAAAATTTTAAAATTTTTATAAAATTCGAAAATTTTATAATTTTTATAAAATTCGAAAATTTTATAATTTTTATAAAATTCGAAAATTTTATAATATTTATAAAATTCGAAAATTTTATGATCTTTATAAAATTCGAAAATTTTATAATTTTTATAAAATTCGAAAATTTTATAATTTTTATAAAATTCGAAAATTTTATAATTTTTATAAAATTTTGCTGCCTAAAATGTTTGAAAAAATTGCTTTAAACTTCATAGTCAATGTTTTCAAATCTGAAAAAAAAAATCTTAAAATTTGCAATAAAAATTCTTTAGACACTTCCCCTGTATTTAAACATTTAGCAACAGCTAAATCTTTATGTGTTTTCTTATTTTGTAATTATAAACACTCACGCTGATTGAAGGATAATTAGGCTGTTGTTTTAGGAAATCATGCCACGGAGGTTTTTTTTTTGGAAAATTTTATAATTTTTATAAAATTCGAAAATTTTATAATTTCTATAAAATTCGAAAATTTTATAATTTTTATAAAATTCGAAAATTTTATAATTTTTATAAAATGTTGCTGCCTAAAATGTTCGAAAAAATTGCTTTGCACTTCATAGTCTATATTTTCAAATATGGAAAAAAATCTTAAAATTTTTAATAAAAATTCTTTAGGCCTTCCCCTGTATTTAAACAGGTCTACTATATAAATGCGTCCGTTTTCAGCAAAAAATTCTACATATTTTCAATAAATTTTCAAATTATAACTTTTGGAGACGGCAAAAAATTCAGCATTTTTTAAATCACTTTAAACAATTAATAACATAAATTCTTCTGGTTTCTTGACCTCTTTTTAATTATTATTGTATTTTGATATTTTTGTCTCTTTATTTAAATTAAATTTTTAATTTCAATATTTCCTCACTCCTGAAGAAGTCACACAAAGGAGTGACGAAATATTGAAATTAAAAATTAAAATAAAGAGACCTTAAGGTAGAAACACAACTGGGACGAACGACGAATTTCGTTCAGTACGACGAATTCGTTGGTAAAAATTCGCTCTATAAATTCGTCGTATGAAACACAATAACGACGAATAAATTGAAATAATGGACAAAAGAAATGTAAATTTTGTTAAAAACCTTTGTACTCCTCTGATGCCAAATTCTTTAGAAATTCAATAATTAGCCCACCGTGTCCACTTTTTTTCCAGAACAAATTCCTTTTTGTAATTATTTTCTGAAAACTTTTTCTGTAAATAAATTATTCTTTTCATTTAACAGCTGATGGGGTGACCATATGAAAAAGTAGGAAATAGGAAAAAAGAATATATTATAAAAAAAGTTCAAAATTAATAAAAAGTCGTCCGAATGATAAATTTTTGTGAATTTTTGAATGCATTTTTAGTATATACTGAAAATTTTCCTTCTAGATGCAACAATTCCGTAGTGAAATATGTTTTTCCACAAAAAAACCAGTTTCAGTATATGAAACCTGGGCACCTCATATTGATTTGTTCGTCGCTCGCTGACGAAACAATTAGAAATAAGTCTATTTCAACTTTCGCTGAGTATGACGAATTTCGACCAACGCCACGATTGTGTGCATTTTCATATACATCAATGTGTTTTATTTTTCGCGACCAAAAATTCGTCGTTCGTCGTAGTTGTGTTCCTAGCATTAAGCTTAAAAATATCAGAATACAATAACAATTAAATTAAAATTTTTTTATCACAAACTTGTTGGTAAAAGCAAAATGCTGCATAAGTTTTTGTTATAAAAAATATATTGCCCCACTGTGCAATGTGTTTTTTTTCTTTGCCATACAGATGATTTTATTTATATATTTTGCACACATCTGTGCCTTATAATCAGCTTTAGTTTCTTGGACCAATTTATTTTATTTATTTATTATTATTTCTTTTTATGTTACCAAAAGTCAGCAGAAATAATTTATGCCCATAAATCCACCGCACGAAAGCAATACAATGCGCCCAAAACGGTATGGCAAACTCTTAAGATTAAATGCAGCAACAAAAGCGTTTTCCTTTTTATGCTCGTGTGTGTGTGTGTGTGAGTGTGTGTCTGTGTGTTTGTGCCGATATATAATTATTTGGAATTCAAATAATTCGGATTTGGTGCAAATAAAATATACTTGAACATATTTTTATAAATACGATTACAATGTGTTGTTGTTGTTGTTGTTGCAGGCAAAAGAATGTAACGCAAAATTATAAATATATTTCCATGCACACACAAATACACAGCCACCGAAGCCTCTGTGGCAGCAACTGATTTAGTCCATAAACATTCCATGGAAATATTAATCAACTAATTCATGGCATATGCCCATTTAACAGGGGACACTGTGCGGCAAAGAATTGGATTTTATAAATTTTAATGCATTCAATTTCTTTTGTTATTCATCATTTTATTACAATAGGTTTTCATATTAAACAGCGAGTATTTAACATTTTGACACCCAGCAGAGAATTCGATGTTGTGCAACATATTTTTTTCTCGAACTTAAAATTTTAAGGGGACATGAAAAAGAAATGGCCGAAAATCGGTTATATAAAAAAAAACTCTATGAGAAATTTATCAGTCTTGTCTTATATGCCAATTTTTAATTTTTGAAAATTGAAAATTTTCAAAAAAGTGAGAAGTTACTGATTTTACCCCATTTTGAAAAAATCGTGTTTCCACCACATCTCGACGTTTTCAAATCCTAGGAAGCTATCCTGACTACCTTGAGGAGTCGTCACCATGCATACATATATATATATATATATATATATATATATATATATATATATATATATATATATATATACATATATATGCGTATGTGTGTGTATATGTGTGTGTGTATGTGTATGTGTGTGTAAGTAGGTGCACCACCTATAATTTTTGAACAACTGAAACTTATATGACCAAACTGACCGCGTTTGAAAGGATGCCTTCAGAATTACTTAGATTTCCGGTAAATTGGAACCGGTTCGAACCGGTATATTTTCAAAAATATATAAAAATCAATTTAACATTTTTTTCAAAAGTGTTTTTTTAGAATAACTTTTAAATGGCTCCTACGATCGATTCCCAAAACTAATCAGCTCTTGATAATCGAGCGCTGTAAACCGGGTCAAAATCGGTTGATGCGTTCGTAAGATTTCGTGAACGAAGAAATTGGAAAAAAACTTCTGAAATTATATCTGATCAATTATCAATCGCATTTTAAAGGGGTCTTTCAAACTTTAATTTCCAGTGAATTGGAACCGGTTCGAACCGGTATATTTTCCAAAAAATATATAAAAAACAATTTAAAATTTTTTTTAAAAATGTTTTTTTAGAATAACTTTTAAACGGCTCCTACGATCGGTTCCCAAAACTAATCAGCTGTTGATAATCGAGCGCTATAAACCGGTTCAAAATCGGTCGATGCGTTCGTAAGATTTCGTGAACGAAGAAATTCGAAAAAAACTTCTGAAATTATATCTGATCAGTTATCAATCGCATTTTAAAGGGGTCTTTCAAACTGTAATTTCCAGTGAATTGGAACCGGTTCGAACCGGTATAATTTCAAATATATATAAAAAACAATTTAACATTTTTTTCAAAAGTGTTTTTTTAGAATAACTTTTAAATGGCTCCTACGATCGATTCCCAAAACTAATCAGCTCTTGATAATCGAGCGCTATAAACCGGGTCAAAATCGGTTGATGCGTTCGTAAGATTTCGTGAACGAAGAAATTCGAAAAAAACTTCTGAAATTATATCTGATCAATTATCAATCGCATTTTAAAGGGGTCTTTCAAACTTTAATTTCCAGTGAATTGGAACCGCTTTGGACCGGTAGATTTCGAAAAATATTACACAACCGAAAAAAAAAATTTAAACGCTTTTTTTAGAATAACTTTCAAACGATTTTCCTGATTGATTCGAAAAACTAATCAGCACTTGACAATCAAATATCATGTCGGGTGCTATAAACCGGGTCAAAATCGGTTGATGCGTTTGTGAGATTTTGTCAACGAAAAAATTCGAAATGAGTGATTTTTTTAAGAAAAATCTGAAATTATATATCTGATCAATTAAGTGTTCGAACTCAGCTAGTCGCGTTTCACAGTCTTCTTTCAAACT
Source organism: Linnaemya tessellans (assembly GCA_951800035.1). NCBI lineage: Eukaryota > Metazoa > Arthropoda > Insecta > Diptera > Tachinidae > Linnaemya > Linnaemya tessellans. The sequence continues at coordinate 9,966,301 of OX637535.1, forward strand.
TCGATTTGCTGTGAACAAGAACCGATTCGAATATGTAGATTTCAAGAAATAAAAATAAAACTGAAAAAAAATTAAAAGGTATTTTTTTTAGAATATCTTTTTAACGGCTTCTCTGATCGATTTCAAAAATTAATTAGCTCTTGACAATCGAAATCGGTTTAAAGTCGGTTAACACGTTCGTGAGATTTTGTGATCGAAAAAATTGGAAAAAAAATAATTCTTTCAAAACCCTCCGAATTTATATATGAGAGCAATTAGTGTCCTCGATTCTTATGTGTATGGAAAACTACTTGAATCACCGCTTGCCACGTGGGAATCACCTGATGCATTCGAACGTTATAGAAAAATTAAAATTAAAATAACAGCATTTGTAACGGTAAAATTAGAGGGAAGTTGCAGGGATGGCCTTTAAGGTCAACGTCAGGGGCGGTGGCCCCTACAGTGAGTTGTTCCCAAACTAGAAACGAGGGCATACTATTGACAAGAAAGAGAGAGAAGAGGAAGGAGAAGATAGAGAATTTTTTTGTAACTAAAGGGTGTTTTTATAAGAGCTTGCTGATTTGAAATTTAAATAAAACACATGCCAAATTATGAAATGGCCAAAAAAAATTTTTTATTGGGTAGTTAATTTCTTGTCATTTAACATTTAAATATAATTTCGGGCATATGGCCACCACGACTATTTTGCGCAAAGGTCATTCTGGAGGTCCAATTTTCGACCACCTTTTCAAGCATTTGAGGGCGTATTTCAGCAATGACACGCTGAATACTGGTTTCCAAAGCGTCAATCGTTGCTGGTTTATCCAGGTAAACCAATGATTTCAGGTATCCCCACAAAAAATAATCGAGTGGCGTCAAATCACACGAACGCGGAGGCCTATTCACCGGTCCATTTCTCGAAATAATGTTGTCGTGGAAATGTTCTTTCAATAAGTCCATTGTTACGCCCGCAATATGGCAAGTGGCACCATCCTGTTGAAACCACATTTCGTTTACATCCATATCTTGAAGTTGTGGCACCAAAAATTCATTGATCATGATTCTGTATCGATTTCCATTCACAGTAACGCGTCGTCCTTCCTCATTTTTAAAGAAATAAGGACCGATGATTCCACCAGCCCATAGACCGCACCAAACAGTACATTTATCGGGATGCATTGGTAATTCTTGAACGGCGTGTGGATTATCTTTGCTCCAAATACGGCAATTTTGCTTGTTGACATCTCCATTCAACCAAAAATGCGCCTCATCACTGAAGAGAATTTTGCGGTGAAAAAGCGGATAAACATTTTTAATTGTTTAACTGTTTTTGAAAATAAATTTCCACGATTTGGAAGCGTTGTTCTGGAGTTAACCTGTTCATGATGACTTGCCAAACAATACTGAGTAGAGACGTCACTTTAAACTGTCAAAACAGCTGTCAGACAACAGAGTGATTCGTATAAAAAAAAAACTTCATAAGAAAACACCCTTTACTTTAACCTTCTTACTACGCCGCTTGATTTGTGCTACAGGGGTGGCGAAAGAGGATGCTATTACTCTCGTTCTGCGTACATGATAGTGGCAGTTACGATCACTGACCAGATCTATGGCTTCGCCAGTAAAACAGGCCGACAACAACTAACACAACCCTGCACTAAATGCTGATCACAAGAATTCAACGTCATATTCTTGACACTGAGCGCGGAGTCGTACTCGGGACTTTCGGTTTCATAGCCTCGTGTTAACTACTGCAGTGAACAGCATCCCTCTATACACATATTTATTTGCTGTCCCTTGAAAATAAACTTTTGAAGATCATTTAATTTTAGCATACGATTATAGTATCAAATAAACTATTCCTTTAAAACATCTCGTAAAATAAAATAAAAACATATTAATTAAGGAAAAACACTTTGGCTATTAGGCACACAAGTGCTTTAACAAACACACACACACACTCATGTGCACACGGGCAGCATACCCGTGTCAGTGGGCAGACAGACATGTTGCACATATAAATTTAATATTTTCACATTAAAATTATTATAATTTAGCATCGAGAGGCAAGAGATTTTTCAGCCAGAAACAATACGAGTATCTCACGTGCAAAACTACTTACTGTCTTAGAAATCAGTAACAAAAGCAATTGCAATTGCAATTGAAGGAAAGGAAAGGAAGCCAACAATCCACTTAACCCAAACGACAAAAGTCATTACACTCGACACTTGATTTTGTCGGTCGGTGCTTTAGTTATTTGGCTTCGTTTCGTTTGTTTTGTGAACTCGGGCTGGTGTTTGTTTGAGTGAGGGTGTTACTGGCAACCAAGTGAACATTTGGTTGAGCGGGGGAAAAAATACTAAAAAAATATATATATATAAAAAACGCTTGTATTTAAAGGCCATCCCTGAAACTTGCCGCTAATTTTAATCGCTAAAAATTATATTATTTTAATTTTAAAAGTGCTATAATTCTCGCATGCTTCTGCCGATTTTCATGTGGCAAGCGTTGCTTGACGTAGTTCTTCGTTACCTATAAAAGCATCGAGGATATTAATTCATCACATAATTTCAAAGTGTTTTGAAAAATTCACGTCTTTCGCTACACGTGGATTTCGATGCTCAAGGGGCTGATTAGTTTTTGGAGTCCAGCCGAAATGTCGTTTAAAAGTTATGCTTTAAACACATTCAAGTCAGCAGGCTACACGAACACACGACTACAAAAGCCGTTGGCTACAATCGACGCCTCGTAGTCAGCTACTTAATTATTTTTGTGACGGCAGCTACATCGGCAACATCTCAAAGTGGCAGTGGTGCCACTTTCATATATAAAAAAGCGCCTATTCTAAATCTATTTGTAGAAAGAAACAAAACTAATAATAAAAGCACTTTATTTGTTTATAGCTCTTTATTGTTTCTGCATTTGTAATAAATACATTTTGAAGTCTTCTTTATTTTTTTGTTACGGCACTATGAAAATGAGTTTATGCGTTAATTCATATGTGGCCTCACTAACGTTTTTTATCGATAACGGCTATTAAAAGTACACAAAATGAGAGTATTCAAAATAATGGAATTTTGCAAAATTTCAAAATATAATAATACTTCCAAAATGTGAATAAATTTGAAAAATATGTCTAACAATAGCAAGACATATTAAATTGAATTAAGATTCTATAGGCTAATTGTTCGAAATGTTTAATTTAAATCTCAGAAAGACATGATAAATATTCCAAGGCTCATAGGCAAGTCAACATCAGTTTTTGTTATTCAACTTACACAGCAGAGCAGAACAGCTGTTTTCGAAAGACGCAACCCTTTCATCATCAGTGCTCATGTGTATTGTGTTTGTCACCACTTATTAGGTGGCTTAGTTGAATGTGATAACAGTTCCTATTTACACAAATTTTATTGTGAAAAAGAATACGAGAACTGTATCAAGCTGATGTTAACATGTTATTGTTATAATACCCGTGTTACCGTTTGATTATTTTTCTTCATGTCCCATTGAATATTTATCATGTCTTTCTGAGATTTAAATTAAAAATTTCGAACAATTAGCCTATAGAATCTTAATTCAATTTAATATAGCAATATAAAATGTTCGTTAAAATTCTTACTACATATAATTTAATTTAATTTGAATAATGTTGAATATGTTCCGAATATGTGTTAATTTGAGAGTAAAAACCTATAAACAAAAATTACAAAATAATTTTTATTCTTAAAAGGGGCTATTACATTTATTATTTTCAACAATTTTCATATTCTTGACTAGATTAAAAAAAATTTTTAAGCGCTTATTTATTGAAGACTTTTCATTGTATTGTTTATTGTCGCCTATGAAAATAGAAATTAGTTTAATTTGACTACAACCACAAAAGTAGCACGGACAACAACCTTGTCGTGTAGTCGCGAAAATATTCACTCCCATATAAACACATTAGACTTGTGTCCAACTAGCTCATTCGCTCAGTTTTGACAAGAACCTCCGATCAAACCCATTTAAATTACATAGGTTTGATCAGAGGTTCTTGTCAAAACTGAGCGAATGAGCTAGTTGGACACAAGTCTAAAACACATGTATTCTATTTTTGACAGGTTGTAGTTCGTGGCCTGCTGTTTTGAATGTGTTTAATGCTTTATTCTAAAGAAAAAACGCTTTTAATTTTTTTTTTCACTTTCTGTGATAGTTCTCGAAATCTACCGGTGCGAACAGGTTACAATTCACTGCAAACCAAATTTTGAAAAAACCCTTTGAAATGCGATCCGCTTTTTTCCCAACACTAGTTGATCACATATATAATTTCGGAGTTTTCTCTAAAAAAAATCACCTTTTTCGAAATTCTCCTTCACGAAATTTCCCGAACGCATCAACCGATTTTGAACCCGTCGATAGGCGTGGTTTTTGATTGTTAAGAGCCGATTTGGGAATCGATGGTAGAAGTGTTTAAAAGATATTCTTAAAAAAAAATCACTTGAAAAAACATGCAGTTTTTTTTATATATTTGAAAATATACCGGTCCAACCCGATTCCAATTCACAGGAAGTCGAGGTTTGAAACAAGTCTTTGAAACGCGACTACTTTGGTTCGAACACTTAATGGATCACATAGTATATAATTTCAGAGTTTTCTTTAAAAAATCTCTTATTTCGAATTTTTTCGCATCAACCGATTTTGACCCGGTTGATAGCGCCCGACGCTGATTTTTGATTGTCAAGTGCTGATTAGTTTTTTGCAATCAATCGGCAAAGTCGTTTGTAAGTTATTCCAAAAAAAAGATCAGTTTTTCTAATATATCCAAAAATGTTCCGATTCGAACCGGTTCCAATTCACAGTAATTCTAAATTTGAAGGAATCCATTGAAACGCGGCTAGTTTGATTGGATTCAGTTCAGCCGTTCAAAAGTAATAGGCGGGTCACATACTTACACATACACACACATATACACACATACACACACATGTATACACACATACAGACAGACATAGTAACGGCTTCTCAGGAGTAGTCAGGAAAACTGCCTAGCAACTCAAAACGTCGAGATCTGCTGAAAATTCAATTTTTTTCAAAACGAGGTAAAACCAGTAACTCCACTTTTTTGAAAATTTTCAATTTTCTTAGCGGGAAGTTAAAAAATAATAAAATTCCAGTTTGAAGATGAGAATTATTTGAAATTGTTGCTATAATTTACAGCAACAACAGGTCGTCTTTTATAGAGAGTTGCGTCTGTATTTGAAAAATATTCCCCCTTATTCTGTAACTATTTGTCAATGTCACCTCAAGACAACGTCAAAATTATGACATCTACAAATTCTTTTTTCTCGGTATTTAATTACTTTTAACAGACACTTATTATACTCGAGGCCTTAGGGACAAGTCCGAGGCAGTCAGCAGGAATCAGTTGCTGCGCACAACGAAGATGTAACGACATTAGTTTTCATATCGTATTGACGTGATGTTGACAAATAGTTACAGAATAAGGGGAATTGATCGCTGGGTTAGTGATTGTTTTTTAATATATAAACATATTAGAACCGTTATTAGTGTCAGTGTGTAAATGTGCTTGCCTTTCTGTGTGTGTTTGTGTGTGTGTGTGTATGATAAGTGTTGTTCTTGAAGGTTGTGTATTTTCCTTCATCTCAATATAATTTCTCAATTTCTTCCCTTAAAGATGTTTGACATTTTAGTTGTGCGCATAATGAATGGCTGAATGTCTTGCTAATATATTTCGCATGATGCCGGTAATATTTTGTAATGAAGTGTTCCTTCATATTAAATAAATCGATAGATACTCTCTCTATTGGCTTAAGAAGAAAATCTTTTAGTTTAATTTCAAATCGCCAGATATATTTGAATTAAAATATTTATCAAATGCTTAACAAGTTTGTGTGCAAAATAATTAGATTTTGAGCAGCTGCACCATTGATTTGTAAGACAAATTTGAAATAGGTATTCTGAAAAATTTGAATGTTTTTTGTTTAAGGCGAAATGCGTATGAAAAATAATAGAAGAACAATAAATTTTGTTGCAAAATATTACCAGAGAAATGAAGGCATAAGGTAAATATGAAGAAATAATGAAAATTTTTTTATTAATAAATTTCTGTTTTTATTAATAAATTTCTGGACAAAACAGTCCCCATGATGTTCTGTCACCCTGTAATCTACAATAAAAGACATTTCTTCAATGCTGTTGCGGACTTTGTAAACAGTAGGCTGCTGTCTTCTACCGAATTTTTTTCCCTCTGGGCCGTTTCAGCCCATTTGCGAGCTTGACCCGTGCTATCCTTCAGAATATATCTATAATAAATTTCAAGAGTGTGATTCTTTCCGTTTGGACTGTATCGTCCTTTCCACAAACGGACTGACAGACGGATGGTCGTGGCTACATCGTCTAAGATTTCATCAGTGATCAAGAATATATGGTTTCTTAGAGGGATATACTCTGCAATTCTTTTTTGGACGATATAAAAAAAACACACAAAAAAGTAGTTTAAAACTTATTTTCATAGCTTCCCCTAAAAGTATGCTGTGCATTGATTGCTCCGGAACTAGAGGAGAGAAGATAATATTGAAAGGACAGATTAAGATCGATGAGGAGATTTTTTTGTAGATACAGGGCCGACGAAAGAGAGTACTGTTCCCCTGAGTTTAATACATAAGGCTGCCAGTTATTTCATGCTATGCCTTCGTTACTGAAACAGGGCGTAAACAACCAATTCAACCATGCACTAATGCTGATCGGACGAATTCAACTCCATATTCATGAATGAGTGCGGGGTCGAACCCGACATATTCGACATCTTAGCCTTCAGGCTATAGCACTTTCAAACTTAACGATGCGTTCAAACACGTTCAAACGCACTGAAGTGAAAGTTTATTTTCCGTTCACTTATGAGTCACGGCAATTATTTGAGCTCTGTTCACTGTATTCTTCTTCTTCTTCTTCTGAAGAGATTAAGTTGCATAGGAAATGACTTTCGGTCATTACATGAAATTTGGCTTTAAACTAAACGGTTTCGGGATTGTATTATATTCACAATTTTATATTTGACAGAGAGAGATAGAAATGTATATCATGCATATTCACGCACTAAAGTTGGCATAATGTCGAAACCGGTCTGTTCAAAAAAAAATAAAAAAAAAAAAATTAAAAAAAAAAATAAAAATTACTTGAGATGACCCCAAATCAGCCTCTGTAAAAAAATAAAAATAAAAAAAATATTTCAATTGTTTTGCTTTTTTAAACTCTTTTCGGAGTAGCATAGATTTCAGGAAGACGTCAATTTATAAACTCTTTTAAAATTTAAAATTTGATTCGTTTTACGAAATAACTGACTTGAAGCACTGAATACGGGCACTTTGCCGAAACTGGTCTTTTTTATAACCAAATTAATATGAGGTGACTGAGAATCATTAGCAATTCTCTTTCATTTCTCTAGGCGAAAATCTACTAAAAAAATAAAAGCAGATTAACTTATCATGTTCGTTCGTGAATATCCCAAGGTCTTATGTACTATATTGTGCTCCTACGTCTTGCTATAAGAGCGTGAGTGAAAAATGGTTCATTTTTGAGTAAAATATTTTTATATGAAAATTTTATAAAATTTTTTTTAATGAAAATTTTATAAAATTTTTTATATGAAAATTTTATAAAAATTTTTTAATGAAAATTTTATAAAATTTTTTCATATGAAAGTTTTATAAAACTTTTTCATATGAAAATTTTATAAAATTTTTTTAAGCGCTTATGGATTGTGCTCCTACGTCTTGGTATATGAGAGTGAGTGAAAAATTGTTTATTTTCGAGTCAAATATTTTTATATGAAAATTTTATAAAAAATTTGTATATGAAAATTTTATAAAATTGTTCTATATGAAAATTTTATAAACTTTTTGTAATGAAAATTTTATAAAACTTTTTTATATGAAAATTTTATAAAAATTTTTTATATGAAAATTTTATAAAATTTTTTTATATGAAAATTTTATAAATTTTTTTTATATGAAAATTTTATAAAATATATTTCTATGAAAATTTTATAAGAATTTTTTATATGAAAATTTTATAAAAACTTTTTGTATGAAAATTTTATAAAATTGTGTTATATGAAAATTTTATAAAAATTTTTTATATGAAAATTTTATAAAAATTTTTTATATGAAAATTTTATAAAAAATTTTTATATGAAAATTTCATAAAATTTTTTATCTATGTGAAAATTTTATAAAATATTTCTATATGAAAATTTTATAAAATTTTTTTAATGAAAATTTTATAAAAAATTTTTATAAGAAAATTTTATAAAATATTTTTATATGAAAATTTTATAAAATTTTTTTATATAAAATTTTTATAAAATATTATTCTATGAAAATTTTATAAAAATTTTTTATATGAAAATTTTATAAAATATTCTATGAAAATTTTATAAAAATTTTTTATATGAAAATTTTATAAAATTTTGTTATATCAAAATTTTATAAACATTTTTTATAAGAAAATTTTATAAAAAATTTTTATAAGAAAATTTTATAAAATATTTTTATATGAAAATTTTATAAAATTTTTTTATATGAAAATTTTATAAAATATTATTCTATGAAAATTTTATAAAAATTTTTTATATGGAAATTGTGAAAAATTTAAAATTGTTCATTTTTGAGTAAAATATTTTTATATGAAAATTTTATAAGATATTTTTTTTATATAAATTTTATAAATTTCTTTTATATGAAAATTTTATAAATTTTTTTTATTGAAAATTTTATAAAATTTTTTTATATGAACATTTTATAAAATCTTTTTATAAAAATAATTTTTATATAAAAATTGTATCAAATATTTTTATACAAAAATTATATCAAATATTTTTATACGAAAATGATGCATATCTGATCTGGCATGAATAAATGATCGTCACATGCGAGTATATGATATGAGAGTTAAATGTGGCCCGTGAGTATTCATTCATAAATGAGCATCGGCATTCTTGCTCGATTCCAGCTCCAATGAATTTATTTCTTTGCAATATGTTGTTTATAAATTTTTTTTATTATCTAAATTGTTATTTAAATTTTATTTCCTCATATACAACAGATTTTCTGGAAATCAAAACTCATGGTATTGAGATTTTTTTTATTTAGTTTAAACAGAAATATAATTTATTTACTAGTCTGCCAGTTGCCCAGCGTTGCAACGAACTATAGAATTTTATACGAGTTTAAGTAATATTTTATATAAATTTTTGTTTGTACATATTTTGTTGTTTTTTTTTATAAATTAAAGCATCATTATAAATAAGAGAGAAGGTATTTGGAAGAAGGAACAGTAAAACTTAAATATTGACAGATGAATTTTATTCTTTGAGCGTGCGTTTGTGTGTAAACACAATAATAAATATGAACATTTAAAAATACACAAAAACGCTCAAACACACACACACATACACATAATACACAGGCAGAGCCTCGTATAAACTAATGAAGGAACATCAGTAAAACCGATGCAGCCGACTACACACAACAGCATTCATTTATGAGAATTAAATGTAAAAGAATCAATTTATAGTATTTGCTTGTGAATGACTGAGTGTTTGGAGGCTTGTGTGAGATAGTGTGAGTGTGAGTGTGTGTGTGTTTTTGTCTTGTACTTTTAATATATTTTTTTTCTTTTTTATAAATTTTAAATGCAGATAAAAAGAGATAAGTGTCAGGTCGTTTGGTCGATTTGGTTGTCAGAATGCCTGTTTTCATGCACATTTTTGTATGCACAGAAGTATGGCTGTGTGTGTGTGTGTGTGTTTGTGTGCGTGCATTAATGTATGAATTCGTGTGTTGGTAGGCAGTTTAAGCAGAGAGGGATTTATACACCGCATGTCTTTTAGGTTTTGATTAATTGCATTTTTATATTGGTTGTGTTATTTTCTGTTAACAATATTAATGCATCTACATTTTTATAATAAATAAGTTTTAAAAATACCAACATATAATAAATATTATTGTTATATATTTATTTTCGTTATTTATTTCTTATTTCCCTCATTTTTTTTCGGTCTGTCTTTAGCAGTTCAGTGAACCAGCTTAAGATTTGTTATTCAGTTTTACAATTCATTTTGTTTGTTTGATTGTTTGTTTGTTTTGTAAAATATTTTAACACAAAAAATGCTACTTTGAAGGTAGAAATATTTTTGAGGCAGCCGCATAAAGCTGCTGCATTGGCAATATATTTTAATAAATATCTCTTTATTGCTAGTGGTCAACTTAATGTTCGGCACATGCGTCAAAGTGATTGCAATAACAAAAAAAAATGAAAGAAAAATTACGAATTAAATAAAACACGCCAACATTAAAGCAAAACAGCTTAAGTCTAAATGTAATAGCGCCGATCGTGAAAAATATGTTGGATCGCCAACTTGTTTTCTTTTTTTTTTTAATATATAAAAGTAAAAGCATCAAGTCTGTGGAAGTGGTAGTGGCATGACTCAACAGTGTCAATAAAAATGACATGTTGCACAGAATCGTCGTCTGTGCAGCTTGTTTAACAAATTATAGTGTCTGCAGTGGAAGAAGTGACTGAGTGTCACCGGGAAATGTTTGATCACAAAATGTGTATGTCCGTGTGCGTGTGCGCACGCATGCATGTACATCTGCAGGTTTATTTAGAATGTCTGCAAAGCAATAAATCGGCTTAAAGTTTAAAATTAAGATAAAACAATTTTTATTAGGCTAAAGTTCGAAGCACTTTATATCGACGGCATTGAACAGAAGACAATCTCAAGTTATTCGATTTTATCGACAACTCTTTTTTGCACTTTTTTTTGTAAGTAAATTTTATTCAATAAGAAATTTGTTATTACAAAAGAAGTAGGTACTTTGGATGAATTCAATTAGTAGTTAAAGGAATACGAGAATTATAGGCAACTGCAAAGTAAACATAATTTCTTAATCGATCGATAATTTAAAGCTTATGAATTTGCAGAGTTGAGTTGTCAGATGGAAATCTTCAGACGATGAAAGTGTTAATCTGTCATTTTGAAGTTAATGTTAAAATCACAAAAAAATAAACAGGATCAATATTAAATACACAAGGACATGTTTAATATCTGCTTTTTCATAGGACTACACCTCATGTCATGCGTTATTGTTCCACTAGAGAAAGCAGTCGATAGCACAAGTGGAGAAGAAAGAACTTTAATGAAAAGTTAATTGAAAAGTCTTTTAAAATTCAATTAAAATTTTATTAGTTTTTGTACCTTCCAAAAAAGATGTGGAGGAAATATTCACTTTGTCATTCCGTATGTAACGCAGCGAAATATCCCTCTAAGACCCCATAAATTATATATATTCTTGATCAGTGCTAAAGTCTAAGACGATCTAGCCATATCCGTCCGCCCGTTTGTGGAAATTACGACCCAGTCCAAACTAAAAGACCCCAATCCCTTGAAATTTGTTATAGATAAATTTTGAAGGACAGCACAAGTCAAGTTCGTAAATGGGAAAAATGTTCCCCTAAGAAGAAGTAAATCAACCTCTAAAAAACAATATAATTTAAAAATTTCTTTTTGTTTAGCAAACGATATATTTTTATTTCAAAGAAGGTCCAAGGCGTTGAACTTGAAGCTAGAAAATCAAAAAAATCCATTTTTGGACCCCGCCTCCCCTTAAATTTCAAAGATTGTATGACGAAGCTGAGACGTTCTCTAATCTTCCTCTGCCCTACCGTTTCCCCTAAATATTTGGAGGATATTTAAGAGTCGACATGGTCGAATATAACGTTCTTACTTGTTGTAAATACCAAGGATAGAGCGAGAGAGAGAGAGAGAGGGGGAGGAGGAGCGAGACTTTTTAGTAGCCAAATATTAATTTCTTATTATTTCACTTCGACTGTTTTTGCTACAATATGAATAAAAAAGTGTTCTTCAAAATATTTATGGGGTCTTAGAGTGATATTTCGCTGCGTTACACACGGAATGACAATTCTTTATTGGAGGGTATAAAAAATATGTTTTGGAAATAATTCTGAAAATACATTTGATGATTTAAATTATTATAATATTCCGCTCTTAACAAAAATAATTTGAATTTAATAATAAAATAAATGATTTAATAATAAAATAAATGATTTGCAGATTGCAGATTTGAAATTGAGTCCCATAGAAATAGTCTTATTTGAACAATAAAATGTTAAATATTCTTTGTCGGAAGCTAAAAAATATAATAAAAAATTGAGATAAATAAATCCTTCTTAAAGAAAATCATTCGATCCAGGACAAAATTTTTTTTGTGGTGATCGAAAAACTAGACTAGAGGTTCCAAGTCTACGTTGACGTATAAAACAAAACAAAACAAAAAAAAAATTGGCGGTTCACAGTTCGTAAGCGGAGGTCCACGGAAATATATCTGCTTTCGATAGAGTAGAAAATTTGGGTTGGGTAATAGCGTTTTCACACTGAAAGTTAAAACCCGGCTTTAGCGTTAAAACCATAAACAGCTGATTTTGCGTTCACACTGCAAATTGTGGTTTTAAACTGCAGGCTCTATAATAAATTTCTTCAAAATAAATTAAATCACCCTTAGAAACGTGCGAATTTCTAGCTGTACTTGTTCTCTATTTTTTCAAACACTTAATTGACAAACTGTACAACAGAAGTTTTTGTTGGCAGGAAAAAAGAAACAGTTTTAAAATGAGTTCTAAAAAAGAAATTATTTTACATTTTGTGAATGAATATTTTAAAATTATGGAACAAAGTGCGAAAATTTTATAAAATTTTTTTTTATGAAAACTTTATAAAATTTTTTTATATGAAAATTTTATAAAAATTTTTTGTGCGAAAATTTTATAAAATTTTTTTATATGAAAATTTTATAAAATTTTTTTATATGAAAATTTTATAAAATTTTTTTATATGAAAATTTTATAAAATTGTTTCATAAAATATTTTTATATAAAAATTGTATCAAATATTTTTATACGAAAATTACATCAAATAGTTTTATATGAAAATGATTCATATCTGATCTGGCATGAATAAACGATCGTCACATGCGAGTATATGATATGAGAGTTAAATGTGGCCCGTGAGTATTCATTCATAAATGAGCATCGGCATTCATGCTCGATTCCAGCTCCAATGAATTTATTTCTTTGTAATATGTTGTTTATAAATTTTTTTATTATCTAAATTGTTATTTAAATTTTATTTCCTCATATGCAACAGATTTTCTGAAAGTCAAAACTCATGTTATTGAGATTTTTGTTATTTAGTTTAAACAGAAATATAATTTATTTACTAGTCTGCCAGTTGCCCAGCGATGCAACGAACTATAGAATTTTATTTTATAACAAAGTGCAGAACTTCTTGCAAATCAAGTTGTTATATGTAAAATAAGTAAGCGGATTCTGAAAGAAAAAATGCGCTTGTGTAAAACATAAACAATATCAGCTGTTGCCAATATACATATAACTTGGCAGCACTCAATTTAGCACAGCCAACAACAAGGTTGCATTTCATAAAACCTTCTCAAAATCAATTCGAAAGTGTTTCTAAGTTGGTTTTAACAAAATCATTTTGCATGGTAAAACCAGGTTTTAACACCTGGTTTAAATGTTAAAACCGGAATTTATTAAAATCATGTCAGTGTGGAAACACTATAAAAATTCCCAAAAATTATCCTGGACTGTAGGAAATTTGGGAGAATGCCTTTGGTAGCGTTTCTCTGGTCATATCTAGTGGAAAAAAGTTTTAGTGTAGTTAAAACAAAAAAAAAAAAAAAAAAAACAGCACCAGATGGATAACATACAACGGACTTGCGGTCATTCCTAGCAAAACTGCAGAAAATTAATAACCCACCATCACTGCATTAGGCACATTCCTCGCCTTGAAATTATTACCAACTATTTTGTGCAATTTTCCTAATGGAGAGTTTTTTTAATGAAATAAATGAGAATTCCTTCGTACCATGTGCCATGAGTAGATAAAAAAAAGTGGTTGGAAGAGCTCGTTTGATAGGCCAACTCTACGTTTTGCTATCCACTCACGGCACAATCACTTAATTATTTAACCAGTTAAATCTGAAAATTAATCTATGAGAAAATTCTGTCTGGCACCCTCTGCCCAAGACTTTACGACCACCCCTAAACTATTATAATCTGCAGAATACAATCTCCAGAATTTTTGGGAGAGAATAGAAGTTGCTAACTTGTTTTTCATGCGGGGGCATGTTGCATACTTAACGATTTAACTTTGGATTTTGGATTCTTGGGAAAACACTTTCCCAAAGAAGATGAATACAATACAGTTTCGAAAGGGATTTCTTAAATATTTCTTATTGCACTCACCCGTTCCTCTTCTCGTATCATTTCGGCTATTCCCGGTTTAATTTCCAGATCATCTACCAGCGAAGATGAGTGGTGCGGTGGCGCTGTAGGCAGTGGAGGACCTGAGGACGAATGTGGCCTCATACCCATGGCAGCCGCTGAACCGATATCCATTTGTGCTGCTGCTGCCATGGCGGCAGCTTGAGCTGGACCTAAGGGAAATCGGTGAGAGTCGGCAGCCATTTGGCTGGCCTCCAAGCGACTACTGACCGCTGTATGACTCAGACTGGCCGGAGACGGAGTCAGCGGTCGGCTTAAAATGCTGGACGGGTGCGTTGATGTTACAGACGAGGCAGGTGATGATCGGTGAGACTGATGCGGCTGATGGGTATGATGATGTGAGATCTGCAAATGAGGTGTGGGCGTTAACATGCCCGATGGCGTTCTCGCCGGTGGTAGTAAATTTGGTGTGGGTGTGGGCGAGGGCGATGTTATATCCATATGAATGCTGGACTCCAAAACTGAGGTACTCATGCCGCTGGAGGTGTTGCTGGAGGAGCATGTGGTGACGGGTATTGGTGGTGTAAATAAAGTCACTTCTCGGCTTTTCTCACGTTCCCTTTCACGTGTTCGTTCACGTTCTCTTTCCTGTTCGGCTCTCTCGGCCGCAATTAGGCTACTGAGAGGACTTTCGGGCGGATTAAATATTGCATCGGCGGACGGCCATCTACGTTTTCTGATATTTCTCCCCATTAAATGCTGCTGTTGCTGCTGCTGCAACGGCGATAATCTTAATTCTAAATTGGATTTCTCGGCGCTTTTCATGGAGCCGCTTATATCCCAGTCTGAACCAAATGTTTGTTCTAAACGACTTTTTTTCTCCGTATCGCCTAGAGTCGAACTCTCGCGTTCCAGTTCACAGCGTTCATTGTCCGAATCATTGGAGCGGCAAGAGGATCGTTTCGTTGCAGGAGATGTAACAGTTTCATGACGTTTGGGCGACTCGTTAAATGTTTGTGCGCCATATCCTTCTCTATCCGCGGACTGTTCATGCCGCGTACTCAACTGCGTGGCACTACCCGAGCCTGCTATATTTCCCACATCTGCCAGGCCTCGTACCTTTAGCATTTCCGCTATTCTCAGCAGTGGCCCTATCTGATCCTGACTCACATTAATTTCTCCCTTGTACATGAAATCCACGATGGACTTTAGCTCCAGCCAGTTGACATCACGCATTATGACTATTGGATGTTGGCAGGGTGTGGTGGAGAACAGGGTTTGGAAGTAGGGGGAACAGGCGGACAAGACCATTTTATGGGCCTTAATGGAACGACCGTCGCAGGCCAAAGTAACATCCACCAAAGATTCCGATTGCAGCAGCTGATCGAAAACGCTGGTCAGGTTGCTCTGGTAGTTGTTCCAGCGCAAGCAAAACTGTTGCGGTGTGGCTGCCGAAGCCGATCCACACGACGAACGATCGTCGGAGTGCGGAGAGTAGGCTGGTGCTGTGCACAGGGGTGTCGAGTGGCATGAGTCCGAGTTCGCTGTAGGTGATTTTAGTGAAGTTTCGTTTAATGGACTGCGTTTACTAGGCGATCGTGCTTCCAATCTTTCCGGGGTGGCCATCTTATCAACCGTTTCGGGAGGACTGGAGCCAAATGAAGCAAACAGACTGGGCAAAGGCGTTGACGATCTAGCAGTAGATCTGAGCGGACTGGTTTTGGTGGCCTCTGGCTTATCACGACTTGCGGAGTCTGCCTCGCTGGCTGCTGCAGTGGCCCCTAGGGCGTGAGAGCTGGCAGCTCGCGTTGCAGGACTACTTGTATCCATGCTGCTTGTAGCTTAACACACTTAACGATTCTTTTGTTAGATTCAAAGCATTCATTAATTTGTTTATAAGTAATTATCGGTGTAGGGTGTTTTCGCGGGCCGCTGCACACACTTGCCTCATTTTATTTGTTGGTTAGCGTTTGAATTATCTTGTCGATAGTTTAATTATTTAGTAAACGGAAGTAAAGAATTTTATGTTTTATGGTTTTTTTTTGTAACACGCGCGAATTTGTCAAAAACGGCATAGAAATTAGCGAAACGATGTTAATCAACACGCAAATTTGCGCTCTTAATTTTATCTTATGCCGACGTTATTCTGCTGCCAACGTTTTACAAGACGCAACATTTTTTCTTTCTCTTTTTTTTTTAATATAATTTTATTTTTATTTTTTTTTTTAACTATTTTGCTATTGTTCTTGTTGTTGTTATTGTTGCTGTTGCATTATTGATGGCATGTGGCTGGTACGTAGATCAACGAATCGATATATTATATTTTGGTAGATGTGTGAGTGAGCACGAGCACGATTTGTGTAAAGGTATTGGTAGTGGACGAGTGCCTTGCAACGACTATTATTTCACTGTGAATAACACACACACACACGTTCGCACACACACACTGGCTCACTCACTTACGCTCACTGGCAATTGCAATCTTAAACTACTACAATGACAAAGTCAACGCGTACGCCAACTATACCAGCAGCAGCAACATCATCAGCAGCATTAAAAAACATTTTTAATAAAAAGTGTGGCAAGAAAATTTGCGCAACAAAAAAAAATTAAAAATCAAATCAAACAGACGACAAACGAAATGAATAGTAGTGTGGATTGTGGGAAAAACAATCTCAAAGGTTTCGTTAATACAAAAATTGTCTGTTAACGTAAAAAGTCTTCTCAGCACGACCGTCTGATTTAGACTGAAATTGTTTCGCACATTTTCAATACGGAAAACTCAAAACAAACTTAAAATTGTTGTTTTGTGTGAATGGAGGAAAACTGAATCGCATATAACAGCCAACAAACAGAAAAGAAAACGAAAACGGCAACAACAGCAGCAACAACAACAACAGCAGCAACAGCAACAACAACTATGGCAAAAAGCCACCATGAAGTGTGTGGAAGTGATGACTCAAACGAAAACGACGACGAAACCGACCTCGAGAAGGCGCACTTTGCTAAGCAGTTTTAGTTTTCAATTCGACTTGTTCTTCTGCTTCTTCTTCTTCCTCTTCTTGTTCTCCGCTTCTTCTCCGTGTCCGTCTCCTTCGGCAACTACACTAAACGAAATTCTTCTGCTACTTTTACTGCTCTTGAATACAACTTGTGCTTTGCTGCGGGATTTCTTTTTGTTTTTGCACAACTTTGGCACAAACACACACACACGCGCGCACACACACTCACCTTACTGTCACATACAGTCACTAAACGACCGTGTGTACGTAGGAAAATTCAACAACAATAACTTTTTCGAGGCGGCAACAGCAAACATTTTGTAGGTTTTCTTTTTTTTTTTGTTATGGAACTATTGTGTTGCTGCCATAGACGATGGCGATGGCGATGACGATGATGTTTGCTATCCTGGTGATGGTGAATTTGACGCGAGTGCGACGTTGCAATAGGCGTCCAAATCTAAAATCAACCAACAAGAATTAGAAAAACTACTTCCTTACGTACAACAACTTGCAATCGCACTGCCAAATGCAAAGTAATGCCTAGACTGGCGAAAGTATTGAATTTCGCGTGAATGTGACTGTAGTAGTAGTGGTGGTTGTGGTGAGGGTGAGGGTGATGGCGATAGTGCTAGTAGTCACCCAACTGCACACCCAGTGAGATGTTGTGTGCATATTGCGCGCCAACAGGAAAATAAATTGCAACAACGTTTACGTACACGTCGGAGAACTTAAAAACTAAACAACTACAACAAAGAAAAGAGGGTTACATACACACACACGCACGCACACTCACGTACTATATGCAAATATTCTAGGAGCACATATGGAAATTCATAAGCACGCACACGTACGCTCAATTGGAGCCATGAAATGAAATGCATTTCTCAACTTGCAGCTCGTAGGCCCAAGGAAAATTTGCCAGCAACACACACACACACACACACGCATGTAAGGCAAAGAGCACTTTTACGCGCTCACCAGCAACCCAACGAATGTGAACAATGAAACCCACAATCAACCAACCATTCAGTCAGCCAAACAAGCAGCCAACCAACCAGCCAACCAACAGATATCTTTTGTTTCGAAGTCATAACCAAACGTTAAGTTTGCGGCGCGTTTGTTTTCCATGTTAAGGAATTTATCGTGTACGATGCCTAAACAGCGTTGCCGGCAAAGTCGTTGTCGTTGTCGTTGTAGCTGCTGCCGCCTGAGTATGTTTTTGCACATCGTTGTTGCATTTGGTCTCTTATGTTGTCATACTGCTGCCACATATTATTTGTTTTTTTTTTTTGTTTTACCATCTGCTCACTTGCATTAAACAAGTGGCAGCGTGTGGAACATTTATCGTTGACAAGCAGGCAAGTAAACAAATCGCAAATTAAGCGCTCTTTTCTTGCCTCATAACAGCCCCAAACGCATTCTCCGCCAACAACAAAATTCTTCTCGCATTTTCCAAGTAAACCGTGAGATGACTTTTTGCTTGAGTTCCATGTTCTCTTTTATTTTTACGTGTTTTGTTCTTCTTGTTGTTGTTGTTCTTGTTGTCATATTTTATATTTTAGCTGAGTCTTTGGCTAAAGTCATAATAATAATTTCAATTTCACTCGTGGCCCGTCACCGTTAACGTGCACGTGCATGCTTTTGGCTGGCGTCGATGCAGCGCCAAAGATGCGTTGTTTATGATGAGGGAGAGAGTGTTGCAAAACGATGCCAGTTAGACTAAAAAAAAAATCATAGAAATTATGAGAGTGCTTATTGTTGCAACTGCTGCATTTAGCACCAGAAGAAGTAAAAACAAAATCGCTTAAATAGCTGTTGGGGAAGGGGGGTGGGTCAGAGGAGGAATGCATGGGTGGTTACAGGGGTGCTATGGGTGCTAAGAAATGAAGTCAAAGTGTATTGTTAATTAAGAGTATGAGATTTTAGTGTGTGTGTGTGTTGGTGTGTTTAATAATTAATAAGATTATATTGAAATATCTACTCGCAAAAACTGGCTGGCCTCTTTGGAGAACAAGACTACGAGTAGAATTAATACTCTGCACTTTTTTTTATATTTTTGAACTAAACAGATTAATCAACTAAAGAACTGCTAATATTTTAATCAGACAACGGCAGCAAAGAAGGATTTTCCAAGTTTTTATGAAACCTGAAACCGAATAAAAGTCCAGTCAATATCATCGACGCAACATCTCAAACAAGGCCGAGTCATATTAAGACAAAATAGAATATATAAAAAATCTGGCAGCAATTTACGGCAGCATCGGTAGAAATTTCGATTGGTAATTTAAATCCCGGATTTTGGGGGCTGTGCAATTTTTTCGAAAACTCTAAATTATAAATTTCAAACACACCGACAGCAAATCAGAAACTCAATTGCAGCCTTATTGATTTTCATATCCGACTCATAAATAATTGAGTGAATCGTTTAAGATTTTTAATTAGTAAAAAAAAATGATCTACCCCAACAGAAATACTTGGGTACAAAAGTTTTCGCACACCTCAAGACAAAAGTTTAAGTAACAATTTTAAAGCTAAGCTGATAAGTTGATGAAGGAAGCACCGACATGCAGGCATATGGAGGTACTTAAGCACACAACAAACAAAAGCATGCAACTCATATACTTTAGGCGTATATCGCTACCTTAGAGTTTATAGATGGTCCGCTCTATGGCCATATATTTAATCATTCAACTCTTCAATTTAAAAAAAAAGTAATATTTGCTTGCCATTTTTAAAAAGTTAAAATTGGGTCTAAAATGTCTGGTACGAAATGTAGCGTGCGTCACAGGAAAAAAATCTCGTTTGTACACTGGGTGGAACCAAAATATTGTTAAGGCGGCTTGAGAGTAAAATGTCAAGAAAATTATGTATGTGTGTTTCTGTAGCGTGCGTCACTAAAATAAATAAAATCTCTTTTTAGTCTGGTTGGAATAAAAATATAGACT
This sequence comes from Linnaemya tessellans, assembly GCA_951800035.1. Classification (NCBI taxonomy): domain Eukaryota; kingdom Metazoa; phylum Arthropoda; class Insecta; order Diptera; family Tachinidae; genus Linnaemya; species Linnaemya tessellans. The sequence continues at coordinate 9,986,549 of OX637535.1, forward strand.
AGGCGGCTTGAGAGGAAAATATGAAGAAAGTAATGTGTATATGTTTCTGTAGCGCGCGTCACAAAAATATATAAGGTTTCTTTTTTTGTACTCCAAGTAGAACAAAAATACTTTTCAGGCGGTTGGAGAATAAAATATCGTCAAAACTATGTATATTTGTTTCTGTAGCGTGCGTCACAAAAAATAACATCTCTTTTGTACTCCATGTTGAATAAAAGTATTGTTTAAGCGGTTTGAGAATAAAATGTCAACAAAAGTATGTATATTTATTTTTGTAGCGTGCGTCACAATTTTTTTTTTTTACTTTGAGTATAATGAAAATGTTTTGCCAGCCTCTTAGTGATAAAATGTACTCCAAATTTTGCGTATTTATTTTTTGTAGTGTGCGTCACAAATGAAATAAGTTTATTTTTTGTATCTTGAGTATAATGAAAATATGTTTCAATTGTTTGGAAAATAAAATGTAAACACAATTTTGTATATTAATTCCTGTAGCATGCGTCACATATAAGAAATAAAATCTCTATTGCTCTCGTATGTGGAATAAAAAATTTTCTCAAGCTGTTGCAGAATGAAATGTCAACAAATATGAGCATATTAACTACTGCAGCGTGCGTCATTAAATACAAATTCATTTGTACTTTGAAAGAAAATATGTATTTTTCGATAATAAATTCTGAACACAATTTTGTATACTAATTTTTGTAGCAATGAAGATTATATTATAAAGGCATACGAACTGATTTGAATAATAATAATAAATTTGCGAAAATGTAACGTGCGTCACAAATTCCTTAAATAAGCTATTTCAAAATTCTTCTATTTAGAAACATTTTTATCTTGGCTTTTTATTAAAACCCATCTTCGCTGGTGCGCTGTAATTAAAAACTTAGGTAAATTTATTTGCTGCACTATAAATAAATACATTCGCTTGCATCTTTAGCTATTTCAAAGTTAAATGCATTAATACCAAAAATATTAATTTGCTCTCAGAATCTGGCTCTTGCTCTGTGCCAAACACTTTTCTTTGGCTTTCTTGCTCAGTTTTACAGCTCTTTACGGCCTTTGAGGAGATGTGTGCCTGTGTGTGAGTGATTAAATCTAAACAAAAACAAAACGGAGACAAAATGGAATAAAACTTGCACATTTATTTTGTATGGACTTGAATTCGCCGCACACAACGAGCTAACAAACGAATGGCAGTCATGTTAGTGGCAAAGAAATAAAAATACAAAAATGTAAAAATGCTCTTTCTTATGTTTGGAAGAGAGAAAAGGAAGGTTTTTCTGTTGAGGTGCTCTTTAAGTTTTTCTTTTTTTACTTGCGAGTTGGGAAATGCCGTAAAAGCAAAATTTATTAGAAAAAAATGTGTGTGTTTTTGGTAAAATTTTTGGCAAAAAAAAAGAAAGAAACAAAAAATTATTGTTGCTGAAAATTTCTCCAATATTCTTCTTTGTTGTTTCAATACAAACTTTTACTGCATACTTGAAGGCTACAACATGCGTAGGTGTCCCCACACACACACACACGCACGTTTACACTTTATGCATGAGTGTGTGTGTAGGCATATTGTTGTTTTCTTCTTTAATTCAACGCCTTCATTTTAAGTCCGGCCCCTACTGCTTTTGTACCCACAACACTACGACATGCCATAGTACGTACGTACATCCGTAACAGGTTCTTGCTTTTTAAAAGTTTGCATGTCAATCAGTCAAGCAACCAGCGAAATAAACAGCCAGCCATCCAACTAGCCCGCTACGTATATACGAGTACTTGCCTGCATGCCACGTTGTCCATATGTTTGTGTGTGCATGCCTAAACAAAATTTTGCACAAACACATGTGATTACAAGAGCATTCGTGCATTATTTTTTTCACATTGTATTTTTTCCGATGCTGTTGTTGTAGTTTCTTAGTGATTGCTTATTGTTTCTCAGCAACTCTCATACTCTTAGATGGGTTTTGTTTTGTTGTTTTTTTCTTTACAGTTTTTTTTTTGTTGGTTGTGCTCTTGATTTTTAATACACTCGCATGTGTTGTGGGTCTCCCTAGCAAAGGCACATGCATACACAAGCAAACTAATGCAAATATTTATTAGTGGGTTCGTGCCTTAACTATTTAGCATACACTCTAACGTGGTATGTGCAATGTGTATAGCACATACATACATACGTGTACACAAAAATACTCGTACTTGTTCTTATAGTTGTTGTTGCTGTTGTTTTTGTTATATTTTTAATGGCTAAAAGTAGTATAAATAATGTGTATAATACACGTATGTATGTATATTACATACTTTACGTTAGCAAGTGGGTATGCATGGGTGTTTGTGTGTGTGTGTGTGTGTGTTTGTGTGTATTGCTGTGTGCTGATGCAGATGAGCATATTATAGAAATAATATATTTTATTCTATTAATATATAAAAAGAGCGAGCGAGAAGGAACGATGGATGTTGGGGATTTTTTTATACGAAGACCATAAAAAGCTGCCATTCATACTGGCTGAATAAAATGTTTTATTTTATTCGTTGTATTGTGTTAATGCCTTTTTGTGTTTTTGTTGTTGTTGTTTTTGCATAGCACATACTCGCCCATACATTCCTACTACTTTACATATGCATATAATATAAAATTTGTTGTTGTTTTTCGTTGTTTATACTGTGCGTTGGTTTTGCACATTTAGTTTGTAATTTTGTTTGTAGGTAAAGCAGCCGGAAATAAAACAAAAATAAAGAATCTAGTGTAGGTAGTATATAAAAAATGAAACAGAAAATTATAATAAAACTTACACACACACACATACATACATACTTAGATATAACTACAATTACATATTTAAAACACACACCTACACACTCATCAGCAAATGCAAACTTAGTTTGTGTGTTACATGTATTTTTCAATGCAGGCATGTGTTAGAAAAAAGAAATCTGCTCGCCTGGCTATTGGTTTTTAAAACTTTTGCTTTGTTTTATATTGAGCGTATGTACATACATATATATTTATAATAAAATTGATTGTGACAAATAAAATTTATTCAATTGAATCGTCTGTCATAGGCAATTTGAAGAGTTGGCGCACAAAAGCATTTAATATTAATTCATGATACAGGCATCACATACATTTTTTAATTGCCTAGAATTTTAGTTGCAAAAAAAAAAAAGAAACTTACATCAGCATTAGTGTTTTATTTTACTTTAAAAAAATCACACTTACATACCTACTTCAACTAAGTAAACATTTATTTTTAAATGAGCTCTTATTGAAATAATTAACAAGAAAGCAGGATACATTCGACCAAGTTTTAAATAACTAAATTTTAATACCAGATTTCTGCTTTATTGTAATAATATAGTTTGTAAGGAATTAATCCATAAACTAAATTTAAAAAAATAAAATTAAAGGTATATAAATACTCTCCAAATATTTAATAAATAAAAACTCTATTTTTATTGTTATTTCAATCTTGTAATAATTTTCCATTGTCTTGTACCTATGCAGTCCAATACATTGACAATATCAACAATTGTATCAGGCAATAAAAATATAGGGCTTAATGGTTTTGACGTGGTAAAACGTTCACTCCATTATCTTCCATTGAGGAATTTATTGTGAAAGTACGTGAAAATTAAAAATATTAATGTAGGCTTAAGGAATACAATTTGTTAAATATTTACACTATTTTTCCAGGTAATATGTTACTTAAACGCCCACCAATGGGGGCAGAGTCCAGATATGGATTTTCCAGCTGCAAGTTCAACGCTTTAGAATCTTTGGGATACAAAATTACAAAAGAAAATTTAAAAAATTATATTGTTTTTTTAGAGGTTGGTTTAGTTCTTCTTAGGGGAACTTTCTTTCTTATGGCCCGCTTCAGCCCTTTTACGAACTTGATCTGTGCTATCCTTAAAAATACTTATGCCAAATTTCAAGGGTCTGACTCTTTTCGTTTGGACTGAATCGTGATTTCCACAGACAGACGGACGGACGGACGTGCTCAGATGGTCTTAGATTTCATCACTGATCAAGAATATATTTTATGGAGTCTCAGAGGGATATTTCGCTGTGTTAGACATGGAACGTCAAAGTACGTCAATGTACCCTCCAATTCTCTTTCGAAGGGTATAAAAAATTGCTTTAGACTTCGGACGGTTCTAAAGCAATTCACACGCCATAGACGATTAGCAGGCCTTGATGGTGCTTTCTACGTAATCACTTGAAAATCTTTCCCTGTACGTTCCATCTGATGATGGCCCATTGGGTCGCTTGTCGCCTACATTATGTTTTTACCCTCTCATCTACAGCCCTGATATTATCGGCACAACGGCCAGCTCGTTGGCGACCAAGACCTGCAGGATCTTTTTTATTCCAGTCTCTAAAAAATTTTATCCAGTTGACGCGACAAGATTACAAAATCAACGTCGAAATATATTACAGTAACTGTGAACGACATTCGTTACAGGAACGTGCTGTTGGCTGAACTAGTAGAACACGAGACTATGAAGCGGAGGGTACTGAGTTCGAGCCCGCGCTGAGTCATGAAATATTGTGTTGAATTCTTCTGATCAGCATTAGTGCGTGGTTGTGTTAGTTGTTGCCAGCCTGTTGCAATGATAAAGGCATAGTCACTGGTCACTGAACATAATTGGCAGCGACTGACACTATCATGTACTAAAAGCAGAGTAACAGCACCCACCTTCGTCGGCCCTGTAGCAAAAATTAGCCGGCGAAGTAAAAAAAGGCTGAAATAGCTACAAAAAAACTGTCTGTCCTCTCATCTTTCCTCATCTGTCCCCTCGTTTTCAGTTCCGGGGCAATGCATTGCATATATAGGGGTCATATCCTGAGTGCTGGTCCAAGATAAAAAAAACTACCCCAAAAATTTACTTTTTAGTGTTTTATGGCAAAGGTGAGATGTCTACCCTACGGCCCTTTCCGTAGCAACCCAAAACAGAGTTTTTATTCCCTGCCTTCAAAAAAGAATTGGAGGGTATATTCACTTTGTGAAAACAATACAAAATTATACAATTTATAAACCATCTGCTTCATTCAATATCGAAATTGAAAAGTTTTCTTAGTTCCTAATGAATGAAGAGAATAAGGACTTTACGTGTGCCTTCATCTGGGGGGTGTATTTTAATTATTTCAGTCGGTCCCCTCGAACGATAAAGAGTAAGATTGGCAACTTGTTTTCGTATTATATTGTAGAACTATAGCCGTTCGTTAGCTGTATTTACATGGCCTGATCGCAATATAGGAGCTGCCTAAACTATTAAATCGTTATGATGGATTCAGAGCTGGAAAATGTATGTGGAATCAATGCAACTCATATGCCAAGCAGAATGTCCGCTAAATAAGGAAATTAACCCTCCGATTAGTGACAGTTCTGAACTTCACGGCCGTGTGAAAAGGTCCCTACGGACCTTTTTTGTAAATCATGTTTTTTTTCATATAAAAAAATTTTGTTTTTGTTTTTATTGTTTATAACTAAATTCTACATACAAAAATAATTTTTTTAATTTTTTTTTTGCTTGAATTTTCTTAAGACTATTATATTGTGTTCAGAACAAGTAAATTATGTGTTGAAACAATAAAAAAATTATAATAATGCCCAAAAACATGCATGTATTAGTGAAATTCAGTACAAGGTCCATACGGACCTATACACACGTCCGCGTACTATTCTCACTATAACCTCAATAACTCCTAAAGTAATGATCCGATCGGCTTGATTTTTTTCCAAAATACTCTTGGAATACAGAGTAACTTTGGGGGGGGGGGGGGGGGGGGATTATAGTGGCCGAAGTAGGAGTAATTTCAGTTTGAAAAGGCAAAAAGGGACCTTGTCACTCATCGGAGGGTTAACGATGCCGCTCATTAACGATTGCTTATGTCAAGGTTTAAATTGTTTAAATGCTATTGCTGGCAAATATAGAAAAATACGCGTTGTTTAAAGTTTCTTTTCAAAAAAGCTACACTCGTTTGACTCTAGAAAATATGCAGAGCAGCCGCTAAAAGCGACTGATGTGGCTTTCGAATAAATTTTATAGCTAATTGAAATTTTTCCTACCACTTCCGGAAGCCAGCGTACAGTGTTTTCTTGTTTAAAACTATTTAAATCCACATAAATATTTCTTCTTTAAACACATGCAAATGTACGTTAAGCCATCCAGCCCAGCCCAGCCCAGCCCAGCCACCCACCCTCAAGCGCAAACATGTTTAGATACGAAAGAACATCATAATGAAATTTTAAAGTGCATGAAGGTGACCAAACGTAGTTTAACTGTTATTGAAGCAATCACATGTGTCGTCAGTCCAATGCCAAGAGAAAAGTATGAAGTTTACGTTGGAAATATCCTTTAGCAAATATTTTTCGTCTGCATTGTTTTGTTTTGTTGTGTTCTGTTGTGTTCTGTTCTGTTTCTTTTTTCTATTGCAGCCCTCTCCTTAGATGGAAACAAACAGGCATCATCGAATCTATGGTGCATTGGATGAAGAAATGCCAAATAAAGCATTGCATTGGTTGGCTGAACAACTTCTTTTTTTTTTGTTTTGGTCTATTATATTTCTTTTCTTCCTGTGTTCATATTTCGTTGTTGCATTTATTTTGCTTGTAGTGGTTCAAAGACTGTTGCAGTTACTCTGCATCGTATGCTGGTCGAGTTTTAGTTCTTGTTAGGGTTTTTGCTTTCCAATAAGAAATTCTGTTTGGAAAAGAAGATTGCATTTGCCTGATTTAAATTATTGCCATTTTATTTAAACTTGAACCAGCGCTCAGCGGATGACTTCTGATCCACGCATTGCGCGGGAACTAGAAAGTAGTGGATTGTATTGCGGAGAGAGATGAAGAAAGATAGAGAATTTTTTTGAAGCTATTTCAACCTTTTACTTTGTAACGACACGTTTTTCGCTGGGTCCTAGGATAGGCTCAGCGGAGTCCAGGGGTCGTTGATTTTGTAGTTAAAGAAAACACCTTCATTTCTTCAATGGATTTCCAATGTTTATTGAGGCTAAATATTTCTTAAAGTATCCTTACATCTATGTATACTTAAATATGGGGATGGAACAGCGAGGATTCTCCAAACGGAAGAATCCCCTCCTTTCTAGTTCCGGCGCAATGCACTGCATATATAGGGGCCATCCCCTGAATGCTGGTTCGAGTTAAAAAAAATAAAAATAAATAAATTTACCGGGTTCCAGCGCAATGCACTCCTGCCTAGGGGTCACCCCTGACTGCCGGTCCTAATAAAGAAATAGAAATAGAGAAAAGAAATTGCTGAGGAAATGAAAAGGTTGTTTCGCCTTTAACTGGATCAGAGAATTCCTTTACGAGAATCCCTACTCTAGCCGCTGTGCAAAAAACTTTAATGAAATGAGTCAACGATAAGGGAACATCGTTGATTTTCGTGGAGGAATTGAAAAATCTCCCTCAATCTTTCACCCGAAAAGACGACGACAAAAGTGCCTTGCACAACTACGCGCAAATCATAACAACATGTGTTTACATGTACGAATGCAAATACATGCATGCAAGCAGGCAAACACACGCACGCTCACACTCACACACACTCATTAGATCTGTAGACATGCACCCAGTGCCCAGTACCCCGTATGTGTGTGTATGCGCTTAGCCTTGCATAATTGTGCTCGTACGTGTGCGAGTATTTATGTATCGTGACTTGTATCCAATTTTATGCAGCCAGCATTTGAGATGTTAACGATTGTTACTGCCTGCTCTTCTTTCATTTGTGCCGTCTAACGCCATTTCTAACAGCCACTTGTCCCGTACATGCGGCAGGCAGCGGTGTGAGGGCTTTTGCAAGGGCCAGTATCAATTCTATTCCATTTGTTAGAGGAGGCTTATGTCTCGCAATAACTTAGTTGAAGCTTAATTTCTTTTTTCGTTGCTGTCAAGTTTAACGTTCTATGAACGAATGATGGACAATAGATTTCAATGGCGTATCAAATGGCATTTTGTTCGATGCCAAGATGAAAGGTGTGGGATTATTTAATTTATAATTCAAGTATATTTTACTGAAATGATAATTAAGCTGTTTTATTTATTTATTTATTTTTTTCCTTTTGCCAAAGCACAGGAAAATATTTGCTGTTGGGGTTTTTCCGAAGAGTTCTTTAATACTTTAGGCAAGTTTTAGCTTTAACAGGACATTTACTGCGGCTGCACTATGTGATTTCTATGATTTTAGTAATAATTAAAGAATGAAACAAATGCCGGCTTGCTAAAAACAAAAATATATTCCTAGAGTTTCTTATTCAGTTCCAATAGAACGTCGGCTGACTAAAATTTTGTTTTTTTTAATTCGGACCAGCACTCAGGGTATGTCCCCTACATATGCAGTGTATTGCACGGGATTTAGAAAGGAGGGGATAGTATTGAGAGGACAGATGAAGAAAGATGAGAAGAGAGAACTTTTTGTATGTATTTCAACCCTTTACCTGGCTGGCTAATTTGTTGCTCCAGGCCGATGAAGGAGGGTGCTGTTCCTGTGCTCTTTTAGTACACGACAGTGTCAATCTCTGCCACTTATGTTCAGTAACTGAACTAGGCTGACAACAACTAACGAAACCCTGCGCTATAGCTGATCGCAAGAATTAGACTCAATATCCATGATTCAGTGCTAAGTCGAACTCAGGATCCTCCGCTTCCTAGTCTCGTGTTAACTATTTCAGCCAACAGCACCCGAAATTCGGCAGTGCAACTATTGTTTTTGAATTCCATGACTGCTGGATTGTTAAACCTGCTTCTAGGTGGTGCCAGGGTATAGTCGTGGATCATTATAATCATTGTGCTGCTTACAGGACAATAAACTATACAATCCTTCACAGTCCTGGTATTGCAGTTCCTGGAAACCACCCAGTATTCTTCCCAGCCAAAAGGACATCTAGTGATGGAACTCCAAGACGGTTCAGATTCCTATGGAAGAATAAGTGTAAGTCCGAGTCGCTGTAAAGTCTGGAGAAGGTGCATGACTAACTCTTCTTTGTGTTAAAGCAGCGGTCACATGGAAGACCAAACGTTACAGCACGCGTCTTATCGCACAATGATTTTTTGCGAGTACTAGGAATTGCGTGGGTCCACTTTCCTTATAAGCAGGGGCCAAATTACGGCATTCGATATCGAGCGAAATTTCCATACATTTTAAATACAAATTTCGATCGATATCGAATGCCGTAATTTGCCCCCAGAACAGAATGAGGCTGCTGTTGGCTAAAGTAGTTAATAAGTGACTATACGAGTAAGTCTCAATCCCACAGTACGGATGCCGCTCTCAATCATGACTACGATGCCGAATTTTTCTGCTCAGCATTCCGGCTTAATGCACCGCATATGAGTGTTGGTCCCACTAACAAAAAAAAAAGGTTCTTACAGAATTTCTAAAAAGTGATTGCAGACAATCTGAGTACCTGTATTTCTCGTGACCACTCGTGAAACATTTTTGAAGGTTAAACTAAAGGACTGTAAGTGGACGTTCCTGAAGTTATTTTGAACAAGATGACGTCTGCTTTAGCGCATTTGTTAACAAGTTGCTTCTACCGAATGCAGCCACACCCGGAAGCCAAACTTCCTTGTAGCCCTGTCTTTCAAAAACTCCAGATCGTACTTCTAGGTCTAGGTTGAGGTTACTGTTGGCTCAGGAAATTCCGGGTTCGACGCCCCACTTAGTCATAAAGTGGCTTGGACTAAAAAGAGCAAAAGATCCCAGATTCGATGCAGCACTCAGTCATGAGGATAGCGATTGCCACTCCTTCCTGGTCGATGTTGTGGCAAAACTTCTTCGAGTAATTGAAAACAAATTGGATAAAAAAAATTCTATCTTTTCCCATGTTTCTCCTCACTCTGCCATAGAGGATATTTTTCAAATTTATGTTGGGGCATGGTTGTATTAATTATCGTCCTGTTTCAATAATGAAGGATTTTCACTAAAGAGAGCATTACGATTTCAAAGTTGCCTTTCTACTCCAGGGAAGTCCGTCAAAAGAATAAATTAATTATCTCTTCACTATTGTGGCACTGGGGATTGTATCACTTCTTCTGAAGTGCTTAACGCTTGGACTAAGAAGTGCCAAAGATCTCAGATTCGATGCGGCACTCAGTCACGGAGATAGCGATTGCCACTCCTCCTTCTTCCATGTTGTGGCAAAAACATCTTCGAGGAAAGGAAAACAAATTTAATACAACAAATTCTATCTTTTCCCATGTTTTTCCTCACTCTGCCATAGAGGATATTTTTCAAATTTATTTTGGGGCATGGTTGTATTAATTGTTGTCCTGATTCAACAGTGACGAATTTTTACTGAAGAGCGCATTACGATTTCCAAGCTACCTGCCTACTCCAGGGAAGTCCGCCAGAGAATAAATCAATTATTTTTTCAGGGAATCAGCTCACTAGTGTTGCGCTGGAGATCATATCACTTCTTCTAAAGTAGTTAACGCTTGGACTAAGAAGCCAAAGATCGAAGATTTGATCCAGCACTCAGTCATAAAGACGAAGCGATTACCACTCCTCCTTCTTCGATGTTGTGGCAAAACTTCTTCGAGGAAGGGTAAACAAATTGGATACAAAAAATTCTTTCTTTTCCCATGTTTCTCCTCGCTCAGTCACTGCGTTTGGACTAGGAAGCCAAAGATCCCCGGTTCGATCCAGCACTCAGTCATGAAGAGGAAGCGATTGCCGCTTCTCCTTCGTCGATGCTGTGGCAAAACTTCTTCGAGGAAGTGAAAACAAATTGGATACAAAAAATTCATTCTTTTTCCATGTTTCTCCTCGCTCAGTCATTGGGCTTGGACTAAGAAGCCAAAGATCCCAGGTTTGATTAAGCACTCAGTCATGAAGACGAAGCGATTATCACTCCTCCTTCGTCGATGCTGTGGCAAAACTTCTTCGAGGAAGTGAAAACAAATTGGATACAAAAAATTCTATCTTTTTCCATGTTTCTACTCACTCAGTCATTGGGCTTGGACTAAGAAGCCAAAGATCCCAGGTTCGATCTAGCACTCAGTCATGAAGACGAAGCGATTGCCACTCCTCCTTCGTCGATGCTGTGGCAAAAGTTCTTCGAGGAAGGGATAACAAATTGGATGCAAAAAAATTCTCTCTTTTTCCATCTTTCTCCAGCCTTTCCCACTTTCCACTCGGTACATTAAACAAACCGCTCCGTTGAGTTCCTCCTCTGGAATTTTTGCATGTCGAAATGTAAGTAAGAAAGATTGGGGAGACCAGTTACAAAGTCTTCCAGTAAATATTTGGCCGTTGCCTCAGTTCTCCATGAGCTTGAAAGATGGATTAGAAAAGCAGTTGAATCTAAATTATATTCTTTCCAAATAGTTTGTCCTAAGAAAGCAGGTCGTCTTAAAGGTCTGAATTATATTGTTATTAAAGGTAATTGCATTTTGAACACACGCTCATGGCCAAACATAAATTCCACACACACACATACGCGCAAGATATATGCTTCTATAGGTATACATGCGAGTAACTAAGTGTTTGTGTGTGTGTGTGTAAATGTGCATACAACACCCTTTTTAAGTCTTACATAAACACTCATATAACACACACGCTAACTGACACACACACACACACGCATCCTTACTTACGATTGCACACTTACAAATATTCGTCTAAAATATGAACGCGCGAAATATTAAACGCGAAACTGTACTTGATTTCTAATGCAAGAAGGAACCATAGGCAAATCGTTCGAGTAATATTGTACGTAAACGTCAAAATGGTCAAGTCTATCGCAGCATGTGTGTTCGTTCGTACAAACACACCGGCCGAATGTGAAAGCATTTAACAAACAAACCAACAAATGCTTCAGATCCTTGTACGCTATTATGTGCCGCAAGTGAAATTCCTCGTTAAATGCAGGTCCCCATGCCATTCATAGCGGCATGATGCCTTTGTAGCCATGATGCTGGTAACTGAGATGGCACTTGTACACACTCTTACCTACTCGTACCTACACAGCGTCACTACATACAAACGCTGTATTTTGCTGAAGTATAGAGAAAACTCATATACGATACAAAAAGAAAAAACAAAAAAAGAAAAACAAAATCCAAAAAACTTCGATGGCCTATGGGTGGGGCAGTGCCGCTAGATTGAGGTGCGAGTTGGAGTCATCGATGGTTACCCCTATGGCTACTAGTTCCATCGATGGACAAAGTAAAAGACTAAGTTAAATTTCTATATTCTGCAGTATTCTGGCCAGTAGTTTCTAACATTCATTTCCCACTCTCGAGGAGACAGACGTGCATAAACACATGTGAAGTGCATTAGACTGCTGCCGGCTGGTGTGGAGAAAAAGTTTTAGCTGCGGGTGCCTCTGAGCGAATGCATGCAATTTAAGACATGCAATTTGGAAAAGGGAGGATATTGTTCGTTAGATTCGAAAATACGGCAACAGTGTGTGGTTCAAATTCTTTAAATATGTTTTTGTTCAAAATGAAGTTTTTTTGGCGAATAGTTCAGCTTTCAATCTTCTGTTCTTTTGAGTAGGACCGGCGCTTACGGGATGGCATTTACTCATACGGGAACTATTCTACTCTTCGCGGATGATAAATGGATTAATCATTCTTGATGCTTATGAGCGATCTCATGTTAATCTCCGAATAGAGCCTCGCGATGAGGGTTAACTTTAACCCTAATAAGACGCAGTGTTTCGTGCTCACGCATAGAGGGTGGGTGTATGCTGCTGCTGCATCCGTATTTATGCCTGGGATAGGTATTGGAAAATCAGAAGCTCTTGAAATCTTAAATCTTAAAAAACAAGGCCTCTGTTTTTTAAGATTTGACGAGATCAAATGGGATAAGCCATCCCATCTGAACTCCTCAAATATATCCGACCGAAAATGGAATGCAAATCTTATGTATGAGCCGATGCTTCAAAGTCGATCTGAAGTTGCTCGACCGCGTACAAAAGAGAGATAGATAGAGAGAGGGAGAGAGAGAGAGAGAAAGCGAAGAAGCTCTTCGGGGACATAAGGGTAGCCAACTCTATTGACTCACTGGAGTATCGACGCGTCGTGGGTGTGTTTCACTGCTTTAACGATACTACGACGGAATGTTCACTGGTGATATAGAAAGCTTGTGTTTGAAAATCGATCTACGCGTTCTTTACACAGGGCATATCCTGATGAACCGCACTACGTATTACTTTTTTTGTCTTAACGGTTCGTATGTGGAATAAAATTTCTACTCTTTTAACTCATGGAGGTTCAAATCGCACGTCCGCAAGCACTACTCCCTCTGTTATCTTCCTATCCATAACCAGTCTTCCTAATTCTGGCGCAATGCATCGCGTATGTAGAGTGATAGTCACAAAAGAAGTGCTTATTTTTGGATAGAGAACTTTTAGTTGATTTTTGCTGCACCGGCAGATTTCTTTTCCTGCAATATGCGAAGAGGAGATTGCCTCTTCAGTTCATGAAAATGGCAATCGTTGGCAATGCGGCTTTCCTTAACACAACCACGCACTGGATCAGATCATGAATGGTCATTGAGGGTGCTGTTGGCTGAAGTAGTTAACATGAGACTATGAAGCGGAGGGAACAGTGCCCACTGGAGCAGCTGTAGCCGCTGCTGTACAGGAAAGCATTGAAGATGATCCTAATCAATCAATTCGGGGCCATTCTCAGCAACTTTGCTTGTGTCCTTCCACTTTATCGAAGATTTTTCTTTTGGTTGTTGAAAATTTATGTTCCAGATTGCGCCTTCTACGTGCTAGCCGTGGCGGCCAAATGTCAGAAATCATCCCCCTTATTCTGTAACTATTTGTCGACGTCAACGGCACGACAACATCACAAATAGGACAATTAATTACACCCTTTCTTCACCAATTGTCTGCTTTTAACAGCATCTTTCTAATTTCTAGCCCTTAGAGAGAATAGTCTGAGGTCATCAGCAGAATTCAATTGTTCACCACAACGAGTATCTAAGCATGCCATTTTTGATATTGTCTTGACGTTGACGTCGATAAATAGTTATAGAATAAGAGGACATATTCAAACATTAATTGCATAAAATTTTCTTTTCAATAAAGACCGTTTCATTGATATCAAAAATATATTTCCGTGTTTTTTTATGATTTAAACTTGTGTCACTCTAAAAAAAACACCCTTCACTTCCATCTCGTCTGATATTCTCAAATACATCCGAACGAAAATGGAATGCAACTCTCATGTATGGGCCGGTGCTTCAAAGCCTATTTTTAAGTTGCTCGAACTCGTACAAAAGAGAGAGAGAGAATAGAAGCTCTTCGGTGACAGTAGAGTAGCCAACTCTATTGACTCCGTAGTGTATCGACGCTACCTGTGTATGTTGTAAGACAGAGGAAGATCAAATACTAAAAAGTAAATTTTTGGTGTTATTAAGTGTAAAAAAAATGTTTATTTTGATAGGGTAATTTTTGTGGCAAAGGTTTGTTGGAGGGGCAGGACACATCAGAGAACATCTCACCTTCGTCAAAAAGGCTTTAAAATTGAATTGTTAAGGAATGTAGGCAACTTGTTAAATATTTACAATATTTTTCTATGTAATATCTTACTTCAACGCCCACTAAAGGGGGCGGGGTCCAACGCTTCGAACCTTTTTTGACATAAAAATATATAATTTGCTTAACAAAATTACAAAAAAAAACGTTGAAAATTATTTTGGTTTTTAGAGGTTGGTTTAGTTCTTTTTAGGGGAACTTTTTTCCCTCTTATCAGATTCAGCCCCTTTATGAAATAGGCCCGGGCTATCTTTCAAGATGTATTTATATCGAATTTCAAGGGTCTGGCTTTTTTCGTTTGTACTTAATCGTGATTTCCACAGATGCACGGACGGACGGACATGCTCAGATCGTCTTAGATTTCATCACTGATCAAGAATATATATACTTCATGCGATCTTGCAGCGATATTTCGCTGCATTACGCACGGAATGGCAAAGTGAATATATCCGCCAATTCTTTTTTGGAGGACATAAAAGTGCATGTGATTAGGAAAAACACCCATCAGCTCTGATGATGAAAATGCAGTGGCTTTCGAAAACAGCTAATCTGCTCTGCTGTGCATATTGGCTGGCCTATAAAACTTAATTGAACGTTTTGTGACACTTAAAATAGCCAATCGTGCAAATTATTTCATTAACTTGCAACTTCATGGAAATACCTCTTCCGAATTTCTTGTTGCAGTCTAATGCGTGCGAATACTTAAAAACATTTCGCATACAATACATTTATCATCATCGTAGGAAGTATGTTTGTGTGTGTGTGTGTGTCTGAGTGTGTGTGTGTCTGAGTGTGTGTGCGGTGTGGGAGTATTTATTAGAGGTATGGGTGATGTATTAGATAGATGGCCGTGTATGGCTGTTGATGCTGATGACGACGACGACGAGGAGGAGAAGGGTGGTGGTGGTGGTGATGGTGGTCGTGCACAATATCCGCAACTCTTAGTGACGACTTACGGTACGTACGAGTGGACGAGGAGGCATTGTGTTATTAGATTTGTTGTAGTCGTGCACTTTTGTTGTGTTTTATTGTGCAGCACTCTTGTAGTCGTTCTCATCCTGGCATTTCTTTTGGCGACTTGTATTTTTGCATATTGGAGTCTGCAATATTTCGATACGATACGCGTTTTCTATTCCATCGCCAAACGAAATGAATGCTATTCTATTCTATTCCATTCGTTTTATTTTAGTTTTTTTTTCTTTTTCTGTTATATTATTTGGTTAGATTTTATTTTGTGCGCTTCTATTTTTGCAATAGCGATGTGACGTGTTGTGTTGTGCTGTGATGTGATGCGATGCGATGTGCTTGCTGCCCGTTCATTCATGTTGCTGTTGTGTATTTGACTGGGCTTTTGCGTTGTTGCTTTTTTTTAAGTTTGTTTTAATTCTTGTATGTAAAACTTGAGGATTTTTTATGTTCCATTTCTTTTGGTGTGTCTGTATGCACTGTGTGTGTGTGTGTGTGCCCCCTCCAGCCGTGTGATTGAGAACTTCTCATGTTTGATATCTTTTGGGTAGCAGGCAGTCAAGCAGCAGCATTTTAGTTTGATTTTGGTTGATTTTCTTTATTTTAAGGCGTCACTGTTCAAAAACCGTCATTTTGGTTCACAACAGAACGGGTACGTCTTCTTTCCATGTCCTCCTCATGTGTGTGTGTGTGTGTTGCCGTTGTAGTTTCTTTTTTTTTTTTTTTGCCTTGATTTTCTCTTGCCAACGAAACAAATGGTTTTCCCAACGTCGAAACTTTCATATTCATATGCACACACTCACACACACACACACACTCCCACTTCTTATTCAATATTTTCCTTCACTTTGCATTGGCCCGGCCCGGCTTGGCTTGGCTTGTCTTTGTGAGCAAAGCTCATGTTCAACGTGTTTGATTTTCATTGTACTTTGGCTACAAATTTGTTTCTAAGCATTTTTGCATATTTATTTTCTTGCAAAATGCAAACAACAAATACAAGCAGTTGCGAGCTGGAGTTGGAGCATAAAATACATTGAAAATTAACAACAACAACAACAAGAACAACAACAGCGGCAGCAACGAAACTAAAAAAGTGATCCTTTTGAAGCGGCGACAATGATTTCTTTTATTTTGACACTGTCCTTTGAGCCATGGTGCTCCTTCGCAGTCACACAAAGTCATGCATGTTTGCCGTTTACTTGCGTGTGTATATGTGTGTGTGTTGGTGGATTCTAAACCAAAACAACACCAGCAACAACAACAACAACAACAGCTCGTACATTAAATATTACATGAAACATCTAGTATCTATAAATGAATGGATGGATATTTGAATATAAATTTGAGCTCCCCGCATGCATGTGGATGTGTATATGTGTGTGTGTTCTTCATATATAAGCTTCATTTGCATGCTTTTAGTGACAAAAATGGGGGAACACTTTAGTTGCAGTTGTTTTCAATGTTTTTTGATTTGTTGTTATTTTTCGTTTTTGAATTATTTTCGTGCAATTTTTTCTGATTATTTTAGATTTTTATTTTCATATTTTTTTTTTTGCTTTTATTTTCCTTGATGAGTATAAATATGCATTTGTATGTACGAGTACATTCGCTGCTCGTACATACACATTAACACACATTTATCCCAGTTGTGTTTTTTTTGGGGGGGTTAGCGGAAGTGTACGTGGCCAAAAATGTCTAGACCATAAGTAAAAGAACTACGAGTTGTATTCATAATTCTATACCATATTCTTGTTGCTGTTGTTGTTATTGTATATATGGAATTATGGATGTTTGCCGCTGACCAGGCAATGATGATGATGATGATGGC
The DNA here is from genome assembly GCA_951800035.1 of Linnaemya tessellans. NCBI lineage: Eukaryota > Metazoa > Arthropoda > Insecta > Diptera > Tachinidae > Linnaemya > Linnaemya tessellans. The sequence continues at coordinate 10,003,855 of OX637535.1, forward strand.
GATGTTGGAAAGACTTTCTAAGCAAGTTAAACCGATTCTTTTTAGCTTTTTTCTACTTTGGCCCTTTGATTTTGTTGGTTTTGTATGCAAAAGAAATTCAATTGAATCTTTTGACATGGACATTTTTTGTAAAAACAACTTTAAAGTTTAATTCCGTTTATGCCCACGAGGGTGGTCCTGTGATAAGAATCTTGTTGCTACTGCTAAAGTGGGCTTTTACTACAGTTAACCATTTCGTGTAACTAAAATTAAGTGTTAAGTTCATGCAATATGCTTCGAAGAATTTATTACACCGGGTAACATGGATTTGGGGGAAAATGTGAATTTTGGGAAATTGTTTTAGTTGCATATAATCGTTTACATTTGCAATAAACAAACAAAAAATAATTATAAAAAAAAATTGTCATAATGTTTTCGGCTGTAATGTCACTTTTGCAAGTGTCAAAGTGTCCACTAAAACCCTGCATAAATTTGTAAAGTACTCTGAGCAGGCTGATCACTTTAGTGGACAAAACATACACAATTGAATCCTTAACGATGCACAGTAGCCTATACCAGGCTTCGAGTTGCTGCAATTGTCACTCTTTAATGTGTGTCATAGTGTCCACTAAAAATCTGTAATAAATTGATATTTGATATGAGCGTCGCGTTAACTTTAGTTACTAGATATGGAAATTTTAGACGATGTAAAGTATCCTATACAAAATTCCCATGTAATAAAGTTGTCACTTTTGAATGTGACAGATTATATACTAAAAAGATGTAATAAATTGTAAGATAGTCTGGCAGGTCACTTTCGTGGACAAAAAACAGATAACGAAAGCTTTAGCAAGATAGAGCATTCTGTATTCCGATTTAATACAGCTGTCACTTTTGAATGTGACAGATTGTTTACTAAATTTTTTTAATAAATTGTAAGATAATTTGAGCGGGATGATTACTTTAATTGAATAATAAGAAATTATATGTCGATGTAGTTCAGCCTATAGAAAATTCACAGGATGCAGCAGTTGTCACTTTTGAATATGTCACAATCTCCACTGAAAACCGGTAATAAATTATGAGATAATTTCAGCATTTCATCTTTTAAGTTGGACGATAAGGTAACCTTTAACGATGTAGAATAGGCTATGCAAAGCTCCGGGTTGCCGCTATTGTCACTTTTGAATGTGACAGATTATACACTAAAAAGATGTAATAAATTGTAAGATAGTCCGGCAGGTCAATTTCGTGGACAAAAAACAGATAAAGAAACCTTTAAAAATCCTGAGCAGCCTATATTCCGATTTAATACAGTTGTCACTTTTGAATGTGACATATTGTCCACTAAAAATATGTAATAAATTGTAAGATAATTTCAGCTATCCCACCTTTTAAGTTAGACGATAAGGTAACCTCTAGCGATGTAGATAAGGCTATGCAAAAGCTCTTGGATGCCGAAATTGTCACTTTTGCATGTGACAGGTTGTCCACTAAATTGTAAGATAGTCTGACAGATCACTTTCGTTGACAAAAAACAGATAAAGGAATTTTTAGCAAGATGCTGCTTCATCTATATACCAACATGAAGTAAAGGTGGTCACTTTTGTATGTGACAGATTTTACACTAAACAGCAGTAACAAATTGTAAAATATGGTGGGCTGGCTGGTCCATTTAGTTGATAGGTGATAACACTTCTAACGCGTCAGAGTTGTTTTTGTAAAACTCTGTGTTACTGCAACCGTTACTTTTGAATGTGACAGATTGTCCACTAAGAGGATGTAATAAACTGTAAGATAGTCTGGCAGATCACTTTCGTGGACAAAAAACAGATAAGGAAATCCTTAACCATATTAGACCGCCTATATTCTAATTTAATACAGTTGTCACTTTTAAATGTGACAGATTGTCCACGAAAAACTGTAATTAATTGTAATATAATCTGGGCTGGGCGATATACTTAGTTGATAGCTAATAACACCTTTAACGACGTAGAGTAGCCAATATAAATTTTATGCATCTGTCACTTTCGAAAGTGTCAGAATGTCCAGTAAATTTTTTTTTGATAAATTGTAAGACATTTTGAGCTGCCGGATAACTTTAGTTGACAAATAAGGGAACCATTAACGATGCAAAGCATTCTGTTAAACGTTTCGTTAAAGTTGGTAAAGTTGTTGCTTTTGACTGTGTAAGAGTGTCCACTAACAGACTGTAAGATAATCTGACACTGTAAGATAATCTGAGCTGAGCTGAAGTGAGCTTTCTGTAGTTTAGAAACTCTGTTAAGGGAATTAAATTTAAATTAATTGGAAATTATTTTCCTCCAACCCACTTAAATTTTGTAATGCTAACAGGCGGGTTTCGGCAAGGTGGCCACATTAATATTTTATTTGGAAATTAATTACGGCTGGCAACCACAAACTGTTCATTTGCAACAAAATTCGATAAGTGATTGGCAAATTAACATCAAATCGGTAAAGATTTTGGAACTTTTAAAATTTAAAATTTTCATAACCTCGAAAATATCTTAAACCTGTTTGTTTCATCGACCCTCGTACAAACCATTTAGTGATTTCATTTCTATCTTTTGCTCAAAAAAAAAATAGCATTAAAATTGAAACATTTCATACAATTTTTCCATAAAAACTTTTAATTTTTATTATTTATATTTCAACTGACAAATTTAAATTGCAATTTGAAGCTTGAAAATGTTTTCAAATTCCTTCTGCTGCATATTTATTTTTTATTATTCTTCTAAAAAAAATCATCATTTTATTAAAACTTTTTTAAAGAAAAAATATTCATTGTCATTGATTAAAAGATTGGCTCTTTTGCTTCCTGATTAAGATGCAAAAATAAATAATTACACTTCTTTTGGATTTTTCACAATGACAAGGAAATATAAAAAATATTTGCGGCCTGTCAATAGGGTTTCTGGGCAAAGCAAGATTTTGTCAGAGCAACGAGTAGGCAGAAATTCAAATTAAAACTCTAGATTTCAAGACACTAGAACCCTTTAGAAATATTCTTGGTTATGGAAAGAAACAAAAAAACTTTTGTTTCCTTGCTCCCCCTTCGTTTAGTTTTATTTCTATGAAATAATTTTCGCGATAATACAAACGCACAACAAAGAAATTACCATGTGAAAATTAGAAAAATATTAAAATCATCACAAAGGGATTTGTTTTTTCTTTTATGGAAGCAACAAATTTTAATAGATATTTTTTGTCTGTGCAGTTTATTAAAAATATATAGGAAACAGCAATTAATAGGTAATTCGGCAATAAGCCGTTGAATGTGTGTTTTTTGTCCGAAGTATTTAAGGCTTTGACTACGAGGCAGCAGGCTGTGGGTTCGAGCCCGTACTCAACCAAGTCAATCATCGCGATTTTATGATTTGTTTTAAAGGTTGAGTGCCTTCTGCAGTCACCACGCTGGATCAGCCGATTCCCACGTGACAAGTGCTGATTGATGTTGTTCTTCGATACACCTATAAAAGAATAATTTCGGAGTGTTTTGAAAAATTCACTTTTTTTCGAAAATTTTATTCACCGACTTTAGCCCAGTTAGTAGCGCTCGACGTGGTTTTTGATGGTCAAGAGCTGATTACCTATTAGAATCGAGGGGAAAATCCATTTGAAAGTTATTTAAAAAAAAAATTTTTTTTAGTTTTTTGATATTTCTTGAAATCCACAGGAAATCGAGGTTTGAAAGAAAACTTTGAAACGCGACTATTTTGATTGGAACACTAATTGATCACATATATATAATTTCAGAGTTTCCTTTAAAGAATTACATTTTTCGAATTTTTTCGTGCACGAAATTCACGAACTCATGAACCGATTTTGGCCCGGTTGGTAGCGGTCGACATGGTTTTTAATTGTCAAGAGCTGATTAGTTTTTTTTTTTTTTTTTTTCTTATCTTGGACCAGTATAGTATTGAGGGGACAGATAAAGAAAGATGAGGAGTTAGACAATTTTTTGTAGCTATCTCAACCATTTTATTTCGCCGGCTAATTTTTTGCTACAGGGCCAGCGAAGGAGGGTGCTGTTACTCTGATTTTAGTACATGACAGTGTCAGGCATTGCCAATTATGTTCAGTGACCAGTGACTATGCCTTCATCATTGAAACAGGCTGGCAACAACTAACACAATCATGAACGGATCAGAAGAATTCAACACAATATTTCATGACAGCGCGGGGTTGAACTCAGGCCCTCCGCTTCATAATCTCGTGTTCTACTACTTCAGCCAACAGCACCCACTAGACTTTTCTGAATGCATACACACATAAATTTTTTGGAATAAATAGGAGGAGCCATTTAAAAATTATTGAAAAAAAAACACTTGAAAAAAAAATTTCAGTTTTTTTTTTGTTTTTTTCCGAAAATATATCGCTCCAAACCGAGTTCTAATATACTGGAAATCTAAGTTTGAAGGAGCCGACAATTTTGGTTGGGTTCTGTTCGGTCGTTGAATAGCCTGCAAGAGATCGAATTAGTATCAAATTAGTATTGCACTAGTACAAAAATCACCAGTACTAGTTCCCAACTGTAAACTTTCCTATACCCTGTTAATGCTCAAATTAACATTGAGTGTGTTTGGAAAATTACTAGTACCATTGGTACTAGATGGAAACTAGGGGAATACTAGTACTATTAGTACTAGATGAGTACTAGTATAATTTCTTCTAGTCGGATACTAGTACAATCAGTTCTGCATTAAAAACTGGTTTATATATATAAAAAAATCCCTAAATTTATTGGTATTTTAAACCCAATGAAATTTTTTATTCGCTTTAAAACATGATAAAAAAGTAATATGAAATTCTACAAGTCAAATTAATCTACAAATGAACTACTTGAAGTACTAGTACTTTTCTGTATATATTCAATCACCTTTTGAACTAGTGCTTGCTATACTAGTAATCGTACCAGTAGCTCAAAAACAATTAACGCTTATCCTCCTGCAGGGTAGTTATAAGCACACACACAAACAGACACAGAAAAACACACACACACACACAAACAGACACACGCACAAACACACACACATACCCTCACACAGATGGTTTGTCACAGAGATGTTTTCTCAGGAGTGGTCAGGAAATATTCCTAGGAAGTCCAAACGTCGAGATCTGGTGAAAACTCAAAGCCAAAAGAAAAATTCTCTAACAATAAATTTATTTTTATTCCATACATACAAGCAGTTAGTTGTCTTCTAGGCCACTTCAATTAAGAAATAATCTGAAGTTTCAATAAAAACCACAACGCGAAGTCAGTTAGTATTGCCAACAACACACATTCTGACAAACACACCAACACGCTGCTCAGGTGGCCAGTCCTTAATCAATCGAGCAATTGGAACAATTTTGCAATCCTTGTGTGATTTCATACATTTCACGCTTCGTTATGCAAAATATTATTTAAAAAAAAGCAATATGTGCGTACACGTACATAAGTATGTGTGTGTGTGCCACACGAGCCTTTAAAGTCATCAAGTCAAAAATGATAAAACACAAGTCAGCTATCAATATGGGGCAGCTATTACACTCATGGCGACCATGATTCCAGCAAACGGAGCGCCTTCGTAAAACGTGTGCAAGAAACTGGTTAAAAATCTGTGCAGTTCATTAAGCCATTATGCACTTTGAACTGGCCAAACAGTTTATCAAGGGGAAAATGGGAAAACACACAAACCAACCGTGCGGCAACGTTAAAGACTTTAAGGAGTCCAGTAAATGCAACGCACTGCCATTGAACCATAATAATTGTCATGATCTTCAATAGCGGCGTAATAAAAAAGAAGCACAACAGCAGCATCAAATCAGACACACAAACACACACACACACGTACACGTACACGTACATGGAGTCGCGTGTAGTCTTGTTTACATGAATGCTTTTGGATGTAAATGTCCACATTCACTTGCAGTTTGACTGACGCTGAAGCGGTTGATGTCTGAAGACTGGCTGGCTGATGATGGATGCAAAAGTGAAGCTAAAATGCAACACGAAAATTGCAGGAGACACGGGGGGAGAGGAGTGACAGTTGGCGGGTATGATGCATCGAAATTTGCTGCTGGTGTAAAAAATGAAGAAACAGGAAAAAAAAGAGTCTCACAATTGCCTACAAAAACAAAAACGGCAGAACATTCACTCTTTAACAGCAGACACAACACAATCACAGGCAGCCATAAATACAAGTGCATCACACACACACACACACTCACAATCACACAAACGAACGCATTTACATGCTCAAGTGAATTAGTTCATGCACACAGACATGCCGGTGCAACACACTATTATCCCACTTTCAAATATTCGGGGGAAACCCCATTCGCGAAAAAAAGAATGACGAAAAAAATCAGCCACCAAAAAAAGCTAAAAAAAAACAAGAATATGTGCAGCAGCAACAACAACAACAGCAACAGCAGCAGCATTAACTGAATTTGACCGCGACCTAGATGATTGTTAAACACGCATCAGTGACACCACTCTCGTCAAGGTCACGTTGAAAAATTATGCCAACCAATAGTCGAAGTTCGGTCGAACGAATGCACATGCTGCAACACGGGTGCCATTAATGTTGCTGCACTTCTCTATAGCGCATTTGTTTTCCACGGCTGGTGCCAGAGTGCATGTATATGTGTGTGTGTATGTGTGTGTTTGTGTTGCATATGTTTTCGTTTTTCGTTTTTTATGCACTTTTTTTCGTATTCACTCTGGGATGTTATTTGAAATCAGTTTTGTTCTGTTCTGTTCTTGTTTTTTTTTTCAATTTGTTTGATTTTGCTGTTGTTGTTGTGTTGTTGTTGTTGTTCTGTTTGATGTGGAGTATCTTGTTTTGGCGCCGCATAACCATTTTTTCACGTGCTGCCATACACTAGTGTGTAAGTGTGTGCGTGTGTGCAAGTGCATGTGTGTGTGTGTTATTTTTTACAAAAATTTTTCAATGCCATGCAACAGTTTTTGTTTGTGTGTCAGCATCACGTGCTCAAACATAAAAATATTTGTATCTGTTCACACACTCGCGTTGTTTGTGTGTGTGTGTGTGTGCCATGTTCCAGTAGTACACGGCGGTGTATGTGGGCAAATGCACTTTCAGTGCAATATTTCGTGGATTCTGTCTGCACTATTGCAACTAAAGCGGCGCATCAATCCGTGCACAAACACTCAACTGCCACTAGTTTTATTTGGCATATGAACACACGGACACACTAGTGGACAAACAAGCACATGAAAACTCGTCGTCTGTATGTATGTATGTATGTATGGGTGTGTAAATATATGATCTGTTATATATAACACACAATCGCACATAAACAGTGTGTTTCTGCAACACTCACACTCTTGTGTGTATGAAAAAGCACACACGATAAACTATAGTTTGTATACATAAATGTGTGTGTGTGTGTGTGCATAATTAGTGCGTATGTATGCCTGCATGTTGTAAATCCTTATATGCAGTTGCATGCATGTGTGTGTGTGTGTTTGTTGATTTGATATGCGCAAATCAATAATCTGTCACAATAATAAACGATTCCCTGTCCATCCAGGCATTTTCACTTACAACGACAATTTTGTTGGTCCCATCAAAGGCACCGCATTAAATGTGGAAAGGAAATTTTTTAAAATGAACTTCAAAAATTTAAAGGCCTCAAAAATACATAAAACACCAAGACACGCGGTTGTTTCTTCATCAGAACTTGAAATGATAATCAAGAGGGCAAGAAATGTTATAGACGTTCCCGGGTTAAGGAGCATTTTTTTATGCCGACGTTAAAATATTCATTCTAAAGCATGTTTTATTAAGAGTTTCACAACACCACAGCAACGCGTGCAAATTATTGAAATTTTTAACCAAAACAATTGTTCTATTCGTCCAACTCATCGTGCACTTCTTGCATGTTATGGTGTACATAATGGTCCTTCCGACCGCGGCTAATTCGAAGAACAATAGATCGTTTTCCTACCACATTTACTGTTACTGATAATATACATACCCCCCGTGCAACGCCGAACAGTGCGCACTGAAGAAGCTGTAGCCGCTGTACAGGAAAGCATTGAGGATGCTGCTAATCAATCTATTCATCGCCATTCTCAGCAACTGGGGGTTGTGTCCTTCCACTTTATGGAAGATTTTTTTTTTGGTTGTTGTAAAATTGGTGTTCCACAATGCGCTTTCTAAGCACCAGCCGTGGCGGTCACATGCCGGAAATCATATTTAAACATTAATTTCATAAAATTTTCTTTCCAATAGAGACCGTTTCATTGATATTAAAAATATTGTTCTATAGAAAAAAAGCCTTTATAAAAAAAGCCTTTATTACAAAATATCGAATTTGAAGGCCAAACACGTTAATAGTAATTATTTGACAAGCATGAACATGTTGTATGCATGCCCGGTTCTGCCTGGATGTCTTATATAAAGTTTCAATTAACAGCTAGAGGTCGTCGCTGTAGCCCCACTATAAATAGAATAGAAAGAGAAGTCGATGTAGTAGGTAATTTCTGCCGGCATTTCTGAGGAATGAGTTTACAGTCGAATCCGCTTTAGCGCAACACGCTTTACTGAAAAAAAAAATCGGATTACTGAAAGCGATACAAATTCTCGCACTAATTTTAAACGCAGCTAGGCTTATTCACTTCGCTTTAGCGAAACATCGCTTTACTGAAAATATCGTATTACTGAAAACCAAAAGCAAGCCCACAACTACGTTTTGTATGAAACTTACTTCGCTTTAGTGAAAAAATAAACAATGACAAATTTATTTATTAGAAATCGATTGCATAACTTAAGGCTAAAAAATTTGTGCATGTTTTGTCCATTAAAAAATTAAATGGCAAAATGTATTTGTCCTTTTCGCTCTTACGAGCTTTATTGTATATTTCTATTACATTGTCAATGCAAGTGGCTAGACATTTTCGAGGAGTTCGTGAAAAATTTCAGCAACAAAATGAATAATTTTTTTTTAAATAAAATTTTTACGTTCAATTGACGTAAAATAATGTACAGATTTAATATAAAAAATATTGTTTTACTGATTTTAAGCAGTACGCTTAACTGTAACAAATTTCAGTAATCCGAACTGCGTTTTAAACAAAAAATCCGATAACTGAAAAAATTGGGTTTTCGTTATTTCCAGTAAACCGGAGTCGACCGCTTTCTTTTTCGTTGTCACCTCTTCACATACAAAACTGCTCTAAGCGGTAGTAATCAAATTATCATTTAATCATGTTGGCAAATAATATAAAGGAATGCATTCTTCGTACATGAATTTTTCGAGTAACAAAGGAAAAAAACTGCGAAATTCTAATTTTAAAATATTCTAGAGCGAACAGGAAACTTGAAGTTTTTACCGAACACAAACTAAAGACAATACAAACGACTCAGTGTTTTAATATTTTAATCAATATGAGTTGGAATAGACTACAATGGACATAAGCGGTTTTTTATCAAAAGCATTAAATTGCGCTGAAGTTTAGCATCTTCTTAATAACTTCCCAAAATACATATAGGAAATATATTGCACCGCATTTAATGCCAAAAAGTTTCCCAAACAACAGGCAACTCACAACAACATATAAATAAAAATCTCTTTGTTAATAATTTTCCCACGAACAAAAAAAGAGGAAAATGGAAAATGTTTTGCAGTGAGTGCAAAGTGGCTTAAACGATTGCTAATATTAAATACCATCAATGGTGTTTGTTGTTAACAACTGCAACTGGTATAAAATAACAACCGGCATCACACACACATACACACACACACGTACAACAACATCTAACGTTGAATGCATGTAGGTGCTTGTTTTCAAAAAAAAGTGCCACACTTTCGATTTCAACGGCTGCATACGAGTTGGAATAATGTGACCAAAAGCAAAATAAACAACAACAACAGCAACAACAACGAAAAAGAAAATGTATAAAAACTACTGCTAAAAAACCAGGCGATTTAAAATCAGTGCAACACGTCATCACAGAACCAACAAAAGAACACAAAAAAGCACAATGAAAAGGCAAAAAAAAAGAAACACTTTTTGCAAACTCACATGTCAGACGGACAGACAGGCAGACAGACAGTCAGCAGTTAGCAGTTGCAATTGCATCTATGAGCACAGCGCTACACACCTACAAAAACAACAAAGAGAAATTAAACTACCAGTTGCACCACAGCGAGTCTGTCATCAACAAATTGCACTCCATAAAAAAAAGCGATTTACACATTTTTTGCTTTAGTTTTTTTTTAGCGGTTAGTAAACTGGGAAATATACAATTCGTCCGCACAAATATGCATTTAATGCAAGTGTGTGTGTGTGTGTGTGCTGTTTAAATGCATGTATCCACCACATGCGCCAGTGCAAGTGTAAGTGTTTGTATGCAACACAATTTTGCATTTACTCCCGCTCCGCTAGTTGAGTTGCAGCAAAATAATGTCATGTATTGCGGCACGCGCAACAAATTTTCATTCATTGATTTCGTTGCAAAAAAGAAAAAAAATAGAAAAACATCCCAAATAAAAAGAGGAAAACTCAAAAATGATAAAATATCAGGCACGTAAAAGCAAACATTCGCACTCACGTCGAAGCCCAGAGATACAAGAGGCCAAAAAAAAAAAAACGGTTAAAAATTATTAGGGAATGTCAGAGCGATTGGCCGCTTAGTTTACATGTCAACGAGTTACAGGCCAGATCAGGTGTATATATTTCAAGCACACACACACACATACAAATACACATATAATGCGTGCAGCCGTAAAAAGCACAACACCATGTGCTCCAGTGACACTGAAAAGTCAGCCACTTCGAGTGAAACTCTAGAAGTTGGGGTATTGGATTTTCCAAAAATCGTTTGTAATTAAAAAACTGTTTAAAAAAAAGGCTCTTTGTAACAGCAGTTTTTTTGTTGCTGCATCAGAGCTGAACGCCAGCATATGAAATTACAAGAGCTTTTCAAAATTGTTTGTAAAAATTTCAAATACATTTTATTTTACCCACCAAAAACGAATTGGAGGGCATATTCACTTTCTCATTACGTGTGTAACGCAGCGAGCCAATCCTCTAAGACCCCCAAAACTCTATATATTTTTGTTCAGTAATGAAATCTAAGACGATCTGAGCATGTCCGTCCGCCCGTCCGTCCGTCAGTGGAAATCACGATGCAGCCCAAAACGAAAAGAGCCAGACTCTTGAAATTTGGTATAAATATATCTTGTAGGATAGCATAGGTCAAGTTTGTAAATGGGCTAAATCGGGCAAGAGGGGAAAAAAGTTCCCCTAAGAAGAACTAAACCAACCCAGAAAAAACAACATAATTTTTAAAGTTTTTTTTTATAATTTTATTAAGCAAATGATATATTTTTATGTCATGGAGCCATAAAATCAAACAAATTAATTTTTGGACCCCGCCCCCTTTAGTGGGCGTTATTATATGCAAAAATAGTGTAAACATTTAACAAATTGTTTTACTTCATTCCTTAAAAATAATATTTTTTAGCTTTAATGATGAAGCTGAGACGTAACCTGGTACTCCTGTGCCCTGCCCTCTCCTCCCCCTTTGGCCCCTAAATGACCTTATAAAAAAAATAAAATTAATAAAAAATTTAAATTAATTTTTGTGTTAAATATGCTTTGACGTAAGCAGTTACGAAGTTATATATGTTATGACGTAACGAAATGGTAATTAGTGAAAATTTTTTTTATAAATGAAAATCCATATTTATATACAAAATGATTATGGGAGTGTCTTCTATCCCATACATCATTTTGTATATACCAGAAATGCCTGCCATCTCCTTATTTGGCCACTGGGGGCAAAATCCCTCCAAGATTACACATACTCTCATGGCTTGTAAATGGACCTTTCATGGCCTGTAAATATTTTCACAAAATGCTCAAAAAATTTATTAAATATGGATTTTCATAAAGAAAAAAAACTTCACTGCTTGCCATTTCGTTACGTCATTACACATTTAACTTCACAGCTAAATATGTTGTTTCGTAACTGCTTACGTCAAAACATGTTTAACTCGGCATATTTATCTTGACTCACATAATAAATTTTACATTTAATTATCCCAAATATTTATTTTTAGAGTCAATTCAGCTATTCCAATTGTTGTGTGTGGTAGAAGACACCTCCATAATAAATTTTTATTTACTGGCAATGCATGCCAACTCCTTATTTTGCCACTGGGGGCAAAATCCCTGCAAGATCACACACACTCTCATGGCCTGTAATTTGACCTTTCATGGCCTTTTCACAAAACTATCATTATTTTCACAAAATGCTCCAAAATTTTATTAAATATGGATTTTCATAAAAAAAAACTTCACTGCTTGGCATTTCGTTACGTCATAACATATTTAACTTCACAACTAAATACGTTGTTGCGTAACTGCTTACGTCAAAACATGTTTAACTCGGCATACTGATCTTCACTCACATAATATATTTTACATTTTATTATCCCAAATATTTTTTTTCAGAGTCTTATGGCGAAGGTGAAATGTCTCCCCCACGGCCCTTGCCAGAGAGACCCCAAAAAATACAGATTTAATGCTCCTCAAAAAGAATTAGACCACATATACATATTCTTGATCAGTGATGAAGTCTAAGACGGTCTAGCAATGCCCATACGTTCGTCTGTGGAAAACATGAGATAGTCTATTTTGGAACCCCGCCTCCTTTAGTGGGCGTTAACGTTATATGCAAAAATAGTATAAATATTGAACAATTTGTATTCCTTAAGCCTATAAGATGCTGAGATGTTCTCTGATCTTGCATAGCTGAAACATCTCCCCCACGGCCCTTCCCGGAATGACTCTGTCAAAATAGAGATTTAAAATTGGGTACAAAGATATCTTAAAGGAACTCTGTCCCATCCAGTTAAACATTTTAATTTTACTTACTAAATATTTGAAGGGTATTTAAGATTCGACCCGGTCGAATATGACGTGTTTACTTGTTTAAGCCTAAAAACTTATGACTAAAATTCTGGTAGAAAAATCAGATCAATTTTTTTTTTGCTTTTTATATGGCAGCGTCCAGATCGCAAGTAAGAAATTCTATTATATTTTAATATCCTCGAATTGCGTGCTTTTTTTGCGCCAGCATTCAATTGTTGTGGGTTAAGTTGATCAGGTTTGTTTGTATATCATTGAAGTTCATGATTCATTATTAATTTAAAATAATTCTCATTTATTACTTGAGAGTTTTATACACACACACGAGCTAAAATAAAAAATTATAGTTACAGGTCTTTTTTTTTAAACTCGTGTGTGTATATAAAACTCTCAAGTAATAAATGAGAATTATATTAAATTAATGATGAGTTTAAAAAACTTTCAAATAAAACTCAGTTAACATGCTGGCTGTTCTTTATAAAACTCTATTACTTTTTTTTATATAATATATTTGAAACATCCAACACTTGAACGTTTTTAAATAATGAATAAAAAAAGAATAATTAATAATTGCTATATTAACATTTTTGATTATTTCTAAGTAACGACGGCCATTGAAGTACGAGTAATCGGAATAATTGGAAAAATTAAAAATAATCACAAAAGCCAAATGGCTTTAAAAATATTAGCAGAACGTGAAGCAAATTATTATAATCTTTTTTATTTTTTGCTGAATAATATTTGAAATTTAAACGAATCCTAACAAATTTCCTTTTATATGACAGTGAAAAGTAAATCATAGAAAAAAAAAAAGAAAAACAACAAGCGCGAGTCAAAAACGTTGTAAAAGCGGCAAATATGTGGAGGAAAATGGTTGGAACAACATGACATCGACATCGGCATCATACGCCTCAACCTGGTGAAGTGAGACTAAACGTTGTACCCAAAGTTATGCCCTTCCAACAACTCCTGCTGCTCCTCCCCCGCCCCTCAAGTGTTCATTTAGTTGAAAGGGCGTTTGGTTGGATGGATGGATGGATGGCTGGATGAATGAATAATAGATAGTTTCTTGCTTTTATTTTCTCTCCTGTGATGCGGACAAAATATTAACTTATTTGTTTTTCCATTTTATTCCATATACAACTCGTATTTGCAGTTGTTGTTGTTGCTGTTTTCAGTAAATAGAAACAATTTTTGGTTACCAACAAAATAGACAGTGATTTCCATTTCGTGGGTTATTTCTCTATTCATGTTTTTGTTTTTTGTCGATAATATTTTTCGTTTCATTTTTTTTTATTTTTTTTATTTCTGATTTCGGAAATTGGAGCCTGTTTCTTTTATGTTCGATGGTGGCTTAAATCTGCATAACTTGTGTGAATGTGTCTTAACATTGGTATGAGCCAATTTACATGGATTTACGCACACACACACACACTTATTCATATATGTACACATGTTTGTCCCCATACAATGCAAACATATCTGCATATTCGTATGTACAAATTATGTCTGTTTGCCATGGTTGTTAATGGCATTTCAACTTGGTTTAAAGGCAATCAAAAGAGTGTCTCACCCGCACACGAACACAACTCGTGCTACTAATAATAACAATTTAAAACTTTCCTGCACGAACTCCGCTTTCCCAATACAATACGGCCCTACTTGCCTTTAATTATTTTATATCTAAACCGTTTTAGAGAAAATATGTAAATATTTTATGTGATTAATGTGATAAAAGATCTTTGGAAATACTTTTAATCTCTCTAACGATCATACCAGGCCTTCTTCTTAGTTTGGGAATATATCCTCTCAAGCAAGAGCAGGAGTACTTTTGGATCGCAATGTGATATATTTGAAATTCTGGCAAGCAATTCCCTCAAACTCAGTTTTTTCCCTGCAATTATCGTATGGTCCCTCGAGCCGGAGTTTGATTGCAGTAGTTAGCATTACTGATATGTAGCGTTCCAGTCTATGGCAGCTCAATTAAAAACTCAGTTCTAACGATCAAACCAGTATTTAGTAGCTTTTATTCTCAGCTTGATAATATCTCAACTCAGTAGAAAAGGAATTCAGAGACTTGGGTTCACCACCACCATCATTGATGTGAAGCAATACTGTTGCCAAAACAACAGCTAGAGGTCTGAATTTTGCATGGCAAAATGAGATATTTGAAATTCCGGCAAACAATTCCCTCAAACTCAGTTTTTTTCTGCAGCTATCGTATGGTCCTTCGAGCCGGAGTTTGATTGCTGGAGTTGGCATTGCTGATATGTAGCGTTCCAGTCAATGGCAGCTCAATTAAAAACTCAGTTCCAACGATCAAACCAGTATTATGTAGGTCTTTTTCTCAGTTTGAGAATATCTCCACTCAGTAGAAAAGAAATTAAGACTTAGCTTCACCATCATAATTGATGTGAAGCAATACTCTTGCCAAAATAACACCTAGAGTTCTTAATTTTGGATGGCAATATGATATATTTGAAATTCTGGCAAGCAATTCCCTCAAACTCAGTTTTTTCCCTGCAATTATCGTATGGTCCTTCGAGCGGGAGTTTGATTGAAGGAGTGGGCATTACTGATATGTAGCATTCTGGTCTATGCCAGATCAATTGAAAACTTAGTTTTTACAAAGAAAGGCAACAATTGATTTTAACGACTAAAACTGGCTTATAGTCCTTCGAACCCGTGTGATGGCTGTTAAGTACTGCGATACTGTAAGCAACACTGTAATACTAACGCTACAACCAGGTTTAAACTTTCGGTGTGAAAACTCTATTAGTCGTTGTCGGCCTGTTTCAGTGACGAGGGCATGGCACTGATCACTGAACATAACTGGCAGCGATTAAGTTAGTATTTTCTGCAGCCAACGTATGGTCCTTTGAGCCGAAGTTTGATTGCAGGGGTTTTTATTACTGATATGTTTCGTTGCAGTCTCTGGCAGCTCAATTACAAACCCAGTTCTAACTATTAAACCAGGTTTTAGTAGCTATTCTTCTCAATTTGAGAATATCCCAACTCAGTAGAAAATAAATTAAGACCATCATAATTGATGTGAAGTAATACTGTTGCCGAATCAACAGGTAGTGTTCTTAATTTTGGATAGCAATATGAAATATTTTATTCCCTAAAACTCGGTTGTTTTCTGCAGCTATCGTATGGTCCTTCGAACCGGAGTTTGATTGCAGGAGTTTGCATTACTGATATGTAACATTCTAGTCTATGCCAGGTTAATTAAAAATTCAGTTGTTGCGAAGAAAGACAACAATAGATTTTAACAGCTACAACTGGTTTATGGTCCTTCGAGCCGTTATGCTTGCTGCTAAGTATTACAATGCTATAAGAAACACTGTAATATTAACATGTGTCCCAAAAATTTATCATTTACATAAGACATCTAAATTCCATTGATTAATTAAAAATCTCTCAATCATTTTCATTAGTTTATTAATTAAAAACTTGCTTAATAGCCCAACACTAGTTTCAAATATTGTATCAATTGTACAGCTCATTAATTCCATTTTAGCAGTATTACTAACGTTTTATTTTATTTTTTATTTTTTTTTGGCATTTAATTTTAAAATATTTTCTTAAACATTGTACTATAAATTACTCAATATGAATACGTAATAGGTAAAATTTCCCAATATGAAAATAAGTGGATGGCTGCCATAAAAACTGCAGCAAAAAAACGAATTCAAAGATCTTTAAGTCTTGATAGTGAAGGTCCATTGCGGAGTATTTCCTATTTTTTTTCTTCAAAATTTTACAGTAAATTTTTATAAATGTAAAACAGCAACGTTTATATTAAAAAAAAAAATAAAATAAAGACACACTAAACGATAATCATGTTGAGGTGGTACACTGAAAAAAAGAGCAAAGATGTGGGTAAACGGAGAGTTTTTCAAACTCGATGTCTTTTCATAAACACACGCTTTGACAACACTTTCCAAAAGTTTTTCATTTAATCTATAATTGAAATTATATTATGGCGTAATATGTCAGCGATCGCTAAAAAATAATTTTTTTTTTCAAAATTGGTCCAGAAAACTGGCTATTATTCCATTTGGAATACAGTCGACTCCGCTTTATTGGAAATAACCAGAACCCAATTTTTTTCAGTTATACGATTTTTTCTCTAAAACGTAGTTCGGTTTACTGAAATTTGTTACAGTTAGGCGTACTGCTTAAAATCAGTAAAACAATATTTTTTTATATCAAATCTGTATATTTAACGTAAAAATTTTATGTATGAATTTAGTCGAACTTTCTTATGTAAATTGTTAAATTTATCAACGGGCTTAAGTTCGAATCTGCAATACTGCAAACCACTTTTTATTATTTTTTCATTAATAAATGAATTTGTTCAAATTCTATTTTATTAATTTATATTAAGATTGGAATATTAAGAATATTTTCAATAATCATCAAACCAGCAGAACGGATCAGTACTGATTTCGAGGCCGCTACGCCATCTCATCAGCGTTCTTTGTTCAATTTTTCCACTTTTTGCAAGTGGTGCTAATTAGTAGGAATATCAACTATTTAACCAATCTTATTAACGAAAATTGAATATGAGAAGTTCTCACATTCATTTTTACAAGTTATTACTTTTTGGTTAGTACGAAATTCCCCAACCTTGACGATTAATATTCCATGTATCTCTTTCGCTTTTTCCAGAGCCATCGGCTGCTGATAACTAAAGCTTCTTTGTTATTTATGTTCAAGTAATTGATTTATTTATGTTCAAGTAACAATTTTATTTAAAAAAAATTATTCATTTAGCTGCTTAATTTTTTCACGAACTCCTCGAAAATGTCTAGCCACTTGCATTGACAATATAATAGAAAAATATATACAATAAAGTACGTAAGAGCGAAAAGGACAAATAAATTTTGCCATTTAATTTTTCAACGGACAAAACATGCACAATTTTTTCAGCCTTAAGTTATGCAATCGATTTCTAATAAATAAATTTGTCATTGTTTATTTTTTCACTAAAGCGAAGTATGTTTAATACAAAACGTAGTTGTGGGCTTGCTTTTGGTTTTCAGTAATACGATATTTTCAGTAAAGCAATGTTTCCCTAAAGCGAAGTGAATAAGACCAGCTGCGTTTAAAATCAGTGCGGGGACTTGTATCGCTTTCAGTAATGCGATTTTTTTCCGAAAAGCGTGTTGCGCTAAAGCAGATTCTCCTGTAATTGAAATTATATTATGGCGTAATATGTTAACGATCGCTAAAAAAATAATTTTTTTCAAAGTTGGTCCAGAAAAGTGACTATTATTCCATTTGGAATACATACAGTCAGATTTTTCATGCTTAACAGCGCTATGTTAACATGCAAACAGAACTCTGTTAACGTATTTGGTTTGTGTCTAGGGTTATACATTTCGAAATATATCTTCACATTAGACTAGACTTGTGTCCAACTAGCTCATTTGCTCAGTTTTGACAAGAACCTCTGATCAAACCCATTTAAATTACATAGGTTTGATTAAAGGTTCTTGTCAAAACTGAGCGAATGAGCTAGTTGGACACAAGTCTACATTAGACTGTGTGTCGAACTCGTTCATTTGTTTGTTTTTGACAAGAACCTTTGATCAAACCCATTTCAATTACTTTGGTTTGATAATAGGTTTTAGTCAAAAACTAGCGAATTAACGAGTTTGACACAAGTCTACTTCACACACCTATTCAAATTTAGTGTTTTGAAAAGAAAAAAGGAGTATTTGGTTTGTGTCTAGGGTTATAAATTTCGAAATATATCTTCACATTAGACTAGACTTGTGTCCAACCAGTTCATTCGCTCAGTTTTGACAAGAACCTTTAATCAAACCTATGTAATTTAAATGGGTTTGAAGAGGTTCTTGTCAAAAACGATCGTATGAAAGAGTTCAAGGTAAGTCTAATTTATTCACTCCATTAAGAAGTGAACCGTTTATGATGAAACGGTTATTGAAAATATTTTTGATTTTTAAATAAATTTTTCGACCTCTTCTCTATATTAAAATATATTATTTGAATGACCTAAAGCTTGAAAAAAAATTATTTTAATAATTTTGAAATGAATGTTAAATAAATATTTTTTTAAATATTAGTGCTTTAATGGTTATGTGGTGAAGTATGTCTATATGCTTGTGCTGGTTCATCATTAGTAGGCTTTAGTTTCAGTCTACACTTGATTTGGTGCAAGCAGCAATGAAATGCAGGCACATAGACATACTTGACCACATAAGCAACATAACACTAATATATGTTAGACAAAAAAAAAATATTTTAATTTTTATTTATCAGTCATGGAAAGTAATTTTCAGAATTTTTATATATTTTTATTTTAATATTCATTGAATGATATATTATTAATTTAATTAAACATTTTTGTATTTTTATTTATTTAAATAATAATTTTTTTCATTGCAGTGACATACGGCATAAAATTATTGACGGAAGTCGAATCAGCAATCGTCTGTCTACCTTTCTTCTTAGCACTTCGGGTGAGTGGTTTATCTCTTTTTTTAAAGATATTTTTTATAAGATAATTTTTAATTATCGATGTAATGATGCTCATTTTTACGATGAGATATCGTCGAATATCAGCGATACTGATGCATATTGAATTTTCTTTCAATTTAAAATTAAAGAAAAAGAAGAACTCAAAAAGAGTATTTTTAGTATAAATAATTAAAGAGCAAGAGATTGATAATATAAAAAATTTATATTAATAAGATTTAAAAACACAGCGAGTTGAATTGAATTTAAAGACATGCTCTTTAAATCAATTTAATTATTCAACTTACTCAGCAGAGCAGAACAGCTGTTTTCGAAAGCCGCTACACTTTCATAGTCAGTACTCGTGCTTACCATCACTTATTAAGTTGCAAGTGATAACAATTTTTATTTACAATTTTTTTTTCATGAATAAAGGGTGTTTTTATAAGAGCTTGCTGATTTGAAATTTAAATAAAACACATGCCAAATTATGAAATGGCCAAAAAAAATTTGTTATTTGGTAGATAATATCTTGTCATTTAATATCTAAATATAATTTCGGGCATATGGCCACCACGACTATTTTGCACAAAGGTCATTCTGGAGGTCCAATTTTCGACCACCTTTTCAAGCGTTTGAGGGCGTATTTCAGCAATGCCACGTCGAATACTGGTTTCCAAAGCGTCAATCGTTGCTGGTTTATCCACGTAAACCAATGATTTCAGGTATCCCCACAAAAAATAATCGAGTGGCGTCAAATCACACGAACGCGGAGGCCAATTCACCGCTCCATTTCTCGAAATAATGTTGTCGTTGTAATGTTCTTTCAATAAGTCCATTGTTACGCCCGCAATATGACAAGTGGCACCATCCTGTTGAAACCACATTTCGTTTACATCCATATCTTGAAGTTTTGGCACCAAAAATTCATTGATCATGATTCTGTATCGATTTCCATTCACGGTAACGCGTCGTCCTTCCTCATTTTTAAAGAAATAAGGACCGATGATTCCACCAGCCCATAGACCGCACCAAACAGCACATTTATCGGGATGCATTGGTAATTCTTGAACGGCGTGTGGATTATCTTTGCTCCAAATACGGCGATTTTGCTTGTTGACATCTCCATTCAACCAAAAATGCGCCTCATGACCGAAGAGAATTTTGCGGTAAAAATGCGGATAAACATTTTTAATTGAACACTGTTTTTGAAAATAAATTTCCACGATTTGGAAGCGTGACTGGAGTTAACCTGTTCATGATGATTTGCCAAGCAACACTGAGTAGAGACGTCACTTTAAACTGTCAAAACAGCTGTCAGACAACAGAGTGATTCGTATAAAAAAGCGTCATAAAAAAACACCCTTTAGTATACGAGAATTGCAACACAAAAAAAAACAATGCCATTCCTAAGCCAGTTTCATAAATATTTCTTTAAGTGTTTAATGTTATTCAAAACAGCAACAAGCAACGATCATAAAACAATTACCAAACACAACATTTCCTTAAACATATTTATTAAACCTGTCTAAGGGGAAAAATAAGTTCAGCAAGAAACGATCAAACAACAGCAACACATGCAGAAGTAGAAGACCAAGAAGAAGAAATCATACGTAACTCTGTGAATGTATAGACGGCACACACACACACACATGCACATGAACGGCAAACTCTTAACAATTCACAAGAGGGCATTTGTAAGAGCCAAGAGGGAGTAATTGTTGTTGTTGCTGTTGCTAGACTTATTATGGGACAGGTATGGTAGCAGCAGCAACAACAACAGCAACTCTTACCAGCAGTGGCAGACAGGTATGGAAGCATGAAATTAGGAACTTTATAAGGCTTTTAGTGAAGATATTACAAGCCATGCAAAACAATTCAGCACCATCATTTTTATCATCAGCACAAGCAATTGCTAAAGTAAAGCAACAACAACAAAAAATACTCAAATAAAATTTAACTAAAAACAAAAGCAACAGTTGTGTGTGTGCGTGTATTCGTCGTAGTGAGTTGTTGATAATATTAAACAATAACATTAGCAACAAACAAACAATCACCAAACAACAGCAAAAATAATAAGAAATAAAAAAAGCAAAACAACAACAACAACATCTAAGGTTGTGCATACATTGCAGTGAAGTTCATAAATGCAACAACACAAAGCCGCGTTTACTTCAGCTGGCAACGGCCTAATGCAAAACAACACAAAACAACAGAACAAAACAACAACACAACTCAACTTAACAAAATACTGCAACAATTTAAGACCAACAAAGGCAAATTTTGTTGTTGCTGCTAGTCTTATTGTTTATTTGGTGGATTGTTGAAATGTTTGTGTGCTTTTGTTGCTTGATGTAAGACGGTAGCATTTGCATTATTGTTGCATCGTTGCAAGTTGTATTTGTTGAGCATGGGCGCCTGCGTTTTTATGTTGTTACTTTATTAACGCTACCGAATGCTGCTCCTTCCACATTTAACTTCTTCTTTCTATTTTTTTTTGTGTTCTTTTTTTCCTTCTACTTCACCCAGTTGTCTTTCGCTACGACTTAGAATTCACGTTTTCGTGTTCGTCGTGGGCGATACGAAAAAGTTGTATTCAAATCTGTCTGTTTCAATAATGCCGAACGGCTAGCAGGCTGGCTGACTGGCTGTGGCGCTTAAGCAGTGAAAAGTAAATTCGACTTTCAATCACTCTTTTGCCTCTTCACCTTCACATCATCACTATTTAAGCTACGCCGCAAAGGAAAACAAAAGGATTAAATATGAACGTATGTACGTGTGTTCGAGTATGAGCCATTCAAAATCCTTTTAATCCGCTAAAACTGTATGATTTTTGTTCTGCTTGGTTTTCTTTAATGTTGAGGAAAATTTTTGGATTACTGCGTTCCTTCTTTTGTTCAATATTGCTGCTGCCTATTTTCGAATTAATAGCCGAAAATTTGTATTTTATTATATGCCACACAATGTGCTTCTAAGTATTACTTAATTTGATTTAACTGTATGTGGTTCTACGAAGCAATCAAATTCGCCGCTAATGTTTTGGTAATGCTTAGGTATTTATATGATTGAAAAATGAAGTCATTACATATTATTAAACGAAAGTCGACGATTAAAAATTTTCGGTAATTGGAAAAGGCCCCATTTTTGTTGTTGTTGTTGCTAAAAACCGACCTTAAACCCTGATATTAATATGCAAATTATGCTGCTCTATAACCTTCATTCGCCACAATTGTTATTTTATTACAAATTGTAGTCGCAAAGTTGCTAACTGAATTTCGAAAATATCTAAAAGTGTAAATATATGCTTTATAAGCAAATTTTTGATGGTAATACAATTCTCGGACGTAGTTTTGCAGTTTTGGGCTTTTTCGAAATTAAGTTCGAATTTTCGAACATGAAATTTTTTATATATTTAGATGATCGAAAATGTGCTATTTTATAACTTATACTGTTCATTATTGTGCAATTACAATTATTTGGTTTAGTTTGGGAAATTTAGGTTATTTCGAATATTAGTTCGAATTTTCGAACATAGTATTTTTAATTGTTCTGGTTAATACTTGTGTCTTTTAAGCTTTTAAACCAAAATTAAAGACGTTAATATTAATACGAACTTCCGAAATTATATTCGAAAATTTTAACAAACTGAGAAAGCAAATAT
Organism: Linnaemya tessellans; assembly: GCA_951800035.1. Taxonomy (NCBI): domain Eukaryota; kingdom Metazoa; phylum Arthropoda; class Insecta; order Diptera; family Tachinidae; genus Linnaemya; species Linnaemya tessellans. Next base: position 10,026,897 of record OX637535.1, read on the forward strand.
TTTCCAATTATTTTTAATTTAACTCTAGTTAAAAATAAATTGCCGCTTATTATCTAGACCTATGAATAATTCCACTTCAAATTCGAGTTTTCGAACATAAGCATTATTTTCTGATGTATCGAGTTTCTCTAAAATGCTGATGATATAAAAACAACATATTTCAGCCAAGAAATTTATATACGATTACCGTAAGTGGTATATACAAAATATATTTCTATATCTGAGTGCCCCATGATGTCAACCGGTATCGTCCTATTGAATAATTAATCGTATAGAAAACGGAAACGAAACTGTAGTATTTGTTGTTGTTTTAAATGTATTTGTGCGTCTAAACGATATCCAGAGTAACATCGTGGGATAGGCAGTAAGTGTTTTATATTAATTTAGATTTCTCCGTCTCTAAAGAAAACATCCGTTGCTGGCCGCCAACAAGAATGCTGATGCAGCATCATTCAAATTTATTCGTTAATAAATAAATAAAGCAAATATTTATGTAATTGTTGAAAAAAGAAAAAAAGTTTGCTGGCATTGTTTTAAGCATGATTTGTAGTTGGCAACTTCTTTTTTTTAGTTTTGTTTTGTTGTTGCTTTAATTGTATTCAACAATAACTCCTACTGTATGCTAAATACTTGCAACAAAACAATATTACAGAGGCAACAACAAAAGAAAATTATTTACATGTAATTGTGAAATTATGACAATTTAAACTTCAAAGTGTTTTCGCATTGTCTTTTTCATTTGATTTGCATTTCCATTTTTTTTGTTCATTTATTATTAATTTTTTTTTAATTCGAAGAAGCATCTCTAGGGAAGTTGTTTTGTAATTTTCAAGATTAAATGATTATACGTGCTACCGCAGATAGATAAATGGTTTGTTTATATTAAAATAAAGAAAACAAAAACTTTGTTAAAATGATTTTAAAAAGTTAATGCAAATGGAGGATGTTTAAATATATATATAGTTTTTGTAGGACCAGTATTCAGAGGATGACCCCCTACAGTATGCAGGGAATAGTCCCGGAACTATAGGCCTCTTTATGTTCAGTGATCAGTGCCATGCCTTCGTCAATGAAACAGGGCGGCAACGACTAATAGAGTTTTCACACCGAAAGTTAAAACCTGGTTTTAGTGTTAGTGTATTACAGTGTTGTTCACAGCATCGCAATACTTAGCAGCCATCACAGGGGCTCGAAGGACCATAAGTCAGTTTTAGTCGTTAAAATCAATTGTTGCCTTTCTTTGTAAGAACTAAGTTTTTAATTGATCTGGCTTAGACCAGAATGCTATATATCAGTATTGCCCACTCCTTCAATCAAACTCCGGCTCGAAGGACCATACCATAGTTACAGGAAAAAAATAAGTTTGATTGAATTGTTTGCCGGAATTTCAAATATCTCATTTTACCATGCAAAATTCAGAACTCTAGCTGTTGTTTTTTTTTGCAACATTATTGCTTCACATCAATGATGGTGCTGAACCCAAGTCTGAATTTCTTTTCTACGTAGAACAGATATTCTCAAACTGAGAAGAAGAGTTACTAATAGTATTTTCACACTGAAAGCTGGTGGTTTTAACCCTAAGACCTGGTTTTAGCGTTAAAAGCATAAACAGCTGATTTTGCGTTCACACTGCAAATTGTGGTTTAACCTACAGTCTGTATAATAAATTTCTTCAAAATAAATGAAATCGCTCATAGAAATGTGTGAATTTGTTGCTGTACTTGTTCTCTATTTTTTCAAACACTTAATTGACAACCTGTACAGCATAAGTTTTTGTTTGAAGGAAAAAAGAAAAAGTTTTACAAGGAGTTCTGAAATAGAAATTTTTTTAAATTTTGTGAATGAATATTTTAAAATTATGCAACTACTTAGACAAAGTGAAGAACTTCTTGAAAATCAAATTGTTTTATATAAAAAAAAGTTATTTCAGGCGCCAGTATATATTCTTATTAACATAAACAATATCAGCTGTTTCCCATATATAACTTGGCAGCACTCAACTTAGCACAGGCAAAAACAAGGTTGCATTTCATAACACCTACTTAAAAAGCAATTCGAAAGTGGTTTTAAGCTGGTTTTTTGTATGCTAAAACCAGGGGGCAAATTACGGCACTCGATATCGAATGAAATTTGTATTTAAATTGTATGGAAATTTCGATCGATATCGAATGCGGTAATTTGGCCCCAGGTTTTAAACAGTTGTTTTTATCCATTAAAACCATGTCAGTGTGAAAATATTATAGCACAACCGTGCGCTAATGCTGATAAAAGGAATTCGATAAGTTCGGAGTCGAACTTTAAAATTCCGGTTTCTTAGTCTCGCATTAATTTACTTCAGCCATTGGCTGCCTCAATTCGACTGTTTCTGTATTTGTTCTGAAGTGCTGGAAAAATGCCTATAAAACCATAATTTAAATCTAAATTTCTTTGCGGAAAAAAACCCAGTATTACAAGCAAAAGTCTACGCATGTATTAGTTTGCCACACCAGCAAGTGTGTATGTGTGTATGTGTGTGTTTGTGTTAGTGAATTACTTTCTGTGAATTCTTTAGATTGGATTTACATTCGCCTGGTCCTGTTACAATCGACTCAATATTATTTAACTTGATGATGATTGCATCAAAATTTGATTTTAATTATTTATTTTTATGTAGAGATTGTTTTTAGTTAAATTTTCTTTTTTGTTGTTGTTGTTGTTCTTAGTTGCAATTATTTTGATGCATGACATGGTGCATGGGCGAAACAGTTAGTTAGCAGGCATCTGAATCCATCTAATTCATTGTAGAATTTTTAATATGTAAAACACACTATTATATGAGCACGCACACGCACACACATACACACTTACATATGTGTATTAGTTCCATTATGGCCGAGGGGAAATGAACTATTTTTGGTATATTTCAAACATTCAGTAAGTGCAAGAGTCGCCGTATTCCCACAAAATTTATGAAAGATGCACAAAAATCTGTCTATGATTTCATCTCATTGACAATAAAAGTTTGTAAGTCAGCAGGCAAATAGACTCGTGTGACATACAAGTAGACGAATTGTCGTAGAACGTTTGCTGCTCACATGGTGACCAACTGTTCGTCCGTCCATCCATCATATGCCTGCCTTTCATGTTTTCTCCTTTCCCCAGCCCCTTTGGCCTGGCGTATTCAATATTATGGCTTGAGTATTATTATTGCTGTCATCTACAATTTACCCTCGTATGCAGCACGGAATGGTTTCCTCGAATATTTTATCAAATCATAGTTTTGTGACTTTTTGTCCATCAACTTATCGTTGCAGTTGTTTGTTTTATTATTTTATACAAACAAATGCTTGCGAATTTCTGTTACTGCTGTACGTTTTGCTAATGAACCTGCAATTGCAGCGACGGCCATGGCAATCAGTCGGTATTGGCCGGCCAGCGAAGGGGGAGAATGCAAGAATATCGTTTGTTGTTGTGGTGAAAAGTTTTAAATGTCTACAATTTTATCGGACTGAGTATAATAATGACGTTTTTACTTTAATTAAACTGCAAGTAATGTGAAGTATTTCTACCAACAATTACAATTACGAAGAATGATTTTGATTTCAATGTCAAGTAATTATTAGTAATTGTAATTGTGTCAATTATTAATAAGTAATTGTAAAAATTTGCATTACTTTCAGGTCAAGTACCAATTACAAATACTTGTTCGTATAATTTAGAAAGCACAATTACTAAAAATCTACAGTACCCTTCGACCTCATGTGCGGGAACACCAATTGTAATGGGAGCTCCTGATATGCTGATTAGATCCTAGAGAAACAGGCTTTCAATTATGGGAGATCCATTTTTGGGTTTCCATAATTACTGGACCTTCATCATAAGCCACGAAATACTCCGAAGAGCTGAAGAAAATTTTTATTCAAAGCAGGCATTCAATACTGACATTGAATAAAAATTTTCTTGAGCTCGTCGGTGTATTTCATGGCTTATGCTGAAGGTCCAGTTATTATGGAAACCCAAAAAAGGATCTCCCATAATTGGAAGCCTGTTTCTTTAGGAAGCAATTAGCATATCTACGACAGGGAAGAAGTTGCTAATTCAAATACAAAATACGCCGTCAGATAGGTTCCATTGCTGAGAGCGGCATGGAATAGACAAATTCTTGTTATCCGCCCCGCGACTCAGTCGCTAACATTTAAAGTAAATTTTAAGTATTTCTGTAGGTTCCTCGTTTATTCTTAATAATTTTTGCAACTGGCAAACATTTCACTACCTAAATTATGTTAAATAATATGAAAACCCTAAAATGGATAACCCGTTATGTTATCGAAATTACTCGAGAAAAAACGAAACAAATAAGAACATTTTATTCGGACGGGTCGAATCTTAAATACCCTACAAATATTTAGTAAATAAAAACTGTATTTTATAGCGACTCTCTTTTACTGCTCCGAGGGGCCGCACAGTGGGATTTGTTCATATAATGTTTGGCAAAAAATATAAGGAGTGCTCGTAGAATGTTGAAATTTTGTTCTGAGCCTTTGGTTAGCTCAATTATGTAAAATATAAAGTTTCATCAAAATCGGCCACGCCCACTACCCACCGCCCATAGAAACCAAAATTTATTTTTGGCCCAAAGTTTTTGAAATTTAGCACAGAGCCTTTTATTACCTCAATTAAGATTAAAATAAAGTTTCATCAAAATTGGCCATGCCCATTACCCACCGCCCATAGAAACCAAAATTTATTTTTGGCCCAAAGTTTTTGAAATTTGGCACAGAGCCTTTTGTTACCGCAATTAAGAATAAAATAAAGTTTCAGCAAAATTGGTCACGCCCACTACCCACCGCCCATAGAAACCAAAATTAATTTTTGGGCCAAAGTTTTTCAAATTTGGCACAGAGCCTTTTATTACCTGAATTAAGAATAAAATTAAGTTTCGTCAAAATTGGCCATGCCCACTACCCACCGCCCATAGAACCCAAAATTTATTTTTGGCCCAAAGTTTTTGAAATTTGTCACAGAGCCTTTTATTACCTCAATTAAGAATAAAATAAAGTTTCAGCAAAATTGGTCACGCCCACTACCCACCGCCCATGGAAAAAAAATTAAGTTTTGTCCCAAAAGTTTTTGAATTTTGGCACAGAGCCTTTTATTACCTCAATTAAGAATAAAATTAAGTTTCGTCAAAATTGACCATGCCCACTACCCACCGCCCATAGAACCCAAAATTTATTTTTGGCCCAAAGTTTTTGAAATTTGGCACAGAGCCTTTTATTACCTCAATTAAGAATAAAATAAAGTTTCATCAAAATTGGCCATGCCCACTACCCACCGCCCATAGAAACCAAAATTAAGTTTTGGCCCTACGTTTTTGAAATTTGGCACAGATCCTTTTATTACCTGAATTAACGCCCACGACTCACCCCCCATATAACACATATAATATTTTTTCCCACAACTTTTTGTTTCTGAGAAAGATCAGAAAAGTTTTAAAATTTAATTTTTAAGGAATATAACTTTTTTAATATTTACACTATTTATCCATGTTACATGTTACTTCAACGCCCACTAAGGGAGGCGGGGTCCAATTATGAATTTTTATGATTTTCGGGCTGTGGACCTGCTTTAACATAAAAATATATCATTTGCTTAACAAAATTATAAAAAAACTTGAAAAATTGTGTTGTTTTTTAGAGGTTGGCTTAGTTCTTCTTAGGGGAACTTTTTTCCCTCTGGTCCGACTCACTATTTAAATCAGGACATTTATGAACTTGGCCTGTACTATCCTTTCAAATTTATCTATAACAAATTTCAAGGGTCTGGCTCTTTTCGTGTGGAGTGAATCGTGATTTCCTAGGACGGGCGGACTTGGCTAGATCGTCTTAGATTTTATCACTGATCAAGAATATATACTTTTTACGGGGTCTTACAGGGGCATTTCTCTGCATTACATACGGAATGAGAAAGTGAATATACCCTCCCAATTCTTTATTGGAGGGCATGAAAGCATTTGGGACGAACGACGAATTTTTCGCCGCTAATATTCGTCCTGAAAAATAAAACAAATTTGCGTATAAGAAAATACGTTGAAATGATTTTTTTTTTTGTCAAAAAACATTTAATTTTATAAATTTGGAAAATTGTTGTTTAACACTAATTGTTTTAATTTTATTCGTGCTGATTCTTTTCCCAAAATTTCCGAAACCCCCTCTTGTAGCTAAATAATCAATTTTGAACTTTTTTTTTGTAAATTTGGGAAAAGAATCAGCACGATTAAATTTCAAGTATATTTGAGCACTTGATTCCGGTTTTTATACAAAATTTGATAAAAAACAATCTTCCATCGAAATTGAAAAATGTACCTCAATTTTTGAACAGCTCTCGTATATATAATTTTTTTTTTTAAATTGCTGTCTATATATTTTGGTTGCAACACTTTAAAAATAAAAATTCACAATCTTTAAGGAAACTTCGAATATTGTTGTTTTGTAACTTTAAAATTTGTTATACTTCTTATTCAGTTGAATAGAAAATTTAAATAAGATCTTAAGGTTTTAAAAAAATTTTGAGTGAGAGCTATCAAATTATCTTGAATCAGTAATGCAGAGGGGAACTTTATATATATAAGAAAATCCCTCAATGATCACTTTGAATTTTTGTAATATTTTTGGAAAAGGGGATCAACATGATTAATATTTAAAAAAAATTTTTTCTTGCTTAAAATTATAAGAACTGTTTGTGTCTTGATTAAAATCAACTAAGGAAAATCGAATTAATTTATAACTAAATATTAAGTCCTGGAATGGCACTACTATTCAGAGAATGTTCCAGCTCTTGCCAAGGCTGCTCGTATGTCTCCTCAGTTTTCTTATTTGAACACCTAAAATGTCAGCAAAAGGTTTCAAGTAGCATTTTGAAGTTGTTCCTTATATTTCCAGAAAATGACACATTCAATTTAAGTGTTTGTTCAGTAAAATTTTGTTTTAGTATTTCACAGAAACTTTTAAATATGTGTCTGTTTGTTATTAATAATTTCTTGCTGATATATTTCGTATGCATCATAAACAGGCATAAATGAGTTTGTATGTTGTGGCCATCGAGCCGCAAAAATAGATAATATTTGTAGCGTTTATAGTTTCTTTGTGAAATTTGCCAAATTTAACTCACAGACCACCCACCATCTCAACTGGCAGCCTCGCCCCCCTTTTGCAAAATAATTTTTGGGAAAACAAAATTGTACATATAAATGGAAAAAGACCGCTCAACAAAAAGGAAACTGAAATGGAAAAGCCGAGCGAGACAATGAGAGAGCAGCCACCACAAGCCACATTTGAATTACAACAGCACCAGGACATAAACGAAAACAGGAAACGCACAAACGCCAGTCGTTTAACATCAGGAGACCTGAAAGAAGGCAATAATGCCGAAATCATTATCCAGTGCCGGCACTGGCTACAGCGGCCGCCACAGCGTGCCTTTCTCATACACTCGTACCTGCATGTAATTGTCTGTCTATCTGTTCATTGCTAGAGATCCTACTCATTCAATACGCTCTGGCATACTCACGCACTTCCCGCCCCAACCCCCCTCCAAAAATTTCCTATTTTCACTAACCGTTTTCAGAAAAAGAAAAAAAACACACACACACACGTAAACCTCCCACACTCTCACTTGGCCAAATACATATTACGTATGCATGCAAAAATACTTGATTCCTAAATTGCATTCACATACAAAACTATAGGCGCAACAAAACGAATTTTCGCTTAGAATTGACATTAGAAATTGTACGGAAAAAAAAATTGTATAGAAACGCACAAGCACCTCGACCATCTCAACTTCAGGGCAACAACAGCAACAACACCATCACCCGCACCCGCACCTCCTTCATCGGCATACATTCATTCACATGAGTACAAGTGCAACCACAACAGCAAAACTTTGAAAACTAACGGTGACGACGACGAGGACGACGACGAAATACATAAGCCCTCATCTAAATATACGGACAAGCACACATACACCCCCCCACACACACACACACACACTCACATCTCATAGATAAAACTAACCAGAAATAAAAAAAATAACAACAAAATGAAGGAATTAACAACAAAAACATTAGGAAAAATAGAATTGAAAATTGAGGAAATTCATATGAAATACAATATATGAATGTGTGTTTGTATGTGTGTTTGTGTGTGAGTCTGTGTGTGGGGGTTTCAGTGTAGATTTTAAAGTCTGTAGAATTTTCAAACCTACAAAAACACAGTGGAAAAATGGCGGCGCGAACTGGAATTCCAAGACAAGGAAGTTCATTAAAAACAGTATTTTTTTTTTAGTACAAAAACTCCAAACCGATCTTGTCTGGCGAGAATCGTATTATAAAAACTTTATCGACTGTGGCTGGGACAATCTGAAACGGAGACTTAATTTTTGTTTGAATACTGGATATAAGAATAAAGTACGTGATTCTTTTCCGGCTCAGGGATAGCGAAATGCATCACGATCTCACAGTGATCGTCATCTAGTATGTCATATGGCGGAATCTTGCCTCACTTTACCCACTAAAAATGTATCTTAAGCGCATCAGGATTTTGTAATTCATTAAGTGATCGCTTTCGCCAGTGTTGCATTCATTGTTATTACATTTATAAATGTCCTCTTTTTTAGGTTAAAAAATATGGTCACCGTACGTATAACGCATATTCGTAGAAATTTTCCGATCAGTGAAAGTAGACCTTTGCAACTCATGTACTCGTTTGAAAATCGGTTGAGTGGTTTCCCAGAGTTATAAAATCACGAACATAGGACAACTTATTTTTATACACAGGGTCCGCCAAATAACTTTTTTTTTTTTTTGAAAATGCTATAAAAAAAACTACTGAATATTTTCTCAAATTTCTTTTTTTATTTGAAAGTACAATAATCCTTCCGGTTAATAATGGAAAATAATTTCATTCAAATGGCTGCCTCGGCTGGCCATGCAGTAGCCTACACGATCGGTGCAATTTTTAAGCACATTATCAATTGTGTGCGGCTGTATTTCACCAATGGCTTCGCGAATATTGTCCTTTAAAGCGTCAGTTGTCTCTGGCCTGTTGGCGTAACACTTGTCTTTGACGACACCCTACAAATAATAGTCCAACGGTGTCAATTCGCAGCTCTCCGAGGTGGCCAAACGACAGCAGCTCTGCGGCTGATAATGCGATCTTCAAAAACAGGGCGCAAACAGGGCGAGTGTAGCTTCGGCTGTGTGTCACGTAGCGCCCTCCTGTTGAAACCAAATGTTGCCAATATCCTCCTCTTCAATTTTTGTGAATAAAAATTCGTTCAACATGGCCCGATAACGATCGCTATTGACTGTAACGGCCACTCCTGGCTCATTTTCGAAGAAAAATGTCCCAATTATGCCTCTGGACCAAAATCCGCACCAAACAGTGACTCGTTTTGGCTGCGTCGGCTTTTAATTGTACGCGTGCGGGCTTTCTGTGCCCCAAATGCGACAATTTTGCTTGTTTACATACCCGCCAAGATCAAAATGAGCTTCATCTGAAAAGATGATTTTTTTTTTGGCAAAATCGGCATCTTCTGCAAGTCGATCACAAGCCCACTTCCCAGCGTTATTCAAGCGTATACACAACCATATCGGTTCAGCGTAAGGATAAAACTAATTATCTGGCAAATCAGACATGAGCTAAATAAGCACTAGTTGAAAAAAAAACGTTAGATGGCGGACCCTTTATATAAAACAAAAGATGACGCCTTAGAGGTATATTTCAGCGTTGTCAACTTTGAAATTTTGAAAAGCACTAAAGTCGGACAAAAAACGCGTAATTTTTGAAAAAAAGCACTAAATATAAATATTTTTTTTATTTTAATTGCCTTTTATTTAAAATATGATTTTATTTGATATTTTTCTATTTTACACATTTTTTAAAAAAAATTTATAAAATAAGAGATCATTTATTACTATAGTATTCTATTATTTTTAAGCTTAAGGTCTCTTTATTTTTATTTAAAATATTTTATTTTTTAATATTTCGTCACTCCTTTCTGTGACTTCTTCAGGAAATTAATTATTTTTAAATAATTAATTTCCAATAAAAATAAAGAGACCTTATGCTTAAAAATAATAGAGCACAATAATAATTATAAAGCGATAAAAAAAAACCAGAAGAATTTTAGATCATTTATTACTATTTTTAATAATTCATATATTACACTAAAAAATAATTTAAGATATTGTAAATATCGCCATAGAAAATGCAATAAGTTTTACATTGTTTTTTATTCTCCTGTAAACTTTTAAGGTGATGCACTTTCTCTGCCATATTTTATTTCTTTTAAGGTAACAAAAGTAAAATAACGTTTAACACAACAAAATATATTCATATAATAACGAATGAATATCAGTTTGTATATGTTAAAGGTCAATATCAAAGTCCGTGAATTCCTCATCACCAGCATCTGCCCATAATACCGTTTTTATTTCATATTCCCACGTTTTATAAACCATTTTTGTATTAATATGAATATTGACCTCATCTGGAATTTCGTTTTTTAAGTCCGTTTTTGATTTGTAAAAGCGCATTAACCGAATGCAGCGACATTCGGTTCTACTTTTGCTTTTTAAAAGATTCATTGAGCTAAAAACTCGTTCTACTTCAGCATTGGAATATGGTAAAGATAAAAGATTAATAGCAAAATTTTGTATTGTCTGGTGCCACCGAATAAAAAAAAAGCACCAAAAAAGGCACTAAAAACCAAAAAGCACTGAAGCCAAAATTGTTCGCGTAATAAATTTTAAAAAGCACTAAAAACTGTGCTAAAAGCACTGAGTTGACAACACTGGTATATTTCACTATATAAAACTTTTCTTTGTATTAATGAAAAGTGGCAACGTAGCAATATGGTTCCCTAAACAAAGAGACCAGCTCTTGCCGGTGTTGATGCTTGAAACTTTAAAATTTTAATTAAGAGAAAACAAGATCTTGTCAAACTCAAGTCGGTTTTAAATTAAATTTTTCAAAGAAACTTCTAGGGAGCCACTGTACTCGCTTAGACGACAACTAAACAAGTGCACCAAATATGAATACACAAAATAAATACACAGAAAATAAGGCTTTTTTCCTAGCTCACACACACATACACAATTTTGCACACATTGAAGCAAAACATCCTTCGTACAACTTAGATACACAACGTGGCCATGTAAGAACGTGTGGCTGCACAGAGGCCTAGATGCTACTCGTAGCAGTCAGTGGCAAACGCAGGAAATCCAACAAAAATACAAATAGTACATTCATTTGCCGTGCCGATACGAAAAATAAAACGCAACGTATACTTTTAGGTAACCGTTAGAACAAGCAAATGCACCAGATACAAGTGAAATTCTTTAGTTGGAAGGAAAAGGATGTGGAGCTGTGGGAGTCGTAGTGGTGGTTAGTGGCCAGTATATTGAATGAGCACTGAAAAGAATCTCCTATTGAGGCTACATTTATATGTAGAGATATTTAATTTTTGTTGTTGTTGTTTTTTTTGTTTTTGTACTTTTGCATGAAGTTAGTTAGGCCATGCATATGTGAGATGAAGATGTGTATATGGATTCGGTGGGTGGATGGGTGCAGGGTCTGCGTATGGCAAATGAGTTGAAGTTGGCCAGAACCTAAAGCAAAAGTAAGCAAAATATGTATTGTAATCTGAAAAAAGGATATTATAATGTCTGTCTGTCTGTCTGTCTATAGTGAGTGTATGCGTGTGTGTGTGTGTATGTGTGCGTGTGCGTAACTAACGGCAGTTAGAAAGAAGCCTCTCTATCCTCTTACTCTTATTGGTGTTTGCAAGTTGATGCTTTAACTCCGATACTGTCTTCGTTTTCAACACCAGCATAAAGAAACGTATCACGATGCAAAATTTAAATTAACAGAATTAACTAAAAAAAAAATATTATTAACACTAGGACAAGAAGTAAGTCTGGGCTCTCATCATCATTCAGATGTTGCAATTTGATAGGTTTTGATGCCAACAGAAAAAAATTTATTTGATATATATTTCATTGAATGGTTTAGTTCACCCGATCAAGATCCAAAAAATTAATGGATCTTTCTTTATACAAGTTTCTTAAATAATTGTCTCAACCCGTGAATGTATTGGCTACCAAGCTGGTGATGTCGTGTTCGATCATGCACTCAGTCCTGTATATGGGTTGACATTTTTCTGATCTGCGGTTTTTTTTTTATCTTGGACCAGCACTCAGGGGATGACCCCTATATATGCAATGCATTGCGCCGGAACTGAAAACGAGGGGATAGTATTGAGGGGACAGATTAGGAAAGATGAGAAGATATACAGTTGTTTTTGTAGCTATTTCAACCTTTTACTTCCCCGGCTAATTTTTGCTACAGGGCCGACGAAGGTGGGTACTGTTACTCTGCTTTTTAGTACATGATAGTGTCGGTCGCTGCCAATTATGTTCAGTGACCAGTGACTATGCCTTCATCATTGAAACATGCTGGCAACAACTAACACAACCACGCACTAATGCTGATCAGAAGAATTCAACACAATATTTCATGACTCAGTGCGGGCTCATACTCAGGACCCTCCGCTTCATAGTCTCGTGTTCTACTACTTCAGCCAACAGCACCCAGCGGTTAGTGTTTGAAGGTTGTTTTACGATCTGTCCTTTCCTTTTGCTTAGTTCTATTAAAATAAATTCCAGGAATAGCGGTTATCCCCTGAGTGGCGATTCTAATGTGTAATTTTTTACCAATTTTCTGTTTGGCAACACTGTTTTCGGTAGATCAGCTGTTTTTGTGTAACATGTTACTATTAAACATGTTCAGTTTGGTCTTTAATTCATCTCGGAAACGACTTTCAAACGACTTTTTTGAAATTTGTCATCGAAATTTATGCTCGTTTAAGAAAAGGCATCGTGCACTTTTTGTCTTCAGCGACGAGGCTCATTTGTGGTTGAATGGATATGTGAACAAGCAAAATAGCCGTATTTGATTTAAAGAGCAGTCAGAAGCATTGCAAGAGCTGCCAATGCATTGTGAAAAAGGCAGTCTTTAGTGTAGATTATGGACCGGTGGCATCTTTCTTAAAAACGACGAGGGCAGGAACGTTTCTGTGAAAGGCAAGCGCTACTGTGCAATGACTAAAAAAAATTTTTTTTCCAAAATGGAAAAGCTGGTCTTGGTTGAAATGTGGTTTACACAAGACGATGCCATATGTCAGGTATGTGAAGTTAAATTTCGAAATTTATAACCCTAGACACAAACCAAGTAAGTTAACAGAGCTCTGTTAGTATGTTAACATAGAGCTGTTAAGCATGAAAGATCTGAATGTTTGTATTCCAAATGGAATACTGGCCACATTTCTGGACCAACCTTGAACAAAATTAACCGAACAGACAACCAGATCCATAGCTTTCATACTATTAATACTAATACTTTGGTATAGCTATGCCGATATTTTTTGTATAAAAGAAATTTTAAAATACTGGGGAAGCGGGAATATGTGGGCAACTAAAAATTATTGTATTTTGTAGCTCTTGTGGTCATTCATTACGACAAATAGCCATAACCTTTAACATGCTAACAGAATTCTCTTAACGTACTTGTGGTTTGTGTCTAGGCTTATCAATTTCGAATTTATCTTCAAACGGTTCCATATGCCATACAGCACGCGAAACAATGGCCTAATGGAGAGGCGAGCTCGTTGAATAGTTGGTGTTTGGGGCCGGTCAATTGCCCGCATAAATCGTGGGACTTAACGCCTTTTGATTAATTTTTGTGGGAATATGTTAAGGTTCATAACTACAGGGACCAGGGCGTAACGGAGGAAGCTTTGGAATTTATTCATAAGATACCGGCCGATATGTTGGAGAGAATATGCCAAAATGGAAGCCAGCGTAGGAAGCATTTTCGGCATGACTGCGGTCACCATTTACCTGAAATCATTTTTAAACATTGAATTGTATAGATCATTCTATCGACTCTTATAAAGATGCTAGATATTTCTCTAAGAGACTATGAAGCGGAGGGTCCTGAGTTCGAGCCCGCGCTGGGTCATGAAATATTGTGTTGAATTCTTCTGATCAGCATTAGTGCGTGGTTGTGTTAGTTGTTGCCAGCCTGTTTCCATGATGAAGGCATAGTCACTGGTCACTGAACATAATTGGCGGCGACTGACACTATCATGTACTAAAAAAAAAAACGCTGAGTAACAGCACCCACCTTCGTCAGCCCTGTAACAAAAATTAGCCAGCGAAGTAAAAGGTTGAAATAGCTACAAAAAAACTGTCTATCTTCTCATCTTTCCTAATCTGGCCCCTCAATACTATCCCCTCGTTTTCAGTTCCGGCGCAATGCATTGGGGAAGCTTCTTCGCATTTGAAACTCCTTTCAATACTTGCTTATTAGAAATAAATGCCTTTTGGGCAAAATTGGGTAAAATTGTGTGTCAACCAAAAAATTGATTTTTTGCAAAGGGGTAAGCCTTTCCAAAAAAATTGGCCAAAAAACTTTTTTGCTTAAATGCATGCGATTTAAGTTTTTTCGGAAGCTTCTGCGCATTTGAAACTCCTTTCAATACTTATTTATTAGAAATAAACGCCTTTTGGCCAAAAATGGGTTAAATTGTGTTTCAGCCAAAAAATCGATTTTTAGCAAAGGGGTAAGCCTTTCCAAAAAAATTGGCCAAAAAACTTTTTTGCTTAAATGCATGCGATTTAAGTTTTTTCGGAAGCTTCTGCGCATTTGAAACTCCTTTCAATACTTATTTATTAGAAATAAACGCCTTTTGGCCAAAAATGGGTTAAATTGTGTTTCAGCCAAAAAATCGATTTTTAGCAAAGGGGTAAGCCTTTCCAAAAAAATTGGCCAAAAAACTTTTTTGCTTAAATGCATGCGATTTAAGTTTTTTCGGAAGCTTCTGCGCATTTGAAACTCCTTTCAATACATATTTATTAGAAATAAACGCCTTTTGGCCAAAAATGGGCTAAATTGTGTTTCAGCCAAAATATCGGTTTTTAGCAAAGGGGTAAGCCTTTCCAAAAAAATTGGCCAAAAAACTTTTTTGCTTAAATGCATGCGATTTAAGTTTTTTCGGAAGCTTCTGCGCATTTGAAACTCCTTTCAATACTTATTTATTAGAAATAAACGCCTTTTGGCCAAAAATGGGCTAAATTGTGTTTCAGCCAAAAAATCGGTTTTTAGCAAAGGGGTAAGCCTTTCCTAAAAAATTGGTAAAAAAATTTTTTTCTCAAATGCATGCGATTTGAGATTTTTCGGAAGCCTCTTCGCATTTGAAACTCCTTTCAATACTTGCTTATTAGAAATAAATGCCTTTTTGGCAAAATTGGGTAAAATTGTGTTTCAACCAAAAAATTGATTTTTGCAAAGGGGTACCCCTTTGCCGTTTCAAGATTAAAAAAAAAGTTTTTTGTTTGTTTTTTTAATCAAGCCCGAAAACTGTTTAAAAAATCTCCCCGTAGTGTAAAAAGAAAATCCTAAATGTTTTTAAACTGTTCAACTAATTTTGAAGAGTGTAAAATGAACAAACACACGCTCAAAAGAAACGCAGAAGGCTCTTCGGATTAACAGTAATAAAACTGTCAAGTAAAAGAAAAATCTGGCAACCCCTGAATTAAAGCCGGCATGAGCAGGTGTGAGCCGGTCCACAGTGCCTCAAAGTAGCAGAAATTTAATAAGTCAATAAACTCTAAAGTACTAACGAACTTGCATTAAAAAATATCTATTCGAGAAAGAAATTCTTCTAGAAGCGGTAGAAGACGGGAATATTATATGTTTTGCGCGCTGTTACAATTCAGGGAGGCTTCATGGCATCTGAGCTTTAATCATAAAGACTAGAAGTGATTATGCTCTTAGGGTCTTCTTCCAACACCTATAAATAAAAAGAAAAATTTTATTTTTGTCGTGAGTCCATTTATTTTTAAATGGGAATTCAAACACGCCGTTCAACGAAGTTGCAGTGTTGCCAACTCTAAGATGTCAACGTTCACAATAAAACCCGTTTAACAACACGATTTGTATACTTGTTGCAACATCTTGCCCTAAAATAAACCGATAACAAACAAACAACGCAATAATTGCAAAAATTGCATAATTCTAATTTATCCCTTTTAAAAAACATCCAGACTTTCAGATTCACCAGAATTGAAGTCGGCACAATTTGCTTTAATGCTCATTCAGTGTTTACATTCGATATCGTTAAATATTTGAATTCCAATTTCAAATGATCTTCTCTCTATGACACATTTCTTTGATCTTTGACTTGTTTGTAAAATTGTTGTATACATCAGCACCATCCAAACAAACAAGGGCAGCAACCTACACACACACACACACACTCATATGCTTAGGCTTCCTCTAGCAGAAGGCATTTAATGCATCTGGTATTAGAAAGTAAAATAAAAAAAAATATTATAAAATATACAAAATATAATTCATAGTCGGGTTTGTTTAGTTTGAAAATGTTTTTTTATGAAATCACACTCCAAAGAGAAAATGTGCATCTGTATTTGTTTACAAGAGGCCACACACAAACACTTGCAATTATTTACTTATTTACACCAGCTCGTACACTTTCCACAGATATTATATGGGTTTGTTTGTTATTTGAACATGCAACAATTTTAATCAACACCCGTACACGCACGCTTTTGATGAAGATCTTTCGAAATGCCAAAGTTTTCTTGAAAATATTAATAATCCTGAAATTGTCTCAATAACGCTTTTAGCTAAAAAATCGATGTGAATTTTGGAAGAAAATATACTTTCTCAATAGTTTCGAGCAGCAGCCTATTTTGATGCCACGTGCAACATTTCAAAAACACACTTGTTATCAGTGAATTGTGTATTCAGTACAAAAAGGTTACATTTAATACAATTACTCGCACTATCAAAAATACTTTTTTGAAAAAATATTAAGTTTGTCACGTGCGACATTGGAAAAACACACTTGTTATCAGTGAATTGTGTATTCAGTACAAAAAGGTTACATTTAATACAATTACTCGCACTATCAAAAATAATTTTTTTGAAAAATATTAAGTTGGTCACGTGCGACATTGAAAACCACTGTTGTTATTCACTGTAAATAGCTATTTAATACGAGTACAAGTACTCACACTATAAAAAATACTTTTCTGATAAATATGAAGTTGGTCACGTGCGACATGGTAAGTGCGGCTGGTGATATCCCTTCGCCATTAAAGCAGGCCTATAACAACTAACACAACCATGTTCGAAGGCAGAACAAAAAATTTTTATTCCATATTCCTGTCCGGGTGCAGGATCGAACCTGTTACATCCGGCTTCGTAATGTAATATGTGAAGTGCTTCAGCAATCAATTTTGATGTGCTCATTTTAAAGTTTTCCCTTTTACCTGTAATTAGTTTGACAAAACCGGGATGAGGCATAACACTATTGAGAAATATCTTAATTAAAATTTTTTTGGTCTATATTTTTGGCCTTTAATTTTTTTAAACTTTTTTTTATGAAATTGTATAATGTATTTTAAAATTTTTTTTTTGTTTCAATATTATTATCACTTGTTGTTCTGAATAAGATATTTAGAGTATACAGAAATATTGAAAAATAAAAAATATTAGAGAATTTAAAGTTATTATTTTATAAAAAAGGCCTCTTATTACTTCAATTACTTAAAAATTTCATTGAAAAATAATCAAAATTTTCCAAGCTGTCGATGAAGTCAGAGCAGTTGCCAAAAGGATGCTGTAACAGATAACGAAATGGGAAAACTTTATTAAAATAAAAAAGCATTTTTAAAATGTCACGTGCGACATATCAAAACTAAGAACTGTGATGAAAATAAAGGCCCTAATTGTGTAAAACACTTTTGCTTTAGTGAAATTTATATGTTTAGAACAACAGATTTTAAAATATTTTTTCCCTTTTTCTCAATTTGCTCTTAAAAATTTTCCTAAAAATTTTAACATTTTAAAAGCCAAACAGAAAATTTTTAAATATAAAAATTTTTTTAAAAATGTCGCGTTCGACATTTTAATTTCGGCTGTTATAAAAATCATATGTGACAGCGCATAGAGAAAGGGACCTAAGGGTAAAAAACATAAATTTTCACTTTTTTTCTTTGATGTGGACAACATCTGAGCATAGAATGAGACCGATCCCATGCCCCAAAAGTGTTCCCTCCCAGAGGTATGCGCGTTTTATGATGGTGATGGTACACCAAAGATACACGTATTTAAATCTTTAAAATGGCTCTCCTGAACAAAACCGGGTTTTACCCTTAGGTCCCTTCCTATTTTGCGCTTCACATATGATTTTTATAACAGCCGAAATTAAAATGTCGCATGTGACATTTTTTCACATATTAAAATAAGTAAAAGTGCTATATTTGGCTGTGTTGAGTTTTATATACCCTGCACCGACTATAACTTTATTTAGTTACTCTAATATTTAAAAAAAAAGTTTAAAATTACCAACTCTGCAACATTATTTTTGGCCTTTCTGATTTCTAATACTAAAGAAGTTTCTTCAATACATCAGATATGTTTAATGTAGAAAGAAAAAAAATTTTTGTTTGATGCACTTACTTTTATTTACTAAAAATATGTGCAATTGTCCAACCCTGGCATTGTTTATATTCCATTTTGCTTGATTTTAATACCAATTTGATTTTTCCTGAAGTAACAAAATGGTTTCTATTAACAAAAAAAAGAATAAAAAATTTGCTTTTATATAAAAATTTCCAGCTCTGGAACGGTATTTTAGATTTTGCTGATCTAAGACTGAAGTCTTTAGGTTTTCTAAGGGCTTCAGAAAACCGCTTTCACTTACAGACGGACGTTCATCGCTTTATTCGACTTTCCTATTTGTGGGGACCGAGAATATTTTATGGGCTCTCATATTAATATTTTGGAAATTGGAGACTTACAAAAGTATGCCGTTCAGCATTTTTGTTGTAGGGTATAGTAACGGAGTTTGACTTACTTCATGTTCTATATCATGGAAATACCCATATACAAAAATCATTTTTATTTAATTACTCTCTGTTCTTAAACAATAAGAAGGTGATGAAATAAGCACTTCCAAATAATGAGATCAATATGTAGGCCGCAAAAACAACTACTGCCCGTTACAAATGTTTTTGCTGGGAAATTGCAGGACATACAGAAAACGAATAAAATATTTTCAAAAAAAAAAATCAGTCGTGCAGGTGCTGCAAAATTATCTTTGGAATTTGTTTAATTTAATTTTCTCTCTAATTGCAATAACTTATTAAGCAGATTCAGAGATTCCTGAAGATTATAGAAGCCAAAGAAGAAGAAGGAGAAGAAGGAGAAAGAAAAAAACATTCTTCATCATACGAACTTTGAAACTACGCCAGACGTTGCAACCGTTTTGTGTTTCTTGCAATCGCACGAACAGGATTGGCTGACTTGTTGGCTTGATGACGGTTTGTTTTGCTGACTGTCTGTCCGACTCCCTTTAATTTTTTTTATATTATAATTTTCATATATTTTTATTTTTTGTTTTTAGCTCTCTTTGCAATGCCAATAAAAAATTATACTTAATGTATAAACATTTAATGGCGACTCGTTTATTACAAATTTTATTTCAATTTATATTTTTAATGCTATTACGGCAACAATGTTGTGGCATGCAGCAACTCTCTAGACCTCACGGCCGAAACACAGGCCTCGAAATCATAAGAAACAAACACTCGCTGCTGCTGCAACAATAAATATATTTTGTTTTAATACACATTTTTTTATTATTATTACGATTGCATCAATGCACGTGTATGTGTGTGTGAGTGATTGAGTGATCGTGTTGTGTGCGTTTGTGTTAGTGTTTGTGTTTGCTGGGGTAAACGAACTTATCGCAGCAAATCTGAGGCAAAGAATTTTAAAAATCTCAGCGAATGATTTTAAACAAATTAAAAATATTTTAATTCGACACTTTTGGGGCTAAACGCCTTAAGGCTCGTAAAAAGGATTCCAGTTTTGCATTTCGGTAATTCCCCCCATAGGCACTTTTGCTTGATGTTCGTAATGTATTTTAATATAAAATTGTTTATCATTAGAGCTGTGCAAATGCCGTGATTTTTTTTCGAGTCACGCGTGGTTCACGTTTGAATCACGTTACGCCTTGCAAAAATTAAAAATTAAATATAAAACAAAAAATTATCAAAATGGTTCCAAAGTAGATACAAAATTACCACTCAGAACCAATAACTTTTTTTTTTGCATATGCGGGCTCTAGGATTTTCTTCCCTATTATATTTCCTAAAATGGTTATTTGGTACTTTCGGCAGAGCCTATAGTTGGGCCTGGGAAAACTGACTAATATGCATTACACACATTGACGACAGCAGGCTACCGACTACACGACTACGGAAATAGAATATGTACATGTGTTTATATGGAAGACGTAGCACGGACAACAACCTGTCGGTGTAGTCGTGAAAATAATCATTTCCCTATAGAGACATGTAAAGGGTGTTTTTTTATAGAGTGACACAAGTTCAAATCACAATTAAACAAGGAAATATATTTTTATATCAAGGAAACGGGCTTAATTGGAAAGAAAATTTTATGAAGTTAATATATTAATATGATTTCTGCCATGCGGCCGCCACGGCTGGTGCGTCAAAGGCGTAATCTGGAACAACAATTTTCAACAACTAAAAAAATCGTCCCAAAAATGGAAGGGCACAAAACGAGTTGCTGAGAATGGCTACGAATTGATTGATTACGAACATCTTCAATGCTCTACTGTATAGTGGCTACAGCCTCTCCAGTGCACACTGTTCGGTGTCTCAAAGGAATAACACTATCAGTAAGAGTAAATGTGGTCCGAAAACGATCTGTTCTTCTTCGAATTGGCCGCGCTCTGAAGGACGATTATGTACGCCATAAAATGGAAGAAGTGCACGATTAGTGATAGCACGATTAATCGAAAAATTTGTAATAATCGATTATTTCCTTCCATTAAAAATTTAATTGTATCGTGAATTCTCCTTCGATTAATTGAATTAATCGATTATTCCAAATAATAATCGATAGACATTCAGGAACAAAAAAGATTTGTCGCCAGCCGCCAAGTGTATTCATTCAGTATTGACGGCTGACGACGAAATGCCTAGAACTGCAACGCTAGTTACCATCAGAGCGGGTTTTTTTGCAAAGCGGGTGCAATAATAACGGAAAAACCGAACAGTTTAACCACGAAATGGCTATCAAAGCTCCTATTTTTAAATTCTGTACTAAACAAATAAATTCTTTTTTAATAAATTGAATAAACAGAACATTTTGTAATTAATTAAATAATATTTTTTATTTATTATAATATTCAGTTTTAGCTGAAAATATCGATTAATTGTTTCCAATTAATCGTGATTAATTATTTGTTGTTTCGATTAATTATATGATTCATTAATCGATTATTCTTTTTTTTTGCCATCACTATGCACGGATGAGTTTGACGAATAGAACAATAATTTTGATTAACAATTTTTCTCACCAGAGCACTAAAAAAGCACGCAGCGTTGTTGTCTCAGCTCCTCTCAATCGTAGTCTACAAATATTACAGACATTTAAAAAAATTCGTCTTATTTACATGACATTACAGCGAAAAACTAATAGAAGAAAACTTGTAACTAATTAATCGAAATAATTTTTTTTTTCGAATAATATTATTCGATTAATTTTATTCGATTAATTTTATTCAATTCAGTTTATTCGATTAATTGTATTCGAACAGTTTTGCCGAATAGATAGATACTTATATGTTATTATATCGAACAAGAAGGACGATTAGGACGCCATAAATTAAAGAAGTGCACGATGAGTTTGACGAATAGAACAATTATTTTGATTAAAAATTTGCACGCGTTTCTCTCACCAGAGCACTTGAAAAGCACGCAGCGCTGTTGTCTCAGCTTCTCCCAATCGTAGTCTACAAATATTACAAACATTTTAAAAAATTCATTCTATTTTACATGACTTTACAGCGAAAAACTAATAGAAGCAAACTTGTAACTAATTAATCGAAATAATTTTTTTTCGAATAATATTGTTCGATTCATTTTATTCGATTAATTTTATTCGATTAATTTTATTCAATTCATTTTATTCGATTAATTGTATTCGACCAGTTTTGCCGAATAGATAGATATGTATTTATTATTATAACGAACAAGTAGGACGATTATGGACGCCATAAATTTAAAGAAGTGCACGATGAGTTTGACGAATAGAACAATTATTTTGATTAAAAATTTGCACGCGTTGCTCTCACCAGAGCACTAGAAAAGCACGCAGCGTTGTTGTCTCAGCTGCTCTCAATCGTAGTCTACAAATATTACAGACATTTTAAAAAAATCATCTTATTTACATGACATTACAGCGAAAAACTTATATAAGCTAACTTGTAACTAATTAATCGAAATAAGTTTTTTTTTCGAATAATATTATTCGATTAATTTTGTTCGATTAATTTTATTCGATTAATTTTATTCGATTAATTTTATTCAATTCATTTTATTTGATTAATTTTATTCAATTGATTTTGTTCGATTAATTGTATTCGAACAGTTTTGCCGAATAGATAGATACGTATTTATTATTATATCGAACAAGAAGGACGCTTATGGACGCCATAAATTTAAAAAAGTGCACTGAAGTGAGTTTGACGAATAGAACAATTATTTTGATTAAAAATTTGCACGCGTTGCTCTGGTGTTGTGACACTCTATTTCTGTAGTCGGTAGCCTGCTGTCTTGCATGTGTTTCAGGTCTAAAGGTTTTTCTGCATTAACGGTTGGATGCTTATCATTCCTTAAGCTCTGCTAAAAAGCGCAAATCGACTTTTACTTAAGGAAAAGCCAATTTTGGACATTGTTGAGCTACACAGAAAACTCCTTAAAAACAAACCCAACATTTATGAAAAATTTCCAAAAATATTATGAAACATTGGCCAAAAATTTTGACTTTTAAGAGAATTTGGCTGCTATTTCATAAGCTTATTTTTTGGTGCATTTTTTGTTTTCGACAATTTTTCATGCAGCCAAGAAAGGCCGTTTCCGCAATGCCAACAGAATTTATTTCTGCTTAAGCGTCAGCAAAGTTTTTGCTGGGTTGCAGCGAAATAATTATGATTGAATTAGTTCATGTTGTGCTGCATGTTATCGTTTATTAATTTTGTCTTTTTCTAAACAATTTATAATTCAAATTAATTTGTTTTTGTTTTTTTCTTTGTTTTTGTTATTCAACGGGTTGCTGTTGCTTTTTATCAAATATTTGTTTAAATTATTATTTGTATTGTTGCTTCAATTTTATTTTTTTATTATTATTATTTTTGTTTTGCTTATCATCGACATAATATAAAACAATTTATAATTAAAATTATTTTTTTTGAATAGTTGATACACGAGTGGAACTTAAGACAACATTTTTGAAAATATCTACAAGTTTATTTTAAGGCAATAAAATTACCAATTATTATCGTAAATTGAAATACTATAAATCTTATCGTTACACACACAAAAAAATATTTATAAAAATATATTTATTTCTTATTTGCCATAAAGTGTTATAAAAATGTTCTTCAAACTGTTATTAATATGAACAACATTTTTAAATTGCCAGAAACTGTTAGTTTCAGCTGGCAGTCGGTCGGTTCGAAAGAAAAAGAAAAAAGAACAGTCAAACAGTCAGTTAAACAGCCTGACTGGCCTCTCAGCCAGTGAGCCAGTCAGTGAGTGAAATTGCCTTAATCATTTAGTCGAGTAGATAGTCTGACACTTTGTCAAGTCGTAACACTTCAAGTGAACAACTTTCAATTAGAAAATCAATAGATCAATAGATTGATCGTTCAGCGTAGTATAAACAACACTCGCACCGCCAATGATTGTATTACCACAGTGGTAACATTTGTTGTTGTTAATTTTTCTTTGTGTCTATTTTTTTTTCTAAAATATTCCGCTTTAACAAATTAATTGTCTATTTTGTTCTTGTCACTCAAGTAGTTTTTTTCTTTCGTCTGTTGATTTGTTTGTTTATTTGTTAAGTTTTCTTTGAAATCTGTTTATAATTTTATATTAAACAAAAATTCTTACTGATAACACTGGTTAACAGAACTTTTTTTCTGTTAGGAAAATGGGATTCTTTTTTTTTAATTTCCTGTAAATTATAAAAAAGAAAATTATTTAATAAGTCTAACGTATTAACGATTGTGCACAATTTTAGTGGTTTTGCTAAAAGTAGATCTTTAACTGGTCTTAATAAGAAAAAGAAACCTAAAGCTTCTAAATATTTAATTTCATATCGTTTCTGTACATTTCAAACTGAGTACGGCATTTTATATCTAAAAGGAGATAATTTTTGTAGAAAATTCCGTTAATATTCACATTTTTATACCCTCCAAAAAAGAATTTGGAGGGTATATTCACTTTATCATTCCGTTTGTAACGCAGCGAAATATCCACCTGAGACCCCATAAAGTATATATATTCTTGATCAGTGATGAAATCTAAGACGAACTGAGCATGTCCGTCCGTCCGTCTGTGGAAATCACGATTCAGTCCGAACGAAAAGAGCTAGACTCTTGAAATTTGGCATAAATATATTTTGAAGCTTAGGGCAGTCTAAGTTCGAAGATGGGCTAAATCGGGCAAGGGGGAAAAAAGTTCCCCTTTGAAGAACTAAATCAACCCAGAAAAAACAACATAATTTTTAAAGTTTTTTGGTTATTTTGTTAAGCAAATGATATATTTTTATGTCAAATACGGTCCAACGCCTTAAACTTGGAGCCATTAAATAAAATAAAAAGATTTTTTGACCCCGCCCACTTTAGTGGGCGTTATTATAGGCAAAAATAGCATAAAAATTTAACAAACTGTTTTACTTAAGCCTACATTCCTTAAAAATAAAATTTTTAAGCTTTAATGTCGAAGCTGAGATGAATCCTGATACTTCTCTGCCCTACCCCCTCCTTCCCCTTCGCCCCCTAAATGACCCTACCAAAAAAAAAATTTTTTTTTTTAATTTTGTATATAATCATCCCAAGCATTTATTTTTAGAGTTTTATGACAAAGCTGAAATGTTTCCCCCACAGCCCTTGCCAGAGCGACCCCGCCAAAATACAGTTTTTATACCCTCCAAAGAGAATTGGACCCCATAAGGTATATATGTATATTATTGATCTGTGATCAAGTCTAAGACGGTCTATCAATGCCCATACGTTCGTCTGTGGAAAACATGATATTGTATATTTTTGAACCCCGCCCCCTTTAGTGGGCGTTGACGTACGATATTATATAAAGGAACTCTGTCCCACCAGGTTAAACATTTTAAATTCACTTACTAAATATTTGGAGGGTATTTAAGATTCGACCCGGTCGAATATAACGTTTTTACTTGTTTTAATTTTTTAGCTTTGAAAACTGTATTTAAGAACTACAGGCCAGAAAACAGTATATAAAACAGATATTGTTTCGTTTGATAAACCATCTATAAACCTTTTATAAATTATTGGATTAGTTTGTATTCACGTAAACATATGCAGTAGGTACACTGTGCGCTATTGATAAGCACTACAGATAATTATTGTTAAAAAGTTTTTGCCCGTTTTGTGGCAAAACATCTTATCTCTATTGGTTAAGTTTTTGTAGAAAATTCTCTAAACATCCTATTATGTTTTTAAAATTTTAATAAATCAGCGGAAAAACTAGAGTCCAGAAATCGTATTCATAATAATTAACATAGGTTCATAACATAGATTTTGTTTCGTTTGATAAAAGTTCTATAAACCGTTAATAAATTATTGGTTTCGTTTGTAAGTATATAAAAATTTGCAATAAGTACACTGCACGCTATTAGAAAATAATGCGGATAGTTGTTGTGAAAAAATTTTTGCCCGTTTTGTGGTAAAACATCTTATCTCTAATGGTTAAGTTTTTTGTAGAAAATTCCCTAAACGTCCTATTATGTTTTTAAAATTGTAATAAATCTGCTGAAAAACTATACCCCATAAATCTTATTCACAATAATTAACGAAAATTTATAAAAATAATTTTGTTTTGTTTAATAAACGTTTTATAAGCCTTTAATAAATGGTGATATGTGACCGCTGCGCATTCATATAAATATTCCTGTTTTAAGATTGTTGGGAAAAAACTTTGCCCACCTTGTGGCAAAATGTCTTATCTCGAAAAAATTATTTTTTGACCTATTGACTTTTTAGAATTTGAATAAGTCTCCTGAAAAAATGGAGTTCAGAAATCGTGTTAATAATAATTAATGAAGGTATATAACACAGATATTGTTGCGTTTGATAAACGTTGTATAAACCTTTAATAAATTGTAATTCTTGATCAGTGCACATTTTACTTTTTGCAATCGGTGTACTATGCGATAGTAAGAAGCTGTTAATAAGTTTTATGATTGTTGGAAAAAATTTTGCCCGCCTTGTGGCAAAATGTCTTATCTCAAAAAAAAATGTTTTTTTTTAGAAAATTCCCTAAACGTCCACATCTTTTCCTATTGAGTTTATAGAATTTGAATAAGTCAGCTGGAAAAATAAGTCCCATAAATATTACTCAAAAGAAATAATTTTGGTTTATAAACCAGATATTGTTTAATAAACTTTCTATAAACCTTTAATAACTTATTATAGTAGTTTGTAGGTATATAAAAATTTTCAATCGCTGTACTCTGCGCTATTAAAAAATACTTCTGATAATTATTGTAAAAAAAACTTTGCCCGTTTTGTGGCAAAGCATATTATCTCTAAAGGTTAAGTTTTCTTTTCGGAAATTCCCTAAACTTTAATTTGTGGTCAGTGTGCACTTCATATAGTTATTTTAGTTTTAAGACTGTTAAAAATAGACTTTGTCCGCTTTTTGGCAAAACATCATATCTCGAAAAGATAAATTTTGTAAAAATAATTTAAAAGTTCAAACCTCTTCCTATTAAGTTTTACAAATTTGAATAAATATGCTGAAAATCTAGAACGCATAAATAGTAATCAAAATAAATAATTTGAATTTATAACACAGATTTTGTTTCGTTTGTTAAACGTTCAATAAACCTTTAGTAAATTATTATAGTAGTTTCTAGGTGTATAAACATTTTCAATGGGTGCACTGTGCGCTATTAAAAATCACTTGCGATAGTTATTGTAAAAAATCTTTGTCCGTTTTGTGGCAAAACATATTATCTCTAAAGGTTAAGTCTTTTTTTCGAAAATTTCTTAAACTGTAATGTGTGGTCAGTGTGCACTTCATATAGTTATTTTAGTTTTAATACTGTTAAAAAGAGACTTTGTCCGCTTTTTGGCAAAACATCATATCTCGAAAAGTTAAATTTTGTAAAAATAACTTAAAAGTTCAAACTTCTTCCTATTAAGTTTTTCCAATTTGAATAAATATGCTGAAAATCTAGAACCCATTAATAGTATTCAAAATAAATAATTTGAATTTATAACACAGATTTTGTTTCGTTTGTTAAACGTTTAATAAACCTTTAGTAAATTATTACAGTAGTTTCTAGATATATAAACATTTTCAATCGGTGCACTGTGCGCTATTAAAAATCACTTGCGATAGTTATTGTAAAAAATCTTTGTCCGTTTTGTGGCAAAACATATTATCTCTAAAGGTTAATTTTTTTTTTTGGAAATTCCTTAAACTGTAATGTGTGGTCAGTGTACACTTCATATAGTTATTTTAGTTTTAACACTGTTAAAAAGAGATTTTGTCCGTTTTGTGGCAAAACATATTATCTCTAAAGGTTAGTGTTTTTTTTTGGAAATTCCTTAAACTGTAATGTGTGGTCAGTGCGCATATTACCTTTTGCAGTCGGTGCACTGTGCGCTATTAATAAGCACTTCATTAAACTATTTTTGTTTTAAGACTTTGCCCGCCTGCTGGAAAAACATCTTATCTCTAAAAGATAATTTTTGCAGACAACCAGTTTTTTTCCTATTGAGTTTTTTGAATAAATCTGCTGAAAAACTAGACTCTATAAGTCTTAATTAAAATAATTAATTGAATTTATAAAACACATGTCGTTTCGTTTGTTAAACGTTTAATAAACCTTTAGTAAATTATAGTATACCAGCACTATAATTTATTAAAGCAAGTGCTCAGAGTACTTTTGCAATCGCTCTACTGTGCGCTCTTAATAACCTCAACGTTTTCTCAGACTAATTAAGTTAGAAACTGTAATTACAACTTAATAAACACTAGATTTATGAGAGCTCGAACGCAAGCACGTAAATGAAATCCAGTAGTTGAACAGGAACCGGAACTTTGGCTCAGCTAGAGGTTGTTTTTTTCTGCTGTTGTTGCCAATAACTTAATGGTTTTACATAAATTACCACTTGCGACTACTGTAATTATACGACTTCTCAGATCGTATACTATAGTTTTAGTTGTACGTGGAAAAATACAACAACAATAACAAGATAAGTATTTTTGATAGGCTTTTTGTGTAAGTGTCATAATAATTTTTGCCCGTTTGCTTGTTGTGACCTGATGCATCAGGCTTGAGCAGGAGTGAAATAATTCCTTTTCTTTTTGTTGGTATTTGTTTGTGCTCATTTTCATTAATTGCACAGCTGAATGAAGGAAAATAATGAGAGAGAAAATTTGCAAAAAAAAAGAATTAAATTTGAAAAAGAAAATAATAAATATAATTTGAATATAATCGGAACCTGTTCATTATAGGCAAATGTAACACTGTGTGAGTGTGTGTGGATATTAAATACACACACACACACTCATATATTTAATAAAAGCATGTGTATGGGATTTTGCTTGGCGTGTGCAGGTTTTGTTTTCTCTGGGCAGCTTTTGCACATTTTAATTATAAAGAATTCAATTTATTGACAATTCTTTGCTGCATATTTGACATTTTTATTAAAAATTATGTTAAAACCTCATATTAATATGGATTTAATCGAAAGAATTGCGGCTTTTTAACATATAAACGCATGTTTACTTGCAACATTGTTGTATGCTGCTGTTGCGGATCAGACTCGTCTTCATCGCCTGTCGCTGCTGTCTGGCTTTTCTGGATGAGTGTTTTGTTTGTTTGTTTGTTTGGATTGTTGGTCGGTCTGTTGATTTGTTTGCTGACTGGTTGTTATTGTTTTTCCTGTTTATTTCTTTTTTTTCAGTTTTTTTTTTAATTTTATTTGTGTGCTATTTTTTCACCGTTTTTCGCCACATTCGTTTCGCTGTTGAAGATTCTGCTCATTGCCGGCAAAATTACTCAATAAAATATTTAAAATAATACATTTTTAAATGTGAAACAAATCAAAATGTTTATTTGTATTAACACACACACACACACACGCACACACATACACTTATATTTTGTTTTAAACGCTTATGTGTTATTATATCAATTTGCAGAGGTGCTGGCCAATAAAATAAGAACGCCACTTTAAAAATATCGGTTGTGATGTGATCTTTAAATTTAAATAAAACAAAAATTTTTATTCTTTTGAAAGATCGTTAATTTTTAATTTTTTTTTTAACTTTTGAAAGATCGTTTAATGCCATTACGCGCTGAGGAATATAATATCGTTAAAATGTCCGCCACGGCTTCCTTGGCTGGACAGCATCCGAAATGTTCAATTTGCCATGACCCTGGCCTATAACTCAGTCCCAATTTCTGCAATGGTCGTGGCTAAGTTGGTTCTGAGGACCGCTGAGGCTAGTGGCTTATCCGCATAATACACCTGCGCCTTAAGAAAATTGCATAGGAAAATTTTCAGGAGGGGGCAGTTCACATCTCCTTCACGTGGCATGTCCAATTTTAAGGCTTATGGCTATTGGACGTAACGGAGGACCATAAGAGCTACAGAATAAAATAAAATTTAGTCTGCCTTATGTTTCCATTTTTCAGAAATACATCCTGTAGAGAAATTCCACTTATAAAATTTTTTTATTAAAAATCCAACTGTTAAGGGTTTTTCCCGTTTTCTCAGGATCCCAGTTTATATTCTCTAGAATTTTGAAATTTTCATATTAATATATGTATTATCAAAGCCATGGATCTGGTTGTTTATTCCGTGAACTTTTTTCACGGTTGGTCCAGAAATGTGGCCATTATTCCATTTCAAATGCATATATTCACAGCTAGGCCCTTAAAATTTGGTATAAATATATCTTGAAGGATAGCAAAGGTAAAGTTCGGAGATGGGCTGAATCGGGCAGGAGGGAAAAAAATGCTCCCCTAAGAAGAACTAAACCAACCTCTAAAAAACAACCTAATTTTTAAAGTTTTTTTTCTTCTAATCTTGTTAAGCAAATGATGTATTTTTATGTCAAAGAAGGTCCAACGCGTTAAACTTGAAGCCATAAAAAAAATAAATAGAAATTCTTAAAAATGTTTTAGAAATATTTTTGCTTTCCCTGACCAGCCATGATTTACACAATCAGGGCAGCAGTATAACAGCCAATGTTAGGTTTATTTTTTATACCCGGTGTACACTTTAATTTTACAATTAGGAAATGTATGCGAATCGGAGTCTTAATTGAGCTCAATTTACTATACTTCATTAACTAATTGTGCAATTAGCATTTAAATACTTCAATAATTGAGTGCCCACACAAGTGTGTGAAATCAGAAATATGTTTAGTGGCAGAAACAAAAAAAAAACCAACCGAATTGCGAGGAATTTTTTACTTGGAACCGCATTCCGTATGTGCGAGCAATAAGGTCCAAAATTTATAAATCACTTTGCGCTAGTGAAATCTATATGGAAAGCAAAAACAAATGCTCAAATTTGGCAAAAATACATATTCTTCTAAGAGCATGTCCTTCCGTCTGTGGAAATCACGATTCAGTTCAAACTAAAAGAGCCAGACTCTTGAAATTTGGTACAAATATATCGTAAGGGATATCACAGGTCAAATTCGGAAATGGGCCAATCGGGCTTCAGTGAAAAAAGTTCCCCTAAGAAGAACTAAACCAACCTCTAAAAAACAACCTCATTTTTAAAGTTTTTTTTTGTAATTTTGTTAAACAAATAATATATTTTTATGTCAAGGAAGGTCAAACGCATTAACCCTGGAGCCATAAAATAAAAATAAATAGTTTTTGGACTCCGCCCCATTTAGTGGGCGTTATTATATGCAAAAATAGTGTAGAAATTTAACAAATTGTTTTACTTAAGCCTGCATTCCTTAAAAATTACATTTTTAAGCTTTAATAACGAAGCTGAGACGTAACCTGGTACTACTCTGCCCTAAACCCTCCTCCCCCTTTGCCACCTAAATGACCCTATCAAAAATTTTTTTTTTTAAATTTGATATATAATTATCCCAAACATTTATTTTTAGAGTTTTATGACAAAGGTGAAATATCTTCTCCCCCACAGCCCTTTCCAGAGCGAACCCGCCAAAATACAGTTTTAATACCCTCCAAACAGAATTGGACCCCATAAAGTATATACATATATTCTTGATCAGTGATGAAGTCTAAGACGGTCTAGCAATGGCCATACGTTCGTCTGTGGAAAACATGATATTGTCTAATTTTGAACCCCGCCCCCTTTAGTGGGCGTTGACGTACGATATTATACAAAGGAACTCTCTCGCACCAAGTTATATATATTAAATTTAATTATTAAATATTTGGAGGGTATTTAAGTTTCGAGCCGGTCGAATATAACGTTTTTACTTGTTTTTACCTGTTTTTGGCTGTGCTAAGTTAAGTGCTGCCAAGTTTTATATGGAAAACAGCTGGTATTGTTTATGTTGATAAACAGAACTTTCAGTTTCCGCTTATGTTTTTTAAATATAACAAACTAATGTCCAAATATTTGATCACTTTGTCTAAGTGGTTCCATAATTTTAAAATATTCATTCACAAAATGTCACATAATTTCTATTTTAAAACTCTTTGTAAAACTTTTTCCATTTCCCTTCAAACAAAAACTTCTGTTGTACAGGTTGTCAATTAAGTGTTTGTAAAAATAGAGAATAAGTAAAGCAACAAATTCCTACATTTATAAGAGCGATTTAATTTATTTTGAACCAATTTATTATACAGACTGTAGGTTAAAACCACAATTTGCAGTGTGAACGCAAAATCAGCTATTTATGCTTTTAACGTTAAAACCAGATTTCTTTCAGTGTTAAAACACTATAAGATTTTTTATACTTAAAAGCGCTACATGAACATGCTTGGTTTGCGTCTAGGGTTATATATTTCGAAATTAAATTTCACATGGGAAATTTTGTTTTGTTCACTTACCCATTCATTCGGATATAGACCTCATCCTTGAAGATGGTTCTTCAATGAAAATTATGGCCGGTTGCCAACTTCTTTTGGGCCCTTGCAACGAACAAACGTCGTTGTGTAATTATAGGTGTGGCACCTCCCACTTTTGTATATATAAAACTCTAATGTCAAATAAATTCTAAAATCCAAATTTCATGACAAAATTCTGTTGCAGAAAGATGTAGTTGAAAAAATGTGTGCATACTTAATGTGGGCGTGGCACTTTTCACATATAGAATTATTGCTTAATTCTCGGTATTGATGTAGAAAAAAGAATAAAAACTGGTGCTCACTTTTTAGAGTCGCTGCACTGCCCACTTTAATAATAATGAAAAATCGTTGCCTTAAAAGCATTTAAAAAGGGGGCGTAACTACAACCCACTTTTAAAGACACCGTAAGAAATTGCCCTATTATCTCATTATTTACAAAATACTTTTATATAAAACGCTTAAGCAGATTTGTAAGCAAAAGCTGTCACAAGACCTGATGGCACGTAAACACACACACACACACACACAGCGACCGAAACGGCTGTAACTAAATGAAAGCCTGTAAAAACAGTATCCCCAATATCCCTTCTTTATCAACTGAATTTGAAATCCTCATTATCTAGAACTCGTTGGCCAGCTAATGTGTTGTTGCCCCGCGTTCGCGTATGCTTATTTGGCCGGTTGAAAATTATACGCATGCAGCATTGAGGCTGGCATAATGAAACTTGATATTTTCTTTAAATGCAAAACATATGCCGAAACATTGTTGCTTAATTGAAATTTTAATTATTGATAAAATACAATATCTGCACACGTACTTACAGATACGGATACATTTTAAATTTATACACAAACTAATAAATTGTACGAAAACAAAACAAAAACAAAAAAAAATAATAATAATAAAAAATAAGAAGTTTAAAAATAAACATATTCATATTGGAAAATAAACAATTTATTAATGTTTTGCTGTTGATGGCAGCAACCAAACTGCGCTCATTAGGGTGGCGCCTCATTTCAAGCTAGACTTGCAGCCAACTCGTTTATTTGCTGGCTTAAGGCAAACATATTTTTTTAAC
Organism: Linnaemya tessellans; assembly: GCA_951800035.1. NCBI lineage: Eukaryota > Metazoa > Arthropoda > Insecta > Diptera > Tachinidae > Linnaemya > Linnaemya tessellans. Next base: position 10,060,264 of record OX637535.1, read on the forward strand.
TCTATTTAAATTTTAGTGACTTGTTTTCTAGTCTAAAATGAGAGCATGAATGATCTGGAAACTATTTTAACTTCTATTCCAATTTTTTGTGCCAGAGTAGTAAAAGAAATTTGGTTTCTAAAATATAAGGCAAAAAAAATTTAATTTTGATTCACAAAATATTTTTATTTGTAGGACCATTTAAAATGGCAGGAACGTTTAAAATGATTTCGGCCATGTGGCCACTGCGGCAGTTTTTGACGAAATGCATTGTGGACATCCCATTGGGAGTCACTTCTTTGACATGTTTCTTTTTCGAATTTATTAAAGAGCTCTGAAAAGAATATTCTGTGCAAGATTTCTGTTAGTTTTCTCAGTTTTGCATGATGTTCCCTCATCCCACGAGAATAGTCACCTGAAAAGAGACCGGTTTCGTTCATGTAACGTCTTCTTTGCTTGACTTGTCACATTTTTCTTAACTGTTTTTTATACCCTATGAAAAACAAGTGGCAGAGCAGAACAGCTGTTTTCGAAATGTTCTACACTTTCATCATCAGTACTCATAATCACTTTTGTTTGTCACCACTGATATGATAATATTTTTTTTTTTTTAATTATACAATTCTTATTAGCGGAATTTTATTTTTATACCCTTGACAAAAAAGTTTGGTTTGTCATTCCGTGTGTAATTTCTTCGATATGCACATGGCACACCATAAAGTATATATATTCTGGATCCTTATGAATAGCGATGACGAGTGAGCGATGTCCGTCTGTCCGTCCGTCTGTACGTGAAATCGGTTTTCCCAAGCCCCCAGAAGAGCTAGAGACTTCGTCCTTGGACCGTTGGATTGGAAATGAACTTAAATATAGTGCTATTCAGAAAGATAAGAATTATGGTTACAGAGCTGGGAAGCTTACACCTATTTCTCGATGCAAAATTTATACCAAAAATTAATTATTTTTTTTAATGTTTGTAAATTAAACCTATTTCTTGCTTTAGGAAGCCTCAATGGTCTATTAAAAACTAAAAAAATAACAAAAATTTTTCAGGGATGGAAAATTAAAAAAATTTTTTTCGGCCCATTCCGTATTTTGTAGTACATGTAGTAACTAAAATTGTTAAAAATTTTAAATTTTTCTTTAACAAAACCTCTTTATACGTCATGAAGATTTGCATTGGCCAAAAAAAAAAAAAAATTGTTAATTCAAATTTTGCTTCCAGGGTTGGGAAATTGCATTTATTTTATACATGAAAGTAATTAAACTGATGTTGTCTTTTTTTGTTTTTTGCTAACTAAAACTGTCTTATAATTTAGAAAGAACAAAATTGGTATCCAAAATTTAAAAATAAAAAATAAAATTTCGAATCCAGCGTTGGACAAGTGCAATATTTAATAGTACATGCAAGTGACCAAAATGGTTAAAAATTTGAAATTTTTCTTAAAAAATATTACTTTATACCTCATGAAGCGTTGTACTGGTAAAAAAAAACAAAAAATTTAAATTTCGCTTCCAGGGTTGGGAAAATTAAAGTTTTTTCTGGTACATGCAATATTTTGTAGTACAAGAAAGTGATCAAAATGGTTACAAATATTAAGTTTTTCTTAAATAAAACGACTTTATACCTAATGAAGACTAGGATTGGTAAAAAAAATTAAAATTTCGCTTCCAGGGCTGGGAAATTTAAATATTTTTTTTATACATAAATGTAACCAAAAAGGCAACTAACGTCGGTTTTTTACTAATTAAAACTATTTTTTAGTTTAGTAGAAACAAAATTGGTATTAATAATTTAAACAAAAAATCAAAATTTAGATTCCAGAGGTGGATAACTGCAATATTTTGTAGTACAAGAAAGTGATCAAAATGATTGCAAATTTTAAGTTTTTCTTAAATAAAACTATTTCATGCCTCATTAAGAGTTGCATTGGTAAAAAAAACTAATCTAAAAATATTCCCTATAAATTTACTGTATTTAAAAAACAAAATATTAAAAAAATATGTCTTAAATAAAAAGTTATAAGGAATTCACACCACTTCGGTCTTTCTGAGCCACCCTGTAGCTTATTTTATTTTTAAGATATGTAGTTCTCAGAAAAATGTGCAAAATGTTGAATATATGATTTATATTTTTTTTAATTTAATTTTTAAACTAAAAAAAATTGCGAATTATGCACAAAAAAATTTTTTTCTCCTTTAATTTCTGAATAATTTCAAAACGATAAGAGATAAAGAGCAATTATATGTGACTTAAATAAATATAATTTTGTTATAAATCTTCTGATGTTTTACTTTAGAAAATCAGATGAGTCGTTCTGAAGTTAGGGTGAAATATGTCTCCGTACCTGACTAATCTAGGAGGAAAATTTTGCCACCCTTTTTTTTTAATTTGCTGTCTCAGCCATGGCTCTCCAAACACATTGAACAAGATCGTATTGAAATAAATTGTTTTTTTTTTTTTGTTTACTTTTAGCCAAATACCATAAAAATTACAAAAATTTTGTAACAATAAAAATAGAGTTTTAATTTTGTAAATATTTGCAGGGTATTTAAGATACGAACCGGTCGAATATAACGTTCTTACTAGTTTTAATTATAAAATATATTAATCAGCAGGCCTCCCTAATAATTATTTCTTTAGTTTGCAAGAAATTAGCATCTCAACTTCATTACATTTCTCATAAATATATGACTTTTTTAAATAAAGTTGTTTTTTCTCTTCTTAGTTATTTTGTAAACAAACTAAAATGTTTTATTTTATACCCTCAAAAGAAGAATTTGGAGGGTATATTCACTTAGTCATTCCGTTTGTAACGCATCGAAATATCCATCTCAGACCCCATAAAGTATATATATTCTTGATCAGTGATGAAATCTAAGACGATCTGAGCATGTCCATCCGTCCGTCCGTCCGTCCATCCGTCCGTCCGTCCGTCCATCCGTCCGTCCGTCCGTCCATCCGTCCGTCCGTCCATCCGTCCGTCCGTCTGTGGAAATCACGATTCAGTCCAAACGAAAAGAGCTAGACTCTTAAAATTTGGTATAAATATATTTTGAAGGATAGCACAGGTTCGAAGATGGGCTAAATCGGGCAAGAGGGAAATAAGTTCCCCTAAGAAGAGCTAAACCAACCCAGAAAAAACAACATAATTTTTAAAGTTTTTTGGTTATTTTGTTAAGCAAATGATATATTTTTATGTCCAATACGTTCCAACGCCTGAAACTAGAGTCATAAAATTAAAAAACATTATTTTTGGAACCCGCCCACTTTAGTGGGCGTTATTGTATGCAAAAATAGCATAAAAATTTAACAAATTAATTTACTTAAGCCTACATTCCTTAAAAATTAAATTTTTAAGCTTTAATGACAAAGCTGAGACGTAACCTGGTACTATACTGCCCTATCCCTTCCTCCCGCTTGGCCCCTAAATGTCGCTACCAAAAAAAAAAAATTTTTAAATTTTGTATATAATCATCCCAAGCATTTATTTTTAGAGCTTTATGACTGCCGATTTCTGCCCTACCCCCTCCTCTTCCTTTGACACCCAAATGACCCTACCAAAAAAATTTTTTTTTTAAATTTTGTATATAATCACCCCAATCATTTATCTTTAGAGTTTTATGACTGCCTATTGCTGCCCTACCCCCTCCTTCCCCTTTGCCCGCTAAATGACCCTATCAAAAAAAAATTTTTTAATTTTGTGTGCAATTATCCCAAGCATGTATTTTTAGAGTTTTATGACAAAGGTGAAATGAGTCCCCCTTGCCGGAGCGACCCCGCCAAAATACAGTTTTAATACCCACAAAAGAGAATTGGACCCCATAAAGTAAATATATTCTTGATCAGCGATGAAGTCTAAGACGGTCTAGCAATGCCCATACGTTCGTCTGTGGAAAACATGATATTGTCTGTTTTTGAACCCCGCCCCCTTTAGTGGGCGTTGACGTACTATATTATATAAAGGAACTCTGTTCCACCAAGTTAAACATTTTAAATTCACTTACTAACTATTTGGAGGGTATTTAAGATTCGACCCGGTCGAATATAACGTTTTTACTTGTTTTTATTCATTCCGCAATTATTTTTATAACTTCAATCAATAGGTTTTTTAATTCTGTATTTATTGCTGCTGATCAAAAACAAACAAGTTAATGCAATAAAGGAAAAAGAAAAGGGTAAAAACAAAAGCGCGATCATGTTGGTGGAGACTGTCTTGAATTTTATTTCCCACTGCAACTTTGTTGCGCAAAATCAAAGAGTGTATGCCGCGAGGCGTTGCAACATTGGCATATTAAGATAAAACTGACAAACTTTAATGAGAGCATTCCGAGCAATAAAAATATATATTGATACACTTTTAAGTTCTTTTTATTTAAGCGGACTAATTTCAGTTGCCAACTTTGCGGAAGAATAGTAAAATGGAGGAGAGGTTTTTTTATGTAGGCAAAAAACAAATAAAAAATATGTCAAGTACTAAAAATAAATTAGATTAATAAAAATATACGAATACTGGGGATATAAAATCGAGCCTGGGTTTAGGGGATGAACCCTAAGTAATGCATTGTGCCGGCTTAAAGACAGTGGGAGAGGGGGGAGAGTGTTGGCTAGACAGCGACACATGAGTACCGAGAAAATGTTTACATTGAAACTTTTTGAAATATTTTTCTCAGCATTCCTTGCAAATTCTTCTAAATGTTAATTTTTTTCGCCTTGTGTCCTTGTAAATTATTCATAAGAAATTATTATTTTTGCCTGCATTTAAATAAACGGCTAAGAAACAGCAGCTTGTGAGTAAAATATTTTGTATTTACAATTTTATGTAGATATTCAAATTATTTATTAAACAAAAGCATTTTTTTTAGATGGAAGTGTATGTGTGATTTTTTTAAAAGACGAGTGACCACTCCACGATGGGACAAACCATTAAAAAGTATTAAATCTCTCTTTTATATAAAAAAGCACATGAAACGCACGTATGTACATATACACATACACTCATACATTTTATCACTCGTGCAAGTGTATGCAGGAGCCTCCATTAGGCGGGCGTGCTGATGACTTAAGGCAAATTCATATGGATTAGAATCCGCAAAGAAAATGAATTTCTCATAAGAAATATTTGGAACTTTTGCGCTTCCACTGTAAAAACAGCTTAAGCAACATATTTTTAAAATTCTGTATATATAAAATTTTTATCCAAAATTTTCAAAATTATGTCGCTTAATAAAAGATTCACCCCCTATAATAAATAATTTTTCCCTCGAAATATTTTCCTTTTCACTAAAATTGCAAGCATGAAAAAATTCCCCGCGGATAATTTCGTACTAAAATTAAAGTTACATTTTTTTCCTTGAAATTTTCCCCTTTTTCCTGAAATTGCAGTCATGAAAGAATTTCCCGTGAATGATTTAATGCTAATTGCCAACATTAAAGAATTCGCTCCACGTGAATGATTTCATGCTAAAATTAAATTCCCCTTTTGTCATTCGAAATATTTCCCTTTTCCCAGAAATTACCAAAAAAAAAAAGAATTCCACGTGAATGATTTCATGCTAAAATTAAATTCCCCTTTTGTCCCTCGAATTTTTCCATATTCCCTGAAATTGCCAACATGAAAGAATTCCCTTCCCGTGAATGATTTCGTGCTAAAATTAAATTCCCCTTTTATCCCCCGAAATGTTTCCCTTTTCCCTAAAATTGCAGTCATGAAAGAATTCCCCGTGAATGATTTAATGCTAATTGCCAACATTAAAGAATTCGCTCCACGTGAATGATTTCATGCTAAATTAAATTCCCCTTTTGTCCCTCGAATTTTTTCCCTGAAATTGCCAAAATGAAAGAATTCCCTCTCCGTGAATGGTTTCAATCTAAAATTAAATTCCCCTTTTGTCCCTCGAAATTTTTCACTTTTCCCAGAAATTGCCAAAAAGAAAGAATTCCACGTGAATGATTTCATGCTAAAATTAAATTCCCCTTTTGTCCCTCGAAATTTTTCAATTTTCCCTGAAATTGCCAAAAAGAAAGAATTCCCTCCCCGTGAGTGATTTCATGCTAAAATTAAATTCCTCTTTTGTCCCTCCAAATTTTTAAATTTTCCCTGAAATTGCCAAAAAGAAAGAATTCCCTACCCGTGAGTGATTTCATGCTAAAATTAAATTCCCCTTTTGTCCCTCGAAATTTTTCAATTTTCCCTGAAATTGCCAAAAAGAAAGAATTCCCTCCCCGTGAGTGATTTCATGCTAAAATTAAATTCCCCTTTTGTCCCTCGACATTTTTTCCTTTTCCCCAAAATTGCCAACATGAAAGAATTCCCTCCCCGTGAATGATTTCATACTAAAATGAATTGCCCTTTTGTCTTCGAAATTTTTCCCTTTCCCTTGAAATTGCCAACAAGAAAGAATTCCCTCCCCGTGAATGATTTCATGCTAAAATTAAATTCCCCTTTTGTCCCTCGAAATTTTTCAATTTTCCCTGAAATTGCCAAAAAGAAAGAATTCCCTCCCCGTGAGTGATTTCATGCTAAAATTAAATTCCCCTTTTGTCCCTCGAAATTTTTCCCTTTTCCCTGAAATTGCCAAAAAGAAAGAATTCCCTCCCCGTGAATGATTTTATGCTAAAATTAAATTCCCCTTTTGTCCCTCGAAATTTTTTCCTTTTCCCTGAAATTGCCAACATGAAAGAATTCCACGTGAATGATTTCATGCTAAAATTAAATTCCCCTTTTGTGCCTCGACATTTTTTCATTTTCCCTGAAATTGCCACAATGGAAGAATTCCCTCCCCGTGAGTGATTTCATACTAAAATTAAATTCCCCTTTTGTCCTTCGACATTTTTTCTTTTTCCCTAAAATGGCAGTCATGAAACAATTTCCTGTGAATGCTTTCCTGCTAAAATTAGATTCCCATTTTTTCCCTCGAAATTTATCTCTTTTCCCTGAAATTGCCAACATGAGAGAATTTCCCGTGAATGGTTTCATGCTAAAATTAAATTCCCCTTTTGTCTTTGGAAATTTTTCCCTTTTCCTTGAAATTGCTAAAATGAAAGTTTTCCACGTGAATGATTTCATGTTAAAATTAAATTCCCCTTTTGTCTTCCGAAATGTTTCCCTTTTCCCTGAAATTGCCAACATGAAAGAATTCCCTCCCCGTGAATGATTTCATGCTAACATTAAATTTCCCTTATTGTGAATGTTTTTTTTCGCGTGAGTTTTTTCCCTTTAATTTATTCATTTAGTTTTTTATGGGGAATAGAGTTGAAAATGTAAGTAATTTCTATTATAATTCGAATATTAGAATTTAAAAATTTTATTTTAAATGCAAGATCTGTTAATAACACACAAACTGATATTTTTTGGAACAAATCAATTGACTGCGTTTTTGTAAGACTTGTTGCTCCAACTCTAAACATTAACCCCGGTATTCATAAAATTTAAAATGAGTTTGAAATGTATTTCAATAAAATTTTTGCATACAAAATTTTCTTAAAACAGATCTTAAATACGTTTTATTTTTTATAAATATAAATTTGTTTTTTCCGGTTTCCACAATGTATCCAAATTATTTTATTATTAAATATTTAGCCATACTTTTTTTAAATATGTTAAAATATTATAAATAAATGTAAATTTTTCCAAACAAAATTTCTTTGATTTTTCATGTTGTTTTCAGTTTCTTCTCTTTTTTACATTCACTGAGAACTGATAGCTGGAATAATTTCTCATGGGAAATTCACGATACCAATTTTCCCTTCGAGTGGAATAAATATTTCAAGTGAGCAAAACAAATTCCACTTGCTATTCTTGTTGATTTTAAGTCGGCACCAAATACGTATTCTCTAGGCTGGCTATTCCACTTCTTCTACTGCCTTGAGGGTTTCAAAAAAATTTTCATATCTCATCAGCCGGTCTTTGCAAAATTGGCCCACCCAACATCATTTTCCTTTTTTCAATTGGTGTTTTTTCCCCGAAGCAGCGCTGGGAAGTCCATGTATTTGGAATACGAAATACAAAAACTTTGTTTTATTTGTATTTGAATTACATGACCTTGAATTAATTTGTATTTTCATCAAAATCTTTCCATCTTTAAATTTAAATAAAACAAATTGGGTGTGCGTTTGTGTGTGGGATATCATCGACATTTTTCTATTCGTTTGAAAGCCCTATTGATGCCATTAATTGTGGAGGAATAAATATCTTTCAAATCTCCGCTGGGAATTCTCTGAGTGAATCGCATCCGAATTGTCTAATTTTCCATGACTCTGGCGCATAAATCAGTCCAAATTTGAGTGATGGCCGGACTCATGTTGGCCGCTGAGGTTCGCGGCTTATTCACATACACCTCCGCCTTAAAAAAACTCCACCCGAAAAATTTCAACGGGAGCCAGTTCACATCACTTCCAAGTGAGATGATGAGTCAGGCCCTCAATTCCCTCGTGTAGAATATCCAATGTGGCATAATCTGTGTGGCAGGTAGCGCCTTCCTATTGAAAGCACATGTTGCTAGTATCCAAATTATTTCATTTAGGACAAAAGAAATTGGTAATCAATGGCTTATAGCGCTGGCCTTTAACTTTAATAGCCTGGCCCAAGTATATGGATTGAAAAAAAATAAATCAGGAAATTTACCGATTTCATCACGTATTCGTAAAAGGAGGCAGCTTATGAAGTTTTCTTTTATTTTTTTGGTGAAAACTCCTCTTCGATTTGACGATCTGGCCTATTGCACAACTCTACTTTCAGGCAGGGATTTCTTTAAGCATTTCCCGTTGATGGACTTTTTTATTTTTTGATTTGCTATTTCGAATATTGCAACATTTGCCGGTCTAAAATATACATTTGAAATCCTTTTTTTATTTTTTGTTAATAAAGACGCACCATCAGCAGACATCATGCATATCAAATACTCTTCATGTATGCGTTCATGCTAGTTGTGAGCATTTTCATGCGAAAGGATACAAACTTAGGCGTGTATGTGTGTGCTCGCAAAAAAACACACACACACACACATGCAAACAAATGTATTTACATGCAGAAGTTTGTATCAGCACAACTTAAACGAAAACTAACGGAAAACATGCAGAATTCTTTTATGCTGTTGTTTTTATTTTACATAAAATACGATGTGAGTAGATGCGTGTGTGTGTGTGTGTGTGAGTGTGGCTAAGTATCGTATTCTCAGTGTTCGTTTTAAGCCTTAACGATGCGAATGCATGCGATTTTTAGCAGACGTTTCCACTCACTTCACAGTTGCCAGATTCGGCAAAGAAGTAAAAAACATTTTTTTTTTAATTTTTCGTAAATAAATTTCATGAATTAAAAAATATGTCTGCCAACGTTATTTGCTTATTCTTTTTTTTTTTTGCCAAAGTATTTCAAAATTGCAAAGTGATCACTGTTGGCTTCTTAATCGCCTAAAACTACATTTAGACTTGGGGGAAAAAGCCCAGCATATGGAGAATGATGAAGTAAGAATATGTCAAGACAAGTGGATATTTACTTAAACTTCTTATTCAATTGAGTGGAAATTTTAAATACAGGGTCCGCTAAATAACTGTTTTTTTTTTTTGAAAATGCTATAAAAAAAACTACTGAATATTTTCTTAAATTTCTTTTTTTATTTGAAAGTACAATCCTTCCGCTTAATAATGGAAAATAATTCCACTCAAATAGCTGCCTCGGCTGGCCATGCAGTAGCCTACACGATCGGTCCAATTTTTAAGCACATTATCGATTGTGTGCAGCTGTATTTCACCAATGGCTTCGCGAATATTGTCCTTTAAAGCGTCAATTGTCTCTGGCCTGTTGGCGTAACACTTATCTTTGACGGCACCCCACAAATAATAGTCCAACGGTGTCAATTCGCAGCTCTCCGAGGTGGCCAAACGACATCAGCTCTGCGACTGATAATGCGATCTTCAAAAACAGGGCGCAAAACATCGAGTGCAGCTTCGGCTCTGTGGCACGTAGCGCCGTCCTGTTGGAATCAAAAGTTGCCAATATCCTCCTCTTCAATTTTTGTGAACAAAAATTCGTTCAACGTGGCCCGACAACGATCGCCATTGACTGTAACGGCCACTCCTGGCTCATTTTCGAAGAAAAATGGCCCAATTATGCCTCTGGACCGAAATCAGCACCAAACAGTGACTCGTTTTGGGTGCATCGGCTTTTCAATGTATGCGTGCGGGTTTTCTGTGCCCCAAATGCGACAATTTTGCTTGTTTACATACCCGCCAAGATCAAAATGAGCTTCATCTGAACAGATGATTTTTTTTGGCAAAATCGGCATCTTCTGTAAGTCGATCGCAGGCGCACTTAGTGAAGCGAAAACGCACTGGATGGTCAACCATATTCGTTCAGCGGAAGGATAAAACTAATTATCTGTCAAATCAGATATGAACTCAGTGTTATCATTCACGAAATAAGCACTAGTTGAAAAAAAACGTTAGATGGCGGACCCTTTAGTAGATCTCAACGTTTTTGCCGCATTTCGCCTGCAAATTTTTAAAGATGGACGATCGAAAACGCACGATGTTAATTGTAAATGAAACAAAAACTTTGCAGAGAATTATCTGGATATTTTTTTATAATGATGGATGGATGTATGAGAACTAAATGTGCTTTCATATTTTCGATGCTTTCATATTTTCAATGATCCTGCGAAATAACTGAGGTTCAAATATCGCTATTTCATCCTTTAGATATTGAATTGTTGTGGTCTTATTGACGTACACTTTTTCTTTTAAATATCCTCAAAGAAAGAAGTCCCATTGATTGACTTCATATAAGCGTGACGGCCAATTAGTATCGCGCAGACGTGAGATAACACGGCCATTGAATTTCTCGACGCAAAAGAACCACTGTTCCGTTGGCTTGGGAACGATCCACACATCGTTCAGGTCTATATCCCCTTTTTCGGTCTACAAGAAGTATTTTATCATCTGGCGATAGCGAATACCCTTTATGGTAACTACTTGGCACACCTCATTTGCGAAGAAGCCCGCTCCGGGGATGCCACCTGTTCATGAACCGCACCAAACACCCACTCTTTAGGGATGCATCGTCTTGCCAACAATCACTCGTGGATTCTGATTTCCGCAAATGCGGCAATTCTGCTTGTTAACGAATCTATTGAGGAGTAGGGATCCTAGTAGTTCCGGTCCTAATTAAAAACAAGTTAAAAACGTTATATTCACCCGGGTCGAATCTTAAATACTTTCCAAATAGTTAGTAAGTGAATTTAAAATATTTAATTTGGTGGGACAGAGTTACTTTATATAATATCGTACGTCAACGCCTACTAAAGGGGGTGGGGTTCGAAAATAGACAATATCATGTTTTCCACAGACGAATGTATGGGCATTGCTAGACCGTCTTAGACTTCATCACTGATCAAGAATATAAATATTTACTTTATTGGGTCCAATTCTCTTTTGAGGGTACTAAAAGTGTATTTTGGTGGGGTCACTCTGGCAAGGGCTGAGGGGGAAGCATTTCACCTTTGTCATAAGACTCTAAAAATAAATGCTTGGGATATACAAAATTAAAATTTTGTTTTTTTTTTTGGTAGGGTCATTTAGGGGGTGAGGGGGAGGAGGGCAGAAATCGGTAGTCATAAAACTCTAAAAATAAATGATTGGGATAATTATATATTTTTTTTTGTAGGGTCATTTAGGGGGTGAGGGGGAGGAGGTGGTAGGGCAGAGTAGTACCAGGTTACGTCTCAGCTTCGTCATTAAAGCTTCAAAATTTTATTTTTAAGGAATGTAGGCTTAAGTAAAACAATTTGTTAAATTTTTATGCTATTTTTGCCTATAATAACTCCCACTAAAGTGGGCGGGGTCCAAAAATATTTTTGTTTTATTTTAAAGCTTCAAGTTAAACGCGTTGGACTTTCTTTAATATAAAAATATATCATTTGCTTAACCAAAAAATTTTAAAAATTATGTTTTTTTTTGTGGGTTGGTTTAGTTCTTCTGAGGGGAACTTCTTTCCCTCATGCCCGATTTAGCCCATTTCCGAACTTACCCTGCTCTGTCCTTCAAAATATATTTATACCAAATTTCAAGAGTCTAGCTCTTTTCGTTTGGACTGAATCGTGATTTCTACAGACGGACGGACGGACATGCTCAGATCGTCTTAGATTTCATCACTGATCAAGAATATATATACTTTATGGGGTCTGAGATGGATATTTCGCTGCGTTGCAAACGGAATGACGAAGTGAATATACCCTCCATATTCTTTTTTGGAGGGTATAAAAAATTTGCTGACCAAAAAAAAAAAATCATAAAGTTCATGAAATACTTTTTAGTTTGAACGGCCATTTTCATGCTTGAATTCGTCAGACCCTGAAACAAAAAAAAAAAACGTGAACTTAAAGATGGCAAAAAATTTTATGTTAAAATGTGACTGTACATTAACTTCGTGTGTTATTTTTTGGGACACCTTGGATTTTGTAGCTGATTAAGGTCAGGCGACATAATAGAGTGTGCTGCTGGCACACGTCGTCTGCGAAGCCAAGTATGCTGAGGTCGAGTCCGCACTCAGTCACCGAGTTTCTCTAATCTGCATTAGGGCCTGTCGGTCTGTTTCAATGACCAATTCATAGAACTTAATTTTAGCTGCTTCAGCCAATAACATTCTAAGATTTCTATACATTTTTTCTAACGGAATTATCAGTAAATCTCGCACTTTTTCTTATTTGCCATGTTCTATTGTAAAATTTTTTCTTCAATGAGGAGTTGAGTGTCAGACATGATCGCCAGTGTGGTAAATTAAAAGTGTACTTCAAGTCTGATGTATTCTTCATAGAAGGCAAAAGTCACTACTTTGATTCCGCTCTCAGCCTTGAAACTGGCATCGAGATTTCCGGGTCTTAGTACGTTATGGTGTTAATTGTTGTCGTTCTGTTTTAATAAAGCCATCGTCTACTAAAGAACGCAATTCTTCATCGGTGCTGTATGCGAAAACGCCTATAAAAAATTATTTCTTTTCCATTTACTCCATTTATTCTCTCCATATTTGTATGGTTCGTCGCCTGAGTAGGGCCATCTTTAGAGTGCAGGTCCAAGATCGATAGAAATGATTATTTTTGTGTTTCAGCTACTTTTCAGCTGTCACTCTAGCAAATTGGCAACACAGTTAGTCTTAGCCATCTTCTAAAGTTTGCCTGTTTCGGCCTGCTGCTCTCTGTTTTCCGCCAACTCATACGGTACGATTAGAAGCATCTACGGTGTGTCCGTAAGTCTGTATGTGAATGTTATTTTTTTGCTTCTTTTTTTTTGTATTTTCATCACTTTTAGAAAAAGAATTCTGCATGCTCGTGCATGCGTGTGCGTGTGTGTGCAGAAAACTTACAGCAACAACAAAAAAAGAAGAAAAACTAAAAAGAAAATACTAGAAACAACAACAATGTTACGAGTACAAGTACAACAACAACGGCATGATATAGAAAACCCATCTTGGTTTTAAGGAGAATTATTTTCTGTCGTACTCGTCGTCATCGGTGTTGTTATTGTTGTTGTCGTTGTCGTTGCCGTTGCTATTGCTGCCGTTCTTTTCCATGAATGGTCGGTCATTGGTGCTCACAATGTTTTGTCGATTTCCGTTGATGCTGGTCATCAGCCACTAGTCTTTAGCATTCAGATTTTACACACATACGCAACTATAGGCTAACGCACACACACACACATACAGAGACATGCACATGCATGCACATTAAATATATTTTTATATATAGAGAGTGAATACATACACAGAATCCACATGTAAGTTGCACATAGTGGCTTAAGCAGCAAGGCGTTGTTCTTTTCCTTGCAAGGCTTTACGCATTTCTCCTCTGGTCTTTTTTTTTTTTTTTTTTTAAAGTCAAGTTGATATTTCAGCTATTTGACGGCCATTTCGCTGATCGACCAACGATGCTTTTTGATGCAAAAGATGTAAAGAAGATTTTTCAAGTGGTTATGAATTTGAAAAATGTTTTATTTATGTGTGTATGTGTGTGTGTGTGTGTGTGTGCCTTTGGCAGGTTGCTTAATGGAATAATGGAACACACTTCACCTTTAGCAATAAATTAAAACTTTTTCGCAATTCATCTTGTGACAAGTTTATAAATTGAGAAAATGCAAGAAATATCATTGAAATACAAACCATAAAGCAAGACGTTTTGAGGCATCGCATATAAATTAAATCACAATACTGACGAACAGGCGAATCGAAATATTTTAAATTGAAAAAAAAAAACAAAAAAATAATTTATTTTAAAATTTAAAAATTTTCATAGGGAACTGGCAGCTAAAGAATACCACAAGTCAGTATTTCATTTCCTCTACTTTTTAATAGCGTCCTCGCTGCTGCACTGCACAGTGGGGCAAATTCAAAATAAAATAATATCAAGAGTGGGGAACTCGAAACTAACAAATGGTTTTCTATGAAAATTTAAATGTTTACAGAAGAGAAGCCGCCAGGCTTTCAGCATCCTCTTGAAGCCTTTAGCTGTGCCAGGAGCGGAGCTACATTAACTGCATTGGGCTAGCAAAGGTGTGAACAATTTTTGCTTGGCTTGTTACTCTCGTAAATACTGACCGATTTGTGAAATTTGAAGTGCCTTAGATTTTGGAAAAACGATGGATTAAATGTAAAGTGAAATTGTGCTGAAAATAAAACGGATATTTCCCAAAAAAAAAAAAAAAATTAAATAAATAAATAAATAAAATACATGAATAAGAAAATTATTGACCCCTTATTAATAAAATAATTTTCTTTTTTATTCAGACTCAAGTTCATATCTACAATCTGCAAAATTATTTTTTTAAGAATTCTCATTCAATTCAAGTTATTTTATTTAAAGCGGAATATTTAAAATATATTTATTATAATCATCAAACTAGGAGAACGAAAAAATATTCCACACTTAATAAAATAACTTGAATTTAATAAAAATTCTTAAAAAAATAATTTGAAAATTGCAGATTTGAACTTGAGTCTGAATAAACAAAAATTACGGAAAACGGTTGGCAATAAAGGTCACCCCCGCAACTTCTCCTTAATTTTAACCGCTAAAAATTTTGCTTGAAGTAAAAGAACACGAGACTATGAAGCGGAGCGACCTGAGTTCAACCCCGCGCTGTCATGAAATATTGTGTTGAATTCTTCTGATCAGCATTAGTGCGTGGTTGTGTTAGTTGTTGTCAGCCTGTTTCAATGATGAAGGCATAGTCACTGGTCACTGAACATAATTGGCAGCGACTGACACTATCATGTACTAAAAAAGCAGAGTAACAGCAGCCACCTTCGTCGGCCCTGTAGCAAAAATTAGCCGGCGAAGAAGAAAGGTTGAAAAGCTACAAAAAATTATTCCCATCTTTCATCTGTCCCCTCAATACTATCCTCTCCTTTCTAGTTCCGTCGCAATGCACTGCATATGTAGGGGTTATCCCCTGACTGGTGGTCCAAGAAACACAATCATGCCCTAATGCTGATCAGAAGAATTCAACACAATATTTCATGACTAAGTGCGGGCTCGAACTCAGGACCCTGCGCTTCATAGTCTCGTGTTCTACTACTTCAGCCAACAGCTGAAGTTATTAATTGTCAAGAGCTAAATATTTTTTTGGAATCTATCGCCGACAAGGGGTTTAAACGTTAAACGAAAAAAAAACACTTTCGAAAAAAAAAATATTTTAAGTTTACTTAAGTGATATTTCTCGAAATGTGCTGGTCCGAAGTGGTTTGCATTCCCAGGAAATCGTAGTTTGAAAGAATCCTTTGAAACAAGACTAGTTTGGTTGGGTTCGGTTCAGTCGTTCAAAAGTTACAAGCGGGTCACATACACACACACACTCATATATATAGGGTCCGCCAAATAACTTTTGTCTTTGAAAATGCTATAAAAAAAACTACGGAATATTTTCTCAAATTTCTTTTTTTTTTGAAAGTACAATCCTTCCGGTTAATAATGGAAAATAATTTCATGCAAATGGCTGCCTCGGCTGGCCATGCAGTAGCCTACACGATCGGTCCAATTTTCAAGCTTCACACAATTTATCGATTGTGTGCAGCTGTATTTCACCAATGGCTTCACGAATATTGTCCTTTAAATCGTCAATTGTCTCTGGCTTGTCGGCGTAACATTTATCTTTGACGGCACCCCACAAATAATAGTCAAACGGTGTCAAATCGCAGCTCCGAGGTGGCCAAACCACATCAGCTCTGCGGCTGATAATGCGATCTTCAAAAACAGGGCGTAAAACATCGAGTGTAGCTTCGACTGTGTGGCACGTAGCGCCGTCCTGTTGAAACCAAATGTGGCCAATATCCTCCTCTTCAATTTTTGTGGACAAAAATTCGGTCAACATGTCCCGATAACGATCGCCATTGACTGTAACGGCCATTCCGTACTCAGTTTCAAAGAAAAATGGCCCAATTATGCCTCTGGACCAAAATTCGCACTGAACAGTGACTCGTTTTGGGTGCGTCGGCTTTTCAATGCATGCGTGCGGGTTTTCAGTGCCCCAAATGCGATAATTTTGCTTGTTTACATCCCCGCCAAGATCAAAATGAGCCTCATCTGAGAAGATGATTTTTTTGGCAAAATCGGCATCTTCTGTAAGTCGATCGCAGGCCCACGTAACGGATACACAACCATATCTGTTCAGCGGAAGGATAAAACTGATTATCTGTCAAATCAGACATGAGCTAAGTGTTACCATTTACGAAATAAGCACTAGTTGAAAACAAAAAACGTTAGATCGCGGACCCTGTATATACTTACACACGCTCACATACATATAGACATAGTGATGTCTTCTCAGAAATAGTCAGGAAAGTTTTTTAGAAACTCAAAACGTCGAGATCTGGTGAAAACTGGATTTTTTTTCAAAACGGGTTAAAACCAGTAATTCTACCACTTTTTTGAAAATTTTCAATTTTCTTAACGGGAAGTTAAAAGTTTTTATCTTAATAATAAAATAGAGAAGTTTGAAAAAAATAAATAAAAATTTGCATTCATTTATTGATTCATTCCTATTTCTTTAATGAGGAACAAAATGTTGCGCACAAACAGATAATTTCTTACAAATCCAGCCAACAACATGAGTCTTTACAAGAAATAAATGCGTGTGTGTGTGTGTGTGCATTTCTAATTGTAATTATATATAAAAATGGACTTGCATTATGCGTCTTGTGTGTTCGTTGTGGATTTAATTGGAACATCTAAAGAAAAAAAAATGCCTAAAACAATCGATAGCAAAATAAATTTCTGGCCATTATTTCGTGCGGCTCTTAAAAAAAAGGAATCATTTCTTTTATGCGGCCGGCCCTACCTTAAGCTTAATATTTGCTAGTGCAATGTGTATGTGTATATGTGTGTGTGTTGTGTGCGAGAGAGTGTATGTGTGTGCGTGAATGTGTACGTGTCAAGATTAATGCGTGTAAAAGTTTCTTTCAGTTTAGAATTTTGTTCTTAGCCTGTGTTTGCTAGTGTAAGTGCGTGTGTGTGTGCAAGTGTGTATGTGTGTCATCTCTATCAAAAATGTCGAAAAACAAAAATTAATTCCATTTAAGTTTTTTTTTATATATATATTTTGCTGCTGCCACCAAGACCATCGATATTTCTACTATTGCCATGGTCTTCGTTAGACGTTTTCGTTGTCGTTATCGTCGTCATCATCATCACCATCAGCATAAACATTGTTAGGACCCATACACTCACACATACACACACACACACATGCAAACAAGCAAGCAAACAAACAATATAAACAAACGAACACCCGTGTTTGATTACGGCTGTGGATGTGTGCGTTTGCTTGTATGAAAACGCATAATCAAGAACATACAAACGTAATTTAAATTTAGATGGGCCTAAGCACACACACACACACAGACACACACACACATACACACTGCTGTCCCTTCACGTCAATTTTGTCGATTGGCCACCTTATGCCTTCTAACTGCTCGTACCACGAGGACTCATCAACTGCTCTTCTCCAAAAAATCGACCGAGCGACCGACCAAGCGACCGCTCTCTTAAGTGGGTATTGCGTATGAATATTGCTGTTTGTGTGTGTGTGTGTGCGAGAGTGGGGCACATCTAGTGTTTCGTTTACGCATTTATATTTTATACTTTATGTGCATATATGCAAATGAGTGCGTGTGCGTGTGTGCGTGTGTGTGTGTGTGCGAGTTAGTTTCCTCAATTTGGTCCTCCAAACAATTCTACATTTAAATAAATTCACATACAACCGTGTAGCTGTTGTTTGTATGTATACGACGCTGTATTGTTGGTCTTTTAGTAGTTGTTATTGCTGTTGTTCTTGTCGTTAGACGGCTGTGCGTTCTATTGTTTTAATGCTGCTTATATGCTTAACGACACACACACACACACTTGCATGCACGCACAAATTTCTAGTTGTACAAGCAATTTTTTCCAGTGCAATTTTGAACGCATTCTAGAATTTCAATTAAAAATAAATCACACATACGCTGCCCAAGGCCTGCTACAGCACCGAAAAATAAAATCTCCTGACAACTGAAAAGGCTTCGTTCGAAACGAAAATAATGGCACCATCATCTATTAGAACAAGTTGAGCCTAAAACGATGCATCGACAACAGCAAAAAAAAAACACCTCCACCAGAACGTTGCAAACGTAAGTGCACACACTCACACACACACATACATACACGCAGCACAACGAACGCGTTCATTAAGGATTCTAGAGTGCGGAAATACGAAAAAAGACAAGAATAACAAAAAAAAAAAAAGGAACCAAATGGAAAAATAGTGTACGAATGCAATGCGAGTTAACGCTGAAAATATGCGTGTGTGTGCGTTTGTGTTGGTTTGGCAGTTAGAATTGATTTGTGGGGCCTACTGGCTCACAGTGTGATGGCAGTCTAATAATTCCATGTACATCGAATACGCACCCATTCTTCTCTTATTGCACGCAAAAACACACACACACACGAGCACACTTACACATAGACTGCACAGGCACCAAAAGTTTATGTGCAGATAAAATACAAGCGAAGGCACACACACACACATGCATGCTGAGAAACTTTACTTTGGAAAAAAGCCTCTATTCTACAGAAATAGCTGTTCAAATCAGGATTGGAAAATTAATGTTTCGAAATCGTACTGAACTTGTGTTGAAAATTTTGTTTTTGACATTGAAGAAAGGAGGCGTTTCGTAACGGCCTCAGGCCATTTCCGGCTATTTACCTCGAACACTTTTTCATTGATACTGATGATAGACTTGAAACAGCGCATTTTATAAGTACCACATTAAAAAGGTACTATTTAAAAAAAGTACCATTTTTAATAAGTGCCTCTTGTTCAAAGAAGTACGTTAAAAAAATATTTTTGTAAAAAAGATCCATTCTTAAAAAGTACCTTTTTAAGAAAGTACCCTATTAAAAATGTTCTTAAAAAAGTAAATTTTTAAAAAAGTACCTTCTTTTCCAAATATCTTCTTAGAAAAGTACTTTTAAAAAAGGTACCTTATTCAAAAAAGTACTTTTAGAAAAAAGTACTTTTTTAAAAGGTACCATTCGAAAAAGAAATCACATACAAAAGCATAATTTCAAAAAGTACCTCTTTCCAAAAAAAAATACTTTTTGAAAAAGTAGGTTATTTAAAAAATACTCTTTTATAAAAGTTTACAAAATTAAAGTAAGTAGAAGCATTTAAATAATTACTTTACCAAAAGGAAAATTCTTGCGAAAAAAGTTTTTTGTAAAAATGATGTTGTTTGTAAAAAAAGTTGTTTGCAAAAGATATAAATGGAACTCCCTTTTTAAAAAAGTACCATATTAAAAAAGTTCTTAAAAAAATTTAAAGTTCATTCTCCAAGTTGCTTTTTTAAAAAGTACTTTAAAAAAATACGCTTTTTGAAAAAGCACTTTTAGAAAAAAAGTACCTTTTTAAAAAAGCACCATTCGAAAAAAGTATCACATACAAAAGTATGATTTTAAAAAGCACATTTTTAATCGAGCTAGTCTTCGAAGAAGTACTTTTCAAAAAAGTACTTTTTGAAAAGAGTAGTTTATTTAAAAAGTACTCTTTTAGAAAATTATAAAAAATTAAAGTAAGTTAAAGTATTCAAATAAGTACGTTACCGAAAGGAAAATTCCTCCAAAAAAAGTTATTTGTAAAAAAGATCCATTTAGAAAAGTACCTTTTGAAAAAAGTACCTTATTAAAAATAGTTTTCAGAAAAGTAATTGTGCTTCCTCCAAGTATTTTCTTAAAAAAGTATCATTCCTAAAAAAGTACTTTTAGAAAAAAAAGTACCTCCTTTAAAAAGCACCATTCGAAAAAAGTATCACATACAAAAGTATAATTTCAAAAAGCACCTTTTTAATCAAGCTGTTCTTCGAAGAAGTACTTTTCAAAAAAGTACTTTTTGAAAAAAGTAGTTTATTTAAAAAGTACTCCTTTAGAAAAGTATACAAAATCAAAGTAAGCAAAAGTATTCAAATAAGTACGTTACTGAAAGAAAAATGCCTCCAAAAATAATGTGTTTGTAAACAGCATCATTTTAGAAAAGTACTTTTTTAAAAAAGTACCGTATTAAAAATGTTCTTAAAAAAATTTAGCAGTACTTTCTCCAAATATCTTCTTTAAAAAGTACTTTCAAAAAAATAGAATTTTTAAAAAAGTACTTTTAGAAAAAAAAGTACCTTCTTTAAAAAGCACCATTCGAAAAAAGTACCACCCACCAAAGTTTAATATTAAAAAGTACATTTTTAATCAAATTACTCTACGAAAAAGTATTTTTTCAAAAAAGTACTTTTTGAAAAAAGTAATTTATTAAATAAGTAATATTTTAAAAAATTACATAAAATTTAAGTAAGAAGAAAAATTTCAAATTTAAATTTTAAAAATTTCATTGAAAAGCAAGTTAGTCTTCAAAAAAGTACATTTGAAAAATGTACTTTTTAAAAAGAGTGTATCTTATTAAAAACGTACCTTTTAAAAAAGCCATCATTTCAGAAAGCCGGATATATAAGAAGTTAAATTTTAGTTAATCACATTTTACTGTTCCAAATAGGTCCTTTTCGAAAAAGTACCTTGTCAAAATTCTATTTTTTTTAATCATTTCTTTGAATGTATATTTTATATATTTTTTTTTTACTTTTCGAACTCACTAATTTTATTATTTAGATAATATTTTTTTGTTCAGACTCAAGTTCAAATCTACGATCTGCAAAATATTCTTTTCAGAATTTTTATTAGATTCAAATTATTTTATTAAGAGCGGAATATTTCAGATATTTTTATAGCAGAAGGGATCAGTACTGACTTCGAGGCCAGGACGATATATCAAAAAATCGTTATTTTAATATTAAAAATTTTATTTTTTCCATTTGGAAAAAGGACCTTGTCTTTTTTTTTTTAATTGTCGCTTTACCGAAATTCACTATTTCTTTGACGTGTTTATATAAATTTACTCTCGCATGTTCTGAAGACTATTCAGTAGTTTCTAGAAGAAATGCAAAACTTTAGAAATTTCCATTCCTGATGCATTTCACATTCACAGAGAAACTCACGGGCAAACACACACACAAACACACACACACACACACACACATGTACACAGTCCAATCTGCCGAAAAAAACACACATGGCTTATTTGTGCATTTGCATGCGTTTTGCGGGGACCGAAGTGATGAGTACGAGATGCTCGTATGCGACACACACAAACACAGAAGACCTCTCGAATGCACCAGTTATTAGATCCAGGAGAATTTTGCAATACGCACAAAGACTCACACGCACACATACACGCACTAACAAATGCACATTAAACTAAATAAGGTTACATATAATTTTCGTTAGGATTTGGTTTCTGGGCAGTTGGTGGGCAATAGACAATCACATGCGATAGTTTGTGCCCGGTCGGGGGGAGTTGGAGATGGTGGCGTTCCTGTGCGTAACATATTAAATTGCATTATGCATACAAGTGAAAATTGTTTGCCACCTTGAGCGCTCTCACTCTGCTCGTTCTCTTTTCCTCCTCCCCACCCATAGCTCTGTCTTGTTCTCTCTCTCCTACTCTCTCTCCCTCTCTCTTTCTGAGCACTTGTGTCTGTGCGTTCGCCCATTAACCCAAACTGAAAATTGCATATTCGAATGCATTTGAATGTATTTTTGTGGATTTTTTTCTGCTTTTGTTTTTGGTTTTCTTGCATTCAAACTTTAAAACAAACGACGTTTGCTGATGATGATGCCTAATTTTGGATTTAAGTCATGGGAATAGTACATTTTTGTTATTTTTTTTCAGCATTTCAATGCAGCCGTGCATTGAAATGGGAATGAGTAAATTTGAAAATGTTCCCCGTATAGATTCAGTTTAGAAATTATGAATATTTTAATATTTCTGTTTCACTATCAAATTAATTAGAATTAATTTATAATTTATAATTTATAAATTAAACAATTTGCAACATGATTGCCCATATATTTTTTATATAAGCAAATTATCTCAAATGACTTAATTTGCTTTAAATTAGTTAGAAATTTGTCTGTGCAACACTGCATGGCTGCTCTTGTTACAAATGCAACCCTGGGGGCATCCATTATTGGTGAATTACAAATTGTAAAAAAAGGGATATTTAACTACGAATAAAATGGCACTGATTTGATTTGTTGAATATAATTTATTTTACATTTTTATCGCTTTTCCTTTTATTTTGCCACTTTAAATTAATATCCAACAAACTTTTCTTTTCTTTTCTTATGTTAATAAGTAAACAAACAATACGAGTACAAATATGTCACTTTGACTTGGAAAATTCGCACACAAAATTACTTGCAACATAATGAAAACACTATGATATAATTTTCTCAAATCAACTTAATTTACTTATAGTGGAAACTTAATATTAGGTGAAGCAAAAATTTTCGTGTTCTTGAAACTATATTTTGACTTGTGGCACACTTAGATCTTGCTGAAACGCCTGCTTGTAACGGGCAGCCATGGAAATCCACTAAACGAGCCCATCAGAAAGAATAATTCTTTTTAGCAATTAAGTTAAGTGAGATATTTTACACGTTCCAAAATTTGCTGGATCACCGCTTAAAAAAAAATTTATAGACTTCCCATAGCGATAGAATTTTCACATGTAATTGTGTTTTTACACTGAAAGTTAAAACCTGGTTTTAGCATTAAAACCCTAAACAGCTGATTTTGCATTCACACTGCAAATTGTGGTTTTAACCTGCAGGCTGTACAATAAATTTGTTCAAAATAAATTAAACCGCTCATATTGTGAATTTGTTGCTGTACTTAGTCTCTATTTAATTGACAACCTGTACAACAGAAGTTTTTGTTTCAAGGAAAAAAATAAATTAACGATTTTACAATGAGTTCTAAAAAAGAAATTATTTTATATTTTGTGAACGAATATTTTGAAATTATGGAACTACTTAGACAAGGTGAAGACCCTCTTGGAAATCAAATTAATATATAAAAAGAACAACAAAGTATATTTCAGGCTTCCGCATATATTCTTCTTAACATAAACAATACCAGCTGTTTTCGATATACAACTTGGCAGCACTCAACTTAGCACAGGCAAAAACAAGCAAAAACAAGGTTGCATATCATAAAGCAACCAGGAAATCCATGTCAGTGTGAGAACACTATAAGAAACTAACCGATTGACGTACATCAATAATATGACAGCTGCAGAGTGCTTAAGCATTGAATTCGAAAATATATCGAAAACGTAGAAAGATCTGGCGAATGAATGGTCGTCGTTAGATTAGTAAAAGCTAAAGAGAATAAAATATGTTGGAGCGACGTGAACTTGAGTCTGCACTACCACTCCCCGAATGCACACCACTGTAAAATACCAAACAACCACAGGTGGCTGCTTAAGGTACGTGGTCACCCGCTCTTTTTTTTTATATGGAATATGGAGGGTATATTCACTTTGTCATTCGGTTTGTAACGCAGCGAAATATCCATCTGAGACCCCATAAAGTATATATATTCTTGATCAGTGATGAAATCTAAGACGAACTGAGCATGTCCGTCCGTCCGTCCGTCCGTCCGTCTGTGGAAATCACGATTCAGTCCAAACGAAAAGAGCCAGACCCTTGAAATTTGGTATAGCTAAATTTTGAAGGATAGCGCAGTTCAAGTTCGGAAATGAACTGAACAATTTACTTTTAAAATTTTTACAAAATGGAAATGAGACGTCACACCCATGACCCTTCCCGGAGGCACAGAAATGTCTTAAAGGGTCTCTGCTTTTGTACTGATAAAAAGCTATCTCAGCCATGCTCCTCCCAACACATTGAAAAAATACGTTTTTTTTTCTTTGTTTCTTAAACCAAATACAGGGTGGGGCCAAAAGAAATCTCCCTATTGGAAGATGCTCTTTCTTATTTTTGCAAATGGCGGCCAATGTCAAATCTGTTTTGACATTTCTGATCCAGACAGATGTAGAATACAAGTGAACAAGCCATGGAGCGATACACTCCCCATCCTCAATCTCGAGAATGAAGTGGACGATTTTTCGAGCAAAATCATAATGAGCTATGAGGCACATTTGCATCTCAGCGGGTACGTGAACAAGCAAAACTATTGCTTCTGGGGCACCGAAAATCCACGAGTGATGCAAGAGGAGCCATTACACCCGCTCAAAGTGACGGCATGGTGCGCTATTCATGCTGAAGGAGTCATCGGATGACTTCTTTTGGCCCTCCTTGTACCATAAAACTGTAAATTTTAATAAGAACAAATAAAAACGTTATATTCGACCGGGTCGAATATTAAATACACTCCAAATATTTAGTAAGTAAATTAATAATGTTTGGTGGGACAGAGTTGCTTTATATAATATCGTACGTCAACACCCACTAAAGGGGGCGGGGTTCAAAAATAAACAATATCATGTTTTCCACAGACGAACGTATGGCCATTGCTAGACCGTCTTAGACTTCATTGCTGATCAAGAATATACATATTTACTTTATGGGGTCCAATTCTCTTTTGAGGGTATAAAAACTGTATTTTGGCGGGATCACTCTGGCAAGGGCTGTGGGGGACTCATTTCACCTTTGTCATAAAACTCTAAAAATAAATGCTGGGGATAATTGTATACAAAAATTAATTTTTTTTTGTAGGGTCATTTAGGGGGCAAAGGGGTAGGAGGGTGTAGGGCAGAAATCTGTAGTCATAAAACTCTAAAAATAAATGGGATAATTGTATACAAAATTTAAAATTTATTTATTTTTATACCATCCAAAAAAGAATTTGGAGGGTATATTCACTTTGTCATTCCGTTTGTAACGCATCGAAATATCCATCTCAGACCCCATAAAGTATATATATTCTTGATCAGTGATGAAATCTAAGACGAACTGAGCATGTCCGTCCGTCCGTCCGTCTGTGGAAATCACGATTCAGTCCAAACGAAAAGAGCTAGACTCTTGAAATTTGGCATAAATATATTTTAAAACTTAGAGCAGGTTAAGTTCGAAGATGGGCTAAATCGGGCAAGAGGGAAAAAAGTTCCCCTAAGAAGAACTAAACCAACCCAGAAAAAACAACATAATTTTTAAAGTTTTTTGGTTATTTTGTTAAGCAAATGATATATTTTTATGTCAAATACGGTCCAACGCCTTAAACTTGGAGCCATTAAATAAAATAAAAATATTTTTTGACCCCGCCCACTTCAGTGGGCGTTATTATAGGCAAAAATAGCATAAATATTTAACAAATTGTTTTACTTAAGCCTACATTCCTTAAAAATAACACTTTTAAGCTTTAATGACGAAGCTGAGACGAAACATGGTACTACTCTGCCCTACCCCCTCCTTCCCCTTCGCCCCCTATATGACAATACCAAAAAAAAATTTTTTTTTAAATTTTGTATATAATCATCCCAAGCATTTATCTTTAGAGTTTTATGACTGCCGATTTCTGCCCTAGCCCCCCCCCTCTTCCTTTGCCCCCAAAATGACCCTACTAAAAAAAATTTTTTTTTTAAATTTTGTATATAATCATCCCATGCATTTATCTTTAGAGTTTTATGACTGCCTGTTGCTGCCCTACCCCCTCCTCCCCCTTTGCCCGCTTAATGACCCTATCAAAAAAAAGAAATTTTAATTTTGTATATAATTATCCCAAGCATTTATTTTTAGAGTTTTATGACAAACGTGAAATGTTTCCCCCACTGCCCTTGCCAGAGCGACCCCGCCAAAATACAGTTTTTATAGCCTCCAAAGAGAATTATGATGAAGTTTAAGGCGGTCTAGCAATGCCCATACGTTCGTCTGTGGAAAACATGATATTGTATATTTTTGAACCCCGCCCCCTTTAGTGGGCGTTGACGTACGATATTATATAAAGGAACTCTGTCCCACCAAGTTAAACATTTCAAATTAACTTACTAAATATTTGGAGGGTATTTAAGATTCGACCCGGTCGAATATAACGTTTTTACTTGTTTTTTTTTTGGTAGGGTCATTTAGGGGTCAAAGGAAGAGAGAGTACGGCAGAGTAGTGCCAGGTTACGTCTCAGCTTCGTCATTAAAGCTTCAAAATTTTATTTTTAAGGAGTATAGGCTTAAGTAAAACAATTTGATAAATTTTTATACTATTTTTGCATATAATAACGCCCACTAAAGTGGGCGGGGTCCAAAAATATTTTTTATTTATTTTATAGCTCCAAGTTAAACGCGTTGGACCTTCTTTAATATAAAAATATATCATTTGCTTAACCAAAAAACTTTAAAAATTATGTTTTTTTTTGTGGGTTGGTTTAGTTCTTCTGAGGGGAACTTTTTTCCCTCATGCCCGATTTAGCCCATCTCCGAACTTAACCTGTGCCATTCTTCAAGATATATTTATACCAAATTTCAAGAGTCTAGCTCTTTTCGTTTGGACTGAATCGTGATTTCCACAGATGGACGGACGGACATGCTTAGATCGTCTTCGATTTCATCACTGATCAAGAATATATATATCATGTATGTGCTATGAATCGCACGAATGTCGATTCACATGCGACTTGAAAAACGCCAATTTCTTTTGAACGATTTTGAGCGATTGCGACCTCCAGCACACCAATTTTGTGACTTCATATCGAAAACGCTTTATTTCATGCGATAAGAGATTTCCATCACATGGCCGTATACTTTATAGGGTCTCAGAAGGATATTTCGCTGCGTTACAAACGGTACAAACGGACAAAGTGAATACTCGTATACCCTCCATATTCTTTTATGGAGGGTATAATAAAAATAGAGTTTTTATATATTAAATATTTATAGGGTATTGACCCGGTCGAATATAACGTTCTTACTTGTTTTTTTTTAATTCTTCTGCTTTCTTGATCTCTTTTTAATTATTATTATATTTTTAAGCTTGTGCTACTGTCAAGTTTTTAGCCAAGTCAGAAGGCAAACATTTAGTCAGGAGATTCTTGGGGGCTCAAATTGGAGGAACTTAAGGAAATACATCGAAGAAACTGGGTTCTTGACGTAATCGAATTTGAAGGTTTCCATGGTAACGGTGGAGGCACCCTACAGTGGAATGGGGAGCGCACAACAGGCTCATGAGGCCTAGGTATAATCCGGAATGGATTGGGATGGCTTATGCCCCTCTCTTCAACCTAACCTAACCTAAGCTTAAGGTTTCGTCAATCCTTTATGTGACTTCTTCAGGAAATTAATTATTTAATTTCAGCGGCTCTAAAATACCGCATTCGGTAATAATTAAAATTTCCATACAATTTAAATACAAATTTCGATTGACATTGAATGCCGTAATTAACCCTCAGCACTCATGGATTGACCCCTACATAAGCAGTACATGCCGCCGGAACTAAAATGGAGAGGATGATAATGTTTAGCCACAGGGCCCATGACGGAGGATGCTGTTACTCTGCTCTTTCATACATGATGGTCGCTGTCAATTGTGTTCAGTGGCCGGTGCAGACAATTCAGTTAAATAAAAAAAAGAAAATTATTTCAGTGTAATAATCAGTTCGCTTATAAAATCTTTTCCGAATATGAGCATTTGTTAACATCCAAATTTTATTTAATTCTTTTGCCTGTTGTATTCCCATGAACCGATGGAATTTCAAATTCAAAGTCTGTTATACTTTTGCACTTGGCCCTGCATTTATTTTGAAGGCATTTATTAAAATGCAACAACAAAAAAACACGGAGAGGAACTGCATTTGAAATTATTTAAAGTCTATAATAAAAACACTGAATAAATTGTTTTAAGTTAAATTCTTTGTTTTTGCCATTCAGTGCTAAATTGAAGTTGCAAAACGTACAGATCGTTAGGATCACGAATATATATTTTTTTAATGATAATAAACAGTTTGTAACGCACGAATCAACATTTTTATGTACATATCACTAATATTATGAAAATGCTCGTGCAAAAACTTTTTTTTTTAATTCTTGCATACTCTCCTACCAACAAACACACACACACACACATACAGACACAGACACACTTGCTAAAAGGCCCCTTTGCACAGGATAACTTTGGCAAAATTATTGCGTACAACAGAAGCTGCATGACGGGCTTGTTTGCAACATAATAAATTTTTTTATTATCATTTTTTGTTATTCACCACTCAAATCAATACCTCATGCTTCTATCCAGCTATCTCTCACTTGTTGCATATGCTGCCATAATCACTGACTTAACCTGGCGGGCAGTCGCACAGCCACACAGACAGGCAGACAGACAAACGGACAGACAGAGTCGCTGAGCACAGCCAGTCTGAGGGATAGTCCATCAGATATTCTAACTACTCATCAAACAGTAGTCAGCAAAAAATACACGAGAAAAATGTTGCCGATTTAAGCGTTCGCCTTAACAAATTGTCTGCTGATCGTCAGTATTGAGTGGCTGCATGGATGTTCACAACTGAGTATGAGTATGAGCTCCCACTGTATGGATGAATTGATTGATCAGTAGTTTTTAATTGACATACTGGCATTCCGTGTTCGCCCAACATTCGGTCGGTCGTTGGGGCGGACGTCTTGTCTGGCTGGTTGGCTGACTAAATGGTTGCAGGGTCACATGGTGCTCGTAATGGCCGTATGACTAGAATTATGAGCAGCTACTGTTTTTTGCTGTTGGCAAAATATATTTTATCTCTCTTCTTTATAATATTTATATATTATTACACACACAAACAAACTGCAATAGTAGTTTAATGTATAATATAATTTGTACATATAATCTTATAAATACAGACTGCCTCGGTACAGTGGCGAGCAAATGTTGATGTAATAAAGTAATGTAATATTGCTGCTTATATCACAGGTATTACAAATTGTTATTGATTTGATTATAAGTAAAATAAAAGCAAAAAAAAAATTTTTTTAAAAAAATTATATTTGAAATTTTTTTTAAAAATTAAATAAAAAAATTTTTTTTTCAGAAATTCAGAAAAACTCTGGGAAAACTGTAAATGCGGTATAATAACCCCATCCCCTGTCCTTATTGTCCCTGAGGATCCCTTCCCTTAGCAATAACACTTTTTGTGCACAGTGGCCATATTTCTGAAAAAAAATTCAAATATGAGATTTTTTTTTTATAAAATTATGTATTCAAAATGTTGTACAAAACTTTAAAAACACAAATTAAAATAGTGGTTCAATCTATTGTTTTTATTTGGAATCCAAATATTTATTTATTTCAAAAATGCTTTACAAAGAAAATTTGCAAAGTATTTGGTGCACAGATGCCGACGGGGTGACTCAGACCATATGCCGGCGATGTTATTAACCCGTATTTTCTTCCGTTACTGTGACTGACTGTACACGACCTATGCCTTCACATAGGAAGTAGCAACGTAGTTAACCACGGAATATTCCTCAGAAGAACTGCAAAACTATAAATATATTATAAATATATTATGTGATAAATAAAAATTCACATGAGTACTAATAATGAAAGTGTAGCGGCTTTCGAAAACAGCTGTTCTGCTCTTCTGTGCAAGTTAGATTAGGTTAGGTTAACAGGTTGCTGGTAAGA
This sequence comes from Linnaemya tessellans, assembly GCA_951800035.1. Classification (NCBI taxonomy): domain Eukaryota; kingdom Metazoa; phylum Arthropoda; class Insecta; order Diptera; family Tachinidae; genus Linnaemya; species Linnaemya tessellans. Next base: position 10,090,271 of record OX637535.1, read on the forward strand.
GTTAAAGTAGAGTCCAGCCCACTTGAATGCAATTAATTTAATCCCTTTTTGCTACTTGTATGGGAAAGGAAGATGTGTGATTGATAGAATGGAAGAAGAAGTAAATGATAGTCAGAAATTAGTTTAGGAAGGATAGTAAGAAGATGGGATAAGTATTTAAACAAGAATTTCGGTCGTGTACGCACGCCTCAGGGGAGTCAGCTGCCGTAGCAGCCACTGCTGCTAATAAAGAGACTCAGGTTTTTTAATTCTATATCTGATATCTTCGAAATGTCTCTAAAACGTGTTTTGCCCAGAGACTGTCCTCCAGAGCAGGACAGAGGTAGAGGAAGTGTGCAATGCTTTCCTCCTCCTCGTCATTGCAACTGGAGCAGTAGTCATTATAGCGGAGAGTCATGCGCCTGGGATGGACCCCGAAGGCACAGTGGCCAGTAAGTGTGGTCACTATACTGCGTAAATAAACTTTTGCGAAATTCAAAAGATTCTTTGTTCTGTTAGAGTCTAGGCGGGGCCATAATAGCCTTGATATTTCGCAACTGTCCTGAGGTAATTCGAATAGTGCAGCATGAAAGCGTCTCCGTCAGGATGAGAGGGGAATCCCACTTAGTTGGTCAATGTTGGCCTTCTGAAGTTACAATTAAAAAGAATTTGTCATTCCGTGTATAAGGCAGCGAAATATCCCTCTGAGACCCCATAAATTATATGTCAGTGATGAAATCGAAGACGATCTGAGCATGTCCGTCCGCTCGTCGGTCTGTGGAAATCACGATTCAGTCCAAACGAAAAGAGCCAGACTCTTGACATTTTGTATAAATATATTCTGAAGGATAGCAAAGGTCAATTTCATAAATGGGCTGAATCGGGCCAGAGGAGAAAAAGTTCCCCTAAGAAGAACTAAACCAACCTCTAAGAAACAACTTAATTTTTGAAGTTTTTTTTGTAATTCTGTTAAGCAAATGATATATTTTTATGTCAAAGAAGGTCCAACGCATTAAACTTGGAGCTATAAAATAAAAAATAATAATTTTTGGACCCCGCCCCCTTTAGTGGGCATTTTTATATTCAAATAAAGTGTAAAAATTTAACAAAATGTTTTACTTAAGCCTACATTTTTTAAAAATAAAATTTTTAAGTTTTAATGACGTAGCTGAGACGTAACCTGGTAGTCCTCTGCCCTACCCCCTCTTCTCCTTTGCCACCTAAATGAGCCTTTAAAAAAATAAAAAATTAAATATAAATTTATGAGTGTGAATATATATATGCCGAGTTATATATGTTTGGACGCAAGCAGTTACGAAGTGAAGTTAAATATGTTATGACGTAACGTAATGGCAATGAGTGAAATTTTTTTTTGTGTATGAAAATCCATATTTATATACAAAATAATTATGGGAGTGTCGTCTATCCCATACATCCTTTTGTATATACTGACAATGCACGCCAACTCCTTGTTTGGTCACTGGGGACAAAATTCCTCCAAGATCACACACACTCTCATGGCCTGTAAATTGACTTTTCATGGCCTGTAAATATTTTCACAAAATGCTCAAAAAATTTATTAAATATGGATTTTCACAAAGAAAAAAAACTTCACTGTTTGCCATTTCGTTGTGTCGTAACATGTTTAACTTCACAGCTAAATACATTGTTTCGTAACTGCTTACGTTAAAACATGCTTAACTCGGCATATTTAACTTCATTCACATAAAAAATTTTACATTTAATTATCCCAAACATTTATTTTTAGAGTTTTAAGGCAAAGGTGAAATGTCTCCCCCACGGCCCTTGCCAGCGAGACCCCGCCAAAATACAGTTTACATGCCCTCTAAAAAGAATTGGACCCTATAAAGTATATATATTCTTGATTAGTAATGAAGTCTAAGACGGTTTTGCAATGTCCATACGTTCGTCTGTGGAAAATATGATGTAGTCTATTTTTGAACCCCGCCCCGTTAGGTGGGCGTTGGCGTACGATATTAGATGCAAAAATAGTATAAATATTGAACAATTTGTATTCCTTAAGCCTATAAGAAGCTGAGATGTTCGCTGATCTTGCAGAGGTGAAACGTCTCCCCCATGGCCCTTCCCGGAATGACTCTGTCAAAATAGAGATTTAAAATTGGCTACAGAGATATCTTAAAGGAACTCTGTCCCATCCAGTTAAACATTTTAATTTTATTTACTAAATATTTGGAGGGTATTTAAGATTCGACCCGGTCGAATATATTATTTTTGGTTGTTTTTTTTAAAGAAATAAATAACTGTTTTGCGTTACACTGTATGCTGCTGCAGTGCTTACTCGGTTTTATCGCAATTGTAGTTATTTGGCCATTATAATGGTGGAATATGCCCACAACGATATATTTTGGTATTCTTCTGGTTGTCGTTGTTGTTGTTGTTGCTGCTAAAAAATTAAGCCTTTCTTTCATTTAGCGTTGTATTGTTCGTGGGTTTCATTTAATATTTCAAAATTTCTCTTCATCTTGGGGAAAATAATAAAAACAGAAAAATTAAATAAAAAATGCGTTTAGCTTTAATATAATTTTGATCAATATTTGCCAGCGGTACCTGTTCTGCGATGAAGGCGCTTTGCAAACTTAAAAGAACACTCTGGTCTTAAGGATATAATGCAATGCAAGCATCAGCATTGCGAAACCACCATGCAGTCAGTCACTCAGGCCACTCCATTTGGCATTCAGTTAGTCAGTCAGTCAGTCAGTCAGCCAGCCAGCCAGCCAGCCAGCCAGCAGTACCTTTAATCATATTTTCAACAAATTATTATAATGTATTATTATTGTAGATGTTGTGCTAAATTGTTTTTGTTGCATTCATCCTGCAGCTGAGTAGATGTTGACTGGGCTGTTCATCTCCTTCCTCGAGTATTTTCTTTGAATATGAACATTTGAAGTTTCTTGTCGTTGGCAATAATGCGTTTTAATGGTTTTAATCATGTTGTGTTGTGTTCTGTTGCGTTCTGTTTTGTTTTTATTTGTATATAATTTTTTTCTTATTAGTTTTGCTTGATCATTTATTACGAAATGCGAATTGTTTTTGTTAATATCATCCATCCAATTACGGTTTACTTATGAAGATAGTATTTAATGATTTTGTGTTTATTATTTTTTTTATCTTTTTATTATTGGCTGGCTTTTGCTTGGCGTTTTGTGTATGTAGATTTGTGGGAACCTTTGGAATAAAATAAATTTCTGTTGTGCAGCAAAAAAAAAGAAACAAGTAACGAAAATTAGAGTTCAAATACCTCATTTCCCATAAATTAACAAGTCAATGTCGTAAATTGCAGCTATTGATGATGCTCGTCTCTTAAATTTTGCATAGAGAGCAAATGCATAATTTAATATCGGTTGGTTGCTTAAAGATAATAAATTGTTGTGCTACCATCCATTTGTTTCTTTGACACAACACTATTACCTTAACCATTGAGCCATATGCCTATTAACTCTAATGTCAATCTAAAATCCATTTTCTAAAAGGTTTACTTCAAAAAATGAAAGACAAAAAATAAAGAGTGAAAATAAAAAAATATTGTATTTCTTGTACGTTTAGAGATGCGGACATTGTCTGGTATTTATAGCCAAATACGAGTGCATGCATGTACGGAGGAAATTTGCACAAAATGAAGATATGTAAAGAAAAAAGTTCAGAAACAAAAAGACCGGTGGGGTGCTGAAGGTTAAAATAAGCTCCTGAGAAAAGTGCTAAAGTCTAGTAGCAACGAGTTTTAGTTGAGTATCAAAGGAAATTTGTTGCTACTTTTTTTCTCAAACTTTTTTTCTATTCTCAGTTTTTTGTTTTAACATTATTTGAAGTGACATAAAGCTGGGAAAAATGTATATTTTTCTGGCCATAGGAGCACAAACAGGCAAACATGCGAGGGCAGTTCAATAAGGCATGACATGGTAGATCATGAGACAAATTTATAACGCTTTAGGAAACTGAATTTTAGTTTAAATATAATAATTTTTTTCTTATAAGAGATCTGTTCCAAAAAATTATGGTAAATTTTTTTTTAAACTCAAGTTCACCTATTCAATTTGCAAATTATATATATATTTTAATTTTTTATTAAATTCAAGTTATTTTGTTAAAAGTGTTTTCCTACTCACATGGTTTTAATAAATTCTGGTTTTAACGTTAAAACCAACTGGTAAAACCTGGTTTTATCATACAAAATGATTTTGTTAAAACCAACTTAAAAACACTTTCGAATTGGTTTTAAGCAGGTTTTAAGAAATGCAATCTTGTTTTTGCCTGTTTTTGGCTGTGCTAAAGTTGAGTGCTGCCAAGTTGTATATATGGGAAACAGCTGGTATTGTTTATGTTAATAAGAATATACACCGAAGGCTGAAATATATTTTGTTGTTTTTTTTTATATAACAACTTGATTTCCAAGAGGGTCTTCACTTTGCCTAAATAGTTCCATAATTTTAAAATATTCATTCACAAAGTGTAAAATAATTTATATTTTAGAACATTTTCTTTTTCCCTTCAAACAAAAACTTCTGTTGTACAGTTTGTCAATTAAGTGTTGCAAAAATAGAGAATAAGTACAGCAACATATTCACACATTTTGAACAAATTTATTATACAGAATGTATGTCAAAATTTGCAGTATGAACGCAAAATCAGCTGTTTATGGTTTGAACGCTAAAACCAGGTTTTAACGTTCAGTGTGAAAGAAAAAAAAACTTCACTGCTTGCCATTTCGTTACGTCATAACATGTTTAACTTCACACAGCTAAATACGTCGTTTCGTAACTGCTTACGTCAAAACATGTTTAACTCGGCATATTTGTCTTCACTCACATAATAAATTTTACATTTAATTATCTCAAACATTTATAAGAGTGGAATATTATTCTAGGCCGTTACGCCATCTTATCAGTGTTTCTTCAACTTTCTCCACTTGCTGACGTTTATAAAAATTTGATGAGTATAAAAATATTCTAAATATTCCATTCTTAATAGAATAACTTGAATTTAATAAAAAAAAATTAAAAAAAATAATTTGCACGTTGTAGGTTTGAACTTGAGTCTGAATGAAATATTTCTACTTTGATATATAAATAAGTTCGAATATAAATTTACATCCACCGGGGGTGTTCTTCCCATTTCACGGATTCTTACAAAGTTTCACCGACAGCTCTAAACGGGGAGGGCAGGTCGGTGGTGGTAACTATATTCCGGATTTCGGTATCGAGATGTCCTTCAGACTCCCGGACGAATGTAGGATATTATAGGTGGAAATTTTTGCTCTTAAAAAAGCAGCACTGTGGCTAAGGTTCTAGCGGATATTAAACCGCGACAGCCCAACAACAATTTGGTATCTTACAGCTCATCCCACCTTGTTCGAAAATATCGCAAAGTCCTTGACGGACTTTCGGGGCCGCAGTTTTCTTGTGTATTAAAAAAGTGAAATTTTAAAAAATAAAGAAACGTGTTTTTTGTTAATATTTATGTTCATATGTAAAATCAGTGATCTTTTTTAAAATAATAAAAACTGATATATGTATTGTATGTTCATTAGTGTTTGGTATATGGTGGAGTGCCAAACGTAACTCAAGTTGTACAGGGTGCTAGTGGATTGAGTGTGCCCGGAAGGAACTTTCCATTTCCTCTTATAAACTAAGAATTGATGAGCCAAAAATTGCTTGTGAAGACAAAGACTTAACAAATTTCATTGGATTTAAGAAACCAATAAATTTAGGGATTTTTTTATATATAAACCAGTTCTTAATGCAGCACTGATTGTACTAGTATCCGACTAGAAGAAATTATACTAGTACTTATCTAGTACTAATAGTACTAGTAGCCGCCTAGTTTCCATCTAGTACCAATGACACTAGTAATTTTCCAAACACACTCAATGTTAAGTTGAGTATTAACATGGTATAGGAAAGTTTACAGTTGGGAACTACTACTGGTGATTTTTGTACTAGTGCAATACTAATTTTATACTAGTTCGATCTCCTGCAGGGTAATTAAAAAAAACAAAAAAGAAAAACCACCAACAAATAAATTTCATTTATATATAATAGTATTGTGACAACAATGTGTCAAATAAAATAAATTTAAAAAAAAAGAAAATCTTTTGAAAAACAAATTTTTTGCAGTTGTTTTTATATATACGAAAATATACCGGTCCAGTCCACAAGAGATCTAAGTTTGAAGGAACCCTTTCAAACGCGGCCAGTTTGGTTGGATTCGGCTCGGCCGTTCAAAAGTTATAAGCGGGTCACGTACTTACACACACATACACACACACCCACAAATACATACATACAGACATAGAGACGTCTTCTCAGTAATAGTCAGGAAGGCTTCCTAGGAACTCAAAACGTCGAGATCTGGTGAAAACTCAATATTTTCAAAACGGCGTAAAACCAGTAACTTTCCCCTCTGTTTTTGAAAAATTTCCTCTAGGATTTCAACAATATTTCTTTAATATTTTTAATAAAACTTTAATTTGTAATTTTCTTAAATAACTAAAACACAGCCCGGACTGACAGATATAAAGACGAAAAACGTGTTAACGGCACGAGAGACAGAACACTACTCCAGATGTCTTCCCCGCCACTTACAATTTGAGGGGTTTCAAGTCGAATATCCACAGACACTACTCCCTTTATCCTCCTTCCTAAAATCTATTTTCCTAGTTCCAGCGCAATGCACTGCATATGTAGGGGTTATCCCCTGAGTGCTGGTCCTACTCCTAAAAAAAAAACTTGACTTGGAAATAATCCCTTAACTTATGGCGTTTTCTTTTCTGGAAAACATATAACATTGATTCACTTTATTTCTGAAAATTTGCAGTTAGGCGGAGTTTTTAGACACAAAGTAATATTCCTAAGTGATGGCAGTTTATTTTCTAATAAATTCACTATTTTGAAATTAATTATTATAGTGCAATTTTTCCATAAAAAGTGCACAAAATGTGGCACACTTTTACAGAAAAGAAAACAACATTAAAGTAGCTATTGAATAAGACAAAAACAGTTTGCCATAGAAGTTCTGGCCATTTTAAGTATTTTTCACACAAACTTCTTTCCCTTGAACGTTCTAATATTGATATTAGAAAATTGTCCTGGAAATGGCCAACACTACAGATGCTAAAGTGTTGGAAAGAGCCTGTTTTAATTAGAATTATTTTATTCAATTAAATAGATAAAATTATTTTGTTGTCGTACGACCACAATCCCTGTCACCAGTTTTCAAAATTTCTTTAATTATTATTTTTTATTTTTGTTTCGTTTTTGCTTAGCAGCAGCGTCAACAAGGGCACACACTGCCACACACACTTACACACACACACACACGCACGCCTTGGGTGCTGCTACCAGTGGCAAATATTTGGCTCTAGCAATTATAAGTGTGCATACGGGCACGGTCCTGTATGTGTGTGCATGTTTGCTTATAAAAATATAGTTTTTATGTACCAGCAGCACCTCAATATATAGCCGATGCACGAACAAGTTTTATAAAAAAAAAATGAAAAAAAAGCTTTAGGATCAGTGGAATATATACGGCGTAATATTTTTCTTCTTTTTATAGTTTGTACTTCTCGTATGCCGCATTAGATTGTATTAGATGGGAGTTAAAGAGGTGCTCTTACACTGCACTTCTATAGAAGTAAATTTCTAATTTCATATGTGTGCGTGTGTGTGTGTGTGCATGTATTCCTCTAAGAGTTCCTCTGTATGCGTATTATTGTGTTTGGTTTAGTGTTTACGGTTCTTTATTGTTGTATGGATTGATTCTGCTTCGCCACCGAGTAACGCAATTCTTTAGGTTCCTTTTTCGTTTCCTGCTTGCAAGCCCATATTTACATAAACACACGTCCTCACATACATACATATATCTCCTCTAGTGTGGTATGTAAGCAAGCATGCACATGCATGCCATAGATGATGCTGGTTTATTTTTGATGTTTTTTTTTTTTTGCTACTCTCTAATATAACGACTAATAAAAGAATAGAAGAAGTAGGCCTGAATGAGTTGGCAAATCTGCTCTAGGTGTGTGTGTGTATGTGTATGTGTGTGTGTGTGTTTGTGTGTGTGTGTGTCTTGTACAGTCCCTGTACATACAATTTTTCTTCACATGCTCGTACATAAAAAAATACATTGCGATAGCCAAAGGAACTTTATTTATGTTGGTCTGTTTGTGAGTGTGTGTGTGTAAGAGATTTTATGAAACACTCCTATTAGACTTCAGATCATCATACGGTTTTTAGTGGCAACTTTACCTTTAGCATCAATATACCACAACAGGGGCGGGTGGGGGGAATGACCGGGGAAGATGGTATTGAATTTAGCTGCGCTGAAAAAAAATGTAAAACGAAAATCCATGAGGCCTGTACATGAGGATGTGTGTAACGCCGTATTGATGCACCAAAGGATTCGCAAACATTTTTTTTTTTGCTTTTTGAATGCTGCAGCCGTACGCATCAATATTTTTCTAACGAAGAACTTTTTACTGCAAAGTCATGAGTTTCTTTGGCAGTAAAGCGAAACAACAACAACAACGACGAGCACAACAAAACTGAACAAGAGGTAGAAGAAGTAGAAGAAGTGGGAAAAAAGTTTTCACTTTTCGATTGCATTACGACAGCTACTGTGTCTCTAACTGGGTGGCTGTTATTGATGCCTTAAAAATCATCATACTTTTCTGATTCGGAAACATTAGAAGCATCGAGACTCAGATGTGTGGAATATAACAACAAAACTTCACTGGCTCCCAACATTGGAAAAATCATCGTCATCATCATCATGCAAAATAACAGCAACAACGTCATTCATGTATTGATGTGCTTTACCTCGTTTGTCCTCCAGCTCTCACGGTATGGAGCCCATGTCTGTTCTTTTTTTTTTTTCTTCTTCTCCAAATGTGTGTAACTGCTCGATTGTGCATGTGTGTGTGTGTGTGTGTGTAATATTGTATGCATGCATATTAAATTGAATCGAATTCTGTACTCATATGCTGCTAACAAAGTCACAGACTTACATGCACACAAACTTGCCATGGCACAGACTTATTTTACACTTTTATTGCTCCAAACCACCAGCAGCAAACAAATTCAAGTTGCAAGCATCATCATCGTCATCATCATCATCATGATGCCCTTCATGGTGTCGTTTTATACTTTATTGTGCCAAACGTCGTTGCTAGAATAAGTTACGTTTAGAAATAGGCGGAGTTATCAACGTTTTCAAGTCTTTATAATAAAAATTCACCGTACACACGAGTACAAGTTTTATATTTTTGCACATCTTTCCGACACACAAACAGACATTTTCTTCTTACATACAGAGTTATGCAGGGAACAGACACACACACACACAAACACATTCATACCAATTAAATATACAAGTACGAGTAGTTATCCATCCGTATATGCAGATATTGATAGTAAATACAGTTTCGCTCGGTTATATGCGTCAGGGAAAAGTTCGAATCTTCAAAACATTCTTTTATTTCAAGTAGCCAAAAATTACTCTATTTCATTTGCCATCAAAATTCGTCCTTGATTTAGTGAAATATTCCTTTTCGCTAAATATCCACCAAAGGAATATGTAGATTAGGCCAAAAAGTACTGCCCGCAAAGTAGTGATGAAATACACTCGAAGGACATTTTTTGTTTGATGCGGCTCAGCACTCGGGAAATGATCCCTACATATGCAGAGCATTGCGCTTTAACTACAAAGGAGGGCGATAGTATTGAGGGGACAGAGGAAGAAAGATGAAAAGATAGAGAATTTTTTTCTGTAGCTATTTGAACCCTTTACTTCTTCGGGTAATTTTTTTTTGCCTTGGAAGGAAGATGCTGTTCCTCTGCTCTTTTAGTACACGACAGTGTCATTCGCTGCCAGTAATTGTTCAGGGGCCAGTTGCTATGTCTTCATCGCTGAAACAGACTGACAACAACTAACACTAGCATGCACTAATGCTGATCAGAATAAGTCGTCACAATATGCATGACTGAGAGCGGAGTCGAATCCCAGGACCCTCCGCTTCATAGGCTCGTGTTAACTACTTCAAATAACAGCACCCGCTTAACATAAAGAGTTTTATGGCTTTGGTCTGTTATTAAAGATGCAAAAATTTTGTAATTTGTTAGGCGTGAGTCATATATGAGTCACGTGTTTGTCACGCTGGAGTCACGCATGACTGATTTTTAAAAATACGCTGCGTGACTTGAAACCTTCTTAGGTTTGTTAAAAAATATTTTTTTCGTATAACTCGTTCAAATTTATTCAATAACAGGCAATTCAACGGAACCCTGCGTGAATAAAAAATTCAAATTTGCAACTTAAAAAATTAATTTGCACCAAAATATTAGCCGGCGAAGTGAAAGGTTCAAATAGCTACAAAAAATTCTCTATCTCTTTTCATCTATCGTCTCAATACCATCACCTCCTTTATAAAGCATTGCATATATAGGGGTCATCCCCTGAGTGCTGGTCCAAGATAAAAAAAAAAAAATCCCCCGCATTGCACTGCATCTGTAGGGATCATTCGCTGAGTTCTGGCCCCAGCTAAAAAGCAAAACATCAGTTTTTAATTATTCAACTAAGACAGCAGAGCAGAATAGCTGTTTTCGAAGGCCGCTACACTTTCCTCATTAGTACTCATGTGTATTGTGTTTGTCACCACTTTTTAAATGGTATGTTTTATTTAATTACACGAATATTTAAAAAAGAAGTTTAAATTTGCCAGCTCTGGAGTTGTTTTTTAGCTTTTCTAATATTTAATGCCGATGAATTTCTTTTAAAAATATTAAATATCTTTATAAAGAAAAATACAAAATTTTCTAAAGTTGCTTACCATATGTTTCAAAAAAATTATTCAATTGTCCAACCCTGAAATTGTCTTTTTTTGTGTTTAATTTTTAAAACCAATTTAATTTTTGAACATGCATAAAATAGGTGCAATTAACAGAAAAACAAAAATTATTTTTAGGTATTTCCTTTCATATAACAAAAATAAGTTTAAATTTGCCAGCTCTGGAGCTGTCTTTTGGGCTTTTCATATCTTAATACCAGCGAGTTTCAAATATGTTTATAAAGATATACATATTTTTTAAAAGGTAGTTAGTTTTATGTACGAAACCCAATTTCCAATTGTCCAACCCTGAAATTGTTTTTATATTTTTTTTTTACTTTTAAAACCAATTTAATTTTTAATGATGCATAAAATAGTTTTATTTAAAAGGAAAACAAAATTTAGTTGTAGGTATTTACTTTTATATAACAAAATTAAGTTTAAATTTCCCAGCTCTGGAACTGTATTTTGGACATATAATTGCTAACATTTGAAATCTTATTGCAAACAGAAGCTAGAACGTTGCAAGGCAATAATTATAGCTACCATCACTTGGTCGTCATAATCATACTGCACTGTATAATATTTTACATTTGAGAACTGCGAGGACACTCATACTCACAGAGGAAAACTTAAATTCAATCACATGCACTCGTATAAACACACATGTGTCATGTGAAATATTCTATACCCTTTTGCTGGAAATCTATACAATTTCTGGCATCGAAAGAGTTCTCCCATTAATGGAATCCAGGCGATTCTTTTGATATTTGACAAAATTATAGTTTAGTTTGTTCGGAACTAACTGATGATGAATTCAAGTAAAACTGGCTGGCTAGACTTAATAAAAAGTCTGATTGATGGAAATTTTGAGTTCCGAAATGATTTATTTGCCCTCCTTGTGAAGAATCTCTTTACTGCAGGGTTGTGTTTCATTGCTTCCCTGCACTATTTCCATACAACATCTCTTTACCTTAAAAGCAAATTCATTTGTGCTTATTTTTACAAACACTTAATTGACAAACTGTATAACAGAAGTTTTTGTTCGAAGGAGATAAGAAAAAGTTTTACAATGAGTTCTAAAATAGAAACTATTTTACATTTCGTGAGTAAATATTTTAAAATTATGGAACTGCCTAGACGCAGTGAATAAGTTCCTGGAAATCAAGTTGTTATATATAAAAATAAATATTTCGGCGCTGAGCATACTTTTATTAACATAAACAATACCAGCTGTTTCCCACATACAACTTGGCAGCACTCAACTTAGCACAGTCAAAACAGGCAAAAACAAGGTTGCATTTCATAAAACCTACTTAAAAGCAATTCGAAAGGGGTTTTAAGTTGGTTTTAACAAAATCATTTTGTATGATAAAACCAGTTTTTAACAGTTGGTTTTAACGTTAAAACCAGAATTTATTAGGACCATGTCAGTGTGAAAACACTATTACCCCCATCGTGAATAACAAGTGGAATTTTTTTTTTTGGTTCACATGACATTTTTATTCCACTCGAAGGGAAAAATGAGAAATTATTCCCGCTATCAGTTCTCAGTGAATGTAAAAAAGGGAAGCATCTGAGAACAACATGAAAAATCAAAGGAAATTTGTGTTGAAACATTTACATTTATTTAATAATTTTTAAAATAATTTAAAAAAAATTATGGCTAAATATTTAGTAGTAAAATAATTTGGACAGATTTTGGAAACCGAATAAAACAAATTAAAAATATTCTTAATCTTTAGTATTGGAGCAACTAGTTTTATAAAGACGCAGGCAGTTGATTTGTTGCAAAAGATATCAGTTTGTGTCTTATTAATGGATGTTGCGCCTAAAATAAAACTTTTAAATTCTAATATACGAATTATAATAGAAAACACTTATATATTCTACTCTATTCCTCATAAAAAACTAAGTAAATAAATTAAAGGGAAATCGGAAGAAAACTCATGGGAAAAATCATTCACGATAAGGGGAATTAATTTTAGCACGAAATCATTCACGGGGAGAGAATTCTTTAATGTTGGCAATTTCAGGGAAAAAGTAAAAAAGGGTAATTTAGTTTTAGCATGAAATCATTCACGGGGAATTCTCTTATAATTGCAATTTTAGGGAAAAAGGGGAATTTAATTTTAGCATGAAATCATTCACGGGCAGGGAATTCTTTCTTTTTTGCAATTTCAGGGAAAACGAAGAAACTTCGAGGGAAAAAGGGGAATTTAATATTAGCATGAAATCATTCACGGAAAATTCTTTTACGATTGCAATTTTAGGGAAAAACGTCGAGGAAAAAAGGGGCTTAATTTTCATGAAATCATTCATGGTGAATTCTTTTATGATGGCAATTTTTGGAGAAAGGAAAAAAAGGGGAATTTAATTTTACCATGAATCATTCACGGGGAATTCTTTCATGTTGGCAATTTTAGGGAAAAGGGAAAAATGTCGAGGGAAAAAAGGGGAATTTAATTTTAGCATGAGATCATTTACGGGGAGAGAATTCTTTCAGGTTGGCAATTTCAGGGAAAAGGGAAAAATGTCGAGGGATAAAAGGGGACTTTAGTTTTAGCATGAAATCATTCACGGGGAATTGTCTTATGATTACAATTTTAGGGAAAAGGAAAAAATGTCGAGGGAAAAAAGGGGAATTTAATTTTAGCATAAAATAATTCACGGGGAGGGAATTCTTTCATGTTGGCAATTTCAGGGAAAAGGGAAACATTTCGAGGGAAGAAAGGGAAATTTAAATTTGGCATAAAATCATTCACGGTGAATTCTTTCATGATTACAATTTTAGGGGAAAGGGTAAAACGGGGAATTTTATTTTAGCATGAAATCATTCACGGGGAGGGAATTCTTTCATGTTGGCAATTTCAGTGAAAATGGAAAAGGAGGAAATTTAGTTTTCACGGTGAATTCTTTCATGATTGCAATTTTAGGGAAAAGAGAAAAATGTCGAGGGAATTTAATTTTAGCATGAAATCATTCACGGGGAATTAATTCATGATTGCAATTTTCGGGGAAAAGGGAAAAATTGTTCATGATGGGGTATAAATAATCAACCCGTCGGCATCTGTGAACCGGTACTTGGCAAGGTATTTTTCCCAATCCATTTGCAGTGTTACCAGCTGACAATTTTCACCAAGTGCAATGCAACTGTTACAGCTCAGAGTTGCATTGCCAAATGCAGCCCATGCTGACTTCCTTAGATGCTCTTCATTCACTGGGAATGTTAACACTATTGTTTCACTTAGTTTAGCTGCTTGGCTCCTAGGGGATAACCCTGTACATGGGTTTGATTTTTTCTTTGTTATTTTGTTTCATGCTTAAAGCTTCTTTTTTATTTTGTTTTTGCCTCTCTGAAATCGTTCACATGTGAGTGTGTGTGTGTGTCTGTCTGCATGTGTGTTTTCTAGATACAAAAGCTGGAACAACAAAGTTGTATTAGAATATGGTGATTCTATAGATTTTTTCCTTATGCAAAACATTTTGCGAGTGAGTGTATGAGTTTGAGAAACAAAAAATTATTGCTTTACTCAATAGTACTTCAATGCTGAGATGACGTTGTCGATTAAATGGGAGTGAGTGTTGGGCATGCTGATGCTGATGATGATGATGATGGGGGTTATTGGAATTGGGTGACGGTGACGGTGCTGGTGTTGATGTTGGTGGCACTGTTTAGTGTTGGTGGCGCTGATGACGATTCCAATATTTGGATGTGGCTGATGGAGGCTGTCGTTTCGAAAGAACTGTGCAAAGCAGGGCATGCAAAGAGAGAGAGTGAGTGGCGAAAGGAGGTTCAAGTGTCTTTACTGTTATCGGCTCTCTAATGCTGGCAGTGTTGACGGTTGCTACTGCTGCTAGTTTGTTGTAGTTTTTGTTCATATATTTATTTTTTTATTTTTTTTTATTTTTTTATTTTTAGTTGTGAAGGTAGAAGCGAGGCATTTTTGCTAATGCATTGATTAAAATTGAATTTTTAATTAAAATATATGTTGTTCTTGTTGTTTCAAGTTTTGTTTCCTCGTTGTTGCTGCTGTTACTGTTGCTGTTGATATTTTTGTTACAACTGCACTTGTTACTGTTACTGTTTTCTAATTCTACATTTTATTTAGATTTGTTTTACCCGTTTCCGTTAGCTGCTCCTTCTGCCAGTGCTTCGATGTGTTGTACCTTCAACGAGTACTTACACATACCGTTTGGATTAAATATTATTATTATTTTTATTTCTTTTTTTCTGCTTTTTTTTTTTTGTTAATTCTTTCAATGATTCAGTATCTAGAGTAGGAGGATATATAGAATATTTATTATTTTCCGTTATTTTTTTCCAATACTTTTTCTTTATTGTTTGCATACGCTAGAATATTTATTTCTATATAAAAAAAAAATAACACAAGTTGGTTTGTTTGTAGCTGTAACGTGAAATATTCTTAAGCGCTTTATATTGGAAAATACATTATTATGCATAAAGTTATTGTGTATACATATTTTAATAACGAAAAAGATTTGAGAGTTATTCAAAATCAATAACTAGTGGCTTGTGTTTTAATACAAGAAAAAAATAAATTATACAAAATGAATCCCCTTTTTTATTGCAATTTTATTCCTTTGCAACGCTGTCTTACGTTCATTTAATAGTATGCACGCTTGTGTATGTTTGTGCATGTTTGTGCATGCTTATGCATGCATATGCATGCTTTTAATTAAAAGAAAAACAATTTTACTTAAATATCTTTCAATAATTCAACATAAGTAATCTACAATTAATGCAAACAAATGACAAAATGTTAAACCTTTAAGCCAAACCAGCTTTCAGGAAGACAACAAGACTTTGAAATTAATTGTGCCACAATCACCATGTACAACAAAAATTTAGCAAATACTATACAAATACGTAAATTCCTACGCACACTCAAAAACTATAACAACTTCAGACACAATGGACTACTTGTGCCAGTAACCTTGAGGAATTCCCTTGTCTTGCTACTGCCATTCCAGACAGTTGTATGCAAAGTGTACGAGCACTTACTTGCTCTCAAGATATTTTTCTGTCTGCTTTAATGTCTAGCCTGACAATCATATGAAGCTAATGGAAGAAAACCAAACACACTCGGTTGTACTTGTAAGTGTAGATCTAAGAAATACTCCGTATACACATAATGTGCCAAAAGTCCTTGCCACATATTTTCTTCATTCATAGAAATAAAACTTGTACAAATCTACAAACAACATTGTGCTAACATACTTTGGAAGAGAGACAGGCAGACGGACAGACAGACGGACACACATTTTGCTAAGCATTTATAAGAATGTGCATGTGTGCATGTGTGTGTGTGTGTGTGTGTGCAAGTGCAAGGCATTTGGAAAATATCAAAAAGGAGTTCAAAAGTTGCAACAGCATCTTAACACAACATCAGAGTTAACCACTTTTCCACAGGCACACAAACAATCACACAAGTCATCGTACGTTGCTACTTATTGCTGGCTAAGTTCCTCTTAGACAAACTCATGTGCATGAGCACACCTACACACACATACACACACACACAACCACTCACTTACTTAAAACTCATGCAAATGTGTCTACAAAGAAACCGAACTTTCACTATCACACATTGTTGTTCAATGAGCAACCAACAAGACTAACAGCAGCCGCAGCAGCAGCAGCACCAGCAGTCGTTGCAGCATCGGCACCAGCACCAGCACCAGCACCAGCTCCAGCTGCAACAATAACAACAATGTGTTTCATATTTTGAAAATTATCTGTAATTTCTCGACACCAAGAAAGTGATTTCCTCTGAGACGTAAAATAACTTCCCAAAAATTTGAAAAATAAAAGCAGCAGCACAAGCAAAGCAACATAATGAACCCACATGAGTCAAGGAGCAAATGTTCCCATGTGAAGAAACATAATTCAAAACACACACAAACACACAGCCATACACACACACACACAGACACACTTGTGCATAAATGATACCAAAGTCATGTAGACAAGGACGTTTAACTTATTTCTTCTCTTACAAGGGAAGCTCCAAAAGACATGCAAATACCAAAACACACAAACACACCCACACACACACACACATACATAGCCACCGGCATACGGAAGCACTCATACACATTTGTGTACTTATTGTAAGAATAAGAAGAAGTTCACATATTGGCAAACAATCCCAAAACAAGCAACAACATGAAAACACAATTGCCACAATTGAGTTCATCATACTTCGCACACACACACACACACACACACACACCCATGCACACACTCATCTTTACAATCCTATGCACAGATATTAAGTAATACAATCGACACAACTTTAAGCAAAAGTACTCGTTCTAATGTGTAACTAGATTTCGTCCTTGTTAAGATTATTTTCTCTTTCTGGTCCTGAAGACAAGAGGTTGTTCGTTTAGTTGGTCGTTTATACGTTCGTTCTTGTTGTCCTTATTGTTGTTGTTGTTGTTGTTGTTGCTGTTATTTTTAATGCTGATGTCTTGCTTTTGTATTGCAAGTGCACATTTAAGGTATTTGCATGCTGTTTAGCTACAACTTCGAGAATACTAACTGCATTATATGCCTGAGACAATGCACAATGGGACCTAAAGTACATGAATTTTTTTTTTTATAAGACGCTTGTACAAAATATTTACCCCGGTATTCATAAAATTTAAAATAAGTTTGAAATGAATTTTAATCATATTTGTTCATACAAAATTTTATTAAAACAGATTTCAAATACGTTTTATTTTTTTATGAATACCGGGGTTAATATGTAATAAAAGATAATTTTTTTTATATAAAAGAAAATAAATTTTTCAGGCTACTGTTTGCATTACGGGCAACCGAAAATTCACTATTATAAACTGTAATTGTTAAGTTGGCCGCCTTTTACATTTGACCACCACAAAAACAAGTAACTTTAAAATGCTTAATTTGGTGGAGCAGAGTTCCCTTAAGACATCTCTATACCTAATTTTAAATCTATATTTTGACAGAGTCTCTCCGGGAAGGGCTGTGGGGGAGACGTTTCACCTCTGCAAGATCAGAGAACATATCAGCTTCTTATAGGCTTAAGGAATACAAATTGTTCAATATTTACACTACTTTTGCATATAATATCGTACGCTAACGCCCACTAAAGGAGGCGGGGTTCAAAAATAGACTATCTCATGTTTTCCACAGCCGAACGTATGGGCATTGCTAGATCGTCTCAGACTTCATCAGTGATCAAGAATATTTATACTTTATGGGGTCCGATTCTCTTTGGAGGGTATCAAAACTGTATTTTGTCGGGGCCACTCAGGCAAGGGCCGTGGGGGAGACATTTCACCCTTTGCCATAAGACTCTAAAAATAAATACTTGGGATACTTAAATGTAGAATTTATTATGTGAGTGAAGATAAATATGCCGAGTTAAACATGTTTTGACGTAAGCAATTACGAAACAACGTATTTAGCTGTGCACTTAAATGTGTAATGACGTAACGAAATGGCAAACAGTGAAGTTTTTTTCTTTATGAAAATCCATATTTAATAAATTTTTTGAGCATTTTGTGAAAATATTTACAGCTCATGAAAGGTCAAGTTAGAGACCATGAGAGTGTGTGTGATCTTGGAAGGATTTTGCCCCCAGTGGCCAAATAAGGAGATGGCAGGCATTGCCAGTATATACAAAATGATGTATGCGATAAAAGACACTCCCATAATCATTTTGCATATAAATATGGATTTTCATACAAAAAAAAAATTTCACTCATTGCCATTACGTTACGTCATTACACATTTAAGTTCACAGCTAAATACGTTGTTTCGTAACTGCTTACGTCAAAACATGTTTAACTCGGCATATTGATCTTCACACACATTAATTAATTTTTAATTTTTTTAAAGGGTCATTTAAGGGTCAAAAGGGGGAGGAGGGGGTAGGGCAGAGTACTACCAGGTTACGTCTCAGCTTCGTCATTAAAGCTTAAAAATATTATTTTCATGGAATGGAGGCTTAAGTAAAACAATTTGTTAAATTTTTACACTAGTTTTGCATATAATAACGCCCACTAAAGGGGGCGGAGTCCAAAAATTATTCTTTTTTATTTAATGGCTCCAAGTTTAACGTGTTGGACCTTCCTTAATATAAAAATATATCATTTGCTTAACGAAATTTCATAAGAAAACTTAAAAAATTAAGTTGTTTTTTAGAGGTTGGCTTAGTTCTTCTTAGGGGAACTTTTTTCCCTCTAGGCCGCTTCAGCCCATTTACGAACTTGACCTGTGTATCCTTCAAGATATATGTATAGCAAATTTCAAGAGTCTAGCTCTTTTCGTTCGGACTGAATTGTGATTTCCACAGACGGATGGACGGACGGATATGCTCAGATCGTCTTAGATTTCATCACTGATCAAAAATATATATACTTTATGGGGTCTCAGACAAAGTGAATATACCCGCCAATTGCTTTTTTTGGGGGTTATAAAAATATAGAAAATTTGTGGAATTTAACCTGAGAACATATTTTGGCGCCTGCTATTGATGAGGACATAAATAAAATAAAAATATAAAACTCTCTACTAATGTGTGATCCATTTCGAGGTTCCCTACTTTTTTAAAGAAAAAAACACAGAAAATTCAAATTTAATGGAGAATGTTTATTATCATTTGCAAGAACATTCTTTGGCATTTATTTTTTGAAGATTATGTCTATCACATGTTGGCCGTTGCGACGTCGCAGATGATCCATCCGTTGAGTCCAGTTTTCGATGACTCGTTCGAGCATTTCGACTGGTATCTGGCGAATGACACGCGTCATGTTTTCCTTCAAGGGCTGAATCGAAGCGGGTTTGTCCGCCTTACATATCCCCACAGGAAAGAGTCTAACGGTGTAATATCACTCGATCTTGGTGGCCAATTGATCGGCCCAAAACGTGAAATTATGTGCTCACCGAAATGTTCTCTCCATAAATCCATTGATTGATGCGATGTGTTGGAAGTGGCGCCGTCTTGCTGAAACCAAATGTCGTCGAGATCACGAGCTTCAATTTCAGGCATCAAATAGTCGGTTTTCATGGCACGATAACGGTCGCCATTGACGGTTACGTTCGCACCGGAATCATTTTTAAAGAAATATGGACCGATGATTCCACCGGCCCACAAACCACACCAAACCGTTGTTTTTTCTGGATGAAGTGGCAGTTCTTGAATCTCTTCAGGTTGCTATTCGTCCCAAATGCGGCAATTTTGTTTGTTTACACACCCATTGAGCCAGAAATGGGTCTCATCGCTAAACAAAATTTGCCTCTAGAACGTCGGATATCCTTGGAACTTTTCAAGAGGCCATAGAGCGAATTTGTAAACGTTGTTCAGGCGTAAGTCTTTCCATTATGAAATGCCAAACAATACAAAAACAAAAACAACATGACAGCATGACACGACTCACACGTGATCTGTCAAAAAAAAAGAGGCTATTGAAAAAAGTATCTCTGCTTGAATCACCCATTATTTGCTTTAATTACGGCCATTCTATTTTAATAGAAAGTTTTTGCTGTTTGCTTTCTCATAAATTGTGCCATAGTGCAGCAGACAAGTGGCTGCACTGATTTATACAAAAAATGACTACTTGGAATCTTTGTGTGGCAGTTGGTTGGTGTGTGTGTGTGCAGCAGCATACAAACAAAAGTCCGAACTAACCTTAGAAACGATTGCATGAATGAATGAATGAATGAAAGTTTGGCTGTTGAGTGAGTGCATGAAGCCAGCGAACAGGCCGACAAACCAACACTTTGGTGCAAATCGTCGTCCTTCAGCCATTCACACATATTCGTAGTCGTCGCATACTGATTGTAAGCAGACCAAGAAGAAGACATAGTATTTTCGGTTTGATTTCTCGAAAGGAAGTTGTAACACACACACGCACGCACACTTGCATATGTATAGCCAAACATGCAGACGACGGTCATGGCTTTAGTAAGAAAGACATGCAAACAAACACACACACACACATAAACACACATAAACCCTTAAAAGTTGTTTGTGTAGAAAAATAATTTTTATTTGGAAGTCAAGCTGTCAGAGACAAAGTGTATGTCCTCGGTGGTTGTGTATCATTTAAAGGCAGCCAAGACAGACACTAACACCACCACCAACACCAACACCACCACCACCAGCACCAGCACTAACCAACAAACGTTGCTTGCGAAAACGAATGTTGTAGCGCAGAGTGTTTGTTCTTGTGAATTTCCAAAGGATGCCAACTTGAGATGAGCTAATGCTGTTGCTCAAGTGTGTTTAGCTTGAATACTTAACATTCATTTGGTTTCCCTGGCTGTGTGCTATTTTTCTTCTTCTTCTTGTTTTTTTTTTGTTTTTTGTTTTTTATTTCGTATTTCCTCTTGTGCTTTCAGCTCTGGGTGACCTTGATAATGACGTTGTTTGTGTACTGCTGCTTGTTGTTGTTGTTGGTGTTATTATTATTGCTGATAACGTTGGTGCTGGTGATATCTCACATTACCCAAGTGTCTTTATATCTCACTGTCCGTCTGTCTGTCTGTTTGTGGGTTTTGTCTGTCTTTGCAAGTGTCTTGCTTTCCTTGCCTTCCCTTTTTTTATATAATTTTTTTTGTATTGTTTTTGTTGTTGTTTTTTTTGGATTTTCTTCCCAGCTGAGTGTTTTATATGTTGTCTGTACAAATGTTTGTACATTCTGTGTCCGTATATCTGTCCGTCTCGTTAACAGTTTTGGGGCGTTAAGCTGTTGATTGCTGGAACTATTGTTTTCTTTCAACAAATACTTACACTCAACGACCTTGTCGTTTGTCCAGCATTTAACACACACACACACACACACACACACACTCACACAAATAAAGCATGCACACATAAAAACAAATATGTTTATCAGCTCTTGGAAACTTAAATATTTCTGGATGGGTGTGTGTGTGTGTTTGGATGTTTATTAAATGGCTCCATGTGACACAAAGAAGCATACAATCGTACGTCTAACACCTTGACCGAATTATTAAAATGTCGAAAAGTAAAGGATAAAGAAAATGGGGAAACAAAAGATTTGGCAAAATGGGCAGCGCACACACTTAAAAACACATAAAAATACTTAAGACACACTGAACACACACACCCACACACACACACACACACTCAATACAGCAGAGTTCATCAACTGGTAATTTGTAACGCCTTTTGTACAACAATTTCCGAGATCTTGCCATGACTTGTGCACCACAACTAAGCAGACAGGCAAGCAGCCACAAAAGAAGCAACAAATGACTGTCAAGATTACTAACCACGATACCGAATGACAAAAAGCTGTAAAATGCCAGCACATGTTGCCAATACGATGAACAACACAACAACCGCACACAGACCAGACTCAACTCATCTCGTAACAGTTGATTTTCATATTCAATTTTTTTTTTCATATTCCACTTCCCACTTGACTCACTTTGTTTTGCATGTGGCAACTTGACTCTTGACCATTTTATTAACATCAAATTTCTTGTTTTTTTTAATTATTTCATTCACTTGTAGCTGTTTTACTCTTTTTTTTTATTTCTTCGTTTCTCTTCAAGGATTAACAATCAATTTGTTAAGTTTTGCAGCATTTAGTTGCTTCAATGTGTCCTTGAAATTAACCCCAACCGTGGCAGAGAGGAGATTTAGAGTTGAAAACAATTTGCCAAAGAAAATTAAATACATGAATGATAGAAATTAATAGATTTGGTTTTTACTAAGAAGCACAAGCCAGCGTTCGTTCATTAGAGTGCCTGATGCTTCAGTATCTAGTAAATTTTGAGAGCAATTCAAAGACCGTCTGTTTACTATGAACAGAGTTTTGAATAAAATAACAAAAATGTTTTTGTTGTAAAGGGTGTCCCAACAAGAACACAAGATTTAAATTTTAAATAAAACACAGATATTTACAAAAAACAGTCGTGAAACTTTATTATATCGTAAAGTAGACAGAATGAGGAACAATATAGCGGGCAGATGGCCGCCGCGGTTTTGCTGGCACACACGCGATCTTTTAATGAAATTTTCAATGACCGTTTTGCATAAATGCTGCGCAATTTCATTAATGCAGCGTCCAATTTCCTCTCTTAAGGCTTGAGTAGTCGTCGTCGGCTTATTCGCGTAAAACCCCAAAGAAAACAGTCGAATGGTGTTAAATCGCACGATCTAGGCGGCGCAATTCTGGGCCCGAATTACTGCATTCGTGATCGAGTAAGCTTTCGTATCGAATAAAATTTCGAAACGTATCGAATGGATGGATTACTGCACTCGAAAGCTAACGTTTCGAAATATTTATAAATTGTACCAGATCGTTTTTATACCCTCCAAAAAAGAATTTGGACGGTATATTCACTTTGTCATTCCGTTTGTAACGCATCGATATATCCATCTCAGACCCCATAAAGTATATATGTTCTTGATCAGTGATGAAATCTAAGACGAACTGAGCATGTCCGTCCGTCCGTCCGTCTGTGAAAATCACGATTCAGTCCAAACGAAAAGAGCCAGACTCTTGAAATTTGGTATAAATATATTTTTGAGCTTAGAGCAGGTTAAGTTCGTAGATGGGCTAAATCGGAGAAGGGGGAAAATAGTTCCCCTAAGAAGAACTAAACCAACCCAGAAAAAACAACATAATTTTTAAAGTTTTTTTTTCGTAATTATGTTAAGCAAATGATATATTTTTATGTCAAATATAGTCCAACGCCTTAAACTAGAGCCATAAAATTAAAAAAAATTATTTTTGGACCCCGCCCACTTTAGTGGACGTTATTATATGCAAAAATAGCATGAAAACTTAACAAACTGTTTTACTTAAGCCTACATTCCTTAAAAATGAAATTTTTAAGCTTTAATGACGAAGCTGAGACGAAACCTGGTACTACTCTGCCCTACCCCCTCCTCCCCCTTCACCACCTAAATGACCCTACCAAAAAAAAATTTTATTTTTAATTTTGTATATAATCATCCCAAGCATTTATTTTTAGAGTTTTATGACTGCCTGTTTCTGCCCTACCCTCTCCTCCCCTTTGCCCCCTAAATGACCCTATAAAAAAAATAAAAAATTTTATATTAAATTGAATTAAGATTCTATAGGCTAATTGTTCGAAATTTTAATTTAAATCTCAGAAAGACATGATAAATATTCCAAGGCACAAAGGCAAGTCAACATCAGTTTTTGTTATTCAACTTACACAGCAGAGCAGAACAGCTGTTTTCGAAAGACGCAACCCTTTCATCATCAGTGCTCAAGTGTATTGTGTTTGTCACCACTTATTAGGTGGCTTAGTTGAATGTGATAACAGTCCCTATTTACACAAATTTTATTGTGAAAAAGAATACGAGAACTGTATCAACCTGATGTTAACATGTTATTGTTATAATACCCGTGTTACCGTTTGATTATTTTTAAGAAATTTTATTTTGTATAAAATTATCCCAAGCATTTATTTTTAGAGTTTTATCACAGAGGTGAAATGAGTCCCCCACAGCCCTTGCCAGCGAGACCCCTACAAAATACAGTTTTCATGCCCTCCAAAAAGAATTGGACCCCATAAAGTATACATATATATTCTTGATAAGTGATGAAGTCTAAGACGGTCTAGCAATGGCCATACGTTCGTCTGTGGAAAACATGATATTGTCTGTTTTTGAACCCCGCCCCCTTTAGTGGGCGTTGACGTACGATATTATATAAAGGAACTCTGTCCCACCAAGTTAAACATTTTAAATTCACTTACTAAATATTTGGAAAGTAATTAAGATTCGACCCGGTCGAATATAACGTTTTTACTTGTTTTATAATAGTTTTTAAACGGCTTTGCTGATCGATTCCAAAAAGTCTTCTGCTCTTGACAATGAAATATCACGTCGAGCGCTACCCATCGGTTCAAAATTAGCTAACACGTTCGGTAGATATCGTAAACGAAAATTTCGAATAAGTGAATTTTTCAAAACACTCCGAAATTATATATGTGATCAATTAGTGTTATCGATTGTTTATTGGTATCGAAGAACTACTTCAATCCTCGCTTACCACCTGATACTCGGCCGATCCATTCAAAAGTTATAGCAGTTTTAAAATTAAAATAATATTATTTTTAGCGGTTAAAATTAGCTGGAGGTTGCAGGGATGGGCTTTAAGTACAACCGTTTTCCATATTTTGTTTATTTGTAAGCAAAAACACACTTTTATATTTATATATTTTATAAAGAAATAATTTAGTATTGAAAATCAGAAAAATCAAAGACATGGTTTCAGGTTTGGAATGGATGTGCCACTGAAATTAAAATCGCACATTCACCAGTTGCCATACGTAATATAATTTTGAGTTCAGTTGCTATCAGTAATCAAGCCATTGTGCACAACTGATAATTCATATAATTTGAGGTTTTTCTAAAACAGCATGGTTTTGGGCTCTGGCGTGGGGCTGAAACTATTTAATGAATTAAAAGGGCTCTTAAACTATATATGGCATTTTAATAAAAAAATATCGCACATCAAGTACCTTTTTTGGAAAGCATACAAACCTCAACCCAATAGTATTAAAAATACAAATCGAAATGCAAATAATTCTTAGCCTTAAAAAAAGCTCCTGCTGGTACATGGGCTACTTGTGCCGACGAATATTTGCACATATAATTTAACAATTAAACAAAATTGTTGGGTCCTTAACCGCAAACTAAACGAAAACAAAAAATCATAATAATAAAATTAAAGCTTAAGTCCGAACATACAAGTAAACCGAACAACATGCTTTTGCACAGCCAGCCCAGAGCCCAGCATGTAGAGATCCCAAGAAGAGAGAGATAGAGAGAGAGGGAGAGAGGGAAAAAAGGAATGGAATATAGTTGATATATTGTTACAATATATTCAGCAACAGTTAACACATGTTTGTTTATTATAAAAGGTTATAAGTGACCTTTTGCCCATTTGTGTGGTGTGGCGTTTTAGTAAAAAACCATTTATTTGATTCACAATGAACAATTATCCTTCAAGCGATTAACTCACTCAACACCAGCCACAATACGAGCACAAGGATGCTTCATTACAGTGGCTGAATGGTAGGCGACAAATTTCCTTGTGTGTGTGTTTTTTTTTTCTTTGCGCTCTGCCACACTCGGATTTATAATTTCTACTGCTTTCACCGTATCCTTTTTGCCACTAGTCTCTATTATTTTGTTTAATTTTATAAAAACATAAAGCACCAGAAAAACAAAACATCAATGTTCTTTTGCAAAAAATAAAGCAAAAGTGCAAAAGGCACTCGAAAAATTCCAGTCGTAAACTTTTTGTTTGACGCACATAAAAAAATGTAGTAGCAACAACGCCTTGGCACTTTGCAAATAATAATAGAATGAAGTCTATTTTACGTGCCTGAAGGAAGCTACGGCCCGCTAGGGACATGCCTGCCAAGTGCTTTCATAAAAATTAGGCCATAATTTTGTAAATTATATATGTAATTTCTAATAGGTAACAGACTTCCAAATTTTGAATTGGCAACACAAACTGTTTTTTTTTTGCTACGGAAATCACACAGGACTTCCGGCGAAAATCAAACCCACATCTATAGGATTGATAGGCTAGCATCGAGCTAGTCTCTCCTAATAAATTTTTTTAACGTCATCATAATAGTGTAAATCATTTTACACGTGAAACTTATATAGGAAAATAGAATCGGACTTTGTAAAAATTTCTTTCTTTTTTCATCCACGATTGAAAAATTCCTTAAATACATGAGTTGCTATGAATTTCTACACATTTCTACAGTCGTTTGAGAAACAAAAATATAATTCAGAAAAATGGGACATGAAGAAAAATAATCAAAACGGTAACACGGGTATTATAACAATAACATGTTAACATCAGGTTGATACAATTCTCGGATTCTTTTTCACAATAAAATTTGTGTAAATAGGGACTGTTATCACATTCAACTAAGCCACCTAATAAGTGGTGACAAACACAATACACATGAGCACTGATGATGAAAGGGTTGCGTCTTTCGAAAACAGCTGTTCTGCTCTGCTGTGTAAGTTGAATAACAAAAACTGATGTTGACTTGCCTTTGTGCCTTGGAATATTTATCATGTCTTTCTGAGATTTAAATTCAAATTTCGAACAATTAGCCTATAGAATCTTAATTCAATTTAATATAAAAATATATATATTTTTAACTTTTTGAGTTCTCTGACTGTTTAGCATTGACGCAAGCCAATTTTTGATCACACAAATTTTATATATAAATACGACACACATTTGTGGTACTCATTTACATATCTTATCGCCTGCCAGTACTGATGAACTTGATATCATTTAAAAGGTATTTTTGTGTAGATGTGCACCGTATAAATATTATTTCCCAATTCTTTTGCGCAAAGCCACACAATTTTTTGTGGTACACTTTTATATATCTTAAAGTGTAACAACAAAAATAAAGAATACATTGTCTTAAAGGTATTTGTTTGTAGATATGTACAAAGTGATTATTTTTTAATTTTTGTCAAAAAAAAAATTGTAGAGGAGGGCAAAACATATTTTGTGGAACACTTTTCGATATCTTGTCGGTTACCAATAGCAATAAAAAATATATAGTTTTAAAGGTATTTTTGTGTAGATATGCAAAAAAACAAATTCTTTTAATTCTTGTCAAAAAAGTAGTAGAGGAGGGCAAAACATTTTTTGTGGTACACTTTTCGATATCTTGTCGGTTACCAATAGCAATAAAAAATATATGGTTTTAAAGGTATTTTTGTGTAGATATGCAAAAAAACAAATTCTTTTAATTCTTGTCAAAAAAGTAGTAGAGGAGGGCAAAACATTTTTTGTGGTACACTTTTCGATATCTTGTCGGTTACCAATAGCAATAAAAAATATATAGTTTTAAAGGTATTTTTGTGTAGATATGCAAAAAACAAATTCTTTTAATTCTTGTCAAAAAAGTAGTAGAGGAGGGCAAAACATTTTTTGTGGTACACTTTTCGATATCTTGTCGGTTACCAATAGCAATAAAAAATATATAGTTTTAAAGATATTTTTGTGTAGATATGTAAAAAACTAATTTTTTTAATTTGTGTCAAAAAAGTAGTAGAGGAGGGTCAAACATTTTTTTGTGGTACACTTTTAGATATCTTATCGGTCACCAATATCAATCAAATATATATTGCTCAAAAGCTATTTTTAGGTAGATGTGTAATATAATAGGTGATCCATTTCGAGGTTCCCTACTTTTTTAAAGAAAAAAACACAGAAAATTCAAATTTAATGGAGAATGTTTATTATCATTTGAACGAACATTCTTTGGCATTTATTTTTTGAAGATTATGTCTATCAAATGTTGGCCGTTGCTACGTCGCAGATGATCCATCCCTTGAGTCCAATTTTCGATGACTCGTTCGAGCATTTCGACTGGTAACTGGCGAATGACACGCGTCATGTTTTCCTTCAAGGGCTGAATCGAAGCGGGTTTGTCCGCTTTACATATCCTAACGGGAAAAAGTCTAACGGTGTGATATCACTCGATCTTGGTGACCAATCCAAAACGTGAAATTATGTGCTCACCGAAATGTTCTCTCAATAAATCCATTGATTGATGCGATGTGTGGGAAGTGGGGCCGTCTTGCTGAAACCAAATGTCGCCGAGATCACGAACTTCAATTTTAGGCATCAAATAGTCGGTTATCATGGCACGATAACGGTCGCCATTGCCGGTTACGTTCGCACCGGAATCATTTTTAACGAAATATAGACCGATGATTCCACCGGCCCACAAACCACACCAAACCGTTGTTTTTTCTGGATGAAGTGGCAGTTCTTGAATCTCTTCAGGTTGCTCTTCGTCCCAAATGCGGCAATTTTGTTTGTTTACATACCCATTGAGCCAGAAATGGGCCTCATCGCTAAACAAAATATGCCTCTAAAACGTCGGATATCCTTGGAACTTTTCAAGAGCACATAGAGCGAATTTGTAAACGTTGTTCAGGCGTAAGTCTTTCCATTATTAAATGCCAAACAATACTAAACAAAAACAACATGACAGCATGACACCACTCACACGTGATCTGTCAAAAAAAAGGCTATTAAAAAAAGAGTCCCTACTTGAATCACCCATTATTTGTTTTAATTACGGCCGATTAATTTTAATAGAAATGCTGTCTGCTTTCTCATTTCTCAGGCACATTTTTGTGGTACACTTTTACATATCTTATTCTTTACCAATGTTACAAAACCATATAAGTTTTCAATCGTATTTTTATGCAAATATGCACAAAATAATTATTTATTATAATTTCTCAGCACAAAAGTGGTAAAAAGTATTTTAAATTTGCCTAAAAATAGGAAAAATCTTTTCTACTAACTTTTTCCCTGCAAACACACATGCACATAATTAAATTTTTTGCTTGTAGAAATAATATGTTATATATCATATATTTCACAAGCCATTTTCGCTAAAAATTTCACATATATATTTATTTTTAATTTTTTATTAAAAATTGTTTGTTGATAATTCTTGTAAGAAACTAAATTTGCCTTTGAGTGAATCGTATTCAAGCAAAACAGAAAACAAACGAAATGCTGCTGATGTCTTTTATTTATTTTTTATTACATTTTATCCTTTTTTTTTTGTCGTTGAAGTTAAATTCTTTTTTGTACATTTCTCTGTGTTAATGTTGTAGTTGTTTGCATGCTTGTTGTCCTTTAAAAGGGATTCTATTATATTCTTTACTTGTTGCTGTCATGACGATTTCATTGTTTTGTTCACAAACGTTTAAAGTTATTTTATTCGTTCCGTTCTTTTTTCTACCGCAAAGATAACTAAATGTGACTCAACAAAGCCATCCATTCATTCTTCCAGTCATTCATTCAGTTGCTAATCTCTATTTTAATAATGTGATAAGCCGGCATAACTCCATTTGTAAGTAATGGAGAAACCAATTTGAATACCAAAATCTTTCTAATGTCAAAGTCAGCTAATTACAGAGCTAATAGTTCTTTCAAACACTAGATATGTGTGAAGGATCCTTTTTTTCCACATTTTCCTTTCAATATTTTCATACATGAGTTTTTAGTGAAGAAAAATGGTATGGCCAGCTAAACAGGTAGACTGATTAAATAGAATGCTAAAATATGTGAATGGAAAAATGTTATTATTGCTGGACGAAACAGGACACCGCAAGTCATTGTTGAGGTTGCCAAAAGTCATATATCACGTGGTCAAGCTGGACATCCGATGACAGCATGAGCTTAACATATTAACGGTTGTATATCAGCACAAAAGATGTTTATCGTTCTACCGAATCGCTGTCATTTGTAAGAATCCTGGAGTTACTTTTTTCTTTGACAGAAATCTATTGTTAAAACACAATGTTTTTGGCTGCACAAGCATGCAACCACACTGTTTTAAATAAAAAAAACAGTTAAAAAAAGTTACTTAAGCCCCAAAAGAGCAGCGAAAAGTGGAAGTTCTGGATTCAAACTTTTTTTCGGGATTCAAACTTTATTCAATAAGGATTTTTACTACAGGCAACAAAATATATTGAAACAAGCAGGCAAAATTCCGTAACAACCAAAGCTGTGTAACATGGAACATCACTTTTGTTCCATAAAATTTTTTTCAAGTTAATTTTTTTGCATACCCTAATTTGAACTGAAATGATGGGAATATATAACTTAATCCCAGGAAAATATAGAAATAAAAGTTATTGGATGATTTTGCTAATATTTTTTGTTTTTAGAAAAATGATTGGACTACAATAATATTTATTCTCATCTAATTAAAAATTATTCGATTGAAATTATTCGATTAAACATAATTCGAAAAAATATTATTCGATTAAACATAATTGGAAGAAAGAATAGTCGATTAAATATAATTCGAATAAAAATTACTCGAATAATCATTAATTGCATACAAAATTTTTTAATAAATATGTATCGAATAAAAATTATTCGAATTAGAAATTATTCGATTGAAAATAGGTGGAATAAAAGTTATTCGGTTGAAAATAATTTGAAAAATTCGAATAAAAAATATTCGATTAAAAATTGTTCGAACTAAAAGTTAGTCGGTTGAAAGTAGTTGAAATAAAAGTTATTCGATTGAAAATAGTTCGAAAAAATTGTTTGATTGAACATAGTTCGAATACAAATTATTCGATTAAAAATAATTCCAATGAAAATTGCTCGAATGATTTTGACTTTAATACACAATTTTGGCACAAAAATGTTTGGAATAAAGATTATTCGAATAAAAAATTTTCGATTAAAAATAATTCGAATAAAAATTGTTCGAATAAAAATTGTTCGATTAAAAATAATTCTAATAAAAATCTATATAAAAAATTGGTTATTTTAGTACAAAAATGTTGAGTAAAAATATCTCGATTTTCGAGTAAAAATGTCTTGAATAAAAATTTGTCGAGTAAAAATTATTCGAATGAAAATTATTCGATTAAAAATAATTCGAACAGAAATTATTCGATTAAAAATAATTCGAATAAAAATTACTCGAAAAAAACGCTATTTTAATACAAATTTAAAAAAGAAATGTTTCAAATGTAATAAGAATACCTAAATTGAATAACATTATTCGAATAACATTATTCGAGTAAAATCAATCGAAAAACTAATAAAATATTATTTAAAAAAATATTTTTTTAAAAATGTCGCAGCTTTTGCAAATGCTGGGCCCACATTGAAATTTAAAATTTCATACACTTTCTCAAGCGAAATAATACGTCCAATTTAATAAAATCTTAACAAAATTTATCTAGATAGAGTTTTTAATAATTACGTATCATAAAAAGTTATCAAAGAAGTTTGAATTTCTCCATATTCAAAGAATTAGAATGTTTCTTTTATTTTGCAAGAAATCTTCGACCAAATTTTAAACTTAAAAAAACTCACAAGCAAACCTACTTATTTAAACAATATTTATCTTTCCATGTAAAACTTGTAAAATTAATGTTCTTGAATATAATGACTTGCAGTTGAATAGATTGGCTCTGCCTCAGTGTGGCAAATCTTCTTGCGTCACTCGCAAAAACGAAGATTTTGAAAATGCTTCTCATGAATCATGATCATGATTTTTATCTTAAAACTGTTCTCTTGCTTAAGCAAGGCTTGAATAAATTTGTATAAATACAAACTGCTAAGCCACCTAATAAGTGGTGACACATACAAATGCACATGAGTACTGATGATGAAAGTGTAGCGGCTTTCGAAAACAGCTACTATGCTCTGCTGTGTTAGTTTAGTTATGATGTTGTATTTTCCTTTGTGCCTTGGAATATTTATCATGTCTTTCTGAATTTAAAACAAATTCTCGAAGGCTATTTATTGTTTTGTAATTTAAAAAAAAATAAAACTAACAAACAATTTTATATATTAAATTGAATTAAGATTCATAGGCTAATTGTTCGAAATTTGTTTTATAGTTAACTGTTTGTTAGATTTATTTTAAAACCTACAAAATAAAACAATTATTAAAGTAAAAAGTAACTTTTTTTACTAAAACTTTTAACAACGGAAACGGACCATGGTCACACTGGCATAACAAGTAGAAATAAATTTATTGTAGAGATCACGGCATATGAGAAATTTCCATGACTCCATGATTGTGTTTATTTTCGTATATAGAAATGTGTTTTAGAGTTGGGGGCGAATATTGTCGGTCGCCCTGGAGTTCTCCCGCATACATTTATTTTTTATTTGAATAAATTTCATTTTAAGTTTTTGTTGGCTCTTGATTAAATGATAACAACTTCATCTTTTTTTTTACAATGTTTATATACCTTTCTTTCATAAAGATTTTACACTTTTTACCCTGTTTTTTATTTAAGTTGCACTTTTACACTTTTTACGTTTGTGTTGTGGGTTTTTGAAGCGAAACCTTTTCCTTCAAATTTTATTTATGATAATTGTCCCAAGCCTCAATTTTTACATGCCTTTCTTTTATAAAAATTTTGCACTTTTTACCCGGTTTTTTATTTAAGTTGCACTTTTACACTTTTTACGTTTGTGTTGTGGGTTTTTGAAACGAAACCTTTTTCTTTGAACTCTATTTTTCCCCTTTTCATAGCTTTTGCCATTTCCTTAATCTTTTTCACTCGTTCTTACATTTCACACTTTCCACTATTTCGAAAAAGGGCCACCTTATTGTTTTCGTGCTATTTTCATTCTGGTATCTTCTTCATTTTATTAACAATTTATCTAAGAATATAGTATATAAAATATCTATAAACTGGCGAATATTTCGACGTTGTAACACAGCGAAATATCCATCTGAGACCCCATAAATTATATATATTCTTTATCAGTGATGAAATCTAAGACGATCTGAGCATGTCCGTCCGTTCGTCCGTCTGTGGAAACCACGATTCAGTCCAAACGAAAAGAGCTAGACAATTGAAATTTGGTATAAATATATCTTGAGGGATAGCACATGTTAAGTTCGGAGATGGGCTCAATAGAGCAAGAGGGAAAAAAGTTCCCCTAAGAAGAACTAAACCAACCTCTAAAAAACAACATAATATTTAATGTTTTTTTTCGTAATTTTGTTAAGCAAATTATATAATTTT
Source organism: Linnaemya tessellans (assembly GCA_951800035.1). Lineage (NCBI taxonomy): Eukaryota > Metazoa > Arthropoda > Insecta > Diptera > Tachinidae > Linnaemya > Linnaemya tessellans. The sequence continues at coordinate 10,123,709 of OX637535.1, forward strand.
ATATTAAAGAAGGTCCAACGCGTTGAACTTAGAGCCATAAAATTAAAAAAAATTTTTTTTGACCCCGCCCTCTTTAGTGGACGTTATTATATGCAAAAATAGTGTAAAAATTTAACAAATTGCTTCACTTAAGCCTACATTCCATAAAAATAACATTTTTAAGCTTTAATGACGAAACTGAGACGTAACCTGGTACTATTCTGCCCTATCCCCTCCTCCCCCTTGGACCCTAAATGACCCTATCAAAAAAAAAGATTTTTTAAATTGAGTATATAATTATCCCAAAAATTTATTTTTAGAGTTTTATGACAAAGATGAAATAAATGTCTCCCCCACAGCCCTTGCCAGAGCGACCCCGCCAAAATACAGTTTTAATACCCTCCAAAGAGAATTGGACCCTATAAAGTATATACATATTATTGATCAGTGATGAAGTCCAAGACGGTCTAGCAATGCCCATACGTTCGTCTGTGGAAAACATGATATTGTCTATTTTTGAACCCCGCCCCTTTAGTGGGCGTTGACGTACGATATTATATAAAGCAACTCTGTCCCACCAAGTTAAACATTTGAAATTTACGTACTAAATATTTAGGGTATTTAAGATTCGACCCGGCCGGATATGACGTTTTTACTTGTTTTATACTGATTAAGCTCGAGGTCTTTTTATAAAATTTTTATTTATTAAAATTCACTATTTCGGAAATAGTTTGTTAACATCGTCAGGAATAAGTAACAGAAAATTTGTTTTTTTATATTTACATTTTTCGTTTTTAGTTTAGTTTTATATTTTTATTTCTGCGGATATTTAAATATTTCGCTTTTAATTCAAATGAGTCCCATTGTGTATCGGCTGTTAACTACTTTGTTACAGCAAACAGTGTTGCCCACTCTTAAATTTAGTTATCGTCTTACTTATATTGATGTGTTTTTTTTGTAAATATCAATTGAAATAAATACTTGCCGTCGTATCTCCATCTCTAAAACTCAAATGAAAAGAATTGTTGTTGCTTTTTTTGTATCAGATATTTAACTGAAAAGTTTTATTCACATTTGAAATGTTTTATTTTTTGTTGTATTTTTTTTTTAAATATTATTTTGCTTCACATAATAATTATGAATTAAAGTTTTCTTTATCTTTTAGTCGTATAATACTAATGAAGGATTTTTCTCTTTTTCAGATTTTTAATAAACAAAATAGTTTTAGGGGTTGATGATTTTTGTTGTTGTTATAGATCTTTTTCTCCATTTAATTTTATTTGTATGATTTGTTTTGTTTTTTCTTTTAAAAAATATTTTTTGCTTGTATAATAATAGTTGTTTAATTAAAAGTACAAGTGTTGCATTGCATGTGTGTGTTTGTGTGTGTGTGGGTGGTGTGTGTGTGGGTGTGTGTGTGCTTAAGAGTGATGGTAATTGTTAAATAAAATATTTATTGTTTTACAATATGCAGTAATTGTATATGGGAGAGTGTGTGTGTGTGTGTGTGTGGGAGTAAGTATGCATACAAATATGATTTATCATTTCTATTTTTTTATTTATATTTGCTTAAAATAAATGGACCTAAATAATTCTTACAGCTACAATTTGTACAATGTCTATTTACATCAAAGAAGAGAAACGAAGAACAACATAAAGAAGTAATACAATCCTTTTAAATAAAATCTCTAAATTAAAAATAGGATAAAATTTCTAAAAATGCTGCAAATGCCATAGATGCGGTGTGTGTGTGTGTGTTGGATAAAATCAAATAAATATCAACTGGAATATTTTTACTTTTATAAATATTGCAAAAGCTGTGCTCGTTAGCAGCCAAAGTGCACAGGACCTTTGCCACTTCTCATGTTTAAGGCTGAAAGGATTCTCATCCTTGTTGCTAAATACAGTTACGAAGCCGTGTTTTTATTGAAAATATTAAAGTCCACAAATTTTTCTAGACTTTAAAAATTTCCAGTAAAGTGTCGCAATTTACTTTTGTGAGGGAAAGAAACGGAAACTTTTACATAAACATCTTAGTTTAAGACTTATAAAATGTATGTGGGAGAGTGTGTGTGTGTTGTGTGTGTATATGTGTGGTATATACTCTATATGCTTGTAATTAACTGAACTTAACCTACCAACGTTGGGGATAAATAGCAGTCATTATGTTTGAAATAAAACATATTTTTCTTTTGTTTTCATTTCATATCGTACGTGTTTCACTTAAACTATCATCAAATAAAATATGACGAGTAGAAGTACTTCCCTTTAAGCAGCCACGATTCACCACCAGGAGGTGATTCAATCCTCGTGTTGCAACTCTGCGGTTTGGTGTTCTAATTTGATCTTCATAAGATTACTTTCTCTTTGGGGCGGAAAGTGGGGTGCAATTGCTGACTCTGGACCGGCCATTAGATCATTCATATCTTGACCTTGGAAAAAGTCTTCAAAGCGCGGGCTTTTATTGGTGGATTTCTGCAACAAACCATTTGCTATGGCCTCGAAATCTATGCCGCTGGGCAAGCTGTCGAGAAAACGTTTGTTGTACGCATAATTGGGGTGATCTTTCATTTTCATTTGTGAATATGGGGAAGCGGAGCTGGCGGACTTGAGTGAATCGCCCGCTGCCGAGCCGCGTGATTGGTTGCCGTATTGTCGCTCTCTATCCCTTTCGCGTTCTCTCTCCCGCTCTCGATTGCGTTCACGTTCACGCTCTCTATCTCTGTCGCGTTCTCGCTCTCGTGAATATGCTGGCGTATTCGTTTGCATTTGGCTGTTGCGTGCATTTCCACCGCTGGGAATCACATTTAGTCCGGGTAAGCCCATTAGGCCCAAAGCGCTTAGATCGGGCAAGTTTTCGGAGCCGCGTCTATCGTTATGCGTTTTAGAAGCTACTCCGGATATTTGGTCGTCTAGTTCCGATCTCTGAACATACGAGGGCGACTTGTACATGTTCATCGAGTGCGAGATTGGCGATTGTTGCTGTTGTGACATAATTTGACGGCGTAGATTTTCAGTCATTGTTGAGAGGGGACTGCCAGACTCCTGTCCAAGGCCAGAATTTTGAGCCGCCAGCTTGGCTGCATTGTGGAAGCCATTCGAAACGGCCGAACCACCAGGGGAACTACCAAAGATGGACTGAAAGCAAACGAAATATGTGATACAAATAAAATTATTTCTATTTTTGCAAAAAAAATTATTTATTTTTTATTTTTTCGTTAAAGTTGCCAGCTGGCAACTGAATATTTTTAGGCCCCAGAAAAACTTTAAATAGCAGAGGAAAAACTTTTAATTGTCAGTGTTTTGCCTGCTTGTGAAACCCTCAAAATCAAAACCTTCGGACCAAAATTATTAAACAAAAAAATGCGTTGGCTTCATTTTTACTAAATCCAAATTTCGTTTCACTGAAATTAGCTTCAATTCCTTTAGGTTCTAAAAATATTTGTCTCGTCACTCACTGCCTTCATTTTGAATCTATTTCGGTATTTCAATAGCAGCAACCATTAAAGATAAATGGATCAGAGACCACACACACGTAAAAAGCAGCTTCAGTTATTTTGTGTGTGTCTACGAATACGGCCCACATTTTTTTGTGGTCCACTTTTGAGTATCTCAGCGCCCACTATTATTTATAAAATAATTATCATTTGAAAGGTATTTTGATGTAGATGTGTCCAAAATATATACATTTTTAAATTCTTGAAATATAAAGCATTTTTTAACGCTTTCAATGTCCTTGAAAAAAAAATTGCAAAAAATTTTTTTTATTTTTTTTTTACATATATTATCGATTAAAAGTCTCAGTATGATTTCTTTTTTATTGACTGAAAGAAAAAATTAGCTGGCTCAAATCGCTTGTGTAACGAATAAAAAAGGTATATAAAGGATATATGAAAATCCAGTTTCTTTAAGTGTCCGCGCAGGACCAAGAATTGCACATATTTAAATAGGTCTTTACAATAAAATGTTATTATATTTATTTTAAATGTATGTAAATATCGAGTGCTTGCAGTTTGAAGCCCGCTGCGATCCTAGCACACCTAAATACCGCCGACATTATTTTGTGGTACTTTTTTGGGCAGGTTGTCGTACACAAATATTAATAAAGCAATTTTAATTCGAAAGGTATTTCTGTGTAGCAATACACAATATAAATATTTATTGTAAAATCTTAAAATAAAAGTCATAAAAAATTTTTTAAATTTTCAATTTCCATTTTGGGTTGTAGCCTGAAAGTCTGCTGCCTCAAGGAATTCAGATATAATTTGTTAGATTCGAGGTCGCTTTTTTTCATATAAAATTATTTCAGTTTTCTTTTATTATTCAATATTTCGTCAACAATTTGTTAACATCATCAGGAATAAGTAATAAAATAAACTAACAAAATATAGATCGAAAAAATAAAGGTCAAAAAGTGAATAGCAAATTCAGATATATTTGATATATTTTATTTCTCCTCAGTTGCGCTATATTTTTGTTTTCTTCTTGGCTGTTCGGCGGATTTGCAAGTTATCATTCGATCCTATTAATAATATTTAAAACAAAAATAAATTTTAAAAATGTATTTTGTTTTAAATGTTATTCATTCGCTCGAAGGATAGTATGCGATATCGTCGAACAGGCAGTTCAATATTTATAATTGATATAAGACTTTTTGTGCTCGAAAGAGGGCTTCTTCAGTCACAATTTGCGGGTCATGGCATATGTGAACTCAGCTCCGCTATTTTATAATGACCAAATTATGACATCTAATCGTCACTTAAATTATAAATTTTTGATCAGCCGTCAGACAGTCCAAAATTTATAATGGACATTAAAAAAAATTCAAAAAAAAAAAACAATAGTTAAACTTACCGCATGCGGCTGGCCGTTGGCAAACGGTAGGCCACTCATTTCATCCTTTATTTCACGATAATCCCTAAACACCACCGCCTTTATAACCGAACGTATCAAATCATCCGGCCACATGCCCAACAATATACGCTGCGGCCGACCTCTTGCCTTGGGACGTGGATCTGAGCCACCGTCCAAAGAGGGTCCCAGCATATTGTGAACACGATTTGCATACAAAACAAATGTGGGATAGGGAATATCATATTTTCTGGCTGCCTGCGATAGCGACAAACCCTCCTTTAGCACGCTAAAAATGGCTTCAGCCATGGCCTCTGGACGCCATGATTTTAATGGGCCGCGCTCACGAAATCTCAACTGTTGCACAAGATTTTGCTGATTAGTATTCCAACATTTCTGCCACATAGACTGCAATTGATATTGATAGCTGTCTGTTTGTATAAAAAGAAAAGGAAACGGAAATTGACAAGAAACATTTAGAAAAATGGCAAAAGGATAAGAACGTCAATCACTGTTGATAATGTTGACTAAGAGAATAAAGGAAACTACTAAAGACAAATGCAAATCAAAATTACAATTTACCTGTAACCGATGAGGTGGATGCGCCACCCATCCAAGGATGTCCGCTTTCAATCATTTTTGCCTGCAAAAAGCAATAAAAGAAAACACACACATACATTAAAATGAAAATAAATGTCTTTATTTAAATAACTACGAAAGGGATTTTTGCTCAAAGGCCTAAAGAGAATTATTTCTGTTTGCAAAGAGGCCAAAATGTTAATTTGTTTTTGCTTTAAAACACTAAATTGCCACTGGAAGTTTTTGTGTGGAAGGGCCTCAACGGCTAAAAACGTTGCTAAGATGCAGCAGTTCTTTTGTGCTGTTGCCTGGCCCATAAAAATTAAATTGCAGCTGACTGACATTTTAAAATGTTGTCGGCTAAAAATTCATCAACAAAGTATTTTTTTGCAGTCTCAGTTTAGCACCATCCATGCCAACACCAGCGCCATCTTTAGTTGTTATAGTGTTGTTGCCGCTGCTGTTGCTACTTTTGAGCAACAACAGCACAACCAAGACAGGCAGCCAGCCAGTCAGCCAACCAGCCCGTGTTCAAATTGCAGCCATCAAGCCAAGCCCCCTTCTTTGGCAATAAATTTACTCTCGTAAACTATTTGCGGAGCTGGTGTTGGCGTTGATGGCTGGTGTGGTGATGATGACGTTGAAAACAACGTTGTTGCGAGCAATAACAATAATAAAGATGGTGATTGTGGTGGCGAGGATGGTGATGATGATGTTGGTGGAAGTGGAAGTGCAAGTGGTGGCAGCAACAGTAGCAACCGAAATGATATAATGGAGTCGGCAAGTGAGTGTACGAGTATGTGTTGTTGTTGCATGCAGCCTTGTCTAGTTTTAGTTTGTTGCAATTTTATTGCCATTTGCCATTATTATTGTTCTTGTTGGCGTTTTTAGTTGCTATTTTTTTTTATTTTTATTTTTTTTTTACAAGCTGCCCAAACACGAAACTATAAAAACACTTCCGACATTTTTCATATATTTTTTTTCTCCACTTTTTTTTTGGCTTCTCGTATATTCATTTTATGTTATTTTAGTTTTTTGTTTATATATTTCGTTTCTTCATCAATTATTCATATACTTTATGGCCTTTACCTTAACATGCATGTGCATGTCCATGTTGTATGTGATCATTGTGCAAGAAAGAAACTTAACTTGGCTGCACTGTGGCACATTGATATACTTGATATTAGAAAACTGACCCTATAAATGCCATGTTATGCCACCCATAAGTGTGTTAAAGTTAGTCTGTGCTGCACACAAACTTCATTCATTTAATATAAATTTGTAATGCCTTTATCTCGGCATTTTCATGCCACACAACCAAAGTGTTGGTTATTATCTTAAAGGTTTTATTACAAATAACCCAATTTGTAATAAGCCGGTTAGCCGGGAATTTTGGGGGGGGGGCATATAAATAAATGGAGATAATTTTTTAGCTTCCCTTGGAAGTTTGAAAACCATTCATATATGCAAAACCCATGTAGCGGCCGCTTTATTTTTTTCTTTCTGCTCTATTGGTGAATGTAGGAATCGAGCCTGGTGGCCTCCGGGACTATTATCTTTCCCTATCACTCACTAGTTAAGTTAAGGCTGTAAATATTTAGTAAGTAAATTTAAAATGTTAAATTTGGTGGGACACAGTTCCTTTAAGACATCTCTGTAGCCAATTTTAAATCTCTATTTTGAGAGAGTCATTTCGCAAAGGGCTGTGGCGGAGACGTTTCACCTCTGCAAGATCAGAGAACATCTCAGTTTCTTATAGGCTTAAGGAATACAAATTTTTCAATATTTACACTATTTTTGCAAATAATATCGAGTACGTCAACTCCCACTAAAGGAGGGGGCGGGGTCCAAAAATAGACTATATCATGTTTTTCACAGACGGACGTATGCCTTTGCTAGATCGTCTCAGACTTCATCACTGTTCAAGAATATATATATTTTACGAGGTCCAATTCTCTTTGTAGGATATCAAAACTGTATTTTGTCGGGGTCTCTCTGGCAAGGGCCGTGGGGGAAACATTTCACCTATGCCATAAAACTTCTAAAATAAATGTCGGAATAATTACATGTAAAATTTATTTAATTTTTATTATAGGGTCATTTAGGTGACAAAGGGGAAGGAGGGAATAGGTCAGAGTAGTAGCAGGTTAAGTTTCAGCCTCGTCATTAGAGCTTAAAAATTTTATTTTTAAGGAATGAAGGCTTAAGTAAAACAGTTTGTTTAATTTTTACACTAATTTTGCATATACTAACGCCCACTAATGGGGGCGGGGTCCAAAAAGAATTTGTTTAAAGTTTATGTCTCCAAGTTTAAAGCGTTGGACCTTCTTCAATATAAAAATATATCATTTGCATTTACAAAAAAATACTTTTAAAATTATGTTGTTTTTTAAAGGTTGGTTTAGTTCTTCTTAGGCGAACTTTTCAGGTTGATACAGTTCTCGTATTCTTTTTCACAATAAAATTTGTGTCAATAGGAACTGTTATCACATTCAACTAAGCCACCTAATAAGTGGTGACAAACACAATACACATGAGCACTGATGATGAAAGGGTTGCGTCTTTCGAAAACAACTGTTCTGCTCTGCTATATGAGTTGAATAACAAAAACTGATGTTGACTTGCCTTGTGCCTTGGAATATTTATCATGTCTTTCTGAGATTTAAATTAAAATTTCGAACAATTAGCCTATAGAATCTTAATTCAATTTAATATAACTTTTTTCTCTCTGGCACGATTTCGCCCATCCCCGAACTTAGGCTGTGCTATCCTTCAAGATATATTTATACTAAATTTCAAGAGTCTGACTCTTTTCGTTTGGACTGCATGGCGATTTCCACAGACGGACGGTCATGCTCATAGACGAATATCTCTTTTTCCCAAATGTGAGCATTTGGTTTTGCTTTCCATATAGATTTCACTAGCGCAATGTGATTTATAAATTTTGGACCTTATTGCTCGCACATACGGAATGCGGGTCCAAGTAAAAAATTCTTCGCACTTTGGTTGTTTTTTTTTGTTTCTGCCACTAAACATATTTCTGATTTCACACACTTCTGTGGGGGGAGTTGTATTTAGAATTTCACTCAATTAGTGAAGTAATTAAATGATAATTGCACAATTAGTTAATTAAGTAAATAGTAAATTGAGCTCAATTAAGACTTCGATTCGCATAAATTTCCTAATTGTAAAATTAAAGTGTACACAGGGTATAAAAAATAAACCTAACATTGACTGTTACATTGCTGCCCTGATTGTGTAAATCACGGCTGGTCAGGGAAAGCAAAAATATTTCTATAAAAATTTTTAAGAATTTCTATTTATTTATTTTTTTTTCAACAAATTTTTATATTCGCCAAAATCATTGAAAACGTTTGCTTTAATTAACAAAATGCTTAATATTGGTAAGAAAAATTAAAGTGAATTTTTGAAAATTTTAAATTTTTTTAAAATTTGGAAAATCTGTTTTCCATATAAATTTCACTTTAATGACGCGATTTACGCAGTTTTTCTTTTTTTTATCTGGCTGCCAGTTTTTTTTTTATTAACAAATCCAACACACTGGGGTCCTAGTAGATCCTTTTGTGTTACACGAAAACATCACAAACAACCAAGCTCCTTGGCGGGAATCGAACCCATGACATCTGTACTAGCATGGCTACCAATCAGCCACAGCGGCAGTTGGTAGCTTTATTTTTTATTTCTTCATTATTAAGCTGCCATTACAAAAGAAAGAAATTTTTTTATAGATCCTTAATTAATATTCCACAATATTTGGCAATTCATGTGCAATAGTCATATAAATTTTAAATGATCGTATGATCAAATTGCTGACATTACAAATCTTATGACAAACTATTACATGGCGCCCGTTTACCTGTAGTGAAGGGTACAAACGCCAAAAAGAGCAACAACCAGCCATCCATATATTCATTTAAGAATTTATAAATTTAATAAGCAATAAATATGAGCAACAGTGTGTGTTTGTGTGTGTGTGTGTGTGGCTCAGTGCTGGTAGTTAACGTATTGTAGCATGAGTATGACGAGTTAGAGTTTGTGTTTAGCACGAGAATCTTGTCAGTCATAGGACTCGTTAGTATCAGTTTAACTTCTATGGCTGCTTTTTGTATTTTTTTGGTTTTTTTGTGTTTTATAATCTATAGCTTTAGACCATAAAAGTAATGCATTCAGGCTTAAGCAGCTCACCCACCCTCCAAGCCATTCACTGACCTGGCCAACCATCATGCCTGGTCAAGTAGTCATTTTTATTATATTTTCTTAAGCGCAAAGCCAAAAGGTACTCGTATATTTCACACTGACACGAACGAAACATCAAAATGTTACTCCACCCATTTGTAGTTGCATGTGTAAAAAAAAACGAACGAACGTGTAAAAATATTAGGAAGAGTCCTAATAAATGTAATTGCAAGAGTTTGTAAATATTTTTTTTTTATTTTGTTAACAATTTTGTTCTATCAAACACTTAAGTTATTTAGAAAATTTTTGCACACAAAACAGTTCAAAAGAACTTCATTCAGAGAAAGCAAAACTTCTATTTAAAAAAAAAACTTTTACTAACGACTCATTCATGAGACATCATTTAAATATTCCAACTAAATCATATATATCTTTGTGACATGATTTCCCTCCCTGCAGGCCATTCTCATTGCCACTATTTTTTTATGAAGGACCATACAAGGCCTTTATATTTAATTGTAATATTTCTAACAAATTTTTTTGAACCATTTTTATCTTAAAAAAACTGATCCGCCCTAATAAAATAAAACTCTTTTATCTTCCATTTCACTGCTAGTAAGTGTCCTTAGAGAATACATTAAAAGGAAAGTTAATAAAAAATAACTAAATTTTTATTTTAAAAAAATATACATGTTTTCCTTGCAAAATTTGGCAGCCGATGTAGGCTCCAGACATGAATTAATAAAATGCAATAAACATAATAAATAAAATGCTGTAAGACAAATTTCAGTTTTGAGTTTTTAATTTTATCCCATTTGAAATATGTTTCATCTTTAATATATAAATTATTTCATTCAGTAGTTTTACAATTCAAAATTTTTTAAAGCCCTATAGAACTTGGAATTGTTAAAAAAAGAATTAAAGATTGTAATCGCCCCTATTATAAGTGGCGACGTCGACGTCACATCAACCCGACAGTAAAATATTATCACTTGTCTACAATTAATTAAACTTAACAATTTCTTAGCATTCTTTAGGGCATATAATATCGCTAGAAAAGGTCCACAGTAGTCTGTTGCTGTCGAAAAAGAGTGGACAAGCGAATTTCCATCGGCTTTAATGCATGTAAGCCGATCCCCAAAACGGTGAATATCGTATGATATTGAACTGATATTTTTTCTTTAAATTTGCTTCATTCCGTCAAACAAAACCACAAGGCAGATGTCCTGATGTCCTATAATACAAAATTAAATGGCACAGCTTTTGAGTTGTAGGGATGTGTTTTTTTATATCCTCCAAAAACAAATTGGGGGGTATATTCACTTTGTCATTTCATTTGCAACGCAGCGAAATATCCATCTGAGTCCTCATAAATTATACATATTCTTGATCAGTCATGAAATCTCAGACGATCCAACCATGTCCGTCCGTTAGTCTGTGGAAATCACGATTGAGTCCAAACGAATAGAGCCAGACTCTTCAAATTTGGTATAAAAATATCTCGAAGGATAGCACAGGTCAAGTTCAGAAATGGGCTGAATCGGGCCAGAGGGGAAAAAGTTCCCCTAAGAAGAACTAAACCAACCTCTAAAAAACAACCTCATTTTTAAAGTTTTATTTTCTTCTAATTTTGTTAAGCAAATGATAAATTTTTATGTCAAAGAAGGTCCAACGCGTTAAACTTGAAGCCATAAAAAAAATAAATAAAAATTCTTAAAAATGTTAATAGAAATATTTTTACTTTCCCGGACCAGCCGTGATTTACACAATCAGGGCAGCAATGTAACAGTCAATGTTAGGTTTATTTTTTATACCCGGTGTACACTGTAATTTTACAATTAGGAAATTTATGCGAATTGAAGTCTTAATTGAGCTCAATTTACTATACTTAATTAACTAATTGTACAATTAGCATTTAATTACTTCAATAATTGAGTGCAATTCTAAATACAACTCCCCCCCACACAAGTGTGTGAAATCAGAAATATGTTTAGTGGCAGTAACAACAAAAAAACCAACCAAAGTGTGAGGAATTTTTTACTTGGAACCGCATTCCGTACGTGCGAGCAATAAGCAAAATTTGTAAATCACTTTGCGCTAGTGAAATCTATATGGAAAGCAAAAACAAATGCTCAAATTTGGGAAAAATACATACTCTTCTATGAGCATGTCCGTCCGTCTGTGGAAATCACGATTCAGTCCAAACGAAAAGAGCCAGTCTCTTGAAATTTTGTATAAATATATCGTAAGGGCTAGCATAGGTCAAATTCGGAAATCGGCCAATCGGGCTTCAGGGAAAAAAGTTCCCCTAAGAAGAACTAAACCAACCTCTAAAAAACAATCTTTTTTTTTGTAATTTTGTTAAGCAAATGATATATTTGTATGTGAAAGCAGGTCCAACGCCTTAAACTTGGAGCGATAAAATCAAAAAATAATAACTTTTGGACCCCGCTTCCTTTAGTGGACGTTATTATATGCAAAAATAGTGTAAAAATTTAACAAAATGTTTTACTTAAGCCTACATTCTTTAAAAATAACATTCTAAAGCTTTAATGACGAAACTGAGACGTAACCTGGTACTACTCTGCCCTACCCCCACTTCTCCTTTGCCACCTAAATGAGCCTTTAAAAAAAAAACATTAAATATAAATATATGTGTGTGAAGATATATATGCCGAGTTATATATGTTTGGACGTAAGCAGTTACGAAGTGAAGTTAAATATGTTATGACGTAACGAAATGCCAATCAGTGACATTTTTTTGTATGAAAATCCATATCTATATACAAAATAATTATGGGAGTGTCTTCCATCCCATACATCCTTTTGTATATACTGACAATGCATGCCAACTCCTTATTTGACCACTGGAGTCAAAATCCCTCCAAGATCACACACACTCTCATGGCCTTTAAATTGACCTTTCATGCCCCGAAAATATTTTCGCAAAATGCTCAAAAAATTTATTTTATATGGATTTTCATAAAAAAACTTCACTGTTTGCCATTTCGTTACGTCATTACACATTTAAGTTCACAGCTAAATACGTTGTTTCGTAACTGCTTACGTCAAAACATGTTTAACTCGGCATATTTATCTTCACTCACATAATAAATTTTACATTTAATTATCCCAAATATTTATTTTTATAGTCTTATGGCAAAAGTGAAATGTCTGCCCCACGGCCCTTGCAAGAGAGGCCCCGCCAAAATAAAGTTTTGATACCCTCCAAAGAGAATCGGACCCCATAAAGTATAAATATTCTTGATCACTGATGAAGTCTGAGACGATCTAGCAATGCCCATACGTTCGGCTGTGTCAAACATGAGATAGTCTATTTTTGGACTCCGCCCCCCTTTAGTGGGAGTTGACGTGCGCGTGCAAATAATATGCAAAAATAGTGTAAATATTGAAAATTTTTTAGTCCTTCAGCCTATAAGAAACTGAGATGTTCTCTGATCTTGCAGAGGTGAAACGTCTCCCCCACAGCCCTTCGCGAAATGACTCTGTCAAAAGAGAGATTTAAAATTGGCTACAGAGATGTATGAAAGGAACTCTGTCTCACCAAATTTAACATTTTAAATTTACTTACTAAATATTTGGAGGGTATTTAATGTTGATTTCTTTTCTAGAAAATAATGCTACATATTTTGCACTTTTCAAACAAAAATGGCAATATCTTGGCATTTCGAAATAAAGAATTTATTAAAAATTAATCTACTATCTCTTACGAAAAATTAGTTTTATTTTAAAAATGCCTCCAGTTGTAGTTTCTTAGGAAAACAGTGATAAAATGTTAAATTTTTTTTCAGAAAAGAAATCACCAAAAGATTTTTTTTTTCAAATGAATTTAAAAAGATTTTTTTATTATATTTTTGTGCAAACTTCTCAAAAAAATATTTATATTGTGACTTTCTGCATAAAAATACCTTTTAAATCAAAGATGGTTTATTAAGACCAGTGGACAGTTAAATGTTGAAAAGTGTACCACAAAAAATGTATAGGATTTTGTTTTGCAATTTTTTATTAAAAGTTCAAAATAAATATATATATTGTGCCTAATAAATTATGTTTATTTGAGCAAGAGGTCAATTAGTTGTTATAAAGAACTTTGTTTATTCCGATATTTGGCCACTGCTTTGTGTGGTTTCTGCAGGGATATATAAAATTTGTGTAATTTTATATAAAATGTTTTTTTTTCTAAGAAGGTCGAATAAATTTGAGATATATATTGTGCATAAGTGCATAAAAATGCCTATCGAAATATGCAGTTTTCATCGATATTGGCATGCGGAAAAATTTTAAAACTGTACCACAAAAGCTGTTGGGTTCTTAAAAGTATAAGTGTGTGCTAAATATTGAACTTAAAAACTTTAATTCTATTTCATATATTCATTTCGTACTTTAAAACATTAATTTTAATATAAACAAATATGTAGATCCTTTACAGGATATTGTCCTGCAACTCTCTACAATTTGTGGCCACTTGGGGTTTGAAATTGTTTTCTTGTGAAAGTGTAATTATTTTTAATTCGAAAAGTTTTTCTGCAATTTCGTAATTTGTTTGTTGGACTTTTTGCTATAATTCTATATGTGGAAATATTATTTGCAATCTTATTCATCCTTGAGTTATAATCAAGTGCGTATTGAGTGCAGCTGTTGTGTTTCTTTAAATATGTCGCTGTTAAGTTTCAAAAACTTTGCCATTTACTTTAATCAAAAAAAAATTCTCTTTAACTGCTAATAAACAATTATTTGAATAGAATTATTTGTATTAAATAATATATTTTCCTTGTCATTTTACATCTTTGAATTTTGAACTTTTAATCTTGAAACATTTCAGTGGGAATTAATTAATAAATTAAAATGTAAAATGCTGATTTCAAGACTCATATTTTTAGTTATGCAAAAAAAAAGGAATTGTTTTTTTTTAGAATTTTTTTTAAATAAGTGAATTTGCAAATACAAATGCCGGTGATTGCAACAGCCAAGTTAAACGTCTAACAGGAACCAACACAAAACTTTGCACACGTATAAGTAAAAATAATTGTACCTGCTACTTCAAGCTTAACATATTCCCATATTTTCATACAACAGTGTGTGTATGTGTGTGTGTGTGTGCTTTATATTTATATATACATATTACATATTTATTTTATTGTTACTTAAAGTAATATCAGAACTATAAACACAGCGGAAAAATTGAAATCGAAAATGAATTATAAATAAAGTGTTATATTTTTATGCATACATACAAGCAGCACAGATAGGCATACATGCACACACACACACACACATAAACATATGTGCTAGTATTTACAAGAAGTATTTTTGTTTATGTAAGACATTAAATATGCATTTATTTGCTTTTTTCTGCCAAAGAGCCAGTCAGCTTTTTAGAAACACTCAGAAAATTAAGTTAGCAAACGTTTTGGTGGCCTGCTTCGAAAACAGCATGTTTTTTTTTTTTTTTTTTATCTTGGACCAGCACTCAGGGGATGACCCCCATATATGCAACGCATTGCGCTGGAACTGAAAACGAGGGGACAGACTAGGAAAGATGAGAAGATAGACAGTTTTTCTGTAGCCATTTCAGCCTTTTTTTACTTCGCCGGCTAATTTTTGCTACAGGGCCGACGAAGGTGGGTGCAGTTACTCTGCTTTTTAGTACATGATAGTGTCAGTCCCGGCCAATTATGTTCAGTGACCAGTGACTTCATCATTGAAACAGGCTGGCAATAACTAACACAATCATGCACTAATGCTGATCAGAAGAATTCAACACAATATTTCATGACTCAGTGCGGGCTCGTACTCAGGGCCCTCCGCTTCAGCCAACATGCTTCGAAAACAGCATGTTTTACGTTGCTGTGTCGTATATATCTGGATAATTTTTGCCAAAAGTTATCACTTAACAAATTTGATGCTTCTGAAATACGAAATTAAGCCACTACGGAACCCACCACTACAAGAAGGACTCTGCGGAAATCTGCCGATTACTGGGTGCCTCCTAGAAGCCTTGGCCAAGTGTTTAAGGTCCCGAAGCAGTCAGGCGGGACTGAAAGAAAAGCAAAATATAAAATGTCATACGAAGCAAGGCGAATTCATACCAGGTGGCCTTAGATCAGAAATTGGTGATCAGCTGTTACCAAGGCAAAATTATTGAACTGTCAAAGTGTTCTTCTGGTTTTTTGTTTTTGTGTGCGGCCATTGTTTTTTCCAAAGCATTTCATTTGACAGTTCAATAAATTTTACACAGAGTTGCATAAGTGAGTTCAACTTGTATGAATTCGCCTTGATACGAACTACATATTGATGGTTCAGTAATGGTTCAGTAATGCTTGTGATGTTGACTCTGGAGTTTTCTCCATTTCGAACAGAATACTTGTTCTGACTGTGCCTAATGAAGCCAGTGATCTGTCAGACTGATAAAAAGGGTTTGCGTACAGTATTTTTTCTTTAACCTGGTGGAGTCTCTGTTTTTAAGATGATATACCATTTCCTGTATTTTCGTTAGGCACTGCAACATCGTCCAGCCCCAGCTCAGATAGCCAGGTAACGAACTAGGCAGGCTAGGGTAGGTACAGCTAAGAACGCCTCAAGTATTAAAGGTGAACAAAAAAACACCATATGAAGACTTTTAAAGTTGCCAGGGAGTAGAGGTTTTTCTAAAGTAATAGGCACGGAACAGAATTAACAATTAAAAATGCAATACAAAAATTTAATTTTACCTGAAACTATTGTACTCCTGTCTAAAAATGTCTTATAGTGTCTTCACACTTTTAGTGTCTTCATGCTTTTAATAAATTCTGCTTTTAACGTTAAATCCAACTGTTAAAACCTGGTTTTTGCATACAAAATGATTTTGTTAAAACCGACTTAAAACTACTTTCGAATTGCCTTTAAATAGGTTTTATGAAATGCAACCTTGTTTTTGCCTGTTTTTGGCTGTGCTGTGTGTTGAGTGCTGCCAAGTTGTATGTGGGAAACACCTGGCATTGTTTATGTTAGTAAAAATATATACTGACGCCAGTCGCAAAGCAGCTCTGAGTTAGTCAACATCAACCCTCGTTGGCAATTATTTTTTAAGTGCAGCCAGACCACTGATCGTTTACTCTCTTTCGAGAGTTTTGCGTCTCAATCGCACTAGTTAATTTCAACACCTCAGATAACTGTATAGTTTTACAGTTCTTCTGAGGAATATTCCGTGGTTAATTACGTTGCTACTTCCTATGTGAAGGTATAGGCCGTGTACAGTCAGTCACAGTAAGGGAAGAAAATACGGGTTAATAACATCGCCGGCATATGGTCTGAGTGACCCCGTCGGCATCTATGCACCAAATACTTTGCAAATTTACTTTGTAAAGTATTTCAACAAACAAACAAATATACTGACGCCTGAAATACTTTTTTGTTGTTTTTTATATAAAACAACTTGATTTTCAAGAAGTTCTTCACTTTGTTTAAGTAGTTGCATAATTTTAAAATATTTATTCACAAAATGTAAAATAATTTCTTTTTCAGAATCATTGTAAAACTTTTTCTTTTTTCCTTACAACAAAAACTTCTGTTGTACAGGTTGTCAATTAAGTGTTTGTAAAAATAGAGAACAAGTACAGCAACAAATTCACACATTTCTCTGAGCGATTTAATTTATTTTGAAGAAATTTATTATACAGCCTGTATGTAAAAAAAACACAATTTGCAGTGTAAACGGAAAATCAGCTGTTTATGGTGTTAACTTTCAGTGTGAAAACTAGTGCTTCTAGTGGGCTCAGGGCGTACTAAACCAGGTGGCATCGTTAGAAATGTAAACAATTTTTTGCTCCTATTGAATTTTTGTTTGTTGTGAGTTTAAACTGTCAAAGTACGGCGTAATTATATTTATGTTCCGAGCTGATATATGAATAAAACCTGTTTATTGATAAACGAATATTTTAAATTATTGTTGTGAAAAAAGTGAACTAAAAGAAAATACTAATAATAATAACAATCTAGATAAAAAACTAGTTAAACACGATAAAAGTTGTTTTATGTTTGCTACAGTCGTTTTTTCTGTTATTTTCAAATTTATTTTTTAAAAAGTGTTTCCAAAACATTTGGAACAAATTCGTTTAATATTGCATTTCATAGTGGAATTATATATTTTTTCTTTAATTGGTCAAAATTAATTATAAAATTTTATAAAAATATGCCTTTTAGTGAGCTGTGCAAAAAAAATATGTTCCTGGTAATGGCGACTAATTTTTTCGTGTGCCTAAGTCCTCCATAACAATGGAAAAGTGGAGTAGCTTGTGCCAAAAGCAATTCACAAAGCGTTCGCTTATATGCAGAGATCACTTTTTCAAGGATCAGATCATATCATATATAGACCCATTTCCGATTTCAGCTCACAAGAAAATATTGTGTTTTGATTAAATCTTTTTTTTTTACTTTTTCTTCACTTTTGTAAGTTGGCATGATTCAATAATATTTTATTTCTTAAATTTTAAATGCTTCTTTTTCTTACGCTTTTGACATTTATATCTTAACTCATTGTTTTGACAATCTCAACTTTATTACATAAACAAAAACCCCTATGTTGTTGTATTGTTGTACTTGTAGCCCTTACGCTGCCACCTGGTTTTATTATTTATTATTATCGGTTTTATTTATTATTATTTTATGTATCAATAGGCCGGCAACAGTTAACATAAGCCTGCACTAAAGCAGATTAGAAAAATTTTATAAAATATTCAGGACAGAGAACGAGTTCGTCATTTGGGTTCGTAGTCTATGCGTTAATTCATCCAACATGCGAATTTGTTAATAAAAACGTGTTTAAGCTGGTGCACTTTTTGGCCATAAGATGATCTAAGTAATCGCCCGTTAACCGTGGGTGCTGTTGGCTGAAGTAGTAGAAAACGAGACTATGAAGCGGAGGGTCGTGAGTTCGAGCCCGCGCTGAGTCATGAAATATTGTGTTGAATTCTTCTGAACAGCATCAGTGCGTGGTTGTGTTAGTTGTTGCCATCCTGTTTCAATGATGAAGGCATAGCACTGGCCACAAAACATAATTGGCAGCGACTGACACAATCACGTACTAAAAAAGCAGAGTAACAGCACCCACCTTCGTCGGCCTTGTAGCAAAAATTAGCCGGCGAAGTAAAAATTTTGAAATAGCTACAAAAAAACTGTCTATCTTCTCATCTTTCCTAATCTGTCCGGCGCAATGCGTTGCATATATAGGCGTCATCCCCTGAGTGCTGGTCCAAGATTAAAAAAAAAAAAAAAAAAAAACATGTAGAGCATTTTTTCAGACGATTCAACTCTGTGTCATATCGCTCTCCCTAGTCTGAGACACACACACGGTATTGTTGTCTTTCAGACAACATTCCTCTGTCAAAAGTCCTATTCAAATTAACAAAAAATGTCTCTGTATTTTATGCCAATCCAATGCTATACACCTTAAATAACTGCAGCCTTTATAAATACTACTTTAGATATTTTTTGCGCAACAAAAAAAGTATAGCACTCTGCTGTACATTTCCCATTTTATGTGCTGGCATAAGAATTTCTGACACACATAAATTTGTGAGTGAATTAATAATAAATATAAGAAAAATATAAGTTTGTTACAAAGTAAAATTAAAACTGCATTAGACGCCGGGTAAAGCGAGTTTCGAAACGAAAAAAAAAAAAAAAATAAAACAATTTTCGATATGAATGTAAGCGAAAAGTTGCAGTTGAAAGGGGCAAAAACTTTTTTCTATCAACAATTTTTTTTTATTATTATTTTTTATTTTTATTATTACAAACTAAAATTGCTCATACTCGAACACATTCATGAGCGCATAGTTGTACAAGTATAAAAGTAATAGAAAGTAGAAGGAAATTGCAAAAGTAAAATTGTCTGCGAAATACCCAGCCATTAGAAACAAATAGGCACACACACACACACACACACACACACACACAAACCAACAAACATTCCTACTCCTATAAACATTGTATGTTGGAAAAACAAAATAACAACAAGCCAACCAAGTAATCAATAAATTTTATAGAAAATTGTAGTTGCAAAGAAGAAATGGCAACAACAACAAGAACAACAGCAGCAGTAACAACAACAACAAAACTTAATTAAATAAATTATTATATGAATGGGGTGTGTAAACGTCCACAGCACATTCTCTGAGCATTTCGGTGCACAGCAGCGTGCCACCCAACCATTCATTTATCCATTCATTCATTCATTTATTCATTCATTCATTCCACTAGCAAACCAACCAACCAACCAACCACTCACCCAACCACCCACCCAACCATCTCCTACTCCACCTCTTGCCATTTATATATTTATTCACATAAATATTTCACCTTCCAATGCTGAATTGAATTATAAAGCAGCGGCATTGGAAAACAAAACAGCACGATGAGTAATGAATGCTAGATTACAATTAAAATATATTTTCTACTTACAAATATAAATTTAAGTATAAACTTTCGTTACCACTCGTATCTGTAAACATTTGCACAGAGAAGATATCTGGTGTGTGCGAGTATATTTCAATCCATCCGAACAAGTATCTATAAGTGTGTCTTTTTGTATGTGCATTTGTTGGTTAATACTCATTCTTACACACTGACATATTTTTTTAGTGTCAAATAGAACAGAGCACTAAAAGAATTGATTCAATGCACTTTTTACAAAACCTAGAAACTGTTATATTTTAATAATAAAAAAAAGGCAATGCAAATATTTATAAACACCAGGACACTTATGGCCGGCATATGTCCTTCTGTTCTCATATTAATATCACGTCTAAGCACAGCTGGCATACTATTTATATTTGAAATATCAGACCTGCCTTGCACATACTATATCCTTAAACTTCAAAATTCAATTTTAAATGCAATCAGAAAGTATTTAAAATAGCTAACAACTTGTGAAATTACACCATTAAGCTCCCTAATGAATCTCATTTAAGTCGGTGTAAGGCTATGACTGGCCGCCATATATCCTTTATATTTTATACTTAGTATTACCATGAAGTACACTTAGAATCCCTCCAAAACCCCAGGATATTTATAAAACTAAATAATTAATTTCTGTGTAAAAATTATTGACAATCAGGTGGAATATCATGCTTGCCTTTTATGTATCCTTAAAATTAAAATTTAAGTTTTAGCCAAATATTAAAATTTTGAAAGATTTAAAAATGGCTAACAACTTGTGAAATAATACAGTTAAGTTCCATACTGAATTTCACTGCAGTCGGTGCAAGGATATATTCTGTTGCCATATATCCTTTATATTTTATACTTAGTATTACCATAAAGTACGCTTGTAATGCCTCCAAAACCCCAGGATATTTATAAAACTAAATAATTAATTTCTATGTAAAAATTATTGGCAATCAGGTGGAATATCATGCTTGCCTTTTATGTATCATTAAAATTTAAGTTTTAGCCAAATATTACAATTTTGAAAGATTTAAAAATGGCTAACAACTTGTGAAATAATGCTGTTAAGTTCCATACTGAATTTCACTGCAATCGGTGCAAGAATATATCCTGTCGCCATATATCCTTTATTCTAAACACTTGATTTTCCTTGAATCTCATACCCTATATGCCTACAAAAACCTATAAAATCTTAAAATATTTACTACCAAACTCTGTAAAGATTAAAGGCAACTGGAGTAAAATCATGATTTCCATATACATATTCTTGAAGTTACAACTTAAATTGGTTTTATAAATTATGGTAAAAAAAGCATTCAAATGAATTACAATTTCTAAAATTACGTTGTTAGGATCTGTGCTAAATATTTTTTGAATATCTGCGTGGCGTTGTCTTCTTCCCACATATCCTTTATTTAAAATATTACATTTTAGCTATATTTACATTGGCTGTGCACTACAAACTAATAAGATTTCAAAATAGCATTTTAAAAACTGTATGCAAAATATATTAACTTTCGATGGAACATCATGTTTGACTCCTATATATCCTTAATTTAAAAAAATTTATTTTACGTACATGTCTCAACGGAAAAGCATATGATATAACTAACAACTTGTAAAATTATGATATTAAGCCCTGTGCTAAATTTCATTGCAATAGCTGCAAGGATATTCCTATCCGCCATATATCCTTTATTTCTCTTACCCAATTTTACTTTTAATTGAAGTCGGAATGCTTTCAAAACATACAAAATTTAAGAAATGATGGAAAAAAAGATAATATTAAAAATTGCAAATAAAGGATATATGGCTGTAGGGAATGTCCTTGCACCGACTGCAATGAAATTTAGCACAGAGCTTAACAGCATAATTTTACAAGTTGTAAGCCTCTCTAAGGTACTTTCTGACTGTAGGCTTCGATGCGGCACAATTTTGATTTTAACTTACAGAGAAAGGACATACTCTTCCACCATGCAGGCAGAGTCAATCTTAAAAGTCAAAATTTAATTACAATAATATTTTTGTAGAATTACGATATTAAATCTGTAGGTACTGTTTAAAATCAAAAATATTAATAGAATTACTATAAATTTAATTTAATTAAATGAAAATATTTTTTATAATAAAACTAATATCTGGCAACACTTGTAAACAACAAGCCGTTAAAAAGTAGTTCAAACAATTAGTTCCGATATTTCTTTTCTTTCATAATTTTTAAAAACCGATTAACTTAAGTGTAAACTGAATTCAAGCTTGATGAGTTTTCTTAATATGCCAACGAATATAAGTGACGTTGCAACTTGATGCAGTAAGATTTTCTGGCAACCACCAATTATCAGCTGCCGGCTGACAGCTTAACTAAATTTTTCTTTTTCAGCAAAAACACATGCTCGCCAATAGCAACCGCATTTTTTTACTAAGTATTTTTATCTTTTCCAGAGTCTGCTAAAGCCTTGTGGAATTTACGCATTGCACTTGATTTTATTCCTTCAAATCGCAGCTATTGACAGACATCAAAAAGAATGTCTGCATTTTGTTTTGTTACATTGTAGGCACTTGTCGTGTGCGCTTTACAATTTGTTTATAAGTTTGAGTGTAAGTTTATTTAAATGTAAGTTTTACATACAGACAGGGCTATGCGTGTATGTATGTGTTTTCATATTTATAGTCATACAAGCATGTTAAAAAATGTGACTAAAGACTGTTGGAAGTGTGCCTGAAAATTCAATTATAAGTTTAAGTTAAAATGGAAAAAGAAGAAAAGACGCGTTTGTTTCAAAATAAAATTAAATTAATTAAACCATAAAATAAATGAATGTTCAAAACAATTGTAACTTTAAACAGCAATATAATATAATTATATATAGAAGTCATCCAAATGGGGAAATAATAAATTGAAACAAAACAAAATCCAAGCATTTGGAGGACAGGGTGTTAATAAAAAATAAAAAGAATTTCCCAATTGTATTACAATCCCTTTCAAGTGTGCAGGCTATTCGGTTACATTTTAATGACTTGAATATTAGAAATAAAAAGTTTGTTGTTGCTGTTGTTGTACGCTAATTTCAATATTTAATGCTCCACAAATATGTACGCACCTATTTTCCAACAGTTTTATTTATTTGTTGGTTATTAACCCTGCAGAGCAATAAAAAAAACAAAACTTCATTACAGCAGACTTACTTTTCAGTAGCACAAGGAAATATTTTTAATGCACTTCTGATACAGAATTAAAAAATGTTACTAAAAACTCTTGTTCAAATAAAGTTTAGTCAGAGTCATACATAAACATGAGGTACGCGTGAATATGGGGCGGCAGGCACTACTGTCGCTGCAACGTAAAATAGAAATAAAAATACAAATTTAGTTTTAATTAGATGTATAATATTGAGCCAAGATATTTATTTATATTTCAGTTTTTGTTTGCTTTTTTCATTCCAATTGGGTCATACATGTTTGCGTTATTTTAGTATGGGACATTCCATGTCAAATGACCACATAAAAAATATGTTATTTGTTAAACTGGGATTTTTTCAATATAAATATAAAATATTTCTATTTTAATATAAATATAATATTTTTCATTTTAATGTAAATATAAAATATTTTTATTTCTTCTTTGGCCAACTATTAGCACTATCCCCTTTGCCTTAGCCCTGTCACCTTGCAACAATCCACTCACTGCCGGTCCAAAAAAAAAAAAAATCATATGAAAATCTGAAAATTTAACGAAAATTTTCTACAGCGCCCTGTGGTATAGGAACTTTCTAAACAAGTCCCTGTAAGGGCGTACTTGTCTGTTTGCTAGATAAATAAAGGATATAAAATTTCTTTGTTGATTCTCAAACAAAATAACCTTTTTTCAAATTTTCTGCTATTCAATTATATAAAAATATTTCTATTTTGCATTTCTACATTCAATTACCTTTTCAATCACGAACGTTCCACCAATTTTGGTAGACCACAATGTAGCTAAAAGTGTACCACAAAAAATTGCATGGCTGTAACTGTACACTCTATTATAATTCCATGACTTTTTGCATTTCCCCCCAGAGTAATTTTAAATGGAATATTGCTGCCGTCGACCACCATCTACTAGAAGGCTACTGTATTTTGAGGAAGCTGGGCCTTTTTTGCTTTTGTTTATTTTTATTTTTAGGAGGACCAACACTCAGAAGATGACTCTTACATATGCAGTGCACCACCCGAAATAGAAAGGAGGGGGTAGTATTTAAAAGACAGTGGAAGAAAGATGAGAAAATATATATATATATATATTAAATTGAATTAACATTCATAAGCTAATTGTTCGAAATTTCTTTTTAAATCTCAGAAAGACATGATAAATATTCCAAGGCACAAAGGAAAGTCAACATCAGTTTTATTCAACTTACACACCAGAGCAGAACAGCTGTTTTCGAAAGACGTGTATTGTGTTTGTCACCACTTATTAGGTGGCTTAGTTGAATTTGATAACAGTTCCTATTTACACAAATTTTATTGTGAAAAAGGATACGAGAATTGTATCAACCTGATGTTAACATGTTATTGTTTTAATACCCGTGTTACCGTTTGATTATTTTTCTTCATGTCCCATTTTTCGGATTTTTTTTTTTCGAGAAAATATATATTTTTAACTGTTTTAACCCTTTACTTCGTCGGCTAATTTTTTCAGGGTACAGTACCTGAACTGATCAATCGTCATTAGTATTTAGTGGTTACGCTTTGACAAGTGTGAACGTACCTTATGGAATAAAAAACAAATTGATTTATACTGAGAAAAATTAGCCGAAAAAAAATTTCTTTGTTCAAATATTCATGGCAAAAACAGCTTTCGTACAAGATTCTTAAACATCCGACTAAAAATTTGTTGATTTTGTGTACCATCCTAAAGGTTAAAATATTTTCCAAAGAATGATAAAATTCAATAAGAAATGGTTAAACATTTCAGGTCATTAAAAGTTGCACGCATTTGTTTGATAATATGGTGTTCACACATTCATTTTTAATTGATTAAAATAAAATTAAAAATTTGTCATATTTATGAAAACTTCAAGTTTGAATCTGGGATATTATTTTTTTTTCTTTTTAGTTTTCTCTTTAATACTAAATTTAATATCAATAACTTAACTTCAACATGTCTCGACATATTTCTTTCAGGGAATGACCCCTATATAAGTATATACAATGCATTGCGCCGGAACTGAAAACGAGGGTATAGTATTGAGGGGACAGATTAGGAAAGATGAGAAGATAGACAGTTTTTTTTTTTTTTTGTAGCTCTTTCAGCCTTTTTTTACTTCGCCGGCTAATTTTTGCTACAGGGCCGACGAAGGTGGGTGCTGTTACTCTGCTTTTAGTACAGTCGCTGCCAATTATGTTTTGTGGCCAGTGCTATGCCTTCATCACTGAAATAGGCTTTCAGGGCTCGAACTCAGGACCCTGCGTTTCATAGTCTCGTATTCTACTACTTCGGCCAACAGCACCCACATATTTTGTTTAGGGTTTTTTTAATTTTTCTCGACTAACTTTGTTCAGTTAGTTGCGTTTTGGTCAATAAACACACTTTCTAGCAGTGATGCATTTTAAATTTTATTACATATTATAGTAATTAAGTTTTAATTGAGCAATAAGTTAATTAAAATTTTTTGTGATTAATTGAGCTCAATAATGACATTAATTGCGATAAGCTCATTTAAGCTGTACGTCTGAATACCATATAAATGGAATTTTTGTCACCGAAAAACTGCTGTTAATATTTAGGTGATATAAAAACAAGTAAAAACGCTAAATTCGACCGGGTCGAATCTTAAATACCCTCCAAATATTTAGTAAGTGAATTTAAAATGTTTAACTTGGTGGGACAGAGTTCCTTTATATAATATCGTACGTCAACGCCCATTAAAGGGGGCGGGGTTAAAAAATAGACAATATCATGTTTTCCACAGACGAACGTATGGGCATTGCTAGACCGTCTTAGACTTCACCACTGATCAAGAATATATATACTTTATAAGGTCTAATTCTCTTTGGATGGTATAAAAACTGTATTTTGACGGGGTCGCTCTGGCAAGGACTGTGGGGGAAACATTTCACCTTTGTCATAAAAGTCTAAAAAAATGCTTGGGATAATTGTATACAAAATTAATTTTTTTTTTTTTTTGGTAGGGTCATTTATAGGGCAAAGGGGGGGGGGGGGGGGGAACGGGATAGAGCAGAAACAGGCTGTCAAAAAAACTCTAAAAATAAATGCTTGGGATAATTGTATACAAAATTAATTTTTTTTTTTGGTAGGGCCATTTAGGGGGCAAAGGGGGAGGAGGGGGTAGGGCAGAAATCGGCATTCATAAAACTCTAAAAATAAATGCTTGGAATAATTGTAAACAAAATTTAATTTTTTTTTTGGTAGGGTCATTAAGGGGGAGGAGGGGGTAGGGCAGAAATCGGCGGTCATGAAACTCTAAAAATAAATGCTTGGGATAATTGTATACAATGCTAATACTAAAGTGGACGGGGTACAAAAATAAAAAATTATGTTGTTTTTTCTGGATTGGTTTAGTTCTTCTTAGGGGAACTTTTTTCGCTCTTGCCGGATTTAGCCCATCTCCGAACTTAACCTGCTCTAAGCTTCAAAATATATTTACACCAAATTTCAAGAGTCTAGCTCTTTTCGTTTGGACTGAATCGTGATTTCCACAGACGGACGGACGGACATGCTCAGTTCGTCTTAGATTTCATCACTGATCAAGAATATATATACTTTGTGCGGTCTGAGATGGATATTTCGATGCGTTACAAACGGAATGACAAAGTGAATATACTCTCCATAATCTTTTTTGGAGGGTATAAAAAGTTGCCTGGGAAACAGACATAAAAGTTTTAAAATTTATAAAATTTATTTAATAGGTTTTTTTACCACTGACATGGTTTTAAAATATTCTGGTTTTAAGGTTGAAACCAACTGTTAAACCTGGTTTTACCATACAAAATGATTTTGTTAAAACCAACTTAAAACCACTTTCGAATTGGTTTTAAGTAGGTTTTATGAAATGCAACCCTGTTTTTGGCTGTGCTAAATAGAGTGCTGCCAAGTTATATATTGGAAACAGCTGGTATTGTTTATATTGTAACACAAGCGAATCTTTTCTTTCAGAATCTGCTTAAGTTTTTTTTATATAAAACAACTTTATTTCCAAAAAGTTCTTCACTTTGTCTGAGTAGTTCCATAATTTTAAAATATTCATTCACAAAATGTAAAATAATTTTTTTTTTATTTATTAACTATCAGAAATACTTAGTGGTTCTTACATATGGTACAATTTTGAGTTACTATCATAAGATATTACAAAAAATATATACATATTTTTATGTTAACTTATATTATTAAAATACTATAACATAGGAAAAAGATAGTGGAAAACCCTATATACAAACTCACAAAATGGGGTTTGGAGAAGTTGTATGTACAAGAGCCAATACAGTTTTATATCGGAATATAGAAAGGACTAGCTAATGTCACCTAAACTTCTCAAATGGGCAAAGTGTGACATGCTGCATCTATTATGGAATGACAGAGTCAAATCATTTAATAGTGTTTCAATTGTTTGTTGCCTAGATATTCTTTGCAGTTCAATTGTGGGATATCGTCTTGGTAGATTATAAAGAATTTTTAAATTTTTATTTGGAATTATTTGAAGTTGTCTCTTGTGTGAAATAGTACAATCCTTCCAAATAATGCTACCATAAGTGAGTATAGGTCTGATGCACTGCTTATATAAAAATTTATTCTTAATATTCAATTTAGACTTCCTATTAAGCAGAGGATAAAGGGCTCGACTATATCGTAGTTTTAATTAGGCTTTATGAATTGCAACCCTGTTTTTGCCTGTGCTAAGTTCAGTGCTGCCAAGTTATATATATTGGAAACAGCTGGTATTGTTTATATTATTACACAAGCGCACCCTTTTCTTTCACAATCTGGTTTTTATATAAAACAACTTGATTTCTAAGAGGGTCTTCACTTTGTCTAAGTAGTTCCATAATTTTAAAATATTCATTCACAAAATGTAAAATAATTTCTATTTTAGAACTCATTGTACAACTTTTTATTTTTTCCTTCAAACAAAAACTTCTGTTGTACAGGTTGTCAATTAAGTGTTTGCAAAAATAGAGAACAAGTACAGCAACAAATTCACAATATGAGCGATTTTATATATTTTGAACAAATTTATTATACAGCCTGTATGTTGAAAACACAATTTGCAGCGTGAACACAAAATCAGCTGTTTACGCCAAAACCGGCTTTTAATTTTCAGTGAAAAATCACTATAAAATAACTATTAAGGAAAAGTTAGGTCAAACGAAGTAATTTTGCTGCCTCCAGCCACATTCAAAATTGTCTGATTTTATAAGAAAATATATAATTTCTTTAAAAATTGCTAATTGTTAAGAATTAGCAATAAAATTAAAATATTTAAAAGTTCTTCTATGTTGCCAAAAATAATTTTAAAGCTATAGGGATATAACTGCCTACTTCTCATTGTCGAATGAATTCTTTCTTTTGTAGAAATATACTTAAAACAAAAACAAAATTTTCTAAATTGTTTTTGTTTCAAATGTCTTTATAGGAAAGAAAGAATTATTTCGGCAATGAGAAATAGGCAGTTAAACTCTAAATACGGCCAGTGCTGCCATATTTGTACAAAAAAAAAGTTACGTTTTTGAAGATACTGTTTAGGAATTTCGTTATTTGCATCATTCACAATAACAACATGAAATAATGAATAATTGTAGGAATCTGGCAAAGAAACACTAGTGACCTGAGATATAAAGTGCATACAGATATAAAGATAAGGCTACATAAAAAATAAATAAAAAGTTAATACAAACACCAGCACAAGTCGTTTTTAATGCAAGTGAGTTACTACAGCTCTACATGATGATGCACTTTAATGGTTATAGACGACAGGTCAAAAACATTAAAGCTTCTTTCTGTTTTCGCAGTTTGTCAAAAGGCATTTCGCACATATATATTTCTTTTGTCTAAATACTGGAAACGTAGTAACAACAAACTGAACACTACGGGGTATGAGTGCTTTCTCGTAGGACTGAAAACAGAGTTAAATTAATAATTAATTAACGACACACAAAACCCAAGAGATCCTTATAAATATAAAATAAAACTTGTATTTTAAAAATGACTTTAACAGAGTGTTAGTGTGTGCCTGAAACACACACACACACAGACCCACTGCTAACTTTACTTCGTGCTGATCCTACGAGTAAAATGCAAAAACAAACAAACAAAAAAAGATTTATGCATAGAAAAGCAGGACGATTTTCTAATGGGGAACTGCAGGAGATTGTGCGAAGAAGAAAAAAATATATATAAAATAATAATATATCTTTATTTTTGTTCTATTGCTTGTATGCTTGTTTGTTATATGAAAAGTAAAATAAAAACTGCAACCGTTGCAATATTTATTTATATCATACACTTGCACAACAAAATTGCAGAGCAACAAAAAAAAAGAAAAAAGAGACATAAAACATCTATACAGTGTATTTAATATATTTCAGTACCTTGAATGCGTTGAATGCAGTCCATAATTCTAACAAACGATACAATAAGTTGAACAAAACGAAAAAGTAAAACATGCATGTCTACTTGTTCATATGCATGTAAAACTGTGCGTTTGTGTGTGTGTGCAAGTGTATTTTATAAATATAAAGGACGTTTAGTAAACGTGACATATTTGAAATCCGCACAGGTACCTCCCTTTCACAAACAAATGAATAGATGACTGGTTAGTGCACAGGTTTTTAAATCTAATGGACAAATATATTTGCAGAAGTATACTTAAATACAGGCATGTGTGTGTGTGTGTGTGTGTGTGTGTGTGTAGTGTTCTTATATTTGGACATACACGTAGGAAATTATTCACTCATGAATCTAGAATGTTGCTGCACACACATAAAATTTCATTTACTTTTACACACACACATATACGGACACACAAGTGTCAAGGCGGTATAAGCATGTGTGTGTGTGTGTGTTTGTGTCTTTTTTTTATATACATATATAAAAAGAAATAGTCTACTCCATATTATTTGAAATGCAGAATAACCCTCGAAATAATATTTAATATTTAGAGAGAAATAAATATTAAATGAGTGTGTTACTTAGAACACTGCAAAGGTATGCCAGTTCCATTCATGCACATGCATGCCTACATACTTACGACTACATGTGTATTTCCGTATGCACACACTTACGTAAATATGTTTGCAAACGTGTATGTACGTGTATAGCGCTTATGCTCGTATGTACATCGTACACGCACAGGCAGCTAGATGTAAAGTAAACAACAATCATCAGGGCTACGGGTAACAAACGGTAACAGTCGTAGCCAAAGTTAAATATTCTAAGCAATTGTAACTGCTTGCAGTTGCACACTACACATGTGTTGCCACGAAATTGCAGCAGCAGGCTTTTTTTCACTGCATACTGCGTGCACAGAAATAGAAACAGACACCGCAAACGAAAACCAACAACCAAGAAGACTGACTGATTCGTTTAAATGTTTGTTGCTGCAGCAGGAATGTTACGAGTTTGCATAATTAATTTGCTTGGAGCAAATTCTTCTATTCAATATATCAATAAAATTAAAAAAAAAAAAAAATACAATTATTTTTTATAACCTCTCTGCAATGAAATTCATTTAAAAAAGCAGTATGAAGACACAGATATACGAGTACATCCGTCTTTTATTTGTAGGCAGAAAAATTAAAGTTTTTGCTTTCTAACACTTGTTTCAAATTTTGAATAAGGTTTTGCCCCAAAGCTTCAATTACTTAATAAAAATAATTACTTAAGAAAAAGTACTTCATTAAAAACGGTATTTTCTAGAAAAATTGCCTTTTTAAGCAGTGCCCATAAGGAAAAATGCCGCTTAGAAATTATATATCGAAAAGTTTCCTTATAAGAAGGAACGTTTTAAAAAAATTACTTTTTAAGAAAAGTACCTACATAACAAAAAGTACATATTTAATAAAAAAAAGTACCTATGTATATAACAAAAAGTGCCTATTTAATAAAAAGTAACTCTTTAATAAAAGTACTTATTTAATAAAAGGTACCTATTTAATAAAAAGTACCTATTTAATAAAAAGTACCTATGTAATAAAAAGTACCTATTTAATAAAAATTAACTATTTAATAAAAAGTACCTCTTTAATAAAAGTACCTCTTTAATAAAAAGTACCTATTTAATAAAAAGTACCTATTTAATAAAAAAGTACCTATTTAATAAAAAGTACCTATCTAATAAAAAGTACCTATTTAATAAAAAGTACCTCTTTAATAAAAGTACCT
This sequence comes from Linnaemya tessellans, assembly GCA_951800035.1. Taxonomy (NCBI): domain Eukaryota; kingdom Metazoa; phylum Arthropoda; class Insecta; order Diptera; family Tachinidae; genus Linnaemya; species Linnaemya tessellans. The sequence goes on from OX637535.1 coordinate 10,155,138, forward strand.
CTTTAATAAAAAGTACCTATTTAATAAAAAGTAAATAGGTACTTTAATAAAAAGTACCTATATAATAAAAAGTACTTATTTAATAAAAATTACCTATTTTATAAAAAAGTACCTATTTAATAAAAAGTACCTCTTTAATAAGAAAGTACCTATTTAATAAAAAGTACCTCTTTAATAAGAAAGTACCTATTTAATAAAAAGTACCTATTTAATAAAAATTAACTATTTAATAAAAAAGTACCTATTTAATAAAAATTACCTATTTAATAAAAAGTACCTATTTAATAAAAAGTACCAATATAATAAAAAAAACCCTATGTAATAAAAAGTACCTCTTTAATAAAAGTACCAATTTAATAAAAAAGTACCTATTTAATAAAAAGTACCTATTTAACAATAAGTACTTCTTTAATAAAAGTATCTATTTAATGAAAAGTACCTATTTAATAAAAAGTACCTATTTAATAAAAAGTACCTATTTAATAAAAAATACCTATTTAATAAAAAGTACCTATATAATAAAAGGTACCTATATAATAAAAAGTACCTATTTAATAAAAAGTACCTATTTAATAATAAGTACCTATTCAATAAAAGTACCTATTTAATAAAAAGTACCTATTTAAAAAGAAAAATTTTTTAAATAAATTTCTCTTTAACAGAAATACCCAATTAAAAAATTACTTTGTTATCAGGTACCTTTGCTTTAAATTATCCTTTTTGAAAATGTGTCTTTGTAAAGGCACGTATTATGCAAATCGTACCTTTTTAAAATAAAGCACACACTTCAATAAACAACTTTCCTTGACAAGTAAGTAACATTTAAAAAAAATGTAGCCTTTAACTGCTGGTATCTCTCAAATAAATTTGCTTCTAAAAAAAGTAAAAGCAACAAAAGTACTTTTTAACAAAAGTACTTTTTTAAAAGTGCTTATTTAAAAGTACTTTCTGACAAAAGTACGTTTTTAAAAGTACTATCTGACAAAAATACTTTTTTAAAAGTACTTTCTGACAAAAGTACTTTTTTAAAAGTACTCTCTGATAAAAACACTTTTTAAAAATGACTCATAAAAGAGTACCCTATAAAATAGTACCTTTTAATATATGGTTATAAAGTAGCCTATGAGAGGTACTTTAAAAAAAGTACTTTTTAAAAGCTAGTGATTGAAATTAAGTGCATTTTAAAAAAATTTCTTTTCCAAAGGTACCTTTTGAGACGCACGTTTGAAAAAGTACAGTTTCAGTGGTATTTCTAGAATAGTACCTTCTGAGAGGTACTTTTAAAAAAGATAACCGGTGAGAGGTAGTCTTAAAAAGTACTACTTTAAAGCTACTTTTAATAACGTACTGTTTAAAATATACTTTTAAGAAAGTAGTTTTTTAAAAGTACTTTCAAGAAAGTGATTTGTTAGGCACTTTCAAAAAGTGCCTTGTGAGGGGTACTTTTAAAAAGTACCTTTTGAGGGGAATTTTAAGGAAGTACCATTTGAAGGGTACTTTTAAAAATATTGTGTTTTAAAAGACCATTTGAAGGGTACTTTTAAAAATATTGTGTTTTAAAAGAGGACATTTTGATAGGTACTTTGAAAAAAGTACATTGTGAGGGATACTTTTAAAAAGTACCTTTAAAAAGTACCATTAAGAAACTACTTTTAAAATTGTAATGTTTTAAAGGTACTTTTTAAGAAGTACTTTTAAAAAAATGACTTGTTATAGCACTTTCAAAAAGTGCCTTGTGGGAGGTACTTTTAAAAAGTACATACCTTTAAAAAGTACCAATTGGTAACTACTTCTAAAAATGTAGTGTTTAAAAGACAGTTTTAAAAAAGTGACTTTTATACTTTGATAGGTACTTTAAAAAAAAATACTTAAAAAAAATTACTCGTTAGGCACTTTCAAAAAGTACATTTTGAAAGGCTACTTTAAAAAATATAGTGCTTAAAAAGTGTTTTTAAGAAGGTACATTTTGATAGGTACTTTTAAAAAGTATCTTTTTAGGGGTACTTTTAAAAAGTGCCTTTTGAGAAGATAACTTTAAAAAGTACCATTTGGAAACTACTTCTAAAAATGTAGTGTTTAAAAGGTACTTTAAAAAAGCGCTTTTTGATAATTACTTTGAAAAAAGTGCATTTTGAGGGGTACTTTTGAAAAGTACTTTTTGAGAGGTGCTTTAAAAAGAAAGCTTCTTCTAAAAATTTGGTGTTTCAAAGGTACTTTTGAACAGGTGGCTTTTGATAGGTACTTTCAAAATAGTGCCTTTTGAGAGGTAGTTTTAGAAAGTTCTTTTAGAAGGTACTTTTTTAGGTTTAAATAATTTTTTTTTCAAAAAACGTGTCATATTTAGCCAACAAGCAATTTTTATATTTTGGATGTCCTTACGCACTTCAGCAGATATATGAAAAAATTCCAAAAAATTTTTAAAGGTTTTTATTAAATTGGAATTACTTAAGATGATATATTTTAAATTCGTATGCTGATACAAAAGCTTTAATTGCGCCGATTTGGAATATAGGGAATTTGAAAAAAGAAAACAAAAATTTGAGTCTATGTGGAAGTCAGTTTTGTAAGACCGGTTTCAAGATAGACGAGGAAACACTTCTGTGCAATTTATTTACAAAAAGAAACAAATTCTGGCCATCCTAAGGATTAAAGATTTTGTCTCATTTCTGTATTTTGACGATACGCTGGCTCATTAGTCGTACCAAATCTGTAGAAAAGCTGAAAGACGTTAGTTTGTACAGCGGCAAGTAATTATTTATGTATGATTGTAACGTGGGCTGCTCGGACATCTTGATTCTTGAGTTGGTGCACGATTTAAAAGTAAAAAATAAAATAAAGAGTGTGTCACTTAGCGAACCCTTTTTGCATTCAGCTGGGCGAGAATAAAATAGAAAAATGAATGCCACTTTACTTTAGAAGTATTAACAGGTTTTCTATTTCACTTGTTTTTTTTTTTTGCTTTTAAAAACTATTGCACACCCACACAAACAGATGCTTATAAATATGTACGGACTTATTTATATTAAATGCAGTTTTTCTGTGTATTCAAATGCGAAAGTGTGCGCCGTAATGCGTGTTTTTTTTGCAAATTTCTTTTTGCTGGTCTTGATTACTTTGTCCTATAAAAATATCCTTATTGCAAATTTTCGCTGGTATGCAAAGGTAAATGTGCATGGCCTATGTGTGTGTGTGTGAGTGAGTTTGTGTTTGTATGTACATATGCTGGTGTGTTTATTTGGATATATTAATTCACATACATTTATCGGTGTGTATTTAACCGAAATTCGTATAAAATATTAAAAAGCAAATGAAATTTCTTATTTAAAATGCCATTAACTTGGAATTTATTTATTTATTTTTTTTTTACGTGTGTGTGTGTGTGTGTTGTATTCGTTTACTTGTTAAATGTTGTGAGTCTATTTGGTATGAACAAAGGAGTGGGCCTGAATGTGTGCGTGCGAGCATTTGTGCGAAATTGCTTAGAATCCATTTAAAAGCAACCTGACAAACATTAAATATGCATTCAATTTGATGATAGGAATTGATTTAAAGTAGAAATTTAAAGAACAGAATTTAGGAAAAAAAAATATTTGGAAACTTTTAGTGGCATACAAAAGCTATTTGGGCACGCCAGAACTGCTGCAGATTGGTCTTGTCGAATTTTCAAAAATTACATTATTATTTTGAGTTTCTTTTTCTAATTTTAACAAAAAAAGAAAATAAATAAAAAATAATTCAATTTTAAATCCATTTAAAATTTTATAAGCTAATTGTTCAAAATTTTTTGTTTTAAATTCAGAAAGACACGATAAATATTCCAAGGCTAAAAGGAAAGTCAACATCAGTTTTTAGTTATTGAACTTAAACGAAAGAGCAGAACAGCCGTTTTCGAAAGCCGCTACACTGGCATCATCAGTATTCATGTGTACTTTTGGTCTGTCATCATTTATTAGGTGGCTTAGTTGAATATGATATTAATTTTAAAAAATTTATTAGGAATTGCATACGCGAACTGTATCAACCTTTTTTTTTTTGTATACAATTCTCGTATGCACTTTCCTAATTGTGTGGCATTGCCTAAATTCTTATAGGCATAGTCTAATATAATCTATTTTATTATCCGCAGTTTAAAATAAAATTTTTGTAGTCGTGACTACACTTAGAAATTCTTCTCATATGAAAATTACTGCCAGAGTTGCCATATTTGTAAAGCATCTCACAATTAGGTGAAAAAAATTATCTAAACATGGAAATTAGATTATTGTGCTGCTTGGTGCCCTTCTAAGCAAATCGATTGCACAAGTCGGCAACTAATTATAGTTCTAGTTCTAGTTTCCTTGTACTATAGAACCTTTCAGTTCCATGTACGAGTATTATTTTTGTATGCAAATTTTAATGTAAAACGTTGTATTTAAAATTTGTTGTTAGTATTATTGATTTCTTTTAATGCCAATAATTATCATGCGGAAAAGGAATATTTAAATGCAAAAAATAGTCGCATCAAATTGTTGGAAATATAATTGTGAAACTTATTAACGGACAGAGGTGAAGACAAAGAATACCTCTGAGTTTTAAATAAATTATTAATTCAGCTTACTTGAATGCTAATAGGTGTAGACTTTCCCAAGCTTTATTAATTGCATAATAATTTTAATAATTTTCATTAAATGATGGCATTCATTGCAAATTAGCAAGGCGTTGTGCTGGATGTATTGGAAGGAGTGAATAGTGTTGAAAGATTATGTGATAGATGTATGGGAGTCATATTGTTATTATTTTATGTCGCCGGCGAAATTTTTGTAGGTCAACAAATATGAGAAAGCAGTTAAAAAATATTATATATTGATTTTTTATGTCCCCTACAAGCTCTTTCTCTGACTCGTTCCATTCCCTGTCCTACTAATGATTAATTTTTAAAATTGTATGGGTATGTGTGTACGTGAAAATGTGCTAGAGTCCTAAGAAATTATCGCAGTATACTTTTTTTTAATTCCTAAAAACTTCTGGGATTTTGGGGATTAACACCAAAGTTATTGGGAATTCATATAGGCGTTGTGTATTGGCTAACCCATCATTGTCTTACTCAAATTTAGATTTTTGGCATGCTTGACTGGCGGTTTTAATAAATAAACTGATTTTACTCGTCAAACACGATTTCAAAGAGACATCACGCACTAAAGGTAACGGATAGAAGAAAAATTAAATTATTTTGGTTATTTTATGTGTGTGCAGATAAATTTCAATTTATATTAGCGAAGACGCCAACCAAACGTTGTACCAAACCTACATATTCTGCAGTTAACAGTTAACCTATTCTCTGTTAACCACTTAACATTTGGAGTAAAATTTTATTAAGTTCATTTGGAAGCCAAAATCTAGGAACTGGAGCCGATTCGGCGCAAACTAGTGAATAGAAATTCTGGCCCAAGAAATACTTAATAAATATAGACTTAAGGGATGTACTTAAAATATAAAATATTGGGAAAACATTCATGTGAAAAAAAAAATCCTGAAGAGGTTTTCGGTCATTGTGGTAAAATGGGTATTGGTACACATATGCCTCTATATGCAAATAATGGCTCAGGGAGCGCTTTATATTGTCTTATATCCCTTTATAAGTGTTATATCTGAAATTATTTTGGAATGCGAATAATAAAAAAATAATTTAAAAAATTAGCTTGAGAGGAGGTCATTATAGAAAAAATGGGGAATCTTAGATAATTATAACGCCATATAAAAATTAGTACTTCATACTAAACAGTTTCTATTTTCTAGTATCTCGTAACTATTGCTGGTGTCACTCTATAAAAAAAACACCCTATACTACTGTTATCAATTATCAATTAATTGAGGTAATAAAGGCTCTGTGCCAAACTTCAAAAACTTTGGGCCAAAAATAAATATTTGTTTATATGGGCGGTGGGTAGTGGGCGTGGCCAATTTTGATGAAACTTCATATTTTTCTTAATTGAAGTAATAAAAGGCTCTGTGCCAAATTTCAAAAACTTTGGGTCAAAAATAAATTTTGGGTCCTATGGGCGGTGGGTAGTGGGCGTGGCCAATTTTGATGATAATTTATTTTATTCTTAATTGAGGTAATAAAAGGCTCTGTGCCAAATTTCAAAAACTTTAGGCCAAAAATAAATTTTGGGTTCTATGGGCGGTGGGTAGTGGGCGTGGCTAATTTTGATGAATCTTGATATATTTCTTAATTGAGGTAATAAAAGGCTCTGTGCCAAATTTCAAAAACTTTGGTCCAAAAATAAATTTTGGTTTACATGGGCGGTGGGTAGTGGGCGTGGCCAATTTTGATGAAACTTTATATTTTTCTTAATTGAGCTAACCAAAGGCTCAGAGCAAAATTTCAACATTCTACGAGCACTCCTTATATATTTTGCCAAACATTGTATGAACAAATCCCTCTGTGCGACAGGTTGTTGTCCGTGCTAATTTTCCCTTATAATGGGAATATGTAGTCTATTTCTGTAGTCGTGTAGTCGTTAGCTTGCTATCGTGAATGTGTTTAATGCATTAATCGTTCGTTTATTATAATGGGGAAAAAAATGTTGACATGACAGTGGGACAAACACAATTATTATCTCATTAGCTGCATGACTAACACTTTTAACCAAATCTTCACTTAAGCTTCTTTTACCCCAAAAATATATCAAATTTCAAATTTTTCAATCACATAATCGACTGAAACCAAACTAAGCGAATAATGTTAAAAACCCTAACCTACTGAATAACCTAATGGGTAAACATTAAAAAAAATTATTATTATTATTATGAAACGGTTTGACTACAAAATATACACGCATAAATAAATATGCCATCAATGACAAAAACCTTGCGATATTTATTTAAATATTAATAAAATTTTATATTTTCTTATATAATACGAGTAATAACACAAGCGTTTCTTTTTTATTATTATTAACAACAACAACAAAAAAGCTTTTAAAAATTTAGCAAGAAAACAAATAAAATGTTTATTTAGAGTTTAGTCGTATTAATATTAAATTTTATTTTAATTGAAAATTAGAAACAATAGCGAAAAGCCATAAAGTTTATGGAATAAAAATGAATCGCATCACACGAGGTGTTTTATATATTTTATGCGTGCAAAGAAAAAAAAAACTGTGCCCGTCTTTCATAAAATATTTCTTTGTTTTAAATTACTGGCCATACCAAATAAATAAAAAGGGCTTCCCAGAATATATTTTGAATAACACAATTTATGGCCGCGTATATCCTGCTTTGTTGCCTTCACACGAACCCATAAATTGTTGCTGGAAATTTTAGTTGATATCTATAAATTATTATTAAAATGAATAAATATGTTTTTGTTTTCTTCTTTCTTTATTTAATTTTAATTATTTAAAGCGTATTCTTTATGATTCACCATGACCACCAACAGCCGGTCGTCATCTTCCTGCCTTTCGCTCTTAATCTTCAGTTAAGGTTTCTGTCTTTTGTATCGGCGGCCTGTGTGTTTTAAACGCGTAAACACATATGCGCTCGTGTCAGCATTCATTTAAATTTCCTACAATTTGCTCTTTGTTTTGTTGTTGTTCTTGTTGTTTTGTGTTGTATGAATCTGGCAGATATGTTCTTTTTATTATTGTTATTATTAATTAGTGACATATTAAATATTTGTTTGTTTTTTTTAATTTCTTTATTTGCCAGCCAGCACTGCCGCCCTGCTGGTGGCGAACTTCGGCTCTTTAAACCAATTAAAGTTTGAGCGATACTCATTTGCCAAAGTTTTTATTCGCAAGTTCATGCTTCCATTATATCAAGGGAGCCCTAAGAGTATTAAAGCTTCAGCTTAGTTTTAAAGAGTATTGCCTCCTCGAGACAATCCACTTGGGTCCGTTTATTAGGTCCTCTTGTAATATATAACTTCAGCTAACTGACTTTTAAATGTGATTTTGTATAGTGTAAAACATAATTTTTTAACAATTATTTATTACGAAATAATTGAGTGACGCACGCTACAAAAATGCCAGTAATTAAGCAACAGCATCTAATTCTTAAAACGTAAAAAGAAAATGTGCAAGAGAATTCGAAAATAGTTTAATTGCAGGAAAAAATTTTTTTTTCGTCAGACCTCAACAAAAATCATGAAGGCTCAAAGTTGAAGTGAGATTTCGTTAGTTTTTAAAGAATTTCCCACAATAAAGTATACGAAATTATATTTCTAAAACAAGAATGCCTTTAACAGAATTCCAAAATAATTTATATACGCTGAAAATTTTTTTTAGATTCTTAAGAAAACCGCTAAACTTTTGTGACGCACGTTACATTTTCTATAATGCATTAATCAAAGCAGCTACTGCTACCTTCTTATTACTAACTATCATATGTTTTTCAAATAGTGTCCAACGTTTCCATTTGGGGTGTTTTCCGCCCTAAATTAATTTAAATAAAGATACAAACTTCAGTTTTTTGAGCAGAACACACCTTTTGTTTAAAGCCGCCATAATTACAGGGGAACATAGAAAAAATAAAATAAAAATTTGCTTAATTCCAAGTGTCTTAATTATCACAATAAATCTTTCTTTGCAACATTTATGAAATTATGTAGCTGGTATAATATTCCATTAAATAAAATAACTATTATCACAACCCGGCTCGAAGGACCACACTTATAAACCAACGTAGTCCTTGTATTGCTAAGAAAAGTTATCTGAGAAAGCACAAGGTTCATTCACAATCAAATCCACAAAAAGGATATCATATATTATGGTTTGAGTATTTGCTGTTCTAATGTTTCATATCAAATTTTTATGTAATTTTTATAAAAAATTATATGTTGACAACAAAGAAAATAATAATAATAATAATAATAGAAAAGAAAATTTAAAAAAAAATGGCAAATTTAATTCGAAAACTAGTCAATCTGCTCATTGGAATTTATTGACTCGTATTTGTACTGAAGGCACATTCTACCTGGACCGTCTTTTATTACATATTTGATTGTTATGTAAATAAATTATTGTTGTGTTCTTTTCTAAATGCGAAATTTTCTGCAATTTTTACTGAAAAGTGTGCAAACAATGTCATTCGGAAATAATAAATTGATTAGAAATTAATTTTTGTCTTAAAACCACGTTTAAATGCACATTTTTAGAAAAATGCTAAATTTTTTGCACTTTTTAATAAAAAGTGTGAAAACAATGTCATTCGGAAATAATAAATTGATTAGAAATTAATTTTTGTTTTGAAACCACGTTTAAATGCACATTTTTAGAAAAATGCTAAATTTTTTGCACTTTTTAATAAACAGTGTGCAAACAATGTCATTCGGAAATAATAAATTTATTAGAAATTAATATTTGTTTTGTAGCCACGTTTAAAGGCAAATTTTTAGAAAAGAACAGAAAAAAATGTTACACCTTTTCAGAAAAAAAAAAAATATTATGGCCACTTGCAGAGCAACTCTATCATCAGTAAGTCTCCCAGAAAATATGACTTATAATTTTAATATTAAAAAAAGAACATAAATGCAGAGGACTGGTACCACTTGCACCAGTCCAGGGCGGTATTACATTCTCAACACAAATTACTGCAGTTTTTCTCTTTGCAGCTGTATTTCGCAGTATCATTTCGAAATTATTTTATTTAAAATTCGACTCTGGCCGATCTTAGCAGTCGTACACACACATGCGTACGTCTTGTTTTTTTATTTATCATTGATCTTTTTTGTTGTTGTTGCTGTTGTACATTTTTATTTAATTTAATCACTCTAAGCTTTATTTATTAATTAATTTATGCAGACACGTTTCAATTTTATTATATCAATTTCAGCATTTAAAAATATACTTCAGCAGCAAAACAAACAAACAAAAATAATGATGTTATTTCTTAAATATACAATAAATATTTTTTATTAATTTATTTTGTTGTTGCTGTTGTTGTTTTGTTTTGTACCCAATATACTTTGTATTGAAATTAACAACAAATTAGCAATCATAAATAAAATATTTTAAGGTAATTTTAGACTTGTGAGTGTGTGTGTGCGTGTGTGAAAAACCCGGTTAAAATTAAACTGATAACAGCTACCACAGTTAAGCTCATGAGTGCGGGGATTTGAACATGAAATAAGTCATATTGCTTGGCTCTCCTCTAGCGCAGGGGAATCATGAACAGCCCATAAAAATGTGTGCTGTGTTGTGCCAAATACCAAATTAAATTGTTCAAAGTGTATTTGCTTTGATTTACGCAAGCGCACGGTAACATTTTTTCATCCAGCCACTTTGTTCATTTTATTTTTAATATTTAAATAAATTAATTATTAATGCAAACAATAAATTCACAAAGTTATAAAAAACAAAATTTAACCATAAAAATTTAAAAAATATATAAAAAAAAATTATAATAACACACAAAAATTAAATCAAGTATTCAAGCAAACGTAAATAACATGAAAAATTAATAATAAAAAATCAGAACGCACGTGTAACGATTTTTTTCTTTATAGCCATTGTTGTTGTTGTTGTTATTGTTGTTGCTAAAATTTTTACACCAGCGAAAAAGCGAATTAAACAACAATCGTATTATGTGTTTATGTGTGTGTGTGTGTGTTAACACGAAAAATACTCGCACATATTAACTGATACCCAATACAACGGCCCAAATATATTTCTTTAATTTAAGGCGTAAAATTAATTACGCTATTTGACGTAATTTTAGTCAAAAGCGAACCAAATTTCTTTAAATAGTATAAAATTAATAAAACAACTCTTCCTCTTAGTAACAAGTTATTTAACTGTTTTACGGTTTAGAACGAAGTTTGGTAAACACTTTAGGAAATATCAGGTGAGACAAGATAAAAAACTTCCGCTGAGAAGAATTATAATTTCCCCCACACTCTTGTGTCTTTGATGGCTGGTGCAAGTCTTCACTGTCTGTCATATTTCACATGTGGTGACTCCACAATCAATTCTTTTAGTATTTTAAAATTGAAAGCAACAAAATTTATTTGTGTACCTGGGCACACTTTTTTATATGTATTAATTTATGGTGTGTTCTTTTCTGCAAAACATATTTTGTTTTTATTATTATTATTATTGTTTTTTATTCTCAACTTAAATAAATCACTGCAAATATTTTCCCCTCGTAATTTTTTATTTTTGAAAACAAAATCCCAGACAAGTGAAATATTGTGGTAGCCATAGTGTAGCACATGTTGCATTTTTGCACTTTTTTAACTTCCCGAATATTGAAAATTGAAAATTTTAAAAAAATTGGTCAGTTACTGGTTTCACCACGTTTTGAAAAAAAGTGCGCTTTCGCCAGATCTCGACGTTTTGAGTTCTTAAGAAGCTTTCCTGACTACTCCTGAGAAGCCGTCCTATGTCAGTCATGAATGTATAATTTAATTATTAGACTAATAAATTTTATTCAGGCTCAAGTACACGATTCAGACACGAATGAACAAATTATTTTTATACCCTCCAAAAAAGAATATTCACTTTGTCAGTCCATTTGTAACGCAGTGAAATATCCATCGGAGACCCCATAAAGTACTCGTATATATATTCTTGATCAGTGATGAAATCTAAGACGATCTGAGCAAGTCCGTCCGTCCGTCCGTCTGTGGAATTCACGATTTAGTCCAAACGAAAAGAGCCTGACTCTTGAAATATATATATCTAGAAGGATAGCACACTTTAGGTTCAGAAATGGGCTAAAACGGGCAAGAGAGGAAAAAGTTCCACTAAGAAGAACTAAACCAACCTCTAAAAAAACAACATACTTTTTAAAGTTTTTTTTGTAATTTTGTTAAGCAAATGATATATTTTTATGTCAAAAAAGGTCCAACGCGTCAAACTTGGAGCCATGAAATTAAAAAAAAAATAATTTTGGACCCCGTCCCCTTTAGTGGGCGTTATTATATGCAAAAATGGTGTAAAAATTTAACAAATTGTTTTACTTAAGCCTCCATTCCTTGAAAATAAAATTTTTAAGCTTTAATAACGAAGCTGAGACGTAACCTGGTACTCATCTGCCCTACCCCCTCCTCCCCCTTTGCATCCTGAATGATCCTATAAAAAAAATCCCAAACATTGATTTTTAGTGTTTTATGGCGAAGGTAAAATATCTCCCCCACAGCCCTTGCCAGAGTGACCCCGCCAAAATACAGTTTTAATATCCGCCAAAGAGAATTGGACCCCGTAAAGTAAATATATTCTTGATCAGTGATGAAGTCTAAGACGGTCTAGCAATGCCCATACGTTCGTCTGTGGAAAACATGATGTTGTCTATTTTTGAACCCCGCCCCCTTTAGTGGGCGTTGAGATAGGATATTATATGCAAAAATAGTGCAAATATTGGACAATTTGTATTCCTTAAGCCTATAAGAAACTGAGATGTTCTCTGATCTTGCAGAGGTGAAACGTCATGACAGCTGTCAAACATGTTTATTACGATTATTAAAAACGGAGAGCTTTAGCAAAAAGTTCATGCTTATCGCATGAAATAAAGCGTTTTCGATTTGAAGTCACAAAATTGGTATGCTGGCGGTCGCAATCGCTCAAAATCGTTCAAAAGAAATTGGCGTTTTTCAAGTCGCATGTGATTCGAAAATCGTGCGATTCACAGCACATACATGATTACCAAATTTTAAAAAGTCATCTTTTTCGCTGAAGCGCATTTCCATCTTAATGGCTTCATGACTACACAAAATTTTGCATTTGGGACTGAGAAAATCCTCATGTCAATCTAGGAATAAAAAATGCACCCACAACGTGTCCTTCTGTGATGCGTATTTTGGTCAGGCGGCCTGATTGGTTCTTACTTTTTTTAATCCCCCTTATTCTATAAGCATTTGTCAACGTCACGTCAAGACAACATATCAAAACTAAGACATTCGCATTGTGGGTGCTGTTGGCTGAAGTATTAGAACACGAGACTATGAAGCGGGGGTCCTGAGTTCGATCCTGCGCTGAGTCATGAAATATTGTATTGAATTCTTCTGATCAGCATTAGTGCGTGGTTGTGTTAGTTGTTGCCAGCCTGTTTCAATGATGGAGGCATATCACTGGCCACGGAACATAATTGGCACCGACTAACACTATCATGTACTAAAAGCAGAGTAACAGCACCCGCCTTCGTCGGCCATGTAGCAAAAATTAGACGGCGAAAATTTTGAAATAGCTACAAAAAAACTGTCTATCGTCTCATCTTTCCTAATCTGTCCCCTCAATACTATCCCCTCGTTTTCAGTTCCGTCGCAATGCATTGCATATATAGGGGTCATACCCTGAGTGCTGGTCCAAGATTAAAAAAATCTGAAATTCTACTGTAAGTGGCCTTTGGGCCCCTTGTGAAAAACTGTTTAATTTGAAGGGAGAAGAAGATGGTGTAATCGTCCAAAATTTTTGTTCTCCTAAAACGTCGAAAAATTCATAGGGGACGCAGTTGCGTTTGTTCGACTTGATTAAAATGGCGTGCTAGTCCTACTCCTAAAAAAAAAAGACATTCGCATACTTTTTTTCCTCGGAATTTAACCACCTTTAACAGCCTCTTGTTATTTTCTAGGCCTTAGAGAATAGTCAGAGACTGTCAGCACTAAACAATTGTTGCGATCCCAACCAGAATATAACAGCCCTGTTATTGATATTGTCTTGACTTGACGTTGACAAATGCTAACAGAATAAGGGAAATTATGAGGCCGTAATTGCAGTGACTGTGAACAGCATTCGATACAGGAACTGAATTCTTGAGGGGGGTCAACTGGACAGCATGGAGCTGGATGACGGTGCTACCTAGCGCACCGTGCCTGAAATAATCTATTTGTTGCAGCAACGATTTCCACAACAAATTATATTAAAAATTTCGAATGTCAACTGGTCATCAAGATCGTGTTTTCCTGGGGGGTTTTGTGAAATCTCCATCTTATGCCAATAAACCGGAAACAAATCAGATCGGTGAGGTCAACCACATCTGTGTCTATGGAAAATTTGTGCAAAATTTTATAAAAAGAGTACCGACATGCCCACACAGCCGTGGAGTACATTTGACAGGCCATTTTACCCCAATTTATTTAAGCGGAACAGGTCTTCTTTACAATGCAACAAAACATTACATTTATTTAAAAAAAAATACTGCTTTTTATTTTAAAAAGAAAAAGTGTATTCGCACTGATGAAACACCCTGCATTTGTAACTTCTTAATCAATAGTCGCGTCTCCTCTAAACCCATTTATTGCTTAACCTCAAAACATTCAACGGCAACGTTGTGAAATACTTAATGAAACTAAAATTATATTCGTAACGAACGAAAAAATAATAATTATTTGTACTTTTTGTATTCGTATTTCTTGCAGCACACACAAATATCGTAAAATTAATTAATTTTCTATATTAAATATAACAATTATTTATTTATTAAGTTTCAAATTGTTTTATTACTTCTTATTTCCTGCCACAAAAGCAACAAAAAAAATATTATAAAAAAAAAAATATTTTAATTACAAATCAACGCCTTCAGTTTCACAACGTACTCACACGTACACACACGTTCAAAATAAAAATAAAACATGAAAAAAAAGTACAGAAAATGCATTAAAAAATCATATTTTGTTCGTCGTACCTTTCCATTTGAATTTTGAACTTAAAAAATCAAAAAGAAAACACGCACTGTCATCATGACTTTAAAGAAATCTAATGAAAACTTATAATTACAATTGTAACAGAGCGACCGACCGACAAACAGACAGGCAGACAGACATTCGTACACACACACACACATACACACTTTTAATAACAATCATATAAATAATGAGTAAAAAAATATATTAATTAAATGTATTGTACTCGTACGTATTGTATTTGATGGAAAATATATTTATAAAAAAAAAAAAAAATAATAATTAATAACACATTTGTGAGAACGTACGCGCGCGTGTGTGTGTGTGTGTGTGTGTGTAAGTAGGTTGTTAAATTCAAAGAAACATTCGTATAAAAATAAATGTACAAACAAACAAACAAACAAATAATAACATTTGCTCCGAATAATTTTTATTATTTTAATGCATGGCAATGTGTATAATTAAAAATAAAATAAAAATTACTTTTATATGTTGATATTTATGTGTGTACGCACACACACACGCACAAGCACATGGCTGTTCATATGCTTGTAAACATTAGCGGTATTCCGAGTCACGTTCATTTATGTTTCATATACAAGAAATGAATGCATTTAAATGAGCACTTGGTGTTGGACTCCCACGGCTCCAGCCTCAGCTGCTGCAAAGAAAACGCTGAAATTCCAATTCCATAGAAAACACGGCAAAAACTACTAGAAAACTAGCAGGACACGCAACCATTGAGCAAAAGGACACTGAGTCCTTTTGAGTCTGGCTAATATCCGTAAGGTATTAAATTCAGCAAGACAAGGACCCAGGGAACATGAACATCTATTTCATTATTCAATTGGCAAAGCAGCTTAGAATAGCATTGTTTTGGGATGTAGCTACACTGCCATCATCAGTACTCATTTGCATGTTTACTTAATTGACTGTGATAATAGTTTTTAGTAAAGAAATTTTAATGAAGAAATAGTGAATATGCAAGAACTGAAGCTAAACAATAACATTGAGTTTTTCTAGGATCGGTATTCGGGGGATGGCGCCTACTATTGCCATTGCAATACGACGGTTCTATAAAAGGGGGAACTAGTGTTGAAAGGACATATGCAGCACGATGAGAAGAGGCAGCCAAGATTTTCTTTATTTCGCTGGTGAATTTTTGCTACAGCACCGACGAAAGAGGATGCTGTAATGCCCTCTTTAGTGCCCAAGAGTGTCACAAGCACTGCCAGTAATGTCTAGTGACCAGTGCCATGGCTGAGGATGTACATATTTCATATGACATTTTACATGAGCTATATTCCGTTCTGCTGGTTTGATGATTATTGAAAATATTCTTAATATTCCAATCTTAATATAAAAAAATAACAAATAGAATTTGAACAAATTCATTTATTAATAAAATAATAAAAAATAATTTGCAGTCATGCAGATTCGAACCTAAGCCCGTTGGAAAAATTAACATTTTATTTACACAATTTTTACATGTAATATGTTACTTTAACGCCCTCTAAAAGGGGACGGGGTACAAAAACTTATTTTTTTTCTGATTTTCGGCTTTTAAGTTCAATGCTTTTGGACGTTCTTTGGCATAAAAATATATCCGTTGCTTAACAAAATTATTAAAAAAAAATTTTAAAATTATGTGGTTTTTTAGAGTTTGGCTTAGTTCTTTTTAGGGGAACTTGTCGTTTAGACTGACTAGTGATTTCCACAGACGGACGGAGGGACGGAATGACAAAGTGAATGTACCTTCAATTCTTTTCTGGAGGGTATAAAAACACTCCTGATAAAATTTATTTAAATTTTTAAAGTGCTCTATAAATAACGTCAATTTTATAGGCATTAAAATTGCAAATTTGTTAGAAAAAAAATTTAACAAAAAATAAACACTAAATAACAATTATTTTCATAAAATTACATGTTTTTTTTTTTGTAGAAAAGAAATCAGCTCTTCAGCTCAGCAGCGACACACATGGCATTTGAATATTTTAAATGTGTCCCTTATTTCCCCTGAATTATTATTTTTTTTTTACTGCAGTTTTGTTGTTATTTGATTTGTATTTCATTATACTTCAAACACAGATATTACACTTTACCACATACAAAATTATATACAAGCACACACACACACGCGCATACATCATATGTATGCACGAGTATGCACGTTGTGCTGTACATATTTTATTATTAATTTCTCAATACTCGTAATATTTTCATATAAACTTTATTTATGACTAATTAAGTCTTAATTACTACAAATGAAGGCGTTCATACGAAAGTTTACTTTGTTCTTTTTTTTTATTTTAATTTCAACTTTTTTTTATTTTAATGGAAAATAATTTTAAACTAAAATTGAAAACAGAAGGGAATGTAATTCCAATAATAATAATAATAATAATGCCACAACACCAACACATGCCTACAAATCGGTGTGCAGTCGCACATTTCCACTTTTTCTCTAGAAAATATAGTAGAAAATTATGTACGTGTAGATGCATAATTATATGAATAAGAGAAACAAAGAAGAGTTCTTTTAAATTTTCAAGATGTTTTTCTAAATAGCAAATTAAAAAATATATAAAATCATTTACATGTATTTTTCTGGGCAATATAAATAATTAACACCACAACTGTAGACACAATAAAGAATTCAAAAGAAATTTTGTTTAAAACTCTGGCCAAAGCGAATGAATGTCCATTCATAGAAGTACGAGTAAAATACACATCCGAATACCTCGAATGTGCACAAACGCTGCTACATCAAAGCAAATTAATAATTTATCTGTGCAGACGAATGAACGAACGAACGAACGAGGGAAGAAGCAAACGAACGATTGTACCACCATGAAATAAATGTCTGCATTTTTATTACAGAATATTTCCAACCCAAACTCGATCACAGATAATGCAACTTTTACAGAACCATACAACAGTCAGTCATCCAGTCAGTCATCCAGTCAGTCAGGCAGGCCGTCAGTCAGTATCTTAAGCAAAATAATGATCATAATTTCTTATTTTTATTGTTTTTCAGTTTGTTATTCCTTAAAGATAAATCAAACAGAAAAATTAAAAACCAAATATTTTTTTAACTTGCAAGTATGCACAGGCATACGAGGAGTGGCACAAAAATATCAGGCAGGCAAAAAAATAGAAAACAAAAATTCCTGCACTACCCATTTTCGGTAGTAATTTCTAAGATAAAATTCACAAAAAAACAAACTTTTTCCTGATCAAAAAAGTGCGTTTTCCCCTTTTTTGTTTAGTAAAAACATATTTTTAAATTGCACCGCCCCAGATGAGGTAACTTCTAATCGCGCAAACTGTAATTGCTTTAAATTATTTTTATTAAATAAATAATGGTAGTTCTTATTACAAACGATCCATTTTATGAAAAATATGCAATTCATTAAAAATTCTTTTAAAAATAAAATACTTCTCAATAAGAAAAAAAGTACTTTTTAATAAAACGGTACTTTTTTTATTAAAATAAAAAAATAACAGCTTTTTATTAAAAAATAAATAACAGCTTTTTATTAAAAAAGTACTTCTTATTAAAATTAACACTTTGTATTAAAAAGGGAACCTTCTGTTAAAAAAAGTACTTTTTATTCAAAAGATTTTTGATTAAATAGGCACTTTTTATTACAATGTTACTTTTTATTAAAATAGTACTTTATAGTAAAAAGTTTCTTATGGGAAAAGGGTACTTTTTACTTCAACAGTACTTTTTATTAACAGTTTAGTTTTATTAAGAAGTTACTTTTCTTTAAAAATTTATTTTTTATTAAAAATGTACTTTCCATCAAAAATATACTTCTTATTAAAAAGTTGCTTATGTGAAAAATGTACTTATCTTTTTACAAAATGTACTTTTTATTAAAAAGGAATTTTTGATTAAAGAAATATTTATTTTATAAATGTAGGTTTTATTAAAATGTTAGTTTTTATTAAAATTTACTTTTTTTAAAATGGTACTTAATATTAAATAGTTACTTTTCATTAAAAAGGTACTTTTATTATAAAGGTACTTCTTATTACAAAGGTACATTTTATTAAAAAAGTCCTTTTATTAAAAATTTATTTTTTACTAAAATGGTACTTTTTATTAAAAAGGTACTTTTTATTAAAATGGTACTTTTTATTAAAAAGGTAATTTTATTAAAAACTTACTTTCTTTATTAAAGAAGTACTTTATTAAAAATTTACTTTTTGTTAAAAAGCAACTTTTTATTAAAAATGCACTTTTTTATCAAAAAGGTACTTGTTATTAAGAGGGACTTCTATTAAAAATTTACTTTTTTATTAAGAAGATTCTCTTTTATTAAAAAGGTACTTTTTTGTAAAGAGGTACTTTATTAAAAATTTACTTTCTATTAAAAAGTTACTTTTTATTTTAAAAATTTACTTTTTTATCAAAAAGGTAATTTTTATTAAAGGGGAACTTTTATTAAAACGTTACTTTTTTAAATAAAAAAGTTCTCTTTTATTAAAAAGCTACATTTTATTAAAGAGTTACTTTTATTAGAAATTTACTTTTTATTAAAATGGTACTTTTTATTAAAAAGTTACTTTTTATTACAAATTCACTTTTTTATCAAAAAGGTACTTTTTATTAAGAGGGACTTTTATTAAAAACTTACTTTTCTGTTAAAAAGGTACTTCTTATTAAAAAGGTACTTTTTATTAAAAAGGTAATTTTTATTAAAAAGTTACTTTTTATTAAAAATTCAAAAAGGTACTTTTTATTAAGAGGGACTTATATTAAAAACTTACTTTTTTATTAAGGACGTTCTCTTTTATTAAAAAGGTACGTCTTATTAAAGAGGTACTTTTATTAAAAATGTACTTTTTATTAAAAATTTACCTTTTTATCAAAAAGGTACTTTTTATTAAGAGGGACTTTTATTAAAAATTTTCTTTTTTATTAAGAAGGTACTTTTTATAAAAAATTTACATTTTATAAAAAAATATAATTAATTTACTTCAGAAATTCTTGTTTCCTGTTCAAACAAAAATGAATACTAAAATGTTGTTAGTTTACTCATGCGATCGAAAGATAAATATTTTATGTTAATTTTAAAATTAAATATTTATTTTAAGAAATCCTCTTCTTGCACATCTAGTCTAAAATAAATCTGTAGAACACAGCGAAGACCCTCGTATACGCATGGGGCGGTGCATGTGTATGCGTTATAATATTTTTATTTATTTATATATTATTGTTTTTCTTTTCGATTTGTATATTTCTTGATTTTCTTATAATAAACTATTAAATATTGATGAATGCACATTGTACGCACACACAAACACACATGCTACTATATTGATGAACATGATTGTAAATGTATTTGTAGCTGGATGAATGCATTTGTATCATCAAGCCTTAAGCCAAAGTCAATAAGACAGACACAACTGCATCATGCAGTTCTTGTGTCTTGCCATATTAAACTAATAAATAAATACTCACACACACACGCACATCTCCCAGCACATTCAAAATTCTTTAACACGTTTTAATGCATTCAAGCAGATGTGTTAAAATTCGTAGAGCAATAAAAAAAACAATATGCATGGAAAATGTAAACAAATAAATAGTGAAATAAACAAAAACCGAAAATTCCCTGAGAGACGAATTGTAGGCACCCTACCAGAGGCAAGTAAACGCTTTGTATTGATCGGCCGTCTTTTGTATATCATCAAACGAATTATACGGCTGCTATGAAGAGAAGGGTGCCGACATCTCATACTTTCGGAAGTTTTCGAAATGTGAAAGAGTTGCTGCGTCTAAAGTACAGCCAGCAAACTTCAAAGAGAACTCTGAATAAACAAATAATTTTATTGTGTTTAAATAAACAATATAAAATTTATTTATTTTATGATTTCTTTTCGCTCTTTGTGCACGCACATGCATGCAATCGAATATATTTATGTGTGTGTGTTATTAATATTTATATCGCTGCAAGTAGCGACATTCTTCAGCAAACTATTTGTTCTCGTTTGAATTTTCCACAGAAACGTTAATTGTATTTTGAACTAAAATGCTTTCAAATGGCGGACTGTGTTTAATTCATTAATACAGAGATAATAGATTCTAAGAAAGCCATACAAAAACTTTTCCTTCAAAATATTTATATTTAACGCTCATAGAGCGAGCAAAAATGTGATGTGGATGGCAACAGAAAATCTTTCAACGAACTTAGATGCATTGAACGTGCCTGAAGTAGTCGGTATGTAGTCTAGGAAGTCGAAGGTTGTGATGCACACTATTGTGTACTAAAGAACACTATCCCATTCCTTCCATAGTACGGACACAATGCATCCGTTGGAATGATCTCTGAATATCGGTCCTAGTAAAGAAAAAAAAACAGGGAAATTCTTCTCATTCACTCAACACTTTTCTTGGAGTTCCATAATTTACAAATTTCCAAAATTGATTAAACAAAATGTTTGGAATGAAGTTTCTTATCGCAAAATCAAGATCACAGCCTCAAGGCGATTTGCATGCGATACATTTCTTGCTGGCAGTTCTAAATGTTTTCCTTGGGCTTTCTGAATTGTTTTTGTTTTTGGTTTTTTTTTTTGAAATAGCAGTAACATTCCAGGGGTTAACCGCTACGTATTCTGTACATTGCTCGTTAACTTCGCCCTAAGAAAAATGAAAATTTTCAAAAGAGTGGGAAATTACTGGTTTTATCCCGTTTTGATAAAATCGAGTTTTCATCAGATTTCGGCATTTTGAGTTTCTGAATGCATTCCTGACTACTCCTGACTACTGTCTGTATGGATGTGTGTGTGTGTGTATGTATGTAGTGTGTATGTATGTGTGTGTACTAGTATGTATGTATGTGTGCGTGTAAGTATGAGAACCTCTTATAACTTTTGAACGGCTGAACCGAATTCGAACAAACTAGTGGCATTTCCTTCAAACTTCGATTTCCTCTGAATCGGAACCGGTTCAGACCAGTAGATTTCGTGGAAAATGAAAAAAAACTGAACAAAATTTTTTCCCAAAAGTGGATTTTTATAATGACCACCAAAACCAAGTCGAGCGCTACCCACCGGGACAAAATCGCTTCACTCATTCGTGAGATATTGTGAACGAAAATGTTTTAAAAAGGAAATTTTTCAAAACACTCCGAAATCGCATATGTCATCAATTAGTGTTCTCGATTGTTTTATATGTATCGAACAACTACATCAGACACCTCTTGCCGCGTAGGAATCGGCTAATCCGTTCGAGAGTTATAACAGTTTTAAAATTAAAATAATACAATTTTTAGCGGTTGAAATTGGCGGAAAGTTGCAGGGATGGCCAACCGTTTTTCATATTTTTTTTTAGTTTCTTTTAAATTAATTAGATTGTTTAACTTTTATTTTTATTAATTTTTTTTTGTTAATTTTTTAATTTAAAAAAATATATATTTTTTTAATTTTTAATAAAATATTTTTTTTTTAATTTTAAAAATAAAATACATATATTTTTTTAATTTTTATGAAAATATTTTTTTAATTTAAAACAAAAATATTTTTTTTAATAAAAAAAAAGAAATTTTAATATTTAAAAAAACATTTTTTTAATTTTAAAAAAAGGTATTTTTTAATATAAAAAAAATTATTTTTCTTATTTATTTTTAATAAATATTTTTTTTAATTTTTAAAAAATATTTTTTTTTAATTTTTAAGAAAAAAATTTATTTTAATTTAAAAGAAAAATTTTATTTAAAAAAAAAAATTAATATATAAAAAAATATTTTTTTAATTTTTAAAAAAAGTAATTTTTAATATAAAAAAATGATTTTTCTTATTTATTTTTAATTTATTTTTTTAATAAATTTTTTTTCCATTTTTAAAAAATATTTTTTTTTAAATTTTAAGAAAATATTTTTTAAGTTAAAAGAAAAATATTTTTTTAATAAAAAAAAATTTTTGATATATAAAAAAATATTTTTTTAATTTTAAAAAAAAGTATTTTTTAATATAAAAAAATGATTTTTTCTTATTTATTTTTAATTTATTTTTTTAATAAATATTTTTTTTAATTTTTAAAAAAATATTTTTTTTTTAAGTTTTAAGAAAATATTTTTTTAATTTAAAAGCAAAATATTTGTTTTTATAAAAAAAAATTTTTTTAATATATAAAAAAATATCTTTATTTTTTAAAAAAATATTTTTTTATATAAAAAAATGATTTTTTTATATAAGAAAATGATGTTTCTTATTTATTTTTAATTTATTTATTTAATAAATATGTTTTTTGTTTTTTAAAAAAATATTTTTTTTTAATTTTTAAAAAAATACTTTTTTAATTTAAAAGAAAGATATTTTGTGATTTTTCTTATTTCTTTTTAATTTTTCTTAAATTTATTTTCTTCCTATTTATTTATTTAATATTTTTCATTTTTTTTATTCTTTTAATTGTTTTTTTAATTATATATGCGTTTTTGGGCGTCAAACGACTCATATTGACTTGTTAAAGCCGACTGGCCATAAATGTCAATAAAATTTGACAATCTCAGCTGTCAAACCGCAGTCATCGATATCCGTCCACCCATTGTGTGTAACCGCAAATTTCCTACTAAAGAGGCTGTTCGAAAATATTTCTTTGCGTTGCAAGTAAGAAGCAGGCAGAAAATCCCTAAAATACTGCGGCGCTAAAGAAGTTCTCGTATACCGATGTACACTTCGAAAAATGATCACCAGCAGACTTAATTTGTAACAATAAAATAAAATTTAGTCCTATGATGCCCAGCGGAGATGCATTTACGGACATTGTGGTTCGACACAAACGTTACACAGGAAAAGGAACTCTGCTGCATTCACAGCTTTTTTGTTTTTCTTACACATTTTACATACTCTTACATGTAATAACGAAATACATATGTATGTATGTATGTATGTATATGTGTGGCAAAATTGGCCAAGAAATATTCCATCAATTAAAAATGTTACCCTTTGAGCCCGACTTCAAATATTCAATATGTTTTAACGAATTGAATGGAAGATTTTATAATCGATTTCTGTGTAAGAATCTTTTAAATTCCCTTATACTCGTAATCACATAATTGAAAGAAAGCACTTTTCAAATACGTATTAATAGAGATGTTTAGCGTCATTTTAGAAAATAAGCAGCAATTAAATGACTGCATTATCGAGAAAAGATCACTTGGTTAAAGTTCTTGGGTAAATATGAAAATATAAAATCTTAACGTTGCGTTGCTGTGAATTCATAAATCCACACACAAGCTTGCATTAACAAGTGTGTGTATGTGTGTGTGTGTGAGTGTGTAAATGTTGTATGTACAAAGTCTATGTGTGCATTGTAAAGGCCCAAGATGTAGTGTGGAATGGGGTTCAAAGACCTCGCCCAACAAATCATTTGCTTTGGTAAGTTTTTATATTCATAATAAATACATTTAGAAAGACCGCCAGAATGAAAATAATTTTTTTTTGAAATAAACAAATTACTCATCTTAAAATATGTAGCCTTCATCTCGGGCCCCTTGCCAGAGAGCACTGATTTAATTAACATACTGCATGTGTACATGCACATGTATGTATGTATGCATGGATGTGTTTAAGTTGTGTATGAGTGTTTTAGTTGAAATTGTAGTTGTGATCATAAAAATAATATAAACTAAACAAATAATTTTATTAATAACAGAAAACACATGTTTAATACCAGACAGACTCATTGACGCACTTGTTTGTTGCGTTTGTGTGTGTGTGTGCAAATGTAGTCGCAACTAGTTTGATGCCCGCTGCTGTAGTTTTCCACACACTCGAATATTTATGAAAGAAAATTAAATACGTTTTTTTTCTGATCTTGTTATGAAAATATGAATTAGAAATAATAACATGAATTACACAATTGGCGTTCGTTGCACTGTGTTGTTTTTTTAAATAAATTTATTTATAATTATAATTAACAAACATACTCGAGATTTGAATAAAAATTTATTTATAACAAAACAAGAAAACAACAAAAAAACAATTTTACTCGCTACAAACTGAAATTTATTACGGAGATAAGTATTTTGTTTGATAACTTTTTCAAAACGATTATGACTTTAATAACTAGAAACTCATTAAGCAGTAAAATTGGTTTAAGCCAAAGCACAGTGGGACTAAATGCAAAATAACTGCACACTAGTTTCAACAAAACTTGCTAAAAGTTTAGTGTGTTCGTTATAAAATTTCAATGAAATCAAATTTTTAGTTTGGGTTTGGTGAGCGCAGGCATGACAAACAATATATTTTTTTTCTCCGCAGGCAAGTGTTTTTATTCAAGAGTTATAAAATACAGATTTTTCAATAGGGAAGTCAAATATTATACGTTCAAAAATTAGAAACAAACTTTTTATTATATCCGAAAAAAGTTTCGAAAAACTCAAATTTTCAAAATTTAAATTCATGTTTAATTTTGAAAAAAGTGGAATCTTTTCATCTAACACATTTTTGCCTTTTTTGTAAAAATTTCCCCTTAAACCCAATTTCAAACGAAAAATGAATTTTCTTAGGGCTAGACAAATTCCTAATAAATTCACTGTTTTCAAAAATCATAAAATTTTCAAAATATAAATTCATGTTTAATATAAAAAAAGTGGACTTTTTTCATGTAACACATTTTTACCCTTTTTCTAAAAATTTCCACTTAAACTAAATTTCAATCCAAAAATTTCTTTTCTTAAAATTAGACAAATTCCTAATAAATTCATTGTCTTCAAAACACATAATATTCAAATATTTTTAATTAGTACAAAATATTTTGCACTTTTTTTACAAAAGAACAGATTATTAATTTTCTGCATAAATAAATGGATTATCCAGCCAAGGAAATCAATAAGATCCTGTATTTGTCATCCGACAGTCGTGCAAATCAGCATGATTTCTCATGATTTTTATATAGGGTTGCCATTGCAAGAAGTTTTAAAAGTTTTAATATATAAATTCATGTTTAATTTCAAAAAAGTGGATATGTAACACATTTTTGTTTTTTTTTTATTCTAAAAGTTTCCGCTTAAACTCAGTTTGAAACCAAAAGTTTATTTCTTATTTATTTTTATATAGGGTTGCCATTGCAGGACGTTTTCTTTTTCAACGGCTGTTCAGTGAATCTGAAAATATGTTGTTGATGAATTTTTTTATGATTTTTTATAAATGTTAAAGAAATTTTTTAAGTCGTTACTTTTATCCAGTCAGAAAAACTAACTTTCTGCAGTATAAATCATAATTTACCCTTATTCCGTAACTATTTGTCAACGTCACGTCAATACAGTATTTAAAATAGAACACGTCTGTGCTCCTTTGCTTCAGGTATTGCTATATCCAAGGCCTTGTAGAGAAGTTATAGACTGTGATGAAATAATTAATTGTTGCCTACAAGGAGCTAGTAAGCTTTCAAGTTGTCGTGACGTGACGTGACGTTGCCAAATAGTTATGGAATAAGGGGGCTTAATAATGTATATTTATCAAATTACATTATGTAAACCTTTTTTTATTATTATTATCTTTTTTATTTTTTTTTTCTTCAATTATTTATAAATAAAAATATATTTTTTTTTGTAAATAAAAATATAATAATTGCGAACGCCACAAGTAAATTTTCTTAATCAACTATTGGGATGGCGTTAATAATCACTTCCTGATAAATCGAAAATACGCACTTATTGATACTTTAGAAGTAGAGAAAACCTAGTTCCTTAAAAATGTGTTCCAATATTTTTCCCTGCACTAATTATAAAAAAACTCTTATATTTATATCTGACCAATTTATTAAAATTAAAAATAATGGGGGAAATAACACACTGAACGATGAACCTAAATAAATAAACCTTCAGCATTTTTTATTGAGGATACAAATTTTTTTTTTAAATACAACTAAAAAACTCTTAAGTTATTACTCTGACAATATGACAACACTGTTTATATATTAGATCATTCTATTCCCCTCTCTTTCTCTTTTACGCTATGGCGCGCAAAACTATAATAATTATTTTTGTATTTTTCTCATATTCGTTAAGGCCATAGAGCAGCAATACAAACAAATGTATTTGTAGCTTTTAGATAAATATATTTATTTATTTCTATTACTTTAATTAAAATAAATTCATACACACACACACAGAGACAGACAGACAGACAGACGGTCACACGTTGCTACAAGTAAAACTGAAACGTCTATAATATTCATGGTTGAAATAAATAAAATGTAATGATAGTAATTCAAATAATATGTAATTAAAGTTCGCATAGTAATTTTTTATTGAATGTACACACACACAAACACACACACACACGCATACACTTTAACTCGTGTTCATTATACTGTGGCATTTCCTAACACATATTTACTATAATAATCAAGTATAAAATAGCAGTGGAATCGTGAATATTCCACCACTCACTGGCAAACACGTTGACAGGAAAACAAACTAAAAGGTATTCACGATCTCGTGTTATGATTCACGTTCGCGCTTGACCGGCCATAGTCTTTAGTTCTGAGGTCACCAGTTCACAATCTCAATGACAAGCGCATTTTAAATGCGCTGAATATATGAGAACAACGATAAATGCAACAATTCTATGATCTATAGACATTTAACATGTGCCCCTCACTGCAAATGAACTGTAGACTATGTAGTAGATATTGGCACTAGATATTTACTAGTTCATTTTAGTAGTTCTAGTGTACTATTTTGGTTATATCTTTTAAATCTCAATACTGCCAGAAATATTAATAAGATGGCTTTTCTGGGACCATATTACCATATTCATCGCTAATGTGATTTGGGGGCACCTGAATATAGGGGCCAAATTACGGCATTCGATATCGATCGAAATTTCTATATAAATTGTATAGAAATTTCGATCGATATCGAATGCGGTAATTTGGCTCCAGGTTTCCATTCGGAATATATTCGCATACGTATTTTCGTACGGACATGGAAGTTTATTTTTATAGCATTTTGTTTTTCAATGAAAACTATTGTGAATATGTCATATCAGCGACATCAAAACCGAATTACTTTAAAAATTTTTGTTTTTAAATTATTCTACTTTGAACCTATTTTTTCATGTTATTATTTTTTGTTTTCAGTGTCAAATTTATGTTATCTGATTTACCTAGAAATTGCTTTTTTTATATGCACTTTATCATTCCGTTTGTAACGCAGCGAAATATCCACCTGAGACCCCATAAAGTATATATATTCTTGATCAGTGATAAAATCTAAAACGATCTGAGCATGTCCGTCCGTCCGTCCGTCTGTGGAAATCACGATTCAGTCCAAACGAAAAGAGCCAAACTCTTGAAATTTGATATAAATATATCTTGAAAGATAGCACAGGTCAAGTTAGTAAATGGGCTGAATCGGGCCAGAGGGGAAAAATTTCCCCTAAGTAGAACTAAACCAACCTCCAAAAATCAACAAAGTTGTTAATTTTTTTTTTGTAATTTTGTTAAGCAAAGAAGGTCCAACGCATTAAACTTGGAGCCATAAATTAAAAAATGTTGGACGCGCCCCCTTTAGTGGGCGTTATTATATGCAAAAATAGTATAAAAATTTAACAAACTGTTTTACTTAAGCCTACATTCCTTGAAAATAACATTTTTAAATGGTCCTATAAAAAAAAATTTTTTTAAATAAATTTATGTGTTAAATACGTTTTGACGTAAACAGTTACGAAGTTAAATATGTTATGACGTAACGAAATGGCAATGAGTGAATTTTTTTTTGTATGAAAATCCATATTTATATACAAAATGATTATGGGAGTGTCTTCTATCCCATACATCATTTTGTATATACTGGCAATGCATGGCAACTGTATATTTGGTCACTGGGGCCAAACCCCCTCCAAGATCACACACACTCTCATGACCTGTAAGTTGACCTTTCATGACCTGTAAATATTTTCACAAAATGCTCAAAAAATTTATTAAATATGGATTTTCATAAAAAAACTTCACTGTTTGTCATTTCGTTACGTCATAACATATTTAAGTTCACAGCTAAATACGTTGTTGCGTAACTGCTTACGTCAAAGCATGTTTAACTCGGCATATTTGTCTTCACTCACATAATAAATTTTACATTTAAGTATCCCAAAAATATTTATTTTTAGAGTCTTATGGCAAAGGTGAAATGTCTCCCTTCACGGGCCTTGCCAGGGAGACCCCAAAAATAAGGATTTAATGCTCCTCAAAAAGAATTGGACCCCATAAAGTATATATTTTCTTGATCAGTGATGAGGTCTAAGACGGTCTAGCAATGCCCATACGTTCGTCTGTGGAATATTTGGTGTAGTCTATTTTTGGACCCCGCCCCTTCAGGGGGCGTTGACGTACGATATTATATAAAGGAACTCTGTCCCACCCTGTTAAACATTTTAATTTTACATACTAAATATTTGGAGGCTATTTAAGATTCCACTCGGTCGAATATTACGTTTTTACTTGTGTTACTTTTATTAATTTTTTTTATTATTAATTACTTATTTAATTTATCTAATTATTTATTTATTATTAATATTATTATTATTATTTTTCGAATAATCTACTCAAACACAAATCTGCATATTTTTTGTAAATTTCTAGCCTGTTGACTTAAAGAATTAGACATTTTAATTTACAATGTTTGTGCAATATGTGTTTGCTAAAGGAGGTGGTGTGCTGGGTATCGTTCATACTGCCAGGAAATATAATTTCAATGAATTAGTTATACTTCTATTTACCATTTCGTTTCGTTTCGTATAATTAGCAGTTGGAGTTCGTATTCTTTTTTTGTTACGTTTAAAAGAAATAAAACAAAACAGATGTAATTAATAAATTTTAATACACAACTTACGTAAATCTCTAATAATTATTTTCTAGAAAAATACATGCGAATGCGCTGCGTATGATATTAAAAAGAAATTATTAATGTAATTTATTGTGCATATATTGTGTGCATGTATGTACTCGTATGTATGGCGGTCTGTATAGTACATTGTTAGCCATATATATCAGTATGCAGACGTTTATTTGTATGGCTTATTTCTTTGCATTGCAGTTCATAATAAGTTTTCATGCGTGCCCCTTTTTAACCGACAGATTGGCAGTGTGCAGTTTAAGCATTTGCTGCGAAAGTCATAAAATGTTGAATTTGTTTTTTGCATTAATATATACAAATATATTTACTTAAATAAAAATGCACTGCAGGTATGTTTAGCAATAACCCAGCGAACAATGGGGTTTGTGAAGTAATAGTAGTATTTTTTATAGTTGTAAAAATTGTTTGAGAGAATAATAATAAAAATTGCTTTAAAATTAATCATATACAGTCGAATCGGCTTTAGCGCAACACGCTTTAGTGAAAAAAATCGGATTACTGAAAGCGATACAAATCTCCGCACTGATTTTAAACACAGCTAGTCTTAGTCACTTCGCTTTAGCGAAACATCGCTTTACTGAAAATATCGTATTAATGAAAACCAAAAGCAAGGACAAGGTTTTGTATGAAACCTACTTCGCTTTAGTGAAAAAATAAACAATGACATCGAATCGAATGCATAACTTAAGGCTGAAAAAATTGTGCATGTTTTGTCCGCGAAAAAATTAAATGCCAATATGTATTTGTCCTTTTCGCTCTTACGTACTTTATTGTATATCTCTATTATATTGTCAATGCAAGTGGCTAGACATTTTCGAGGAATTCGTGAAAAATTTCAACAACAAAATGAATAATTCTATGAATAATTATTTTTAAATAAAATTTTTACGTTAAATTGACGTAAAAAACATATACAGATTTGATATAAAAAATATTGTTTTACTGATTTTAAGCAGTACGCTTAACTGTAACAAGTTTCAATAATCCGAACTAAGTTTTAGAGAAAAAATCGGATAACTGGAAAAAATTGGGTTTTGGTTATTTCCAGTAAAGCGCAGTCGACTGTATTGGAATTGATTATTCTCATAGAAAGATCATGCTGTTTGGCCGCATTCGGCTTTGGAATCAATAACAGACAATAGTTTGCTATTCAATATTGCAGCAATTGATTTGCTTACTGGGCATCATTGAGATGTTTGAGTACTGCGTGCATTTCGTATGTTCGTGTTTGTGTGTGTGTGTGTGTATTTGAATGTGCTAATGTTTAAAACTGTGTATGGACGACGCTTTCATGTTTCGGTGTGTTTGTCTATCCATCTATCAACCAACATGCTCGTACTATTTATATCTTAAGCGTTTTTCATCTTTGTATGGTAAACAATAAATATAAATAATTACATACTTTGAAATTTCCATTTCCACTTTTTTTTCCTTACATTTGTTAAATACATACATACATACAGACGTATGCAAGCACAAGCATGCATACATACATACACGCATATGTATGTAGCTAGTTTTCTTTTATATGAATGTAATAAATGAGGTTATGTAGATATAACGGTTTATATTTATTAACAAATAAATAATAAAATAAAAAGAAAACAAAACAAACAGAGGAATATTAATAACAATAATAATAAAAAATAATAATAAATAAATATTTGGTCAAGTGTATAAGCATGTATTTAATATGTGGCAAGCAGCCTGCTACATGGGGATATGCATGCACAGACATACACAATCATGCACGGTTACTACAGTGAAATTTCTATATAACGAATTCCTACGCTGTAAATATAATCAGCAAAGCCTTGATATAATGAAATTTGAAGGAGATACGAAAAAAAAAGTTCGTTATAACTATAGTTTTGCACAGACTTTTTTTATTTTGTTTTTTTTTTTTTTTTTTTTTTTTGTTAACGGCACTTTACCATTTTGCTATAATTTTTATCCTACTTCGTTGTATAGAGCCTTTATAAATGCTCTCTTGTAAATACATTTAGACTTCGCTGTTTTTATAACGGAAATTTACCATTTAGGATTTAGTCTGATTTCGTTATATTGAGACATTTGAAGGAATATTTCGCTATATAGAGGCTGTTTTGCTCAGAATTTGTTCGTTATAGCTGCAGTGTATGTTTGCATAAAAAACTTTGCAATAAAAAGGTTTTCTCTAGGTACTCAATAAAACATACGTTCTATTAAGTTTTTTGTTATAACAAAGTTCGTTATATCGAAGTTTCACTGCATTTGAATTGGAACTAGAGTTCTTCTTTATTTTATTCCCGGAAAGCTATAGATTAAGTTCAATTTCAATATCAGTGCTCGGAAAAAATATGACTTTTCAGTCGCAGGCTTTTATGGGCGAGAGAAAAATCCATCTAAAATATTATGCGAATTAAATATTTTTCTTTTGCCTGTGTTAATGTTTGTATATATTGGCATTTCCATTTTCCTACAATGACCAAAAATCCCTCCAAGAAAAAAATTTTTTTTTCTTACAAATGATTTTTTTCACAATATGATAAACAGGGTGTCCGCCGGGAAGGTATACTAGTTTATTTAATTTTTTATTAAATGAAAGAGAATGGATCTTATATTGATAAATGTTTTATTTAATGTTGGCAATTTTATATGGAATACAATATCAGATAAATGTCCGATTCTGTTAGCCTCACAAATGCGAGCCCTTTTGAGCACATTTTTCATAACATTCTCACACATTTCACGCGGTATTTCATTAATTTCATCACGAATATTTTCTTTGAGTTGCTCAATAATTTCTGGTTTGTTTGCATAACCCCTGCTTTTCACATATCCCCAAAAAAGAAGTCCAGAGCAGCAAAATCAAGCGACCATGGAGGCCAATCAACATCACCATTTCTTGAAATAACTTGTTGTGGAAAGAGGTCTCGCAGTAATTCCATTGTAATCATGGCTGTATGCGATGTGGCAGCGAATATTTTTCCATAATAAATTTGCCACGAGTCTATTTTACGCCTGACAAATATGAACTGTCAAGACTAATGTTTACCAAAATGGCGGCAAAACAAAGTAGTATACCTTCCCGGCGGACACCCTGTATTTTCAATACATCCCTTAAGAATTTTTTGGCCCATAATTTCTATACACTAAAGGCGAATTCATCCACGCATTCTAACAGCCATCCCTAAATACGGGCGGAAAGCGGAACGTTTTTTTCCGCTGAGCTTTAACGCTGAAATGCCATACTTAAACAAAAGCGGCAACGTTATGTCAAAAAACAATAAAAACAGGGTTATCAAACAAACAAATTAAACAACCCTGATTATTTAACAGCTGGACGGATGACATTTGTGATTTTGTTATTGAAATTTTGTACAAATTACAAACATGCATACATATGTATGTATATAATCATATTGTAAATATTTTCTTACCTCCATTTTCTAATACGAAGTGCACAAACTTTTTCTTTTTTTATATATTTCACTTTTGTAAATCTTTTCTCTTTTTCTCTGGTTACAATTGTTTTCTTTTGCAACTAACTTCATTAGAAAACGCTCTGTCAAAATGGGATTTACCAATAGCAAAGCGTTGCCGCCGCGTTATTTCGGTATGCTCCATACAAAATGTATGGACATGAGAACTTTTGACAGCTAAAAAACGCTTGCCGCCCGTATTTAGGGATGGCAGTAAGGAAAATTTTGTTACGGACAAAATTTTTTTTTATATGACGTTTGACGTCTCTCTCAGAGAGGGAGGCAAATTATCTTGTCCGGAGAACTCTCAGCTTAAATTGGTTTAATTTTATATTTTTTCCAAGCAAATGAGATGGCAATAAACTAAATAAAAGTTAAATTGAGTTGCCCCATCTTAAAATTTACATAGTTATTTTGTGCTGTGCAGTTGTGAAGTGGTTGTCAGTGACAATTTCCGATATAAAATAATTAATAATTATAAAGAAATATATTTTAAAATGAAGCACAATGAATACTTATATCGCCCAAAAAAACCAAATTAAAAACAGTTCTGGCACTTTTCAAAACGAATACATTTTGTTTACATACAGCAGTTCTGATTTTTTTTTTAAATATTGTTCTCCGGAAAATAATGTTCTTCATATTGCATGGCACTGGCTGCAGTTCCTAGGTTTTGAATTTAATCAAATTTTACTCCAACTAGACTTGGGTCCAACTAGCTCATTCGCTCAGTTTTGACAAGAACCTCTGATCAAACCTATGTAATTTATATGGGTTTGATCAAAAGTTCTTGTCAAAACTGAGCAAATGGGCTAGTTGGCCCAAGTCTAACTCCAACAATTAAGTGGTTAACAGAGCTCTGTTAACTGCAAAATAGGTTTGTTATAAATGTCGGTTTGTGGCTTGGCTAACATACATTTAAATTTATCTTCACATACATTTTTACTTTCTTTCATTTGGGGTATTCACACTTCGTGCTATTTAGTCATATTGTCATAAAGTCATAATATTTTAGACCAGTTTAAAAAAGTTGTTGTTGTTGTGCTACATACAAAAAAGTCATAAAATAATATGTAGTATGTTTTTGTTTTGTCATAAAATAGCTCTAGAGATCTGAGTCGAACGGTTGAAAATCTTTAGGCGAGACGGCGATAGTACATGTTTGCCGCCGTTACTTATAAATGATTCACGACTAAAAACGTCTGAAAAATTATTCATACCTATATGTCTGTACATTAAATCTAGACTTGTGTCCAACTAGCTCATTCCCTCAGTTTTGACAAGAACCTCTGATCAAACCTATGTAATTTATATGGGTTTGATCAGAGGTTCTTGTCAAAACTGAGCGAATGAGCTGGTTGGACACAAGTCTAATTAAATCATATTTTTATAACATAAAATATATTAAAAGAGAACTAAAACGCAAAAACTAAATATATACATTTTCTCGTTTATATTTATAAAGGGTGTTTTTTTATGAAGTTTTTTTTATACAAATCACTCTGTTGTCTGACAGCTGTTTTGACAGTTTAAAGTGACTTCTCTACTCAGTGTTGTTTGGCAAATCATCATAAACAGGTTAACTCCAGAACAACGCTTCCAAACCGTGGAAATTTATTTTCAAAAACAGTGTTCAATTAAAAATGTTTATCCGCTTTTTTACCGCAAAATTCTCTTCAGTGATGAGGCGCATTTTTGGTTGAATGGATAAGTCAACAAGCAAAATTGCCGTATTTGGAGCAAAGATAATCCACACGCCGTTCAAGAATTACCAATGCATCCCGATAAATGTACTGTTTGGTGCGGTCTATGGGCTTGTGGAATCATCGGTCCTTATTTCTTTAAAAATGAGGAAGGACGACGCGTTACCGTGAATGGAAATCGATACAGAATCATGATCAATGAATTTTTGGTGCCAAAACTTCAAGATATGGATGTAAACGAAATCTGGTTTCAACAGGATGGTGCCACTTGTCATATTGCGGGCGTAACAATGGACTTATTGAAAGAACATTTCAACGACAACATTATTTCGAGAAATGGACCGGTGAATTGGCCTCCGCGTTCGTGTGATTTGACGCCACTCGATTATTTTTTGTGGGGATATCTGAAATCATTGGTTTACGTGGATAAACCAGCAACGATTGACGCTTTGGAAACCAGTATTCAACGTGTCATTGCTGAAATACGCCCTCAAATGCTTGAAAAGGTGGTCGAAAATTGGACCTCCAGAATGACCTTTGTGCAAAATAGTCGTGGTGGCCATATGCCCGAAATTATATTTAAATGTTAAATGACAAGAAATTATCTACCAAATAAAAATTTTTTTTTGGCCATTTCATAATTTGGCATGTGTTTTATTTAAATTTCAAATCAGCAAGCTCTTATAAAAAAACCCTTTATATATTTTCTCGTTTAACTTACGTAGCTGGCAGACACTGAACGTTTTTCCGTATGCCGCCGCAAAAAAAAATATTACTCAGCTCATATCAAGGCAGCAGCTGTTTTAGTTTAAACATACAAATTCATTTAGATATTCTTGTGCACCAGAAGACAAATTCAATAATTTTAAATAGAAATGGAGTTTTTAGACTGTTTGGCATTTTCAAACAACTTCATTATAATTATCTTAATTATATTTTGCTTTGATAACATCTAATTAAAAATGTGTTGTTATCTTATCAGCTGATCGATGTTTGAAATAGAATACTAAGTTATGACGGTTTGTTCACACTAGTCATATATTTGTGCTATTATTTTATGACTTTATGACTACAGTGTGAATACCCCAACTGTTTTTATTTTTAGTTTATTTTTTTGTTTTTTTATGCTTGACAAAGTATTTCCAAGCCAAAACAATCAACTGTTCTAGCCAAGAACGACACCTGTTTTTATTTTGCCTTTTATCACATTTAACAATTTATATAAAAGTTTCCACAAACTTTTTTTAAATGAAGATTTCATAAAATTTCAAGAATAACTTAAGCATTTTCTTTTCTTGTTTTTTTTTTTGTCGACTATGAGTTGTGACAGTCTTGTAGCAATTCAGCTTTTTGTGGTATAATTGCCAGTAAACATACTCGTATAAGATGAGTGCATTTGCAGTTACTACCTTCTACTAATCATTTTGTTTTACACTAAACGTTATTTTATTCCTATCTTCTACTCCATGTGCATTTTACCGTTTAGGTGAATTTCTACTAAACATCCTTCCTTTGAGGCCTACATTGCCACAGCAGTATGATACTGATGCTGGTGCTGGTGCTGGTGCAGGTGCTGCTGCTGATGATGAATTTCTATTCATCAAATGGCAAAAAGGGATTTTTCTTATTTTCCGAATACAATTATTTTCCTTCAATTACACAAACACACTGGCACTTGAAAACGCTTTTTTACCACTTCTGTGAATGCCTTCGCAGTTTAACACTCAGTCAGTGCATTTGATTATCTGTCTGTCTGTCAGTCTGTCTATATGTTTGTGTGCCTTTCCTTCTGTATGTCTGTCGTGCAGCCATTTCGTATTGAGTCTATGATGATGCATCGATGCATTTTTCTCGCACTGGCCGTGAGTTTGCCACACATTCTTTGACTTGAATATTACGACTGAAAAGCACGGCATTATTTAAACCCAACAAGCATATTCCATTACATTTACACACCTGCTTAGCTGTAAATATATTTATGTGTATACATGCACACTCATATACATTTAATATGAAATATTAGCAAATGCCATGATGTCTATGCTATAATTTGTTTGCTGGGTTGTGTAGTAGAGAGCCTACTCTTAGATATGTCTATTAAAGGTATTTACTTTTACTAAAATTCTACGTTGAGAGGCCTTTGACTGTGCACGCCAGCTAGAAAGCCAGCATTTTGTGGTAATTGTGTTTTTATGCAAATGTAATTTTGTGGAAAATTTCGATAGGATGTAATATTTTTCAATACAAAAACACATTTTGTTATACAGATACTTTAGAGTATTGGTGCGTGTGTGTG
This sequence comes from Linnaemya tessellans, assembly GCA_951800035.1. Classification (NCBI taxonomy): domain Eukaryota; kingdom Metazoa; phylum Arthropoda; class Insecta; order Diptera; family Tachinidae; genus Linnaemya; species Linnaemya tessellans. Next base: position 10,192,076 of record OX637535.1, read on the forward strand.
TGTGTGTATATATTCTTATGGATATGTTATTATATAAGCTTTTATAACACTTGTTTTAATAATTATAAAAGTGTTTAACACACTTGATGACTTAAATCACAACTGCATTTTGCCATCATTTCACAAGAGCTGTGGAACATTTAAAGATGACATTTATTTCTGGCAAATACAAATATTTTTCAAAGTATGTCTTCATATATAAAAATGAAAAGATTTTACACACTTCAGTGAGGTGAGGTTTTATAGTGTAATAAAAGTAGATCTTTTATCCTGACAACACTGTTTTTGGCAGCTCAGCTGTTTTTGTAAAAACATGTTCAGTTTGGTCTGCAATTTAACCAAGAATCGACTTACAAAAACCCAAAAAAGGCTGGCAGATTTATGGCTATTGTATATAAAAAGCCAAAGCTAATTGAAGCACCGGAAAATTTATTCAAAACTCAAAAAAAAAAATCCATATCGAAATATCTAAATAAAGGATGATTTTTTACCAACTTGCTATTTGGCAACACTGTTTTTGTCTGATCCGGAAAATTTATTAAAAACTCAAAAAAAAAATCCAAATCGAAATATTGAAATAAAGCATGCTTTTTTACCAACTTGCTATTAGGCAACACTGTTTTTGTCTGATCAGCTGTTTTCGTGTAACATGTTACTGTCAAACATGTTCAGTTTGGTTTATAATTTAACCATGAATCGACTTACAAGCCAACAACGCTGGCAGTTTATTTAAATTTTGTTATCAAAATTCATGTTCGTTTAAGAAATTGTATCGTGGACTTTTTAAGTTCAGCGACGAAACTCATTTCCGGTTGAATGGATACGTGAACAACCAAATTTTTTGTGTGAAGACCAGCCAGAATCATTGCGAGAACTGCCAATGCATCTCGTAAAATACACTGTTCGGAATGGATTAAGGCTCAGTGGCATTATTTTATAAAAACGATAAAGAACGTAACGTTATTGTGAATGATTACAAATTTTTTTTTAATTTTTATCGCCCAAACTGTAAGTCGACCTGGTTGAGATGTGGTTTAATTAAGACGGTTTCACATGCTACACGCTACGCATGCTACAATGGCCCAGTTGAGATGCGAGTTCGGTGAATAGTTTATTTCCTGTTTAAGGGCGGTCAATTGGCCACCTAGATCGTGCGATTTAACGTCTTTAGACTATTTTTTGTGGGTCTGTGCTAAGGCTCATGTCTATAGGAACAAGACCGCAATAAAAGCCAACATTGGAGAATGTATTCATGAGATACCGGCCGATATGTTGGAGAGGGTAGGCCGAAATTGCAACCAGCGTATGAACCTTTCTGAAATCATGAAACATGGAATTATATACAGTGTTGTTCAAAAAAATAGATTCACCTTCTCTCCAAAAAGGTTACCATTTCTAAATCTCTTGTAGTAAAAAGTATATGTAAAAAAGTAACTGCACTTTGTTTACTGATATCTTATATATATAATGCCGTTACATTTCAAAAATTGCAAGCGTCACTTTAGAAATGGTAAACTTTTTGGAGAGAAGGTGAATCTATTTTTTTGAACAGCACTGTATATCGTCCTATCGACTTAAATAACGATTTCTCATATTTCTCTAAATTTTATGTCTGTTTTTTTTTATCAAATCCCAAATCTCTTAAAAAAATCACTCTCTAGTTGTAGCAAAAAAATTCCAAAGGTTTTGAATCGAGAACAGTAAACTTAGCGCGAAAAAAAGGATCAATAACTGCATGACCCCAGATCGGTTATGTTAAAGGTAAAAAAAAAATTTACGAAGTGCTCCATGAATTTCACTAACAGATTTATTTATTAATTTTTCATTAAGTAAATTTTTACAATTTGACGTTTAACGATACAACATGAGTTGCCACACTTTAATAAATTGAATTGCCAACCCCAGTTTGACATCAGCTGTCAAAGCATAAATATCGATAACAATAATTCTCGTGCTGTTTAAAACTAAACAGCCGAGTATGATTTCATACAAAAAAAAATGTTTTACAAAATTAAATTATTACTAATTCTTTGAGAATAACTTTAATTTCTTGACCTTAACAAGTGCAATGAACTAATTTATCACGTTATTCTTAAGTTTGCTGTCGTCTAGTGTTTTCTTTTTTTTTATTTAAAACTACTTTTATGACGCGTATTTTGTTGCTAAAGCAATTAAACGTATTTTAATCATGGAGCCGTCTAGTATTTATTTGTACGTCTCTGTGCTTCTTTTTCTCTTTTTCTTCTCTTGATTAAATAAATAAGTTATTAAATATGTTTATGATAAGTAAATGTAATAAAATGAATATTATCGCTAAATAACATCAAAATATAAAATGAAAAAAAAATATAAAAAAAAAAAAATATATATATATATATATATATATATATATATATATATATATAAATATTTATACGAAACACTCGTACATGTTTTATAGGTTTATGTTTTTTTTTTCCATATTATACATTTTTATTACCAGCTTTTATAAGCTTTAATAGTTTAATCTGATAAAAATAAATTAAAATAGAAAGAAAAATATATATTTGCGATAAGATTGTGTAGTATTTATTATATTAAATTATTTCGTTGAATCAATTATGACAAAATTTGTTGGGCGTTCAAAAGGATCATGCAAACACTTGCGAAAGACCCAAGTGCTATAAACGGTTTCTTAGGTATTTCATAAAAAGCAATCTACAACTATTATAAATACCGAACTTCAATAAATTCTTATAAATCATAAAGAAAAAAATATCAAAAGTCCATGTAAAAAGTCCCACTGCCAATGCGAAACGTGTACTCCGCATAACTTCTATAGGAAAATCAGGTGCAGCGTGGAACTTTTTGGTATATCGATAATTTTTTTAGATTTAAATTTATTTTGCAAATCGAAAGTTATGAAATTTTGTTTATCTGTCTGTGTCTTAAATATAACATTATATTCCTTTTTAAAAATACAGTGCAGAAAAACTATTTACCTACGGCAATTTCTTGGCCGTATACAGAATTCTACCTCAGCTGGTAAATTAAACCGTGCTACAGCCTTGATTAAACCAAAGTTTATTTTAATTACTTCTGTGCTGAAGAAAATAGTTGGCTTTGCCATAAATATGACATCATATTTCTTTTCTTAATAAAAAAACAAGCAACTTAAAAATACAGTGCAGATAAAAAAAAATGAAGCAAAACTATTTAATTAAATCAAAGTCTCATTTAATTGGTTTTCATTTACATATAAACAATTCCAAGTCTGCAATAAATTTCCAATCAATTTATGATGCTCGTAAAATACGGAAAAAATGCCATAAAATTTTTATTTATCAATATTTTATGTCGAAAGTGCTATACATAAATGTTGAAATGGAAATTAAAATGAAAGAGAGTTGTTTCACCACAATTCCCAAAGGAATTTCCCGAAATTGGAATTTTTTCAGTACTTTCGCTGTACTCTTGTTATTATTCCCACACTCAGGTAAGTTGCTATACTATAGGTGTGAAGAATAGATTATGGCTTAAGATGAATGATTGGAATTTTGTTTATTGCAGCCTAGCTGTTTGAGAAAACTGCCCCTTGAGCACTTGCATTAAAAAAAGATGTATTTTAGTAGACTTGTGTCCAACTAGCTCATTCGCTCAGTTTTGACAAGAACCTTTGATCAAACCTATGTAATTTAAATGGGTTTGAGCTGAGGTTCTTGTCAAAACTGAGCGAATGAGCTAGTTGGACACAAGTCTAATGTATTTGGAAGCGATGTGGCGATGTTTTCAAACCAAAATCTTAACATAATTTTATTTTTTTTTGGAATATGATTTGTTATATTGCCTTTTAAATAACTATAAATTTGGTAAACATATTTTTACAAAATTTCCATAAATAAAACAACATCGTGTTAGTGACACCATTTATAGTTCAAAAACGGCTGGACAGATTTTATTGATCTATGATTTGTTATTGTTCTGCGCCTTAAAAAGCAAAATACAGTCGACTCCGCTTTATTGGAAATAACCAAAACCCAATTTTTTTCAGTTATCCGATTGATTTTTCTCTAAATCGTTGTTCGGATTACTGAAATTTGTTACAGTTAAGCGTACTGCTTAAAATCAGTAAAACAATATTTTTCATTCCTCGAAAATGTCTAGCCACTTGCATTAACAATAAAATAGAAAACTAAAATAAAATACGTAAGAGCGAAAAGGACAAATACATTTTGCTAATTAATTTTTTAACGGACAAAACATGCACAATTTTTTCAGCCTTAAGTTATGCAATCGATTTCTAATAAATAAATTTGTCATTGTTTATTTTTTTCACTAAAGCGAAATAAGTTTCATACAAAACGTAGTTGTGGGCTTGCTTTTGGTTTTCAGTAATACGATATTTTCACTAAAGCGAAGTGAATATGACTAGCTGCGTTTAAAATCAGTGCGGGGACTTGTATCGCTTTCAGTAATCCGATTTTTTGGAATAAAGCGTGTTGCTCTAGAGCGGATTCGACTGTAGTTACTAAAATATAAGAAAGATTTAGGTAAAAATATTTACTAAAATTGTGTAGAACGATGCCTAAATAGAGGCAAAATTTACGAAGCCACCTAATAAGTAAAAATACACATGAGTACTGATGGTGGAAGTGTAAAGATTTTTGAAAACAGCGGTTCTGCTTTAATTTCCTTGTATCTAGAAATATTTATCATTTATTTCTGACTTAAAGCACAAGGGGAACAGTAGCCTATAAAACAGAATTAAATTTCATAAAAAAGAAATAGAAAAATATATTAGCCCAATTCACAATCCTGTGCAAATGGTCTTGCATTATATCATTTGCAAATTGAGAGAGTATTTGAGAGCATTTTCAATGTATTTTGTTGGTGTAGAGTACAATTATTTTGCTCATGCTACGATGCTAGACTACTTGCCCGAGATTGTGAACTGGGCTAATGTGAACTGGGCTATTGTTCTAATTTTGAAATGTTTTTTAATATCTATAGAAATATTTTCAATCAATTTAATTTTATATAAAAAAAATATTTAATATTGTATAATTTTAAAATGTTGTTATTGTTAATTAATTACTATCAATTGTTATCCTGAGGAAGATATCCAGAGGATATCGAAATATTGAAAAAAAATAATAGTCGTTTAAATTTTGAAATATTTTTTAATATGTATAGAAATATTTTCAATAATTTTAATTCTATATAAAAAAAGCAACAAAAATATTTCACTTTCTAAAATTTTAAAAATTTTGTTATTGTTAATTAATTCTTATCAATTGTTATCCTGAAGAAGATATCCAAAGGATATCGAAATATTGAAAAAATAATAAATTATAGTATTTTAAAGTTATTAATTCATTAAAAAATGCCTCAACCTCAATATTATTACTTCAGTTGAAATAGAAAAAAATATTTTTTTTGTTTCCTTAAACGGTATTTTACTCTTTTAAGCTAAAAATATTATATAAAATTATTTATATTGTGGAAATCTGCATAAAAATAACTTTCAAACAAGTTATATTTCATTAATGTCAGTGGACCATAAGATAGTTAATAATGTACCACAAAAAAATATGTATGACCTTTTTACAGCAATGATTTATATTTTGCTTATCTACACAAAAACACCTTTTAAGCCATATAACTTTCAACGATATTAATGACTAATGAGATAGGTAAAAGTGTACCACAAAGAAACGTGTAGTATTTTTATACATAAAATTGTAATTTGTCAGCGAATTCGCTGCAATGCTATTGAAGGAGCGTGATTTTTAGATTGTAATGTTCAGCAGACAGTGTTCTGCCTTTGTCGTTTTAAACAACACAACAAAAATGCAGATCAGAAAAATATTTCTTTGCCGCTAAATTTTGTTGTTACTCTTTTCTGTGCATCCGGCATAAAATAGTTTAAATTCGTTTTGGGTTACTGAAATTGCACATTTAACTAATTGTTTAGAATTAATTTAAAATATAAAGAAAATTTTATACTTCATTATATATTAATTATCTTTAGTAACTGCTGGCAATATTTTATTTTTAATCACTTGTTTTATTGGTTCAATTAAAAAATGTATGGAAAGCGATTTTAGCCTTCAATTAACTGTTTTTATTGAAATATTTGGCGCTTATTTCTGATTAAATGATCGATATAAAATACATACAGGCATTTAGTGGCTAAGAATTTTTATAATACAAAATTATTGAACAACTTATCAATATTTTTTATTTTGACGCAACAATTATTTATATAAAATTTTATCTATAGGAAATTATTACTTCTAGACTTGCGATTATATTCTAATGCAACATTTAATAAGACTATTAAAAAGCACTTTTGTAGTACTTGCAAAACGGAAATAGATTTTTCAAAATAAAAAAAAACCCAAATAAAAATATAATTTACAACCCAGAAATTCGCTCACAAAGTATTTTGCTGAAGGAGCGAAGGCAAAGTAAAGAAATATTTTTAATAACAGGCGCACTAAGAAAATAAATAAATATTAAATATAATAAATTACAATCAAATATGTATTTTGTATATTTATGAATTAACGAATCCACACGTCGCAAAGTTTCTTCATTTTTTTGTATGCATTTACACACACACACACTCACACACACACGCAGCCCATATGCAGCCACATATTCACACTTACAGATATGAAAAGTTAGCAAGCAGCTGTGGGCAAAAAATTTCACTCAAGTAAAGAGTATAAATATGTAAAAAAAAATATTTTATGTTTTTGACAAATTTCTGTTAAAAAATTGTCAAATAAACTCTTAATAAATATAAAATATTGTTTTACGAATTAGACTTCTTGTCTCTTTGCCTTTGGCTCAACTTTGTTTTTAATATTATGAAGTTGTCAGCCCTGGTTCACACACTTTAAATTATGCTGCTTAAGTTTTGGGTTTTCCGTGAGAAAGAAGGAGATAGCCTTAAAAAATTTTTAAGTTTCTATTTCATTTTATTTCAATACGGAGTAGGCTTGTGTCCAACTAGCTCATTCGCTCAGTTTTGACAAGAACCTCTGATCAAACCTATGTAATTTAAATGGGTTTGATCAGAGGTTCTTGTCAAAACTGAGCGAATGAGCTAGTTGGATACAAGCCTAATACGGAGCTGCTTGTACTTGGACAGCAAAAGTGTGACGCGTATGTATGAACCGGAACTTATATGGCAATACCGGAAACTGTCCACTGCTATAAACTACGCCAGAGTCCATTTACCAGTATGTATTTGAATATAAGTAAAATATAATAATTCATTGATTGTTAGCAATAGCACTGGCTCTGGAAACTCCGTTTTCAAGCTGGCACTCGTACCTTATTTTTCACCACCACTGTCACCATTTATTTGGCCAAGTGTGTAAATGAGTTTGTGCAACGTATAAGGGAAACAGAACCCAAACAACAATCATTCTTACATAAATAATTTGTTATGTTATAAATATAAAAAAAAAGTTTTATTTTTTTTTTTATTTTTATGTGTTTTTCTTTATTACATTTTTTATGAATATTTATTTCTTAAATGTGCAATTTAAATGAATTTTTAAACAACTTCAAAGATGATGAGGTTTTAGACTTATGATTCGAAAAAAATATGATTTATTTTTACACATACGGGTATGGATGTCTATTTTTAAATAAAATTATATTTGCTGTGAAATGAAAAGGTTTAGTTTGCGCAAAAATGCTACAATAGCCAAAAAATTAGGCGGCAAAGCAAACATCAAAATAGTTGCAAAAAGTTGTCTATCCTTTCAATTTTCTTTGTTAGTCCTCTCAGCACCATTGCCTCCTTTCATAGTTCCGGCACTGTGCACTGTGGGGTTCATACTCTGAGTATCGGCCCAAGTAGCATAAAAACACGTTTCTGACTCGGAGTACAATCAGCGAGCACTTAATTCGATTTTTTATTATATTTTAATTTTTTTTTTTTAATCTTTTCGTATTGAAAAAAAATTGGATTTTTATTTTGCAAGATCGTAATACTCGAACCATAACCAGTGAGGCCAACTATTCCACCATGTGAGGCAAAAATTAAATAAGATTGTAAATTGACGAGGCTTAAGAGGTTGCATATATCGATTGTCCTCAATATTTGACCATGACAATAGTATTTGGGTTCCCTGGAATTAGTCGGCAGTGTTCACTTAAACAAAATCGAAGAGAGGCAGTCATTTAGGCCAAGGAATACGATTGAAAGAATTTGAAATTGGAAATAATTTAAAATTGTATTAAAAATTTTATTCGGGTCCAGCAGTAATTTTAGAGTAAGAGAAAAAAAGTACAATTGTACTTAATTTATCAACTCTGTTCTATAATATATCCTCTCTGTGCCATGTTCACATCTAGCAAATATTTAACGAAATAAGCGTAACCAATAATTTCTGTTATAATTTTTTATAATTTCGGAAATTATATTATTTTTTAAATTTTTCAAACTTTTTTTACTTTTTGTAAAAATTTTTTTTGTAACAAATTTTTATAATAATAAATAAACCTCAAGCTTTATTGTAAACACATTATTTTTCAACGGGCTTAAGTTCAAATCTGCTAAACTGCAGTTTATATTAAAATTAACATCCTGTACGCAGGAAAAAAAGTTCGATTAATAGAATATAAATTCATATAAATTTTAACTTTTCAAAACTGTGGTTAAAGTCTACTGACGATTTGGTAAAGCACCAATGAAATGCATATAGACATTGCTTAACCACCAACAAATAAATTTCATTTATAAATTCATATATAAATTAAAAAAAAATTATTATAATTTTGTGAAATTATTTTTAAGATATTTGGTAAAAAAAAAATTTTATTCAAAATCAGCGGCCAAATTACCGTATTCGATATCTATTTATTTATTTATTTATCTAAAGAAATTTCCTTACAATTATCATACAAATTTCAATCGATATTGAGTGCCATAATTTGCCTTTAGAGGCCAAATTACGGCATTCGTTATCGATTGAAATTTCAATACATTTTATACACAAATTTCGATCAAATGCCATAATTTGCCTCCAGTATTGCCATTCATGGTTTCAGTTGTCGACCATACATACGAAATATGCAAGAAACGTTTGTCAAAAAACAGTAGCTTTGCTTATTTCGTGAAATATTTGATAGATGTGAATGCAGATTAGCACAATATGTTCGTAAAGCTACTTAAATGTTTCATTTTATGAAATAAACAAATAATAAATTATTAACATTGTTAAAATTCTCGTAAGCAATTTCCTAATCAAATTTATATAAATAAAAACTGTTATCATATTCAACCATTATTTATCGCAATTAACAGCATTATGGAGTTTAATTACCCATACAAAATTTTAATTAGCTAATTGATCAATTAACGCTTAATTGTCTATAAAATTGAGCAAGGTCCAAAATGCAGCACTGCAAAAGTTTGTTTAGTGAGCACCATAATGCCTACTGAACAAACTTTATCAAATTTGACAAATCATATGTAAACAAAGTCACAGAAAAAAATGGCGAGTCAAGTTGAGGGTGAGTTTTTAAAATAAAATTGTTTTTTAAATATATATGCATGTATAGGTTTAAATATTTTATTATTGTTCATATATTGTAAATTTATTTAAATTTGTTTGAATCTTTTTGTATTTTGTTGACAAATAATTTTGTTTCACAAACAACATATTTTTTCATATCAAATAAAATAATTAATTTCCTGAAGAAGTCACACAAAGGAGTGACGAAATATTGAAATTAAAAATTAAACCAAAATAAAGAGACCTTAAGCTTAAAAATATCAGAATACAATAGTTTTAATTAACAATTAAAACAAATAAAAAATAAAAAATTTATTTCGTACAACAACAGGTTCAAAGGCAAAAAGAAAGCGCATTTTATGGAACGACGCCAGTGAAGCATCAATGTAAGCAACACCTTTTGTCAGCTGCTGTCACACGCTAATTGAGTTAGCTATATTGAGCATGTGTGAACACTTTTCAATTAACTTATTATTGACTCAATTAAAAATTCATGTCTGAACACCATATAAGTCTCCTAATAAATGGTGAAAAACAAAATACACATGAGTAGTGATGAGAAAAGTGTAGAGGCTTTCGAAAACAGCTGTTCTGCTCTGCTGTGTAAGTTGAATAATTAAAAAGTTATGTTGACTTTCCTTTGGACCTTGGCGTATTTATCATGTCTTTCTGAATTTAATTTAATTTGATAATAAATCAAACTTTTTTTGTAGATTGAAAAATGTACATTAAAAACTATAAAATGAATAAGAGGCGAAAGGGTGGGGCTAATCAACTGCCCAGCACTGTTTTTTTTTTTTTGAAGCTCTGATGCAGGACATAAAAATAACTTCATTAGAGACCAGCGAACATGAAGCAACAAATCTTCTGAGATAATTTCAATAGATATCTTTATGTAAAATTCTAAAAAGGCTGGCTGTTATAAATCACTTGCAATCACTAAATATCAAGCATGCACTCATACACGCACACGTGCACATGTGCATGTGAACATAAGAAATTTACTAATTACGAATGACAATTAATGGCCGGTAAATTCACGCGTTCGGGCAGACTTGCGGCTGATGACTTGTTGGCATGTGAGAAATATAAAAGAAAAGAAATCTAAACGTGTAATAACTAAAATCGGTTTATGGCATTTTTCATAATGCAATATGTGTTATGATGCTAAATGGGGTTTCTTTATTTACAGAATTCACTAAGAAAGAAATTGTTGGCATCATTGACCACAAGTCAAAGAACTCAAACTTTGCGACGGCATTAACAAAAACACACACACACACGGCTTTCTTTGTTTTGTTGTTCTGTTTTTTATTTTATTTGTTTTTGTTTTTTTCTTCTGTAAACACACGTGTATTTCTGCGTTATTGAATGAATGAGCGAGCAACAGCGTCGTCAGTCAGTCAGCCAGCCAGCGGTTTTCCAACATTTCCAATTGCCAATTTGCCAGGCAAACAGATGGATGGAAAAGCTGAATATGACACACACACACAAAAATAAGAAAAAGAAATTCTAAAGGCCTTTATTTCTTTTTCCCTCCCCTCTGGTGTCTTCATGTACTACATGCGAAAACATATTTCTGCTCACTCCCTGCCACCACAAGCACTTATTTTTAAAGAAAACAAATTCACGCGACTTCTCTGTGTGTGCCCCTTCTTAACTCATCAGTCAAATAGACAGGCTGCAGTGAAGTCTGTTAGTCAGTCAGTCATTTAATCATACGGACAACAAATTAAGTTGAAACCGAAATTTTTCTCAATGAAAATGTGAATGAGTAAAGAAACCAAACAACAACAAAAAAAAACTTGGCCAGTTATTACTTTTTACATCCAACTCAAGTGGAAATAAACGGAACACAATATTAACGACGTAATAAGCAGGAAATAAATGTACGCATTTTCTTGGAAATAAAAATGTGTGAGTGAGTGTTTGTAGTAAAATTTATTAAGTAATAGGAGCTCAGCAAAAAGAAAACACAAAGTAAACAGATAACTAAGCAGCCACATCATCATCTTCTTCGATATAAATTGAAGATGGAGAAATGAAATTACTGAAGTTTGAAGTTTGTTTTCGATTTGGTGTAAAGTTCTCGACCCCCACTTAAGATTTATGGCTATTGTATAAAAAATAAACCAAAACTATTTGAAGCACTAGGATACTTCTTAAAAATTAAAAAACAATAATTTCCTTATCGAAATATCTAAATAAAGGATGATGTTTTACCAACTTTCTTGTTAGCAACACTGTTTTTGTCGGATCAGCTGTTTTCGTGTAACATGTTACTGTCAAACATATTCAGTTTGGTCTGAACCAAACGTCGGCTCTTGACAATCGAAACCGGGTCAAAATCTGTTAACGCATTCGTTTGATATCGTTAGCGAAAAATTCGAAAAAAGTGAATTTTTTTAAAATACTTTGAAATTATATATGAGATCAATTAGTGTTCTCGATTCTTTTGTAGGTGTCGAAGAACTACTTCAATCGCCGCTTGCCACGTGGGAAATAACCAAAACCCAATTTTTTCAGTTATCCGATTTTTTCTCTAAAACATAGTTCGGATTATTGAAATTTGTTATAGTTAAGCGTACTGCTTAAAATCAGTAAAAATTAAATTTTGTTGTTGAAATTTTTCACGAATTCCTCGAAAATGTCTAGGCACTTGCATTGACAATATAATAGAAAAATACACTAAAGTACGTAAGAGCGAAAAGGACAAATACATTTTGCCATTTAATTTTTTCACGGACAAAACATGCACAATTTTTTCAGCCTTAAGTTATGCAATCGATGCGATTGTTTATTTTCACTAAAGCAAAGTAAGTTTCATACAAAACGTAGTTGTGGGCTTGCTTTTGGTTTTCAGTAATACGTTATTTTCAGTAAAGCGATGTTTCGCTAAAGCGAAGTGACTAGGACTAGCCGCGTTTAATATCAGTGCGGAGATTTGTATCGCTTTCAGTAATCCGATTTTTTTTTCAATAAAGCGTGTTGCGCTAAAGCGGATTCGACTGTTGCAGTTTTAAAATTAAAATAATACCAGAAAGACATGATAAATATTCCAAGGCACGAAGGCAAGTCAACATCAGTTTTTGTTATTCAACTTACACAGCAGAGCAGAACAGCTGTTTTCGAAAGACGCAACCCTTTCATCATCATCAAAAATCTTAATTCAATTTAATATAGCAATATAAAAATGTTCGTTAAAATTCTTAATACACAAAATAATACCATTTTTAGCGATTAAAATTAGCGGAAAGTTGCAGGGATGGCTTTTATGATCAAACGTTTTCCATATTTTTTTTGGTTGTCACAGGATATTATAATTCCTTGAAAAACATTATTTTATTTTTTTGTTAAAATTCTTCTGGTTTTTTTAAGTCTTTTTTTAATATTATTATACTCTAATATTTTTAAGCTTAAGGTCTCTTTATTTTTATTTAAAATTTATTAATTTTCAATATTTCGTCAGTCATTTGTATGACTTCTTCAGGAAATTGATTATATTAATTAATTAAAATAATCAATTTCCTGAAGAAGTCACACAAAGGAGTGACGAAATATTGAAAATTATTAATATATTTTAAATAAAAATAAAGAGTTCTGGTCTCTTAGATATTAGAGAACAATAATTATGACTTTTTTATTTAAGACCAAGTTTTTCTAACGATACAACCGTTCAATTCGCATACTTTTATTATTTCGAATTCTTGTGTTATCTAAAAATTATCTAAAAATATAATTTTTGGCCGCTAATAATTTTCAAATTTTCTTCTTTTTCCAGAAATCGAGTGCTAACACGGGTGAGTGGCTAAAATATTTGTTACCAATATCTACATCTCTAATATTTTTTTACCAAAATGCTCATGAGTGCGAGTAGAATAAGAGCAGGTAACGATTTTCTTTTTCAGTGAGTTTTTCTTTTTGGCCAACACACATAAACAGCAAGAAGGTGTTGTGTTGCAAAAAGAGAAATGACTATCCTGACCAAAATACAATTAATTTTGGCATTAAGGGGCAGCTTGAATGGCGCCGCATTAATTTCTTTTCAATATTTATTTTATCTTACCAGCATAGAAATATCTAATAAATCGTAAAAGAAAAAAATGTGTTATAAAAACACTCGGAAATTTTGTATTAGCAAACGGGAAAATAGTTTCAATTATTTAATTTAAAGCTTTTGTTAATAAATGTGCAACATCAGATACGGGATAGAGAGAGAGAGAGAGAAAAAACTGAATAAATAAATCGTTTGTGACGTTTCATGAAAACGGTCTGCGTTGTAAACTTAATCGCAACCTTTTTATTATTGTTTATTTTTTTTTTAATTTTTTTTAAATAAGTACAAAAGTTAATTGCGTTTTCCTCTGATTTTATTTATGATTGTCGATTTTTTTTCTTTTAGTTTTCTTACTTCGTTTTTCATTGTTGCTGCATTAACAACTTAAATAAATTGTTTATAATTTAGAAAATACTACAGGTTTTGTGCAACAGTATTTGTTCAAATGATGCACAAACACAAGCACGCGAATGCTTTTAAATGTCGATAAATTTTAAAGCGGAGTATTTTGATGTGTGTGTGTGTGTGTGTGTCTAAGACCTCCGCTGAATACTTGAGCATACTTTGGCGTGGCATTAAGTGCGTTAGTTGTGTGTGGAAATAATTTCAAGTTAATGACAAAATTACTGTAAGCAAGCGAGTTTAGCTAACTGTCCGTCCGTCCGTCTGTCCGTCCTTCCATTACTTTTTAATAACAATAAATAAGTTATTGAAAGAGTATGCGAGTGTTGTGTGTGTGTGTGTGTCTGTGTTTGTATCCGTCAACTTGCAACCGCCTTGAAACAAATATAAATATTTGTTTAGATAATTTGAGAGAGAAAAAAAAAAAGAAATAAGTAAATGAATTAAATTGGTTTGGTAAATTGCACTGATTTGAGCAATTGGAAAAGGCAGACTTGCAGTCAAGTTGCTGTGGCTTGGAAATTGTTCAAGAAATTATTTGATCAGAGTGCTCACTTACCCTCTCTTCCTCGCGTATCATTTCGGCAATTTCGGGCTTGATTTCCATGTCATCGTGATGGGAGGATGAACCGCCGCTGCTGGCTGGGCCAGCAGATGCTGAACCAGCAGCAGCTGCTGCCAAGGAAGCACCCAAAGCACTGGCCATTGCCGCATGAGAGTGGGCAGCATGCAATTGCTGTTGGGCAGCAAACTGTTGGGCGGCCGCAGCAGCATGATGATGGGGATGGTGGGGATTGGCCAAGACGGCGGCCGCCGCAGCGCTGGCAGCTGGATGTGGGTGTATGGATATTTGGGGAGTGGAACTGCTAGCAGGCGATGTTAGAGATAAACTTTCGGTTCTGGCATTGGATAAGAGGAGCGAAGGTGAAGTGCTTCTTTCGCGTGGCCGATAAGAGACTGCCGCGGAATGGGAGGAATTCGAGGAGGCAGATGTGGCCGAACCGGGGCCCGAACTCGAAGAGGAAGACGAAGTGGAGTTAGCACTGGTGTTTGCTGTAGCCGGTTGGTTGCTGGGATTGGGCGAAGCGAAAGGATTTCGTACAATAGTTGAGGCGGTCATGGCCATGGGTGGTGGTGGCGTAACGGCGGCATATTTTTCTGGTGCGGGCGGTGAAGGTGAGCGTATGATTGGTTGTGTAGCCAGGCGATGATCGTCATCTATTAGCAGGCCGTCCCGGGAACGTTTGCGTAATCTTTGCTCAGCCAATTTGAGATCTAAGGCTGTTGTATTTTTAGCTGAAATCTGTATGCGGGGCCGTTTTGCTTTCGCACAGTCTGTTTTATTGTCCTCCTCGTCGTCCTCGTCGTTGCCAGTTTTAGCGCAATCTTGTTCCTCATCTTCGTCATCGAAGACGGTCATGCGTTGTTCCGGCACAAATTGCTGGGTGGCCATGCCACCAGCACTGCCAGTGCTGACCTCAGCCAGGCCTCGGATTTTCAGCATTTCGGCCACTTTCAACAAGGGATTTATCTGTTCCTGGCTGACATTGATCTCGCCCTTATACATGAACTCCATTAAAGCCTTCAGCTCCTGCCATCGCACATCGCGCATTATGACGATGGGATGCTGACAGGGATTCTCATAGAACAGGGCTTGGAAATATGGCGAGCAAGCGGATAAGATCATTTTGTGGGCCTTTATCGACTGACCCTCGCAGGCCAGTGTCACATCCACAAACGATTCGTTTTGCAGTAGTTCATCGAACACGTTCGTTAGATTTGTCTGATAGTTGTTCCAGCGCAAACAGAACTGCTGGTTACTTCTGTTGTTTAGTGTCTCGCCGTTCGGCTTCATTAGATTGGGCAATTTTTTGTCGGCTATAAAAGCTGTTGGTTTGATGGGCGTTTGCTTATTCGGCTTGAATGTAAACAAGTCCGTCATGTGCGTGCCTTTCAAGTGGTTGGGCGAGGCCGGCAATGAACGGGACATGTTTAGCACTACTGTAGGATCCAATTGCATTTCGGGGTCCTCTAGTGTCGTTATAAAGCCCACAACTTCGCTTGAAGTTAGAGGCCTGGGCGGTGGCGATATATCTCCGGCCACCGTAGTTTTCAAAGTGGACATATTTCCCGCGTTTTCCAATAGCTGAGGGGTTGTGGGCTTTTGCATGCTTTCCATGGCCATTTTGTTGCCCAATTTGTCAACACTTTGTTCAGTGTTGTCTACTGCTGTGGAATCGTATAACGCTTGGCTTTTGTTCTCCACACTGGCGAAAATGCCGAAATCTTCATGGGCCAGCAGTTTGGCTTCGCTGCTTTTTATATCCGTGTAGTCTACTTTTTGCGTAAAGTCAATTATATCTTTTGTTAAATCCATTTCAGATTTCTGATTATTATTTTTTATTTATTTATTTTTATTTCTTTTATATCGAAAATGAGGGCGGTTTAATTGCTCTCATTGGTATTGTCAGTTCATTTTTAGGTTAAAGTTCACTTTGGATTGAAGATTGTTTTTTTTTTGTTATTGTTAATTTTAGTTCTTTTTATTCTGTAGTTTATATGTTATTTATTTTATTTATTTTTTTTTTTTTAGTTAAGCGCCTGTAAAAAAAATAAAATGGAATTAGTTCCATTGTTGTGGGATTTTGTTTTTAATAAATATTATTTAAATTAGAAAATACGGACTAATTCATAGATATTTTTTTTAGAACTATATTTTGTTGAGAATAAACAATTAATCCTAGAAACGAACCTTATCGCCCAAAATACTGGTTTTGGGCAAAACTTAAACCTCCTACAAACAAAAATAATGAAGTTATCACAATATCGTAAACGGTAAAACCTTTTGAGGAATTTTTTATATGGGAAACACTTTCGTTTTCACTTGTTGTGTAAAATTTTTTCAATGCAACTTTTTTGTTAACAACAAACGCTGGACGTCGTTTTAATTTAAAAAAGCAAGTGCCAAAAATTATCAAACTTCTAAATTAATTACTAAATAGAATTTAATTAAAATCAAAATAGCTGCAGAGGAGTAGCCAGGCTTTACGAATTGTGTCTTCTGAACTTTTTACCGGGATTGAAAATTGTGCAAAAATAGCGTCAGTAAAATTTTAAGCAAATATTTAGCCTCATGGCTTGTGTTTTTATAATAAAATTGTTTCTCTGCAATAAGTGATTTTTTTTCATTTTCAATTAATTCAGTGATTCATGATTTGCATAAAATATTAAAGGAGTTTTTAATAAGAAAATCATTTCCGAAAACTATTGTTCTTAGAGAAAATAAATTTTTTTTGTAACAAACACAGTCCGCGAAGCGATTTGCTTGTCTGCGGAAAACACCCAGAGATTTCGGGAGGAATCGAACCCACGACCATTGGACTGCATTGCTACCCATCAGCCACAGAGGCACCCTATTCAAACTCTGTAATTTAAACAGTCAAATAATTTTCTTATGATCACCATCGGATTTGTTACAGCAATTCTTATTTTGTGTGCAAGTGCCTAAATAGGAATACACGCGACTCCGGTTAACTGAAAATAACCAAAAATCAATTTTTTTCACTTATCCGATTTTTTCTCTAAAAGGTAGTTCGTATTATTGAAATTTGTTACAATTAAGCGTACTGCTTAAAATCAGTAAAACAATATTTTTTTATATCAAATGTCTAGTCACTTGCATTGACAATATAATAGAAAAATACAATAAAGTACGTAAGAGCGAAAATTTTAATTAATTTTAATTAAAATTTTTTGCCTTAAGTTATGCAATCGATTCGATGTCATTGCTTTTTTTCACTAAAGCGAAGTAGGTTTCATAGAAAACGTAGTTGTGGGCTTTTTTCTGATTTTTAGTAAGACGATATTTTCAGTAAAGCAATGTTTCGCCAAAGCGAAGTGACTAAGACTAGCTGCGTTTAAAATCAGCGCGGGGATTTGTATCAGTTTCAGTAATCCGATTTTTTTCAGTAAAGCGTGTTGCGCTAAAGCGGATTCGACTGTATATACCATTTGTATTCCTTTCTCGCTCTTTCTCACTAAAGAGTTGTTGCAACAAAAATTCCAAGTGCAAACGGGGGGCTTAGTCTCATCAAAACAAGAGTCAAACCTTGTGGTGTTTCTCGAACCACCGGACGACATCGACATCAGTTAATTACTCTTGACAATCTCTTAGTATTCTCTACGGCATATTACTCGTAATATTGATAGAACATGTCAATAGTAGTCTGTTACTGCCGGCAAAGAATGGATAAAGAAAATTTTTTGCAAGACGACATGATGCGGCGTCGATGTCGCCATTCATAATAGGGGCAAGTATTTTTAGACCCATCCAGTCAAGAGTTTCTTACTGTGGAATTTAATGCTTTGAAAGTTTAGTTATAGGGTCCGCAATCTAACGTTTTTTGTTTTCAACTAGTGCTTATTTCGTGAATGGTAACACTTAGCTTATGTCTTATTTGACAGATAATTAGTTTTATCCTTCCGCTGAACGAATATGGTTGACCATCTAATGCGTTTTCGCTCCGCTAAGTGGGCCTGCGATCGACTAACAGAAGATGCCGATTTTGCCAAAAAAAATTATCTTTTCAGATGAAGCTCATTTTGGTCTTGGCGGGTATGTAAACAAGCAAAATTGTCGCATTTGGGGCACAGAAAACCCGCACGCATACATTGAAAAGCCGACGCATCCAAAACGATGCGTCACTGTTTGGTGCGGATTTCGATCCAGAGGCATAATTAGGCCATTTTTTCGAAAATGAGCAAGGAGTGGCCGTTACAGTCCATGGCGATCGTTATCGGGCCATGTAGCCCTTTAAATGAAATTATTTTCCATTACTAACCGGAAGGAGTGTACTTTCAAATAAAAAAAGAAATTTGAGAAAATATTCAGTAGTTTTTTTAGCGTTTTCAAAAAAAAAAAGTTATTTGGTGGACCCAAGAAAATGTTAAGAGAGTATCTACCAGTTCGTATATTCACGCATAGTAGGAAGGTCATCGTGGCCCTAAGAGATCATGCGGTTCAATCTCGTTGTGTATTACAATGCAAGGATGAGATAAACTCATACACGCATTGTGAAAGCGTCGAGATAATATGAATTCCAGGACATCAAGGAATACCTGGAAATATTGCGGCAGGTCGGCTAGCAAAGATGGCAGCTTTAATGACTAGCATGAGCGCACAACAGGCCTATGAGGCGTAGGTGTAATCCTGAACGGATTGGGATAGTCTTGCTTACGCCCCTCTTTTCAACCTAACCTAACATAACCTAATGACTAGCATCACACTAGAGAATCCTAAGACATTTCAAGTTTTTAAAAACGAACTGCAGCAATGACGAACTATAGAATTGCATACAAGAGATTGGTAGTACTCTACCGTAGGTAGTGTGACTAGAATTCTATGTGGAGACTCAAATGGTAACAGGACAAAGGAGATCCTAAGATTAAGTAGACCAGCACTACGGAGACTGATTAATTTAACAAGAGGACATAAAGAGTTAAGGAATCACCTGGCACACATGGGTATAGTTGACGATATAGCATGCAGGGCCTGTCAGGAAGATGACGAAACACTTGAGCATTACTTGTGCTACTGTCCAGCTTTTAGTCAAGTCAGGAGACAAACATTTAATCAGGAGATTATACAGTAGATGGAATTTCTCAGGGGTTCTAATTGGAGAGACTTAAGAAGATACATTGAGGAAACTGGTTCTTAACGTAATAAAATTTGGAGGTTTCCATGGTTTTTGATGGAGGCTCCCTATAATAGAATGAGAGGAGCTTTTCATAATAGAGCGCACAACAGGCCTATGAGGCCTAAGTGTAATCCTGAACGTACTGTGACAGCTTTGCTTACGCACCCCCCTCTCTTCAACCTAGCCTAAAGGAGTATCTAAATTAAAAACCGTGTGTCAATGTGATATGCCTAAGAAAGTGGAAATCTTCCCCGGCAACTTATTTTTTTATAGAAAATATTTTTCCAAACTCTGGACTTTGCCTCTAAGCAAATGTTTCATGTGACATATTTCATTGAAACTGCAACTGTTTTATGTGTAAATAAATTGAAAGATTGCATACAAGAAAATTGCCAGATTGCAATGAAACATGACAAAAGGGTAATACAGTAGTTTTCCGGTTTAACGACCATTCGATTCTGCGAACATCGCTTTTACCGAACAGATTAATTTACTCCATTGAGTACCTTATATAACGAACAAAAAATATTTTTTTGTACTCCGTTTAACGAACAAATAAGGTTCATAATTTTACCTTAAAAAAATAATCTTAAGAAATTTCTTACGCAAATAACTAAAAGCGAATAGAAAAAAGTACCGCTATTTTAGGTTATGTTTGTATAGTATTTTTGTTTTGATTGTGCTGCAATGGTCAGTTACGCATATTCTTTCGTGGTGTTAACATAAAAAATGGGTACAAGAAAAATACTGTTTTTAAAAGATAAAATACAAATTGTTGATGGATTGCGAATTGTAGACTTGTGCAAAAAGTATGGTTTAAAAAAATCCACAGTGTGTACGATTTTAAAATCAAAAGAAAATCTTATAGAAAATGCGGAAAGTACAAACTTTGGATCCAAAAATAGGAAAGCCATGAAACTGGGTGAATTTCCAAGAAAGGAGAAAGCACTTTTTTCGTGGTTTCTACAACAGCGAGATTCATACAATGCCTGTTTCTGGAGCAGTCCTACAGTTCAAAGCCAAAGAAATTCATAGAAAGCTTTATGGTGGAGATTTCAATGCAACGCTTCGAAATTTGTGTTCAATGGGCTCAACAGAACAACGTTGATTTCTCAATATTAATGATTTTAAGAAATATGCAAGAAGATGATATAAAAAAGAATTTTTCTATTCCAAAAAGCAAACATTACTAGACAAATTTTTTAAGTAAAGTTTTCGAGGAAATTGAAAATGAATTTATACATACTAATTTTTCATTAAAATAATTTCTACGCTTTATGTTCACTACCAGTGTAATGAATTGTACCTTTTTTATTTTTGTTTTATTATACGGATCTCAAAACTTATTTTAAATAAAATAAGCGACAAAAAATAAAATTTTAGTGATTTATTTATCCATAAAACGGCTATTCTACATAAGTACTGGGTATAACAAACTTTTCAGTTTAACGAACAGGGCTGACAAATCACTATTTCGTTAAACCGGAAAACTACTGTAATTACACAGCTCAGCCGCAAAATCCTCTTTAAAATAAAACTATATGGACTATATGGATTTTGATGCGCTAAACTCAAATCCGCTTTCGGTTTTTTTAAATCAGGTAGGGATTTGTTTTTTTACAGGCGTGGCAAATTTTTTCTCCTAAATTAGTCACATACGGAGACATATTTCACCCGGGGTACCAGCGGTAAATTGACAATGAAATCCACATTTTTTTAACCGATTTTTATCGTTTATAGCTTATTTTATTTTTAAGATATGTAGCTCTCAGAAAACTGTTGCGAAATGTTGAATATTTGCTTTATCTTTCTTTTTAATTAAATTTTTATACCGAAAAAAATTACGAATTTTGCACGAAAAAAATTTTTTTCTCCATTGATTTCTGAACAATTCCAAAACGATAAGATATAGAGAAAAATTATGTTAAACTAAAATAAATACAATTTTATTAAACATCTTCGGGTGTTTTATTTTTGAAAATCGGATGACTCGTTCTCGAGTTAGGGTGAAATATGTATGTCTCCGTACCTGACTAATTTAGGGGGAAACATTTTTCCACGCCTATAATAAAAAAACCCGAACTGATGGAAAAAAAACCCGAAAACGTATTTGAGTTTAGCGCATCAAAATCCATATAGTCCACATAGTTTTATTTAAAGGAGAGACAAAAAATTATTTTTTGCTGAGCAGTGTTAGTTGTTTTTTGAAATTTTAACGATTTGAAAAACTCCAACTAAAAGCTGAATAATTGTTTATGTCGCTGTTAATTTATGAAAACGTTTTAAGGATATTAAAGCTGAAAGCATAAATCCAGCGTAAGCAATATTTGCGAGACTGTATAGTGAGTGGCCTGAATGGCTTGAATTCACTTTTAATTTTAATTGCCAAAGATATTTTATGAGTTTTTCGCTGACTATTTGTTGTTGTGTGTATGTTTCCGTATATTCAAGAAACAAAAAAAAAACAACAAAAAATGCTGAGCTCAATGGCAAATAAGTTGTATAAATTATTAAGGGTGGTTTGGGTGAACTTTGGTTTTGCTTGTCTCATAAATAATAAATTTATGAATACACGCGCTTTAACTGGCACACACACACACGCACACACATGTACACTCAATAACAAGCACAACATATATAAGAAATTTATACATTTTAATAATTTATTTAATTTAATTAAATTAATTTATTATTATATTTCTTTTTTTTTTCTTTTTTGTTTTTATTGTGCTCAACTACTCTGCAGTGTTTATGCCGTGGCATAAGAACGGTTATGCCTGAATGTTTGTGTTCTGTGTGTATGTGTGTGTGTATTTTGTTTATGGTTAAGAACAACGAACGCAGCATATTGAGCGCCATGCTTCATTTACTTGCTGCCAGAACCGTCGTGTGGTTTCCCAGTGAACATAAAACTGCTTGCCTGCCTGTGCCTGCTTTGTTGTCTGGATTTGTATCATCATCATCATCATCATGATGATGATGATAATTAGCATGTTGTTGTTTTTGTGCGTACTTTTTAAGGCTTTGTTGTTGTATATAATTTCTATATTGTAAGTTTTCTGAAATAAATACAAAGTATTTGTAACTCCAACTGCAAGTGTGTGTCTGTGTGTGTGTTTGTATATATTTTTATTAATATTTAATGCTGCACGTCATAAATTATACAAGTGTCGACATTAAGTACTGCTGCAATGATGTTGGCTATAAAAAAAAGGGTGGCGAGAGGAGGGGGGCAGCCCAGGCGCAGAGTTGGCAGATCGTGTACTTTTTTTATTTTATTTGTAGTTTCTTAAACTTTTGCATTGGTTTTTAATTTATAAGAACAAAAACAAAGCAACTAAACAAAGTCGTGCTAAGCACACACACACTCAAACTCACACTCACTCGCATACTGGAGAAGTTACAGATATTCCTGCAACATTTAATAAATTATTGCTGCCACACACTTGTATTCATATACAATAGTTTTGCTGTTTTTGCCACCTCTAGTGGGGTTTCCTATTCCGCCACTTAAGGCCACAATTTGAAATCTTTATTTTCGTTTTTGTTTTCGTAAAGACGTTTCTGCTCCTTTCTTTATTTGCTTCGTGGTGGTGTCTGTTAAGAACGAACGGGCAAAAAATCAAAATAATATTTATAAATAAATTTTATTGCGCGCGCTTTTGCTTTTGTTGTTTCTTAGTTTCGCTGTTTAGATTCCACGAAATATATTTCATTACAATTTTTACTGGGATCCTGGTCGCTGGCTTCTTAAACTGATGCACAAGTAAGTTTTTGTGTGGCAAAAGAAAAGTTTGTTTGTTTGTTTGTTGTGCTCCTTCGTACGTTTCTTTAATTTATAACCAACATCTCGCATACAAAATGCTCAACGGGTGACCAGTTTTATTGCCACCCACTCATTTTCGGCACGTACACTCGCAACTGCAGATATTTATCCGTGTGTGCGTGTGTGTGTGTGTTTGTGTGCTATTAACTGTTCAATGTGTGTATGTTTATTTGGTTGGCTGTTTGTTTGTTTGTTTGTTTGTCATCAGCATCTCCGGCAGTAATGGGAAAAGTTTTTTATTGTGCGCTGGAGGTATGGCAGCCAGAGCAGCAGCATGTTGTTCATGCTTCTTAACAACAGTGTGAGCGGTTGGGGCGGAGGGGTGGTAGGAGTGTAAGGTGTCAGCTTGTCGGGCAGGCAGGCAGGCAGGCTAGGAGGCAAGGAATATCGGTGGTTTGCATGTTGTGGAGTCTAGTATTATAAATTAATAAATTACAATTTATGTGTAACTGCTGAAGCTGTAAGCTGCTGATTTTACAGCAAAATAAAAGAAAAACTTTTCTTTGAGTTTAACACGAAAATCGATTTTTGTGAAGGAAAATTAAAATTTCATTATATAAAACAAATTAAGAGCTCTTCTGGCTTGGCCTGCTGTTTAATAATATAAGAAACAAAAAAAAAACAATCTCATAGGATTTAAAACACTTGAGTGATTTACAAACAGCATTTGAACATTTTCCGTTGTTTAACTCTGACACAAGATCCCTGAAGATCTCTAACAAATTTTAGTTTAAAACTAAATCTCAATTAATTATGTAGTTGTTTTTTTACCTTTAATTTATTGAATTGCATTTATTTTTCATTATTCCTTAAGCACAAACTAACTATTGAGCACTATTTCCCTGCACTTTGCACCAGAATTTTGCCCTTTCAAATTTGAAACCACAATGCAAACGTCTTCTTAGCACTGGCACGAATGAGATGATCTTGCAGAGTCAGTCATTCGTTATTTTTCTACAACTTGCACATGCATTTCTGAATTGTTGTTTTTTTCTATTTCTTGTGTTTATTATTATTTTGTTTTTTTTTCTTGCTTTCTTTTTGGTCTTGTTGTTCATTCACTGCACTTTGCACACGCGATATTCTATTAGAATTTCGTACACACGACGACGACGGTTGAATGTGGACTGATTGTTGTGCCATGAATGAAACTTGATTGTGGTCACACAGCACACACAATTCATGTGCG
Source organism: Linnaemya tessellans (assembly GCA_951800035.1). NCBI lineage: Eukaryota > Metazoa > Arthropoda > Insecta > Diptera > Tachinidae > Linnaemya > Linnaemya tessellans. The sequence goes on from OX637535.1 coordinate 10,216,764, forward strand.
CGGCGGCAGCAGCGACGCCTGTGTCGCTGCCTCGGCCAACGTCCGTTGCTCTCTCTCTCACTCAAGTCGTCGATTGTGTTTTAATGTTCGTGCGATGTAGTAGTTTGGCGTGCAAGTGTTGTTGCTGTTGCGAGTAGATGGCACCGTGAGCACGTCAAGTTTCTTGAAAAGCCATTGCATGCTTGTCATCCTGTCGGGGGTGTGAGTATTTTGTTCCGGTTTTCTCGCTTTCATACACAACAGAGCCACGATGTGGGATATGAAACAGTTTTCTTTGGATTTTGAGGCGAATTTGTTTTTTACAGCAGAGATTATTGAGGAGATTAAGTGTTTAAGAGAAATTTGCTTGTTCACAAGAGTTGTTGTATTTTCTCTGGTTTTTGTTTCTTGTGTTTTCGCTGACTTAAAGCCAGCCGACGACTTAGTGTTAGTGGATGTTAAGGCAGCAATTAAAAAAAAAACTAAAAATTAACTCTTACACATGAATTAATTAATTCAATAACTTTAATTAATATTTTAATTAATGTGCTTTATTAATTCACAGTGTAAATATACATTTCAGTCCACACGTTTCTCATAATAAATGAACATAAAAAATTAGATTTGTGGGTACCTATTTGAAATTGCCGGCCGTTGTAAAGCTGTAAAGATAAAAGGGGACTTTCAGAATTATGGAAAAAAACACTTACGGCTCTTGTCATAATGTAGAATTAAAAATTAACATGGAACTTAACTTCAAGTTTGTCATACAAAAGTTGTCGTTAAAGTAAACGTTAAGTCTTAATCATTCATTGTGAAAATGGCCGTTAATTGTAATTAAATATTTGCAAATAATTTCCATCGCTTAAAAGAAAATACGTTTAATGAAAAACATGTTTAAATAAAAACGTATATAAATATTTTTAGATTATCCAGGAGCCAATTTTGATCTTAATAAATTTAAAGCAGCTGAAAAAATGTTCATTATTGGTGGGCAACGTTCCGTGCCATAAAATAAGTACATATGTGATGGTCTATAACACTACTTCACAAAATTTCAACAAAGTCGTGACCAAATGAATCTGACACTTGATCTGTATGTAAAATTGCTCACTGAATCCGAATATGAAATCAAAATGGTCAAAAGTAGAACAGTTTTCGAGATATTGCGTAATAAGCGTTTTTTGCGTTTTCTAAAAAGATTATGTCACAATAGTGAACGTACCTTCAAAACAGCTTGGCGGATTTTGAAAGTCTTTTTTGCCGTTGAAAGACAATAAAATTATCAAAACAATCACGGGACGCTTGCAAAAATTGGTTAAGAATTTAGAGTTTTACAGTTGACCAAAGCTTGAACTTCACGAAAATTTTAATGATTTTTTGAAATTTTGCTGTTTTCAACTTCTTTTTTTTAAACCAAACAATAACTTTTTCTTTAGTTTCATCACTTACGAGATTAATTTATTTCAATACAAATATTACGGGTCCAATAAGAATCAGATCGGTGCAAAAATCACAGAGTTATAGAAGATTAATTAAATTATCCCATTTTTAGATTTTTATAAAATTAAAAAATGCATGTTTAATATTTATTAATAATAAATATTAAAAATGACTTAGAACTGTTGAATTGCTTTGCCTATTGTAATTATTTTCTGCCTCTCGCACAAGGAACCAACAATAGTCGCCCAGCATCACCTCATCATACACCCCTTGGTACCGACGTTCCATTTCTTGTATTTGTTGGTGAAAACGCTCACCATGTTCGTCACTTTCATCGCCGAGGTTGTTTGGGAAGAAATTTAAGTGCGAATGCACCCGACATCCACATAGTTAAACGAGTTTTGCATGACTTACACAAAGTATTCGGGGTCCAAGATTTCAATATGTTTTCCGTATTGACTTTGAAATACATCCGAAATGCTTTTTGCAATTGGTTTGAAAAATTTGACGGCTGTGCAAAACTGTACACTCCACAAGCATAGCAAAACTTGTTTGGATTGTTCTTGCAAATCTCGAAAACTGTTCTACTTTTGACCATTCTGACTTCATATTTGGATTCAGCGGACAATTTTACATATAGATTAGGTGTCAAATGCGTTTGGTCAAAAAACTGTTCTCTAGTGTAATTAGAAAATAGAATAAAAATAGTTTCCTTTTTTTCATGTCAAACAAAAACAATTAGGTATTGTGGTATAAATGGATCTTGTCTGAGGTTGTAAAGGATCTTCTGCATAATTTAACTGATATTAAAAATACAAGTACATAGTTTTTATTATTTTGGAGAATTTTAAGGCCAGTGTCATGTGCTGTTACTTAAGTGAGAACTTCAAACGTCAAAGGAATCGTGGTCATACCAGGAACCATATGATAATTAAGAAAAAAAAATATTTTTTTCTAATGCGATTGATATAACAATCAACATATTAATAATTGTACAACCTTGCAAAAAAAAAAACAAGTAAAAGTGCTATATTCGGCTGTGCCGCATCATCTTTTTGAGATTTCTGATTTTCAATACTAATTTATTAAAAAAAATTAATGTTATTTATATGGTATTCAGACATGCATTATTAATTGAGTCAATAATAAGTTAATTGAAAAGTGTTCACACATGCTCAATATAGCTAATTCAATTAGCGTTTGACAGCAGCTGACAAAAGGTGTTGTTTACATTGATGCTTCACTGGCGTCGTTCCATAAAATGCGCTTTCTTTTTGCCTTTGGACCTGTTGTTGTACGAAATAAATTTTTTATTTTTCATTTGTGTTAATTGTTAATTAAAAAATGTTATTTTAAAAACTCACCCTCAACTTGACTCGCCATTTTTTTTTGTGAATTTTCTGTGAAATTCTATTAAATTTCATAAAGTTTGTTCAGTAGGCATTATGGTGCTCACTAAACAAACTTTTGCAGTGCTGCATTTTAGACCTTGCCCAATTTTATAGACAATTAAGCGTTAATTGATCAATTAGCTAATTAAAATTTTGTATGGGTAATTGAGCTCAATAATGCTGTTAATTGCGATAAGCTCAATTAAGGCGTATGTCTGAACACCATATTAGGTAGTTATTTAAATAACTATTTAAAAAAAACTTAAAATTTGCTAGCTCTGGAGCTGGCTTTTTAGTTTCTCTGGTTTCTAAAACCAATAAAGTTCATTGTAATATTATATATATATATATATATATATATATTTTTTTTTTTTTTTTTTTTTTGCTTACTTTTATGTACCAAAAATCGTCGTTTTTAGTTTTTAATACCAATTATGTTCTTTCTGGGGTATAAAATATTTTTAATTGACAAAATAAAAATAAACTACTTTAAACTTGCTACTTTTATGCACAATTTCCAGTCCTGAAAATTTTAAATAGCAATGCCTTTAAGACTTTTTCCAATACATCAATTCAAGAACCAAGTCTTAAGCTTTTCTGTGCTCTTCTGAGCTACAATTTCAACTACTGACACACGGTCAAGCGGACATATCGCACCCTAAATACAAAAGGGGCACAACTCAAAATTTTCCAAAGCTGACTTTTTTCCATAAATTAATTCAGAGTACACATCTCTAACTACTGCAAAAATTTCTTTCACATCACTATCTTCTTTAAGTAGAAAAAGGCGGTTCTCTATTTTTATGTTAAGTGTGTTGCTTCTGCACGATGAACAGTTTTTTGTCTCTCCTGAAAATTTTAATATTTTGTGTTGTGCCCCTTTTGTATTTAGGGTGCGATATGAACTTCGTTTACCTACGCCCAAGGACCCTATTCACCATGTCCCAGAATATAAAGTATTTTGCAACAAGAACTTTGTTTTCTAAAACAAAATAAAGAAAAAAATTCAGATGAAATTGATTCAAATTTTTATTTTATAGGGTCCGCAATCTAACGTTTTTTGTTTTCAACTAGTGCTTATTTCGTGAATGGTAACACTTAGCTCATGTCTGATTTGACAGATAATTAGTTTTATCCTTCCGCTGAACGAATATGGTTGACCATCCAATGCGTTTTCGCTTCGCTAAGTGGGCCTGCGATCGACTTACACAAGATGCCGATTTTGCCAAAAAAAAATTATCTTTTCAGATGAAGCTCATTTTGATCTTGGCGGTTATGTAAACAAGCAAAATTGTCGCATTTGGGGCACAGAAAACCCGCACGCATACATTGAAAAGCCGACGCACCCAAAACGAGTCACGGTTTGGTGCGGACTTTGGTCCAGAGGCATAATTGGGCCATTTTTCTTCGAAAATGAGCCAGGAGTGGCCGTTACAGTCAATGGCGATCGTTATAGGGCCATGCAGCCATTTGAATGAAATTATTTTCCATTATTAACCGGAAGGATTGTACTTTCAAATAAAAAAAGAAATTTGAGAAAATATTCAGTAGTTTTTTTTAATAGCATTTTCAAAAAAAAAAAAAAAGTTATTTGGCCGACCCAAGAAAATGTTAAGAGAGTATCTACCAGTTCGTATATTCACGGATAGTAGGAAAGGCATCATGGCCCTAAGAGATCATGCGGTTCAATCTGGGTGTGTATTACAATGCAAGGATGAGATAAACTCATACACGCATTGTGACAGCATCGAGATAATATTGATTCCAGGACATCAAGGAATACCTGGAAATATTGCGGCAGATCGGCTGGCAAAGATGACAGCTTTAATGACTAGCATGAGCGCACAACAGGCCTATGAGGCGTAGGTGTAATCCTAAACGGATTGGGATAGCCCTTGCTTACGCCCCTCTTCTCAACCTAACCTAACCTAATGACTAGCATCACACTAGAGAATCCTAAGCCATTTCAAGTTTTTAAAAACGAACTGCAGCAATGACGAACTATAGAATTGCATACAAGAGATTGGCAGCACTCTGCCGTAAGTAGTGTCACTAGAATTCTATGTGGAGACCCAAATGGTAACAGGACAAAGGAGATCCTAAGATTAAGTAGACCAGCACTACGGAGACTGGTTAATTTAATAACAGGACATAAGGCATAATTGAGCCTTTTTTCTTCGAAAATGAGCAAGAAGTGGCCGTCAATGAGCAGTCAATGGCGATCGTTATCTGGTCATGCAGCCATTTGAATGAAATTATTTTCCATTATTAACCGGAAGGATTGTACTTTCAAATAAAAAAAGAAATTTGAGAAAATATTCAGTAGTTTTTTTACAGCATTTTCAAAAACAAAAAGTTATTTGGCGGACCCTATATTACGAAGTGAAAAGTTCGGTAATTATGAATGAAAAGTGACATCTGGCAAATATCCACCATGTCAGTGATATCCACGTCATCAATAATAGGCCAAAATTGAGTTGTTAACATCTCGCGATGGCGTCATCCATTGACCGTTACCGCATTTCCAGCCACATCTTCGAAGAAACGACCCAATCACGTTTCCATACCACATGGCGCACCATACAATGACACGTTGGGCATGCATGCAAAGGTTTCTCATGAATCGCTTTAGGAATTTCAGAAGTCCAGATGCAGCAATTTCGCTTGTTGACACAAGCTCCCAGAAGGACGATAATGTTGATCGAAAATATCACGAATCTTACGAAATGTAATTTTTGCTTAACTGAATTCATTGTAACAATTGCCAATGCAAAACTACTACGAATACGTCAAAAAACTAAATATGGGGTGCTGTTGGCTGCAGTAGTAGAACACGAGACTATGAAGCGAAGGGTTCTGAGTTCGAGCCCGCGCTGAGTCATGAAATATTGTGTTGAATTCTTCTGATCAGCATTAGTGTGTGGTTGTGTTAGTTGTTGCCAGCCTGTTTCAATGATGAAGGCATAGTCACTGATCACTGAACATAATTGGCAGCGACTGACACTATCATGTACTAAAAAAGCAGAGTAACAGCACCCACCTTCGTCGATCCTGTAGCAAAAATTAGCCGGCGAAATAAAAAAGGTTGAAATAGCTGCAAAAAAACTGTCTATCTTCTCATCTTTCCTAATATGTCCCCTCAATACTATTCCCTCGTTTTCAGTTCCGGCGCAATGCATTGCATATATAGGGGTCATCCCCTGAGTGCTGGTCCAAGATTTAAAAAAAAAATCGTTAATTTTTTCAACGGGCTTAAGTTCGAATCTGCATGACTGCAAATGATTTTTTATTATTTTATTAATAAATGAATTTGTTCAAATTCTATTTATTATTTTATATTAAGATTGGAATGTTAAGAATATTTTCAATAATCATCAAACCAGCAGAACGGATCAGAAAAAAATATTCTTAATATTCCAATCTTAATATAAAAAGAATAACAAATACAATTTAAACAAATTCATTTATTAATAAGATAATAAAAAATCATTTGCAGTCATGCAGATTCGAACTTAAGCCCGTTGAAAAAATTAACAATTTGCATAAGAAAGTTCGACTAATAAAAATTCACACATAATTTAAAAAAAAAAATTCTGAAAATTCTACTGTAGGTGGCCTTTGGGCCCCTTGTGAAAAACTGTTTAATTTAAAGGGAGCAGAAGATGGTGTAATCGTCCTAAATTTTTGTTCTCCTAAAAAGGTCGAAAACTTCATAGGGCATGCAGTTGCGTTTGTTCGACTTGATTAAAATGGCGGAAAAATGCTTGACTTCTCAAATCAGTTCTATAGGACTTAACAGACTATTTTCCATCGTTGGTCGGGGTTAAACAAAATTTTTGAGAAATCATCTTTCTTGACTCATCCGGGAACAGTACAATAGTTCGTATGAAGCAACCTGCCCTGAACAGTAACCGGCAAAGCAACAAAAATTCAATAAAAATCCTATTAATTTTAAATGTTGTTTTGGCATTTAATTTTTTTCTTTTTTGCCTTTTTTTAATTTTACCACGAATGTAAATTCAATTCCTGCTTGTTTTCATCTCATTAATATCAATTTCGAAGTAGAGATTTTCTTTGCATTTGTTTTGTGCGTTTTTGTTAATTTTAAATTGAATTCCCATTCAATATGAGTTTTTTAATTTTAACTATTTTATCATCTTCGGCTTGTTTATTCGGTTGGTTTTTTTTTTTTTGAAAGTTGTTGAAGTGAAGGAAATGCACTTGAAGACTGTTGAGTGCGTGTAGTTGCCTTCGAAAACAGCATAACTACGCTTTATGGCTTAAGTTGTAATAAATCATCCAGCCAATTGTTCTTTTGAATTTTTTCTCTATAAAATTTAATTTACATGTTGGTCTATATTAATTTTATAGAATTTTCCAAAGGATCAGTTAGTGATTGTTGTTTTATAGTTCGGAGGTGAAGAGTACAAAAATCAAACATGGAAATGCATAAAGGCTCCTGGCTTCATATCACAGGCATTTTATTATTACTTTTTTTTTGTAATTTAATATTTTGTAAGTTAGGCCACACTCTTGCCCTCCTCACCTGTGATTGTGATTAATGTTTTCTGAACAGCTTCTCAATCAATTTGCTTCAAAGTACGCCTCGAAACTTTGAACGCGTTAAAATATCATTAAAATTGAAAATGGCCTGCTGCTCAAATGTCTTTTTAAAATAATCAGTGGAACAGTTCTAAGATATTAATTGCTGCTGTTTTCGTTTTTTTTTTCTTCTTCTTCGTTTCTTGTCATTCCTTCTTTTCGGCAATGGCCGTTGTGTGAGTAGGCCAAGCACAAAGAAATGGATAGAAAGGGGTGTATTAAAGCGCCTAAATTTCTTACATACATGCAGGCAATTGCGTGCATGGACATGTACACACATATGTATATGCATGCATGTGCATGCTTGTTTGTGTTGTTTAACATGCAAATGAATGGATGGATGGTTGGATGTAGTATGCGGACATACATGGATGTGGCATTTATGGCCAGCATGCTACTGTTGAATAGTTTGCAGGAGCGGTTGTGTGGTTGTGCTTTGCAAATTCTTATCTCGTATTTGCAACAAAAACTTTTCTGCCCAACAATATTTTGCAATTGTTTTGGCCAAGTAAAAGAATGAGTAAGCCTGAAAAGAAAAAGAAACATGCAATAATATTTATACTGTAAAGAACTTGTTAAGATATTAGCCACGCCTCCAAAGTAAACCCACTTACTCGCATGTGTACGTGTGTATGCTTATAAGCACACTAACAACACGTGCATAGAAATGCCAGTGGCAAAAAAAAAATTTTATTTTTTGCTTATTTTTATATTTTCTTCATCTTTCTTTCCCATTCACTTGAAACTTATAGTTTCATTCGCCCCAACCTTAAAACCCCACACGCGCGCACACACACACACACACCCATAATTATATTGTTAAGTGTTTCTCTTTTGGCGGCGAATGCTCTTAATATACTTTTCAATAGTGTGATGATATTCTCTTGATGTAAAAAGAGCTAGAAAAAATGTTGTGCCTTAAAATAATTTGCTCCACACAGAGTCAACTTTGAAGACAAAAGAAATATTGTATTTGCATTTTATTATATGAGTTGAACAAAAAGAAGAAAGAAAAAAACTACAGCAACAAAGTGTAAACAACTACACAAACACATGCCAGAGATATGGCGGTGACGTCATTGAAGAGGTGGAGCTTAATGCTTTACTTTTATCGTTTTATGGGCCATAGCGGGTGTCTCAAATAGGACACTGTTGTGCCAGTGTACCGAGGATGATGGGCAGTATGTGCGTGCAGGAGTGTTTGTGTGTGTGTGTGTGTATGTAAAGCTCATGCAATTCTTTTTGCTCCATCACGTGACTCTGGGATACAACAACAACAATAACAACCGCATACAAAACTAGGTGTGCATGAATGTGCATGTACTCGTATTTTAGGCACATTACCACCACTTTATTTATTTATATTTTATTTGTCAGGAGTGTCTATGTGTTTGAGTATTTATTTAAATAAAGATAAATATCCTAAAAACTACCGGTTGTGCACATGTGTGTATTTGCAAGTGTATATATGTGTGTGTGTGTGTGCTTTATAATATCTGATTTGTTGTTTTGTTCAGCACTTCAAATATGTATTTGTTTTTATTTAAATGCGTATTTATATAAATAAGGGTTTTGTGCGTAAGAACATCCTATAAGGTGTGTGTGTGTGTGCTTAAATGTATATCTGTATGTAGGCACATACATACAGATATTGTGGGTATATAATATTATGGCACCTACACACTCATCCACAAATAAACATGCGAATTAAAACATTCGTAATGTCAAATATAAAAAAGTTGCAACCCACTTCTTTGTCATTGGCCGATCGACAGAGGCCTACATGCGCCCTGATATACCTACACACAAACACAATCACACATTTAATATATATAATATTTATAGATATTTATGCAGCAAATATATCATATAGAATAATTTATATGCGAGTACATGCGTTTATATTTACAAGGCTTTTAATCAATCTTGTGTTTTTTAAAAAGATTCTTGTCTTAAGCCTAAAATTTATTTATCGAAGCCTTGAAGAAATTCGCTATATAGGGGCGAAAGTACATCCGGAGCAACTGGTGCAAGTGGTCCAGGTAGTGGGAGCATACACAGTCTATCTTTGCAAAATAAAGGGTCCGCCATTTAACATTTTTTTTATCAACTAGTGCTTATTTCGTGAATGATAACACTGAGATCATGTCTGATTTGACAGATAATTAGTTTTATCCTTCCGCTGAATGAATATGGTTGACCATCTAATGCGTTTTCGCTTCGCTAAGGGGCCTGCGATCGACTTACACAAGATACTGATTTTGCCAAAAAAAAATCATCTTTTCAGATGAAGCTCATTTTGATCTTGGCGGGTATGTAAACAAGCAAAATTGTCGCATTTGGGGCACAGAAAACCCGCACGCATACATTGAAAAGCCGAAGCACCCAAAACGAGTCACTGTTTGGTGCGGATTTTGGTCCAGAGGCATAATTGGGCCATTATTCTTTGAAAATGATCAAGGAGTGGCCGTTACAGTCAATGGCGATCGTTATCGGGCCATGTTGAACGAATTTTTGTCACAAAAAGTGAAGAGGAGGATATTGGCTACATTTGGTTTCAACAGGATGGCGCTACGTGCCACACAGCCGAAGCTACACTCGATGTTTTGCGCCCTGTTTTTGAAGATCGCATTATCAGCAGCAGAGCTGATGTCGTTTGGCCACCTCGGCGCTGCGATTTGACACCGTTGGACTATTATTTGTGAGGTGCCGTTAAAGATAAGTGTTACGCCGACAAGCCAGAGACAATTGACGCTTTAAAGGACAATATTCGTGAAGCCATTGGTGAAATACAGCTGCGCATAATCGATAATATGCTTAACAATTGGACCGATCGTGTAGGCTACTGCTTGGCCAGCCGAGGCAGCCATTTGCATGAAATTATTTTCCATTATTAACCGGAAGGATTGTACTTTCAAATGTAAAAAAAAATTTGAGAAAATATTCAGTAGTTTTTTTTTTAGCATTTTCAAAAAAAAAGTTATTTGGCGGACCCTGTACTTAAGATTCTTTACTGCATGTTGCTTCTACAAATAATTGGTCTGTCCATATTAACGATCGCTTATGTACAAAAATGATTGAAATTCTTATTACTCATTGCACGCAAGGAACTGTGAGCACTTTGGAGTTACAGCAAAGCTCGGCATATATTATGGATTATAAGATATTAGGAAAAATAATATATAAAATTTTTATAAACATATTTTTACGATCATTCATATTGCTTTATTAAATTCAATTAAGATTTATAGGCTAATTGTTCGAAAATATTTTGTTTTTAAATTCCGAAAGACATGATAAATATTCCAAGGCCCCAGGAATATCACCTTTGAATTATTCACCTTACACAGCAGAGCAGAACAGCTGTTTTCGAAAGCCGCAACAATTTCATCTTCAGTACTCAGGTGTATTTTATTTGTCACCACTTCTGAGGTGGCTTAGTTTCAATATGATAACAGTTCTTATTTAAAAAAAAATTTTATTAGAAAATTGTATACGAGAAATGTAACAAACTGATGGTAACACATTTTTATTTAAAACCCGTGTTGCCGTTTGATTATTGTCCCATATTTCTGAATTTTTTTGTCCCATTATACTTAGTACTTTTTATACCTTCCAAAAAAGAATATGGAGGATATATTCACTTTGTCATTCCGTTTGTAACGCAGCGAAATATCCATCTGAGACCCCCCATAAAGTATATATGTTCTTGATCAGTGATGAAATCTAAGACGATCTGAGCACGTCAGTCCTTCCGTCCGTCTGTGGAAATCACGATTCAGTCCAAACGAAAAGAGCTAGACTCTTGAAATTTGTTATAAATATATCTTGAAGGATAGCATACGTTAAGTTCGGAGATGGTCTAAATCGGGCCAGAGGGGAGCAAGTTCCCCTAAGAAGAACTAAACCAACCTCTAAACAACAACATGATTTTTAAAGTTTTATTCCGTAATTTTGTTAAGCAAATAATATATTTTTATATTAAGGAAGGTCCAACACGTTAAACTTGGAGCCATTAAATAAAAAAGAATAATTTTTGGACTCCGCCCCCTTTAGTGGGCGTTATTATATGCAAAAATAGTGTAAAAATTTATCAAATTGTTTTACTTAAGCCTACAGTCCTTAAAAATAATATTTTTAAGCTTTAATGACGAATCTGAAACGTAACCTGGTACTCCTCTGCCCCAACCCTTCCTCTTCTTTGCCTCCTAAATGACCCTTTCAATAAATAAAAAATTAAAAATAAATTTATGTGTATGAAGATACAGGCGAATCCGTTTTAGCGCAACACGCTTAAACGCAGCTTTAGCGAAACATCGCTTTACTAAAAATATCGTATTACTGAAAACCAAAAGCAGGCCCACAACTACATTTTGTATGGAACCTACTTCGCTTTAGTGAAAAAATAAACAATCATATCGAATCGATTGCATAACTTAAGGTTGAAAAAATTTTGCATGTTTTGTCCGTGAAAAAATTAAATGGCAAAATGTTTTGTCCTTTTCGCTCTTACGTACTTTATTGTATTTTTCTACTCGTATTATATTGTCAATGCAAGTGGCTGGACATTTGATATAAAAGAATATTGTTTTACTGATTTTAAGCAGTATGCTTAACTGTAACAAAATTTCACTAATCCGAACTACGTTTTACAAAAAAAAATCCGATAACTGAAAAAAATTGGGTTTTGGTTATTTCCAAAAAAGCGGGGTCGACTGTATATATGCCGAGTTATATATGTATGTTTTGATGTAAGCAGTTACGAAGTGAGGTTAAATATGTTATGACGTAACAAAATGGCAATCAGTGAATTTTTTTTTGTATGAAAATCCATATTTATGTACAAAATGATTATGGCAGTGTATTCTATCCCATACATCATTTTGCATAAACTGGCAATGCATGCCAAATCCTTATTTGGCCACTGGGGCAAAATCCCTCCAAGATGGCACGCATTCTCATGGCCTGTAAATTGACCCTTCATGGCTTGTAAATATTTTCACAAACTGCTCAAAAAATTTATTATACATATATGGATTTTCATAAAAAAAATACTTCACTGTTTGCCATTTCGTTACGTCATAACATATTTAACTTCACAGCTAAATACGTTGTTTCGTAACTGCTTACGTCAAAACATGTTTAACTCGGCACATTTATCTTCACTCACGTAATAAATTTTACATTTAATTATCCCCAATGCTTATTTTTAGAGTCTTATGGCAAAGGTGAATTGTCTCCCCCACAGCCCTTGCCAGAGAGAGTCCAAAAAATACAGATTTAATGCTGTCCATAAAATACAGATTTAATGGGGTCCATAAAGTATATATATTCTTGATCAGTGATGAAGTCTAAGACGGTCTAGTACTGCCCATACGTTCGTTTGTGGAAAACATGATGTGGTCTATTTTTGTACCCCGCCCCCTTCAGTGGGCGTTAAAATACGATATTATATAAAGGAACTCTGTCCCACCAAGTTTAACATTTTAATTTTACTTGCTATATATTTGGAGGGTATTTAAGATTCCACCCGGTCAAATATAACGTTTTTACTTTTTTTTGAGATTTCTCGAAATCCACCGATCCTAATCGGTTCCCATTCACAGTAAATGTAGTTTTGCTAACACACACATACTTACACACTTAGTGGCTTAGTCTCTCAGTATTAGTCAGGGAAGTGCGAACGCCGAGATCCGGTTGAAACTCGATTTTTACAAATATAATCTATATCTTCCCGCTTTCTCTTTCTAAAGAAATGTTAATAAAGAAATTGCCTAAAGCATCTGCTCAAAAACATTGAGCATCATTGATTTATTTTTATAAGAAACATTTTACGCGTATCCCTTAAAGGACCATTAAGGCCAATTTCGCACTGGCAATGGTTACATCGCGATTAAAATTTATTAATTGAAGTGCACGAAATTTTGAAAAAAAAAAATGGATAGACTTTATCAGGGAAAAACTTTGTTTGTTCAGAAGAGAAGCAAATTACACTGTACTACAAAATCAAATTTGTTTCCAAAATTAATGATTTAAGGGTGTTTTTTGCTCTTTTTTAAAGGAAGGACAAAAAACACCCATACCTTGAAGAGTTAAAGGGTTAACATATTCTACAAAAATGTTCTCCGTAACATTTTACATAAATTTGCTAAACACATTTTGTACCTAAAATGTAAGGATCACATGGATTCTTATGCCGATTAACACTAAGAATGTGCCAGAGCTGGGAAACTTTAATGCACCCTCAAATGAAATTCAGCTGTAAACTTTCAAAACGCCGATACACGTGTCTTTTTTTTTTGTCTCCTCTATCAAAATTTTTAGGTCGGACCTTGTAATTTATTTTTTTTGTGTTGTACAGTGTTATAAAAGAAAATTGCGAGGACTTTGTCAAAGTAAAATTTGTCGGCGCAAAAGGGCTTTTACCCCAAATTGAGATTTTTATTTATTTTAATGCATTTTGTAGAAACACACTGTGTGCCATAAAAATTAAATACAGGGTGTTTTTTATTGAGGTATAGAACTTCGAATTGAAATAAAACACAAGAAAATCGTTTTAATGTCCATCAATTTGGCTTTATTGGACGGATAATTTTATGCCATTAATGTTTAAATATGATTTCGGGCATGTGGCCGCCGCGGCTGGCTCGAATAAAGCCAATTCTACAGGTCCAATTTTCAACCACTTTTTCGAGCATATGGGGCCGTATGTTGGCAATAGTGCCACGAATGTTGGCTTCCAAGTCCCCTAACGTTTCTGGTTTGTTGGCGTAGACGAGCGACTTCACATATCCCCAAAGAAAATAATCCAATGGTGTCAAATCACACGATCTTGGTGGCCAATTGACAGGTCCATTCCGCGAAATTAAGCGCTCATCGAATGTTTCCTTCAATAAATCGATTGCGACGTGCGCTGTGTGGCATGTAGCGCCGTCTTGTTGAAACCACAACTCATCCACATTCATGCCATCCAATTCGGAAACAAAATAGTCGGTTATCATGGCTCTATACCGGTCTCTATTAACGGTAACTAACTCTCCAGCATTATTTCGGAAGAAGTATGGCCCAATGACTCCACCAGCCCATAGAGCACACCAAACAGTCAGTTTTTGTGGATGTAATGGCGTCTCAAGGGTCTCATTCATGTGGATTCTCTTCACTCCAAATGCGCCAATTTTGCTTGTTGACGTAGCCATTCAACCAAAAATGAGCCTCATCACTGAAGAGAATTTTGCGGTAAAAAAGCGGATAAACATTTTTAATTGAACACTGTTTTTGAAAATAAATTTCCACGATTTGGAAGCGTTGTTCTTTTGTCAACCTGTTCATGATGAAATGGCAAACCAAACTAAATATTAATCACTTGCCAGCTGACAAAATGCCCGCCAGTTAAAAAAGTGACGCCAACTTAAAGTTCTATACCTCAATAAAAAACACCCAATATATCAGTACCAGAAATAACAGCTAGAGTTTCTATTGTGATCAATGCGAACATTATCGCTAAAATACGTTTTCCTGTAAATTTTAAAATTATGTGAAGCCTGTTTTGTAGTATCTTCTGTTTTCCTGATTTTCGCAATTCCACACGAAATAACTATTGCTTAACACTTTTTAAAGGAAATCCTTTATCACTTTTCCCTAGAATACGACTTGAGCGACGTTATTTTTCCAAATAATATGTACAAGCATTTTTACATAAAGTGTTCTTTGAATTTCATGCGAAATGTTGGACAGTGTGCCAGGCTTAACATGCACCTCCGACAAGAGCTTGTGAATTAGACAAATATTTGACTGAACATTTATCTATTATTTATCAAATAACTTCAATGGAAAACTTTTGTTTTTTAGTTGATGAAACAGTTTTTCTGTTGAATGAAAGTCAAGTCAAGTACTTTCAAAATCCAGTTCTTACCGTTTGGATTACATTCATCATACACAAAAAATAAAAAACATTAAATGCTCTTCTAATGGATATGAAACAAGGAAAGTAAATTCCTTAACTACAAAATGTAAATTACATTTAATAAGAAATAGTTATTTAAGATTTATTTAAATCTATGTTTGTTCATAGTTCAACGTACGCTGTTGCTAAATATGTCTACACTCAAAGGGAAATGAAAACTGTTTCCGTCTAAGCGAAGAGAAAAGAAATGAAAAACATGCCTTAAGAAGTAACAATAATATGGCAGGAAAAATTCTTTGTGTTAATGTATAGAAATATACTTCAAAACACAAGAAAAAAAAAACTACAACGACAAATTGAAATTCGACCAGATAAACTAAACCATAATGTGAACAAGACAAGAAAAAAATTAAGGCAACATTTCAGAAGAAAAGAAAAGCAAAGAAAAAAAAGAATGTAACATAAAATAACGACATCCGCGACAGCAGAAAAGAAAGAGTTAAAAACCAAAAAAAAAAAAAAAAATTAAAATCAAGGAGAGCAAAAAATCACAGGAAGTGGACAACGCTTCCACATAAATGTAATATAAAGCAAAACCGTTTCAAACAAGACCATTTTATGAAGAAACAACAAAGAAGCACAGAAAAAATCACGACACGAGAAATACAATTATTGGAATCTAAATTGAAACAAAACAATGTTAAAAAAACATTTTCTAAAAAGGAAAAACAAAAATTAATTTATACAAAATTGATTTTAGAAACTCTCCCGGCCGCTAAAACGAACCATGGAAATTAGCAAATTTAAAAGAGTTTAAAAAATATTGATGCATTGTATTTAAGAAAAAAAAGTTATTAATAATAAAACAAACTTCATAGACTATAATTAGGCTGCTCAACAACAGGTGGTTGAGCAGCTTTAGGCCAGAGGCTGCAACTGTGGCTGAGGTCTAGCGAATGCTGGCAAAATGCGGTTCGAAGGACCATAATCAACTACACTTCTCTTCTCTGTTTATCTTGATACTCATAAGCATGGAAGAAGAGAGTTTTTTTTAAATTACAACCGTCACTCAGAGGATCCCCCTGGCGCATAACCCTGCATTGTGCTGGAACTACGAAAATTGTTTCTTTTTTTTAGGAGTAGGACCAGCACTCAGGGAATAACCTCTACATATGCAGTGCATTGCGCTGGAACTAGGAAAATAGATTTTGGGAAGGAGGATGAAGGGTGTAGTGTCTGTGGATATTCGATTTGAACCCCCTCAAATTGCAAGTGGCGGGGAAGACATCTGCAGGTAGTTTGTTCCACATACGAACCGAACGGCCAAAAAACGAATTTTCTCTGTAATGCGTAGTGCGATTCGTTGGAATATCGACCACAAACGCATGCGCTCTTGATGAAAAACGCATTGAGCGTAAGAAAGAATGGGTTTCAGGAACGAGGTCCCTAAGTTCACCAGAGCTCCTGCCATTATAGTAACGATAGAACAACGATACGCACCCCACATTGCGACGATGCTCAAGAGAGTCAATAGAATTGGCTACCCTACTGTCTCCGATGAGTTTCATCGCCCTCTCCTGTACGCGGTCGAGTAACTTCAAAATAGACTTTGAAGCACCGGCCCAAACATGAGAGTTGTATTCCATCTTCGGTCGGAAGTAAGTGGTGTAAATATTAAGAAGATCAGAAAAAGCCAAGGCACTTGAATGCTTCTTTTGCGACCTGAAAGACATGTTCCGTCCATCTGACATCACACTGCACTTTCATGCCCAGAACATCAAGAGCCCCTGACTCCATAATACTTACACCAGCCATAGAAACAGATGAAGCAGGCGGGTCATACGTACGTCGATGCGTAAGCATACCCAGCATACTGGGTCTTACTGGCATTAAAATCGACCCTGTTCGCCTGACCCCATTCGGAAATCTTCGTGAGGTCACTATCCAGAACGTCATTTATTAACTGCCTCCTCGTCTCGATTTCAGACCTTAACGGCCTGCAGTTAAATGAATAAGAATGCGAAAGGCTGCTATCATCTGCAAAAGAGTAAATAAGAGTGGTTGTACGAATGAATATAAAAGGAGTAGTGCTTATAAATATTCGATTTGATTTTTGCCATATTGAATACGACAGCAAGGACCTCCACTTATGGGCAGTCCGGTTAAAGAACGAATTTTCGTTGTAATGCGCAGTGCGGTTCACTGGTAAATCCACCACATCTAAGTGCGCGTTTTAGAAAAGAGATCCCGGACTGTATAGTATCGATAAAATGGTGAAACACATCTTAAATTGCGTCTATGATCCAGTAAGTCAATACCTACCGTGCCAAATGGGTTTCGTTACCCTCTCCTGTACACGGTCGAGTAATTTTCAAATAGACTTTGAGGCATCTGCCCATAGAAAAGTGCTTAATAGTGTTTTCACACTGACATACAACATGATTTTATTAAATCCATTTTCGAATTCGTTTTAAGTAAGTTTTATGAAATGCAGCCCTGTTATTGGCTGTGCTAAGTTGAGTGCTGCCAAGTTATATATTGGAAACAGCTGATATTGAATATATACCAACAACTGAAATATTTGTTCGTGTTTTTTATATGTAACAATTTTATTTCCAAGAACTTCTTCACTTTGTTTAAGTAGTTCCATAAGTTTAAAATATTCATTCACAAAATGTAAAATAGTCTCTATTTTAGAACTCATTGTAAAATCGTTTTCTTTTTTTCCTTCAAATAAAAGCGTCTGCTGTACATTTTGTCAATTAAGTGTTTGTAAAAATAGACAACAAGTACAGCAACAAATTCATGAATTTCTAAAACCAGGTTTTAACTTTCAGTGTGTAAACACTATAAAAGAGCAAAATAAAATTCGAATCGAGCCGAAAGGATGCTCAGGTTTATTTGAAATCGAAATAATAAATTATTAACAGTCTCAGCATAATTCGTAATATTTATTATTATTATTATTATATGAGGCCATAAGCACCGCGACCCAAAGGATCTTTTGTGTAGCCCAAGTGTTCACTGATGTAGATTGAGGCTGCGAATAAAGCCAATTACTCTACCCGGTGAGATATCGTACACCTCCCCTGGAGTCATGAAATTGCCTCCGAGGAACCTCCTCCTGCACGACGCCACTGCCGGACAGTCGCAGAGAACGTGTTCCGGTGTCTCCTCCTCTGCTCCGCAGAGTCTACACACTTTGGTCTCAGAATTGCCCATGGTAAACTGGTGTCGTCTGAGACCGCAGCGTCCGGTAAACCAACCCGTTAATAATCTGAGGTCATTCTTGTCCATCCGAATTAATTTTTGGGATTTGTTCCGAGATAACGTAATGAAACGTTTTGCCTGTCTTAGTCCGTGAAGGGCTTTCCAGTGGCGATTAAACTCCACTCGAGCCCAGGAGTCGTTCTGTTCTTTGACATATCCTCCTCCTCTTGCTTCGGCAGAACGTATACTAAAATTGGAACGATACAGAGAAGATTAGCATGGCCCTGGGCAAGGATTCCTAATATTACAATCAGCTATTTTTCCAGCCAACGTTTCTTCAAACCGACCAGTCTTCTCAAGTCGATTTCATTGCTTAAGGTACGTTCACACTTATCAAATATTTTACCAAAAAAGCGTAACCACTAAACACTAATAAAAAACTTTCTAATTAAAAAAAAAATTAATAATATTATTATTAAGTTAAATAGTTTCCTTTAAGTTAAATAGTTTCCAATAATATTGGATTCGTGATATTGTCTACTAGTTTTGTATGACACTGTTTTAATTAATAAACACGTATCTGAACCAAAATATTTTTCATAAGTATTTAGTGGTTACGGTTTTGGGGGCAAATATTTGATAAGTGTGAACGTACCTTTAGTCTTGTTCCTTTGCTTAAATTTTGTTATGTATAAAGCGCCCGCATAAACTCTTTACTTATCAATAAGCTAAAAACCGCTTAAATGTTTCGGATCTCGAACCGGTAACTACAAGAACTTCTACAGGATCAACAGATTCATAATTTCTAAAAAAATAAATAAATAAATTCAACTGGAGAACTATTTCAGATCTTGGTCGTTTAACTATGCTGCTTACGATAATACGATTTCAAGAAATAAATATTTCTTCTCTCTATAACACGATTATCAGACTTGCATTTTAAATTGAGTCAATATTCACTTTATTGCCATCATTATCTTCCTGTTCACATGCACAAAATTTAGTCAATTCATTTAACGCATGACAATCAAAAATTTATTTATTTTAATATTCATGAGGTCCTCGAGCTCAAATCCGGGATCTCTTTTTTATTTATTTATTTATTTATTTTTTTTTGTTTTTTTATTTTAATATTCTAATTAATAATAAATTTACTTCAACATGGCTGGACATATGTTATTTATGTTTTATACCCTCCCAGAAAAGAATTGGAGGGTATATTCACTTTGTCATTCCGTTTGTAACGCATCGAAATATCCATCTCAGACCCCATAAAGTATATATATTCTTGATCAGTGATGAAATCTAAGACGATCTGAGCATGTCCGTCCGTCCGTCTGTGGAAATCACGATTCAGTCCAAACGGAAAAAGCTAGACTCTTAAAATTTGGTATAAATATATTTTGAAGCTTAGAGCAGGTTAAGTTCGGAGATGGGCTAAATCGGGCCAGGGGGAAAAAAGTTCCCCTAAGAAGAACTAAACCAACCCAGAAAAAACAACATAATCTTTAAAGTTTTTTGGTTATTTTGTTAAGCAAATGATATATTTTTATGTCAAATACGGTCCCACGCCTTAAACTGGAGCCTATAAATAAAATAAAACTATTTTTTGACCCCGCCCACTTCAGTGGGCGTTATTATAGGCAAAAATAGCATAAAAATTTAACAAATTGTTTTACTTAAGCCTACATTCCTTAAAAATAACACTTTTACGCTTTAATGACGAAGCTGAGACGAAACCTGGTACTACTCTGCCCTACCCCCTCCTTCCCCTTCGCCCCCTAAATGACCCTACCAAAAAAAAAAACATTTTATTTTGTATATAATCATCCCAAGCGTTAATTTTTAGAGTTTTATGAATGCCTGTTTCTGCCCTGCCCTCTTCCCCCCTTTTCCCCGTAAATGACCCTATAAAAAATGTAATATTTTTTTTTTTTTTTAGGAGTAGGACCAGCGCTCAGGGGATGACCCCTATATATGCAATGCATTGCGCCAGAACTGAAAACGAGGGGATAGTATTGAGGGTACAGATTAGAAAAGATGAGAAGATAGACAGTTTTTTTTTGTAGCTATTTCAACCTTTTACTTCGCCGGCTAATTTTTGCTACAGGGCCGACGAAGGTGGGTGCTGTTACTCTGCTTTTTTCAACACAATATTTCATGACTCAGCGCGGGCTCGAACTCACGACCCTCCGCTTCATAGTCTCGTGTTCTACTACTTCAGCCAACAGCACCCACATTTTTGTATATAATTATCCCAAGCATTTATTTTTAGAGTTTTATGACAAAGGTGAAATGTTTCCCCCACAGCCCTTGCCAGAGCGACCCCGCCAAAATACAGTTTTTATACCCTCCAAACAGAATTGGACCCTATAAAGTAAATTTGTATATTCTTGATTAGTGCTGAAGTCTAAGACGGTCTAGCAATCAATGCCCATACGTTCGTCTGATATTGTCTGTTTTTGAACCCCGCCCCCTTTAGTGGGCATTGACGTATGATATTATATAAAGGAACTCTGTCCCACCAAGTTAAACATTTTAAATCCACTTACTAAATATTTGGCGGGTATTTAAGATTCGACCCGGTCGAATATAAAGTTTTTACTTGTTTTTTTTTTTGTTTTTTATTTTAATTTTCTAATTAATAATAAATTTACTTCAACATGGCTGGACATATTTTATTTGTGTTTTTTTGTTTTACTTTTTTCACATTTTAGGTGCAAAGTCGCTACTAACCTTGTTCAGTGAGTTGTGATTTGCTTACTGAACACACTTTTTATAGCAGTGCTGCATTTGTTAATCTTACTCGATTTTATAACAATTGAGTGTTAATTGAGCAATTAGTTAATTAAAACTTTATATGGTTAATTAAGCTCAATAATGACATCAATTGAGAAAAACTCAATTAAAGGGCATATATGAACACGATCACGGGTTTAGTGATGAATATGACACTGCATTTATTTTATCTGCATTAGTATTAGTGCTATGCCTTTTTTATATTTCAATAAAAAAAGGCATAGCACTGGCTACTGAACAGTGATCTACACTAGCAAGTGCTAAAGATCAGATTTTAGGTTCCTCCTTCGTCAGCGCTGGAGCAGAAACTCTCCGACAAATTCTCTAGTTTACAAATCTCAAATACGATCAATGTACGACGCTATTTATACATTTTCCTATGGAGTCGTTAACTTTGTGCCACCCTGTATTTGCAGACCCGGCAGAGAAATACATAAAAACTCGACGAAATGAGCATCATACAGAAAATCCTCACTATCTGACAGGATAAATAATTGGGCCGTGCTGTTAGTGGATGTGGCAGAGGGAACAGAAATCTTTGAAGCTGGCATGTAACTGAAACCGGTCTGTTAGCAAACTAAATTCGACGTGAGAAAATCGTTTCTAATACAAAATATTTGCTGAAATGGCCATCATTTAAATAAGCAGAAAGAAGTAATTAAATAACATATCGGGTGTTTTTTTTATAGCCTGCAAGGGGACAATCGATATTGATAACTACGGCTTGACAGCTGAGAATGTCCAACTCTGTTGACATTTCTGTCCATTAAGGGTTGCCAAGTGATTAGTACTCGTTGAACGCCTTCAATAATACGTGATTGTTGCCGTCTTTAGATTTAAATAACATTTCCTCGGCTGTACGCACGCCTACGGTCCGATGCACACAATCGGCTTTGGCTCCACTTTGTTTAAAACTTTTTGTTCAATAATTAAAAACAGCAATTAAGGAACTCCTTTCATACACGGCTACTTGCATGTTGCGACTTCAAACCAAGTGAGCACATGCACACGCACACACACGTACACACATGTGTCCATACATTCAAGTGTATTTATTAGAAAATGCATTTTTTGAACGAGTCCACCTAAACCCCACCAATGATTCTTGCTTTTCTCTTGGCAAAACTTAAAGCACAAAGAATATTGGCTAAAACTCCAACGAAAAATGTGAGCGGCTAAAATCAACGCATTTTCTTTTTATCCTTTAAAAATGCCAGCGCACGTCTCACACACACGACAGCGACTTGCAAACACCAGCAGCTGGGATTTTTTTTTCGCTGTTGGCATTTGTGTGTTTGTCTCCGTGCATATCCTTAGAATGAGTTTGTCCAGTTTGTCTGTATTTGCCTTGTTTCATATGCTGGCAGGATATTAAATTGCAGAATATTTGTGTTTTATTTTCTTTTCTTTCTTTGAAATTGCAACTTCTAATGTGATCCTTTTTGCTCCTATGCAATATATTCTCCTCGAGGACACTTTAACGGATGATACGCACACACCCTTCTATTCTGCAGTTTGGATGCACTTGAGTGTTTGTGTAGCTGAAGTATGAACACACAGTCAAACGAATGCTGAGTGTGTGGATGAATGTTTGATGCTTTTTTTTTATTATCCGCATGGACATAAATATTTGTTCTTAAAATATGTTGTAGGAGGAGTTAGACTTGGAAGTAAAAGCTGTTTGCTGTATGCAGGGAAAAAATTATATCTGAAATTAAGCTGGTGTGGAATATGAAAATGATAATTTTTTAATTATTATTTATTTATATAGATTTATTTCTGGAAAATTATCTGCTGCAACAGAGTAATTGGCCAGTCAACTTCCCAGCTCCCAATTAGGAAAAAGAAAATAAAAGATTGAATCACAAAGACTAGGTAGGACGTCCTAAAAGAAATTCCTTCATAAGGACCTCACCCCTTTTGCTTAACAAAATAACCAAAAAAAAAAAAATTATATTGAGGCACAATATAATTTTTTTTAATTTAATTATAACGATCAATTTTGTTTGACCTTTAAAATAATTTATTCAAATTAATAATTTTAGAAACTGATAAAATGTATTAATTTTTTACAATTCCACTGTAAAAAATAAAAACAAAGTCCTAAATAATTTTTTTGTTGCAATTCTAAAGCGGCCCTTCCATTATACAATATTATTGTATGCATGTTATTTGCCATATTATTTCCATTTTGGCCTCTATTATTCAATAAGTGGCGCAATAGTTTCAAATAAAATATGACCCAACTTTCTTACAATAAAAAGTAAACATAACCTATAAGCAAAACAAAAACAATATTGTACAATGTTGCCAACACATTTCACAGTATATTGCATTTCTTTTGGTTTGTAAAGGGTGTTTTTATAAGAGCTTGCTGATTTGAAATTTAAATAAAACACATGCCAAATCATGAAATGGCCAAAAAAAATTTTTTATTTGGTAGATAATTTCTTGTCATTTAACATTTAAATATAATTTCGGGCATATGGCCACCACGACTATTTTGCTCAAAGGTCATTCCGGAGGTCCAATTTTCGACCACCTTTTCAAGCATTTGAGGGCGTATTTCAGCAATGACACGTTGAATACTAGTTTCCAAAGCGTCAATCGTTGCTGCTTTATCCACGTAAACCAATAATTTCAGGTATCCCCACAAAAAAAAATCTAGTGGCGTCAAATCACACGAACGCGGAGGCCAATTCACCGGTCCATTTCTAGAAATAATGTTGTCGTTGAAATGTTCTTTCAATAAGTCCATTGTTTCGCCCGCAGTATGACAAGTGGCACCATCCTGTTGAAACCACATTTCGTTTACATCCATATCTTGAAGTTTCGGCACCAAAAATTCATTTATCATGATTCTGTATCGATTTCCATTCACGGTAATGCGTCGTCCTTCCTCATTTTTAAAGAAATAAGGACCGATGATTCCACCAGCCCATAGACCGCACCAAACAGTACATTTATCGGGATGCATTGGTAATTCTTGAACGGCGTGTGGATTATCTTTGCTCCAAATACGGCAATTTTGCTTGTTGACATATCCATTCAACCAAAAATGCGCCTCATCACTGAAGAGAATTTTGCGGTAAAAAAGCGGATAAACATTTTTAATTGAACACTGTTTTTGAAAATAAATTTGCACGATTTGGAAGCGTTGTTCTGGAGTTAACCTGTTCATGATGATTTGCCAAACAATACTGACTAGCGACGTCACTTTAAACTGGTAAAACAGCTGTCAGACAACAGAGTGATTCGTATAAAAAAAAAAACTTCATAAAAAAACACCCTTTACAATAAAAGTCAAAAGTCTTTTGATTTCTGCCAATATATTGTGCCACCTTTGAATATGACATACACATTGGCGATATGATTGTACAATACGAAAAAATGCACAGTTATATTGCAAGTGGGTG
The DNA here is from genome assembly GCA_951800035.1 of Linnaemya tessellans. Classification (NCBI taxonomy): domain Eukaryota; kingdom Metazoa; phylum Arthropoda; class Insecta; order Diptera; family Tachinidae; genus Linnaemya; species Linnaemya tessellans. The sequence continues at coordinate 10,241,507 of OX637535.1, forward strand.
GGCCGCTTAAGTAAAATATGTTGTAGTACGTCACACATATTTTTGTGGTCACGTTTTAAGCCTCTTATCGTCCAGCGATATTGAAGAATTATAAATTATTTAAAAGGTATTTTTGTGTAGATGTGCACAAGATAAATAATTTTTCAAAATCCTTAGCTTAAAATTAATTTAAAAAAACTGTTTAAGTTTGTTTTTGAAAAGCAACAAAAAAATTTGTCTATTAAGCGCACGAAAAAATTTTAATGGTTCTCTTGAAATTTGCCATATAAACAATAATAGTGTTTTCACACTGAAAATTAAAACCTGATTTTACCATTAAAACCATAAACAGCTGATTTTGCGTTCACACTGCAAATTGTGTTTTTTACATACAGTGTGTATAATAAATTTGTTCAAAATAAATTAAATCGCTGAGAGAAATGTATGAATTTGTTGCTGTAGTTGTTCTCTATTTTTACAAACACTTAATTGACAATCTGTACAACAGAAATTTTTTTGTTGGAAGAAACAAAGAAAAAGTTTTAATATATTTTTATTTTGTATGGTCTCTATTATGAGCTAATAAGGCCTAGGTTATTTTAATGACAATAAAACAAGTTTTATTTCATTTTTCCCGACGTTTCGTCAATTATTTGTTGACTTTATCAAGGGTTGGGAAATCTATTTTATTATTAAAAAAACATTAATTAATGATTTTACATATACATATATGTCTAAACATTTTTCTCAATTTGTTTACTTACAAACTTTGCTAATTTTTTCAATAATTTAACATTTTTTCAAACATTGAAAATTAAAACTTTTATTATGTCAATATCACAGCTTAAGTTCACATCACCGTTTATTTCAATGCTACTTTGTAGCTCGTGCTGATGTTGTCTGTATCTTCCTTTAAATTCATCGTCTTCTCTATCCTTTGTTGTATTCTTAAGCTTTCTATTGTATATCTTTTCTTTCCAATATTCTCTCTGTCCAAGATCTTGACTCTTTCAAAATCAGCTGTGTGTCCAGTGTCCAGTATATGTTGTGCTAATGCTGTTGATTGTTTATTTTTCTCTATATCTTTCTTATGTTCTTCCATTCTGGTCTCTAAATTTCTTTTTGTAGTTCCAATGTATAACATATCACAGCTGTTGTTTTCATTACCTTTGCACTTGATTTCATAGACTACATTACTTTGTTGTTGTTTTTTAATTGGCGCTTTAATTTTTGAAAAGATTTTATTTATTGTTGTGTTTGGTTTGTATGCAAAATTTATGTTGTTGTTTTTTATTGCAATTCTTATGTTTTTGTTATCAGTCAATCCAGGGATGTAACGTACGCTGTAATATATCTTTTCTTCATTTTCAGTGATGGATTTGTTATCTATTGTATTGTTGTTCAACTTTATGTTAGTTTCGCTGATCATTTTGCTGATGAGTTTATTGGGGAAACTATTTTCTATTAACGTTTTTCTGATGTATTTTATGTTTTTTTCGTGGAATTGTTTGTCACTAAGATGGAGAATTCTGAAGATTAAGTTTTTGGCAGTGTTGATTATTTGATGTTTCGGTTGTGTGGAGTTGAAATTTATGATTCTGCCGGAAGCGGTATCTTTTTTATACCAGTCTGTTATTAATCTGTTGTTGTTCCTTAGTATTTTTGTGTCTAAGTAGGCAATAGTATTATTTGTCTCTATTTCCATGGTAAATTGTATTTTTGGATGAAAACTATTGAAAAACTTTAAAATTTTTTCTTTTTCTTCGGATTTTACAATTGCTAATAAATCATCTACATACTTAGTTATGTATTTTAATTGGATGTTTTCCACGCTAAGTTTTTGTAGAGTTTCGTCTAACAAATTGTCAAGTACCAGATCAGCTATGGTTGGTGAAAGTGGATTCCCCATCGGCATACCAAATATCTGGTTGAAAATTTCATTTTCATATATGAAATAATTATTTTCACAGAGGCAAAATCTTAGTATTTTTACGAACAGGGACCTGGACATTTTTGTGTGGTTCTGGATGATTGTCCATTTCTGCATTATTATATTTATTGCTTTGTTTACTGGTATATTTGTGAAGAGTGAAACGACATCCAGTGAGATTAGTATTTCTCCTTTTTCTATTTTAATATTTTTTATTTGCTCTTTGAGTCTGTGCGAATTTAATACATTGTATTCTTTTGATATAATATTTTTGAGAATTTGGCCTACGTATTTAGATAATTTATAACATGGAACTTGCATGGAAGAAACTATGGGTCTCAACGGTATTTCTGGCTTATGAATTTTTGGTAGCCCATATATACGCGGTGCTGTTGCAGCCGAGCAAAGTAATTGTTTTCTCTGCCAATTATCGATTACTTTGTCCTTATATAACTCTGAAACTAATTTGTTGTTTTCTTTCTGTAATTTTGCAGTGGGATCCATTCTGATTTTTCTATATGTACTTTTTTCCTCCAATAATTTCCCCATCTTGAGGTGATACTCTTCTCTGTACATTGCTACTGTTTTGTTCCCTTTATCAGCCTGTACGAAAATTATATTGTTATGTTTCCTCAAGAAATCTTTTGTTTTGCTGTATATAGTGAGAATAAACTTTTCTTTTGGGGTGTTTTGTAACTTTCTCTTGAATCGCGTGATATTATTAGCTAATAAGGTCCTTGCCAGATTCTTCTCTTGTCCTTCGTCATCATTCATTGTTGAAATGCATTGTTCTATGTCCGCAATTATGTGTAGTGCAGAGAAGTTGTTTTTATCTACAGGTAGAGCAAATTTTTTCCCCAAAGACAATATCCATCTAGATTCTATTGGAATTTCTATATTAGTTTTGTTTTCAAACCAATTCTCATTATATATAAATCCATATATTCTAAACTGTTTTTCTTTTAAAGCGTTTAATTTTGCATTTTGTTTATCTGTTATGTGTGCGCTTATACTTCTGCTTCTTTCATACTGTTTGTTTATAAAAGTCGTGTAGTCTTCGAAAGTAAGTGCATTTGCAATGTTAGTTTTTAAGCGATCTAAATTCTTCTTACAAACTCTAATGTTTGAATATGTTTGTGTTATCTCTAGATTTAATATTTTTTTGTGGAAGTTATGTTCTATTTTGTTTAATTTTTCTTTTAATTTTTTACATGTGAACAGCTGTGTCGTCTGTGTTGTTGTGTTCTTTGTGTGGTTTGGTACAATACCATAACTCCTGCATGTTAGTATGAATTTCAATCTATTTTCTTGTTGTGCTAGTTTTTTTGTTTCATTACAGTACTCTTTTAAAGTTCTGCATGTCTCTCTATCATACTTTAAAGTTATGTGCTGAAAATAACCCCTCATGTTGTGTTTGTTGGTAGTAATGTTTTTTATTAATTTTAAGATTTTTTGTTTCGGCAAGCTCTCCGATAATGTTTACTTATTTGTGTTTATATGGCCAAAGTGTATTTGTATTTTGTATGGTCTCTATTATGAGCTAATAAGGCCTAGGTTATTTTAATGACAATAAAACAAGTTTTATTTCATTTTTCCCGACGTTTCGTCAATTATTTGTTGACTTTATCAAGGGTTGGGAAATCTATTTTATTATTAAAAAAACATTAATTAATGATTTTACATATACATATATGTCTAAACATTTTTCTCAATTTGTTTACTTACAAACTTTGCTAATTTTTTCAATAATTTAACATTTTTTCAAACATTGAAAATTAAAACTTTTATTATGTCAATATCACAGCTTAAGTTCACATCACCGTTTATTTCAATGCTACTTTGTAGCTCGTGCTGATGTTGTCTGTATCTTCCTTTAAATTCATCGTCTTCTCTATCCTTTGTTGTATTCTTAAGCTTTCTATTGTATATCTTTTCTTTCCAATATTCTCTCTGTCCAAGATCTTGACTCTTTCAAAATCAGCTGTGTGTCCAGTGTCCAGTATATGTTGTGCTAATGCTGTTGATTGTTTATTTTTCTCTATATCTTTCTTATGTTCTTCCATTCTGGTCTCTAAATTTCTTTTTGTAGTTCCAATGTATAACATATCACAGCTGTTGTTTTCATTACCTTTGCACTTGATTTCATAGACTACATTACTTTGTTGTTGTTTTTTAATTGGCGCTTTAATTTTTGAAAAGATTTTATTTATTGTTGTGTTTGGTTTGTATGCAAAATTTATGTTGTTGTTTTTTATTGCAATTCTTATGTTTTTGTTATCAGTCAATCCAGGGATGTAACGTACGCTGTAATATATCTTTTCTTCATTTTCAGTGATGGATTTGTTATCTATTGTATTGTTGTTCAACTTTATGTTAGTTTCGCTGATCATTTTGCTGATGAGTTTATTGGGGAAACTATTTTCTATTAACGTTTTTCTGATGTATTTTATGTTTTTTTCGTGGAATTGTTTGTCACTAAGATGGAGAATTCTGAAGATTAAGTTTTTGGCAGTGTTGATTATTTGATGTTTCGGTTGTGTGGAGTTGAAATTTATGATTCTGCCGGAAGCGGTATCTTTTTTATACCAGTCTGTTATTAATCTGTTGTTGTTCCTTAGTATTTTTGTGTCTAAGTAGGCAATAGTATTATTTGTCTCTATTTCCATGGTAAATTGTATTTTTGGATGAAAACTATTGAAAAACTTTAAAATTTTTTCTTTTTCTTCGGATTTTACAATTGCTAATAAATCATCTACATACTTAGTTATGTATTTTAATTGGATGTTTTCCACGCTAAGTTTTTGTAGAGTTTCGTCTAACAAATTGTCAAGTACCAGATCAGCTATGGTTGGTGAAAGTGGATTCCCCATCGGCATACCAAATATCTGGTTGAAAATTTCATTTTCATATATGAAATAATTATTTTCACAGAGGCAAAATCTTAGTATTTTTACGAACAGGGACCTGGACATTTTTGTGTGGTTCTGGATGATTGTCCATTTCTGCATTATTATATTTATTGCTTTGTTTACTGGTATATTTGTGAAGAGTGAAACGACATCCAGTGAGATTAGTATTTCTCCTTTTTCTATTTTAATATTTTTTATTTGCTCTTTGAGTCTGTGCGAATTTAATACATTGTATTCTTTTGATATAATATTTTTGAGAATTTGGCCTACGTATTTAGATAATTTATAACATGGAACTTGCATGGAAGAAACTATGGGTCTCAACGGTATTTCTGGCTTATGAATTTTTGGTAGCCCATATATACGCGGTGCTGTTGCAGCCGAGCAAAGTAATTGTTTTCTCTGCCAATTATCGATTACTTTGTCCTTATATAACTCTGAAACTAATTTGTTGTTTTCTTTCTGTAATTTTGCAGTGGGATCCATTCTGATTTTTCTATATGTACTTTTTTCCTCCAATAATTTCCCCATCTTGAGGTGATACTCTTCTCTGTACATTGCTACTGTTTTGTTCCCTTTATTATCACTATATACAGCAAAACAAAAGATTTCTTGAGGAAACATAACAATATAATTTTCGTACAGGCTGATAAAGGGAACAAAACAGTAGCAATGTACAGAGAAGAGTATCACCTCAAGATGGGGAAATTATTGGAGGAAAAAAGTACATATAGAAAAATCAGAATGGATCCCACTGCAAAATTACAGAAAGAAAACAACAAATTAGTTTCAGAGTTATATAAGGACAAAGTAATCGATAATTGGCAGAGAAAACAATTACTTTGCTCGGCTGCAACAGCACCGCGTATATATGGGCTACCAAAAATTCATAAGCCAGAAATACCGTTGAGACCCATAGTTTCTTCCATGCAAGTTCCATGTTATAAATTATCTAAATACGTAGGCCAAATTCTCAAAAATATTATATCAAAAGAATACAATGTATTAAATTCGCACAGACTCAAAGAGCAAATAAAAAATATTAAAATAGAAAAAGGAGAAATACTAATCTCACTGGATGTCGTTTCACTCTTCACAAATATACCAGTAAACAAAGCAATAAATATAATAATGCAGAAATGGACAATCATCCAGAACCACACAAAAATGTCCAGGTCCCTGTTCGTAAAAATACTAAGATTTTGCCTCTGTGAAAATAATTATTTCATATATGAAAATGAAATTTTCAACCAGATATTTGGTATGCCGATGGGGAATCCACTTTCACCAACCATAGCTGATCTGGTACTTGACAATTTGTTAGACGAAACTCTACAAAAACTTAGCGTGGAAAACATCCAATTAAAATACATAACTAAGTATGTAGATGATTTATTAGCAATTGTAAAATCCGAAGAAAAAGAAAAAATTTTAAAGTTTTTCAATAGTTTTCATCCAAAAATACAATTTACCATGGAAATAGAGACAAATAATACTATTGCCTACTTAGACACAAAAATACTAAGGAACAACAACAGATTAATAACAGACTGGTATAAAAAAGATACCGCTTCCGGCAGAATCATAAATTTCAACTCCACACAACCGAAACATCAAATAATCAACACTGCCAAAAACTTAATCTTCAGAATTCTCCATCTTAGTGACAAACAATTCCACGAAAAAAACATAAAATACATCAGAAAAACGTTAATAGAAAATAGTTTCCCCAATAAACTCATCAGCAAAATGATCAGCGAAACTAACATAAAGTTGAACAACAATACAATAGATAACAAATCCATCACTGAAAATGAAGAAAAGATATATTACAGCGTACGTTACATCCCTGGATTGACTGATAACAAAAACATAAGAATTGCAATAAAAAACAACAACATAAATTTTGCATACAAACCAAACACAACAATAAATAAAATCTTTTCAAAAATTAAAGCGCCAATTAAAAAACAACAACAAAGTAATGTAGTCTATGAAATCAAGTGCAAAGGTAATGAAAACAACAGCTGTGATATGTTATACATTGGAACTACAAAAAGAAATTTAGAGACCAGAATGGAAGAACATAAGAAAGATATAGAGAAAAATAAACAATCAACAGCATTAGCACAACATATACTGGACACTGGACACACAGCTGATTTTGAAAGAGTCAAGATCTTGGACAGAGAGAATATTGGAAAGAAAAGATATACAATAGAAAGCTTAAGAATACAACAAAGGATAGAGAAGACGATGAATTTAAAGGAAGATACAGACAACATCAGCACGAGCTACAAAGTAGCATTGAAATAAACGGTGATGTGAACTTAAGCTGTGATATTGACATAATAAAAGTTTTAATTTTCAATGTTTGAAAAAATGTTAAATTATTGAAAAAATTAGCAAAGTTTGTAAGTAAACAAATTGAGAAAAATGTTTAGACATATATGTATATGTAAAATCATTAATTAATGTTTTTTTAATAATAAAATAGATTTCCCAACCCTTGATAAAGTCAACAAATAATTGACGAAACGTCGGGAAAAATGAAATAAAACTTGTTTTATTGTCATTAAAATAACCTAGGCCTTATTAGCTCATAATAGAGACCATACAAAATACAAATACACTTTGGCCATATAAACACAAATAAGTTTAATATATTTTTTTTTTTTTGAAAAGAATATTTTAAAATTATGGCACTACTTAGACAAAGTGAAGAACTTCTTGGAAATCAAGTTGTTATATATAACAAACAACAACAAAAATATTTTAGGCATCAGTATATATTCTTATTAACATAAACAATACCAGCTGTTTCCGATATAAAACTTGGCAGCACTCAACTTAGCACAGCCAAAAACAGGCAAACACAAGTAATAATTTTATATTCGACTTGGTCGAATCTTAAATAACCTCCAAATAGTTGGTAAATGAAAACACTATTTTGTCGGGGTCATTAGGGGAGGAGTTGGTGGGGGGGGGGAGACATCTCACCTTTGCCATAAAACACTAAAGAGTAAATTTTTGAGGTTGTTGGGTGTAAAAAAAAATTATTTTTTTATAGGGTAATTTAGGAGGCAAATGTAGGGGGAGGGTAGGGCAGGGGAAGACCAAAGAACATCTCACCCTCGTCATAATAGCTTTAAAATTAAATTTTTAATAAATCTAGGCTTAAATCATATCAAATATGTTAAATATTTACACTATTTTTCCAAGTAATATGTGACTTCAACGCCCACTAAACAGGGCGGGGTCCAGAAATGGATTTTTCCGATTTTCTGGCTCCAAGTTCAACGCTTTGAACTTTATTTGACATAAAAATATATCATTTGCTGTCCACTGTTTGTGCCACTCTAAGGCCTGACGATGTTTGTAATTAAAATTGATTTCACTATCCGGACTTTTTTACTGCTTTCCAATTTTTTTTCAGTTTTTTTTTTTAATTTATTTCTAAAACAATATTTTGCTCTTAATAAATTACTATTCATATAAATTATGAAAATTTTTAATAGTTGCACTCCAGGCACAAATCCTTTTCTATTTTCATTTCTTTCAATCACAAAATTAGTTTCTCTTTATTTAGATTTATGAAAACTATAGTATTACATTAGAGCAATTCTTTGCAAATAAACATAAATTTGAAATTGAAATAAAGACAAAAGAAAAAAAAACAAATTTTAACAAGAAAGAAAAAAAAAACGATGCAGAATAGCAAGAACACAGTCGTTTCTGTCACACAAGTTTATAAAAACATAATTTTTCTTTTGTCTATCCTTCATTGCAATTTGATTTTATTTAATGGGTAAAATAAACGGTTTGGTTTTTGTTGTACATAAAGGTCTTTCCATTACAAAAACCAAACATTGTAAATATTCCAGTCTTTATAAAAAATTTGAATTTAAGACAAATTAATTAAAATAATAAGTAATTTCGAAATTTGCAGATTTGAACTCAAGCCTGACTAATAAGTTTTTATTTAGGAATTTAATTTCGAACAAATATATATAATAATAATAATAATAATAATAATACAAACTAATGATTTACAGTAGTATTCACAAAAAAATAAAGTAGACTTGATCAACACTTTAAAATAAATTCTCTATGAAATTTTTACTTTAAAGCACACTTGAAGTACACATTAATTTTTGTGAATACAGCAGTTAGTTTACAAATAAGGAGTGCCTCAGTAAAGGTTACACTTGGCAACTATTTGCCCAAAAGAGGGTAACCATGAAATTTTTAATTTTTTCACTCGTATCTCACCGATGATGCTTTGAATCATTGAGAATTGCATGGGTATTTTCTGAGCCCCAATTTGGGCAATTTTGGGTATTTTCTTGGAAATTGAAAGGACCATTTCTCTTTTCCCTTTTACCCATTGCCAGCACTTTTCATGATCTATTTGGCTTCTTTCGTAAAGCGTTAAATTTTTAATAATAGGAATAAACATATTTCACAGCTGGCAAATTGCAGAGTTGCCACTTGCACAAAGAAAAATTAGCACTAAATTGAAAAAGTATATTTTTACTGAGACACACTTAATTCACTGAAAACATGGCTAAATCCAAATTGTACAAGAAAAATGTAATATCGTCTATGATTATTACCACTTTTTACGTGAGTTATTTAATTTAGATAAATCCCATAATAATTTTGTATACGAGAATTGCATCATAATTTTAACCCAATTAAATTCCAGTGTTACCATTAGCTTAGTTTTCTTTGTGACTCATAGATTCCACTTACTTACTTTTCCTAAATATTATTCTGCAAGTGCTGAAAACATTATTAAACAAATCACATACTAAAAGGCCATTCAAGGGTCATTATCTTGAATCCATTTTTTATGGAAAGTACCATACATGCACACATACACATATACATACATATTATGCATGTGTGTTGTATTGCCTAAAGTTGTTCTAATGTTGTCTATCATTTTACTGGCGTTTCAAAAAAATTTGTCGGTCATTCTTTTTATAACTTCAATCAAAATAAAATTTCATAATTTAGTTACACGGTTAAAAAAGATAAGAGAAGGAACTCATATTCTTGCATTTATTTTTAAATAAATCTGTTTTTATTCGTTCGTATGTAGTTTTGAAAATGTATGACCTCACATTTGGGCATATCATAGATTGTGTTAACCACGAAATAAGTTACAACAGAGATTTCTATTTAAATCTCTATAGAGATCTATACACTAATATTTTTTGTCATATATCGAGATTTCATTAGATACAAAATAAATAAATAAGAAGTAAGAACCGAGTCGAATCTGAAATACCCTGCAAATATTGAGTAACTAAAAACTCGATTTCGTCGGGGTCACTCTGGGAGGGGCCGTGGAATAGACATCTCAGCTTTGCATGAAACATTAAAAGGTAAATTTTTGGGTTTTATAAAGTGTAAAAAAAATTTATGGGTTTTGGGCGAAGGGCAGACGAAGATCAGAGAATATCTCAGCTACTGTAATATGTTACTTATCCGCCCACAAAAGGAGGCGAAGTTCAAAAATAGATTTTTCAAAACAAATAAAAAAAAAACAAGTAAAAACGTTATATTCGACCGGCTCGAATCTTAAATACCCTCCAAATATTTAGTAAGTGAATTTAAAATGTTTAACTTGGTGGGACAGAAGCAGATGAAACAGGCAGTCATAAAACTGTAAAAATAAATGCTTGGGATAATTGTGTACAAAATTTAATTTTTTAACTTTTTTTGGTAGGGTCATTTAGCGGGCAAAGTGGGAGGAGGGGGTAGGGCAAAAATCGGCAGTCATAAAACTCTAAAAATAAATGCTTGGGATAATTGTGTACAAAATGTAATTTTTTAATTTTTTTTGGTAGGGTCATTTGGCGGGCAAAGGGGGAGGAGGGGGTAGGGCAGAAATCGACTGTCATAAAACTGTAAAAATAAATGCTTGGGATAATTGTGTACAAAATTTAAATTTATTTATTTTTTTTTGGTAGGGTCATTTAGCGGTTAAAGGAGGAGGAGGGGGTAGGACAGAGTAGTACCAGGTTTCGTCTCAGCTTCGTTATTAAAGCTTAAACATGTAATTTTTAAGGAATATAGGCTTAAGTAAAACAATTTTTTAAATTTTTATGCTATTTGTGCATATAATAACGCCCACTAAAGGGGGCGGAGTCCAAAAATTATTATATTTTATTTTATGGCTCCAAGTTTAAAGCGTTAGACCGTAGTTGACATAAAAATATATCATTTGCTTAACAAAAAACTTTAAAAATTATGTTGTGTTTTCTGGGTTGGTGTAGTTCTTCTTAAGGGAACTTTTCCCCCTCTGGCCCGATTCAGCCGATTTCCAAGCTTAACCTGCTCTAAGCTTCAAAATATATTTATACCAAATTTCAAGAGTCTAGCTCTTTTCGTTTGGACTGAATAGTGAGTTCCGCAGACGGACGGACGGACGTGCTCAGATCGTCTTAGATTTAATCTCTGATAAAGAAAATACAGTCGACTCTTGATAATGTGAAACTGAAGGGACCAGAGAAAAAGTTCAAATAATCGAGTTTTCATTTTAACGAGACTTCAAAATATCGTAAGAGACCACAGAAAAAATTCAAATTAACAAGAGTTTTCATAAAAAAAGCAAAACCATTTGCAGGCACAAAATTCCGCAAAAGCAAAGCAAAGAAATTTAATTTTTTATATTAAATTGAATTAAGATTCATAGGCTAATTGTTCGAAATTTGTTTTCAAATCTCAGAAAGACATGATAAATATTCCAAGGCACAAAGGAAAGTCAACATCAGTTTTATTCAACTTACACAGCAGAGCAGAACAGCTGTTTTCGAAAGACGCAACCCTTTCATCATCAATGCTCATGTGTATTGTGTTTGTCACCACTTATTAGGTGGCTTAGTTGAATGTGATAACAGTTCCTATTTACACAAATTTTATTGTGAAAAAGAATACGAGAACTGTATCAACCTGATGTTAACATGAGCTACCAATAATAAAAAAATATTGGAAAAACGTTCACATGTACTTAAGTATAAAATTCAAACCAAATAAGTTTGACTTAGGTATGATGGAACAAAAAAAAATAAAATTCAGAAAAATGGGACATGAAGAAAAATAATCAAGCGGTAACACGGGTATTATAACAATAACATGTTAACATCAGCTTGATACAGTTCTCGTATTCTTTTTCACAATAAAATTTGTGTAAATAGGAACTGTTATCACATTCAACTAAGCCACCTAATAAGTGGTGATAAACACAATACACATAAGCACTGATGATGAAGGTGTTGCGGCTTTCGAAAACAGCTGTTCTGCTCTGCTGTGTAAGTTGAATAAAACTGATGTTGACTTTCCTTTGTGCCTTGGAATATTTATCATGTCTTTCTGAGATTTGAAAACAAATTTCGAACAATTAGCCTATGAATCTTAATTCAATTTAATATAGCAATACAAATGTTCGTTAAAATTCTTACTACATATTAATTTTTTATGTTAGCAACTGCCGATGTAGTGGTGTATACTAAAATCGTGGCACAGAAACTAATGCAAACGATTTAAATTTCTTTCAAAAACAGAAACAAAATCACATTAGGAATTCAAATTAAAGCGTGTAGAATAACCGAACTTCAAATTATAAAACGTGGGCGAGCAAGATGTCATTTTTGTAGCACATCGCAAAAAAACTAAAATAAATGGTTGTTTTATTTATTTTATATTTTGCATAAAACACAGCAATTAAAATAATCCAAATTATAGAGCCAAAAAATTCAAATTATAGCGAGTCGGCGATCAAATAATTTCAAATTATTGAGGGGACCAAATTACATAGATATTTTTCAAATTGAGTGTTTTTTAAGGGATTTGGAAAACAGTTCAAATTACCGCGATATTCAAATTAACGAGTTTCAAATTATCAAGAGTCGACTGTATATACTTTATGAGGTCTTAGAAGGATATTTCGGTGCGTTACACACGGAATGACAAAGTGAATATACCGTCCAATTCTTTTCTGGAGGGTATAAAAACACCAGATACTCTTCATTCATACAATTTACTATTGCATACAGTTGCAAAATAAAATTGTTACATAAAAATAGTAATTATGGCGAAAGCAGGAAATCTCTTGACAGAAGCTGCAAACCTCTTGGACTACCAGAAACATTGTGTGCAAAATTTAAGCAGCAAATGAATTACCAAGACTTCAAAATACTCATACCTGCTATAGACTTATTTTCCAGCTAAGGTAAATGATATTAAAAATTTAATTGATTCTGGAAGTATTCCATATTTACTGATGTTTTCAGCTGCTTTAAGATTCTCCACTGAAGTCAGTTAATTAACAGCGAGCGATCTATTGGATATGGCATAAATACGTGTACATAAGCAAAAGAGTAAATTGTAGTTCATTTTAAAGCGGCTGGTGTGGCCGCTTCGAACTGGTTTTTCTGTCGACTATATCGCGGCCATAATTTTCGATGTCGCTGAGAAAGAAAAACTATTAACGAAATGACAAGCTATTAAATGGTGAATCTTCAGAGAATTTTAGGAAATTTAGGACTTAAAATAATTTTTTAGTATTTTATCTCATACAAAAAAAAACTGTGTCTAAGGAGAACTTGTTTGAGTTTGTGAAATTCACAATAAAATATCATTAACAAACAAAAAGCGGGTTTGTTCAAGAAATACGTACATATTTCCCACAGTTCGTTAAATGAATTATATATCATTCGAGACGACGCACTATGGGGTGAAAGCCCTCAAAAGTGGCGACTAATTCAAAAGATTAACTTTAACTTTCACAACCGTATTTGGCACCATATGAAAGTAGATAAAATTCTACATTACTAACTGCCAAAATAAAAGTTATTTTACTTGCAGTGTGTGTTCAAAGTTCAATAATTTTTGTTATTTTTGCGCGCATTGATGAAAAGAGAAAATTTTGATATATCAAGTGATTATAGTTTTTGTTAAGATTCTTACAAGTAAAAGTTTTATAATGGAACCCTCAACTTCAGGTATATGAGCATTTAAAAAATTACTTTTTCTTTAGATAAATGTTTTAGAAATATTTAAAAAAAAAAATTAAACGTCTCCAAAAATGTGGTATTTTTGATATATGTATACATTGAGTTTCAACAACTTTGCGGATGAGTGCAGAAAAAAATACTTTTATGCTCCTAAAATATAAGCTTTTAGCCAATAAATCCCAGAATGCCTATTTGCGCATTTGTGCGATTTTTGAGTTATGAAGGTTTTTGTGAGAGAATTCCGGTTGCTAAAAATCAATGTTGAAAAAATCAAACAAAATTAAAAACAAGTTGTTTTTATTATCTTTTTGATTATAGGGTCCGCCAAATAATTTTTTTAAATGCTATAAAAAAACTATTGAATATATTCTCAAATATCTATTTTTATTTGAAAGTACAATCCTTCCGGTTAATAATGGAAAATAATTTCATTCAAATGGCTGCTTGGCCCGATAACGATCGCTATTGACTGTAGCGGCCACTCCTTGCTCATTTTCGAAGAAAAATGTCCCAATTATGCCTCTGGACCAAAATCCGCACCAAACAGTGACTCGTTTTGGGTGCGTCGGTTTTCAATGTATGCGTGCGGGTTTTCTGTGCCCCAATTTTGCTTGTTTAAATACCCGCCAAGATCAAAATGAGCTTCATCTGAAAATATGATATTTTTGGCAAAATCGGCATCTTCTGTAAATCGATCGCAGGCCCACTTACCAGCGTTGTTCAAGCGTATACACAACCATATTCGTTCAGCGGAAGGATAAAAATAATTATCTGTCAAATCAGACATGAGCTAAGTGTTACCATTCACGAAATAAGCACTAGTTGAAAAAAAAAACGTTAGATTGCGGACCCTATATTTTTTTCTAAAGGCACATATAGTATGCTTAGGTTAGGTTAGGTTGAAAAAGAGTGGCAGAAGCATCCCAATCCGTCATGGATTACACTTAGGCCTCATAGGCCTGTTGTGCACTCTATAATAAGGAGTTCCCATTCCACTGTAGGGAGCCTCCACCGATACCATGGTATGCTTTAATTTACAATTTAATTTACTAATTTATCGTTTTTCATCCCAAAGTTACAGCAAAAATAATCAAATAAGACCATTTTCTCCGAAATACAAAAAACCCCATAAAAGGTTAACAATATTTTTTTCAAAAAAATTTTTTTAAATGCTGGTTTTGTATGTATTTATTAATACTCATCAATAAAAAATAACAACATTTTAAAATTACCAGTTATATGAATTAATCGCCACTTTCTCTAACATTCACCCCACTGTGCGACGCGATGTGTGACTTCCTGGAAAATATATTAAAAACAATTTTCAATGAAGACGGTGCTATAAACAGCATACGTATCAAAATGATGCCTAATAAAAGTCCTTTAATGAGCAAACACACCATGCAAAATAAATTCACCATGAAAACTGCTTAATGACTTAGGGAAAATATGTAAGAGATAAAAATTCCTTAAAAAGTACCATAATGAGAAGTCTGTGCTAAAATGCCTGCCATGTGCCGGTTGGTGTCTTGAGTGTAAATAAGAAACCTCTGATGTAGCGGCGCCATCTAGTGTGGAAAGTACATTCATTTTATTAGCAAAGTCACATACCATGAAAAGTACTAAATATAAAGGTGCTTATTGTTAAGGAAAATTCTGTAAGTGGCTCGGGATACAAAATGAAATTTAACAAATTGTCCGAATAATCAAAAAATTGTACTTTTTTCAATCCAATTGTATTAATTTATTTTTGGTATTGTTGTTTAAAATTAGCTAAAAACTAAGTGAATGAAAAAAGAATTTGCCCTTATAATAACTTCTTGATTATTATGGCACAGAGAATTTCATTTACAACAAGTACTAAATAATTAATATTATTGTTTAATTGAAAAGATTCACCAAAGTTGCTGAGGTACATGAACTTTCTGCTAACTAACTCGTAGAAATTTCTAGTTTGTAGCAGCACGTATTATATGACTTCAGTAAAACCTCACATACTACAATTCATAGTCTACAATTATCATTCGGAGCGATTTTCATATATAATTTTTTTAAGCTTTTGTTTTTCTGGATCATATTAATTATGTTGAATTACTTTCTTCTTTATCGCCTCTTTTTGATCCTTGTAAATAAAACAATTTTTATTCATTTTCTTGATCTATATATTTCGAACCGGTCGGTTCATCTTCAGGATCCAATTCCTTTGATTTATATTATTCAAATGATAACTGAAATTTTCATATCCTGTAATTAATGCAGTCAACCATTAAGTTTTTATACGAAAATATCCTTTCCAAATTTGCAGATGTATATGGAATAGTCAGCATTTTTCACTCAATTCATTTTTCATTTGTAATGCGGAATCTACAGCTTTAGAGCAGCTGGAAGCATGAATGAGATGCTGTAACCTATAACTCTTCACTAGGAAAACTCCATTTTCAAACAGAAAGATTCTTTAAAAATTTCTTAACTCTGCCTAAGCATTATTAATCCATTATAAATGGATTAATAATTTATCGAATAATTTTCAACTGAAAAAAACATTTTTAACCCGCTGTGCATCGTCGTAAATCAACTAAAATTCAAAACAATAATTTCCGATAAGCTGTTAAACCTAGTGCTCAGTGTTTTAGTATTTTATTCATAAAACTCTTATTTTTTTTAAATAAAACAATTTAAGGCTATAGATTAAACATAAAAAAAATCGAATACTATTTTATTCTTATCACTCAAAGTGATCTCAAAAATGAAAATCGCCAGACACACATTGTGATCTTTCAAAACATGTTCGTTTAGTAAAATAAAATGATCTAATCAGTCTAATTCAAATACTTTGAGAGTGCAGATCAGCCAACAAGTCGAAAAAAAGTGTATAGACGACTAATAAACGAAATTGAAAATTTTAAAGAGAAACAGTGTGAAGTGCAAGAAATATTTAAACAGCAGACCTCAATTATCAAGGGCAAATGTATGGAGAGCAGCTAACAGAGACTGTCGATTTTTATTTCGCTTTTTATAATTGTTATTATTTTTTTGTATATTTCTATTATATACAACATCCTTGCTGAAGTATTTGAATTTTTTATTGTTTTTTTTGTTAATAAGCAAAGCGAAATAAATCTCAGTTTTATTTTAGTTCATGGTTCTGAACAGGTATGCATGTTTTTTTTTAATTATTTCTTGTCTAGTGTTTATCATTTCATTTCAATATTTCTTATCAGTTTTCAAAACGCATGCATATTTAAATTCAACGATGCAAACAACTTTGAAAGTGTTCATGCTCGTAACAGCGGTTTTTATATATTAAACGTGGAAATTCGGAAAATGTTGGCATTTAATTAACAAAATTTATTCATGTTAACTATAAAGTGGCAACATTATTTTTAAAACGTTTAACTCGTGATCAATCACGTTTGACAGCTGTTTTTCATTTGTATGTCAATTATGATTAATTCAATCACTCAACATTTCTAAAGTGGCAGCAACGCAGAGGGGCATAAATGAAAAAATTTCCCTTAAAGGGTAATCGATTTTTCATGTTTCAAATTTTAAGTTAAATAAAAGACGCATAACGTCTAAGACTTTAATGGCGTTTTATTTCATTATATCGCTTTTGCGTTGTCATTCTGTACGAAATATATAATGTCATTCAAATACCCGTTTGTACGTTGGTTACAGCATTCAATGCTTTTGCGGCAATTTTGCTCTCTGCTTTGCAGTATCTCGTTGATAACTTGATAAATGTTGTTTTTGTTTGCCACAATGTCAGCAGACTATGCCCGAGAAAATGGTATGGAACGTGGCCCGCAAAAAAATTCTAATTTCGCCAAAGCATATGATCTTGGGGGCATTTGATGCCTCTGAAACATGAAATAACGCGTTCTGAAAAGTTCTCCTGCAATAAAACCACAATCGGTCGTATTGTGTCTAGCTCACAATTTTCAATTGCAGGCCAAAATTCGGTCATTACACGCCTATTGCAGCCAATTCCGGAGAACGCCATGTCAATCGGAAAATTCCGATCGCAGTCTCTTCAAATTTTTTTATAATCTTGCCAATTAAGTGCACAACAATCACCTCGTAATGATCGAAAAGTGCTCTGGAACCTGGCCACCATATCTGTAAGTGCGCGTTTTTATTCCTAAATGGCGAACCCTTAATTAAATGAATAACAGTTGAGATGACTGATACTTAACAGCTGACAGCCTTACCAGACCAGCGTCTGTGAAAACACAAATTAATAAGCCGTTATTTTCTTACCCACTTATTCATAAAAATTATGACAGGCTTATAAGAGTGTAATAGAGCAAATTTCATATGAAATTTTGTTTTATTACGCTGTTATTAGACTCTCGTAATTTTTATGAATAAGGGGGTTGGAAAACAAGATTTCAACAAAAAAAATATTATCTAAAATTAAATGTGTTTTCAATTACTAATTCCTTTCGTTCATTTATTACGAATGCATTAAACACATTCACGGCAGCAGGCTACCGACTACATGACTAAAAAAAATAGAATACACGTCTTTATATGGGAATGATTATTTTCGCCGCTACACGGCAGGTTGTTGTCCGTGCTACTTTTCCTATATAAACACATGTATTATATATCTGTAGTCATGTAGTTGGTAGCCTGCTGTCGTGAATGTGTTTAATGTAGAATGTTTTTTCTGTAGTTACCTTGAGCGTTGTTTACATATTGTCATTTTTAACTCCCCAGTGTGGTGGAATAATCAAATAATTCTTCTTATAGTCTATTGGGTTGCCAGAGTGCAACAGTCAAATAAAAAAGAACGGTAAATAACAACTACAATAGACAATCGTCATCCAAGCAAGTGGCTTCTCTATTCATAATTCTTCCATACATTCTCAATACTTTGGACAAGTTTTCTTTACAAAAAAAAGGAAAAAAAATATTCACTTGCAGTGAGGGATGGAATAGTGACTAGCTTTTTACTCACGCTAATGTATAAGAACATTTTATTCATAGGCGATTATTTGTCATGATAACCAGGGGAAGTAGGTGCTCATGTTACGAATATATTCAGAATAAAAAATTTAAGCAATAGAAATCCTTTTCTATCTAGTAAGAATTTTAACGAACACTTTATATTGCTATATTAAATTGAATTAAGATTCTATAGGCTAATTGTTCGAAATTTTTAACTTAAATCCACTTATTAGGTTAAAATTCTTACTACATACAAATTTAAGCTATGGCTTGAGCTACCCAATAATAAAAATTGTAAAAAACGTTCACATGTACTTAAGTACAAAATTCAAACCAAAAAAGTTTAACTTAAGTATGATGGAACAAAAAATTCAGAAAAATGGGACATGAAGAAAAATAATCAAACGGTAACACGGGTATTATAACAATAAAATGTTAACATCAGGTTGATACAGTTCTCGTATTCTTTTTCACAATAAAATTTGTGTAAATAGGAACTGTTATCACATTCAACTAAGCCACCTAATAAGTGGTGATAAACACAATACACATAAGCACTGATGATGAAGGTGTTGCGGCTTTCGAAAACAGCTGTTCTGCTCTGCTGTGTAAGTTGAATAAAACTGATGTTGACTTTCCTTTGTGCCTTGGAATATTTATCATGTCTTTCTGAGATTTAAATTAAATATTTCGAACAATTAGCCTATAGAATCTTAATTCAATTTAATATACGAATCCTTTTCTTTTGGATAACACATCAGGTTTGACTCGTCAAGTCTTAATCTTTTAGGAGAGAGCGGTGGTGAAGAGCGTGAAAAGGGGTACAGACTTGACGGTACTAGTCAGTTTTTATATTTTCTTTTGTTTTATCATCCGTAATATATTAAATTAATCTGCAGCAGTGAAGAAAAACTTGACATGACGTTTCGTGTGTGAAAGTCGACTAACCAGCGACAGACAACTTTAAGAACTGTTTAATTATCCAGAATTAGATTTTTCTTGCCACGAAAAATTGTTTTTAAATGCAAAAGAAATATAGAGCTAAACCTTTGCCGCTAATCCCAATCGAACTGAAGTTACTATCCCTTTAACTCAGTAACTATTTGTAGATATCACGTCAATGATGTATAAATAAAAAAAATAAATAAAATAAAGATTACATTTGAAGTTTTCTCCAGCAATTAACAAATTTGTAACAATCTATTGCTATATTCAAGGCCTTAAAGAGTAACCGAAGCCTGTCATATGTATTTAATTGTTGACCACAAAACGTTTTATACTGCTCCTGTAAAACTTTTAAAATGTTATATAGACATTTTTCCGTCTTCTGTGACTATATGCAGCAGTTATCTGTGTGTCTTGCTAATTGTACAGTTTCATTAGTCCATGACTTGTTATATGCAACAAACCAAAACATGCTCTGGCATGCTTATACAAGCTCAATAACACGTTTATGTATTTCTCGCATTGTAAAAGTTCTTAAATTGGGAAAAAAATTCATTTGTTCCCGTTTTGAGAATAAAAATAAATTGTATACTTCAGTGAGAAAATATTTCTGCTCTTTTATTGGCAACCTGCTGTTATGCAAACGTGATAGACCATAAAAACCGGTTTAATAACTTTTTTTGTTTAAAAATTTATTTTTTTTTTCGTTATCAGAAAAAATTTTTAGAAAAAGTTTATTTTCAAATTTTATTGTTCTCTTCTAAAAATTATTTTAAATTGAAGTTATATTTTCAATGCGAAGAAAACACGTTGAGATGTTACGCATACGGCGGTATACGATCGCTAATTCTACAAATCAGCTTTGGAATACTTTTATTTTGTTAAATACATATTTATAAAAAAAAAAAAAAACGTAATGTCTTTCCCACGATGTCACTAAATATCGTTCTTTCGCACATTCACATTTTAAATTCTGAAATATTGTCCTTTATTATGAATGACGATTTCGATGTCATATCAAGACGACAGCAAAAAATTTCACTTATATACCATTTGTCGGCAGCAACTGATTACTGTTGACGTATTCTATTATTATTACAGACCTTAGAAAATAAAGGCTGTTTTTTATAGAGTGACACAAGTTTAAATCATGATAAAACAAGGAAATATATATTTTAATATCAATGAAACGAGCTTTATTGGAAAGAAAATTTTATGAAATAAATGTTTAAATATGATTTCTGCCATGTGACCGCCATGGCTGGCTGGCGCGTAGAATGTGGTCCGAAAACGATCTACTGTTCTTCGAATTAGCCGCTCTGAAAGACGATTATGTACGCCATAAAATGTAAGAAGTGCACGATGAGTTTGACGAATAGAACAATTATTATATTAATAGTTTGATTTTTTTTATTGTGCAATATTTTAGATTAAAAACAAAGAAAGAAAAATCGATATCGATGAAAAATTCAATTCGTTCTACTTTCGTTTCTATGTCATGACTAAAAAATGGGCTATTGCTTTTAACAGAATTGTCTTACTTAAATTAAAAGTTGAACTGATTTTTGTTTTTCTCTATTTAAGGAATTTAGTGGTTGGCAGTGTTGCCATTTTAGAAATGAAGAAAAACAAGTTAAAAAGCGCCAAGAGAAAAATATCTAATTCGAAATGAAATTTTGCAAATACCACCTAAGAACAGTGTAAAAAGGGTGAAATTTTTACCTCAAAACAGTTAAAAACTGCAAAAATGTTATAAAGGGTGTCCCAACAAGAACGCTAGATTTTTAATTTGGCGCCATTCAAAGTGTCATTGTTTGACATTTGAACAATTGTTATTGTTTGCTAGTAGAAGGTACGAGGTTCGTAAAAATGGAGCGCTACACGAATGAACAACGCATTTTCATTGTGAAATTGTTTTAGCAAAATGGTGAAAGTTTTGCAGCTACAGTTCGCAAATTGCGATCAATTTGTGGTCACAATAATGCTCCAAAAGAGTCAACTGTAAAGAGATTAATGGATAAATTTGCCGAAACTGGGTCTGTTAGCGGTGTAAAGACAACAACGCGCCTTCGACCAGGTCGATCGACCGAAAATGTCGCAGCTGTACGTGATGATGTCGCTTAAACTCCATCCACCTCAATTCGACACTGAGCTCAGCAAATTGGTGTCTCCAAATCCACTATGCAGCGAATTTTGACGAAAGATTTGCATCTTCATGCATACAAAGTTCAATTGACTCAGGAACTCACTCAGCTCACCATGGACAGCGAAGGGAGTTCGTTAATTGGGTATTGGAGAGACAACATGAAAATACTGATTTTGCCAATAAAATCAGCTTCAGTGACGAGGGCCATTTCCATCTTGATGGCTTCGTCAATAGGCAGAATTGTCGCATTTAGGGTGAGGAAAATCCTCGAGTGATTCACGAGAAGCAAATGCATCCTCAACGTGTCACTGTATGGTGTGGATTTTGGGCTGGAGGAATCATTGGACCTTGTTTTTTTTATGAAAATGAGGCAGGTCAAGCGCAAACAGTCAATGGTGTTCAGTATCGTGAAATGATAAGCAGTTTTTTCGTGCCTAGAATTGAAGAAATGAATGGGGAGGGCATGTGGTTTCAACAAGACGTCGCCACATGTCATACAGCCAGAGAAACAATTCAATTGCTGCATCAGTCATTTCCCGGTCGTGTTATTTCGCGTTTTGGAGACCAGAATTGGCCCGCCTAGATCGTGAGATTTAGTATTTTTTCTTAGGGTTTTTTTTTTGAAGTCGATGGTTTACGCGAATAAGTTGACGACGACTCAAGCCTTATAAGAGGAAATTGGACGCTGCATTAATGAAATTCCGCAGCATTTATGCAAAACGGCCATTGAAAATTTCATTAAAAGATCGCGTGTGTGTCAGCAAAGCCGCGGCGGCCATCTGCCCGATATGTTGTTCCTCATTCTGTCTACTTTACGATATAATAAAGTTTAAATTCTTCTGGTTTCTTGGCCTCTTTTTAATTATTATTGTATTCTGATATTTTTAGGCTTAAGGTCTCTTTATTTTAATTTAATTAAATTAATTAAAAATTAAATTAAAATAAAGAGACCTTATGCTTAAAAATATCAGAATACAATTATAATAAAGTTTCACGACTGTTTTCTTTTAAAAATCTGTGTTTTATTTAAAATTTAAATCCTGCGTTCTTGTTGGAACACCTTTTACAACATTTTTGCAGTTTTTAACTGTTTTGGGGTAGAAATTTCACCCTTTTTACACTGTTCTTAGGTGGTATTTGCAAAATTTCATTTCGAATTAGATTTTTTTCTCTTGGCGCTTTTTACCTTGTTTTTCTTCATTTCTAAAATTTAAAAAGTTTTTAAAATTTAAATTTTTAAATAAAAACACTTAAAATAGGACAAACGTTCCTTGAAAAACAAAATAAGTATATGATCGCAAATACACTATAGCATTTTGTGTCATCGCAAGCAAAGCACAGTAGTGTGCACTAGTGCCATTGTCTGTCATTTTCATTTATATCGTTGCCTAGCAGGGCCTTTCAAACTGTAAACTCCTAAACGGCAGCTCCAGAGTATACTTTTATTATTTTTTTATGATAAAACGGCACCGGTGTGCAATTTATTATAGTTTTCTGCTAAATCTTTCCCCGGTATTCATAAAATTTAAAATGTGTTTGAAATGTATTTTAATCAAATTTTTTCATAAAAAATTTTCTTAAAACAGATTTCAAATACGTTTTATTTTTTATGAATATGGGGGTTAAAATTTACAAAAAAAAAATTTAAATATTAATTTTAAACGAAACAAATCAGCTGTTAACCCATGATTTGGCATAATGAAAATCACTATTAACAAGCGAAAGTCCTGTGACATTTGGAATTTTAAAAATTATTCTCACTTGATTTCCACGTCATTCGTGCTTTAAAATCACCGTTAGTAGAGAGTCTACATCACACAATTTGGTTTTCTCAATATCAGCTGTTTTGTTGTCTGTCCCCTCAAAAAAAAAAAAACTAGACTAGGAAATATTTGAGATTTTCCGTGTAATATTTTCCACTTATTTAAAACCGCTAACAATCATAAATATAAAGACAGACCACAATACATTGATCAAATGCTTGACATCAAACTTATGTACTTGTGCTTGAGGTTAGATCATACATTTGCTTAAACAGCTGTCAAGCATTCTTGTTTTATATTTTATCTTAGAATATAAAAAGTATTTATTATATCGTGCCAATTACCATTATGCATGTCCAAAATTCAGCCAAAACATTTATTTCATAATAAATTAAATAATTTTATTTTTATACAGGCAACATCTGGGGTCGTCGAATTACGGCATTTGATATCGATCGAAATTTTTATTTAAATTGTATGGAAATTTCGCTCGATATCGGATGCGGTAATGTGGCCCCTGGTGTGTGTTCTGCTCAAAATCTCGTTTAAAGCGGGCACGTGCCTGAAGAAGAACAAAACCAATACATTCATCCGAATCACTTGTCAAGCCTGAGAGAAATCCATATTTTCTATTTTTGATGAGGAAACGTTAAAGTTGGTCTTACAAAAAAAAAATGTTCACTAAAGGCCGAGACACATAGAATCCGTCATACGTTATACGTCGCCTTTTTCAACTGACAACTGAGTTGAAATACATGCTTTCTTATGTGAGTTGTCACATCCAGTACTTCTGCGTCAAAGCAAAGTACGAAAGTTGGCCCACTTTTAACTTTTGACGTACGTTGAATACTTTGACAGAAATCGATGAGTTTTTCAAATTGTTTTAAACGATTTTTTGTATTGTGTGTTCAGGAAAAATTAAATAATATACAAAAAAATTTTATAAAATATATAAATTTAACATAAATAAATAAAATGGGGAACATACAATTGATTTAATATCCGTCAACAAAGTACTCATTGTGCCAGCCTTTTGCGTCAGTACGTTCATGTCAGTTGAAAAAGACGACGTATAACAACGTATGACAGATTCTATGTATTTCGGCCTTAACACCCCGCCCTAAGGCTTAATGTGATTTGGCTAAATGTATTGTGGTCTTAAGTATTCTACATGTGCTGGCTCACACACGTTACAAACAATTACGAGTGGTAACACTGGCTTCATTTTAATCACGTGAGCTGAGCACATCTCTAATATGCAAATGTTTTGTTTATTGGTTACGAACGAGTGTTAGTTATGCATGCATGTGTTTGTGTGTAAGAACAACATGTCGCACATGCATCGAACGAAACAAGTATTTTCCCTAAGCATTTATTTATTTGCTAATTGACAAATTTTATTACCGTCTTCTTCAACTTTAGACTCGACATCAGAGACCACCAGCCAGCGTGTTAAGGCAATAATAATACCAATCAAACACAAAAAGATGTCACGAACCGTCAGGTAAATATGTATATGATTAAAAAAAATAATATATGTATACATACATATGTGTATATATAGCTATTTGACGATCGATTATCAGTGATGTATGAAGGCATTTAATATGTCTATAGATTTTCTCCCTACAGATATTTCAAATTAGTGTATATTGTTGCTGGAATCTTGCTAAGCAATGCGGCTATCTGTGAGACAGTAGACCAAATCCAAATAGCACCCCGTCTCTCTCCGGCGGTAGAAACGAAAGATAAATTTAATCAACAGGCAACGAAATCTTTACAAAAAACTCTGGCAATCAGTGAAAAGCGGAACGCTGTCAGCAAACGATGGTATCACAAATTGTATATATTTCGACTGCTCCAAACAATACAAAGACTACCAAGTGCTTTGAGGTGGCAGTGGCGTGTATTCAGCGTCTGGACTTTGTTCAACTATTTGATTGAATGCTCGACAAGGCTGCTGTGTCGCACATTTGTAATAAGCAGTGACTGTGATGTTATTTATAAATAATAAGAACCATTTAAAGATAAAGTTAAATTTAAAAAACAAAAAAAAAAAACCATAATCGCCCATCAAAACGAAACGAAGCACTCATTAGCCGACTAGACGCCTAGAAAGCACTTAACAATAAAAATGTCTTTTAAGCTGATTATATATATTGTTTAATTTTAAGCCAATAAATACGTACACACATCATCATAAATAGTATAAGAGTTTTTCTACAATTAAAAGTGGCTTAAAAGTTAATAAAAATTATTCTTGGTAACCAGTTGAGATTGAAAATGGTTTAAAACATACAAGTACCCGTTAACAAAGTTTGTTTATTCCATATATTTTTATGTTGGTCCCTAAATTGTTGCATATTTATTTAAGCGTCGTTGTCCAATTGAAAATGGAGCTATTTTTGTTGTATCTTCTACTGTGGCTCGCCTTCCCCCATTCCCACAATCGAATGTTGCGAAGCATCTGAATTATCGGGACTGATAGCAGCACTGGGACTTCTGCACTCGCCTCTGACATTCAAGGTTGTATGCAACATATTGGCGATGGTATCGACATCCAAATTTTCATCGCATGCAGAAATTTTGCGCAAAGCTGAGCACACAATGCTCAAGTCGCCTTTAAGTTCGCTTACAACGGCCGTTATTTTCTGAGCATTCGAAAGGACTTCAACACTTTGGGTGTAGGGATTGTAGCGCACACCGAAAGGCCTCTGTATGCTTTCGGCAAACATTCTGTTGAATGAAAGAAGAGAACAAACAATTTATTTAATATAAAAATTAATACTGAAACCCTCTCGTATTCATAAAAAAATGAAATGTATTTGAAATCTATTTTAAGACAATTTTTTATGAAAAACTTTGACTAAAACACATTTCAAACTCGTTTTAAATTTTATTTATAAAATGTTGACCCCAGTATTCATAAAATTTAAAATGAGTTTGAAATGTTTTTTAATCAAATGTTTTCATACAAAATAAAATTTTCTTAAAACAGATTTCAAATACGTTTTATTTTTTTATGAATACCGGGGTACATATAAAAATTAATACTGAAACCCTCCCGTATTCATAAAAAAATGAAATGTATTTGAAATCTATTTGAAGAAAATTTTTTATGAAAAACTTTGACTAAAACACATTTCAAACTCGTTTTAAATTTTATTCATAAAAGGTTGACCCCAGTATTCATAAAATTTAAAATGAGTTTGAAATGTATTTTAATCAAATTTTTTCATACAAAATTTTCTTAAAACAGATTTCAAACTCGTTTATAATCAAATTTTATGATTATATGGTTAAGAATTTTTCACCTCGTGAGTGGTAAGAATTGGCCTGTAATTTGGTATCAAATTTAGTGGGATTAAAGTCTGTTTCTCAACCACCCAGCAAAAAAAACAGGAAATCAATGACATCCTGGGGCCAAATTACGACATTCGATATCGATCGAAATTTGTATTTAAAAACTATGGAAATTTCGTTCGATATCGAATGACGTAATTTGGGGCCTGAACTGGTGGCCCGGAAGTGGTAAATTTCTACTGATTTTTTTACTGAAGGTTGTCAATGCAAGAAGTTCTTCTTTTTTGTCTTCTGCTCACTGAATCCCAACTCATATTGCTGATATTAAGTAAATCTAATTTTTTTTATATCATTTTATAAAAAGAAGTAATTTTTATGGATTTAGGAAAAGTCGCTTATTGCAGTACAAACAATTATTAAGAATTTATATTTATCAATTTATTTTATGTATGTATGTAAAGGCCGAGATCCATAGAATCCGTCATACGTTGTTATACGTTGTTATACGCCTTTTTCAACTGACATGAACGTACATACTGACGGAAAAGGCTGGCGCAATGAGTACGTTGTTGACGGATATTAAATCAATTGTATGTTCCCCATTTTATTTATTTATGTTAAATTTATATATATTATAAAATTTTTTTTTGTATATTATTTAATTTTTCCTGAACACACAATACAAAAAATTGTTTAAAAAACTCATCGATTTCTGTCAAAGTATTCAACGTACGTCAAAAGTTAAAAGTGGGCCAACTTTCGTACTTTGCTTTGATGCAGAAGTACTGGATGTGACAAGTCACATAAGAAACCATGTATTTCAATGCAGTTGTCAGTTGGAAAAGGCGACGTATAACGTATGATGGATTCTATATGTCTCGGCCTTAAATCTTTCTTTTCATAATTTTTTTTTTAATCAATTTTATTTGTGATAAAGAAAAAATTTTTATAAATGAAAATATATATTTAAAACAAAAATAATTTATAAAATTTTATTTTTGTTTTCAATATAGTATTTCTACGAATGAAAGAACTCATTCGACAATGTTAAATAGGCAGATAAACTAAAAATGTAATGAGAAATGTGCTCAAAAGGGTTCGCATTAGTGAGGCTAACAGAGGCGGACATTTACCAAACATAATTGCCAACATTAAATTTATTACATTTATCAATGTAAGATCCATTCTCTTTCATTTGATCATTATAAACAGCAAAGTGGTATAACCGGCGGACACCTGTACCAATGAATTTCGTTCAAAAATATTAAATAAATTTAATACAGAAAGAAAAAGAAAAAAATTGTTTTAATTAGTTGCTTTTATGTACCCAAAGAAGTAGCAATTTTCCAATCCTGGAATCGTGTTTTTAATTTTAATTGATTTTTAATGCCAATTTTATTCTTCCTGAAGTATAAAATAGATTTAATTGACAAAAAAAAAGGTCGAAAAAGAAATATGTTTAACTGGTTATTTTTATACAGCAAAAATAAGTTTAAATTTTCCATCTCTGGAACCATATTTTCGGTTTTGCTGATTTTCAATAACAATTTACTTATTACTATTTTTAATACATACATCAATCCAGCACTGAAGTCTATAGCTTTTGGGGGGATTAGGAAAACCGATTTCACTTACAGACAGTCGGACATCACTTATTCGACTATCCTATTCACAACGACCCAGAATAAATACAAGTACTTTAAGAGGCCGCGTAATAATATTGTGGAAACTACACATGGCATGTCACCATTTTTGGTGGAGGATATAAAAACCGTAAATAGGAACTGAAAGGGACAATTTTGCATTTTTTCTTAGGTACTATTCAAGATAGTACTTAAGAAACCATGTGCCATTTTGTACAATTAATATAATGGGTGATTCAAGTAGAGGTACTTTTTTCAATAACCTTTTGTTGACAGATCACGTTGTGAGTCGTGTCATGCTGTCATGTTACTTTTGTTTAGTATTGTTTGGCATTTCATAATGGAACAACGTTTACAAATCGTTCAACTTCATTACGAAAATTCACGTTCTGTGGGGAATGTTTTTCGTGCACTTCGCTCAACTTATGGTCAACATAATCGGCCTACTGAGCGTACTATTCGCAACACCATCACCCATTTTGAGACCAAGCATTCATTATTGGATAATATTCGACCGAATAGACCACGGCCAGCACGCTGTGTAGAAAATATAGCGGCCATAGCTGAGAGTGTACACGAAGACCGTGGAGAGTCGATTCGGCGCCGTGCGCAGCAACTCGAACATGATAAACGACTATTTGATGCCTGAAATTGAAGCTCGTGATCTCGGCGACATTTGGTTTCAGCAAGACGACGCCACTTCCTACACATCGCATCAATCAATGAATTTGTTGAGAGAACATTTCGGTGAGCACATAATTTCACGTTTTGGGCCGTTTGGATTGGCCACCAAGATCGAGTGATATTACACCGTTAGACTTTTTCCTGTGGGGATACGTACAGTCTAAATTTTATGCGGACAAACCCGCTTCGATTCAGGCCTTGGAGGAAAACATCACGCGTGTCATTCGCCAGTTACCAGTCGAAATGCACGAACGAGTCATCGAAAATTGGACTCAACGGATGGACCATCTGCGTCGTAGCAACGGCCAACATTTGATAGACATAATCTTCAAAAACAAATGCCAGAGAATGATCTTTCAAATGATAATAAACATTCTCCATTAAATTTAAATTTTCTATGTTTTTTTTTTCTTCAAAAAAGTAGGGGAGCCTCGAAATGGATCACCCATTACAATTATTGTAACCTCACTCACTTTATCTATCTTTTTCTTACGACTATATCGATAAATTGTTTCTGTACCTCATTTGCTCTTTGGCTTCCTCAAACGAGTCCGTGTAGTAGTAGGCGTTTTGATAAGAAGTTATTATACACTCTTCCTTGCAAGTGATTTCCGGATCAAATTTCTTAATCTTCTCTTTGGTTGTAATAGCGTGCTGTAACTCAGCCACAGAACTTAATAGGCCGGCACCATAAACTTTAAAGGAATTGTCTGGCTGATGACACAAGCCAAACTCTACTGTAAAGAAATATAACTGCAAGTTGTATATAGAAATCTTAAATAAATTATGTTCCCTTGGATATTTTAATTTCACCAACCGTGGCCAGTTTTTCGATATCAGCATCAGAGGCTCCCAGAGAAGCCAAACCTATTTCTTGGGAAAATTGGGCAAAACTAGAGTTGGCCAATAGCGGCATATGACCCAGTAGTTCGTGACAGCAGTCCCTTAAATTATTAATAAATTTTTAGATTTTCGAGATAAAAGAGTGTCAAAGAAAAGTTTCATCTTCTCCAAAATAAATCACTTACGGTTCAGGTGTATAAAATGGATCCGATGAATGTCTTATGTATTGGGTGCAATGAAACACACGAAATGCCAGGCCAGACAAAAAGTCTCTGGGAGATAAATAGCCTGCCACTGGTCGTAACTGAAATCCGGTCTTACGTTTGAGGAAAACACTAACATCCTGCAACTGCGGTATGTTGTCCTCCCTATAGCCGCAATATTTCACCAACTCTGGCCAATTTTCCATGTACTCTGGCACAGCGTGCAGTAAATACAAACGATGCAGTTCGCAAAACACAGTTCCCCTAAAATTTTAAATTCTTAACTCTTTATATAAAATAAAGTTTGTCTTTACACTTGTTTCACTTACCAGGTTTTGACTTCTTCGGGTGTATATTCCACGCGCGGTATTGGATTACCACTTTAATTTGTTTCAAATTTAAAAAAAAAATATTTCAAACAATTATAAGTTTATATTCGTCTACTTACTGCTTAAAGTTCATGGCAATTGTAAAGAACTTTTCTCTTCTTTTGCGATAAATCGGGTCCTTGAAGCCCGGATGATCAGCATCCAACTCAGAGCCGTACATCAAGACATTTTGGGCCTTATCCAAATCGGAAATTTTCCTAGGAAACCACACCATTTCGCCAAAGTCTATGCATTAAAGAAATAAAATAAAAATGTGAACTCTAAGTGATTGATCACAAGACGTTAGTAATTACGAACCAAAACTTGAACAGGCGGAGAGAGAAGGTGCCCGCACAATAGCATTTTTATCGATCGAGGTATAGTTAACAGAGTGTACTTCCCTGTTAAGCATTTGTACCACCTGATCCAAACGTTTCTGATCGCACTCTACATCAACTACAACATCGGCCTGAATATGTGGGGAGATAATAAAATATATAGACCTTAATTATTCTTTTCAACAATTTTTTTTTTTACTTTTGTATAAAACAGCAGGGGCCAAATTTTCACATTCAATTCCGATCAAAATTTCAATCAAATTTATATACAAAATTTGATCGATAACGAATGCCATAATTTGGCCCAAGACTCTTTGAAAAGATTTATTTGACAATTTTGATAGAAAGAAAAATAATGATGAAAATCTAGGGAAACATAAAGCAAAGCGTGACTCTGTGCAAATTTGAGATAAATAAAATTTCTTAATCAGCCCAACGCAACTCTGAGTAAGTCAAAATTAATCCATCCTCGTTGGCAACTATTTTTTAGATGATCGTTTACTTTCTTTCGAGAGTTTTGCGTCACACTGCCCTCCAGCCTCGTTGGTAACAACATATTTTTTTCACTGATCGTTTACTCTCTTTTGAGAGTTTTACGTCTCACTCGCACTAATTAATTTCTACACCTCACAGCCATACCTAAATACGGGCGGCAAGCGTTTTTTAACTGTCAAAAGTTCTCATGTCCATACATTTTGTATGGAGCTTTGCTATTGGAAAATCCGATTTTGACAAAGCGTTTCTTAATGAAGTTAGTTGCAAAAGAAAACAATTGTAACCAGAGAAAAAAAGCAAAAATTTACAAAAGTGAAATAAACAATAAAAGAAAAAATTTGCGCACTTCGTATTAGAAAATGGAGGTAAGAAAATATTTGCAATATGATTATATATACACATATGTATGCACGTTTGTAATTTGTACAAAATTCCAATAACAAAATCACTAATGTCGTCCGTCCAGCTGTTAAAATAATCAGGGTTGTTTAATTTGTTTGTGTGATAACCCTGTTTTTATTGTTTTTTGACATAACGTTGCCGCTTTTGTTTAGGTATGGCCTTTCAGTGTTAAAGCTCAGCGGAAAAAAACGTTCCGCTTTCCGCCCGTATTTAGGTATGGCTGTCAGTTAATTGCCAACATTTCAACGTGGTTAACTGCGTTGCTACTTCCTTTGCGAGGACATAAGCCGTGTACAGTCCGTCACAGTAACGAAGAGAATTGCGGGTTAACGACATCGCCGGCATAGGGTCACAGGTCGGCATCTATGCACCGATACTTTGCAAATTTACTTTACAAAGTATTTTTCCAATACAATACAAAATGTCCCAAAATTTTGTATTAATTTATTTTATTTGAGGAGGTTACAGTGCAACAACATATAATCGTATTTAACAGTATCGGTTATATGATATGATGACAAGTATTTCCGGCATATCAGCGTAGTATCAAATATTATATCAAATTGATAAAGACAATGGCCGCCAATATCATAGTCATAAACAAAGTAGACTTTACGAGCTTCAAAGTGATAAATTTAACCTTAAACTGAAGTAGATATTGAAATGCTTTTTCTTATAGCCTCCAAAAAAGAATTGAAGGGTACATTTATTTTGTCATTCCGTGTGTAAAAATATCCCTCTAAAACCCCATAAAGTGTTTAGTATATATTCGAGATCAATGATGAAATCTAAGACGATCTAGTCATGCCCGTCTGTGGAAATAACCATTTACTGCAAACGAAAAGAGCCAGACCCTTGAAATTTGGTATAAATATATTTTGAAGGATATCACAGATGAACTTCGTAAATGGGCTGAATCGGGGCAGAGAGGAAAAAGTTCTTCTAAGAATAACTAAATCAACCTCTAAGAAGTAAATACATTATATTCGACCGGGTCGAATCTTAAATACCCTTTAAATATTTAGTAAGTAAAATTAAAATGTTTAACTGGATATTACAGAGATCCTTAATATAACATCGTACGCCAACTCCCACTTAACAGGGCGGGGTCCAGAAATAGACTACATCATGTTTTCCACAGACGAACGTATGGGCATTGCTACACCGTCTTAGACCTCATCACTGATCAAGAATATGTATACTTTATGTGGTCTAATTCTTTTTGGAGAGCATTAAATCTGTATTTTTTGGGGTCTCTCTGGTAAGGGCCGTGGGGGAGATATTTCACCTTTGCCATAAGACTCTAAAAATAAATCTTTTTGGGATAATTAAATGTAAAATTTATTATGTGAGTGCAGATAAACATGCCGAGTTAAACATGTTTTGACGTAAGCAGTTACGAAAAAAATCGTTTTTAGTTGTGAAGTTAAATATGTTATGACGTAACGAAATGGCAAACAGTGAAGTTTTTTTTTATGAAAATCCATATTTAATAAATTTTTTGAGCATTTTGTGAAAATATTTACACCCCATGAAGGGTCAATTTAAAGACCATGAGAGTGTGTGTGATCTTGGAGGGATTTTGCCCCCAATGGCCAAATAAGAAGTTGGCATGCATTGCCAGTTTATACAAAATGATGCATGGGATAGAAGGCACCCTCTAAATCATTTTGTATATAAATATGGATTTTCATACAAAAAACAATTCACTGATTGCCATTTTGTTACGTCATAACATATTTAACCTCACTTCGTAACTGCTTACATCAAAACATATATAACTCGGCATACAGTCGACTCCGCTTTACTGGAAATAACCAAAACCTAATATTTTTTCTTTCAGTTATCCGATTTTTTTTTTCTAAAACGTAGTTCGGATTAGTGAAATTTGCTAAAGTTAAGCGTACTGCTTAAAATCAGTAAAACAATCTTTTTTATATCGTGTCTAGCCACTTGTACTGACAATGTAATAGAAAAATACACTAAAGTACGTAAGAGCGAAAAGGACAAATACATTTTGCCATTTAATTTTTTAACGGACAAAACATGCACAATTTTTTCAGCCTTAAGTTGTGCAATCGTTTCGATGTCATTGTTTATTTTTTCAAGTAAGTTTCATACAAAACGTAGTTGTGGGCTTGCTTTTGGTTTTCAGTAATACGATATTTTCAGTCAAGCGATGTTTCGCTAAAGCGAAGTGAATAAGACTAGCTGCGTTTAAAGCGTGTTGCGCTAAAGCGGATTCGACTGTACCTTCATACACATAAATTTATTTTTAATTTTTTATTTTTTTAAAGGGTAATTTAGGTGGCAAAGAAGAGGAAGGGTTAGGGCAGAGGAGTACCAGGATACGTCTCAGCTTCGTCATTAAAGCTTAAAAGTTTTATTTTTAAGGACTGTAGGCTTAAGTAAAACAATTTGCTAAATTTTTACACTATTTTTGCATATAATAACGCCCACTAAAAGGGGCGGGGTCCAAAATTTTTTTTTATTTTATGGTTCCAAGTTTAACCCGTTTGACCTGCTTTCACATAGAAATATATCATTTGCTTAACAAAATTACGACAAAAAAACTTTAAAAATCATGTTGTTTTTTAGAGGTTGGTTTAGTTCTTCTTGGGGGAACTTTTTCCCCTCTGGTCCGATTCAGCCCATTTACAAACTTGGCCTGTGCTATCCTTCAACATATATTTATACCAAATATCAAGAGTCTGGCTCTTTTCGTTTGGACGACTTCCACAGACGGACGAACGGACATGGTCAGAATGCCTTAGATTTCATCACTGATCAAGAATATATATACTTTATGGGGTCTCAGAGGAATATTTCGCTGCGTTACACACGGAATAACAAAGTAAATATATCCTGCAATCCTTTTTTGGAGATTATAAAAATTATGCTGTCGAAAATCAAGGAAAACATAAAGCAAGGCTAGACTGTGCTTTGTGCTATACACGAATTTGAATTCTATTTTATAATTAAAAAATAAAATAGAAATAATTTCGAATAAAAATATATGAATACTAAAAGAAAACAATTTGCTGCTTTTAATAAAATAAAATGTTTCCGCAAACATTTTAAACAAACTTTTCAATTAATATTTTCAAAAAAAATATGTGAATTTCTGTTTCAAACATTATTTTCTTAGTTACGGTTTGTGAGAAGCCTTTCTTTCTGTTAGAGATTTTTTCAGTAATGTTTTTTGTAATAAAAATATTAATGAAATAATATATTTACTGACCTGATTTGTTGTATTTTCCAGTGGTGACAATTCCAAATGAAGCACATTAATACCCAGCTCTTGAAAAACTTGCAATGCGCGTGCCAAATTACCCACTTGATTTTTTAGAGTGAAAATTATGGATACACGATCACTGGGAGAACCATACTGATATGGCTTCTCACCAAAATCCTTGCTGTTGGTGCCATGTGCAGATACATCCTTTAAAAAATATAACTCACTATTAATTTCTATCCCTTTTAAAGCATTTTATTGGCCCAGTCAAATAAGGATTTAATCTGTGAATTTGTTATTGTTTATTTGTGATTTCTGTAAGTGATCGCAAAGGGTTTATATCATCTTTTCTACATGTGAGGGGATGTCAGGGGTTAATTTTCGCAAACTCGCGATTTTGTGAATAATAGTGTTTTCGTTACTGAAAGTTAAAACCTGCTTTTAGCGCTAAAACCATAAACAGCTGATTTTGCGTTCACACCGCAAATTGTGTTTTTAACCTACAGGCTGTACAATAAATTTGTTCAAAATAAATTAAATCGCTTATAGAAATTTTTTGCTGTACTTGTTCACTATTCTTGCAAACACTTAATTGACAACCTATACAACAGAAGTTTTTGTTTGAAGAAAAAAAGAAAAAATTTTACTATGAGTTCTAAAATAGAAATTATTTTATATTTTGTTAATGAATATTTTAAAATTATGGAACTACTTCTATAGGGTCCGCTAAATAACTCTTTTTTTTTGAAAATGCTATAAAAAACTACTGAATAATGGAAAATAATTTCATTCAAATGGCTGCATGGCCCGATAACGATCGCCATTGACTGTAACGGCCACTGCTTGCTCATGGCCCAATTATGCCTCTGGACCAAAATCCGCACCAAACAGTGACTCATTTTGGGTGCGTCGCCTTTTCAATGTATGCGTGCGGGTTTTCTGTGCCCCAAATGCGAAAATTTTGCTTGTTTACATACCCGCCAAGATCAAAATGAGTTTCATCTGAAAAGATGATTTTTTTTGGCAAAATCGGAATCTTCGGTAAGTCGATCGCAGGCCCACTTAGCGAAGCGAAAACGCATTGGATGGTCAACCATATTCGTTCAGCGGAAGGATAAAACTAATTATCTGTCAAATTAGACATGAGCTAAGTGTTACCATACACGAAATAAGCACTAGTTGAAAAAAAACGTTAGATTGCGGACGCTCCTGGAAATCACGTTGTTATACAGGGTGTTTTTTATTGAGGTATAGAACTTCGAATTGAAATAAAACACAAGAAAATCGTTTTAATGTCCATCAATTTGGCTTTATTGGAAGGATAATTTTATGCCATTAATGTTTAAATATGATTTCGGGCATGTGGCCGCCGCGGCTGGCTTGAATAAAGCCAATTCTACAGGTCCAATTTTCAACCACTTTTTCGAGCATATGGGGCCGTATGTTGGCAATAGCGACACGAATTTTGGCTTCCAAGTCCCCTAACGTTTCTGGTTTGTTGGCGTAGACGAGCGACTTCACATATCCCCAAAGAAAATAATCCAATGGTGTCAAATCACACGATCTTGGTGGCCAATTGACAGGTCCATTCCGCGAAATTAAGCGCTCATCGAATGTTTCCTTCAATAAATCGATTGTGACGTACGCTGTGTGGCATGTAGCGCCGTCTTGTTGGAACCACAACTCATCCACATTCATGCCATCCAATTCGGGAACAAAATAGTCGGTTATCATGGCTCTATACCGGTCTCCATTAACGGTAACTGACTCTCCAGCATTATTTCGGAAGAAGTATGGCCCAATGACTCCACCAGCCCATAGAGCACACCAAACAGTCAGTTTTTGTGGATTTAATGGCGTCTCAAGGGTCTCATGTGGATTCTCTTCACTCCAAATGCGGCAATTTTGCTTGTTGACGTAGCCATTCAACCAAAAATAAGCCTCATCACTGAACAAAATTTTGCGGTAAACTTCGCGAACTGAACCATTACTTTCGAAATAAATTTGCACGATTTGCAAGCGTTGTTCTTTTGTCAACCTGTTCATGATGAAATGGCAAACCAAACTAAATATTAATCACTTGACAGCTGACAAAATGGCCGCCAGTTAAAAAAGTGATGCCAACTTAAAGTTCTATACCTCAATAAAAAACACCCTATATATAAGTATGGTGACCATATTTTTCAGGCCAAAAAAGAGGACATTTAGAAATGTTATTAAAATTTTGGTTTTACTATTTATAGTCAATTGCATATATTCTAGGCATGGCCGACTTACTTACATATATTAATCTTTTTTAAACAAAATATGCCCAGAACTCAAAATATGTCCAGAAATATTACAGTCATTTGAGAAAAAGATTTTCATTTCTGCACAATCCATTTGATGATAATAATTTCTATTGTATTGGTGATTTTGACTTTTATTGTATTGAGAAAATAAAACTTTTTATTTTGGAGTTTAAACAAAACAGTGTTGATAATGAAAAAAAAGGACAATAAAGGACATTTCAATTAAAAAAAGGACACTTTAATTTTTGTTTATCTAAGAGGACATCATGTAAAAAAAGAGGACTGTCCTCTTAAAAAAAGGACAAATGGTCACCGTATATAGAAGACACTTAAGAGGAGTCTATTTACTAACTTAAAGAGCTGTTTCCAATATATAACTTGGCAGCACTCAAGCTAGCACAGCCAAAAACAAGGTTGCATTTCATAAAACCTACTTAAAACCAAGTCGAAAGTGGTTCTAAATTGCTTTTAACAACATCATTTTGTATGGTAAAACCAGTTTTTAACGTTAAAACCAGAATTTGTTAAAACCGTGTCAGTGTGAAAACGCTATAAGTCAGTTTTTAAGGAACGCAAAGCAATACGGTTATTGTATGGAACAATTATTTGCAGGGTCAACAGTAACGAATGTAGACTATGGCTCTCATGCATGCCCAGATTATTTATATGCATGAATGAATATTTGTAGAAACGTGGGAGTGTATCACACTTGCGGGCACCAAGGGTAACCCTCATAGGTGGTGGAAAAAAGGAGTCTCTAACTTTGGCTAGACCCTAATGAATATCTCAGTTAAACTCAGTTTGTCTACATACTTTTGACGGAACAGATTAGTTTTGGTTAAAATGTTTTGTCGGAAAATTCAGAATTTCAGACTACGTTAAACTAAGTTTAAACTTAATCCATATCTCAAAAAGTCGCTCTTAGTGTATTTTGACGATCTGTATTCAAATCTGTTATTAGTTTAGATCATATGGTTTTTGGTGATTTTGGGATAATTTCCGCCCACTTTTTTGCTCATTTCGGTTGCTATGTCGCCAATAACTTGAAGTATGTTGATTTTCAAATACTCCAACGTTGGGAGATTATTGAAGTAGGACCACAAAAAGTCTAACGGGCTAAATGGGAGTTGCGTGATCGTATTGTGTGACTAGTGGCGCCATCTTGTTGAAACCTAAAACCTTTTACTCTATAATATTCAATTTGAGGACAAAAAAAGCCGTTCATCGCCAAAACGCCATAACGTCCAATCACTGGAAACGCCGTGGAATCGACATATTTCCCAGAAGTGATAT
Source organism: Linnaemya tessellans (assembly GCA_951800035.1). NCBI lineage: Eukaryota > Metazoa > Arthropoda > Insecta > Diptera > Tachinidae > Linnaemya > Linnaemya tessellans. Next base: position 10,280,256 of record OX637535.1, read on the forward strand.
TTTCGGAAGTGTGCAGATTGCGATCATGGTTCTAGCCTATTGACCACATCTATAATGCTTCCAGTCTTTTAAAATTGTTTTATAGTCCTGGCAATTATATGCACAGTGGGTCGATTATGATGACCATAGAAAGAAAGATTCATCTATTTTCACACTTTTGTCGGCTGTTAAAAGTTCCAAATTCGCAATTGGCAAATATTTTACTAAATAAATCAGACTTCAAATGACAGCATTGCCAGAACGGTTATTTTGAAACCACTAAATGGATAACCTGTTATATGTAATATGAGATAAGTGTTATTGTATTCTGATATTTTTAAGCTTAAGGTCTTTTTATTTTAATTTAATTTTTAATTTCAATATTTCGTCACTCCTTTGAGTGACTTCTTCAGGAAATTAATTATTTTAAATAAAAAAAAACAAAAAAAATAAAATAATTAATTTCCTGAAGAAGTCACTCAAAGGAGTGACGAAATATTGAAATTAAAAATTAAATTAAAATAAAGAGACCTTAAGCTTAAAAATATCAGAATACAATAATATGTAATTAAAAAGAGGTCAAGAAACCAGAAGAATTTATGAGATAAGTGTTTTTGCAAAAGAAAAATTTTTAATTTAATTATCGAATTTTTTGTTACTAAAACTGTATATAACTTTTAAATGAATTGCGCTTTTTATGAAATTCTTCGGATAACATTTGACTTCCCTGTTTTCAAGCACTAAGCGGCAACCCACAAAGATATTAGACTTTTTTAGCTCTTGAGTAAAAGCTTTTTTATCAGATCCAAACCGTTACCTTGGCATAGCTTTGAATTTGTATTTTTTTTTTTTACCCATTTTGGGGTTTCGTGGCTCCTTTTGGTGACTGTTTTAATAACAATTACATTATGGAAGATAATTATAAAAGAAACTCAAATTATGGCGAGTCGCGTGCTTCTGGAACAAATGGATAGAACCAAAATTTAAATTTTAACAAAAAAATGCCGTATTACGGACATGTTTGATCCTGCATAAAACAAAATTTCGAGCAAATTTAATATTATTTAAGACATAAAACCGCAATTGAACGAAAAGCGCAGTATTCACTAAATAACTCCCGAAATCCCATGACTTGTATACGACGCTTTACAACACTTTTTCGAATACTGCTTTTTAATCACTTTTTCACATCAAATTCCCAGATTTAACACTTTTTTCAACTCCTTGGACTAGGAATAGCAAAGATTTGCTTACAAGACTTGTAGATTTCCCACCAACTCCCGCTCTATTATTTGGACGGTGTCCATGCAAGGGACTGCCATGCTTAACGGCCCATTCTTTTTCACCACTGCGATAAAGCCACAAACCCAATAAACTTTTACCCGAAGCACTCATTTTCTTTAACAGACAATTTTACAAAATAAAAATTTTTTAAATTCCAACTTCAATTCCACTTTTCTCGAATCGACGACATACGCTCTAAGTGAAGTCAACGCAACGACTAAATTTGTTAACTTCTTGATGTGGCCTTTTATACTTGCAATATTGCGCCAGCATCCTTATTGACATCAACTACAACAACAAGTGAATGGAAAAGCAACAGTTGGAAGGATACTTGAAAAAATCAAACTAGAGAAACAATACATACATATTCAATTGAATACATTAGCATGTCCTTACACACATTTTTATTTTTTTTTTATAAACTGGCACGCATAGATATATTTTGGAAGGAATACAGGCACACATGCATTCATTGATTTATTGTGTTATTATGTGTAGAGGAGTGTGTGTGTATGTGTGAACTGTATGTTATATATAATGTCCAAATTGGCGAAGCACTCGTATGTTTGTTTCATGTATGGAAAAAGTTTATCCGGTATCTGTTTAAGTTATTCTTTGAAAAAATTCTTGTGGTTGGGGATAGTTTTTCTTTTTTCGGTATTATCAGCATCAAGATTAAAGCAGAGGTTCTGTTACGTACGCACACAAACGTATGTGCACATATAAATGTGTTTGCATGCATGTATGTGTTAATGTGGTTCACAATTAATTTTGCCAGTATCATTCACGGTGCCTGTAAAAGGAGTGAGATCATAAAAATCTGAACATCATTTAGTTAAACTTTTATAAACCCTTTTGAACGAAAATAGTGAAAAGGTATAAAAAATTTCCGCAATATTTATATGCGACGCCATGAACATTTTATATTCTGGGACCTTATGAATAGGGAAGTCGGAGAAGTGATGTCCGTCTGTATTTGCGTGAAATCGATTTTCTAAAGTCTCCTAAAAAGCTAGAGATTTTGGATTAATATCATGGAAATCGTTTTTAATACATAGATTGCTATTGAATTATTATTATTATTATTATTATAATTGTGAAATCCAAAATACGGTTCCAGAGCTGGAAACTTTAAACTTATTTTTGGTATAGAAAAGTAACCAGCTAAAACTAGTTTTTGTATTTTTCTTTAATTAAAGCATATTTTAGCCTATTTTATACTTTGAGAAGAATTAAATGGGTATTAAAAATCAAACAAAATCAATGTACTGATTCCAGGGCTGGATAATTGAAATATTTTTTGATACGTAAAAGTAACAATCTCAAATATTTTTTTTTCTCTGTCTCTATACATTAAACGTACTTCATGTCTTTGACAGAAATTCTGTTGGTATTGAAAATAAGAAACAGCGCCAGAGCTGGAACATTTAGGGCCATTATTATAACTTGCCTTTAATGCAGCTGATAGTAAATGGTAACCATAGCTAAAGTAGGGAATAAAGTGAACTTTAAAATTTTTCAATATCACAACTTCCTTATAAAATAAAATTAATCTTTTCAAATATATGGCAGTACCACAGAAAAAACCGACTACTTTTGACAAGTTGACATTACATAGTGGCATCATTAAGTACATAGTGGCAACGAATGTCTTGTTTGTTTATGTATTTGTATGGTGAAGAGAAAATATGGCAGCTTCAAATTCATAAACGTTAAAAATTAAAGTTCAAATCGGGTTCACTTTAGCTTATTAGCCACTTTTAGTGTAAAGTGTACTAATGATAATGAAAAACGAATTATCTGTCCGATAACACCTTCACTTTAACTATTGGCAAGATGTAATAATGGCCCTTAAACTTTTATTGGACTATTATAGTAACTACATAAAACTAATTTGTTTCTTTGGCAATCAAACATATTCGATAAGTATCAGAAAGAAATAATTTAATACTGAAAATCAGAAAGACCAAAAAGCGGTTTCCAGGGTTAAAATTAATGTGTGTATATACTTCAAACCTACATCGCTGAAGGGTATATAAAAATATAGCACTTTTTGTTCGTGTATATGGGAATGACGCGAATCATGGCAACGAAACTTTTGAATATTTTTATTTTGTTATCTTTTATCAATCGAGATATATCAACTTTTTACGATAGTTTTTAAGGCCGCCCGTTATATGAAAATACGACACTGTGCAACATCAGTTCAACTTAATTTTGTTTTTTTATTAGCATAACAGTAAAAGGAATTCGAATCGTTAGGAAATGGTGTCAATCCTTTATCAATATCTTATTTCACGATGTCGAAATAGTTATTTTTATACCCTCCAAAAAAGAATTGCAGGGTATATTCACTTTGTGTGTGACACAGTAAAATCCCCCTCTAAGACCCCTTAAAGTATATAAATTCTTGATCAGTGATAAACGAAAAGATCAGTCCAAACGAAAAGAGCCACTCCCTTGAAATTTGGTATAAATATATTTCGAAGGATAACACCAGTCAAGTTCGTATATGGGCTGAATCGAACTAGAGCGAAAAAAGTTCCCCTAACCAAAACTAAACCAACCCAAAAAACAAAATACCACATTCTTCTTAAAGTTTTCTTTTTTTTTGTAATTTTGTTAAGCAAATTATATATTTTGATGTCAAAGAAAGTACAAAGCATTGAACTTGCAGCCAGAAAATCAGAAACCCCGCCCTCTTTAGTGGGCGTTGAAGTAACATATAACATATTACATATTTAAGTCTACATTCCATAAAAATTAAATTTTAAAGCTTTTATGACGAAGCTGAGATGTGTTTTGAACTTCCTGGTTGAATATAACGTTCTTACTTATTTTAAATGTAATTATACGAAGGAAAGAAGTCTCTCGGTGTGGTGTAATCGAAAGTGATTTCTAATAAAAATAATATTTAAATCACTATAATTCTTGTAAATAGATTCAGACAGATTATTGGTCTTCAAAACCGGCACTGAGTCGCTACCAAGTCTTTTTTATATCTTCACTTTCTCTTCTCTGTGAAATTAAATCGAAATAATTATCATCTTGATTTACTGCAACTCTTTGAAACAACTGACTCATCTTAATAATTCCTTTAGCAATAAGATTTAAATAAAAAAAATAATCACATCATGATATTTCGATCCTTTTAAACTTTTCAATTTTTCATCCAGCATCTTTAGTAGAGCATAAAGGATAAATCGCATAAATAGGTTGTGTGTGTGCGAGTGGGTGTGTGTGTGTGTGCGTGTTCTTGAGGTTCTAAGTAAATAGGTGTGGGTGTTTTTTGTACATGAGTGTATGTGTGCCAGCTGTGATTGGCTTAATAACTGAAAAAACACACTCCTGAAACTTGTAGCTAAAGTTTTTGTAGCATTTTGTGACGTCAAAAGTTCGATGAGTTTTTTTTTATAAAATTTATGGAAACAAATTTTGCTTCTTTGTTTGCTATTAATTTAATATTGTTTTTCTTCTTTTGCCATTTAGATAGTTTGTTCAAGCGAAAAAAAAGTATTTTCAAAATACATTTAAATTTAAATATGCAGCTGGTAGGTATTTATTTACTGCCTATTCCACAATGTCGAATGAATTCTGTCTTTCGTTCCAATATTTGTATTTGAAACAAAAACAAAATTTTTGTAAGTTGTTTTTGTTTCAAATATATTTTTACGAAAGAAAGAACTCTGTCGACATTGTGAAATCGGCAGTTATTGTTGTGTTCTTTTCTCCAAACATGTAACAAATTTTTGTATTTTTGCTCTAAAAATTTTTAGTTAAACTCAGTTTTAAATCAAAAATTTATTTTCTTATGATCTGGTACACAAATTCCTAATAAATTCACTGTTCTCAAAAGACATAATCTCGTAATTTTTCTCGAGAAGGTACACAAAATGTTGCACTTTTTAACTTCCCGCTAAGAAAATTGCAAATTTTGAAAAAAATTGGCAAGTTACTGGATTTACCCAGTTTGGAAAAATCTAGTTTTCATCAGATCTGGACGTTTTGAGTTTCTTGGAAGCTTTTCTGGTTACCCCTAAGAATCCGTCACTATGTCCGTATGTTTGTGTGTGTGTGCGTGTGTAAAAGTATGTGACCCGCTTATAATTTTTGAACGGCTGAACCGAATCCTACCAAATTGGTAGTGTTTGGAAGGGTGTTCCTTCAAACTTAGATTTCCTGTAAATTGGATCTGCTTCGGGCAGGTATATTTTCGGAAAAAAAATTAAAATATTTTTTTTTTCAAAAGTATTTTTTTAACGGCTTTTCCGATCGATTCAAATCAGCTTTGACAATCAAATACCTGGGGCCAAATTACCGCATTCGATTCGAAACGAATTATCAATACAACTTATATACAAATTTCGATTGATATCGAATGCCGTAATTTGGCCCCTGGTCGAGGGCTTCCAAATGCATCAAAATCGGTTTACGCGTTTCTGAGATATCGCGAACGAAAAAGTTTAATTTTTCAAAACACTTCGAAATCATATGTGGAATCAATTAGTATTCTCGATTTTTTTATAGATATCGAAGAACTACTTCAATCATCGCTTGCCACGTATACCACGAATCGGCTGATCCATTCGAAAGTTATAGCAGTTTTAAAATTAAAATAATATTATTTTTAGTGGTGAAAATTAGCCGGAAGTTGCAGGGATGACCTTTAAGATCAACCGTTTTCCATATATATTCTTTAAAGAAAACAACACAAGTCACATAAAAGGCCGGAAATGTATGTAGCGCACGCTTCGGTTATTTAAAAATTGTAAAGGGTCTTTTTTATAGCGTGATACAACTTTGAGTTGGCATCACTGCTTTATTTGACCAACCATTTAACAGCTGATAGTTGCTCTTTGTTGAGTTTGCTTTGACATTTCATTATGGATCAACTCCCACCAGAGCAACGCGAGTAAATTAATGAAATTTTTAATCAAAATAATGGTTCTATTCGTCAAACTCATCATCGTGCACTGTTTTATTTGCCGATTAAGCCCATTTCTGATTGAATGGGTACGTTGTAAATAAGCAGAATTGTCGCATTTGGAGTGAGGAGAATCCACAAGCTTTTGTCGAAACACCATTACATTCACATAAAATTACTGTTTGGTGCGCTTTATGAGATGGCGGAGTCAATGGCCCATATGTCTTCAAAAACGATGATTGTCAGAATGTTACTGTCAATGGTGAACGCTATAGGAATATGATTCGAAGTTTTTTCGTATCTCAATTAGCTGGCATTAATCTTGCTGATAAGTGGTTCCAACAGGACAGAGCCACATGCCTACAATTGATTTACTGAAGGAAACTTTTGACGAAAAAATAATTTCACGAAATGGCCCAATTAATTGGCCCCCAAGATTGTGTGATTTAACCCCATTGGACTATTTTCTTTGGGGTTATGTAAAGTCCCTTGTGTACGTCGATAAACCACAAACAAATGAACACCTGGAAATCAACATTCGAAGAGTTATTGGGGAGATACGGCCGCAAATGCTGCGAAAAGTTTGTAAAAATTGGTGTTCCAGATTGCTCCTTGTACGCGCCAGCCGTGGCGGCCATATGTCCGAAATCATATTTAAACTTTAATTTGATCAAATTTTCTTTCCAATAAAGACCGTTTCATTGATATCAAAAATATATTTCCTTGTTTTATCATGATTTAAACGTGTGTCACTCTATAAAAAATATCGATATGATATCAAAAATGTTCAGAACTTTAATCGGATGCTAAAGTTTCAATTTGTTGGAGGACAATAGCGCACAATAATAATCCTTGTTTCTTACCAGAAACTACTAGCATTCGAACTTCTGGCAAAGCCCACACATTCTTTGGCACGGATTTTATTTTAAGTACAGAGAAGCCGTCAAATAAAATAATATCATCGTTCCTAATGCACTCCCGTACTCTTGCACATTCATTTGCATACTTCATTTAAATAATGCTGATTGCCTATTGAAATATTATTCGCGTTGCTCTTGTTAAATTAGATAATCAGATTAAGAAAAATACGAGGCAGTACAATAAGGCCCCTGTAAAATAATCAACCAGTCATAAGCAAAAATTCCGTATTCATTTCCGTAAATTATTATGATTACATATAGCACTTTTTTCATGAAACTTTGGATGGCTAGACTTCTATGGGCATAAAGTAGGTTTGAGGGCCTTTTAATGGTTTCGGAACTTTTTGAATATCCCATTAAATGCAGCACTGCTGGCGCCAATTACCATCTATTAAGAGACTTCTGTGAAATTTTGTGCGGGCTGCGTCATTTAGTTACTGCTTGACAGCCATTTAAATCATTCAACTTCGTGAATTTTAAAACAAGCGACACGTGAGTGCTCATTATAACAAAAATTGTAAATTGACAACTAAATTCAATTACTTGAACATAAATAACAAAGAAGCTTTAGCTATCAGCAGCCGATGGCTCTGGAAAAAGCGAAAGAGATACATGCAATATTGGGAATATTAATCGTCAGGGTTGGGGAATTTCGTACTAACCAAAAAGGTAATATGTAACTTGTAAAAATGGATGTGAGAACTTCTCATATTCAATTTTCGTTAAAAACATTGGTTAAATAGTTGATATTCCTATTAACTAGCACCACTTGCAAAAGTGGAAAAATTGAACTAAGAACGCTGATGAGATGGCGTAGCGGCCTCGAAATCAGTACTGATCCGTTCTGCTGGTTAGATTTTTATTGAAAATATTCTTAATATTCCAATCTTAATATAAAATAATAAATAGAATTTGAACAAATTCATTTATTAATAAAATAATAAAAAATGATTTGCAGTCTTGCAGATTCGAACTTAAGCCCGTTAGAAAGAATTAACAATTTACATAAGAAAAGTTCGACTAATAAAAATTCATACATAATTAAAAAATTCCGAAATTCAGCTACGAACTGTTAACCCATTCAGCATATTCTCCTGATTTAGCGCCCCTCGCCTCCTGGAACTATTTTCGCTTTCAAAACCTAAAGAAAGGACTGTTTGGTTAGAGATTTGGGTCGAATGAATTTTTTCATAATCGAATGAATCTTTAGTAAAAGAATTTTTTGAAAGGATTAAAAAAATTGGATAAACACTGGCTTATGTTCAAATTAAATCCCTTATATTCAGGGAAAAAAACGGTTGACCTTAAAGGCCAACCCTGCAACTTCCCGCTACTTTTAACCGTTAAAAATTCTATTATTTTAATTTTAAAACTGCTACAACTTTCGAATGGATCTATCGGAATCGAACACACTAATTGATCACATATATGATTTCGGAGTGTTTCGAAAAATGATTTTTTTTAAGTTTTTGATTTACGATATCTCACGAACTCGTGAACCGGTTTTAGCCCGGTTGGTAGAGCTCGATATGGTTTTTGATTGTCTAGAGCTAATAAGTTTTTGGAATCGATCGTAAAGCCGTTTAAAAGTTATTTTAAAACGAAACACTTTTGAAAAAACAAATTCAGTTTTGCCGTTATTTCTGGAAATGTACCGGTCCGAACCGGTTCACAGGAAATCTAAGCTAGAAGGAACCCTTTCAAACGCGACTAGCTTGGTTCAAAAGCTATAACGGGGTTACATACTGACACACACACACACACATGCATACAGACATAGTGCCGTCTTATCGGGAGTAGCCAGGAAAGCTTCCTAGGAACTCAAAACGTCGAGATCTGGTGAAAACTCGATTTTTTTCAAAACGGGGTAAACCCAGTAATTTCTCACTCTTTTGAAAATTTTAAATTTTCTTAGTTGGATGTTAAAAAAAAATTATTTACGGAGCCATCAAACTGCCCTCGTATTTTGAATGCCAAAAGTAAAGAAAAATTGTTGCTATTGCTGAAATTTTTTTCAACTGAATGCTAATAGAAAATTTTCAAAAAATTTAATCATTTCTCTCTAAAATAGTTAATGCGACAATCACAGTCGCTAATAATCAATGAGTGATATGCCTTCGTGTTTGAAACAGGCCTGCAAGAGCTAAAGCAATCATGCAGATCAGTGCAGATCAGAAAGATTTTATATCATATTCATGACTAAATCGAACTCGGTACTTTCCACTTTACAGCCTCGTGTTGACTGCTTTAGCCAACAGCAATAAAGAATATCCTGCGTAGTTAGTACCGATGCAACGACCTGGGCCCTACTTTTCACTTGTTAGGTCACCCCCATTCTGTTGCATGCTCGCTTCTTGGGACTTTAAAACGAGATATCTGATGAAAAATTTATAATTATTTTTCGTATCTAGTTCCTCAGTGGGAAGAGCAGTTTTGGGCTTTTTCATGAAATGCTTGTGATGTGACTCGGCTCTTTATAGAGACAGAAAACAGTGTCGTACAGAAGTGCTGAAACTTTAAGTGAATTTAAGTTTGTATGTGTATGTAATACATGTGTGTACCGCATGTGTATACATCAGTAAAAACTACTAATAAATGGCTTCAACGTACATTATGTAAACAAAAAATTCATTTTCATGTTGTAAGTGGGCGGACGTAGGACGAAATTTACATTAACTGACCGTATTATGTTAATATTCGTTTTAAAAGAATCATTTTGTTAGTTCCTCAGAAATACAGCAGTCGTTTAATGAAAGTATAGAGTTGCCATCATAGATTAATATGAAAATATTCTATTATATTTTCAGAAAATCTTGTAACAGTTCTTTAAGTTTTTTTTTAGAAAATTTTTTAATAGTTTTTTATATTAGAAACACTATTGATTGCACCACTTGTCACTCATTGTTTTTAACTACGCGCTAAGAAAATTTAAAAAAAAATTGGGAAGTTGTTGGTTTTACCCTGCTTTGAAAAAAAAATCAAATTTTTAGCAGAGCTCGACCTTTTGAATTCCTATGAAGCTTCCCTGACTAAACCAGAGAGAGACCTTGGAGCGGGACTTTCGCTCCGACTCCCTGATGAAGCTAGTGTATTTCAGGCGGAAATATTGGCTATAAGGGAGGCGGCTAGGTAACTAATTGACAGGGGTGTTCAGGGTAGGGTAGGTAACTTCTTCGACAGCCAGGCAGCACTCCTGCCTCTGAGGTCGTTCACTACTTCTTCCGCCTTGGTAACTCAATGCAGGGAGCTTCTATCCAGATTGGGATATCAGACTGACACAACCCTCATCTGGGTTCCCGCACATTGTAACTTCCCTGGAAACGAAGCTAGCTAGGGCTGGATCTGCTATGGACGTCTCCACCTCTGTATCGGTAGCCATGCCGTATGGCGCTATAAGATGCGGCATTCAGAGCCATTATCGGCAGAAGGCTGCAGACAGATGGCGCAAGCTGGACACGTGTAGGGTGGCCAGAAGTATGTGGTCCTGCTACAACGACAGGAGGACAGCACAGCTGATCAACAGGAACCGTAGGGACATCTCAAGACTCGTCGCAGTAGTGACGGGGCACTGGGCAATAGGCAGACATGCTGGTAGGATAGGTCTCTCTCATAATGCATCCCGGGATCAGGGCAAGGAAAAGACAGTTTATCACTTCCTTTGTGAATGCCCGGCATTGCACCATACGAGACACAGAATCTTAGGCAACAGTGTAATATCCGACCTTTCGGAGCTATCAGGTATAGGTCTAGGTGGCCTTATTAGATTCCTCGATCCGACAGGTTGGACCTAGCATCCATCACCGTATCCGAGATCTGGATTCGGTTCTACATGGGTTGACACTGACGAGTGGAGTGGTCTTTCAAAACGGGCTCTCAGAGATCCTACTTGAATGCTTGTGGGTTACAGGCAGCCACGTATACCAACCAACCAACCCCGGATAGAGTGTCACTAAGTCTGTGTGTATGTGTAAGTATGTGACCTGTTTATGAATTTGGAACGGCTGGACCGAATCGAACTAAACTAGCAGCGGAGCGGTAAATTTCCAAAAAATCTCGAAAAAAAAGCTAAGAATTTTTTTTCATATGTGTTTTTCTTTTTCTTGGATTAAGTTTTAAAAGTTTGGGCCGATAGACTCCAGAAACCAGCTGCTGACATTGAAAAACCAACCCGACAACTAGTTAGGAGCCAAAATCAGTTGGAGCGTTCGCGGGATATCGTCTACGATAAAATTCAAAATAAGTGATATTTAAAAAAAAAAATATCCGAAATCATATATCTGATCAATTAGTGATCTCACTTCTTTTTTAGCACCCGAAATCAAATGGGAATTGTTTTTTTTTTTTTTGTTTTTTTAGGAGTAGGACCAGCACTCAGGGGATGACCCCTATATATGCAATGCATTGCCCCGGAACTGAAAACGAGTGGATAGTATTGAAAGGACAGATTAGGATGAGAAGATAGACCGTTTTTTTTTGTAGCTATTTTAAAATTTTTACTTCGCCGGCTAATTTGTGGCCGATGAAGGTGGGTGCTGTTACTCTGCTTTTTTAGTACATGATAGTGTCAGTCCCTGCCAATTATGTGCAGTGATCAGTGACTATGCCTTCATCATTGAAACAGGCTGGCAACAACTAACACAACCACGCACTAACTCTGATCAGAAAAATTCAACACAATATTTCATGACTCAGCGCGGGCTCGAACTCACGACCCTCCGCTTCATAGTCTCGTGTTCTACTACTTCAGCCAACAGCTGATTTATTTAAAAGTTACAGCAGTTTGAAAATTAAAATACTAGTGTTTTTTTATTAAAATTAGCAGAAGTAGCAGGGATGGCCTTCAGAGTCAACCGTTTTCCATATATTTTTTTTTGTAATTGAGTTTCCGGAATATTTTAGCTCTCAAGCCGTACAGGATTTCCTTGGTACTTTTTTGAATAACAGCGAAAAATATTGCTTAAAATATTCTAAAAAGTGATACGAAAACGTTTAAAAAAAGAATTACTCAAAACAAAGTGTTTGATATTTTTTTAATTCGGCACTCAGGGGATGACCCCTACATAGAGAGGATACTATTGAGAGAACAGATGAAGATAGACGAGAAAATATAGAATTTTTTGTGGCTATTTCAACCTTTTACTTAGCCGACTAATTTTTTTCGCTACAGGACCCTCGAAGGAGGGCGCTGTGCTTGTGTATAAATAATTTTTAAAGATCGTGGTAACTCTAATGAATTAGAAACAGCACAAGATTTTCCACATTCATTGTACACTTCCTCCTTATTATTTTACAATACAAACGAAGCATAATAAATAAAATGTGGGTCTATTAAAACAAAACCTTCGATTTGAAGAATTCTTATTTTGATAAAAAAAAACAGGAGAGAAATTTGAGAGATTCGGTTTTCCATTTCTCAAGTTTCTTGGAGAAATGTTTTTTTTTAAATTATAATATATGCTGGCGATTTGGAAACTCCGAGGACAAATAATTACCTTGTACAGACTAGGCTTCATATTCACAAAAAAAAATAATATAATAATTTTTAAAAATAAAATTTTTTTAAAAATTTAAAATCATATTTAAAAAAAATTTTAGTGAAACATTTTGATTATAACTGCTTTACACTTATTCTAAATTTTATGAATACGGCAACAAGATTAAAAAAAAAACCCATTCAATAGAAATGGCAACCCTGTAACTGATTAACTTCTTCACCTCCTTGAGATGTCTTACATTTAACAGCCAAACAGCAAGTTGAATGGTGTTTGTTGTCCTTCTCCTCTTGCTGCTACTTTTATTCTATCATTTTAAGTGATTGAAAAATGTGAAAGTAAAACGTTTATTTGAACAACAAACCATTTAAGTATGTTCGCACTCAAGAGGATTTATTTGATTTAACATTGAAATGATGATGAATAAAATAGCAAAAAAAAAAAAGAATACAAACATAAATACAGAAGGAGAAGAAACGAAAACGATATAAAAACTGCGATTTAAGTATCCATGAATGAATCTGTGTGTGCCTGTGTGTGTGTATGTACATAAATATGCATGCGTATGCATGTGTGTGTACGCTTCTGTGTGCCTATTAGGCTGGTCCAATATCACATATTTATTTAAAAACTCATTTAATTTGTCGATACTCGTATATTTCAGCTGCAGGTTTAGCAATCTGTTAATAAAGTTTACTTGATTTAATTTTTCATATATAGAATTTAGACTTTTGGAGATACGAGTACAATTAACAAACGTACGATTACATATCGTTCTTTTATTGCAACGTATTCGAATCTGGAAAATTTAATTTTTACGTTACGTAAAAGTGCTTCTTCAAAGACAATCAGCATTCTCTATCGTTCTAAGGCCGGATTTTTGGGATCTCAGTTAAACTAGGTTTAGTTAATCTGAAAACAGATTTGCCGCTATTATCAAGTTTTTATAAAAATTTTTGACGGAATAGCTTAGTTTTGCTAAAATGTGTGTCCTTAATGAAATAATAAAAAAAAATCACAGTTTGCTGGAAAGATCAGAGTTTCAGACTTCGTTAAACTAGGTTTAAACTTAAACCACCTCTCAAAAACCCGACCTAAGTCGAAGTTTTACACTGAAAATCAAAACAAAAACTATTTTTTTCCAATTGCCTCCATTTTGTTCTTTTTTTTTGATGATTTGGTGTAACAGTAATCAAAGAACCAAAACGAATATTTAATCGATTAATAATTGGTTAATTTTGGAATAATCGATTAACCGAGTAATAAAAATTTTTCATAAACCTAATTAATTTGAGCAAAAAATTCTACATATGAATGTTATCCCTAGTTTTTATTTTAATTTGTTATTAGTAAAAAAAAACGACATGAGAAGAGCAGAGGAACAGCACTCTCCTTCGTCGGCCTTGTAGCAAAAAATTAGCCCGCGAAGTAAAAACGTTCAAATTGCTACAAAAAATTCTCTATCTTCTCATTTTTCCTCATCTATCTCCTCCTTCCTAGTTCCGGTGCAATGCACTGCATATGTAGCGATCATCCCCTGAGTTCCCTTTCGAGTTACAAAAAATATTAATCAGACAGAACAGAAATTTATTTTTCCTTACCGAACAGTTTTTGAGTTCATTTTATTAGAGATGCCCAAAAGAATCTTTTATAAATCTTTAGGACTTGGAAAAAGTCCTTTTATTTAACGTGGATGCTTGAAAAATCTAAAGCAGGCAGAATATTAAATTTTAATTTAATATTAAAAATAAATATAAATATTAAAAATAAATATCTCTTTTTAATTTTTCCCAAATAATATTTTTTAATAGACTTTTAGATTTTTGACTTGATTTTTTCATGGTTTTTATACCCTCCAAAAAAGAATTAGAGGGTATAGTCACTTTGTCATTCCGTGTGTAGCCAAATATCCTTCTAAGGCCCCATAAATTATATATATTCCTGATCAGTAATGAAATCTAAGACGATCTAGTCATGTCCGTCCGTCTATTGAAATCGTGATTCAGTCCAAAAGTAAATTTTTGAAGGATAGTACAGGTCAAGTTCGTAAACGGGCTGAATCGGGTTAGAGGGAAAAAGCTCCCTTAAGAAGAACTAGACTAACCTCTAAAAACAACCTCAATTCTTAAGTTTTTTTTTAATCATGTATGAATTTTTATTAGTCGAACTTTTTTATGTAAATTGTTAATTTTTTCCAACGGGCTCAGGTTCAAATCTGCAAGATTGCAAATCATTTTTTTATAATTTTTTTTTTTTTGATAATTAATGAATTTGTTCAAATTCTATTTTTATTATTTTATATTAAGATTGGAATATTAAGAATATTTTTAATAATCATCAAACCAGCAGAACGGATCAGTACTGATTTCGAGGCCGCTACGCCATTTTTTTTTTTGTAATTTTTTTTGTAATTTTTTTTGTAATTTTCTTAAGCAAATGATATATTTTTATGCCAAGAAGGTCTCTTTAGTGAGTGTTGATGTTAGATATTATATGCAAAAATAGTTTAAGTGTTCAACAAATTGTACTACTTAAGCCTACATTCCTTAAAAATTAAATTTTTGGATTTTTATGACGAATCAGAGATGTTCTCTGATCTTTCCCTCCTCTACCCGGCCACCCACATTTACCCCCTAAAGGACCCCTCAAAAATGTTTTTTTTACCCTTAATAACCCCAAAAATTTACTTATTACGTTGTTACTACAAAGCTGTGAGATGTCTCCCACACGGCCCTTCCCGAGGTAACCCTGTCAAAATAGTTTTAAAATTGGACACAGAAATGTTTTAAGGGAACTCTGACCCAGCAGGTCAAACATTTTTAATTTATTTATTAAATATTTGGAGGATATTTAAGATAATATAACCTTCTTACTTGTTTACACTTCTAATAGTTTCGATTAATTGTGTTAGAAGACTATTTGCGTTAGTGTTCATTGTATCAGCTCAAGTTTCAAGATCGCATATAAAAACGTATGTCAAATGTAAAAATGAAGTGGTCTACTTACGATCAGCAAAGGATCCTAGTAATTATGAGTATTTTATAAGATTTTATAATAGCCAAATATTTAAGGGTCTTGTTTTCCTAGAAATAAGTGGATAACCTTCTTTCAAATTTCAACTAATTTTTTTTTGGAATATTAAAAATTTAGTTTTTAATCTACAAATGAAAAGTTTTAGCTAATCGTACAGCATCTGACTGCCCTTAAGCCAGATGTTACTCTCATTTAATTGAAAAGTAACTCTTCAATTAAATGAAAATGAAAATTGCCTAATCAATTGATAAATTTATTTATGTTTAACGGCCGAAAATAAAATGATTTAAAAAACTTTTCCTGTGCTCACTGAACACATCAAATGGAATTTGAGAGCATAAAATCAAAGTGGTTTGTTGTAACGCCTGCGCATTAAGCCTTTGGGTCAGATGATGACAGGTTCCAAGTTGTAAACAAAACAACTATTTTCAACCCCCTTGTCAAAAGCGAAGAAACAAAAACAAAACTGCAAGACATTTCGACGACATGAAAACATTGGCCATACAACGCACACACACACACACTCAATCAGTTTAGCCAGGGCTGAACCACTTTTGTTTTTTTTTTTTTGCATAGAAAGCCAGTGAGTGAACACTGCAACGAAAAGTATCGATTTTTTCGCATCAAACAAATAAAATACAAAGAAAATAGAGTTCAAGTGTTTTAATTCGAAGTGAAAGTTATTGAAAGATGATTTAAGTGTACAGCAAAAAGTATTAATAGATTTAAAATTGTAACTATTCCTTTTCTAAAAGGATTTCTAATTTGATACAGAATGGCCGACAGTGAATTCGAGGAATTTCATCGTCCAATATTCGAAGCACATTCAATACAATACACCAACAGCACCGTGAGTGGTGCTAAAAAACCAAATCCTCATACATTTTATACGTAAGTTATGAATTAATATTTGAATAGCAGCAAAAATGAAATGAAGTAGTTAAAAGTTTGTTGAAAGAAAAGTAACGTGTTAATTAAGGACAATTGAAGAAGAGAAAAAGAAGCGAGTGCATACATACAGACATATTTTTGTACGGTGAAAAATCAATGAACATAAAATGTGTTGTGAAGTTGAGTGTGTGATTTTTTTCTTTTCTTAAGTGACATATTTGGTTTTCTTTCCTTCGGCCCTTTAGTCTCATTCCCAATGATGACCTGGAGGATTCGCCTTCTTCGAAAAGTGACACATCGGACCAGGAGGATAACGGCGATGGCAATAAAATCAACAGACAAGTTGAAGATGATGAAATTGGAGATGGCCTAAAGGTGGTGTCACTATCATCGGATGGCTCGTTGGACACAAACGATTCTTTCAACTCTCACCATCACCATCCCTTGAATCATCAAGAAGCAATTGGTGGCTTGGTGGGCATTGGCTCCAGCAACGCTCACAATGGCTCGCAATCGCATCAATTGAATTTGACGCCACACAGTTTACCCATTGGCATTTTGAATAGCCAGCAAACACAGCAGCAACAGAGACGGCGCCGGAAGTTGCCCGAAATCCCCAAGAATAAAAAATGTGAGTGCGAAAGTGTTGAAAAACAATTGGCCGTAACGTTGAAACCGCCACGACCGTATTTTAGAATCTTTTAAGTTTTTCCGTTTCCTCTAGATAAAAATTGTAGATTTTTTTGGTTTTAATTTAAATGGACTTGATCACGGATTTTTGCAGCTTCCATTCTGCATCTTTTAGGTGGTGGTGGTGCTGGTGCTGGTAGTGGTGGCTTTGAACAAACATCCTTGGCAGATGAGATGTCGAACGGCCGTGGGCGAGCAATAACAGGCCCTCAGGGCAGGCATAATCAACGATCATTTCTAACGCTCAAACACAGTTACCTTCTAGACGAAGACTCCAGCCCGGACTCGGAACGTTTGCAAAGCTTGGGCGACGTGGATAGCGGCCATAGCACCGCTCATTCTCCAACTGACTTTAAGAGCATGTCTCCACAAATCACTTCTCCGGTATCGGAATCTCCTATTCCGCAACCATTCGGCGGAGTACCGTTCGCCCATCTGGAAATGCTCGAGGCCACACACAGGGGCCTGCACAAATTTATACCACGTCATCATGACGAAATCGAAATTGAAATCGGTGATCCGGTTTACGTTCAAAAGGAGGCTGACGATCTTTGGTGCGAAGGTGTTAATTTAAGAACCGGTCGCCAAGGCATCTTTCCATCAGCCTATGCCGTTGATCTTGATTACAATGAATTCGACCCCACAGTGCAGCAGGTGAAAAAGGAACGTTATCTTTTGGGCTATCTCGGCTCGGTGGAGACCTTGGCCCACAAAGGCACCGGTGTGGTGTGCCAAGCAGTGCGTAAAATTGTTGGTGAATACGGCAATTCGCCTACAGGTCAAGTCTGCATATTGGAAATATCCGATCAAGGCTTACGCATGGTCGACAGATCGGGACCGAATGTAAGTTTTTCATGTTCTGGTATACAAAATCGCATGCAATTGAAATATTTTCTTTTGTGTAGAACAAAAAGGACAAGAAGCCTTGCATTGACTACTTCTACTCGCTCAAAAATGTCTCATTTTGTGCATTTCATCCAAGGGATCATCGTTTCATTGGCTTCATTACCAAACATCCAACGGTACAGCGTTTTGCTTGTCATGTTTTTAAGGGTTCCGAATCGACCAGACCTGTAGCAGAGGCTGTTGGGTATTAAACGAGATTTGCTATTTCACTGTATGCTCTTAACTAACCCGCCTTTCTCTCCCTCTCTCTCTCCTCCCTCTCTCTTTCTTTCTTACCAGACGGGCATTCCAGCGCTTCTATCAAAAATTCATAGAGACGGCGTATCCCATAGAAGACATCTATATTGAGTAAATTACATATATCCCACAGCGGGGGACTCTTATATATATAAAAAAAAAACAATTGCTACATATATATGTGTATATAATAAAAATATAGGTACGAAAAACACACACACACAAAAACCAAAATCTTAATGAGAAACGTTGTCTTCGCCTCCACAATGCAGTCGAAATGAAAAGTAATTAAAATTAGAGATAAAATATTAAAAAAAAAACAAAAACAAATAATAAAAAAATAAAATACTTAGAAGGAACTCTCTACCATGATTCGACTTAACTTATTAATATATTTTATTCCAATAAAAAAATATACTTATAAATCAAACACTTAAAGTATTATTTAGATCAAGAGAGTGTATCGTACATGTTTATGATAATTTTGTGCAAATTCCATTTTAAGTTTATGAAAAGAATATGAATAATTTACTACCGATATGAAACTGCAGAAGCGAGTGGATTGAATCAGCAATTAGTTGAAAAACTAATAGATTTAAACAAAATGTATCCAACTAATTATTTGTTTGTATCAAGTTGAAATTTACCTAAAGCAAGATAATAAAGATTAAATATGACAATCTTTTTGCATTATTTATACAGTGTCTCATAAAAAAAGTTTGCCACTTTCAAATATCTAAGTTTTTTTTTTTTTAACACTATCTGAGGCCAAATTATCGCATTCGATATCGGGCTAAGTTTCCTTACAATCCAAATACAAATTTCGATCAATATCGAATGCTGTAATTTGAACCCTTTTTTATAAAAAATTCTAAAAATTGTTTTAAACTTATCGGACAATGATTGTAAAACAACTTATCTAAAGTTGTTATTGATACGCCAAAAAAAAGAAGAATATGTAATATGTCCCGGTTCACACACTTCAACTTTTGCTGCCAAAGTACAAGCAACTCCGTACCGCAATTCGACAATGTATTGAAACTGAAAGAAATAGAAACATATACCATAGGGTCCGCCAAATAACTTTTTTTTTTGAAAATGCTATAAAAAAACTACTGAATATTTTCTCAAATTTCTTTTTTTATTTGAAAGTACAATCCTTCCGGTTAATTTGAATTTCATTCAAATGGCTGCATGGCCCGATAACGATCGCCATTGACTGTAACGGCCACTCCTTGCTCATTTTCGAAGAAAAATGGCCCAATTATGCCTCTGGACCAAAATCCGCAACAAACAGTGACTCGTTTTCAATGTATGCGTGCGGGCTTTCTGTGCCCCAAATGCGACAAGTTTGCTTGTTTACATACCCGCCAAGATCAAAATGAGCTTCATCTGAAAAGATGATTTTTTTTTGGCAAAATCGGCATCTTCTGTAAGTCGATCGCAGGCCCACTTAGCGAAGCGAAATTTTTAATATTTTTTATGTTATAAAAATGTGATTTAATGTACAGACATATAGGTATGAATAATTTTTCAGACGTTTTTAGTCGTGAATCATTTATAATTAACGGCGGCAAACATGTACTAGCGCCGTCTCGCCTAAAGATTTTCAACCGTTCGACTCAGATCTCTAGAGCTATTTTATGACAAAACGAAAACATACCTGAAAGAGTGCTATTATTTTATGACTTTTTTGTATGCAGCACAACAACAACTTTTTTAAACTGGTCTAAAATATTATAACAATATTACCAAATAGCACGAAGTGTGAATACCCCAATTATATATTGGGAGCCTAAAGATCCTAATGTTTCTTTTTATATATCAAGTTAAAGCGCTTGATGTGGAACAGTTTCAAATACACATTTTAAAAATAACTCAGTTCGTTTTCTCAAATTATAAAATCTTTTTAACACAAATCTTACGTACAACAAAATGTGCATTAAGTCAATGCCATTAACTGATGAATCACAAGATTTTGATTCGGAAGTTTTCAAAGTGACACCTACGGACTTGTTTTATTTTTGTCAGCATTTTTACGTCACTCCTTTTTAAATGCATACGAGTACAGGTTAGCGTATGTGAATAGTTATTTTTAATTCAAACTACAAATGAGACTAATTTTAAAAATATTCAATATAATTGAATTACATTAATAAATAATATGATTTTATTTGAGGTACTTAAAAAAATTCAGTTTTTTTTTTTGTTTTGCTCTTGTTAATTTTATTTTTAATATATTCTCTTGGTCATACAAACAGTTCTTTAACTAAAATATTAAAGTAATCCTTCCAACAAAACCATATTAATGCTGTTGGCTGAAGTAGTTACTAGGAGCAGCTGAAAGTTCTGAGTTCGGCTCCGCGCTCTCTCATGATTATGGTATCGAGTTCTTTTGATCTGCATTAGCGCATGGTTGTTATATTAAATTGAATTAAGATTCATAGGCTAATTGTTCGAAATTTGTTTTTAAATCTCAGAAAGACATGATAAATATTCCAAGGCACTAAGGAAAGTCAACATCAGTTTTATTCAACTTACACAGCAGAGCAGAACAGCTGTTTTCGAAAGCCGCAACACCTTCACCATCAGTGCCCATGTGTATTGTGTTTATCACCACTTATTAGGTGGCATAGTTGAATGTGATAACAGTTCCTATTTGTGAAGTAAAAATGGTAAAATAACTTTAAAAAAATTCCCTATCTTCTCATCGTTCTTCAACTGTCTTCTCATTACAATTTCCTCCTTTTTCTTTCTTGTTTCCTGAGCATACAAAAAAAGATATTGAATCCGTTTCCGAACGGATTCCGAATCTGTCATTCAAACATTTCTCTATTTGTTATTAATAAAAATATCAAATAGTTTTAAATAAATCGTAAAAAGTTATTATAACCTCCAAAAAAGAATGGAAGGGTATATGCACTTTGTCATTCCGTTTGTAATACAGCGAAATATCCATCTGAGACCCCATAAAGTATATATATTCTTGATCAGTGATGAAATCTAAGACGATCTGAGCACGTCCGTCTGCCCGTCTGCGGAAGTCACGATTTAGTTCAAACGAAATGAGCCAGACCCTTGAAATTTTGTACAAATATACTTTGAAGGATAGCACAGGCCAAGTTCGTAAATGGGCTTAATCGGGCCAGAGGGGAAAAAATTCCCCTAAGAAGAAGTAAACCAACCTCTAAAAAACAACATCATTTTTAAAGTTTTTTTCCTAATTTTGTTAAGCAAATTTGTATATTTGTATGTTAAAGCAGTTCCAACGCGTTAAACTTGGAGTCATAAAATAAAATAAAAATTATTTTTGGACCCCGCCCCTTTGGTGGGCGTTATTATATGCAAAAATAGTGTAAAAATTTAACAAACTGTTTTACTTAAGTCTACATTCCTTAAATATAAAATTTTGAACCTGGTACTCCTCTGCCCTACCCCCTCCGCTCCATTGCCTCCTAAATGATCCTTTAAAAAAATTAAATTAAAAATAAATTTACGTATGTGAAGATAAATATGCCGAGTTAAACATGTTTTGACGTAAGCAGTTACGAAACAACGTATTTAGCTGTGAAGTTAAATATGTTATGACGTAACGAAATGGCAATCAGTGATTTTTTTATGAAAATCCATATTTAATAAATTTTTTGAGCATTTTGTGAAAATATTTACAGGCCATGAGATTGTGTGTGATCTTGGAGGGATTTCGCCCCCAGTGGCCAAATAAGGAGTTGGCATGCATTGCCAGTAAATAAAAAATGATTATGCGAGTGTATTCTATCACACACAACAATTGGAATAGCTGAATTGAGTTTGAGAAAAAATTTACAGGCCATGAGAGTGTGTGTGATCTTAGAGGGATTTCGCCCCCAGTGGCCAAATAAGGAGTTGGCACGCATAGAAGACACTCCCATAATCATTTTGTACATAAATATGGATTTTCATACAAAAAAAATCACTGATTGCCATTTCGTTACGTCATAACATATTTAACTTCACTTCGTAACTGCTTACGTCAAAACATATTCAATTCGGCATATTTATCTTCACACACATAAATTTATTTTTAATTTTTTTTTTTTTATAGGGTCATTTAGAGGAAAAAGCTGGGGAGAGGTTAAGGCAGAGGAAGATCAGATAACATCTCAGCTTCGTCATAAGTTATACAATTTGTTAAATCTTTACCCTACTTTTCCATGTAATACGTAACTTCAACGCCCACTAATGGGGGCAGGCTCCAAAAATGGATATGAAATCCCAAGTCTTTGATTACTTCCTTTTGGATTGTATCTATCGTCATATATCCACAGACGGATGAACGGACGGATCTGGCTGGATCCTCTTCGATTCGCTGATCAAGAATATATATACTTTATGGGTACTTAGAGGCATATTTCGCTGTGTTACACACGGAATAAAAACTCTTTTTTGGAGAGTATAAAAATAAATGGTAAAACGTGTCTATTTAAAATAGGCAATACAAAGCAGTTTAAAAATTTAGTAAAGTGTTTCATATCTCTTGCGCAATCTCAAAGTTATTTGAGAAATTTGAACACATGGTGGCTTTTACAAGAACATGGACAGATCTAAGCGGGTCATATCCATGTCATGTTCAAGTCGATGATTTGTGAAACTGTAGTGTTTCACCAGCATCCTGAATTTGAAAATGCTTGCCCGTCAATGTTGAATGATTATGTCAGCCACTGTTAGTAATAGGAAATAAATCTAATTCTTTTAAAACTTGACTGTTTCGAAGGTTCTTTTTTTTTGTCTTTGTTTTATTTGTGAATTGCTATTTAAAAAATAAAGATAACGTGCAGTGAAAAGAGAATTTAACGGTTGGTCGGTCGGTCGCCTGCCATATACACACTTTATAGAATGATTTTTGAAATTGTTCAGGATCGGAAGTAAATATTATCTCAAGCAGATAAAAGAAATTAATAACAATATAAATAAATGTAATCTTAATAGGTGATTCGTTTTGTTTTAATTTGTTTTTATTGTACCTAAAGTAAAAGTGACTAACTTGTATTGTACGAGTATACGGTGGCCATCTAAAATTTATATATTTGAATCTCAAGGGCTCTTGTAATTTTTAATTAGCTTTACGAATGAAGTGCCTTTTACTATGACAGCTGACTTAATGCCATTTAGCGCTAACAAACCTCTTGAGAAATATAAACAAATACTCGTATGTGCAGTGAGCTTTTTTCTATTATAATAAATATTTTATCACGAGTCCTCCAAAATATCTGGAAACTTTTTTTTACTGATTTAATTTCAAAAATTATCTCTTTGGCAGATATAAAATTTTTTTTAATATATACAAACCCCAGGTCAACATTTAGTTGTTTTTTCATGCTGTTTCTTTTTTGCATCACTAATAGTCCGTCCTTTTTTTGGTAAAATTTTTTTTCTTGTTTATTGTTATCTATTGAATTTTCAGTTTTAATTTGAAACATTCAACTTTGGGACAAGTTCGTGCTGCTATAGTTTTATAAATTGGTCCACAGATCCTAAAAATGTTGATCGCACGAAAATTATTGAAAATTCTAAAGGCTTTGGTTCATATTTTTTTCAGAAACTTTTTTTTATTTTTTTCGCTACCCTAAACAGAAAAGTACTGCTGTGGATCCATTTTTTGCCCACATGCATTCCTGGTTGATTAATGACTCAGCCAACTAGTCGATGGGCACATTAGAGGCATTAACAGTGTGATATCTCATAAATTGTTGTCGACCTTCCATTATCGATACAGTCTGATTCGAATAAACGTACAGTGTTTAATATAAAAAATTGCTTAATTATCATTAAATATTTTAAGATGAAAATTCTTTGCTGTTCACTGAAGTGGGTCACACGAGAAGCCGAAATTCCCTGATTCAAATCCACGCTTTGTCGTGATTATGGTGTCGAGTTCTTTTGATCAGCATTAGTGTATGATTGTGTTAGTGTTAGTCGCCCTGTTCTAAGGAGGTCTCATATTTCTTCGTCTATCTTCACCGGCTCAATGCACTGCATACGTAGACGTCATGGCCTGATTGCTGGCCCTACTAAAAAAAATATCAGTCGGTTTAAGTTCAAATCTGCGAATTTACAAAATAATTTTTATTTTAATATTTTGTTTTAAATTATTGGTTTTTAACAAAATTTTATTAATACTTGAAATTAATATTAATAAAATTTCCGTTTAAAAAACACAGCGTTCTCTGCTTTTGCGGCAGTGGAAATTGTCCATCAGATGTGACTGATCTCATTTGAAAACTCCCTTTTTTCTACGCCCTTTCTTTTAAATTCCGGTACAAAATTATCTGCTCCTCTAGAAATATCATAACATTTCAGGGCGTTATCGACTTGCTCTTTAGCAGAACCACTGCTTAGGATGGACAGTGGCTTAACCACCTCAGATTCTTTTCACAAAACCCTTCGAAACCGCAGATGGAAAAGAGTGCAGGGCCCAAAAGCTCTGGGTCTAAACTTTTACTAGACTTAGAGAATACAACTCTTGAGCCTCGATGCGAAGCTCGTATATATCAAAAACTGGCAACCTAAATCGTATCAAAAAGTCATATCACTTTGCCACTGTTCGGAAAAAAAATTTAAATATTACCTTTTTTATACAAAAGAAACGCCATTAATTTATGTATGAATTTCTATTTTAATAGTGAACCTTTATTTATGTAAATTGTATTACAGGATGTTAATTTTCTCAACAGGCTATAAGTTCAAATCTGCGAAACTGCAAATTATATAAATATAAAATATATAAATAAATGAACGTGATTACATTCTATTTATTATTTTTGAGAGTGGAATATTTTTCATAGTCATTAAACCAGCAGAACGGATCAGTACTGATTTCGAGACCGCTACGCCATTTCATCAGCGTTCTTTGTTCAATTTTTCCACTGTTTCAAGTGGTGCTAGTTAGTAGGAATATCAACTATTTAACCAATGTTTTTAACGAAAATTGAATATGAGAAGTTCCCACATTCATATTTTCAAGTTATTACCTTTTTGGTTAGTACGAAATTCCCCAACCCTGACGAATTTGCAGTTTCGCAGATTTGAACTTATAGCCATTAATTTATTTACATATTTTATGTATTTTTTTATTGCGATCTCAAATCTAATCTGATAACACAAAAAATATATCATGTGTACAATGATTTTAAAATAAAGTTTTATTTGTAATTACAAGTTGCATCATACGATGATTTTTTTCCATATTTTTAAAGTTGCAATCCTTTGTAGTAGCAAGCATTAAGACGTCTGCCTGAAATGTTGAATATTAATGCACAGGGTGTTCTGTATAAGGACAATTTTAAAATGTATATATATGCAGCCTGTTTCTAGCTGGAATATCTCTGCTTGTACGCTTTTAATTAAATTAAATTAAAATGAATTTATATTAATTTGCCCACATATGGTGTGCTTTTTAAAACACAACTCCAGTGAACTTGTTTAGGAAATTTATTGTCAAATTCTTTGTCTTTTAATTATAATTTTATTTGCCATGTTTTTTTATAATTGTTATTATTGTTTAAATTTTATATTGAAAATATATTTGCGTATGCATGTTTAATTTGTTTTTTAAATGACGTTAAAGTTTTATCTCTTGTTATTTTTTATATTTTTATTAATTGGTGTACTATTTGCTTAAGAGTATATTTATTCAGGTATTTTCATCAGACCTTCTTCATGGTGCACAGCACCTCTTTACTGATAATATTTTCCTTAAGTTTTTGTATACTCGTTTTTTTGTCTTTTTGTCTTTTTGGCGGCACTTTGAATTGCCTTTTACACATACAAACACACATATTTAGTTATTTATTTAATCTTAATAATAAATTCACTTGCTATTTGTACAGCTCAGTTATACGAACGAGAATAGGCTATTTTTAGATATTGTAAAATATTTTACTGAATCTTTTTCATGTGCTTTTATGTACATTAGACTGTTCCTAGCTGCTATAAAAAACAACTGCACATCATATGACCCATAAACCAGGACTGTTAATTGTGAAATCTCTGTAAAAAGAAAATAGATTCAAAAATTTCAAACCAAGAGGAAATGAACAAAATTATTAATATTACAAAAATTATAATCTAGTTGTAATTGTACTGACGTAGAATGTTTTGCCAGTGTACAATTATTTTTTTAATTTTTTTTATTAATTTTTTTTTGTAGTTGAATAATTTTGCATCAGCAGCATCAAATAGCATCGAATTGTCAAAAATATTTTGTAACTACAGGGTGGCTTAAAATCATAGATCCAATTCTGTTATTAAGCATTTTTTTCTAAAGAAAACTATTTTAGAGCAATGGAATGTATTATTTGCAAATTTACAATTTTTTTATTACTCGGAAAAACACAATTATTTAACCATCATGAGGATTGAGAAGTCTGTCTGTATGCTGCAGTTGTCTAAGTTCAAAAATGTCAAATATAATTGCCATACGAAGCCATTTGCAACCATTATAAAATGTTAACTCTATCCACAGTCTTGTGCAAATGGTCTTGCATCCTTGCATTTGTTAAATAATTGTATTCTACACCAACAAAATACATTGAAACTTCTTTCAAATACACTCTCCATTTGCAAAAGCAATAGGGCAAGACCATTTGCACAAAATTGTGAATAGGGCTTTGTATTTTGTGTCAATTAATTGCACTTTGCAATATGGCCAATCCACTGCCAGACAACGAAATATACGCAAATGACAAACGTTGCCTTTAGGACTCACTATTCTGTTTTCTTAGGACTGGAGAAAATTTCTCAGTATGTTTTCGGCTTTAAATTCATTCAATCAGTTCTAGACATTCCCAAACGTGAGAGTAGATAATGGCATGGACTTTGTTCGCGCCACAGGGTTGTCAATTTAAAACAGCTCTAAAAAATCCAATTTTTATTTTACGAGTATTTGAACAGTTTATCTTGCAAACGTTCTTTCTGTTTGCATACGTCAGACAAGCGAATAAAGAAATATTATAATTCTGGAGATAAAAGATTATTAAGCAAAATAAATGAAATCTGGAGATGCTGATAATATTTTGAAGTCTTCTTAATTATGAAAATAAAATGCTAGAAGGTCCCGAAAAAAATTTAAAAGACTTTTTAGTTTTTCCCCTGTAAACAGGGCGATTCAGCATTGTTTTCTCTATTTAAAGATGAATTTCAATCTGTTGCTTATAAAAAGTGTTCTATTAACTCATGTATTATCAAGGTCTGTCCAAATTAAAATATATATAAATTTTAGAATATTATTATTATTTCAAATCTATTATCATTAAAATTACAATAAACAAAAAGAAGTGCAGGCACTAGCAACTAATGGCTATCGGCCCCTCTTTTGAGAAAACAAATAATATGTTTTATGATATTTTTTAATCTCAGAGTCATTTTATGAAATTATTAAAAAAAATCTATTTATTAAAATTCAATATTTCGTTAACAGTTTGTTAACATCGACAGAAATAAGTAAAAGAAAATTAAAGTACGGTCTAGGCAACTTTGGAGATACGCCCAATATTCCCCCTCTTGTGTAAAATCAATCTGCGCAAATTTATATATGTGAAATATTTGTTCATGTGGAAATAGTGATTCTATTGAAAATTTATCTACCATTCTTTGCGAATGGGAGTTATTTAGGAAAAAAATTTAAAAACGCTACATGTTTTCTAAAATATAAAACGCCATTAATTTATTAACATATTTTATTTACTTTTTATGTGATCATTATATCTAATGGTTGGTTATATAAAAAATATCACGATTCTATGAAAAATATTTTCCTATGATGATTTTAAAATCACGATTTATTTTTTATTTTTTTAAAAAGTTGTTTCCAAAAGCTCTATACAGTAAACTTTTTAAAGTTGATGTCTTTTATAATTTTTTAGATTTTCTAAATTTTCTTTTCTTTTATAAAGCTATAAAAAACTCAAGTAAGCTTTTGTATTGTGAACACATAATCAAAATTTGAATGTACGAGAATGTAGAGAAAGATATTTAAGGAAAATAGAATATGTGATTTTTCCTCTAAGTCCATTGCTTCTCTAATCCTTTCACAACAACACAAATTTGAAAAAAATCATAGTGTAAATACTTGTTTTCGATTTTTTCAATACTTAATAAAAATTATTTGAACGTTTGTTTCTTCATTCGCTAAAAAGTGCAGATGTTTAATATTATGAGAGTTTTTGTTTACTCGAAGGTAGTTCACCAACCCAGACTTATATTTGTGCTATTGAATCGAATAAAGAATCGTATAACACAAATACTTGGTGTAGGGTTAATAAACTGTGTAATAAGTTTAAGCATCTCATCTGTCATTCACATTAGCAATTATTAATAAAAAGATAAGCTAATCGATAGGTAGAGTGACTTAAATGTATAAATGAATTATTACGTGACAATAAATAAAGTAAAGGTGTCCCAATTAATATTTTGAGTAAAACTGCACATAAACCTGATGTATTGCCGAAATTGTGTGCAATACCGCTTGTTTGTGTGCGCTAAACTTTTGTTTTGTTTCATAAATCAGAATTTATTTACACAATAGTATCTTTTATAACAACTTTCATTGATAAACAAAACAGTAAATTTAATTTAAAAAATTGTTAAATTGTTGCAATTCTCAAGTCCAAGACAGATTGTTGCCCTATAAAATTCAATTTGAAATGACATATTTTATGTTTTTCTTTAATCGATTGATCGTCAACTCGACACGACTGCCACTTGGTGTGATCACCAACGAAAACGGGTAGATTTTTTGTATTTGTAAAATATTTTTGCTAATTTTGTTCTAATGTTTTACGTTTATAGGATTGTATGGCTTTTCTTGGCTTACGTATGATTGTATCAACTAATTGCAATCATATTTAAGGAGTCAAACAGTGTCAAAGCCCAACAAATTGGTTCCGCTGTTAACTGTTTTCTAAACTTTAATAGAAAAAATATTTATATTTTATGAAAATATATATTTTTTTCAAAATATGGCCTGTTAGACCCATTTATGTTAATAATATAATTGGGGAATTTATATGATAAAGTTATATGGCCAAATTCTGCGTGACGAGCGCTACATTTATAATCACTATCGCATTAATATATAAACAAATTTTGATTAAGATTTAAGTATACGTCGGAATTGTACAAAAGGAATTTGTTTAACGAAATAATTGATCCCAAAATTATGTTACGCACGCTACGAAAAACGGAAGTAGCATTGAAAGATGAAGTGTGGTTTCGTAATTTTTAATGAATTTCGCATAATAAAGCACACAATATATAACAATGCATATACGTTATTTTCAGTCGTAAACACTTTGTGACGCACGCTACGCAATATACGTTACATATTCTCCAAATAATGATTAATTGGACAACATTTAAGGATAACATTGAAGTAGACCACAACTGCAGTGGAGGGGACCCACCGACCTCCTTAAACTTCTTAGTAGTTGATATTTTTAGTTCGCCCATGGCTAGACCAGCCGATCACAGAGACCCTCACCAACACCGGCTTATAATTAATTGAAGCAAATGTAAGGGGAATATCGAAGTAGACCACAACTGCAATGGGTACCCTTTCGACCTTCTGAAATTTCTTAGTAGTTGATATTTTTAGTTCGCCCATGGCTAGACCAGCCGATCACCGAGACACTAGCCAACACCGGCTTATAGTCTAGACTTAAACGACTTGTGCAAGTCCGGTAGTAACTATTGATTTTTGTTCTCATCGCAATGTCTTTAGTAATTGCTAACATATTGTCAGTTAATATTTACATATATATCAGATTAGTTAGTGGTAGAGCCAAAATGGTGTTATTTTTAGGACGTGCAACTTATTGCGAGCGTCTAGTGATCAAAAATTGTGATTACAATATTGATCGTTAGTCAAAAGTGATGTTAACAAAAGCTTAACAAAAATTATATTAAACATAACAGATAAGTGTATCAAGTGATCCACTAGATAAAAAAGTTTGGGAACCAGTGCTTAATATGGACATCAGTTTTAATACGATAACAATTCTATCTGCATAACGATGATAACTTGTGCCTATTTGGATCTGTAACAATTTATTGTTCATTTAATTAGCCAATATTTTTTTACTGCCAATTCAGTTAAATATTTATCCAACCACGTAAAGCTAAAATACTTGCATACACACATGCATACATATGTACATATGTATGTATATGAACACGTACACATGCATGTGCACAACAAAATGAATACAAATAAAGGCTTAGAATACATGCACGTACACACAAGCTTGCATCCATGAGTATTTATTATTAAACGTATAGACAGACGGCTTCACTTGCAGGTTCGTACGAACGAAGAAATAAGTTGTGCTTTAGGGCCACATTCATGGTTTTAGATGGGGGTTGTGTGTAGCACGATCAGAAGAGAGTACGTACTGTGAAAATCGGTGACAATAAATACACCTCCGGTAAAACGAGCACAAATGCGAAACACATCGAACAGCAGCCGCATTGTACATTGTTTTGTTAATATAATTGTTTTTATATTGTTTTTCTTTTTTAAATAGAATCGTACGAACGTTATCAGTATCTTAAAACAATAAAAATGATATAATAAGCCAAAAGAACTTTTAGTTTTAAAAAAGTATTGCTGTGGCCAACAATTAAACGCGAACAACCTTTTTAAGAAAAACGTTAAGAATAAAACAACAACAATAAAAAAATACATTATTTTTAAGATAATTTAACGCTCACACACACACACAGCTACATCTTGCTGACAAAACCAAAATAAATAATTTTTGGTGGAAAATATAAGCAACAAAAATAAAAGAAATCATAAAATAAAAATTAAAATTAAACGGGGAGTTTCTTGCGTATGAACAAGTTTTAAAAGTATCCTTAAAAATATCGAAAATTATATATAAATTAATAAACAAATGCCACCAGCTTTTATGGCTCTTAACAAGATGACAAATATTTATTTTCAAATTTTTACAAAAGTTTTATTAATAACCTTGATATTAACTATAACACAAATAAATACAACGTAAGTAAATGATGCTAACTGCTGCACATGACAAGCATACATGTGTACATACATACATATATGCACAACATGTAAGCAATGCATGAGCCGTGCATTTGCTGCTATAGTGTCATAACTCAACAAAACCCAGTTTCGAAAAATAAACAGTTTTAAAGTTTTAAATTCACAAAAAACTTAATGAATACATAA
Source organism: Linnaemya tessellans (assembly GCA_951800035.1). Classification (NCBI taxonomy): domain Eukaryota; kingdom Metazoa; phylum Arthropoda; class Insecta; order Diptera; family Tachinidae; genus Linnaemya; species Linnaemya tessellans. Next base: position 10,311,843 of record OX637535.1, read on the forward strand.
AAATAAATGTCTCTGCCAAGATCTGAATAGATCAGATATTTATATGAAATTTTTACACAATACCAAGAACGATATAAACTCCATGCCCACCTTTTTGGTGTTATGACGTTATTACAGCAAATGAGCGATATGAATATACATACATACATTTATAAATATGTTATTCCAACAGATAAATAAATATGTTGTTATTTGAGTACAAGCATGTACAAACACGTCTCGCTCTTTTACTTCAATAAAATGATAACTTTAAACAATTTTTTTGAAATATGAAAATTTTCATAAATGTTTTCTATTGTTCTAATTAAATTTGTTATTAATTAGAAATTAATAAACATAAATTAAAACATCCCAGATTTGATTTTGAGGTCCTCATGAATATGGAAAATGTTTACTTTTAGCTGTCATCCGCTAATTGAATTGACTAAATAAATGTTCTCAATAGATGTTGCATTGTTGCAATTTTTTTTAAGTCTTATAATATAACAAGTAAAAAATTTATATTCGACCCGATCGAATCTTAAATACCCTGCAAATATTTAGTAATCAAATTTAAAATGTTTAACTTGGTGAGACAGAGTTCCTTTAAGGCATCCCTGTAACCAATTTTAAATCTCTATTTTGACAGAGTCATTCCTCAAAGGGCCGTGGGGGAGACGTTTCACCTCTGTGCAAGATCAGAGAGCATCTCAGCTTCTTATAGGCTTAAGGAATAAAATTTTTTCAATATTTACACTATTTTTGCAAATAATATCGTACGTCAACGCGACTATATCATGTTTTCCACAGACGAAGGTATGGGCATTGCGATATCGTCTTAGACTTCCTCACTGTACTTTGTTGGGGTCTCTCTGGAAAGAGCCGTGGGGGAGACATTTGTAAAATTTATTTTTATTATACCCTTCACAAAAAAGTGAAAGGGTATATATAGGTTTGTCATTCTTCGATATTCACATGGGACCCCATAAAGTATATATATTCTGGATCCTTATGAATAGCGATGACGAGTGAGCGATGTCCGTCTGTCCGTCCGTCTGTACGTGAAATCGGGTTTCCCAAGCCCCAGACTTTGTTCTTGGACCGTTGGATTGGAATTGAAATTCAGAAAGATCCGTAGTACGGTTCCAGTGCTGGGAAGCTTACACCTATTTCTCGACGCAAAATTTATACCAAAAATCAATTATTTTTTTTAATGTTCGTAAATTAAACCTATTTCGTGCTTTGGGAAGCCTCAATGGTCGATTAAAAACTAAAAAAATAAAATTTTTTTTCAGGGATGGAAAATTAAAAATTTTTTTTCTGTCCATTGCTTATTTTGTAGTACATGTAGTAACTAAAATTGTTAAAAATTTTAAGTTTTTCTTTAACAAAACCTCTTTATACGTCATGAAGATTTGCATTGGCCAAAAAAAAAATTTTAAATTCAAATTTTGCTTCCTGGGGTGGGAAAATGAATTTTTTTATACGTGGAAGTAATCAAATAAGCAACTGATGTTTTTTTTTGCTAACTAAAGCTGTCTTATAACTTAGGAAGAACAAAATTGGTATCAAAAATTCAAAAAAAAATAAAAATTTCGAATCCAGGGTTGGACAAGTGCAATATTTTATAGTACATGAAAGTGGCCAAAATGGTTAAAAAATTAAAATTTTTCTTAAATAAAACTACTTTAAACCTCATGAAGAATTGTACTGATAAAAAACAAAACAAAAATTAAAATTTTGCTTCCAGGGTTGGGAAATTGAAATTTGTGGGTGTTGTTGGCTGAACTAGTATCCTTCACAGATGTATTTGTACTTTCTTTCTTCTTTTCTTTCTTTCTAAAACAGAAAGTAGTTACAAATGGAATGACAAAGTGAATATACCGATTTGATCTTACTCTAAATATGTGATTGTATTGTGAAAAATATTATTTTGAGTCATTCCTCAAAGGGCCGTGGGCGAGACGTTTCACCACTGTGCAAGACCAGAGAACATCTCAGCTTCTTATAGTCTTACGGAGGGTATAAAAAATTCTACTTAACAATATGCAACGTTAAGAGTATTATTTCAAAAATTAAATTGAGTGACTGAGAAGTTAATAAGATCATGATTCAAAATGTAAATTTGCAAAATATCGGTGCACAGATGCCGACGGGGTGACTAGGATCATATGCCGGCGATGTTATTAGCCCGTATTTTTATTAATTTCTGTGGCTGACTGTGCATGACCTATTCCATTATATAGGAAGTAGCAACGTAGTTAATCGCGGAATAATTACCTGAAAGAAGCCCAAATCTATACAGTCGTCTGAGGTGTTGAAATTAACTAATGCGAGTGAGGCGCAAACCTCTCGAAAGAGAGTAAACGATCAGTGAAGCGGCTGCACCTAAAAGATATCGCACCCTAAATACAAAAGAGTCACAACTCAAAATTTTCCAAAACTGACTTTTTTCCATAAATTAATTCAGAGTACACATCCCTAACTACTGCAAAAATTTCTTTCACATCACTATCTTCTTTAACTGGAAAAAACAGTTATGTCTATTTTTGTTAAGTGTGTTGCTTCTGCACGACGAACAGTTTTTTGTCTCTCCTGAAAATTTTAGTATTTTGAGTTGTGACCCTTTTGTATTTAGGGTATTTGCCAACGAGGCTGGATTAATTTTGACTAACTGAGAGCTGCTTTGCTACTGTTCTTTATTTATAATATATCAATTTTGCCTCATTCTCCCTCGTGTATAACGTAGAGAGAATATTTAGTGTGGTTAATTTGAATAAAGTAAATATTTCGAATTTTTTTTACAAAAATTCTCTATAGCAAACTATTTAAAATTAAAACTAAATTGCTGTAGTAATTAAACCTGTCTTAATTTGAATGTTAAGTTCAGATATTTACTTGTTATAAGGTTTTTAAACACGTGCTTTAGAAACGTACTCGTATTATAAATAGTATGCATGTACGGGTATGATTTTTAATTTATTTTTATTTATGATTTTATTTAAACACATATTTTGTGTTAATCTCGGTAATACTATTTTGCATGTCAGTGCAAATAATAATTAAGTATAAAACACCGATGAACGTAAATTTTTATGTTCTTGTTTGATTGTTTTTTAATAGATAGAAATCGAAAAAAGAATGTTTTATATTTTCTCAAGATATTTTAACATTTTTCATGTTTTTCTGTCTGTAGAAAATGCTCAGCTTCTCTGGGGCGAATTGTACTGACGAGCTTTAAACATCTACCGGCCACAACTGCACCCAATAGTATTAGCAAAATAAAACTATTGGAAATATATTATTGAGCAATTTAAAAATAATATGTCATACAACCATACTATTTAGTTATATTTAAATGTTGTTGTGATTAAAATCTATATTATATTTTTTATATAAAAAGAGTACAGTGTTGCACAAAAAGATACATACATACATAGATACATATATGTATTTATATAGGGTCCGCCAAATAAATTTTTTTTAAATGCTATAAAAAAACACCTGAATATTTTCTCAAATTTCTTTTTTATTTGAAAGTACAATCCTTCCGTTTAATAATGGAAAATAATTTCATTCAAATGGCTGCATGGCCCGATAACGATCGCCATTGACTGTAACGGCCACTCCTTGCTCATTTTCGAAAAAAAAATGGCCCAATTATGACTCGTTTTGGGTGCGTCGGCTTTTCAATGTATGCGTGCGGGTTTTCTGTGCCCCAAATGCGACAATTTGGTTGTTTACGAGTACATACCCGTCAAGATCAAAATGAGCTTCATCTGAAAAGATGATTTTTTTTTGGCAAAATCGGCATCTTCTGTAACTCGATTGCAGGCCCACTTGGCGAAGCGAAAACGCATATTCGTTCAGCGGAAGGATAAAACTAATTATCTGTCAAATCAGACATGATCTAAGTGTTACCATTCACGAAATAAGCACTAGTTGAAGAAAAAAAAACGTTAGATTGCGGACCCTATACATTATTCTTGGTTTATGTGGCTGCCCATTATGCTCAGTTATTCTAGTAGAATCTACATGATTCCCCTTCAAACCACGTTCACACTTGTCAAATGTTTACCCAAAAAAGAGTAACCCTAAATAACAATGGAAGGCCTTTTTAATTCACATAAGTGTTTACTAAATTAAAGTATTTTCAATAGTATTGGATTCTATGACACTATCTGTCAATTATGTATTAAAGTGTTTACTTAACAAAAACTTGTCCGAATTAAACATTTTTCCACTTGTATCTCTAGTGGTTACTCTTTTTGGGGCAAATATTTGACAAGTGCGAGCGCAGCTTTATTCTGATTTTAATTAAAATAATTTTATGTATTATGTTTTCTAAAGCTAATAGTTGCAACTATTGAAAAATTCTTGATTTAAAAACAACAACACAAGAGAAACTTTATTTATTGCAACCGTTATGATGTGCCCATTTTTTTTAACTGGGACTGGCACTCTGGCTATGACTCCTAATGATGAAACGCATTGTGCGGGAGATATGGAAGAATATGGAAAGGAGAGAATAGTCTTGAGAGAAATTATGAAAAAATAAAAACAAATAAAACATTCATAGCAGCCACTGCACAGTGGGACATTTGACCTTGTTATCTTAACTACAAAAAATATATTCATAATGTGCATATCTACATAAAAATACCTTTTAAATTATATATGTTTCATTAATATTGGTAGACGATAAGATACTTAAAAATGTACCACAAAAAATGGCTTAGTTATATACATGTAAAAGTTTTAATAATAATTATTTAAGCTTCATGTAATTTTTATATAAACTGTTCATATAGTTTTCTTTAATCACGCTTTTCTTGAATATAGATGTGGCGAAATATTGAAAATATAAAACCTAAATAATGTATGAATTTCTATTTTATTAGTGAACTTTATTTATGTAAATTGTATTACAGGATGTTAATTTTTTCAACAGTTCAATGACTATGACAAATATTCTTAATATTCTATTCTTAAAAAATAATAAATAGAATTTAAACAAATTCATTTATTAATTAAAAATAAGAAATAATTTGCAGTTTCGCAGATTTGAACTTATAGCCTGTTGAAAAAATTAACATCCTGTAATACAATGTAAAACCTAAATATATTTTTTATATAGAAAAGACCTCACACTTAAAATATTAATATTAAATGTAGACTAGACAGCGTTATAATGGTTTATTCGTTTATTTTCCCTCAATTGCGATTAATGCCTTCTCGGATTCGCTTAATCATATCACTAATTAATCGATTAACAAGTTTATTTTTGGCATCACTGGTTGAAATTAATGCTAAGAACTTTGCTGCCATGTAAATTATGTACATACTTTGCTTTCAAATTTTCAAATTTAAATTTTTTGAGTTGTGAAAGTCTTGAAGTAAACGAACGACATGAATGGATGAGTAATTGTTTAAAATTAACAAGGTAAAAAATTTCTTATCACAAATAAAATATATTTTAAACAAAACAAAAAGGTACCGTTACTAAAATGTTGATTACAACTTTTGTCGCAATGCACGTTTGTTAAATTGCGCTATTGCTGTCGTCCATACAGTGCGTTATATTGCGAAAAGGCATTCAAGATACCATTTTGCTACTACACCGCAACATGACGAAATAAACATAAATTGGCAGTACTACAGCAACAAATACAACTTTACAACAACAATGGGTGTTTGTGTAAAGTCATGGGCCACGTCAAAAATTATAACACATAAAAGTGCTGCTCACATGACCAATTACTAACATACAAACACAACAAGGATCTCATGACCGAATAAACAGGTCATCCCATGGTGAAATAAATATAAGGTGGCAGGGCCATGCCAGATGATAGTATTTTGGCGAACCTACACTGATGTCAAGTTAGAACGAGTGGTCCTTGTGTTTGTATGTGTAAGCCTCGTTAGTAATTGTGCTTGTGTGCAGCAATACAATGTGCTTTGTTTCCATAATTTTTATGTGGAAAATGACTTTACACCAAGGCAGATTTACCAGGTACTCTCAGTAGCACAGATGTCTAATAGATTTTCCTTGGTGCGTATCAAACAACTGTCAAAAGTGTATATACATACATACAAGCCACATAAAATTTTTTTTTTTCTTAAATCTGCCTTGTTAATGATGCTTCTTCTTTCTTGATTTTGACATTAGCTCGTAATTTTCTACCAACAAAATATGTACGTGTGGTTTTTGGTGCTGTTAATTATTGTACTAGTGAGAGTACTTGGAAAATCTGCCTTGCTTTACACAAACTAAAATTCCTTTGGTTGTTGTAATGTTGTATTTGTTGCTGTAGTAATGCCACCTTATACTTATTTCACCATGGGTCATGCCACGTTGTGTTTTGATAGTTAAAAAAAAATTTTTTTTATTGTCAAAAGTTGTTTACCTTTTCGAACGTCATTAAAAATTTGTTTACCTTTTTTCGATGTTTGTTTACAATGCTGACTTTTGTTATTGGCCTTGATGCTGAACATGATGGAATTTTTTTACACCACCAACAAACTGCCTGTTGTTTTTTGTATTGTTGTACCAGTGAGATGAGCTGGTACTTGGGTCATGGAGGATCTATTGTACGCAAAAATTTACATCAATATATACAGGCAATGGCATGCACTGTAGAGTACATACTCACTATTGACATATGAGCTGCCAATCGATCGGATTAAATGCTATCGGCCGCATTTATAAAAAATTAAAATAGACTTGAAGTATGTTTTCTTTTTCTCTTAAATTTAAAACTACTATTTTAACTGTAAAAATTTAAATTGATTTTTTTTTGTGTAACAATATTTTCCTGTGTCGTTATATAGGTACTGAAACAAAATACGTATAAATATTTGTAAAATCTAAAACGTATTTCAACACACCTAGAGAGTTATTATTATCAGGTGAAAATTTTATTACGTGAATACACATTTTTATGAAAATAATTAGTTATAAAATAAAAAGAACAGCAGACACCAAAGAAAGGAAACATTTATTATAAACAAATATTCTTCTAAGCAAATAGCAATTTTAAAATAAATATTTAATTATTAAAATATGTAACGTTGAATAGAGTTGTGTGTACTACAACTTAAAACAGTTGCTAAATATATTTGTGTGTGTGTATGTTTTTTTGGAAAGCTTGTAAATTGTCGCAGTATGCGAAAAGTTCTGTAAAATTATTGTACGACCTACAGAGGAGGCAAGTGTATTACCCCACTGTCGTTTCTTCGCTGTGAATTCTATGTCGTCTTAAACTTTGCACAGTGGGCAGATAATGCAAAAATAATCTGTAAAGACTTTTTGCCGTAGCAGTGTAAGGGATTTTGGAAAAATATATAAAATGTAATAAAATTCATATACCATTTAAAAAGGAACTGTTAAGCTTAAATTTGAAATTTTCATTTTATATCTTCAAAGGAAGCAGGCCAAGAGGAAAGAAAATGGGCCATCAAGACTATATCTTCAACTTTTCATCTAAGATGCGAACTTTGTCTATAAAAGAGTTTAAAAAATTCTACTGCGAACGGTGTTTCCGCTTATAGTAAAAAATGGTCCAGTATTTTACGAATAAGGAAGCCAAATATTATTTTCTAACAAACTACACTTTTGTATATTCAAAATAAAGTTTTCAGTATTTAAAAAAAAAAATGCTAAAATTGCATTATTCAGTCAAAAGTCATAAACAGTTTAACTTAAATTTTTTTAAGCAAAAATTTCCAATTTTGCTGCAGAAAAAAGTGCACTAATCAGTTCTTAATTATAAAAACATGATAAACTATAACACAAAGGAACATTTATTGTAAAATTATCTGTTTTAAAGGAACTACACCGATTCAAAAGAGAACTATTTTTACTGCAAATATGAAGTTTAAGGTTGATCTCTCAAATCCTGGGCTAATAATAAAAAAAAAATCAATCCATCTTAAGGCCTAAAGTGGCCTTAATTATTTACAGGAAAAATTAAGAAAACCTCGCCGAAAATACTGAAAAATACCAATTTTAGGATATTGACAAAAAAAATTTTTTAACCGAAAATATTGGTAAATAAAAGTTCTATAGAATCTTTAAGTCTTTTTATACTCTTTTAATGCCTTTTCAGACTTCCTTCTTAAAAATAAATTGCAATAAAAAAATACATGTCTTTTTACATAAATTTACAGAAGAATATTAGTTTTGACGATTCTCATTTTTTAATCTCTATCAGACTCAAATTATTGCTTTCGAAATATTCTACACAATGGGAAAATTTAAAGTCAACGTCTATTGCCAATTAATAAATTTTTTTTGCTGTAACAAACATTCTTTGTAGTCCGAAACTACTGGCATTGTTAAGTAGAGTACTTTATAGTCGAACCAAAGTTAACTTATTTATTAAATTAATTATGCCTTGTGTCGATCGCTAGAAGTCGTACACAAATTGTTTTAATTTATTTTGAAAGAGTTGACAAAAAAAATTATTAAAATAAAAACAGACATTATTTGTTTATTTGCGCTTGTTGGAAGTAAGTAGTCAGCGGCCAACAATCGAATGTGTGTATTTACGTTTATTTGATCATTCAATTTAAAAAAAAAATGTAATTAAATGTGTATCGCATCTGGAGTGAATACTATTTTTCGTTAAAACAGAACAAGTGTGTAAAAATAAACTGCCTGAACATGGGAAATTAAAGAAAAGTATCACTCTGGAGTGAAACCAGGTATTCCCATATGATATTCAAGGTGCCTTCTAAATACATCGAAAAAATAGACTTGATAAATGCCTTGGCTAGAAATACAGAGCTTTCGAATCAGCCAAACTAGCATCAGTGAGAATGCCCGGATTTGCTGAAAGGCCTTAAAAATTATTTTTAATAATATAAGTTTTTCTATTTTTCAGAGCGTTAGCCATAACAGATGATGAGGATTGCCCACCACTTACTAACGCCACCACATTACAGCAATCTCAGTTAATTCAAAGACTTACACACGTATGCAGATACGATCGCCTGGAAAGACCCATACGTAGGTGTTTAATAGCTAAATCTAAAAAATTAATTAAGTAAAAGCTCTGCTCCAGTGCTGAAAAAGGTTTTCAGCACAAAATAAATGAAGAAATCATTAGTGTGCAGTAGTGAAATCATTTTATAACGAGTGCATAAATACAACCAAACAGATCTGCTAGCGACAACGAATCTGCTCAGACAACGAATTATATGATTTTGTTATTGTTAACGAAATTCTGCATGTTGTTTTCAAAACAGAAGCGAGATACTGAGGGAATAGCAATTTTTTGATTTTGGAACTCCGATATCTCGTGACGCCTGCTAGTTATTATTATAGAGTCTAGCAAATGTTCCAGGACTTAAGTTACGGTCACATTTGTCAAATATTTGGCTAAAAAAGTGTAACCACTAATGAAAAATATTTTGAATCAGATACGTGTCATGGAATGCAATATTATTGGAAACTCTTTAACTGAATAACCACTGTTCTGAATTAAAAGTCTGTATTTAATGGTTACTCCTCTTTGGGCAAATATGTGACAAGTGTTCCGAAGTAAAACTCAAATTCCTAATTTAGATCATGATTTTTTAACTGTTTGCTTTTGGAAAGGAAACAACTATAGCAGAAATCGTTAAAATTACATTAAAAACATAGAGTTTTAAAGAAAAAAACAAGTAGATTGTATTTCTGGTTGTATTTCTGCTTTATTTTCAACATTTTTATTTATTAATAATTTATGCATAATTTAATATATTAATCGTTAAGAATATGGGACAAATGGCGAACGACTTCCGATTACAGTCAAGGCTCGAATATATATCTACTATATGCAGAATCTAAACTCAGATTTGTTGCAGTTTAAAATGCATGCTCTCTTGCAGCTTAGTTTTCTTGACAAACGACTAGCCTACAGCAATTATGCCCCAAATCGTAAGGAAAATATTTTGGGACAAAAACATTTAAGTGAGCGTTTATGGTTGCCACATATTTTCTTTGCTAATGAACGCGAATCCAGTATTTTGGGCACAGATGAGAAGGATGTTTTAACTTCAATATCCCCAGAAGGTCGGGTGATTCTCTCAACACGTTTACAAGCCACCGTCTACTGTTGGATGAACTTTAAAAAGTTTCCCTTTGATGAACAACACTGTTCCACTGTGCTCGAAAGTTGTAAGTTCTGCCATAAATTTATTTTCATGCCAAAGAATGATCTAATGAAAATCTCTTTAACGAATTCCAGGGATGTATAATACAACAGAATTGGTTTTGGAATGGGAAGACAAAACGCCCATATCATTTGATCCAGACATGCGACTGACCGAATACAATATGCAACACTATTGGTACAATGAAACAGTTGTCAATTCAGATGAAGTGCATTTCCGGCATGGAGCTTTTAGTATGTGATATTTTGCTTTCTCTGCTTTTGGCTAAAAATACGACCTATTTTTAAATTATTTCTTTCCTTACATTTGCATATCCCTCCAGTTGGAAATTACAGTTCTTTAAGTTTTACTGTAAATCTGAATCGTGAAATTGGCTTTTATCTAATGGACTACTTTCTACCTTCCATGATGATCGTTGCAATTTCCTGGGTATCATTTTGGCTACAAGCCGATGCCTCGCCTCCTCGAATTATGTTGGGTTGGTAACGACATTTTCTAAAATGTTTCAAAAAATACATTTTTATATTATTTAAATTATGGTAAATAAATTTTCTTTACAGGCACCAGCACCATGTTATCATTCATTACACTGTCGTCTTCCCAAAGCAAAACTCTACCGAAAGTCAGTTACATCAAAGTGTCCGAAGTGTGGTTCCTTGGCTGCACCTTCTTCATATTTGGCAGTCTGGTTGAATTCGCTTTCGTCAATACAATCTGGCGGCGTAAAGAAAACATTGAGTTGAAAAAAGTAAATAGTAAATACATTCTGAAGTCTACTCTGACTCCGAGACCAACACGCCGGGAAATAGGACTGAACAATCAATCCCGCACTAGATCGTGCAGTAGTTTAGACAACATTGTCTCGAGTACGGAAAGCGTTATGAATGGCAATGCCAATCAAGGATTTAATAATTATCTAACAGTGCATGTAAGTTGGTTCAGATTATTGTGAAATTTATTTTTGATATCCGTAACGCCTATTTTGGGATCTACAAACAGAACTATTCTCAGATTCTCACGTTCCGCTAAAGTTATATAGAAGTTCGTGATGTTCGTTCACAAGGCAGGAAAAAACCTGATTGCTGACTGTCTGCGTCCTAAGTATATCTCTGTTTGATGTCCGATAAATTCTAGGCCAGAATGTTGCTCTTGTCCGGTATTTGTGATATTAAAATGCTACATTCTTCCGAGAGTTTGAAGAACATTTCAATTCTGAATTCCAATATGTAGATGCCTCACCAATTCTCTCTCCTTCTCTTTCTTCATTGTTTCATCAGGATCGGTTCAGATTATGAAAGTTTTCTTTCAGAAATATTGATTTCCTAATGAGAAAGACCAAGAGAGGAATACAAATGATATATATTTTTATTTCACCACTCTCTCATAAAATAAAAACTGTCACAGTGTGACTCGACACTTACCAAACATGTCTGACGACCCTTTACAAGAGATTCTAATCACAGAAATACCGTTTCAGTCGTTAAACTTGTCATCCCCATATAATTGAAACAAATATTTTGATTGATTATATAATTTCTATATTCTTTCAGAATTTACCAATAATAACTACTCAATGTGTGGACACAGTATCAATTTCGAGTAATCAAAACCGTCCTGATCATGTCATAAATGTGGACAATAAAGATAACAATAATAAAAATGGAGATAATACAACGTTCACCTCTATGACACCGCAGGAAATAGCAATGTGGATTGATCGGCGATCTCGGTTCTTATTTCCTGTAATGTTTCTTGCCTTCAATGCATTATATTGGACATTTGTATATTGTTTTTAATTATATGTCAATATTTTGTGTTTAATTGTAAAATGTTTTATCTCATGAATTTAAGAATGTTATTGTATAAGAATATAAAACAATTAGAAAAGAAAAATAATAGAAAAAGTTTGATTTTTTATATTTGCACATGTATATTAAAATCTTCGTGATTGGCCAGCAGGTTAGGTTTCACAGATCGGCAGCGCTGAAATGTTAAAATGACCTACTTAAGTCTCAGTTGGTTCCATTAAGCTAAAAGGAAAGGGAAATGTTCTACATCTTCTTCTTCGTTACTGAGCCTAAAGCATGCAGAACTTCGGATAAACGAGTTTATCTGGAAAACCTACTTTTTTCAGAAATGACAATGCAGATGCTCCACGTTCTGTGCCTCCTTTTCGAGGTAAGAGCAACTCTGCTCCAGAAGTCCATAATTGGCTATCCTGTTAAGGTACGTTCGAGTATTTTTTCAGTAAAATCCAGTAACTGGGTAATATAAAGTAATTACTCTCACTAAACGTGTTTTCTTATAAAAGTACGTGAAAATGAAAATTGTAAAATACAGTAAAACAGCTGATTGTGGTATAACAAATTTATATATACAACTCTAAAAAACTGAAGAAAATATAAGAACTAAATAAAATGAATGCCAAAACGTTTTAAATTAAAAAAATTATAAAGCTGTGGAAGCGAAAAAAATTAAATTGCACTAAAAAATTTTAAATTATTTGATTATTATTATACTGATATTTTTAAGCTTAAGGCCTCTTTTTTTGCAAAATTTAAATTTTAATCTCCTGAAGAAGTCACACAAAGGAGTGACGAAATATTGAAATTAAAATAAAGTCCTTAAGCTTAAGCTCAGAGTATAATAATAAGGTCAAGAAATCAGAAGAATTTATAAATTATTCAATATTATTTGTTCAATTAATTAAAATAAGTTAACCTTCTAATTTTTACCACTAATCTTATTTTGCTCATATCATAAATATGTTTTTATATTATAAAATATTCGGCTATATGGCGGAATATTCGGCAGTACGAACTTCACTACTATATATTTATTATATATACTTTTTTTTAGTCACCCTGTTAAAATAATTCCTTTCATAACATTGTCAAAAATTTTTTGAACGTTGTTGTTGGAAACATTTGGACAGAAGTCTGTGGTATAATTTTATACGACTGAAAAAATTTTCTATTGTTTGCACAAGGTAATTGCGACAACATTATAAAATATATAACTAATGTGATAATTTGGTTGCTAAGATAGAATACATATAAACAGCACCCAATAATATTTTGTGTTGGTTAAGTTTACTGCTGCGAATAAATTACATAACTCACATAGTTGCTTCATAGTGCGATTCTATGAAGTGGTGCAAATATTTATAATACAAATAATTACTACCGCATACATTTGTATTCGCAGTTATATAAATATTTTTGTTCATGTACAATTTGCTTAAATCTTTCCACGTTTCAGCTTAAGAAAATAATTCAGCATGCGTCTTACCTCCTTCTTGAATGGCCAACATTTTGGCAACCTTGCTAAAGTGCATAACATAGCTGTATATACGATTTCCCCCTATGAACAGAGAGCCTTTGCTGGCGCTATTAAAAATGGTGTTCCTAATATGTTCCGACGTTTCCGTTCAAATGTCTTCATTGTTACACCACGTAAGTATAAGTTGTTAACAAATTTTTTCTTATGACTAACCTTTTCTTTCCCCCATATTAGCATTCATTGTTGGCTATTTGATTTACAATTTGGCTGAGGCAGAACATCATCGTTTGTCTCGCAAAAACCCAGCTGAGTTTGCAAATGACGAATAAATAAATGTAAAATATTAGAGTAAATTCTTAAATAAAAAATATTCAATACATAATATGTTTAAGTGCTGTTTGTGTCGCTGCAAGTAAATATGGATATGAAAAATACATGCATGTATATATGTGTGTATATTCATACATATGTATCTAGTTCGCAAAACTAAAATTAATCCAACCTGGAATAAAATAAATGATGGCATTAAAAATTGATCTAAAACAAAACCAGGCAGAATACAACTTTGAACAAAGTTAGAATCTGAGGGGTTACACTGTAATACGCTACGAAAGGAATTGCTTCCACATTGCAATGTAAATTCCATGGTGCTGTTCTATCATTCTTGATGAGTTTCTGACAGTATCTATTGTCGTACACAAGGTACCCACAAGTGTGGTACAATAATTACTAAATCTAGCTGGGTATTAAACAATGCGGTCCAGCAACCGGGTAATATAAAAAGTTTGTGTAGAAAAGGTGACAAATGGTAAAATCCACAATATATATATATATATATATATATATATATATATACAACAGCTGATTCTATTACTGCAAAACAAATAAACTGAAAAAAAGGAAAAAAATAAATTTGCTCGTCAGAAATATTGCGGGATATGGAAAATGGTTACCTTATTTGTTAATACATTTTTTAAAATAGATACTTGCATTCAAAATTCTGCTAATTTCTGTCATCAAGTATGACTAAATATTGTTTGTTATATATGTATATATCTGATGTAAATGTTTCAAAAAAATTTGCAACGGTACATTAAGTCTTATAAGACAACCCGCATCAAACAAATCTGCATTTCTTTTGTGAAAAGCGTTAATATGTATTGAGTTCTCGAATACAGCTAACTTTCTATTCAGATCAAGGCATTCAGATATATCTTAAGTAGGGAGCAATTTGTATAAATCGCTTAAATACTAAAAGAAAGTCTGGCTCAGTTAAATTTGTATAATAAATTTATTCTGAACTGCCCTGTTGTCGTTAAAAAAGTGTAATGCCGTCAGCTGTATAAATTGGAAAGAAAAGTGGAAAACTAATCGAGAATAAAGAAATTACAAAATTAAAGTATAAAAGAATAATTTTTGATTTTGAGTTAGGTTTAAATCAATTAAATTCAATTATTACATTATTGGTATCATTTAAAATAAATGCAGTAATGAGCGATTGTTGCAACAGTGAATTGCGCAGCGAATCATTGGCCAATATGTTAAACGTAATTGTGGACTCGAAAATCATAAGTATTGAAGTATTTACGGCAGCTGTGGGAATACTCTTTTTAGTGGTGCTTCTTAAGAACAAATTCCGAAACTTTTGCGGGACGTGAATCCAGCATATGATCAAAGGACAATGGATAACAATTGTTTTAAGCAATATATTGGACAGGTGTATAATGGAGGATTAGAAATACAAATATACATACCATAAAAAATTTTGTAAATACATAAATGACTCAACAACCAAAATGTTTTGTATATTTTATTGCGTCGGAAATCACTCGTAGATGAGCAATAGCTACCAATGCTTCTATGCTTGAAAATGATTTAAAAAATGGATATGACTACAGCTACCATGGGAGGATTCCATCGGTTATGAATGGTCACAGATTCGTAGAGTTACTGGCTGTTTTCAAATGACTAATTTTTACAAAGTTAATGCAGTTAGGTCTGCCTGGGATATAGTTTTCGTTTAATCGTCTGTCACAGTCATGGCCTCTGCTATAGATATATGGCATCAGATTTATTCTCCTAAGATTAGTGTCCATCTTTAGCATTGTATACATTCTGCTTTGTGCAATAAAATCAACTTAACACATATTGTGTTGATTTTTTTTTGTTTTACTTCGGAATTAACCGCTGATTAAAGAGTTTCCCAGCATTTCAGTTCTCGAAGTCGAAGCTATTAAGGTTTTATGTGATTTTTGGCTGAGTTCCGTTTCACACTCGCTTCTAGAAGAACTCTGATGTGTAGAAACAGATTTAAGCAATTTTTTTCATCAATTTGGCGACATATTTTGTTACTCTATAAAAATATTAAAGAGTATTATTAATTCTCAAAAAAATACTCGCCAGGCCACATGGTGAAACTATTTATTTATTTCACCGTGGTAGGTCGTGGTATTAAAAAACTTCAACAGACAGTATCAAAATTCGCATCTGGCATCGCTGTATTACACTCACCACTGACACATAAATTTTTGTGTTTGTTATTTTGACACTGGTTGTTTTCTAAATTTTCATAGATAATAATTCAGTTTTTTCTACTATCAATATAACATAGGCTAAAAAACTTCTTAATACATTTATACTTATATACATATATATGTAAATATAACAAACATTTGAAAGTGGGAAAAGTATGTATGGATTAAAATCGCGGAGTCATAGCAGTTTATGAAACAAACGGGGTCAGCAAATATTTTGATTTGTAAGTTCATTCATATCTATACCTCCTACATTAATGGATGCATGTACATAGATATTAAATTGTATAGACTTCAGGTAATCTGCGTTGCTGAAAGGTACTCAACATAATTCGCAAACACATTTTTATCACTTGTATGTATCTAGATACATATGAATGAATATGTATCTAGAAACCGGGCATACACATACATTTATTTGTGTTCATAATTATTGAAATTGCATTTCCATAAATATGTAAATATTTTTGGATCCAAATGTGTGTACGTTTGTTAATAATGATTTCAAGTCCAATAGGATCGAAAATCTGTCAGTAAGGTTCATGACACATATGTATGGCGAATTGTAAGTTACAAGCCAAACATCTTTAGAATGCCACATCATGTACAAATATGTGATTTGAATACTTATGTTAGTAGTAACTTAAATGAAAATAGAAGGAATAACCTATCCGCATATAACTTTTCCCGCTGCTTAGAATTTGATAAGGGTCGTGTCCAGTAGGCAGTACTCCGTTTTTCTTCCATGTATAAGTTCATGGAATTTAAGTTTTTTAAACAAATATAAATTTGCTTTTATTCAAACTCTAGTAAACTCGGTCTTACCTTCACATACAGTGCTATGTATGTACATACATACGTAACTAAATGGTTAGGTCCATAGATATGTACATAGAAATGCATGAATGTATTCCTATTTGTGTTATAACCCAAAATGTTGGTTTTTCAGATTTCAAGATCTTATCAAGCGAATAATAGTATTTAATGTCCAGGCGATCGTCAACTTCTGGCTCATCAAACGTTAGTGCTGCCATGAACTCTTCTGTAAGTGCTGATGGTCCCAGGCCACCACCGCGACGACGGGCTGCTTCTGTTGCTGGTCAGCAAAGCCGCACTTCATCTGTATCGTTGGATCTTCGAAATAACAGTTTACACAATTCTCCTCCTTCATTATCAACAATGGTAAGCTTAAGAATAATTCCTTACTTTGCAGTAAATTTCAGTAGTAGAACAACTAATTTATTATTGGCATTTTCCCTAAGTACGATTAGACCTTGCATGTGCAAGTAAAAATAAATGCTCATGGAAATAATGCTAATAGAACCTAAAACAGTTTGAAGTAAGGTCTTCTGAGTTTTCCTGCTGGGTTACTCATACATGTATACCTTTGTAAATATATATGTATTTACAAATGAAAATACATAAAGCACTTTTATGTATCTGCCCTAAAGGAAATGTGGGTAGTGAAAATCTACTGATTCGCGAGTGCTACCTACTACCCAATCGTTCCCCAAAAAATGACGGTATAGGCATTTATTTGCAGTATGTATATGTATATATATATATATATATATATATATATATATATATATATATATATATATATATATATATGTATAGGATGTACATGTATATAATTGGAGAAATGCTATAAAATTAAGCTTAATCATAAATATATTGTATATATAACGATCAGCTGGACGAGCTCGACACCTTCCAATTTCAATATATTATTGACGTTTTAGAAATCTTTGCCGACTTTTCCAAAAATATATAATACCACAAGTTGTGACCATGGTACACTCATACAGGTGGGAGCGATAGCTCAGTTGATTATTTTGTTGTTGGGAGAAATTCAAGTACAACCGTCAAAATTTGCTTACATACTTACATGCATGCAAAACTTAAGAGCAAATGTAAAAACAAACATGTATATTTGTTTTTGTTATATTTTCGTTTTGTCTTGCTTTACACATATAATTGTGACATTTGAATAAGATTTCACTAAAACAAAATTCATGTAGGTTTGTATTGTAGAACCGCTCCTACCTGTATCAGTGTGCCTTGGTTGTGACGATTAATTATAACGTTTATCTGGCAACTTCCCTACCTATTTAGTATATTAAGTTGGCCTGTGTATGCGCGGTGGTAATTTAGGGTGTCGTAGTTTAATTATAAGAAGAATTTTCAATTATTATAACTGTGCTAGATTTAGCACTTCTTCGAACATGTAAATACTAAAAAAATACCGAAACCAAAAAAGTGTACGAAGGATTTAATCTGCAAATTCTATAATAAAGTTTATATGAAAAATTAAAGTTATTACCTTGAAAGATAGTTGTAAATACTACCTATAGAATGCAATCTAAACAAAAAGTTCTTAACAGTGTTTAACTTAATTTTTGCAACAAACTGCATAAATTAATAAGTGCAATTGCATCTGTGTGAAAGTAATTCCCTTTTTATAATATTAAATATGCATATAATTTTTGACTATTAGTCATGCAAAAGTTTCTGGTGGCATGAAAATGTAGAAGTGTCGTCATCGCTTTTCATGAAGTGCAAACAATAATTATTAATTAAATTATGAAATAATTTAGTCAAGTGACCGTATGTATGTACATATATAAGTAATTTTCTTTTTCATTCGCTGGTACACCTGTTCTCAAGTTTCTTCCTCAGTGACACGAAAATCTTGAAAAGAAAAAAGTGAAACAATAAAATACAGAAACATGTCTAGGTACACATATTAATTAAAAAATAATCTTAATCCCCGGAGCCAATTCATTGCTTTTAAGTGAATTTGGTAAAATATAAAATTAAACATTAACAAAATAAAGACAAAGAACTTAATTATTATCTGGAATTTCTATGCAATAATCAAATGAACTCAAACACAATGGCTGAAGCTTCGCCTGAGGAACAAATACATGGTTATAGCGATGTAAGTTGAACTAGTCTTTTTGAATCTTGTTTTATCAACCTTTGTTAAAGACATAAAAGAAAAAATTAGAAGTTATTCGTGAATAAAGAAAAATATATCAATGTAGTTAACTGTGAATTAACGGGTCTTCACCTTCAGGACGGCGAAGGCCCCAAATTCATAATTCTGTTAATAAAATTGTTAGTGCGGCACCTTAAATAAAAAAAATTTTTATTAAAATAAAAACAAAAAATTAGAAAATATTGTCCTCGTTTTTCCTAAACCAACAAAATTAAGAAGAAAAGACGTTTCTTATTTGAATAATTCTTATTAGAATGAAGATCGTTTGAAATGGAGGGTACAAACAGTAAACTCCATGCGCTTTTATGTCTGCTTATGACTGGAAAATTATTTTAGATTTTGCGTCTATTTTAAGTATTTTTTTAAAGCTACACATCGTTTCATTATTTTCAATATTTATCATTATAGATAGTAAATATTTAATTAGATTGCTATTTCGATATTATGTAGTTCATTTCTTCATGTATTTATCTTCATCAGGTGTTCCCGCTGCATTCTTATTAGTGTACAAACATTCAAATAGATAAATTTTTTGTTCGAAACCATGTAACTATACTTTTAAAACTTTGTAAAATAAGGAAAACAATTTAGGAAATATTATAAGTTGAAGTGGCTACTTTTTATATTATTATTATATACCATCGACGAACATTACAGTAAAAGCCCAGAAATTTATAGTAACATGGTGGTCTTCGATATAATATATAATGATCAGACTTTGTCCAGCACCAAAACGTCTTAGAGCTTATTAATGGGACTAAAATGTAAATACGGTAACATTTTCTTAATTTCTAAATTATCTATTTTATTATTTTAACTTCAATCAGTTATTATTTTCAATATTGCATTTGAATTACTGGTGCATACATACCCATGTTCATATATATTTACAATAGGATGAATTATTACCAAAATTTAATAAATACATATGTATGTATGTATGTATATAAATACATATTTATAGTGTGACCTTTTTGACACTGCTTTTATATAATTTTAGATTGATGCGTCCGATACATCCCACTTACGAATTGTTGTGCTAAACGGAAAAACTTTGGCAAAAAAAGATATTTTTGGGGCCAGGTATTTATTTATTTATTTATATCCTTTGTTGCATTATCTCAAAGTATTATAAATCTCACATTATTAGTGATCCATACGTAAGAATCGATCTAAACACAATAAATGGTGACATAAATATTGACTCTGTCTTGACGAAAACCAAAAAGAAGGTTAGTTTTTTATATTATACTAAAATTATTGTTATTAGTTATTAACCAATTTATTCTATTATACTATTCCCTAGACATTAAATCCAACGTGGAATGAAGAATTTTTGTTTAGAGTAAGTATTACGGAGAATCTGTCAATAGGTTAAAATAACGAAACTGTCGTTGGTAATCGAAACTCAAAATTAACGGAATTTGCACACGTTTCTGTACTTTTGAACTATGTTAATGGTTTTGGGACGTTAAGGTTTCTTTAAAAAGCAGTTCAAAAATGCGTGTAAAATAATGTTGCGTAGTTGCACTCTACAAAATATCTCTGGCAACATGTTTTTTAACTACGGAATAATCTCCCTTATTCTCTAACAATTTATTAAATTCATTCATGATAATATAGGAATTGTGACAGTTTTCATTTCTTCAGCAACTGACTACTTTGAATTTCTAGAATGATTAGAAGGTTTAAGTAGTAATAATACGCATGTAAGCGTCCATTTTTGATATCGAGTTAGTGAAATATATTTACAGAATAAGGACAATAAGTATAAAAAGCATTTATTTATTTTTTTAAACACTGTAGCATACTTCCAATAGATAAATAACGATAACTACACATACCTGCGTAAAATTTGCAATACCTTTTTCCATAAAGTAGAACAGAGTACTATTCTGTTCAATTAAAAAGAAATTTAAAATTGATTTATTCATACGAAAAGTTTTATATGCATCCCTCGATTGAAAAAATAATACGTTATGCTTCTGTTCTTTACAATTTTATAGGATATAAATGCAGGAGGCAAATTGCGGCACTTGACATCGTGCCGCAATTTGCGGCATTAACGTTTAATTTTTGTAAAATTAACGTAGTCCAGAGTATTGTGCGAAATGTTGAAGAGAGTACCAGGTTATAGACCAGAACCATAATTTTATTATGGTTCTATAGATATAATATAAATGCATAAGCAGAGACGTTTACTTATCTTGGAATTAGGTTAAAGTTTACTGATGATTTGGTGTAAGAACCAGTAAAATATAGACATGTAGACATACTTGACCACACAAAAAAAAGTATTATATTTTCTAATTTATTTAGTTAGTTAATTTTATAATGAAAAATTTTGGTACTAGAAAATCGAAATACAGTAAATAAAATATGTCTGATTGGATTGCGGATTCAAAACCATCTTAATCTCATCTTAATGTGTGAATGTAAATTGTAATTGTAAAAAATTTTAATTTGAATTTCTTCTGCTTCTTTTGCAGGTTAAACCATCTGAACATAAGTTGGTATTCCAAGTGTTTGATGAGAATAGATTAACTAGAGATGATTTTCTCGGAATGGTAGAACTGACATTGGCAAATTTACCAACCGAACAAGAAGGAACAACCATAGAACCGCAAAGTTATCCGTTAAGGCCTAGAAGGTCAGTAGGGTATGTTTGTTTTGAATAATTATTATTTAATTTTAGTTTTTGTTTTTAAATCCGAGAAAGACAACAAACCACCAAAGTGTGAGTGAAACCGTTACAAAAATTATTACTTTTACCATGAAATATTTGTTTCATTCCTTAACGGCATTGCAATTGCGCAAACGTGTTTAAATGTTATCTATCATATCAATAGTTGTTCAGTGCAGATTAAAAGTATTTGTGCTTAATGTGTCTACTTTGTTTCATTGTTGGAAATTCATTATTTTATGTGCTTAATTACGTAATATCAATGCAAAGCTGATGTTGAACTATTAAAATGAGCATTTTTATTTCTATAACTTAGTGCAAAGTCTCGAATTAAAGGAACACTTGAAATTTATCATGCTTTTATACATGAACAACGAGAAACGATAGAGCCGAATACGGAAGACTGGGAACATGTTGAAAATGAACCACTAACGGGAGCAAGTCAAGTAAGTTATAAACTGTAAAGTCGGTCAATGCGATTAATTAGTTTATTTTTCCAATTAAGTATCAATGAAAGTGCACTATTAAGAAAAAGACATATAACGACTAACAGTTGAAAATGTATTAACCTACTTCAACATAAAATTCGAAGTACAATTTATTGTTCTTACGGCACCTGAAGGCAATGACGAACACTAAGATAACGATATACAAATATATATTTTTCATTTACGTTTAAACACTACTTTTTATTTATATAATTTGAAAAAAAATCGATTTTAACAAACAAAGAACTTCAATTTTGTGTGAATGGTTTTAATGTATCTGATGTCTGTTCTTTACCAGCATTGCAATTTTTGTTCAATTATTTACGGAATTTATGATGATAATACATACCGGCAAACTTAATTCCCAAAAATTTGCTATCCTTCATAAAAACCGTCTTATTAATATTTTTTCTAATTTTCCGACTTCTATTTTTATATGTATTTAGCGTTTTAAACCCCTAAATGCATATATGCAATATTTAAATTTTCTATAAAATGGAAAAAAAATTCCCCAAAAGGTTTGAAGAGAAGTGGCAATTCTCGTCAAAACTAGTTTTTGTTTCATCTTACGATGTACCTTCAATTAAGTTAAATCAACAATGTATTTTTTGAGAACTTAACAAATAATTTGAGCTTTTTTTCTAAGATCAGCCAAATTTTTTATTTATTTTTGTAAATAATTTAATAGAATGCTTTTACTAGTAATGGTGGAAATGAGCTACTACCAGCTGGCTGGGAAGAACGACAAGATGCCAATGGTCGAACTTACTATGTTAATCATACCGCCCGAACTACGCAATGGGAAAGGCCAACTATGTAAGCCATTAAAATTACCAATTGCATAAACAAAATTGCAGAGTTATATTTATATGGTTTTAGATTAAATACGAACCATTCAAATGCTAACATGGAAGCTGCCGCCTCCGATTTCCAAAGACGGTTTCACATTAGTGTGGACGATTCCGAGACGAATAGAGGATCGGTAAGTAAATTCTACGGCAAATGTTATCTTTTTTTATAATGTATATACATACATACATAAATATGTATGTACATGTATAGATATGTAATTTTTAATTTTTACAAATGGAAGGCATAAACAGAGACCAATATTAACAGCGTTGAATATTTGAATTATATAATAATTTTGGCACAAAGAAATGACTGCTGAGCAGAGAAAAGGATGGACAAATAAAAAAAATTACAATAAAATAAAAACAATAACGTAAAAGAACTTTACCAATTTGGTGGCTCATATACCAATTCGAATACAAACAAAAATTCTAATCGGTTAATAACAATTAATTTTATTGATATTTATTTTTTATTTCTTTTATCACGTATTGCTGTTTATAAATTGAAAACTCCATTAATCCTGGAACTATCAACAACGAATTTTTTCAATTTCAAACAGTTGCCTTTAAGACTGCCTTCCAATGGTGGTTGCAATGAGTCTTTCAATATATTTACTCATAATAACAACTTGAAACAGACTACCAATTCCCAGCCGGAAGCGAGCCGTGCTTTTATAGCAAAAACTCTTACCAGATCTTTTAGTACAGATAGCTCATGTAGATCGTGTTCCAGTAGCGATAATGAAAGTTCTGTTTGTAATGAACATAGCGGTAGTTGTTGCATGTGTGCTTCGGTTCAAAATAGTTTGGACAATGAAATTAACAACTTAATACGATTTGGAAAAATTGATGCTCAAGATAGCTTAGATGCAAACGATCTAAAGCATATTGATATCCAGCAATGTCCATCAAATAGCTACAACGAGAGCAATAGTAATGGTTCTAATCTGCAAAGAGTTTATGATATTTTTGGCGCAAACTTGTACTTGGATCGATTATTTGTAATTATTATTTTTCATATGGAAACTTACATACGGAATTGATTATCTCGGCTAGTGTTTAATACGTAAAATCAATAATTTGAAGTTTCAAAATACGTACATACATGCATATATGTACATGTTTTTGTATGTAGATTGGAGCTGCTCAAAGAAAAAGTTTATGTTTACCCACTCAAATTACAGATTAGCTTGATCAGTATATCACCTTTTCCACTGAACAGAAAAGTTTGTAAAGGTCCAAAAAAATGTTTCCATCACTCAAAATTTTTTTTTTTTACTTTCAGATATGAATGGGCCTTGTTTTCAAAACCTAGCATACAAGAAAAAAAGTTTTTAGACTTGATTCATATGGGAATGGCTATTGCTAAACTAAAAAAAAATATTTTTAAATCTCAAAGCAAGCTAATCTTTAATTTGAGAAGGGTAAAAACTTTTATTTCATCTTATGTAATATGCAGATATATCTTTTGTTTTCGAGTTCATCATTTGTTCCTTTCTTGTATAAATCCTGCTATTTTGCTGAAAAAGTACATGTTACCTTTATTCTTCAAATTTCCTGGCTGATTATAAATAAGTAGAATACGATGATCTGTATATCACATACATACTTATGGACTTCTCTGTGTGCTCAAGTTAACCAAATTTGTCACAAGGGTAATTTTAATGCAAAAGTTTTAATAAAAAGAGCTTTTAGATAAGTTTGCGAGGTAACTTTGTGACGATATAAAAACAATTTGTTGCATTAAAAACATTTCGCCCCCGTTAGAAAATATTTCCCTCCCAAAATGTTGTGTTCGGCACTATTGTAGAATAGTTAGTGTTTAGATTTATCTAAATAAAATATAATGTAATTGTGTCTAATAAACGCTTTTGTTAGAACGAAGATGGCGACCAACCCGATAGTGCAAACCGCTCCCAAACATCTGCTTCATCTACGAGGCGAAATTCAGCTGAGGATGGTAATACTGCTGCCACTGAACAGGTAATTTTTATTGTATTCCAAAATTGTTAATTTTGCTGTGAATTGTTACAAACAAGAATGTTGCTTTCTCTTTTGTGGCTAACAGCCCCCAACGACCGCCGCTGATGAAGAGCCGTTACCTCCTAGATGGTCAATGCAAGTAGCACCAAATGGGCGAACATTCTTTATAGATCATGCCGCTAGACGCACTACTTGGATAGATCCACGTAATGGTCGAGCTAGCCCTATGCCAAATCAAACACGACGTGTAGAAGACGATTTGGGACCACTGCCCGAGGGATGGGAAGAGCGTGTGCATACAGATGGACGAGTTTTTTATATAGATCACAGTAGGATTCGTGCCCCAGCTATTCAGTTTATAAATTAATTATATATTTATTTTCAGATACAAGGACAACTCAATGGGAAGATCCAAGACTTTCAAATCCTAATATTGCCGGACAAGCTGTACCATATTCTAGAGACTATAAACAGAAATATGAATACTTTAAAAGCCATCTGAGGAAACCAGTAATTTTTAAATTAAATGATTTTAACTCAAAGAGAATGTTTACAATATATATTATTATTTTCTTCAGACAAATGTACCGAATAAATTCGAAATTCGCGTACGACGTTCTTCTATACTCGAAGACTCTTACAGAATAATAAGTCAAGTAACTAAAACAGATTTATTAAAGACCAAATTGTGGGTAGAATTTGAGGGAGAAACGGGTTTAGGTAACGATTAAAAAATTTTAAATTTCTATATATTTAGTCATACGGTAATTGTTATTGTTTATGTTTTTATAGATTATGGTGGTCTGGCTAGAGAGTGGTTTTATTTGCTTTCAAAAGAAATGTTCAATCCATATTATGGCCTTTTTGAATATTCAGCCATGGACAATTACACGTTGCAAATAAACAATGGCAGTGGTTTGTGTAATGAAGATCACTTACATTATTTTAAGTAAGTTCTATTGCTGGAACAACATATTTTCTGTCCTTCTAAATGTTAAATTGATATTTTTGTAGATTTATTGGACGTATTGCTGGTATGGCAGTTTATCATGGCAAATTACTTGATGCGTTTTTCATTCGTCCTTTCTACAAAATGATGCTGCAGAAACCTATTGATTTAAAAGATATGGAATCTGTTGATACAGAATATTATAATTCCCTTATGTGGATAAAGGAAAACGATCCTCGTCAATTGGAATTAACATTTTGTGTGGATGAAGACATATTTGGCCAAAAGAGCCAACATGAACTCAAGGGCGAGGGTGCTAATATTGAAGTGACTGATGAAAACAAGGATGAATATATTAAGTAAGATTTTCCTTAATTTTTGTTATTTTTATTTATTTATTTATGAGTCATTTTTGCAACAGACTCGTTATTGAATGGAGATTTGTGGCTCGGGTAAAAGAACAAATGGCCGCTTTCTTAGATGGTTTCGGTTCAGTAATTCCTTTAAATTTAATTAAAATTTTTGATGAACATGAGCTGGAGCTGTTGATGTGTGGTATTCAAAACATAGACGTAAAAGATTGGCGTGAGAATACTTTATACAAAGGAGACTATCATCAAAATCATATTATTATTCAATGGTTCTGGCGTGCCGTACTTTCTTTTTCAAACGAAATGCGCTCTCGTCTACTTCAATTTGTGACTGGCACTTCCCGTGTACCGATGAATGGTTTTAAGGAGTTGTATGGATCAAATGGGCCGCAAATGTTTACAATCGAAAAATGGGGAACACCTAACAATTTTCCTAGAGCTCATACATGGTAAGTTCAATTATTTTGAAGAATCTGTTAATATTATTATAGAAAACGCAATATTCTTCTTTGCGGATGCATCACGTAATATGTAAAAATAAATAACTTTTCTGTTTGTTATGGTACCATTTTGAAAAATATTATGAAAATTAAATACATACAACCAGTATTATATGAATTATATTCGTAAATTTTACATATCAAAGACTGACATAAATACTTTATCGAATTAACCAAATTTGCTTGCCTATTGTTTAATGATTTTAGCTTTAATCGCTTGGATTTGCCTCCCTATGAAGGTTATTTACAACTAAAAGATAAATTGATCAAGGCTATCGAAGGAAGTCAAGGATTTGCTGGTGTTGATTAATATTTTCCAGAACAATTGTCTGAACATGCATCACAAATTTTAGGTTTACACAAACGTTGTTGTCTACCATTTTATAGTATGTTGATTTTAATGAAATCTCATTTGATATTTTGAATCAATATATTGAACTAAGAAGTATACAACGAATTATAAATGACAGACAAACGATGCGTTATTTCTACGTGGCCTTTCCATTACTATTGTACTTAAAAATGTATTTGTTTAACAGTTTCTTTATAATTATTATCTTTTTTTAATCTTAAATTTCTGCTTTCATACTCTAGATGAAAATCATAACTACACAATATCAAAGAAATATTATTATCTGTTAAACGTATTATTAAGTAAGCATATTGCTAATTTGCGGAGAAGACTGTCATAACTCGAAATTGATATTTCTCATAAAACGACTATGTGTCATTTTATTATCGTATTATCGTCAAAATAAATCCAGTAATACAAATTATTTATGCATGTGTGTATGTATCAGGACGAACTCGTTGCAGGTAATGGCAATACTACTACAATACAAAATCAAAAGGATTTTTAGTTCTAAGCTTTTCCAAAGCAAACAAAAATTCGTGAGAAGAAAAAAATTATATTGTCGTTTATTACAATAATATTTTCTAATAATTTGTACATACATATATACAAGCATATATAAATATAAAAAGATGCCCGACCATCACCTTGGTATTCAACACCATCTTAAATTATGTTTGAAGCTTTATTTTATTTTTATTTATTTCTTTAATGCCTGTTTTTGTAAATAATATACAAAATTTTAGTGGTTCACTCGCAGACGCTGGCCAAGTTAAAAGATATAAAAAATATGCAATAACCGCTATTTTATTTTAATTCTCTCCCAAAGCTGTTATCAATCTCTTTCAGTACTCTTTAACTTACGCTTAAGTAATATGACTTTCCGTAAGTCCTTTTTGACTGGAACTTTTAATTGTTTTTCTAAAAATTTTGTTATATTAACTTAGCGAAACATACTGAATTTATATTAAAGCAACAATAAACTAAAATTTGGTTTGGCCTTCTGTATAAAAAAGAAAATGTTTATTTTATATACAAAAACAGTCATAATAATGTAATTATCAAACGCCCATTCCATATCCATACGAAATCGATTTCATGTCTTTGATACAATCTTCTCCTTCAAAGCGATGTTATGCATTTTTACATTCATGAACTCCTATTTTTATAGAACAATTGGTAAGGAGGAATGTAGATAATAAAAAATAAATAAAATAAGATTGTCAATTTAATTGATCCTACTATAACCATTTAATTTTTTTAAGTTGAAATTGTGAATCAAAATGTTTACTATTATGATAATAATAGTTAAATAAACTATTATTTTATATACGAAAGTTAACTGTGAAAGTATACTTTAAATAATTGTAATTCTAAAGTAAAGTATATAATATATGTATACTTAAATCCATATATGTATATATATATATATATATATATATATATATATATATATATATATACATATATACATATATATATATATATATATATATATATATATATATACATATATACATATATATATATATATATATATATATATATATACATATATACATATATATATATATATATATATATATATATATATATACATATATAATACATGCCTACTTACAACATAAAAACTATATTTTATATAAAAAATAACTTTTCAAATAATTCGTACGCAATTAAATTTAAAATTAATCAATTATCAGCAAGATTAGAACATTAGCTCGATTTTTAAAAATCTTTCTTTTGAATAAATAATTGTTTAATATTTTCTACTGTACATTTACGCAAATTAAAATGTTTATTTCAACTGTAAACTTCATTTTACCTAATTTTTTATGGTTGGTTATGTTATTCAAAAATACACACATGGTTCGACAAAGCCGTTTTGTTTTCATTATGCATTTTAAAAATAAAACTTTTAAGGTCTACTTCATAAAAAATAGTTCATGCTTACTACCTTCTTATTTGACAATTTTCGTGTAGCAATATGTCAAATAACGATGTAATAAGCATTAAATATTTTTTACGTATTACACTTTTATAAAATAAACATACACGAAAATCGAGCACTAAAACAAACACAATTATGTAAATATACATTCCTAAATATTTATGCTGCATATACTTACTGTAAGTATAAAAATTGATTTATCCAATTTAATAGGCTCGATTTATGAAATACAAGCAAAAACGTATTTTTATAATAACTATAAGTAATTTAATAAACAATTCTTATACATATATATTTAATCTAAAATAAACTTCGTTACGTTTCTTATAGTTAGTTATAAAACTCTACTATCTTTTAATTAAACTTCTCCAACTGAAAACATTCATATTTTAATTATTAATAATAGGCGAAACATAAATACATCGATACAAAGGTTGTAGTTTAAATTAAATAAAAATAACCGATACAAAAAATATTTCTGTATATTTTTTAAACATATTGGCAAAATATTTCCTAAATCCAAATGAATTGATATTCATATCAAAGAATCAAATGAGTCTCTTAATAGGCTAACCCCATAAATATAGTTATTCAAATTACTTAATAACAAATTAAATCCGTGCTTCGTAGATCAACAAGAGCGTCTTAACGTGAAAACTTATAACTTCTTCTAGTAAAGCCTAACAACTGTTTATCGTTATATTAAATTCAATTTATAGGCTAATTGTTCGACAATTTTTTTAAATTCATGTTGTTGGTAAATATTCCAAGGCACAAGGCTAAGCCCACATCAGCTGTTAATTATTTAACTTGCAGAGCAGAACAGCAGTTTTCCAAAGCCACTACAGTTTCGTCATCAGGACTCATGTGTTTATTGTTTGTTTTGACTTGAAATTATAATTAGCCAGACTATACTATGCTATAGTATCAATTAGGCAGTCTATACTGAAAACGTTATAAATTTTTTTTATTTGACATATTGTCATAATTCTATTTCAACTTTTCAAAACTATGGTTGAAGTCTACTGATTATTTGGTAAAGCACCAATGAAATGCGTATAGACATTGCTTAACCATCAAAAAATAAATTTCATTTAAAAAACAAACGTTGACATAAGGAAAGTAAAAAAATTTCCTTTTTCCGAAGAGTGTTATCGCTTAAGGGTGTATTAACCTATTTGTTTCGGATAAAAGTAAAAATATTGGCAATTCAAATTCAGTTAAAGTCTTGTCGCAAAAAATGTGAAATTTATCCAATTTAAATTACCTGGAAAAAAATTTAGATAGGTAAATCCACCAAATAGACAAACGAAGACGTTAGACATTTGGTGTTTTGAAACCGATGGTGTACCTGTAAAGATCTTGCCTATTTTATTGTAACATTACTATAAATTTAATAATTTCTTTCTGTGTAACAAAATAAAATTGATCTTCGAAAAAATTTATCTAATGCTATTTACGTTAATTTTAAAATAAATTATTTGGTTATTTTTCTTTTCTAAGTTTCCTGTGCATATCGCAAGGGTTTCAGAACATGCTGAAAACCATTTTACGTTTTTCAGCCTAAGTCATTTGGGATTTTTTTTGCAGTGGATAGATGTGAATGTGATTATTTGATTCTTTACGAAAAGGAATAATGTTTACTCTTTTAGATTATATTTTTTATTTTGGTTTTGTTCCAATTAAAACACAGTCAACTTTTTCTTTTAATTCAGACTTTATTAAAATTATTGGTTACAATATTTTTTTATTCTTAAAATATTAAATACACTACTCAAAGGGCGATTCTAAAATTTCCACGGTCCTATAACTCTTGTTTATTTTTTTAACAATTTAATTTGCATTTCATATTCCATTTGAATGAATTCAATATTAAAGCTAGTTGCGTGTATGGACATGATGTCAACTAAAATCCATTTTTACAAATTTTCAAAGATGACGAAAAATAGGTTTCTTAAATTGCATATTTTCGTGAAAAGTAATTTACTACCTTTTTAGATTGTGTTTTTTTACGGCAAAATTATTTGTTTTCAACCACAAACAAATTTATTAACTGCCTGTTTTCGTAAATAAAATTAAAATTTTCGTCCTGGATTTTATGTTGAAAACAAACTTAAGTTCTTTTATTATTGTTTCAATATAAACATACAGACAAAAATTTTTATTTTATTTACCCCTTTTTTTAAAAGGACTGCTTTAACGCGGAAAATGTTAAATACATTTAGAACGCAAATTTAAGTAAAAATTCAAAATTTGCAAGATATACATAGTTTTACATTTTTTGGATAAAACTATTTAGGGAATACATCGCAATTAAGCAAAACCGTATTGAAATTATTCTTGAACTATTTTGGATTTTAGGTGGCGATATGTATGTACAACCACATATCGCTTTTTTAATGCAACATAGTCATATCTCAAAAAATGTAAATTTCAGTTATTTAAATAAAATTGTTCTTTCATACCATCTCTATACGTAAAAAATCAGCATTATACCTCAAGCTGAACCTAAGTTGTAACAAAATATATTTTGTGCAATCTCAGGTACGATTGCAATCGAAAATTTAGAAAACTTTCATCACATTTTTCGAAGTTTGATATTTTCTGAGTTATGACTACGCTGCATTAAAGGAGCGATATATCTTTGTATCTAACGTTGCCTTAGGTTGCAGTAAATTTTAAAACAATTAAAGTTGATGTTAAAGTTTAAGAGTTTGTAGTAAAACAAATTGTATGCTTAAAAGTTGATATATAGAACAATAGTAACTGAGATTTTTTTGAGCGCTATGTTAGTTATAGTTGTTTCAAAAACTTACATACTGACAGCCTCAAATTACATAATGCTGTATAATATAAATGGTCTTCTGTAAATAGTAGTAAAATATACCAAGAACTTAGCATGAGATATTTCTTTAGAATTTCAATGGCAATGACTTTCTCCAATTGACCAGATTCTTAGTTATGCAATTTGTTTCTCCAATCAATTGGTGATTTTGTACTGCATTAAAGACAACACCCTAAATACGTTTCAAAATCGGAAGCGAAATCCGCCCATTTTTCCCAATGTCTTTTTTATGGATTTTTACTGTCTTGGATTGAATTTAAAATGCTTAATCCATATATAAAATATGCTATCGTTAAATTCAAAAGAAATTCGGAAAAGTATTTAAGAGAATTGTAGTATTTTTACACAATTTCCAACCTTAGCTAAAAACGTTAAGTATATACTTGCTCCCCAATTAATCAGACCGGACTGGGTAATCCTAAAATACTAACTTGTTGATTTTGCTAACTGAATAAGATTTGTAAAGTGATCGTAACGTCAAATTAGTCAGTGGCAGTTGGAAACATCGCTATAATTTTTTTAAGTAGATGTAGGATTCTATTGAAAAATATATATTATTTATTTAAATGTTTGAAAACAAAGCGTAAATGTGTAATATTGGAAATAAAAATAACTACATCTGCATAATTACAAAAATTAAATTTATATCAGAGAACATATTCCATCTAATCATAAATACGTACCATAAAAAAAGATGAATGTAATGCAAGCTGAAGAGTCGTGGTATTACATTTGAAACTTCGCCAAAAAAAAAAAAGAACGTAAAAAGATACAATATACATACATGCATACAAATATGTATTATCAGTGTTTTCTCAACCTTCTTCTGGATGTGTATTTAATTCATCATTTATCGTTATGTAATAAGTCAGCGAAATAAGATTCTTTTTATCGTACGAGTTTCAATTAAATCGTCATTTTATATGTAGTAATGGAATACGTACCCAACTTTGGTATTTATATTTCAATCGCCATCCATTTTAATAATAAGCAAAAGGGTTGTACTCACATCTTGGTTAAATCTTGAAGTTTGAAAACTATTAAAAAATGTATGTACATACGTACCAAAAGACGAAGGGGTCGGTGAACAACCTAATCATGCTGATATATACGTTTCAGCTTAAATACTGTAAAATATATCGGAGCATTAAAGAAAACTGATTCCTAATGACTTTGGTAAATACAATTAAAAAATCTAACATCTATTAAAACGTTATTGCTCACCACATAACAAAGAGCGTCACCATCATTGTTATACGTATCCAATAGCTAAACTATGAATCATTGTGTATACCCAACAATATAAGACCCTTAAATGCAGTTTGCTGAAATGACAAAGTGTGTTTACGTTTCTTTTGTTTCTCAGTTCCTTACCACAAATCTGCTTGGACCTTGGAAATACATTATAAGTTTGTAAATAAAATTATCAAGTTCGTCCAATTTATCCCTGTAATGGATAATGCACTATGTGAAATAAAAAATAAGCCTGTACATACCCAATGTTGGTAAAATTATTTTTAAATACATTCTGTTTGCTATTTGTCTAAGAATTTTATATGCATCATTTTATCTTTTCCTTCCATTATCTAAAGAAGAATTAATTTATTACAATATTATTCAAGGAATGAAAAAGTCCAATTGCGAAAAAATTGTGAGTAGTAGTGAATATATTAAAATCTAAGAGAAAAGTAAGTTTGCTTAGAAAATTAAAAAAAAATTTATAATTAAACAACGGTAAGTTTATGATTTCAAAAGCAATTCGAAATTTACATACGTGCTGTATATTGTTGCCTACAGTTAAATAAAAACGCCTGAGTCGGAACTGCTTTTGTTACTGGATGTCTCTGATTGTTTCCAAGTATTTGTCTGAAATAGATAAACTGAAATTAAAAACAATACTTTGGGATATGAAATATTTTAATATACCTTCCAAGACATTTCCAGGCAAATGTTTTTATAGCACAGCAACTAACGGCGATGACGTTCTCGAGAATGAGATCTTCTTCTAGAATTGAAGCTGCGTCCTCTAGATCTTGAGCGAGATCTTTTACGATCAGCTCCTCCACGGCCATTGTTTCTATTCCGGTCAGGATCGTTATCACGATGTTCGCGTTCTTTCCGTTCAGAACGACCGGTTGTGCTTGGTGCCTCCGGACGTCGACGTTCGCGGGAACGTGACCGATGAACACGAGATCTGCGATCCAATTCACGACCACCGACAAAGTAACGTGAACGAGATCGATCATCATCGCGTTCATGGATCTTGCCTGTTCGCTTAAGTTCCGCTTTGCGCGGTCCAGCTGTCTTCTCAAGTTCGGCTAATTTTTCTCTTATGGTTAAAAATCCCAAATGTAACTTACCGCCAAAATGATCTGCTAATCTGATATCGTTATCATGAATACCCAGGTATGCAGAGCACACTTCGCAAACGCGGAGTTTTTGCTGTTGATACGTTGATGCTGGCATCGATGTGCGATACTCGTGTTCGGCTTTAATTTTTTTGGCTCGCAATTCATCAATTTCTTTCATAAGCGACATACTTTCTTCTACCTCGCCCGCTTCGCCAAGGGCTTCGGCTTTTGCAAGCTTTTTGCCAATCTCCTCAGCTAAAGCATGAACAGCATTTGCTTTTTCTGCAACCTCTGCTGTCAACTCCTCTTGCGTTTCTTTAAGCCGTTGTTTTGCTGCTTCAGTTCTTCTATCACAGTCTGCTATAAATGCTTGTAAGTGCTCCATAGCTTCAATATCATAATAATAATCCCGCGATTTCGCAGCACTCTGATAATCTGCTCGAAATGCTAAATCGTGTACTTTGGGACATTCTCCTAAATCCATTCGAGTAGATGCTAGAATATCGTGTGGACAACAATCTAAAAGGAAGCTCTTACACACTCTGGGATCCGAAAACTTAACACCCCTGCCATCATCACCGTTCCGCGTGGTGCCCATAAGTTGGTCGAGCATAGCTCGCATTTGATCAGTTGCTGACATAATAAATTTCAGATAATGTTTTTAAAGTATAATCCGATTTTTTTAATTCTCTACGTCTGCAATTATAAATAAAATAAGCTGTCTATATTAAAGTCACTGTCAAATGTAATATCGCAGAAAAAAGATGGCTGCAGAGTAGCCAACTATAATTTAAGTGATAGCAATAAGTCGGAATAATAAAAAATACTTTCGAATGAAATCAGCGATTTTTTACCATAGTTTTAAAAAATTTTCGTGATTTCCAATATGTTTCAGCGTTATCGATAATTAGCATGTGAATCTGTTTTCTTATATACAAGCGAGTACCTTGAAAGTTTCTTTACTTTTGAAACACCATACAATCCATATTTATAAGTTAAAAACATATTTAGGATTATATGTGTTTCAACCATGAAATAGATTTTTGTGAATTGTGTTTCAACAAAAAAATTGATGTTTGTAAATATTGATTTTTGCCAATTGTGTTTCGACTAAAAAATTGATTTTTGCAAAGAGGCACGTACACCTCTTCAAAAAATTTGGTCAAAAATTTTTTTTGCTAAAATGCTTGCGATTTATAGTTTTTTTTGAAGCTTCTTCACATTAGCAACTCCTTTCAATACTTATTTATTAGAAATAAAAACGTTTTCGGCAAAATGTGTTTTAGAAAAAAAAAATGGATTTTTAGCAAAAGGGTACCCCTTTCCAAAAAAAATTGGCCAATAACCTTTTTTGCTTAAATGCATGCGATTTAAGTTTATTCGGAAGCTTCTGCGCATTTGAAACTCCTTTCAATACTTATTTATTAGAAATAAACGCCTTTTGGCCAAAAATGGGTTAAATTGTGTTTCAGCCAAAAAATCGGTTTTTAGCAAAGGGGTAAGCCTTTCCAAAAAAATTGGCCAAAAAACTTTTTTGCTTAAATTCATGCGATTTAAGTTTTTTCGGAAGCTTCTGCGCATTTCCAACTCCTTTCAATACTTATTTATTAGAAATAAACGCCTTTTGGCCGAAAATGGGTTAAATTGTGTTTCAGCCAAAAAATGGATTTTTAGCAAAAGGGTACCCCTTTCCAAAAAAATTGGCCAAAAAACTTTTTTGCTTAAATGCATGCGATTTAAGTTTTTTCGGAAGCTTCTGCGCATTTGAAACTCCTTTCAATACTTATTTATTAGAAATAAACGCCTTTTGGCCAAAAATGGGCTAAATTGTGTTTCAGCCCCTTTGCTAAAAACCGATTTTCTGGCTGAAACACAATTTAGCCCATTTTTGGCCAAAAGGCGTTTATTTCTAATAAATAAGTATTGAAAGGAGTTTCAAATGCGCAGAAGCTTCCGAAAAAACTTAAATCGCATGCATTTAAGCAAAAAAGTTTTTTGGCCAATTTTTTTGGAAAGGGGTACCCTTTTGCTAAAAATCCATTTTTTGGCTGAAACACAATTTAACCCATTTTCGGCCAAAAGGCGTTTATTTCTAATAAATAAGTATTGAAAGGAGTTGGAAATGCGCAGAAGCTTCCGAAAAAACTTAAATCGCATGAATTTAAGCAAAAAAGTTTTTTGGCCAATTTTTTTGGAAAGGCTTACCCCTTTGCTAAAAACCGATTTTTTGGCTGAAACACAATTTAACCCATTTTTGGCCAAAAGGCGTTTATTTCTAATAAATAAGTATTGAAAGGAGTTTCAAATGCGCAGAAGCTTCCGAAAAAACTTAAATCGCATGAATTTAAGCAAAAAAGTTTTTTGGCCAATTTTTTTGGAAAGGCTTACCCCTTTGCTAAAAACCGATTTTTTGGCTGAAACACAATTTAGCCGATTTTTGGCCAAAAGGCGTTTATTTCTAATAAATAAGTATTGAAAGGAGTTTCAAATGCGCAGAAGCTTCCGAAAAAACTTAAATCGCATGCATTTAAGCAAAAAAGTTTTTTGGCCAATTTTTTTGGAAAGGCTTACCCCTTTGCTAAAAACCGATTTTTTGGCTGAAACACAATTTAGCCGATTTTTGGCCAAAAGGCGTTTATTTCTAATAAATAAGTATTGAAAGGAGTTTCAAATGCGCAGAAGCTTCCGAAAAAACTTAAATCGCATGCATTTAAGCAAAAAAGTTTTTTGGCCAATTTTTTTGGAAAGGCTTACCCCTTTGCTAAAAACCGATTTTTTGGCTGAAACACAATTTAGCCCATTTTTGGCCAAAAGGCGTTTATTTCTAATAAATAAGTATTGAAAGGAGTTTCAAATGCGCAGAAGCTTCCGAAAAAACTTAAATCGCATGCATTTAAGCAAAAAAGTTTTTTGGCCAATTTTTTTGGAAAGGCTTACCCCTTTGCTAAAAACCGATTTTTTGGCTGAAACACAATTTAGCCGATTTTTGGCCAAAAGGCGTTTATTTCTAATAAATAAGTATTGAAAGGAGTTTCAAATCCGCAGAAGCTTCCGAAAAAACTTAAATCGCATGCATTTAAGCAAAAAAGTTTTTTGGCCAATTTTTTTGGAAAGGCTTACCCCTTTGCTAAAAACCGATTTTTTGGCTGAAACACAATTTAGCCGATTTTTGGCCAAAAGGCGTTTATTTCTAATAAATAAGTATTGAAAGGAGTTTCAAATGCGCAGAAGCTTCCGAAAAAACTTAAATCGCATGCATTTAAGCAAAAAAGTTTTTTGGCCAATTTTTTTGGAAAGGCTTACCCCTTTGCTAAAAACCGATTTTTTGGCTGAAACACAATTTAGCCGATTTTTGGCCAAAAGGCGTTTATTTCTAATAAATAAGTATTGAAAGGAGTTTCAAATGCGCAGAAGCTTCCGAAAAAACTTAAATCGCATGCATTTAAGCAAAAAAGTTTTTTGGCCAATTTTTTTGGAAAGGCTTACCCCTTTGCTAAAAACCGATTTTTTGGCTGAAACACAATTTAGCCGATTTTTGGCCAAAAGGCGTTTATTTCTAATAAATAAGTATTGAAAGGAGTTTCAAATGCGCAGAAGCTTCCGAAAAAACTTAAATCGCATGCATTTAAGCAAAAAAGTTTTTTGACCAAATTTTTTGGAAAGGCTTACCCCTTTGCTAAAAACCGATTTTTTGGCTGAAACACAATTTAGCCCATTTTTGGCCAAAAGGCGTTTATTTCTAATAAATATGTATTGAAAGGAGTTTCAAATGCGCAGAAGCTTCTGAAAAACTTAAATCGCATGCATTTAAGCAAAAAAGTTTTTTGGCCAATTTTTTTGGAAAGGCTTACTTACCCCTTTGCTAAAAACCGATTTTTTGGCTGAAACACAATTTAGCCCATTTTTGGCCAAAAGGCGTTTATTTCTAATAAATATGTATTGAAAGGAGTTTCAAATGCGCAGAAGCTTCCGAAAAAACTTAAATCGCATGCATTTAAGCAAAAAAGTTTTTTGGCCAATTTTTTTGGAAAGGCTTACCCCTTTGCTAAAAACCGATTTTTTGGCTGAAACACAATTTAGCCCATTTTTGGCCAAAAGGCGTTTATTTCTAATAAATAATTATTGAAAGGAGTTTCAAATGCGCAGAAGCTTCCGAAAAAACTTAAATCGCATGCATTTAAGCAAAAAAGTTTTTTGGCCAATTTTTTTGGAAAGGCTTACCCCTTTGCTAAAAACCGATTTTTTGGCTGAAACACAATTTAGCCGATTTTTGGCCAAAAGGCGTTTATTTCTAATAAATAAGTATTGAAAGGAGTTTCAAATGCGCAGAAGCTTCCGAAAAAACTTAAATCGCATGCATTTAAGCAAAAAAGTTTTTTGGCCAATTTTTTTGGAAAGGCTTACCCCTTTGCTAAAAACCGATTTTTTGGCTGAAACACAATTTAGCCGATTTTTGGCCAAAAGGCGTTTATTTCTAATAAATAAGTATTGAAAGGAGTTTCAAATGCGCAGAAGCTTCCGAAAAAACTTAAATCGCATGCATTTAAGCAAAAAAGGCGTTTATTTCTAATAAATAAGTATTGAAAGGAGTTTCAAATGCGCAGAAGCTTCCGAAAAAACTTAAATCGCATGCATTTAAGCAAAAAAGTTTTTTGGCCAATTTTTTTGGAAAGGCTTACCCCTTTGCTAAAAACCGATTTTTTGGCTGAAACACAATTTAGCCCATTTTTGGCCAAAAGGCGTTTATTTCTAATAAATAAGTATTGAAAGGAGTTTCAAATGCGCAGAAGCTTCCGAAAAAACTTAAATCGCATGCATTTAAGCAAAAAAGTTTTTTGGCCAATTTTTTTGGAAAGGCTTACCCCTTTGCTAAAAACCGATTTTTTGGCTGAAACACAATTTAGCCGATTTTTGGCCAAAAGGCGTTTATTTCTAATAAATAAGTATTGAAAGGAGTTTCAAATGCGCAGAAGCTTCCGAAAAAACTTAAATCGCATGCATTTAAGCAAAAAAGTTTTTTGGCCAATTTTTTTGGCCTTTGCTAAAAACCGATTTTTTGGCTGAAACACAATTTAGCCGATTTTTGGCCAAAAGGCGTTTATTTCTATCAAATAAGTATTGAAAGGAGTTTCAAATGCGCAGAAGCTTCCGAAAAAACTTAAATCGCATGCATTTAAGCAAAAAAGTTTTTTGGCCAATTTTTTTGGAAAGGCTTACCCCTTTGCTAAAAACCGATTTTTTGGCTGAAACACAATTTAGCCGATTTTTGGCCAAAAGGCGTTTATTTCTAATAAATAAGTATTGAAAGGAGTTTCAAATGCGCAGAAGCTTCCGATAAAACTTAAATCGCATGCATTTAAGCAAAAAAGTTTTTTGGCCAATTTTTTTGGAAAGGCTTACCCCTTTGCTAAAAACCGATTTTTTGGCTGAAACACAATTTAGCCCATTTTTGGCCAAAAGGCGTTTATTTCTAATAAATAAGTATTGAAAGGAGTTTCAAATGCGCAGAAGCTTCCGAAAAAACTTAAATCGCATGCATTTAAGCAAAAAAGTTTTTTGGCCAATTTTTTTGGAAAGGCTTACCCCTTTGCTAAAAACCGATTTTTTGGCTGAAACACAATTTAGCCGATTTTTGGCCAAAAGGCGTTTATTTCTAATAAATAAGTATTGAAAGGAGTTTCAAATGCGCAGAAGCTTCCGAAAAAACTTAAATCGCATGCATTTAAGCAAAAAAGTTTTTTGGCCAATTTTTTTGGCCTTTGCTAAAAACCGATTTTTTGGCTGAAACACAATTTAGCCGATTTTTGGCCAAAAGGCGTTTATTTCTATCAAATAAGTATTGAAAGGAGTTTCAAATGCGCAGAAGCTTCCGAAAAAACTTAAATCGCATGCATTTAAGCAAAAAAGTTTTTTGGCCAATTTTTTTGGAAAGGCTTACCCCTTTGCTAAAAACCGATTTTTTGGCTGAAACACAATTTGGCCGATTTTTGGCCAAAAGGCGTTTATTTCTAATAAATAAGTATTGAAAGGAGTTTCAAATGCGCAGAAGCTTCCGAAAAAACTTAAATCGCATGCATTTAAGCAAAAAAGTTTTTTGGCCAATTTTTTTGGAAAGGCTTACCCCTTTGCTAAAAACCGATTTTTTGGCTGAAACACAATTTAACCCATTTTTGGCCAAAAGGCGTTTATTTCTAATAAATGAGTATTGAAAGGAGTTTCAAATGCGCAGAAGCTTCCGAAAAAACTTAAATCGCATGCATTTAAGCAAAAAAGTTTTTTGGCCAATTTTTTTGGAAAGGCTTACCCCTTTGCTAAAAACCGATTTTTTGGCTGAAACACAATTTAACCCATTTTTGGCCAAAAGGCGTTTATTTCTAATAAATGAGTATTGAAAGGAGTTTCAAATGCGCAGAAGCTTCCGAAAAAACTTAAATCTCATGCATTTAAGCAAAAAAGTTTTTTGGCCAATTTTTTTGGAAAGGCTTACCCCTTTGCTAAAAACCGATTTTTTGGCTGAAACACAATTTAGCCGATTTTTGGCCAAAAGGCGTTTATTTCTAATAAATAAGTATTGAAAGGAGTTTCAAATGCGCAGAAGCTTCCGATAAAACTTAAATCGCATGCATTTAAGCAAAAAAGTTTTTTGGCCAATTTTTTTGGAAAGGCTTACCCCTTTGCTAAAAACCGATTTTTTGGCTGAAACACAATTTAGCCGATTTTTGGCCAAAAGGCGTTTATTTCTAATAAATAAGTATTGAAAGGAGTTTCAAATGCGCAGAAGCTTCCGAAAAAACTTAAATCGCATGCATTTAAGCAAAAAAGTTTTTTGGCCAATTTTTTTGGAAAGGCTTACCCCTTTGCTAAAAACCGATTTTTTGGCTGAAACACAATTTAGCCGATTTTTGGCCAAAAGGCGTTTATTTCTAATAAATAAGTATTGAAAGGAGTTTCAAATGCGCAGAAGCTTCCGAAAAAACTTAAATCGCATGCATTTAAGCAAAAAAGTTTTTTGGCCAATTTTTTTGGAAAGGCTTACCCCTTTGCTAAAAACCGATTTTTTGGCTGAAACACAATTTAGCCGATTTTTGGCCAAAAGGCGTTTATTTCTAATAAATAAGTATTGAAAGGAGTTTCAAATGCGCAGAAGCTTCCGAAAAAACTTAAATCGCATGCATTTAAGCAAAAAAGTTTTTTGGCCAATTTTTTTGGAAAGGCTTACCCCTTTGCTAAAAACCGATTTTTTGGCTGAAACACAATTTAGCCGATTTTTGGCCAAAAGGCGTTTATTTCTAATAAATAAGTATTGAAAGGAGTTTCAAATGCGCAGAAGCTTCCGAAAAAACTTAAATCGCATGCATTTAAGCAAAAAAGTTTTTTGGCCAATTTTTTTGGAAAGGCTTACCCCTTTGCTAAAAACCGATTTTTTGGCTGAAACACAATTTAGCCGATTTTTGGCCAAAAGGCGTTTATTTCTAATAAATAAGTATTGAAAGGAGTTTCAAATGCGCAGAAGCTTCCGAAAAAACTTAAATCGCATGCATTTAAGCAAAAAAGTTTTTTGGCCAATTTTTTTGGAAAGGCTTACCCCTTTGCAAAAAACCGATTTTTTGGCTGAAACACAATTTAGCCGATTTTTGGCCAAAAGGCGTTTATTTCTAATAAATAAGTATTGAAAGGAGTTTCAAATGCGCAGAAGCTTCCGAAAAAACTTAATTCGCATGCATTTAAGCAAAAAAGTTTTTTGGCCAATTTTTTTGGAAAGGCTTACCCCTTTGCTAAAAACCGATTTTTTGGCTGAAACACAATTTAGCCGATTTTTGGCCAAAAGGCGTTTATTTCTAATAAATAAGTATTGAAAGGAGTTTCAAATGCGCAGAAGCTTCCGATAAAACTTAAATCGCATGCATTTAAGCAAAAAAGTTTTTTGGCCAATTTTTTTGGAAAGGCTTACCCCTTTGCTAAAAACCGATTTTTTGGCTGAAACACAATTTAGCCGATTTTTGGCCAAAAAGCGTTTATTTCTAATAAATAAGTATTGAAAGGAGTTTCAAATGCGCAGAAGCTTCCGAAAAAACTTAAATCGCATGCATTTAAGCAAAAAAGTTTTTTGGCCAATTTTTTTGGAAAGGCTTACCCCTTTGCTAAAAACCGATTTTTTGGCTGAAACACAATTTAGCCGATTTTTGGCCAAAAGGCGTTTATTTCTAATAAATAAGTATTGAAAGGAGTTTCAAATGCGCAGAAGCTTCCGAAAAAACTTAAATCGCATGCATTTAAGCAAAAAAGTTTTTTGGCCAATTTTTTTGGAAAGGCTTACCCCTTTGCTAAAAACCGATTTTTTGGCTGAAACACAATTTAGCCGATTTTTGGCCAAAAGGCGTTTATTTCTAATAAATAAGTATTGAAAGGAGTTTCAAATGCGCAGAAGCTTCCGAAAAAACTTAAATCGCATGCATTTAAGCAAAAAAGTTTTTTGGCCAATTTTTTTGGAAAGGCTTACCCCTTTGCTAAAAACCGATTTTTTGGCTGAAACACAATTTAGCCGATTTTTGGCCAAAAGGCGTTTATTTCTAATAAATAAGTATTGAAAGGAGTTTCAAATGCGCAGAAGCTTCCGAAAAAACTTAAATCGCATGCATTTAAGCAAAAAAGTTTTTTGGCCAATTTTTTTGGAAAGGCTTACCCCTTTGCTAAAAACCGATTTTTTGGCTGAAACACAATTTAGCCGATTTTTGGCCAAAAGGCGTTTATTTCTAATAAATAAGTATTGAAAGGAGTTTCAAATGCGCAGAAGCTTCCGAAAAAACTTAAATCGCATGCATTTAAGCAAAAAAGTTTTTTGGCCAATTTTTTTGGAAAGGCTTTGCTAAAAACCGATTTTTTGGCTGAAACACAATTTAGCCCATTTTTGGCCAAAAGGCGTTTATTTCTAATAAATAAGTATTGAAAGGAGTTTCAAATGCGCAGAAGCTTCCGATAAAACTTAAATCGCATGCATTTAAGCAAAAAAGTTTTTTGGCCAATTTTTTTGGAAAGGCTTACCCCTTTGCTAAAAACCGATTTTTTGGCTGAAACACAATTTAGCCGATTTTTGGCCAAAAGGCGTTTATTTCTAATAAATAAGTATTGAAAGGAGTTTCAAATGCGCAGAAGCTTCCGAAAAAACTTAAATCGCATGCATTTAAGCAAAAAAGTATTTTGGCCAATTTTTTTGGAAAGGCTTACTTACCCCTTTGCTAAAAACCGATTTTTTGGCTGAAACACAATTTAGCCGATTTTTGGCCAAAAGGCGTTTATTTCTAATAAATAATTATTGAAAGGAGTTTCAAATGCGCAGGAGCTTCCGAAAAAACTTAAATCGCATGCATTTAAGCAAAAAAGTATTTTGGCCAATTTTTTTGGAAAGGCTTACTTACCCCTTTGCTAAAAACCGATTTTTTGGCTGAAACACAATTTAGCCGATTTTTGGCCAAAAGTCGTTTATTTCTAATAAATAAGTATTGAAAGGAGTTTCAAATGCGCAGAAGCTTCCGAAAAAACTTAAATCGCATGCATTTAAGCAAAAAAGTTTTTTGGCCAATTTTTTTGGAAAGGCTTACCCCTTTGCTAAAAACCGATTTTTTGGCTGAAACACAATTTAGCCGATTTTTGGCCAAAAGTCGTTTATTTCTAATAAATAAGTATTGAAAGGAGTTTCAAATGCGCAGAAGCTTCCGAAAAAACTTAAATCGCATGCATTTAAGCAAAAAAGTATTTTGGCCAATTTTTTTGGAAAGGCTTACTTACCCCTTT
Source organism: Linnaemya tessellans (assembly GCA_951800035.1). Taxonomy (NCBI): domain Eukaryota; kingdom Metazoa; phylum Arthropoda; class Insecta; order Diptera; family Tachinidae; genus Linnaemya; species Linnaemya tessellans. The sequence continues at coordinate 10,355,922 of OX637535.1, forward strand.
GCTAAAAACCGATTTTTTGGCTGAAACACAATTTAGCCGATTTTTGGCCAAAAGGCGTTTATTTCTAATAAATAAGTATTGAAAGGAGTTTCAAATGCGCAGAAGCTTCCGATAAAACTTAAATCGCATGCATTTAAGCAAAAAAGTTTTTTGGCCAATTTTTTTGGAAAGGCTTACCCCTTTGCTAAAAACCGATTTTTTGGCTGAAACACAATTTAGCCCATTTTTGGCCAAAAGGCGTTTATTTACCCCTTTGCTAAGAACCGATTTTTTGGCTGAAACACAATTTAGCCGATTTTTGGCCAAAAGGCGTTTATTTCTAATAAATAAGTATTGAAAGGAGTTTCAAATGCGCAGAAGCTTCCGATAAAACTTAAATCGCATGCATTTAAGCAAAAAAGTTTTTTGGCCAATTTTTTTGGAAAGGCTTACCCCTTTGCTAAAAACCGATTTTTTGGCTGAAACACAATTTAGCCCATTTTTGGCCAAAAGGCGTTTATTTACCCCTTTGCTAAAAACCGATTTTTTGGCTGAAACACAATTTAGCCGATTTTTGGCCAAAAGGCGTTTATTTCTAATAAATAAGTATTGAAAGGAGTTTCAAATGCGCAGAAGCTTCCGATAAAACTTAAATCGCATGCATTTAAGCAAAAAAGTTTTTTGGCCAATTTTTTTGGAAAGGCTTACCCCTTTGCTAAAAACCGATTTTTTGGCTGAAACACAATTTAGCCCATTTTTGGCCAAAAGGCGTTTATTTACCCCTTTGCTAAAAACCAATTTTTTGGCTGAAACACAATTTAGCCGATTTTTGGCCAAAAGGCGTTTATTTCTAATAAATAAGTATTGAAAGGAGTTTCAAATGCGCAGAAGCTTCCGAAAAAACTTAAATCGCATGCATTTAAGCAAAAAAGTTTTTTGGCCAATTTTTTTGGAAAGGCTTACCCCTTTGCTAAAAACCGATTTTTTGGCTGAAACACAATTTAGCCGATTTTTGGCCAAAAGGCGTTTATTTCTAATAAATAAGTATTGAAAGGAGTTTCAAATGCGCAGAAGCTTCCGAAAAAACTTAAATCGCATGCATTTAAGCAAAAAAGTTTTTTGGCCAATTTTTTTGGAAAGGCTTACCCCTTTGCTAAAAACCGATTTTTTGGCTGAAACACAATTTAGCCGATTTTTGGCCAAAAGGCGTTTATTTCTAATAAATATGTATTGAAAGGAGTTTCAAATGCGCAGAAGCTTCCGAAAAAACTTAAATCGCATGCATTTAAGCAAAAAAGTTTTTTGGCCAATTTTTTTGGAAAGGCTTACCCCTTTGCAAAAAACCGATTTTTTGGCTGAAACACAATTTAGCCGATTTTTGGCCAAAAGGCGTTTATTTCTAATAAATATGTATTGAAAGGAGTTTCAAATGCGCAGAAGCTTCCGAAAAAACTTAAATCGCATGCATTTAAGCAAAAAAGTTTTTTGGCCAATTTTTTTGGAAAGGCTTACCCCTTTGCTAAAAACCGATTTTTTGGCTGAAACACAATTTAGCCGATTTTTGGCCAAAAGGCGTTTATTCTAATAAATAAGTATTGAAAGGAGTTTCAAATGCGCAGAAGCTTCCGAAAAAACTTAAATCGCATGCATTTAAGCAAAAAAGTTTTTTGGCCAATTTTTTTGGAAAGGCTTACCCCTTTGCTAAAAACCGATTTTTTGGCTGAAACACAATTTAGCCGATTTTTGGCCAAAAGGCGTTTATTTCTAATAAATAAGTATTGAAAGGAGTTTCAAATGCGCAGAAGCTTCCGAAAAAACTTAAATCGCATGCATTTAAGCAAAAAAGTTTTTTGGCCAATTTTTTTGGAAAGGCTTACCCCTTTGCTAAAAACCGATTTTTTGGCTGAAACACAATTTAGCCGATTTTTGGCCAAAAGGCGTTTATTTCTAATAAATATGTATTGAAAGGAGTTTCAAATGCGCAGAAGCTTCCGAAAAAACTTAAATCGCATGCATTTAAGCAAAAAAGTTTTTTGGCCAATTTTTTTGGAAAGGCTTACCCCTTTGCAAAAAACCGATTTTTTGGCTGAAACACAATTTAGCCGATTTTTGGCCAAAAGGCGTTTATTTCTAATAAATATGTATTGAAAGGAGTTTCAAATGCGCAGAAGCTTCCGAAAAAACTTAAATCGCATGCATTTAAGCAAAAAAGTTTTTTGGCCAATTTTTTTGGAAAGGCTTACCCCTTTGCTAAAAACCGATTTTTTGGCTGAAACACAATTTAGCCGATTTTTGGCCAAAAGGCGTTTATTTCTAATAAATAAGTATTGAAAGGAGTTTCAAATGCGCAGAAGCTTCCGAAAAAACTTAAATCGCATGCATTTAAGCAAAAAAGTTTTTTGGCCAATTTTTTTGGAAAGGCTTACCCCTTTGCTAAAAACCGATTTTTTGGCTGAAACACAATTTAGCCGATTTTTGGCCAAAAGGCGTTTATTTCTAATAAATATGTATTGAAAGGAGTTTCAAATGCGCAGAAGCTTCCGAAAAAACTTAAATCGCATGCATTTAAGCAAAAAAGTTTTTTGGCCAATTTTTTTGGAAAGGCTTACCCCTTTGCAAAAAACCGATTTTTTGGCTGAAACACAATTTAGCCGATTTTTGGCCAAAAGGCGTTTATTTCTAATAAATATGTATTGAAAGGAGTTTCAAATGCGCAGAAGCTTCCGAAAAAACTTAAATCGCATGCATTTAAGCAAAAAAGTTTTTTGGCCAATTTTTTTGGAAAGGCTTACCCCTTTGCTAAAAACCGATTTTTTGGCTGAAACACAATTTAGCCGATTTTTGGCCAAAAGGCGTTTATTTCTAATAAATAAGTATTGAAAGGAGTTTCAAATGCGCAGAAGCTTCCGAAAAAACTTAATTCGCATGCATTTAAGCAAAAAAGTTTTTTGGCCAATTTTTTTGGAAAGGCTTACCCCTTTGCTAAAAACCGATTTTTTGGCTGAAACACAATTTAGCCGATTTTTGGCCAAAAGGCGTTTATTTCTAATAAATAAGTATTGAAAGGAGTTTCAAATGCGCAGAAGCTTCCGATAAAACTTAAATCGCATGCATTTAAGCAAAAAAGTTTTTTGGCCAATTTTTTTGGAAAGGCTTACCCCTTTGCTAAAAACCGATTTTTTGGCTGAAACACAATTTAGCCGATTTTTGGCCAAAAAGCGTTTATTTCTAATAAATAAGTATTGAAAGGAGTTTCAAATGCGCAGAAGCTTCCGAAAAAACTTAAATCGCATGCATTTAAGCAAAAAAGTTTTTTGGCCAATTTTTTTGGAAAGGCTTACCCCTTTGCTAAAAACCGATTTTTTGGCTGAAACACAATTTAGCCGATTTTTGGCCAAAAGGCGTTTATTTCTAATAAATAAGTATTGAAAGGAGTTTCAAATGCGCAGAAGCTTCCGAAAAAACTTAAATCGCATGCATTTAAGCAAAAAAGTTTTTTGGCCAATTTTTTTGGAAAGGCTTACCCCTTTGCTAAAAACCGATTTTTTGGCTGAAACACAATTTAGCCGATTTTTGGCCAAAAGGCGTTTATTTCTAATAAATAAGTATTGAAAGGAGTTTCAAATGCGCAGAAGCTTCCGAAAAAACTTAAATCGCATGCATTTAAGCAAAAAAGTTTTTTGGCCAATTTTTTTGGAAAGGCTTACCCCTTTGCTAAAAACCGATTTTTTGGCTGAAACACAATTTAGCCGATTTTTGGCCAAAAGGCGTTTATTTCTAATAAATAAGTATTGAAAGGAGTTTCAAATGCGCAGAAGCTTCCGAAAAAACTTAAATCGCATGCATTTAAGCAAAAAAGTTTTTTGGCCAATTTTTTTGGAAAGGCTTACCCCTTTGCTAAAAACCGATTTTTTGGCTGAAACACAATTTAGCAGGATTTTTGGCCAAAAGGCGTTTATTTCTAATAAATATGTATTGAAAGGAGTTTCAAATGCGCAGAAGCTTCCGAAAAAACTTAAATCGCATGCATTTAAGCAAAAAAGTTTTTTGGCCAATTTTTTTGGAAAGGCGTACCCCTTTGCTAAAAACCGATTTTTTGGCTGAAACACAATTTAGCCGATTTTTGGCCAAAAGGCGTTTATTTCTAATAAATAAGTATTGAAAGGAGTTTCAAATGCGCAGAAGCTTCCGAAAAAACTTAAATCGCATGCATTTAAGCAAAAAAGTTTTTTGGCCAATTTTTTTGGAAAGGCTTACCCCTTTGCTAAAAACCGATTTTTTGGCTGAAACACAATTTAGCCGATTTTTGGCCAAAAGGCGTTTATTTCTAATAAATAAGTATTGAAAGGAGTTTCAAATGCGCAGAAGCTTCCGAAAAAACTTAAATCGCATGCATTTAAGCAAAAAAGTTTTTTGGCCAATTTTTTTGGAAAGGCTTACCCCTTTGCTAAAAACCGATTTTTTGGCTGAAACACAATTTAGCCGATTTTTGGCCAAAAGGCGTTTATTTCTAATAAATAAGTATTGAAAGGAGTTTCAAATGCGCAGAAGCTTCCGAAAAAACTTAAATCGCATGCATTTAAGCAAAAAAGTTTTTTGGCCAATTTTTTTGGAAAGGCTTACCCCTTTGCTAAAAACCGATTTTTTGGCTGAAACACAATTTAGCCGATTTTTGGCCAAAAGGCGTTTATTTCTAATAAATAAGTATTGAAAGGAGTTTCAAATGCGCAGAAGCTTCCGAAAAAACTTAAATCGCATGCATTTAAGCAAAAAAGTTTTTTGGCCAATTTTTTTGGAAAGGCTTACCCCTTTGCTAAAAACCGATTTTTTGGCTGAAACACAATTTAGCCGATTTTTGGCCAAAAGGCGTTTATTTCTAATAAATAAGTATTGAAAGGAGTTTCAAATGCGCAGAAGCTTCCGAAAAAACTTAAATCGCATGCATTTAAGCAAAAAAGTATTTTGGCCAATTTTTTTGGAAAGGCTTACCCCTTTGCTAAAAACCGATTTTTTGGCTGAAACACAATTTAGCCGATTTTTGGCCAAAAGTCGTTTATTTCTAATAAATAAGTATTGAAAGGAGTTTCAAATGCGCAGAAGCTTCCGAAAAAACTTAAATCGCATGCATTTAAGCAAAAAAGTTTTTTGGCCAATTTTTTTGGAAAGGCTTACCCCTTTGCTAAAAACCGATTTTTTGGCTGAAACACAATTTAGCAGGATTTTTGGCCAAAAGGCGTTTATTTCTAATAAATATGTATTGAAAGGAGTTTCAAATGCGCAGAAGCTTCCGAAAAAACTTAAATCGCATGCATTTAAGCAAAAAAGTTTTTTGGCCAATTTTTTTGGAAAGGCGTACCCCTTTGCTAAAAACCGATTTTTTGGCTGAAACACAATTTAGCCGATTTTTGGCCAAAAGGCGTTTATTTCTAATAAATAAGTATTGAAAGGAGTTTCAAATGCGCAGAAGCTTCCGAAAAAACTTAAATCGCATGCATTTAAGCAAAAAAGTTTTTTGGCCAATTTTTTTGGAAAGGCTTACCCCTTTGCTAAAAACCGATTTTTTGGCTGAAACACAATTTAGCCGATTTTTGGCCAAAAGGCGTTTATTTCTAATAAATAAGTATTGAAAGGAGTTTCAAATGCGCAGAAGCTTCCGAAAAAACTTAAATCGCATGCATTTAAGCAAAAAAGTTTTTTGGCCAATTTTTTTGGAAAGGCTTACCCCTTTGCTAAAAACCGATTTTTTGGCTGAAACACAATTTAGCCGATTTTTGGCCAAAAGGCGTTTATTTCTAATAAATAAGTATTGAAAGGAGTTTCAAATGCGCAGAAGCTTCCGAAAAAACTTAAATCGCATGCATTTAAGCAAAAAAGTTTTTTGGCCAATTTTTTTGGAAAGGCTTACCCCTTTGCTAAAAACCGATTTTTTGGCTGAAACACAATTTAGCCGATTTTTGGCCAAAAGGCGTTTATTTCTAATAAATAAGTATTGAAAGGAGTTTCAAATGCGCAGAAGCTTCCGAAAAAACTTAAATCGCATGCATTTAAGCAAAAAAGTTTTTTGGCCAATTTTTTTGGAAAGGCTTACCCCTTTGCTAAAAACCGATTTTTTGGCTGAAACACAATTTAGCCGATTTTTGGCCAAAAGGCGTTTATTTCTAATAAATAAGTATTGAAAGGAGTTTCAAATGCGCAGAAGCTTCCGAAAAAACTTAAATCGCATGCATTTAAGCAAAAAAGTATTTTGGCCAATTTTTTTGGAAAGGCTTACCCCTTTGCTAAAAACCGATTTTTTGGCTGAAACACAATTTAGCCGATTTTTGGCCAAAAGTCGTTTATTTCTAATAAATAAGTATTGAAAGGAGTTTCAAATGCGCAGAAGCTTCCGAAAAAACTTAAATCGCATGCATTTAAGCAAAAAAGTTTTTTGGCCAATTTTTTTGGAAAGGCTTACCCCTTTGCTAAAAACCGATTTTTTGGCTAAAACACAATTTAGCCGATTTTTGGCCAAAAGTCGTTTATTTCTAATAAATAAGTATTGAAAGGAGTTTCAAATGCGCAGAAGCTTCCGAAAAAACTTAAATCGCATGCATTTAAGCAAAAAAGTATTTTGGCCAATTTTTTTGGAAAGGCTTACTTACCCCTTTGCTAAAAACCGATTTTTTGGCTGAAACACAATTTAGCCGATTTTTGGCCAAAAGGCGTTTATTTCTAATAAATAAGTATTGAAAGGAGTTTCAAATGCGCAGAAGCTTCCGATAAAACTTAAATCGCATGCATTTAAGCAAAAAAGTTTTTTGGCCAATTTTTTTGGAAAGGCTTACCCCTTTGCTAAAAACCGATTTTTTGGCTGAAACACAATTTAGCCCATTTTTGGCCAAAAGGCGTTTATTTACCCCTTTGCTAAAAACCGATTTTTTGGCTGAAACACAATTTAGCCGATTTTTGGCCAAAAGGCGTTTATTTCTAATAAATAAGTATTGAAAGGAGTTTCAAATGCGCAGAAGCTTCCGATAAAACTTAAATCGCATGCATTTAAGCAAAAAAGTTTTTTGGCCAATTTTTTTGGAAAGGCTTACCCCTTTGCTAAAAACCGATTTTTTGGCTGAAACACAATTTAGCCCATTTTTGGCCAAAAGGCGTTTATTTACCCCTTTGCTAAAAACCGATTTTTTGGCTGAAACACAATTTAGCCGATTTTTGGCCAAAAGGCGTTTATTTCTAATAAATAATTATTGAAAGGAGTTTCAAATGCGCAGAAGCTTCCGAAAAAACTTAAATCGCATGCATTTAAGCAAAAAAGTTTTTTGGCCAATTTTTTTGGAAAGGCTTACCCCTTTGCTAAAAACCGATTTTTTGGCTGAAACACAATTTAGCCGATTTTTGGCCAAAAGGCGTTTATTTCTAATAAATAATTATTGAAAGGAGTTTCAAATGCGCAGAAGCTTCCGAAAAAACTTAAATCGCATGCATTTAAGCAAAAAAGTTTTTTGGCCAATTTTTTTGGAAAGGCTTACCCCTTTGCTAAAAACCGATTTTTTGGCTGAAACACAATTTAGCCGATTTTTGGCCAAAAGGCGTTTATTTCTAATAAATAAGTATTGAAAGGAGTTTCAAATGCGCAGAAGCTTCCGAAAAAACTTAAATCGCATGCATTTAAGCAAAAAAGTTTTTTGGCCAATTTTTTTGGAAAGGCTTACCCCTTTGCTAAAAACCGATTTTTTGGCTGAAACACAATTTAGCCGATTTTTGGCCAAAAGGCGTTTATTTCTAATAAATAAGTATTGAAAGGAGTTTCAAATGCGCAGAAGCTTCCGAAAAAACTTAAATCGCATGTATTTAAGCAAAAAAGTTTTTTGGCCAATTTTTTTGGAAAGGCTTACCCCTTTGCTAAAAACCGATTTTTTGGCTGAAACACAATTTAGCCCATTTTTGGCCAAAAGGCGTTTATTTCTAATAAATAATTATTGAAAGGAGTTTCAAATGCGCAGAAGCTTCCGAAAAAACTTAAATCGCATGCATTTAAGCAAAAAAGTTTTTTGGCCAATTTTTTTGGAAAGGCTTACCCCTTTGCTAAAAACCGATTTTTTGGCTGAAACACAATTTAGCCCATTTTTGGCCAAAAGGCGTTTATTTCTAATAAATAATTATTGAAAGGAGTTTCAAATGCGCAGAAGCTTCCGAAAAAACTTAAATCGCATGCATTTAAGCAAAAAAGTTTTTTGGCCAATTTTTTTGGAAAGGCTTACCCCTTTGCTAAAAACCGATTTTTTGGCTGAAACACAATTTAGCCGATTTTTGGCCAAAAGGCGTTTATTTCTAATAAATAAGTATTGAAAGGAGTTTCAAATGCGCAGAAGCTTCCGAAAAAACTTAAATCGCATGCATTTAAGCAAAAAAGTTTTTTGGCCAATTTTTTTGGAAAGGCTTACCCCTTTGCTAAAAACCGATTTTTTGGCTGAAACACAATTTAGCCGATTTTTGGCCAAAAGGCGTTTATTTCTAATAAATAATTATTGAAAGGAGTTTCAAATGCGCAGAAGCTTCCGAAAAAACTTAAATCGCATGCATTTAAGCAAAAAAGTTTTTTGGCCAATTTTTTTGGAAAGGCTTACCCCTTTGCTAAAAACCGATTTTTTGGCTGAAACACAATTTAGCCGATTTTTGGCCAAAAGGCGTTTATTTCTAATAAATAATTATTGAAAGGAGTTTCAAATGCGCAGAAGCTTCCGAAAAAACTTAAATCGCATGCATTTAAGCAAAAAAGTTTTTTGGCCAATTTTTTTGGAAAGGCTTACCCCTTTGCTAAAAACCGATTTTTTGGCTGAAACACAATTTAGCCGATTTTTGGCCAAAAGGCGTTTATTTCTAATAAATAATTATTGAAAGGAGTTTCAAATGCGCAGAAGCTTCCGAAAAAACTTAAATCGCATGCATTTAAGCAAAAAAGTTTTTTGGCCAATTTTTTTGGAAAGGCTTACCCCTTTGCTAAAAACCGATTTTTTGGCTGAAACACAATTTAGCCGATTTTTGGCCAAAAGGCGTTTATTTCTAATAAATAAGTATTGAAAGGAGTTTCAAATGCGCAGAAGCTTCCGAAAAAACTTAAATCGCATGCATTTAAGCAAAAAAGTTTTTTGGCCAATTTTTTTGGAAAGGCTTACCCCTTTGCTAAAAACCGATTTTTTGGCTGAAACACAATTTAGCCGATTTTTGGCCAAAAGGCGTTTATTTCTAATAAATAATTATTGAAAGGAGTTTCAAATGCGCAGAAGCTTCCGAAAAAACTTAAATCGCATGCATTTAAGCAAAAAAGTTTTTTGGCCAATTTTTTTGGAAAGGCTTACCCCTTTGCTAAAAACCGATTTTTTGGCTGAAACACAATTTAGCCGATTTTTGGCCAAAAGGCGTTTATTTCTAATAAATAATTATTGAAAGGAGTTTCAAATGCGCAGAAGCTTCCGAAAAAACTTAAATCGCATGCATTTAAGCAAAAAAGTTTTTTGGCCAATTTTTTTGGAAAGGCTTACCCCTTTGCTAAAAACCGATTTTTTGGCTGAAACACAATTTAGCCGATTTTTGGCCAAAAGGCGTTTATTTCTAATAAATAATTATTGAAAGGAGTTTCAAATGCGCAGAAGCTTCCGAAAAAACTTAAATCGCATGCATTTAAGCAAAAAAGTTTTTTGGCCAATTTTTTTGGAAAGGCTTACCCCTTTGCTAAAAACCGATTTTTTGGCTGAAACACAATTTAGCCCATTTTTGGCCAAAAGGCGTTTATTTCTAATAAATAAGTATTGAAAGGAGTTTCAAATGCGCAGAAGCTTCCGAAAAAACTTAAATCGCATGCATTTAAGCAAAAAAGTTTTTTGGGCAATTTTTTTGGAAAGGCTTACCCCTTTGCTAAAAACCGATTTTTTGGCTGAAACACAATTTAGCCCATTTTTGGCCAAAAGGCGTTTATTTCTAATAAATAAGTATTGAAAGGAGTTTCAAATGCGCAGAAGCTTCCGAAAAAACTTAAATCGCATGCATTTAAGCAAAAAAGTTTTTTGGCCAATTTTTTTGGAAAGGCTTACCCCTTTGCTAAAAACCGATTTTTTGGCTGAAACACAATTTAACCCATTTTTGGCCAAAAGGCGTTTATTTCTAATAAATAAGTATTGAAAGGAGTTTCAAATGCGCAGAAGCTTCCGAAAAAACTTAAATCGCATGCATTTAAGCAAAAAAGTTTTTTGGCCAATTTTTTTGGAAAGGCTTACCCCTTTGCTAAAAACCGATTTTTTGGCTGAAACACAATTTAACCCATTTTTGGCCAAAAGGCGTTTATTTCTAATAAATAAGTATTGAAAGGAGTTTCAAATGCGCAGAAGCTTCCGAAAAAACTTAAATCGCATGCATTTAAGCAAAAAAGTTTTTTGGCCAATTTTTTTGGAAAGGCTTACCCCTTTGCTAAAAACCGATTTTTTGGCTGAAACACAATTTAGCCGATTTTTGGCCAAAAGGCGTTTATTTCTAATAAATAATTATTGAAAGGAGTTTCAAATGCGCAGAAGCTTCCGAAAAAACTTAAATCGCATGCATTTAAGCAAAAAAGTTTTTTGGCCAATTTTTTTGGAAAGGCTTACCCCTTTGCTAAAAACCAATTTTTTGGCTGAAACACAATTTAGCCGATTTTTGGCCAAAAGGCGTTTATTTCTAATAAATAATTATTGAAAGGAGTTTCAAATGCGCAGAAGCTTCCGAAAAAACTTAAATCGCATGCATTTAAGCAAAAAAGTTTTTTGGCCAATTTTTTTGGAAAGGCTTACCCCTTTGCTAAAAACCGATTTTTTGGCTGAAACACAATTTAGCCGATTTTTGGCCAAAAGGCGTTTATTTCTAATAAATAATTATTGAAAGGAGTTTCAAATGCGCAGAAGCTTCCGAAAAAACTTAAATCGCATGCATTTAAGCAAAAAAGTTTTTTGGCCAATTTTTTTGGAAAGGCTTACCCCTTTGCTAAAAACCAATTTTTTGGCTGAAACACAATTTAGCCGATTTTTGGCCAAAAGGCGTTTATTTCTAATAAATAATTATTGAAAGGAGTTTCAAATGCGCAGAAGCTTCCGAAAAAACTTAAATCGCATGCATTTAAGCAAAAAAGTTTTTTGGCCAATTTTTTTGGAAAGGCTTACCCCTTTGCTAAAAACCGATTTTTTGGCTGAAACACAATTTAGCCGATTTTTGGCCAAAAGGCGTTTATTTCTAATAAATAATTATTGAAAGGAGTTTCAAATGCGCAGAAGCTTCCGAAAAAACTTAAATCGCATGCATTTAAGCAAAAAAGTTTTTTGGCCAATTTTTTTGGAAAGGCTTACCCCTTTGCTAAAAACCGATTTTTTGGCTGAAACACAATTTAGCCGATTTTTGGCCAAAAGGCGTTTATTTCTAATAAATAATTATTGAAAGGAGTTTCAAATGCGCAGAAGCTTCCGAAAAAACTTAAATCGCATGCATTTAAGCAAAAAAGTTTTTTGGCCAATTTTTTTGGAAAGGCTTACCCCTTTGCTAAAAACCGATTTTTTGGCTGAAACACAATTTAGCCCATTTTTGGCCAAAAGGCGTTTATTTCTAATAAATAATTATTGAAAGGAGTTTCAAATGCGCAGAAGCTTCCGAAAAAACTTAAATCGCATGCATTTAAGCAAAAAAGTTTTTTGGCCAATTTTTTTGGAAAGGCTTACCCCTTTGCTAAAAACCGATTTTTTGGCTGAAACACAATTTAGCCGATTTTTGGCCAAAAGGCGTTTATTTCTAATAAATAATTATTGAAAGGAGTTTCAAATGCGCAGAAGCTTCCGAAAAAACTTAAATCGCATGCATTTAAGCAAAAAAGTTTTTTGGCCAATTTTTTTGGAAAGGCTTACCCCTTTGCTAAAAACCGATTTTTTGGCTGAAACACAATTTAGCCCATTTTTGGCCAAAAGGCGTTTATTTCTAATAAATAATTATTGAAAGGAGTTTCAAATGCGCAGAAGCTTCCGAAAAAACTTAAATCGCATGCATTTAAGCAAAAAAGTTTTTTGGCCAATTTTTTTGGAAAGGCTTACCCCTTTGCTAAAAACCGATTTTTTGGCTGAAACACAATTTAGCCCATTTTTGGCCAAAAGGCGTTTATTTCTAATAAATAAGTATTGAAAGGAGTTTCAAATGCGCAGAAGCTTCCGAAAAAACTTAAATCGCATGCATTTAAGCAAAAAAGTTTTTTGGCCAATTTTTTTGGAAAGGCTTACCCCTTTGCTAAAAACCGATTTTTTGGCTGAAACACAATTTAGCCCATTTTTGGCCAAAAGGCGTTTATTTCTAATAAATAAGTATTGAAAGGAGTTTCAAATGCGCAGAAGCTTCCGAAAAAACTTAAATCGCATGCATTTAAGCAAAAAAGTTTTTTGGCCAATTTTTTTGGAAAGGCTTACCCCTTTGCTAAAAACCGATTTTTTGGCTGAAACACAATTTAGCCCATTTTTGGCCAAAAGGCGTTTATTTCTAATAAATAAGTATTGAAAGGAGTTTCAAATGCGCAGAAGCTTCCGAAAAAACTTAAATCGCATGCATTTAAGCAAAAAAGTTTTTTGGCCAATTTTTTTGGAAAGGCTTACCCCTTTGCTAAAAACCGATTTTTTGGCTGAAACACAATTTAGCCCATTTTTGGCCAAAAGGCGTTTATTTCTAATAAATAAGTATTGAAAGGAGTTTCAAATGCGCAGAAGCTTCCGAAAAAACTTAAATCGCATGCATTTAAGCAAAAAAGTTTTTTGGCCAATTTTTTTGGAAAGGCTTACCCCTTTGCTAAAAACCGATTTTTTGGCTGAAACACAATTTAGCCCATTTTTGGCCAAAAGGCGTTTATTTCTAATAAATAAGTATTGAAAGGAGTTTCAAATGCGCAGAAGCTTCCGAAAAAACTTAAATCGCATGCATTTAAGCAAAAAAGTTTTTTGGCCAATTTTTTTGGAAAGGCTTACCCCTTTGCTAAAAACCGATTTTTTGGCTGAAACACAATTTAGCCCATTTTTGGCCAAAAGGCGTTTATTTCTAATAAATAATTATTGAAAGGAGTTTCAAATGCGCAGAAGCTTCCGAAAAAACTTAAATCGCATGCATTTAAGCAAAAAAGTTTTTTGGCCAATTTTTTTGGAAAGGCTTACCCCTTTGCTAAAAACCGATTTTTTGGCTGAAACACAATTTAGCCCATTTTTGGCCAAAAGGCGTTTATTTCTAATAAATAAGTATTGAAAGGAGTTTCAAATGCGCAGAAGCTTCCGAAAAAACTTAAATCGCATGCATTTAAGCAAAAAAGTTTTTTGGCCAATTTTTTTGGAAAGGCTTACCCCTTTGCTAAAAACCGATTTTTTGGCTGAAACACAATTTAGCCCATTTTTGGCCAAAAGGCGTTTATTTCTAATAAATAAGTATTGAAAGGAGTTTCAAATGCGCAGAAGCTTCCGAAAAAACTTAAATCGCATGCATTTAAGCAAAAAAGTTTTTTGGCCAATTTTTTTGGAAAGGCTTACCCCTTTGCTAAAAACCGATTTTTTGGCTGAAACACAATTTAGCCGATTTTTGGCCAAAAGGCGTTTATTTCTAATAAATAATTATTGAAAGGAGTTTCAAATGCGCAGAAGCTTCCGAAAAAACTTAAATCGCATGCATTTAAGCAAAAAAGTTTTTTGGCCAATTTTTTTGGAAAGGCTTACCCCTTTGCTAAAAACCGATTTTTTGGCTGAAACACAATTTAGCCGATTTTTGGCCAAAAGGCGTTTATTTCTAATAAATAATTATTGAAAGGAGTTTCAAATGCGCAGAAGCTTCCGAAAAAACTTAAATCGCATGCATTTAAGCAAAAAAGTTTTTTGGCCAATTTTTTTGGAAAGGCTTACCCCTTTGCTAAAAACCGATTTTTTGGCTGAAACACAATTTAGCCGATTTTTGGCCAAAAGGCGTTTATTTCTAATAAATAATTATTGAAAGGAGTTTCAAATGCGCAGAAGCTTCCGAAAAAACTTAAATCGCATGCATTTAAGCAAAAAAGTTTTTTGGCCAATTTTTTTGGAAAGGCTTACCCCTTTGCTAAAAACCGATTTTTTGGCTGAAACACAATTTAGCCCATTTTTGGCCAAAAGGCGTTTATTTCTAATAAATAATTATTGAAAGGAGTTTCAAATGCGCAGAAGCTTCCGAAAAAACTTAAATCGCATGCATTTAAGCAAAAAAGTTTTTTGGCCAATTTTTTTGGAAAGGCTTACCCCTTTGCTAAAAACCGATTTTTTGGCTGAAACACAATTTAGCCGATTTTTGGCCAAAAGGCGTTTATTTCTAATAAATAATTATTGAAAGGAGTTTCAAATGCGCAGAAGCTTCCGAAAAAACTTAAATCGCATGCATTTAAGCAAAAAAGTTTTTTGGCCAATTTTTTTGGAAAGGCTTACCCTTTTGCTAAAAACCGATTTTTTGGCTGAAACACAATTTAGCCCATTTTTGGCCAAAAGGCGTTTATTTCTAATAAATAATTATTGAAAGGAGTTTCAAATGCGCAGAAGCTTCCGAAAAAACTTAAATCGCATGCATTTAAGCAAAAAGTTTTTTGGCCAATTTTTTTGGAAAGGCTTACCCCTTTGCTAAAAACCGATTTTTTGGCTGAAACACAATTTAGCCCATTTTTGGCCAAAAGGCGTTTATTTCTAATAAATAAGTATTGAAAGGAGTTTCAAATGCGCAGAAGCTTCCGAAAAAACTTAAATCGCATGCATTTAAGCAAAAAAGTTTTTTGGCCAATTTTTTGGAAAGGCTTACCCCTTTGCTAAAAACCGATTTTTTGGCTGAAACACAATTTAGCCGATTTTTGGCCAAAAGGCGTTTATTTCTAATAAATAATTATTGAAAGGAGTTTCAAATGCGCAGAAGCTTCCGAAAAAACTTAAATCGCATGCATTTAAGCAAAAAAGTTTTTTGGCCAATTTTTTTGGAAAGGCTTACCCCTTTGCTAAAAACCGATTTTTTGGCTGAAACACAATTTAGCCGATTTTTGGCCAAAAGGCGTTTATTTCTAATAAATAATTATTGAAAGGAGTTTCAAATGCGCAGAAGCTTCCGAAAAAACTTAAATCGCATGCATTTAAGCAAAAAAGTTTTTTGGCCAATTTTTTTGGAAAGGCTTACCCCTTTGCTAAAAACCGATTTTTTGGCTGAAACACAATTTAGCCGATTTTTGGCCAAAAGGCGTTTATTTCTAATAAATAATTATTGAAAGGAGTTTCAAATGCGCAGAAGCTTCCGAAAAAACTTAAATCGCATGCATTTAAGCAAAAAAGTTTTTTGGCCAATTTTTTTGGAAAGGCTTACCCCTTTGCTAAAAACCGATTTTTTGGCTGAAACACAATTTAGCCGATTTTTGGCCAAAAGGCGTTTATTTCTAATAAATAATTATTGAAAGGAGTTTCAAATGCGCAGAAGCTTCCGAAAAAACTTAAATCGCATGCATTTAAGCAAAAAAGTTTTTTGGCCAATTTTTTTGGAAAGGCTTACCCCTTTGCTAAAAACCGATTTTTTGGCTGAAACACAATTTAGCCGATTTTTGGCCAAAAGGCGTTTATTTCTAATAAATAATTATTGAAAGGAGTTTCAAATGCGCAGAAGCTTCCGAAAAAACTTAAATCGCATGCATTTAAGCAAAAAAGTTTTTTGGCCAATTTTTTTGGAAAGGCTTACCCCTTTGCTAAAAACCGATTTTTTGGCTGAAACACAATTTAGCCGATTTTTGGCCAAAAGGCGTTTATTTCTAATAAATAATTATTGAAAGGAGTTTCAAATGCGCAGAAGCTTCCGAAAAAACTTAAATCGCATGCATTTAAGCAAAAAAGTTTTTTGGCCAATTTTTTTGGAAAGGCTTACCCCTTTGCTAAAAACCGATTTTTTGGCTGAAACACAATTTAGCCGATTTTTGGCCAAAAGGCGTTTATTTCTAATAAATAATTATTGAAAGGAGTTTCAAATGCGCAGAAGCTTCCGAAAAAACTTAAATCGCATGCATTTAAGCAAAAAAGTTTTTTGGCCAATTTTTTTGGAAAGGCTTACCCCTTTGCTAAAAACCGATTTTTTGGCTGAAACACAATTTAGCCGATTTTTGGCCAAAAGGCGTTTATTTCTAATAAATAATTATTGAAAGGAGTTTCAAATGCGCAGAAGCTTCCGAAAAAACTTAAATCGCATGCATTTAAGCAAAAAAGTTTTTTGGCCAATTTTTTTGGAAAGGCTTACCCCTTTGCTAAAAACCGATTTTTTGGCTGAAACACAATTTAGCCGATTTTTGGCCAAAAGGCGTTTATTTCTAATAAATAATTATTGAAAGGAGTTTCAAATGCGCAGAAGCTTCCGAAAAAACTTAAATCGCATGCATTTAAGCAAAAAAGTTTTTTGGCCAATTTTTTTGGAAAGGCTTACCCCTTTGCTAAAAACCGATTTTTTGGCTGAAACACAATTTAGCCGATTTTTGGCCAAAAGGCGTTTATTTCTAATAAATAATTATTGAAAGGAGTTTCAAATGCGCAGAAGCTTCCGAAAAAACTTAAATCGCATGCATTTAAGCAAAAAAGTTTTTTGGCCAATTTTTTTGGAAAGGCTTACCCCTTTGCTAAAAACCGATTTTTTGGCTGAAACACAATTTAGCCGATTTTTGGCCAAAAGGCGTTTATTTCTAATAAATAATTATTGAAAGGAGTTTCAAATGCGCAGAAGCTTCCGAAAAAACTTAAATCGCATGCATTTAAGCAAAAAAGTTTTTTGGCCAATTTTTTTGGAAAGGCTTACCCCTTTGCTAAAAACCGATTTTTTGGCTGAAACACAATTTAGCCGATTTTTGGCCAAAAGGCGTTTATTTCTAATAAATAATTATTGAAAGGAGTTTCAAATGCGCAGAAGCTTCCGAAAAAACTTAAATCGCATGCATTTAAGCAAAAAAGTTTTTTGGCCAATTTTTTTGGAAAGGCTTACCCCTTTGCTAAAAACCGATTTTTTGGCTGAAACACAATTTAGCCCATTTTTGGCCAAAAGGCGTTTATTTCTAATAAATAAGTATTGAAAGGAGTTTCAAATGCGCAGAAGCTTCCGAAAAAACTTAAATCGCATGCATTTAAGCAAAAAAGTTTTTTGGCCAATTTTTTTGGAAAGGCTTACCCCTTTGCTAAAAACCGATTTTTTGGCTGAAACACAATTTAGCCGATTTTTGGCCAAAAGGCGTTTATTTCTAATAAATAATTATTGAAAGGAGTTTCAAATGCGCAGAAGCTTCCGAAAAAACTTAAATCGCATGCATTTAAGCAAAAAAGTTTTTTGGCCAATTTTTTTGGAAAGGCTTACCCCTTTGCTAAAAACCGATTTTTTGGCTGAAACACAATTTAGCCGATTTTTGGCCAAAAGGCGTTTATTTCTAATAAATAAGTATTGAAAGGAGTTTCAAATGCGCAGAAGCTTCCGATAAAACTTAAATCGCATGCATTTAAGCAAAAAAGTTTTTTGGCCAATTTTTTTGGAAAGGCTTACCCCTTTGCTAAAAACCGATTTTTTGGCTGAAACACAATTTAGCCGATTTTTGGCCAAAAGGCGTTTATTTCTAATAAATAATTATTGAAAGGAGTTTCAAATGCGCAGAAGCTTCCGAAAAAACTTAAATCGCATGCATTTAAGCAAAAAAGTTTTTTGGCCAATTTTTTTGGAAAGGCTTACCCCTTTGCTAAAAACCGATTTTTTGGCTGAAACACAATTTAGCCGATTTTTGGCCAAAAGGCGTTTATTTCTAATAAATAATTATTGAAAGGAGTTTCAAATGCGCAGAAGCTTCCGAAAAAACTTAAATCGCATGCATTTAAGCAAAAAAGTTTTTTGGCCAATTTTTTTGGAAAGGCTTACCCCTTTGCTAAAAACCGATTTTTTGGCTGAAACACAATTTAGCCGATTTTTGGCCAAAAGGCGTTTATTTCTAATAAATAATTATTGAAAGGAGTTTCAAATGCGCAGAAGCTTCCGAAAAAACTTAAATCGCATGCATTTAAGCAAAAAAGTTTTTTGGCCAATTTTTTTGGAAAGGCTTACCCCTTTGCTAAAAACCGATTTTTTGGCTGAAACACAATTTAGCCGATTTTTGGCCAAAAGGCGTTTATTTCTAATAAATAATTATTGAAAGGAGTTTCAAATGCGCAGAAGCTTCCGAAAAAACTTAAATCGCATGCATTTAAGCAAAAAAGTTTTTTGGCCAATTTTTTTGGAAAGGCTTACCCCTTTGCTAAAAACCGATTTTTTGGCTGAAACACAATTTAGCCGATTTTTGGCCAAAAGGCGTTTATTTCTAATAAATAAGTATTGAAAGGAGTTTCAAATGCGCAGAAGCTTCCGATAAAACTTAAATCGCATGCATTTAAGCAAAAAAGTTTTTTGGCCAATTTTTTTGGAAAGGCTTACCCCTTTGCTAAAAACCGATTTTTTGGCTGAAACACAATTTAGCCGATTTTTGGCCAAAAGGCGTTTATTTCTAATAAATAATTATTGAAAGGAGTTTCAAATGCGCAGAAGCTTCCGAAAAAACTTAAATCGCATGCATTTAAGCAAAAAAGTTTTTTGGCCAATTTTTTTGGAAAGGCTTACCCCTTTGCTAAAAACCGATTTTTTGGCTGAAACACAATTTAGCCGATTTTTGGCCAAAAGGCGTTTATTTCTAATAAATAATTATTGAAAGGAGTTTCAAATGCGCAGAAGCTTCCGAAAAAACTTAAATCGCATGCATTTAAGCAAAAAAGTTTTTTGGCCAATTTTTTTGGAAAGGCTTACCCCTTTGCTAAAAACCGATTTTTTGGCTGAAACACAATTTAGCCGATTTTTGGCCAAAAGGCGTTTATTTCTAATAAATAAGTATTGAAAGGAGTTTCAAATGCGCAGAAGCTTCCGATAAAACTTAAATCGCATGCATTTAAGCAAAAAAGTTTTTTGGCCAATTTTTTTGGAAAGGCTTACCCCTTTGCTAAAAACCGATTTTTTGGCTGAAACACAATTTAGCCGATTTTTGGCCAAAAGGCGTTTATTTCTAATAAATAATTATTGAAAGGAGTTTCAAATGCGCAGAAGCTTCCGAAAAAACTTAAATCGCATGCATTTAAGCAAAAAAGTTTTTTGGCCAATTTTTTTGGAAAGGCTTACCCCTTTGCTAAAAACCGATTTTTTGGCTGAAACACAATTTAGCCGATTTTTGGCCAAAAGGCGTTTATTTCTAATAAATAAGTATTGAAAGGAGTTTCAAATGCGCAGAAGCTTCCGATAAAACTTAAATCGCATGCATTTAAGCAAAAAAGTTTTTTGGCCAATTTTTTTGGAAAGGCTTACCCCTTTGCTAAAAACCGATTTTTTGGCTGAAACACAATTTAGCCGATTTTTGGCCAAAAGGCGTTTATTTCTAATAAATAATTATTGAAAGGAGTTTCAAATGCGCAGAAGCTTCCGAAAAAACTTAAATCGCATGCATTTAAGCAAAAAAGTTTTTTGGCCAATTTTTTTGGAAAGGCTTACCCCTTTGCTAAAAACCGATTTTTTGGCTGAAACACAATTTAGCCGATTTTTGGCCAAAAGGCGTTTATTTCTAATAAATAATTCTTGAAAGGAGTTTCAAATGCGCAGAACTTCCGAAAAAACTTAAATCGCATGCATTTAAGCAAAAAAGTTGTTTGGCCAATTTTTTTGGAAAGGCTTACCCCTTTGCTAAAAACCGATTTTTTGGCTGAAACACAATTTAGCCGATTTTTGGCCAAAAGGCGTTTATTTCTAATAAATAATTATTGAAAGGAGTTTCAAATGCGCAGAAGCTTCCGAAAAAACTTAAATCGCATGCATTTAAGCAAAAAAGTTTTTTGGCCAATTTTTTTGGAAAGGCTTACCCCTTTGCTAAAAACCGATTTTTTGGCTGAAACACAATTTAGCCGATTTTTGGCCATAAGGCGTTTATTTCTAATAAATAATTATTGAAAGGAGTTTCAAATGCGCAGAAGCTTCCGAAAAAACTTAAATCGCATGCATTTAAGCAAAAAAGTTTTTTGGCCAATTTTTTTGGAAAGGCTTACCCCTTTGCTAAAAACCGATTTTTTGGCTGAAACACAATTTAGCCGATTTTTGGCCAAAAGGCGTTTATTTCTAATAAATAATTATTGAAAGGAGTTTCAAATGCGCAGAAGCTTCCGAAAAAACTTAAATCGCATGCATTTAAGCAAAAAAGTTTTTTGGCCAATTTTTTTGGAAAGGCTTACCCCTTTGCTAAAAACCGATTTTTATGCTGAAACACAATTTAGCCCATTTTTGGCCAAAAGGCGTTTATTTCTAATAAATATGTATTGAAAGGAGTTTCAAATGCGCAGAAGCTTCCGAAAAAACTTAAATCGCATGCATTTAAGCAAAAAAGTTTTTTGGCCAATTTTTTTGGAAAGGCTTACCCCTTTGCTAAAAACCGATTTTTTGGCTGAAACACAATTTAGCCCATTTTTGGCCAAAAGGCGTTTATTTCTAATAAATATGTATTGAAAGGAGTTTCAAATGCGCAGAAGCTTCCGAAAAAACTTAAATCGCATGCATTTAAGCAAAAAAGTTTTTTGGCCAATTTTTTTGGAAAGGCTTACCCCTTTGCTAAAAACCGATTTTTTGGCTGAAACACAATTTAGCCGATTTTTGGCCAAAAGGCGTTTATTTCTAATAAATAATTATTGAAAGGAGTTTCAAATGCGCAGAAGCTTCCGAAAAAACTTAAATCGCATGCATTTAAGCAAAAAAGTTTTTTGGCCAATTTTTTTGGAAAGGCTTACCCCTTTGCTAAAAACCGATTTTTTGGCTGAAACACAATTTAGCCGATTTTTGGCCAAAAGGCGTTTATTTCTAATAAATAAGTATTGAAAGGAGTTTCAAATGCGCAGAAGCTTCCGATAAAACTTAAATCGCATGCATTTAAGCAAAAAAGTTT
Source organism: Linnaemya tessellans (assembly GCA_951800035.1). Taxonomy (NCBI): domain Eukaryota; kingdom Metazoa; phylum Arthropoda; class Insecta; order Diptera; family Tachinidae; genus Linnaemya; species Linnaemya tessellans. The sequence continues at coordinate 10,376,929 of OX637535.1, forward strand.
TTTGGCCAATTTTTTTGGAAAGGCTTACCCCTTTGCTAAAAACCGATTTTTTGGCTGAAACACAATTTAGCCGATTTTTGGCCAAAAGGCGTTTATTTCTAATAAATAATTATTGAAAGGAGTTTCAAATGCGCAGAAGCTTCCGAAAAAACTTAAATCGCATGCATTTAAGCAAAAAAGTTTTTTGGCCAATTTTTTTTGGAAAGGCTTACCCCTTTGCTAAAAACCGATTTTTTGGCTGAAACACAATTTAGCCGATTTTTGGCCAAAAGGCGTTTATTTCTAATAAATAAGTATTGAAAGGAGTTTCAAATGCGCAGAAGCTTCCGATAAAACTTAAATCGCATGCATTTAAGCAAAAAAGTTTTTTGGCCAATTTTTTTGGAAAGGCTTACCCCTTTGCTAAAAACCGATTTTTTGGCTGAAACACAATTTAGCCGATTTTTGGCCAAAAGGCGTTTATTTCTAATAAATAATTATTGAAAGGAGTTTCAAATGCGCAGAAGCTTCCGAAAAAACTTAAATCGCATGCATTTAAGCAAAAAAGTTTTTTGGCCAATTTTTTTTGGAAAGGCTTACCCCTTTGCTAAAAACCGATTTTTTGGCTGAAACACAATTTAGCCCATTTTTGGCCAAAAGGCGTTTATTTCTAATAAATATGTATTGAAAGGAGTTTCAAATGCGCAGAAGCTTCCGAAAAAACTTAAATCGCATGCATTTAAGCAAAAAAGTTTTTTGGCCAATTTTTTTGGAAAGGCTTACCCCTTTGCTAAAAACCGATTTTTTGGCTGAAACACAATTTAGCCCATTTTTGGCCAAAAGGCGTTTATTTCTAATAAATATGTATTGAAAGGAGTTTCAAATGCGCAGAAGCTTCCGAAAAAACTTAAATCGCATGCATTTAAGCAAAAAAGTTTTTTGGCCAATTTTTTTTGGAAAGGCTTACCCCTTTGCTAAAAACCGATTTTTTGGCTGAAACACAATTTAGCCCATTTTTGGCCAAAAGGCGTTTATTTCTAATAAATATGTATTGAAAGGAGTTTCAAATGCGCAGAAGCTTCCGAAAAAACTTAAATCGCATGCATTTAAGCAAAAAAGTTTTTTGGCCAATTTTTTTGGAAAGGCTTACCCCTTTGCTAAAAACCGATTTTTTGGCTGAAACACAATTTAGCCCATTTTTGGCCAAAAGGCGTTTATTTCTAATAAATATGTATTGAAAGGAGTTTCAAATGCGCAGAAGCTTCCGAAAAAACTTAAATCGCATGCATTTAAGCAAAAAAGTTTTTTGGCCAATTTTTTTGGAAAGGCTTACCCCTTTGCTAAAAACCGATTTTTTGGCTGAAACACAATTTAGCCCATTTTTGGCCAAAAGGCGTTTATTGCTAATAAATATGTATTGAAAGGAGTTTCAAATGCGCAGAAGCTTCCGAAAAAACTTAAATCGCATGCATTTAAGCAAAAAAGTTTTTTGGCCAATTTTTTTGGAAAGGCTTACCCCTTTGCTAAAAATCGATTTTTTGGCTGAAACACAATTTAACCCATTTTTGGCCAAAAGGCGTTTATTTCTAATAAATAAGTATTGAAAGGAGTTTCAAATGCGCAGAAGCTTCCGAAAAAACTTAAATCGCATGCATTTAAGCAAAAAAGTTTTTTGGCCAATTTTTTTGGAAAGGCTTACCCCTTTGCTAAAAATCGATTTTTTGGCTGAAACGCAATTTAACCCATTTTTGGCCAAAAGGCGTTTATTTCTAATAAGCAAGTATTGAAAGGAGTTTCAAATGCGCAGAAGCTTCCGAAAAAACTTAAATCGCATGCATTTAAGCAAAAAAGTTTTTTGGCCAATTTTTTTGGAAAGGCTTACCCCTTTGCTAAAAACCGATTTTTTGGCTGAAACACAATTTAGCCCATTTTTGGCCAAAAGGCGTTTATTTCTAATAAATATGTATTGAAAGGAGTTTCAAATGCGCAGAAGCTTCCGAAAAAACTTAAATCGCATGCATTTAAGCAAAAAAGTTTTTTGGCCAATTTTTTTGGAAAGGCTTACCCCTTTGCTAAAAACCGATTTTTTGGCTGAAACACAATTTAGCCCATTTTTGGCCAAAAGGCGTTTATTTCTAATAAATATGTATTGAAAGGAGTTTCAAATGCGCAGAAGCTTCCGAAAAAACTTAAATCGCATGCATTTAAGCAAAAAAGTTTTTTGGCCAATTTTTTTGGAAAGGCTTACCCCTTTGCTAAAAACCGATTTTTTGGCTGAAACACAATTTAGCCGATTTTTGGCCAAAAGGCGTTTATTTCTAATAAATAAGTATTGAAAGGAGTTTCAAATGCGCAGAAGCTTCCGAAAAAACTTAAATCGCATGCATTTAAGCAAAAAAGTTTTTTGGCCAATTTTTTTGGAAAGGCTTACCCCTTTGCTAAAAACCGATTTTTTGGCTGAAACACAATTTAACCCATTTTTGGCCAAAAGGCGTTTATTTCTAATAAATAAGTATTGAAAGGAGTTTCAAATGCGCAGAAGCTTCCGAAAAAACTTAAATCGCATGCATTTAAGCAAAAAAGTTTTTTGGCCAATTTTTTTGGAAAGGCTTACCCCTTTGCTAAAAACCGATTTTTTGGCTGAAACACAATTTAGCCGATTTTTGGCCAAAAGGCGTTTATTTCTAATAAATAAGTATTGAAAGGAGTTTCAAATGCGCAGAAGCTTCCGAAAAAACTTAAATCGCATGCATTTAAGCAAAAAAGTTTTTTGGCCAATTTTTTTGGAAAGGCTTACCCCTTTGCTAAAAACCGATTTTTTGGCTGAAACACAATTTAGCCCATTTTTGGCCAAAAGGCGTTTATTTCTAATAAATAAGTATTGAAAGGAGTTTCAAATGCGCAGAAGCTTCCGAAAAAACTTAAATCGCATGCATTTAAGCAAAAAAGTTTTTTGGCCAATTTTTTTGGAAAGGCTTACCCCTTTGCTAAAAACCGATTTTTTGGCTGAAACACAATTTAGCCGATTTTTGGCCAAAAGGCGTTTATTTCTAATAAATATGTATTGAAAGGAGTTTCAAATGCGCAGAAGCTTCCGAAAAAACTTAAATCGCATGCATTTAAGCAAAAAAGTTTTTTGGCCAATTTTTTTGGAAAGGCTTACCCCTTTGCTAAAAACCGATTTTTTGGCTGAAGCACAATTTAGCCGATTTTTGGCCAAAAGGCGTTTATTTCTAATAAATAAGTATTGAAAGGAGTTTCAAATGCGCAGAAGCTTCCGAAAAAACTTAAATCGCATGCATTTAAGCAAAAAAGTTTTTTGGCCAATTTTTTTGGAAAGGCTTACCCCTTTGCTAAAAACCGATTTTTTGGCTGAAACACAATTTAGCCCATTTTTGGCCAAAAGGCGTTTATTTCTAATAAATATGTATTGAAAGGAGTTTCAAATGCGCAGAAGCTTCCGAAAAAACTTAAATCGCATGCATTTAAGCAAAAAAGTTTTTTGGCCAATATTTTTGGAAAGGCTTACCCCTTTGCTAAAAACCGATTTTTTGGCTGAAACACAATTTAGCCCATTTTTGGCCAAAAGGCGTTTATTTCTAATAAATATGTATTGAAAGGAGTTTCAAATGCGCAGAAGCTTCCGAAAACACTTAAATCGCATGCATTTAAGCAAAAAAGTTTTTTGGCCAATTTTTTTGGAAAGGCTTACCCCTTTGCTAAAAACCGATTTTTTGGCTGAAACACAATTTAGCCGATTTTTGGCCAAAAGGCGTTTATTTCTAATAAATAAGTATTGAAAGGAGTTTCAAATGCGAAGAAGCTTCAGAAAAATCAAAAAAAAATAGAGAATTTCGAATTTTGTCCTATTTAGTTTTGTTTCTTTTTTTCACTTTCGTAACACATCAAAATACATACCAATACACTATGCTGTTTTCCGTATTGAAAAATTGTTCAAATGAGCTGTTTCTGGATTGTCTACGCAATGAATTATAATCTTTATGACCATTATGTATAAATGTGTGTATGTATGTATGTATATAGTATAATACAATAAATATTAATTTACATACATATTTTAGCGCAATAACTTTGAATTATATTTTAACAGTCAACTTGTGCCAACAAATTTTATATTAAATATAACAATACATACATAATATCTTTGTAAATAATTTACTGCCTTTGATTTGATTAATATTTTGCTTTTTTATGTACATAAATATGTATGTATGTACGTTTAATGAAAATTTATGACTGGAAAAAATCTTTTTTTTTACTTAAGTTTGTTATCAGATGTTTTTAAAAATTCTACAAATCTTTTGCTTCAATTTTGCCACTTATAGCGTGGTGCTTCTTTGATAATAAAAAATTATAAATTACCTAAATTATATTAAAAAAATAACTGGTAATCATAAAAATCGTTAAACATTGCAGAATTAAAACAAGAAGAAATAAAAGAGCATGTCCTCCCATACTTAGCCTCTCTTTTCCATATGTGCACGAAGCGCAGGTCTGACTCACACCCAGAGTTCCGGGTCTAGTAATTTTGAACATACTTTAATGTTCGAAAATATCAGTAAAAATTTCGGCTGTGCAACTTAACTGTTACCAAGGGTTGCCAATTATTTATATGGTCTATACATTTTTACCACAAACAAAATTATTTGTAATTTTATTATACCGTAAATAGGCCTGCGTTGCTTTTTACGCCTGATGTTTGCAATAAACAGCGAAACAATTACTGCATTCGATATCGATAGAAATTTTTTATTTAAATTGTATGAAAATTTCTATCTATATCGAATGCGATAATTTGGCCCCATCAGTTAAAATACACAGTCCTACTCGATATAATGTAATTACTTGTTTTGGAGCACCCTTTAATGTATTCATAAAGTATAATGTGGACTTGAAAAAAATTTTTAAATGAATTTTGTATGACAATTGTGTTTTAAATAGGGGTAGAAAAGGTCGATGTTTCGTTCATAAACATCGGTGTTTTGATGAATGATACATCGACGTCAATACTAAAAAATCTATATCGTTCATTCAAACTGTTCACGCTTGTTGCTTTTTGAAATACATATTTTTTTTATTTTCTTTCCATTTCTAGTTCCAACATGTATGTTTTTGTTACTACAAAAATAAAATTTATCGGAACATTGTGTAATAATATCTTAATATAAGATCACAATATATGTAAGTAAATTTAGAATATTATGCGAACCAGATTTTGTATTAGTACTGAATGTCTTTGTTGGATTATTATTTTATTTTATTTTTTTATTAGTATTAAAATCGGATATATAACAGAATAACCTGCATATAATCGATTCTGCGACTGAAGACTTTCATAAGTCATTTCTGCACACAGTCAAATTTTATATTTTCATTTACAAAAAAATAAAAATTCATGGCAAGAGAAGAGCAACAGAAAACTTAATTTTTTCTAATTTTGGCACCGACTTTTGTTCGACTTTACTAGGACAAGAAGTAAAAAGTATCACAAAAAGTATACAATGTATTTTATAAAAAAAAAATTTTTTATGAATATTTCATGATTCTTATGAATAAAATAATGAATATTTAATTACATGTTGAACACACTTTTTTAATTAAAAACCTTATTTGTGTGGTATGATTTTTAACCTTGAAATACTTAATTTTATTAATACTAAAATTAAATAAACAAAAATTTCAACTACCTTGCAAAAACAGACGTACAATATAAGTTCTGAGCAATTACAATCAGAAGGATGTTTTTAAGTAGATTAGAAGTTTGCAAAAAAAAATCAAATTTCACAATAGAGAAAATCCACACATTAAATATAAAAACCGCAATATTGAGAAGGCTCGAGCCTTTGTAATCCAAAAAGGTTTAATTAAAACATACAAAAATCACTTCAAATCTCGGCCACTATATTCTCAAAAGTATTTTATTTATTTGATTGTTACTTATCATTCACATGTTTGTTGGAAGTTCTTTCCAACTTTTGACACCTCTTGGACATTTTTGTATTGGAGGAAAACTGTAAAAAGAAAAAGAAAATAGTGTAGTATTTTAAACAAATCAATCAATGTAACTTATTTAAGATATTGTGTCTATAAATTTTGAGAAACTCTGAGCCCAAATTACCATAATCGATATTGATCGAAATTTCAACAAAACAATTTATATACAAATTTCGATCCATAACGAATGCAGTAATTTGCCCTCTGAATTACATGATATAAGAATATACATATATCTTGAGTTTTTTTTTCAAAAAATATTGTTTTTTGTTAATAACAGTGAAGTATTTTAGAAAATAATATTTACTGTTTTAGTAAATTAGGACTGGCACGAAAGAATGAAGCAATGCGCTGTTCCTTAGTGTTTTTCCCGCAATTGAAATTCCGGAAATTCCCGAGAAAATCACTTCTTTTTGTTTTCCACTTTTCAGAGATTGACATTTAAAATGGCAAGACGCACAATAAAAAAAAACAGACGGCATTAATTGAAACCAGCGGAAATACAACTACAACTGTTAAGAATTTATGAAACACCTTAACAATTGGAAATTTTGCTAGTAACGCATTAACTTTTTTTAGTAGGAACATCACTCAGGGTATAAACTCCACATATGCAGTGTATTGAGAGGGAAGCTGGAGAAAAATGAGAAGATAGAGAATTAATTACTTCGCCGGCGAATATTTGTCACAGCGTAAGCCCTGTTGCATTTCAGTTGAATATATGAATATGTATGTATGTATATGAATTTTCCAGATAACTGAAATGAATTTTTTTTGTTGGCTCTAGCGATCGATTGATATTGTCAAACAAAGTGCAAAACTTCCAAACATGTACATATGCACATACATATGTTGATGTATTTGTGTATGCACATATGCATGTATATATAAAATAAGAAATCGAAAGTAACGTTAGTGCAAAATGCAAGCAGTTAGATAATGTTTTTGGATTTAACGGTGAACAAAACTGGGTATATAAAGAAATATGTCATGTCTAAAGAACCAGTTCTCCATACGATTTCAAATGAAAACTGTAATTGCTCTAAGCTTGTTCTTAGCTATTGCTTCAGCAGGAAGTTTAGCTACTGAAAAGCAAAACCTTCCACTGAACCAAAAAGAAGGTCGTATAACCAATGGCGAAATAGCTCGACGTGGTCAATTCCCCTTTCAAGTTGGTCTAAGTATTTATTTAGGAACAAATGAAGCCTGGTGTGGCGGCACTTTAATATCCAGCCGTTGGATATTAACTGCAGCTCACTGTCTTTACAGTGCCAAAAGTGTAACTGCATATTTTGGTGCATTTGACATCAAGAACGATAACGAAAAAGGACAACAAAGAATCTTCGTCTCAAAATCAAACCTTTTCGTACATAAGAACTATAATCCTAGTAATGTGGACGATGATATCGCTTTGATTAAATTGCCCGTTACTATTGAATTTAATGAATATATTCAGCCTGCTGCTTTACCAAAAAAGAAGAACGGAAAGTACTCAACGTATGAGGGCGAATTAGTTTATGCTTCAGGTTGGGGCAAAGAAAGTGATGTGTCTCAATCAGTTTCTCAATTTCTTCGATACATTGAAGTTCCCATTATGAGTCAGCCTTCTTGTGAAAAATACTACTTGGGATCAGTTACTGATAAAATGATTTGTATTAGTACAAAAGGTAAAAAATCAACCTGCAATGGTGACTCTGGTGGTCCTTTAGTATATGTACATGACGATGTGAACACTGTTATTGGAGCTACCTCGTTCGGTATTATATTTGGCTGCGAAATGGGCTGGCCAGGCGTATTTACACGTGTCACTGCTTACTTAGATTGGATTGAAGAGAATTCTGGTATTGTCAACAAGTAAATCAAAATGAATACCTCGGACCAAATCTTTTATGCTAAACTAAATTTAAATTTCTGTTCCTCTTCTTATTGCTACATACATATGTATGTGTTTAAGTACGTACATATGTATGTATGCATACATATACATACGTATCTATGGATGTACGCACATACTTATACACTTGTAATTATTATATCAACTGTAATTAAAGTTAAAAGCATTATTTTTTCTAAGAATTATCAAAAAATCACTTAGTCGTTTCTTATATTATATACGGTATTTGAAAAATACTTTGCAAAGTAAATTTGTAAAGCATCGGTGCACAGATGACAACGGCAACATAGTTAATCGCGGAATAATTCTCCAAAAGAACCATAAACCTACGAGTCTTGATGTTGACTTACTCAGAGCAGCTTTTCGACAGAACTTTTTATAAAAAATTATTAAACTTCTTTCTTTCACCTGTTTTAACTTTTTTGATACAATTTTAACATTTTTCCAGTTTTTGCAACAAATTTATTTTTCCTTTATGGTTTATTTCTCAAAGAGCTATGTACCTAATTGCTTAACTAATTGCTCAAATAAGCCCGAAGCAAAAGTTCTCAATGTTTCGTGCAAGAGGAAATCAAAATCGATCTTACGTATCCAATATTTGAGTACAGGATACAAATGTACAGTAAAGAAACACACCTTTTATATCGCCTGAAATTGTTATTTTCCAATAAAAATTGCAAAATTTTATTTCCAGTTTGCTTTGGCCAGGTGCACACAAAAATCTCCAATTTTCACTTAATTTTTTAACAAAAAAAACCAATCAGAATATTGAGGAGTCACACGTAAAAAAGTGCAACCGATAGAACGCATCAGGTATGTATGAGCCAGAATTTAAAGCCATTTTTTTTTTGTTCAGCTGTGGAAGAACTGGCAGGCTTATACAAAATTCAGCAACTATCAATATATGCTCCAAGAAGTTCAAAGATACGGTACAAACTTCAAGAAATTATGCTAATATTATGCACTAACAAATCGATACCAGAATTCAAAAAAGAATCTAAAACGTTGCCTTTGTTGGTTGCGCAAGAAAAAAACATGCAATTACATATTTATTTGCGATTTCCTTGGTCATTGCTTTTCTGCGACGATATTTTTTCCGAGAGTTGACTGAGTACTGAAGATGTTCTTCAAATAGTCTTTTAAGCCTTTTGTTTTATTTATTTATTGGTTTACCATCGGTAAATAATAGATGCATTTAATAATGACGAACTATTAAATTTCTATTAAAGCATTTAATGTAATTTATTTTACACTAATTTTATAAAGGTACAAAATAAAATAGATTTATATCAAATATAATTTAATTGTTGTTTTATTTTATGTAATTCTCATTCGGTTTTGGAAAGTTTGTACATAAGCTAAAAGGTCTCCTGAGTTTCTGCAATTAGGTTGCAGTCTGCTGATGATTTTTTTATGTCTATATGACAATGAAATGCAGACATACAGATATACTTTATATGTTGAATAAATTAACTGAGACTAGTATTCCAAATAAATTACATTATATGTTTTAATTTGAAAAAAAAAATATTGTCTTTGCTACAAGCAAAAATGTTATATACCACATGGCCGATGCGAAATCTATAAATGATAACAGATCGATACAGAACACAACAACAATCGACGATTTAACGAAATAGTAAAATATTACTATGGGAGGAAAGCACGCTAAAAATTGATAACAACACCTCATAAATATTTTTCGATAACTTAACTACGCTGATTTATGATAGAACACAATTTTTAGGTATTGAATTTTTTACATTATACCCATATGTACGCATACATTATGTACATATGTATGAATAAATGTATGTACATTCATTCATACAAAATATGAAATTCATTATAAATTAGTATGGAGAAGGTGCAAATTAAATTTTCAAGTTTTCACTAGATAGTATGCCCGCTATGCCATATAAAAACGAATAAGATAAGGTTTCCCAAATTCATTAGTTTTGCAAAATTCCGTATAAAACGCTGACACCGTTTGAAAACAGTAGTTAGTTTTTTAGGTGGCCTGACAATGCAAACTTTAATTGCTATTAGCGTATTAGTAGCTATTGCCTCTGCAGGCATTTTACCTGCTGCGGAGCTGGAACCAGTCGTAGAAGGTCGTATTACAAATGGCGAAAAGGCCACACGTGGCCAATTTCCCTATCAAGTTGGTTTAAGTTTACATATTGGATCAAAACGCGCCTGGTGTGGTGGTACTTTATTATCTAATCGCTTGATTTTGACAGCCGCTCATTGTACTTATGGCATCGATGGTTTAACTGCATACTTGGGTGCTTTGGATATCGACAACAATAACGAAGAAGGGCAACAAAAAATATTTGTCTCTAAATCAAATATTGTCGTCCATGCCAGCTATAATCCTAGCACTATAGAAGACGATATCTCCTTGATTAAATTGCCCGTTGCTATTGAATTTAATGAACTTATTCAGCCTGCTGCTTTGCCAAAGAGGAGTGCAAAATACTCAACCTATGAAGGAGAGTTAGTGTATGCTTCAGGTTGGGGCAAAGAAAGTGATGCGTCTCAATCAGTTTCTCAATTTCTTCGATACATTGAAGTCCCCGTTATGAATCAATCTTCTTGCAAAAGATACTATTTCGGATCAGTTAATGATAAAATGATTTGCATTAGCACAAAAGATAAAAAATCAACCTGCAATGGTGACTCTGGTGGTCCTTTGGTGCTTAAAGATGGCGATGTGAACACTGTTATTGGAGCTACCTCATTTGGTATTTTGCTTGGTTGCGAAAAGGGCTGGCCAGGCGTATTCACGCGTGTGACTGCTTACTTAGATTGGATTGAAGAAAATTCTGATATAGTCATCAACTAAATCAATATTATAAAGTATATAAAATTATGGAATAAATAACCTCTTTCGATTGTATTTTCAAATATTTTCCGGAGAAGATTTTTGGGGTTTACTTGTTTTAAGTTTAAACCATATTTTCTGTACTTTTTGTACATATGAATATTTATTTAATTTAAAATGTCTATAACAATTACATATTTTCCATAGATAAATAAAAAATACTAAATAAATGCTTTTTAATAACCAACATATCAATTACTATGATGCAATATGAGAGATTGTTAATTGGAAAATACTATGATTTGTTACATATAACTTTTATTTACACGTTAAATAGTGAGTCGGATACATAGATAAATATTGAGCCTGGCTCATAGTCTGTGGTTTTACGATTTAAGCAATACTTTTCCAAATTTTGACACTTAATTGTTCAACCGAATATTCATTCATTTATTTCGTTGCTCAATGATTTAAAGATAATGCAATGACATCATATTGAAATTTGTATCCAATAGTTAGCAATGAGTTATAATTTTTTACATATGCAGATGATATAAGAGCACTTTTGTTTAAATAAGTAAAAATTTAAATTTTTGGAGCTATATGTTTCGAATATTTCGTCGAATTTATATCTTTTCATTTAAATTTTTAACTTTGTCAGTGCTACTCATAGTATTTATTATTAAGATTCTAATATTCCCCGAAACACTATTGCTAATTGATGAAGCAAACATTTTAACGCAGAAAACAATTTATATTTAAGAGTAACACCATAATTTTATGCTGTTTATTTAATAAAAGTTTAGGTACTGTTGTATGGCTTCAACATTTGTACACAAAGCAGATCCTGCCATTAGAATTCTGCTAATAAAATCGTTAATTTTAAACATACAGCTTATTCTGAATTTGATGGCGTATCGACCTTTTGAATTGTATATTATGAAAAAGTTCTACAAAGAAAGTCTGAATCATGAAATATCGTACAATTAAATCTGCCTTAGATGTTCTTATATGCAAATCTGTTAGAACTTTGATTTGTGCAAAATAATTCTGCAAATTAAAATCGATCGTACACAGTTATCTGATTAGCTTGTGCATGGTGATTTGTGTAAGCTTTTAATTATTTTGGCTTTTAATTGTAATTAAACTTCAAATTCACTTTTTAAATTCACATTTCAACGTATTTAATCGCAAACGAATGAATGTAAATGGTGAGAATAGTTATGATAATTTCCACAACACCAAAAACAGAAAAACAACACCAGAAATTTAATCAACAAGACAAAAGCACACGATTATAAAAATTGTTACGAATGTGTTAATAATCGTACATACATACATATGTATGTATGTATGCACACAAAAAGATATGTAAGAGCATAAGCAGTCATAGTTGTTGTTGTAAGTAGTCAATAGTTGTTACAGTTACAGTTGCAATTAAACTTAGATGAAACATTTACTGCTTTTGTTTTGATGATGCAACTTGTCGAATATTTGATACGGCAAATGGAATGGAAAAGCCGCATAGTTAATTAGCCCCACTAACAGAAACTGGTTTAGCATAATAGACGGACAGACACACAAAGGCAGACAGATAGACAGAAAGACAAAGCCTTAATTGTTTATACAGTGGTCGGTCGGTCTATCTATCTGTATGCCTGTATTCATTCAATTGAATTGCTGGACAGACTAATTGAAATTGCTTAGTAAATTTTATAAAAGGTAAAAGCACAGCGTGCAGGCGATTTAGTTTGGCAAAAAACGCGCGTGCTCAACTGTTATTAAGTTTTCCGCAAAAAAAATTTAAATTAAAAATAAATAAAAAAAAAATTGGAATACACAAAATATCAATATAAAATTAAATAAAACACTTCTCATATGCAACGAATATATAACAAAGAGGAAAAATATACTACAAAATGAACATGTTTTAGTTGTAAAGCGATACAAGAAATAAATGCAATTGAATGATCCAAATTACAACTTCATTGATATTAAAAAGTGTTATTAAAAAATAGCTTCTTTGTCATGCCGAAAACTTTTTCGTTAATAACATCGTTAAGCATTTATGTGATTATTTGCATCATTGAAATTGCGCTAGCTGTAGAATGGAGTAAGGTTAAGCCCATGTATTTGGTTTCAATGTACCCAGCGCCGCCAGCCATGCAGACGCACGAAAATAGATTGGAAAATGATCCGATTGTTCTTAACCTAGAGAAGGATACCATGCCTGATGAAATGATAACAAAAGAAGCGATGAGCCGTATATTTGGTGGTAGTGAAGCTCATCAAAATAGTTTTACATATCAGGTTGGTCTCTTGCTGCAGAGGCCAAAGGGTCTTTATTGGTGCGGTGGATCCTTAATATCACCCCAATATGTGCTTACCGCAGCACACTGTGTGGATATGTGAGTTTGACGTTTAATTGAAAGTAATCTTGGAATCATATCGTTCTAAATGCTTTTTTGTGTCTTAAGGGCTTCGCGAGCTTTAGTGTTTCTGGGCGCTCATGATATAAAAAACCCTGATGAGCCTGGTCAAATACGTATAATGGTTCATAACAGGGATTTTCTCATATATCCTACATGGAATCATCGACGTCTTAAGGACGATATTGCATTGGTCCGCTTACCTAAATCTGTTAAATATAATGGTACGTTCACAATTATTTGTTGTCATCAGTTAATATAAATAAACTAAGCATAGTTTGATTCAGGCAGATGAAAATATACTATTCCTTAATAATATTTCAATTTATAGACGAGACCTTAGCGCAAGCAAATTGCGACAGTGTGTACGTTTTCAATTTTTTGTATTTATAAATATGTGGCATTATCTTGCGGACTGTTTACATATCTGGCCTACGTGGCTGCCAAGTCGGCGCAGGGACGTGATACAATGTAGACGGTTGTCACAAAGTTTTCATTGAATTATGATTGTAATACTTTCGAAACTAATATGGGGAAACAGTTATATGTATCAAATTAAGGAAATTTGCCGACGAGCGAACATGTTTCAATACGAGTAAATCAGTGGAATCTTAAAAATTTTAAAATTTTAAAAAGAATTATTGACCAAATAAATAATTTTATAAACATAAAAAATTTCGCAAATGACAAACTTTGCCACCATCGCATTTGTGACATGGCTTTTTATGTTGTCATATGGAAATTTACAGTTTGGAAGACAAAGTCACACAACGAATACATATACGTAAATGTTGTTGGGTTCTGTTGGCTGAAGTAGTAGAACACGAAACTATGAAGCGGGTCCTGAGTTCAACCCCGCGCTGAGTCAAGAAATATTGTGTTGAATTCTTCTGATCAGCATTAGTTATTGTCAGCCTGTTTCAGTGATGAAGGCATAGCACTGGTCATAATTGGCAGCGACTCACACTATCATGTACTAAAAGCACGCTCCTTAGCCGGCGAAGTAAAAAGGTTAAAAAAGCTACAAAAAATTCTTCTCTTCTTTCATCTGTCCCCTCAATACTATCCCCTCCTTTCTAGTTCCGGCGCAATGCACTGCATATGTAGCGGTCATCCCCTGAGTGCTGGTTCAAGATAAAAAACTAAAACAAATTTCCGATTTTACTAGTACACAGTATTGTGTTTGCTTGCAATGACACAAAATTCCATAGTTTATTGTCGGCTTAAGAACGATAAGAGAAAAACAAGGAATTAAAGTTTTTTCATTTTAACTTGTTCTAATAAAATGTTCAGTATTTTGGCTTTTTATACGACTTTTTATTTATTTCCGAAGTTTTGTACGTTATGTTGATATAGAATTTTCGTTTTTTTTATAATTTACTGCATGTCTCACGATGTCGACAAGTGTTCGACAAACGATATCTTGCAACATAGCGGGGCGGTAAGTTACCTTTGTAAAGATAAGCTTTAGAATTTGTATGAAAGTAAAATTATTTCTTGTATAGTTTTATGTTGGATTTGCATAAAATTTTTATCTCAAAAGTATTATTTTAATTTTGCTTATGGAAATTAAAATTTCTAAGTGAAATTTTAAATTTTTGTTTAACTCAAATTCTTTTTTGTTTGTTGTTTTTGAAAACTTCTGGATTTCTTAAAATTTTCTTTTTAGCATATTTACAATAATATTGATTATTTAAGGCGGTTTTTTAGTAAATGCATCATGTGCACATTAAAGTACGCAAGGCGAACTGTATACGTATAAGAATTAGCACAATTATATTTTTATCCATTTTTCCACAAGCATTTTTGTACACAATATTAAAAGATAATAATGCATACATAAGTACATACTTACATTACATTTCAATCAAACATTATTTACTTAACTGTATGAAGTTACAATAAATAATCTAGCCTCAAGGCCATATTTAATCCACCGGTAACAATTTGTATAAAAATTAATAGTAGTTGCACAGAAATTAAGAAAGGGATTAATCATTACAGATTAAATTAATATTAACCTATTTATGTTTTTTTAGACAATCGGCTGAGCATAACGTTTACAGCAAACCGGACACATTAAAAATATTTTTTTTTTTCAAATGTTTAGCGTTTAGGAATTTCAATGTGTTTGTGTAGTTTCTTAATGCGCATGTGCATTTGTGTGACTAGAAGTTTTTATATTAGGAAGAATATTATGTAATAACAAATAAAAATGTGTATTAGGATAATTTAGAATCTGATGCATGTGATTTTGTAAAAATATTGAACTCTTTTATTATTCTTCGCTGAATTTCACTATCAAAAATATTTGAGACATCGTATTTGTGCAATCATTTAGCAATTCCTTAAAATAACGAACTCGAAACCAGTGTATGTAAATAATTTTAAATTTAACGAATTTCGCTACCAAAACAAGTTTCCGCACAATTACACAGATCTTACGAATTTACCTTTACTTTGCTTATAAATTTTACTAACACGGCGTGATTTACACAATTAGGACCTTAATTTGATGGAAACTTACGGCGTATCGACTAACTAGTAAAGAAAAATCAACAAGTTCACTTGCGCGTATTTTTATAATACTTTAAAACTTTCAGCTATAAACATAAATGTATTAAATCAATAAAAATTTAATTTGTTTCAGAAAGAATACAACCAATTCAACTTCCTAAAAGGGATTATGAGTTCAGAAGCTTTGAAGATAAATTAGGAATTGCTTCTGGTTGGGGGCGCTATGCAGCTGGAGTGCATGCCATTAGCAACATTTTACGTTATGTACAGCTCCGCATTGTAAATGGCCAAACGTGCAAGAATAATTTTCCTTTCTCATATAGAAGTACTAATATCTGCACTAGTGGCCGTTACCAAAAGTCAACATGCAACGGTGATTCCGGTGGGCCACTCGTTTTACAAAGGCGTACATCAAAAACACGGGTACTTATTGGCATAACTTCTTTTGGCAGCATATTCGGGTGTGACGGTGGTTATCCTGCTGCATTTACTAAAGTCGCATCTTATTTAGACTGGATATGGGATGAGACAGGTATCGATCCTAATATGAACGTTTCAAAAAGATTACATTTTTATAAATCACCAAAAGGAACTTTTAACGTAAAGAAAAAGAAGAAGTACGCAAATCTAGCGAATATAAATTTCGATACAACTGACAATATAGGAGTTATCGATACCACACTTCGCAAATATCCCGACGCTGAATCGTTTTAATTTTAATACATGTGAAAAATCAAATATAAAAATATGTTTACAGTCTGTTTTTATAAAACAATATGGAAATTATTTTGTAGGAAACAAAATATGTAATTTGTTAAGCATTATAATAAAATTATGTATACATTTTCTAAGCTATTACACACAGCTTTTGTTATTATAGTTTATCAAAGGGTTTGAAGCAAATTTCAACACAAAATTTGTCTTATAATCCTTCAATACAATTGAAATACTTAAGATAATAATCCATGAGATTAGATTTCATCCTAATATATTGAAAACCTGGTCCCAACAGATTTCAATAGAATTTTGTGATTTTTAATGATTATTTCAGTTTGAGACTAATTTAGGGGCTGTGCTTGAAATATGTTTTGCTTGTTTAGAGGTATTATTAATTCAAAGATGATCTGCATCAGGACAACTTCCGACCTGCCACCACCTATCCCATGAAATGAAATATACTATCGCGAAAATCCCATTTCCATTCAATCAAAAAAAATTTATTCAATGTTTATAAGGGATAAAGTAAAAATAATTATCTTGAAATTAAGTTTCTCATTTAATTGCAATCATCAGCATTATTCAAAATGTCCATATAATACTTACATCAGTCTTCTTAATGTAAAAAGATGTACTTCTGTGTCGAAGAAAACTACGTCTCCCCAGAAGAAAAAGTTGTCTGACCAAAATTTCTTTCATCATCTAAGTTTTCAGAAATAATAGGTGCCAATATTCCGGAATGTGAATTTTCTTGCTCGTCTTCGTTTTTATCACTTTCCATCTGACAGTCATTATTTAAAGTATTGTCATTTTTATCTATGCTATTATTAAGTTTCGTAATAAACTCCTCGAGAGATATTTTCTTTAAAGCAAATCTTTTTCCAAAGGTTTTCTTTATTTTGGCTCGCCTTTTATTAAGCAATGTCTTACTGCATCTACAACCATCTGAAAAAGATAGTGCTCTTCTTATTTTGCGGCCTCCCATTAATTGACTATGATCGTGCTCAGTATTGCATAAGGCGGACGTCTCCTCGAATATCGTTTCCAAACTTGATGGTTTAAACTTTGTTAACTTTCTGTTAAGATAAATTTTTTTTATCTGGGATGGTTTCAGGTTTTGAAAGTCTTCATGGTTTTTCATACGCTTAGTGGGCTTAGCTATTGTTCGTCGTTTAATTCCTAGCAAAGACGATTCCTTAGATAATCTACTAGGCATTTGCCGCCTCTCCGTGAAAGTGTACCCTTTTTTATTTCGTGAGCCATTGTCTACATCATCATCTATTTCTTCCCAACCGCTGTCGCTAATAGTTTCCACTTCACTTATATTATTTAAAATGCTATCGTCAATATCTTGGCAGTGAACATCTTTTGGAATTTCCGATGTTGCACTACCGCAATCAGACATGATTCCAAAAGGTTTTTGTGCGCTGCAACATATTCAGCTGATGTTTAACTCAAACTCCAATAACGCATGTAAATTATTAACACTCTTACCTATTTTCGCTCGTTATTCCACCAAAATTTTTATGAAAATTAATTTGAGCAATACCGGCAACAATTCCTTCCATAATTTAATATCAAAAAAATTTTTTTAAATAGAGTTGCTACACACTGTTGTATTTTTATGTACCCAAGTGATTTAATTCTTTCGGGTACTCATCAGTATATTAGCAATGAATATTGATATTGATTGATATATAATGGTAGGAGCCAGTTTACACGCTACGCTTTGCTCACGGCACTTTGTACATATATATCGTGTGCCTTCCAAACCCCTGCTGTACTCACACTATCCATTTTTTATTGTAACACACAGAATATACTTGATGCTCAATCGTTGCGGCCATTTGTTTCTGTAAGTTCTTCATGAAATTCCCGTGCAATTCTTCTTTAATGCTGTTTTGTTTAACCATTTAACACCACAGAATCTCAATCGAAATATGTGTGGTATCAAAACACAATTTGACAGCTATGGTCGCAATACCTACCACGTTAATGCCAAAGTTTGTTTACAAAGTACACAAAGCACTGTGCGTGTCCATCAAACTGTCTCTCAGTATTTTGTATGACATTTTGTTATAAGCTGTTAACCTCATATTCATAAAATTTAAAATGAGTGTGACATGTATTTATTTTATTAAAAATTTTCGAGCAAAAATGTCATAGATTTCGTAAACATATAATTATGATTGTGTATGTTAAAATATATCATGTTTTTGACAATGAATAGAGACAAGTAAATGTACCATATAGATAACGGTTGACACATATGGGTTATTAATGTTATTAAAAAGATTTCATCTACTTTTTTTAATTTTGGGCCGGAATTTTTAAATGAAATTGAAATAATTACTATAAAAGGTTTTTCCAAATGTTATACTTAAAGCCTATTATATTACTTTTAAAATCGATTTTTTTGGATACTAGAAAAATTTGTTAATTCAAAATTTTAATTTTTATGAAATTTTTATTTGATATATTGTTGTCACATTTAAAATTTTAATTTTTTTATGCATTTATCTAAGTGGATAATGCTACAAAATATTTTTATTTGCGTTTACATACATACACTACGTAGAAATTACGTTTAAAATTCAGATACTTTTTATATGATATTAATAAATTTTAACAAAAATATTTCCATATATGTTGGTACACAAATTTTCGAAGATTTGGGATTTATACACATTTGACTCAAATTAAAGCATTTCGATGTAACTCAAATGATTTGAGTTACATCGAAATGCTTTAAACTGCTTTCCATGCCGTTGTTGTATTGGAAATATTACCAATTACAATCCAAATATTTGGAGCCCTTGTCGTCGAAGCCTAAGCATTGAATACTCAATAGACCAAATTCCTGCTTAATATGTAAATATTATGATTATGACTTATTCACTTACATGAGGGCTCGTGGAACAAATTTGTAAAAACAAATTTGTAAGAAATGAACTTTCGATAACAACTATATTGAATATAATATAACCATGATTAAAAATTTAAGTAATAAAAATTACTTAAACTACGAATATAAGTAACTGTAAACTAATTTCATAAAATCAATATATGTATACCTATGCAAACAAATAAATCTGATTTGTAGTGTGAAAAGCTCTTTATAATTCACGGTTACTAAATCATTATAGCCATTCACAGTCAATTCGTTATTACACGTCTCTGTTTTAATTCTTGGGCGAACAAGTATTGCGGCGAAATCAAAATGGAGTCAAAAATTAATAATGGCGACGACTGCAAAGACGTCTTGTAAATATTAAACAAGAAAAAGTGTATTTAAGTGAAAATTAGCAACTTTTTTGTGTAAAAACATAAGAAAACGTAATATTTAACTGTATTGGAAATGAGCAATCGAAAAAATTCCACAACAACTAACTAAAATACAGAAATATTACGGCGGCAAAATTTTCATTCTTTCGTGGTAAAATTTTCGGTAGGAAAAAAGAAACGTCGAATAAAACTGAAAAGAAACCACATAATAAAAAAGTTTGCAATAATCTTAAAAACGTGTAATACTTAGTATGAATATAATAACGTAATTAACGGATATATAGTGATTTCTTAAATAATAAATTATTTGTATATAGTGCAAATATATGTAAAGGCAAAAGAAAATAAAGTGGAAAGGGAATGAGTGTGTGTTTTAATCGTTTCTTCGTTGTTCGTCTTGAATGTATGAAAGAAAATGAATGAAAAATTGATGGTTCGCAGTTTCGACGTGAGTGACTGAAATGTAATTGGACAAGAAGCACCAAAATATCCCCAACAATTGTAAATGTATATATTACATATACTAATCTCAAATGTAATAAATCTTTCTTTAACAATTTAGAAAACAAAATATGGCGGAATTAATGTGTTGAAATATATGTTTACCCAAAAGTGCAATATTGAAAATTTTAGCAAGGCATTTGCTTTGTTTACATTATACAAATGTCGAGATTGGCTAATTGGTTTCAGAAAATAAAATCATATGTAATTAGTTGCGTTATAAACAGTAGAATGGAATATGTTCGGGAGTGGAAGTAACTGCTATAGTTTCATTCTTCTTTTGACATTATAAATACCTATATACTTTTTATTTTAATTTAGTTTTACGATTAAAAAAATGGATTAATATTCAGAAAGAAAATATACATCCATTGGTTTGAGACTCGACTTTCGAAAGAGACATCTATCTGCAACAATGACAATTAGAGAAATATACGGCGAAAAAGAAATAGAAAAAACTTAAAAAATTGTATAATTAATACAAAAGTACAATTTAAAAACATGCTAGAAAATAAGAGTAGCAAATTATTATATTTAATGATAATATACAAAAGATTTGAATAAAAATTCCGCACTGAAGAAATAAATAAATACTAAAATCCAAAATCGTATGTATTCTACTAATTTCTTCTTCTTTTTTTAAGTTAATGTTAATTGTGGCGAAAAACTTGAAGAAGAATCATAAAAACGAAATTACTTAGGTTTTTAATACATCACTGAAGTGTTTCTTTATATTTACATTGTGTTAACGAAAATATTTTTCCAATTGCAGATTTTAAGGAAAAAGTTTAAAAAATTAATGTTAGCCTAGAGCAACATTTAATTTACGCTTTTGTGAGAAAGAAAAGCTTATATGGTGCGTACAAATAATTAATATCGTCATAAAAAATACATACAAAATTATTTGTGGGAATGAGCGAACTTAAGTGCAAAACAAGAAGGCGGAAATTGCAAAGCAAAGAATTGAAGAAGTGAAAAACTAAAACAAACAATAGAATAGAAAATCTTTAAAGTTTTAAGTTAAAAAATCTAAGATAATAGTTCATAAAGAAATTTATTACAAAAAGTTCTAATAATATAAGAAGCAAAATATTAAACTACAAATAATAAAAAAATAAATATTAAAGAATAAAATAATAACTAAAGAAGCACACGCCTTTGCGCACAAGTGTGATTACTGCACACAAATGGAAACAACCACCTTTTAGTTACTTATTGCAACTGATTATCAAGAATAACGTCCAGAAAACAAAATCCAAGGAACGGAATAATTAAGAAATCAAAGTTCTTGAGTTATTGTGACGATTATAGATATTCCCGCTGCATAGTAAACATATAAGAATGTATAAAGCAAACACAACTACCATATTCATAAGCATAACAATTATCCTACTTCATCATTTAATGATCGTTTGAAAATTGAATACTCAAAACACAGTCAGTTTTTGATTAAAGCTACAACAACCAACAACAAGTAAAAAATAACAGACTCAGACACAAATATACAACATAACTAATACAAAACTACATATGTGCATTCACATATGTACATATATGCTTTTAACAGCAAAATAGTGTCTATAGATTTTGACAACGAAATAAATACATGTGTTTGCTTTCGTTTATCCTGCACAAAAAATGTCACAAAGAGGTAAGCGCGGTAATCATTTACACCATCCACGTCTTGATGTTGAACCGCAGCCTCCCCCTACAAAACGACGTAAAGGTCGACCTCCTAATGGTGGTGGCGGAGGGTTGGGGGGTGGTCTCGGCGGTGGAGGCAGTGGAGGTGGTCCTGGAAATAATATAAATTTTCCGGGTAACCAAATTAATGCAAACTGTGTTAGACCGATCATAACAAGTAGTGCGATATCTGCGGACCTGGACCCGAATCAACATGCAACCGTTGCCGGTGACGAAATTATCAGTTCTACTAGTGCAAAAGCAGCGGGTAGTCAAGGGTCTTCATCGTCTGCAGCGACGTGGCAAGCACGATCTGTATCAGACATAAAAATGTCAAGCATTTACAATCGAAGCTCAACGGAAGCTCCAGCAGAACTGTATCGGTAATATTATCGATAGAGTGTAAAAATTACTTCTATACATTACGTTTCTTTTGTCTGTTTCCTTTATAGTAAGGATCTCATAAGCGCGATGAAATTGCCAGATTCAGAACAATTAGCTAACTATGAATATCTCGTTGTTAACGATCAATGGAAACAAGAATGGGAACGAGGCGTTCAAGTGCCAGTAAATCCCGATTCACTTCCTGAGCCATATGTTGAAGTGCTGACAGAACCCATAGTGCCACCTGCTCATGATTTTAAACTGTACGCGATATAAAATTAATTTATATAAATCCTTTTTAATAGAAAAATTAAACATTTCAGTCCAAAAAATCGCTTCCTGCGAATAACTAAAGATGAGAACTACTCACCCGATCTGCATTGTCTTACAAACGTGGTTGCACTGGCCGAAAACTCCTGCGCTTATGACATTGATCAAGTGGATGAAGCATGGCTGAAACTTTACAATGCCGAGCGAAGGCAGTACGGAGGATTTTCCATCAGTGAAACACAATTTGAAAGAGTTATTGAAGAGTTAGAAGTATGACGAAAAAAATAATTTGACTTTTATTGAGTGTAAACTATTCAAATATTTTTAATTCCAGATACGTTGTTGGGAACAAATTCAGGTCATTTTAAAGAATGAGGAGGGCCTCGGTATTGAATACGACGAAAATGTCATATGTGATGTATGCCGTTCGCCCGATTCGGAGGAAGCTAACGAAATGGTTTTCTGTGATAATTGCAATATTTGTGTACATCAGGCATGTTACGGTATTACTGCCATCCCATCAGGTATGAATCAGTGATTAAAATGCTTTAAACCCAACATACTTCCTCTATTGTTCATAAAGAAGTGTTCATATAAATTGTGTTTCACAACTAAATACAGCATTTCTGTTAATATCGTAAATGCAGAATCTCAAAACATTTTTAATTGAACGTTATTACGAAACTACATGATTTAAAAATATTATTGCACCTGTAAAGCGTCAAATGAAATTAATATTTTTGTATCCGTTACTTAGTGAGCTGTTTCAAATGGGTGACAACTATGTTCGAAAATAGATTTAGGTGCGACTGTCCCCTTTGAACCATTTAAATACAAACATTTCAGTAGGTCACAAGCATACATTTATAATAATATTTCTGTTATTTTCAATAAGTATTTCAGAAATTTGTGGTATTATTTAACTTACTGTCTGTTATTGTAAATAAAATAACAGTCTACGTTTGAAAATCTATATTAAAAAACAACCATAAAACCCTGTCAATACTATTTCCACACACTAAGATCTTAAGACTTAATTCATAAAAAAAATTTTGGCAAATACAAGATTGTAACCAAAAAGTATTTTTTTATGCATTAAACCATTAATTTTTAAAAGATTTTGTACATAATTTCTGTACTACTGCGAAAATTAAATTAATTAAAAATTAATATATATATATATATATATATATATATATATATATATATATATATATATATATATATATATATATATATATATATATATATATATATATATATTGGCTACAAAATATAAAAAATATTAAAATTGATTTATAAATGAAGATATCGGGGTACAATTAAAAACATACGGACGAAATATCTAGAATATTCATCACTTTAGGAGAGAATATTATTGAATTTTCTCTTTAAAGGTAGGAATGAGTAAACTGAAAACTAAAACCTTGGGTTACACAACTTTTGTAGTGCGCGTGTGTATGTGCGGTAATGTTTCACAAATTTCAGCCTCAGATTGCTGGTGACTCATAAGAGTAGGCCTTTTCGACAAGTACTGTATTCTATAAATATTGACAAAATGTACATCCGATGCTTATTCAAAACACATGTAAAGATACTATTTCTAAGTGTAAATATACAGTACAGATGTGCAAACGTCGGTTAGTCCTACTGCCAAACATAACCAGGACTACAATTATAAATGGGCGATTCGCCCACTTTACGGGTGCCATAATCGCCTATTTTGGGTAAACACCAACCCACATGTGATCCAAAAGTGTCCAACGCATTCTGAAAAAGTCACAAGTTTGTTGTGGATTTTGGGCTAGCGGCGTCATTGGCACATATTTCTTTTTCCAGAGGACCGCCAGCAAAAGTAAAATGAGTCGCTGTGGTTCTGCCACTAATAGATTTTGTTTACATAGCACATCTTTCAAAACTTATTAACAATATTATTCTTCAGAACGTATGGGTGAATCCACCTTTACGCTTCAATTTATGTAAACAACCAGGTGGATGATTGGGGACTATTTTTGATAATGTCTGTAATGTCAAAGTCATGCTTGCAACGGTCGCTTTATCGTTGAATACTCATTTGTGTTTACGGTAAATGCAGCAGCGGCACGTCGTCTTGTATTGCTGCTTTTTAATTTACACATAGTGAAAAACAAATTTAATTTGGCAAAAACTAATATTGGAACTCTTTTCTGAGTTGATGAACAACTGCAGGGTAAACATTTTGTAAAAATTTTAGATGAATAGTTCAACCTGAACATTTACACTGGATATTCAAACTGCCCTTTTAGGTTTTGTATTGAATTCTATAAATCTCGTAGAATACTTGCACTGTATTTATAAATAATGTATTAGAATGGCAAATTTACTACTTACTGGAAAATGATATCAGTGACCACTAAAATTAATTGCTGCATGCGGCATACATATATTTACTCCCTACTGAAAAAATTGTATGCAACCAGTAAATTTTGACTAACATTTTAATGCAACTTTTTCAGTTGTCAGTAAAATTTTACTGGTTACCGATATTTTTTGCAGTAAAGGGCCCAATATACTATACAAGCGGTTTGACAAACAAGACGGATATTTATATTCGCAAGACGAATACATATGTACAAAAATAATTATGAACTTACTTAAAAAAATATGGATAATGTAATCTATTTCAAAAATCATTCGGTTGAAAATTTCTAGATTTAGTAATTGAAAAACATGCAACATGGTGATCACATTATTAGAATAAATACGATACATTTTAAAGAATGACAGACTATATTTTGTATTCGAATATAAGTCTATTTTCGAACAATTTTAGTCGAATTGGTTCGCATTTGCATTATATCTACGTGAAGATAAAATCGTTATCACTACTTTATGTACATTCACACGCGTACATGTTTAACTCATAAAGTCATAAGGACAGCGTCATGAAAGTAATCAAAATAGCTTCTAGATACCCAAAATAACAGTCGAATTTCCGTTTATATGCACTTCTGTTGAAATATTTAATCATATTTCGTTATCAATTTAGATGCAGCAATTTAAACTGAGATGTTGACGTTTTTCTTAGAAATATAAGGTCAATACGTACATATATACATACATAGTTCAAATCACATACATATATGTATATATACATATATGTAACACAAAAGACCTTGTTTTGAAAATAAAAAAAACTAATTCTAAACTATTCATTAAAAAAATTCCACTTTTGAAGCACATGTACGACATGGTAATTGGAAAGGCCTTACAAAATTCCAAGACTGAAGCCCACATGAACGAACATATATTATTTGCTCAATCACAACATATATCGACAGTATTTGAAAAGTTATTACATTTCAGGTCAATGGCTTTGCCGAACATGTTCAATGGGAATAAAACCGGACTGTGTTTTGTGTCCGAATAAAGGTGGTGCAATGAAGTCAACAAAGTCTGGCAAACATTGGGCTCACGTTTCATGTGCACTGTGGATACCCGAAGTCAGTATTGGATGTGTTGACCGCATGGAACCAATTACGAAAATTTCAAGCATTCCAACAAGTCGGTGGGCTTTGTTATGTGTGCTGTGTCGCGGTAGAGACGGCGCTTGCATACAGTGCTCAGTGAAAACATGCAAAACAGCATATCATGTTACATGTGCTTTTCAACATGGACTGGAAATGCGTGCAATCATTGAAGAGGGAAACGCCGAAGATGGTGTTAAACTACGATCGTACTGCCATAAGCACAGTGTAAGCAAAGGAAAAAAAGAAGCCAATAGTAAAGGTGTGACCAGCACCAGCTGTAAAAATAGATTGGGTGCTGGGGTTGGTTCGGGCGCAGAGGATGATGATTGCCGAAGGCGTAAGAGTCGAAAATCTGATATGACATCGGAAGAACGCAATCAAGTTCGTGCACGTCGCCTCCAGGTAAGTTTAACATTATTTGAAAGAAGACATGTAGCTTGCTTCCGAATCTTTTACATTAATTTTTAATTTCATTCTCTCATTCAATAACAAAAAATAGGAAGTTGAATCTGAATTTGATAAACATGTAAATATTAAAGACATTAGTTGTCACCTTTTTGATGTCGATGATGATGCCGTTGAGGCCATTTATAATTATTGGAAACTCAAACGGAAATCGAGAAATAATCGTGCACTTATTCCCCCCAAGTCCGAAGATGTTGAAATGATAGCTCGAAAGCAAGAACAACAAGATCTTGAAAACCACAAGTTAGTAGTGCACTTAAGACAAGATTTGGAAAGGGTTAGAAATCTTTGTTATATGGTTAGCAGAAGAGAAAAACTTTCACGTTCTCTATTTAAACTACGAGAGCAAGTGTTTTACAAACAAATATCTGTTCTTACTGACACAAATGTACAATCAAGTGCACCTAATGAAAAATGCGATGATCAATTTAAAAACGCAGTGATTTATGCCAATGACGGTCCGACGTTATATGACCGATTCTATTCATCATGTGACAAAAATACGCCCACGCAGTACCAAAGTTTAGAATATATTTTGGAAAAACTATTGGGTAGTGCCAAAAGTGGACCAAAATCAGGCGCGAAGGCTCCCAGAGCCTCAACTTCGCCGTCAAAACGTGCTACCAAACAAACTGTACAATCTAATTCAGCATCTACTTCAGGTAATAGTACAAGTTATTCAGCTGGAAAATTGTCGGGAAACAAAAAAGTAAACAATGGAGGTATTATGGCTAGTAAAGCAGCTACAATGATTTCTGCCACAAGTGAAAATTTAGAAAAACAAATAAAGAAACCAGTTAATAGACGTGCTACCGCAAGTACACCAATTTCGTCGTGTTTAACAACGCCGACTTCGGGGCAGCGCACGAATACCCTTCGAACAGCCTCAAAGACGTCAAAAGTAACAAAAAACGCGCCAAACACCTCCGATGATAGTTCATCCTCATCAGGGAGTTCATCATCGGATGATGACGATTCTTCGTCGAACAACGGTTCTAGTTCTGGAAGTGGATCAAGCACGGAAACGGAAAGCGTTTCTACTTCAACAGATTCTGAATCATCCTCAGTGATTGGTATTAAATGTAGCTCTCCAAGAGCAAATAAGTCTACCAAAAAAGTAAGCCCTTCAAAGAAAAAAACTTGTTCTCGCTCTTTCCAAATCGAAGGAAAGCAAAGAAGAAAGAGTATCGCCCGTGCGAAAGTGGAGGCAGAAGCCAAACCAAACTCGATAAAGCCTACCAAGGACGTTTCTAAAGTTGAGATTACAACGGTACTTTCCAGCTCCAGTGAAATTGAAGCTGAGGCAAATAAAAAGAAACAAAAATCTTCAGCACCTGTCAAACAATCTGGTAACAACATATTACAGACAGAGCCTAGTGTTACAAAATCGACATCACATAACTCATCCAACTTACCTTCATCTCAACCGGAAAGCCTGAAAACTTCTGTGCGAAAAGATCGCGAAAGCTCATTCAGTGATGAAAGTATTGAAGTAACACCAAAGAAATCTAAAAAGCAACTATTAACTAAGTCAATGGAAGGATGTAAAGATTATTTAACGAGGAAGAAAGTCACAGAATCGTCAGTAAATCGCAAAATAATAGATCAAATTTATTCGGACACCGACAGTTCATCTGATTTGGATAATAAAGAAAAAGAGGAACGCGCAGCTGAGAGTAATGTCAGTGATTCACAGAATCAACAAACTATACGAACGAAAGCGGCAATGAAAGAATTTACTTTGCAACAGCAAACATGTAGCAAAACACAAAAAGATTTGTCGGTATGCGGAATGTTAGAAAAATCAAAGGAAATGCAATCAAACCAACACAAAATTTCTACCGATAAACCACAAAAACTTAGATCTGATCTGCTCGTAGTTCCTCAGCGGCAAGCAGCTAAAAAGGCATCAGAAAACATGAGATCAACAAGTTCCAATATACTGACTGCAAATGCGACTGCATCATCGTTTTCCACTACTTCGAATTTAGTAACATTACAACGCGATGCTGAAGTGAAAAGCCGAGATGCTAGCAAACAGAAAGAAATTAGCAGCGGTAGGTTCGACGAAAAAGTCGATAGGAAGAGTACTATGTCTAAAAATGTCGACCAACAAATTGAGAAGCCAAGTGTGAACAAACGTGGACGTCCTCCAAAGAATTTAAAAGACTCTGCCGAGCCTAGTCAACCGCAATTCTCAAACACAACTTCGGAACAAACAGTTGTTTCAAGCCGTGGTAAAGAAAGTCAAATCTCAACTGATCAAGAAAATAAAAAGGTTTCACCGTTACTAGCCCTGCAGACATGTGAAGATAAAATATCCCAAAGAAGACCGTCAACTCTCGATTCTTCAAAATCAAATGAAAATGCTAAAAATAATATTCTCGTGGCGTATGTCGTACCACAAAGACAAGCTGCAAAGAAAGCGGCAGAGCAACTGAAAAATAGCAATAAAACTCCACAAATCAATCCAGAAACCATTGTGACGCAGTCAAATATTTCGGATGATAAGGAGCGTATTAACAATCTTGAAAAGGAGGCGAAACTTAAAACACCTGAAGAGCGAAGTGTGAAAGCAGTTCCGACACGCCGCATGTCTAGTCGGGAAGCCTCAAACTCATTAACTAAGCAAGAATCGCTGGCAACAACTGCATCAGCAAAGAAAACACCCACTAGAAGCAGGCAACGTTCCAAAGATGAAGTTCTTCAGACATCAGTTACGACAACGCCCAAGAAATGTGCTTTGACTGTGGATAAAAAGCGTAAAGTGTCGTTGACATCAAGTTCTGAGAGTGATTCTAGTTCTTCATCATCATCATCAGATGGTAGTGATGACAGTTCTAGCAACAGCGGTAGTAGTTACACATCTTCTTCATCTGACGAAGACGTCAGTGATGTTGACGATAAGGGAGTTGCAGAGAGAACTCCTACCGAAACAGCAAAGCAGAATATCCAAAAATCACTTGATAGTAGGATTATAGTATCTCAAGAGACCACGATCAGTGATGCTAAGATATCTTCAAAGCTTTCTCCTCAGAAACAACTAAAGCGAAATGCCAGCAGTTCTTCCAACAATGACGAGCAAAGTCCAAATAAATCTAATATCCAAACCCGTAGGAAATCCTCCATTCTCGAGGAGCTTAGAGCATTTGATAAGAAAAATATTTCTGAATCACAACCTGAAGAAAGTCTGACACCCATTCAACCGACTTTATCTCTATCACCAAAGCCAATTCCAACACCGGTTACATGCAATAAAGAATCATCAGATAAGGAAGGACCAAAGAATGAAATTAAGGAGATAGATTTCAATAAAACAAATGAAATCGCATCACCAAATATAGATGGCGATAAAGAACAACAATTGTTTAAGTCTCCATCTGTTCATGGTGCGTTAGAGTTAAGCGCGAAGTCTGAAATACCAAGTACGACAAACGCAACCAATTTAGAGAATACTGCTGAAAATCTGAACATAAGCTCAGTGGAGAGTAAAAAGAAAGACGAAGACCATATTAGCGAGAATTTGGAAATCAAAGAAACTTCATATGATCATAGTAATAGTGACAAAACTGCTCCAATCAGTGTCGATGTATGTTCTGAAGTTCCGATGGATATTGATGAGGAACTTACAACTGCACCGACACACTCAAGCATGCCATCTGTAGAAAATACTTCTTTATTAAAAACGGATGAATTGTTAATTCACCTCGATCCACCTGCTGCACCAATGCCACATTCACCTCTACCATCTTCAAGCTCGAGTTGTGAAGAAGACGATCAATCTAATGGCAGCAATGAAGATCAGGAGAATTTAAATTCCAGTCTTAGCAGAAAATCTGAAGGTCATCGAAGGCCTATTCCTGTCAGTCCTCCAATTTCTGCAGAAGAAGAACACACACATCACACTCAACATCTTCTAAATGAAATGGAACTTGTTCGAGCATTGGAAGAAGAACGTAAAAAAGATTTAGCTGCTTCAAAAGCAGAAGAGATAAAGTTCGTTGAGTCGAAATCTCCAGGTGTGGCAATCATTCCTCCAGAACCATTAGAAATAATAGACCTTGATTCAAATTCAAATTCGGAGCATGAAACTTCTGCTCCAGAGCAAGCTTTAAACGTTCCAAACTCGCTGGAAGTAAATCCCTCGCAATTAGATACCTGTTCCTTTGGCAAACCCACAGTTGTTTCAAATGAAAACCAACCTAGTATCGACTCCTTACAGCCAGAAACTAAAATTCATTCGTCAACACCACTTCCAATAACATCTCCATCTACTCCCAAAGTTATATGTGATCCATTACCTATAAGCACACAACCTTCATCGATTGAAAGTGGTCACCATCCTATTGTAGATACAATATTAGATCTTGAAGACAATGCAAAGAAGAAACAGGAAGAAAATCAACAGCAAATGCATAGCTTTCCTAATGTTTTATTAAACACATCGCCGTTTGGCACTCATTCAGTCGGACATGTGTTAAATCAACATTCCGAAAGCTTAAACAACCTTCTGACAAATGCCAACAATATAAGAAAAGATGTTTCGGAAGAAGATAGTTTTCAGGCAACAAGAAATCTTTTAGAAAAACTGCGTAAAAAACGTAACAGAGGAGAGGAGCAGAAAGAACCAGATCTTATGTTACCTCCCCCAACGCCGGCCATACCATCTGTATTTCCCTTCCACAATGCTGCCGATCCTGAAGACATAATTCATGCGCAAAAAGAAAATGCTTTGTCATCTCTCGAAGCGAATACTGCTGGTCATTATAACATAGAAAGTCCACAGCCAACACAAACATCGCAACAGGCAACAAATAATCACAACTTGTTAATTAGTTCATCGCCAAATGCTGGAAACGCATCGAACAAAGATAATAGTTTAGGTGTCTATGGAGCTATTTCTCACAACAACTCAACTGATGGATCCAGGACGACTGCTAATTCAGATAATATCTGTTCAATAAGCAATACCTTGTCACTGTCTACGTATATTGAGGGAAATGTGCAACCAATGCAGACTCACACTCAACAACCGCAGCCTCAACTACCGATTTCACCGATGCAACAGCATTCTTCACAACATACACCAACGCCACACCATCCCCATCAAGGAACTACTCCCAATTCCAACTATACTCAGCAACAACAACCGCATACTCCAGCTCAACAAACAAATGTTGCAGAACTGACATCTCTAATACAAAAAGAGCTTGCAAGTCAAGCAACACCTTCACTTAATAAAACTCCAACAATAGATTCCTTTGGACCAAAACAAAACAATACAATGTCTTCCAGTGATATTTCAAGTGAGCGAGTTGCAGGTACAACGCCCGATTTCGTCGACCTTCATGCTGCCGCAGCTGCTTCTAAAGATTTCACATCGTCAGCTTCAATTAGCAGTAATAAATTGGTAGTTGATTGCGATTTTGATGAAAACACACGGATGCAGTCTCCATACACTATGCAAGCGAATCGCATCTGGAATGAAAATGATTTGATAGCAGCCAGAAGATCGACATCACCAAGTTCAGTTTCCGAATCAAATGATCAGCCTTCGATTGATTTGCAACAACAACAACCGCCGGTTCAGCAACATCAAATATCAATTCAGGCTTCCCATGTCCAGTCACAACAACATTCAATTGATCCAAATGTCCTTAATAGCAGTAGTGCCGCCAATAACACTAATGCCATAAGCAAAAATTCCTTCTTCAATTCCATAAACAATTTTGCGTTAACGTCATCTTTCCAACAACACCCACTCCAAACACAGAATCCGCTAAATCAACAAACACAACAACAATCTTCTATTACAAATGGAATAGATTCGATTATATATAATCAAGGCTATAGCTCCACAGCAACGACGCCTACATCCCAAGGAACACCACAACAACAACAACAGCAGCAGCAGCAGCAAACCAGTGTTCAGCAACAAACTAGAACACAACAATACAATGGATCAGTCGGGTTGTTTCATGATGCAGCTTCAACCTTACCAAATATCAATCAAATTCCGTTTGTTTCAACTGACGGAAGCGCGGGAACTGGATCAAGTGTGTTGTATTCCACAGGCCCGACTATAGCAACCAATGTTAATGCCGGATCTAATGCTAGCAACCAGCAGTCGCGTCCAGATTTATATAATACTAACGCAGGAATCGGTAGTACGAATTCATCAAGCGTTCAATATACTGGTGCAGCATTTACATCTTCAACGCACAATATTGCCCTGACGGCAGCAATAGTTGGAGTTTCAGGCGCAAGCACACTTGTGGATCACAATTCACCCCGTCACCATCAACTCCGGCCTTCCCATCAATTCAATTTAACATCACCGAATAATGCCAACACTGGCACATTTAATAGTCTGCATTTGGGAAGTTGTGCAGAAAATATGATGGCCAACTCTCAGCAGACCTCCCATCATACAACACCGACTAAAGATTCTCCCTCAAAAGCAAATCGATCTTCGACCCGTTATAATCAACAAACGCAACAATTGCGAAGCTCACATAAATCGCCACAAGTACCACAGCACAAGTCACCGGGAAAATCTCCTCGACAAATGGAACTGCTAAGCAAACAACTTCAACAACAACAGCAACAGCAGCAGCAGCAGCAGGGTCATTCTACACTGACGGAATATACGACATTGAGTAAACCAACAAAGTACGATCCCTTGACGCATACTTTAGCTGGGAAACCTCGTCAGAGAGCGCCTCGGGGTACAGGAAGCGGATCCCGTGGCAGAGGCAGAGGACGCGGCCGTAATCGGGGAGGTAGTGTTCCTAATGCGTTAATACCTCTACCAATTCCTATGTCAGAATATGTGAGTGCAGACAATCTTGTTGGTACACCCTTCGAGTTCAGTTACGAGGAAGAAATGGCCGCGCCGGGCATGGAAAATTTGCAATCTCTTCGTGACCGGCGTCGCTCTTTCGATTGTAGGAATAACCAAAATGCGGATGGTTTGAAGTATCGTAGTCCCAGCTACAGTGCTGGAGCTTGTAAAGTTAGACACAGTGCTGGAACAACGTCGGTAACAGCTGCTGCTTCTTCAGCCGGTACTGCGTCAATAGTTAACTGTAACAACAACCTTAAAGGTAATACGACAAATCTGCATTCGATTGTTCAACCCATGTTGCCAGGCCCAGTGGATATGCGAACCTATAATCTTGGATTTGAACCTCAACATTCCAGCGCGTCTCAAGAAGCATATAATAACAATTTACTTGGAGCATTTGATTCAGGTACAGCCGACCAGACCCTTTCAGAGTTTGATGAAGAGGATGAACGCGAATTTCAATCAGCTTTAAGAGCAACTGGAACGTCAAGCTCAATTACCACAAAGCAACACCAACTTTCAATGTCTTCTTCAATCAATACATCGTCATTGGGAACTGCGAATACGATTGCTACTGTAAACAGTGCCAACAATAATAATCTTATACAAACATATTCTGAAACTTTATCATCCACATCGGTTGCTGGCATTGCGAATGCTCAAACATCCAACGTTGATAAGAACCTAAGTATAGCTGCTTCAACAAAAACCTGTCAGACAACTGCTATCACGACCTCCATGAGTTCAGCAGAATTGGTGACAGATTTGCAGACATCAATGGAGACGACATCTGAGGATGTTTCAATTGACTCGGACACCACTTTAACCACAAAGGCTTCATTGTCCGATTCCCGTAATCAACTGAAACTAAAGATTAAGGGTCCTTTAGCCTATCCAGACAGTTACAGCAGTTCGAATGCTATAGCACACACGTCTACGTCCGTGCAATCCAGTATAAGTAATGTCCAATCTATGGCATCTACGAACGCGGCTATTAGTGTTTCTGTAAGTGGAAGTGGAACGAATTCACGGCGGATGCGCAAGAAAGAGCTTCTAAGCTTGTACGTTGTGCAGAAAGATAATCATGGGGACGATTCTTCATGTGGTTTGCCTAATACGGATTCAAATTTACTTTCAAGTGTAATAGAAACCACAAGGAAAACTGAAAGTGTATGCAGTGAAGTGGATGAATACGGTTCAGAATTTAACACCGCCTCAGGCAGCAGTAAACGATTCAAAAAGAATTCTAGTCGTGAGCTACGCTCTTTAGATATAATTGTTGGTGATATTAACGATGCTTCGGGAATAAATCCCGGAGTTGATGGTCGGAGACGAAGTGGTTGTTCATCCGGAAGTGTAGAAATTAGTGCTGCAAAAATGGGTGCTGCTAGTAGTGCTGGAAAAAGACGCGGTAGAAGTAAGACACTAGAAGGTGCTGAGGATGAGCCCACCCCCAAATTGAAAATCAAAATTAGAGGCTTTACCGAGGGAAATGCCAGTGCTACGGCAACAGTCGGTAGTTGTGAAAGCAGTTTCAATAATTACGAAATAGCTCGCAGATCTGTTGCATGTCCACCCAAAAAGCGTTTGACTTCAAATTATACTCCTACGTTAGAAGATCTGATGCGAGACTCCATGAACTATCGTGATCAAGTTATGCAAGAGTTTGGTGGAGATGACGATGAACGTATAAAACGCACACCCGGCTTTACTACTTCATTATTGAAGCCCCTCACTGAAACAGCACATATAAAGAAAAAGTCGAAGAAGGAGAAGAAAGAGAAAAAGCGTCACAAAAACAAAGATTTTGAAGATAACGGCAGCTCTCTTGCCGTTGCGAAAAATAACAGTATGACAACAACATTAATCGAACAGAGCACAAGTGCATCTCCGGGAGAACCGCCAAAATTAATATTGCGTATTAATAAACGAAAGCCGGAATCAACGGCAACAGATACGAGCAGATCATCGCCGGCAACTGCAACCAATACATTGTCTCCAGAGGGACCTTCAGCACCCATTCGACTAAAATTAGCGCGTATGGCGGAAGGAGGTGGCTATGTAATAGGCGATAAAAAGCGTAAAAAGGGCAACAAAAAGAATT
Organism: Linnaemya tessellans; assembly: GCA_951800035.1. NCBI lineage: Eukaryota > Metazoa > Arthropoda > Insecta > Diptera > Tachinidae > Linnaemya > Linnaemya tessellans. The sequence continues at coordinate 10,412,355 of OX637535.1, forward strand.
TAGCAACAAATACTGAAGAGTTGGCAAATCCAAACTCCAACACCAGTTATAGCAACGCAGTCACAACGCCCGCTTCCATAAACGATCTTGATAAGTATTCTGAAGACGCGAATGCTCGTGTTGGAATGACGACATCACCTGGTGCTACGTTTTCAAATTACAATAGTGGCGATGTAGCAATTGTCGAAACACCATCAATGGCAGAGACTGTGTCAGATGCAGCTAAGGATTGCAGCACACCCTCGCCTTGCCTTGTCATTGACTCGAGCAAAAGCAATGATATTCACGATTCATCTAATACCGCCAGTTCTTTAAACGACATATCCGCCCCTTGTATTTCTGAATCAATACATTCACAAACAGTTACTCCAACCGTGGCTATTGTATCGCGAAATTGCAATGACAACAGCAATAGTCAATCATCGTCAGCATTGAGTAGTCACAGCAGACTTAGTAATTCCAACTCAAATTCTATGATGAGTGTAACCCATCAAAGCCAAACTAGCACCGGGAATAGTAGCACCACTACCAATCAGAACAACCATACAAACAATAATACAAATAACAGCAGTAGTAACAGCAACAGTGGTACCGGCAGTAGTAGCATACTAGCCTTGCAAAAGAATTGTGAAGTTAGATGATGATAAGTAGTGGAATCGGCGGTTAAAAATATTTGAAGATCTCCTAATACATGCACGCACGTATTTGCTCGTCATTTTGAGGTTACCGGTAGAGTGCAACCTGCCTAAAATTTGTTTAATTTGAAATTTATCCAAGCAATACATTGAATATTTCTTAATTAATAAAACAAAATTTAGGTTATTTCTTGTATATAGAAAATTGTAAATGTTATAGTTTAAAATTTTTAAATATCTCATGTTAATGTGTATTAAAAAATTTAATTTTTATACTCTTTGGGTTTTAAACTTACGTTATTTTATAATTGAATAAATAGTTGAGAGTAATATTAAAAGCATTTTACTGAAATTAACCTACTTGATGAGCAAGATACAGAGGTGTGACCACGGCAAGATGAAATGTTTCCTAATTATCCAATATAAATAATTGTAAACTAGTTAAATTAAGTGATGATATATTTATCATAGTACACAATTGCAATATAAAATATTGTGACATTGTTGCAATATTTTGAACCCACTTTTAACATATGTCTAACATTTTGTATATCATGTATTGTGTATGATATATTACTCTACTACTTATGTATGTATGTATTATCGAATAGAGCAGCAAGTCTGTTATATACTTTGTTTTCTTTGCTTAAAAATAGGCAAGGTAATAAAAATCATCTCGTGTAAAAAATTCCCCTATAAAGTTGCAGCAAAATAAACAATTATAATACAAATTAATTTTAGTAAACATTAGTAAAATTTTAAGAAACAAAAAAGATATTTTATTGCTATAAGTAAAAAAAAGTTTTAAAACTGTATCGAAATGTAAATATATGTAATTGTAATAGTAATAATAATTTTTAAAGTTTATAAATTAAATTAAAAAGAAAAATAAAATTAATTCCAAATCTGATTATACTACTCTTATATGAATTATTGAAATGGTGTATGTACGAAAGAATCACATCTTTATACATACAAAATTTATTTATTTATAAATAAATTACGTGTAGAATCCATATTTAGTTAGTTGTATACATTGTATATGTGTAAATATTTATGTAATATTACAATTATTATGTATAATTAATGTTCGTTAAAATTAAAAAAAAACGAAATATTGTCAAAGCAAATAAGCATTATCCGCAAAATATTTTATTAAAAATATAATTAAGATTAATTTTAGTATAAATTAAAATTTAAACAAGAAAAACATTGAAAATAAAACAAAAAGCCTTATTAACAAAAATTATAAAAAATTTAAAGAATTTCTTCTGTATATTCACTAAATATGAAATTGAACTTAGTTTAGAGTGCAAAATTCATAGCAATGGTGTTGCAGATATAGATACAGGTATAAGAATTTTTTTTAAACGTTTATACAAAACGGGGCAAACTGTGTCTGATGGGTAGCAATGCTAGCCTGTTAGCCCAATGGTCATGGGCTCGATTCCCGCCGGGTTGTGTTTGTTATTAAAAAAAAGCCAGCACGAATAAAAAGATATTCTATATCAAAATCAGGTACAACATCTAAACTGTTCCACGAATCTAAAATCAGAGATACCTTAGGAAATAAAATGTAAACATATGTAGGATGCAAAAAAAATTGATAAAACACAAATGTAATGGCCTTTATAACAGTTGTCAATTTTAGATGTATGGTAAGCGTTGCCACATTTTTAAATTTTGGCACAACTACGGTAACCACTACACGACTGAATATGTAACTGCCATAAGATGTGGCAACTAAACTCACGTCTGTCGACTAAGCTCATTTTATGGAACTAGCTCATTCAATAACTTAGCTAGTGAACCAATTAATTCCTCTCTTTACAAATTTGTTTTCCACAGCGTTGCCACATTTTTAAATTTTGGCACAACTACGGTAACCACTACACGACTGAATATGTAACTGCCATAAGATGTGGCAACTAAACTCACGTCTGTCGACTAAGCTCATTTTATGGAACTAGCTCATTCAATAACTTGGCTAGTGAACCAATTAATTCCTCTCTTTACAAATTTGTTTTCCACATACATAAATTTCAGTAAAGCAGCGTGGTTATGAATTCTTTATATTTTCCTACCTAAACTTATATTATAAATATTCTGCACATACTGTGTTGCCAGAGTTTTGCGAATTTAAATGCTATTCGCTTTCTTACACAAACCATTATGGAGTAAAAATGCTAGTTTTTGTATTTCACATGTACATATATATAGACTATATGTTTTACAGCTACTTCTATTCTGGCACAATTAATGAAATGTAGTCAGAGTAAACTAACCTGTTATTTATGTATGAAACTTGTTATTATGTCATGTACGCATTCATAGATTCCTATTTCTTATTACGCAAAAAACGAAACCGATTTATAAGCTATAACAAATTAGCGGTCTTTGGACATATGTTATTTTTAATAATTAATTAATTCATTTAATAATACTGTTATTTTTAATGCTACCCTATGTCAATGAGGGATGATGAAATATTTTTACTGTGCATGTACATAAATTACTACTGTACAAATTAGTTTTCTTGTAAAGACTGAAAATTGAAAAATTCTGAATTGCATCTCTTTGGAGAAAATAGGGCGATATTTGTTAATATGTATGTATATGTACGTTACGTGTCAAAATATTTTGGTAAACTATCGTTTCCTTTCCGATTTTATGCCTACATGTTTAATAATTGATTAATTCGTTGTACGAGGGATAAACTTATAATTTTTTTAATGTTTTGCTAACTGAAACGTTTCGTGAACATATGACAAATAGCTTGAAATAATTCAATCTCCTTATTCTGTAACTAGTTGTCGACGTCAACGTCAAAAATGGAATACTGAAATACTCGTTGTGGAGATCAATTGAATTCTGCTGATGGCCTCAGACTATTCTCTAAGGGCTACAAAGTAGCAAGAGGCTGTTAAAATCAGACAATTGGTGAAGAAAAAACTGTAAATAATTGTTCTATTTTTGATATTGTCTTGACCTTAACGTCGACAAATAGTTATAGAATAAGGGGGAATATTTTCAAGATGTATTTCTAGCTCGATGTCATTCTCATTTCAGATGGTTTTCAGATGGAACAAAACACAATAACAGATTCAAACACCATTTGAAGTTCAACATCATCTCTTCGAACCACTCAAAAAGTATATAAATATATCCTCACATACGTACTTATAGAAAAAAAACCAACAATAGTCCGTGTAAATATCAAATCTTTTTATTTCTTTTTCTTTCCTCTTTTAATTAAGATTGTTTGTATGTATAATAATATAATGGCAGGAAAATTTGTGAAATGGCATAATGCATAATATTATTTCCTGTTAGAGAAGTTAATAACGAAAGGAATTTCTTTAAAATTTTAAAAACAATTTAGGCGCTAATTTGTAGGCTTTTCAAAAATTTACTTTTCCTTGATGATAAAATTGTTTTAGCTAGTATGGATGACTTCTAAAAGCTTATTCCTTTGCAGTAACACATTATAAATTGTTCATAAATGTAAGCTTTAAAGTTAACAAATTTACATATTTTGTTCTCAAATGTATTACTGCTGTTTCCGATACTCACAGAAAAGCGAATTCAATATGTTTTTAATACCGTATTGATACATTGTAAACATGCCTTTAGGAAGCCAGCCTATACAAATACAAATAGATTTGTATTTACAAAAATATGTTATTTTGAATCGATCAATTAATTTAGAAAGTAAGTAATTGTACTACAATATATCGTTATTATAAAAGAAAGTATTTTACTACAGCTTATGCAGATGAAACACTTTTTCACTTACTACAATAAATACTATAAATGCAGAAGACATTGTTTACATCGTTGCACGAATTTTTTAGTTGTAGCATTGAAAAATCAAACATGTATATTACCGATATGCATTTATATTAACGATATATTCATTTTATTATTAGGATGTAGGTATGTTTTTCAAAAAATAACAAAAGAATCAGTGATCGTGGAAGGAGTTGCCATACTGCATTCGTAATTCAATTTTTATTTAGTTTTTTGAGTGAATTGGTATCACAAATTTGTGCCCAAATGGACTTTTGTACTTAATACCAGCATCACGATAAAATTTATCGGGAATCCCTAAGTTGCACATATACAATTTTCCGCAATTGTTGGATGATATGCCATTTAATGGTAGTATTGGCAAAATCGCATATTTAATAGAAACATCTTGGATGCCATTTGGTGGTGGGTCAATTGCCAAAATGGATGCCCTTAAACAAAATTATTTGAATTAATGCGTGTGTTACAGATTTCTGGACTATAAAATATACCTGTTTTCACTTAGCCATTTTTTTAAATCATTTGACAAATTAGAAGTAGTTGTCGACAATATCACAATATCCGGAGTAGGGAGTGCTACAAATAATATTAGGCAAATAAAGTAATAATAAAGTTATAACATGGTCCATACCATCTACAGAGTATACTACAGTGTTGCCAGTGGCTTTAAATAAGGAAATTTCTATACTTTTCTGCTCGATATTCGAATCTTCTTCGAGGTATAATAAAACTTTTAGGCCATGAGAAGCTAATTGGCGTCCGGTAGATGCTCCTACGTTGCTTGATCTATAAATATGAAAGATAAATAGTGAAATCAGGCAAAAAAAAAAAACAAATTTTAATTAATATTACCTAAACTGATGAGACTTTTCACAAATAATTGCAATCGTAGGCCACTGATGACGGTTATTGGGGTTCAATCTTCGTGCTCCACCCAGTAGTAGTATTGCCAAATCAGTTGTTCCACGAGCTAATAAGTCTAGTTGACGCTGTATAGATAGTCCACATTTTTGAGCACAAGATTCAATTTTTGATCGCACAAATATAGGCACCGTAGGTATGATAAGGCCTTCGTCAGTTACGAAATCTTCAGATCCTTCAAAAAGAGACTCGATTTGCCTCATCTCCGCCGGTTCGCTCACGATAACATTCTCGTCGTGACGGTACTTCTTCTGCTGCTGTTGTGCTGAAACAGCATTTTGTACAACATCAGGTTTTTTTCCTGTTTCTAAAGAATTCCATATCGCCTGCTTATCAAATAGCGCCAAATTGCCTTCGAAATCAAAATCTTCATGTAGCAGTGGATCATCAATTGACGTAGCAAAAGTCTGATTATGCTTAACGCTGTTTTCTCTACGCAATTGTTTGTTACGTTGCTTACTGCGTCCAGTATTACCATTACTACTAACACCATTGTTACCATTTGTATAACCAGTAGTGCCTCGTTGGGTTCTATTATTAGCCTGACCTGCTCCATTTCCACTCGAATATGATGTTCCATTATTTTGATTATTATAGTAGGTGCCGGAATTCTGTACAATATCAATTGGTTTACTACTACCAGCAACACTACTGCTGCAGCTTTCATTATTATAACTATTTGGCATGGATCCAGATGATCCTAAACGTACTTCAACTTTGTGCGGTATTAGATTTCCAAAAAATTTTGCTACACTGTTGGAAGTTAGAGTAGAAGTTTGCGGTGGAGTTGATTTCGAGCTGCTGTATAAAACTTGTTGCGCACTTGATGCTCTAGATGTACTTTTGGTTGCGCTGGGAAGACGAACATATTTTAGTATTTTAATATCTAAAAAAATTATAATATTACCTAGCTTCAGGATTAGAATTTGTGCTGATCTTCATTTTGGTCAACTTGGTGCTTAACGTTGAAGTTAAATCGGAACCCTCGATTTCTTGACACGAAGCTTTATAAGTTGTACTATTCTGTGCCAATGCGAAGCTACCTGCATTAGCAAAATTAGGTTGTTTAACTGGTGTAGGCTTATTTAAAACAGTAGGTATAATGGTACTCTGCCCAATATGAGATGGTATTAATGTTATTTTTAAAATGTCCGATGACCGCAGCGTCACCTCAGCATCTTGTTTGCGTAGAGGAACACCATTCCTAAACGCCCGTACAATTGTGATTTCTGACGGAGTACACTGTGATATGATACCCTGAAACACTCCCAGTTTCGCGTCACATTCTATAGAGACGGCTTTGCCTGTCCAATCCTCGTCCATTTTCTATATTCAGTAATCTCAATCAATAATTGAAGCACTATAACTAATCGTATTTAACTTGATTAAAAACAATATATTTTTGTAAGTTTTGCAAATGTTGCACTTTTTTCTTAAGCTTTCACTGTTTTATGAGAAAATACCATATCAATTACTTTGCTCCAATAAAAATTTAAGAAATTTGCAAACATGAACATGTGTAAAAGTTTTTTGAAATATCTAATAAGGAAATGATTTAATAAAATTTTAACAATTTTTCAAACAATCGAACGTTTTCATTATTTTTTCCTTGGAAATGTCTTATTTCTATTAGAAATTTTACGATTTCTCCAATAGACATTCGCCACAATATTCACGCACACAGTTGTCAAAAAGAGTACTCAATAACGATCCGACTACTTTTCGAACAAACAGTTATATATCGACGGATAGGCTGCAATCATATATATTACTGAATATCCGTCTAAACATAATTAATAGTCATACATATATCTAGTTATATAAAATATTTATTGAAATGCTCAAGGTCCTAATAATTTTTATTGTAATATACTCATGATTGCAAAGGCTAATAATAACATACGAACACTCATGTAATATTTTATTTTTAGTTTTAAGGAGGAAACTCGTCGACAACAATATCTCAGTATAAACATAAACTAAGGCAGAACGCTACATAAAAATTTGTAAATGCGCTATTAGTACTATTTTTTTAGTACTTAATTAAGCACCTTCAAAATAATGGGTACTCTAAAGCAACCATGCCCCATGGCGCATTTGCCGGTCGATTTTTATGTACGTTTATGGTTTGTTAATTTTATTTGGGTTTCTTGAAAATATCGAAAGAAAATTAATTTAAGAAATATAGTTTGTATCAAAGTATATAGATATACTTTGGTTTGTATATTGTGTTCAGTTTTTGTTTATTTGTTTGGAGAAGACACTAAAATGTCCGATGACGACATACAATATGTAAAACGACAAAGAACTCTTTATTATGGATCACTAGAGGACGCCGAGCGTAAACGTATTTTGGGTGCTGCAGGCTCAAGTACTGTAGCACCGTCATCGTCGCAACTGGAAGATATTGATTCCGATGAAGATTATGACGAACAGAAAAAACACGGAACAACAATTGCTCCTCCACCGACAGCTGCCGTCCTTGCAAACAAAATTCACGATGACTATTACGATTTGGAAGCAGAAATATCAAAGGACAAAGTGGCGCTGCTCGAAGAATTTGAGCGTAAAAAACGTGCTCGTCAAATAAATGTTTCTACGGACGATTCGGAAATTAAAAAGAATTTGCGCCAGTTAAATGAGCCCATTTGTTTTTTCGGTGAAGGGCCAGCAGAACGCCGAAGGCGTCTTAGGGAACTATTGGCATGTCTGGGAGAAAATGCTATAAAACAAAAGTTGGCCGAAGAAGAAGAAAGAAAGCAATTGCAAAAAGAGCAGGAGACTACATGGTACCACGAAGGCCCAGAGACCCTCAGAGTTGCTAGACTATGGATTGCCGATTACTCGTTACCTAGAGCGAAGGAACGTTTAGATAAAGCTAAAAACGCATTGGAAGTTCCTAGTGCTACAAGAGCAGGACGTATGGTCGAATTGCAAAAGCGATTACAGTCATTGGGGCCCCATTGCAGTCAGGTGGGAGATACTCGACCTTTGGGTGGATGCGCTTTTAATTCCGATTCCTCCCTCTTAATGACATCATCTTGGTCAGGTTTGTGCAAGGTTTGGCGAGTCCCAAACTGCAAGCTAGAACAAACTTTGCGTGGACATACGAGTTACGTGGGAGGCGTGGCTTTTCGCCCTGGGGTGACGCTTGAAGACAAGAACGTTGTTGCAATGGCTTCTGGTGGTCATGACGGAGCTGTTAAGCTATGGGGATTTGAATCTGAAGAATCTATTGCTGACATAACTGGGCATATGCCTCATCGCGTATCGAAATTATGCTTTCATCCGTCTGGACGATTTTTGGCTACTGCTTGTTACGACGCTTCGTGGCGATTGTGGGACTTGGAGCAAAAGACTGAAGTACTTCATCAGGAAGGTCATGCAAAGGCAGTACATTGCCTAAGTTTTCAATCTGATGGAAGTGTTATAGTTACAGGTGGTTTGGACGCATTCGGAAGAGTTTGGGATTTACGAACAGGTTTAAAATAATAAAGCTATATTTCCACAAATTTTCTAAATAAGGAATATCATTTCTAGGTCGCTGCATAATGTTTTTAGAAGGACACTTAGGATCTATATTCGGCGTAGATTTTTCTCCTAATGGCTATCATATTGCTACCGGTTCGCAAGACAATACTTGCAAAATATGGGACTTGCGACGTCGTCAATCAGTCTACACAATACCAGCTCACGTCAATCTGATTTCAGATGTTAAATACCAAAGAGACGGTGGAAGTTTTCTCGTAACGTGTTCTTACGATTGCACTACAAAAATATGGTCAAACAAAACGTGGCAGCCTCTTAAAACTCTTCAAGGCCATGATGGTAAAGTGGTCTCAGTAGACATATCACCGGACTCTCAATTTATATCTACAACATCCTTTGATCGTACTTTCAAGTTATGGTCTCCTGAAAGTTAATACCAGTTTTATGTATTAAAATTTTTATATTTAGGTTTCATTAAAAAGTTGTTAATTATCAATCTCAAGGAAATTTCATAATGCTTGTAATTATTGTTAAATAATTAATAGCAAATGCCTCTAAAAATGTTATTACTGCCTCAACGTAGCATAGAACGGCAACAAATGAGTGTTTTTCAATAACCGTTTGTAATTTTTGTTGAATTAAAATAAAAACCATTGTTAAAATAATCAATTTAAAACATAAATAATCACCCTTATCGTGTTTGGCGTTTTTCGCCCTCAGATTCGACATTTTGTAATAGATTAAAGAAAATTTTAGCTTTTTGTCTTTAAGCTATTTGCAATTTGTCGAATTTGCAGGCGTAAGACGCCAAACACAATAGGGGTGAATATTATTTAAATAAATATGAAAACAAATGTACAGACCTTTAATATAAATTTAAATAAATTTAAAATTGAACTCTGTATAATTTATAATTGGCGATAAAAGAAATCGTTCAGCATTTTTTACTTGGCTCTAATCGTAGTATAAAAGTTGTCATAGAGTTTTTCCGAAGTGATCAGAGAATTTGTTTAACAGATCAGTCTCCTGGTATTTCATTGAAAACTATATGTTATTTGCTAAAAGATCACATGATATTTTTTATATTACAGAAAATTTAGTCAAAACAAAAGTTAAAATTCGGGAAACAGGTTTAAAGTTGTAGGAAATAATAACTAATAATAAAGAGCAATCAACATTAAAGGCATAAAAACTAACGAGAAAAACTTGTTTCCTAGTCCTAATACTAATTACGATTGCCCAGAACTAAATTTCTAAAAATTTTACAAAATACCAAAACTCAAGTTCATAACAGCTCAATATTTGACCATCTGTAATATTTTAGGGACAAAAACCTTAATTTTTACGTTACATGCAATTAAAGAAAGGCACAACTTGTGCACATACTATACATACATACGCACATATGTAGGTATGTATTCGTTGTTTTTTATTTATTATTCGTTTATTGATTTTGAGTTAATTTATCTATAGTATGTATAAAATATTCGCTAAAAATAAGGACAAGTCTATTATATTTTGACTGAGATTAATTTAATTTTTTTGTTTTCTATAACCATATTTGAACAAAGTCAAGAAATGCAATATAATTGAGTTAAACTTACAGCATATAAACTTAAACTATATAAAATTGCACATAAACAACAAAAATCGCATTGCAACATTGTTTGAAACTACAAGCAACTTATAATAAACATTGCAAACATTTTGAAACTAATAAATATTTCAATTTTATATTGACTAAAAAAATATAAATACGTACTAAATTTTCCAATGTTTTTATCATTAATATTTTGATTTTGACACTTTTTGTTAATAACTATTAGACAGATTTAAGTTTGTTGTGGTTTCATATAATTAAACATTATTGGCTATTTTTTTAAACACATTTATGTAAAAATATGTGTATATTAATATGTACTCGTACGTTGTTGTTTATTCCATGAGAAAAGACCACAAGTAAAATGGAGGTTACGATTCCGATTTAGTATATTTTTATATTAAGTGTTATTTTTTTAAATTTCTAACAATTCGCCACTTTCAAAGGTATTGTAAAATACGAATATGAAATGTTTTTATCTAGTTTCATAATAGACAAGAACGTTTTAAAAACGAATAATTTCTCTATTTTTGAGCTATATTTATAGTTTGGGAACATTTCAAGATTTGGACAGTTACATGTTATATTCTATACCAGGTGCAATAAACATATATTGAGTTCCAATAGCATGGCATGTGTGATTAAAAGTAGTCATACTTAAGATACCAAGAGTAGTAGGCCATACTACGGGTTTACCGATATAATATATATTTTTATATTTGATACAACGATACTATTTTCAACATATTTTTGTTTTTGTATTTTGTAATGAATAAACTTTAATAGAATTCGAATTCTTGCATCTGCTTACAAAATAATTATAATATGTATTTTTATACTCGTTGAACAGCAAGAAATAATTTGCATGAGTAGCATTTAGATCGTTTGTGAAAAGAAACATCAGCTTCTGTACATCCTAACCTGGTCCTTCCCAAACCCGAAACAAATTTAGCAGAAGTTGTTTAATTTATAAATGAGTTCCGTTATATCTGAGAGACTATTTACCGCTAGAAATATTTTTGTTTTTTAAGCAAAAATCTTATTAATACACATGAATTTGATATACTAATAATTTTTTACGCTTTAAAATATTTACTATACCTGAGTTCTATTAATTTGACCTTAACTTCAGATTCAATATGTGTATAGTTTTTTTATGATTATCGGTATAGTATCAGTAGAAAGGCTTATCATCATTGGTGGCTCCAGCCTACAACACTATCTCACATAAATGTTATAAATGCTTACAGAAAGCAGCTTTTGAACTAATTTGTTTCTTAATTTTGTTTAAAAATTTTCAAATATAAAATTTTTGTATTTATAAAAAAGCGTATGTTTTGCCTCCATAAAGATTGGCAATTTAATTGCACTAAAATATATTTTCCTAAAAAAGCGATATTTGTTGAAATTTAAAAAAATAAATGTCTAACGATCGTCTTAAAATTAATATTATTCTAAAAAATTGTGATCTGTACATGAATTTTATTCTTTTGATATTTTGCCGCCACATTCAGTGAATTTAATTCTGAATTGACAAATTAGGTGGTAGTCCGCTAAACAGTAGTATCGGGTGAAACCGTCATTTTGGCTTCACATTCCGTTTCAGATTTTTTATCTACATTTTCTTCTGGCGCTATATCAATGCGATGTGCTTTTTTCCATACTACCAAATCCATTATAAATGCTAAAAACATTATACTTGCAGTTATACCTAAAAATGAAATTAATAAGAAAACTTTCAATATGTTGTGTGCTGAAAAGTAGGAATAGAAATAAAAGCTAAAGTAGAGTATAAATTATTCAGCTTTTATGAAAAAAAAACTTGAAAGCTTTTTTTTTTACTAATTCGAGAAATGACTGTCTGTGGCCCCAGTGTGCGATGTTGCACATTTATTTTATTTAAATTCTATTTCCTGCATATTTGTAGTACTGGCCCAATTTTTTTAAATATTTATATATAAAATAAATTGCCAAGCTCAGCATATGCTAAAATGGAAGGTGGCAATAGTAACAATTCCTCTACTAATCTAATCTAAATTTATATAATTTAAATTACATACCTAAGAAATAATGCCTAAATGTGTTCGCATCATAGAGAGAACAGGCACCATGTTTGCCGCATACCGACCTCCATATAAGGCATGCTGAGTCGACTACAGCTCCATAAATAATTGGACAAGGAACATTGCCAAATAAACCAATAGCCGATTGGATCAAACCCATAGCCATTGTTTTATCTAAAGACATTTTAAATTATGTACAATTCAAGATACTGTCTTTGTAAAAATTATACAAGTACCTTTAGGATGTGTACATCTCATAACCAGAAGCATACTACCCACTTCAGAGGTCGAATGCATAAAAACACAAATTGCGAAAATAATAATAAAAATAATAAAGTTTTTACAATTGTTATCACAGTAGCCACCAATTGCCTGGTATGAATTCAAGTTATCGCCATCATACACTGAAATGTATAAAATACTATTTAAATTTAATTAAATCTTCGGCCGTTATTTAAACACTTACAATCGGGAATACAGGAACATTGTGAGAAAACAGTACGATTATCTTCTCTGCGGATATTAGCGGCGGAACAACCAGCGTGGCACGCTGATATATAAATTTTCCCATTGATTCCGCATATGGGTGCGAATTGTTCTTTATCGCACGTACAATTACGAACAGCGCTGCATACCGGTTCAATTACCGCCGATCTAGAAGAAAGTATAATAAATGCACAGCTATATATTTAGCAAAATTTTAAGTTTTACATGTAAATATACAACATACATTAAGAGTGTTTGTGTGTATGTATGTATGTATGTATGTATGTATGTATGTATGTATGTATGTTATGTATGTATGTATGTATGTATGTATTTACTTACGATATATTCGTTGCTGGCTTATAGCCAGCAAAATCGTACATATTACACCCAACAAACATAAGAATGACCATACCAGCGGAATAAACCAGTGCTGTTAACGCTATCCAAGCAGCCACAGCTCTTGCTGTTGGCTTAAATTTAAATATAACTAGTCCTGATACAACGATTCCAATACCCATAACCAGAATACCACAAAAAGCGGCCACCATGTTCGCATTGTAAGGAGCTAAACGAAATTGTGTTTCTAAATATTTGGGCAAAAACGTGTAGAGCCCGGCAATGGGAAGCAAATGAAACACGCATGAGGCTGTCCGGAACATTAAGATATCGTTGCTTAATTGACGTCGAACAGTTTTGGGAAAATCTAAAAATAAATAAATGCAAACATAATACATATTCATATTTGTATTTTTATAATAAATTTTTAAGTTAAATTTACCTTTCAAACGTGGTTTTTCAATTGGCTCTAATGACTTCTTTGAGGCTGTATTTGAGTCATTTGCTGTACCTGGTTGCGGTTTCTTACCATGCAATTGCATAGGAAACGAAAACATTGCAACCGATGCCAACAGCATAAGACTACCAATTACCACCGGTCCCAACCACCAAGCTCCTATCCAGCGCGGATCACTGGCATCAAAGCCAGGATTTGAAAAGTTCACATACCAGCGAGTGCATATGGATCCAACTATGAAACCCGATGCTGGACCCAGAATTCGAACACCAATTGTTATGGCCATATACATTGCAGACTGTTTGCTGGCAACATTGTCATCGATGTATGGTATGCCCAAAGTAGAAACGGCAGTTTGACCGATGCCTGAACTAAGTAAACTTCCGAAAAATATACACAGAACAATAACCGTTATTTTCGAGTGGGATGCTTGTTCAAGCTTACGATCTTCATTACACTCTGTAAAAAAAATATATAATAAAAATTTTCAATTATCAAGAAGTAAGTGGTGAAAATAAAATCCAACAAAAGATAAAAAAATAAAAGTTGAAATGCGTCCATAGAATAAAATTGCATCGATCAAGAATAAAATACGATCGATAGGTTTCGAATGTCTTCTAAGATTCTGTCTGATCTTTGCTACTATTCATTTTCATTGAAATGTTATTATACGATTATTTCATATAACTGCGATTGCCTGGTGGTCAAAATTCAGTCACTTGACATATTATATATAAATATATATAATAAATTTTTAAATTCTTCTGGTTCCTTGACCTCTTTTTAATTATTATTATACTCTGATATTTTTAAGGTTAAGGTCTCTTTATTTTAATTTAATTTTTAATTTCAATATTTCGTCACTCCTTTGTGTGACTTCTTCAAGAAATTAATTATTTTTTCACATCAAATAAAACAATTAATTTCCTGAAGAAGTCACACAAAGGAGTGACGAAATATTGAAATTAAAAATTAAATTAAAATAAAGAGACCTTAAGATTAAAAATATCAGGGTATAATAAAATAAATTTTTATTTTTTATATATATTTAAGAAAAAATAACGAACAGCTTTTTGAACGAAAGCAGCCGTTACACAAATTTTACGACAAGAGAAAAACAAAAAGCACCCTGTTCTTTTTCTAGAAGTCAATAAAAATATTATACACACATTTTTGAATGCTTGTATAACAAGAAATCATACAAAATATTTATATTATGCATATTTGCATAGAAATACCTTTTAAACAATATATTTTTCATCAATATTGGTGGACGATAAGATACCGTAAAGTGTACAACTAAAACACGCATGGTGGATTCAATTATTTTTACGATTTGCAGCAATTAGTCTTCTGTGCCGCAGAACACAATTCCGATCGATAGTGCTTTTAGACCATTTTGGAGGTGTGCGAAAATGTCAAAAACAGCTCTTAATTGTATTCGACTAGTCGAACTGTCAAAAATCGGAAAAATTTTAATTAGGAAATAGAAATTAATATAGGGAAAGTGTAAACTGCTAAGCTGATACAACATGAAGATGGGATAAACAAAGATTAAACACTTATTATTCTGAACAATATATAACAAAAGTCATGGACACTCTAAAGCTTTACAATGAACACCCTAAATCCTTACTTATTGCTTTTCAGGGCAGGGAAGATTGAGGTACTGAATTGGGCAAACAAAGTCCATAGAATACGATCTGTTGGACGATCCAGAAGAAGAAAAAACTAGGGGAAATTTAATCGGCGTCTCGACGGGCTAAGCAGGCATTTGAAGTGGATAGTAACCGTGACAATGCAGGGCACGCAATGGAACATTTTTTTTATTATTACACGGCTTTCATCCAGACGAAATTCAGGGAGAAAATTACGGCACTCGATACCGAACGAAACTTTTATTTAAATTGTATGGAAGTTTCACTCGATATCGAAGCGGTAATTTGGCCCCAGATTTTCTCAGTATGATAGTTTACCAGGCGTTAGAGGAGCCCTCTGCTGCCATACATAGAGGTGTTTGCTCGCAGACATGAATGCAAAGCTAAACTAAGCTTTTTAGGAAATCACGTATGTGATCGCCATTCATTTTAAATTGTATAATTCAAGTTCGACCCAA
Organism: Linnaemya tessellans; assembly: GCA_951800035.1. Lineage (NCBI taxonomy): Eukaryota > Metazoa > Arthropoda > Insecta > Diptera > Tachinidae > Linnaemya > Linnaemya tessellans. The sequence goes on from OX637535.1 coordinate 10,428,271, forward strand.
CAAAAAACGAGGCGATTAACGGAAGAACGAAGTCGTGCTCATTTGAAGTCATTTGAGTAGATAGCAAATATTGCAAAGCATTCAAGACTTTGAGGTAAGCCTCGCCACGATAGATTTAAGTGTCTTAACAGTCCTCTTTATTATGAATAAAAATGATCACCTGTCTACCCCTTGTCGACAACAATTGAAATTAATACTCGTATGCTCTATAAATTTGTTAAGCTCTAGAGAATAATAAGAAATTGTCAATAGTAATCAATTGTCTACAACGACTATATCGCCTTAACAAGACGGCGACATATACATACATTTATAATAGAGCGTAGTGTTTTACGTTTTAACTCGCCACTCCATGATTCCTGGCACTTCACCAGCTCTAAGACATTTTCCATATTCCAATTAAGGGAGGTCTTCGTACTGTGCTGAATGTAATTTTTACTTTTTATTTGCGTTTGTGTTGTTGATTTTATTAAATGAAATTGCTGTTGTCTTGTTGTTGCTATTGTTCATATTGCACATACATAAATACGACTAAATACATATACATATCTTAAGTCAACCTTTACTTTGTCTTGCAATTGAAGATTGCAGTAAAGCCAATTGCAGAAGTAAAATATTTTTATTACAGTAGACATAGATACACACATACATATGCATGTATGTATATAAGTTTACAAGCGAAGTTAAAAACATTACAGCAACTGTAATTAGCAATTTCTTATAAAACCGTTATTTATTTAAATTTTATCAAAAGCGTCAAAATGGCAACGCTGGAATAGAATATTTATTAGGTTTTTTTTCTGATTTACAGCCTGTGCATTACTGTTGCTATCAATTGCCTAACGCAACATGTTGCTAAGCATGTTTAATTGAATGTTATTGTAGCAATTACTCATAACATCTGTATAACAACAACAAAGTATGGCAGAATATTGTATATTGAAGATACATATCGTCACTTAAAATCCAGTCCGAGCTCAACTGACAAATATCAAAATTTAAAATTTTTTTTTTCAAATATAATGTATGTATATTTATTGATTTATTGAATATATCATAAATCAAAAGTACTATTTTGAATTGTTAGTCGGATACGGATTTTTGGCGGCGATATGCATGTTTGTATGTATGTTTTCACCCACCTGTTGTAGAGTTGTGAGAATAATTGTTAACTTGACAGAGATTCATTTCCATGTGTCGAACCATCATTAGAGATGAGTTATTGTGACCAAGTTCCTTCATTTGAAACGGCTGTGATGATGAAGTGAGATTGTTTGGTACGTTCTTACTTAAGAAAGCTGTAGAATGTATAAGCTCTTTTCCAAATATAAAATGAGGTAGGGCACACGCAAAAGCTGCTATTGAAAAAAGCACCATGCCACACGCAATCCATCGCGGACGATGGCCGCGCCCCGCATAATACGTTAGCAACATTGCTGTACTTATTTGTCCCATTTCACTGGCACTTAACAGTAGTCCAGTAGTTTTGGATTTTATTTGAAATAATTTCTCTATGGTTGTTATAACTGATACAAAATAAGTCATATACATGCCCTGCAGGATATATGCCAAAAGGAAGACCACCATAAATGTATGAGTTGAAGCTAAGCTGCGGGCCCATTTTGGTGTACAACCAAACAGGCCACAGCCTTCTTGTTCAACTGGGCCCTTATCATGTTCTGCAAATGCAATGCTTTCGGGTTTCTCTTTGTATAGACCAGTTAAAGGATCATGTTCGTCACATTTCTCCATCAGTCCACTGCCTGTCTTACCATTTCCCACAGAGCCATTATTGTTGCTGTGATTTAATGAATTATCTAAACGATTTGTATTCAGTTTATCTTCATTCCAGTCATTGTTATTTCTAACTTCATCACCCACATAAATGGTATCAATTGATTTGTGCGGGCTGTTAATGTTTTTTAAATTCGACTTGTTTTGATTTCCGTTTTCCAAAAGTGGCGTCCATACTTGTGTTGAGTCTCGACGTTTCCCCTTTACATTTCCATGGCCATTTTCAGCTTGAATATTATCAATAAGAGTTTTCACTTGAATTATCTCCACACCGCACTGTTCAGGGTTTTGTTCATGTCTTGTCGTATTATCGACGTCTTTGGCAATCATTGAATGCATAATTATTTTACCAAAGTGAATATTTCAAAATGTCTGCCTATTCAAAAAATACCGATCGATCTCTCTGTTATTCTTTAAATTACTGAGTCCAACATCTAGCAACCATTTATTTCTTCATAAGACTGACTATAAAAGCGCATATGTTTGCATTAACGACCGGTCTACGTCAAGATGTTTTTATCCATGTTATTACCGGTTATTTATTTTGCGTTATTTGGAATCCTTTTTGTATTGTGGTGTTTATGGAACTATTTGTGTGTTTTTGTAGTTGATTTGTTTATTGTAAATGCATGCTGAGTTGTTTGAGGTAGATTTGTTTTGGCAGTATGGCAGAATCTGTAGTTAAAAACAAAACGAATATTTCAAATACTTGTTTATTGCTGGTCATCATTATAATTTGTATTAAATATTTTAAAACGTTTAACTAGAGTTTATTAGCATATTTGCACATATACATATGTATATACATACATACGTGCCCATGGTCATACATAAATATACATTCCTATGTTGTATGTATGTATATAAAGCATTTTGCAACAAAAAATAAATAAACGAATGCCTTACATTAAGTCATTATAATTGTGTATTTAAGTGTTTTTTACGCTTTCACTTTTGTTATCGTAGTAATAATACAAATGACCTTGAAAATATTTTATTTCATTAAAGAATCTAAGAAATTTTAACAATAACTTCTACAAGAATATATTGTATGCACGTCTGGCAGCAATGAGTGCGACAAGTGAACTAATCTTCCATAAAGCTGCATAAAAATCTTATCAGTAGTAACCTACACAGGCACACACACACACACACACACACACACATACACATATGAGCATGCATAAGTTTAAATGTGATTATACGAAAATTAAGTGCATGAACGTAGTATATGGTGCATATAAATAAATGTATTATATACAGACATACATACATACATATACGCTTGTATGTGTGTATATGTACCGAATTTATCTTTGTAATTTAAATTTTATTATATATAATTCACTATCTATTGTCAAACATTCAGAATCTGTGCAGCAACTATAGATATTATTGTGCACATTTTTAAGAACAGAACAAGGAAGAAATGTGTTATAAGTATCATTCTGCAGCAAAAATGGACATTTGGGATGATCCACAATGTCGAAAAAAACAATGAACTAATATTAAGGAAAATTCACTTAACTGGAGTTAAAGACGGTTGTCGTATGTAATAAAGAAACTATTTCCATTCTTTGCCCTAACAACGCACCAGGCATTTTTACTAATCATTTAGATAAAAGTAACGACGTCAATATTACACGTTTATCTTGGACCATAAAAAACCTTATTGCAGGTTTGTTAACTGCTTATTTCAAAAGTTTTATGTAGAATTTATTCAAATAAGACTTTTATAAACTGAAAATATTTTATGAATAAATATATAAAAATAAGTCTCTAACAGCACCAAAGTAACCATGGTGCTCCTACAATTACCGCTACAAAAAAAATTAACCAGAAGATAAGTCCGATTATTTTGTCTCCTTCATCGAACTGCCACAAAAACAATTGCTTTTTAAGGCTAACGTTAAAGCAATAACTGTTGATTTATTTTTATTGACCTTATCAGTTTATTGTAACATTAATCGTCGTTTTTTTATAAAACATTATTTCTTGTAATTTGTATTCAATATTTCGTTAACAGCTTGTTAACATCTTCAGGAAATAAAAATTATTAAAATTTTAAAGCAATGACCTTATGCATATTCTGCAACAATGCCATCCATCCTAACCACTTATCACAGCATCAAATATTGCCTATCGCGCTCGTGAGAGATTCCACAGTTCATCAAATATCATAAACAATTACAAAGTTCATCCAAGGACAATATAAATAACGTGTACAACTTCCTCCAGTACTTAAGTGTATCGAGTAACATTTAGCTCTGTTTAATTTATTTAAGCTTTATCTCTTTAGTTTATTGTAATTTTATTTATAATAAATTTAGAAATAACAAAATTTTTTTGTTAGGATCATTTAGCGGGCAAAGTTTAGTTAGTAGCGCAGAGGAAGATCAAAGAACATCTTATCTTCGTCGTAAAAGCTTATAAAAAGTATAGCACTGATCACTGAGCATAACTTTAAGCGACTGACACAATCATGTACTAAAGAGCAGAGAAGCAGCACTCTCCTTCGTCGGCCTTGTAGCAAAAAAAAAAATAGCCGGCAAAGTAAAAACGTTCAACTTCCTAAAATATGCTCTATATTCTCATCTTTCCTCACCTGTCTCCTCAATACGAAGCTTTTAGTTCCGGCGCAATGAATTGCATATATGCAATTCATATATGTAAGGGTCATTCCCTGTAAGCCGGTTCTACTCCTAAAAAAAATTGTACAATTTGTTAAATAGTTATCCTATTTTTCCATGTAATATATTACTTCAACGGCCACTAAAGGGAGCGGGACCCAAAAGTGAATTTTTTTCTGATTTTCTGGCTACAAGTTCAACGCTTTGGACCTTCTTTGATATAAAAATATATCAATTAGTGTTCTCGATTCTTTTATAGGTATCGAAGAACTATATCAATCACCGCTTACCACCTGGGAGTCGGCTTATCCGTTCGATAGTTATAACAGTTTTAAAATTAAAATAAGGCTATTTTCATCACTGAAAATTAGCGGAAAGTTGCAGGGATGGCTTTTAAGGTCATACGTTTTCCATTTTTTTTCAAAGTACTTGCAGTGGTTTCTCTGTTCGTTAAACATAAAATATTTCTTCTGTATGCAGTTGTTCTATATGAGGGTGCAGAATATGTGCTGGGATACACTTTATCTTATCTCCTATTTTATGTAAAGAATCATTAACCAAATAATACGAAGAGTATACATATTTATGCGTGTACATATATGTACATATGTATGTATACGTACATTTGAGTATTTAATGAATGACGAAATTCATTTTATCTGAATGCCCCAACATTTATTCATACAAACGTATAAAATAAATACAGTCTTTAAATGTATGCCTTTAATTTTTTCAATTAAATATTTGCATTTGCGAGCAAAGTAAAGTACATATGTACACACATACATATTTCTGTAAGTATCTATCTACTATCTGTTCCATGTAAGAGTATTAATAATTGTAGTTCAATGGACCTGACAAACAAAACAAAAATTGGTCCAAGACACTTTTCTTATCTCGTACCAATAACTTCTGCACTTAACTTATCAACTTATTAACTAAACAAAAGTTACACACACAGACATATTTTCAAGTTACTCTATAAATTGCACTTACATATTTATGTACGTACTACTTGTGTTTTTGTTTTCAACCATAAAGAAATAAACAAATAAAGAAATATTGAAAGTGAAGAGTGATTACGTTAGGAAATGATAAAAAAATGTACATACAAACAAACTCGTAAGTATGTATGTAGAGGTACATATATTTTCTTCAAGACTGGTTAAACCGCATTTTACTTTCAGTATGCATCATGATGTTGTGAATGTACGTTGAGATGTTGTTTACATGCATCTATGAATACACTCGTATGCACTGGGGCATGTTTTGTATGTGTGTGTGTGTGCGCTTATGGTACAGAGCCAACAACAGAAAGTCGCAACAAGCATAATACCACCACCAAAGACAGGTGCGTTTAAAAAACTTGTTTATGCCACACGTTGCATACAAGATTTTGTAACAATTTCAATTAAAAATAGTAAGTATTTATCTAATCAATTCGTATAGAAAAAATAGTTGTTTATCGTAAATTACGAGTATAAATATTATTTAATTAAATGCAATGCAACTTAAAAAGTAATTTATAAAAAAATAAAAACTACCACTGAAGTAGGGCAAGGAACTTAATAGTTTTTAAGTGTAATTTCTTATAATTATTTTAAACAAATTTCATTGAAGTGTACGTTCATACAAGCAGCTATAAAAATTTACATTTTTTATTTGTTTAATTGCAATGGAGGTGCAATTGGCAGTAACCCAACATTTTTATACATTTTATAATAGTCGTACAGTTGAGCTTCTATAACTTGAACTTCTTTCTATAACTTGAAGTTGCAATAGCCGCAAGCAGATAAATAAATTGCTTTATATTAAATTCACTTCATATTGCTAAGCTCATTGTTCGAATATGTTTTTTTTATTTTTTTATTCAGAAAGTCGTGATAAATATTCGAATGCACAAGCGAAAGTCGAAATCTATCCAACTTAAATTTCCTTTGAATTGGAACTATTTCAGATCGATCGATTTCGAGACATATAAAAAAAAACAAAAACTAAACAATAATTAATTCCCTGAAGATGTCACACAAAGGAGTGACGAAATATTGAAATTAAGAAATAAAATTAAAATAAAGAGACCTTAAGCTTAAAAATATCAGAATATAATAATAAAAAACTAAACAGTTTTTTTAAATGTGGTTTTTCTGAATAACTTTTAAACGGCTTAATCGATCAATCAGCTATTGACATTAAAAAACCACGTCGATCAAAATTGGTTGATGCGTTCATGAACGAAAAAGATTCGAAAAAAGTGATTCTTATATTAAACTCAGAAATTATGTAAATGATTAACTATTACAGTCGATTCTTTTATTGGATTGGAATTTGTTCAAAATCGGTTGAAAAAACTCGAAAAAGTGATTTTTTTTAAACTCCGAAATTATATAAGTGATTAACTAGTATTCTCGATTCTTTTATTGGACTCGAAAAACTATATCAATTAGATGCCGCAAGTCCTGTGGGAGTCATTTGGTTCATTCAAAACTTGCAGCAGTTTGAAACTAAACTATAGTTTTTTTTTTAAATTAGCGTGACTTTGCAAGGATGGCCTTTATTGCCCCTGTTTTCTAAATTTTTATTTTAATTAATTAATTTTTTTTATTAAAAGCACTGCCGCCAAATAACCTTTCTTACACTTATGTATCTCATATTTTTCAAATTTCGTAACAGAGGCTCTACTTACACATGAAAGTCGTTTCCCGATCATAGAACATGTTAACCGTAACCGCATCCGTGGCGTTGTATTTGTACTCGCAAACGGTTTTGTTTTGCTAAAACCTATTTGTTCATGCGAGAACAAGTCTTTTTTTTAAATATTTTTTCCAAATACTTAAGCAATTTTATACTTTCATTTGTTACGATGTTTTCAATTTCACTGATTTTAAATGTTAAAACTTGTATCACACACACACACACATGTGTATCAACGAAAATACGCAATGAAAGAACTAGATATTACGAGCTTCAAATTATGTGATTTAGCAATTCAAGATTGTGCAACATTTAATATTTATTATATTAAAATCTGCTTTATATATCTTTATTCTAGCTTTTGCATTTATATTCCTCTTCTATATAGAAAGAAGCTTCAGTATAGGGTGTTCCCATAAAATGTTTCGTTTTGATTTTTATTGGAATTGCTAATAATTGCTAAAGATCAACAGGAAATAGACAATTCTAGTCGTGCTGATTATATTTTTATCCTGAATAATGCAGACTTTCTTTAACCAAAATTTCCAGAGGAGGATCTGGTGACGTCTCAGCTTCATCATAAAATCTTAAAAATTTTATTTTTAAGGAATGTAGGCCTAAGTAATACATTTTGTTAAATTTTTTACACTATTTTTGCAAATAATAACGCCCACTAAAGGGGCGGTGTCCAAAAATTATTATTTTTTATTTTATTGCTCTAAGTTTAATGCGTTGGACGTTCTCTGACATAAAATTATATCATTTGTTTAACAAAATTACAAAAATAAAACTTTAAAAATCATGTTATTTTTTAGGGGCTTGTTTAGTTCTTCTTAGGGTAATCTTTTTCCCTCTGGCCCAATTCGGCCCATTTACGATCTCGACCTGTGCTATACTTCAAAATGTATTAATAGCAAATTTCAAGGGTCTGGCTCTTTTCGTTTGGGCTGAATCGTGATTTCCACAGACGGACGGACGGATATTGCTAGATCCTCTTAGATTTCATCACTGATCAGGAATATATATACTTTATGGGGTCTGAGATGGATATTTCGGTGCGTTACATACGGAATGACAAAGTGAATATATCATCCAATTCTTTTTTGGACTAAAAATTCCCATTCAAACAATTTTTTCACAATGAAATGACTCTTTCAAATCTATTTTCCCCCTTTGCTGTGTTAGACCAATCACTTCATTTTTCTAGGGAAATGGATAAGAAATAAAAAGTAATTTTTATTTTATATTGTATATCTAGATTACGAATATTTTAAATTATTTTTTATGAAAGAAGAATGCAAAATAATCGACCCACTGCGTTTGGTGTCGTAGAGGTTCCCAAAAATTCCCTTGAACTAAATAGGGCAGCACTTATTTTAAACATACATTTTCATACCTGTAGTAAGTGTGCATTAGGGGTACAACCAAAATAAGGCCCTATCATCACGCTGATAGGGCCTTGTTGTGCTGAAATCGAAAAATGTTTCCTCAGGTCATTTCGGAAGAAAAACGTTCCGCGTCGAAGCCGATTTCTGAAAGCCCTTTAAGATTTTTTTAGTTATTTTTTCAAAATTTTTAATTTTTTCAAAATTTTTAATTTTATAATTATTTAACTATTTACATTTGTTAACGTAATTATATGATAATAATCAAAATCACAATCTAAAAACTATATTTGTTAAGTGAACTTAACTTAAGATTAAGAGTTCGTGTTGATTTGCTTTGGGGGAAAATATCTTGTACGACTTTGATGGCGCGTTGTGTTTTTGGAATTCTTGATTCATCTTTCACCCAATGTCTTAGAAAGCATTTCTGGGCATTAGTAAAGCCCGATAATGATTTGTTTAAGGCTTCGAAGTTATTTTTTTATACTTTTAGCAATAAATTATAATATTTCGCAAATTTGCATAAGACAGCGTAGGTAAGTCGCAATATTACGATTAATTGAATTTATACAGAATATCATTCAATATTTAATGGAAAAACTTGTAATTTATTTATCATTTAATGAATTTATAAGGAATATATTTTTATTAGTTCTTTTTGTTTGTTATGTGGTCACACCAAATTATCAATATTTCAATATGAAAATATTTTTATTTTTTTAGAACTTACTGATCCCAAACTTAATTGCATTTGACGCGGAACCTTTTTTAACGATATCGATAATCTAAAAATGCAGTTCTTATTGTTTTTTTATGCACTACATGGTATGGATAGTTCCATTTTGATATTTTCAAAAATTGTAAAAAAGTTATACCCTAGTGTGCATAGACCAGACATAGGAACAAACACATCAACATTTTGAGTTTGTATGTGTGAGAGAAATTTTGCAAACAAACGAGCATTCTCTCCACCCTTAAATAACTTTTTTCAACAAGCGCCCAAGCAACCGTCTTGGTTGGAAGCTTGTGATAGACTGAATTGTGAATCACAATTTTTCTGATTTGTAAGTAACTACAAATATGTGTGACTCTCAATAGTGAATTTATATATATATATATATATATATATATATATATATATATATATGTATATATATATATATATATATATATATATGTGAAGCGCGCTCACCCACAATGCCTAAGTCTGGCATAGACTTAAAAATGTACGGCAAACAGAAGGAGACCCACAGCGAATTAAAAGCCTATGAATTTATAGGAATGGAAAAGAGGATGGAGGATATAGAAAATTGTTTCAGCATTAAGTTGCCAGAATAAATTTATGAAGGGATTTACAATTAAAAACTTTGATTATTTTTTATTTTAATTATAAGCTTTTGGAAACTATGTTTTTAATTGCAAAATATAAGTTCATTTTGTATTTTATGCAGGCCAAGTATGTCTACATGGCTGAAATTCATTGGTAGACTTTAACATAATTCCAAAATAACAGCACCTCTTAGCTTACACTTAAACTAAAAAATTTTCTTGTGTAAATTAATTGAGAATTACACAAGAAAAACAATAGGATTTGAAATCTTTAGAAAACACTATAAAAAATTTTATTCGATATATGTAAATCCATTTTATTTTTTTAATACATTAACTGAGACATTATGTCTCATTAATTACAAATCTATTTCATTTAGCAGTTTTTTAGCAAAATTTAAAAAAAATTATATGTAGTCGTATGTATATAAAAAAACTTGCAAAAGTAGAAATAAGTTTTATTGAGATCTCTAAAGACCTAAAACAAAACACAATCAGTGATGCAGACGATAAAATTTAAAATCATGATTTTGCTTACACTATTTTCAGTTTTTCCCCCTTGCAGTCTGAGCTGTAAGTCACATTCAAATAAAGCAATAACAGATGCACTAAAACACATTTATTTAAAACAATGTTTACATTAAATTGTCAGGTAGAGAAGAGATTGAGTCATGCCACACCTTATTGCAACACCCTTTATAATAAATATTACAGGTATATTACACAAGTTAGTACATACTAAATCACATTATTTGAAAATTGCAATTTTTATGTAGTTCTTACATTGTAAAAATGCGTGTTGTCGGTGGAACCCATTCAGTGATTTTTTACATATGGTGTTGTATCTTCATATATGTGTATGTATGTATGTATGTATGCATGTATGTCACTGGTTGCTTTTCATACGAGTTTAAACTTTTTGTTTCAAAATCACTGAAATGGAAAACATATCATATGAAAGTGAAAATTACCAATTATTAAAATATATAAAGGCAAGTTTTTGAATTGAAAAGTGGCTTTAAGAGAGCAAATATAACAACAACAATAGGGCAACGGTGAGTGATGCCAATTGCAGGAATTTTATTTTATCTAGGGGAAAAGGGAAATAATTCTTTTACAGATTTTTGTTAACAATTAAAAATTACATTTATTAATTGCAAGAATGAAAACTTTATGAAGTGTATAATTAGAAATTCGTACGCACATACATACATATACACCCATAATATGTAATATGTATGTATGTAGTATATGTATATCAATCACAAATACACTTGCTTTTCTTTGTGCGGTTTTGCAATTTTTTATACAAGCCTCGTACGTCTGTTTTCGCAGTTCTCTTCAATTTTAATAAGCAATTTACTTAAATAATAAATAACATTAAGATACATCTAATAATAGATATCAATAAAATGTCCAATTCTTCTGTTGAATATGCTGGAGACTCAACAAAAAAAAAACAAGTAAAAACGTTATATTCGAATCTTAAATACCCTCCAAATATTTAGTAATTAAAATTAAAATGTTTAACTGGGTGGTACAGAGTTCCTTTATATAATATCGTACATCAACGCCCACTGAAGGGGGCGGGGGTCTAAAAATAGACTACATCATGTTTTCCACAGACAAACGTATGGGCATTGCTAGACCGTCTTAGACTTCATCACTGATCAAGAATATGTATACTTTATGTGGTCTAATTCTTTTTGTAGAGCATTAAATCTGTATTTTTTGGGGTCTCTCTGGCAAGGACCGCTGGGCAGACATTTCACCTTTGCCATAAGACTCTAAAAACAAATATTTGGGATAATTAAATGTAACAACAAATGTATGTGAGTTCAGATAAATATGCCGAGTTAAACATGTTTTGACGTAAGCAGTTACGAAACAACGTATTTAGCTGTGAAGTTAAATATGTTATGACGTAAGGAAATGGCAAACAGTGAAGTTTTTTTTATGAAAATCCATATTTAATAAACTGTTTGAGCATTTTGTGAAAATATTTACAGGCCATGTAAGGTCAATTTACAGGACATGAGAGTGCGTGTGATCTTGGAGTAATTTTGCCGCCAAATAAGGAGTTGCCATGCATTGCCAGTAAATAAAAATTGATTATGGGGGTGTCTTCTATTACACACAACAATTGGAATAGCTGAATTGAGTTTGTGAAAATATTTAAAGGCCATTAAATATTTTCAAAAAATTTTAATGACAATTTAATTTTTTCAACTTTTGTAAAAATGCGAAATATTTTCGAATTGGCTAACAAGGATCGTTCGATCAATAAACTTGTTCGAATGACAATTTAATTTTTTCAACTTTTGTAAAAATGCGAAATAATTTCGAATTGGCTAACAAGGATCGTTCGATCCATAAACTTGTTTGAAGATGATGTATTCAAAAAAACTATTTTCCTTTATAAAATTATCGCAAAAATTTTTTTTAATAACTTCTATGAAAAAGATACATACAGTGTACTTTCTCTTAAGCGGACACCTAAGAGACTGATAAATTTGTCCGCTTATAAGAGGTGTCCGCTTATGAGAAAAGTACAAAAAGAATGACAAATATTTTCATAAACACATTTTTGATTTATTAAAGATTTAAAAAAAAAATTCTTACAAAATTTGTATCTTAAATTTTTTTTCTTATAAAATTTGTATTGTAAATCACTTATAAATCGCAAATATTTTTTATGGATACAGATAAACATGAAAAAAAATTGTTTGGAAATATTTTTAGTTTTTTTTTTTAACAGAACAAAGTAAAAATAATTTTCATAAGTTTTTTTATGACAAGTCAAGAAATAAAAATAGAATTATATTTAATTGGATTTATATTTAATTGGATTGGGTGCTGTTGGCTGAAGTAGTAGAACACGAGACTATGAAACGCAGGGTCGTGAGTTCGAGCCCGCTCTGAGTCATGAAATATTGTGTTGAATTCTTCTGATCAGCATTAGTGCGTGGTTGTGTTAGTTGTTGCCAGCCTGTTTCAATGATGAAGGCATAGTCACTGGTCACTGAACATAATTGGCAGCGACTGACACAATCATGTACTAAAAGCAGAGTAACAGCACCCACCTTCGTCGGCCCTGTAGCAAAAATTAGCCGGCGAAGTAAAAGGTTGAAATAGCTACAAAAAAAAACTGTCTATCTTCTCATCTTTCCTAATCTGTCTCCTCAATACTATCCCCTCGTTTTCAGTTCCGGCGCAATGCATTGCATATATAGGGGTCATCCCCTGAGTGCTGGTCCTACTCCTAAAAAAAAAAAAAAAAAAAATAGTCAGAAATTTTAGCTTGTCGAGTTTTCCCTTTAATTTCAATTTCTTGGAGATGTATTTGAAAATCAGTCAGCAGCTGAACACCTTTAAGGTCGTTGTGACTTAAAGAAAAAGCTTTAAGTTTTCCTATGGATGAATAAGCTTCTTTATAGGAAGTTAATTTGCCGTTAAGTGTCCGCTTATTGGAAATATTAGTAATTTTGGTGTTAAAAAAAGTGTCCGCGTCCTGTTATGGGAGGTTTGTCCGTTTAAAAGGAAAAATGTTAAAAAGTTCCTAAGGATTTTTTTGGTACCAAAAATTTTTGTCCGTTTATGGGAAGTGTACGCTTATGAGAGGTGTCCGTTAAGAGAGAGTACACTGTATATATTTTTATTAGAAAATTTTGGAGCATAAATTTTTTAACGTGTAATACATATTTCTGTGTAATACGTACTTCTGAGCAAGGCTTTAATACTTCGAAATGTTTAATACTCATTGCAAAAACTATTCATAAACAACAGATTGATTGATTGATTCACGTTGGTTGCTGAAAATCAATTGTTTGTACTGAAAATTCGTTTTATAATGTCAAACTGTTATAATATGTGCAAGTGTGTTTTCGATAAACTTTGACTGAAAATCTTATTACTAGCCGTATCTAACGAAAGCATCTGCCATGATTTGTAGCGAATAATTAAAGCGAAAAGCTTTTAAATTATTGTATTTGATAGCTAAAATTTATTTAATTTAAGTAAATGAAACATTTATAATCAAAAGAAATAACTTTCCAAGTACTGAATAAATTACAAATTTATTATTACAGTGGAGATCGGTTATAACTAACAAACACCGCGGGCCAGGCAAATTTGTTCATCAAAATTGCATTAAATACGTTTTCTTCACTAATTACATTTACATTTTTTTATATTTATGAAATGTATGTAACACAAAATACCTGGTTTTTATGGGTGCGCAAATCATAAATAATTTCGATTGTTCTAAAAGTATGTACATGTTTCATTATTTTTTTATTTTTATTTAAGCTCATTACAAGCCAGTGTTTTAGCCAAAATTCTTTGTAAATTTTAAACTCTAGCAAATATTTACATATGCATTTATGTAAAACTGCTGGTACGGGAAAAGTTGTTCAGTAAAAACAATTGTGTGTGTATGTATGTTATAAGCGAACTCTACTGTATAGCAAAGTTTTATCATTGATTCGAATTGAGTTGAGTGGCTTGGAATATGGCACGACTGGTATTTTAAGTAACGATAATAAAAATAAAAGTCGAAAGAAAAAAAGGTTTATAAACCGGTCTTGAAACTATTTCGCTTGGCCGATAAAAATTTCAAAATGAAATTAACAGAAAAAATATTTTTGAAAGTTACCCACATGATATTTTTGTTGATTGTTTTTGTTTTTTGGCTGCCAGTGGTTTATTTGTTTTAAGCCAAGTACATATATGCAGACATACATACAATCAACTCACTTATGTATGTAACTATACATGGTGTATGTACAACATTCATGCGTTTGAATGTAACCACAAAATGTTAATAAAATTTATATTAATCAAAATGTACAGGTAAATCAGCGCTGCCACTGAAAAAATTTTACTCCCCCCGCACGCCCACAAAAGTATTCTCAAAATCGCTAACAAAATTCTTTAAGGGTTACCGAGTTCTTTTTTAAGCACTTATTTCAGTATTGAGATTATTCCAAACCATATTTTTGACTTATTAGGAAAGTCACGATAACATTCAGGGAGTTTTGATGCCACATAATGGATATATAGTAATTTAAGAAAAAGCTCAAAGTAAATTTTAAATGAAAACAAAAATATGTGCCAGACTTAATAGATTTTAAAAAATAAATAACTATAGATGTAGTTTTAAGACTTGCTTACGCAAATGTAGCGAACGAATCAAAATTTTTCTACAAATAAATGGCAAAAAAATATTAAAAAATTGTATTCTATTATTAGTTTATGATTTTGCTTGTGTAATTCTAAATTCGTTTTTGAAAGTTTATGAATAAGCAAAGAAGTTTTATTTTGGAATCAAGTTAAAAGCGCAGGTCCTAAAATAGATTAAAGTACTAAGTTTTTTGGAACAATAAATATTAATAAACTCAAATTTTCAAAATGTTTTATTATCGCTAGTACCAGCCATCTTTTCAGGTCAAATACTCCACTGTGCAGTATTACAAATGTGAGATTGTCACTCTGTGAAACACGAAATAAGTTTAAATTATATTTTTTTTTTGTAGGATAATCAATATATTATTTTTTTACATAAATTTATTTTTAATACGGTTCCCATACCAAAAAAAAAAAACACTGTGAAAATATGTGCACAATGTGAAACTCAAAATTTGGGTGGTGTTTAGGAAATTTCTAAAAAGAGAATTGTTCTCGACAATGCCTACAAGAAAAGTAGAATTATTAAGTAACTATTTTCGATATGAAAACTTTATCAAAATTACAGAAATCGGGCACTTGTTTAAGAAATACATAATAAGTTTAAACACTCTCTGAAAATAGAAAACGAAGAAATAAAATTCCGAAAACTTTGTTACGAAAAGATCAATCAACATTTAAGTTTGGTAACACTAGCATAAATATGTACGAATGTACGAGTATGAATTTATGTATGTGCGTGAGCATATACATACATACATACATATACGCATATCTATATAACATATACGCATGTATACGTATATGTGTAAACATGTATGTATTCCAAGTAGGCACCTGATGATTTTTAATGTAATTGTAAATTTTAAAATATTTATAATTTTTTGTTAATACTCCCATCACTTGTAAAAATACACACGAACATAATAGTATAAATATGTACGTATGTATTTATGTAGGCCCGTCTATGGTTGGCATGAATATCCGCTTATGTCTTGAAATCAGTTTTTTTGTGAAAAACAACCCTTCGGCCACAGAAAATGGGTTTTTAATTGTGGTTATTATTAGTAACAATATATATTTTTTATAATTTTAATACTCTCTAAAAATAGAATTGAAGGTTATATTCACTTTGTCATTCCGTGTATAATGCTGCGAAACATCCCTCTGAGATCCCACAAAGCATATATATTCTTGATCAGGGATAAAATCTAAGACGATCTGGCCATGTCCGTCCATCCGTCTGTGGAAATCACAATTCGGTCCAAGCGAAAAGAGTCAGACCCTTGAAATTTGGTATAAATATATTTTGGAGGATAGCAGAGGGCAAGTTCGTAAATGGGCTGCATCGGGCCAGAAGAAAAAAAGTTCCCCTAAGAAGAACTAAACCAACCCAGAAAAAACAACATAATTTTTAAAGTTTTTTGGTTATTTTGTTAAGCAAATGATATGTTTTTATGTCAAATACGGTCCAACGCGTTAAACTTGGAGCCATAAAATAAAAAAAAATTCTTTTTGGACCCCGCCTACTTTAGTGGGCGTTTTTATATGCAAAAATATCACAAAAATTTAACAAATTGTTTTACTTAAGCCATTCTTTAAAAATAACATTTTTAAGCTTTAATGACGAAGCCGAGACGAAACCTGGTGCTACTCTGTCCTACCCCCTCCTCCCCTTCACCCCCTAAGTTACCCTATCAAAAAAAAAATTTTAATTTTGTATACAATTATCCCAAGCATGTATTTTTAGAGTTTTATGACTTTCGATTTCTGCCCTACCCCCTCCTCCCACTGTGCCCCCTAAATGACCCTAACAAAAAAAAATTTTTTAATTTTGTGTGCAATTATCCCAAGCATGTATTTTTAGAGTTTTATGACAAAGGTGAAATGAGTCCCCCTTGTCAGAGCGACCCCGCCAAAATACAGTTTTAATACCCTCAAAAGAGAATTGGACCCCATAAAGTAAATATATTCTTGATCAGCGATAAAGTCTAAGACGGTCTAGCAATGCCCATACGTTCGTCTGTGGAAAACATGATGTTGTCTATTTTTTAACCCCGCCCCTTTAGTGGGCGTTGACGTACGATATTATATAAAGGAACTCTGTCCCACCAAGTTAAACATTTTAAATTCACTTACTAAATATTTGGAGGGTATTTAAGATTCGACCCGGTCGAATATAACGTTTTTACTAGTTGTTGTGTAATTTTGTTAAGCAAATGATATATGTATTTTTATGTCAATGAAGGTGCAAAGCATTGAAGTTGCAGCCAGAAAAATCTAGTTTTGGGGCACCGTCCTTTTTAGTGGGAAATAGTATAAATATTACTTGGAAAATAGTATAAATATTTGGCAAATTCTTAAATACATTCCTTAAAGATTAATTTTAAAGCTTTCATGATGAAGCCGATCTACCTCTACACTACCCTCATCCCCCTTTGTCCACTAAATGACCCTCTAAAAAACAAATTGTTTAACATTAATAAATCTAAAAATCGACGTTTTAGTTTTATGGCAAAGTTGAGATGTCTCCCTCCCGGAGTGACCCCCACAAAATAGAATTCTTATTTACTAAATATTTGGAGGTTATTTAAGATTCGACCCGGTCGAATACAACGTTCTTGCTTGTTTCTTTTAATTTATTAACAACAAAAGAAAAATATGTAAACCTTAACAGAATAGACAAGAAGAAGAAATTTATTAGGTATAATAATTTTGAGAAAATAAAAATAATATAGACAATAAAGTAACCGAAGTTGTTTAATTTATAAGTTCTACTGCAAAATTAATTTTTATACAATATTTTTTATGCATTTTTCATTCACTTATTGCACGATGCTGAATGGCAAATTGTAAGGCAGGTCGATACGATTTTAACAATTCTGCCTTAGCTCTTTGCAAATGTAGTTCATTGATTAACTTATTTTGAAAACTCATAGATATTGTGGTCAGTAGCATTTCCGTAATTAAAACCATTTTTTTCAAATAATTCCAAAGCAGGCAATTGTTTGCAATATTAAATTTATTTCTACTTATAAATACATGCATGACTTTTAAATAAAAATATTTGACATCAACACTTCAAAACTGTTAAAAATGGGCATAGACGGTTATACATAAAATCCACATATACACACTTACATAATAAGTACATATGTACGTATTATGTGCCCATATGTATGTAAGCAAGTGTGTATTTAATTATTATTTTCCAACTTCTTTAAACATGTCATTTGAATATAAATTAGAATTCTGTAAGTTCTTTGCCATCTTTTTAAACATTCTTTTTTATGTACTCATGCGAATATTAAAACTTAATGTGCAGTAAATTATACATTTTCGTTGATTTCTTTTCTTCGAACAACCACATACACATATTAATTAATAAAAAAAATCCGTCGAATACAAGCCAGTTTTTATAAAGGGCCGATAAATTAAATTTATATTTTCTGCAGAAATTAAAGAAAATAATATCTTTAAAAAATATTTATTTACACAAAAATCGCCAATAAAATAAAATATTATTTTACTATATACTCCATATTAGGGTGTACCAAATTTTGTAGTCATAAGTCTCCTTGTTGTAGGAGAAGCACATAATAAGAAGAGTAGGAGAAGCACATAATAAGGAGAAGCACATATTACACTTATTGTATTTGGCGTTTTACGCCTTCAAATTGTCGAATCTGAAGACGATAACACCATAAAGCTCTAAACACATAGACGACAGCAGACAGCAATATGTCAAAAGTAAAATCAAAGTGTTTATATGAAAACGATTATTTTGACGGCAGCACAGCAGCAGGACTGCACAACAGCATTTGCTGCTGCTGCAAACTTAGAATATTTTCTATTTTGACGGGCAGCAATAAACAAATATAGTGTTGCCATTATATATATAAATTGGAAAATTAAGAACAAAAACCTTTTTTTATATTAAAAAAAGAACAATACAAATATACAATATAGAAATAAATTTATGTGTTTTTATAGTTTTTCGTGATATTATTAAATTTTTTATCAATAACTTTAATTTTATTCATTATAAATCAGGCATCCCTGATTGATTTACACATCAGCTGATTTTTATGTTTTTAGAACTTAAGGGTGAATATTTTCTCACTATTAACTAAATAATTTAATTTGTTTTCAATGAAATTTATTTGTTGGTGGTCAAGCAATGTCTATATGCATTTCATTGGTGCTTTACCAAATCATCATAACAGTTTAATTTGTTTTCGAAATCAATTTGAGAAATTAATGTGCCGTTTTTTCAATAAACAAAGTTAATAAATAAATGCTTTTTAACGAAATTATATTTAAAACTAAATTAATTAAATGTACCACCCACCTTGCCCATTCAACTTAAATTTTCGTACTACCATTATAATTTTGATAGTTTGTTTACGTTTTGCAAACTATGAAAGTTGCATATTGATGTTTTTTTTTTTTTGTTATTTGATAAAGATATGCAAATGTATGTGTATAAAAAAACTATTTTGTATAATAACAATAAATAAATTCGTCGCGTATAAATATTGTTCCATTGTGTTAGTATTCATATAAAACAATGAATGAATTTTTGTTTTTATTTGGAAATTCGTTAAAGGCCGTGTCTGACTATTCTATACAATCGCGTGATCTGTCAAATATGGAATGTGTGCTAAAAATTTATGGTAGTGTGGCCTAAAAATGTAACTGTGTAAAAGATTTTTCTAACAAATCTATCCTATATGAAAATGTTTATGAAAATTGTCCTAAAAAGGCGACCAGAGTAGTATTTATTGTCAGCCAGATGTTTTTGCATCACTGTTGTATAATATAGTGTCATCTACATTGTCACTTTGAAGCGATTTTTTAAAATCGGCCAGACTTTTGCAAGATTTTCTTGTGAATGAATCGTGCAATTGTGGAGAATATTCATTCATTAACGGCCTTATATGTAGTACGTTTCCACTATGAGCTAATTAAGTTGATTTGAGGATATTATGGCGAAGTGTTTCCATTACGTTAATAAGTTAATTTTGTGATCGAATTTTCGAAATCAATTTGACTTTTGTATTGTTTTGTTATTTTATAGTATAAGAATAAAGAAAAATTTTTGTTCAATGTTAATGTTATGAAATGGCAAAATAAAAAGAAAGGCTATAAATTTGCAAAATAAAATTGCGTTTTTTTGTAAATTATATTCAATAAATAAAATCAGCGCCATTTTATTCGTACTTAAATGTTGCTTTTTCCGGACGGATGGATACCCCAAGGTTGCATTTGTAAGAAGAACAGTTGCACAGTGTCGCACAGACAAATTTCAAAATAATTTGAAGCAAATTAAGTCATTGGAGATAATTTGGTCATATGAAAAATGTATGGGAATTCATGTCACAAATTACTTAATTTGGGCAAATGAAATGATTCGGCCCGAATCACGTATATGGAAACGTACTACATATTAAGTTATTAAATTATCGATAATATTTTTAGCATTTAATTCTTTTATCACAATTTCTTGCCCAGAAAAATTTGAAACTGAAAAGCTTAATATACATATATAAACACAACCTAATGTTGATTTCTTTTCTAAAAAAGAATGCTACATATTTTGCCCTTTTCAATAAAAAATGGCAATATTATGGTATTTTGAAATAGTGAATTTATTACAAATAAATGTACCATTTCTTACGAAAAATGATTTTTATTTTAAAAATGCGCCCAATCGTAATTTTTAAGGAAAACAGTGATAAAATGTTACATTTTTTCAGAAAAGGAATAGCCAGAAGGTTATAAGTAAAACAGTGTAACATATTTCCACTACATAAGCATTAGTCGCATTTGATCTTTTACATGTGATGTTTAATACTTATTAGTTTAAAATTTAAATTTAAAGAAAATTGTCGCATTTTGAAAACGTGGCTTCAAAATAGCCAGCATTCTCTGTGTTTATAGTCAACTCATTTTATAAAACAAATTTCTAATAGAAACTAGAGAAGACACCTGTTTGCTCACAGTTCAGAAGCTAATCTTACATATTTTCGTAAATACGCCACACATTTTTTTGTGGTATGCTTTTAAGTAAATTATCGCCCACCAATATTAATGGAACATACTCGTATACATACATACATTGTAAATTGTACTTTTGTGAAGCTTTACACAAATCATTTTAAATACGCTTCAATAGCAACAAAAAATCGTTCTATTATTTATTCTGTACCTGCAAACATTCATGTGTAAAAGATAAAAGATTTCTGTATAATTTTTTTTTCTGTCTGGTTGGTTTCTTAAGTGCATTGCATAACGAAAAATAGTAATTTCTGATTAACTTTAAACAGTATATTGGAGTAGGCAATCAAAGACTTTATCAAAGACAAAACAAAGTTTCAATATACAAACGAAGCCACCCTAATATAAATTCGTATGCATGTAAATCTTGATACTGTGCCTTTCATTGTATAGGTATACGAAAAAGAAATTTATTTTTATTTTGAAATAATGACTTTCTCCCTTAAGTGGGACATTTATCCTTTTGTCATCAATATGTTAAACATGCTTGTTCTCTTCTTTTTTTCATCTTTTTTTAATGAAAAGGTTTATGTGCATGTGTAACATATATTTTATGAAATTAACATTTTTATTCGTTAATTTTTTATCATTTACGCATTTTAAGGTTTCGATGAGTGTAAAACATGAAATATAAAATTTTAATGTTTTCGAAAATTCCCTGGAAAAAAATACCTCCAGTAATAAATTCTGCGAGAACACAATAATTAAAAAGTGGCATCACTCAATTGTGAAATCCATAAAGAATACCTAAATTTTTCCCCCTTTACAGAAGAAATAGGAATATTTATTCATAATAATGGGAGAAAGGAAAGACTCCTTAGGAATTCGTGATTGGGATATACATTTTTTATAAACCAGGAGGCAAATTACGGCATTCGATATCGATCGAAATTTGTATATAAATTGTATTGAAATTTCGATCGATATCGAATGCCGTAATTTGGCCCCTGGTGTTCTAGGCAAACTATTGACTTTTTCGATTTTTTTAGTAACTTTTAATTTATTTTTTCGTTTCATGTTCAAAATTCTTGGAAATAAAGTTTCAGTACAACAATTTTAATTTTAAATTTATCTGGTTTCTTGACCTCTTTTTAATTATTATTATATTCTGATATTTTTAAGCTTAAAGTCTCTTTATTTTTTATATTATAAAATTAATTATTTTAATTATAAAGTAATTAATTTCCTGAAGAAGTCACACAAAGGAGTGACGAAATATTGAAATTAAGAATTAAATTAAAATAAAGACCCCTTAAGCTTAAAAATATCAGAATATAATAATGTTTATTTCAAAATAAAAACTGGTTTCCAAATTTCATTCCCAACAAAAATATTCCAAAGTATTCCAAAATATTGGAATCCCAACAATTATGTTCACTTTTAGCTTCGTAAAAAGTTCGTGTGTATGTTGTAATTGTAAAAAATTATAACTACATCTTGCACATAGAATCGAAAACGGATTAGATTGGTAACACTTTTTTATTAGAACCAGCAGACCAAATGCATGAAAGCCGTGTTAGTGATACATGAAAACCAATTGGAAAAATGTCCGTTCGAAAAGGAAATTAAGCGTTCATCATGAATTCTAACAATTACATTTGACAGCTGCAATATATTCGTCTCGATTTTATGGCAAAAAATAAATTATTTAAATAATTGAAAATTTACCATGTGCAATAAATATGATTTTATTACTTACTATACACACATACATACACACACATACATATACATGCATACACATACATATGTATGTACATGCTTGCACATACTTATTGATTTATTAATTTAAACTTTCACGCGAAAGCATACAAACAGTCAACTAAATAATATCCATTTAACATTTATGGAACAAAAGTCAGGGGTTTTGTGCTTCGGGACAAATTAGGAAATAAATGGGAAGTGGTGGCAAACCTGATTCAATGATGCCGGATTTTTTTTACGCCAATGGACAGAATTGCCATTTGGTATTCGACTGGACCTGATGAGCGTATTTGGACGAAGGCTGACACCAAGGCTGCCTTCATGGATTATACGTACATGTCGAGCGGGCACCAATCTGGCGGAGAAGCTAGTTCTTCCTCTCCTCTTGAGTTGACATTAAAGATGTCTACAGTATATTGTACAGCGATGGTAATATGTATAGTTAAAACTCTTTCATTAATGAATTCATAAATCATATACATATGTAAAGTAAAAATCGTTATGCTATAATTTGAAAAAAAATTGCTATTGTTTCTTAAAAAAAAATAGTTTTTAAAAAGCTTAAAGTTGCTGTCAGCATTTCCTGCATGAATTGGCAAACATTTAATGTCGAGAGTTAAAAATCTGTAAATTTAAAAAACCAAATTTTTGCAAATTAATTTAAATATTTATTCAATGCAAAACAGCACTAAACTTAAACGAAACACTATGAAGCAGTAAAATTTTATAAAATTGCACACAGTAAATGGCAAGGAAAAATTGTCGGTACGATTTATTTCAAATGCTTCTATCTTATGTCTGAGTTGGCATACAATTGAAGTATGTACAGAGTTATGTACATATACTCGTACATACTAATATTTATGTAACTTTAAATACTTTTTTGCTGCTAATAGTCAACTGCATCCAAATGTATTAGACCAACAAGTTTAATATGAAGATCCATTAGTTTTATAATAAATATGTGTATATATCCAAACTTACCAGCAAACAAACTTCAATTGATAATTTAGTTGCCGTGCGTTTAAATAGATTAAAAAATAAAATAATTAAAATTACAATAGATATCGTATTCAAGTCATTAAAATTTCTTTAATTTTTGTAAAATGCATTAATTACGTTTTTTAGAAGATGTGTGTTGTTGTGCACATAAAACCGATGAAACACTTTGTATCAGTTTTTTTTTTAATTATATTTTGATGGTTTTTTTAAATGCCTTTTTCTTTTCAATATGTTTGTAATAAATGCATGTTTTTGTGTGTAAAATTTTGTTAGCACATGCGAATGTACAAGTATTTACGCGTTTAATTTATTTCCAACACATATAATTTTTTATCTTATTATTATTAATTTTTATATGCAACACATTTGTTCGTAAAATATATATATATATATATGTATTTATATAAACAGTTTGTATAAAGATGCAGTTACTTTTTCAACATTTCTTTTTTTTTTTTTTTGTTTTTTGTTATAACTTTGATATTTTAGTCCGATTTTTATTTAATTTTTCCTTTTTTAAACCACTTTCTGAGACAGTTCGTGAGCGAATAATTGCTGTTTTGTGTTGAGAACATTATTTAAGACTTCGTTGGACACACGAAATTTTTAACAGAATTTAAATTGGAAGTAATTGAGAAAAACGTAAAATGTAGCTCAAAATGACACAAATATAAAATCTTCAAAATGTATTTATATGATGATATGCATACATACATACATACATATGCATGTATTTATGTATATATGTATATCTGTAAGCATTCAGGCATATGCGAGCACATACACACTTGTAGGGCAGCTATAGATATTAGGGAAGTAACGCATATCAATTTAAAGAGTGCGAAAGCCATGAACAAATTTGAATTTTTACGACTTGTTATATAAACAGAGCAATCCATCCCGTTCTGGACTCCCAACTGGCATCAAAATGTTAAATATTTATTTGTGTTAATTAAAAATGTAACAAAATATAAAAATAAATTGAAAAGTAAAATAAAAGTAAGTGTATTCAAATTCTGTCTGTAATTGTACACAAAGTGGTAGAAAACTTTTAATTGGCAATACTGTTTGACATGTGCGAAATGTTGACAGCTGTGATTTGCTTTTTGTTCGATTTGCCATTTCATCATTAAGACTCACTGATGGCAGAACAACGCCTGACAGCTAAAAAAATTGTTCGTCATAATTGTCCATTAGAACAATTTATCATGCAAAGCAATTTATCACACACACATACCAGTACACAGCTGAACAATACTTTGTGGGGTTCCCTAAATTCTCTGTAAAATAATAATAATAGAGCTCTGAACAGGGAACAGGATTTTCGGCAGCTCGGCTGTTTTTGTGTAACATGTTACCGTTAAACATGTTCAGTTTGGTCTACAAACGAACAACTACTATCAAAATTCATGCTTGGTTAAGAAAGTGCATCGTTCACTTTTTCCATTGGATAAATGAAGCTCATTTCTGTTTGAATGGATGCGTGAACAGGCAAGATTGCCGTATTTGCTGTGAACAGCAGGCCAATGTATTCCAAAAAATGCACTCTTTGGATTGGCGTCATTGTACCGTACTTTTTCAAAGAAGTCGAAGACAGGAGCTTTACCGTGAATGGGAAGCCCTATCGTGCGACGATTAACAATTATTTGTACTACAAATTTTTTGTGTCATCGAAAATAAGCGAATAGATCAAATAAGCGAACATTATTCGTTACCCACCTACAGTGTATGTATGTATAGATGTGGCTGCGTATAAAAGCAAAAATATATTTAATAATCGTATACTATATTCATATTAATTTTTGAATACGAACAGTTGCGTATAAAACAATACAAAAAATTGATGTGATTATGACAAATTTCATCCCAAGCAAGGACTAATTGTTAGATTAAATACGAAAAATATTAATTTACTCATTCAAAAAGAAAATTAAAATTTTCAAAATTGAGCAAATATGTTGCAAAATTTGAGTAAAATGTTACTAAATTATGGTACTCTGGACTGAAGTGATTAATATGATTCTATGAAGCCGAAAGTCCTGATTTCGACTCCACACTCAATCATTAATATGCCCAATTCTTCTGACCAGCTTTAAGGCATGGTTGTGTCAGTTGTTGTCCGTTGCCTGTTACAGTGACGAAGTCATATCACTGGTCACTGAACATACAGAACTTATTAACGTGTTGAAAATATATATTTTGTTGCTAAAATTGTCAATTCGTAGGGTAAAATTTCTGGAATTGGAGAAGCATTTTAATAAGACCCAAATGTTTTTGAACTTCTTTCAAAATCCTTGAAACCCAATGGAGAGCATTGAGACTAAGATAAAGATATTTACCGAAAATTCGCAAAATTTGTACTAAAAAAAATCGAAATCGGAAAATATATATAAGAAATTTTATTGCAACAATTATCAACAGTAGCCAAATATATACATATTTTCAAAATGTCAAATAACCTCTGCCCAAAATTTATAACAAAATATCTATCGAGTTCCAAAATTATTTTATATTCAAAAAAATAAAAACAGAAGATACACAGCAAAAAAGATTCGATTGATTTAAAATTAATTAAAAACCACGCAAAAATAACAGTTTTAAAGGAAAGAAACAAAATGTAACACGTACTTTTGGCACAAACTGTCTATTATTATTTTATTTTGTTCACTATTTTGGTTATTTGTTATCAAATATCTACACATACATATATAAATGTAATTTTTGTTTCTTATCAGCTGTCTGAATCTTGAAAACATAAATTATGACGGGTTGTTCACAGCAGTCACACAGTTTTTCGTTTTTTTTTATGTTAGAACATATGACTTTACGACTACCACTTGAATAGCCCAGATATTGCACAAAAAATTAATTACAAAAGAGCAAATAACTCTATGGAGTTTGTAAAAATGTTACCTTTTTCATAACAGGTAAGAGAGTAGAAGAGTAGTTTCCTTAAATATTTCTTTGAAATACTGTTTCAATTAATATTTGAAAAATATTTAGTGAAATGTTTTTGAGATATTGTTTCAAATAATATATTTTATTTATTTGTTATTTTACCCGTTACACGACATATGTCTTCACATAAACAGAAATTTAGTTAACCATGGAAACTTTCTTATAAGACTCGTATATCTGTACAGGTGTCTGAGGTGTTGAAATTAACTAGTGCGAGTGAGACGCAAAACTCTCGAAAGTAAGTAAGCGATCAGTGGTCTGGCTACAGCTAAGAAATAGTTGCCGACGAAGTTTAATGCTGACTGACTTTGAGTTGCTTTGAGACTGAAAGACTTTTATATTTTTATACCCTCCAAAAAAGAATGGAGGGTATATTCCGTGTATAACGCAGCGAAATATCCCTCTAAGACCCCATAAAGTATATATACTCTTGATCAGTAATGAAATCTAAGACAATTTAGCCGTGTCCGTCCGTCTGCGGAAATCACGCTTCAGTCCAAACGAAAAGAGCCAGACCCTTGAAATTCGGTATAAATATATTTTGAAAGATAGCACAGGTCAAGTTCGTAAATGCGCTGAATCGGGCCAGAGGGGAAAAATTCCCCTAAAAAACAACATCATTTTTAAATTTTTTTTTGTAATTTTGTTAAGCAAATCATATATTTTTATGCCGAAAAAGGTCCAAAGTGTTGAGCTTGGAGAGCCAGAAAATCAGAAAAATCCATTTTGGACCCCTTCAGTGGGCGTTGAAGTAAGATATCATATGCAAAAATAGTGCAAATATATAACAAATTGTATTACTTAAGCCTACTTTTCTTAAAAATTAAATTTTTAAGCCCAAGCTGAGAGGTTATCTGATGATCCTCTACCCTAGCCCGACCTCCTCCCCTTTGCCCTCTAAATTACCCTATCAAAAAAAATTAATTTTTTACATATAATAGCCCCAAAAATTTACTTTTTAATGTTTTATGGCAAAGGTGTGATGTCACCCTCACGGCCCTTCACGTAGTGACCCTGTATAGAGTTTTGAAATTAGTCACAGAAATGTCTTAAAGGAACTCTTACCCAGCGGGTTAAACATTTTTAACTTATGTACTAAATATTTTGGGGGATACTTAGGATTCGACCCGGTCGTATATAACGTTGTTACTTGTTTAATATGCTTTTGGTTTCAACTTTGCGGTTTTCGCTTCTTGCAATGCGGTCTCTTTTTAATTAATACAAAAAATGAAACTGGCTCGAAACATATAATGTTTGTAAATTAGTTTTCCATAGAACACTATATTTATTTTCTTATTTAATGATTTGATATATTATTTTATGTTTTCATTTACAAATGATAATAAATGTTCCTATATATATTAATGTTATGAGCTAGTGAGGCTACGTTCTTATATGAATAAAACAATTTATTTTATTTCATTTTCCCGACGTTTCGTCAATTACTTGTTGACTTTTTCTAGGGTTTTTGGAAAATCTATTTAATAATTAAAAACATAAAATAATTATATTGCACATTTTCGCTTATTATAATGGTAACTTACAATAATTTGCTTGTTATAATTTACATATTAATTTTTTAAAATTTAATTAACAATGCTATGGTTTTCCATTTTATATAAACACAAATTACAGCTTAAAGCTTTTTCACAGCTTTACTCAATAGCTAACTTATAATTAGTGCTTATGTTGTCCGTATCTTCTTTTAAATTCATCGTCCTTTTCCTTTTTTGTTGAATTCTTAGGCTTTCTATAGTGTATCTTTTCTTTTCAATGTTTTCTTTGTCTAGTATCTTTACATTTTTAAAATCAGCAGTGTGATTGTTGTCCAGTATGTGTTGTGATAATGCTGTTGAGTGTTTCTTCTTTTCTATGTCTGTCCTATGCTCTCTTAGTCTCATTTCTAAGTTTCGTTTCGTCGTACCTATGTATAACATATCACAGCTGTTATTGTTATTGCCATTGCATTTTAAATAAATGTTATTTAAAATATTACCATGCCTTTTATATTTAAAACATTTTCATTTAAATTTTTATATTTTTCTTGCAGCTTTTTGCCACCCTTTTGGTAATACTTTACCCTTTTTATTTCTAAAATGGCAACACTGTCTATTAATATGCCATTGATACGAGTACGTTAATACTAACACAACCACATTCTTGCATACAAACAGGTGTCCATATTGTATTCGAAAATTCACGGTTTGTTCACCTCGATTGTTTCTAAGCGACCATTCAATGGATATTGCCGTCTGCGATAACAATGAGAAGGAAAGTTTTGCAGTTGTCCTTTATAACACTTTTGACAACATTCACTGAATAACAATGTAATACATATGTTTTTACTTAGAAAAATACATGAACGAGTATGTATGAATGTATTTCGTTTACTGCCGATTATTTGATTATTGATTTTTTGCATAAAGGTAAACGTTACCACACTCAAGTTAGATAATGTAGAATTTTTGCATAGAACGTAAAGCTATTAATTTGTTTTATGAACTACATGTTCTTTAACTTTTGAAGGGATTTTCAAAATTATGTATGTAAGCATGCACTATGTGTGAAAACAAAACCCAATTTTAGATTTTTGTTTTCACTAATGAATAATTAATAATATAATAATATATTTTTCCCAAATTTAATCGATCTGTTGAGCTGTTTACAGAACTTAAAAAAGATTTTGAAGAAGTGTTTTGATTGCTTTGAAAAGATCTTCTAAAAATCTATTTAATGAAAAAAGGAGACAGCATGTTCACATTTGGTGATTTTATGCAATAATTACAAAACACTCATACGCCACCGATACAAAAAAAAAAAAAAAAAAAAAAAAAAAAAAAAAAAAAAAACTATAGACAATACAAATTAACAAATTTCAAGTAGATTAATCTAAATAATACTTTCTCAAAATTAAAAATAAAGGTACGTTCACACTTATCAAATATTTGACGAAAAAAGCGTAACACCTAAACACTAATAAAAAAACTTTCTAACTCAAAAAAGTATTTATTGAGTTAAATAGTTTCCAATAATATTAGATTCCTGATACTGTCTACTAGTTTTGTATGAAACTGTTTTAACTAATAAACACGTATATGAACAAATATATTTTTCATTAGTATTTAGGGTAAATATTTGATAAGTGTGAACGTACCTTAAGAAGGAGATTATTAATATTAGTAAGATTTTCCTTTAAGAAACAAAGTATGTATCTTTGCGTAGAAAACCGATTTCATAATTCTTTTCGAACCAGATCTGTAGCAGGATTATGTCTGAAATTTGCAACATGATTTCCCATTCCCGAAAAAGTGACATTTAAGTACGAATAAAATGGCGCTGATTTTATTTCTAGAATATAATTTACAAAAAACCCAACTTTATTTTAAATTTTTATAGCTTTTCTTTTTACTTTGCCATTTCAAGTTAACATTGAACAAAATGCTGTTGTCTTATGTTAAAAAATAGCCAAACAATACAGAAGTCAAATTGATTTCGAAAATTGGAACACAGAATTACTTATAACGTAATGGAAGCACTACGACATAATTTTCTCAAATCAACTTAATTTGCTCATAGTGGTCTGCTTGTATAATACGAAAAAAAAACATTTAGAGTATAACTGTTATAATGATTAACGCTTTTTAATATTACCGACTTAATATATAGAAATTACTTGCCCACTGTTCGGAGGGGTACGTCACTGTGCCATACAATACTTACTGTACGTTTAACGTCACTGCTAAAGCTAATTTGAATTATAAAATATTCATATAGACAACATGTTATAGCTATTCACAGGAAATAGTGTTTTGGATTTATAAAATTGTTTTAAAGAAATTAGCATAGTTTAATCAATTTTGTTAAAATAAAGCAAAACAAGTGGAGTTTGCCGCACATAATAAATACGGGAGAAAAAGAATACCCGCAGATCAAAAAAATGTTATGTAAACCTATTTCATTTTTAAATTTTGTTTTTATAATATTATTTTTATGACAGCCTGTCGCAAGGCAATTATAATTCAGAATACATTTTTGAGAAGAAGATAACAAATTCTAACTATTTTTTTCAATTTTAGTGTTTTTAATTATTGTAATTCCAATTTGAGAGCATCTTATAATATGTAATTGATGGATTTTTGGCACAGGACCTAAAACACAAATATTTTAGAAATTGATGGCTTTCGATCATTGCCAAATGTGCTCCACATGTTCAACCTGAACGTATGTACTGCACATAAATAATATTTTCAACTAAAAATTTTACAAATTTAAATAAATTTTTTTCTAATTAGCAAATTTTTAGTTAATATTGAAGGTGTGCTTTAGAAAAAGATTTGCCCTTACATTCCCATGTACTTCTCCATGTACTTATGAAAACCGAATCAGAACGGTTTTATTCATTTCTTTAAGATTTACGTCATCAAATTTCCTTACATACAAATACTCTCATGTTTAATGTTTCGCTTTAATTTCTTCCTGTGTTTCTCCCAGATAACTTTTACCAAAAAAATTGCTTTGATGTACACCTTATTGATGCGCTTTACTTTATATGGAATAATTCTTGTTTTTTATTAATAAATTAGCAGAACATGTCCAACGTTGTCTTGGGTTCGTCTTCTGAAGTGATGATGGAAAGCTTGTCATATACATATAAAACCATTTACGAGATCTTACGATATAAAGGGTAATTTTTGTAAAAGCCGTCGGATTTGATTAAAAAGAACAAGATCTTTGTTTTTCAATTGTGGCAACACCAACAACATGATCGTCTTGACATTTATTTGTTTGATGTATTCGTATCAGATGCATTGGCAATTGTTGCAATAAATTCAATTTCGCTCGAAAATCGCATTAAAATAACTAAAATCCGCTATGAAAATGGTCATTCTGTTAAAGTTCTAACAAATTTTTCCAGTACTTCAACATGAGCCTTAACATAGCCTCGCAAAGGATAATATAAAGGCATTAAATCCCACTATCTAGGCTGTCAATTGACCGGTCCCAAATTTGAAACTCTGTTTACCGATTGCTCCATTATTTCACGTGATGTGTAGAATGCATCGGCTTTGAAAAAGAAACCACCGGACCATTCTTGCAATGCTTCTGGCTGTTTTCCACACCAAATATGGCAATTTTTGATTGTTCACATTCAACCAGAATGCACTTTCTCAACCGAGCATGAATTTTGATAATAAAATTGTGTGTTGGCGAGTTAAAAAACGGTTCATGTGTTTTGTTTTTTTAAACAATGCAATGTGGCATCACTGTAAAATATTTTGATGTTTTGGAATTCGTCCCTTGTTCGTTTATAAGTCGATTCATGGTTAAAGTATAGACCAAACTGAACATGTTTAACAGTAACATGTTACACGAAAACAGCTGATCTGCCAAAAACAGTGTCTCCAAAAAGAAAGTTGCTAAAAAATCACCCGATATTATGTACATAACGTCATAACGTAGATTTAAACTTAATTTGTTCAGTGGTTTAATACTGACGTCACACAGTGATTTAAAAACTTTTTATTTTGAAAATAACTCTACAACACGTGATCTGTTTAAGATATGTAGATACATTTTTGCACGCCTTCCGAAAACAGCTGTTCTGCTCTGCTATATAAGTTAATAATTAAATCGATGTTGACTTTCCCTTGTACCTTGGCCAGTTGGGCACTGCAAAAAGCTATCTAGAAAGCTTTGGCAGCACTGGTCAAACGTTAAATAACGAAGAGATGCAAGGTTTTATGAACCAACCCATTTCATGTAACATATTTTACTCCGTTTTAGGAATTTTGCTATTCAACATATGTAAACATGTTTTTATAAATGCTATCACGGATCGTCTAAAAAACGTTTCACAATTTTCTTAACCAAAAACTCTGGAGATAGCCAAGTTTGGGGATTTGCTTACGACGCCCACTGTTATGATAAGAAGCCGTGCACTCATTTAAATGCATATATGTACATAAAAATATACATGTATAGGATATGGAGCAATATCAGATATAATTCATGAAATCTGCATGAATATGTCTGGTTGTTATATTTTTAGAGCAGCTCGAATGACGCAGACCATTGGGATGTTTTCAGAATTGTAGGCGTGCCAAGAGTTATTCCAGATTCAAAATGATTGT
Organism: Linnaemya tessellans; assembly: GCA_951800035.1. Lineage (NCBI taxonomy): Eukaryota > Metazoa > Arthropoda > Insecta > Diptera > Tachinidae > Linnaemya > Linnaemya tessellans. The sequence goes on from OX637535.1 coordinate 10,461,139, forward strand.
TGCTATACTATATAGACGATTAATATATTTTATTGAATTGATGGTAAAAATGGAAAGTTTGGCGCCCTCTGATTTAAAGCTATTGAATTATTCTGAACGCAACTGTACTTGCATTTTAAATTAACATTGTGTATTAAACGAACAGAAAAGGAATCAATTACGCGCATCACTTTGTATTTTGAAAATGAAACCGAATATACTTCAAAACCTATTGCAGAAGCTAAAAAATAAATTTATCTATAAACACCAGACATTTATTTATAGATTCAAAGACACGACTTCAGTTTAAAAGAGAGTACAAAAGTTCCTATAAATATTTAATAAGAATAAACTTTTTGCTCTTAAAGACAATAACATGTTTAACATGAAATGTACGAGTCTTTAAAGTTATTCTATCACAAATAAATCACATTCGCTGAAAAGCGACGTTATTAGTTAAAAATTCTATTATACACATACATACATACTATATTTTTATGTATTTAAAAATATTGTTAGCATATCGATGGTGAAATACGAACAACGCATAACTGATTTTTAAAAGATTTCAATTGAAGAAATTTCATACAATATGATTCGGCAGAAATTTTTATTAAACACCATACGAGTATAACCAAATCGAAAATTAATTAATTGATATTGTTAGCCAGAGTGAACGTTGAGCCGCAAACGAAGTATGTCTATCATTTACAAATTTTATAGTATTAATGTTGTTGTTTTATTTCAACTTATTTTTGAACAAACATAATCATACAATTTTAGGTCTAATTATTATAGTACCCTTCAACAAAGAATTGGAGGATATATTCACTTTGCCATTCCGTGTGCAACACAGCGAAATATCCCTCTAAGCCCCATAAAGTAGATATATTCTTGATCGGTGAAGAAATCTAAGATGATTTATCCATATCTGTTTGTCCGTCCGTCTGTGGAAATCACGATTCAACCACAACCTAAAAGAACCAGAACCTTGACATTTGACATAAATATATTTTGAAGGATAGCACAGGTCAAGTTCGTAAATGGGCTGAATCGGGCCAGAGGAAAAAAAGTTACTCTATGAAGTGCTAAACTAACCTCTAAAAACAACATAATTAAAATTTTTTTTTGTAATTTTGTTAAGCAACTGAAAAATGTTTATGTCCGAGAAAGTACAAAGTGTTGAACTTGCAGCCAGAAAATTAGAAAAATAAATTTTTGACACCGCCCCCTTTAGTGGGCGTTGATGTCACATATTACACTGAAAAATAGTATAGATATTTAACAAATTGTATAATTTAAGTCTACATTCCTTAAAAATTTAATTTTAAAGCTTTTATGACGAAGCTGATACGTTCTCTGATCTGCCCTACCCTCCCTTACTTTTGCCAACTAAATGACTATCAAAAAAAAAAAAAATTTTTTACACTTAATAACCCCAAAATTCGACTTTTTAGTGTTTTATAGCAAAGGTGAGAAAATTAGCGGGAAGCTGCAGGGATGACCTTTAAGGTCAACCGGTTTCCATATTTTATTTTTGTTTTTACGCTGTAACCGGCATCCAGGGCAAATGTATTGTGCTATAGCTATTGAAAGAAATTGTATTAAAAGGACACTTGACGAAATAGAGAAACCCGAGGATACGTTTTAATTAATTTTTTACAACAGTGATTGCTTTATCAATTTTAATTATATATTTTTTAGTGGCATCTGCCCTTAGGCGGAAATAGAAAGGAGGGGATAGTGTTTAGAGAGCAAATGAAAGAAGATCATACATAACACATTCATGACTGAGTACGTAGCCGAGGCCGGGATGTTAGACTTCGTAGGCTTAGTGTTAACATTCATTTTGCTTATTATTTTACTTTGCTAACGAAGGATGATATTGTAAATAGCTTTTTTTCACGATAGTGTTATTTCTGCTCGATACATTCACGAGAGTTTATATTTTAAAAATAGTTATTTGTTGAAGACTTTTTAGAGCCATGAGTGGTCCAACAAGCACCAATGTTATGCAGGCACATACAAGTACACAGTAGATTATTTTAATCCAGAAACGAAATAAATATTCTTGATGCACACAAATATTCATTATCTACAGTTAGCGCTTTAGCAAAACAAGTGTATCATAAACGAGAGTATTATGGTTATTAACCTAATTATTTAATAATTGTTTCTAATTATTTAATAAGAAAGACATTTATAACAAGAAATATTGCGCTGCACTGTGGGGGATTTTGAAAAAATAAATGGAAATAGTTCTGGAGTTTCTATAAATTTTATCAAAAATTCATATAAAAATTAAACTTTTCTGAAAAGCATTATAGAGTATAAAAAGTCTTAAGCAATAAGATGATGTAAAATGTTTATTTATCAATATGTATTTACTGCTGATGGTGATAAATGATTTAATTAATGTAATGAAAAAAGAACTAATAAGATTTGGTTTGGAAATCCGAATATTAAGGTTTGCCAGTATTTTCACAATATTTCCCCCCATTTTTTTATTCCCTCCAAAAAAGAATTGCGGGGTTAATTCCGTGTGTAACGCAGCGAAATATCCATCTGAGACCCCATAAAGTATGTATATATTCTTGATCAGTGATGAGATCACGATTCAGTCCAAACGAAAAGAGCCATATAATTGAAACTTGGTATCAATACGAGTATATCTTGAAGTATAGCACAGGTCAAGTTCGTAAATGGACTGAATCAGGCCAGAGGGGAAAAAGTTCCCCTAAGAAGAACTAAATCAACTTCTAAGAAACAGCATATATAATGTCAAAGAAGGTCCAACGCGTTAATATTGGAGCCATAAAACAAAAAAACAAGAAATTTTTGGATCCCGCCCCTTTTAATGGGCGTTATTATATGCAAAAATAGTGAAAATTTTAACAAATAGTATTACTTAAGCCTACATTCCTTAAAAATAACATTTTTAAGCTTTTATGGTGAAGCTAAGAGGTAATGTGATCCTCCTCTGCCCTATCCCACTCCTACCGCTTTGCCACCCATCCCAAAAATTTATTATTTAAATATTTGATTTATAATATTTTATGACGAAGGTAATATGTTCTCTGATCTTCCCCCTTTTTAATTTATTCTGATCAAAGTTATTGGACACCCTGTGTGTTATTAAAATTGCGATGTGAAAGCAGAATCACATGTTTATGGTTTTAATGTTAAAACAAGGTTTTGACTTTCAATGTGGAAACACTATTAAATTGGAAAATCGACCTTGTCAAAGCGGTGGGTCCAAAAGCGTGATTTTGTAGAGTTGCAAAACGGTTATCGCAACTTTTTATTATAGCATTTCCAGCTCTAAAATGTTCAAAGATGTAGCCATTAGAACTTTATATCTATCTGCAGAATTTTTATGAATATAGCTGACACATTTAAGTGCAAATACATATAAAACAAATCTTTAATATCTTCATTATCTTCGTTTAGTCGTGTAGGAAACTAAGTGTATCATAAACAAAATGGTTCTTAACCTAATTATTTAATCAAAAAGGTATTTATCAAAAGGCACATGCATGCTTTGCAAGCTTAATATTTGGACTACGCACAGTGGTTCAAAAAAAGTTTTACTTTGAAAACAATTCGCTAGTTCATTATTATTTGACATACCATACAAAATAGTGCAATAGTGGTCTACCATCTAACTATAATAATTAATTATTGTTAAGTTATTAATTAATTAAAAATTAAAACTTTGCAGCAATTACCTGTTGACTGCATACATAAAGTATTTATATATTTCCATTGCAAGTAAACATACAAAATGGAGTAACAAACCATTTCCTGCAAACCAGGATCCTGCAAGTACAGTGGGGCGAAAGCGACACATTTGTGAACGCTTTTATAATATTATCCCAAGCAGATATTTCGCTGCCTCTTTTTAAAATTTTCATATTATTTTAACGGATGCCAATATTAAGAGATAAAAAATAATATTTAACTATTCTGCTATTTGAATAACGGAATTAATAAAACGGAAAACAAATTTTTTGTATCACCCAGTCGTTACTTACTTTTATTATTATTATTATTATTTTATGAGGCCATAAGCACCGCGATCCAAAGGATCTTTTGTGCTTCCCAAGTGTTTACTGATGTAGATTGAGGCTTCGAATAAAGCCAATTACTCTACCCGGTGAGATATCGTACACCTCCCCTGGAGTCATGAAATTGCCACCGAGGAACCTCCTCCTGCCCGACGCCACCGCCGGACATTTTCTGTTTCCGAAAATCGTTACACATCTTTCATTAGTAGTCATGGATATTTTTGTTTATTAGCCATCTAATAAGGTGAAATTTTATGAGGAAATAGCATACGAGAACTGTATCAATTCTAATTATGTCAAGGCCACCTAACGCCCTGAGTTGCCGTTTGATTAAATTTGAATTGATTTAAAATTTTCCAGCTTAATATGATTACATAAACACATACGTGTGCACAGTAGAGTCCCGATAAAGTTAACCGAAACGTCCTAGACATAATTTACTTTTTCGAACTATGTATTAAGTTTTCCAAGTGGCTTCCAAAATTGAAAAACATCAAATAATAAACATGGATTTTTTGGAAATAACACATCAAATATATTTTAATATTTACACCGAGTGGTGTAAAATTACCAGTCATCTTTAGGTATTTTGTGCAATCGTATCTGAAAGTGTATCGTTCCTTAATTGCAACATACAGTCGACTCCGCTTTACTGGAAATAACCAAAACCCAATTTTTTTTCATTTATCCGATTTTTTCTCTAAAACGTATTTCGGATTACTGAAATTTATTACAGTTAACCGTACTTCTTAAAATCACGGTGGGGCACAAAAAAAGATATCCTAACTAATACACTCACTAACAAACAATTAGAAATCTTTACTGAGCCTAAGTGCAAGTATGAGAAGTGCATAGTAGGCATTTTGACGGAAGAATTCACAGTGTGGCACAAAAACAGATATCACAACTAATACACTCACTAACAAACGATTAGAAATCTTTACTGAGCCTAAGTGCAAGTATGAGAAGTGCATAGTAGGCATTTTGTCGGAAGAATTCACAGTGTGGTACAAAAACAGATATCGTAACTAATACAATCACTAACAAACAACTAGAAATCTTTACTTAGCCTAAGTGCAAGTATGAGAAGTGCATAGTAGGCATTTTGTTGAAAAAATTCACGGTATGTCACAAAAAAAGATATCGTAACTATTACAATCACTAAATAACAATTAGAAATCTTTACTTAGCTTAAGTGCAAGTATGAAATGTGCATAGTAGGCATTTTGATGGAAGAATCCACAGTGAGGCAATTTTGAAGAAGTGTATTAGTTAAATGCTTTATATATTAGTGCTACGGACTTGTAATATATCACTGCAAAGGTAATTACGTCTACGGTTTAAAAACTTTTTGAATTGAATTGACTCCGCTTTACTGGAAATAACCAAAACCCACTTTTTCAGTTATCCGATTTTTTGCCAAAACGTAGTTCGGATTACTGAAATTTGTTACAGTTAAATCAGTAAAACAATACTTTTTATATCAAATGTCTAGCCACTTGCATTGACAATATAATAGAAAAATACAATAAAGTACGTAAGAGCGAAAAGGACAAATAAATTTTGCCATTTAATTTTTTAACGGACAAAACATGCACAATTTTTTCAGCCTTAAGTTATGCAATCGATTCGATGTCATTGTTTATTTTTTCACTAAAGCGAAGTAAGTTTCATACAGAACGTAGTTGTATTTCATATTTTCAGTAAAGCGATGTTTCGCTAAAGCGAAGTGAATAAGACTAGCTACGTTTAAAATCAGTGCGGGGATCTGTATCGCTTTCACTAATCCGATTTTTTAAAGTAAAGCGTGTTGCGCTAAAGCGGATTCGACTGTAGTCATATTTTAAAAAATATCAAACTTAAGCTACGTTCACATCTAACAAATATTTGACGAAATAAACGTAACCAGGATTTTTTGACAGAAGTGTTTTTAATATTTCGTGTATATGACCGACAAATGAAACGATAAAAAACAACTTTGATTGTGTATTGAATTTTTTACCAGATATATACATATGTACATCCCATTTTAAACATATTTTCTTTAATATTATAAAAATTTACGGCTTTTTCGTCAAATATTTGATGCATATAAGCATACGAGTAGATATTTTTTGAAATATGACTATGTTGCAATTAAGCAACGATATGTATGGTGGTGCACGCATTTACGTATGCATGTATAAATATTTTTACATATGAATCATCTGCAGTTTAAATGCAGCAACAATTTTGGCAGATACCAAAACATTATAAAGTCATAAACACACAGAACATGTTTCAAAAATGAAATCTTATTAGCTTACTAATATTTTACGAGGAAATCTGGGTACATGCGCCTTTAACCGTTTTTGTTTATATGTACATATGTATGTATGTATGTACATACATATATGCAAATTAGGGCGATACATACTAAAGAAGATAGAAGTTCTCGAAAATGAGCAAAGTAAAATATGGCAACGCGATTAATATGGGAAGAAACTACTTGGGAGCAAACCTGTATTTCCATTCCCAAAAAAATCGGTATCATGTATATTATAGTCCTATTGTGAATTACCAAAGCTTAATAAAAAGTTTCTATTGCAATCTACATAGATATTTGTTAGTGCTATATAAATAATTTGTGTAAAACACAAGTAAAAGTGCTATATTCTGATCTTGACTCTTCAAAAAGTTTCAATTGTTCTGATTTTGTTTGATTTTGAATACCAATTTAATTCTTACTGAGGTCTAAAACAGATTTAATTAAAATAAAAAAAGAATTATTAAATTCTTCTGGTTCCTTGACCTCTTTTTAATTACTATTGTATTCTGATATTTTTAAATTTTAATCTAATTTTTAATTTCAATATTTCGTCACTCCTTTGTGTGACTTCTTAATTTCCTGCAGAAATTATATATATATATATATATATATATATATATATATATAATATAGGTATATATAATATAAATGTTGTTATATATATATATATATATATATATATACATATATATATATATATGTATATATAGAAACATAAATACCGAGCTACAAATTCTTAGAACTAAAGAAAATATATATGTATAGTTACCTTGTTTGGTTAATAACCACAGTTATGTACATAAGCACATACATACGCCTGTATAAAATTGCCAGAAAATTTTAAAAGAACTTAAATAATTTCACTTTTAATTCTATAGATGCACGTACGTAAGTATGTCGTATGTAGCATATATGACAGATTTTCTAATACTAACGAAAAGTTCAATTAACATTTTGTTTGGATGCGACAGCAACTGTTGTGTTAACAGTGTCTGTTAAAATATGCAGATGCACAAATGAATGTATGCATGTATCTACATCGGCATGTGTGTATGTAGATCGGTCAATTTGTTTAAATTAACTTTAACAAACGTGTTATAATTTTTTGTTTTAAATTGCACACAATTACTTTTTTATATCTTCAAAAAAAAATAGAAAAATTGGCGACTTTTGTAGAAAAATATCCAACGTGAGTGAGACAATTGTTGTGTGCATGACTTCAATTTATTAACGAATATAGGAATACAAGAAATAAACAAAAAAAATGAGAAAACGTAAACAAAAATACATATAAATGTCGACACAGATGAGAGCAGAAAACAAAAGAGATGTTTTTTCCAAATTGTAGGGATTGTATGAATACGTAAATATGTATGGAGAATGTCTGTACATACTTCCAAACATGTGTACGTACACACAATATAGTATGCGAAAATTACTGTCAATATACTTATGTGTTAGCTTCTTTGATTTGCACTTTTAAAAATAATACAGACTTGTATTAGATATTAGCATATTTTTGGTAATAAAACTTTCCTTAAATTCAACTTTTTTATATAAACAAACGCCCGTCCAGACAATCAAACACGTTTACAACTAAATGAAGACTAAATGTAAACGTAAACTATGCAGCACTAAAAGTACTCAAAAATAGTTCGTTATAAGAGAAATGCCGATACAAAAAAAAAAAATGAAATAAACAAAAGAAAAATTGTATCGATACCACCATCATTTGTATTTTAATGTTCATTCACACAAAAGAACGTTTTTTTAACAAATATACCTCATAGGTATGTAAATATATGTATATATAGGTACCTACTTAATCAAAACAATAAAAATTTTAACAAAATCCACCTAAAAAGTGCTTCTTGCTCAATTTGTTGTGTTGTTTTGGAGTTGTTATGCAACAGTTGTGGTCTTACATTAATGTGGAGCTTGTTTTACATTTAACGAAATATTATCTACCCTCTACTCATGTAAATACAATGTAGGCATATTTATATGCATAAATGGACACACTTCCATACATATATATGCATGTAAATACAGACACATAGGTATGAACATATGACTTTTGTTTAGGCCCTAGAGTTTTAGCTCAGATATTGGCACTCTTGAATAGTACGATATATGTAGCTGCAGTTTATTCGAGTTTCAAATTATTCGAATAAAAATACTTAATTTTCACATAAGCTGTTTCAAAATATGCATTAACACGAATAGGCTGACAAAATTGAAGATCAAAATCATTCAAAAAGGTAAATATCACAAAAGACGGTGATATACATATATCTGTTGCCTCTAGACATTGTAGTCAATTTTAAAAAATAGATAAAAGTCGAATTTCTCGTAAACTGTCGCGATATAGAACTTGTAATTTTTCGCGAATGGCGAGCTTGTATATATCAACATATCATCATATATAAAATAGTATTCGAATAATTTTTAAACGAATTACAACACTAATGCGTGTATTTATGGGAAAACGTAATTTAATAATATGTCTGGTTCTTATTTAATACCCATACATACACATCCATATGTGTGTTATTCCAATAATTAATATCCATCCATACATAGTAGGCTTGCCAGACTTACTGGTTTCTGTAGATGTTGTAGCTTATTAGTGATTAGCCGGGAAAACTAACCCGGGGCAAATTATCTTGTAAATATACATACATATACATATATTCAATAGTTAAAATTAATTCACTAGTCGATGCCCTTGGGATCCAGTGCTAACAATTCTGTATTTTTATATTAATATTATATGTGACAGCGCATAGAGAAAGGGACCTAAGGGTAAAAAAAATCAATTTTCAATTTTTTTTTGATGTGGACAACATCTGAGCATCGAATGAGACCGATCCCATGCCCCAAAAGTGTTCCCTCCCAGAGATATTCGCGTTTTATGAAGTGATGGTACACCAAAGATACACGTATTTAAATCTTTAAAATGGCTCTCCTGAACAAAACCGGTTTTTTCCCTTAGGTCCCTTTCTATTTTGCGCGTCACATATATATATTTATATATATATATATATATATATATATATATATATATATATATATATATATGTAGTATATATATGTAGTATATATATATATATATATATATATATATATATATATATATATATATAATCTCTATGTTAAGTAAATAAATAACGTAATATAATTGTTTCACTGCCGACAATTGGGCCATAAGATGAAGAACTTAGGAGAGCATGTACCGACTATTTTCATATTAAAAAAACCCAAAATAATCCCATTTAATTAGAGAACTTGAGAAACCTTAATTTAGCTTAAGAATACATTAATTTTTATTTAATACTCCGTTAACAACGTTGAGAAAATGAAAGAGTTAAACTGCCGATTGCTGGTGCATTTACATATGACATACACACATACCTATATACATATATTATATATGTGTGTATTCCGACACATCATGCCAACTTAAATTTATGTAAATATTCATCTGCAAGATACAAAGATGTTTATTGATGAGTTTGCTTACAAGACGGGATCTGCAAAATAATAACAATACCTATGTAAGTATGTATGTATGTATGTAAGGCATGTATGTACGAGTATACCTACTAGGTATATGGATATGCACATACTTACATGTGTATTAACATGACATTATTTGAGAACCTTAATTCACATGCACATGGTATGTATGTATGTATATAAGAATGTGGTGGGTTATTCAATAACGTTGATTTTGCTGTAGTGTAAATGTGACCGCATACTCGGAGCATATTTGCTTATTTAATAAATTCGTTAACCATGAGTGCGTTTGTTGAACTCTGTGCTTAATCATATTTAAAACAACAACCACACCATCATGTGGTTGCAATAAAGTTGTTCATTCATTTTGAACCAACATATTTTACATTACACATGTGCACATAGATACATATACGCGTTCATATGGATGTTCTTCTGTAAGGATTAAGTAGCTATGTTTGTATGGATCCTTGCACATACATATGTACGTAAGTATGTATGCATAAACAGTCACTTTTATTTCACCATGGTGGGTACCTACCAAAAATAATAAAACTATTTCTATCATTCTTACTTACATAGATATACATACATACATATCTATACCCATATATATGTATGTATGTACATATTTTAAAACAATTTTCGAATAACTCTCTGAAGAAATCTAGTAACGAGTGTCCCCAAATTAATATATTTCTCTACTGTTTTGGCGACGTTGTCGATAAGGCGTATACACTTTTGTATTTGCCTGTGATGACAAAAAAATTTGGCGGCTGCAGATGACTGAAATGAATTAGTACCTTATTTTTGTTTCAAATTTTAAAGAAAAACGTTTTTCGGCTTTTATTTTTCTTTTTTAGTAAAACTCAATAAGTTAACAAACCCTGCATTTTCATTATCGACATCTATTTTAGAACAATATCAAAAGTGTAGACCAGAAATACCTAGGTAATCAAATGAACTAGTGATCCACTAGTACATTTGTCAATAGTGAATTTTCAGTGGCCCGCAAATGTAATGTCTACAGTAAATATAAATGTCTGATGTATTATAAGTAACTAGTACTGGGGGGTTATTCTGAATTGCGATGCGAAAGGAATTGCTTTGGCATTTCTATGTTAATAGCATACAAATGCGTTCAGTTTTTCATTCGCATCGCAATTCAGAATAAGCCTCCTGGTGACCGTGCCAATAGCAAGTCTGTATTAACATTTCCTGCATGGGTACTACATAAATATGTAAGTATGTATTATTGGCCTAATATAGAAAGTTTCAGTTTAGCTTTTTTTCAAAATTGATTTTTCCGTGATTCCTCGTTACAAAAATTTGTTTTTACATAATTTAATAGAAAAATACTAAAATACCGGGGTTACAAGTAATTAAAATTTCTATTATTCGTATCTATTTGTATAAAAAAACTTTGCGAAGTAAATTTGCAAAATATCGGTGCAAAAAAGCCGGTGGTGTTACTGCGACCATATGCCAACGATGTTGTTAACTAACTATAGAAGTTCTAATGGTTTAAGCAAGAATGCGGGTGTATATTGTACTAAATTAACTGAGCTAATATCTCATGGTAATTTTTTTCTGAAAAAAAAACTTAACATTTTATCACTGTCAATGTTTAGCTGAAACCCTAAATAACTAGCTTGATATCTAATACATGAGACATAGTATCTATTATCAAACTCCACTTTGTTATATCTTTGACCCATATTCATTGTACATAAAAATTAAACAATTTTGTTTGTCTTATTCTATTAAAACATATATCCTTTTTAAAAAGTTATGATCTAAGTAAACATCAGTCGTAACACATAAAACGTAAATAAGCACATATGTAGTTTTTTTAATGTTCAACAAAATTCATATTAATCATATTATTAGTTTTTTTACATAATTTAATTATTATAATTTGTACGTCAAATGTAAATGTAGGTTATCAATAAAATAAATAAGATTCAATTAAAGTTTGAAGAATTTTATAGACAATATCTTAATAAACAGTACTACGAGCACAATACAAAGAATAATGCATTTTTCACCCAAGTACAATCAATACTAATGTCATACTAGTTTATGCTTTTTGTATTGTGGTCGTCAGATATTCTTTATTGTATAATATAATGAATTTTGAGTTAAGAAATTTACGTGTTTTGTTAAACTATTATTTAATTATATAGTGTATGTTCTATATAATATTGTAAACATTTAATTTAATTTGTAACTATAATTTTTTCATTATTATACGGTGATCCTGTAGGGTATATATTATGGAGGCCAATGATAACCTATGCGCTAGGTTATATGTGATCCACTAAGCATTTATGTATGTTTGCTCTCTAGATTTTTGGATAATCATTTATAATTTAAAAATAATTCAATATTTAATATTGATACGCATTTTTAGCGGCCGCAAGAGCCATTGCAGGTCTACACATCCATTACAAAAGACCAAAAAAACCAATTATTTGCATGGTCCGGCATGCAGTTGCTCCTATTTCCGAGTGTAGCAAATATAATAACAGCAATGCTGGCACAGATACCTGATGATAAGACAATGTATTCAATAAATTGTATTAGCCAAATGCAATGTTTCTGATCAGGTCCCGCACATAAGAACACGAGAACACCAATTGCAGATGCAAGCACCCCTATGAAAGACAAAGTGAAAAAGATTGGGTGGTTATCATGAATCCAATCAACAAAAACCCTCTTATTTCGTCCTATCCTGTAGTAAATGGATCGTACATCCTGCGGCAACAACCAAGAAATCATTGACATCCTGCAATAGCCTGAAGCAATGTACCCATAATCCTATTTCCCTCCTGTGATACGATAATCACTTATCAGCCAGGGGTGGCAATTGGAAACATAAAAACACCAACACCACAGGTACGCCTTTCCATTATAATATTGGTGAGTTATTTTCCTAGGATATGTGCATTCCTGGTAATTCTTACTGTAAGTAGTCATTTATTATTGTTTTTATTATTGAAATTTAGAAATTGTAACAACAAAAACGCAGAGATGCAAAGAATAGTAACAACTGCATGACAGTGTTGCATATAATAAAAATTCATAACAAAAATTTTGTGTAACGTTCTTTACAAAATTTATAAAAATTTATTGACAATACACATTTTAAAACAACCTCTGTAGTAATAAATATTGAATTTGTGTTATTTTCTATACATATTCGTTCATCCCATATTGTAAACGTATATATTAAAAATATACGGACTTAGTATCTGGTGTTGTAAATATTTAAAATAAAATTCAACTAAAATCGCTACAATAAATTTATAAGCATTTTAATCATCCTATAGATACTACTTTTTACATTCCTGCAAGTTTGCTATTGTTTGTTCTTCTTTCATTCCATTTTGGGGTTTCAGCAATAGAAACAATAATAAATAACTATCTGAAGAAATAACTACAAGGAATGCAAAAAGCGTCACATTTTGCCAAAGAAGATTCCCAGGAGAATATACCAAGAGTATTCACTTCAACTGTTAATATGAAGAGACGGACGTTATCGGGCATCTGTGGAATTTGTTTCTTTGCGCTGGCTTTTGCCTTCATCGCAATTGCATTTGCCACACCCAGCTGGCTGGTAAGTGATTATCGCATTACAGGAGCGAAATTAGAACGGTTGGGACTATGGGTACATTGCTTTAGGTCATTGCCCGATGTTAATGATGACAGCCTGCGAAGATTTTTCGTTGGGTGCCGGTGGGTATACGATCCATTCACAACAGGATATGATGAAATAAGAGGATTTTTATTGCCTGGGTTTATGATAGCAACTCAGTTCTTTTTTACTTTGTCTTTCATCGGGATGCTTGTATCTGCAATTGGTGTTCTCGTGTTCTTCTTATGTGCGGGACCGGATCAGAAACATTTCATTAAGCTAATACAACTTATTGGATACATTGTCTTAGCATCAGGTATCTGCGCTAGCATTGCAGTTATTGTATTTGCAAGTCTGGGCAATCGGAACAACTGGATGCCGGAGCATGCAAACAATTGGTTTGGTTGGTCTTTTGTATTAGCTTGTGTAGGAGCTGTAATGGCCCTTGTGGCCGCACCCCTTTTTCTCACTGAAGCAAATGTACAGCGCCGTAAACGCACTCTATTCAAAGAATCTCAAACACGTTTTGAAATGATGCATGGTGGTAAATAAGATGTAAAGTACTATCTGCAGTAATAACATATTCTCACTCCTTTCCATATTTAGTAAATGCATATAATATAACCCCAGTCGACCTAATTTATAAACTACCGAAAGCTAACGATTTATGCAAAAAAAATGTAAAGATCAGTATGTAAATGCTTAGGAGACTATTTGATGGTACTTAGGCTCATGAATACATAAATATTTTAACTTTAAATTCATTACATCATACAATAAAGACTGTCTGAAGAACACAAATCAAAAAGCATAAATTAGTGTGTCGTTAGTAGTTATTGTACTTTGTTGAAAATTCCATTATTCTTTGTAAACGATCGCTCGAAAATTAAATCATTTTAATACTTATATAAAGTGCCTTTAGTATTTTTGAAATGGTATTATTGTCTATTAAATTATTCAGAACTCAATTGAATCTTAAATTTTTTGTCGAAATGAAAAGTGTTAAGAAGATAATTTTATTCATAGACTACTAAATCTATTACATATTAAGTATATAATGTACAAATCATAATAATTAAATTATGTAAAAAGTTAAAGCAAACCTGAGTAATATGCATTTTAGTTGAAAATGTGAAAAAATTAACACATTCCTACATATGTATATATTATGTTACGACTGATGTTTACTTCGGTCTTCATTTTTTTAAAAATATATATTTTTGTATTAAGGTTTTTATTCCGTCCATGTTTATACAAATTAAAATAAATATTTAGTAATGCAAAACAACATTGTTTAATTTTTACCCATGGATGTGAAAAAATAGTTTTTTTTACTTCTCGGTGTTTGTGTCAAGGTAATGTTCTGTTTGAGAAGAGAAATCATTGGATACAAAAGGTAATTTGGTCATTGAACTAAATATTAAATTATATTTTATCTCTCTTCATACGATGTTATTGATTTGGTTGGTTATTGGTTGAATTCATATCCATCAGCATGGTTTATGATGTATGCAATGGATCTATTGATTGTTTGATTTGCTTGATACTGTAGCCATGTACATACCACCTAGAAATCTATGGTTGGTCAATATACTTTAAAGCGTGCAAAATGATTCTAAAACTTTTGTTGTTAGGTTTCTATGTATCCCTTTACGTTATTGTAATATAATTATATAACTACTATAGTTTGTTGAGATTTTTTTATATGATCGTCTGAATATATTTGCAAATAGACTGATATACATAAATAAGAAATTTTGGACTGTGGTGGACCACCGAACTAGTGTCTTGATGAAATTTGGTGAAAATATTAAAAATCATTAGATTTCATTGGTAAAATTTTATTTCATAGAAGGTTTCAAACATAAGTTGTAGATTCCACTTGATCATAGCTAATGTCAAATGTACTGGTTAAAAATGTCCTATATACATACCTGCTTTTAATATTCTGAAATTAAACTTGGCACTACTTTCTTAGTCATAGAAATATTATTGATGTTGTTCGTATTGTTTTTGTTTAATTCGTCTTATTTTCATAGTATTTGCGTAAAAGCGTTGAAAAAAGTCTTTTTTTAATAAGGTAGTATTCTTAATAACTGATTTGTTCATAAACTTATGCACTTCAAACAAGAAATTTATTACTTTAACAATTTTATTGTTGCAGAATAAAACTAAGATTGTGTTGAATAATGGAGTTTCCTGCTTGCCCATCTTCTTTAAAGCAGATCCAACATTTCTTAAAGTTAGCCCAAGAACATGATTCCAGAGACATAATAGTTTCTTATTGGTCAAGACTTTAGTATGTATTTGTTTCGTTATTCCAAATGTATTACTATAATCTGTAAATATTTCTCAGTGCTCTGCAGGTTGGTTTAAAAATAACAACACAACAGCCGGAGGAAACAAAGTTGCTTTTAGGTAAATCATATGGCGACTTAATATTTTGACTTAGTTAAACAAATGTATGCATATCATTAAAACAGCAATAATGGATTGGCTAGAAGCAGTGAAAAAGGATAATAGTGATAATGAAGCTATCACTAATGAAGTGGCAGCACAGGCTCACATGGATAATTATGCTCTGAAACTATTTTTATATGCTGACAAGCAAGACCGCGAAGGTAATTTTGGAAAGTAAGTGATTAAATTTTCAAAACACACATAAATATGTAATAGTTGCTCCAATATTTCAATGGAGATGGTACGATGTGTAAGCAAGTTTATTCTTCTAACATTAAAAGGTTTAGTTGAGATAACACAGTAAAGTGTGGGAGCCATAAAGAAAAATTGTTAAAACAAGATAAACAAGTAAGACGGACCTACGACTGACTGGGAACATTCATTACATGTGAACAGTTCACGATTCAGCAAAGCAATACCTTAGACGTGATTATAATTTTATAATAAAAAGGTTACTTTAAATTATTTGATTGCTGACTTTTCGACCTTTTAGATTTTTAATGATAGTTTTTTTATCAAGCTCTAAATCTCTTTTTTTATAAAAGAAAGTGAAATTTTTTATTATCAGATATTTCGATATCTGGATATCTACTTCAGAACAATAAATATAATTAAGATTAATTTATTCTTAATTTTGTTATATTAATCTTAATTATAATTATTGCCCTGAAGAAGATATCCAGAAGATATCGAAATATCAAATAATAAAAAAAAACAATTAAGAATATTTTAAAATAGTATAGAGGTAATATGGTTTACATTTGTAAAATGCTGAAGCAACCATAATTCAGAATTTATGGTTTTGCAATATTACCTGATATTTTAGAAACTTGTTGAGGATAAAATAATTCCGTAAACTAGTGTAAAGATTTCAAAAGGGAGAGTGGTGTAGAAATGTGCGCTTTTATATAAAGTGGATTTATTTCAATCTCTTGTTTTCGTCTGTATCCAACATATAATTTCTCTGCAAATTCATCTATATATGACAAAATAGTAGAATAAAGAAGAATAGTACAAAAGTCATCTTCAACCAGAACATAGTGCTCTGAAAAGCAATTGCAATGCAATTTTGGATGAATAATTCAGTAAGGAAAATTTCTTTCTTGCTCAAAGAGTCATTTTTGTTTGAAATAATTTTGATTCTGAATTCAAATTCATATTTCTACGGAGATTTCAAATTGTAATTACGAAGCAGTAATTAAGGCATCCGGCTCATTAAAGGCCTTTTAAAAAAACGCTAATGAATATATTTTTAGAAATGTGGTGAAGGCATTTTATTCATCAGGCGTTATATATGACGTTCTACAAACTTTTGGGGAACTGTCGGAAGAGGCATTGCATAATCGAAAATATGCCAAGTGGAAAGCTGCCTACATTCATAATTGTTTAAAGAATGGGGAAGTGCCTATTGCAGGTCCCATGCAAGATCAATCTGAAGATGATGTCGTTAATGATTCTAATGAAGCTGCAGCATCACCGAATAATATCAGTTCTCAAGATAATGATGAGCAGAACGAATCTGACAAGCCAACAGTCGAAGATATTTTAAACAATCCTAGCAAGTTACCAAGTCCCCCTGTCGATGAAGAAAAACCGGGTGGTTTCGAACCTTTTGTACCACCCTCGGAACCACATCCAGTATACACACTACCAGAACCTGTAGCTGATCTACAAATTACACCAGATCAAATGATAAAGGCCCAAAAATATTGCAAGTACGCAACTAGTGCTTTGAATTACGACGACGTTAAAACAGCTATAGAAAATCTTCAAAAAGCTTTAACTCTTCTAACTACTGGGGTCGACAATTAGCTTTAAACCCAATAAAAAATAGCATTAAATACTTCTCTAACAACGGTTAAATTAATTTTTCCTCGAACCTGCTTTACGAATTATGCTATTATTAAAGATGTTGATAATAAAAGCGTGGAATTTGTTAGACATCTAAAAAAAGCAAATGTTTTTGATTTGGAAATACCCTTACCTTGTTTAAAGCCATGCTCATAATTTAATCGTAGTATTATGGTTGCTACTACACCTTACGATGTGTTATTATAATTGGATAAACTTTGAAGTTTAGCCGATTAGTTAGGGAGGACATTAGATTTCATGTTTCACCAAATTTACATGCAATGAAACTTGAGGCTTTTATGAATTCATACGACGGAATTTTTGTAGACTTCATCTGAATTCTGTGTGAATATGAAAGAATTTGACATGATAGATTTGTTTAAAGTTTTTTAACAGACAACGAACATTTTCTAAATTTACATACAATCTCAACCACGTAATGAAAATAAGGAAATACATATTATAAACACTGAAGAGGGCGATTTTCATGTTTGCAAATTTTTTATTATTATCAAGACATTATAAAAATTATCGGGTAAAAAATGTTTTGCGATAAATAAAAATACAGAAAAAATAAATACATACATTAAAAGATTTAAAACAATATTTTTTTAGAGAAATTAAAATTTTATAGTGCTGCTGATTATTTTAAATTCCGTTACTATACATATTACGTTCTATTATTGAACTAATATTTTAATGAAAATCTGTCTTTTCGAAAATAATATTCATTCAAATTGATGTGAGTTCTCTCCTTACATCGAAAACTAAGTCAGTTTATTGAGAAAATACGAACGCGAGTGTTAATTATTAACAAAATAATTAGTCCTGTTTCACACCATTCGTTTGTGCCTGAGTAACAGCTGCTAATTCAGATTCCTTGCGGCTTGTCTGCTTAAACAAATAAAAAATGTTATGAATATTAAAAACATAAATGCTATGAATATTACCTGATACCAAACGACTAAACGTCCTCCCAACATGAATGTAAATACCAACGCTGGTCCAGACCGTTCAACCGGGTCGCTCACCATCCAGTGTTGATAAACACCAAGGAGCATTAGAGTTAAAAGCATTATATTAGCAGTATTTTTTACTTTATCTGGAAAAAAAAACAATAAGTAGATATTTAAATAAACTGAGAGATAATGATGAATTTTTTATAAGAACTCTTACGATATGGAATAATTGCCATTGCCAAGCCGCATACAATCTCCAGTACACCGACAGTGCGCCTGTACCATTTCGAAGGAATTTTAATGCCAAATAATGCGGTCAAAGGAAACACTTTAGCGTATTTAACGTATTCAGTACGCTAAAAATAAAAATTATTAAGTTAAATTAGAAACATAACGGACACGGAAAAAGCGCTTGTTAAAGGAAAACAAAACGTAAGTGTAGAAAAAATTTAAAAGACCTACAATTTCATTTTTTCTAATCTCAATACAACTAGAATTTTAATCCATACACACGTATGTATGTATGTAAGTCTGCACATACTAGAAATGTAAGTAAGTAATTTAGTTCAAAGCATATATTTCTTTATACCTAATCTCGCAATTATAAACATTGGGATTGGAAAAATTGACTTCTGAATTTGTTATACATGCGTATGTATTTATGTACACTTTTTATAAACAATGCGCATATTTATATTTTTAATTGTAAAAAATAAAAATAAACATTTTAATACCTTTCGCTGGGTTGTTTAAATATTTGTTTATAAAGTATGTACATATCGCCGCCTAAAACCCCAAACGCATTAACCAACACGAAATACGAATTTAAATTTTTGTTTTTTAAGAATTCGATTATTTTTATGCCTTCCAAAAAAGAATTGGAGGGTATATTCACTTTGTCATGCCGTGTGTAACGCAGCGAAATATCCAACTAAGAATCCATAAAGTATATGTATTCTTGATCAGTGATGAAGAAAATTAAATTTTTTAAGAAATCTTAGCCTAGATTTATACAAATTGTTAAATATTTACATTATTTTTCCACGTAATATGTGACTTCAATGTCCACTAAAGAAGGCGGGATCAAAAATTGATTCTTCAGATTTTCTGGCTGCAAGTTCAACGCTTTGGACCTTCTTTACCATAAAAATATATCATTTGCTTAACAGAATTACAAAAAAAAAAAATTAATTTGAAAAATTAAATTGTTTTTTAGACGATGGTTTAGTACTTCCTAGGGGAATTTTTATCCCTCTGGGCCGATTCAGTCCATTTACGACCTGGACCTATTCTATCCTTGAAAATGTATTTATACCAAATTTCAAGGGTCTGGCTCTGGTAAAGTTGACATCAATTTAATTACCCAACTTACACAGCAGAGCTCTTGTGATAAACAAAAATACACATGAGTACTGATGATGAAAGTGTACCGGGTTTCGAAAGCAGCTGTTCTGGCCTGCTTTGTAATTTGAATAATTAAATAGATGTCTTTCTGAATTAATTAATTAAATTTAATATGCAAGTCATTAGTTCGATATAAAATCTGTACTGACATTGTGTTTCTATTTTACATACATAGTTCTTATTGAATAACAATATGGACCCCGCGATATTCCAATTTGCAGGAACACTGCCAGATTGCGTTAATAAAACAATAAAATTTTCTTTTGCGGTAAAATATTTGGTTATTAGCTTTCTCGTACATTTGCTCGTTTTCTGATTTCTTGCTGAGAATGATTTTTGTTTATACTTTATCGGACCTTGCCTTGACTGAATTTTGCAACAGCACGTGTTGTTCACAGTAGTAATTTTTAGTTCGTGTTATTATACACAATATGACTTTACGACTACCATTTCGTTACCCCAAATACCTATGGTGATAATTCACATGTATAAACATTTACATACATACATACATATATATCGAGCTTTTTATAACTGCAAAGTGCCGGTTAAGCTGAAATTTTATATATCAAGTAGAGCAACACCAGTGCCAAAAACTGCAAGGATATCAATGAAACATTTAAGGAATAGGTTGCTAAGGTTGTTGCTGACTGAAGTAGTTAACACGAGAGTTTGAAGCCGAAAGTCTCCAGTTGGACATAACTGTCAGTCATGAATATGTATTCGAATTCTTCTGATCACCATTAATGCATGCAACCTCTTCGGCGGCCCTGTAACGAAAAGTAACCGACGTTGTAAAGCTTAAAATAGCTACAAAATATTCTCTATCTTCTCATCTTTCTGTAGCTGTCATCTCAATGCTATGCCCTCCTTTCTAGTTTTGGAGCAATGCACTACATATGCAGTAGTCATCCCCAGAGTGCTGCTCCTGCTTAAAAAAATACTAGCTAGTTTTAAACTAATTTCATTAAATTATTCTGGTTTCTTGACCATTATAAATAATTAATTTCCTGAAGAAGTCACACAAAGGAGTGACGAAATATTGAAATTAAAAATTAAATTAAAATAAAGGTACCTTAAGCTTAAAAATATCAGAATACAGAACTAATTTCATTAAATTAACTGATTTTTCATAATATCAACATTATCGTAAAATATCCAGAAATGAAAATTTATAGGGAATTTATTAAAACTATTAACACTTCATATTACAGTCAACGACTTTTTGTCGCTTAAGTTTTTTTTTTTTTGGGTTATGGGATGATATGTATGTATGCATAAATGAGTTTCCAATACGGATGTTGCCTTCAAAATTTTCTAAGGCAATTATATTTATTATTATACCCAAACTTTGTGTTTCAGAATTGAATAACATAAGTTCATATTTTCATTCATTATTAAACAAAATTTGCAAATTTTAGTTGTTTCGTTTTGAAATTCTGAGGCCGAAAACGATGACGCCTACATTCATTATTATTGTAAATATTTTTCTGTTTATACAATTTTGAATGTCATTGCCTCATAGCGGCGAGGTCATATTTATAAAAATTTTATTATAAACATGAAAATAATAATAAAGATATGCTTTAGAATTGTTTTATAAGAAAGATAAAATATAATGAACACGTATTTGTTTTATGCAAATATTGTAGTATGCAAATATTGTTTTAAATTAAGTATATATGTACATGTATGTTAGTTTCAAATGGAATTTCCCGGTAATTCCGTAAATTTGTTATTCTTGTATTTCCGGAAAATGCAGCTAAAAATACCATTTGAATTAAAACTATTTAATGTATGTAAATAAGTGTATTTGCTATAGTTTTGTATGCAAAATACGTTTATACATGCATACGAAATCATTCATATGTATAAAAAACCTTGTCCATAATAACAATAAACAGATAAACATTGTGCCATTGAATTTTTATTCATGCAAAATAAATAAAATATTGAATTGATTTTTTATTTCGAAATTTACAGCAGAAATTATCGATAAATTTCCTAATAGATAAATCTCGCAATTAAATAACAAAAACATATTTAGACGCAGGAAAAATGTGATATTAAGTCTCATTTCAATTGTTAACGCCTATACTCTTTTAAAGATTTTTCATAAAAATCAAAAAACTATGTACCTGCACAAAAGTGGTAAAACTCTTGTTGACGTAGAAGCAACTAAAAATCGAACATCTCAATGAACCAAAAATTAAGCCAAAAAATGTTACATACTCGTATGTACATATTTTCAAATGTTTTGTAGAAAGGAATAAAATGATGCTTATATGTACATATGTAACATTTATGTGAGCAAAGAAAACTCCATTCAAAACACTTTGTCGTTAAAAAATTTAAGGCCGAAATTCAGTTAATTAAATTTTTGTTGGCAACCAATCCGGTTTTAAGACTTAAGGATTATCCGCATGATTGTAAGCGAAAATTAAGTCATAAACTCAAAAGATCTAAAATAATAGAACGACAAATGATGACAGCCTGACATAATTTAATATATTAAAAAGAAACAAATAACTCTACTCATTAAGTAGACTGTTAAAAGTTCGCGTATGTAGCCTCGATTGGAACTATAATTTTCTTTCTGAACGTATTTTAGCAATTCTAACCCTGCCTGATCTGAATTGCTTACTTCTGAATTGCAACGAATATTTAATTCAATATGGCGCTCAGTTTGAACTTTTTTACATATATATTTAGGTAATAAAAAAAATTTTGATATGATAATGGCGAATTTACATGTTCCAAATAATTTCACTTTAGCTGATTTTTTAAATACATCATTTTAAACTGATCAAAAATTTTTTACTGCAGTATTTGACCATTTAAAATTCTTTAATATTTTTTTATACATTTTATAATATAAAAACATTTTTAAGGCGCAGTAACTTTTTTGTAAATTCCTATTAGAAATTGTTTGTCATTTTGAATCTATTTTGCTACTTTTCACAATTACCACGGAAAAACTTCTTTCATTCTACAAGTTTCTTAAAGATAATGTTTACCTATTTTACATTTTTGCAAATTTCTTGGCTCTTTAACTTATTACGATCTTAAGGATTTTAAAAGAAGTTCAACAAAAGCTATTTGGTTATATTCGAACTATACAAAATTAGTTGAACTTTTTGATTTATCTGTAGTTTGAATGCCTTTGATTAATTTTCGCGTTTCCAATTCAAAAAAAAATGATTCTAAATTTTGACAATTTTCATAAAAAAAATATATGAACATGTATATTTACGGGCTAATGTATAAAGATTTTTTTTGTAGTATTTTAATTGTAACATGAAATTATATATAATTTTTTTAACATGTTTAACTTTTGCGTTTTGTACAAATTTTTTCAGTTTAAATTGCTAAAAAATATCTGCAACATTTTTTGCACAAAGCAAGTTTTTCTCTATTGTACATGGTACATATATAGCAGACCTTTTGAACACCTTAATAATTTTTGTTTTGCAAAGTCTGTTTGTATCAGCGGAAAATATTCTCACGGAAGCGGCAGAACCACATGTTATGATGAACAGACGGTCATCTTTCGCGGATGCTCTAATATATATTTTTTTATTAGATATATTAGAACTTGTACCAGTTATAGGGCTGTTATAATATCGGAATTTAGCTAATCGCTAAGGTGAAATAGCTCACAGATAGATATGTACTTCATCCAAAAGCATCACAATTTTATTGCCTTTAACTTTTGGTATCTTGTATTGCGCTTCTCATTAAGTCTTATAAATATTTAAAACAAACAAGAATATTTATAGCTTTTCTCAAAATGTGGGACAATTTTCTAAATGCGCGTAATAACTACTAGTTCGTGCATTCCTCCTCAATTAATACAATGGCTAAGTAAAACACCAGAACATCCCTTTACTAACTTGAATTGTTTTAATCCTTGCACCGAACAAACAACTATCAGTGATGAACCACCCTTAGCGTACTTCCTATATGAAGTATATACATATGTAAGTATGTACACACATTAAATAATAATATTGATTAATCAACTCGTATGTACTTTTTGTAAGTGGATAGATATGTACTTACTAGATCTTTGTACAGTTCCTTGCTTATATGTGGTGTTAGTTTAAGTGTACCAACAAAAACGAAAAATAATCCCAATAGTATGGAAAGACTCTTTAACACAATTGTATTTGATGCTGGCATTTTGTATATTGTAATAAAGCTTTTTATTTATATACCTTGTATATATACACAAATATATTAATATTGTTTTTTATTTAAACAATCATAATTTTCTTTTTTTTTTAATTTAATGAATATTATAATATAATTTCGATTCTGTAGTTTAGAAGAACATGGTACATGCATATATTAATTTTTGATAGAAGCCATTCGTTCTATTTATAAAATTTCTATAGATGAAAATAAAGAAAGAAATAATTCACACAAATCACAAATATGTATTTATATTTCGATTATTTGAAAGAAATCTTATGACATCGACGGTACACAAGTTTGAATGAGACTGCACGCAGTAAATTATAACGTTAATGCCAGCATCCCGAAAATCGATTTTCCTTCCTTTGCTATTGTTTGACTCTTTTAGTTGAAAGAATATTAAAATCTATGTACGAGTATTTGATTTTACGTCTAAAAATGTTGAGATTGTGATGTTTCTCTATGTCATTCTCAACTTTTTCGCTCAATTGTGTTACAATTTTGCAGTGCAAAATAACAGGGGAGGAATTTTATGTTCAAAATTGTTTATTTTTCTGGTGGTTGTAGTTAAAAAAGCGCGAGATACATTTCATCATCCCCAAGTTTTTATTAAATGCGCAAAGATACACATCGACCACTTAGACCAAATATATAGTAAGAGCCAAAATTTAAAATCTTCAACATATATTTAACACAAGTTAAATAAAAGGTTTTTATTCTCAAAATTACAGATAAGAAGCTGAAATTGTGTATTATCCAAGGTCGCAAAAATTAATCTTTTTGAAATCTCCCTAGCGGCATGGAATGCAAATTTTAATGTTATTGAAAGAGTTGTAAAAGTCATGTCTTTCTAAAAAATCGTAATATCAACGATTTTGAGAAATCACATCAAAAGTTCTGAGGAAGTAGAAGTACGGCTCGGTTAACTGACTGGAGCGGAATATAACTGTAACAGGAGAACAGTGCCGATCGATTTTGATATTAGTTGAAACTCTTATTGAAATGTAATGTAACATAATAACAGTTTATACATAACAGGTATAAACATTCTCTTGCAGTTACTTTCAATCTCAGTCGGCCAACTGAGGTTTTAGCCATGTATATAACAATAATGGCAAAGAAAAAACCCAAAAAACTAAGATTAAGAAATAGTATTATATATTACTCGTATTATGAGGAAGTGGATTATAAATATTTTTTTCATTAATGCTTACACAACACAACGATTTTCGCCTCCACTCAAATACTCGTATATATGTATGTATGTATGTGTGTTTATGAGAGATAACGTCTGCCTATGCTAACATCGAAAGAGAGGCGATGAAAACATATCTAAAAGTATAGATGGGAAGAGCAAATTGGGCAAATTAATCTGCCTTACAAAATATTAATAACGGAAGTTAAGCTCCAGAGCATTTTAAACAATTTATTAAAAAAAATATTACATTTTATATTATGAAACTCCAGATATTTAGATAGGTACTCGCTTCTGTAAGTTTTAAATTATTTTCTTTCAATGAATATTCATTTGTATATAAATCTTTGGTGTATAAGTAATAACCGCTTAAGTCTACTTAAAAAACATTTTCTTGTGATGTCAAACATGCCTTAGGAACTAGTTACAAAAATTGTGACGAAGAATAAATCAAGTGAAACTATATACCTCTACACCATGGATCACATATATTAATGTTTTACATTAATTTTTTTAAATTATTTAAATAAAATGTGATCAACTTGCTTTTTACCATGTATTCTTCTCAGCTGACCTCTCGAGGCCACCTATTATTAACTTGCTTGGCTTTAACAAAATCATTTGGTATGGTAATACCAGATAGGTTAGTGTATGCGTATGCATATACTACATATATGTACATATGTATGTATGCTCAAGGCAAATTCATATTCTTTTGTTTTGTTTTATGTTTGTGGTTTTGTGTGGATTTAACCCAATTTAACCGCTTTCAATTTTCCAATTACTTGATTTTCATTAGCAATTTAGATAGAAGTTAACTTAATGGGCTACCGATTATTAATAAAAAATTCTATAACATTTCAATATATACAATGGATTTCTACGGCGATAGTTATGATAATTTTTATAAATTATTTGTGGAGTTTAATAGTTCGCAGGCTTCAATCATTAACAAAACCAACTGGTAATCATGTGACTGGTATGTTAAACAATAACCATAGACTGGCTAACATCTGTAAGTTATTTTCTGTCTTTTTTACAACAGAAAAAATTGATGCTAAAGAGGTAGAAACCGACGAATATACTCCGTCATTGGATGAAAGGGATCATATTCGGTATGAAGGGGCTACAATAAAATTGCAAGGCGGAGCGCAAGAATTTTTTCAAATGGTTCAAAACCGACGAAGTGTTAGATCTTTTAAGGCGTACCCAATACCATCTATAAACGTTATAAAGACATGCATTCGAGCAGCAGGAACATCACCAAGCGGCGCACACACCGAACCCTGGACATTTTGTGTCGTAGCTAATGGTGAAATTAAGCAGAGTATACGCGAAATAGTTGAGTACGAAGAGGAGCTTAATTATAATCAGCGAATGAGCCGTCAGTGGACTACTGATTTACGCCCATTAAAAACTAATTATATGAAACCATACTTGACGGAAGCTCCGTACCTTATCATAATTTTCAAGCAAACTTATGGATTTACTAAATCCGGTAAACGTAAAGAGCATTACTATAATGAAATCTCTGTATCAATTGCAACGGGAATCTTACTTTGCGCTCTGCAGTCTGCAGGTCTAAGTTCGCTTGTTACAACGCCTTTAAACTGCGGACCGCAGCTGCGAAATCTTTTAAACAGACCTATGAATGAAAAATTACTGGTTCTTCTACCAGTAGGTTATCCTTCTGATGATTGTGTAGTTCCGGACTTGAATCGAAAAACCTTAGCCGAAATAATGGTGTTTCAATGAAACGTTTATTGAAATGTGTGTATAGAGTATATATGTACATAGTTTATGTTCACACATGCTGATACTTATATAAAAATATTATGTATGAAATGTGTATTTAATGAGAAAATTTTTCTGTTTTTATTTTTAACAGTTTTAAAAGGACTCCGTGCACAGATGACTAAGGCCATATGTCTGTGATATTTTTAAACCGTACTTTCCGTTACTGTGATTGACTACATGGCTTATGCCATCATATAAGAAGAAGCAACATAGTTAACTACGGAAAATTCCTAAAATGAATGCGCAAATCTATATTGCTAATCGAGGTGTTGAAATTATCATCACCGCTCCTGGTGCAAAAGTACAAGTTCGTGTTGTCTTGGCAAGCTAAAAAATTTATAGATCAACAAAAATGTCGGTTTTTATACTGTTGACAGGCTTTGAAATCTCGGGGTTATTGTGTAATTCGATTCGAATGCAATATTTATAACCCAAATTTAAACGGTTTATTTTCGAATAGAAACCCTTCAGGTGACCACGTCAAGGTATATAAATAAATACCTTGGCCCTGGTCTTTGCCTTATATTTAAACCGCCAAACCATGGCGCAATTCAAAGCGAATTAATTCGCCTTGGTATTCACCGTGCAGATGGACCAAGTCGAAGCGAAAAATTACCAAATCAGCTGTCTGGTTCATCTGTTGTTATTTCGCTTTAGAAGATGGCTTTTACACAAAAGAAATGAAGCTGCCCATTAACGTGAATTGAATTGTAATTTGTTGGTCATGTAAATTTATTTGATCATCCCATGGCAAACTAAATATTAGGTGGTAGCGCTAAATATAAGGTGACAGTTTTTTGCTACACCATATATGGTAAAATAAATATAAGTAAGTAGCACTACGTCAGATGACAGTTTCTTGCTGAAATAAATATAACGTAGTAACGCTATGACAAATAAAAGTTTTTACTCAACAATGTCGAGTTGGAACATTACAAAATGTGCATCACTTCAATGTGCTTTGTTGCTATAATTTTTGACGTGGACAACGACTTTATTTATTTGTTGTCGTAGTACTTCCACCTTAACAGTCAAAGACATCTTGCATTGGTATTAATGTAAATTACATCGCGCTTATACCTAAGAATGCTGTTATGATATAAACATACATTCATACACACCTTTTCTACTATGCAAGCACGCTTACTAAGTTACCAAGGTGCATTTAATGTATAAATGTACCTTCTGATTTGATTTGCTGGCAATAACTGTAACAATAATAAAAATTGAGTGTTGTTATTAATGGAATAAATGTAGATTTTGTTTTGTTTACCTTGTATAAAATATTTTTAATGCATGTTCATTGCAGCATTGTCGAACGTAACGGTATTATTAATAATGTGGCTTCAATATTACAAATGTACAGAGAAAATCTTTTTTTTTTTTTTACTTGATCTTTGTGTATCTGTATGTTGTATTGGAATGAAACACATTGGAGATTGAAGGGATTTCATGTATACAAGTTTAGGAGATTGAAAACAAAGGATCTGGCAGCCTTGATAACCGTCCATTTTGGCATTTTATAAATATCTACGCAGTCGGGAAGTATAATTCGTGTCCGTCGTCTAACTTTAATATCAGTGAAAATATAAAACTATTGAAATTATAATTTAATGGAAAGCGAAAAATATAAGTGGTAATAACAATTTGCCAATGAAAAAGTTGCAAATAGAGATATTGGATAAAGTTAATTCCTTGCAGTGTTAATACTGCACAATCAATTGTTAACAAATGTGTTTTGTATATGATGAATGTGTACGTGGGAAAAGGACTTCAGTTGAAGTTTTATATTTGGAAATGTAATTAAAAGAAAATCAAAAAATCAACGGTAGACTGTATTAAGTAAATTTTCAACTCATTAAAACACAAATACTACGAATGCAGTAATCAGTATATAAAAATAATTTTTCTTTTGTGGTGCATTATAGCTGTCATTACATACGAATATGATTAGTAAAGCAAAGTTTAAAAAAGTCATAAATAATGCAATTGTGTGAGTTAGTTAATTAGTACAAGTATGTACATATGTATTCAATTCTGTTGCTGTTTATTTGACACGACACAGTTCAGCGGGGAGAATTGAAAGGCTTCAAACATTATGAAAACGTAGATTAATATGAAAAAACTAAAAGCTAATAAAACAGTTTATTAACAAAACTAAGTGAACTATTATAAAAATTGAAACAGTTATATGATTACAACGACTTGGCAAAAAAAAAATATCTATATATAATAATATACCATATGTATGCGAATTTCACCTTGTAGTCTTTTCATTTTGTATACCTACTTTGCATGCATGTGTATTGATAAGTGTATAAATAAGATAAAAATTTCTTGGTGAATGTATTTTTGTGTTGGTAAACTGAATTAAATAAAAATTGTTTTTTTTTCAATCATACTATATATAAACATGTATATATGTGACAAGAGGTGAGTTCCAAATATCGATGGAAAAGTCCCTAAAGATACAATTTCCAAATCTTTTCCTTTTTTAACAATTGCTCATATTTTTATTTGTTTCATAATATTCTCCAGTATGGACAAAACACATGCTAAAGAGTTGATAATAAAAATGTCAATATCGTAGTTTTTATTTTCGGGTACAACATGTTTTTAAATACATTACTGCATAGATACTATGTACATATTTCCAATCAAATATTTCAAGATTAAAATATCATTGTTCCATTTTTACATTACCTATACTAACGAGAATTTATGGGTTGTGTACAAAACTTTCACTTTTTCAACTTTCGTAAATTGAAAAAAATTTTGAAAATATTCGTACAAACATTCGTATTTTTGTTGGTTAAAAACTGCCGACATATGGACGTGTGTACAGTGAGTAATGTAAATGACACCAAAACAATTTAAATTTTGTTTTGAAATACACATTATATTAATAATAATATACATACACTGAAGTCAACTTCAAATTAATAAATATTTAGTACTTTATGTAGGTATTTATGTGTTATTTTTTTGCTCTTTCACTTTAGTGACGTGATTTAGACAATTTATATTAAAATTTGTTCACTTCTTGTTTTAAGTGAAACCAATATACGGGACCAGTTCCGTTGGTGCTCTAACTACGATTTTTTTAAAAGTTTATTTTGCTTTGCTTCCAATACATTTCACACAAAACAGTGGAGTTACTCTGAAAACTGAACGCTTTGTATGCTATTTACATTTAAATGCGAAAGCAATTCTTTTCGATGGAAAAGAATTGCTTTCTTTTTTTACAATATACAATTAAGTATGTACATAAATACATTTATGTGCATATCACCAGGTTGAAACTCTGTAATATACAATGCGAAAGGAATTGCTTTTGCATTGCAATGTAAGTAGCACACGAAAACCAACCACTTTCCTTTCGTATCGTATTACAGATTAACCGTCCTGTATTAAAACCGATTAAATACAAACAACTCCATTTACGATTTCAGATTCGTTTAAAAAATAGGTGCCAAATATCTCATTAAACAAATTTAAAAATAAACGTATAAAAGTACGTTGAAATTATTTCATTACTGGAATATAATATTTAATTCGATAAGAATTATTGTCAACTTACTGCAATGAATCGGTACCACAAGAGAAATAAAAATTCGGGGTCTACAGCTAGTGCTAGTAATACTATAATATATGAAAAAATGTCAACACGTCGCCAAGTAGATCACGAAAGTGGCTATTATGAAGATATAACAGATGATTGTTACAATTATAATTCTACCGTTAATAGCACAGGTAAACGCCAAAGGATGATTTCAAATGAAGCGCAAAATAGCAGTGATAAAAAGCACAAACGTCAAGCAGCAGCTTCAATTATGTCTGGGATAAAAAAGAAGGAGTCAACCTCTACGACTACGCTATTTAAACTTAATGCGACTAAAAAAAATCGTAACCTTCCACCAAATTCATATGCCAATAACTTATCTAATGGCACCACAAACAAAACGACAACATATCACATACAGAATCAGAAAAAAAATAATGCAAATAGCAGCAGTATAAACAAAGAAATGAAACCAAAAAATTTTAGTGATATGAATACAAAAATATGCATAAATGCAGCAATTAATAATAATAATAATAACAACAACAATAATAATTTTTCTGGAATTTATAATGAAAAGAATAAATCAGAAGATCTTGTTAGCAATATGATAACAATGGACCCAAATGAAATTGTGGAAGTTCCTGATACTGATAGCGAAGAGGAAGGTGAAGCCGCAACGTCTCTAGTTTGCAAACCAAAAATAAAAAATGGCAGAACCAGTAGCTCCATACAATGTGTCCCAACTTACGTGGTTAGCGGTAGCAGCAGTAATAGCAATCATTCTGTTCAAAATTATCATGAACAACAGGCATCCGGTTCAAAATTAAGTAGCAACAAAAAATTTAACAATAAAGAGTCAAAGCAAAAAGAAACTGTTCACAATGGTGGAGAAACTGAGGCCAATAATCCCAGTGTCGATTTAGAACGTTTACAACGAGAGATAGAAGAGGTCACACAGGTTCATACAAACTGTAAGTGCAAAAAATGTCTATGAATATAAGTATTAAAATAAATGAATAATCATGAATGTGCATTGTTTATCCGAGATACTTACATATGTAGGTATTAATTTTAGTAGGTTACATATTTTCTTCGAGTTGTACGGGCAGTAATTCGAAATCAGTATGAGGTGTTGAATTCCAATGTTACTTGATATTTTGTAGAAAACGTATTATTTATAGTTTTACCACATGTCAGATACATAAGTATCCAGTATCCAATTAGAATTAATATGTTATATTATTACATTTACAATATATTTTTCCAATCCATATCTTCTTTCCACTCTTTTTTTTGTGATTATTCTGCAAGTTAGAAACCAAAAACAAAAACATGAAAACTGAATTCGGGCCCTCTTTTCTGGTTTTCTTCCTGCTATATCCCGCTCTTCTACAAACAAAATAATACATAATTTGACGACAAGCGATAATTATTTAGTTATATTGATCCTTCCTCAACTTTTTAATCTGTAGAGAAAAATTTATTTTCTAATTTTTAATACATATTACTGGTACCCATTTTCTGTCAAGTTGGGAAAACCGAATTAGAACAAGCTGATATCGAAATCAGTAAGTACTGTTTCATTCATAGATTAGATGTACTGATAATCCTCTCTAAGTAAAAGTATCAATGCAAAATAAATGTAAAAATATATCAAGTACCGAACGTCAAATCTAAATAATAAATAACTTTCAATAAATAAATAATCACGAACAAAATTAGATCATTTCAGAAAAATTTTACCTTTTAATTCGGGGTGTTGTAAAAATAATTTAAAATATAATAAAATGACATTTACAACTATTATAAGTACTACTTATGAATAATAATATTATTGTTAAGCTTGTACGAGCAGTAATTATGTTTTTCACTCATTTTCAGATACGGTGGAAGATGACGAAAAAGTCAATCTCTCCCACTTCGAACTAATTCGTGTTCTCGGAACTGGAGGTGAGGAAAATGTATTATATATTTACAAATAAATGAAATTTATTTGTTGGTGGCTAAGCAATGTCTATATGCATTTCATTGGTGCTTTACCAAATCATCAGTAGACTTTAACCACAGTTTTGAAAAGTTAAAAACTGTGGTTAAAGTCTACTGATGATTTGATAAATCACCAATGAAATGCATATAGACATTGCTTAGCCACCAACAAATAAATTTCATTATATATAATAGTATTGTGACAACAATGTGTCAAATAAAAATTTCATGGCAATTATATATTTACTTATTATTGACATAAAAATAAATTTACAGCTTATGGCAAAGTATTTCTTGTGCGAAAGAACGGTGGAGACGATCATGAACAACTGTATGCAATGAAAGTATTGAAAAAAGACACTGTTGTCCAAAAGAAAAAAACTGCGGAGCATACTACGACAGAGAGACAAGTGCGTAATGATTAAATAATTACTGAATAAAAAAAAACACTTTTATGATTTATTTAATTCAAGGTTCTCGAGGCAATCCAACAAAGTCCATTTCTTGTTGGTTTACATTATGCATTTCAGACAGATTCAAAGCTATATTTAGTTTTAGGTATGTACGTTGAAAACAAGACCAAACTTATTAGATTAGTGTAATATATTTTTCTCTTGTTATCAAATACTTATTTAAATTATAGATTATGTTAGTGGTGGCGAACTTTTCACACATTTATATAAAGCAGAGCATTTTTCGGAATCGACTGTTCGTATATATATAGCAGAGGTAGTTCTAGCCCTTGAACATCTACATAAACTAGGCATTATATATAGGGATATAAAGTTAGAAAATATACTACTGGATGGACATGGTCACATTGTTTTAGCTGACTTTGGGCTATCGAAAATATTTTCTGCCGACTCAGATAACCGAGCACATAGCTTTTGTGGAACATTGGAGTATATGGCTCCAGAAATTATTAGAGCGGGACCGAATGGCCACGATTTAGCAGTTGATTGGTGGTCGGTAGGAGTTTTGACATATGAGCTTTTGACGGGTGCTTCTCCTTTTACAGTTGTGGAGCAACAGAATTCACAAAGTGATATTTCGCGGCGCATACAAAAAGTTGATCCCATTCTGCCGCCCACGTTAGGGGAAAATGTCAAAGACTTTATACTAAAAATGTTGCACAAAGATCCAAAAAAACGTTTAGGAGGCAACAGTCGCAATGCAGCTGAAATAAAAAACCATCCATTTTTTCGTGGTATTAATTGGAACGAATTGAAAACTAAACGTCGAAAAGCTCCATTCAAGCCTACATTGGAAACAGAGGATGATACACAAAATTTTAGTGAAGAATTTACAAAGCAACCGGTTATTGATTCGCCGGCACCAGTGCCTGTAAATACTAATAGACTATTTCGTGGTTACACGTATGTTGCACCACACCACCGCAGAAAGCTATTAGAGCGAGAAGCAATTCCTGAGTTCTATGAGGAATATTTTAATGATCCCATTTTGGTAAGTTAGTGTATATAAATACGATTGAAATAAATCCATCTAAATATCCTCATCCACACAACAGACACCTATGCGTGCTCCCTTTGACTTACAACTCAAGGAGTTACGAGCCAATGGTTCATTTGGAAAATGTTACATAGGACTTGATGGATCTGATGGTAGAATTTTTGCTATCAAAGTTATACCTGAGGAAAGTTATCGTCCAGCTGAAGTCGATGCTCTAATTGCATGTGCGCAAAGGGAACACAAATCCATTGCACAATATTTCGGAGTGTATCGTAAAAATGCTGACTTCTGGATTGTGCAAGAATTTGTTGAGGGCTCTGAACTGGATGCACATATTACGCAATCCGAAAACGGCCTGGATGAATTGCTTTGCAGTGAAATATTTAATCAATTAGCGGATGCTGTACACCACATTCATGAGAAGAATTTCATACATGGAGATATCAAGCCCGAAAATATTATATTTACAGACGACAGATTGCATAATATAAAATTAGTCGATTTTGGAGCTGCATGGTAAGATTTTCTTGTAATTTGATAACTTAAAATTTATAAAACCTTTTTTTTGCAGTTATCATGGCAGTGTAACGAGCTGGTTTGATAAGCCCCGCTATACAATTGACTATGCTCCTCCAGAGATGCTGCTGAATACAGAGTTTGGCACATATTCGGAAGCGTTGGATGTTTGGTGTTTAGGAGCAACCTTGTTCACAATGTTTATGGGACACTCACCTTTTCGGCAGGGCCGAGATGATCATTTGGTAAGCCATGAAATCCTCAAGCAACGTATTCTTAACAATGATATATATACGGGCTCTTCACGTTGGCAACAAGCATCCGCAGAGTTGCAACACTTAATAAAAGGTTGCTTGCTACAAGATTTAAAAAGAAGGTTTACGCTAAAAGATATTCTTCAACATGCTTGGTTTGAATCATCATTTAAACGAAAGTCCTTAGCAACATATAAACCTATAATGCTAAAATCTGAAGACGAAAGTTATAAATGCACAATAAGTATGGCAGATCATGCAGAATATAGTGATATTCAGGTCGATTCATGTCTGCAAATGGGTGAGAAAATACATGAAGATCTCAACGTAATAGATTTAAGAAAGAAGAGTGTGCAATCAGAAGAAGGTATAATAAGTGGTTTATGCCAAACCAGTTCTGTTGATGAAATAAGTTTAATTGGTATTGAAAATGTTGAAGTTTCGTTATTAGAAAGTACGGTAAAACAAGAAATGATGCCAGTTCCTGAAATTGATTTAAAAACATCACTGAATGATAGTTTATCTGATTGTGAAGAATTTGAGGGCTTTGATGAAATCACAACACCTCTACATTATCGTTTATTGAACAACACCATCAATAAATTGAAAAAACTTTCAAATCGAACAAGTGTAATTCGCAATAAACAAAAGGCCCTTGAGCAAGCACACATTTGTCGGCGAACTCGACGCACTTTAACGAGTATTAACAAACCTTTAACGGTCAATAACAAAATTAAGGTATCACCGAAATCTGAACAAACATTTTTAAGACAATGCCAAAATGCAATAAATATAACTCAGTCTCTGGCAAATAAATTAACGGATGGAGAATTTTATGGTTTTAACGATCAAGAAAGCAAAAAACTTGCACCAAAAGCTAGAAGTAGTTGGCGTATATTTTGTACGTTACTTCATAGTAAGCAGACTTCTTTAAAGTACTTTAATATAGACCGCAGAGTTTACAATAAATCGGTCGAAGACAATGATGAAAAAAGTACTACAAAAAAGAAGGGAGATAAGCAATTAAGTTCGGTACCAATCTCTAAAGTACCCCAAATTGCATTAGCAAGCCGTAGACAACCCAGTCGTCTGGCTCGTGCCCAACGTGCTCGCTATGTTTTTGAATGATTGCTGTATAATATGTTTTTCATAAAGTATCCTAACAGTCTTTATTTGTGGCTGTTTAGTTTTAATATAATTCCCTTTTATGAAAGTGACGGTTCTCTGCTGTATGTTTCTTCTTTTTTAGGTTTTTAAAATGGGTCGTTCCATAATTGTTAATTAATTTGATTTTTTTCGAAATGTTATACATTAATATGTTCACATTCTTGTCCATACATAAAATGTACATAAAACTACGTACAAGACTATATTATTTATGTAAAAAATAAAGGCAAAAATGCTTATAAATCTTAACAAAATTTTGACAAATACTTTTAATTATTTTTTTATTTTTACCATAAACGAATTGAATACCATTCATTACTTTAATAGGTTCAACTACAAATTCTACATATCGAATTAAACAAATTTTTAATATTTTTCATGTACTGCATCATTTTACATAAAATGTGTTTATATAAAAATCAGTTCCTTGAAGGTAACTGATTAAACTATGTTATAAAAATGCAAAGAAATTAATGTTTAATATTAACTTTGTCACTGGAAAAATGAGTCACTTAACGTGAACTTATTTTTTTATTAGCAAAATTTCTCTAGAACAAAATTGTAATTATTAAGCTAACCTGTATATTTTAAATAACAAAATGAAGCACACACACGCATATTAAATTTATTTCAGAAAACTCGATTTAAGAAAAAAGTTATTCAACCCATTCAGCAATTAACAAAAAAAATTTATCAGATATAATGAAAAAAACGAAATATAATAATAATAATTACCATCCTGCATAATTTGATATTTATTGTTTACTATCTCTCTGTTAGTTCTTAAGTATTTTACAAATATGAATTTTGTTTTGTAATTATCTATAAAAACCATGCATTTTTATTGAAAAACACTATCTCTGGCATCGTTTGTACTTTTACAAGCAAAAAAGAACATAGACTTAAAAAAATATAAATATTTTATGTATTGAAGAAATTGTGTTACTGTATATGCCTAAATTTTATTTACTTTTTTATACGTACATATGTACACACATATGTCAATTTCACGTTTATTATTTCTTTACTTTTTAACAAGCAGAGTATACATTTCATATACATATTTGATTTATAATTTTAAACGTACATACATATGTATGCATGTACCGGTTAGACTATTGCAATCAATATTCATTAAATATAAAAAAAATATGTTGCTACATGAAATCTATTCCTTTCTTAAAAATTTATAACCGGATCCTGGAACTACTAAATTTATTTAAAAAATCCGTACATAAACATATCGATGACCGGTAAAGTTTTTTCAAACGCCATACCAGCAAATGATTGTATAAAATGACACATTTATACTTCAAATATATAATCAGATCAGATGCCTTTGAAAAAGATGCCTTATCTCCCAAGACAAACACGAAAAAAACAATACAATATAATTTATTGACACGTGTAATTAAATCAAAACAAAATATAGACACATACATATAAAGTAAATAAGAGCATAATGAAACCAAATTTTATGAAATTCAATTAAGAATCAACAGCTAATTTAAGAAAAATAAAAATACCGATTGAAAGTACATATAAGAAATCATTAATTATACATTTACGTACACCTAAAATATGTAAGTGTGTATAGTATACCGTAATAAATACATACCTCGGTATGTGTTTGTACATACGAGTAGCTTGCATAGTAAAAAATAAGTTTTGTTGCTTCATTGATGGATGGAAATTAATTCTTCCTTTTGTCAAACTATTATTTTGGATTGGAAGGAATTTTTGAACACATACATACATATATCCTTCTACTGTAAATTTATGAAACGACAGAACTTTTATGAAAATATTTCACAATTGCATAGTGCTAAACTAGATTTGTAATATAAAAGCAGTCGATATACTAGAATTTCTTGGTTTTTATGTAAAACTGTTATAGCAAATCTAAAATAATTAGTTAATATATTTGTTACAATATTGAGCTGAGCTATTCTCAACTGTAATGGAAAACAATATAAAATAACTTAGTTTTTATTACTTAAGGACTAGTAATAGGCAATTTAACGTATTTTCCTGTAAGAATAATTGAATATGTATTTTGTTATAAATAAAACATATATACCTTATATAATAAAAATAATTTTTAGATTTTTATGTTTTTAATTTTAATGTATCATTTAAAAATAAAACACATTAACTGCCTGTCCAACGATATCAGTACATATCGTTCTATGGCACAATTGTATATAAAACGGTCAAATTTTAAAAAACATTTTTCTGAATACGATTGTTGAACAGAACTGTATTTAGTCATATCGTGGGAAACTGGCGGTAAAAAATTTCAATTAATTTCCATCTTGCAGAAAAATATGTACATTATTCGACCCAAAGTACCTATAGCTATATCAAGTATATGCAAGAGCCCAGCTGACTAAAATTTTTTTTGTTTTTACCTGAACGTATGTCAAAATTTGTTTACTTTTGTAGCGAGCCGTATTTGTTTATTCCGTTGAAAAACATTAATTCAACAAAAGTAGCAAAAAAGAATTGTTGTGGAAAAGATTTTTGTAAAAAAGTGTGCAATTTGAATTGTTTAAGAAAAGTAGCAAAAAGAAATTGTTTTAAAAAAGTTCTACGCGAAAAGTATTTAAATTTTTTGAAATAATTGTGAACAAAATACCTATATTATTATAAAAGAAAATTTCTGACACAAGATTACAATTTTACACAAACAAAATGTACGGTGGTTTTTGTAATTTTATGTTGTACTCTTGCGACTACTTGATATAGATATACTTTGATTCGACCTTATCAAGTTTTTCGATTTCCATATTTTGTGTTATCGAAAGATGTATTTAAACGAAGATGTACCGTAGCATAATTAAAAAGTTCGACAATCTATTAAATAATATTTTACTCCGACCTCTTTTCAAAATATAGTAGCAGGTTAATCAAGCAATTCAACTTTTTTAAATTTGTCGTGGTATATACCAAGTACGAAGTATTAAGAGATAATATTTAAAAGCCGGAGGTCAAATCAACTGCGTCCATGACGCGATTGATATATTTTCTTGTGCAAAACTTCAAATCCCCGTTAAAACAACTACAATCATTTTAGTAGTCACAATATATGTATCTGTAGTACTCTTGATAACATACAAGTAATAAATAGGAAAAAATAAATGTATATTCATGAAAACATCTAAATAAGAATGCGATTATGGTCCTACTGTCAGGTTATCTCACTAGTACAATAGAAAACCAACGTGCATTTTCTTTGTGTAAAAATGTTCCATCTTCCAGCTTTCCACCATTGCCTTATACAATAACAAAAATCAGCTTTGTAAACAGGCATCGATAAAACGCAAAGAACTTATAATAGCGGTCGAAAATCTAAACAGCTTTTGACACTAAGGAAAATTTTCAACGTTCAAAATACAAAATCATCGGTAAGATGTCCTTTTAATTCGGTCAAAATACAATCAAGGCGAATTCAACAAATCAATTCGCTGTGGAATACGATATTGTTTTCTAAACACGTTGAGTGCCATATGACCCTTTATTAAAATGAAGATGACCGCTAGGGGTACATTAATGACATATATAAATATATGACGTAAGTGAAGAAAACAAGATGCCATATTTTTAGGTTTTAACAAGATTTTTTGTATGTATACTATGAAAACCAGTTCAACAGCTGATGATCAAAATTTTAACAAGATTTTTTGTTTTGTTTACAAAAAGGTGGTGTACGTGTGAGCACGTTTTTCTTTATTGTTGAGAGTGTATGTGTTAGAATTTGTTTTGATAGTACATGAATGCAACGCACTCGCTATATAATTGTGGTATTTTTAAATAATTTCAAGTAATTCTAAAACTAAGCTGGGTATACATATGGCACTACCCTTATTCGAAAGGTAGCTAAATTACGCGTCGTTATCAAAATTGCCATATTCGGGAGTGCTCTGTGAAAAAAGCTATAAGTGCAACAGGGTGGTTTTAACTATTGGCTTATATATTAAAAACTAAAGCCGGGCGCCAAACTCTGCTACCTGCAATCAAAAGCCTACCAAATTACGCGTTGATTGCAACAGTTGTCATATAACAAGGCTATTTCTAAAAAGTTATATGTGCAACAAGATTTTGAAAACTTGAAAAACGTCAAGTTTATCTTATTTTAACTATCGCCTTATAAATTAAAAACTAAAGCCGGGCGCCAAACTCTGCTACCTGCAATCAAAAGCCTACCAAATTACGCGTTGATTGCAACAGTTGTCATATAACAAGGCTATTTCTAAAAAGTTATATGTGCAACAAGATTTTGAAAACTTGAAAAACGTCAAGTTTATCTTATTTTAACTATCGCCTTATATATTAAAAACTAAAGCCGGGCGCCAAACTCTGCTACCTGCAATCAAAAGCCTACCAAATTACGCGTTGATTGCAACAGTTGTCATATAACAAGGCTATTTCTAAAAAGTTATATGTGCAACAAGATTTTGAAAACTTGAAAAACGTCAAGTTTATCTTATTTTAACTATCGCCTTATATATTAACAACTAAAGCCGGGCGCCAAACTCTGCTACCTGCAATCAAAAGCCTACCAAATTACGCGTTGATTGCAACAGTTGTCATATAACAAGGCTATTTCTAAAAAGTTATATGTGCAACAAGATTTGCAATAGTTAACATAAAATGTAATAATACAGTGTATAATTTAGGTTTTTAGAAACTTCGCAGTGTATGGTGAGATATACCGTTTCAATTTCAGTTGTTCCTATGTTGTTATGTGTTATCATAAACTATTTAGTATGGCACCACTAGTTTTTATTCCATGATGGCTGCCACATTACTCCAGCGAAAATCTCTAGTGGCTCAAGTGACTCCTCTAACAAAATGCATATTGATGGATAAAAATTGTTAAATCTTAAAAAGCGAGAGTGCATAAAAGTGTAAGTATTTCACTGTGTTACAATTTATATAAAAATGTTGATCAAAATTTGCATTTCTTTCAGAGTAATGGTACCTAAGAAAAATTTCATGATGAAAAAGAGTTCTTTGAAGGCATCTTCAGCAATGTGCCAATTGTGATGATTTCTCAACCGACATGCATGAGTGGAGGTTAGCAGTGTTAAAGGGTAACGTGAATAAAGCGTCCCAGAAAAACTATACGTGGTAAAGTACATATATTATATGCATTTGAAATAATAAACGAATTTTATATTGTGAAATGTTTTAGGGTGTTTGTAAAATGGAAAACGACTTAAGCGCAAGGAAAGCTATGCCATCTACTACATTCACAAAGTTTTGAAACAAGTACATCTCGATACTGGCATCTCATAAAAGATCATGAATAATTTTATTCACGTTTATCTCACTACAAGCGTTCAATAATTATCAGTCGTGGAATTCAATTGGTCGTTCGCATAGTGTTGCCTGTCAGTGAAGTTAAATGCCAATGAATGTTTATTTTAACAAAAAACCAAAAAGAAAACACAAACAGCCCTTTTCAGGGCTACAAAATTAATTTCAAAAAGAGGTTTCCGATTTTGTATCTACAAATAGTAAACGAATTTTATATTGTGGAATGTTATGTTTTAGGGTGTTTGTAAAATGGAAAACGACTTAAGCGCAAGGAAAGCTTTGATATCTACTACATTCACAAACTTTTGAAACAAGTACATCCGGATACTGGCATCTCATAAAAGGTCATGAATAGTTATATTAATAATATTTTTGGGGACATTGCTGTCGAACCATCACGTTTATCTCACTACAAGCGTTCAACAATTATCAGTAGTGAAATTCAATTTGATGTTCTCCTACTGTTGCCTGGTGAATTGGCTAATCATGCTCGCAGTGAAGTAAATGCCATTGAATGTTGATTTTAACAAAAAACCAAAAAGAAAACACAAACAGCCCTTTTCAGGGCTACAAAACTAATTTCAAAAAGAGGTTTCCGATTTTGTATCTACAAATGGTAAACGAATTTTATATTGTGAAATGTTATGTTTTAGGGTGTTGGTAAATTGAACTCTTTTTTTAATATATTGTGGCCCTTGGAAGGGCTTTTTATTTTTTGTGTCGAAAAATAGTTTAAATTGATGCTCTGCTGTGTAAGTTGAATACAACTGATGTTGACTTTCCTTTGTGCCTTGGAATATTTATCATGTCTTTCTGAGATTTAAAAACGAATTTCGAACAATTAGCCTATGAATCTTAATTCAATTCAATGAAGCGAAATTAATTTGCGTGTTGCATGGGGGTTTTCCGGTGATGGTTTTTTTGTAGGGGTCAGCTTTTTCGGTTTCACTTTTAGCTTTGGGTGCTTCTTTTTGGTGGATTTTGCTTTCATGGTGCCAGTCCTTCTGATGGGTTTTGCTTCGCTGCTTTTCGAAGATGAACACCAATTGTAATTGGATATTCGCCTTCTTAAACACCGGCACAAATCCTGATAAAACGAATGATACAAAATTTGTAATGCATTTATGAGTGTCCTTCCTTGCATCCCATTACGCATTTACTTTTATAAGTTTTATAAAAATTAATATGCACAAGTTTTACTTACATTTTGTTGCTGGTACCACTATTTTGTAACGCATTTTATTGCCCTTCTGTGCTTTTGTTAGAGCTCCTGAATGAATTAATTCAAATGAAACATTCATTCAATTGAGCGAGGTAAATCTTTCATTTTACTGAGCACATGAGTATTATGTGTATTATGGATTATAGGATTATAATTTCTCATTTTCCACACCACACACGATGTTATATGTATTTATATATATACATATATATATATATATATATATATATATATATATATATATATATATATATATGTATATATATACATGTATTTACATACATATATTTATGTACATGTACATTATTATTATTATTTATTTATTAATAGTATTTTAAATACTTTTCATTACATTTTTATATATAATACACTTTATTTTTATATATAATACACTTTATAGTACAAAAACTCATTTCGTTTCAACCTGAAATGCTTTTCATTCCAGTTTTACGAAATAAACATTTTAATTTGTGTGTTTTAAAACAAAAAACGAAAGAATTCATTTTTATTGACTCATCTTATGATAATAACGGAAGGTCTTACTACAACGATTTCGCTAAAAATGTTTTTAATAACGATTCGTGGAAATTTAATGAAATTTTAGAGAGAGCCAAGCAGAAAGATTCTGTAAGTTGTGGTGTTTTCGTTATTATGTACGTAATTAATTTTATAAATGATAAACCAATGACTGGCTTATGTTCTCCTAACACATTTAGAAAGGCAATTAAAAACATGATTTTTAAACATGCAGATAACTGCTCTAAATATTGCTGCCATTGTGGAAGTTTCAAAATAAAGAGAATTAAATGTTCCATATGCACTTACCATGTTTGTGTAAATTGTATAAAACAGAAATATAATAATCCTTTCAATACATGTAAAATATGTACCAACAATATTTTTAAATAAAGAAGTGTGTCGGAAATGCCAAAAAAAAAAACAGATTAATAATTTTAATATAATAACTTATGCATGTGTGTATTAAAATGAAATTAAAATGAATATGAGTGTTAACAACAAAACGCACTTCTTTTTAAAGCACTCTATAAAAATAGGCATACATATTACATATCATATGTATTACATGGCATTAGGAAATAATTACAATTTATTTCACCATATGTGAGAAACCAAAAATTTTAAAGAAAGAAGTGTGTCAAAAATGCAAAAATAAAACGGTCATAATTATACCATAATAATTTATGCATGTGTGTATTGAAATATATTAATGAATATGAGTGATAAACAACAAATCGCACTTCTTTTTAAAGCACTCTATTTATATATGTAAGTAGCTTTATACAAGCATATACATACGTAAATGCATGATTTGAAACATTCTCATATATTTCATTTTTATATTATATGGCATGAATTATGTAGATAATGGTTTAGGCCTATTGGGGAAGTCAGCCATTAAAAAAAATTGGCAACGCACTAAGTGTAGTACCTCAGCGGTAGTGTGGAAATCTACACATTAAAATAATAATTCTTATTTTTGTTTGCAGTCGGTTTAAACAACGTTTCAAGGTAATATTAACTTTACTCTTCCACTAACTAATGCGATTACAAAAATCATACTTTCTTATAGAAATTATCTAATAAAAAATTATCCTTTCCAAAAAAAAAAAAATCCCATCCCTGGAAACAACATTTTTTTTAAGTTTTA
Organism: Linnaemya tessellans; assembly: GCA_951800035.1. Taxonomy (NCBI): domain Eukaryota; kingdom Metazoa; phylum Arthropoda; class Insecta; order Diptera; family Tachinidae; genus Linnaemya; species Linnaemya tessellans. The sequence goes on from OX637535.1 coordinate 10,505,683, forward strand.
AATGAACAAATGAGAAGTTCCAAAGCATGAACTAGGTTCAATTTTCAAATAATTCGAGAAATAGGTGTAAGCTTCCCAGCTCTGGAACCGTAATTCCGATTTTTCTGAATTTCAATACCACTCTAAGTTAGCTCACTTCCAATCGATCAGTCCAAGAATGAAGTCTCTACCTCTTCTGGATCCAGAATATATATACCTTATAGGGTCGCATATTGATATCGAAGAAATTACACACGGATGGACAAACCTATATATACCCTTTCACTTTTTTGTGAAGGGTATAAAAATGTGATAAAGTGTATTATATATAAAAATGTAATGAAAAGTATTTAAAATACTATTAATAAATAAATAATAATAATAATGTACATGTACATAAATATATGTATGTAAATACATGTATATATATACATATATATATATATATATATATATATATATATATGTATATATATAAATACATATAACATCGTGTGTGGTGTGGAAAATGAGAAATTATAATCCTATAATCCATAATACACATAATACTCATGTGCTCAGTAAAATGAAAGATTTACCTCGCTCAATTGAATGAATGTTTCATTTGAATTAATTCATTCAGGAGCTCTAACAAAAGCACAGAAGGGCAATAAAATGCGTTACAAAATAGTGGTACCAGCAACAAAATGTAAGTAAAACTTGTGCATATTAATTTTTATAAAACTTATAAAAGTAAATGCGTAATGGGATGCAAGGAAGGACACTCATAAATGCATTACAAATTTTGTATCATTCGTTTTATCAGGATTTGTGCCGGTGTTTAAGAAGGCGAATATCCAATTACAATTGGTGTTCATCTTCGAAAAGCAGCGAAGCAAAACCCATCAGAAGGACTGGCACCATGAAAGCAAAATCCAGAAGCACCCAAAGCTAAAAGTGAAACCGAAAAAGCTGACCCCTACAAAAAAACCATCACCGGAAAACCCCCATGCAACACGCAAATTAATTTCGCTTCATTGAATTGAATTAAGATTCATAGGCTAATTGTTCGAAATTCGTTTTTAAATCTCAGAAAGACATGATAAATATTCCAAGGCACAAAGGAAAGTCAACATCAGTTGTATTCAACTTACACAGCAGAGCATCAATTTAAACTATTTTTCGACACAAAAAAATAAAAAGCCCTTCCAAGGGCCACAATATATTAAAAAAAGAGTTCAATTTACCAACACCCTAAAACATAACATTTCACAATATAAAATTCGTTTACCATTTGTAGATACAAAATCGGAAACCTCTTTTTGAAATTAGTTTTGTAGCCCTGAAAAGGGCTGTTTGTGTTTTCTTTTTGGTTTTTTGTTAAAATCAACATTCAATGGCATTTACTTCACTGCGAGCATGATTAGCCAATTCACCAGGCAACAGTAGGAGAACATCAAATTGAATTTCACTACTGATAATTGTTGAACGCTTGTAGTGAGATAAACGTGATGGTTCGACAGCAATGTCCCCAAAAATATTATTAATATAACTATTCATGACCTTTTATGAGATGCCAGTATCCGGATGTACTTGTTTCAAAAGTTTGTGAATGTAGTAGATATCAAAGCTTTCCTTGCGCTTAAGTCGTTTTCCATTTTACAAACACCCTAAAACATAACATTCCACAATATAAAATTCGTTTACTATTTGTAGATACAAAATCGGAAACCTCTTTTTGAAATTAATTTTGTAGCCCTGAAAAGGGCTGTTTGTGTTTTCTTTTTGGTTTTTTGTTAAAATAAACATTCATTGGCATTTAACTTCACTGACAGGCAACACTATGCGAACGACCAATTGAATTCCACGACTGATAATTATTGAACGCTTGTAGTGAGATAAACGTGAATAAAATTATTCATGATCTTTTATGAGATGCCAGTATCGAGATGTACTTGTTTCAAAACTTTGTGAATGTAGTAGATGGCATAGCTTTCCTTGCGCTTAAGTCGTTTTCCATTTTACAAACACCCTAAAACATTTCACAATATAAAATTCGTTTATTATTTCAAATGCATATAATATATGTACTTTACCACGTATAGTTTTTCTGGGACGCTTTATTCACGTTACCCTTTAACACTGCTAACCTCCACTCATGCATGTCGGTTGAGAAATCATCACAATTGGCACATTGCTGAAGATGCCTTCAAAGAACTCTTTTTCATCATGAAATTTTTCTTAGGTACCATTACTCTGAAAGAAATGCAAATTTTGATCAACATTTTTATATAAATTGTAACACAGTGAAATACTTACACTTTTATGCACTCTCGCTTTTTAAGATTTAACAATTTTTATCCATCAATATGCATTTTGTTAGAGGAGTCACTTGAGCCACTAGCAGAGACCTGCGCCGTGATATTTTCTCGGCGGCGGCGGCTGGTCGAAACATTTCCGGCGGCGGCTGGAATTCGGCTCACAGCCGGCTGGTAGAATGCAGTTAACAACAATTGGGCGATTCACACTGTAGTCATAGTCATAAGTGATAAAATAACAGCACGAAATATATGACTAGTGTTAACAACCCGTCATAACTTAGTATGCTATTTCAAACATCGATCAGCTGATAAGATAACAAGACATATGTAATTAGCTGTTATCAAAGCAGAAGAAAATTAATACAATTAAAGATGAATCGTCTAAAAACTCCATTTCTGTTTAAAATTATTAAATTTGTCTTCTGGTGCACAAGAATATCTAAATGAATTTGTATGTATAAACTAAAACAGCTGCTGCCTTGATATGAAATGAATAAATTTTTTTTGCGGCGGCATACGGAAAAACGTTCAGTGGCTGCCAACTACATAAGTTAAACGAGAAAAACTTTTCACTTGTATATATTTAGTTTTTGCGATTTAGTTCTCTTTTGATATTTTTATGTTATAAAAATGTGATTTAATGTACAGACATATAGGTATGGATAATTTTTTAGCCGTTTTTTAGTCGTGAATCATGCATAAGTAACGGCGACAAACACATACTTTCGCCGTCTCGCTTAAAAATTTTCAGCCGTTCGTCTCAGATCTCTAGATCTATTTTATGACAAAACAAAGCCATACCTGAAAGGGTGCTATTATTTTATGACTTTTTTGTATGCAGCACAACAACAACTTTTTTAAACTGGTCTAAAATGTTATGACAATATGAGTAAATAGCACGAAGTGTGAATACCCCAAATTATATGTATGTTAAAAAGTTTTGAATATATTATGCTTATCTATATATAATCGTTTATATGTACTTCCTTGAATATTATTTAAAGTGACGTAAACAAGAAATATATGAATTGCTTTTCAAAAAGTGAAAAATCAGGTTTTCCATTATGAATTATTGCGACAATCGGCGGCTAACTTCAAGCCGATTTCAGCCGGATAAAGATCGGCGGCGGCGGCTTATCAAAGTGTTTCGGCGGCTCGGCTTAGCCGGCTCAAAATCGGCTGGCGCAGGTCTCTGGCCACTAGAGATTTTCGCTGGAGTAATGTGGCAGCCATCATGGAATAAAAACTAGTGGTGCCATACTAAATAGTTTATGATAACACATAACAACATAGGAACAACTGAAATTGAAACGGTATATCTCACCATACACTGCGAAGTTTCTAAAAACCTAAATTATACACTGTATTATTACATTTTATGTTAACTATTGCAAATCTTGTTGCACATATAACTTTTTAGAAATAGCCTTGTTATATGACAACTGTTGCAATCAACGCGTAATTTGGTAGGCTTTTGATTGCAGGTAGCAGAGTTTGGCGCCCGGCTTTAGTTTTTAATATATAAGGCGATAGTTAAAATAAGATAAACTTGACGTTTTTCAAGTTTTCAAAATCTTGTTGCACATATAACTTTTTAGAAATAGCCTTGTTATATGACAACTGTTGCAATCAACGCGTAATTTGGTAGGCTTTTGATTGCACGTAGCAGAGTTTGGCGCCCGGCTTTAGTTTTTAATATATAAGGCGATAGTTAAAATAAGATAAACTTGACGTTTTTCAAGTTTTCAAAATCTTGTTGCACATATAACTTTTTAGAAATAGCCTTGTTATATGACAACTGTTGCAATCAACGCGTAATTTGGTAGGCTTTTGATTGCAGGTAGCAGAGTTTGGCGCCCGGCTTTAGTTTTTAATATATAAGGCGATAGTTAAAATAAGATAAACTTGACGTTTTTCAAGTTTTCAAAATCTTGTTGCACCTATAACTTTTTAGAAATAGCCTCGTTATATGACAACTGTTGCAATCAACGCGTAATTTGGTAGGCTTTTGATTGCAGGTAGCAGAGATTGGCGCCCGGCTTTAGTTTTTAATTTATAAGGCGATAGTTAAAATAAGATAAACTTGACGTTTTTCAAGTTTTCAAAATCTTGTTGCACATATAACTTTTTAGAAATAGCCTTGTTATATGACAACTGTTGCAATCAACGCGTAATTTGGTAGGCTTTTGATTGCAGGTAGCAGAGTTTGGCGCCCGGCTTTAGTTTTTAATTTATAAGGCGATAGTTAAAATAAGATAAACTTGACGTTTTTCAAGTTTTCAAAATCTTGTTGCACATATAACTTTTTAGAAATAGCCTTGTTATATGACAACTGTTGCAATCAACGCGTAATTTGGTAGGCTTTTGATTGCAGGTAGCAGAGTTTGGCGCCCGGCTTTAGTTTTTAATATATAAGCCAATAGTTAAAACCACCCCCAAAATACATAGCGAGCACGTGGCTCAGTAAGAACTAATACCTGGTGGGATAAAAACTAGTGCTGCCATACTAAATACTTTATATCAAAACAAATTCTAACACATACACTCTCAACAAAAAAGAAAAATGTACGCACACCTACACTGTTTGTAAACAAAGCAAAAAATCTTGTTTTCTCAAATCTTGTTTTCTTCACGGCGATAAATATATGTATATATCGCTATATATATATATATATAACATTTATGTTGAAAATAGCACCAATAATTCTGTTAAAAATGTTAAAAACCTCATATTGAAATTGCAACAACTGATTAATTTGTGATATTTTATGCTGTCTTCCTAACGAGATCGATATATCTACTTTTTTTGCGGTGTATGGCACGCGTAACCAATTTGCACTGCTAATATCTGGCAACGTCATTCCAACTTGCTTTTCTTTTCTCGCTACATTGGCGACGTCTGAAATTTTCAGTAAATTCCATTTAGCACGTTATTCATATTAAAAACAGATTTTTTTATATTTAAAAGTGGTAAAAATACGTACGAAATGGCTCAATTTGATTTAACAAGAACTAACTGCCAGTTTTTGGATAGGCATTTGACTTTCCCGTTGTTGGAATTTCTGTGTGGCAAAGAGGTTAGTTTTGCTGAATAGATTCGTGGACACCATTTTTTATAAACGAATTTTTTTAATTATCTTTTCGTACAGATTTATGATCAAAAAGATTTACTTGAGTATATATTGGAAACGGTGAACAAAACGAATATGATTGATTATACCATGGACACTCGTAAGCGTTTAGGGTTAAGTCAAGAAATGCCGGAGGAGCTGGTTCAACGTAAAGCTGAAGTTTTAGCGACGTTGAAGCAGTTGCAAAATGAAGTTGCTCCAATAATGAAAGCTACGGATATTTTAAAAAATGGGGAAAGCATGAAGGATTCTAAGACTTTCGTTAATGCTTTGCAAAAAGAATACAATTTTAAACTGGAACATTTGGAGAGTGCTTATAAACTAGCTAAGTACTTGTACGAGTGCGGTAATTACCAAGAATCTACATCATATTTGTATTTCTGTTTGATTGTTATGTCTCCAAACGACAAGGTACATAAGAAAATTATTATCTGATATCTATAAACAAATTTTGGCTTCAAATAGTTTACCAACGCAGCTCTTGTAAAAATTAAATTTTGTAGGGTGATAGAAAATTGAGAAATAAGAAAATTTAAAATGGTTTAAATCGGGTAGCATCCAGATGTCCGGATCTGTATTGGCAATTTAAGAATTTTGAAATAAATTTTGCATATACTACATGTAACACGATCTAAATATATCAGAAAAATGAAAAATCGCAATCTTACGTAAAAATTTCGAAAACTGCATTTCCAAGACAACATTTTGAATTTACTTATTTTTGTATTACCCTAGGCAATTCTATTTTAATCGGACGTGCGTTGGTAAAGGATATTTGTTTTCAAATTTTAGCAGAAAAGGAAGATAATATAATTTGTCTTGCTTTTTCAGAATTACTTAAATGTTTTGTGGGGTAAATTGGCTGCTGAAATTTTAACCCTAAACTGGAATACAGCTTTAGAAGATTTGACACGTTTGCGCGATTATATTGATAATGCCAACTTTTCAACAGTTCAGGCATTGCAGCAACGTACATGGCTTATTCACTGGTCTGTTTTGGTGTTTTTCAATCATCCAAAAGGCCGTGATCTTATTATAGAAACGTTCTTAAACAAGGCGTCGTACCTGAATGCGATCCAGACTATGTGCCCCCACATAATGCGTTACTTGGCCGTTGCTGTAATCATAAACCGCACACGCCGCAATGCACTCAAGGAACTTATCAAAGTTATTCAACAAGAATCGTACACCTATCGCGATCCTATCACAGAATTTCTTGAGTGTTTGTATGTAAACTTCGATTTTGAAGGTGCTCGCCTAAAACTTCATGAATGCCAAACAGTAATTCTAAACGACTTCTTTATTGTCGCGTGCCTAAACGAATTTGTTGAAGATGCTCGACTTATGATCTTTGAAACATTTTGTCGTATTCATCAATGTATTACTATCAGTATGCTGGCTGACAAACTGAATATGAACCCCGCTGAAGCCGAATGCTGGATTGTAAACTTAATCCGAAACGCGCGTCTTAATGCTAAAATTGATTCTAAATTGGGCCATGTTGTTATGGGCACTCAACCGTTAAGTCCCTACCAACAACTGGTTGAAAAAATTGATTCTCTGTCTATGCGATCAGAACATTTAGCTGGATTAATTGAAAGAAAAAGTAAGCAAAAGCAAAATCAAGAGTCCGCTGACTCATGGAAGTATTATTAAATAGCTTCCTAACTATATCAAATTGTATCTTTTTAACACGCATGTATTTTTATACTCAAAATTTCTATAAAAATACATATTACTTTTGCATAAAATTAATAATGAATATTGTAAAAAGCCAAGTGAATAAATTACCATCGTACCATATATTCTGGGCTGAAAACATATAGGCGTTTATTTTCTGGCAATAAATATTATTTGTTTGTTTACATCGAAAATAAAATTTTAAAATTGCGATTCTTGGTTATTAATTCAAAGCCAATATTTCGAACTAAATGCGCCAATTAAGACGAGTCTTTTTGATAAATAGTCACAAATAATAAAACTCCCTATCATGACATACATGCGTATCTATCAATCTTGGTACATACATACTAAATGCTATTAAAAAGAAAACAATATGTAGGTATCTTAGTTTTTTCTTAAGAAGTTTACGCCTTATATAACAACTAAGGCTTGTGTCGAACACATTCATCCGCTCGTTTCTGACAAAACCTTTTGACCAAACCCGTTTAAATTACATGGTTTAATAATAGGTTCTTGCCAAAAACGAGCGAATGAACGAGTTCTAATAATAACTGGAATAAACAATAGTTGTGTACTTTAAATTACTATTAATTTATTAGCCTCTTGACGTCAAACTATTAATTGCTAACTTTTCTTGGCTAAAATCTTTTGTGTGTTTACCACAAGCCAGTCTTTTGTTGGTAAATCTTGCAAGTAATTAATCCATTTTCGAACGATAATCAACCAAATTATTCCATACACTAGGCACACTATCGATTCGATATAAAAGCCATCAAATACAATTTTGCAATCGCCTCCGGCAGCAGCGCATTCCTAAATAAGAAATTATAGTTATATACCATTTGTTATTGGTATAAAATTGACTTTACCTCTTTTTGCTGTTTTGATGTGCAAAAGTTGTTTCTCAATACGGTTTGATCAGGTCTTGTACATTCCTTCCAAGTCAAAACATCAACGAGCCATAATATAACAGTATTAGCCAAATTACCACCAAGATTAGATAGGGTATTCAAAAAAGTCATGTATGTACCACCAACCGCAGGGTCCGATATTTTTGCAAAAAATGCCATAACGGCGACAAACATGCAATAAAGAAAAATTTGATATATGCCATAGTTGACCACCAAAATTACATAGTAGTAAATTGGCACCTCCCCGCCATTAATGATATACGGCGTAAAGTAGGCAATAACGGGGGATATTGACGCGAAAAAAATTCGATAAGGAATGGCTTTGAGGTATACTTCCATAGGACGGGGGCCATTTGTATAACGGCTAACAATCACAGGCAATATTATCTGAAGCGGAATAATTGGTACAGCGAGCAAAGCTAGTTTTTCTTTAGGAACGCCAGCATCAATGAGTTTCAGAGATGTTACTGCATCACAAGCTGCAAAGGTTACTTTAACCGTCAGTAAAATACCAGCTAGAATTTGAATTGGACGCATATGAACCATATCAATAAGTATTTTATAACTTTCATATATATTAAGTTCGTGTTCTTCTGTATATCTTGCTTCTGCGTGATCATCTTTTATATCATTTTCTTTTTTAAATACTGCCACAAGTGTTGTGGCAATGAGAAAACATATTCCCCAAAACCACAGAAAGTCAGGTAATGTTACCATGCCCTGATTGCTTGGTACCGACCGCAAATAGGTATTGCAAAAGTCTTTTGATTCCAATGCAATAAAAGCAACATATCCTAAAAAATAACCAGCAGTCTGTCCCACACTATTGCAAGTGGACGCGTAGCCGACATTACACCTTTTAAGCATAGTCAGCGCCCAGCCATCTACAGCAATATCCTGGGTTGCAGCCAGGAAATTCAGCAAAAAGAATAGACTGGTTAAAAACGGAACATTCGGCTCTATGTCATTATCTCCTAACCAACGATCGACTACACATGATAGTAGTATCATAAACAGTCCAATTAGATACTGACAGGGTACAAGCCAAGATTTTCTACGCCCAAAGCTTTTAATGTATAGGGAGTCTACAATTGGAGCCCACAGCAGCTTCAGACTAAAAGGCCAGTATGCAAAGGAAAATTCAGCTTGCTGCTTATAGCTTGCACCTCGATTCTGTAACATCATTGGAATGGCTGCAATTAATCCTAGCGGAATGCCTTGTAATATATAAAGAAATAATAGTATTGCAATGTTTCTTCTATCTCCGCGTATATCGGTTTTTTCATGACGTTGATCGTAAACATTTGACGGTGGTACCAGCTGATTGTTTATTCCATCGGAATCCTTTCGACGTCTGACATCCATTGTAAAAGACATATATTTAACTATCAAGTAAAAAGTAAACTAAATCAGCAGAAATATAATCGACACGTCACTCATTTAGTTCACGTGTATGTACATACCGTTCTACACAAAAGGTTTTTTATAGGTAACAAATTATTTTGGGTTCAATTCCATTCCTTTCACTTTGCTCTCTCCTTTAGTATAGATATATTTTTTTTTACACAATTTTCGGGTTTCTTATAGAATTTGTCATAAAAAATAAAATAGTTAAAATATTTAACTATAATATAATTTCAAAATTCCCATGTAATTCATCAGCTGTTTAATTGTTTACATACATACCTCAAGCCACAATAGCATTGTGCGTTTATATGCAACGGTGTTCATAATCTGTGCTGCCACAAATAAAAAAAATGATACTCCAAAATTCTACCCAAACCCCGCCTACCATTTTTCATGAATCCTCTTTTGGATGCTCGTATATGTATCTTTCCTAATGGGTCACTTTGTCGCACTCTATACAATGAATGAAAGTTTGTCTAGCAATTATTTTATAGGATTAAATTATGCTCAGAACGTAAAGTGGGTTTGAGTTGGTTTTAACAATTTAAATAAACGGTTGTTTCCTTTAATGTTGTATTTGTAAGGAGCTGTCTATGAATTATATTCTCAAATGTCCTAGCTGGTAAAACCATTAGGTTAGGAACGTGCTTTTGAAACCAAAATTTAATTAATTTCCATTCCATTGCCGCCGGCACATTCTAAGCAAGAACGTGAAACTATAAACTGTGCGTTTTTTAAGCATCGATATGTATCGAAGGAACTTCTTTCCATTCGGTCCAACAGGTCTTTATACGAGGAATTTGTCAAATTCCGTAAAATATTTATTAATCAGAATAAATTCATTATCACAAAAGCATTGATAAGAATGTTGCTAGAAAAGTTGTATTTATTGTTCTTAAAAATCTTAATAGTTTTACAACTGTCGAATAAAATGAGGCATAAGTGTTTATTTTAACGACTACCTATTATTATGTTAAACATTTTAATTTTTCGGCAGGCATTCGTATTGTTTCAAATTGTTAGAAATAAATCGCAATCTATTGTTTAATGTCCAATTTCAATTATCGAAGGACTTGAATTTATTCTTCCCATTTGTGATGAACTTCTGGAGTTAAATTGATAATTTTAACGTGAACAGCTTGAAATTTTTCATATTTTGGTGGTATAGCACATAACCGATATTTTACCTCATCACCTTCCATAGGGACATATTCACCTTCGATGCTACGCAGATAGTGGAAATGCATTGATTTAGCCAATTATTCAATATGTTGAGATATAAACACTTACTCGGATATATGGCAAAATATTTCATCACCACCTGCATTGGGTGCTATAAACCCATGACCTTTGGTGCGGCTAAAAAACTTTACAACTCCTGTGACTATGGGATTTTCCATCGCACGGGCGGAGCTGTTTAAAAAGTATATAAAAGGGATACCTTATGAAAGCTTTGCTTGAATTTGTTACTTACGTTGATGCAGTTCTTGTCCGTTTTGTTATAATTGGGCTTGGCAGCTGCAATGTTGAATTTGGACTTCCACTGCTACAACTGCGAAATAATGGTGGCTTGCCAGGAGCCAGACTTTCGGGAGTACTTGCGGTCTCAGACATGTTTTAAATTAATACCCTCCGGTATAAATCTATATCAATTTACACAAATATATATTTATTAAAAAACGTTAAGGATTACAATTAACTTGTAAATGTTTTTTATAATGTGTAATGCACAGAAACAAAAGCTTTTAAATATTTCTTTGCGAATTAATTTTGCTTTACTTATGTGAAAACTATAGAGTTACCAGTTCTTATTAAAAGTTAAACGGTATCACAGCGAATAAAAATGTATTTGATATGGTAGCCCTCAAAACGATTGTGTCATCACATAGGCAAATGTTTTGGAACCAGACAAGGGATATTAACATTGATGATGCACTTTGGAACCAGCTTGCACGTTGTATAAATTTGTATTAGCAGTTGTACTTACCTGAGTTCTCGAGGCCAACTGTAAATAATTCGCCTTGTTCCCCTCATATGTTAAAAATTCGCCTTGTACGTACTAACTGTTACTGCTTCGCTTTGGTTTTATGTACTTTGAGTCGGCCAAAACTTAGTCCAAAGTGTGTTGACTAGCCTTCACTGTGGATACACCAAACAAAAACAAAAAGCCTGTTGTTTCTGTAAAATTACTGACAATTAATAGTATCCAGTAAATGTTTAATCCTAACAAATATATATTTTTAAAAAACTTATGGCAAATGATTAACAATAAATATTAAAAAATGTCAACGGACGAAACAGAAAGTGATCACGATTATGCTTCTGTTCGTCTTAGAAATCTGTTAGATGATAATATAAATTCGCGTCGAGTGCTCCGACTGATGCGGAATGCCACCGGCGAATGGAGAGCTGATCCTGAACAGTCGACCTCTAGAAGAACGTCAAACACGGATCATAATTATATAGTTCAAATTGGTCCTGTAACCATAAGCGCAAGCGGGGGCACTATGGAGGATGACCAAGACTTATTTGATGACGAAAGTACGGAGGCTGGAAATGAAGTTTTAAACTCTGGCTCCACTACAGTGACATACGAAACAGGTATTCATAACAATATGTATTATTATTTGTTTTTTCACACAAAAACTTTGTTATATATTATATATGTATATAAAAACTACCAAAATCTTCTACATATGGAGCATTACCTAAAAAATTAAAAGCGTTTCGATATTGAATAAGGTTTGGCCAGAAAATAATATGATACACGTATATCGTTATCGCCTTTCTTCACTCGCTGATATCCTTTAATATTGCTAGAAATATCTAAAGGTACAATCAATCGTCTGGATTGTGGAAAACTTTGTCCGATAACCGATGTAAATAATATAAATTTTTTCACAAAAATTTGTGACAAATTCATTACAGGATATCACTCAAGTTTTAACAACTCAAAAAAGTGAAATTTAGTTTCAGAAATATTAATTACTTCTTTTTGTTTTAAGTAAAAACTTAATAATCATTTCTACTTTTAGATACTAGATCAGAAGATTCTATAAGTACTGTTACAACTAACTCTTCAGATCAAACACACTACTCCGTACAATCAAGTTCAACAGATAGGACTAATATGTCGGAGCAATCCACCGATTCCTTACCATCTGCGTCTGAGCAGTCAGAGAGAGGTATAAAGATCTTAACAGTTTTAATATCTGTACATATTGCATACATATCTATACAAATTAACTTTAGAGTCCGCTAATGAATCCCCAGAGATGGTTACTGATGCATCTAGATCATCAGAATTACAACGAACTGATAACCAGAATAGGAATATTAACGAGGTAATAAGCTCTGAAACTCCTACACCAGCTAAAAAAAGAAGACGTTTATCTTTAGAAATCAATGTTACTCCCAAGGTAAAAGGAAAAAAAGAAGCAGATTTAAGTGATGAAGACGATGGTTTAACTTGCCCTATTTGTTTGGACAATTGGGAAATGACCGGTGAACATAGGCTGGCATCTCTTAAGTGTGGCCATTTATTTGGAAATTCATGCATTCGTCGCTGGTTACAAGAAAGCTCTCGTCAATCGGGGCAAAAAGTGTGTCCGCAATGCAAAAATAAAGCGCATCCCAAGGAAATACGTTATTTATATGCGAAAAGATTAAGAGCAATAGATCGTAGTGAAGAGCATCGAATGAGAGAAGAGCTTAATGAAGCCCATTCTAAAGCTCAAAGACTAACGCTAGAATTAGCAACAGTTAAAATGTCTTACGCTCAGGTAACCCAAAAACTTAAAGCTTTGGAAAATGACAACGATACACTTAATACATTGCTGCGGAGTAATGGAGGCTTATCATGTCCAAAGTCAATGCCGCAAAAGCTATCTTTGACATATAAATTATTCTTAGATCGTAATATTGAGATATCAAAAGAGAGTGGCTGCCGCGTTCTGGTATATGCAGAACAACAAACAAGTTTAATAGTATCTCAGAAGAGTAATCAGAATCTCTTTCCGGGTTACGGCTTAAGGTTTGTTGATACGATATCTTTTAAACCTACTAATTTTTTACACACCTCCCTTAAACTACTGAGAGACATAAGCCTTTCTGATAATCAGCAATTATTAGCTGCTGCTAGCATGGAGCCAAAGGTAAAACTGTTCGATTTGCGAACTCTTTCAGTATCTGCTATATTTAAACCAGCGGAAAAACCAATATGGTCATGCGCCTTAGGTCGTCGTGATAGTGAAAACTTTATATACCTGGGATCCCAACACGGAAGTATTTATGTATATGACACTCGTTTTCCAGAAACATTCATAAGTGAACACCAATCTGAGTACGATCTGAGTCCTATTGTACAGGTAGCATCAATACCAGCTTGTGCATTGTTTCCTTGTGGTGGATTTCTGGTTTGTAAACTTACATCTATGTGGTTTTATGAGAACTCTGGGGATGGAACTCTTCCTACACGTCTTTCAATTGAGGGTCGTTTTATTTCAATGGATTTCAACGCTGCTCACTTAAAATTATTGGTACAAACGAGAAGTTGCGCCCGTTACCCCCGTGCACGCTATATTCTTGGAAAACTCAATAAAATCAATGAAATTCCAATTTTTGAAATTCATGTTACCTTTTTTGCATCAACGAACAGCCCAGTTATGGCCCGATGTTCTCAAATTGGAGTTGACTCAAACACATTAGTAGCGGCATATATACAAGATTCAAAACTTCTATCGTTATATGATACAAATCGTGAACAATGTGTACAATCTTTGCCAGCGCAAGATATTATTTACGATACTTGCCCCTTATATACAAAAGACTGCACTTATTTGGCAGCCTTAACTGAAACCAAATGCAGACTTTACAAATTGAACCCTACCTAAAGGATTTTTGTATTAAGTAATATCTAAGAGTTCTTAAATTCAGTTTGTATTATTTAAGTTTACTACTTCTAATTTTCATATGCATAATAAATGATAAATTGACTCAAACTTTAATTAAAAAAAAAAATTAGTAAGTAAATATTTAGAATGGCTACTGAAAATATAAAAAACTTTTGAGAAAATTTTCAACGGTCAAAAAACGAGCCTACACAAAATCTTTCCTGCAAGAAATGAATGACTGCAACTAATCCACACAAAACATTTTCACCAACGCACGAACTACTCATGAGTAGTGACATACCATTGTGCAATGATATTCAAAGTAGCCCCAAAATTTTTTTATAAGTTGAACTATCAAGCAGCACACGCAGAAGTACAAAAATATTAAACGTGTTCTGTTCGTGCCTTCATTTGTAAACAAATTGCCATGTTTGTGTGAATGTTAATAACATAAACAACATTAATAATTAAAAAATAAATTCGTAACGTACGAACCAACATATGAAATAAATGACAACAAATGTTTGAACGTTTAAAAAAGCACTCTTTAAAGTGGTTCGTGAATGTGGCAGCATTGCCTAAGTTGTAAATGACGTGGATAGATCTTGTGAACAATTTGTGTTAAAGGAAAATTAAGAAAATATTACTTTTTTGATATAATAAATTTGTCTTTTGCCAGAAAAAGTTATTAATAATTAGGGCATAATTTTATATTTCTTTATATTGAAGAAATAAACTGTACTAAAAACATAATTGCTGATACAAAATGTTGACTAATTTCGAATCAAAATCGGCCCGTGTAAAAGGATTATCTTTTCACCCTAAACGGCCGTGGATATTGGTAAGTCTGCATAGTGGTGTAATTCAGCTTTGGGACTATCGCATGCATACTCTTTTGGAAAAATTTGATGAACATGATGGTCCGGTACGTGGCGTCGCATTTCATCAGCAAATGCCATTGTTTGTGTCAGGCGGCGATGACTACAAAATTAAAGTGTGGAACTATAAGCAGCGCCGTTGTATATTTACGCTGCTTGCGCACTTAGACTACGTGCGAACAGTGGCGTTTCATCACGAATATCCTTGGATTCTAAGTGCTTCTGACGATCAGACCATTCGCATTTGGAATTGGCAATCCCGGAACTGCATTTGTGTACTTACTGGCCACAATCACTATGTGATGTGTGCTCAGTTCCATCCAACGGAAGACCAGATTGTGTCTGCATCGTTGGATCAAACGGTACGCGTATGGGATATATCAGGTCTTCGTAAGAAAAATGTAGCTCCAGGTCCAGGTGGACTGGAAGATCATCTGAAAGGACATCCCGGCACAGCAGATTTGTTTGGGCAGGCAGATGCTGTGGTTAAGCATGTCTTAGAGGGACATGATCGCGGCGTAAACTGGGCCAGTTTTCATCCTACCTTGCCATTAATTGTTTCAGGCGCCGATGATCGGTTAGTTAAATTATGGCGCATGAACGAATATAAAGCCTGGGAAGTCGACACATGCCGGGGACACTACAATAATGTTTCATGTGTACTGTTTCATCCACGACAAGATCTTATAATTTCGAATGGCGAAGATCGTAGTATTCGTGTTTGGGACATGACAAAACGTCAATGCCTGTATACATTCCGCAGAGATGGTGAGCGTTTTTGGGTTTTAACTGCTCATCCCACGTTGAATTTATTTGCAGCAGGTCATGACGGAGGTGAGTCTAGAAATTTAAATTAACCAGCAAATAGTGTTAACTTTAAGTTCAGCACTCTTATGCTCTTTTCGGATGAATATACATATATGTAAAAGTAAAAGTTTTACAGGAAAACTCTTAATTTGTAGGTATGGTGGTTTTTAAATTAGAACGAGAACGACCGGCGTATGCGGTTCACGGAAACATCCTTTACTATGTAAAAGAACGGTTTTTGCGAAAATTGGACTTTACTACCACCAAGGATACGGTGGTCATGCAGCTGAGAGGCGGTGGGAAATCACCCGTCTATAGTATGTCATACAATCCAGCATTAAATGCTGTTCTAGTATGCACGCGTACCAACAACTTAGAAAATAGTACATATGACTTGTGCCAAATACCAAAGGATGCAGAGTCTCAAAGCGAAAATGACAGTAAAAGGTCTTCCGGTATAACGGCCATATGGGTTGCACGCAATCGTTTTGCTGTTCTTGATCGTAATCAGCAACTTGTAATTAAAAACTTTAAGAATGAGGTCACCAAAAAAATACCAACATTCTGCGAAGAAATATTTTACGCTGGCACTGGAATGCTGTTAATACGTGATCCAGAATACGTAACACTTTATGAAGTGCAACGTTTGGTGTCTGTGGGCAGTGTTAAATTGGCCAAATGTCGATATGTTGTTTGGTCTCCAGACATGTCGCTAGTTGCGCTTTTATGTAAACACTCTGTTACTATTTGTGATCGACGTTTGCAGTATTTATGTACGATTCAGGAAAATTGCCGTGTCAAGTCTGGTGCTTGGGACGATTCGGGGGTATTTATTTACACAACAAGCAATCACATCAAATACGCACTAACCAATGGTGATCATGGAATTATTCGCACACTTGATCTGCCAATATATTTAACGCGAGTAAAGGGTAATCAAGTATTTTGCTTAGATCGCGAATGTCGTACTCGTGTACTTCACATAGACCCTACAGAATATAAGTTTAAGTTGGCTCTTATCAATCGAAAATATGACGAAGTCCTACATATGGTCCGAAATGCCCGATTGGTAGGTCAAAGTATTATTGCCTACTTGCAGCAAAAGGGATATCCAGAAGTGGCCCTACATTTTGTGAAAGATGAAAAGACACGATTCGGCCTTGCTCTTGAATGTGGGAATATAGAAATAGCTCTTGAGGCCGCGAAGGCTTTGGATGACAAAGATTGTTGGGAACGTTTAGGTCAAGCAGCACTTTTACAAGGAAATCATCAAATTGTTGAGATGTGCTATCAACGTACCAAGAATTTTGATAAATTAAGTTTCCTTTATCTCATAACAGGAAACTTGGAAAAGCTTCGAAAAATGAATAAAATAGCAGAAATACGAAAAGATGTTTCGGCTCAGTATCAAGGAGCTCTTCTTTTGGGGGATGTTAAAGAGCGCATTAATGTTCTTAAGAATTGCGGCCAAATGTCATTAGCGTACTTGACTGCGGCTACTCACGGCTATGACGAACAGGCTGCCACATTAGGTGAAGTAATTGCTCAAGAAGGAAATACTTTACCCGAGGTTAATCCCAGTGCTACATTGTTGAAACCGCCCGTTCCAATCCAACAGGTAGAGACTAACTGGCCTCTATTAAGCGTCTCCAAAGGTTTCTTTGAAGGTGCAATGTTGACTCGAGCGAGTACAAGCGCCACAGCAAGACAAGCTCTCAATGTTAATGCCGACGCGGCTTTGGATGTTTCTGGAGGAGATGGTTGGGGTGCCGATGCCGATTTGGGTATGGATGACGATGGTGATGATGAAATGCATGATGCAATTGATACAGAAAATGGAGCTGGTTTGGATGTCGCTGGAGAAGATGGTGCTGGCTGGGATGTAGGAGACGATGACTTAGTTGTTCCCGAAGAGTTAGCATCGAAAATTAAAGCTTCAGCGCTTGACAGTGGCTATTACGCCGCCCCAAATAGAGGGCAATCTCCACCTCAGCACTGGGCTAATCACTCGCCTTTAGTACTGGATCATATAAAAGCAGGATCGTTTGAAACGGCATTCCGTTTACTTAATGAACAGCTAGGAATAGTTAACTTTCAGCCATTCAAACATCTCTTCATGCAAAACTACAGTTGTTCCAAGACAAGCTTTACCGCAATGCCTAACGTGCATCCCTTAATGGCGTACCCTCTACGAAACTATTCTGAAAGTAATACGAAACTGCAACGTCCTGCCTTGGGAATAAAGTTAAATGATTTGGTGCAAAGACTTCAAGCTGGTTATCAGTTAACAACAGGTGGAAAATTTTCGGAGGGCGTTGAAAAATTCCACTCAATATTAATAAGCATTCCTCTATTGGTGGTAGAAACTAAACAAGATATAGCCGAAGCGCAACAATTGTTGAAAATCTGTGCGGAGTACATATTGGGTTTAAAAATGGAAACTGTACGTAAAGGTTTGCCGAAATCAACTTTAGATGATCAAAAGAGATTATGTGAAATGGCTGCTTACTTTACCCACTGTAAGCTACAGCCTGTACATCAGATTCTTACTCTTCGCACTGCTCTCAATATGTTCTTCAAGTTGAAAAATTACAAGACAGCTGCTTCATTTGCACGACGTTTATTAGAACTAGGCCCACGACCCGAAGTGGCTCAACAAGTTCGAAAGATCCTGCAGGCGTGTGAGGTTAACCCTGTAGATGAACACCATCTCATGTACGAAGAATTCAATCCATTTAGTGTATGTGGTATTAGCTTTAAGCCCCTGTATCGTGGAAAACCAGAAATCAATTGCCCATTTTGCGGAACATCTTATGACCCTCAATACAAGAATCAAATTTGCACCGTATGTGAAGTGAGCCAAATTGGCAAAGATTGCATTGGGTTAAGGATATCTAATCTTCAGTTCCGCTAGACTGTAGCGCAGTGATTAAAGTATATACTTGTTTAAGCAATTAACCCTTTTAATGTTTGACTACGTCGCCTAAAAATACTTTGTTAAGAAACTTTGTTTTTATCTGTTTTAAAAAGCACAGATATTCAATTGTGAAATAAGCAAAAATTCTTGTGGAATTATTTTTGCATCACAATATTATTATATTATTAAACCATATGCTAATAAAGTATTTTTAAAATTAATATGCTTTTAAATTCGTGTTATATAATTTGTGTAACCAAAACGGTGCCCTGAATATTTATCAATTGTTTCATATGTTAGTCAACGCTTTTTTTATACTATTGCTGTATACCATTTAATTTGAACATTCATGTTATCACATAACATTTGAGTTTTTAAGTTTATTGTTACATTTCAATTCAATTCAAATTTATTGAGACTTTATATATAAAGTCTTTTTAATATGTAAGGGTACAACATAGACCTAAAAGAAACTTAAAACTATTATTTAAATTAGAGATTTAAAATATTAAAGGACGCTTCGCTTCATACTAAGATAATTGAAAAACTGGTTTTATCAAATTGTTAAAATAAGTTATAATTTATACAGCTCAAAAACTATGTATAGGTGGTAAGATTACTTTTTCATTAGTTTTTCCAAATGACTTTATCCTAGAACTAGAACTTAAAAAAAACAATAAAATAAGATAATCATTATCCTTAGAACCAGAAATAGCACTATAATAGGACTGGTAGACAATAATTATTTAAATTGATAATTGAAACTATATTTTCGTGTTGGAGATACTTTATTTAGTTATAATTTTCTGAATATCTTAATTAAGTATGTGTGCTAAATGGAAAAATGTTGATCAGATTTTCTTAACGTCTCCACATGCTTGCGGCACCAACTCCTATACCACCTGAAGCGACTCCGCGACGTACGGCGTCCATGTCTTCTGGACGGTTTTCCCGATAAGCCCTTTTAGAGTCCTCAAATTCACGCAATCTTTGGTTATACCGATCAATTTGATCTCGAAGAATAGCATCTTCATGCATTGCTCTACGCTCGTCATATTCTAAACAACCAACGCCATCTAGTCGTTCCAGGTCCAGCCATCCACGAAATCTAACACATACACCATTCATAATGAAATATGATTTAATGTGCACTTTTCCAGGCTCCTTTTCGAATTCACATTCCTTATCATGTATATAGGGATTTTGAGTGGCGTTAAAAACAAGTTGCAAGTTAGTGCCTGAAGCAACAAATGAAATCTCTGTATGACCTTCTCGGCAGCCATTTTGAAAACGTATCTGTCGTTCTTCCAAGGCTCGCTCACGATATCCAGTATAACGTATCTCGCTTTCACGGCTTAAACGACGGAAAAGCTCATCGCTTTCAAACTTTGATTTCTGATCGGGAACTACACGAGGCATTTTGAATATGAAACGTGGCTTTGGTTGTTCATAAAGACCAATTGTATCGTACGGTATCATTCCAGCCAAAGCTGCTTCGTTCATGGTGTTTTGATTTTCAAAAAAACAACAAAGACTTGTTTGGGAGTAGTCCCACTTATGTTGAGCAGCAATTTTTAATGATTTTTTTCTTTACACAAACCCAAAAAATATTAAATTTTTATATATATTAAATCTCTTTATAAAATTACTTTTCGCACATATATATGTATACTAATCTAAGAACGAATTGTTATACCTACATTTCTGCGGTTTTGTTTTCATCTTTTGTTTACAATTATGCTGCCAATATGTGCAGTTACGAAAATGAGTTTAAAGTAGGTGGCAGCACTACCCCTTCATCAGCTGGCTTGAACATATGATTCACCTGAATGCCAGAAATTTTTTGATATCGAATGCTGCATGAGACAGCTGATTTATCTATTTTTACTGTCCTTGGCTTGTCAAAATGTTTTTCAAAAGTACGTACCTCTACACTGTTATCAATGTTTTTCACTATTATTATTATTCATAATTTTAGATTAAACTTTTACTAAAAAGCTATATGTAAATGTTTTTAATAATGCTTGTTTTTTATGAAATATATATGTTATCAACGTCCTTTTTGCTATGTATTGACAGGTAATTTCTACTCACGTAAGCTCTTGATACAATCTATTACAAACTCACCTGGCTTTAGCTGTGGAAGAGTTTGGATTGAATACATCAATTTGAATTGTCAACCAGGGGGAAGATGTTTTATGGTGTATAAAATTTGTGAATATGTAACTTAAAAGTTATTTCAAACTAATATTTTGTTGCATGTATGACTTTTTTCAACTGCATAGGATGTTATATGAATCTATCTGTAAATAATAGCAAATTCTAGACATTCCAAATAGAGGCGAATTTACACCCAGCTGCGTTGCATTCACATCAAATTAATGTATCTCGTTTTTGTACCCACCTTTTGTTTATAATATTTAAATGTCTGGCAGCTCTCTTCAACACGTGCAGTGGTTTTGAAAGTGCTATTTTGTATTAAAGAAAATAAATAAAAAAGGGGAAGATTTGTAATTATGTCCGCTTCGAAGGTGTTATCAAATAAGAAACCGATAAAAATTATATATGATGATGATGGCGAAGTAGTCTGCGAATCAAAACAATTCTTAAAAAAGAAACAAAAGTGTCCAAGGAATAAGGATGTTAATTTAGCTGCGAAGCTTGAAGTCTCTGAAGAAGATACGGAGGACTATTTCTTAGCAAGAGAAGCAAAAAAGGCGTCCCAGAGAAGCAATAGCTGCAGTGAGTCTGAGACACGGAAGAAATGGTACTATGTTGTAAGTTATGTGATTCATATATTAGATATATCATGTTCTTAATTGATTGTGATATTTTAGTACCCTCAATACCCATCCACGGAGGAAATATTGGACATGAAGGATAGCGATCAAATGGAGTTGCTTAATGCATGCCGCTCTGCTTATGATCATGAAAAACCAATATTTTTGAAGCGTAGGTAATTTCTTTGCTCAGCTTATCTCTTCTCAATCGAACAACATATTTTTAATATTGTAGAAAACCCTTCGGATGCTCGATGGCTACAAACCGCACTTCACAAAGGAACAGCAAAAGATCGAGCAAATGCTGGTGCTTTATTGGTTACTAGCAATCCCTTAGGTAATCTTGAAGCCTTATCCACCCTTATAGGATTTACAAAGTTATCAAACAAATCTAGTGCGGAAGTAATATCGATAGTTACTGACTTATGGAAGGAGGTGTTGTTGCCTCCTAATCGCAAGCTTTATTCCCTCCAAATGAGGGGTGCTGACTGGAAACTAGTTCGAAAGAATGATTCTATTTCTAAAGAGCAGCAAAGAAGAATATATGCTTTTTGGTATTTTGAGAATGAATTAAAAGATCATTATTTTGGTAGGTTGATTAATACATATTCTAATACAGATGCTTCTGTGGTTGAAGAAAGATTATGTTTATTGTACTTATAGCCTGTTTTTCTATTTAAGAGTATTTAAAAAATATACAACAAGGTATCCAGACGGGACAAGAAAATAATAAAACCGCCTCAATACTAACGGCATCGCAATTGCTGTCATTTGGACCAGAAAAGGAACAAATGCTATTGACAATGTTGATTAATAAGCTGGGTGATCCGGTTGCAAAGATAGCTTCTAAAGCTTTGCATCATTTGACTGAAGTTGCCAATAGACACCCGAATATGTGTGGAGTTATTGTAAATGAAACTGAAAAGCTTTTATTTCGTAACAATATTTCTGATAGAGCACAACATTTTGCTCTATGCTACTTGGCAAGCATAGCACCTGCCGGACGACCTGAAGTCTGCACAAAACTGGTTCATATTTGCTTTTCCCTCTTTAAGGTGCTGGTACAGAAAGGTGCCATTAATAATCGAACAATGCAGGCTATATTGAGATGTTTACAAAAGGCTATATTGGAAGCAAGGCCGGCTGCCGGAAGCACTGAGATCTTAAGCAAGGAAATGCAAGATACCATCTACCGTTTGGTTCACTTGGCCGACATTCGAGTTTCCATTCAGACACTTGGCTTATTGTTACAATTGGTAACTGTAAAGACAGAAAAAAGTGATCGTTTTTACAATGCATTGTACATAAAGTTAGTTGACATGAATCTTACTAGTATTGGGTCTAAGAGTGCCGCTCAATTGCTGCACATCGTTCATAGAGCAATTTTTATGGATTCAAATATTCCTCGGGCTCAAGCGTTTATAAAGCGTTTGCTACAGTTGGCGCTTTATTTACCTTCAAATATGACTGCGGGTTGTTTAATAGTTATTCAAAAATTATTGCGAAGTCGGAAAGAGCTCTATGCCGACAAAAATAGCATTACAAACGGTGACGATATCGTGAAGGTATCCGCAACCGATGAAGAGCTTTCTAAGTTTGATAGTGTTGGCGAAGAGAAATATGAAGATATCAACGACTCTAACGGTGTTAACAATGAAGAATTAGAAATACCTGAAAATGTAGGGTCTTCTTGGAATCATTCCGAAGTTTTACCAAGTAAAATTGAAGGTAAAGTTCATGATATAAATCCAAGTAAATATGATCCTTATCATAGAGTACCTGCATTTGCTGGTGCTGAATTGTGTCTTCGAAACGAGTTGATATTGCTTAAAGAGCACTTTCATCCGACAGTTAAAGTTTTTGCAGAGAACATTATAAATAGTAAGTATTATTAATTTAGCAGATATACTTAGCTTCATTTATTTATTCATAATTTTTTGCGTAGACAAGCGTATAGATTACTATGGGGATCCTTTGCGTGATTTCGGCTTGCCACATTTTTTGGAAAGATTTTCATTTAAAAACCCTAAAAAGTTAGACCAAGATAAACTTAATATGCCGTCAACAGGACATAAAGTCTATTTGTCATATGGCGCCCGTGGCATGCCAGTAAAATCTCTTACACGTAACAATTGTAGCGAAGAGGAAATGTTTATTTTTAATTATCTGGAACAAAAGCGAAAGCAATCCGTTGCTCCAAATCCGAAAAGCGATGTCGAAGATGAAACATTAGCAACCAGTAGTTATGTGGATGACGACGAATTCGAAGAATATCTTGATGGATTCTTTGGAAAAAAGGGATCCAAAACGAAAAAGAATGAGGGAATTGAAAGTGATGATGACGAGCTGGACTTTCTTAAAGAATTTGAGGGAGCATTGACTGCAGATGCGAAAGAAAATAAGGGAAAATCTAAGAAAAAAGAGAATTTTGACAATGAGGATAACATTGATGATATTGATGCCGATTGGGGTGACGACGATGAGAAGGTTCACTTTTCCGAAAGTGATTTATCAGATGACGAGAGCGGTTCAGTCGATTTGAATGAAAATGATGATGATGAATCTATATCTATGGAAGAATTTAATGACGAATCAGATTATAATAGCAATAGTAGTGATATGGAAGATGAACCGAAACATAAGAAATCAAAGAAGAATTCAGTTGAAAATGCTATGAATGAACATAGTTTTGCCAAAAAGTTGAAACATAGCGACGGTAAGATTTTATAAATATAAGCTAAGCAATTCGCTTGAATTATTACGTTTTAATTTTCTTTGTTTAGACATGAGCTCCTTGTTTGCGGCAGCCGATGATTTTGCTGAATTACTAGAGGAAACAGGCAAAACTAAAGGCCAAGGAACATCGAACGCGGTCTTTAATACGGACAAATCATCATTGAAACAATTAAAATGGGAAGAGGATAGACGGTCGAATTCTAAAACATATAAAAGCAAAAAAACAAAAGCAAGCGGCGCTAAAGTCTTTTCCAAAAAACGTAAACATTAATTGCTATTAAGAATTGAAGTATTCCAAAGTGAAATTATGCTGCAGAAAAAAAAACAAAAAATTATATACATGCAGGGTTTTTTTATTATTACAATAAATGTATAACTTTGTTACGCTCTAGTTTTATTTAATGACAGATAATATACATATAAAACTAAAAACTTAACGGTATATTTTATTCCAGCAAGGGGCAGCATTAAAACTCTTCATATTATTTAAGGTAGTAATATATCTGACTTGAAAAAAGTTTTCCATTATAAGACAAAATTAACTTCAACCCATCTTTTCGAAAGTAATCCATTGCAGAGAGTATTCTGTCATACTCCAGGTATTTAGAACTTCTAATAATTTCGCTTAATTTAGTTAAGCAATTGTTTCGATGGACTCCTCTATTGTCACGTTGTCATTAAACCCCTCCTGGCTAAGTGCAGCACTGAACATTCTATAAAAAACTTTATATAAAAATTCAGCGGTGTTACTCTGTAATGCGATGCGAAAGGAATTGCTTTACAATAGAAATAGCATACAAATGCATTCAGTTTGTCATTCGCATCGCATTACGGAGTAACCCCCCTGCTTTTTTATTATAGCTAAAAATAGTTTTTTTAGGTACATCATATGCTATAGTATTATGGGTTTTCACCGAAATTTATACTTATCAAAAAATTTAATAATTTTATGGTTCCGTTCAACGGTTTTAAAATTTTGACGAGATACTTTTTGAATATGAAAACAACTAATTAAGCAAATAAATTCTTAATGGAACTGTTAATTAGATACCGATTAATTGGTTGATTCCTCAGAATATTTAGCAAAGTTTCTTATCAGTTTTTAAATTCTGTTTGTTTATGGGGGTGTTACCAGCACAATAAATTCGCTCCAACAACTGTATTATAGAATGAACACTAACCATCGCTGGTGTAAATGCAACTCTTCAAAACTGTTTATTTATTATTACAGTATGATTTCGCGCTCCAACGTCTTTCATTTCATTAGTGCAGAGATTAGTAAAATAGTGTTTAATATTAAAAATAAAAGTGATATATATTATTTTCCTTAAATATGCTAATTAATATATGTCGTGCGTGTTGTTTATTCGAAGAATTTGCTTACACGGTTGAGAAATATTTGTGACGCGTTCTTTTATGCGAAATGTGTGTCTAGGTACGTGCTCCTGCTTTTGATTCGTAAAATTTAGCAAAATGGTTGAGAAAAAGTGTAATGAATTGTTTAAAAGTTAAAAGTGTGTATCTGCTTATAATTATTAAATAAAGATCCATATATTTTGGCAAATTTTAAAGTTCTTATAAATGAAAAGTGAAATAGTAAAATTACATACAAGTATACATACACCCAAGGCAGCTTAGGCTGTCTTGCATACACCCATGCGTTCATATGTGTGTATGTATGAATGTGCTATATATCAAGTGCTCAACTGGATTAATTTATTTGCAGTAAGTATTATGTACGACACCAAACCCTTAAGTTTGAAGCGAACAGCAAGCAACATAAAATGTTTGTTGAGCAAGAACACAATGCAATTGTATAGGTAAATTTAGTTACAATGAATTTTGGTGTGAAAATTATAAATTTTATAAATTGTGTTGCTGTTTATAATGAACAGTTAGCACAATATTAGCACAATGTCCACTTTGTTCTTAATATTATGAGCGCATAGTGCAATATTTAAACCTTTGGGGGAAGTTAATAATACAATAAATGTATAAATTTAGGTTTTAACTTCTCCACCCCACTTTTTGTTGGTTTGCTATAAATAATTTATGTGGCAATGAAACTTATACTTAATGTGAATATTATTGTAATAATTGGACATGGAGATTTAGAAAATTTTTATCCCGTTTAGCCGGGAGAAAATTTAAATTAGCCATTTTAGCTTAACTAGGTATTTTTTATTTATTTCTTTCTATGTGAGCAGAAAACAAAACTTAGGAACCACTTTGTTTTATCACAGTTTCATAGGGAAACAGTAGTCAAATTTCAAAAATGCAATTTTTTCACTTGGATATTTCTTTCGATCGGTTTGTTTTGATAATCATTCTTAAAGAGAATTGGGCATTTGCTCTTTTAAATCATTTTAAAAATAAGAGAATCAAGATGAAACTATGAGATTGCAAATAGCTACACATTTGCTTAGCAATGTATTGTAATGTCGCGTGCGACATTGAAAAACAAATTGGTAATAAGTTAATGAAAAATTGGTAATAAGTTAGTAAAACTGCAGGGTTACTCTGTAATATGATACGATTAGAAATCGGAAAGCATTTGTATACTGTTTATATTGAAATGCAAAAGCAGTTCCTTTCGAATCGCATTTTTTCTTTTTCCGATTTTTATAATAACTCAATATTTTATGGCAATATAATGCGCTTTACTATTACATACATGAAAAGAGTAGAGCCTTTGTCGACAACTTTATCGACTTACAGGCCATAAGAGTTTGTGTGCTCTTGAAGGGATTTCGGCACAAGTGGCCAAATAAGGAGTTGGCATGCATTGCCAGTAAATAAAACATGATTATGTGAGTGAGTGTCTTCTATCGCACACATCAATTGGAATAGCTGAATTGAGTTTGTGGAAATATTTACAGGTTATGAAAGGTCAACTTACAGACCATGGCAATTTGTTAAATTTTTACACTAGTTTTGCATATAATAACGCCCACTAAATAGGCCGGGGTCCAAAAATTAGTTTTTTATGGCTACAAGTTGAACGCGATGGACCTTCTTTGACATAAAAATATATCATGTGTTAAACAAATTAAAAAAAAAAAACATTAAAAATTATATTGTTTTTAGCGGTTGGTTTAGTTCTTCTTAGGAGAACTTCTTCCGCTCTGGCCCGATTCAGCGCATTTACGAACTTGACCTGTGCTATCCTTCAAGCTATATTTGTACCAAATTTCAGGAGTATGGCTCTTTTCGTTTGGACTAAATAGTGATTTTCACAGACGGACGGACGTGTTCAGATCGTCTTAGATCTCATCACTGATCAAGAATATATGTATATACTTTATGGGGTCTCAGATGGATATTTCGGTGCATTGCAAACGAACTGATTCTTTTTTTGGAGGGTATAAAAATCGGGAAAGTTTTTTTTTATGTTTTCTTAAGCAAAATTTCTGCATATTTTCCTGAAGAAACTAGGTAAAGGCGTGCAGAAATATTGAACATAACGGGTTATCCATTTGGCGGCTTCAGAAGTAAAGTTGAATGAATTACACATAAAGGTATGACTTTGATGAAACAGGATTTGTTACAATAGTCGTCCAATTAGATATAGTTTTCGACCACATATCGGCAACAACTTGACGCACGCTGGTTTTCAAACGCCCCAACGTTAGGGAACTATCATCGTAGACTCAGTCTACGTGTTTGTTGAAACCACATACATGCATATCTTCTTAGTTCATAATCTTCAGTTGCAGACGAACAAAAAAGTCGATTATCTATGGCATCGACTAGTTCGGATAAGCGACGAAGCTTTCGTTAAATAAATGATAGATACATATTTAACAGCCTTGCCAGATCAGCGTCTTAAAAATCGCAAAATGGATAATGCGTTTTAAAATTAGACTTTTTGCATGAAAAACTAATCTCACTTAAAACTAATTATTATTAAAATAGTATCAACTTGAAATCTTTTTACAATTCAATTGAGATTAAAGTAAATTGAAATGTTGTCGGTTTTTTCTTAGCTTTTTATTACATTTTAGTTTTTTAATAAATTTTTTTATATAAGAATATATGCATGTATGCAAATGTTTACATATACACACACACATACACAATCATATGAGAAATTACGTTAATAATATGTGGAGATTTATAATATAAACCGGCGTTCATATTTGAACTTTCGAACAGTAATTATTAAAGAAAACAATTTATGTTTCATTAAGCCTTGTAAATAATAATAATAATAGACCAAAAATAAATCTATATATAAAAGATGTGATGTTTTCGTCTAGTGAATTGGCGATTAAGTCAATTGCAAACAAATTGTTGTTTAAATTTTAATTTATTTATTTATTTTATAACATCTACTTACATACAAATTTTATGAAAAACTTTTATTGTATAGTGTTTTTGTATATGTAATTTATAAACTTTCATAATATTAAATAAAAAAAAAATTAACTTAAGGCTGGGTTTTTAAACGAGTTTAAAATGTTTAACCCTTTTGTGCCCATCATATTTTTATATACAATAAAAGAACTTTGGTCACTAGTGAATGAATATCTTTCTTATTTTCTGTTTCTTGAATGTAATTTTTTTCTTTCTGTCCTATTTTCTTTTTAACATTCGCATATAATTTAAGATATAAAATTGTAATAATTGTAGTAGATAGTAGAAAATTTTATATAATTATTTTTATTTATGATTTTATTTTGTTGATTTCGGTTTAAAAACAGTCTCAAAAGTTTTTGTGTTTTATTTTTTGTTTGCTTGTCTAATTTTGGATTTAACTACAATTATGTGAATATAAATAAATAAATGCTTTCCAAATGTCAATATTACAATAGTTCATTATAATAAAAAAATTTCTTTACAAAATGTATTCTTTTATATACTTTTTGGTTTGTTTTCTATGCATTTCATGTATAATTTCTTAAGTTTTTGTTGAGGAATATGAAGGTGACGTTAGAACACAATCGCCGTTTCGAATAAGGAGTCTCAAAGGGGCCCGTAATGCATACACCAGCTCATGGCTAAATTTAGCTTACAAATTAATAATTAATAATATAAACTTCTTGTTTTCTCAAAGCTGCTTTTGTCAAAATTAAATTGCATGATGGGGGTTTTTTAAAACAAATGCCCGTAACCATAGTCAGGGCGAATTCTCAGTCGTTAGTTAACTAATCATAATATAGGGTCCGCCATGTAAAGTTTTTTTCTTCAACTAGTGCTTATTTCGTGAATGGTAACACTTAGCTCATGTTTGATTTGACAGATAATTAGTTGTATCCTTCCGCTGAACGAATATGATTGTGTATAATGCGTTTTCGCTTCGCTAAGTGGGCCTGCAATCGACTTACAGAAGATACCGTTTTTGCCAAAAAAAACATCTTTTCAGATGGAGCTCATTTTGATCTTGGCGGATATGTAAACAAGCAAAATTGTCGCATTTGGGGCACAGAAAACCGACGCACCCAAAACGAGTCACTGTTTGGTGCGGATTTTGGTCCAGAGGCTTAATTGGGCCATTTTTCTTCGAAAATGAGCAAGAAGTGGCCGTTACAGTCAATGGCGATCGTTATCGGGCCATGTCGAACGAATTTTTGTTCACAAAAATTGAAGAGGAGGATATTGACAACATTTGGTTTCAACAGGACGACGCTACGTGCCACACAGCCGAAGCTACACTCGATGTTTTGCGCCCTGTTTTTGAAGATCGCATTATCAGACGCAGAGCTGATGTCGTTTGGCCACCTCGGAGCTGCGATATGACACCGTTGGACTATTATTTGTGGGGTGCCGTCAAAGATAAGTGTTACGGCGACAAGCCAGAGACAATTGACGCTTCAAAGGACAATATTCGTAAAGCCATTAGTGAAATACAGCTGCACACAATCGATGATGTGCTTAAAAATTGGACCGATCGTGTAGGCTACTGCATGGCCAGCCGAGGCAGCCATTTGAATGAAATTATTTTCCATTATTAACCGGAAGGATTATACTTTCAAATAAAAAAAGAAATTTCAGAAAATATTCAGTAGTTTTTTATAGCATTTAAAAAAAAAAAGTTATTTGGCGGACCCTGTATATGAAATAATCATTAGTTAAACTCTTTGTTAACTAGCGACTATTGCATTAGGTTAGGTTAGGTTGAAGAGAGGGGCGTAAGCGAGGGCTATCCCAATCCTTTCGGGGTTACACTTGGCCTGTTGTGCGCTCTATTATAGGGAGCGTCCATTAAAACAATGGAAACCTTTGGATTTGATTACAATAAGAACCTAGTTTTTTCAATGTATCTTCTTAAGTCTCTCCTATTGCATTAGATAACTTGGAGCTTAAGCCTCATATTCATAAAATTTAAAATTAGTTTGAAATGTTTTCTATTTAAAATTTTTTATACACAATTTGCTTAAAGTAGATTTTAAATATATTTTATTTGTATTTGAGTGAGTGAGACCATATGCCGTCGATGCTGTTGAACCGAATTTTAACCGTTGCTGTGACTGACAGTACACGACACTTCCGATTTCACATGAGACGTAGCAACCCAGTAAATTTATACAGTTAATTGAGGTGGTGAAATTAGCCCATCCAACCAACTGGTACGAGTGAGACGCAAAGCTCTCGAAAGAGAGTAAACGATCAGTGGTCACGGAAAAAATAATTGCCAAAAAGGGAGGCTTAATGTCGACTGCATAGGGGCTGCTTTGCTACTGAAATACATTTTATTTTTTTTTAGAAATGTAGTGGTAAGAGTTTAAATTCACTTTTATATATGGAGGCACAGCTTTTACTGTTACATTATAATGAACTTAGCGTAGCCTGAATTTCGACGTCGATTTCCATCTAGGATGTGGCCGCCACCGGTAGGTGGTTCCATGGAGAATATCGGTGCCGTGGCTGCCGATGTCGTGGAGAACAAAGAAACTGAAATGTATTTGGGACCTGCAGTGAATTCTAGGAAAATAATTACGTATGTTGCCGTACCAAGGACTCAGGGGATGACGCCTATACATAAATGCAATACATTGTGCCGGAACTGAAAACGAGGGGATAGTATTGAGGGGACAGATTAGGAAAGATGAGAAGATAGACAGTTTTTTTGTAGCTATTACAACCTTTTTACTTCTCCGGCTAATTTTTGCTACAGGGCCGACAAAAGGCGGGTGCTGTTACTCTGCTTTTTTAGTACATGATAGTGTCAGTCGCCGCCAATTATGTTCAGTGACCAGTGACTATGCCTTCATCACTGAAACGGGATGACAACAACTAACACAACCACGCACTAATGCTGATCAGAAGAATTTAACACAATATTTGTCATGACTCAGCGCGGGCTCGAACTCAGGACCCTCCGCTTCATAAAACAGTGATGTCAGCGTGATACACAATTGTGGAAACAAAACTCACATGTACGCTTACGCTCTTTTATTTTGAGAGCGTAAAATATAATTGTTTACTGAGAAACACTCTAATTCAGCGGGAAGTATCGCAAGTCCTGTTTTGAGGCCTCTAAACAGAAATAATATATTTATATAAATATATATATATACAATACATATAAGAGGTTTGAAATAAGTTGGAGCCACTGTATGTAGGTACATCTTTTCGAAAATTTCTTAAAGTAGCTTTTAAATTAATTCATAAGTAAGACTTTTTGTAAAAAATTGTTTCTCTTGTATATAAACTAACCAAATGTTCAGCTTAAAAATGGAGAAATATTTTAAAATTTAAATATCTGAGCAGTTGGCAATTTTCGAAACCCTTTTTTACAACTTATAAAATTAGAAGATATTATTGGTAAATAAAAGGATGTTCTTAGAAAAGGCCATTAGTTAGGCCTCGCAACCGCACATTTCTCCCGCTGGGAATGTAAGAGATAAGAGTGACCTCACCAACGCAATCGTATTTGACATCACTGTCCTAAAAACTCATTTGATTGGTTTCCTGCCATTCACACTGGTAATTGCACAGATTAATCAAAAACAAAGAGTTCCAGTACCAAAAAAAAAAAAAATGTCAAATCGGTAATGGTGCCACTGTGGTGATGCGTTGTGAGGGAAAATTGGAAAATAGGCAGAAATAAAATCAAAATGGAGTTTTCTTTTAAGTCGACATAAACCCATTGAACTTATTTTACTTTTTTGGCATAGATGCGCCTCAAAAGTTATGTAAGAATTAATTATCGTGTCACACATTGAGGGAGGATGAGAAATCTCCCTCCAAGGTTAGGTTAAAAATGACTGACCGCAAAGGTACCTAGAAAACACTCGAAGGCCATAAGAAGCCCATTGTGATGCCCAGAGGACTACAGCCTACAAAATCCTTACAAATAAAGCACTGGTTCCTGAGAACCACCCAGAACTTCTTACAAAGCCCGCCAGGGCAGCCAGAGGTGCATTCCTAAGACAGTCTAGATCGTGAAGCGAGAGCCTAGATGTCTAAGCCTACGTTAATGCAGGGCCGGGCAGCCACAGAGAAGATGCTGTACTGCCCTCCAATATTTTATTGCAACTTGCGCCTGTCGTAGGGTTTATTGACATCAAACCCTAATGAGTCATATGGGGCACCCATCCCCCGTATACCTCCAGGAATTTGTTGGATCTTGCAGTTTGTTGTAAGATTTAGCAAATTTAATTCAGTTTGTCAATGTCATCGCAAGACAATATCGAAATTAGAACACTTCTGTACTCATTCTTTTCAACAATTAGAAATTTCCAACAAACTCTTGCTATATTCAACGCCATATGGAATAGGCACAAGCTGTCGGAAGTAGTCAATTGTTGACCAGAAATAG
This sequence comes from Linnaemya tessellans, assembly GCA_951800035.1. Classification (NCBI taxonomy): domain Eukaryota; kingdom Metazoa; phylum Arthropoda; class Insecta; order Diptera; family Tachinidae; genus Linnaemya; species Linnaemya tessellans. Next base: position 10,538,868 of record OX637535.1, read on the forward strand.
TATGTAAGTGTCCCATTTTTAATATTGTCTTGACTTGACGTTGGCAAATAATTACAGAATAGGGGGAAATAAAAAGCAGAGTTTTCAATGACCTTCAACAAAAGTGAATTGAGAAAACTTGAATAGTTTTTAATTTAATTAAAAATGTAAATATTTTCGATGGATTTGAGCCTGAAATTAGCGGTAGTTCCGGACACGGACTACAATGTCATCAGATTTTTTTTAATTAATTTTTTTATAGATCTTGTTTACTGCATTTTAATTTTTGCGTAATTTTATTAAAAAAAAGCAAGCAAATTTTGAAATGTTAACAATAAACCAATAAAATAAAATAAATAATGGCCCATGATCATAGTCATAAACAGCGTTGCCGTTTTAGTTATTTTTAGCCAAAATTAATAATTATTTTGTTGTGTGTAAACTTGTGCAATTTTTCACTGTTTTGGATACTTTTTTTTTAAATACCAAAATATTAAAAAATTTTTTATTTTTTTTTTTAAATTACGTTATAAATCGCCTAAACAGAATATGATAAAATTATGAAGAAAATGAAGGCATCATTTTGGGAAAATGCTCCGATTTTCAGGTTTTGAAAAATAATTTTTCTATGAATTTATATTTATTAACATCCTGTACGAAATAATTTTTCTGACAAAATTCTTAATGGTTTCCTAGTCCGTTTGATTTGTGTACTTTAAAAGCCAGTATATAATATGAAATGTTTATATTAAACATTTTTCATTATTAATTAATGTGAATGTGAAATTTTGTTTTTTTTTTCATATTTCATTTTTCAACAATTTTGTTGAAAGTGGCAACACTGGTTATTATGTACTTTCCATAAAAGCATACTTTTGCTCTGCTACAAGGTGGGCCAAGAGAAGTTATCTGATGACTTCTCCAGCGTGAAAATGCAGTCACTTTGAGCGGCTGCAATGGCTCCTCGTGCATCACTCGTGGATTTTCGGTGCCCCAGAAACGATAGTTTTGCTTGTTCACGTACCCGCTGAGGTGGAAATGAGCCTGATCGCTCACTATGATTTTGGTCGAAAAATCGTTCACTTCGTCCTCAAGATTGAGGATTGGCTTGGGCGTAGGTCGATAGGCAGCAGCTGATGCACCGACTGGACTTTGTATGAGAACATGTGCAGGTCTCTGACCGCCTTAGGGATGGCCGGCTGATTGCTAATTGCGAGGCAAGGTGTTTGGTCGATGTTTCTGGCGACAGCTCGACATTCACGGCAACAGCGGCGATATTCTCGGCAGAACGGGCGCTCCCGGGCCGGCCACTCTTGGCAGCGTCTCGTGTGATCCCATACTCTTCAGGGTTGGTGGCCAACCGGCGCAGTGTTTGCGCAGTCGTTGCCGTACGACCGGCGAATCGGCGACGGAGTTCGTGCTGCGCCAAAACCACAGACGAATTGTTATGCAAAAAAATAGACACGATTTTTTCCGTGTTCTTGGGGAATATATCGCTCCATGGCTTGTTCACTTGTACTCTACATCTCTCTAGTTCACAAATGTCAAAACAGATTTGACATTGGCCGCCATTTGCAAAAATTAGAGCATCTTCCAATAGGGTAATTTCTTTTGGCCCACCTTGTAAAAAACAGAAGTCTGTTTAATAGAAAAAAATGGCTGGAACTTTTTTAAGAATTTTAGCGACAGTTTTTTTTTTGTTGGATGTCAATAAGTACTTGTCAAAATAATTCTACGTTGTTTTATCTTAAACGCGGTATACTCTGTTATATAAGAACACAAAAAATTAACAAATTTAGCTATTTTTTATATTATTTTCTTTTTTGGTTTTAACTTCAAAAAAATTTACAAAAAATCGTTCCCATGATTTCGTTAAAGAATTTTCCACGTCTGAAAGCTGATTGCAATATATAAAAGCGTACTTTTAATTCAATAAAAACCGACTTTAGCGTATGACTATGATTATGGTCCAATGTTGCTGTCACATATTTGTTTTATTATTTTTTTTTTTGGCAAAGCTGATGCGCAAGAGTTTACGACAAACAAAAAAGAGATTGATAGCAATTTTGTATACTTTTAAAGTATTTTTTTTTTGTTTTATTATTTATAAAATGTTTTTTGTTGTTGTTGTTTTCTTTTTTTTTTATATAAATTACATAAAAAAAATACGTATGAATGTTTGTTTTGTTTTAATATCAAGTATTTTGCATAAATTATTTTCGTATGTTTATATTGTGTTATTTTTCATTTTAGTTAATAACTTAATAATTATTTAAAAATTAAAATAATGATTTTTTTATTATGTATAAAAAAATAAAACTTATTAATAAAATTTACAAAACTTTAAATACTAAATTTGCTTAATAGCTAAACTAAAAACAAAAAATATATATTAAAAGTGTTGAGAATTTAGCGAAGTGAGTTTTCAAAATTATTTCATACATTTGATATTAAAATAGTTTTAAAATGTGAAATGAAAAAAGAAGAGGGAAAAAACAGAATTGAGGAAAATTGTTGCAGCAGATGGAATTTGTCAACGTCTGCTTAGGGAGATTTTTCGTTTTCTTTTTCTTTCTTTTTTGTTGTTGTTGTTGAAATACACCGACGTCGGAATGCTCCGCATAAATGAAGAAGTGATGTCGAAAAAGAAATGTTTATGGAATTTATTTATTTGATTTTGGGTGATAATATAAAAGTTAAACTAAATCAGTCATCGTAAAAGATCATACATCATCTTCAGTCGCCAAAGAGTACAGTGTTGTTGTCTCAATTATATTTCTGGCTTAATCGATGCGCGCATAACGGGGTACAATATCGTTGCTTATCCAAAAATTGCAGTTGGGATAGTCCTCTTGGGAGAGGGGATCTTGGCCGATGTTAAGTACTCGTCTTCTTGGCTCGTACTGTGGCATGGTGCCATGGGAGACGTAATAGTAAAACAGCTGTTGCATTGAGGAGACGAAACGTCTTTGTTCCACTGTGTGCGGTTCGTAACGACCCAATATTGCTTGAACATCGGCATCAACAGTCGCCAATTGATCGTCGCCCTCGCCTTGGGTGACGACATAGAAGGGTACTGAGGGCTGGAGTCGGGCATTTGTTAGTAGTGGACATATGGTACGGATATCAGTAATCATAGAGATGAGAGCCCGATAATTGGTTGCATTATAACGTTTTATTGCCTCGTCTGTAAGATTTAGAGCACCGATTTTGGAAGTCTCCAAGAAGTTGCGTATTTCAGCGGCAGTCCAGTTGTAACGGTTGTGCAATTTATCGGTATGAGACTCATGAGCTGTTGTACCCATGACCAGTTTTGGTTTACCGGTATGCTCTTTCTTCCAGGATTCGGCGGGATGTTCTTGCAGAATGACGCCATCGATAACAAGCCATTCGTGGTGGGCAGTGGAGTTTTCCTCTATTGTTGGTATATCAAGAGGGAAATGTAACCAGGTATCCGGGGTAGCATCCCACAATTTGTCGCTGGATGTTTCACGCAGGCATGCAACATCTAAGCAATCAATTTCTTTCATAATTTCTTGGTTACGTTTTTCATATTCTGCTAATGGTTTGCCAGGCAAAATGGCAGAGGCTGAGGAAACCCAAGCTCTTGTGTATAAGTCTTGGGCTTTTTTCGAAGTTACTAAAGCCGATATCAAGGTGCCTCCAGCACGATGGCCTAATAAAGTAATGGATTTTGGATCTCCGCCAAAGTGGGCAATATTCAATTTGATCCATTTAAGGGCAGCTATAATATCCGATAAAGCATAATTTCCCGATGAATGAGGATAAGTGTCCTTGGTTAGGGTTTCTAAAGCAAGGAAACCTAATGCTCCCAAACGGAAATTGGGTCGCACAAAGATGACATCATGGGAACGAGAATATCTGGCCGATGGCCGTAAAACGCCTGGCGAGGGCCCAGTTAGACTTTCAGCACCGATCATTACAATAACTGGCAGGGGATTGTCGTAGCGTACATGTGGTGTTATTACATCCAAATACAGGCAATCCTCGCTTCCTATTACTGTACCATTGCCCAGTCTCTGAGTACAAAGTTCACTGCTATTGTGAGCCTTCAAAGTGCCATTCCAACAGTCCTCGATTCCCTCAATTACCTGGGCTGACCGCCAACGTCTATCGCCCACGGGTGGCAAAGCAAAGGGGATTCCCCGAAAAGCAAAAGCACCATCCTCCTTTAAACCTTCTACCATTCCACAACCAGTAACGGCATCCATATAACGTCCCTCTCGGATTGGTGGCGAAGTGAGTGTCTCATGCGAAAGAACGTATCCAATAACTGCAATAAGCAAGACAAACAAGAGAATACCCAATGCTATTAAGGCATCATCTACAGAGCATTTGTATGAGCGCAAACGCTGGCAAAATGAAACTGGTTGCACTTCAACTTCTTCCGGAGACTTTTCGTCAGAAGCTTGTTTGATTTCTCCACTAGGAGATTTCTTAACTTTTGCAATTTCATCTACACCATTATTCTTGGTTGATGCCTTGTCGACACAGTCCTGATCCTTCAGCGAGTCATCCAAGGTTTCCATGGAGGCCAAGCCAGCTTTTCCCATGCCCAGTTCCGCATCGTCATCAGATTTCTTTTTTGGAACTATATTAGCTATGGGCAATTTAATGGCATTCAAAAGGCCTCGTTTTTTAGGCGGACCTTCTGAAATTTGCTGTTCATTAGTCTCAGCTTCGGCTGCTTCTGCCGTGGCTTCTAAAAAACAGAGCCACAGTTAAAAAAAAGGAGATGTAGATTGACTTTTCTTTACAGAAAACTTACCACTTTTATTGTCAGCTTCCGGAACGCTAGAAGCCTGTTGTTTGGCCTGCTTTTCAGCTGGTTTGCGTACGAAAAAATTCCTCAAACGTTGACCAAAGTTCTTAGCTGGTTTCTCGTCTTTTTTAACGGCTTTGCTTTCACCATCCTCCCCATCTTTGTTTTCCTTTTCAAGCAATTCACCTTCAGCACCATCATTATCAGGTTTTGGTTTATTTTTCATAAAGAAACCGGGGAGTTTCAAGCCTCCAATTGGTATTTTCTTCGGTTTTACTTCACGTTCCTCAGCCGATAACTTCCTTTCATCGGCTCCCTCAGGCACCTCCGACTTGTCACCAGCGCCAACACCTTCTGGTATATCAATTATCTCCTCTCCCTTGTCATTAGACTTCGTTTGCTCGCTCTCAATTTGCTCTTTGTCTTTTTTTTCCGAAGTTGGAGTGGAGGGTTTTGAAGACGATTTCTTTTTATCTTCCACTAATTTTTCAGTACTTTTTTTCGTCTCATCGTCCTTCTTCTCAAGCATTTTATCGGTTTCCTTGGGCTCATCGGCAACCTCTTGCTGTGTTGTGTTCTCAGTTTGTGGGGTTTCCTTTTCCTCTTGTTCTCCCATTTTGGCGGCTTCTAAAGTTTATCTGTTTTTGTTTTGCTTTTTTTAGAGTTGTTCGTATATTTATGTTTTATGGAAATCTGTAAAGAAAAAAATTGATTTATGTTATTGTGATATCTTAAGAGTGTGTGTGTCTTTATTAATACAAGAGTAACATCATGTCGTCCAAAGACCGACACTGAATGGATCTTTTCTATCATACATCACTAATCAATTAAAATATTCCATCATGTTCCTGATAAGTGTCAATATTGTCTTTTTTCTATCGTCTGATGTCACTCGAATCCCTGACCTCAGAGTACAGTGCCCGTCTACTACAACCACGCAAAACAATATATTCACTTAGAATGTTTGTCGTGGTGTCATCCTCCTGCATGCCCAAACAGCAAAGATGTTGTTTATTTTTCACAAAAAAATCGTTGAGTCCAAAATGAACAGAAAGAATAGCAGTAACCAATCGCATCTGCTAAATCTTAGAATGGTCTGTGTTAACGCCTGGTGTTCCTTTATAAACGAAGAAAAAGTAAAACCCTTTGTTATTAGATTCTCACCGGCGCCCCTCTCCGTGAGTTGTTCGCAGTCCAGTTTATGCCACATAAAAAATTTCAGGCCGATAATTGAAGTAGCAGCGGGTCTTATTTCCAACTTATTTGCAAACTGGTCGTAGCGGAGGCCAGGGAGGTGACCAGGTATTTGAACCTTATTTCCCTCCTATCTGTTCGGCCGCAAGCCAAAACGTTCCAAAACAAAGTTAGAATAAAACTCCCACGAAAGAACAACCTTCAGAACTGCCGGGCTATCTGAGAAAATACCTAAACACTATTTTGTAGATATATAAAACTTCCGTTAGCGCTAACAGTGAAATTAGGTGTCGCGCTAATGAAGTGCGTTTCACTTCTTTCACCCTGACAAGTTTCCAAGAGGAAACCATCGCAGCTGTAAAAATCAATCTGTCGAATTTTTCGATCCAATGCAGTTCACAGCGACTCGGTCTCTACCCGGCCACTAGCTGAGAAATATTAAGGACAGATCTTGGCCTACATCTCCCATAAATTGCATCGTGTATTCGGTGAATGGGTTGAAAATAAACTAAAAGTTATGCCAGATTGTTGTCGTCAACTCATCTTCAGCGATGAGGCTCATTTCAGGCTTAAATGGTGTATAAAGGCGCGTAAGACAGCACAATCGTCATGACGCTGCATTACATCTGCCCATTTGTCTTTAAAATCGGTTTCGGATTTTTTTATTCCTCTTCTCTTCGAAAGTCCTTTGGAGGAGAAAAAGTGCCAATAAGATGGCGCAGCATGCCATACAACACGTGGAACCAAACGTTTGGTGACCAAATTATTTTAGGAAATTAATTTCTGAATTGGACAACCTCCTTTGTGTTTCTCTATTGTTGGTACCAGAGTTCGAAATAGTGTACACATTTTATCCTCTGTACACACAAGTTTACATCAACGACATTGAAAAACATGACATTGAAAAATGTATGCATGCCTCACTTTATACACAAATAAATCTTGAGTGTACAGTACTGTGCATCGAACCTCAAGTGTATACTTTGAAGACATTGAATTCACTTTATGTATGTATGCACATTTGCGGAGATGATAACATTGTATTTGTTTTGTAACTTCATAAAATTAATGAGTGTATGTGCGCAGTAAAAGCAAACACTCAAAATATTATACATACCCACCAGTTTCAAATTAAAAAAGCATATGTATACACGAGATGTACCCGAGTACACTCATAGTTATACACAAGTAGAAGGTGTACACGATGAAAGAAAGACAATGCCTATAGTGTATTAAAGGTGTACATTATATTTTGTTGTACATTTCTGAGATCTCTGGATGGTACAACAAATCTCTTGTCTCTCGTCTGGTGATAAATCAGAAACGATTAATGATTAAAAAGCCAACATTTGACGCAATAACTGCTTGAACTGCCGGTCCAAATATTAAATGAAATCGTGAGTTAAGAAAACCATTCCGGTCATTCCGCTGAATTTGTCGTGTTTTATAAAAAAAAGTTCTACACCATGGTACACGCCCTTTACACCCTTCCCCATATTTACGAGAGCTCATGTATTAACTGATCAATTCTCCGATTGGAAGACCATGGACCAATTGCCTATGGATGCAACTAATTTCATATTGGGTCCATACAACTCTGCTCCAATTCCTTTCGTTGTTTTCGAACCGTACACATGTAGGCCACCTTCAACTCTTACCCCCTTTATATTTATAAAATTCCGAAAAAGGTTTACAATGCATTTTATCATGAATATCAGGGCTAGAATCTATGGAAAAAGCATAATTTTCTCTATAGGTTTAAGCGGAAAAACAATATCGAAGTCCCTAAAAAAATCTAAAAACATCACGCGTAACTTTTTTCTATTTCTTTGCGATCTAGGATCTATCACGTATGAAGGACGTGTTTGCAATCACTTATAACAGGGTGATAATAACGCCTTTATATTTTAGAAATATTATGTATATAGAAGAGAACAAAACCATCCGCACTTGTATGTGTGTGTCTGTCAGAAGAGCACAATTAATTCCTATTTACATATGTATGTGCATGGATGGGTGTCTGTATGTGTGTGTGTGTAAATTTTGCTACAAAGCAAATACCTAGCACATTTACCTTTTTTTCCAAATTTTACTACGTGCCCATTTCCCTTTATTATTTAAGAACAACATGCCTACATATTTTTGGTTATCTTGTACAAATTCTTATTTATTTGTTAGTTTCCTTAATATGAAATTTAATACCTGGATTTTCAATGAAAATCCCAGGTAAAATTGTTGTGGCACATACATAAGTTTCAAATGTGGGCATGGAAATATTAAAAACGTGCATTTTTCTACTGGGAAAAGCCGCATACTCGTACACATCCATTTCTGCTACATTTCGTATCTACTTAATATATATTTATTTTCTCTAAAAACAAAATTTTGCGGCATAATGTTTTTGCTCGAAAAGTTTTAAACTTTTTGGACGGTTTTGTATTGACGGCTTACATGTCTTTTGGAATTTGAAGGCGTTTTCAGTTTCATTATGAAAATTCACGGCAATTTTATGGTAGGAACACAACTGGGACAAACGACGAATTTCGTTCACTATGACGAATTCGTTGATAAAAATTCGCTCTATAAATTCGTCGTATGAAACACAATAACAACGAATAAATTAATATAATGAACAAAAAAAAATTTAATTTTTTTCAAAATCCTCTGATGCCACATTGTTTAGAGTCTAAACTTTAGACATTAAATAATTACCCCGGTGGTGTCCATTTTTTCCAGAACAAATTCCATTTTGTATTTATTATCTGAAATTTTTTTTCTGTAAATAAACTATTCTTTTCATTTAACAGCTGATGAGGTGACCATATGAAAAAGTAGGAAATAGGAAGAAATACTATATTATAAAAAGAGTTCTATGTTAAATAAATTTAAGATAAATTTTTGTGAATTGGTGAATTCATTTTCAGTATGCACTGAAAATGTTCGTGCTACATGCAATAATACAACAGTGAACTATCTTTTTCCACCCACAAAAAACAAGTTTGAGTATATGAAACCTGGTCACCTGATACTGTTTTGTTCGTCTTTCGCTGACGAAACAATTAAAAATAAATCTATTTCAACTTTCGCTGAGTATGACGAATTTCGACCAACACCACGATTGTGTGCATTTTCATATACATCAATGTGTTTTATTTTTGGCGACGAATATTCGCGACCAAAAGTTCGTCGTTCGTCGCAGTTGTGTTCCTAACATCAAGAGATACAGTTTTTTATATGGGAAAAGTAAAAAAGCATATGAAAAACGGTTCACCTTAAAGGCCATCCCTGAAACTTCCCGCTAATTTTAACCGCTAAAAACGGTATTACATATTTTAATTTTAAAACTGCTATAAGTTTCGAATGGATGTTATTATGTTATTACCTATAAAATAATCGAGAACACCAATAATTTCGGAGTGTTTTGAAAAATTAATTTTTTTAAATGTTCATTCACAAACTCATCAACCGATTTTGACCCAGCTGGTAGCGTTCGACGTGATATTTGATTGTCAAGAGCGGATTCGTTTTTGGAATCGATCGAAAAAGTCACAAACAATCAAGGCCTTTGGCGGGAATCGAGCCCCCGATGTCTGTACTAACAGCCACAGCGGCATTTTGAAAAAAGTTAAAACTTAGTATTTCATAATGGCTTAACAAATTTTCATTTGTTGTTTTAAAAATTAAAAAAATTGTCAAACACGCGACATTAATTTCTACAGGGACTTATCAAGACTACAACGAGTTGACAGTAAAGTTTTTGAGTCGTTGTATTTTTTTATGTCCTAATGTTGCAACAGACAACATATTTAGTTCATTTAATATAAGATTGCAACCCAGAAAAAATACAGAATACATCCACAGATAAGATGGTTTTTTTTTACTTGATCTTTAAGTTCAAAATCTAAAAATAAGTATTAAATAAAGTTTAATTAGAAAATGCGTGTCCAAGTGTGAATTAAAGCCCATTTTACTGACTGCCTGCTTTGGAATATTCTACACCAGCCTGCCAGCCATAGATGGTAATTCTTAAGTAGTCGTAGCGTGACTTGTTGTCATTATCAATTATAATGACATACTTGCAACAATTAATAATATTACAAAATTTGTTTATACATAAATAAATAATATATTTCTTAGTCATTGTTGTTTCTGTCGTGTTCGTAATCGTTTGGAAAGCATATGTTTGTATTGAGTATGAACTCGTCTACATGTACGTGTATGCATGGATGTGTGTGATGCACATGCACTCGTATGTAAATTTCAAATTCTAAAAGCAACATTTTCAATTGCGAATTTCGCTTAAAAAATTAATGTGAAGACAACATAAATAGGATAATTGCTTCAAATTCACTTCCACATTTTAATGCTCAACACTGCACAGTTTTGAAAAAAACTGGAATAACTCCAAAAAAATTATTAAGTGAAATAGATTTATTTTTAATTGTTTCGTCAGCGAACGACGAACAAAATAGTGTCAGGTGACCAGGTTTCATACACTCAAACTTGTTTTTTGTGGAAAAAGATAGTTCACTATTGTATTACTGCATGTAGCACGAACATTTTAAGTGCATACTGAAAATAAATTCACCAATTCACAAAAATTTATCTTAAATTTATTTAACATTGAACTCTTTTTATAATATAGTATTTCTTCCTATTTCCTACTTTTTCATATGGTCACCTCATCAGCTGTTAAATGAAAAGAATAGTTTATTTACAGAAAAAATATTTCAGAAAATAAATACAAAATGGAATTTGTTCTGGAAAAAATGGACACCATCGGGGTAATTATTGAATGTCTAAAATTTTGACTCTAAACAATATGGCATCAGAGGATTACAAAGATTTTGAAAAAAATTAAAATTTTTTTTTTCATTATATTAATTTATTGGTCGTTATTGTATTTCATACGACGAATTTATAGAGCGAATTTTTACCTACGAATTTGTCATAGTGAACGAAATTCGTCGTTCGTCCCAGTTGTGTTCCTACCATGGGTTCGAAAAATCCAAAAAAAAAAAATTAACAAAATGTGAAATAACTTCAATATCTTGCGAAAGGTCTCAGTTTAAATTCGTTAAAAAATTCGAAAATCGGTTCATATTGGCCCAACTTATTGAACTATAATTGCATAAAAATATGCGGAACCTGATTTTTTGCCTGTTACTCAAGATCTCGGATTTATTTCGAAAATTTCACAAACATAGTGTTTTTGTACTCAAGAATATCTACAAGAAAAGTACTCGAGGTATTACTTCCCAGCTACTTGTGTTTCATTCTGCTTTATATCATATGGGGTATTCACACTTCGTGCTATTTAGTCATATTGTCATAAAGTCATAATATTTTAGACCAGTTTAAAAAAGTTGTTGCTGTGCTGCATACAAAAAAGTAATAAAATAATAGCACTCTTTCAGGTATGTTTTTTTGTTGTCATAAAATAGCTTTAGAGATCTGAGTCGAACGGTTGAAAATCTTTAGGCGAGACGGCGATAGTATATATTTACCGCCGTTACTTATAAATGATTCACGACTAAAAAACGGCTAAAAAATTATTCATAACTATATGTCTGCAAATTAAATCACATTTTTATAACATAAAAAATATTAAAAGAGAGCTAAATCGCAAAAAGTAAATATATACAAGTGAAAATTTATTCTCGTTTAACTTGCGTAGCTGGGAGCCACTGAACGTTTTTCCGTATGCCGCCGCAAAAAAATTTATTCAGCTCATATCAAGGCAGCAGCTGTTTTAGTTTATACATACAAATTCATTTGGATATTCTTGTGCACCAGAAGACAAATTTAATAATTTTAAATAGAAATGAAGTTTTTAGACTTTTTAGCATTTTCAAACAACTTTATTGCAATTATCTTTTGCTTTGATAACATCTAATTACAAATGTGTTGTTTTCTTATCAGCTGATCGATGTTTCAAATAGCATACTACGTTATGATGGGTTGTTCACACTAGTCATATTTTTCGTGCTATTATTTTATGACTTCTGACTTTATGACTACAGTGTGAATCCCCCAATAGTGTAATCGCTTACATTGTAAACATCATGTGGATTATGCAAACACTGAAGGTAGTAGTGGCTGGTGGCCAGAGCCTTCCGCATTAAAAAAAAAAAACATGCATACATACGGGCATACACTGTTTCTAAAGGACATTTGCATTCTTGTTTCGTGTGGCGCCTTTAGTCTGTTGCATGAAAAGGGTTTTTTTGTGTGTGAGTTCTTTTTATTTTTTAATAAATCATAAGCCAGCCAAATAACGTTACCTGGTTCAAATCTTTCGCCTCAAAAGGGTGAAATAGTAGATTTAGGGCTCAGACGGTAAAATGGTTTATGTTATTTTTTAATTGTTTAGTTTAAAATGTTTATAATAAATTTGTATGTTCAGTTGCATTTAGCGTCAATCAGGCAGACATGGTAACTAATTATTAGTGATGTAGAAAGGTAGTCTTTAGTTGCAATTATTTTGCAAATTGCCATGTTATCACGGAGTATTTTAAATCGTGTCATCGACATGCCAAAGGGTATTAACTCGATTAATGTATTAATTTAATCAAACAAATATTTTCAATTTCAACTAAACACTCACTAGAGCAATTCGAATACACTTTTTGTAAATTTTTGATAAAACTTCATATAAAACTTTTATTTAATTTCAAATACAAACATGAAAATCTATTAAATTGAATTAAATTTTTAAGACTGCAAATAACTCAATTAAAAACGCAATTATTTAATTAATTGAGCAATTGAAAAATCTATTGAAATTAACAACGTAACGAAACGTGTCTATCACACGACTGTAAAGTGTTACAAATCGAATCGGCACCTAGCACTTGAGAAGTATTTCTCACTTACAATGTAAAATACACTTTATAGAAGAAAAAAAAAATAAAATTAAAAAAGAATTCCTTAAATACTGCTGAAGAAAAGAATGCCGGAAATGACAGATCGAAAACATTTGACTCACCATCTCCCGAAGTTCTTTTTTTTTATATCATCAACACAATAACTTTCAAACAAAATCTTATCACACACGTTCCTTTTGTAACACAATTTAAATATTTACAAAAATTACAAAGACACGCGCCCCATAATTCTTAATTTCTAAATTTCCAATTATTTTCATTTCCGTTGAAAAAGATCAGGCCGAATTGAAAACACCTTGAAACGAACGGTCGGTTGATTTGTTTATTTTCGTAGGAGAATTGGAGTAGCAAACAGACACACATTTTGATTATGTGGCATTAGCTATTGAAAATATCTGGGATTATTTACCATAAACATGTTACAAGGGAATTACTTGTATAAACAATTGTTTTTCGTTGAAAAATTACTCGTAAATGAATCAAGCCGAGACATATTGTTTACAGTAAATGATTTTTTTTTTACACCAAACAGAAAAAAAATCAACTATTGAACTTTAATTTACAGCGTAGTTTTATCTTTTTAAGTGCTATTTAAAATTAGGTTTTTTTTAAAGCAGCACTTTTAAAATTCTGCGAAAAACAAGTTTTTTAAAATTGTGCTTTGAGAAAGTCAAAACAATGTTAAAAATAATAAATTCCAAGTTTGTTTTTAATATTTTCATTTAAGAAAAAGCCTGTTCTAAGAAAACACTATTCGATATGTGTTATTCAGAAAGCAGCTTTTACAAAAGTGTTCTTTAAATAAAGTTCATTTAAATATATAAAACCTGTATTTAAAAGTAATAAAAATTCTTTTAAAAACGTGAATACTTAAGAAAGAACCAAAAACTTGTTTTTAAGCAATTCTTGAGAAATTACATTTTCAAAAAGTGTGTTCTAAAATGTACTTTTACTAAAAAATATATATATTTTTAGGAAAATAACATTTAAAAAAAGGAGAATTTAAAAAGGTAACATATTAAAAAAAGTACTTTAAAAAAAGTAATTTAAAAAAGTACTTTAAAAAAAGTATCTTTAAAAAAGGGATCCTTTTTTTAAAATGTAAGTGTTTTAAAAAGTTACTTTTGCAAAAATATTATGAAAAAGACAAAATACAGCAAACGATATATTCAGAAAAGTTAGGTATTCGACACGAGCAGTGATCAAAGACCAACAAACACAACACTATGCCACTTATATAGGCATGATCTGAAAATCACATACAATTGAATCAAAAGTGATTTAAAAAGCAATTCTGATCCTGAGTGAAAATATATCACATGTGATTTAAAAATCATATGTACAAATGAAAAACAAGTACCTTTTAAAAAACGCCTTTGTGGAAAGGTACCATTTAAATAAAATAAAATTTAATAAAATTGCTTCTATACGTTTTCCCTTTAAAGAAAGGACCTTTTAAGCAGTAGTTGTTCAGAAAGTACGCTGTAAAAGAGTACGCATTAAAAAATATAATTTTGAAAAAATTTACCCTTTAAAAAGCATATTTTAAAAAAGAGTCTTTTGAAAAAAGTATCTTTTAAAAAGTTTCTGTAACAAGTAAACTTTGAAAAAAGTTACCCTTTAAAAAAGTACCAATTAAAAAATATAACTTTAAAAATTGCACCATGTAAAAAAGTAAATTTTAAAACAGTGTCTTTTAAAAAATGTGTCTTTTAAAAAGTAACTGTAAAAAGTAAATTTTGAAAAAGGTACCTTTTAAAAGAAGTACCTTTTAAAAAACCCCTTTGTGGAAACGGTAGCATTTAAATAAAATACAATTTAATAAAATCGCTTTTAAAAGTTTTCCTTTAAAAAAGGGACCTTTTAAGGAGTTGTTGTTCAGAAGGTACCCTGTAAAAGAGTACGTATTAAAAAATATAACTTAAAAAAAATGTACCGTTTAAAAATCATATTTTAAAAAGTGTCTTTTAAAAACAGTATCTTTCAAAAAGTAATCTTTGAAAAAACGTACCCTTTAAAAAGTACCAATTAAAAAATATAACTTGTACCCTGTAAAAAAGTACATTTTAAAAAAGTGGCTTTTTAAAAAAGTATCTTTTAAAAAGTAAATTTTGGAAAATGGTACCCATTAAAAAAGTACCTATTAAAAAATATAACTTTAAAAAATGTACTCTTTAAAAAGCATATTTTAAAAAAGTGTCTTTTGAAAAAAGTATCTTTTAAAAAGTAACCGTAACAAGTATACTTTGAAAAAATTTACCCTTTAAAAAAGTACCAATTAAAATATATAGCTTTAAAAGAATGTACCCTTTAAAAAGCATATTTTAAAAAAGTGTCTTTTGAAAAAGGTATATTTTAAAAAGTGCCTGTAACAACAAAACTTTGAAAAAGGTACCCTTTAAAAAAGTACCAATTAAAATATATAACTTTAAAAAGTATACCATATAAAAAAGTATATTTTAAAAAAGTGGATTTTTAAAAAAGTATCTTTTAAAAAGAAAATTTTGAAAAAGGTACCTTTTAGAAAAGTACCTATTAAAAAATATAACCTTAAGAAATGTACCCTTTGAAAAAGTACATTTTAAAAAAGTGTCTTTTAAAAAATGTGTCTTAAAAAGTAACTGGAAAAAGTAAATTTTGAAAAAAATTATCTTATAAAAAAGTACCTACTAAAAAGTACCTTTTGAAAAAAGTACGTTGTAAGAAAGTACCTTTAGAAAAAGATTGCCTTTTAAAAAAAAGTATCTTTTACAAAAGGAGGTATGTTTTTAATAATATTTTTCAGAGGGAAGGATATACATATACTTATGAATGCGTGTATATAAACACAACACACATTATTTTGTGGTACATTTTTAAGTACCTTAGCGTGTTCTATTATTGATGTTACATATATGATTTGAAAGGTATTTTTGGCTACATATGCACAGTATAGTACATACTTAGCATAAATGTGATAAAGGATATTTTTAAATATGCAACAAGAAAATCTTGGCTGTTAGTTTTTACGTTACTAATGAAAGTTATTAAATATCGCCTAATTTAAAGTATTAGGAAATCTAAATGCAAATATTTTTCTTAAAATTTAATTTTAAATAGGAGCTACCCGTCGTTGAAATAATGCATTCGCTGGGAGAATTTCACAGGGTGGGAAAGTTTAAAGTAAATTACTAGTTTCGGTAAATATTTATCTCTCTAGTTAAATTTAATTAGTATGTGTTTAAAAAAATCACCACAACTGTCTGTATCAAGCTGTTGCTATGTTGCCCTAAAACATAAAGTTCAAATGTAAATAAACCTTTTAGGACTGCAAATAACACTCGTATCCTTGTATCTCAGCAGCAACAAAAAAGGATGTTATGAAGAAAAAAAATAAGACGACTAACAAGGTGTTTTCGCACAAAAGAAAACAGATAGAACTTTTTTAAGCTTGTTTGATTTGCCGACACATATACATACACACATACATGCAATGTTCTACTCGCAAAAACCAGCATACATACACATTTGCCCAGATATGCATGTATCTAACGTTTATAGATACATTTTCGAAAAGGAGTAGGTACATCATAAACATACAAACATACTTATGTATCTTATGCTTTTTTTTTAAAGAATACACATACTTTTGAGTATCATATATACATAAAAATATTTTCTTTTTTCATACATAAATCTCTATGGAATTTAAGTAAAAAATGTTCAGTTACACTCACTTCTTTTTACCGAAATAAACTTCTTTTTAACAGAGTAACATTTAAATAATTACTATTAAATTTTTGTTTATTTTATTCCTTTATTATGAACTAAACAACGCCGCCGTCAGCACTTTAACAAAATCTTACAAAAGTACTGTACTATTGATGGCACAAAACAATCTTGGTTTTTTTTTTTCACACACAGTTTAATGAAAATGAACAGATCTATTCTGTTGTTTTATATCAATCACAAATAAAATAAAACAATTGCTTTACTTCTATTTTACGTCCGTTGTACTTTCTTTAACATGTACGTACCGTTCCAGAGCGTTATTCAAACTATTCGCCGGCGCACGAAAACCATGATAAAAGTAAAATCAAAAGAGAAAAGTTTTACTTCGTTTGTCTTCTTTTATTGTATACATACTTAAGCACACACACATACAAACGTACATATGCATGTGTGCATGTATATACATACATAATTAATGCAATAGTTCCAGTACATACAATATTATGCTCACTCCAGTCGTCTATCCAATTTTCCACACTCCACCAAACATCACAGTTGTGGAAAATACAAGCAAAACCAAAAAAAATAAAATAAAATAAAATAAAGGAACAATTATTGTGAAAAGAACAAAACAAAACATAAAAACGCCACTTTGAAAAATCCGTTGCATCAAAAAGTGCATGCACACAGTCAAACGAACACTCATTGAAACCGACAGCCAACTCTCCATAAAACACAATAATCCAAAAACATCCGCACATGCACTCATACACGTATTCCAGACCCTTCACACTCTTTTGCTTTAGTTAAGCAACATAAATAGGGGATGTTCGGGATTTTGAATGTGTGTTTGTGTGTATCTGCTGCTCTCATGTTTGTATACTTCCAGTAAATCGTGTCAATAGTATGTGTTACACGAATACCCAAATACACATTTTAATTCCAATACCACAACTAATACATATGCAGTTACACTCTTTAAGTTTGTTATACATGCATGCTAATAATAATAAGTACATTGAAAGGATTAACTATCGGGTTTTAATACAACTCTTAATATAACTGTTGGCTTTGTTCAACGTAACTAAATCAGAATGCCAAGCCGACTGAAAATAATATGCGGCGGCGGCGGTTAAGTACTAATTGAGTCAGTGGTGGGCTTATCCGTCATACTTTGTAATAGTACATTTCCACTATGAGAAAATTAAGTTGATTTGAGGAAATTCGAGCGTAGTGTTTCCACTATATTCTAACCCCCTAATTCATAAAAATTATGAGAGGCTTATACGAGTGTAATAGAGTAAATTTCATATGAAATTTTGTTTCATTACGCTGTTATTAGACTCTAATAATTTTTATGAATAAGGGGGTAAGTAATTTGTGTTCGAATTTCCGAAATCAATTTGACGTTTGTATTGTTTGTTGTTATATCCTCCAAAAAAGAGTTGGAGGTTATTTCACTTTGTCAGTGGGTGTGTAACGCAGCGAAATATTCCTCTAAGACCTCATAAAGTATATATATTCTTGATCAGTGATGAAATCTAAGGCGATCTAGCCACGTACGTCCGTCCGTCTGTGGAAATCACGAAGGGAGCCAGACCCTTGAAATTTGGTATAAACACATTTTGAAGGATAGCATAGGCCAAATTCGTGAATGGGTTGAATCGGGCCCGAGAGTAAGAAGTTCCCCTAAGAAGTACTAAACCAACCTCTAAAAAACAATATAATTTTTTAATTTTTTTTGTTAAGCAAATGATATATTTTTATGTCCAAGAAGGTCCAATAAGCATAAAATCCATTTTTGGAGCCCGCCCCCTTAAGTGGGCGTTGAAGTTACATATTACATGGAAAACTAGTGTAAATATTTAACAAATTGTATAATTTAAACTAGGGATGTAACGATACGCCGTTTTGCCGATCCGATACCGATACTCAAAAAGAAATATCGCCGATACCGATTCCGATACCGATACGCATATTGAAATTGAACTCAAGTTAAAATTAACAAAACTCAAGTAGAGTAATTCTTTTATTATACAAAATTACAGTGTAAGAGATTATTAATATTTAAAATTGATATTTGAATTCATTCTGGAATTAACAAAAACAAATTATTTTTTTTAAACAAAATAATAGTGTAAGCGATTATTAATGAGTCCATTCAAACTGAATGTCATACTGTTTATTTTCTAAAATCATCCAAATTTTCAATACAACGGTTAGTAAAAAGCGTTGAAAATTGAATTGTTTGCTCAAAAGAGCTCTAAAAAAATTTAAGGGGTATCGTCGTATCGACATTAAAATATCGCCGATATCGATATATCGGCAAATCAGAAGTATCGCCGATATATCGGAATCGGTATCGGTATCGGTTACATCCCTAATTTAAACCTAAATTCTTTAAAAATTAAAATTAAAAGCTTTTATGATGAGTCTTATGCCCTGATCTTCCTCTGGCCTACTCTTCCCCCTCCCCCAATTTTGACCCCTAAATGACCCTATCAAAAAAATTTTTTTTTCAACCTTAATAGGCCCAAAAATTTCCTTTTTTTGTGTTTTATGGCAAAGGTGCGGTATCTCCCCCAAGGCCCCTCCCGGAGTGACCCCTACAAAATAGAATTTTTATTATTATTATTTTATTATATATTTTATTATTTTATTATTTAATTTTTATACTTAACAAATATTTTTTGAAATCCGCTTTTGAAACTTTAAAAGCATACATTTGAAGTACTGCATTCAGAATCTGTGAAATGATACTGGGAAATAGTTTTTTGGTGGTGCATGATAAGAATGACAATTTATAAAAAAAAAATCTTAAAAAAGATGGAAAGAAAATTATAAAACTGAAATCATGGCAGGCATATTTTCGTTTAGCAAACAGCACAAAAAGAAACCAGAAACATTTTTAATTAAAAAGGTGGATGAAAATCTGGCAAATAAGGGGAGAATGCGATTGTCTTGGGTAAACAAGGAATAACAGATTTCAAAAAGTAAATACACGAGTAATTTATATGAAATTCATACACGCATAAATGTATGTGTGTATTTATATGTGTGTGTGTAATTATGTAAAAGTCATACAGGACTTTGTAATAATTGTGAATATATAAAAACTGAAAAATCATTTTCCTTTGTTTATAACACCTATTGATCTGTCTTTATAACGATTTATATTTCTTGCCAGGGTTGATGCGATCTTTTTAACATCTGTCAGCGAAACTTTACTAAATATGTACACAAAAATTTTCATGACCTGAATATTGTGCTATGTACAAATTACAGTGTCTAATAAAACTGCTCGAAAATTAATTAAAAACAATTTGCATGAAAACAGAGGGCAAATAAATTACGGCATTCGATATCTTTCGAAATTTACATTTAAATTGTATTGCAATTTTGATCGATATCGAATACGGTAATTTGGCCCCAGCTTTCATCTCTGGTTGTGAGAAGCACTGTAAGTTTGCTCTATTTTAATAATTTCATTAAAATATTTGCCCTTATTCCGTAACTATTTGTCAACGTCACGTCAAGACAATATCAAAAATAGAGCAGTTGCATTTTGGTTGTGGTCACCAATTGATTAATGCTGACAGCATCTGATTATTCCCTAAGGCCTATAAAATAATAAGAGGCTGGTAAAAGAAATTAAATACGAAGGAAAAATAATATGCAGATGTCTTAGTTTTGGTATTGTGTTGATGTGACGTTGACAAAATGTTACAGAATAAGGGAGATTATTTATATTACGGCAGATTTTCTTACAAATTTTTTGTTGTTGTATCAAGTACACCTTAACGATGTTCCAGGTGTATTAAATAAATGGATCATTTTGAGCAACACTGTATAATTGTCATGCGTTGTTTATTCCTTTTTCAAGATGTTGTTGGCTTGAAAGATGCTTTTATTTTTCTGCTAGAGATAAACAAAATTTACAAGTAGAACATTCTGCAGCAGTCACACGCAAGTACATATGCAAAACTACAGACTTCTGTCATGCCCGAAAGATATAATTACGACTGCACCACCACACCATGCATGCGTTTATTTAATCTGTAGTTGAAACTCTATGCTTCTTATAAATCTACTAATAGATGTAAAGGAGATTGCTGCATCATAGATAGATGATGATAATGATGATTAACTACCTATAAAGTTTACAACACACGTGTTACGCATATTGCACATCGTTTTAATAAATGAATGTTTTGAAGATAAAAAAACAAATAAGAACGTTGTATTCGACCGGGTCGAATCTTAAATACCCTCCAAATATTTAGTAAATAAATTTAAAATGTTTAACTTAGTGGGACGGAGTTCCTTTATATAATATCGTATGTCAACGCCCACTAAAGGGGGCGGGGCTCAAAAATAGACAATATCATATTTTCCACCGACGAACGTATGAGCATAGATCCTCTTAGACTTCATCACAGATCAAAAATATATATAAATTGTATTACAGGATGTTAATTTCCCAACAGGCTATAGGTTCAAATCTGCGAAACTGCAAATTATTTTTTATTTATTTTTATTTTTAATAAATGAACGTGATTGCATTCTATTTATTAATTTTTTTGAGAGTGGAATATTAAGAATATTTTTCATAGTCATTAAACCAGCAGAACGGATCAGTACTGATTTCGAGGCCGCTACGCCATCTCATCAGCGTTCTTTGTTCAATTTTTCCACTTTTGCAAGTGGTGCTAGTTAGTAGGAATATCCACTCTCAAAAAAATTAATAAATAGAATGCAATCACGTTCATTTATTAAAAATAAAAATAAATAAAAAATAATTTGCAGTTTCGCAGATTTGAACCTATAGCCTGTTGGGAAATTAACATCCTGTAATACAATTTACATAAACAAAAGGTTCACTATTAAAATAGAAATTCATACATTAAAAATATATATACTTTATGGGGTCCAGTTCTCTTTGGAGGGTATTAAAACTGTATTTTGGCGGGGTCGCTCTCGCCAGGGCTGTGGGGGAGACATTTCACCTCTGTCATAAAACTCTAAAAATAAATGCTTGGGATAATTATGTACAAAATTAAATGTTTTTTTTATAGGGTCATTTAGGTGGCAAAGGGGGAGAAGGGGGTAAGGCAGAGTAGTACCAGGTTACGTTTCAGCTTCGTCATTAAAGCTTAAAAATGTTATTTTAAGTAAAACACTTTGTTAAATTTTTACACTATTTTTGCGTATAATAACGCCCACTAAAGTGGGCGGGGTTAACATTTTTCTTGTTTTATTTTATAGCTCCAAGTTTAACGCGTTGGATCTTCTTTAATATAACAATATATCATTTTCTTAACAAAATTACAAAACAACTTGATAAATTATGTTGTTTTTTATGGTTTGGTTTAGTTCTTCTTAGGGGAACTTTTTCCCCTCTTGCCCGATTTAGCCCATCTCCGAACTTAACCTGTGCTTCAAGATACATTTGTACCAAATTTCAAGAGTCTGACTCTTTTCGTGTGGACTGAATCGTGATTTCCACAGACGGACGGACGGACATGCTCAGATCGTCTTAGATTTCATCACTGATCAAGAATATATATATATATATATATATATATATATACTTTATGGGGTCTGAGGTGGATAGTTTGCTGCGTTACAAACGGAATGACAAAGTGAATATACCCCCCAATTCTCTTTTGGAGGGTATAAGAAGTAAGAACGTTATATTACACCGGGTCGAATCTTAAATACCCTCCAAATAGTTAGTGAATAAAAACTCTATTCTTGTAGGGGTCACTCCGGGAGGGGCCCTGGAGGAGACATCTCAACTTTGCCCTAAAATACTAAAAAGTCAATTTTTGGCATTATTAAGTTTAAAATACTTTTTTTTTAATAGGGTCATTTTGGGGACAAAGGTGGGCGGAGGGTAGGGCAGAGGAAGATCAGAGAACATCTAAGCTTCGTCATAAAATCTTTAAAATTTAAGGAATGTAGGCTTCAATTATATCTACAATTTTTAAATATTTACATTATTTTTTCCCCTTAGAGAAGGCGGGATCCAATAATGGATTTGTCTAATTTTCTGGCTACAAGTTCAACGCTTTGGACCTAATTTGATATAAAAATATATCATTTGTTTAATAAAATTGCAAAAAAAAAACTTTGAAAATTATATTGTTTTTTAGAGGTTGCCTTAATACATCTTAGGGGGACATTTTTGCCCTCTGACCCGATTCAGCCCATTTACGAACTTGACCTGTGCTATCCTTCAAAATATATTTATATCAAATTTTAAGGGTTTAGGCTCTTTTCATTTGGACTGAATCGTGATTTCCACAGACTCACGAACGGACGGACGCACGGACATGGCTAGACCGCCTTAGATTTCATCACTGATCATGAGTGTACATACTTTATGGGGCCTTAGAGAGATATTTCTCTGCGTTACATATGGAATGACAAGGAGAATGAATATACACACCAACTCTTAATTGTAGGGTATAATAAATTAAAAATATAAAGTGTTGCTGGCGTTTGTGTTCAATTTTACACGGAAAGTATTTCAGCATTATTACAAATTGCACAAGTTGCACAAACAGCGATATACTATTAACATAATTAAGAAAATATGTTATGGATGCCACCGTAGGAGAGACTCTGCGGGAAAGATTTTAGGCATTCTTTCGACGAAAGTAAAATAATAATTGTTAAATATTTCCAAAACGCCAAATAGATAGAAGCATAGTATAATTGTTTTTGTTTTGTCCCAGCACTCAGGAGATGACAACCTATATATGCGATGCATTGTGCCAGAACTAGGAAAGTTGGTTATGGGAAGGACGATAGAGGTATAAGTGTTTGTGGACGTTAGATTTGAACTTCCCCAAGTCTCCTGTACTATATATTATTTTTTATAAAATTAGCTCCCACCGTACCGCCTCTAGGCTTCGAATACGCCTAGAAGATCCAATATTTTTATTAATCTAGTATTTGTTCAGAAAATATATATCCTCAATCATTAGGGTGGTAACCATACAAAAATTTTTTAATTTTTATAATGTGTCTGATAAATAAAATAGTTTGCATAGTTTGGGCCTGGTCTCCAGAAATTGTAAAGTGGAATCACAATAAAAAAATCAATAGCTAATGAGTTGCCTCAGGGATGATTATTTCCATACAATTGCACTTTGTTTTTTTTTAGTACAATTCATAATCTAAAACTAGTGCAATAATAATTTGAGCACAATAATAAAAGAGTTTTACTTAAACTTGTATACGTTCTCTTTGATGGACATTTCTCTTTAGAGGACACAATCCATTGCTCAAATGCTTGACATCAAGTTTCTGTACGTGTGCTTGACGTCAGAGCATACATTTACTTAAACACTTGTCAAGCACTTTTTTTATATATTATTTTATACTGTAAAATATAAAAAGTGTTTTTACTAAACACGTCCTAATTTCAAATTCAGGCAAAGCAATTTATTTTGTAATTTTCTTTGACAATTTGAAGTTGAAAATAATTTAAATAATACTTATTTTATTTAGTGTGTGTTTTCTGTTTGAAATCTCATTTAAAGTGAGCACGTGCTTGAAGAGCAAAACCAATACATGCATCCACATCACTCCTCAAGCATGCCCAAAATCTAATTTTTATACCCTCCAAAAAAGAATATGGAGG
Source organism: Linnaemya tessellans (assembly GCA_951800035.1). Taxonomy (NCBI): domain Eukaryota; kingdom Metazoa; phylum Arthropoda; class Insecta; order Diptera; family Tachinidae; genus Linnaemya; species Linnaemya tessellans. The sequence continues at coordinate 10,563,073 of OX637535.1, forward strand.
CCATTTTCACTTTGTCATTCCGTTTGTAATGCAGCGAAATATCCATCTGAGACCCCACAAAGTATATATGTTCTTGATCAGTGATCAGATCTAAGACGATCTGAGCATGTCCGTCCGTCCGTCCGTCTGTGGAAATCACGATTCAGTCCAAACGAAAAGAGCTAGACTCTTGAAATTTGGTATATATATATCTTGGAGGATAGAGCAGGTTAAGTTCGGAGATGGGCTAAATCGGGCAAGAGGGAAAAAAGTTCCCCTAAGAAGAACTAAACCAACCTCTAAAAAAACAACACAAGTTTTTTTTTTGTAATTTTATTAAGCAAATGATATATTTTTATGTCAGAGAAGGTCCAACGCGTTAAACTTGGAGCCATAAAATTAAAAAAATTAGTTTTTGGACCCCGCCCTCTTTAGTGGGCGTTATTATATGCGAAAATAGTGTAACAATTTAACAAATTGTTTTACTTAAGCCTACATTCCTCAAAAATAAAATTTTTAAGCTTTACTAACGAAGCTGAGATGTAACCTGGCACTACTCTGCCCTACCCCCTCCTCCCCCTTTGCCCGTTAAATGATCCTACCGAAAAAATTTTTTTTTTGATTTTGTATGCAATTATCCCAAGCATTTATTTTTAGAGTTTTATGACATAGGTGAAATGTCTCCCCCACAGCCCTGGGGAGAGCGACACCGCCAAAATACAGTTTTAATACCCTCCAAAGAGAACTGGACCCCATAAAGTATATATATCTTTGATCTGTGATGAAGTCTAAGAGGATCTATGCCCATACGTTCGCCTGTGGAAAACATGATATTGTCTATTTTTGAATCCCGCCCCCTTTAGTGGGCGTTGACGTACGATATTATATAAAGGAACTCTGTCATACCAAGTTAAACATTTTAAATTTACTCGTACTTACTAAATATTTGGAGGGTATTTAAGATTCGATCCGGTCGAATATAACGTTTTTATTGTTTTTGTTATTTTTGATCACCCATAAAAAAAATCTTCACTATTATACGAATAATGATTGATGTGATTTTTATAAATGTTTTGTGGCCTTAAAAGTTTTTTAATTACTTGGGCCTATAAGGACAATTTCTCTGCACCCTTCATCAAGAACAGGGTATGTATAGTTTTATCATTCCGTGTGTAACATCCACAATATTAATATACGACCCCATAAAGTTTGTATATTCTGGGTCCTTATGAATAGGGAAGTCGAATAAGCGATGTCCGTCTGTCTGCACTTGAAACCAGTTTTTTGAAGTCCCTAGAGGTTTTCCAGAGTTAAAAACTTCGATCTTAGATTGATGTATTGGAAATAGTCTACTGATCTAATTTAGTGATTCACGTACTGGAATAGTCTATTGCTATTGAAAATCAGCAAAATCGAAAGTAGACGTCCAGAGCTGGAAAATTTATACTTATCTTATAAAATTAAAAATTAATTTCTGTTTTTTTTTGTTTATTAAATTTATTTTATATCACCGGGAGAATTTTATTGATATTAAATATCAAGCAAATATGAAATATTTAATTGGTATTAAATACCAAACAAATCAATGTGATGATTCCAGGGTTGGGCAAGTTTTTTTTTGGTAATATATAAAAGTAGCCCACTTAAAAATTTTTTTCTTTTTCTTTATATATTAAAAATACTTCATGTTTTTGAAAGAAATTCATCCAGCACCAGAGCTGAAAATTTGAAAATAATTTTTGGTATATAAACTATTTGGTTAAAGCTATATATTTTTATTTAAACATATTTTATACTTCCGGTAGAATTAAATTGGTATTTAAAAATCAAACAAAATCAAAAAGGCGATTCCAGGGTTGAACAGTTTAATTTTTTTTGTACATAAAAGTAAACAAGTGAAACCATTTTTTTATACCCTCCAAAAAAGAATTTGGAGGGTATATTCACTTTGTCATTCCGTTTGTAACGCATCGAAATATCCATCTCAGACCCCATAAAGTATATATATTCTTGATCAGTGATGAAATCTAAGACGAACTGAGCATGTTCGTCCGTCCGTCTGTGGAAATCACGATTCAGTCCAAACGAAAAGAGCTAGACCCTTGAAATTTGGCATAAATATATTTTAAAACTTAGAGCAGGTTAAGTTCGAAGATGGGCTAAATCGGGAAAGAGGGAAAAAGTTCCCCTAAGAAGAACTAAACCAACCCAGAAAAAACAACATAATTTTTAAAGTTTTTTGGTTATTTTGTTAAGCAAATGATATATTTTTATGCCAAATACGGTCCAACGCCTTAAACTTGGAGCCATTAAATAAAATAAAAATATTTTTTGACCCCGCCCACTCTAGTGGGCGTTATTATAGGCAAAAATAGCATAAAAATTTAACAAATTGTTTTACTTAAGCCTACATTCCTTAAAAATAACACTTTTAAGCTTTAATGACGAAGCTGAGACGAAACCTGGTACTACTCTGCCCTACCCCCTCCTTCCCCTTCGCCCCCTAAATGACCCTACCATAAAAATTTTTTTTTTTTAAATTTTGTATATAATCATCCCAAGCATTTATCTTTAGATTTTTATGACTGCCCTACCCCCTCCTCCCCCTTTGCCCGCTAAATGACCCCATAAAAATAAATATACATTTTTTTTTATTATGTGTATAATCATCCCAAGCATTTATTTTTACAGTTTTATGTGTATCTGTTTCTGCCCTACCCCCTCTTCCCCTTTGCCCTCTAAATGACCCTATCAAAAAAAGAAATTTTAATTTTGTATATAATTATCCCAAGCATTTATTTTTAGAGTTTTATGACAAAGGTGAAATGTTTCCCCCACAACCCTTGCCAGAGCGACCCCGCCAAAATACAGTTTTTATAGCCTCCAAAGAGAATTGTGATGAAGTCTAAGACGGTCTAGCAATGCCCATACGTTCGTCTGTGGAAAACATGATATTGTATATTTTTGAACCCCGCCCCCTTTAGTGGGCGTTGACGTACGATATTATATAAAGGAACTCTGTCCCACCAAGTTAAACATATCAAATTCACTTACTAAATATTTGGAGGGTATTTAAGATTCGACCCGGTCGAATATAACGTTTTTACTTGTTTATATATAAAACAAATTCGTTGTTTTTGAAAGAAATTCTCTGTTAATAGAAATCAGAAAATCCCAAGAACCAACCACCTGCAGAGCTGGAAAATTGAAACTTTTTTTTGGAATATTAAGATAAGTAAATAAAATTGATTTTTTTATTCTTAATCATTTAGAAATATTTTAGAAAGAAATAAATTTTTACTGAAAATTAGAAAGATGGTTCCAGGGTTGCAATAAATGTATGTAAATTATACATTCCAGATGTAAGGCCGTGGAAGGGCATCTAAGATTCGGCACAGCCAAATATATAACTTTTACTTGTTTTATTACAACGTTTTTTTTTAGTGGTATCACGCAAGTTTTTTCTTTAATTTATTCAACTCAATTTTATTTTTTTGTAACATACAAATTTCCTTTATGAATCATACACTGAAATGTGTTTCCATATTCTGCTTTAATTTTTATGCTGAGTCATTTTTGCAGTGGGTGTGATAAACAAATTCTGTATTTGTTGTGTGAAAGATGATTTAAATTTAAAAGCTTGACTATTATGCGGATTATTAGTATTAATAATTTCCACGTTATGGATTAATTACTACGTAAGTAATTTGTTTTGATGGTGAGTCTTTCAGTCAGAGTTTTGATAAAGAAAATTACGTTTGCCAGATGATTTATAGTACATTAAATGTCATTACTTTTTAATTAAAAGAGGAAAAATATTTTTTAATAATCTACAATTAAATAATTGTTTACTGGCAATATTTATGAGTACTAAGGTCTTCCGGTAGGTGAAACTCGTCCACGTGACCGGTGAAATGAAGCCATATGGACATACTTGACCACACAAAACACAAAGCATTATGTTTGTTAAAAACTGGAAATAAATATGTTTATGCTATTCTATTTTGAAATAAGGGCAAACCGACATTTAATAAAAATTAAAGTCAGTTATCAAATTTATTTATTATACAACAACACATTTTCAAAAAAAAAACCAACAAAATTACTTGTTTTCGTTTTGCCTGAAATAAATTTGAGTTTCGTGATCGTGAACTTAATTTTATTCACGCGCATATTACTAATTGAAAGAAGTGTAGCGCATGTTTTTGCAAGTAACAAACAAAAATAAAATAGAACGATTTTATTGTTGCTTATAAAGCTAATTTTAAAACCTTTTTGAAAATCTAATGATACAGAATTTGAAATAAATATTTCTATTGTGCACATGTACATAAAAATACCTCCCAAAGCATATATAGTTCAGCATTGTTGGTGGACAATAAGTTATTTAAACGGGTACTACAAAAAAATGTTTAAATATTGTAATTCATTGGCTTCCTTATTAAAATGAATTTCATATTTAAAAGCAATATGTTTTTCTTATAAAAGAGAAAACAGCAACTTACATTTTTATTTCACTGTGGTGTATTTGAAAAGATTGTGCTAGACAAGGTTGCCAGATTTGGAGATTGCACATAATTTTTGGCGATTTTGTCTTTTTAAATACAACTCCATGCGATACAACAAGGATGGTGAATGCACCAATTATAATATAATAATATGGTGTTTTTTCAGTAGCTAGTGTGAAAAAAAGTTTAATTTTATTTTAGGCGATTTTTTATAATTTTTCCATGTGGCAACTATGGCTATAGCAGCTCAGTTACACATTTCTTTTAATATATGTAGTTCATTGGCTCCATTCATTTTGCGATTTTTATTTATTTAGTAAATTGCCAATTCAGGTGGCAAATTCTTAGGATACAATTTATTTACATATAGCGAACTTATGGTTTTAAAGTAATTATTCCTATCTAGCAAAATACTTTTCTAAGTCAAATTTCAAATCAATCAGAATGCCTGCCTTTCACTTAATCGCTAAAATGTGAAATATACTTATTTACAGATATCTGCTTAAATACTTAAGTGTTAGGTAGCAGCGATAAATTAAATCAAATTTCAACTGTAAAATAAGAGGTACAAATAACTAAATTGGAGAAAATAAAGTGCATGAAAAGGAAGAAGAAGAAGAATAAATCATTAACGACCACAACAAATAACAAAAAAAAAAAAAAGACCAGCAACTGCTCGTACAATATTGCACCAACCAACCAGCCTAGAATGAGGGGCCATCATTTGCTTCACTTTGAATGAACCCAGAGCAATGAACCCATAAAACACTGCTAAACCATTAAATAGTACAACTGCGAGTACAAAGTGTACATGAATATCGCTTGAAGTAGTGCTAGGAACGAGTACGAGGAGCATTAATGCTGAGCAAGTGCATTATTATTATTATTATTATTGTTGTAGTTGCTGTTGTTGTGGTGCTAACGAAGACTATTATATTGCATTGTATTGTTGTATGTACGCATATGTTTGCTTGCATGTCTGTATGTATGAATGCACTCGTATGTATTTAAGTTTGTAGGCACTAGAATTTATTGTAAGAAGAAATACGAGTTCGAAATTGAAAATAATTATTCTATTCAGAAAACTCAATAATAAGAACAAAACTAAATGCCAACAACACTAAATAGTAATAAGTATGAGTTTATTAGATTTTCTTTTATTACATATCGTCATAGGAACTTAAAAAAGCTTTGAGGTGAGCGTACATTAAAAAAGAAAACTTTGGAATATGAAAAATTCGCCAAAAATTTTTCTCTGTTGATAAAAATTTAATTTTGAATTGTGGGAATTTTGCAGTAACATGCGTTTTAAGGTTAGCTTGGGTTTGAGGGCTATTGTTTCCTCGAGACAATCGGATTTAGTCCGTTGATTCCATTCTTTTTTTATGATACCCTGGAGCAGCGGACATCCTACTGGTTGTCCCCTGTTTCTTCAAACCCTAATGTATTCCTTAAGCTCTTTGTTCGCTGAATTTTCTAACTGTGGCAGAAAATTAGAGTCCAATGCTACTGCTCCTCCGCCCAATGCCCTGCCCTGATACAGAAAATGCAGCAGTGCTTTGTACTCTTCTTCACCAAGACCATCCTTGCGTCCACAAGTTCAGTGTATTGTTGTAACAGTCACACCAGTTGACTCAGCCGACGTGTCGCTTGTTATTCGTAGCTAGGGTTGCCATCCGTCCTCTTTTCCCCTGACACCGTCCTATTTTTTAGATCGTCGGGGTCCGTCCTCCTACTTTTTTAACAAGTGTCTGGGGTTGTCCTACTTCTTGCTGCTTTTACATTTTCAAAATATCAAAACTGCTACTTTTTCGCTCATAAGTAGCCAAGCTAAATTTTTAAAAACAAAACGCCCAAAAAAAATAATTTACAAATAACACAGATTTCGTACGAATCAATTTACTTTCGAAATTGTGGAACAGCCAGTAAAAATTACTATTTTGAACAAACAAGGGCTATATGTGATGAATTAGGGACTGCGTTGGCATCACTGTATGAATTGTCAAGCACTTTATGAATATTTGAAAAAATGTGATAGACATGTATTGAAATTAATATACATTTTTTAAATAAAAATAAGTAATTTTGTATATTTTATTGAGTTTCTTGATTTTTATACATATTTAAATTTTAGGCAAAAAAAAGAGTCCTCTTTTTTGAGTCAAATGTCCTCCTTTTTTAAGGTCGTTGTCCTCCTTTTCTAAAATTGGAAATGGCAACTCTATTCATAGCAGAACAATGTGGCACTTGTCACTTGCCCCGCTTAGACACGTTTTCCCACATTTCTTGATTAAGTTTGTGCGATACTTATTGAATGAGATACTTGCAACGCGATAATAGAACGCCAGTGAAGTGGCCGATCATATGATTACTCAATTCTGGTCCTTCGATGGCAATTCCATACGCAACGTGATTGCCAGGACAGCCCGAGTGTTCCACTACCCAGACAGATGACACTCTCTCATCTCATTGATAGAAAAAAAAGTTGCATCGCAGTCAATCGGCCTGATTGTGTAAGTCGTTGGCGATAACGCCAAAGGCGTTTTTTGTACAAGATTAAAGAAACATACACGCAGTATATTTTTAATCTACTACTACGAAATACGACTGAGGCGTAAACGCCTACGCCTTACACAATCAAGGGGAATAAAACAAGTCGATTTGGAACTTTTTCAAATCTTATAACGATATATATTGTTTTTTGGTTGCTCTCTTTATCTAATCCCCAATTGTGAGACCACAACACAAATTTAACACACATGCACATGCATGCATAAACATGTTCACTTCATATTGATTTCAAAAAATTTATTGAACGACAAGATAATTATGAAATGAATAGTTTCTAATAGGATTTTAATGAAAAACAATGAAAGCAAAAAAAGAAAAAAATTATAAAAATAATAACAAAATAAATAATGTTCCCCCTTACACAACACAGTTTTATACAGGGTGTCGTTCAAATGACTTGCCGTTATTCAAGTTGAGGTTATTGCTCTTCCAGAATTGGAAGGCTATTTGGTAACGACCATTTCAAGGAGTAAAAAAAGCTTCGATTACAGTGAAAATTAAATATAATCACTTAAAAGTGCATAAAACTTGATTTCACCAGGCAAAAAACTAACCTTTTACTTTGTCGGCTAATTTTCGCTACAAGGGCGAGGGATCTTCCCTTGTTATTCGAAATCGTTGTACTCATGTGTAAAAATCCTTTACACATTTACGATTTATTTTCAAAAGAATTCCTTATTTAACCACTGTGCATAGCTAGACGTGTATTGTTGTGCTCTTGAATATGACCACACTGACTATAGATCTTTAGAATTTTTCAAATAGATGGTGAAAAATTACCATCAACTGTCATCCAAATAAATAATTAATGACTGAAAACATAATGAATAAAGCAGAAATTGGAAACAACTTGTTTAATTACGTTTTATACAAATAATAGGAAATTAATTAATTAAAGATACCGAGTATTTCAAACTCTGCTGAAATAATAATTTCAAAGTTTAAACTCCAATCTGTAATTGGATCCACATTACAATAATAACTTGTGGCTGTTCGTATAAACGCAGAACAAAAAAATAAAAAAATAAAAATAAAAAAAGCCTATGAATTGTAAACTGAGGGAAGAAGTGTAATAAATCTATGAAATAACTATTAAAGGCACAAGTGAGTTTTTAGTAATTGAGTCGAAAACCGCAAATATAATAACAGAAATATGTGTTATGTGGTTAATTAATTTGTTACATTGTTGTTTGATTCAGGGCTAAATAGTATAACCGGCAAGAAAACACTTTATTTGTTCATTTACTGTTTAGTATTCAAATTTCAAAAATGTCTTGAATGAGGTTTTTGAAAAGTAACTAATAAAAAACTATTGGTTTAATGTGCAAAATTATATAAGTTTTTAGAAAATATGGGTTTTGTTGATAATAAATCTGCAGCATGATTTAAAAATACACTGAAGCTGTGTGGCAGCATATCTTTTGCATAAAAACGCCACACATTTCGTTGTGGTACACTTTTAAATATCTTGCCGTTTAGCAATATTGATGAAAGATATAAGAATTAAAAGGTTTTTTTGTGTAGATGTGCACAATCTAAAAATTTGGGGTTTAAATTTGCTAAAACACATTTTTAATTGCACATTTGCGCACATGTATAAACCTTTAAGAAGCCCTGCGCAATATTTTTATAGGTTGGTAGGCGGACAACAAGATCATTTAGTTGTTGTCTTAAAAAGTGTTGTTTTTTAATGAATAAAGTTCTTAAGTTCTGGTTTAGGTACAAGAAAATATTTATTTCAATTTTAAATGTCAAGTGGACAAATTTTGTTCACTGGCCGCTTTTAGTTACACAAAATGTTGCCAATATACTGCTAGGAGTGAGTTCCGCTAATATTTTATTATGAACAAGTAAGAACGTTATATTCGACCGGGTCGAATCTTAAATACCCTCCAAATATTTAGTAAATGAAAACTCCATTTTATAATGGCCACTCTGGGAGGGGCCTTTGCCATAAAACACTAAAAGGTCCAATTTTTTAAATTATTAAGAGTAAAAAAAATTTTTTTTTATTGGGCCATTTAGGGGCCAGAGGGGGGGGGGAGAGGGTAGGACAGAGAACATCTCAGCTTCGTCATAAAAACTTCAAAATTTGATATTCAAGGAATGTAGGCTTAAATTTTTCTTTTTTTATCTTAGACCAGCACTCAGGGGATGACCCCTATACTTATATGCAATGCGCCGGAACTGAAAACAAGGGGATAGTATTGAGGGGACAGATTAGGAAAGATGACAAGATAGACAATTTGGTAAATATTTACACTATTTTTCCATGTCATATGTAACTTCAACGTCCACTAAATGGGCGGGGTCTAAAAATTTATTTTTCTAATTTTCTGGCTGCAAGTTCAATGTTTTGGACCTTCTTGACATAAAAATATATATATTAAATTGAATTAAGATTCTATAGGCTAATTGTTCGAAATTTTAATTTAAATCTCAGAAAGACATGATAAATATTCCAAGGCACAAAGGCAAGTCAACATCAGTTTTTGTTATTCAACTTACACAGCAGAGCAGAACAGCTGTTTTCTAAAGACGCAACCCTTTCATCATCAGTGCTCATGTGTATTGTGTTTGTCACCACTTATTAGGTGGCTTAGTTGAATGTGATAACAGTTCCTATTTACACAAATTTTATTGTGAAAAAGGATACGAGAACTGTAACAACCTGATGTTAACATGTTATTGTTATAATACCCGTGTTACCGTTATATAATTTGCTTAACAAAATTACAAAAAAAAAAAAACAAGTAAAAACGTTATATTCGACCAGGTCGAATCTTAATATTTAGTAAGTGAAATTAAAATGTTTAACTGGGTGGGACAGAGTTGCTCTATATAATATCGTACGTCAACGCCCACTAAAGGGGCGGGGTTCGAAAATAGACTACATCATGTTTACCACAGACGAACGTATGGCATTGCTAGACCGTCTTAGACTTCATCACTGATCAAGAATATATTTACTTTATGGGGTCCAATTCTCTTTGTATTAAAACTGTATTTTGGCGGGGTCGCTCTGGCAAGGGCTGTGGGGGAGACATTTCACCTTTGTCATAAAACTCTAAAAATAAATGTTTGGGATAACTATATACAAAATTAAATTTATTTTTTTCGATACGGTCATTTAGGGGGCAAGAGGGGGAGGAGGGGATAGGGCAGAGTAGTACCAGGTTACGTCTCAGCTTCGTCATTAAAGCTTAAAAATTTTATTTTTAAGGAATGTAGGCTTAAGTAAAACAATTTGTTAAATGTTTACACTATTTTTGCATATAGTAACGCCCACTAAAGGGGGCGGGGTCAAAAATTTATTTATTTTATGGCTCCGTTTAACGCATTGGACCTTCTTTAATATAAAAATATATCATTTGCTTAACAATTTACCAAAAAACTATAAAAATGTTGTTGTTTTTTTAGAGGTTGCTTTAGTAATTCTTAGGGGAATTTCTTCCCCTCTGGCACGATTCAGACCATTTACGAACTTGACCTGTGTCATCCTTCAAAATGTATTTATATCACATTTCAAGGCACCAGCTCTTTTTTTTTTTTGGACTGAATGGTGATTTCCACAGACGGACGGATGGGCATGGCTAGATCGTTTTAAATTTCATCACTGATCAAGAATATATATACTTTACTATATATACACTGAATGACAAACTGCATATACCGTGCAATTTTTTTTGGAGTGCATAAAAACTAAATAAACTCTTCCGATGCCAATTAACTTCTTTATGAAAAATTTAATGTGCACGCGAAGCCTGCAAGTTTTTTTTTTAAATTCATGATCAAGTTCAGCGCAATACTTAATTAAATATTAAAATTACACCCCTCAAATGAGTACATTTGAAGTATTTTTCATCCGTTTTATTTTTACTTATTTAATTTTTTATTTGTATTTTTTTGCATAAAACACACTTTGTTGGTGGTCTCAATTATAGAACTACAAAGTTCGACAATTTTGCAGGATTCTGGTTATGAGTGGGTGGCCAAGACGAATACAAATGAGTAGCTGCCACAAAATACAACAGTGATTGCTGTAATGCATCCAAGAAAATGTGTATTGACACAAAAGAACGGACACAAGATGCATGTTTTTTGAAAGACACAAAACAGATCAATAGCGTTGCGTTTGTCTTTTATTAAAGCAGAGGTTCTCATTAGGGTATGCAGTTGAAACCTATTTGAAATTGTTTGAATAATCAAATTATGGCAAAAACAATCGAATAAATATTTTTCTGATCGAATTACTTAGTTCTTGAATGACGAAGTTATACGTTTTTTTAAATAAATTTTAAGAAAATTTTTTTACATAAAATCTCTTTCTCGAGTTATTCATTTAAGTGAATTTGATTAATCGAATTAGTGTTCACTTCAATATGGGGTACTTATTTAATATGATCTCACGTTGTTTGACTTAAGTTTGTAGGTTAATCGAGCAAACTCTGTTTAGGTGAATAATATAGTTCTCTCTGGTGAATTGCTATAATTGAGTTTCTTATAGCAAGTCACTAAAGAGCAATTAGTCAAGATCGCCATCGTACATTTTCTACTGAATTGGGGGCACTGTAATATTTTATGTTTTGCGTAACTTTAACCAGACCACCCTAGACTGTTTTGTGGCGATCACCCATTCGGGAACCATGCGATTAAATCGATCTGCTCAGTGGTGTGCACAGCGCCGCACATCATCAACCAATTAACAAAACATGTACTCGTACCACAATCCATAAACAAATGAAAAAAAAGAAAGAAATAAATAAATAAAATATAAACAACATTAACATAACAATGCCTGAAGCATTAACACCTGACGTTGCTGCTGTTGTTGCTTGCGTTTGCGTTTATGTTTATCTATGAGTCTCACCCCCCTCCAGTTGCTAGTGTTTTGCGGTAGAACAGAACTGTTTGGTTTTGTAGTGTTTGTTTGCTTGTTGATTTCATGTTCCCACTATGGTTTTAACATTAATAATTTTAATGTTGACTATTTTGGGAAAGGAAGCGATACATCACGTGCCCATTGCTGACATATTTGTGTTGGATTCAGTCGTTTATGTTGTTAATAAGGTGGTCGGTCATTTGTTGGTAAATTGCTCTTTGGATTTAGTTTTATAAACGGCATGTGTACATATTTGAGAATAATTTTTAATACATTGAAAAGAATATGCTTTGAAAATCTTTGCTAAAGTGTTAGCAAAGATGTGCCAAACTGTGGTTTTAAATGAATTTGAATGACGATTTATACCGCTACCAGAATAAAAAAATTTTAAATTTTTTTGCGCTGTTTTAGCGATCGACCTGGGAAGAAAGTTTGTTTTACCAGGACTGTCCAAAAAATAAGGTGAATTTTCAAATTTCACGCTTTATAATAGGGTATTAATTGGATTAATCGTTAATCGATTATTTATTAACCAATTATTAACGGTTAAACCGGTTAATTTAATTCGATTAATCGTTAATCGATTAATCGTTAATCGGTTAACCGATTAATTATTAATTGATTATTAACGATTAAACCGGTTAATTTAATTCGATTAATCGTTAATCGATTAATTATTAACCGGTTATTAACGATTAAACAGGTTAATTTCATTCGATTAACGAGTAATCGATGTAAACAAATTTTTAATTTTTTGTGGTATAACATTTTTATACTCTCCAAAAATGAATTGTCATTCCGTGTGTAACGCAGCGAAATATCCCTCAAAGACCCCATAAAAATATATATTCTTGATCAGTGATGAAATCTCAGACGATCTAGCCATGTCCGTCTGTGGAAATTACGATTCTGACCAAACGAAAAGAGTCAGGTCCTGAAAATTCGCTATAAATAAATTTTGAAGGATAGCACAGGTCAAGTTCGTAAATGGGCTAAATCGGGCTAGAGGGAAAAAACTTCCCTTAAGAAGTACTAAACCAACCTCTAAAAATCAACATAATTTTTTAAGTTTCTTTTTGTTATTTTGTTAAGCAAATGATATATTTTTATGTCAAAGAAGATCCAAAGCACTGAATTTGGAGTCAGAAAATTAGAAAAGATCAATTTTTGGATCCGGCCTCCTTTAGAGGGCGTTGGCCTAAAATATTATATACAAAAATAGTGGAAATATGTACAATATTGTATTCCTTAAAAACTAAATTTTTACTCCCTTATTCATTAAAATTATGAGAGGCTTATAAGAGTGTAATAGAGTAAATTTCATGCGAATTTTTTTTTATTACGCTGTTATAAGACTCTCATAATTTTTATGAATAAGGGGGGTTAAGCTTTTAAGACGAAGCGGAGATGTTCTCTGATGTTCCTCTGCCCTACCCTCCCTCCTCCTCTGCCCAACCCTCCCTCCTCCTCTGCCCAACCCTCCCTCCTCCTCTGCCCCGTAAATGACCTTATCAGAAAAAATTTTTTTGCACCTAATAACCCCAAAAATGTCGTTTTTAAGTTTTTACGACAAAGTTGAGTTGTCTCCCCCACGACCCCTCCCGGAGTGTCTCTGCGTGCCACTTGCCATAAAGCCAATGAAACAATGACTCTTTTGAGCGAGAAAATCAATGGCCTTGTTATTTCACGTCGTAGCGACGCTAATGGGCTGTCACGATCATGTAATTTGACACCCTTGGACATCTTTCTTTGGGGATATTTAAAAGAAAACGTGTACGTCAATAAGTCAAGAACATTGCAAGAGCTAAAGGATGAGATAATTCAATTATTTCCAGGAGTCTTTGAAAATATGGGCCATCGCGTAAATGTGTGTATAACGCCAAAGACGTGGCTAGCAATTGGACCATATTTTCTTTCGCACATAATTGTCATCGATCCTTCTATTGTAATAAAAAATGTTAAGATAATTCTCTGAAAAATGAGCATGTTGCTCTCCCAGCGTCGTTTTTTTTTCTTTAACTGGGACCAGCGCTCAGGAGATGACCCCTACTAGAAAGGAGGGAATAGTTTCAATGGACAGAGATGAAGAAAGATGAGAAGATAGAGAATTTTTTTTAGCTATTTGAACCTTTTACTTCGCCGGTTAATGTTTTGCTATAGGAGCGACTAAGGATTGTGCTGTTCCTCTGCTCTTCACTACATAATAGTGCCAGTCGCTGCCAATTATGTTCAGTGACCATTGAAACGGGCATTAATGCTGATCAGAAGAAATCGATACAATATTCATAACTGCGCGGACGGGCTCGAACTCAGGACCCTTCGCTTCAAAGTGATCGTGTTAGATACTTAAGCCAACAGCACCCTCATGTTCAACTCGAAGTCTCGTCAAGACTCTCTTAATTTCTTTTCAGACTTTCCTATTGCTGAAATTTCAGTAAAAGAAAAGTTAAATTTTTACTAAAATTTTTTTCTGTTTTGAAATCCCTCCATGCGTGTCAATAATATGGGATAGATTTTTTCTGATCAGCAGTAATGGGTGATCGAGACTAAACTTATTTCACTACTTTCCCGATCTCTCCACTGAATATTATCCCCTCCTTTCCATAGCTCCCCCATAGTGTTTTACATGAGCAGAGTCATACCCCAATTGCCGGATTAGTTAAAATAATAGACAAAAGTTAAAAATATTCATTTATATATTTCCATCACGGAAGTACTGCTTAACTCATTCCTTTGAAAATATTTTCCACTGTTTCACTTCAATAGTTCAAAAAAAAAAAACAAAACTTTATTGCGTTACAGTTAAATTTGTATGAAATAGTCATTTACCTGCAATTTGCATAAATTGCCAATTCATTTGTGGCACTCCCTAAAATTTCGTTGCATGATAAAAAAGACACACTTGCATATAAATTAAAATAAAGGAATTACTAGAGATAATTCAGGCCGAGAAACAAAGAAAGTGTGTTCATATGCATCCAGCCATTCATATGCTTTGATTTCAAGTTCATACCTTCAACTTCATTTTGATGCAACATGTAATTGTTGCTGGCATTTTGCAAGAAGCGAGCAACAGCAACAACAACAACAACAAAATATGTTTAAAATGAGACACATTGATTTAAGTTCAGGAGAAATATATATATATATATATATATATATATATATATTTTTTTTTTTTTTTTTTGAAATTGCTGCTTTTGAACAATTTTTAAAAGTAATATCACGAGCAGCACGCACACACACTCACACACACACTGCAGTGTTTGCTAGCGTTTATGCAGCTGCAAAAAGTAAAAAGTTCAACACGTGTGCCTCTTGCGTGCAATGCATGAGTTCCTTCTGGTGTGTCATTGTTCCATAAATGGATGTGCAACAACGGATAAGACACAAACACACACACACACACACACTCACACTCACATAGTATTCGGTAAGCGACATTAATTTGTATCAGTGAGCATTTTGGAATATACCAACACAAACATTCCTTCGTACATGTTTGAGCATTAGGGGCATAACCTACAGAGTTGCCCCCGGAAGAGCCACCTGGGAGACATCTCATCTTTGGCATAAACCACCAAGAAGTAAATTTTTAAGGTTATTGTGTAAATTGTTTCTTTTTATAGGCTCATTTGGAGGCAAAGCTGGGCGGAGGGGTAGTGCAGGGAAGTTCAGAGAGCATCTTACCTTCTTTGTAAAAGCTTGGAAACTTCATTTTTAATGAATGTAGGCTTAAGGAATACAATCTGTTAAATATGTATACTATTTTTCCATGTCATATGTCACTTCAACGCCAACTAAAGATTGAGGAGTCCAAAAATGTATTTTTATGATTTCCTGGCTCCAAGTTGAGGGTACTGTGGGCTGAACCCTCAACTTGGAGGAAAGGGAGAGTCCTGAGTTCAACTCTGCGATCAGTCAAGAATATTGTGCCGAATTCTTCTGATCAGCACATGTTTGTGTTAGTTGTTGTCAGCCTGTGCTACTCCCTCATCACTGAACAATTATTGACAACGAGTGACACTATCAGTTACTGAAGAGCTGAGGACCAGCAGCCTTCTTCGTCGGCCCTGTAGCAAAAAATTGGCCGCGGAAGTAAATGGCTGAAATAGTTACATAAAAATTCTCTATCTTCCCATCTTTCTTCATCTGTCCTCTTAACACTATCGCCTTCTTTCTAGTTCCGGCGCAATGCACTGCATAAGTAGAGGTCGTCCCCTGAGGGCTGGTCCGAGCAAAACCGAAAAAAGTTCAACGCTTTGGACCTTCTTTGACATAAAAAGATATCAGTTACTTAACAAAATTACAAAAAAAAAAAAAAAATTAAGATGACGTTGCTTTTTAGAGATTGATTTAGTTCTTCTTAAGGGAACTTTTTTCCCTCTGGCCAGATTCAGCCCATTTATTAACTTGACCTGTGCTATCCTTCAAAACGTATTTATGCCAAATTTCAAGGGTCTGGCTCTTTTTGTTTCGACTGTATAGTGAGTTCCACAGACGGACGGACATGACTGGATCGTCTTAGATTTTATCACTGTTCAAGAATATATGTATATATATATATATATATATATATATATATATATAGTATATATATATATATATATATATATATATATGTATATAGTATATATATATGTATATATATATATATGTATATATATATATATATATATATATATATATATATATATATACCCTGCAGGAGGATAAGCGTTAGTTGTCTTTAAGCTGCTGGTACGATTACTAGTATAGAAAGCACTAGTTCAAAAGGTGATTAGACATATACAGAAAAGTACTAGTACTTCAAGTAGTTCATTTGTAGACTGATTTGACTTGTAGAATTTCATATTACTATTTGATAATGTTTTAAAGCGAATTGCTAATTCTCATTTTCATTTATTTTATTTTTAATTGTTACAATTTTTAAAGAAATTCAAATTTAAAACAAAGAATAGTATTAGAAGACTTTCCCACCTGCATATCAGTTTATTTATTCGATAATTTATGTAATTAAGGCGCAGTTTTCTTGTGTGTTAAAAAAGTGACATTTTAAAAACTAAATAAGAGGAACTTTCCATTTCCTCTTATAAACTAAGAATTGATGAACCAAAAATTGCTTGTGAAGACAAAGACTTAACAAATTTCATTTAGTTTAAAAAACCAATAATTTTTTTATATATGAACCAGTTCTTAATGCAGAACTGATTATACTAGGATCCGACTAGAAGAAATTATACTTGTACTCATCTAGTACTAATAGTACTAGTGTCCCCCTAGTTTCCATGTAGTACCAATTGTACTAGTAATTTTCCAAACACACTCAATGTTAATTTGGGCAGGAACATGGTATAGGAAAGTTCACAGTTGGGAACTAGTACAGGTGATTTTTGTACTAGTACAATACTAATTTGATACTAGTTCGATCTCCTGCAGGGTATATATATATATATATATATATATATATATATAGGGTCCGCAATCTAACGTTTTTTTCCCAACTAGTGCTTATTTCGTGAATGGTAACACTTAGCTCATGTCTGATTTGACAGATAATTAGTTTTATCCTTCCGCTGAACGAATATGGTTGTGTATAATGCGTTTTCGCTTCGCTAAGTGGGCCTGCGATCGACTTACAGAAGATGCCGATTTTGCCAAAAAAAAAAATCATCTTTCCAGATGAAGCTCATTTTGATCTTGGCGGGTATGTAAACAAGCAAAATTGTCGCATTTGGGGCACAGAAAGCCCGGACGCATACATTGAAAAGCCGTCGCACCCAAAACGAGTCACTGTTTGGTGCGGATTTTGGTCCAGAGGCATAATTGGGCCATTTTTCTTCGAAAATGAGCAAGGAGTGGCCGTTACAGTGAATGGCGATCGTTATCGGGCCATGCAGCCATTTGAATGCAGTTATTTTCCAATATGAACCGGAAGGATTGTACTTTCAAATAAAAAATGAAATTTGAGAAAATATTCAGTAGTTTTTTTATAGCATTTTCAAAAAAAGGCGGATCCTATATATGCATACATATATATTTTATGGGGTCTTACATGGATATTTCCAATTCTTTTTTTTAGGGTATAAAAAGTTGATCTTGATAATTAAAAAGAGTTTTGGGCTGTTATTTCTTTTAAAAAAATTGGGCGTTTATTTCATATTAAATAACACCCCAACTATGGGGTGTTATTTCCTTTCATTGGGGGTATTATTTCTTGCAAATACAATAAAGACCTAATTTTTGGGTGTTGTTTCATTTTAAGTTAGAGCGGTTAGTTTCTGGGGGGCCTTACAGAACACTTTTGGTTCGATATATATTTGATTAATGAAAAATACGGAAGCAGTGTTTTTAGTTAGTCAATAAATTTTGTTATGAAGTCCTTGTAGGACCTGAAACAACAAAATGTATCAGTAGGAGCTCTACGATCAATAAGAAAACTTTTATATGCAACTAAGCCACCTAATAAATGCTGACAAACAAAAATACACATGAGTACCGATGATGAAAGTGTAGTGGCCTTCGAAAACAGCTGTTCTGCTCTGCTGTGTAAGTTGAATAATTAAAAACTGATGTTGACTTACCTTTAGGCCTTGGACTATTTATCATGTCTTTCTTTAAAATTTAAAACAAATTTTCGAACAATTAGCCTCTGGATCTTAATTGAATTTAAAAAAGGTTTCAGTTTGCTTTCAACTTTTTTTTTACTAGTTACTCTGTATGTGTTTATAATAATTTTGACGTTGATGACAATGACAAACTCTCAAAATAAACAATGTATGGACACACATACACACACACAAACATATGCATGTATTACAATCATATTTAGCCAGGCGTGGCATTTGTCTTCTAAGCAACCCCACCTTAGAAAAGGACTGACTGACTTTGAATATTACAGATCTTAAGCGATGTTTAGCCGGGAGTTTAACCAACCAGAAATTCATGTAGCAGTTGTTTGTGTGCCCCATTGTAAACTACACATGCACTCGTATTTACCTTCACAATATGCCCGCATTTAAACTTGTTTGTACTTGCAGAGCAGATACGCAGATACTGCAGCATATTGAAAGCTGGTCGTGGTGCTTATGAATTTATGGTAGGAGTGAAATAATAATAAACAATCACATCTATTACAAACTTTTTCTTACATGGCTAAAGATCATATGTTAACATTAAATGAAATGAACACATGCGACTGGCTCGGCTTAAGCCGTTTTATGCAATTTCATGATCTATTGTGACAAGAGATGTTAGAAATTAATTAACAATAGAGGCGTATTGAGTTGAAAGTTCAAATTGCCTAACAGACTCATGTGGCTCATTTTATTTTCAGCTCAAGGCTTTAAGAAAAATGTTTTCTATTGTTGGAAAGAATAATGAATAATTTTTATAAATACGTGTTTAAATTTAAAAATAGTTTCTTATCATTTTCACAATAATGCGTTTTTTTCCTTCTTCTGTTGCTTCAATTATATTAAGACGTTATTATCATCTTACACCCAAGACTTTAAACAAAATAACTTCTCACATCCAATATCGTGCTCTCCCAGCAAACAATTAATGCTGATTTGAAAATTTAGTTGAAAAACAAACTGACATAACCATGAAAAATTTATTTGTAATTGAAACGTACTGATTTTTTTTATTGTCGACCTGTCGATATTGTTTTAATAATAACTTTTAAAGGTTGAGGTCTTTTTATATAAAAAATTTTTCAGTATTTATTTATTTCAATATTTCGCCACTCCTTTGGGTGGCTTCTTCAGTAAAATGTTGAAAAATATTGTTAATATTTTTTCACAAAAAATATTTGGGGTATTCACACTATTTATTCATATTGTCATAAATAAATATATATAAATATATACAAATGAAAAAGTTTTCTCGTTTAACCTACGTAGCTGGCAGCCACTGAACGTTTTTCCGTATGCCGCCGCAAAAAAAATTTATTCAGCTCATATCAAGGCAGCAGCTGTTTTAGTTTATACATACAAATTCATTTAGATATTCTTATGCACCAGAAGACAAATTTAATAATTTTAAATAGAAATGCAGTTTTTAGACTTTTTGGCATTTTCAAACAACTTTATTGCAATTATCTTCATTATCTTTTGCTTTGTTAACATCTAATTACAAATGTGTTCTTTTCTTATCAGCTGATCGATGTTTCAAATAGCATACTACGTTATGACGGGTTGTTCACACTAGTCATATATTTCCTGCTAATATATTATGACTTATGACTTTATGACTACAGTGTAAATCCCCCAATTATTGCAAAATTTGAAAATTTGCTTAAAAAAATTTCTAAGGAAATTAATTTTTAGACTAGACCACAAATAAAATTGCAGTTAAACTTTAATATCAAAAATAATGATTAAAAATGCAGTACTAATTTGATGACAAACGTCGTACATTAAATGTAATTTATAACATGACATAATGCCGGGACTGCGAATGAAAAGTGATCCTACTCGGTATCAAAAGTGATGCCACAAAACTAGCTACAAAAACAACTGTCTATTTTCTCATCTTTCGTAATCTGTCCCCTCAATACTATCCCCTCGTTTTCAGTTCCGGCGCAATGCATTGCATATATAGGGGTCATCCCCTGAATGCTGGTCTAAGATAAAAAAAAGTGATGCCACATGGCATGAAAAATCTATGCCTGGGGGAGGCTGAAGCAGCAGATCACATGTTGGAGACATCTCACATTTGGGATAAAACACTAAAAAGTCAATATTTGAGGTTAAGTGTAATATTTTTTTATAGGGTCATTTAGGTTTCAAAGTTGGGGGGAGGGTAGAGCAGAGAAAGATCAGAGAACATCTCAGTTTCGTCATAAAAAGGCTTTAAAATTTGATTTTTAAAAAATTTAGGCTTAAATTATACAATTTGTTAAATAATTACATTATTTTTACTATGACGCCCACTAAAGGGGTAGCGGCCCAAAAATGGATTTTTATGATTTTCTGGCTGCAAACATATAATTTGTTTAACAAATTTGCAAAAAATAACTTTAAAAATGATATCGTTTTTTAGAGGTTGGCTTAGTATTTCTTAGGGGAATTTTTTCCCCTCTGGCCCGATTCAGTCCATTTACGAACTTGACCTGTGCTATCCTTCAAAATATATTTATACCAAATTTCAAGGGTCCGGCACCTTTCGTTTGAACTGTATCGTGATTTCCACAGACGGACGCATCGTTTTAGATTTCATCACTGATCAAGAATATATATGTGACGCGAAAAAATAGAAAGGGACCTAAATTTTTATACCCTCCAAAAAAGAATTGGAAGGTATATTCACTTTGTCTTTGCGTTTGCAACGCAGTGAAATATCCATCGGAGACCCCATAAAGTATATATGTGACGCGCAAAATAGAAAGGGACCTAAGGGTAACAACCGGTTTTGTTCAGGAGAGCCATTTTAAAGATTTAAATACGAGTATCTTTGGTGTACCATCACATACATAAAACGCACATATGTCTGGGAGGGAACACTTTTGGGGCATGGGATCGGTCTCATTTGATGCTCAGATGTTGTCCACATCAAAAAAAGTGAAAACTGATTTTTTTTTACCCTTAGGTCCCTTTCTCTATGCACTGTCACATATATACTTTATGAGGTCTTACCGGAATATTTCTCTGGGTTACACGTGATATGACATATTTTTTTGGAGTGTATAAAAATATTTAGAAAATAAGTCGTAATGATTTTAAAAAAAATATGCCAAATACTTGTATATGTTTGTACTAAACATTTTATATTCAGATTCGTTATAACCAAGGCGAATTCATACAAGGTGAACTTATTTATGCAACTCTGTGTAAAATTTATTGAACTGTCAAATGAAATGCTTTGGAAAAAACAATGGCCGCATACAAAAACGAAAAACCAGAAGAGCACTTTGACAGTTCAATAATTTTGCCTTGGTAAACAGCTGATCACCAATTTCTGAACTAAGGCCACCTAGTATGAATTCGCCTTGGTTATAGCTTTATCAAAATTGTATTTTGAGAGCTCAAGAAATCTTCCATTTTATTGTTACACATATTTTGTTTGCTGGTCCATACAGCGTTCCTCATTTGGCCATCAACAATGCTGCCGCCACCGCCTTAAATGGAAAATATATTTATATATTTCTTTTATTTTTGTATCTTTTTTCTTTGCAAAAACTAATTGAAGAAAAAAAGTTTTATTTTTTTTCTTAAACACAAATAAATGACTTTGCCAGCGTCTAAAAAGTACGGAATAGTGCTGACAACGATGGGAATCGCAATGTTTTCTCTTAAAGAAAACAACAAAAAAGAACTTAATCACTTTAAAACAATTGAATGCCAAAAGAGGAAGTAAACTGGCTAAAAATTGAACAGCATTCCAATATTTCAGCTACAAATAACACACATAATTGTCGCTGAATAAAAAAGGATATGTGACATACATACATGCAGGCATATACATACATATGTGTATGTGTGTGTAATTTCAATATTTGTTTGTGTACATGCAGACTTGCAACGTGCTTCACTTGATTGCGTTCTTAGAATTTATTGATTGTACAATTTGCAATGAACAAACAACTAGACGAGGATGAAATATGGCAACTGAAGGCCATGTGTGACTGACTAATTGAGGATAAATATAAATTTTGAAATCGATTAGTAATTCTCCAAAACTCTGTTTTTGGAATGTCAATAATAAGGAATTAGAATATAATAATGAACTAAAATGTGTCTGTGTTTGTGGATGGTTTTATTTCAAATACAAATACAACAATAAACTTGAACAATTTGCTGCTGTTGACATTCAAATCGGGCCGAATTTAGAATAATTTTTGTAATTTCATTGTGACCGATTAAGGATGTTATCCACAAGGTATTTTGATCTTTTGTGACCGAATTATCCGAAGTATCCGTCAAATTATATCCAAAATTAAAATCATCTAAAACATTGTCGAGCATCAATCAGACAAAAAGTGCATTGACTGTCATGAAGAATATTTTGAATTAAATTCATAATTTATGTGGATGTGCGAGTGTGTACAATTTTTTATTCCTGCTTATTGTATTCTGAGTCTGTTCCTAAAAGAGCTTGATTTGTTGTCTGTTGCTTCTTTTCTTTTGCAATGAAAAGAAATTGCAATGATTAGAACGTTCTTCTTACGGAGGGAAAAAAATAAGAAATACAAAAAAAAAAAAAACACTAGGAAGTTGGTAAACAAGTTATAGAAATGCATTTCATCTTCAGGCAATACACAAAAAAAATTAAAAAATAAACTCTATAATATTTTATTTTTTGTAAGACTTGTAGATAATGAAGATATGGCGGATGTTATAAGAAAAAAGCAAAAAAAAAAAATAATTCGAAAAGAAAAAACTATCAAATTCTAAAGCAGCATTGAATGCTGGTTTCATGCTCGCTCATGAAAAGACAGGACCGGACAGGACGAGTTATGGCTGAAGTAATCATTAAATATGTTTTGCTCAGACACTCTAGTATTTCCGCTTAAATAAGATATGGAATAAAAAGAAACAGAAAATTATCAAATTAAATGATTCACTACTTCCAGTTGGTTTTCAACGAGGTTGCTCCAAATTCCGGCAACAATTTTTTAACTTCTTTCTACAAAGATTGAACATGAAAAAAAAATCGAAAACTTATTGGCTTTACCCCGTTTAAAAAAATCAAGCTTTCACCAAATTTCGACGTTTTTAGTTCCTAGGAAGCATTCCTGACTACTCCCTTTTTCTTTTTTTTTTTAACTCGGACCAGCACTCAGGGGATGACCCCTACATATGCAGTTCATTGCCCCCGGCACAAGAAAGGAGGGGATAGTATTGAGGGGACAGATGAAGAAAGAAGTGAATATAGAGAATTTTTTGTAAATATTTGAACCTTTTACTTTGCTGGCTAATTTTTTGCTATAGAGTCGATGAAGGAGGGTGCTGTTCCTCTGCTCTTTAGTACATGATTGTATCAATCGCTGCCAGTAATTGTTTAGTGACCAGTGCTATGCCTTCATCACTCATCTAGTACTAATAGTACTAGTATCCCCCTAGTTTCCATCTAGTACCCATGGTACTAGTAATTTTCCAAATACAGTCAGTGTTAATTTGAGCATTAACATGGTATAGGAAAGTTCACAGTTGGGAACTAGTACTGGTGATTTTTGTACTAGTACAATACTAATTTGATACTAGTTCGATCTCCCGCAGAGTTTTGAATGCCTTGACCGAATCGAAGCAAAGACTTTTCTCGAAGTCTGATTTTCTATGAATTAGACTCAATTCGAATTCGAGAAGCGGCAGGGATGATCTTTAGGATCCAACGATTTTAACTTTTTTTTGTAGAGAGTGATTGTTTGCAGCTTCGGAACTCTGGATATTTCTAGCAGCAACCGTAATTTTTATATCCTCCAAAAAAGAACTGGAGGGTATATTCACTTTGTCATTCCGTATGTAACGCTGCGAAATATCCCTCTAAGACCCCATAAAATATATATATTCTTGATCAGTGATGAAAGCTAAGACGATCTGGCCATGTCCGTCCATCCGTCTGCGGAAATCACAATTCAGTCCAAACGATTCAGAGCCAGATCCGTGAAATTTGGTATTAATACATTTTGAAGTATAGCACAGATCTAGTTCGTAAATGGGCTGAAGCGGGCCAGAGGGAATAAGGTTTCCCTAAGAAGAACTAAACCAACCTCTAAAAAACAAAATAATTTTTAACGTTTATTTTTTTTTAATTTTGTTAAGCAAATGATATATAACGTTCAACTTGCAGCCAGAAAATCAGAAGAAGCCATTTTTGGACCTAGCCCCTTTAGTAGGCGTTGAAGTAACATATTACATGGAAAAATAGTGTAAATATTTAACAAATTCTTAAATAAATTGCTTCAAAATTAAATGTTAATGCTTTTATGACAAAACTGAGACGTAACCTGATCTTCCACTAGAACCCCCCCAAAATGACCCAATCAAAAAAAATTTATTTTTACACTTAATAACCCTAAAAATTTACTTTTTAGTGTTTTATGGCAAAAGTGAGATGTCTCCCCCACGGGCCCTCCCAGAGTGATCCCTACAAAATAGAGTTTTTATTGACTAATTATTTGCAGGGTATTTAAGTTTCGACCCGGTCGAATATAACGTTCTTACTTGTTATTGAATTGATAAATATTTTTTTTATCAAAAAAATCAAGAAATAAGAGTTATTTTTGATTTTTATATTTTTAGATAGAAAATAAGAGTTATTTTTGATATTTATTATTTTAAATGAAAAATAAAAGTTATTTTTGATTTTTATATTTTTAAATGAAAAATAAAAGTTATTTTTGATTTTTATATTTTTAAATGAAAAATTAAAGTTATTTTCAATTTTTATATTTTTATATCAATAATAAAAGTTATTTTTGATTTTTATATTTTTATATCAATAATAAAAATCAATTCAAAATTCGTGACATAGGTAATATGTTTGTGTTTCCATGGCTTCGAAAATTAGCTTTAATTGTTCATTCTGTACCTGCCACTCAAGTCAGTGTAGAAAGGTCATTTTCAGCACTCAGATTAATATTGAGAAATTTGAGATATAATTTAACTGAGGAACATTCAAAATCAATTATGATGGTAATATTGAACACCTGAAAACGACCTCTTAACACTGACTTGAATGGCAGCCAAAACTTATAAGCTATTTCTATGCATTCATGTTTTTATAGCTGATAATGGATAAGTCACATAATATATTATATTCATATAGAAATTTGAATGAAGCAGCATATTATAATACATACGGCATCAACAAATAAATAAGAGTTTTGAATTGATTTTTATTATTGATATAAAAATATAAAAATCAAAAATAACTCTTATTTTTCATTTAAAAAAATAAAAATCAAAAATAACTCTTATTTTTCATATAAAAAAATAAAAATCAAAAATAACTCTTATATTTCATTTAAAAAAATAAATATCAAAAATAACTCTTACTTTTGATTGTTAAAATAAAAATCAAAAATTTAAAAATCATGCAATATGTTGGATGCATTTCGCCTAAAAATCATGATGGTGTAATCAAAAGTTTTCTACGATGTTCATTTATGTATGATTTATTTCTTCAAAAATTTAAAATTAACTCTTATTTCCGGTCCCTGATTTAAATATACACAGAGTAATTTATAAAAAAAATTTTATTCATAAAAGATTAATATAACAATTTTTCGTTATAAAAAAAGTACCTCTAGTATATAAAAATTAATCTGGTTGTTTTTTCTGTGTGTTCTTTACAGGATGCCAAGCAGTAAGACCGATCGCTGTAAAATTTGGCAACTGTTTGATCTACAGTCGGTAAGTTCAAATAAGCTACTTCTTTCTTCAAATAGTGTCGCTGAAAAATATCTAATAGATAGAAACAGATTTAAATATGTAACCGTTTTTTAAACAACTCCATTAAAGTATATCAATCAAGTAATTTCCAATATCATATGGCGTAGACGGCATGGACGGTCATAAGTACCCAATATTATCAAAGCTATTTGTATTTAGAAAATTTCAATCATAACGAATGATAAGAGAATGTGTGAAAACTGCTGCACATAATAAATTTTTCGAATAAACACGATAGAAAGAAAACACTTGATGTACTTGAGTCGCTTTTCTAGCCTTCAAGTACCATAATGATTTTCTAAAGATTTAGAAATCAATTTATTGAAACAAACAAAAAACTAACTGTTAAATACTGTTCGTATGTTAACGGAGCAGTTCAATACAAAATCTAATAAAGAATCCATAAACAAAAACAATAAAACAATTACTGTCACAGTGACGAAAAATGACGGACAGATAAAAGAATATGTTATTTAATGGTGAAAGAAAAAACAATAGAATATTTTATTTTAATTTTCTTTTTCATTTTTATCTTTTTCAGCAGACTTTTTTTACAACAAAAAATAATAATAAAAAGTAACCATAAACAATAAAATTCCAAAAAAAAGAAAACATTTAAATACACTGATACAACTAAACGAAAAAAAAAACTGCAACGTTTTGTAAGACATGCCTGAGTGCTTTTGATATACGAGCTTAAGTGAAAAGAACATACGTTTTCAAACTATAACGGATGTCTGTATGCATGCATGTTTGTGCATGCACATACATACATGTATTGCACTTTTAGACACACTTCCCTACATTCACATGTACATATTCAGCTTTATTCAGCGTACCACATAAGAATATTTTACATACAGTGCAGTTCATATTATCATTCACAAATTTTTCCAACCGATTTTATTCGTTTTATTTTCTATTCTAATTGTTCCGTCATAAAGATTTGTTTTGCGATTTTAACCTTCCGTTACACGTAACTGATGTAGTTAATACTAGCAAAGCCGCAATTTTATTCCAACTATTTCCTCTTAAATTATTATTTTTAAAGCTTGTGGTTTGTACGACAAAACACTGTAGTCAGTGTTGCCGGTTTGGTTTATTTTTAACCAACACTTTTTATTTTATCTTTAACTCGTAGATGAAAAATTTTTCCAAGCTTTGCTTATATATTTCTTAAGCGCGATATTTGTGTAAATATTCTATTCTTGAGGGCTAAAGCAAAGTTCACATCTATAAAATATTTGACGAAAAAAGCGTAAATAAAAAATTTCTGTTATAATTTTAGATAAATATTTTTAAAATTAGCATGTCAATACACAATCAGCCTCGTTTCATCAGTCGGGCTTACACACGAAATATTAAAAAAAAACGTTTGTCCAAAAATAGTGGTTACGCTTATTTCATCAAATATTGGATAGATGTGAATGTAGCTTAAGAAAAAAAATTACTGCTTGTTTGATAAATTTTGTCTAAAAATTTGTCAAATACAAAATTATTTTTTGTAATAATTTTTTTGTAATTGAGGTTTATTTACATGAAAATTTAAAAAAAAAATAATTATTCAATATTTATTGTGTACTTTAGATATGAGTATATAGAAGATTATTAGTTATTAAAAATTAAAAAAAGTTTATTTTGGCTCAAAAAATGTTATTTGTGGCAACACTGGCTGTATGCTGACTTATGGCGATTTCTTTTCTGGAAAATATTTAACATTTTGTCACTTTTTATTCTAAAAAACCACAATTATGAGCAATTTTAAAATAAAACACATCTTCATAAGAGATGGTAGATCAATTTCCAATAAATTCAATATTTTCAAATGCCATAATGTTGCCGTTTTCCATTGAAAAGTGCAAAAAATGTAGAATTTTTTTTAGAAAAGACATTACATATATAATAAAATTTGTTTAGCTTTAAATTTAAAATAAAATTCTCAATAATTGTTAAAAATAACATTTATTTTTCTTTAGTAATACCGACTTGTATGGCGTTGCCAGATGTAGGGAAATTTGTTTATGTTTAAACTTAAAATAAAATTCTCAATAGCATTTATTTTTCTTTAGTAATACCAATTTGTACAAAAAAAAATAAAAACCAAAATTTTTATTTGTGGCTACACTGGCTGTATGCTAAATTACATATTTAATTAGATTGTTTAAGTTTAAATTTAAAATAAAATTCTCAATAATTGTGTAAAAATAACATTTATTTTTCTTTAGTAATACCGCTTTGTACAAAAAACAAAACATTTATTTTTCTTTAGTAATACCGATTTGCATGGCGTTGCCAGAAGTAGGGAAATCACATCATGTGCAATATTTTGTAATTGCAATCCAAGCATAGGGAAAATTGTACAGATATTGTACTTTTTTGACGAAGCACTAATATTTCGCAGAAAAAGTGAAAAAATTGTGCATTTTAAATTTATCGTGTTTTGTTTTATACAAAATAGAACAATAAAATATCTTATATATAAAAGCACACAATTTGTGGTACACTTTTAAATATTTTATAGTCTACAAATATTGATCAAAAGTATATGATTTGAAAGATATTTTTATGTAGATATGTACAATATAAATATATTGTATGATTTTATATTAAATGACAGAAATAGAATGAGTACTTTTTGTTGTTTGTTTTTAATGTGTTGTTCGACGGATTTCAGAAGTGCTAATTTGGGGAAAGAATTTATATGTATATATAAAAATGTACAAAAAAAGTTATTTCAAGTGTAAACGACATCTAGTGGGATTGTGACCATTGGTCTGGTCCTAGAATTTAAAAGGATAAATTTTTTCATCCGCTCTTAGTGTTGCAGACGCTTGTATTAATCGTAGAAAGAATCGTTTGAAATGCGTGCAGGCATCATGAGTATCTAAGGAGTCTCTCGCAAAACATCTCAACAAAAGTACGTGACGCAGGTGGGGGTTATCTCACAAGTCCTAAAATTTCTAGCAAAATAATTTTATATGATTCATACAGAGAGTCGCAAAGGCTCACTCGATGGTGAATTTTTAAAATTTAAAGTTTTTAAAAATTTTCTTATAACTAATCGCTATCAAATGATTTTTGTAGGACTTGTATGTATTCTTTCATAAAAAATTCCGCATAGCTGAATATACGAGTACAGCTGTACTTGCCTGCTGATATTTTGACCAACACTGTAGACATTGCTTTTGGCTGATCTCTCAACAACAATTACATTTGAAGGCAAAAAAAAAAAAAAAAAACAATACAAAACAATAAAATGGTAACAGCAAACAAACAAAAAAAACACCAACTTTTTGTTAAACAATTTTCCTGCCACAAAAAGGGGTCATTGGACGCAATTCTAACAACGAAAAAAAAAAATACACTAAAATGTAAATAAAATAATACCACAGTCAACAAGAGAAACTACAGCCAAATAAAATAAAAATACATTTTCAACTTTAACATTAATTAAAATGACCATTTGTAATTTCTAGAGAATTTGAAACAATTAAATTTTCAAATAGACCAACAAAAGTGAAGTAAAGAAATTGAATTCTTCAAGTCGTTTTTTTATTTATTTTCTTCTCTGTCTGCCAGTTGTGGGGTTTGTTGTTGCTGGCTTTTCATTAGAATTAGAATGAATTTTAAATTTTTATTTATTTTTTATTTAATACTTATGCAGGCGTGCGTTTGTGTGTGCGGATGACACAGTTTTCAAGTTCTTATCTTGTAAATGTTGCAATTAATAGAACATGTTTGTTTGTTTTAATTGTTTTCCATGTGATCTTTTATATTATTTTTTGTATAATTTTTTTATTCACGCGAGTTAACTGACTGTTTTAAAATAAATCTTGAAAAATTTAGTTTTTGGGAAGCAGTTCATATGGCCACTGACTGGGTTAGTTGGCTGGCTTCAATAAATACATGAATATGGGATAATTCAAGGAGGGCTTGTTCAACGTTCAGCAACTTTTCCAACAACCAGTTTGGTGACTTTTGAAAAATGCTACAGTACAGTTGACACAATTGTTGAAAGCACTGTCACAATCCCTTAAGGATTCATAGTAAATGGTGTATTTTATTTTATGCATGACCTCAATGCAACAACAAAATTATGAAAATACTTGTACTATGACGGCGAGTGATATGCAATTACACAGCGGGTATAACCCATTTAATTACCTCATTCTTAAATAATTTTCCCCTTAGTTAGTTTTTTTTTTATTTTATTTTTTAACTCGGACCAGCACTCAGAGGATCACCCCTACTAATGCAGTGCTTTGCGCCGGAAGTAGCAACGAGGGGATAGTATTGAGGGGACAGGTGAAGAAAGATGAGAAGACAGAGATCAGAATTTTTTATATCGGGTGTTTTTCCTAGAGTGATACAAGTTTAAATCATAATAAAGCATAGTAATATATATTTGATATCAATGAAACGGTCTTTATTGGATAGAAAATTTTATGACATTAATGTTTAAATATGATTTCGGCCATATGGCCGCCACGGCTGGCGCGTACAAGGCACAATCTGGAACAGCAATTTTCAACAACTACAGAAATCTTCCATAAAATGAAGAACAAAACCCCAGTTGATGAGAACGGCGACGAATTGATTGATTAGGATTAAATTCATTGCTTTCCTGTATAGCGGCTACAGCTTCTTCAGTGCGCAACTGTTCGGCGTCTGACGGGCTGCACATTATCAGTGACAGTAAATGTGTCTATTGTTCTTCGAATTAAAACTAATGTGTTACTGCCCAACCTCTGTTACAGTGTAACGGATGTGCATATAAGAATATAAAAGTTGTAGGTTCGCCTACGTGCCTGAGTAAGAACCAATAGGCGAGGCGACACTTAGGTTTGGGTAAAAAAGAAACCGAAGTCGATAAAAAGTTAATAGAACCTCCACTGGTTTGACTTTCGAGGCTTTACCAGTAGTCAGAACTGGTACCACGGGATCCAGTACGAGCCCCGCAGTTTACTGCGCCTGGATGTTGGTGAGGTCTCCCTAGGGAGTACATGTGGTGATTTGTGGTCACCAATTTGGTGGAAGATTTGTCAGATAAGGATTGATGTTCAATCCATGCGGTTGGGCTTCGGTCCGGCTGATAGTAGCAAAATCTATGTGTTGTTGTGAATCAACAAATAAAAGATCATCTAGATAGAATCGGCACTCTAGCAAGGTGTTAGATCATGGGGCTTACCAAATCATGTTCTAGAATTTGCCATCTGGGTGACCTGAGGTCGCCTTCGTGTGGCCTCTTGGTGCTAAGAGGGGTGATGGTGACAACCAATTTCACCCGATGTTAGGAGCATCGTCAGGTTAGGCCGCAAGGCACGAACTGACGTAAATCAATGACATATATTTGTTCTTTGAATTAGCAGCTCTGAAGGACGATTATGTACGCCATAAAATGGATGAAGTGCACAATAAGTTTGACGAACAGAAGCATTATTTTGATTAAAAAATTTCCACAATTTGCACGCGTTGCTCTGGTGTAAGTCGATCCATAATAAAATGTCAAAGCAAACTAAACAAAAAGCAACTATCAGCTGTTAAGTGGTTGATCAAATAAAGCAGTGATGCCAACTCAAAGTTGTATCACTGTATAAAAAACACCCTTTTTAGAACCTTTTTACTTCGCGGGCTAATTTTTTGCTACAAGGCCGACGACGAAGGAGAGTGCTGTTCCTCTGCTCTTTAGCTATTAAGAGTTTTAATCTCCGTTTTTCTTCATTTGTGGTATAAAAATTAAGCGTTTCATTCTAGATCACTATATATTTTGTCTAGCGTTTTGCCAATTTTGTTATTGCGTCAAAATAATAGGTTTTCTCAAAGCTCGTAAAATAGGTTATGATCTCTTTATACGATCCACATCTCTTATCATCCAGCCATTTCTTTAGGTTTGGAAAAAGTCAATAGTTGCAGGGGCCAAATCCGGAGAATATGCTGGATGCAAAATTCAGGGGTTTTTGCCATACTGAGTTCACACGTGGACTCTTGTGAGCGCCGTATCCATCTCGTGGATACATTTTACATATAGAAATAATCCCGCTCAGTTGAGATGGCTCTCTGTCACTTCACGTATTTTCATTCTCCGATCGTCCAATATTATTTATTGCATACATTTCTGACATGATGACCTAGTTTAGGCGACCTGAACGTACGGCACAGTAAACCACTTCTTAAGCACTGAAATTTATGGTGCAGTAACAAGTCTTTTCTTGCTTTTACTTACCGCTTTTTTAAGCAAGAAATAAGACTTATTAAAAGTATGCAATTCACTCATTTCAAATTTTTGCTAAAATTCATTTAATGACTGTCAAGGACAAAAGCAGTAGTGTATTAAATTTAAAGTTACAAACTTCAATCATTTTTATTCGCCCAGGTATCTCCATTTTCCTGAAATATATATATTTTTTTGGAAAATTTCACTGAAAATCCAAATTTTTTTCATTAAAAATTCAATCGTTGATTCTTTTTACTATTGGGCGTCGGATAGGAGTAGAAAACCTACAAACTTCAATAATTTTTTTTCGCAAAAGTATCTCCATTTTTCCGAAATATATATATATATATATATATATATATATATATATATATATATATATATATATATTTTTTTTTTTTTTTAAAGAATTCCTAATATGAAATTTCACTAAAAATCAAAATTTTATTTAAAATCCTTGAGCTGAAGGCCTATGTTGCTATTGCTCTTATTTTTTAATTTATCTTATAATTTTTAATTATAAGCTAAAATATATAAATAAATAAATAAATAAATATTTAAAATCCAACTGTTGATTGTTTTGGCTATTGGGCGACATTCAAAAGCATAACTTAAAAAATTTTTATTTGCCCAGATATCTCCATTTTTCTGATTTTTTATTTTTATTTATTTATTTTTTTTCTTGAAATTGCACATATAGAATTTTACTATAAATCCAAATTTTTTTTATTAAAAATCCAATCAATCGTTGATTCTTTTTACTATTTGGCGTCGGATAGAAGTAGAAGACCAACAAACTTCAATTATTTCAAATAGCCCAGGTATCCCCATTTACCTGATATACATAATATTTTTTTGGAAAATTCCGAATGTGAAATTTCACTAAAAACACAAACTTTTTCTTATTAAAAATCCAGCTGTTGACTGTTTTGGCTATGGGGCGTCACACAAGAGCATAACAAAGTTTCAATAATTTCTATTCGTCCAAGTATCTCCATATTAATTTTTTTTTTTTTTTTTTTTGAAATTGCAAATATGAAATTTCAATAAAAATCCAATTTTTTATTACAAATCGAACTCGTTGATTGTTTTGATAATTGACAAAACTTCAATAATTTTTTTTTTGTCCTGGTATACAAATTTTCCTGAAATATATATTTTTAGAAAATTCCGAATATGAAATTTCACTAAAAAAAAACAAAATTTTTGATTAAAAATCCAGTTGTTGATTCTTTTTACTCTTGGGCGTCGGATAGAAGTAGAAGACCAACAAACTTCAATTATTTTAAATCGCCCAGGCATCTCCATTTTTCGAAATATATAAGTTTTGGAAAATTCCGAATATGATATTTCGCTAAAAATCCAAATTTTATTTAAAATCCAACTGTTGATTGGTTTTGGCTATTGGGCATCATTCAAAAGCATAAGACGTTCAAAGTTGAATTATTTTTATCCGCTCAGTTATCCCCATTTTCCGGAAATATATATTTTTTGGAAAATTCCGAATATGAAATTTCATTAAAAATCCAAATTTTTTTATTAAAAAAATCCAACTGAGTTCTCAAACAGCCCTCGTATTTATTTTAATGCCACGCATTGGTTTTATAAAACAATTTTTAAAGCATAAAATTTGTTTAAGCGAAAACGTTTTCACTTATCCGAAATACTTTTTAGTAAAAATATCGCTGAAACGGTACAAAATTCCTGTAAATTCTAGGAGATATAGAATTTATCTGTGTGTTAAGCGGCCCATCCATTATAAAATATAATTGTACATTTTAATCATGATATTATTTCCATTTTGCCCTATATTATGCAATAAGTGACACAATATTTTCAAATAAAATATGGCGCAGTTTTCTTACAATAAAAAGTGAACATAACCTATAAGCAAAACAAAAGCATATGGACTAGTAAATTACGGAGTTGCATTTATTAAAAGTTTTGTTTCAATTTAAAATAAAAATATTTATTACTAATTAATTGTAAATAAAAATGTTTAGCGACATGAGTGATGAAGAAGAGGCTTGCGTAAAATATTGTACAATGTTGCCAACACATTTCACAGTAGCCCTATTCACAATCTCGTGCAAATGGTCTTGCATTATTGCGTGTGCAAATTAAGAGAGTATTTGAGAGCATTTTCAATGTATTTTGTTGGTGTAGAGTACAATTATTTTGCAAATGCAATGATGCAAGACTATTTGCACAAGATTGTGAATAGGGCTAGTATATTGCACTTCTTTTGCTTTGTACAATAAAAATCAAAAGCCTTTTGATTTCTGCCAATACATTTTGCCACCTTTGAATATGACATACACATTGGCGATATGATTGTACAATACGAAAAATTGCATAGTTATATTGCAAGTGGGCCCATCCTTTAATTAATTTTTTTTCAATTAATCTTTAGGGTTTTAAACTTTTTTTTAATTAATCTTTATGGTTTTATTTTCAAAGTCAGATTTTAACTTTTAAGTGTGAAAACACTTTCAAGTTGCTAATGTTTTGACAACGATTCTGTATGTACAGAATCGTGCATATTTACATCCATATGTTCATGGGTATACACCATATGCCGTATGCATGGGTGTGTGTGTGTGTGTATGTGGAGACATCAGTGGTACCAATCATGCGCCCACAGTTGACAAAGTTCAAAAGGTAACTAAAATTTGTTAAAATTTAAATGCTCCACTCAGCAGCAGCAATTGTTTTACACTAATAGAATTAAATTTAAAAAAATTTTCTTCTTGCAATTTTCACTTCTCGGCTGATTGTCAGCAAATTTTTCTATTATACGAGTCAGTCCCACAAGTATACAATAACATCTTTTTAGTGGAAACAATTGCACTCAAAACAAAATACGTAACAATGGAATAAAGTACAATGATGTTAAGGAACAAGAAAAACAAAAAAAAAGACAAAAAGTGAAATAAAAATTTCATTTATAGCGGCTGTGGTTGTCTTGCTTTTCTTTTGATATTCAAAAACAGGGAGTCATCCTCAGTTCTATCCAGCAGATTTTACCATTCAGAAACGAATAAAGGAACGAACTGGCGAATGAATACATACTAAATAATTGCAAAAGTACATGCAAATAAAAAAAAAGAAGCAGCCGTACATAATATACATAAATCTACATAAATAGTACGTACAAGTGTATGTATGTGGGGATGTATGTTTGCATGTAATTGGACCAGGGGGATGATCTCTTACATGGTGTTATTGAATGCGTTTTATTGAGTTAGTGACAGTTTCTTTATTAAGAAAGAAATTTAAATCCTATGGATTCATGCTACTTTTGTGTATACGTACAGTGTATCTTTATCAGTTTTTTTTAATAGAAAAAAAAACAAACATCGTCTAGTTTGGGGGTGCTTTAACGGCAATAGGAAAAATTGAAAAGATTTTGATATCTCTCTTAAGCGAGTTACTACTTTTAACCTACTGTGTGGTACACATTAAGTTTGAAATCCATGAAAACAGAAAACAAATCTAAATTGAATGTGTATTTAAAACATTGATTTAATTTAAACCAACCACACCCGTTTGTCGATATAAAAACGCTATAAACACAAAATATTGTCAGTACTTACACTCCTTTTTATGGCCAATAAAACTATTCACATAAAAAAAAATCGTATCCCCGATTAGTTTTTGCTGTTAAGTTTAATTAACGGTACTTTAATAACTTTTCTCTAACACGCATAAACAAACATGCACACTCGCACATTAAATTTTTTATTGATGTTTCTGCACAGTGAATTTTCTTTTTTTTTAGAATTCGTTCTTTTTTTCTTGCTTTATTGTAAAACAAAACCAAATTTGTTTATTGTAGTTGTTTTGTTTTTTTCAACAATTATTTATGTGCAATAGATTAATTTCAATTTATTTAACACAAAAGAGACACACACTTTATTTTATGCGAAATACAAAACATATGCCGGTCACGACTATGCAACGAATGGAGTCGCATAAACTTTTTGCGACAAAAGAGAGTAAAAACCTGTACTCGTTATGCACTCACTCACAGATACAAATCGATACATGCATACAAACAAATGCTTGTATGTTTTTATGTTCAAACTTGTATCCCATAAGTTGGGCGAGTGGTGCCAAAATGTTGAAAGTGCGATTCGTACTTCGGGAGAATTTTAGCATCAATGAACCTGTGCGGGCTTTAACAAAACCCTGCAGCAAATCTTATCTTATACGAGTATTAGAAAATAATCGAATCATCCTTTGAAATATAAATTTTTCATAAAAGTAGAGGAATTAAAACAATTAAAAACGTTGTACTCAACCGGGTCGAATCTTAAATACCCTCCAAATATTTTGTAAATAAAATTGAAATGTAGGGACAGATTTTCTTTATATAATATCGTACGTCAACGCCCACTGAAGGGGGCGGGGTCCAAAAATAGAGTACATCATGTTTTCCACAGGCGAACGTATGGGCATTGCTAGACCGTCTCAGACTTCATTACTGATCAAGAATATATATACTTTATGGGGCCCAATTCTCTTTGGAGGGTACTAAAACTGTATTTTGGTGGGGTCGCTCTGGCAAGGGCTCTCCCCACAGCTTTGTCATAAAACTCTAAAAAAAATGTCTGGCATAATTACATACAAAATTAAAAAAAAAAATTTTATTTTCATACGGTCATTTAGGGGCAAAAGGGGAGGAGGGGATAGGGCAGAGTAGTACCAGCTTACGTCTCAGCTTCGTCATTAAAGCTTAAAAATGTTATTTTTAAGGAATGTAGGCTTAAGTAAAACAATTTGTTAAATTTTTACACTATTTTTGCATATACTAACGCCCACTAAAGGGGCGGGCTCCAAAAATTATTATTTTTTATTTTATGGCTCTAAGTTTAACGCGGTGGACCTTCTTTAATATAAAAATATATGATTTGCTCAACAAAATTACAAAAAAAAACTTTAAAAATTATGTTGTTTTTTTAAAGGTTGGTTTAGGTCTTCTTAGGGGAACTTTTTTTCCTCATGCCCGATTTAGCCCATCTCCGAACTTAACCTGTGATATCCTTCAAGATATATTTATACCAAATTTCAAGAGTCTAGCTCTTTTCGTTTGAACTGAATCGTGATTTCCACAGACGGACGGACGGAAGGAGATGGTCAGATCGTCTTATATTTCATCACTGATCAAGAATATGTATACTTTATGTGGTCTAATTTTATTTTGGAAAGCATTGAATTTGTATTTTTTGGGTTCTCTCTGGCAAGGGCCGTGAGGGAAACATTTCATGTTTGCTGTAAGACTCTAAAAATAAATATTTGTGATAATTACATGTAAAATTTATTATGTGAGTGAAAATTAATATGCCGAATTGAGCATGTTTTGACGTAAGCAGTTACGAAACAACGTATTTAGCTGTGAAGTTAAATATGTTATGACGTAACGAAATGGCTAACAGTGAAGTTTTTTTATCCATATTTAATAAATTTGTTTAACATTTTGTGAATATATTTACAGGTCATGAAAAGTTAACTTACAGGCCATGAGAGTGCGTGTGTGATTTTGGAAGCATTTTTCCCCCAGTGGCCAAATAAGGAATTGGCATGCATTGCCAGTATTTACAAAATGATGTATGAGATAGAAGACACTCCCATAATCATTTTGTATATAAATATGGATTTTCATTAAAAAAAAATTTCACTGATTGCCTTTTCGTTACGTCATAACATGTTTAACTTCACTTCGTAACTGCCTAAATTCTTTAAAAATTAAATTTTAAGGCTTTTATGATCTCTGATCTTTCTCTGCCCTACCCTCCCCCCACCTTTGCCCATTAAGTGACCCTATAAAAAAAATTATTTGCACTAACTACCCCCCAAAAATTGTCTTTTTAGTGTTTTATGGCAAAGGTGAGATGTTTCCCCCCACGGCCCACAGTGAGATTTTTTGTGCAATATGTAATTTTTTTTGACACATAAGATTCAGTAGCAAGAATCCGTAAATTGTATCCCAAAAAACGTTTATTTGTCTTTGAAATAATGAATTAAAGTTACATGTAAATTTTGATCCAAAATATTGAAAACTGTTTACGCACTTCTATAGTGTTTGTACGTAATAATTTTATTGCTCTGATTTAAATAGTGATTTTTTTCAAATATAGACTTTTCTGCTTATTTAAAAAAAAATTATAAAGTTCGCCCATATGGTTTAAAATATATGATAGAATAAAATTTGTTCTATAAACTGCCATGATTGCAAACTTCCTTGGAAGAAAAAAAAATTGCTCGGTCGTGCTAGGTGCTCCCGCTATAGTAAAATGAAAGCCAAGACTCCATATTATCAATTAAAAAAAAATAAGTTTATATAATTAATAATCTTTTATGAAACATAAAATTTGTCTTCAAATTCGTGAAATTTTTATAAAATAATTATTTTTGGTAAAGAAACAAAAAGTTGTGGGAAAAAATATAATATGGGTTATATGGGCGGTGAGTGGTGGACGTTAAGTGAGGTAATAAAGGCTCTGTGCCAAAATTCCAAAAATTTGGGCCAAAAATAAATTTTGGGTTCTATAGGCGGTGGGTAGTGGGCGTGGCCAATTTTGATGAACTTTATTTTATTCTTAATTGAGGTAATAAAGGCTTTGCGCCAAATTTCAAAAACTGGGCGAAAAATAAATTTTGGTTTCTATGGGCGGTGGGTAGTGGGCCAATTTTGATGAACCTTTATTTTATTCTTAATTGAGGTAATAAAAGGCTCTGTGCCAAATTTCAAAGACTTTGGGCCAAAAATAAATTTTGGTTTCTATGGGCGGTGGGTAGTGGGCGTGGCCAATTTTGATGAAACTTTATTTTATTCTTAATTGAGGTAATAAAAAGCTCTGTGCCAAATTTCAAAAACTGGGCGAAAAATAAATTTTGATTTCTATAGGCGGTGGGTAGTGGGCGTGGCCAATTTTGAAGAAACTTTATTTTATTCTTAATTGAGGTAATAAAAGGCTCTGTGCCAAATTTCAAAAACTTTGGGCAAAAAATAAATTTTTGTTTCAATGGGCGGTGGGTAGTGGGCGTGGCCAATTTTGACGAAACTTTATTTTATTCTTAATTGAGGTAATAAAAGGCTCTGTGACAAATTTCAAAGACTTTGGGCCAAAAATAAATTTTGGGTTCTATGGGCGGTGGGTAGTGGGCGTGGCCAATTTTGATGAAACTTTATTTTATTCTTAATTGAGGTAATAATAGGCTCTGTGCCAAATTTCAAAGACTTTGGGCCAAAAATAAATTTTGGGTTCTATGGGCGGTGGGTAGCGGGCGTGGCCAATTTTGATGAAAC
Organism: Linnaemya tessellans; assembly: GCA_951800035.1. Taxonomy (NCBI): domain Eukaryota; kingdom Metazoa; phylum Arthropoda; class Insecta; order Diptera; family Tachinidae; genus Linnaemya; species Linnaemya tessellans. Next base: position 10,602,935 of record OX637535.1, read on the forward strand.
TTTATTTTATTCTTAATTGAGGTAATAAAAGGCTCTGTGACAAATTTCAAAGACTTTGGGCCAAAAATAAATTTTTGTTTCAATGGGCGGTGGGTAGTGGGCGTGGCCAATTTTGATGAAACTTTATTTTATTCTTAATTGAGGTAATAAAAGGCTATGTGCCAAATTTCAAAGACTTTGGGCCAAAACTAAATTTTGGGTTCTATGGGCGGTGGGTAGTGGGCGTGGCCAATTTTGATGACACTTTATTTTATTCTTAATTGAGGTAATAAAAAGCTCTGTGCCAACTTTCAAAAACTTTGGGCCAAAAATAAATTTTGGTTTCTATGGGCGGTGGGTAGTGGGCGTGGCCAATTTTAATGAAACTTCTTAAATGAGGTAATAAAAGGCTCTGTGACAAATTTCAACATTCTATGAGCACTCCTTATATATTTTGCCAAACATTGTATGAACAAATCCCACTGTACGGCCCCTCCCAGAGTGAAAATCAAAACGATCAATAAGATGACTCCAGACGTACAGCGGTGCAGGGTTTATAAGATCAAATTATTTTAAGAATTTGTATTAAATACAAATTTTTATTAAGAGTAAAATATTTACACCCATATTCATAAAAAAATAAAACGTATTTGAAATCTGTTTTAAGAAAATTTTGTATGAAAAATTTTGATTAAAATACATTTCAAACTAGTTTTAAATTTTATGAATACCGGGGCTAGAATATTTCTTATAGTTATCAGTACTGGCACAATGGATCCAGTACTGATATCGAGTCCGCTAGGACCGTCTTTCACACTGAAAAGATTTTCTGCTGTATTATTAAATTAAGAAAAAAACGTGGTTTATCGGAAGTTTTATATCATTTCTTCATCGTATGAGCATTTAAAATATTCATGCTTAAAAACGCAAAAAAGAAATCATTTTGCCACAACTGCTTAGCAGCACTTTTTAAACTGGAAACCAATTGAGACGGAGACTGACGCTGCAACATAAGAGAGCGTGGAATAAAATTGCAACAACCAAACATCCAGTGATGGGTTGATCAAAAGGGATTGATTAATTATCGTATTTTAATTAAAAGCCGAACGTTAAGCTGCAAAAAACCGTTTCAGTATTTACAGACACACACACACACATGTACTCATTACATATTGATTTTTATATATGATTTAAGAAAATGTCTTGCAATGGCATAAATTCAAATCCTTAAATAGTAGGCATGTCTGTGTAAAAATCGTTCCCCTTTATCCCATCACTGGCTGATATGAAACTGCAAATAAAAGAGAGTTTCTAGGAGTTTGTTTTTTTGCCTTAATGCATGTGCAGCATTCTGTGTGCAGCACACAGAAGCAGTTTCATGAACTGCCAACATACGAATCCATTTTTATATGAGATACATATCATTGATGTCTGTGGGTGATAATCGATAATACTCGTAACGAGTTTATGTACGTGCCTGCAACATATTCGGCTAAAACACATGAAAACATACATATTTATCCAAACTGAAGGTAGGTGCTTCAATTTAGACAGACATATACTATATATATGGATATGTGTTGAAATATACTTACACACATACAAACATTCTGGCATACAAAAGTGTGCAATTTACATCGGAGGTCTATCATTTGCCAAAGCAGTTGCTTATTTAGTGTGACAATTGTTGTGTGTCCAAAAGGACAATCAAATTCAAATCAATAGTTTGCATTTACAAACACGTAAATTTCATTAATAGAAATTTTTTGTTATTTGAAATATAATTAAAAAAAAAAAACAAATAAGAGCGTTACATTTGGCCGATTCGAATCTTAAATACCCTCCAAATATTTAGTAGATAAAAACTCTATTTTTTCTGGGTCACTCCGGGAGGGGCCGTGGGTGAGACATCCCACCTTTGCCATAAAACAATAAAAAGAAAATTTTTTGATAGCGTTTCAAAATATTCCTTCAAATTTAGATATCCTGTGAGTTGGAACCGGGTCGGATCGCTATATTTTGTGAAATGTCAAAAAAAACTTGAAAATATGTTTTTTCCAAAAGTGTTTTTGCTTTTAGAATAACTTTCGAATCTTAAATACCCTCCAAATATTTAGTAGATAAAAACTCTATTTTTTTGGGGTCACCCCGGGGGGCCGTGGGTGGGACATCTCACCTTTGCCATAAAACACTAAAAAGGAAATTTTTGGGGTTATTAAGTGTAAAATTTTTTTTTCAACGCTTTGGACCTTCTTTGCCATAAAAAAATATATCATTGACTTAAAAAAATTACAAAAAAAAATTAAAATCATGTTGATTTTTAGAGGCTCCTTTAGTTCTTCTTAGGGGAACTTTTATCCCTCTGGCCCGTTTCAGCCTATTTACGAACTTGACCTGTGCTATCCTTCAAGATACATATATTTGTACCAAATTTCAGGGGTCTGGCTCTTTGCGTACGGACTCAATCGTAATTTCGACAGATGGACGGGAGGACATTGCCAGATCGTCTTAGATTTTATCACTGATCAAGAATATATATAATTTATGGGGTCTTAGAGGGATATTTCGCTGCGTTACCCACCAGATGATAAAGTGAAATACACTCCAATTTTTTTTGGAGGGTATGAAAACGGATGACGAAAGACAACAAACACCAATATAAGGATAAAATAAAATCTTAATAAATCGGTCTATTAGTTAAGCAACATGATGCTTAGCAACCTTTTTGCATTTTTATTAGAAGAAGAAGAATTTACAAAACATGTGCAACATTTTGAACAGAAAAGAAATCTCTATTAAATTTCCTAGGATTGACAACTTTCAATCTATTTCATGTTAAACTTGCTGCTATTAACATATCGTCACCTAAAATGCAACGGGTCTTATATGGCAAAAATGCAAAATAATTTGTTTAATTGATTGCAATATTTTTCTTTAGTTAATTAACATCATAATCAATCAAAAAGTATGTATCTGTTGAATATATTTGGCAGTTATACCCTTTGGGATTTCAACTGACGTTATGTGAAGTTATTGATTTCTGGACGTTTTATTTTCTTGCTTAAGAAGTCGCATGTGGGAAGTGGCATCAGCCGCTTAGGATTTTATCCATTAATTCGTTTCCTTGGCAACGGAAGTTTTCGCCCAGTCTCTGGCAACTTTTCTACAAACTTTTGCTCGCCCTTCAAATTGCTCTTATCGCTTTGCTTATATTTTGCAGAAAAAAAGTAATTAAAAGTAAAAGCTGAATATGTAATTCACTAATTCTAATTATAGCTGCCAGTAGCCATAGAATTGGCTAAAGTCACGTGCTGGGTTTTCAAGTCTTCTTTTTTTTTAAGGGGTTAAAATAACTTTATTTTGTTATTGTTTTTCCTGGGAATACACTCGCGTTTGCAGGCGTTTTAGACCAGACGTCTCCAGTGATCAGAATTTGGTATTTCAAACAAAAAAAAAAAAAAAAAAAAAACAGCTGCCAATAATCTATTGTGCGCTTTGTTTGTCTATTTTTGTGGTAGGGGTGGTGCTGCCGCACCATCGTCTTAATCAGTAGCTAAAATCGATTAAATATTTTGTGCAATTTTTAGGGATGTTTTTGTTTTCCTTTTTTTTTCTTTCTTATTACACACTATGCGGAAAATAAATGTTGCATGATGTAAGTAAATATGTATGTCTGTATCAATGTACGTTGCATAGTGGGGCGAAATTAAAATATATTGCAAAAAAAAATAAATCAGTCGTTTATTAAATGGCTGGCTGATCTGCTTAACGTTTAGTTCATGAGAGTAGCGGAGTAACGTTTGGGTGCAGTTGTTAATTTCCCGCTAAGAAAAATTAAAATGTTCAAAAAAGTGGGAAGTGTCTGATTTTACACCGTTTGAAAAAAAACAACCTTTCACCAAATCTTGACGTTTTGAGTTCCTAAGAAGCTATTCCTATTCCTGGGAAGCCGTCACTATGTCTGTATGTATTTCAAAACGGGATCTCAGAGATACTACTTGATTGCTAGTGGGTTACAGGCACCCACGTATGTCAGAATGTATGTGTGTGTGTGTGTGTTTGTGTTTGTATGTGTGTGTGTGTGTAAGTATGCGACCCTCTTATAACTTTTGAACGGCTGAACCGAATTCGACCAAACTGATAGCGTTTCAAAATATTCCTTCAAATTTAGATATCCTGTGAGTTGGAACCGGGTCGGATCGCTATATTTTGGGAAATGTCAAAAAAAAAATTGAAAATATGGTTTTTTCCAAAAGTGTTTTAAACGACTCCTCCGATTGATTCCAAAAAGAAATCAGCTCTTGACAATCGAGTACCACGTCGAGTATTACCAACCGGATCAAAATCGGTGAAAGCGTTCACAAGATATCGTAAATGAAAATATCGAAAAAAGTGAATTTTTCGAAACACTCCCAGATTATATATGTGACCAATTAGTATTCTCGATTATTCTATATCGTAGGTAACGAAGAACTACATGAATCACCGTTTGCCACGTGGGAATTGGCTGATCCATTCGAAACTTATAGCAGTTTTAAAATTTAAAATAATATAATTTTTAGCGGGAATTTTCAGGGATGGCCTTTGAGGTCAACCGGTTTCCATATATTTTTTTTATCTTTCACTTGAAAGTACCAAATTCGCCAATGTTTACATATTTCAGTCCTATTAGGCAAACTGGAGAAATACTTAAATCATGCCAGTTTTCTTCAAATGCTTGATTTATTTATCACAATAATTGATTTCGTCCCACTGTTCGTATTATTGCAGCCGTATGATTTAAAGCACCTTGACAAATTTCGTTAAATATCTGATGCTTGTTTGTCATTTGAAATGGCTTGCTGATAGTGCTAATAATGCAACATCTTGGCCCGGTTGCGCGATGAGTGCATCCCTCATAGGAAAAAAATAAAGGCAAAAACTCTCTAAACTATAAAAAATTTGGTTGTAAAATATTTGTCACTCGGGAACATTAATAATCACTTTAATGATTTTTAATCGAGACAAATTCATGTAGATTTATTTTTTTTTTGTCCAGAGAAAAGGCCGCAAATTATTAAGTACCGGACCATGTGATGCGCAAGTGATTTAAATCAGAATTAAAGATTTGACATTAAAATAGAAAAGCATGTGACTGTAGTCATTATGCTGCCCCCACACGAAGGGACATTGATAATAATATGGCCATGTTCCAATTAGTGTTGCATCGTGTGTAGCAGTGTTTCCATTTTAGTTGCTCAAATATAATTTTTATACCCTCCAAAAAAGAATTTGGAGGGTATGTTCACTTTATTCCGTTTGTAACGCATCGAAATGTCCACCTCAGACCCCATAAAGTATATATATATATATATATATATATATATATATATATATATAATATATATATATATATATATATATATATAAAATTACATATATATATATATATATATATATATATATATTCTTGATCAGTCATGAAATCTAAGACGATCTGATCATGTCCGTTCGTCCGTCTGTGGAAATCACGATTCAGTCCAAACGAAAATAGCTAGACTCTTGAAATTTGGTATAAATATATTTTAAGGATAGCACAAGTCAAGTTCGTAGATGGGCTAAATCGGGCAAGAGGGAAAAAAGTTCCCCTAAGAAGAATTAAGCCAACCCAGAAAAAACAACATAAAGTTTTTTGGTTATTTTGTTAAGCAAATGATATATTTTTATGTCAAATACGGTCCAACTCATTAAACTTGGAGCCATAAAATAAAAAAAAATCTTTTTTAACCCTGCCCACTTTAGTGGGCGTTATTATATGCAAAAATAGCATAAAAATTTATCAAATTGTTTTACTTAAGCCTACATTCCTTAAAAATAAAATTTTTAAGCTTTAATGACGAACCTGAGATGAAACCTGGTACTACTCTGCCCTACGCCCTCCTCCCCCTTCACCACCTGAATTACCCTATCAAAAAAAAAAAAAATTTGTATACAATTATGCCAAGCATTTATTTTTAGAGTTTTATGACTGCTGATTTCTGCCCTACCCCCTCCTTCCCCTTTGCCCCCTAAATGACCCTATCAAAAAAAAAGCAAAATTTCAATTTTGTATACAAGTATGCCAAGCATTTATTTTTAGAGTTTTATGACTCCTGATTTTTGCCCTACCCCCTCTTTCCCCTTTGCCCCGCAAATGACTCTATAAAAAAAAATTAAAATTTCAATTTTGTATACAATTATCCCAAGCATTTATTTTTAGAGTTTTATGACTGCTGATTTCTGCCCTACCCCCTCCTCCCCCTTTGCCCCCTAAATAACCCTATCAAAAACAAAGCAAAATTTCAATTTTGTATACAATTATCCCAAGCATTTATTTTTAGAGTTTTATGACTGCTGATTTCCGCCCTACCCCCTCCTCCCCTTTTGCCCCCTAAATGACCCTATCAAAAAAAAAAGCAAAATTTCAATTTTGTATACAATTATCCCAAGCATTTATTTTTAGAGTTTTATGACTGCTGATTTCTGCCCTACCCCCTTCTCCCCCTTTGCCCCCTAAATGACCCTATCAAAAAAAAAGCAAAATTTCAATTTTGTATACAGTTATGCCAAGCATTTATTTTTAGAGTTTTATGACTGCTGATTTCTGCCCTACCCCCTCCTTCACCTTTCCCAAGTAAATGACCCTATCAAAAAAAAATAAAAAATTATATTTTGTATATAATAATCTCAAGCATTTATTTTCAGAGTTTTGAAATGAGTCCCCCTCAAAAAAGAATTGGACCCCATAAAGTAAATATATTCTTGATCAGTAATGAAGTCTAAGACGGTCTAGCACTGCCCATACGTTCGTCTGTGGAAAACATGATATTGTTTATTTTTGTACCCCGCCCCCTTTAGTGGGCGTTGACGTACGATATTATATAAAGGAACTCTGGAAGGAATGGTTAACTATTTTAAATTCACTTACTTAATATTTGGAGGGTATTTAAGATTCGACCCGGTCGAATATAACGTTTTTACTTGTTTTTTAATAAAATCGTTTATTCGGCATTAAAAAAAAGCTCTAATTTTTTTTTATATTTTATGTTTCCAAACACGGTGTTCCACAGTCTTTAGCGATGTTTAGTTACTCATTTCCTTCACAGAAGTCGTTGGGTTTGTATTTCTCTGAATAAATAAAATGAAATAGAGGTGAAAATGTTAATAATTGAAAAATAATGAAAATTTTCTTTAAATTGAAAAATTTTACCACAATTACAATATAAAAATAAAACTGAAGAAATAGAAGCATATGAACAATTAAAAATTATATAAAAAAGTTAAAAAGATATAAAAGTTCATATGTGCATATTGTTCATCACTCAATTCAAAAATTTTTTTATTAATAATTTTTATATGCGAAATGATGTTTAATTTTTTGTTCATCGGCTGTATTAAAAAATGGAATATTCGTTGATGTACATGTTTCTACTTACATACTCGTATGTTCCCTCGTGTGTGGGCAACATTAGAAACGCAGAAAACTTTTCTTTAATTATGGTAATAATCGTTCTAAAAAATTGCCATCAACTGATGAATTTTGGATAACATTCAGTTCAAGAAAAACTTTCGAAATAACAAAATATAATAAAATTCTGCCCAAAAAAATTGACTTTTATTTCCTTTAATGTTACTTCCCTAATCTTCCAACAGCTGCAACAAACTCAACAACTTCCGGTTAATTATTTGTTTCTTAACCAAAAGCTTTATGACTGTATGTCCATGCCCACAAAGTCTTACCCCAAATAGTTGTGTGTGTGTTGTGTGCGTGTGTGTGTAACACCTTGTACAACACTTCAAGCAAAATGAACCAAACGGGCTCAAAAATGAATTAAATTACAACATATTGATTTTCTCTAATAGCCAGACAAACAAACTCTTGCCTAAACTAAAAAGCCAACAGTTAGAAGCCGTCAAAGAAGTAGTACAAAAATTGCAATAACAACAATAACAACCAAGAAAAGAGGGAAAAGTAATATGTTACAGTGGCTACACACCCACTTGGCCACGTCTTTAAGATATCTTTAACGACGAGTATACGACAATAGTGTGACATAGAAGACATGCTGAAGACAGTTCACAGAATAGTGTTTTCACAGTGAAAGTTAAAGCATTAAAACTTTAAACATCTGATTTTCCGTTCACACTGAAAATTGTGGTTTTAATATACAGGCTGAATAATAAATTTATTCAAAATAAATTAAATAGAAATTATTTTACAAAGTAAAGAACTTCTTGGAAGTCAAGTTGTTATATATAAAAAATATAAGCGAATTCTGAATGTTTTGTTTATTAACATAAGCAATACCAGCTGTTTCCCATATACAACTTGGCAGCACTCAACTTAGCACAGCAAACAAGCAAAAACAAGGTTGCATTTCATGAAACCTACTTAAAACGAATTCGAAAGTTGTTTTAAGTTGGATTTAACAAAATCATTTTGTATGGTAAAACTAGGCTTTAACAGTTGGCTTTAACGCTAAAACCAGAATTTATTAAAACCGTGTGTGTGTGAAAACACTATAAGACAAGATGAGGAACAACGCCGCTCAGCTTTTTTTTTTATCTTGGACCAGCATATGAACCCTATATATGCAATGCATTGCGCCGGAACTGAAAACGAGGGGATAGTATTGAGGGGACAGATTAGGAAAAATGAGAAGATAGACACTTTTTTTTGTAGCTATTTCAACCTTTTACTTCGCCAGCTAATTTTTGCTATAGGGCCGACGAAGGTGGGTGCTGTTACTCTGCTTTTAGTACATGATCGTGTCAGTCGCTGCCAATTATGTTCAGTGACCAGTGACTATACCTTCATCATTGAAACAGGCTGGCAACAACTAACACAACCATGCACCACTGCTGATCAGAAGAATTCAACACAATATTTCATGACTCAGCGCGGCCTCGAACTCAGGACCCTCCACTTCATAGTCTCGTGTTCTACTACTTCAGCCAACAGCACACACAACCTTTGCCAATACTTTGACAAATTCATTGACGCCTATATGAGGAATATTATCCGTCATCTGGTCTTTGAAGACTACATAAGCGATATAATTTTATATGTGAGCGCTAACGACTTTTCTGAACAAAAAAGGATACAATGGTCCCTCAGATTGTCGCCAAATACAATTTTCTAAAGACAAAATGGTGATATTGTCGTTCAATCAAATTGTATAGGAGACAAAACGTACGCCATTGCTGTTATAGCGATTAAAAAACCAAATTGATGTAGTGAAACACAATCAGTCCTATCCCTTTTCCCTAAAATTGCAATCATGAAAAAATTCCCCGTGAGTGACTTTTTTCCCGCGAATGATTTCACTTTTCCCTTTAATTTATTTACTTAGTTTTTGGTGTTGAATAGAGTAGAAAATGTAAGTATTTTCTATTATAATTCGAATATTAGGGTTTGCAAATTTTATTCCAGGGGCAAGATCCGTTAATAAGACACAAACTTATATTTTTTGCAACAAATCAATTGCCTGCGTCTTTGTAAAACTTGGTGCTCCAATTCTAAAGATTAAGAACATTTTTAATTTGTTTTGTCTGGTTTCCAAAATGTATCCAAATTATTTGACTACTAAATATTTAGTCATACTTTTTTTAAATTTTTTTAAATTATTGCATAAACTTAAAATTTTCAACACAAACTCTTTGATTTTTCATGTTGTTTTCGGCTTCTTCTCATTTTTTGCATTCACTGAGAACTGATAGCGGGAATAATTTCTCACGGGAGATTCACGATACCATTTTCCCCTTCGAGTGGAATAAACATTTCAAGTGAACAAAAATTCCACTTGTTATTCACGGTAGGGGTGAATGTCGCCTACGACGATTTTGCCAACTGGGCAAATGTGGCGTATGCCTGAATCGGTCTGTATGTGTGTCTGTGTGTATGTACTATTGTAAAACTCAAATGTAACGATAAAAATACATTTAAAAATGAAATAAAATATGACATCTGAATGGGAACGCGTGAAAATTGTGATAAATATCGCTTAAACCCACCTCTGCAGGCGAATACTAACAACACACGCACTTTAAAACAACAGCAACACCATTAACTTAATCGATAATTACATCGACAGAAAGTAAATAAACAAATAATAAAAAAAATAAGTCTCGAAAAAACCTCAACGCAACGCAGCACAGTGACACACTAAAATAATGTGCGATAACCAGACAATAATAAAAAAAAGAAAGAAATTCTTTCGACAATAAATTTTGGTTATTAAAAAATTCTTTGTTTATGCGTGTGACAGTGTTGCCCACTTGATATATTTTTATAAATCGTTATACTTTGAAAACTTTAATTAGAAATGCTGCCATGCACTTCTCCCTTATTTCCAATGCAAATCACAGCAAATGACAGTGACATATATGTAACTTTAAAACTATTAATCAGATTTGATTTTAATGTATTGAAAAAAGAAAAAGATTTTTCTTTTTAACGATTCAACTATTTTTAAAATTCACATGATTGTGTTTTCAGCGGCAACATCTCCCTGCTTTAAATGCACTCTTCTGTACGTAAATATATTGGCCCCGGGTATTCATGCATGCGTGTCTGATAGTCTGTCTCCTTTGGCATAAGTGTTTTTGTAATTATGGTCAATAACATGCAAACAAGTTAATACAGGGATACCAAACTGAACATTTTTGGTAACAATTATGCTGATTAACGATGTGAGACCGGCCAGCGATGATAAAAATAAACCAAAATTTAAATGTTTTCAATGAAAACGAAATAAAATAAAAATAATAATACAACAAGTAAGAACGTTTTATATTTGGCCGGGTCGAATTTTAAATACCCTCCAAATACTTAGTAAATAAAAAACTCTATTTTGTAGGGGTCACGACGGGAGGGACCGTGGGAGAGACATCTGATCTTTGCCATAAAACACTAAAAAGTAAATTTTTGGGATTAAAAAAAATTTTTTTTTACACTAAAAAAAAATTTTTTTTTATAGGGTCATTTAGGGGTCAAATGTGGGGGAGGATAGGGTAGGTCAGCTTCGTCCTAAAAACTTTAAAATTTAATTTTTATTGGATGTAGGCTTAAATTTTTCATGTTATATATAACTTCAACGCCCACTAACGAGGCGGGGTCCAAAAAATTTAATTTTCTGATTTTGAGGCTGCAAGTTCAATGCTTTGGACCTTCTTTGACATAAAAATATATCATTTGCTTAACAAAATTCCAAAAAAAAAAAATAAATAAAAACTGATGTTATTTTTTAGAGGTTAATTTAGTGCTTCTTAGGGCAACTTTTTTCCCTCTGGCCTGATCCAGCCCATTTACAAACTTGAACTGTGCTATCCTTCAAAATTTATCTATACCAAATTTCAAAGGTCTGGCTCTTTTTGTTTGGACTGAATCGTGATTTCCACAGACGGAGGAACTGACATGGTTAGATCGTCTTAGATTTCATCACTGATCAAGAATATATATGTATATGTACTTTGTGGGGTCTTAGAGGGATATTTCGCTGCGTTACACACGGAATGACAAAGTGAATATACCCTACAATTCCTTTTGGGAGGGTATAATAATAATAAAAAAAATAATTAATGTTGACAACTGCCGAAATATTCGGTGGATGGCAATATTTCGTGTTACATAATGTCCAGCTGGTGATATTTTTGTTGTTATTGTTAAGGGCAAACAATTTTATGAAATTCAAAGATTTTAATTATTTCCAATCAAATTGTAGTAAATGAAAGGGTTCGTCATTATGTATAATTCAATTAATAAAATGAATAAAAAGTGGTAGAAATGTTTGAAATGACGACTGCCTGCATTGGCTACGGTTGCTGGATCATTCATGCTGGTGTTATTGGAAAATAACTGAGTATTGAGCTTCAGGTCGTGTAGGGAGATCACAAGATCACTCACTTTGATAACTGATTGGCACTTGTAACAATAAATTATTCGATTTGTAGTTGATTTTTATACAATTAAAAAACATATATATTTCTTAATTTTATGTATTCGTTTGTTCGTTGGTGTTTTTAACGAACGACATTTCATGAAAATATTGTTATTTGATGAAAACATTTCTCATATGATTTTAAACACCACGAATTGTAGGGGCTGCATAATTTGATTGTTATTTGAAAAAGAAAAAAATCACTGTTCGATGATTTTATAAAAATAGAAATGTTATTTTGACACAATTTATTAGAAATAAAGAAAATCTAATCAATTTATAGTCCGTGTAATATTATTAATACGCTGATGAAGAAAAGAAATGCAGTTGCAACATGAGGAAATGAAACAATTTATATCTGTGGACCTGCACTCCGCAGCGTTTTATTTTGGGAAAATGAAGCATTAAGGGGGCATATTGTTTTCCAAAGGGCTGGCACTGCATGGCAAGTGATTGAATAAAAATTAGTTGTGTAAATCTTCTCTTTTTTAATGGAATTTCTCAGTTAAAGTGCACGACGCAACGTTCTTAATTAAACTCCATTAAGCAGAGATTTTTCATTTTAGTTTAAAGGTTAAACAAATGGGCGTTATTTTAGTAAAAATTATGTTGCGCATCGGTGCGCCTCAAAAGTACGAATTTTTAATAGTCTCACGCGTTGAGTTTACTAAACAAAAAACGTTTCGCGACTTCCGCCAACCCTTTATTATTGTTGTTATTGTTATTTTTTTGTATGGGTTTTTATTAGAGATGTGCCAATGCCGTGATTTTCTATACACCAATCACGCGTGACTGCTTTGAAATACTATATATATTGTAGGGGTAATCTTAAAACTTTAATTCGCACGCTTAGCACGTGCTTTCGTTGAGCAACATATTTTTCGATAACCCGTAGCGGAATGGCTTATTTTTTTATTCTGCTTTTAAATACAATTATTAATGGCGGAAACAGTTACAGACAGCGAAGCGATTTGCTTGGCTGTGGAAAGACACTCAAAGTCTCTATCGGGAATCGAACTTACGGCACGCAGTACCCCATCTTTATATGCCTCCCTCCAAGACTTTGTTGAAACTTCTGCTAAGAATAAAAAGTATTAAATTTAGAGAATCTCACTAGTGTTTTTCTTCAAACAGGAAAATTAAATTGTTGGGGGACCGCATCTTTATTCCTAAGCCTCTAAAATTTTATGACCAAATCCACTTGCCCTAATAGTGACACGCATGAAATTTAGAGAGCCTCACTATTGTGATCGTGCAGATATAGGAAAATAACTTATTACTTCGTATGACTCTCCCTCTTATATTTAAAAGTTGATTTTTAAAGTTCGCGGATTTGTTAAAAAAAACGACATAAAATTTAGCAAAAGTTATGAAATCTTTATTTAAGTATTGAACGATCTATATAATTAAATGTTTAAAGATGATTTCATGCGATGGGTCCAATACTCTGGGGCCAAATTACGGCATTCGTTATCGATTGAAATTTGTGTATAAATTGTATTGAAATTTCGATTGATATCGAATGCGGTAATTTGGCCCCTGTTCAACATATCGTTCGGTATCTTACGAATAAATTCTTCAATATTGGCTTCCCGTCAACCATCGTGGGCTTGTCCCCATAGACATGTGCCTTAACGTGGCCCCACAAAAAATAGTCTAACACCATTAAATCGAACGATCTAGGAGACGAACTGACCGGTCTCAAACGTGAAATAAACTGTTCACCGAACTCGGCTTTCAATTGGGCCATTGTTACGCGTGCTGTGTGCTAAATGGCACCGTATAATTGAAATCACATGGCAATCAAGTCCAATCCTTTAATTTTTGCAAAAAAAAAATTAAAAAAAATTAAAAATCGCATGGTAGCGCTTGCCATTCAGAATAACGTTCCTGCCTTCGCCATTTTTTTAAAATAATGCCACTGGCTCCATAATTCACATCAAACAGTGCAGTTCTTGCAATGCTCCTGCCTGATCTTTACACTAAATACGGCAATTTTACTTATTTACGTATCTATTCAACGAGAAATTATCTTCTTCGCTGAGCACAAGAATTGCACGATGCACTTTCTTAACCGAGCATGAATTTTTATAATAAAATTCCATAATCTGTCGATTCATGTTTAAATTATAAACCAAACGGAACATGTTTAACAGCAAACATGTTACACGAAAACAGCTGAGCTGCCAAAAGCAGGGTTGCCAAATAGAATGTTGCCAGAGAAAATCATCTTTTGCCGTTTTTTCTAACAACTACATTAAATATAGTGAGACTTTTTATTACAGTTGTCAAGATATTTGGGGTATTCACACTTCGTGCTATTTAGTCATATTGTCATAAAGCTATAATATTTTAGACCAGTTTAAAAAATTTGTTGTTGTGCTGCATACAAAAAATTCATAAAATAATAGCACTCTTTCAGGTATGTTTTTTTTTTCATAAAATAGCTCTAGAGATCTGTGTCGAACGGCTGAAAATCTTTATGCGAGACGGCGATAGTATATGTTTGCCGCCGTTACTTATAAATGATTCACGATTAAAAAACGGCAAAAAAATTATTCATAACTATATGTCTGCACATTAAATCACATTTTTATAACATAAAAAATATTAAAAGAGAACTAAATCGCAAAAACTAAATATGTATAATACAAGTGAAAAAGTTTTCTCGTTTAACTTGCGTAGCTGGCAGCCACTGAACGTTTTTCCGTATGCCGCCGCAAAAAAATTTATTCAGCTCATATCAAGGCAGCAGCTGTTTTAGTTTATACATAAAAATTCATTTAGATATTCTTATGCACCAGAAGACAAATTTAATAATTTTAAATAGAAATGAAGTTTTTAGACTTTTTGGCATTTTCAAACAACTTTATTGCAATTATCTTGATTATCTTTTGCTTTGATAACATACAATTACAAATGTGTTGTTTTCTTATCAGCTGATCGATGTTTCAAATAGCATACTAAGTAATGACGGGTTGTTCACACTAGTCATATTTTTCGTGCTATTATTTTATGACTTTATGACTACAGTGTGAATCCCCCAATTAATTAATCGGTGAAAAATAGATTTTTGTCACCGCAGTGCGACGCGTAGGCTTGTGTCTAATTGGTTAAGTTGTTGGCTGTTATCACGACTTTTCTTTCAAATTGTTTTAAATATTGAAAGAACTTTCATGAAGTATAGAGATTTTTTCATCAATTTTCACAAATAGAACTGACAGTTCTTTTTGGTACTGCCTCGGATAGTGCCGATAAAAATTCAAACAAGACAAATAAATTCATGTGATGCCCTTATGTACACATACATACATACACGAACCACTGAAATGCACAGTTCAGTGTAAACTATTCAGATTCTTTTATTAAATGACATAAAAAACAAGTAAGAACGTTATATTAGACCGGGTCGAATCTTAAATACCCTGCAAATATTTAGTAAATAAGAACTCAATTTTGTAGGGGTCACCGAGGGAGGCGCAGTGGAGGAGACATCTCACCTTTGCCATAAAACACTAAAAAGACAATTTTTGGGGTTATTAAGTGTATACTTTTTTTTGACATGATCATTTAGGAGGCAAAGGTGAGAGGAGGGCGGGGTGGAGCACATTTCACCTTTAAAATTTAATTTTTAAGGAGTATAGGCTTAAATTTGTTAAACATTTACACTATTTTTCCCATTTTATTTTTTCTTCCACGCCCACTAAAGGGGGCGGGGTGCAAAAAATGGATTTTCCTAATTTTCTGGCTGCAAAGTCAACTCTTTGGACCTTCTTTAGTACTTCTTAGGGCAACTTTCTTCCCTGTGGCCCGACTGAGCCCATTTACGAACTTGGCCTGTGCTATCCTTCAAATTTTATTTATACCAAATATCAATGGTCTGGCTCTTTTCGTTTAGATTGAATCGTGATTTCCGCAGACGGGCGGAGGGACAGGCGATCATGACTACGTCGTCACTTTATGGCGCCTTAGAGGAATATTTCTCTGCGTTACACGCAGAATGACCAAGTGAATATACCGCCCTCAATTCGTTTATGGAGGGTATAATAAACTGCTTATCTCGCACAGAGGCTTCAATAAACTTTTTGACTCTTATTTTATTTGATTTTTATTCCCATATTGTGGTCGTATCAATTCAACTAAAATTCAATTCATGATAATCCTAATAGTTACACAATGAATCTTATAAGAGTACAACATTTATGTGCTCCTATTTAAATTCAAAATGAATTTATGCTTTTTCAGATCGTCATACTCCTGAATAATAATAATAGCGAGAATAACGAATTGAATAAATTCTTTTTCATTTGTTCGAATATTATTTACTTATGCAATAATTAGTTATTGTTGTCTGAGAACGTTTTCAATTTAAAATGTGGGAATAAAATAATAATAATAATAATAATACGAATACAATGAATGCAATAAACGCATAATGAACTTATTCTGCTGGTTGCCTCCACGGCAATTAATAATATGAACACATCATGATCCAAATTGGTTATCAATACAGAAATTACAAATTGACCTGTATGTGAATATCTAATAAAAAAAATTAGTATTTTCTGTTGAAATCGAAATCAAATACAATTTTGTCAAACATGTAAAAATTTGTTAGCATTTTGTAGACAATTTATTCAACAGACAAACGCATAAAATCACAAATTGTTTTAAAATTCATATAAAACACAAAAACAATCTTTCGAAATGTTCGGTTTTGATTCCCATATAAACTGCACGTTGGTAAGGTGATTTACACAATTATGCAAATTCGGTTGTGTGGTGTTATGCAAGGCATAGAATTAAACATTTTTAAAATAAAATTAATATGCCTTCACCCAGGAAATAGTAAAGTAATTAACCACGGAATAATGTCTCAGAAGAACCGTAAACCTATGCAGTTATCTGAAATGAACTAGTGCGTGAGAGATGCAAAACTCTCAAAAGAGAGTAAATGATTTGTGGTGTGGCTACGCAGAAAAATTAATTGCAAACAAGGCTGAATGTTGACTGACCCTGAGCTGCCTTGCGACTCAATTTTGTCAATTTGTTATTTCCAAAAAATTATATTAAGGTTTACAAAAAGTATGAAAGAGAGAAGAAGTACTAAACTAAATAATTCCGTATAATTTAATTTGCCCATTTTATCCGCAAAAAGTATTTTCATGTATACCAAATTCATTAAGAAGATAAAAAATACCAAAAATGAAAAACTACCAAAAGTTCCCATTTTTGTCCCCAAAAAGGTACATACAATGTATACGAATTTTATGGAGTTGGGTAAAGGTACCAAAAGTAAATAAGTACTGAAAGCACCACATTTTCCCAAATTTTTATTTTCATGCATCAAGCACCTTCTTCATACCACTACCAGACAAGAATTTTTATCTCCAAAAAGTACTTTAATGTATAACTATGTTCTCAAGAAGAAGAAGAAAAAGTACTAGATATGGTAAATTTTTATCCCCAAAAAATATGACAACGTATACCAATTGTACGTAGGAGGGAAAAAGTACCAAAATGGTAGCACATTTAAATTTTTTTTTCTAATTTTAAAAGAAAAGATATTAAAAGTGAAACGAGCATTAAAGAGTTCCAGATATGGCAAATTTTTGTCCCCAAATAGTACTTTAATAATATTGATATATCAAGAAGAAAAAAGGTACCATATTTGGTAAATTTTTGTCCCCAAAAAGTACTTTAATGTATAACTAAGTTATCAAGAAGAAGAAGAAAAAGTACTAGATATGGTAAATTTTTATAACCAAAAAATATAACAACGTATACCAATTGTACGTAGGAGGGTAAAAAGTACTAAAATGATAGCACATTTAAATTTTTTTTTTTAATTTTAAAAGAAAAGATATCAAAAGTAAAACGAGCGTTAAAGAGTTCCAGATTTGGAAAATTTTTCTCCCCAAATAGTACTTTAATAGAAGTACTTAAAAGAAGAAAAAAGGTACCAGATTTGGTAAATTTTTGGCCCCAAAAAGTACTTTAATATAATTGATATACCAAGAAAAAAAGGTACTAGATTTGGTAAATGTTTGTCCCCAAAAAGTACTTTAATGTATAACTAATTTATCAAAAACAAAAAAAGTACCAGATTTGGTAAATTTTTATCCCCAAAATATGTACATATATAATAATGTATACCAAGTGTTCGTAGGAGGAAAAAAGTACCAAAAGAGTACCATATTTTGCCATTTTTTCTAATTTTAAATGAAAAGATACCAAAAGTAAAAAGAGCGTCAGAGAGTTCTACGATTATCAAATTTTTCTTCCCAAAAAGTACTTTAATGTATACCTAAT
The DNA here is from genome assembly GCA_951800035.1 of Linnaemya tessellans. Classification (NCBI taxonomy): domain Eukaryota; kingdom Metazoa; phylum Arthropoda; class Insecta; order Diptera; family Tachinidae; genus Linnaemya; species Linnaemya tessellans. The sequence goes on from OX637535.1 coordinate 10,621,183, forward strand.
TTATCAAGAAAAAAGGTACCAGATTTAGTAAATTTTTATTTAAAAAAACCATAATGTATACCAAGTGTACGTAGGAGGGAAAAAGTATCAAAAGAATACCATATTTTTAATTTTAAATCAAAAGATGCTAACAGTAAAAAGAGCCTCAAACAGTTCTAAATATGGCAAATGTTTATCCCCAAAAAGTACTTTAATGTATAACTAATGTATCAAAAACAAAAAAAGTACCAGATTTGGTAAATTTTTATCCCCAAAAAATATAATAATACATACCAAGTGTACTTAGGAGTAAAAAAGTTCAAGAACAGAAAAGGTGCCAAAATTGAAATGCACGAAAAGTACCAGATATTTTGAATTTTCCCTCCAAGAAGTATTTTAATGTATACAAAATTTATCCCGAACAGAAGTACCAGATATTTTCGATTTTCCCCCTTAAAAATTATTTTAGTATATAAAAATTTTATCAAACAAAGGCAAAGTAGCAAATCTACAACAGTACCAAAAGTACCAGATTTTATCAGTTTTCATCCCCCAAAAGTATATGTGACAGTGCATAGAGAAAGGGACCTAAGGGTAAAAAAACAATCAATTTTCACTTTTTTTTTTTTTTTTTTTGATTTGGACAACATCTGAGCATCGAATGAGACCGATCCCATGCCCCAAAAGTGTTCCCTCCCAGAGATATGCGCGTTTTATGATGATGATGGTACACCAAAGATACACGTATTTAAATCTTTAAAATGGCTCTCCTGAACAAAACCGGCTTTTAACCTTAGGTCCCTTTCTATTTTGCGCGTCACATATTAATATATTCCGAATTTATCAAGAAGAAAACAAGTAGTAAAAGTAATAGAGTACCAAAAGTACCAGATTTTGCCCGTTTTTATATAAAAAAAATAGTTTTAACCTATAAGAAATTCATAAAAAAGGGTAACAGTAGTACCAATTCCCTGTAGTTCTTTACCTCATATAAAGTAGCCTGAATTTTAATCAGTCATTTGCCATTCATTTATGAAATTTTCTTCAAATCCATTAAGCGATTTTCTCGCGATAGTGCAACAAACATACAAACTTGCACATTCCTAATATTTTATAATGGACAGCACGATAAATATATTTTCAATAAAATATGCTTTTAAAGTAATGCAACATATTTTATTTGAAATCCATTTATTTTTTTATTTGAAGGTACTCGTATGTAATCGAAATATTGACGTTGTTTTAATGATCGAAAAGCATGATATGCTTAAGTTACAAACATTTGCTGGTGTCATTTGTAAAGAATTGACGAACTACGCAGTGCTACAATTATTTAAATACAAAAGCAATTTTAAAACCTTTGCCACATGCAACATGTTCATGTTATTGGCTAACAATAACGCAATAGAAATGAATGAAAGAATGAATTAAAAGTGAAACGATTATTTGTAGGTTGGCTGTTTGCAGCCAAATGACAATATTTATGCCCAACAATTAGCTATTCAACAATGTTTATGCCTAACAATTAGTTGTTTAAAATTAAAAATTAATTATTCTAAAAAAAGATATGGGAAACGGCCAGGGATGGCAACTTTCCAATAATTTTTACCGCAAAGCTATCGGAATCCACCAGTTATCAAGTAATCAGTGGCGGTTAATGTAGTTTTTCGAGTCCTACAAAAGAATCGAGAACACTAATTGATCGGAGGTATAATTTTGGAGTTAAAAAAATAAACTAAATTTGACACGGTTTGTGGCCATACACTTGAGTTTTCACTGTCAAGAGCTGAATAGTTGTGGAATCGATGGGTAAAGCCGTTTAAAAATTATTTAAAAATTGTTAATTTTTTTTTTTTTTATTTTTTTTTTTTTTTTATTTTATTTTTTTTTTTTTTTATTTTTTTTTTAATTTTTTAAAAAAACACATTTGAAAAAAAAATTATACCCTCCGAAAAAGAATTGGAAGGTATATTCACTTTGTCATTGCGTTTGCAACGCAGTGAAATATCCATCGGAGACCCCATAAAGTATATATGTGACGCGCTAAATAGAAAGGGACCTAAGGGTAAAAACCGGTTTTGTTCAGCAGAGCCATTTTAAAGATTTAAATACGTGTATCTTTGGTGTACCATCACATACATAAAACGCGCATATCTCTAGGAGGGAACACTTTTGTGGGAATGGGATCGGTCTCATTCGATGCTCAGATGTTGTCCACATCAAAAAAAAAAAAATTCAAATTAATTTATTTTACCCTTAGGTCCCTTTCTCCATGCGCTGTCACATATATTCTTGATCAGTGATGAAAGCTAAGACGATCTAGTCATGTCCGTCCGACCGTCCGTATGTGGAAATAACGGTTCAGTCCAAACTAAAATAGCCAGACCCTTGAAATTCGACATTTTGAAGAATAGCACAAGCCAAGTTCGTAAATGGGCTGAATCGGGCCAGAAGGGAGAAAGTTCCCCTAAGAAGAACTAAATCAACCTCTAAGAAAGAACTTGATTTTTAAAGTTTTTTTTTTGTGATATATTTTTATGTCAAAGAATGTTGAAAGCATTGAACTTGAAGTCATAAAATCAAAAAAATTTATATTTGGACCCCGCCCCCTTTACTGGGCCTTAAAGTAACATATTACATGGAAATATGGAGTAAATATTTAACAAATTGTATTATTTCAGCCTACATTCCTTTGAAATTAAATTTTAAAGCTGAAATGTTCTCTGATTTTCTTCTGCCCTAAACCCCTTTTTAGTGTTTTATGGCAAAGGTGAGATATCTCCCCTACAGCCCTTCCCGAAATGACCCCGACAAAATAGTGCTTTTATTTACTAAATATTTGGAGGATATTTACTTTTCTGAGATTTCCCGTAGACTCGGGTTACGAATCGGTGGCAATTCACAGGAAATTTGGATTGTTGTAAACGGTTCACATGCTTACACACACACACACACACACGTACCGACATAGTGACACCCTCTCAGGAGTACTCAGGAAAGCTTCCTAGGAACTCAAAACGTCGAAATGTGATGAAAGGTGGATTTACTTAAAACGGGGTGAAACTAATATCCAACTTTCCAATTTTTTTTACATTTTTAAATTTCTTATCGGGAAGTTAAAAACTTCTCTAATATATTTTTTTATCTCGGACCAGCACTCAGGGGATTACCCCTACATACGCAGTGCATTGCGCCGGAACTAGAAAGGAGGGGATAGTATTGAGGGGACAGATGGTGAAAGATGAGGAGATAGAGAATTTTTTTATAGCTTTGTCAACCTTTTTTTTTACTTCGCCGGCTAATTTTTGCTACAGGACCGACGAAGGAGGCTGCTGCTGTTACTCTGCTTTTTAGTACATGATAGTATCAGTCGCTGCCAATCATGATCAGTGACCAGTGCTATGCCTTCATCATTGAAACAGGCTGGCAACAACTAACACAACCACGCACTAATGCTGATCAGAAGAATTCAACACAATATTTCATGACCCAGCGCGGGTTCGAACTCAGGACCCTCCGCTTCATAATCTTGTGTTCTACTACTTCAGCCAACAGAAAAACCCAATATATTTTTGTAAAGGGTTCGTGCTGTTGGCTAAAGCACTTAACAAGCTGAAGATAAAGGGTTCGACGCTGCACTCAGTCATGAATATGATGTCTAATTCTTTTATTCTGCATGAGTGCATGCTTGCGTTACTTGTTGTCGATCTATTTCAATCACGAAGGTATAGAACTAAAGAACTAAAGAGCTTCCTCTGTATTTTAGCAAATAAAATTTTGGGCGGCAAAGTAAGAATTAAAATGGCTCCAACAAAATCTATATCTTTTCATCTTTTTTCACTCCTTTTATAGTTGCGGCGCAATGCATTGCACAGTGGGGCTTATACCCCGAATTCTGCTGCAAACGCAAAACGAAACTAGTCTCAATGGAAAATTGAAATTTGTTAAACAAAACTTTGCTGGGATGTGAAAAACAAATACATACGTTCATTCATACACACATACATTCATAAAACCAGCAAATACATACACATCTACTTACCTACAAATGTATGTTTGTATGTATGTAAGTATGAACGTGGAACTTGTCGCAAAACGTTTGGATTACAAAACAACCCTTCATCATAAATTTTTTTATAATCCTTCTTACATGTCTTTTTTATTTTTAATTTTTGTCTTTATTTTACGTTATAAGAAATTCTTTTAAAAGGCCATTAGAAATAAAACAACTGTACCTTCTAAAGCCGGTAGTTGGGTTGGTATCATCAAAACAATCTTGTTAGCGGTAGATCCAAAATACGCAATTAAAATTCAAAACAAAACTAAATCGAAATAATATATATTTTTTAATACACACATACATACGGAGATCACATATGTACATATGTGGCAGCTGTTTGTGGCACGTACTCATTTGCCACTTTAATTTAATGCTGGCAGGAAGAAATTGTTCAAAACTTCAAAACAATTTTTAATGCGGCGCAGAGCCTTCAAATAAAAAAACAATTAGTGATAGAGAAAGAATTTCTAAACTAAATACGTTGCACACATACCAGTAAGAATGTGTGTATGTATGTGTGTATGTGTACACATATGCATTTTATATTTATAGTTCACAGCAGGACATCTACATATTCCTTACCGTTATAGCAATTGCGGCTATTCTATTCCAAAGCTGGCGAGTAACTCCAAATAAATAAACACAAAATAAATAATAGAAAATTCATATATTATATTTATTTTAAAGAAATATCAAATATTTTTTATATTATATTGTTCTAATTAATTAATTTGAATAATTAAACAATTTTGTTATTGTTAAAATATTATTATTCATTTTAAATTGTTATCCTGAAAAAGATATCCAGAGTATATCGAAATATTGATTAAAATATAAAATAAATAATTTTATACTTATAATTTTATAAAAATAAGCCTCAAGCTCAATATTATTAAAATTAAATATTTTTTATAAAAAAAAATGATTTATTCCAAAAAAATTGAAAATTAAGAAAATAATATCGGAAAGTTACTGGTTTTAACCCGTTTTGAAAAAATCGAGTTTTCATCAGAAAACTTAAATATTTTTTATAAAAAAAAATTATTTATTCCAAAAAATTTTAAATTAAGAAAATGATATCGGAAAGTTACTGGTTTTAAACCGTTTTGAAAAAATCGAATTTTCATCAGATCTCAACGTTTTGAGTTCCTAGGAAACTTTCCTGCCTACTCCTAAAAAGCCGTCATTATCTGCTTTATTCATAAAAACTATTTCTGCTTAACAAACATTTTATAAAACAAATTTTGTATGCAAATCTGTTTTATAAACCTTTTATAAATCAAAAATATTTTTTATGAATAGGGCCTTGTGCCCGAATACTTAAGGTTGATGTATCCGTGAGATTTCGTGAAAGAAAAAATAAAAATAAAATATATAAATGAAATTTTATATATAAAAAAAATTATTTTTTAAAGAAAACTGTGAAATTGTATATCTGATCAATTACTGTTCGAACTGAGGTAGTCGTGTTTCAAAGGTTTCTTTCAAACTGCGATTTCCTGTGAATTGGAACCGGTTCGCACCGGTAGGGAAATATCCCACAAACTGAATGAAACAAAATATTTTTTAAAAGTGATTTTTCTAAAACAACTTTTAAACGGTTTTTCCCATCTATTCCAAAAACTATTCAGCTCTGGACAATCAAAAATCACGTCGAAATCATTTAACGCTTTTGCGAGATATCGTGAACTAAAATTTCGAAAAAATGAAATTATATATGTAATTAATTAGTGTTCTGAATTATTTTATAGGTATCGAAGAACTACATCAATCACCGCTACCCACATGGGAATCGTGATTTCCACAGATGGACGAACCTTTGCCACCTAAATAAAAAATAAAAATAAATTACTTACAGTTAATAACCCCAAAAATTGACTTTTTAGTGTTTTATAGCAAAGGTGAGATGTCTCCCCCACGACCCCACGCGGAGTGATCTCTACAAAAAAGTTTTTATTTACTAAATATCTGGAGGGTAATTCCCCTTATTCTGTAACTAATTGCCAACGTGACATTAAGACAATATCAAAGACGAAACACTTACTTAATCCTTGTAGACAACAATTGACTACTTCTGACAGCCTGTGGCTGCTCTCTAAGTGAGAGAATACAGCAAGAGACTGCGAGAAATTGTGCTAAAAAAAAAAGCAAGTAAAAACGTTATATTCGACCGGGTCGAATCTTAAATACCCTCCAAATATTTAGTAAGTAAAATTAAAATGTTTAACTGGGTGGGACAGAGTTGCTTTATATAATATCGTTCGTCAACGCCCACTAAAGGGGGCGGGTTTAAAAAATAGACTAAATCATGTTTTCCACAGACGAACGTATGGGCATTGCTAGACCGTCTTAGACTTCATCACTAATCAGGAATATATATCGGCCATGTGATGGAAATCGCTTATCGCATGAAATTAACGTTTTCGATTTGAAATCACAAAATTGGTGTGCTGGAGTTCGCAGTCGCAAAGAATTTTTCGATTTCAAATCACAGACCATTGCCTAAGTGACTTGTATGCGAACTTCTCTTATTTACTAAAACTAAATGCTCAAGAGCTAAAAATTGTTTGTAGAATTAAAATTTTGTTTGTTTTTATTTATTTGCTGACAAAGATAATTAAAATTTCAATTATTTTTTGTTATAAAATTTTAAATTCAAAAATCCCAATGATTATTTTACTTTTTGTAAAAGCAGCCGGCGTTTTTAAAATTATTTTGTTTTGATTTTTTATTTGTTTATTTATACATTTGGCAGTTAAAACAAATGTTTTTACGTTCGAAAATGTTTTCGAAAAATAAGTAAAACGTGTGAACTCCAGCACACGTTCAAAAGATATTGGCGTTTTTCAAGTCGCATGTGATTCGAAAATCGTGCGATTCACAGCACATACATGTATACTTCATGGGGTCCAATTCTCTTTGGACAGTATTAAAACTGTATTTTGGCGGGGTCGCTCTGGCAAGGGGTGTGGGGGAGACATTTCCCCTTTGTCATAAAACTCTAAAAATAAATGTCTGGCATAATTATATACAAAATTTGAAAAAAATAAAAAAAATTTTTTATAAGGTCATTTAGGGGTCAAAAGGGGAGGAGGGGATAGGGCAGAGTAGTACCAGGTTATGTCTCAGCTTCGTCATTAAAGCTTAAAAATGTTATTTTAAGTAAAACAATTTGTTAAATTTGTACACAATTTTTGCATATAATAACGCCCACTAAAGGGGCGGGCCCCAACATTTTTTTTTTATTTTATGGCGCCAAGTTTAACGTGTTGGACCTTCTTTATTATAAAATTATATCATTTGCTTAACAAAAAAACTTTAAAAATTATGTTGTTTTTTAGAGGTTGGTTTAGTTCTTCTTAGGGGAACTTTTTTCCCTCTTGCCCGATTTAGCCCATCTCCGAACTTAACCTGTGCTATCCTCAAAGATATGTTTATACCAAATTTCAAGAGTCTAGCTCTTTTCGTTTGAACTGAATCGTGATTTCCACAGACGAACGGACGGACGGACGGACATGCTCAGATCGTCTGAGAATTCATCACTGATCAAGAATATATATACTTTATGGGGTCTCAGATGGATATTTCGCTGCGTTACAAATGGAATGACAAAGTGAATATACCCTCCATATTCTTTTTTGGAGGGTATAAAAAGTACTGAAGTGTCCTATTTTTGGTGTTGTCTCGACGTGACGTCGACAAATAGTTATAGAATAAGGGGGAATATAATATTACGAGTGTAAACTGAAAAAATATTAATTTCATAGCACACTTTTTTTATTTGTTTTTATTTGCTAAAACATACAATTTTATTAATTCCATTATACTTTTAAATCGTTATTATAAAGGAAGAGATCTGATCCAAAGACTTAATTTTTAAGGTCACTTTCTGTCGTTTGTTGCGATAACGCGAAACCCTTTAATGCTTCAGCTTGCATCATTTTGGCGCCCAAGACTCGTTAGCATAAATATATTTTAGCTTTTAAACTTAATGCCAATTTCTCTTTCGTGTTAGTGGAATAAAAACAAGTTGAATTTTTGTCTTGTGTGTGTGTGTGTTTTGTACATATTTACAAAGTTTTATTTTCCAATTCAGACACTAATCAATAATAATTATATATATTGCAGATTGTTTTGTTTTTGTTTTTTATTTTGTCTGTTTCTGTAACGTAATATCGTCATCCTTTTTGGGGGTTAGTTGCTTTACATTCCCAGTAGCCGGCCGCTTAGTGGTTGTTGCAAATAAGGGTTGCATTGATTACTTTGTGAAGTTGTTTTCCCATCGTTTACGAAATGCATATTTGCATTCAAATTTGGGCTGTTTGCTTTTATGTATTTCTTGTATTGCATTAATGCAATACTATTTCTTCTCGTAGAGGGTGATTTTATACAATCATTCACTTTCACTTGGAGTTTTGCTTCAACTTGAATATTTCAATGTCACCCTTAATTTTAGTTTCTTTCTTATGTGTATTTTTTTTGTCAATAAATACATACATATGTAGATACTTACATATGTATGCATATAGAGAATGTATTTTGGAAGTGCATTAATAAAAATGCACAGTAGAATGAATATTACTTTCTTTTCCCAGACAACATGTGATATTGTATGTATGAGAAAAAGTCCCACAAAATAACATGGAAAATAAAATTCAGAAAATGGGACATGACGGAAATAATGAAACGGCAACACAGGGATTGAAAATGTACTGATAATGAAAATGTGGCGGTCTTCGAAAACAGCTGTTCTGCTCTGATGTATAAGTTAAATGATTAAAGTCAATGTTGGCTTTCCCTTGTGCTTTGGAATATCTATTATGGCACACAAAATAAAATGGAAAATAAAATTCAGCAAATGGGACATGAAGAAAATAATCAAACGGCAACACAGGCATTAAAAGTGTGTTACCAATGGTTTCATACAGTTCTCGTAGGCTATTTATACATATGTATGTATATGTAAAAACTGTTATCATATTCATCCGAGCCACCTAACAAAAGTACACTTGAGTACTGATAATGAAAATGTGGCGGTCTTCGAAAAGCTGTTCTGCTCTGCTGTATAAGTTAAATGATTAAAGTCAATGTTGGCTTTCCCTTGTGCTTTGGAATATTTATTATGTCACACAAAATAAAATGGAAAATAAATTTCAGAAAATTTAACATGAAGAAAATAATCAAACGGCAACACAAGAATTAAAAGTGTGTTACCAATGGTTTCATACAGTTCTCGTAGGCTATTTATACATATGTATGTATATGTAAAAACTGTTATCATATTCATCCGAGCCACCTAACAAAAGTACACTTGAGTACTGATAATGAAAATGTGGCGGTCTTCGAAAACAGCTGTTCTGCTCTGCTGTATAAGTTAAATGATTAAAGTCAATGTTGGCTTTCCCTTGTGCTTTGGAATATTTATTATGTCACACAAAATAAAATGGAAAATAAATTTCAGAAAATTTAACATGAAGAAAATAATCAAACGGCAACACAGGCATTAAAAGTGTGTTACCAATGGTTTCATACAGTTCTCGTAGGCTATTTATACATATGTATGTATATGTAAAAACTGTTATCATATTCATCCGAGCCACCTAACAAAAGTACACTTGAGTACTGATAATGAAAATGTGGCGGTCTTCGAAAACAGCGGTTCTGCTCTGCTGTTAAATGATTAAAGTCAATGTTGGCTTTCCCTTTTGCTTTGGAGTATTTATTGTGTCACACAAAATAAAATGGAAAATAAAATTCAGCAAATGGGACATGAAGAAAATAATCAAACGGCAATACAGGGATTAAAATGGTGTTACCATTGGTTTCATACAGTTCTCGTAGGCAATTTATATATGTAAAAACTGTTATCATATTCATCCGAGCCACCTAACAAAAGTACACTTGAGTACTGATAATGAAAATGTGGCGGTCTTCGAAAACAGCGGTTCTGCTCTGCTGTTAAATGATTAACGTCGATGTCGGCTTCCCTTGTGCCTTGGAATATTTACTATGTCTTTCTGAATTTTCGCAAATTTTCCAACAATTACTGTATCAATCTTAAAAATAGATTTTGAAAATAGCACTACATTCTATATATCCACGCACAAGAGAATATTTATGCCAGGAACTGGTGCATAAATTGTATGAAAAAGTGAGATATTTTCTTATCTGGCATAATCGACTCTATTCCCATTGGCATTGCCATTTAAAAAGAAAATAAAACGACAGCTTAGCATCACTGTTAGTTTTATCGAAATTTATCGAAAATACGTCATCATTATCCATTCTGAAGCGAAGATATTATTGTCAAAGAAACATTCTATTGATAACATTGCAGAGTTGATGATTTAAAAAAAAAAAATTTAACTGCCTGGCCCTCGATGTCACTCGATAGCATTCTGTAGAGTAAATACATTTAAAACACAAACAAATTCAAAACTTTGTTTCTGTTTCAAATCTATTTATTCGACAGAAAGATATCGTGTGACATCGTGGGCTGGCAGTAAAATAATTTTTAGTATAAATTAAACGTTTCTTGCACTGAAATTTCGGTGGAAAACCATCCAAAGCCCTTGTGCCGTTTAATCGGATCGCGAGAAAATACAGCCCGCTATATATCTGACTTTCGAGTGTAATTGCTATTATTTAACGGCCAGTCCTTCCAATCCTTCCAATCAAATCTCTATTATAAGCTTTTTTTTTGCTGGGATAGCGTATTAAACAAAATGTTGCGATGTTATTTCATCTTCCGAATATCAAATAAATAACAATTTAAAATCACACACATTTTAAGAAAACGCAAATTATAAAAATAAACAAATAAAAATTAGTAAAAATATACAAGCCACAATGTCTCAAACGGGAATTGGTATGAAATCAAATCACAGAAATAAGTTATCGTAAATAAAAGTGTACATTCTTGCTATTCAAATACAGGCCAGGCTCGTTATAACGAATCGCATTCTATGGTAAAGGTACTAAAAGCAATGGTCGGGCGATTATATAGCAAAACAATCTTATGTATACTCGCGGGGGGTAGGTGGTCTTCTAATGGGCGCCATATGGAGAATATAGGCGATTTTTCTTCTCAATTGGCTTCTCTCTATCTCTATCTCACATTACTTATACTATATAACTACTCCATTCTTTTCTTGTGGTACACTTGTAGGTACCTTGTCATCCATCAATATTAATGAATAGTATATAATTTGAATGGTAATCTTGTGCAGATATGCAGAATATATTTTTAAAAATCGTAATGTAAAAATTGTCAGAACATGTTTGGAATTTGCTTCAACATTAACAACAAATTATTTCCTAAATTTTTATTTTGTACTTGCAAACACGCATGTGTCAACCTCAAAATGTGCAAATGTGATGATATTTTTCGTGTCAGGCGTGCATCGTGATTATAAGTTATTAGAAACACGCGTGTGTGCGTTCTATTCGTCAAATTCATCGTCCACTTCTTCCAATTTATAGCGTACATAATCGTTCCTTCAGAGCGGCTAATTCGAATAACAATAGATCTTTTTCGGACGCCGAACAGTGCGCACTGAAGAATCTGTAGCCGCTGTACCACCAATTGCAAAATTCTCAGATATCAGATTTTTGGACGGCATGCAGCCCTTTCAGAACTCATAATGTTCCCCAAATTTGTATCACTCTATAAAAAACACCCTACTTATATAGATAGTACATATATTTATTTATTTGACGGTCAAGAGGCTAATTTTGAACACCGGACAACCCTAGTGTAGTGAAATATGTCATTCGTATGCAATTGTTTTAAACTTGGGCGTAACACTAAAATCTCTGCCATGAACAACGTTCGTTTTAGCGTGCTTTGCCTGTACATTCATACATATGATAAATATCTATTTCTCCCCCAAAAACATTTCATCACAGTGGTGGCAAATAAAAACACTATGTATGTACGGTATAACTATCATAAATCGTATATTATTTCGTAAACATTAAAATCAATGTTTGCGAATGAATAAAACTTAATAGTTCCGCTTTGTGAATCATAGCGGTTCGTGCCTAAAAAATAAAAGGATATATATGTGTATGTGTGTGTGTGTATGTATGCGTTTTATATTGTTTGACATTTATGTTATTTAATCCTCTTATTTGTATTTCGATCAATAGTTCATTCAAGCAAAATTACAATGATGACAATGATTTGTCTTTAATGGAGCAGATGTTTCGTGTTTGTCATGGATTCTGTAGCAAATATTTTTTTTTATTGTTCACAAGGATGTAAACACTAAATTTTTATTAAGAGTCGTATAAAATATTAAAACACGCTTTTAGGTTTGGCAGTTTAAGCCGCCGATAATCAACTCTTGTCCGGCTAATAAAAATATGACTACTCTTTCCTGAGTTAAATACTCAAATGGTAGAGGATAGAAATGTTAGGCCGACTAAGTCTAATTTTATTCTCTAATTAACTAATCGGGAAATTAAATTAATCTCGTATCAAATGAATTTGATATTTTTGCGTGGCGGCTTGAAAAACAAACAAGTAAGAACGTTATACTCGACCGGGTCGAATTATAACCCCCAAATATTTAGTAAATGAGAACTCTATTTTTGTAGGGATCACTCCGGGAGAAGAAGCCGTGGGAGAGACATATTTCCTTTGCCACAAAACACTAAGAAGCCAAAATTTCTTTTTTTATAGAATCATTGGGGGGACGGGGCAATGGTTGGGAGAAGGTAGGCAGAGGAGGATCAGATTATGTCTCAGTTTCGTCATAAAAGCTTAAAAATTTTATTTTTAAGGAATGTAGGCTTAAGTAATACAATTCGTTAAATTTGTACACTATTTTTGCATATAATAACGCCCACTAAAGGGGGGTGGGGTGCAAAAGTTATTATTATTTTTTTTATGGCTCGAAATTCAACGCGTTGGACTTTCTATGACAAACTTACAAAAAAACTTTAAAAATTATGTTGTTTTTTAGAGGTTGGTCCAGTTCTTCTTAGGGGAAGTTTTTCCCCTCAGGCCCGATTAAGTCCATTTACGAGCTTGACCTGTGCTATCCTTCAAAATGTATTTATATCAAATTTCAAGGGTCTGACTCTTTTCGTTTGAACTGAATAGTGATTTCCACAGACGGATGGATGGACATGAATAGATCGTTCTAGATTTCATCACTGATCGAGAATATATATATATATATATATATATATATATATATATATATACATATATATATATATATATATATATATATATATATATATATATATACTTTATGTGGTCTCAGAGGGATATTTCGCTGCGTTACACATGGAATGGAGGGTATAAAAAAACTCTTAGATACCATATTTATACTGTAATTTGTTCTTTTAACATATTTTCTACTCACCTGTGGAGGGCTAAAAAAGATTTTAAATTCCAGAAAACACAACAAACAAATTATAGTAAACAAATTATATATAGAGTTGAAATTGATTGTAATATATGGGAATCCAAAAAATGTTTACTTCTGCCAGCAATGAGATGGATAGTCCAACTCACCAGCCTTGCAGAAAAAATACACTTTTGTTGTTTGCATATTGATCCCTAAAGTAGGCAATAGATATTTTATTGAACAATTTTTATAGAACTGTAGACACTTAGCAAAGTTTATTACCATCATAAGGATGCCAGATTTGACTATGTGGCGTAATATAGACTTACTGCCAGTAAAACGATATAAACTACAAAATTTTTTTATAATGAGCATATAAAATATTACAATTTTGGACAAAAGTGATATATCCAGATTTAAAAAAAATTATAATGATAACAATAATTTAAAAAAATATTTACAAAAGCACTTACCCTACATTTTCTGCCTGTTTTTGTAAAAAGAATACAAATTTTCATTTGGGTATTTATATCGAAACAGAAACAAATTTTGAGTTGTTTTATTGTGGCTTCAATATAAATACTCAAACGAAAATTTTTATTCTTCTTACAAAAAAAAATAAAATATATATATATGTATATATATATATATATATATATATATATATATATATATATATATATATATATATATATATATATATATATACAAATATATCGCGAAGAAAATCGGCATAAGCCAATTATTTAACAGTCGCATAAAAAATAATCCAGAGGTGTTAAATTGCCCAAACAAGGGGGATAATGAATAGGACCACTTTGGGGAAATAAGGTTGCCAGCAAATTGATTTTGCTATAAATCGACTGTCTGATTAATTCTTGGAAAGAAAAGATGTGTTGGCATGGCTCAATAGCACTCGCCATTTAACGCATGCTAATATGAAAAGAAACAAGTAAGATCGTTATATTCGAATGGGTCAAATCTTAAATACACTCCAAATAGGAGCAGCATGACTGAAACAGCTTTCCATGAGCATAAAAGCAATTTATGTTATTATTGCATTTAATATTTTATGTCAACGTGCATAAAAGGGGACAGAGATCATTAAAAATGTTTAACCTGCTGAGTCAGAGTTCCTTTAAAACATTTTGTTTTGTGCCCAATGTTAGAAGTCTATTTTGACAGGATCAGTCTGGGAAGGGCCGTGGGAGAGACATCTCACCTCTGTTGATGTGGCATTAAATGATAAATGATGACTTGTCGCTTCTTAAGCCAAAACGCACTCTATTCAAAAGAGTGTACGATTTTTCCAAACAGCAAATTTCCAAATGACAGCATAAATGCGATTTCACGAAAATTGCCATAATGAGTTTTCGGCTTTACTGAACAGAAATGCCAAAACAATTTGACATTCAGCCGATTTAATCTGTCACTACAATTTCGCTTTCTGTCAGTACACACACTTTTAAGTGTTACCCGGAATACCAGTTGACTTGATCACACTTTTATATAACTTATTAATAATATAAATCAATTTCATGCTGACACCTCAACAAACAGCTAAATTTTGCCGGATTTTGCATGTTTTTTTTTAGAAAACACCACTACATACACGTACGTACGTACATACATGCCCGCCTGTATTTTGTCCGTCCTTACGACAACAACTGCTGGAACACTTTCATGCACACAAGTAATTGAAATGTTACAACTTTTTTTTCTATTTAAAACGGGTAATTAATTAGTAAACAATAAGTTTTATTTTTTTTTTTTATATAAAATTAGACACACTCAATTTTGTTAGAAATTGCATCACATTTTATTAAATTTACTACAATCGATTAAATAAATTACTATTTAGTTTTAGACTAAATCACGATAATTATTTTAATAATAAATAGCAAATGGCCAAGCATCGAAATAATATATTCCATGAACTCGGAAAAAAATATTTTATTTTAGATTCCGATTCTTATTTTAAAATCTTCATATTCATGAGTCATGACAAATAAGGGCTAATTAATATGGTAATAGGATTGAATCGTGTTTTGTTTAATGTAATGAGATGGTGTACAGTGGAACGGAGTGAGTGCTGGCTTTAGTTCAATTACACATATTTTGGAAACGATATCCTGATATGTGATTGGCATTGCATTTTTGCTAAACTACTACCGGCGAAGGGAGGGTGTTGTAAAGCGCTCTGTAGTACATGATGGAATTAATCACTGTCGGTAGTTTTTAGTGACCCAGTGCTATGATTTTAGGTCGACTAAAATTAATAAAACGGTCGTGCTCTAAAGGTCTGGGGGGTTATTCTCAATTGCGATGCGAAAGGAAGTACTTTCGCATACAAATGCGTTCAGTTTTTCATTCGCATCGCAATTCAGAATAAGCCTCCAGATCAGACCTTCTGGTAAGCGATCGATCCCACTGTAAATAAATGTAAAGACTTTCTTAAGAAATAGTGCATCTGTTTAGTATCGTGAATGAAATAATATGCAAATTGCTAATCACATGAATTGATTTTATTTTTTTAATTTGCTAAATAAAACCACAGATGTTATTTTCCAACAACGGCGGTTGCATAGTTTTTTTTAAATCTACAAAACGTAGAAAAAAAACATAAAAACTGAAAACCTATTAATATATTGAATGTGAGACTTTGAACGTTTGTGAGTTCGGCTGCTTCTTCCACTATCGCACGAAAATCGCTTAATAAATTTGGGTAAAATTTTATAGACGGATATTGAAAGACCCAAATTATTATATAGAATCTATTTTCTATCGAGGTAAACGAGGAAAAGTTATTATAATTGTTATTTCTGGTGATTTTCCACTTTACGTTTTATAGCCCATAGTACTTTCTGATGGCAAAAATAACGAAAAGCTGGTACTTTTCGTAATCCTTTTCTTAGGATACTTTTCTCACTTCGCTAAATTAAAACCCAAATCAGTTCAGTGCTCATATTCTCCGGCATATTGCCGAATAGGTGTGATATAAAAACCATATAACTAAAGTATGTGTAAATATTTTCTTGTATAAACACGATATTTGTACATCTTTACGTTAGTGACAAACAATAAAACAGCTGATATTGAGAAAAGTAAATTGTTACCCTACGTCTAACGCGGCAGCCACACTTTCAATTTTTCCCTTTCAATATTCTTTCAATTTGCAATACACTGACATTATTTTACTAACACACTCACATTTTTTGAGTTGACAACGAGATTGCTTGCCATTTTACCTTTCGATTAGCCTGGCAATATTTCGTTCAATTTAAACAGCTGATCGCAGAAAAATTTTACCGCGTCATTTTAAATTATAAATTAAGGTGGTAAAAAGGTTATCAGAATTAAAAAAAATTGTGCCTTATTCAATGAAATTGTGTTTATAAAAATTCTTGTGATTATTTTTTATAAAGAGATGAAAGAGATAAAAGTAATATATATAAATGTTTTGCGATTCTAGAATTAGATCTCTCTTCGTCATAGGCTTTTGTGATATGAAGTTGACTATCAATTTCAATGCAGCCTGTATCACATGTGTCAATTCAAGAGAGTTTTGACAAGTAGTTGGTATTTTCAACTTGAAACCAATAAATTGAATGTGTGGCTGCAGTGTAAAGTAGACATCGACCTGAACATGACATGTTCTTGAATGTGGCGGCAACGTGTTCAGACTTCTGAAATAATTTTGAAGTTGTAAAAAAGAGAAAAATTTAACTTTTCGCGTTCTGTCTCTTTTGCTCTTCTTTGAAATTATATACGAACGCGAACATCAAGTCGGACATGGAACGCAGGACATATGTCCAGACATCGATGGCTGGACATGGGCATTTGCGGTCTACATTGGCCTTTTCCATATTCGACTTGATCTCCGGTCATATTTCATGTCTAGTGAAGAAGTTTAATCGTTTCGCTCGCGGAGAATTTCATTTCAGACAACTGGGGCCAAATTACCGCATACGATATCGATCGAAATTTCTATACAATTTAAATACAAATTTTGGGGGATCGTAACAAAAAATTTCGAAAAAAGTGAGGTTAGCAAAACACAGTGTATTGTTTTAATGTGATTTCTAGCATTTTTAAAAATATTTCCAACCAATTTTGTTATAACTCTGAGCACCACTTAGTGTATTAATTTAAATTGGAGCGATCCCCTTTGCTATTGCGTAATCACACATATTTCTTTTTATAGCAAATTTATTTCTATACAAAATAAAAATATGAAAAGTTGCTATAGAAATCTTGTTTTTTTTTTGTAATTTAATTTAACTAGTTCTTTATAAATCTTTTGACAATGGCGAAGAAAATAACATGGAAGTGAAGGAATTTAATTTTTATAACAAATATAATTTCTTAATTTTATTATTATCAATATGATTGTTATTGTTAAGTTTTATTTATTAACATTTTATGTACATATTTTTGGATTTTCTATCAATAGAAATAACAATAAGACAAAACAAGATGTGAAGTCTTTTTAAAATATCGGACTTATTTATACACGTACTAGAGAATGTTGTATGATTAGAAACAATCACACAATGAGGCTTTAAGACTACTTATAATCGCCTCATTGTTTGTTATTTGATTTTATTTTTTAATTTTTTTATATTTTTATTTTAATGTATTTTACGGATTGTCGTTAGGCAAGTTAGAAAACATATAAATACACTCTTAACTAATTAAATAATAAATTTAGCTAACACTATTGTTAGTAAGGAAACACTGGCTAAAACTTGATTAGCATTAATAATTATTCCTGAGTTGGGTGGTGAGTCTGACAAGCGGGACATGGCCTGTATTTGGTCCGTATCCAATTGGGGACGATAGTTCCAATCTAATGTGTTGGTTTTGCAAATGTGGGCATAAACTCGTGCCGATACTTTGGGTGTGCGTTTGCGTTCAGGATCATTAAAATCGACATGATATAAACCGAATTTCTCTCTGTAATAAAGATCACAACAAATAGTATTAATTCAGTTAGTGCATGGCTATGAGTGGGGGTGTGTGTGTGTCATATGAATATTTTGTGTACGGTGTTGCCAGAAGATTTCTCGACGAAATACCTACACATCCGATTTTTCCCCATACGTTGAAAAAATGTCCCCTACAAAAATCCCTACGCATTTTTGTTATTAAAAAGGAAGAAAACCATTAGTTACACTTACGGAATGAAAAAGATTTTTGTTTCACTAAATACGGTAAAATATGTACACAATTAATACTGATGCTTCTTCTTACTTGAAAATCTTTCAACATAGAATTATATCTTACACTGCAGCCATACTTTCAATTTGTTGGTTTCAAGTTGATAACACAAACTACTTGTCAAAACTATATTGAATTGACGCGTTCGGTACAGACTGCATTCAAATAGATAGCTAACTTTATATCAGAAATGCCTTCGACGAAGAAAGATATATATTAATTAATTTTATTCATCTTTTTAATAAAAATAATCAGAAGAATTTTTATAAACACAATTTCATTCAATAAAGCAAATTTTTTTTAATTCTGGTAAGGTTTTTACTACCACGATCTGTTATTTAAAGTGATGTACTAAAAATTTTCTGCGATCAGCTGTTTAAATTGAGCGAAATACTGCCAGGCTAATAGAAAGGTAATATGGCAAACAATCTCGTAGTCAATTTAAAATATGTGAGTGTGTTAGTAAAAAAATGTAACAGCCATACCTAAATACGGGCGGAAAGCGGAACGTTTTTTTCCGCTGAGCTTTAACGCTGAAATGCCATACCTAAACAAAAGCGGCAGCGTTATGTAAAAAAACAATAAAAACAGGGTTATCAAACAAACAAATTAAACAACCCTGATTATTTTAACAGCTGGACGGACGACATATGTGATTTTGTTATTGAAATTTTGTACAAATTACAAACGTGCATACATATGTATGTATATAATCATATTGTAAATATTTTCTTACCACCATTTTCTAATACGAAGTGCACAAATTTTTTCTTTTATTATATATTTCACTTTTGTAAATCTTTGCTCATTTTCTCTGGTTACAATTCTCTTCTTTTGCAACCAACTTCATTAGAAAACGCTCTGTCAAAATCGGATTTTCCAATAGCAAAGCGTTGCCGCCGCGTTATTTCGGTATGCTCCATACATAATGTATGGACATGAGAACTTTTGACAGCTAAAAAACGCTTGCCGCCCGTATTTAGGGATGGCAGTAAGTGGATTGCAAATTGGAAGAGTATTGTAAGGAAAAAATTCAAAATTTTGCATGCCGTATTAGCAAAAGCGAATTCATGTAGCAGGTGATGCCAAATTAACAGCTGCTTTTTTTAGGACTTTTAGCTTGTCAAATTTCATAACAGTAAAATTTGTAGAAAGTTTGATTGCAAAAAAAAAGTACTATGCAGATTTTATTGTTGCAGGCTTGACACCAACTGATATATGAATTCGCCTTAGCATATCCATACATACATATTAGTGTCGCCAACTTTTCAAACCACATACAACTCTGAAAATACATTTTTAAGCGATTTTTTTTTTTTTTTTTTTTAGGAGTAGGACCAGCGCTCAGGGGATGACCCCTATATATGCAATGCATTGCGCCAGAACTGAAAACGAGGGGATAGCATTGAGGGGACAGATTAGGAAAGATGAGAGGATAGACAGTTTATTTTTTAGCTATTTCAACCTTTTACTTCGCCGGCTATCTTTTGCTACAGGGCCAACGAAGGTGGGTGCTGTAACTCCGCTTTTAGTACATGATAGTGTCAGTCGCTGCCAATTATGTTCAGTGACTAGTGCTGTGCCTTCATCATTGAAACAGGCTGGCAACAACTAACACAACCATGAACTAATGCTGATCAGAAGAATTCAACACAATATTTCATGACTCAGCGCGGGCTCGAACTCACGACCCTCCGCTTCATAGTCTCGTGTTCTACTACTTCAGCCAACAGCACCCAGAAAAAAAACTTTTGAACCGTTTTAAAAAAGAAAATATATATTACATACTAAAAAAACATGACCGGAAAATCCCTACATTTTGGAGAATATAAAAAATCTGTCCCACACTTCTATTTTAGTATAAAAAATACCTACATGTAAGGATTTTCGCCTACTTCTGGCAACACTGTTTGTATATCTGTTTATATGTGTGCATATCTAACTTACGTATAGCCAGCCTTCCATTCATAACTGTCCATCAGACTCCAGGCAATATAGCCTTCAATATTGGCTCCATCTTCCATGGCATCCAGCACAGCAGTCAAATAGCTGTTGAAGTAGTCAACACGAGCATAATCTTCCAAGCCTCCCTTATCGCTAACGCCATTCTCCGTGACAATAACATTGGGGTTGTTGTATTCGCGTTTAATCCACATTAACAAATTGTACATTCCCTTGGGATAAACCTGCAATTTCAAGTTCAATGAATATAAATACATGTTATTTCCAAGAAATCATCTTAGCTTATTATTCGTAACAAAAACAAATAAATAATTAAATAAACAAACAAACAAACAACAGAGGCAATCAAATATTTGATGTTTTCGTGTAAAAAGATAATAAATACACAAAATACCAATTCACTTTGGCCGTACAATAAAATTACACTTGTTTATTATTTTATTATTATAATATATTTAGCTACCGAGCAAAATATTGTTAATACGAGGGTTGTTTTCAATAAATATGTGAATATTTAAATAATTTTTTTTCTCCTAAGAAATAAGCTTTATAATTTTTTGAAACAATCTTCTTTTATATCAATATATTTGGACATTTTCCTCAATTTGTTTATTTCTTCCAAATAAGAGGTTCTCCCAAGGCCCTTAAAATTGGCGTTACTATCGCCTAGCACCCTCCTCTTTGTATCCGGTAGATACATACATTTTATAAACCGTGCCATTGATGACGTTAGTGTCAGTAAAATGTTGCCTGCACTCATTAAAAAAAATATAACATATGGAAAACGGTTGACCTTAAAGGCCATCCCTGCAACTTCCCTCCCGCTAAACCACTAAAAATGGTATTATATTAATTTTAAAACCGCTATAACTTTGGAATGGATCAGTCGATTCCCACGTGGTAAGCCTATAACACAATCGAGAAAACTAATTGATCACATAGTGATCGAAGTGTTTTGAAAAATTCAATTTTTTCGAATTTTTTCGTTCATGATATCTTGCGAACGCCTTAACCGATTTTGACCCGGTTGGTAGTGCTCGACGTGGTTTTCGATTGTCAAGAGCTGATTAACTTTTGCAATCGATCAGAAAAGCCGTTAAAGATTGATTTAAAAAAAATATATTTCCAGTTTTTTTTATATATATCTCGAAATCCGAACCGTTTATAATTCACTGGAAATTGAATTTTGAAAGACACCTTTGAAACGCGATGAGGTTGGTTCGAACACTAATCGACCACATACATATATAATTTCAGAGTTTTCTTTAAAAATAAATCACGAAATCTCACGAAGGCATCAGTTGATTTTGACCCGGTTAGTACCGTTCGACGTGATTTTTCAATTGTCAAGAGCGTTTAAAAGTTATTCTAAAAAAAAACTTTTGAAAAAAAAAAAATTTTAAATTGTTTTTATATATTCGAAAATATACCGAAATCTTACGAAGGCATCAGCTGATTTTAACCCGTTCAAAGTGATTTTAAAGTGTCAAGAGCGTTTAAAAGTTATTCTAAAAAAAGCTTTTGAATTTTTTTTTTTGTAGTTCCGAAAATATACCGGTCCGAACCAGATCCAATTCATAGGGAATCTACGTTTGAAGGAATCCTTTGAAACACGACTAGTGGTTGAATTCAGTTCAGCCTTTCAAAAGTTTTACTTACACACGCACGAATACATACAGACATAGTGAGGACTTCCCAGGAGTAGTCAGGAAAGCCTCCTAGGAATTCAAAACGTCGAGATCTGGTGAAAATCCGATTTTTTTTAAATGGGGTGAAACCAGTACCTTCCCATTATTTTGAAAATCTTAGCGGGAAGTTAAAAATATTCGCAAATCATACTCAATATTTCAAAGCCCTAAAAATCCTTTAGAAATTTTAATGTTCAAAATCATTGTGGTCATCTTATTATTATTTTTTTCTCTTCTAAATATTATGCAATTACTTTTATTAGAGCCTTTTAGATTTCTAGCGACGTTATGCATTCCCATAAATAACAATTGCAACAAAAGAAAACAAATTTGCAAAGTAAACAAGTAACAAGTTTTTTTCCTCTATTCTTATCTACTCGTTATCTGTCACCTACACAAATTCCATCATCTGGCCACTTTAAAGTTAAGCAACAAAAAAAAATAATAATAATAACATGCAAAAGCAGTCGATTTCACATCTGAATTGTAACCATTAATAAATACATTTTTTATTAACTTAATCTTTTATTGCCACATGTTCTACAGTTAAATACTCGTATCTTTCACACTTTAAGAGGTTCTGTCTCGTTTAATAATTACAAAGAAAAATATTTTAAAAAAAGAGAACAGATGGAAGGGTGCCATTGGCAAAATGCAAATAATAAATGCATTTGCATTTATTAGCAAATTCTTAAGAACATATGAAATTATTAAATAATTTATTAGCACTTTTGCTTGCTTATTGTTTTTATATTTTTAAATTTGAAAAAAAAAAACTGGAATTAATGGAAGGACTTTGAGTAAATCACATTGAATTTGAGTTACACTTTTACACATACAATCACACATGCAAACATTTGTACTTGTGTATGTGTTTAAGTAGGTGTGTAGCATGCAAATGTATGCATGTAGTAGAACAGCTTTAGAGTTACAAGTAGAAAAATATTTGTTCGACCTTGACAGGACTTGACATAAATTAATTTCAGCCAGTAGTTAGGTTATTATTAATGGATGGAATCAGCTGATGGCAAGCTTCTTTCAATTTGGGCTACTTGTTAAAGCGAGTGAGTAATAAGAAATCAATAGATACTCTCAGTGCTACATATTCCTTTCATTTCTTACAAAGATACAAGAAAAATGGAAACATTCGTGTCAAATCTTTGAATTTACACAAGAAATTTCCTCGTCAAAGAAAAAACAAGTAAGAACGTTATACTCGACCGGGCCGAATCTTAAATACCCTCCAAATGTTTAGTAAATAAAAACTCTATTTTGTAGGTGTCACTACGGGAAGGGCCGTGGGGGAGACATCCTCACCTCTGTCATAAAACACTAAAAAGTAGATTTTTGGGGTTATTAAGTGTAAAAAAATTTTTTTTTTGATAGGGTCATTTAGGGGACCATTCTTTTTTTAAGTTTTTTTTATAAATTATTACATAAATGTAAATTTTTCAACACAAATTGCTTTGGTTTTCATGTTGTTTTCGGCTTCTTCTCTTTGTTTTATATTCACTGAGAACTGATAGCGGGAATAATTTCTCACGTGAGATTCACGATACCATTTCTCCCTTCTAGTGGGAAATAATAAAAAATTTCATGTGAACAAAAATTCCCCTTGTTATTCACCATAGGACTGATTGTCCTGACGTAACATTGACAAATAGTTACAGAATAGGGGGGCTGGTTAAGTGCTTTCTGAGTTAGTTTTTGGGATAATCAATCTTCTTTTAACTGCACTGCGTTTCTTAGTGTTCTAGTGCTTGGAAATTATTTGTGCACGCCATTTAGAAAAAAATAATAATCTGAAATGATTTAAATTTTACCTTTAGCCATACGGAACCAGAACCCATCCATTGAGGGTCTTGAGTCTCTATCACACCCATATCGTGATTGAATGAGGGCACTGGGAAGCCACCTGTATTGTTGTGATCATTTTTCGTTGCCAAATTGGTAGTATAGGTGTTGATGCCAAAGAAATCGGATGTGCCTTTAATACGTTTAATTTCTTCTTTGGTAAATTCGGGTAAACGGGACTGTGTAAAGCCCTGCTCTTTGCTTAGATTACGTATGCGATCGATCATTATGGGCGGATAATTGCCGTGTTGTGAGAATATGGGATGGCCAAACCAGCCCAACTATGAAATGGAATAAGAAAACACAACACACAGCCATACATAAAAATTTTTCTGTTACGCCTGTAAAGAGAAAAACTTACATAAAACTGAACAGCCCGTTCAGAAGCCTCACGGTCATCGTTTGAGTCTGCTTTAGGCTCCGGCCAGGATATATCTAATGTTATGCCCATGCGGCCCTGTTGTGATTTTTGGTATTCCTCTCGGTACATGTGCACCACTTCCGCATGGGCCTTTAGCAAATTGTGGCCACACAAATACGAGGGTATGCCGGGATAATTATAGGCCGGTGCTAAATAATCCACACCATAGCCGTGCTCACACACATGCCACGGCTCATTAATGGTGGTCCATATTTTAACACGGTCCCCAAACATCTCCAGCAATAGACGGGCATAGTCCTTAAACACTGGTATGATCTCGGCATTAGTCCAGCCGCCCAATTGTTGCAAACGCTGCGGCAGCTCCCAGTGATACATCGTTACCATGGGCGTAATGTTGTAGTGCAAGAGTTCGTCTATCAAATTGCTGTAGTACTTGATGCCGGCCGTACTCACATAATTCATATGGCCATTGGGCAAAATGCGAGGCCAAGCAATTGAGAATCGATAGACTTTGACGTTTAGCTCTCGCAACAGTTGGACATCACGGCGCCACTGAAAGCACAAAAAAAAAACATACAGATTTTTTTCATATGATAAATGTCTGTCGTCACTTGATAACTTTCTGCCGCTTTTAGCGGCCGCTCCTACTAACACAATTATAATCATATTATTTGCAATTAAGTCGGACACACCTCCCAAACTCGTCTGAGTCTGAACCAGAAACTCTTGAGCAGGTGCTCTCTGCACATACGACACATACTCGCATACGATTAACAAATGCGAACGGCAAAAATGCATTAAAATTTACATACTTACTTTTTGTGTTTAACATGATTTATAAATATTTTGAAATTTGTAACAAATATTTCAAAAATCTAAACTTGTTAATTGAGGTCATTATAATTCCATTATTACGAGTATTTAAATCGAAAAAAAATAAATTGTTCCTCTCGTCAAGTGCTACAAAATACTTGTATTCAATTTTCATCAGTTTTCTAAACAAAAAATATTGATCTGCAGTTTACAATACTCGCACATAAATAACACTCGTGTGCTCTTACAAAGTCATCAACAACTGCCAACTGCATTGAATGGAACACTAATCATTTACATAATTGGTTTTATTAACGTCATCAATTAATCGCATTCAAATGTCACTATTTTAATACGAATAGATGGATGGCTCAGTTGGAAATTTCCAATATAAGTCTCCAAATGCTTTTGTTTTCTTAATTTATTTTATTTCTTAGTTTTGCCTTGCCAACAGGCAAGTTGTTCACATTGAAAGCACTTGAAGCCAGTGCACGGGTGAGTGAATGCCTTACAGCAGTTGTATGCCGAATTCCTAGTGGGTTAAGTGTGTGTTAACAGTAGCTTGTGTTTGAATTAATAATAAAGTTAACTTCTTTAAACAGATTAACTTGATTAATATGTACGCAATTAAATTTTAGGCCCGTCAACACAGTTTCCTATGGCAGCCGATTTGACACTTCTATGGTTTTCATGAATAAACAACGATTAAGTCTTCAAATCACTTGCTTTTATCTTAGAGTTAACAGAAATTAATTTTTCTAAATATTTAAATGTGTAGTCGAAAAAACAAACATTTTATAAACATTTAAATTAGCGTAAACAATCGATTTACTGGCTTGAGTTTTACTCGAAAAATGTTCACCCACGGCCAAGTCCTGCATGGCGAATATAAAGATTTATTTTTTTTATTAAGAAACAAGTAAAAACGTTATATTCGACCGGGTCGAATCTTAAATAGTAAGTCAATTTAAAATGTTTAACTTGGTGGGACAGAGTTCCTTTAAGACATCTCTGTACCCTATTTTAAATCTCCGTTTTGACAGAGTTATTCCGGGAAGGGCCGTGGGGGAGTCGTTTCACCTCTGCAAGATCAGAGAAAATCTCAGTTTCTTATAGGCTTTGTTCAATATTTACACTATTTTTGCATATAATATCGTATGTCAACGCCCACTAAAGAGGGCGGGGTCCAAAAATAGACTATATTATGTTTTCCACAGACGAACGTATGGGCGTTGCTACATTCTCTTAGACTTAGGGTTCAATTCTTTTTGGAGGGTACTAAAACTGTATTTTGTCGGGGTCGCTCTGGCAAGGGCCGTGGGAGAGACATTTCACCTTTGCCATAAAACTCTAAAAATAAATGTTTGGGATAATTATATACAAAATTTAAATTATTTATTTATTTTTATTTTTTTTTTTTTTTATAGGGTCATTTAGGGAGAAAAGGGGGAGGAGGGGTGTAGGGCAAAGGAGTATCAGGCTATGCTTCAGCTTCGTCATTAAAGCTTAAAACTGTTATTTTTAAGGAATGTAGGCTTTAGTAAAACAATTTGTTAAGTTTTTTCGTTATATTTGCATATAATAACGCCGACTAAAAGGGGCGGTGTCCAAACATAATTTTTTTTTTTTATTTTATGGCTCCAAGTTTAACGCGTTAGACTTGCTTTGTCATAAAAATATATCATTTGTTTAACACAATTAAAAATAAACTTTAAAAATTATGTTATTTTTTAGAGTTTGGTTTAGTACTTCTTAGGGAAACTTTTTTCCCTCTGGCCGGATTCAGCCCATTTCCGAACTTCACTTGTGTTTGCTTCAAGATGTATTTACATATACCAAATTTCAAGGGCCTGGCTCTTTTCGTTTGGACTGAATCGTGATTTCCACAGACGGACGTGGCTAGGTCGTCTTGGGCTTCATCACTGATCAAGAATATATATACTTTATGGGGTCTTAGAGGGATATTTCGCTGCGTTACACACGGAATGACAAAATGAATGTACCCTGCAATTCTTTTTTGATTCTACGACTATTTTCTCTGGGGCCCCGTTAACGACAAGTGTTATGCCGACAAACCACAGACAATTGAGCATTTGAAGACCAACATTCGTGATGCCATTTCCGAAATACGACCCCATACACAGGAAATTTGATCCGAATCGAATGGGATACTGTGAGACCAGCCGTGGTAGCCCATTCATATGTAATATTCTATCTCTAAGCGGATCGGATGCTGTACTTTACAACAAAAAATAATTTGCAAAAATTTCAAAAAGATTTTGTTTTCTTGCATTTTTAAATTTATACTTTTAAATGGCCCTTAATACAACCTATCACATTCGTAACGTATAATTAGAACACACTTCTTTATGAAATATACCAACAAGAAATTTACAATATCGTGTAATCATATGATTCGACCACATACGAGTATACGACGATAATCCGATATTGTATATTGGGCAACTGTTTTTTTTTCATACGATTTGTTACAATTAAAAATAGTTTTTTCTTTTTTTTTTAATTTCTATCCAAAGAATGTCAATCAATTGTTACAATAAAGAACTAGTCTTGCCAAAAAGTAATAATAAAAGAGGCAAGTTACCGCCCCGCTGAGTTGACTTCAAGCCATATGGAATGACATGCTATTTTATAATGGCCCTTGAAATATTTTCTTTCTAATATTTGACACGTAAAAAAATTTACAAGCTGTTGTCGGTCGAGTTTGTTAAATATTTCGAAAGTATTTCTTGTTAAAACGTAATTAATAATTATCCCTTCGCTGAATAATTAAAATGTTACAAAATAATTACTGCAATACAACTCTCAATTTTGCTTTTTTTTTGTTGTTCTTTTAATAAAAAATATATATTTATTTAAGCCCAACCACCTGTTTGTATTTTAAAAATCCGCTTTAATATCATTTACATAATAAATCTATAAAATATGTCATAATAATATAATAAATCGGTATCATTAAATTCAGCGAGTACAAAGAAAAAATATAAGTGAAATAAAAAAAAAATCTTACTCACCTCTGTGTTAACAGACATTATTTATTATTTTGCAAAGTAAACAACACAAAATTAATTAAAGTGCAGCAACTGATTTGATTGAAATGGAAATGATGGAGATAAATTGTTTTTATTTGTTCAACTTACATGATGATAACTATCGGCTGTTATGTCTCCGTTTGATTTATCTTCAATTTTTTCTGGATAATTGTGTGTCATAAAGTCCCAAATGGATTCGCCTTTATCGTCGGCATTCCAGCCGCCCTCAATTTGATAGGATGAAGAGCCCACGCCCCATATAAAATCTTTGGGAAAATGGCGAGTAAATTTTTCTATTGTTCTGTGTGGCGAGAAAAAGGTGAAAAAACATAAAAATATGTTATTGCAATTAATTGGCTTGTTCACATATTTATTTATTTATTTTTTTTTTTGTTAAATCTTAATTAAGCTTAACTTGTTCCTTTGAAATTAACAAACATTTACTTTTACTTTCAATTCTAAATAGAGATATTTGATATTTCAACAGTTCCGTAACAATTGTTGCAGTTACACAATGAAACTAAAAGGTCGATTCAGTCACAATGTTAATAATTGCAACAAAGGCATTTGAACAAATTAATTAACTACTCAATTTTTTTTTCTTTTCGGCAACAACAAATTTACTGCAACTATAAAAACTTGTAAATAAAATGTGACATGATTTTTTTTAAGTGACGAAATTTAATTATTTCCTCTAATTCTGCCACCTGTTCGGTTGACTTTCATTTCCTTTGCAAACGGTTTGATTTTAATTGACCCCGTGTGTTTAAATTTCCCTAACAACACAATAACGGTACAATTTTAGGGAACTAAAAGAGGTTTATATGCTGCTAAAAGGGGACCAGCTAGAAAATAATGTCTTCAGTCTTAATTAAATTTACATACACACAGGGTGACACAAAATTAATCAGCCTATTGAAAGATGTCATAGTTTTTGCAAATGGCGTCGTACGTGTAGGTAAACGGTGTTTTTTATAGAGTGACGCAAGTTTAGAATCTAAACTTGCTCGACTTTTTTTTTTATAGGATCATTTGGGGGGCAAGGGCAGAGGAAGATCAGGGTACGTCTCAGTTTCGTCATAAAAGCTTAAAACTGTTATTTTAAAGGAATGTAGGTTTATATAATACAATTTGTTAACTTTTTATACTATTTTTGCATACAATAACGCCCACTAAAGGGGGCTGGGTAACAAAAAATTGTATTTTATATCTCCATTGGACCTACATATTTTGACATAAAAATATATCATTTGCTTAACAAAATTACAACAAAAAAAATTTAAAATCATGTTGTTTTTCAGAGGTTGGTTTAGTTGTTCTTAGGGGAACTTTTTTCCCTCTGGCCCGAATCAGCCCATTTACGAACTTGATCTGTGCTATCCTCCAAGATGTCTAGCTCTTTTCGTTTGCACTGAATCATGACTTCCACAGATGGACGGACTAACATGGCCAGATCGTCTTACATTTCATCACTGATTAAGAATATATATACTTTATGGAGTCTTAGAGGGATATTTCGCTGCGTTACACGTGGAATGACAAAATGAATATATGTACCCTCCAATTCTTTTTTGGAGGGTATACAAATAATAAATAGATAAAAATTTACCTCTTAAAAGAATAGGACACAACTTCACGTCTTTTTATTTTACATCGCCTTGTTCTCTACTATTTGTACAATTATTTTTACCCCCTAAACACCGCTATTTAAGAAGGGACTAACATGACATTTCGTCCACACGTGCCATTAGCATTGCCCACGAAATTTATATTCAAGATCATGGAAAAGACATAAAACATTGTGTATTTCGTTCGTATATGCATATCAAAAGCGCGCTAATAAACAAATTGGTTTTCAACTGAAATGCTATTTGCCGAATTAATGTAAATCACAGACTTTATGTTTTTTTAATTGATTTGCTGTGTGACCTTTGCTAGATTAATTCAAACAATAAACAAATAAAAAAACGCAACTATCAAATGTTCATAGATACATTTTTATTACTTTTCATTCCATTCATAATTCTTTCAATATCATGTTTTATTGATTATAAATTTTATTTTAAATATTCACCTTTATATGAAAAAACGTATTATTAAGATTAAAATAAATGACGTGAAATTTTTCATTATAAGTGCAATTCTTTTAAAACATTTAACTGATGGGGAAAGAAGTTTGTCGAAGAAGGTCATTTAGAAAAATAGTAAATAGAGAAGGAAAAAAAATCGGAGTTTTGTGAATTAACCTTGAAACAGTTTTATCAGATCTCGTATGCAACAGCTTTTAAAGTGCAATTCGTGGCAGCGTCGATTGCATATGCTTTGAAAATATTGAAAACGGCTATTTCGCTACCGAAAATTTGTATTGAATAACATAATTTTTTCGTGAGGAAACAATGCTGTCTGAGTGTATTTCATTATAGAAGTCTGCCGTACAAATTAGTCTGTAACTTTCAAAGTTATTGTTCCAATGGGTTTTTTATGTGGATATGGGTAATACAAATTTTTTTTTTGTCTGAAGTCTTGGCACAGAAATGGTAAAAAATATTTTAAGTTTGCTTAAAAAGCAGCAACAATATGTTTTTATTTAGTTTTTGTTTAAAACTTGCAAGCACGCACAAATATTTAAAAGGTGTCGGTATAATATTCATATTGGATAGAAGAGTGTAATTTGTTTGTGGTACACTTTTACATATCTTATCGTCCAGCAATATTGTTGAAATATATATGCGTTGATAGGTAGTTGTATGAAGATTTCCACAATATAAATATGTTCTCTAAAATCTTAGTAAAAAGTGTTGAAAAAGGGGCTCCGATCTTGCACAAAAAGCAACTAGAAAAACCTGTTATTTCATTTTAACTCTTTTTTTAATAGGACCAGCACTCAGGTATTATATTTATAAATTTTCTCTAAAAAATAT
This sequence comes from Linnaemya tessellans, assembly GCA_951800035.1. Lineage (NCBI taxonomy): Eukaryota > Metazoa > Arthropoda > Insecta > Diptera > Tachinidae > Linnaemya > Linnaemya tessellans. Next base: position 10,652,477 of record OX637535.1, read on the forward strand.
ATATTGTTATTTTTTTTATACCCTTCAAAAAATACTTGTAGGATATATTCTCTTTGTCATTCCGTTTCTAACTCAGCGAAATCTCCTTCTAGGACGCCATAAAGTATACATAAATCTAAGACGATTTAGCCATGTCCGTCCATCAGTTCGTCCGTACGTCTATGGAAATCACGGTTCAGTCCAAACGAAAAGGGTCAGACCCTTGAAATTTGGTGTAAACACATATTGAAAAATAGCACCGGTCAAGTTGGGCTGAATAGGGCCAAAGGGAAAAAAGTCCCCCTAAAAAGAACTAAACCAACCTCTAAAACCCAACATAATTTTTTAAGCTTTCTTTGTAATCTTGTTAAGCAAATGATATATAAAGAAGGTCCAAAGCGCTAAGCTTGGAATCATAAAAAAAAATTTTTGTACTCCGCCCCCTTTAGTGGGCGTTATTATAGACAAAAATAGTGTAAACATTTAACCAAATTGTAATACTTTAGCCTACATTCCTTAAAGATTAAATTTTATGACGAAGCTGAGATGTTCTCTGATCCGCCTTACCCTACCCCCTTCGCCCCCTAAATGACCCTGTCAAAAAAAATTGTTTGCATGCAATAACCCCAAAAATTGATTTTTAGTGTTTTATAGCAAATATGAGATATCTCCCCCACGACCCCTCTCGGAGTGACCCCGAAAAAAAGAAAGTTTTTCTTTAGTAAATATATGGAAGGTATTTGAGATTCGACCCGGTCGAATATAACGTTTTTACTTTTTTTTTTTAAGTAGGACCAGCACTCACGGGATAACCGCAGTGCATTGCTTCGGAACTAGAAAGAAGGAGATAGTATTGAAAGGACAGATGAAGAGGGATGAGAAGATAGAGAATTTTTTAAACTTTTACTTCTCCTTCAAATGCGAAGGAAAATGCTGTTACGCTACTCTTTAGTAGATGATAGTGTCAATCGCTGCCAGTAGTTGTAATGCTGATTAGAAGAACTCGACACCATATTCATTACTGAGCGTGGAGTCGAACTCGACACAATCGGCTTCAGACTGGACTAATTGCTTCTGCAGCAACTAACACAAATTTGCCACCACCTCACAGGCAGAGTCCCCTTAGAAAATGTTTTACAATTTGCTGCTTGTGTATTCTCACATTCATATAAAACTACTTCTTCAAATATAAGAAGAAAAAAATTGAACGCCCCTAAAACCAAAATATGCAAAGCAATAACATGTCCGTCCATCTATTGGCGTTTGTGAGTATTTTTTTTTATCTATAGAATTTGTACTCGTATGTAAAAAACACCTTGATTTAGTGGTCGAATATTTTCTGTGTGATATTATTTGTCTAAACTGAGTGTGAGTATGTGTAGAACAAAATAACTTTGACACTTGTTTGGCGCTTGTCTTAACAAACTTTAAAATTCGTATATGGTTCTTTCAGTATTTTGATAAGTTTTCATGTCTTTTGTCATTGACGGTGTAAAACAAATTGCATATTTTTAAAGACAACTGCAAGTACAATGATTTTTACATTGAAATTAGTTGGAGGCTTTCAGTTCTTTTTTTCTGCTTGTTTTTTGTTTCTTCAAAATTTGCTCCACTAACAAGTACAATATCATGGCAACGTTAAGTTGCATACACACTCGTAAAATTGCAATACCTTAAAATGTAATTAAATTAAAATACCAAAGTATTTAAAGCTTTATATGCTTCGTTTCAAATAATATTGATTTGAAGGTAAGCAATCATTGTTAAATTGTCTTACCATTAAAACTGCAAAGTGCATATGAAGTGCAAATAAAAAATTCTGAAAAATATAATGCAGAAGTGCCAAAAAAATCTGAAGGCGTGGTTTTCTCGGTTTAGCAAATCTTAAAACACATATGAATTTTTTAATATCAAGTGCTTTTTGTTTACTTTCCAAGATATTATAATGAGGTGAATATGCGTTTTGTATAATACAACATTGATTTTCTGCACAATGGGGAAGTAGGAGAAGGCGGTGATAATATGTATATCAAGAGATAAACTAACAGTTGATAGTTTTTGCTGATTGTATAATTATACGAGGGCTGCTTGATAACTTTTTTAATCTTCCTCGCAATAACTTTAAATGTAGCACTAGCGACGCCAACCACCATCCATTAATAGACAATGTAAAATTTTGAGTAAGATCCGTGATTTAGTTTGTGTGTTTGGCAGCCATTGTGAATTTTAAGAAAAATGGAAACAAAGTGCGTTTATTCACCATTTATTTGTGCGTAAAAATCATCACTGAAACCTAAACAAGACTTGATAAATACGATGGCAACGCTGCACCATAAATTTCAATTGTTAAGAAGTGGTTCACTGGGTTCAATTATTCCAGGGCTACCATGCAGGATCAGAAAATAAAAATGTGTAAGTGAAGTGACTGAGATTGTAGGCAACTCATTTCATATGAATATTTGTACTTCCTCAATAATGCCTTCTAGGTGCTGAGCCAAATTAAAATTGTAAAATGATTTTGTGCAAATAAATAATTATAAATAAAAAAAAGGTGCTATGCGCGATATGGATGCCACGATTTTTTTACCCATCAAGACAATGCACGAGTGCGAATGTCCACTGCGTCTATTTTCTTTTGCCAAACCTAAAGAAATGGCTGGGTGGCTAAAGATTTGGGTCGAATAAAAAGATCATAAACGAACCAATGGTCACATTTGAGGGCCTTGAGAAATCCTGGAGTAAATGTACTGATGTGCAAAGAGAATACAGTCCCAAAGCTGCTCTGAGTCAGACAACATTAAGACTCGTTGATATATATTTTTTTGAGCGCACACCACTAATCCTTTACTCTCTTTCAATCATTTTGCGTCTCACTCGCACTAGCTAATTTCAACACATCTGCTAACTGTATGGACTTATAATTCTTCCGAGGAACTTTTTTCGTGATTAACTACGTTGCTACTTTCTATGTGAAGGTATAGGTCGTGTACAGTCAGTCACAGTAACGGATAAAAATAAGGGTTAATAACATCGTCGACATATGGTCTGAGTCACCCTGTCGGCATCTGTGCACCCCGCAATAAAATAGAATTGCCCTATTCATAATCTTGTGCAAATTGTCTTGCATTGAAGATGCTCCCAAATATTCTCTCAATTTGCAAATGCAACAATGCAAGACCATTTGCACAAGACTGTGAATAGGACTATTATGCTGAAAAATAAAGCGAGTATAATTCTATTCAAATTTCTCTTAATTTTTGGCCTTGGACTGATTTAAATTATTGTTTTAAATTCAAAATTGATTTTAAAACAATCCTCAAGTTCATATTAATTTGTTATCACATGATGATATTTTGGTGATATCAAACTCGACAACTTTACTACATATCCGACTTTTCAAATGAAGAAAAAAATATTTACTGTGTTACATAAATGAGATGCTTAACGATCAATATAGTTAAGTTTTTCCTTTAAACTGCATTTCTAAAAATCACATCAAGCATTTATAATTGCTTTAGTTGAAAAGTGACATCCACGTTATTTGATCGGAAATCCCGTCCATTTAGTGTGACATCCAGCAAACGTTATCGAGCAATTGGAATTTTACTTTTATTTAATGGCCATTGGCGACAAGATATTTTTGCTAATGATTCTTCAATTATATATTTGAATCGTAGTACTAAAACTAATAATCAATCTTGTTCCATAAATCAAATGATATCAATTAATCGAAACCTACAATTTAAAAATAAACATTTATTGTACATACATATTTATTTATATTGTATATGCGATTATTTTTTCTGAAATTTAAGAAAAATAACAAATAGCTTTTCAGATATCCTTTTATTTTACACAACTTAATCGCTATACGTTTATATTTCTTTGTATGTATTTGTACTTGTGTTCTTTAGCATAAGACTAAGGCGAAATAGAAATATTTTGCGGCTTATTTTCAAGCGAATTCAAACCGCTTTTAATCTCTCTAGTGCTAAGAATTTAGAACAAACATTTACCCCGGTATTCATAAAATTTAAAATGTGTTTGAAATGTATTTTAATAAAATTTTTTCATACAAAATTTTCTTAAAACAGATTTCAAATACGTTTTCTTTTTTTATGAATATGGGGGTTAATTTGTGGTTACCTGCATAGACATACCTTTCGAACTATATAGTTTTCATTACTATTGATACACGATAATATAGGTTAAAGTGTACCACAAAAAAATATGTAACATATATACAAAAAAAAAAATAAAAAATGAACACAAAGTTTATTAAAAAATCTTCTATTAAAAATTGGAGCGCACTCTGCTAAATCCTTTTGTTTTACACTTAATTTTTAATTTTATTCGTGCTGATTCTTTTCGCAAATTTGCAAATTTTTAATTTATTAAAAAAAACTTACACAATTACCGCAAATATGTCACCAAGCAATTTGAATTTTATTTATAATATAACAGGGTTGCCATAGTTAATGTCATTCTAAGAAAAATAACAATTTTACGATCAATTAATGATTACGAAAACTAATCGAAATGATATTGAAATATCGTTCTGCCTCTATTCATGTTTTGGCCACTACCAGCAAATGTACTATTATGGGAGTTAGGGCCTTTCTGCATGTGACCAAACGGTATGCAATTTATTTACATACTATCTGTACAAATATAATTAAAGCGATTTAATCTCGAACCACACTTCAAATATTTAAAATAATCTTTTCTTAACATACTCGTATATGCAGATACTCTTGGCGATATCTTATTTACAAATTAAAGCGAATAAGTGTTGTTAAAAAAAATAACACGTATCTTTGACGTTGTACTTGTATGTACATTAACGTACTTGTTCTGTAAAAAAAACTGCTCATATGATCTAAAAATAGGAAAGAAAGAAAAAGTACTTAAAGTTTTCCATTCTTCGATGATAAACAAAAAAGAAAACACACCCACAAACACAGCAACAAAGAAATTTCAAATTCAACGGATCCTAAATTTCTCAAAAAACCCCTTCCGATATTATAAATTAGATTAAAATATGCTTAAATCAGTTTGACACACATAAAACAAGACTCTGAGACTATTTCAGATTATCGAAATAAAAGTAAAGAAAATAATAGTTGATTTTGTAAAATTTTTTTAGGCATTAACTTTAATCATTTGACATACAAACAATAAAAATTATGTAAAATATTTTATTTGTTGTTATTAACAAACATGTTTTGTTTTGTTGTTGAACGTTTTGTAAAACCACACTGGAAATTCCATTGGAATTTACTATGTATTTACATATTAAAGCGACTAAAACAAGAACATAAAAAGAAAACAGGGAAATTATCTTTATAAATATATGTATAAAGTTAAGAAATGATTTACAATTGTACGGAAATTGAAGCAATTTTTTTATTATTTTATAGGCAGTTCTTTGAAGATAAATTTGTAATTGTTTATAACAACCGTAAAAGATAAGCCTATTTTTATCTCTCCACAAAACTGTACTAACCATAATAATTGTTCGTAATAAATAAATAAGGAAATGCTGCCCTAAATTCGCCAATGATATGGAGGCGGTTAGAGGCAAGACTGCCATATTATTTTGTTTTGAAATTGACAATTTAGTTGGAGGTTTATTGATGGCAACTCATCTTCGCCGTTACATTGTCTAACGATATAGCAACTGTTAAGAAAGTATAAATCACTGATGGCAATTCTCAGCGGTTGCCAAAACTCTTTTCTTTTGCTATAAATTACTAGATGAGCAAGTAAAATAATTATAAATATAGGATGTTTTTTATAGAGTGATACAAGTTTAAATCATAATAAAACAAAGAAATATTTATATACATATTTGATATCAATGAAACGGTCTTTATTGGATAGAAAATTTTATGACATTAATGTTTAAATATGATTTCGGCCATGTAGCCGCCACTTTTCGCAGAATTTGCGGCCGTATCTCGCCGATAACTCTTCGAATGTTCATTTACAGGTGTTCAATTGTTTGTGGTTTATCGACGTAGACAAGTGACTTAACATAGCCCCAAAGAAAATAATTTAATGGGGTTAAATCACACTTTCTGGGGGGCCAGTTAATTAGGCTATTACGTGAAATTATTTTTTCATCAAAAGTTTCTTTGAGTAAATCAATTATTTGTTGAGTTTGATGAATAGAATAATTATTTTGATTATAATTTGAAGCAATTTGCACGTGTTACTCTGGTGTAAGTCGATCCGTAATAAAATGTCAAAGCAAACTAAACAAAAAGCAACTATCAGGTGTTAAATGGGTGGTCAAATAAAGCAGTGATGCCAACTCAAAGTTGTATCACTCTATAAAAAACACCCTTTAGTAAAGGATTGGACAAGCACAAGAAAATTGTCTTACAAACAATCTCATAGGATATTAAATAAAATATCAAAACATGCTTGATGTATTTTAGTGGAAACCATGTTTTGTTTTCCTTATGTTTACTTTGAAATGCAATGATTGATATAGATAAAGACAGCTTAATAGGAAAGATATACTGATTTATACAAAATGTATATTAAATTTAAAAATGTTGTTTCACAAAAATATAATCGCTTGTATAACGAAAATATAAAAATAGTTTAGATTCGTTACCCGTAGCAAGTAGAGAAAGCGCCAATTGTTTGCAAATTAACACTATTTGCTATATGAACTTCAATTTTAATCTCCAGCTTCTTCTGTTTGAGTTTGGAAAACAATTTGAAATCAAATGATCATATTTCAAACAATTTACCTTGTGCTTGTTGGAACCAATTGGCTACTCATGGATTGTTGGTGTTTTAATAGTGGAATGACCTTGCAGCACGCGCTAAGTAATGAACTAAGTACACAGAAACAATTCTTTTTCTTTTCTGATTTCAGATAAACATTTATTTTATTTCACTGTGCAAAATAATTTAACTAGATACGAGTATCTTTATGTAGCACAAAAACTAAACGAATTTCTTCCAATAGATTGATAGTTCATTGTCCGATTTTATAAGATTCTTTGGCGATCAGTAAAAACAATTTATTTGAATTTACAATTATTTTTCATTATAAATGAAATTTATTTGTTGGTGGTTAAGCAATGTCTATATGCATTTCATTGGTGCTTTACCAAATCGTCAGTAGACTTTAACCACAGTTTTGAAAAGTTAAAAACCTCTTATCTTATGCATATACTTCCGAAAACCATCTGGGAATTCACAACTTGTAAATTACAAACTATTTTCAAAAATAACAACAGAACAAGAACATAGGCTTGCAACTCATACAAAACTAAACCAACAAATAAAGTATGTATATATTAGTATTGTGACAACAATGTGTTAAATAAAAAAACTTCATATTTTTCATTATGTTAGAATTCATTAATTATTTGTTATTACACTCGTATTCGACCAGGACGAATCTGAAATAACCTCAAAATTTTTAGTAAATAAAAACTCTATTTTTTAGGGGTCATTGCGGGAGAGTAGACATCTCACCTTTGCCATAAAACACCAAAATTTAATTTTTGAGGATATTAAGAGTAAAAAAAAATTTTAGGGGTCAAAGATGGGGGAGGGTACATCAGAGAACATCTCAGCTTCGCCATAAAAGTTTTAAAATTTAATTTTTAAGAAATAGACTTAACGTCCACTAAAAGGAGCGGTATCTAAAAATGGATTTTTTTTATTTTATGCCTCCAAGTTTAACGCGTATGACTTTCTCTGACATAAAAATATATCATTTGCTTAAAAAAATTACAAAAAACTTTAAAAATTATGTATGTTGTATTTTAGAGGTTGTTTTAGTTCTTCTTATGGGAACTTTTTTCCCCTCTAGCCCTATTCAGCCCAGTTACGAACTTGACCTGTGCTATTCTTCCAAATTTATTTATATTCAATTTCAAGGGTCTGCCTCTTTTCGCTTGGACTGAATTGTGATTTCCATAGACGGAAGGACAGACATAGCTAGATCGTCTTAGATTTCATCAGCGATCAAAAATATATATATACTTTACGGGGTCTTAGAGGAACACAAGGAATTACAAAGTGAACATATCCGCCAATATTCCTTTTTGAGGTTATAAAAATAATTTGCCTCTTTCATATTTTAATGCGAATAAAAACATTCTTTAATCGCCAGTTTTTGTAAATAAAATAAAAATTTTCATTTGGGATTTTATATTAAAAAGAAAAACTATTTAGATTTTTATTAATTGTTTCAATATAAATTTCCGGACTATAATATTTATTTTATTTACACAAAAACAGGCCGTCAGTTTTCATTTCACAAGCAAAATTTAATTTATTTATGAATAATTTTTTCCGTGTAATAATTTAGTAAGACAAAAATTCAATTTAAATAAAATATGAAAAAAAAAATAATCTTGATTTTATGACGTCACATCAATTTTAGTAATTAGTGCCATATTCATAAGAAAATCAACTGAGTTTTAAATGTATTTTAAAATAAAATTTCCATAAAAATTTTTCATAATATTTATTCCAAATACCGTATTAATTTGTTATGAATACGGCTGTTAGTTTAATTAATATTTTGTGTTTAGCACTGTTTTTAAACTTTCTTTCAATGCAAAATTTGAATACCAGACAAATAAACGTCTTTTCAGCTGCTAAAGAGTATTTCAAGAAAATAGTTGTTATATTGTAATTATTAGTCACTCAACATAAATTTGTTAGAACAATTATCTACTGCGTTTTCGTATTGCACATCAGGTGCATATTTTCTAGTGTTGTTATTATTATTATTATTTTTTTTTTTAATTTACTAATAACATTAATGCAAAAGATGCAATTTGCACTTTAATACTTTTTACATTATAGTTTAATAATGCCAAATCTGTCATTTTTATTATTTTCATTCACTGCTGTATTTTTTAAAGCAATTTTAAAGTTAAGAATTAAATTTCAACTACACTTAAAAGTATTTTAGTCATTTACAAACTGTTTGGCATTAGTACAAAATTTTCTAAAAATATATTTTAATTAATAGCAAACAAACTTAAGCCTGATTTATTTAGTGCACTTACATCACCGTAGAAATTTGTAAAATTAAAATTAAATTGACTATTTTCACTAAATTCAACATATTTTTTTGATCCTTTTTTTAACACGCCAACTTTTTTTTTTAATTTATAATAAAGAACACAATACAAATAAAATCACTAAATTTTAAAGCTTTGCGTGTTAAAATTCGTATGCCAAAAAGATCGTTCGTTAATTTTTATTTGAAAATAACGCGCCAGCAGTTTCGTTGAATTTCACTCTAGAACGGAGTGTTTGTGAATACTTAAGAATGCTTTTATATCCTCAGCTATAAATGACGGTTAAAAAATCACCCAAAAACAAGTTAGTATACAAACCAATGTTGGGAACTAAACATCACACTCACACATACTCACACACACACACACAGGCAAGCTCTAGCTTGGGTTTTTTCTTTTGTATTGTTTTTGGTGAACAAAGTTATAAGCAAAACAAAAAGATAAAAAATAACATATTAATAACTTAACAAGATTTACATTTTTTTTCCAACTGAAGATTTTAATCAAGAGAATAAATACAATTTTGATCGAGTTTCTCGCCCGCCTATCAATGTTTGTTTAAAAAACACTTGCCAGCCAGGGTAAACAAAAATTATACACTAAAACAAAATGTATTGTCTTAACGTACACCTATGAGCAACAATTTTAATCCAAGTTTATTTATTTTAATGGAATATTGGATTAGAGGTCCCATTCATGGAAAATATTTTTGATTTATAAATGATTTATTAAACAGATTTCCGTAAAAAATGTGTTGTGTAAATCTTTTATAAAACAGAAATATTTTTTATGAATAATACGAGAGATATATAATTTTATATATAACAAAACATATTAGATATTTCAATGATCATTTAGGTAAAAATTATTTCTTGTCCAAAATCTGGAATTTGTTCCTTTTCCGAAAGGAATTGGATTCTGTGACACGGGTGATAGATTATGCGACCGAATGCGATATATATATTCATTCAATACTCTTTAATTGTGTTAAAAAAAATTAATTTAAGTAATAATATTGAGCTTGAGGCCTTTTTTATAAAATATAACTTAATAAAAACTTTTATTGTTTTTTCAATACGTTGTAGAGTGCGTCACGGAAAAGAATGTTATTTTTATGCTGTGAGGGGAATGAAATATTTTCCCAAAATGGTCTATAATTTTAAACCAATTTCATATAATACTTTTCAGCAAATTCAAAATTAAATTTCTACAATAAAAAGTTAACAAGAAGTGTGCTTACTAATTGCTGTAGCGTGTGTCACGATTTTATTTTAATTTTTTTTTGTGTGTTTGGACCAGCACTCAGGGGATACCCGCTACATATGCAGTGCATTGTGCTGGAACTAGAAAGAAGGGGATAGCATTGAGAGGACAGATGACGGAAGATGAAAATATACAGAATGTGTTTGTACCTATTTTAACATTTTACTTCGCCGGCGAATTTTTCATACATAGACGATGAAGGAGGGTGCTGTTTCGCTGCTCTGATAGTGGCAGCGACCGGTACTATGCCTTAGTCTCGGAAACAGGCCGAGAACAACTAGCATAACCATGCACTAATACTAATCAGAACTTTTGAATTTGGGTCGCCCTGATTATGATACAAAGTAAGAGATTTTCATATGCCATGAAATATGATGAAGTAATGAAAAGGAATTCCAGTCTATTAGACAAATATTACGCAATGAGAGCATCTAACGATTACACAATTAATTGTAGATATTAGAGAAATCGTTTAAAGTAAAAATCGAAAACGATACATGATCCTATGATCCTATTTTCAAACTTTAAAATTAATACGTTATAAAATACAGCAGCACATTCTGACTCTTTTCATTGCAAAAATCATAATAATTAAGCTAGAATAGAAACATTTTCAATATTTAAAAAGCAATCACAACGAAACCAAAACATTGTATTAGATCGACATCAATCTCTGGTTGACATTTTTATGTGCACGACGATCGTTTTTCTTTCTTTCTTTCTTCCATTAAGTCAATAGCTTAACAGCATTGCAATGCTTCAAACGTTTCAAAACATTTTTATTTAGCTTCTTTACATCAAGTTTGTACAAACATTGCTATATTTATATTACATATGTGTTATCATTAGTAAATTATTTGACATCATTTTCTAATGCTATATAAATAAATGTAAAACTACTTAGTTTTATTCATCATAAAAACTTTTGTAACTTTATAGCACAGGTTTGTAACTCAATTTTCTTCACAATAGACATTGAGACAGAATTTAATAAATTGTTTCCATTTAATTGTTCAGAACGGAATTAAACGATGGAAAAAAGATTAAATAAGTGCTTTTCTCGCAATATTTTTTCTCTGCGTTAGCTTCATAATAGACATTAATACAGAATTTAATAAATTGTTTTCATTTAATTGTTCAAAACAAAATTAAACGATGGAAAGTGTTTATTTCGCAATCTTTTGTAGCCGCAGCATTTTTACCAGGTTTTTCAATTATAAATAATCCACTAATCGCCAATTAAGTGAAATAGAATAATCTATACAAATGAATTATTTATTTAGTTTTTTTATCAATTATTTGAGCAATAATTTTTTGCAACAAATTATTATTAATCATTAAGAATAATATTTCACATCTTCTTCGTAATGGTTTTAAAAAGCAGTTTATTTTGCCATTTGCAATTAACTCTAATAATTTTTATGGCCATTTTGAATTTTATTACAAAAGTATCAAAAATTACGGTTTTGAAAGCAATTGATGAATACAGTCTCTAGTTTGTTTATTAAAGTTTCTATTATGTTGCTAGCTCCTCTGCACTATTATATATTACACAATTTTTAATTTAGTTTATTGCACATAATTTAATATTTTGTTAATGTTCTGGAACAATCGAATTTTTATAACAAAAATCCCACAAAACGTGTGCTGCAAATATTTAGTAATTTTAAATCTTAATTCGCATATTTCGTTCTAACGGTAGAGCTTCTCAAGTTTGAAAAGTAAAATACTACCCGCAGTTGTATTATTAAGTACACCATTTCGAAGCAACTGTTCATTAGTGGCTGTTTTGTTTTGATTTCTTTATACTTATTATTGCTGTTATCTGCACGTGTAGTTTTTATTTTAACATGGAGCTGTTTGCAGTAAATCGGTAATAAATAAATAAATTTTTGGGGATATATTTTTGAATGTTGAAATTTTAACATCTCATAACAGATACAATGAAAAGGAATCGAATGACGAAAAAGGAAATGAAGCTGAAATTTTGGAGCATCTATTGAAAAAAGTGGAAAAACGTAAACGCAAGCAACTCAAATCTAAGAACGTTAAATATGTAGAAACGGAAATTGCAGAAGAGAAGAAAATAAAAATAAACGATATATTGGAGCCTGTGGAAAGCAAAGATAATGATGAAATAGATCCCATCTACGAAGGTATTGAGAGTAAAGAAGATGACATATGGGAGGAAAATTTGGTGGAAGATGTCGACAGTAAAGCAGGTTTTGCTGTTTTGGGTGAAGAAGCTAATGCAGCAAACCGTCAAAATGTTGACGTTGTTCTACCCTCATGGCTAGCACATCCTACAGTTATTTCAACTAGCATTGCAACAACTAGTCAGGAAGGACAGGAGGAATGTGCATCAAATATATCCCAAATAGAATACTTAGCACCTAACATACGTGGTGCTTTAAAGGAAATGAATATATCAAAGCTATTTCCTGTACAATTAGCTGTGGTACCTTGGATTTTAGAATCACATTCTAAACCAGCCCCGTTTCGTCCAAGGGATATTTGTGTGTCTGCTCCAACTGGCAGCGGTAAAACACTGGCCTTTGCAATACCCGTGGTGCAGTTACTGTCAAAGCGTGTTGAGCGTAAGATTCGTGCTTTGATCATTTTACCAGTTACCGAACTGGCCCATCAAGTTTTCAAAGTATTTAAAAAACTCTGTGAGAAAACTGATCTGGCTGTTTGTTTACTCTCCGCTCAAGTTCCATTCCACGTAGAACAAGAGAAATTGGTAGAACTATATAAAGGGAAATTGTTTTCAAAAGTAGATATTATAGTTACAACGCCGGGTCGTTTAGTTGACCATCTGCACTCCACTAAAGGCTTTTGCTTAAAGGAATTACGATTTCTGGTTATTGATGAAGCTGATCGCGTTATGGATGCTGTATTCCAAAACTGGCTTTATCATTTGGATGCTCATGTTCGAACAACCTCAGATCAGTTGTTATCCGGCAAAGCAGCTCCTTTGTGTTACAATGAACTAGAACTGCAGTATGGTTCTCAACCCCATAAACTTTTATTTTCCGCTACACTTTCGCAAGACCCCGAAAAATTGCAAACGTTGCGACTATTTCAACCGAAACTTTTCACATCTGTTTTAGATAGTGTACAAGATATGCGCAAGAAATTCGCCGATGCCCATATCGAAAGCGACATCAATAACAAAGCACGCGGAGAATTTGTAGGCAAATACACAACTCCAGCCGAATTAACAGAAAAGTTCTGCATTACGGAAGGCAGACTCAAGCCTTTAACGCTATTTTCTCTTATAAAGGGATACCAGTGGACGAAATTCTTATGCTTCACAAACAGTGTAGAGTCATCTGGAAGGTAAATGCAAGTTTATATTATAAACACTAAAAATTATTAAATGTAATCTTTTATCAGATTGGCATTCGTCTTGAAACAATTATTCAATAATGAGCTTGTGATTGAAGAGTTATCGACATCAATCAATGTCAAACGAAGGTCAAATATATTAAGTTCTTTTTCCCGAGGAAAAATCAATGGGTAATTTATTTTGCAAAGAATTCAAATAATGTATTAATTAATTTTTTTTATAAGTGTTGTCTGCTCGGATGCTTTAGCACGTGGCATAGATATACCTGATGTTGATATTGTAATATCTTATGATCCGCCACGTCATATCAAAACGTATATACATCGCATTGGTCGTACAGCTCGTGCAGGAAGACCAGGAACCGCTGTAACACTATTAACACAAAAGGAACAGCCAGTTTTTGATGTAAGCAAATTTATCTTAGTTTATACTGATAGATATCGTTTCGATAAGAATAATAATAATTGTAGAAAACACTCGCCGAAGTTGGCAAAGCAATAACATCCGAGCTGACGGCTTTCACTGCCATTGAAGAAACGCATGCACAAGAATATACTTCCGCTCTTAAGGCTTTACGCGCTAAGGTAATCCAAGACAAGCGTCTGAAGTTATTGCAAAAGGAACGCGCCAAGGATAATTCATTACTACACAAAGATACTGCGAATATGACGCTCATGGAAAAACTACAGTTCCAGGCTAGTACACAAGTGCATGAAAAATCTGAATTGGACACTACTCTAAGCGGAAAAAAGAATCCCAGTAAAAAATTCAAAACCAAAAAGCAAAAAAAATTAAAATAAAACACTTATGATATAAAAGTTAAGAAAAATTTTACTTTTATTTTAAATAATCGATTTCCTTTTTGCATTTCAAACTTCAAAAGGTTTTTTCTATTAACATATTAAGTTTTCTTAATTATCCCTCCACTACATAGATAATTTCAACGTTTTTCAATGCATTTTTTAAATAAGCTAAATACATATATAAATTAAAAATAACACATTTCATATCAAATTATTTTACTGATGCTAGTCCGAATTGCAGTCGGTTAAAAAATGCATTTATATATATTATTATTTTTTTTGCGTGTATGAAATAAACTGAGGGCTTAATAATTTTTTATTTTGTTCGGTTTTAAAAATAAAAATTAAAAACTTCATATAACTGGTGACGATATGAAAAATAAACTTAGTATATTAGCTGCTGCTAAGCACGGCAAAGTTTTATATGTATATAAAACCAAATTAAAATTGACAGTGTAGCAAACAAAACATTTATTTGATAAAATTCAAACATCTCGATTTTTATATATCGCGCATTACAAACAAAGAGCAATTAAATCAAAATAAAATAACGTTACTGGGGTTAAAGGCGAGAAAACAATTTGACACAAGGATATATCACAGCCCGTGGAGTGTATTGCACTTCCGTCAAGAGTACAACAGACTCGAAAATAAAAGTCTAATTAAAACAAGGAAATACTAAATGAACTACAAATAATACTCGAGTGCGCGTGTAGTACTCGACTGAGATTGAATGTGCGGAGTCGAAGTTCTTCTACATGGTAGTGTGGCTCCAGTGTATATACCAGATATACAAAATAAATAAGAACAGTTGCAAAAAGGCAACTTATACAATATTTAAGAAAATTAATTAAAACAAAAACAAAAAGAAACATCTGTGTTGTGTCAAATATTCATATATCAATAGTAAGTAAACAACAGCAAATTTGTTTAGATACTCATAACGATATATAATATTACGGATAGGAATTGCTCATATTACAAGTTAAATTTTTATTTATGATGCATGCAGTCTTTTTTCTATTTTTTGAGAACAACTCTAAAATTTCAATGTTTCAATAAATTTTTTTTACAAGAATCGTGAAGTGATTCATGTTCTTGAAAAGAAAAATGAAATTAAATACTTGTTTTCTTGCTACTTATAAAAAAGCAAAGTATTGTTTAATCGATCTCACGTTTGCCGGTTCTTAAAGAGTTTGCAGAAATTGTAGAACTTCGGGATTGGAATTAGCCACTGCAGTAAATTTGTCGGGATAATTTTCACGAATTTCCTTAAGCAAACCGATGGCATTATCGTAAGTGTCCTGATCGACAAATTCCTTTTTGAACAATACGTGAATGGCGATGGCGAGTATTTGTTCGATTGATGGTGCAATTGTGTCACGTGATTGAATGTACAACAGCTTGAAACATTTAAAGATAGAAGCGTTTTCATCAAAATCTTCACGTAATGGCAAATGTTGCAACAAAACAGGCAACACTTGAGCGAGAGGCACTAAATTACAGTTTGTGAGAATAAGCCGAGCAATGGCTCCACAGATATTGTCAAGTGCGGCGGGTTCTTTTTCGTTAGCAATAGCTTGAGACAATGCCATCAAAATATGAGGATAAGCTCTGCAGAAAAGAAAATTATGTCCAGTAAAAATAACACGTACAGCTTTCATATTACTTACTCGAATGATTTTCCCTCAGAATATAAAACCAATTCCCCTAAACCAAATACAGCATTCTGGCGAGCTTGGTAAAACCCATCGGAGAGACCATCAATCATAATGGGACAAAAAGCATCGAAATAGGTTCCGCAACAACTTTTCAAAGCACCAAAACATTCGGCTAAAGCACCGTAAGCAAATGCTCTTTGTGAATCCAGCTCCTCGTTCTTTTTAGCTTTTTGCTGAAAATTTATTCTTATTGATTGCATTCCTTATCATGAGTAAAATTGCATACGTACCAACTTAGAAACGATAACTGGATAAGCACGTCCGAAGTACATGGCGAATTTTTCGGGTTGCATAGCATGACCAAATATTGGCAGCAAATTACCAGCACCTTCGACAATTGCTTCATCGTATTCACTTTCCTCAGCCTCATCGTCAGCGCCCGTTGCGGGCTCATCAAACTGACAAGCAACTTTTCCCAACAGAACGTCATTAATGCAAGTGAAGATGGTATCGGTCAACTTCTCATCGGGCAAGGCAACATATTTTAACTCCTTTAAAATTTCTGAGAAGCTTTCTAGTGCAGCAAGCACCACCGAAACCTCTTCATCGTCTCGAACAATTTGACCCAATTTGGGAATTAAAATGGTTATGGCATTACCAACACCTTGTATATCGTTCTGTTTGTATAAAGCAATGATGAATGTTGCTAAGGCATCTATGGAAACTTTACGAATGTCCTCTTGCGGATGGTCAATCATTTTGTATACGTTCTTATAAGACTGTTCGAGATATGGAATGAAGGCTACACCGGTATGTTGAGCGAATTCCTTTAGAGCCAATATAGCCTCTTCCTTTTCATCCAAATACGAATTTTCCACACTATAACCAGCGATATTGTCCAAATCATCGTCCTCACCATCGGAGTTTTCAATATCAATTTCACGATCATCATTTTCCTCAGTATCAACGGCAGGCACATTGATCACATCTTCCTTGTATTCGGGTATGACTTCTTCAGTCGAAAGTATAGAATCGTACAAACGTTCCATGATCTTGGGATACACCGATGCCATCTCTTCATTTACCACTTCGGCCAGCGAAGCAATTAAATTATACAAAGAGCGACGAACATCTGGATCATCAGCCTCTTCCAGTAGGGTCAGAGCAAAGTTCATGGTATCGGTGGCCAAGGGCATAAAGTTTTGTTTTCCAATCGTACGTGCAATAGCCGCCAATGTATCAATGGCCTGAGAGCGCAATGACAGAATATCCTCATTTTCGGTTTTCACCAAATAGGTTTGCAACATTGCAATCAATTGCTGGAAATAAGGCATCATATTTTCTTTAGCTGCATTGGCAGCAGCAGAAATAGCACTAAGAGCCAGTTCGCGAACACGTACAGAATTGTTGGGATTCATGGCCTCAAATAAACTGAAAACAAAAAAAAAACGTATATTTAAATGAATTAATTCATTGAAAATTCTTCCAACTCTTACCGTTCCATGAGTAGTGGCAAGTGAGGAACTAGAGCATCTTCCAAATTCTCACAGAATGTTTCCAAGGCATAAAACATACGGTCAATGTGTTTGGGTTCGACACCTCCGCTCTATAAAACAATTCAAACAGGAAATTAACTCAGATTAGTATTTTTCTTTTTTAAAATTGTAATAAAAATTATTATCTATACATAATTGGCAAGCAGTGTCTTGCGCTTAATTGGCAATTGACTCATATACAGTATGGAATTCGAGTTTTGCTTAATGGCTGTTGGCCATGGTTTAGATACATCGGTTGTATTTGCAAGAGGCCAATAAGCCTTAAAATTAAATGCAGCATTAAAAAAAGATTAGAAGAAAACAACGGAAAAAAAGAAGAGAGCAGAGCCAAGAAATAAAAAGTTTTGATTAAAAATTAAACTCCAATGCTAACAAACCGAATAAAATTAATACATGCACACACACACACACAAACATTTAGTTTCAGTGCTGCCGCTTGCCTCATTGCTAGAGCGAACTTTTAGTTACAATATATATAGATAAATTTGTTAAAGAAAGTTGTAAAATTTAGCTACTCCAAATAAAAAAGTTAATAGTCGAGATCGCGCGTGGCAACACTGGCTTAATACGAACAGATCGTGTTACTTACCCTTAATTCATTGCACAATTGCTGCAGGAATTCAAAGAGAATTGGCAAAATTTGTGGAGCAAACTTGGTGATATCAGGTTGTAGATGTTCCGAAAACTGGCCTAAAGCAAAGAAGGCAGCATTGCGAACGAGTGGCACAGGATCGGTTATGCCAACTTTGACAATATTCAACATTGTTTCTAAGTACTTATTGCAAATGGCTTCCGAGCAACCTTCAGCAATAACGGCCATGCTTAAATAGGCTGCACGACGGGGCAACGGATCTTGACCTTGCAACGCAGGTTCCAATAATTGCAGTAGTGGAGGAATTAACTTCTCTGGAGGAACATTTAGGGCTAACAAATCCATAGTTTGTGTAGCAGTAGTCATGGGATTTGAGCTGTCCTCCCCCAGGAAATACTCTTCATCATCTATTGTTTAGCAAAAGAAAACAAGAAAAATACATAAATAATATTCCGGATACAAAACTGATTATAATCCATGTTTACCATCATCTCCTTCCGGTTCAGTGGCCATTAAATTGAAAACTACTTGAATAATGGGCTCAATGAGTTTCTGCTTAATTATAACCTTCTTTTTCAGGCGCACCAACCATCCAATGTAAGCCACAGTCTTCACACGAACTGCACTATCCAACTGCACGTTGTTCGAAGCCTCTAGACAAAAGTCCAGCAACTGCTTGATATTGGTAGTTAACAGTTTTGGTGTGTAATCAGCCATGCTTTCCAAAATATCAAAGGCTCGTACAAACTGGTCTACATCTGGCTGTACCGCAAATGATTGCAGCGATTTTATTATTAGTGGTATTGATTTTTGGTATGTTTGCTCGGCTGAATTATGGCCCAAAACAAATGGCACCAAATACGTCATACCAGACAATATATTAAAGATAACTGGCGAGGCCATATTGCCACTCGCTTCTGTAGCCATAAGGGCAGCTGTAAACATCTCACATACAGATTCCATGTGAGGTACAAATTGATCGGGAGCCACATCGGTAAGAATAGCAAATATGGATGATCCCAGCTCACTTTGTTTGGGATCAGCTGAACTGCAGTGGCTGTATATGAATTTAAGAACATCGTTCATCCATGGATCTTTCTTATCAGCTTCATGCCTCACCAACACACCAACAAATTGTGCAATGGCACTCCGTACAGATTTTTCTTGTTCCGTAACTAAGGCATTAAGCATGCCTTGTTTAATGCTTTACAAAAAATAAAATAAAAGAGAAAATCGTTCACGTTCTATTTGATAAGACAATCGCAAGTATTTACAACTTACATCTGTTGCTGTTCCGGTGGCACCATCTGCCAATGGCGCATTTTACCCAAACGTTTCTTCAATAACACTGCCGAATATTGGCGTACCTGGGGTTCTTTGTTCGACACAACAATGTCGCATAATTGAGGTATGGTTTCAGGACGCTTGTAGGCTTCTTGCAGATCAGCCGTTGCCTGAGAAAAACAATATATTTATAATCACAATATCTTTTATCAATATTGAAGGGATGTTTCAATATCTCCAAGTCAGCTTGTTTATAATTTTAAAATACATACTACACATGGACATACCAAGACACATTTAATACACCTTTATACATACATATGTATATGCATAGCTACATACGCATATACTATGTGCATTAATTGCCGAATTTATAAAAAATTGATATCTATTTGAAAAGCATGGATATTTTGTTTTAAAATACTCTTAAAAATAGAAATGAAAATACCTACAGACATAAACAAACAACCACCATCTATAATATTTCGTAGGAAGTCAGTCCTGCGAACACACATTCCCACAAAACAACAGGAACTTACAATGACTAAAGCAATATGAGCTGACTGACATCAAACCGGCTCTCATCAACTTGTGCATCTGTTGTTAATTTTCAGTGCACAAGTCAAAGCAGCGGTAGTTAATATCTAAAGTATTTTGATTTTTATCAAACTCTTATCGAACTATATGTATGTGTTAGTTTATTTTCTAACACAAACAAATGAGAGTTTGACAACACAGTTTGATGTGTGATCACGCCGCTGAAGTTAAATGTTTATTGTTCTTTTGCAAAACAAAATTATTTTTTTCACCCGTGTGTTTAGCAATTAATTGATATTTCTAAATTGAGCGTTTATGCTTTTAAAATATTTTTTTATTATGGGCATTGAATATTATGGCTTAATTATTATAGACTTTGCACAGATTTTTAGTCAAATATTGAATATGTATAAGTATTGTCTGAATTAGGAATATCTCTGCAATATGTTGTAGGTAATTTCATTATTAAAAATTTGAGGTCTGAACGATTTCTGACCCATTACGTATGAATATATCGAAGATATTTCATATATCAATTTATCTAATGTATTTCTGAAGTACATATATCGTCCGATAACCGCCAAATAAACTTAAGCGACAAAAATCAAATTTTTCAGAAGTAATATTTTTTTAATTATCTTTGGTTTAAATTGAAGTTAGAGCCTTAATATTGGATACTTAAGATTGTAGTGGACTGCAAAATTTAATGTTAATAATTTTAATGAATTTGCAATAAGACAACACATATTTGGTGAGATTGGGATATTCTTGATATTATGAAAAATCAGTTAATTTAAGAAAACTATTTTATACCTGGGTGGGTGTTAGTATACTTATTAAGACACCCTTTAACTGTTGATATCTTTGAACTTTTGGCACTTGTTTTGCTCTATTTTGAAAAGAAAATTTTAGCTTATCTGACGATGACTTGCGGTTACAAAATATGTAAACAAATAAAAATTTTAAAGGAAAAATGCACTTAAGCTAAAATTTCTTTTTCTGTATGTACGTTACGATGATTGACACAACTTTGATAATTTATTTTCGTCAAAAAGCGGTTTTCGCTTCAACTTATTTTTTGGCGGTTATGGCTCGATATATATGCATATGATGTTACTAATATTCCGTAAAATTTTGTAACGTCACGTAAAGACAATATCACTTACCTACTCTTTGTGGACAACAATTAACAAATAATAAGGGAACTTATTTTATTATTGTATCATTTTTTTATTAGAAAGCGTTCTCTTCATTATATCAAATGAAAAGATCTAAGAAATTGTGACTAAAGTTGAATTATAACAGTACTAATAGTAATTATTCCTGTTACGGTAACATTCCTAGAAATTCCTTTACAACTTTAATGCATAGACATGGATCATCACAAGTATATATGTATATGGAAATAGCACAATTTCTCATATTCCTTTATGTATGTACATATGTATGTACTTAACACGTGGCACATATCAAGGTTCTTTAAAAAATTAAATATTTTGTTTTACAGAATCTACAAGCATACGGATTATGCATATTAATATATTATATATATGTATGTACTTATATACATAAGCCAATTGTTATCTTTGATGTCTGTGTTCTTAATCATATTTCTTATTTGTCTTGCTACCTGCATGAAATTTATAAGAACTATAATTAGCATAACATTGCACACACATTTATTTGCAGATATGCATGCATATACATACATATAAGAAAGTAGATACGTGCATATGAATATGTTTGTATACCGGCAAAATTATGTATGTACTTATATATGAACAAAATATTGTATATAGATACAATATATATTTTGTTCATATACCTAACACGAATACATTTTTTTATTATTATTCATCTTTAGATTATAAGAGAAAACTGAAAAAAAAAACTAAATTCAAATTCCTTAACTAATTATGTACATATGTATATAAATATATACATACGTACTTACGTATATGCGAAAATATTTTTCGCACATAAAGATACAAATGCGTACGTTCGTCGAAATTTTGTAGATGTGTAGAGGTTCGAAAAAATTATAAAAAAATATTTCCACATGCATGCATATGGTTAAATGTACATACATACATATATGTATAAATATTAAGATACACGTTATTCCAAGCAAAACAAAGCACATGTTTCTGATTAGTTCTTTTCCACAATTTCAAATAAATGATTTAAATTAATTTTTTTAACTATCGAATAGTTAACATTTGTGTTGCCGACCACACCCCACTATCTAATGCCACTAAAAGAATTGATATAAAAATTATGACACATCTTTGGCTGCTGCAGTAAACTTAATTGGTTTGTTAAACTTTAACAACTTAACACTATTACTGCGGAAATAAATACTACATAATTGTACGCAAATAACCATTCATGTATACTCTTGTTGTACAAGATCGAGAGCGATCTAATAACGCTCTAAACTAACGAAAATGAAACATTTAGTTCTACTGAATTCATTTCCTTAAGGAGTTCAATCATGCGGATCGTGGAGTGATCTGTGTCCGGATAATATCACCGGCTTAGAGTGAAGAAGAGACAAGAAAAGATTTAAACGTTTTTAGAATTATAGATATTTAAATCAAAGTAAATATTTTAGCCAATAAATTCAAGCTGTTTCGAATGGCATTAAAATATCATACATTATAAAAAGTTAACTTAGCAGTTTTACACTCTAAGAGGAAGGTATTTGATAACATTTGTATTAAATTTTTGCTATCTGAAGAACTACAATTTTTGAGAATTTTGTACTTTTAATTAAATAAATTAATTAATTAACATCGAGGTTAGTCAAATAACTTTTAAATATACATACATATATACGAAATTTTAATGTGAATATGTACATAGATAAATACCCAGGACTGATTTGTAATCCATGCGTAATAAAAGTATGGTAAAATGTCTAGCATTATTTTTAGACCCACAGAATCTTGGTAATTTGGATCATCTATCTTGCTCTGTAAAGCGTTGCGAATGGAAAACTGAACGTGTTTATATGGAATTTACATTAAAATGCAAAACAATTCCTTGCGCAAGGCACTGCAGAGAAACCCTCCGGGATTATAATAGTATTATTACGCATGGATAAGTAGTTACGTATGGAATGCGATTGCTGGCTGTGCGAATTGGCCCTACCCTAATATAATTTTGCATGCATTTTTATGTCAGTGGGTAAATGAATGATAGGGTGGGTAATGGAGATGATGTAGTATCACTGCATTGATTTTTAGCTGCCCTGCATATGCCTGTTCTGAGTTGGTCGGCATTTCAACAGCCACAGCGCCCAGACTTACATTTGACAAATTAAAATTATGAATGAAAACTGTAATTTAATTCTTTTGAGAAACGATTGATTCTGTTTGCATCAATATTTTTAAGGCCTAGTGATTTATAACATGTTAAATAATGTTTTCACACAAAATATTGTTTTATAAGCAAAATTATTTATAAGCATACATTTTTTTATAAAGTTATAAATTTTAAACTGATTTCGTTGAAGAATAAAATAAAATACTTGACGACTTGAAATTATTAAAAAAAATTATAAGCAAAACATATCAATATCCAAAGTTAATGGGTTTGTAACGTTGGCTATGAGAACGAACCGTGTAATTTAAATCGTCAAAATGAAAATTTGGTGTTTAACCCATATGAATCTATGAGTACAATCAAGAAATTAATAAAAAAAAAATAAAAAAACATTTTAGTTTTGTGGCTTTCAATAATTGCTAGCTATTAATCCCATGTATATTTATATTATTTCCCTCTTCCCATATTTGCACTATCATTGCTGGTAGTTGGTAACCCCCCTAAGTTATTTCTTTGACACATAGAAAACCGCGTATAAAACAATTGGAATAAAAAGGTAAAATGAGAAAATCGAAAAAATCGACACGAATCTTCATAAAAAAATCACTCCACGTGTTTTACAGAATAAAAACTTATTTTTCTCAAATTAGAAGAAATTAATGTAAGATCAACTAACCTGTTTAATGAGATTATTATCGGCACATAATAAATTTGCAATTATCTGCTCCATATTTTCGTTGTTTTAGTTTATATGACGTTTTTTTAACAACTTCTGTATAACAAAGTAAACGTATCACTTTTCTTCACAAACTTATTATTTCTTAATTTTGTTAATTTTTTAATTTTCTCAACCACACCAACAAATATACGTCTTTTGGCTCAAGACGATTGTGAAAGAATAAAAAGAAAAACTGCCTGTCAAATATGCTTCGGTAAATTTCGTTTCTCGTTTTACGTACAGAGTTGCAAAACTTTCTTTCATAAGCTTTACGCGCCAAATTTCGATAACAACTCTATTTATGGAAGTATACAGATTACATCTAAGGTGCTGCCACAAAATGGTCCTCACTTTCTTCAATCCTTTCCTTTATCTCCTTATAATATTTTTACAATAAAGAATTGTAGGAATATAATGCCCAATTAATGAGGTCATTTTTCTAAATATTTAAACTGTTTTTCAATACGTTTTCAGTTTAAAATTATATTTGGTGTATAATTGTGACAAAGGTATGGTAGCACAATTAATTGGTAATAAATTACCGACGTTTTCAAAGTATATCTATATCAAGTACATATATGCAAGAGCCCAGCTGACTAAATTTTTTTTAGCTTTTACCTGAACGTATGTCAAAATTTGTTTACTTTTGTAGCGAGCCATATTTGTTTATTCCGTTGAAAAAATAATTTTGTAAGATTGTGAAAAACATTATTAATTCAACAAAAGTAGCAAAAAATTGTGCAATTTGAAAAGTAACAAAAAGAAATTGTTTTAGAAAAGTTCTGTGCGAAAAGTAGTGAAACGTAATTAAATTTTTTAAATAATTGTGAACAAAACACCTATATTATAAAAGAAAATTTCTGACACAAGATTAGAATTTTACACAAACAAAATTAACGGTGGTTTATGTAATTTTATGTTGTTGTACTCATGCGACTACTTGATATAGATATTCTTTACAAATTTCAAAGTTAACTAAAAATTAATTCAGTTTTTTATCAATAATGAATCAATGGCATATTGATTATTCTTATTATAAAATGTCTTTTTATTTTGTATATCTTCCAAATCCAATTGGTATATGCATATTAGTGGTATAAATTGTTGAGTTATTCATTTTGTCGTGCGAACTTTATTAAGAATCATAAAAACACATCTCCCGTCTCTGACACATAAAAGAAAAAAATTGAACTATTTTTAGTCTGGTATCTCTGTGTATTATTATTCATTATTCGTCTTTACACCGCCATTTTTGAATTTACATTTATTTCAACTTTTTTTACCATAATATATGATTAATTAAATGAGAAAGTTTTATATGTGTAATGAAATTAATTTCACAAACTTTTCTGTTATATTACTGAAAAGCAAATTGAATTTTTTCCGAAAATCCGATTGCTTATTGGAATATTAAAGGTTTTGTTTAATAGTCCTTAAAAAGAAAAAAAAATTAGTTGAATAGTGGAATTCAGTGGGAATATTAAATATGGATAATTTAAAGGGTAGAGGCAGATGTAATGATTTTATTGCAAATTAAAGAAACTGAATATATTAAATTTATTGTTTTTAATAGTTTTCGGCGACGTATCATACGCCGCTAAGAATGGAAATAGAAGTGGTTTGGACGGCGGGAGAAGTGTGCATGACCGATTAAATGTAAGTAGGTTGAATCTTTATTTTGAAAAAAGCTTAATAAATGTATTCACGTCCACTATAAAAGAGTGAGCGAGCCAGAGCATTGTCAGCCTTGCAGAAATCCCAAAAAAGTGATGTTTTCAAAAAACCTCATCCAGTTAATAACAAAGAAAACATGAACGGAGTAATCAATATTGCATCTTCGGATAAATCGGCAACACGTAAGTAAAATACGAACAGATTTCAAAAACTGGTTTTTAAAATGGTATACAAAGCTTTGAGAAATACGATAAATTAGTGCACAGTTCAATATAATTACCACTTATGGGAAATACTTTTTATAGAGCATAATTTCATTATGTTTATAAATATCATATTTTACTATTGGTATTACGTTTATTCCAAAGTATATATATAGTAGATATACTTTGGTATATTCCACAACACAAGTATACCAATTTCTCTAAATACTAAATAATTGTGTATTCTTGTTTGTGTCTGTATTGAAATTGTTAGAGCTGGACAATTCAGATTATGTACCATTTCGCCGACCCAACGCGATCAATATATCCGACCTTGTAACGGATGAAACTATTAATCTTGAAAGTAGTTCATCATGTCCACCGTCTGTATCGAAAGACATAAAGGTATCGTTTGAACCGACTGAAATAACTGGACGATCTACTTTGTACAACATATCAGTCAATGAAATTCTGGCTTCATCTTTTGCCCCAAAAGCACGCAATCTTTGTGAGACTTTGCAAGGCGGTGATACAACATTGGACTCAATTCGACATAATGTGGAAAAGCTACCGTCATCGAATACTTCATTTTCAAGTTTCAATGGAAGCAGGAGTTTGCCGCGAACGGCAGACATGTCTTTGTCGAAGAATACTTGTACTGAGGAGTCGTTTAATGGAGGTATTGAAGCATTTTCGTTCAGTTCCGCTGGTGCTGGCACTGGTTTAAATGAAAGTGAAAAATTTTCTCCCGGGGAGCTTATGCAATCGAGACTAGTCAATGATGAAATATCGTGGGCTCAAGAATATGCTGCCATACCAACTGCTGCTTTAAGTGAACAAGCTAAAGCAAAAGCCCTACGAAACTCTGGCGTTTCAGCAAGCGGCTTTAATTCATTCTCAGCCTTAAAGTATAAAACGACTAAATTTAAAAGTTACTTCTGTTTCTTATACAATTTTCTGTTACACGTTTAGTTCAATAATTGCAGATGATCCAAATTTTTCTGTAGGAAATTTTTTCAATATGAGATCTGATAATATATGGAATATTGTTAAATCAAAAAGTCCTGACAAGTGTCGTAATCCTGTGGCGTTAGTGGATGAAGACGATAACACAGTGACAACATCAACGTTATCGAACTTAAACGCTTCTTCAAATACTTCAGTTACTCCAAAAATTGATAATAAAACTTACACGAGGGCAGGAATACTATCGCCTAAGCTGGAAACTAAGAAATCTCTCCCCAGAGTTAGTGCAAATTTAAACCACGAAGAAAAGGGTTCTGTTAGCTCTACCGACAGTTCATATCTACTCAGTGTTTCAGCGATTGATCGTGCTTTATGTGAGTAAAAATTCATTTTAATTAAAATTTTTGTGACAAACTTTCAGGATTTTGCAAGGCAGACTTAGTTGATGTAATAAGTCAACTTAACTACTTATCATATATAGTGATCATTAAAAAATCAAAATAATTTACCCAAACAGTGCATGAAATATATCTATCATTACAAAGTTTGTCGAGCAAATTTTGAAATGATCATTCGAATACAAAGAAATTGACGCTTTGGAAATCAGACATTGTGATTTATAAGAGAACTCAAGATGACAATTCTAATAAGAACTTAATAAAACATTGTACATTAGTTTCAATGATATTTCTGGCGATGTCTCACAAAAAAAGAAAAAAAAAAAAAAAAAAAAAGAATGCCATTTACTTTTTGATATAGAAAATTGTTAGATCCACTAACAACATTTAGTAGTGCGATACATCCATTTGATAATTTAGGTATTATTGTCTATCGGTAATGCACACTGAATACAAAGACGTTAATCATGTACGACTTAACCGCTTATTAGATAGAGGTAATAGCTTTTGGTTTCACAAATTACGAAGTAAAATTAACTAGTATAACTCTTTAAAATAAGACCCTTAAGTTTTACATAAGTATTGAAAAGTTCAGCACTTTATTTTCCAATTCCTTCTTGCTGATTTTTCGCCCTTCTTTTGTTACTATTCTTACAAGAATTTTAAATTCTACTATAAATTCGCTGAAAATTTTTTATTACCAAACGTTGACAGAAAAAATTATTTAATTCAGTTAAAAGCAAATAAAACCCATACTACTGCCCTTCAGATGCCCACAGAACTATGCCTTTTGTAGAATTCATCTTCTATTGAGAACAGAATGAATAAAACTTGTCACGCTGGCGTATTCGTAGTGGAATATAAAACGAATTTAACTTTTAACACGTCTCAGTGTTACCATATTTTATAAATTTCGCAAGACAACGACAACCGTAGTCAGTCTATATTTCAGACTGCCTTATTTCTTTTAGATTATTAAAAATTTCAAAAAGTTTTCTGTATTAAGTACACACTCTTATATGAAAACATATATTCTGCTTAGACAATTTGGACCTTCAATCCAATTCTTCTGGTGTTGGAGTACCCCAGCAATTATTGGTAAAGGGGAAAAAATCAAAATTGGAAATGAAACCTACTAATGAGTCTTCGAAACGGGAATCCAGCGTGTCTTTGCTATCTTTAAAGGGAAAGTCTTTAGGGAGTGATATTAAAATAAATGTCAACGACAAAGAAATTGCAGATGAAGAAATGATTTTGGAAAATAAAGAAAATTTGGATCCTAAAAGTAGAAGAGCTTCGGCAGGGACTGCCTTATGCGATACGATGAGCTTCAGCGAAACCCTTCTAAACTCGAGCGATATGAAAATTTTGCAGCGTAGTATTTCTCAGGCACGTTCGCCTTTAAGCCCCATTGATGTTATAGGAACAATGCAAGCCATTGATGCTGGAGAAGAAGCTGACAATGATGAATGGCCTGGCACACCAATAACCAGTAATAGACGTATACGTCGCACAAAATCACCGCGGGATAAAAGTCCACTCCAGACTAATGCTACCAAGAGCGGGACCGTCGATGCCACGACTCCTGTCAACTCGAGACCTTCCCGTTCATGCGGCTTAAACAACAAAAACAAATCCGAAAAAGAGTCAAAGTCAATGAGTTCTACTCGCCTCGATGGACAAACTCGAAATTCTACTGGTGTTTATGATTTCGGAATATCGCCTAACATTTCACATAGTCCTAACTACAGCACTTCTTTGGTAGTACGTAGCAACAGTTTGATTCTTCCCCAGCAGAAGTCTCCTCGAAATGCTAGCCCCGCACGTTTAGACCACTCCCCAATGTCATCTCCACGCAGTTATGCTTTGCCACAGGAAAGCTCTCCCACTCCAACTTCACTGGAATTCCAATCACCTAATCTAGACGCAACACCCAATTCCGAGCGCCATTTATTAAGTGCAGCGGATGCAAGAAAAGTTATCTCCTCTCCAGCTGGAAGTGAGTCCTCTAGTACTTGCAGCTACGGCACAATGCAATCTTATCGAAGTGCCATGTCGGGAACAAGTGGTCGTAGCGTATCTCGTTGTTCAAGTACCAGTGAATTCGTCCATCGTGATGGCAAACCCATTCCACTAAAGATAACGAATATGGAACTTTCATGGGGCAGTACAAAGTTACGGAGCGACTCGAGGAAATCAATGCAAATAAAAAATATTATAAACAAACGTTTGGCAATACGAATTGAAGCAAGTGGACCTGGTTTTCAAATTGTCAATTCCCATCGAAGCAATACAATTACTCTGCATTCGCAGGAGTGTCGTACCATTGTTATTTGTTTTTGTCCCACTGTGCGTGGTGTGGCTATTGGTAAACTGTCATTTTATGCGCCATGTAGTGCCCCGGCAAATGTTAATTCATTTTTGGATGTGCCGCTCTTTGGGTATGGCGGCAACGCAAGTATAGTACCACAAAATATATTTATTGGTCCTGTGGGATCCCCATTTGTTACAATGGGCGATGTATGTGAGCTGGCACAGCCTTTGGAAAGGACTATAGCTTTTTACAACAAGGGGCCATTACTGGGCTTTGCCGCCTTAACTGTCGACTCGATTGGCTTGATGATGCCTCGTCTAAGTGATGCCTTTGAAATACATCCTCGCAAAATTTTAATACCACCTAAAAGTGTTGTGGACGTGCATATTGTGTTCCGGCCGAAGCGGGAAGAAATTAAAAAATTAATTCGAAAAATGGGCAGTGTTTTAACTTTAGCCAATCTGAGAGTCATATGTGGCGATGAACCAAACCGCCAACGTATTCGTCGTTTATTGTGTAAAATGAGTGAAGAAGAACGCCGTAAGCTTTCCTCCACTGCTTTGGATATGTTGTGGACAAAGTTTCCCGAGGAAATGGAAATGCCGGAGTTATATGAAATCAAAGAAAATCCTAGCGTTGCTATGGACTTGACGTCGTATTGCCGCATTCATGAAATTTTGCTTACGATCAACTATGATAATATGGATGAAACATCTGAAGCTTCTTCCTTATTTCTGGCAGACGTGGATGAAACCGTTCTATTTCGAACAATATGTGCTGCAGCCGATTCCCCAAGTCCTTCTTCCAATTTGGGCACCATAGATGAAGATGAGGAAGTGAATGATGAACATGTTTCAAAATCTGCCAAACACGCCTTCTGGTCAGTTAGTCCTGACACACTGTGTGTAAATCTGAACAAACCAACAGACCCAATTACTTTTTGCATACACAATAGATTTAAATCACGGCAATATTTTGAGGCTGTCTGCAACTTGAAGGAGCTGCTTCATTTAACACCAACTGAAGGCTATATAGCACCAGATGGCGGACAAATTGAGATAACAATAGTTCCACAGGAAAATGTCCAATGCCCTTCAGAAAGAGTTTATATAACGGTAAGTGGACTTTATTACATTCCCGGCAATCTTTTAATTAATCAATTTTGTTTAAGGTTTACATGGAGAATGAACGGATCATAGTGCCAGTTAATATAACTAAGGAAAAGTAAATTATTATTAAAGACATTTCATCTTTTATTGTTCATTTGACTTTTTTAATTTGTGTATTTATATCTGTGTAGTTGTGCGGAGATTTTTATATGTTTGAAGTCGTAATACTTTCAAAAATATATAGTAATACTTTTTATGAAATTGTAAACTGCATTTCTTAATATTAAATCATTACTTGCGGTGCGTGGATGCCCTTCTTATTCTGCGGCCTGAGATTGTTTTCTTCTGAGGACGTTTGTGTAGTTTTGTTCAGTTTAATTTAAATTAAAATTCAATCTGTGTATCACTATCACCGAAATTTCTTGAGTGTCAGAAAGGCGTATTCGTTACATCTCGACTTTAGAGTTCATTTCATGTCTCTCAAAGAAATGTAGAATATTTTTGTTTTACCTGTAATTTTTATCAAAGCATGTGCAACTTTATTTTAATCTCTTTTCAAGGATTTAATTAAATCCTAAATAAATCTTTAAAAATTTATATAAAAAAATTTATAAAATTGTGATAATAAAAATTGATTTTTTTTAAACTTTAAGTTACTTCTCCAAATGAAAGGCTATTTTCAGGGCCTTGCAAAATTCAAATTTTGGAAGAAAATAAAAAAGTTTGCCAATTAAATGTAACATTTTTCATCAGAGGATTTATATTGAAACTCATAGCTAACAGTGAAATTGTAAAAAAAATCAATATTAATTTTATTATTTATTAAGCTCGAGGTCGTTTTTTATATAAAATAATTTCAGGGCGGTTATTATGTAATTCGATTCGAAAGAAAAACTTTCGAAACTCCATGTTTTAAAAGCATGTATTTTCGAAATATTTCCGATTCGAATCGAATTACATAATAGACCACCTGTTTTAAATTCAATTAAGATTTATAGGCTTCGAAATTTCTGTTTTTTTAAATTCAGAAAGACATGATAAGGAAAGTTCAATATCAGGTTTTAGTTATTCAACTCATGCAGCAGAGCAGAACAGCTGTTTTCGAATACCACTACGCTTTCATCATCAATGCTCATGTGTATTGTGTTTGTCACCACTTGGTAGGTGGCTTAGTTGAAGTAATAGGAAATTCCTTTTACAAATTCCTGATGATGTTAACAAATTGTTGACGAAATATTGAATAATAAAAGAAAACTGAAATAATTTTATATAAAAAATTACCACGAGCTTAATAAATAACAAAATAAATTACCA
The DNA here is from genome assembly GCA_951800035.1 of Linnaemya tessellans. Lineage (NCBI taxonomy): Eukaryota > Metazoa > Arthropoda > Insecta > Diptera > Tachinidae > Linnaemya > Linnaemya tessellans. The sequence continues at coordinate 10,684,592 of OX637535.1, forward strand.
AAATAAAGGTCAAAAAGTTAATACCAATTAAATAAAGAAAATCGAAACGCTAATATTTTATACAGTTTGTTTCTTGTGTAAAATTAAAACGAAGGAAATGTAAAACCCTGGGTTAGAATTATTCGTCGCCAACATAATAATTGGAACCATTTGATTGTGGCTCACACATCTCAGGTGGCAAATCGCATCCCAGATAAGCATCATTCTCAACACAATATTTTATTAGGGTACGCCAACAAGGATCCAAACTGAGCAAATGAGGATTTCCGAATATGTATAAAAGGTAGCGAGCACGTGAAATGGCCACATTAATACGTTTTGCACAGTGAACAAAACCTAGGGAATGTCTTACATCGGTGGGTATATATTTTTGAGTAGATCTAACAGTTGAAATCAGTATAATGTCACGTTCCTTCATGAAAGTAAAGAATAAATTAAAATAAATAAATATTAGTTACTGCAACAAGGTTTTGTTAATTACCTGGCCTTGAAATTCCTCTACTGAACCAATTTTCGGCATAGCAATATCAGCCGTGATAAACAGGGCACGCAAATGCTTGACCTGTTTTGCATATGGTGTAATAATTCCGATATTTTCGGGTTTAATGTTTTTGCGATAAAGCTGCAGGGTCATTAGAAAGACCTATAAAAGTTATATTAATATTTTGTTTAAATTTTAAATTGCCGACAAGTTTTTACATACATTTTTTGCTTCATGGGGATTGTACCATGACGGCGAATCTTTTTCCTGCATATTCTCACTGAGCATGCCATAGAAGAACAAACCATGTGTTTTTGATCGCTTTTCAGAATCTGGCAGGAGGTCTCTTATATGATTTATCTTTAAAGATTCAGGCGAATTATCATTTAAAACTGGTATCAACTCCGAGTCATAGAACAAATTGTTGTACATGTGGAGAATGGAGGGCAGAGCACGGTAACTATAGAGCAACTTAGTTACTAATCGGGGCTCAAAACCACATGATTTGGGGTATCTAATGACATCTTTTAAGTACGGAGAACGACTTAGTACTCTTTCCAGAAAAGACGTCGTAAGTCCTTTGTCTCCAACATAACGATTGGTTACAATTGCCTGCAATTGGTTGGGATCACCAGCTAAAATTACTTGACCGCGATTTCTGGACACTTGGGTGATGGCTATCATAATTTCGGGTTCGGTACACTGACCAGACTCATCGATTAATACGTGCGTGAAATGTTCTTTAGGAAAATCCATTTGCAAAAAATTGCCCAGTGTAGAACAGGTGCTAATGGTAACGCGATGACGACCCAAGAATTTCCTTTGACACTTTAGTTTCAGACCCGACTCGGTAACTATCATTTCATCTTTGCATGTATTTTCGGCAGCTATATCGATTGTTGCACAATAGGGCATAAGATGTTCTGGTATGAGCTCTTTCTCAATTTGATTCTGAGACACAAGTCTTATAAAATCGCCCGGGCAGAGATCGCCACTTTCTATTAAACGTGTTGTTATTAAATCCGCAGAACTATTTGAAGGCGTGCCAACTAGAAGGCGTGAACCGGGCAAGCGTTTCACTAACTGAAGTATGCTTTCCACTAGAGTAATGGTTTTCCCAGTGCCCGGTGGTCCAAATATTACATACGGCATATTATGCATTTCACCTCGTAGAATTTTAAATACCGCCATTTTCTGAATAGAATTTAATGATGAATTATACCATTTGAATTTATTATTCTTATATATGATATCATTCTCCTCATTCAATTGAATATCTAATTGTGGTATATCGCGCACTTGTACATTGGAGGGGAAAAGAAATTTTTCGCCAAGATGTCTGACAATTCGTTCGACAGCGCAATGCTGCTTGCGGAAACCAAAACGTGAAAAATAAAACTCTAAGCGATAGTCTTCTCCATTGTATTTTTCTTGGAAGGCAGCATTAAATTTCATTAAGACTCTATTGAAAAGAACCTTATGGATGACACCATCGTAACTGCGCTTATCCGCATCTCTGTCGCTCCAGGGATTTATAGCACGAACCACATCACCAATTACCAATGAAGGACGACGTTCACTTAAATTTTCAATAGTAAGTGACAGATATTCTCCGTCCCGGGTAAAATGGGCGCGCTCACGATCATAATTTCGAAAATTAACAAAGCATTCGATTTCTTCCAGATAGATTAAAGTTTGAAAACGACCAGTATAATTGGAAAAATTTAACTCCTGATTAATGCTTGGAAACATTTGTTCAATATTTTCGAATCTGTCTTGCTTATTTTCACAAGTTAAGTACATTCTCCGCAAACGTTCAGGCACCTCGAAGAAACCAATACGGTTGGCAACAAAACGTCTTTTTGGGGCAAGCGATACACCAGGTACGACTTCTCCGCGATTCGACCATACCTAAAATTATTTTCGTTCAAAAGGAATATTCTGCAGGGCTAATAATTTGTTTACCTGATCAGCATAATGACGTAGGACATAAGTTTGGTTGCGGTTACCAACAACTTGGCCATTCGAGTTCTGCTCTTCTGTTTGGTCTAACGATAAATTTAGCTTAATAGCCTCAGCTTCTGCTTCGGTTTCGCAAACAATTACTGAAATGCAACGCTTGATGCGAAACGTTTCGAATTGAATAAAGAATGGTTCATTGTTTTGACCGAGATATTTCGATTCTATCATAAATCGAACTGAACACTTTTCATGGGGTTTCAGTTCAAAATGTATTCCCGGCTCAGGATCAATCGAAAGAATTTGGGTTTTGGCCTTGCGCGAAATTTCAATATGGCCGCTAAATTTACGATCACAATTATTGGTACACATTAATTGTACTTCCTTTTTTTGATACAAAGAGCTAAATACACAGTTTATATCCGGATCAACGGTAATAGCACGATTGTCTGTACGTGGCTCTATGCGATATCTGTTGTTGCTTTGCAGATCGCGAGATTTTTCCAGAACAATTAGCCTTATGCAACGCCAAACATATTTGCCCTAACGATACAAATTGTTCATATAGATATTCCTCCTTATTCTGTAATTGTTTGCCAACGTCACATTAAATATGCCACCTACGCACTCATTTTCTTCCGCAATTGACTGATTTAATTGGAAATACTTGTTATTTCCAAGACTTAAGAGAATAGCCAGAGACTGTCAGCAGTCCGTCCTATTGGTCTAATTTTGATATTGCCTTAACGTGACTTTGACAAACACTTACATAACAAGGGCGATCCTTTTCTTTTAATTATTTGTTCAATTTACCCTTTCACACTCAATGAGATCTGCACTCACAATATCGCCCACATCCAATTTACAAGCAGCCGGTAAAACATCGAACGTAAAGTAGACATCTTGATTTAGAACACCCCAATCAGCATTAAGACGTTTAACGGTACATCTTTCACTTTTCATTAGTCGAGCTGGATGTACGCTTACCTCCTCTAGTATTTCACCATTTCTATCGACAAAGCCCTCGTCGCTCTGAACATTGCAGCAAATATATACACGATCACCCTCCTTAGGGACAAAATCAATTTCAACTGAATCCAAATGGATGTTCATTGTTTTATAATCCGTATCAACAATTATCGATTCTGGTTTTCGCTCTACGATTAAACCTAAAATGTTTCTTTGATGTGTGTTAAAAAATGTCGGTTTTTCGGTCTTAAGTTCTTTAATTTTTTCATCAATCTAAAAGCGAAGCCATAAAGTTCATTGTCTTAAGTTAATTTTCATTGAGCATACCTTTTGTTCTGTAACATTTTCTTCATCCCAATATTCGTCTATAACTTGCTCAATTTTTATCACTTTTATATGATCGGTTTCCACATGTTTGTAAGCCAAGTATTCAATGCGACAGCCTACTTTTAGTTCGTTTGCCACCGACAATGCAACATTCATTTCAAAAAATATTCCATAATCAATTGTGCCATGATCACTTTTTAATGCAGTTATTATGCCTGTATGTATTGAAATTTATAAATTTTTATTCTGTTTATCATCCAAACATAGAACATATATTTGTATTTTTTGAAATGTATGAAAAATAACAAATTGATTTTCATATTTTGTCTTCCTTATACAATATATTATGAGCACATATCTCTTTTTATCTACCAGTCATAAAAAAATTGTACAGAGACTTTTGAAATACATACATGCGTGTATTTGTAAATACAAAATTAAATAGTATTTTTTGTTACAAATTACATTTACAATTACAATTTTTATGCGAAAAATTCTGCAAAATATTTACATTGTCCAGATCTACTCAAAAATACCTTTTAAAGCATACAAATTCGAGGTGTTCCAATCGATATGAATTCCGCAATAACAAACACTACTTGAAAATTAGGCTACTAATTTTGTAATTTTTGCGTTAGTAAAATTCATGTACACAAAAACAACATTTTAAATATTTTTACAACAGGAGACAAATTACGGGATTTGATATCGACCAAAATTTCAATACATTTTATATAAAAATTTCGATCGATATCGAATGCCGGAATTTGCCATCTGCTCTCTTACTCAATATGCTTCTATTTTTCATAAAAATTTTAAACATTTGGTGAACAAATTGTGTACAAAACAAAAAAGTTTTAAATTTTTTAGAAAATTGTATCAGCTTTCGCATATATTTCAAGGCAAATTGTTCGCAAAACTAGGGTCTAAATATCTTCAACAGTATAACGCTGATTCTTACAATAATATTATATAATTGTTAATAGAGTTGTTAAACTGAATAATGGTTTACATTCGAATAGCAAGTTAAGTTTTGGTTTTTTGTAATTGATGACATTTTTTATGTGATTAAGAAATAAATAGCATTACAACTGAAATTACAATGTACATGTTAACCGAAGGTTTCAATTTATCTTACCAGTACGTTTAAAACAATTTCTTGTTTCATCTACTTCGTCATTGCAGGTTTTCGCCTTTATAACATTTTGCATACAGGACGTAGGTAGAATATTATGATTGATATTCTCCTTGTCAATTTCAACATCAAGCTTCCTTTGCTCTTCTTCAAGCTTTTTCTCAAGTTCTTTTGTACGAGATTCTCTCGAATACCACAGGTTTTTTATAATTGTTATCATTGTTCTTGCGTTATCAGTTTTTGCGTCTGCTCTTTACTTCATTAATTCTATTGTATTTATGTGCCTTTATTTATATAAAATATGCCGGATTTAAAAAAAAACTAAGAATTACTTTTTCTGTCCAACGGTTCATACATCCAGTCAGTTTCATTAATGTAATTTAATTCCTTTCGCAAATTTTGCAAACGTTTCAAATAATTCTCGGTAGTAGTTATCTTTAATCCACACTCAGGTACAATCGATGAACGATAGCGGGAAAAATTTTTTTCTTTTTTAAGTTCAGGTTCCTGTGCAAATGAAAAATTATACGGCAGCCATTACCAATTTCATATGTATGGTCCTGTGTGACAACTGCTTAAGCATACGTACCTCACTGGGATTTGATGAACTGGGCTCTTCAGATATATTGGGCAGCTCAACCGACATTATTTGCACAAATGCAATACAAAAGATTGTTAATCTTATTTATGCATATATTTCTTTTATAAATATAGTGCAACTTTAGTATATTTCCTAAATAAATTCGAGGCGGCAGTTTTGTTGACACCTTCAGTTGTACCAAAGAGTATTTACACCACACTTGCGCAATATGGTACTTAGCAGCAGCACTGCCAGACCAAATCTTTGTAATATATATCACAGATTGTGTTTTGCATACGATATTGTCAGTACATATTTGTAATTATGCGTTATAAAAAGTATATATTTAATTAATTTTGCCCATTAGATTGGAAAAAGGATCACGTTCCAGGAGAAATCATACATTACGGTCTCTATACGAAATACCTAATTATAGCATTCAAAATAACTTGGATACCCTGGTAAAAACAATAACAAAATTTGCAGTGTCAAACATATGTTTGACATCGCCTCTTGTTGACATTTCTACATAACCAAAAACCGAAAAAAGGTGCACTTAAAAAAGGGTTCAACTAAAATTTTAAAAGACGTCTGCAGCTTTACCCAAATACAAAAAAATTTGTATAGTTTAGATTTGTTGCATTCGCAAAAGGGTAAATAAATCAAAGAACTGAAAAATTTAACTCTTGGATAATTATTAATCGCTTTAGACATCAATTTGGTTCGAATTGTTTGATTTACAAGAAATTGTGCATTTGTTGAAGCCGTCTGAGGTGGTTGTGAACCAGCGTATAAACGTGTTGAAGTTACTGGTAGAAAAATGGTTAAAAATAAAAAGGGCAAGAAAGAGATAGTTCCCACTGCAGCAGACACATCATCTGGAGAAGAAATGTAAGTAAAACCACAATTCCTCTTTTCCTACGTATGGGTTTATTCTGGACCATGTTTTTAATGGTTTGAGAGAAAGTGCTGTGTTGTCAAGCATGTGTACATACCGATATGTTTTTTTTTTCGATATAGGTACGTATTTTGCATTTGAAAACAATACGTATGAATGTGTGGGTACAAACATTTTTCATGTAATATAAAAATTCTTACAATGTATGTATATCCCCACACAGTGAAACGGAGGCGCAACAAACGGTCATTGACTCCGATGCTCAGGATGAAAAAAAGGGTAATGTTAAAAAGAATAAACTAAAGAAAGGCAAAAATAAGAAAAAGAACGATGCCGATGATGATGACGATCCACAGGAGAGTGTTGAAAAGCTAACGGATGGTGTTGGCAAACTTAAAATCAAGTCGAAAGCTAAAAAGTCTGCATTTGAGCTATTAATGGATGACGACGATGATGACCATATCCAGGAAAGAGCTCAAGTTGAAAGTGATGAGGAAAATATAGAAACTGCCGTACCAGCAAAGGCAAATGATAAAAATGCTGGTAAAAAGGGAAAGAAAGCGAAACGTAAAGGAAAACAAGACGATGATGAAGAGGATTTGGATAAGGTTTTAGCAGAACTCCAGGCAGAATACGGCAGTGAGGCAAATACTGCAGCAGCAGTTTCCGTTATATCCCCAGAAGATATGGCTGATGAGGAGTTCGGAAAGCAAAAAAAGAAAAACAACAAAAAAGGTAAAATTCCAAATAACCAACCTGAAAAAGTTGGCTTAGACGATGGAGATGTTGAGCCTGAAGAAGGCGGCACAGTAAAGACAGCAGCTCAGAAGAAAAAAGAAAAGAAGGAGAGGCAAAAGCGTGAAGCTGCGTTGGTCAAACAAAAAACAGCACAAGAACCGCAAAAGCTGGAGAAGATTCCTGATGATAAAACGGAAACAGAAAATACTATGGCAGAAAACGTAAAAGAGGAACAAATCAAAGAGGAATCTTTGGAGCCGGAAGCTGGTACAGACGAAGTAGAAGCAGCAAAAGCAGCTAGCAAAAACAAGAAGAAGGGTAAAAAAGATAAGAAGGCCGAAGCTGAAGAAGAGAAAAAAGATTCCAAAAAGAAGGGAATGTCATCAGCAATGGTGGCAGCTATGCAAGAAAGGCTTAAAAAAATTAAAGAAGAAGAGGAAAGACAACGGCAATTAGAAGAGGAACGACTGCGCCAAGAAGAGGAACGAGAACAACAGCGTCTGGAAGCAATTCGTTTAGAAGCGGAACGAAAGGAAAAGAGAAAGCAAAAAGAAGCTGATAGGAAAGCCCGTTTGAAGGCAGAAGGAAAGTTGCTGACGAAAAAACAGAAGGAAGACCGTGCAAGAGCGCAGGCTATGTTGGAAGCTCTCAAGGCTCAAGGTCTAGAACTGCCGGATCCTACGGAAAAACGCCCAACAAGGCCAGGTATATATATATATCCTTTTTTTATTATAACATTTTTAATAGGTACGTGTTTAATTTTGAGCAAATATTTTTCAGGCACAAGACTTCGCCCGAAAAAGAAGAACTCACAAGGCAATGAACAAACAGAAGCTGAAGCTAAAGCAGCTGAAGAAGCTGCAAAGGCTGCAGAAGCCATTGCTGCCGCTCAACAGGCTGAAAAGAAAGAAGTTGTGAAAGATTCCTGGGATGCATCAGATAGTGACGGTGAAGCCAACGATGACACTTCCCAAGCTACCACAACAAATAACGATGAGAAATCATCAAACGAAGTTCCTGCAGATGAAAACGATGAAGACTCTGAGGAGGAAGAAAGTGATTCAGATGACGATGGTAGCGATGATGGTTCAGATTCAGATTCAGAATCAGAAGATGACGATAAAGAGGAAGCCATCAATGCGAATGACCCCGAGGAACGTCGTTTGCGTGCCGAACGCCGAATTTTGAAGCGTCAAGCAGATGCTGAGAAGAATCGCACAGTAGATAATCTTCGGGCCGCTGTTGTTTGCGTTTTAGGGCATGTCGATACCGGCAAAACTAAGATCTTGGATAAGTTAAGACGAACACATGTACAAGACTCCGAAGCTGGCGGTATTACTCAACAAATAGGAGCAACAAACGTTCCAATTGAAGCCATCAAAGAACAATCGAAAATCGTACGGAACTCCAGTGATTTCGAATTTAAACTACCAGGCCTGCTAATTATAGATACACCCGGCCACGAGTCCTTTAGTAACCTTCGTAACCGCGGTTCATCGCTCTGTGATATTGCAATTTTAGTCGTCGATATTATGCATGGTTTAGAACCTCAAACTATTGAGTCGATCAATTTGCTCAAACAGAAAAAGTGTCCATTTATTGTTGCTCTTAATAAAATCGATCGTTTGTACGATTGGAAGTTGATGGCCCGTCGTGATATACGGGACGTTCTTAAGGAGCAAGAGGCAAACACGCAAGTTGAGTTTAATCAACGTACTAAAGAGGTCATTTTACAATTTGCCGAACAAGGTCTGAATGCAGCTCTTTTCTATGAAAATCCGGACCCCAAAACCTATATATCCCTTGTACCTACTAGTGCTATCACTGGAGAGGGCATGGGAAACCTTTTGTTCCTCATAATCGAGTTCTGTCAAAAAATGCTGCCGAAACGTCTGATGTATTCTGATGAACTGCAAGCCACCGTTTTGGAAGTTAAAGCAATTCCCGGCCTTGGCACAACTATTGATGCGATTCTTATCAATGGCAAATTACGTGAAGGCGAAACAATGGTATTGGCTGGTACCGATGGCCCCATTATAACACAAATACGATCTCTTTTAATGCCACAACCGATGAAAGAATTGCGTGTGAAAAATGCTTATGTTGAATACAAAGAAATTCAAGCTGCACAAGGTGTTAAAATCGCCGCTAAGGATTTAGAAAAAGCTATTGCTGGTATAAATCTCTTGATTGCCCACAAACCAGATGAAGTCGAAATATGCAAGTAAGTTGATTATTCACAAAAAAGCTTATGATGAATCAGATAAAAAGTTGAACATTAGAATTTGTTTTCAGCACTAAAATATTGTATACTAATTTGAATCAAATGAAGAGTGATAGATCTTCAATAATCTATTGCGAAACAATTTTAACTACATACATTTTTCCTCAAATTGTTTTACATTTTAACTATAGCGAATAAGTCAATTAAAATAACATTCTTCTTATAAGTAATTTTCGAATTTTTCGTTTTTTTTTTGAGAAATTACTATTTTTCTTTACTATTTGCGGCGTACATATCTATTTTGTTATAATGCCGAAAGTATTCGATCGTTCGTGCAATTACATTAAAAACAGAGACACAATTTTATAATATTTTTGTTGTTGTAAATATCGATATCTTTATTAAATATGTCTTACATGCCTTTATAAAATTCTAATGTAAAAGAATTTGTATGTATGAACAGCTTTTTTCCATATTCGATTTTTAAACTGCAAATTAGAGCACAACAAAAGTTTAAAATTAGAATAGGAAAATTTACAATTTATTAAATAAAACTTACATAAAATATTTAAGTTAGAAATAAAAAAAAATTCTCTAACGCTTAATTAATCGAGTTTCAGAAATAATTACATCCACGCCTGATATGTTCGTGATAATAATTTAAGGTTCACAAAACAAATTGTATTAACCATTTCATCTTTTTCTTCTCATACTCAAAGATTTAGAACTATTTAATCTTATTTTAATTAAAACAATTTTCATTTAATTTTAGGGAGGAAGTTGCCCGTGAATTAAAGAGCGCTTTAAGTCACATAAAATTAGCATCTACGGGCGTTTATGTACAAGCATCCACTTTAGGATCACTCGAAGCCCTCTTAGATTTCTTACGTGTATCAAAAATTCCGGTAAGTTTCTCTCTATTAACATTTAAATTATTGTCTTAATATAAATTTAAAACTATATTAGCTATTATAATTTATAAAAAAAAAATAGTAAAGAAGTTATTGTGCTGGAGATAATCAAAAGCACAGAAGTAAAACATCTTCTTTTGGAAGGAGCAATTTTTTTTTGATATTTAAATTCGAGAGATTTCTTTATTATATTTCTGTCTTATATGTATTACCAATTTTCAGAGATATTAAAATTTTTGTTCATATAAAAAACATATTCCAAGTACAATAGTAATAGCAGTGGATTCAAAATTTAATTAAATTTTTTGTTTAATTAAAGTTCAAAATTAGAGTTTGTTGTGTGGTCAAGTATGTCTATATGCTTGCATTTCATTGGTTCTTGCACCAAATCATCGGTAGACTTTAACCTAATTCCAAAATAACAAAACCTTTCAGCTTATAAATACATAAACTCCCAAAAATGAATTGAGAATTACACAGGCAACTGGGGCGACTTTTTTATATAGGGTCCGCCAAATAACTTTTTTTTGTTTTTGAAATGCTATAAAAAAAATACTGAATATATTCTCAAATATCTTTTTTTTATTTGAAAGTACAATCCTTCCGGTTAATAATGGAAAATAATTTCATTCAAATGGCTGCATGGCCCGATAACGATCGCCATTGACTGTAACGGCCACTTCTTGCTAATTTTCGAAGGCTCTATTATGCCTCTGGACCAAAATCCGCACCAAACAGTAACTCGTTGTGGGTACGTCGGCTTTTCAATGTATTCGTGCGGGCTTTCTGTGCCCCAAATGCGACAATTTTGCTTGTTTACATACCCGCCAAGATCAAAATGAGCTTCATCTGGAAAGATTATTTTTTTTTGGCAAAATCGGCATCTTCTGTAAGTCGTTCGCAGGCCCACTTAGCGAAGCGAAAACGCATTGGATGGTCAACGATATTCGTTCAGCAGAAGGATAAAACTAATTATCTGTCAAATCAGACATGAGCTAAGTGTTACCTGCCATTCACGAAATAAGCACTAGTTGAAAAAAAAACTTTAGATTGCGGACCCTATATTAGCCCTTATATGCATACATATTTAGTAGTAGTGCCCTTATATTCGATAATACACAGAAATGTGGTTTCGTTTTCGGTTCCATCGTCTGTATAAAAAAAATTAAATATAAATAGAAACACATGTTTATTCTAATTTTCCCTCTTGCGTGGGCAGCAATAATACTATGAATCTAATCGTAGACAACTTCTTTTCCACAATTCGTTAATGAATAAATTTCATTGATAAATACGCACCAGATATTATTTTATATTTATGGTTTTGTTTTATAGCTTTATGACTTTATTTAACCGAATTATTTTGCATCGTTTTTACAGTTACTGATTCATTAATTAATGCTAATAAACAGTGAATGAAACAAAATTAAAAATCTAAGTAGGCCTGCACACCACCATACAGTTTGTTCTTATTCATTTATGGCATACACTTGTGACTACATATTGAGAACAGTCGTTTATTTTATTTAAAAAACATATTAGTTGTGTGTTTTTTTTATAAAATTTTTTTGTAACTTTCAAACGCATTTTCTTAAATACTTTTTGGTTTTTCTGTAAGCTTTTGCTTTTTCCTTAAAAAAAGCTATAAACAAGAAAAAAAAACACATTTACGCCAATTTTAACTATTTCTTTGCAAAAATCCTTTTTCATCTGTTTATTTATGTTTTAATATGTTAACAAACCAGCGCACTGTGGGGTTTTTGATACCAAAACATATTAAAAGAAGAAAGGGAAAACAATAAAAATTTTAAACAATAATAGCAACAAAAACAATAAGTAACCTAAGCTAATATTACAAAATTGGATGCGAAATTAGTAAGACAACTGCATTCAATTATGGTTACAATTTCTAAAAGTCTTTCAAATAAAGACTTTCAAGATTTCGCATTCCTGGTATTATATGTATGTCCTCAACTATCCATAAGTTTTTAATCCATGGACCAGAAATAGTAAAACACGCTTTACTAACAATTGTACAGTTGACGCAAGAAGCACAGGAAGCTCGAAGCAAAGATTTAAAAAGTTTTACGCAGCATTTTTCACGAAAATGTTCTAGAGAAAAATCAAATGAAAATATATTTAAAAGACTATTAGTTATTTCAGATCCTGTAATATCATATATTAGAAAATTTAAAGAAAAAATCCATAATTTTCCTATGGAAGCAATTCAATTCTTAATATTTGATTCAAGTCTCGATAGTGAAGAAAATGCCAGTGATGATGATAATGATATTTATACCAATTATACAGATGATGATGGTTATTGATAAGCATTAGATACGTAATAGAGCTGTTCAAATATGTATTTTCATTCCCTTTTTAACCTACTGCCAATAAACTTGCATTAAATAATGAACTAATAATAGTAAAAAAATAATAATAATAATTTGAAGCCTCTTACTATCATAGGTTTCTAGATAGCAGATTTTTTAATATTATTTTCCCGCAGTCCTATTCCGCCAATTTTTTTGCCCAACTTCGAAAATCGCTCTCTTTAATTGATATTGACCAAAAACAAATCTAAAATTATAAACAGGGAAAGTCACCACGAATTAATTCCCATTTTAGCCATCGAAAACCCCACTGTGCAGCGGTGCAAAATTTATATATTCTTATATCACCTACATACGTTTCATATGTATGTTAGTGACAAAATTGTCATTGGTGTGTATTATATCGGTGCTTATAGTCATAAGAAGTTTTCGTCCTGTGCTGCCACGCTCAACGATGTTATACTCAAAGAGGAAACAACTTAGCCACTATGTTCTATATATCGGGTAGAGCCATCTATCGGTTTAAATTTGAACCACAGGTTATTTCGAATATGGCAATGCTTATATCATTCTATGCTGTCACAAAATTAAGTGTTCACTGAACGAAATGAATCCGATCTACGCTTGAGCAATTTATTTCCAAAAAAAAGACAATTGGTCGAAAATCGATTTTACAATTTTGCAAAAAAATAAAATAAAATTCTTCCTATAACAAATTGGAAAAAACGTTCACATGTACTTAAGTATGAAATTCAAACCAAAAAAGTTTGACTTAGGTATGATGGAACAAAAAATTCAGAAAAATGGGACATGAAGAAAAAATAATCAAACGGTAACACGGGTATTATAATAATAACATGTTAACATCAGGTTGATACAGTTCTCGTATTCTTTTTCACAATAAAATTTGTGTAAATAGAAACTGTTATCACATTCAACTAAGCCACCTAATAAGTGGTGACAAACACAATACACACGAGCACTGATGATGAAAGGGTTGCGTCTTTTGAAAACAGCTGTTCTGCTCTGCTGTGTAAATTGAATAACAAAATCTGATGTTGACTTGCCTTTGTGCCTTGGAATATTTATCATGTCTTTCTGAGATTTAAATTAAAATTTCGAACAATTAGCCTATAGAATCTTAATTCAATTTAATATAGAAATATAAAAAATGTTCGTTAAAATTCTTACTACATAAAATTTTTCCTTTCGGATGAAGCTCGTTTTCATTTCGGTGGTTACGCTAATAAGCGAAATTGCCGTGCATTTGGGACTCAGGAAACCCACACAGAAGCCAATGCACCCATTACGAGGGTCTCTTTGGTGCGGCTTGTAAAGCTTAGGCTTCCCATTGGCGCATATTTCTTAGAAACTAAGAACGGCCTAACCATTACGGTCAATGGAGACACTTATTGCACCATGATTTTTTGTGCCTGCTCTTCATGGTATTGATGTGAACGATGTTTGGTTTCAACAGAATGGTGCAATTTGCCACACATCTCATCCACAATCGATTTATTGCCTCAAACGTTTGATGGCCGTTAATAATGATTTCAATTGGCCACCAAAAAGCTGCCACTTCACACCGTTGGATTATTTTCTATAAGACGCCGTTAAAGACAAGAGTTATGCCGACAAACATACAAGACCAGTGAGCATTTGAAGGCCAACATTCGTGTTGCCATTGCCGAGATACGATTACAAACACTCGAAAATGTGCTTGAAAATTGGTCCGATCGACTGGGGTACTGTGAGACCAGCCGCGCCAGCCATATGAATAAAATAATCCTCCTTATTCCGTAACTCGTTGTCAAGGTCACGTCAAGACAATATCAAAAAAGGGATTAACTATTTCCGACAGCCTGTGACCACTCTCTAAGGGCTCGAATATATTAAGACGCTGCTAGAACTTGTCAATTTCTGCAAAAAGTCAGTTCATAAGATATTGTCTTGACATGACGTTGACAAATAGTTACAGAATATGGGGGGGAATATTCCATCTCTAACCGGAACAATTGTACTTCACGCCAAAAAGAAAAAATTATTTTGGCAAAATTTCAATTGGTTTTTTGTTTTATTGTATTTTTTAATTTAAACTTTTAAATGGTCCATGCGTTATATGTATGTGACGCGCAAAATAGAAAGGGACCTAGGGGTAAAAACCGGGTTTGTTCAGGAGAGCCATTTTAAAGATTTAAATACGTGTATCTTTGGTGTACCATCACTTCATAAAACGCGCATATCTCTGAGAGGAAACACTTTTGGGGCATGGAATCGGTCTAATTTGATGCTCAGATGTTATCCACATAAAAAAAGTGAAAATAGATTTATTTTACCCTTAGGCCCCTTTCTCTATTTTGGCTATCGCTTTTTTGATTCATTGTGATGTATTTTTGTAATTTTACATCATAATCAATTAAAATATTTAATTGAAATTTTTTTCAGTTGCGAACTTTTGAATTGTAGTTGCCAAATTGCAGAATATATTAATAAATCTATACATATTTAGCAACATATTTAGTTGAATTAAAAAAAAGGAAATTTTCGTGATTCGTATGATACTCAAAAAATCCGATATTTAAATGCACATTTACGACGTTCTAATTCTTAATAATTGCCTGAAATTTTTCTTTAACTCAGTCATATCCAACTTTCCATTTTATTATAAGAAATTTTTATTTTTTTTTCCAAATAGTTAATTACATGTGTGAGGTCGCAAAGAAATCATTGCTCCCTTTCTCAAAAAAGGCGACTGGGTATTCATTTATACGGCCGCAATCACGCAGAAAAAAAATTATGTAAAAATATCGATGCACAAAAATTCGATGTTGTTTTGAATAGAAAACGCAATATTTCGTCATTGTTGTAAAAAGCGAAAACAAAAAAGCAACAAATAACGCTGGCCATTAAAAGTAGTGCTTTTGGTAGCTCTTAAATTTTGTACACACACACACCCATACACACACACACGCACACGCCAACCAATGTGGGTGGCTAAAATTACTTGGTAAGGCACCACCACCTAACGACGTCGTGCGTAGTAGCCAAACGACGGCACATATTTTGCAAAATGCGGCCGACAGCCAAAATAAACAAAGATTTTTGTGTTGATTTTTATATATTTGGTCTGGCTATTAAAAATGAAAACGATATCTAATGAAACCAATTATTAGTCACTTCCGTTGCTCGTTTGAAATAAAATCAATTATGGAAACAAACTTTTGCTACAATCGTTCAAGCAAAAGAGTTTCGTATATTCGGCTGTGTCGAATCCCATCCACACTTCACACTTAAATGTTGAACTTAATGAGTAAAATACACATGTAAAGGGTGTTTTTATAAGAGCTTGCTGATTTGAAATTTAAAAAATTTTAATATGAAATGGCCAAAAAAAAATTTTATTTGGTAGATAATTTCTTGTCATTTAACATTTAAATATAATTTCGGGCACGACTATTTTGCACAAAGGTCATTCTGGAGGTCCAATTTTCGAAAACCTTTTCAAGCATTTGAGGGCGTATTTCAGCAATGACACGTTGAATACTGGTTTCCAAAGCCTCAATCGTTGCTGGTTTATCCACGTAAACCAATGATTTCAGGTATCCCCACAAAAAATAATCGAGTGGCGTCCAATCACACGAACGCGGAGGCCAATTCACCGGTCCATTTCTCGAAATAATGTTGTGGTTGAAATGTTGTTTCAATAAGTCCATTGTTTCGTCCGCAGTATGACAAGTGGCACCATCCTGTTGAAACCACATTTCGTTTACATCCATATCTTGAAGTTTTGGCACCAAAAATTCCTTGATCATGATTCTGTATCGATTTCCATTCACGGTAACGCGTCGTCCTTCCTCATTTTTAAAGAAATAAGGACCGATGATTCCACCAGCCCATAGATCGCACCAAACAGTACATTTATCGGGATGCATTGGTAATTCTTGAACGGCGTGTGGATTATCTTTGCTCCAAATACGGCAATTTTGCTTGTTGACCAAAAATGCGCCTCATCACTGAAGGGAATTTTGCGGTAAAAAAGCGGATAAACATTTTTAATTGAACACTGAAAATAAATTTCCACGATTTGGAAGCGTTGTTCGGGAGTTAACCTGTTCATGATGATTTGTCAAACAATACTGAGTAGAGACGTCACTTTAAACTGTCAAAACAGCTGTCAGACAACAGAGTGATAAAAAAAAACTTCATAAAAACATCCTTTATATTGTTGTAAAATACACATGTGGTATGTCCGAACGTCACTTTGGTGACGTGATTGGGAGAGTTGGACCATAAATTTGCTAACAAAGCTATATTTTCGGTCATGTTTGAAACATGTTTTCATAATTTTCCGAGTTTTGCATATTACAAACGGAATGACAAACTAACAGTTGCCATCTGCTGTGAAGGGTGTACTAATCAATTTGGATGTTGAACACTGTTGGAATTTTTTTTTATATAAAATATTCCTCTCATGTATTTACATTTTTCGAAATTACATATGAAATTGTTATTTCTTTCAAGGAATTGCATTGCGCCCGTACGTAGCACACTTAAGGTCGCTCTTGTATCATTTTGGAAGTCTTTGAAATTATTTTACTTTAGCGGTCTTTCAATGTGGTATATTGGCCAATTGATTTAACTGTTAATAATATTTAATGGTTTTCATGATTTTTATATACACGCATACGTACATATACGAGTACATATGTAATATGTATGTGCCTTTATATATGTATTTGGGGTTTTAGCAAATGTCAGTTTAGCGATGATTAACATACACTTAAAATGCTCAATCCGACAACCTTGTACTTGTAAAAGATAATTATAAAAAATGTCTCAAAACAATAATATGTAACATCAGGTCCTCATCAGGATCAGGTTCTCGTATTCAATTTCCTAATAAAATTAGTTTAAATAAGAACTGGTGACATATTCAACTAACCCACCTAATAAGTGGCGACAAACACAACAGACATGAGCACTGATGATGAAAGTGTAGCGGCTTTCGAAAACAGCTGTTCTGCTATGCTGTGTAAATTGAATAATTAAAAACTGATGTTGACTTTCCTTTGTGCCTTGGAATATTTATCATGTCTTTCTGAATTTAAAACAAAAAATTTCGAACAATTAGCCTATAAATCTTAATTAAATTCAATTTTACAAATAACTTGTTTCAAGTAAAAACGTTATATGCGACCGGGGCGAATCTTAAATACCCTCCAAATATTTAGGAAGTAAAAACTCTATTTTGTAGGGGTCATTCCGGGTGGGACCGTCGAGGAGACATCTGACCTTTGCAAGAAAGCACTTACAAGTAAATTTTTGGGATTATTATATGTAACAAATTTTTTTCTTGATAGGGTCATTTAGGAATCAAGGATTTCGGGAGGGTAGGACAGAGGAAGATCAGAGAATATCTCAGCTTCGTCATAAAAATTCTATTTTTAAGGGATGTAGGCTTAAATTTGTTAAATATTTACACTATTTTTCCGAGCGGGGTGCAAAAATTTGTTTCTCTGATATTCTGGCTGCAAGTTCAACGCTTTCACTTTCTTTCACATAAAAATATATCATTTGCTTAACAAAAGTACAAAAAACTAGAGTTTGGTTTAGTTCTGCTTAGGGGAACTTTTTTTCCTCCGGCCCGATTCAGCTGATTTACGAACTTGAACCTGTGCTATCCTTCAAATCATATTTATACCAATTTTCAAGTGTCTGGCTCTTTTCGTTTGCTCTGAATATTGATTTCCACATACGGACGGACGGACATGGTTAGATGGTCTTAAATTTCATCACTGATCAAGAATATATATACTTTATGGGGTCTTAGAAGGAGATTTCGCTGCGTTACACGCGGTCGCCCTCAGTTCGAAAATTTTGTCCAAAATATGGTCGGAATAGTTTTCTAACTTCGATACTGACACTATCATGTACTAAAAAACTGAGTAACAGCACCCGCCTTCGTCGGCTCTGTAGCAAAAATTAGCCGGCGAAGTAAAAAAGGTTGAAATAGCTACAAAAACAACTGTCTATCTTCTCATCTTTTCTAATCTGTCCCCTCAATACTATCCCCTCGTTTTCAGTTCCGGCACAATGCATTGCATATATAGGGGTCATCCCCTGAGTGCTGGTCCAAGATAAAAAAAAACTGTGAAGAAATTAATTGAAAATTTCAATTAGACTGTGATCTTTGAAAGCACAGGTCTATGTCGAAAAGCCCACAACCGCAAAAATTTCGACAAACGACCGCGCATGTGCACGTAAAGCCGTAATCCGTGAAAGACTAAAAACTGTGCTTTCTACTTAATTGAAATCTAGCGTTAATTTTAATCGTAATGCTAGGAACACAATTGCGACGAACGACGAATTTTTGGTCGCGAATATTCGTCGCCAAAAATAAAACAAATTGGTCTATATGAAAGTGCACACAATCGTGGTGTTGGTCGAAATTCGTCGTACTCAGCGAAAGTTGAAATAGATTTATTTCTAATTGTTTCGTAAACGAACGACGAACAAATCAATATAAAGTGACCATGTTTCATATGCTCAAACTGGTTTTTTATGGAAAAACATAGTTCACTACTGTATTGTTGCATGTAGCACTAAAATTTTCAGTACATACTTAAAATGCATTCACCAATTCACAAAAATGTATCATTCGGACGACTTTTTATTAATTTTGAACAACTTTTATAATATAGTTTTTCTTTCTATTTCTCACTTTTTCATATGGTCACCCCATCAGCTGTTAAATGAAAATAATAATTTATTTACAAGCAAAAATTTTTTTAGAAAATAATTACAAAAAGGAATTTGTTCTGAAAAAAAATGGACAACATTGGGATAATTATTGAGTGTCTAACTAAACATTCTGGCTGGCATCAGAGGATTACAATGATTCAAAAAACAAATATTAAAATTTTGTTTGCTTATTAATTTAATTTATTCGTCGTTATTGTGTTTCATACGACGAATTTATAGAGCGAATTTTTACCAACGAATTGGTCGTACTAAACGAAATTCGTCGTTCGTACCAGTTGTGTTCCTAGCATAATTGTTTACTCAGCGAACGACGAACAAAACAGTATCAGGTGCCCAGGTTTCATATACTCAAACTAGTGTTTTGTGGAAAAATTGTAGTTTGCTACTGTATTGTTGCATGTGGCACGAAATTTTTCTGTGCATACTAAAAATGCATTCACTAACACACAAAAATGTATCATTCGGACGACTTTTTATTAATTTTGAACACTTTTTAAAATATAGTATTTCTGATATTTCCTGCCTTTTCATATGGTCATCTCATCAGCTGTTAAATGAAATGAATAATTTATTTGCAGAAAAAAAAATTTCAGAAAATAATTACAAAAAGGAATTTGTTCTGGAAAAAATGGACACCGCCGGGTTAATTATTGAATGTCTAAACAATGTGGCATCAGGCGATTACAAAGATTTTGAAAAAAACTGAAAATTTTTTTTGTTCATTATATTAATTTATTCGTCGTTATTGTGTTTCATACGACGAATTTATGGAGCGAATTTTTACCAACGAATTCGTCGTACTGAACGAAATTCGTCGTTCGTCCCAGTTGTGTTCCTACCATAAAGATGAGCGTAGAAATTATATAACGAGTTTCGTGTCAAGAATCGTGGGGATTATGTAACAACTTGTGATATGTTCTGCTGTACAATTCTTATATGATTCAGGCAAAAAGTCCCAAAGGCTGATTTATGTCTTGACGAAAGTTTTCAATAGATACCAGTTTTTAAAACTTATTGCTACTGTTACTTGTCAGATCAACATCGGACTATTCTTTTAGCAGTTGTACATTAAACACAATCGCCTAACAAATAGCCAATGCTAGCCGACTATAAACGGCTTTGATTTTTTAATTAGAAAAATGTAAATATGTATGTGTGTACCTACAGATGCATGTATGTATGTGTGTATGTACAAATATACACACATACAAAATCGAAAGCCCCATGTCTCCCATAATAACTAACTTTTCCTTCCTCAATTAACTGGTTTAAACTTCTAAAAGGTTGCATTAAGATTTTGTACGAGGAACAGCTTGTCTTTTTAAACATTATGCCATTCATTTTTGTTCACTTATTCCTCTCGTCCATATAAAAGCGTTTGTTTGTGTGTGTGTGTGTGTGTGCGCATGTGTATCTTAGTATGGCTGTTTGTATATTTTCTAAATGAATGACTGAATGAAGGAATGAATGAATGAGTAAAACGTACACTTTTATGAATGAAATTAAGTGTTCAGCACTGTTGACGGTTGTTGGTCTTGCCGTTATTATAAGCATTATTCGTACAATAGTGACATACAAACATTTATTGTACTCTCCTTTATAAACGGGTATACATACACTAGTATGTACATATGTATGCAAGTATGTGTACTATATCTGTGTATGTACATATATTTTTTTTTGTTAAATAAAAATAAAATGAATTTCAAACCACTTAATCCCCAAAAGTTTGTTGGCAAATCTGTTTTTATGAACACTTTCGTTACGGCCGAATTACATGGGTCAAATGCTTGACAGCAAGCTTATGTACGTGTGCTTAAACATCTGTCAAGCATTCATTTTATTGCGTGCTGTTAACATTAACATAAAACAGTTTAGTATATCGTTCTACTTTCCATATGTTATTCCATGCCCAAAATCAGATAAAACAATATGTTTTATAGTTTAATTTATATATTTGAGGAATTGTTGTTTAACACTTTAATTAATTTAAATCATGCTGATTCTTTATTTTCCCAAATTGTACAAAAAAGGTTTAAATTAATTACTAAGGGATTTTAAGGGAACTTAATATATCTTACAATATTATAACGCCTTCGCATTACTTTTTATAGAGCTTTATGTTGACAAACAACCAGCAACTCCTGAAGTTTTGGTAGCGAGTATTCAACTCGCTATTGACACCATATGGCCAGATTTATTGGAAAAAGTAGTCAAAAATTTAAATGATCGAATGAACGTAACTCGTAGGCGCTGTGTAAATAAAAGAAATACAATGCACATGAGCACTGATGATGAAAGTGTTGCGGCTTTCGAAAACAGCTGTTCTGCTCTGCTGTGTAAGTTGAATAAAACTGATGTTGACTTTCCTTTGTGCCTTGGAATATTTATCATGTCTTTCTGAGATTTAAAAACAAATTTCGAACAATTATGTGAATCTTAATTCAATTTAATATAAAAGAAATACAGTTGATGAAATTATCTACCAGGTTATGATAAACAAGTAAGAACGTTATATTCGACCTGGTCGAATCTTAAATACCCTGCCAATAGGAGTAGCATGGTTAAGACCCCTTTCCATTCCATCAGCCTGAAAGCAATTTACGATATTTTTTCAGTTAATATTTTATATCAACGCTAACAGAGAGAAATTAAACATTTTTAACCGACTAGGTCAGAGTGCCCAATTTTAAAACTCTGTTTTGGCAGGGTCACTCCGGGGAAGCCCGTTGGGGACACATCTCGCCTTTGCCATAAAATATACAAAAATTATGGGGTTTTTACGTGTAAAAAATTTTTTTATAGTGTCATAGAGGGGCGAAGGGTAGAGCAGGGGAAGATCAAAGAACATCTCAGCTTTGTCATAAAACCTAAAAAATTCCATTTTTTTAGAATGTAGGCTTAAGGAATACTATTTGTTAAATATTTATATGGTTTCCCATGTAATATATTACTTCAATGCCCACTAAAGGGGGGTAGGATCCCAAAATGGATTTTTTGATATTCCGACTCCAAGTTCAACGCTTTGGACCTGCTTTGACATAAAACTATATCATTTGCTTAACAAAATTGGAAAATTACAAAAAACTTTAAAAGTTATGTTGTTTTTTTAGAAGTTGGTTTGGCTCATCTTAGGGGAACTTTTTTCCCTTTGGCCCGATTCAGCCCATTTACGAACTTGATCCTTCATAATTGTTTTATACCAAATTTCAAGGGTCTGGCTCGCTTCGTATGGACTGAATCGTGATTTCCACAGACGGACGATCGGAAGGACATCGCTAAATCGTCTTAGGATTTCATCATTGATCAGAAATATATATCTATAGTTTTTGGGGTCTTAGAGGGATATATCGCTGCGTTACACACGGAATGACAAAGTGAATATACCCTCCAATTTTTTTTTGGAGTGTATAAAAGTATTTCGTTCCGATAATATTTCTATTTTATATTAAAATTTTAAGTTGTCGTGCAGCTAAAACAACACCTATTATTATTCTATTTTCCAATGCTCAGAGGTCGAATATTACTAACCTTAACCTTAAGGGAGCACGAATAGATTGGTTGCCAATATATGTGACGCGCAAAATAGAAAGGGACCTAAGGGTAAAAACCGGTTTTGTTCAGGAGAGCCATTTTAAAGATTTAAATACGTATATCTTTGGTTTACCATCACTTCTTAAACGCGCATTTCTCTGCGAGGGAACACTTTTAGGGCATGGGATCGGTTTCATTCGATACTCAGATGTTGTCCACACCAAAAAAAAGTGAAAATTGATTTTTTTACCCTTTCTCTATGCGCTGTCACATATTTTAGTTTTGATTCATCATTATGAGTTGACCCAAAATATATCGGCGGTCTCAGGTAGAAGCCCCTAAATCGTATATTTAAGAAATTGACTTTTTCAGTGGTGCCAATACATTTCACATAAATACAGCTCGTCAAAAAAATTTGGGGTGGTAGTATAAAAAATAACGATTTAACAAGCAAATGCTAGTTTTTGTTGTTTTCGAATTCCCTTGTAAAGTTATAATTATTTGAGATAGAGCCTTTCTGCTGGTGACCATCGACATGTATCGCCTGGTTTCTTTCCAAGACTGTGTAGAGGTTAAGTGCTTGCTTGTTTCCCTCATGCTTTATTTACTTCTACTATCAATGTACGATACGACGTACTATTATAAAATTTACAAAAAAAAAAAAAAAAAAACAGGAAGAATTGCTTCCGTTGCGAAACGTTGTTTTCTACATTGAAGTTGCTTTTTCGGTCTAAATCAAGATCGTCGATGTTGTCTTCTTTAATGTTTGCATATTTTTCCCCTCATGCTTATTTTTATAAATCATACGTACAAGTGTACATACATTAATAAATGTTTTACGTGTGTATGTATGTATATACTACAGCAGTATAGTATATGTATATGTATGTGTGTACATATGTATTCATGTACATGTGTATGTTTATGCGCACAGTGAGAAAGTGTTTAAAGTAATAACTGGTAACGATTTTACAGTCAAACTTGTCCATTTGTTCTGATACGCCGAAATGGGATTTTTTTTTGCTTAATTGGAAAGTATTGCGGATATCCGCAGTTTTACAATATGTATTGGGATAAAATTAATTTTCAATTGCTAATAAATTTCAATGAAAGTCTGGTATTCACTCAATTTTATTTACGTATTTACGTACATACATATTTACATACATACATACCTATTTAAATGTACATATGAATGCATGGTACGTATTTACATACTTACATATACATATAAGTACATACATACATATGTATGTACATATGTGTGTAAATAGTATGTACATACATAATTATGTGCTACTAAATAGGCATGTGGCGTGGCTTTCTGCGTGTAAAGATGTTGATCGTTTTCGTACTTTAAATTATGTTTTGCTTGTGGCGTACAAGAAATTAAAAATAAATGTCAATAAATAGAAGAAATAATTTCAAAAGTTTACATGACGTAAAATTATTTCCAGACCCCCAATAGGTATTTTTATATAAAAGGTTTTTCAACAAGAACTTTGTTTGTCCATTGTGGCAACACTAACAACATGATAGTTTTGACATTTCGTTTTTTGACGTATTCGTAGTACAGGGTGGCTCAGAGTGAGCTATATGGTTGAAATGGTTTATAACTTTTTTATTTAAGCGATTATTATAATTTTTTTCTAATACAGTGTATTATTAGGGAATTTTTTTTTGCAATTAACTTTGAAAAATGATATCCTGTAACTGATCCATTTTCCATTTTCTGCTACCCACATATACCTACGTGCTCTTTTTAGCATATTTTCCATAATTTTTCGCAAAATTTCTGGTGTAATGGCCATGATTTCATTTCGAATGTTGGTTTTTAGTTGGACTATGGTTCTTGGTTTGTTAACGTACACTCTTTCTTTCAAATATCCCTAAAGAAAAGTGTCAGTAGCTGTTCAATCTGGTGATCGCTTGTGCGATAATTGTGCTTTGTCAACACAATAGATTGTTGCTTTGAAAAATAAAATATAATTATTATTTTACGTTTTTCGATCGTGTAATGATTCATAATTAATTCGCCAAATCTTCTTCACAAAATGCTGAGGGGGAAAAAAACAAAGAAAGAATAATAATTTGAAAAGTTATGAAGAATTCAAACAATGTAGCTCATTCTGCGCCACCCTGTAGTTGCATTGGCAATGAAGTCATTTTCGTTCGAAAATCGCATTAAAATAATTAAAATCCACTATGAAAATGGTGGTTCTGTTAAGTTACATTTCGTGAAATTTTTGATATTTTTGGACAACTTAATCGTCCTTCTGAGACCTTTTGTCAACAAGACAAATTGCCTAAAAATCCTAGAACAATTATTAAGAAACAAGGCAGATTTACCAGTTACTCTCACTAGTACAACAATTAACAACACCAAAAAGCACATGTATTTTGTTGGTAGAATTGGTAGAGCTAAAGTCAAAAGTACGATAGAAGAAGCATCATTAACAAGGCAGGTTTAAGAGAAAAAAAACATTTTATGTAGTTTGTAAATAAACTTTTGGCAGTAGGTCGACATGCACCAAGGCAAATTTAATAGACAGCTGCGTTAGTGAGAGTACCTGATAAATCTGCCTTGTTAAGAAGCCTCTACATGCTCAAGGTGTCACTGTGTGGTCTGGAGGCGTGATCGGACCTTTTTTTTCGAAGATGAGGCTGGATATGCAGTAACGGTCAATAGATCACGCTATTGCGAGATGTTAACAACTCAATTTTGGCCTATTATTGATAACGTGGATATCATTGACATGGTAAACATTTGCCAGATATCATTTTTCATTCCTAATTGCCGAACTTTTCTCTTCGTAATACAATGAAACATTTTGAATCATCTTCATCTCAATTTTTAGTTTTAGAAAACAAAGTTCTTGTTGAAAAACCCTTTAGATACGAATGTATTTTTATATACATACTTAAGTATGTATTTAGGCATGTAATTACATGTACCGAATCAGTCGGCTTATGAATATTTATTTTTATAATATTTTATTTTTCAATGGTTGTAAGTATGTCTGTAGATGTGTGTATGTTTACTTACCCCCACTGTTGTCAAGTGGATAATAGTGTGACTGACGGTGACGGTGCTGATACTATTTGTGTCAATTAAGTTAATTGTTTATTGTGCATTCTGTATTTAGAATATTTAAAACAACAAAAATTTATTTTCTTTCTCTTTTTGCCTTTTTTGTCTTTATAGTATTCAGCCATTCGCATTGGTCCAGTTGTAAAGCGTGATGTCATGAAAGCATCAATTATGTTGGAACATGAACCCCAGTAAGTATAATAAATGAAAATGTTTAAATTACATTAATACACACACACACAATACTCATGTATATATGTGTATGTAAGTATTCGTATGGTTGGATATAAACAGCCAGCAAAATAGTCCCACGTCTGGCAGATAGGTATCCCATAGAAATGTCAATAAAAAATTTCAAATCATGTATGAATTCTGTCAGAATTCTTACCTAAAAATATTCGAATCAACAAACTGATCCAAGTGAAATATCTCGAGGTGGCGATAGGTCTTAACCCTATTGTCATAATAAGGAAATTAGAACGAGAAAGGTGCTGCTGAAAATGTATGCCAATTCATCTTAAGTTGTTTTTCTTTTTATTATTTCTGATAAACAAGTATTGAAAGGAGTTTCAAATGCGAAGAGGCTTCCGAAAAAGCTTAAGTCGCACGCATTTAAGCAAAAAAAATTTTTGACCAATTTTTTTGGAAAGGGGTACCTCTTTGCAAAAAATCAATTTTTTGGTTGAAACGCAATATTACCCAATTTCACCCAAAAGGCGTTTATTTCTGATAAATAAGTATTGAAAGGAGTTTCAAATGCGAAGAGGCTTCCGAAAAAGCTTAACTCACATGCATTTAAGCAAAAAAAATTTTTGACCAATTTTTTTGGAAAGGGGTACCTCTTTGCAAAAAATCAATTTTTTGGTTGAAACACAATATTACCCAATTTCACCCAAAAGGCGTTTATTTCTGATAAATAAGTATTGAAAGGAGTTTCAAATGCGAAGAGGCTTCCGAAAAAGCTTAAGTCACATGCATTTAAGCAAAAAAAATTTTTGACCAATTTTTTTGGAAAGGGGTACCTCTTTGCAAAAAATCAATTTTTTTGGTTGAAACGCAATATTACCCAATTTCACCCAAAAGGCGTTTATTTCTGATAAATAAGTATTGAAAGGAGTTTCAAATGCGAAGAGGCTTCCGAAAAAGCTTATGTCACATGCATTAAGCAAAAAATATTTTTGACCAATTTTTTTGGAAAGGGGTACCTCTTTGCAAAAAATCAATTTTTTGGTTGAAACGCAATATTACCCAGTTTCACCCAAAAGGCGTTTATTTCTGATAAATAAGTATTGAAAGGAGTTTCAAATGCGAAGAGGCTTCCGAAAAAGCTTAAGTCACATGCATTTAAGCAAAAAAAATTTTTGACCAATTTTTTTGGAAAGGGGTACCTCTTTGCAAAAAATCAATTTTTTGGTTGAAACGCAATATTACCCAATTTCACCCAAAAGGCGTTTATTTCTGATAAATAAGTATTGAAAGGAGTTTCAAATGCGAAGAGGCTTCCGAAAAAGCTTAAGTCACATGCATTTAAGCAAAAAAAATTTTTGACCAATTTTTTTGGAAAGGGGTACCTCTTTGCAAAAAATCAATTTTTTGGTTGAAACGCAATATTACCCAATTTCACCCAAAAGGCGTTTATTTCTGATAAATAAGTATTGAAAGGAGTTTCAAATGCGAAGAGGCTTCCGAAAAAGCTTAAGTCACATGCATTTAAGCAAAAAAAATTTTTGACCAATTTTTTTGGAAAGGGGTACCTCTTTGCAAAAAATCAATTTTTTGGTTGAAACGCAATATTACCCAATTTCACCCAAAAGGCGTTTATTTCTGATAAATAAGTATTGAAAGGAGTTTCAAATGCGAAGAGGCTTCCGAAAAAGCTTAAGTCACATGCATTTAAGCAAAAAAAATTTTTGACCAATTTTTTTGGAAAGGGGTACCTCTTTGCAAAAAATAAATTTTTTGGTTGAAACGCAATATTACCCAATTTCACCCAAAAGGCGTTTATTTCTGATAAATAAGTATTGAAAGGAGTTTCAAATGCGAAGAGGCTTCCGAAAAAGCTTAAGTCACATGCATTTAAGCAAAAAAAATTTTTGACCAATTTTTTTGGAAAGGGGTACCTCTTTGCAAAAAATCAATTTTTTGGTTGAAACGCAATATTACCCAATTTCACCCAAAAGGCGTTTATTTCTGATAAATAAGTATTGAAAGGAGTTTCAAATGCGAAGAGGCTTCCGAAAAAGCTTAAGTCACATGCATTTAAGCAAAAAAAATTTTTGACCAATTTTTTTGGAAAGGGGTACCTCTTTGCAAAAAATAAATTTTTTGGTTGAAACGCAATATTACCCAATTTCACCCAAAAGGCGTTTATTTCTGATAAATAAGTATTGAAAGGAGTTTCAAATGCGAAGAGGCTTCCGAAAAAGCTTAAGTCACATGCATTTAAGCAAAAAAAATTTTTGACCAATTTTTTTGGAAAGGGGTACCTCTTTGCAAAAAATCAATTTTTTGGTTGAAACGCAATATTACCCAATTTCACCCAAAAGGCGTTTATTTCTGATAAATAAGTATTGAAAGGAGTTTCAAATGCGAAGAGGCTTCCGAAAAAGCTTAAGTCACATGCATTTAAGCAAAAAAAATTTTTGACCAATTTTTTTGGAAAGGGGTACCTCTTTGCAAAAAATCAATTTTTTGGTTGAAACGCAATATTACCCAATTTCACCCAAAAGGCGTTTATTTCTGATAAATAAGTATTGAAAGGAGTTTCAAATGCGAAGAGGCTTCCGAAAAAGCTTAAGTCACATGCATTTAAGCAAAAAAAATTTTTGACCAATTTTTTTGGAAAGGGGTACCTCTTTGCAAAAAATCAATTTTTTGGTTGAAACGCAATATTACCCAATTTCACCCAAAAGGCGTTTATTTCTGATAAATAAGTATTGAAAGGAGTTTCAAATGCGAAGAGGCTTCCGAAAAAGCTTAAGTCACATGCATTTAAGCAAAAAAAATTTTTGACCATTTTTTTTGGAAAGGGGTACCTCTTTGCAAAAAATCAATTTTTTGGTTGAAACGCAATATTACCCAATTTCACCCAAAAGGCGTTTATTTCTGATAAATAAGTATTGAAAGGAGTTTCAAATGCGAAGAAGCTTCCGGAAAAGAGTCGCATCCATTTTAAATAAAAACAAATTTAAAAATTTTGCGTTGGTTTGGCAGGTAAATTGTACAAAGAAAATTTCTTTTCGTCACACTGAGGCAGACAGTAAATTTTGTGAAAAACATAAGTTGACAATTTGATTACTATTGACTATTTGACTACTCTTTTTTCAAGCGGCAAAAAGCATTAGAAAATACATTGTGAACATGGATTTTTTGTTCCTGTTGTATTCTAATTAAAGCAAAATTTATTCATAAAAAAAAACAATGGCACTAAATAATCATTTAAATAATACGAATATCCGATGTTGAATAAATTAATAGCCATCATTAACATCGTCATCAACATGAACCTTTTTCCTTACAAATATCATGATGATTCTTGTTCCAACGACGGCAAAACTTGTTTGAATGAGTCGAAGAATGAATGAATCAATGACAGTCTTAATACACATATACAAATGTACTACATACATGTGACATTCTAAGAGAACATTTATAAACAGTAGGACACAAAACTGCTAAATTAATTCAAATGCAAGCCAGAAATGTACTCGTTTTCGGGTGAAAATATAAACACTTTTTGGTCTTTCATAAGAACTACCTGCAAGTCATACATTAAGTTTAGTGTGATTTCTCTTTCGATTGGAATAAAATGTAATATTTTAACAGGCCTTTGTGGCGACTTGGATTGAACACAAAGTTGTGCGACGAACGCTACAAAAAAAAAAAAGAATAGAGTTCCTAATACTAAGATGCATATAAGAAAATTCTAAAATACCATTGGTATACGTGACTGCCTGTATCCCACAAGCATTCAAGTAGGATCTCTGCGATCCCGTTTTGAAAATACCATATTGGCTATGGGTTTTTCATCGTGAACTCATTGTGACGCACATTACAATATATCAAATTAGTAAGTTTATCGAGCTGGGGGGAAATTACGGCATTCGATATCGAACGAAATTTCCATTTAAATTGTATTGAAATTTCGATCGATATCGAATGAGATAATTTGGCTCCTGAATAATGTAATATCTTTGATACACTTCAATATACAAATTTTATCGAGTTCTTTACAACATACAAAAAATATTTATAGAAATCGAAAATACAAGACAACTAAAAAACAATTGCACAAGGTTTTTTTTGCATTTTTTAGGTTAATTCAGATTGTGACGCACGCTACAGAAATTCATATACAAAATTTTTTTTACTTTTTATTCAAGAATTTTAATTTGTTAGTTGCTGAAAAGCAGGATATGAAATTGATTTGACAAATTTAAAATAAATATATATAAACTTGACTTATTTTTCGTTACGTACGCTAACTAAGCAATGAAATATACACCTGAAGTTGTAACCTGTTCACACTAAAATATTTACTATTATGTAAATCACAAGTTACGTACACTTTTGTAACACACTGTACACTGTAATTGATGTAATACGCATTATTGATCGACTGACTGTAATATAGACAGACGGACGACAACAGTATACTGCACACATACTTCATACTTAACTGAACTCCACATGCAATATTCTGGAATTTATTATGCTACTATTATTTGGTATTATTTTTTTTTAATGGGTAGTTTCCTGTGCAACGTGCGATCGTCGGGCAAATTATTCACTTGTAAAAAGTGAGTAATAATGCACATACAAAAACACAGATAAATCAGACACTCTCACAGCCATTATCCACTAATTAGAAATGCCTGCTTGCAGAAAGAACTCTTTTTTTTTTTTTTTTTTTTTTTTGTGTTTAAAGGCCGATGGACCCTTCCATCTCATATTAGGGGAAATCTTCTTTCAATAACTGTATTTATTTATCTGTGGCTAATTTGAAATGAAATAAAAATTATTGCAACATTTTATTTGATTACACACTTAAATATTTATGTTTCTAATGACGAGTATTTTATAACATTTCTAGCATTAGGGTTTTAAACATATCGCGCCTTTGCTGCAATAGTCATAAGTCAAAAATTTAGAAAACATGAGATAAGTATTAAGAAAAAGTGTGCATTAACGGCATTTCGATATTCCAAAAACATTCAGCCTTATTGTGTTTGGCGTTTTTCGGCTTCAAATTCAAAATTTTGTATTAAATTTAAAAAATTCTAAAATTAAAAAAATTCTTTTTGCCTTTAAGCTATTACAATTTGTCGAATTTGAAGGCGTAAAACGCCAAACACAATAAGCGTGATTATGTATTTATCCTTGTGAATTTATGGATACAAATTTCTTTAATTTATTTTGCTAATTTTATTTATTATCTTCTTGCAACACAAACATCTTTATCAAACAGTTAAGGCAAGAAAATAATGGCGAAAACAAGTTCGGGCAAAATAAAATTTGTTTGTTTTTATTTGAATTATTCACCCTTATTCTGTAACTATTTGTCGACGTTAACGTCAAAACAATATTAAATAATAATAAATTTTAATTTCTTTTATAAAAAAGTGACCTAATGGTTGATAAAAAAAAATCAATGAGTGTTCGAACTCACGGGCGATGTGTTAACACCTTTTTGTTTATTTATTTTATATTAAACCCACAAAAAACAAAGAGAATGCAAAGCAACAGACAAATGTACATACATACATTGTTATGTTTGTACATAAGATACATACGTTGCTGTCTTGCTATCTCATTTTTATATATGTACGTATAACCACGTCACTATTCTCTTTGCTATGCATAAGACAAAAGCGAAGATCAACATAAAACACTTTTTTAATATTACTCCAAATTAATACTCCGAATTAAAACACTTAAATCTCCGCTCGCCGATATCGGATCGCCTTAATTTTTGGCCTAAACTCTTCGTCGAAACCCGCACTAGCGTTTTAATCCAAAAATTAATAAAATCGGCTATGAATTTCCGGAGAAAATCGCGTGGGAAAATTATATGAAAATCGCCCAATAATCACTTTCAATACCGACTGCCAAGCAACGAACAAACAAACTTTTACACTTACACTTGCGTATGTATTGAAGCTGATAGTTTATTGCCCTAGAGGCGCGCGTATAGATGTTAACACATCAAAATAGATAATTGAAAAGCTATAAATGTCGAAGAATAAGCAATAAAAAAATTTAAACGAAATTAATAAGAAAGAATTTTTAATATATACATTTATTATAAACTCCACACATTAATTTTATATTTTTAGATACGCCACTATTTTAGCATTTGATGTAAAAGTTGAGAGAGATGCCCAGGAAATGGCTGATTCAGTAGGTGTTAAAATATTCCAGGCTGATATTATTTATCATTTGTTTGATAAATTCACGGCGTACCGAGAAGAATTGAAGCAGAAAAAGCGTGAAGAGTTCCGATCCGTTGCTGTCTTCCCATGCAAACTCAAGGTAAGCCGAAATATATTTCAAATACTTTTTATTCTTATTGTCGTTTAAGAAATCCCATTTCTTACATAATTGTAAATTTACAATTGATGGTAAAAACATAATGGAAATGTTAATAATTTAAAAGTTTTTAAAACTATAATTTTTGGAACGCGTTGTTTTTGAATTAATGTGACGTAAAAAAAAAGATAAACTTTTCTTTCTATTGTTTCTTATAGAATTTATGAATAGATTATATCACACGATCAGCAAACTAACTTCTTCGTAATGTAAACAATGATTTTTTAAACTTAAGAACAGAAAAAAATGAAAAAACTTTAAATACTCGTATTTCATTTATAAATGATAAAAAAAAACGCAACTCTATATATTACCAGCTCCATTTCCACTGAGATGTGAAACATTCTTTTGTGGTTGCTGGCGAGCACAACATGTTTTCGATCAAGTTTGTTTCTTTCTTTAGTTTTTGTTGTTGTTGTTTGTGTTGTTTTTTTTTTTTTGTTTGAAGAAGAATGAGGATACTCGGACTGTAATTGCATTCTAAAGGCGGATGTCAGCATTTAAAGTAGACGTTGTTTTAGTTATTGTTGCTGTTGTTGTAGTTGTTGTTCTTGCTGTTATTGCAATCGTACAGGTGTAAAATGCAATCAACCGGATGAAGATACATTTATAACCCTAGAAGCATGTCAGAAAAATTGTGTGAGATAATTGTTTGAGCAAAAGGTGGAGCATATTGGATGATATAAGTAGTTTCAATTAAGATAATTATTCTATGGCGATACACTGATGTTGCACGAGATATTGGTATTATATTGATCAAGTGTATCAAAACTAATAATAATGCATTTGAAATTAAAAGAAACAAAAAAAAAACAAAAATCGTGATTATATTTTCTTTCTCTTTATTTTATTTGTTTTACCCATAAATGGAAAAATTTTTAATTTCTTGGCATTAATTTAATACGGCTGCTTCCTCAACTGATCATTTATAGAGGATCCTGCAACATATTCCTATTAGGAACTGATATCGTTCACATAAGATTCAAATTATTTGTTTGTGCTTTTGGAACTTTTCCTGCCGGCAGAGATCGGTCCACTTCATCTGAGACTATTATTGACACTCTTCTAACAATCTTAAGAGTTCAAGGACTCATGAATATGGGCTTGAAGTACACGATACAATGGCTACGAAAAATTATTTGTTTTCGCATCTTTCTTCATCTGACCTCTCAACAGTTCCATTAGTTGCATTAGTAGAGTCACCGTTCTGGAAAAAAAACAAATTCTGCATCTTAGTAGTGCGCCTTACACTGTCTGTGTTGATATAAAATATTTTATAAATAAAATTTTTTTATGTCATGAGTATTCATGAGTAAATTCTGATTTTAATTACTTTAATTGCTAAAACAAAACTTATGCGAGTAACTTGATACTTAAACAAAAACTCGCAAATAAGAAAAAGCAATGAAAGTAAAAAGTCAGCAATACTAATGGACAAAAAAAAATCCACATTATGATTGGTTCTTAATATTTCTTTTTTGCATGTTTTAATATTTATCTATAATAGAAAAAAAATCTAAATAATATTTATTTTTAAATGCTTCTACATAAATACAAACGAGAATTCCTTTGTACAGTAAAGCGGATCACATAATTTTGTATGCAATTCAAACAATCAACAATTTGCTGAACACAGTTTCTTTAGAATAAAATCTTGCACTCTGGTCATTCTGTCATGAAATATATAGTGCTGCCATATGTTTAAATTTAACATAATAAAATGTGTTGCATCTAACATAGACATTTCCGAACGTGGAAGTATGAGCGCTTTAAAAAGATACTCATATACATTTTTTTAAATTACCGCCAAGAAAATTGAAAATTGTTATCTAATATTTTATAATTTTAGAAAAATATTTTTAAAATGAGCTTGTGTCCGTTTGGTAAAAAATTCAATACTCAATCCGTATTGCCTTTTATCGTTTCATATGACGAAAAAAGGCAATACGGATCGTGTCATAAACACGAAATATTAAAGAAACGTTTCTCAAGAAATAGTGGTTACGCTTATTAGCTTTAGATTTCCTGTAAACTGGAACCTACTCGGACCGTTCAATTTCGAGATATCTCAAAAACAAAAACAGTATACATATATTTTTTTGCTTTCCTCTATCAGATCGTTTGTCACTCAATTGAGTCTCCTTGAGAACTTAAATTTATATTTGGGCCCTCCTAATGTGCATTCTTATGTTTGATTTCAAAAGAGATGGGCAGTTAAAAACAAGTCTTCGTAGACTAAAAACAAAAACGGAAATTAAGTTGCGAATAACATGATAAGCTGTGTTTGGTTAGTTTAATAAGAGATGCAGTCATGAGATAGTAAATGAAAGTCACTACACATCTGTACAACAGTGGGCTCATATCTTAAGTCTTAAAGAACTAGTAAATCCTTACGAATATAATAAATATGAAAGTAACTCAGACTATCTGTCCGTCTGTTACCCTTTCACGCTCAAACCGCTGAACCGATTTGGATGAAATTTGTCATAGAGATCCGAGCAATAGCAAAGAGTGGTTTTTGTTTTTGGAAATGATCAGTTGACTTAACGATGTATTTATTTTTCGCCATGACTTAATGAGGGGTCCTAGGGCGGTCTAAAGTTTCTAGGGATATATGAAGTTATGAAACTGATACTAAGAACGTTTTAAACTTTGATAAAGTAAAAATACATCACAACATTTTTATAAGTTGCATTTTTTATAATTACTTGCACTTTTCATAACGACTTGCACTTTTCATAATGACTTGCAGTTTTTATGATGACTTCCACTTTTTATAATGACTTGCACTTTTTATGATGACTTGCACTTTTCATAATGACACACTTTTTATAATGACATGCACTTTTTATAATGACTTGCATTTTTTATGATGACAAGCACTTTTCATTATGTCTTGCACTTTTCATTATGACTCGCACTTTTTATAATGACTTGCATTTTTATGATGACTTGCATATTTTGATGACTTGCACTTTTTGTGATGACTTGTACTTTTGATGTTGACTTGCATTTTTATAATGAATTTCACTTTTCATAATGACTTGCACTTTTCATAATGATTTGCAATTTTCATAATGACTCGCACTTTTTATAATGATTTGCAATTTTCATAATGACTTGCACTTTTTATAATGACTTGCACTTTTTATAATGACTCGCACTTTTTATAATGATGACTTGAATTTTTTGATGACTTGCACTTTTTGTAATGACTTGGACTTTTTATGAGCACTTGCACTTTTTTATAATGCCTTGCACTTTTTATAATGATTTGCACTTTTCATCATGACTTGCACTTTTCATAATGACTTGAATTTTTTCATGACTTGCACTTTTTGTGATGACTTGCACTTTTGACGTTGACTTGTATTTTTTGTGATGACTTGCACTTTTTATGATGACTTGCACTTTTCATAATGACTTGCACTTTTCATAATGACTTTCACTTTTTATAATGACTTGCACTTTTCATAACGAATCGCCCTTTTTATAATGACTTGCACTTTTTGTGATGGCTTGCACTTTTTATAATGACTTGCACTTTTCATAATGACTTGCACTTTTCATGATGACTTGCACTTTTTTATAATGACTTGCACTTTTCATAATGACTTGCACTTTTCATGATGACTTGCACTTTTTTATAATGACTTGCACTTTTTTATAATGACTTGCACTTTTCATAATGACTTGCACTTTTCATAATGACTTGTACTTTTTATGATGACTTGCACTTTTTATAATGACTTGCACTTTGTTCCTTAATAATATAATAAATATGAAAGTAACTCTCTCTGTCTGCTACCTTTTCACGCTCAAGCCGCTGAACCGATTTAGATGAAATTTGGCATAGAGAAATTTTGAGATTCGAGGAATAGTATTATAATAATATTCTTTTCCTTTCTTTCAATTACAGATACTGCCACAATTTATATTCAATAGCCGTGATCCTATTGTCATGGGAGTAATGGTGGAAAATGGTATTGTTAAAGTAGGAACGCCGATTTGTGTGCCAAGCAAGGAGGTAAGTGTAAACTTGTGTTTCTCTTATTTTATTCTATTTCAAATAACAAAAGCCATTTTAATAACCCTTGGCAATAATGAATAAAAGTGTTTGTGGTTCGAATGCGTAGCAAAAGTAAATAGTAGCGTGCATACTACGAGTACAAAGTCAGTCGATTCTAACAAGGCAACACCCACCCTTCAGTATTGCGCAATTGTGTTCCATTTTTATCTCTATGTTTGTTGCTTTATTGATATCAATCATGCTCCTTCGTTAGTGCATGCATGCGAGTACATAAAATTTTTCAAGTTTTGTTGACTCAGGTGCGATAATAGATGGATTATTTTCCACAGACCGATATTTTTATCATTAAGTAATTATTATTGATTTTGTTTGTTTGTTTTCTTTTTTTCAATACTCATTCTTGTAATAAATAGCAACCACATATTCATTTTTATTTGTATAGAGAATATTTCTATTTTAGTTAAATTCAAAACTAATCCCGGGCTGGTCACTTTTTTATATATGTGTGTGTGTTATATATTTTTTTTTGTTACTCACTGTGCTTGAATGAAATGAAGTTAATTCATTGATATCAGCATGTGTCAAATTTGTATGCAAGCCATATCCTGAATGATCGTTAAAAAATTCTCAAACTCGTTTCGCTCTAACCCTTGAAAAATCTTATATTTTTCACCTTTTTGCACATGCTCACACACTCACACACACACACATGCACATGCACATAACTTACTTTGTTTGAACATTCTTCTTCAAAATCGTTATGCTGGAGATGCTTTTATTATTCTATTTGTTTCATACTTTTACTGACTGTTTGCCTTTCGTTATTATCATCCGACAAAATCATCCATAGGTAATTATGACTTCCTCAATTATTCAATAGCCTGTTGTTTCCCCCCATCCCTCTTACTATAAAAAGTTATAGGTATCAGCACAGACGAACAAGTTGGTTTATTGTAAATATCGGCATAAAGAATTTTTCAGAAAGTATTTATTTATTCCCTCATGATTGCAAGTTTATTTCAAAACTGAGTTTTCTAATGAACCACTAGTTGTATCCCTAGAAAATTCTTTTGCTAACTAGACCAGATATTATTACAAGATTCCCATGTCTGATAAAGGCTGGCATTTGTATGATAAATTTGTTTTTCTTTACTTTTTTGTAATGCACTCTACCACTACAAACGGTGGAGAGGGTATATAAGTTTGTCAGTTCGTTGGCAATTTGTACTCTAATCGTTTTGTAGTCCTTCAGATATTTCTAGTGGATTACATTTTATGGATCTGTGTTAACTATTTGGTTTTATGCCGGCATACCAGCAATTCTTGAAACTTCGGAAGCTAATATTCAAGCCACCATTAACGCCCTAATGCCGGACTCGTAGCAGCAGCCGGAAATCATGTTTAAAAATAAATGCCTTCCGTTGGAACTGTATTCGCCGGGGGAAATAAAAATTAAAATGACTGTAATAATTCTCTATCTTCTCATCTGTCCTCTCAACACTATCCCTTGTCTTTTCAAAATTCAGGAGCAATGCTTTGCATGAGTGTAGGGCTTATTTCCTGATTGGTGGTCCCTGTTAAAATTTAGTTTCCCGTTTTTTTGGAGACTGGCGTTACATTGGCGACCTTCCCAGCCATTGGAAACTCACCAACATGATCGAATTTAAATTTTCTTATATTCAGAGGTGGATAGTGGCATTTAAATTCATTTACTCAATTGTGGTGGGCTCTAAGTGCTTTAAAAGATTTTTCTGACTAAAAACCGAAATTTTTTAAAAATTCAAATTACAGAAAGATTCAAATATCTGCTTTTACGAAATAGCCTTTTAGCACCACACACCCTTTAGGGTATGTGAAGGTTTGCCACTGCCGCATCTTGTATGATTTCCTTTAAAATTTATCTATACGTTCTTTTCTTTCAATTCTCTTTTTCAAAATGATGAGTAAAACTCTTGCTGCTTATTAGTGGTTGAAGACTTTTCGGTTTACTTTTAAAAATGTTACTTTTATTGGTACTCATACTTCGCTTGAGACAGTTTTTATTCTCTCCGCTTATCTGTAAAGTAAGACAAAATCAGACCAAGTGATTGTGGCTGTTGTTGATTGGAAATAAATTGGTTTGTCATTGATCTGAAATTTGTCTCTAGAGAACCAGTTGGATGGTTGGTTGGTTGGTTGGTTGCTTGCGTCGATCGGTATGACCAGAAATATTGCTTCCTTTTGGTAAACAGGCAATAAACCAGTAAACCCGTTGGGCATGTTTTGCTCTTTTCATTTCAAATTTTAATTTAAGCTTTTGTTCTTATATGTTGGAAGTGTGTTTTAATTTCCTTTTCAGTAGCAACTTTTTCATCCTTAATTGTTTCTCTTTCTGCTGTTGAACTTTGGTTGTTTGTAGAAAGAACGCTGATCGCTTAAAGTTAGGATGCATCAATCTTTGATTCATATAAAATAGGATTAAAAAAATGTGTGCGTGTTTTTTTTTTAAATTCTGCCGAATATCCTTTAGCTGTCTACAAGGCTAGACTCACGCCAGATATATGGATGTAGGCAAAAGTCTTTGCTCAACATCTGCCAAATAGTGGACACGTAGAGACCGAGTTGTTATAGAACGCATCGGATTTACAAATTCGAGCACACTCTCTTCTACAGCGGGGATAGGTTCTTCTTACAGCACAGTCTCGATTTTGATGAGTATTTTCCAAAAGAGTAAATGTGATCATGAGGCGATTATCCTTTACAAATAATGAACGGAAAAAGAATACGAGAAGTATACTATTGCAACATATACAAATTAGCAAATGAGTTCAAAAGTTAGAATTGTTTAATTTTTATGAATATACAAAAAAGTTGCTACTTCAGCATATTATTTTATTGCGTCTTTTGTAATAGTTTTCTTCTTTAGTAATTTTTAAAAAACGATACTTGCTTTTTAGTTGCCAAATATGGATATAGAGTATAACCAAATTTTAAGCGGACAGTTGCTTATGTATTTTATGAGTTAATTCTACGTTTAAACACAGACTTTATCCACTTAGTGCTTAAGCATGATCGTCTGAAATAATATATGTATCTGTGTGTATTTATTTGGATTTGCCTTTAAACTTTAAAATAGCCACATTTTGTAAATAAAAAAACAACAATAACAAACACAAATTTGTATTTTGGGTTATGAAGCGGAGGGTCCTGAGTTCAACCCCGCGCATGTCGATTTCATCCGATCCGCATTAGTGCATGGTTGTGTTAATTGTTCTCAGCCTGTTTCAGTGATGAAGGCATAGCACTGATCATTGGACAATTACTGGCAGCGATTGAGGCAATCATGTACTAAAGAGCAGAGAAACAGCACTCTCCTTCGAGGCCCTTGTAGCAAAAAAATTAGCCGGAGAAGTAAAAAGATTCAAATTGCTACAAAAAAGTTTTGTTTGTTTGTTTTATTTGCAAAAATGCGTACTTCATTTTGGCCCTTAAAAATGTTTATTTTTAATAATAACCGTCATTTGCCAAACAGAATTTGCCAAATAAGACTAAAATAAATAAAATATTTTTTTACTGAAGAAGGCCGAAAGAAGTTTTATAAATATTTGAAGTAAATATGAAGCATAAAAAAAATAACTGAAAAATGTTTCTTTAACCCTCTAACCCGCAAGAGTGCCTCCAGGCACTTATTACAAAAATTGAATTTACTCAGAAACCAATTACCATATTTTGTTTTAATTTTAACGGAGCATTTAGTTATATATCTATTTACATTTCTCTCGAAAGTTCAAATACATTCCGACATTTGGCTTGGATTGTGTCAGCTGTTTAGTAAGAGGAATCAAAATTACTACAAGTGAAATTCTGTCTGTAATTTTTTTTTTTACAAATTTGTATTAACTTCTAGTCGTCCGATCTGTTCGAAATAAGTTTTGTTGGAAAGGTATGATATCGTTCTTTGAATTTATATGTTTGTAAATACAAAACAAAGAACATGTACTGAGAACGCAAAAACTAAAGAGTGCCTCAGGGCACTCTTGCGCGTTCCGGCTAAATTTATCGATCACTTATATTCCGTTACATTTTTTACATCTTTGTTATATTATTTTAAAATTTTTGTCAAAAAGTGATAGAAATGACAGATAGCAACCGCAGACGTATTAAATTATCCTCTTTGACAGATGATGATGACGAACCTTCATCATCATTTGTCGAAAATGTTGAGTCATGCGCTGCAGCCAAAGAACAAGTCCCAACAACAACTGAAAGAAAACGATAGAAAAGTTCGCGTTCTTCGTTACCATTGATGGAAAGTAGTGGTCCAGTAAATGTGCCATGTAATGGTGGCTTCTTTGCAAAATATGCAAAAAATCACAAACACAGTGTGTTTGTTCAAAGTGCGACCTTCATTTATGCTGCTCAAACGCTAAAAATTACTTTTACGAATATCATCGTAGAAAGTAAACCATATATTCATATATTTTATAACATTCATCCAATTTTTAATAAAATCTTATCATAAATAATATTTGTTTTTCTTACACCGGAACCGCCAACAGTGCCCTGAGGCACTCTTCACCTTTTCTCACCTAACTCTTAAACTAAGTTCGATAATGACTTTCTGATGTTTTTTTTAAGTTTATTAACTTGTTTTTGTTCATAATTATTTTAAAAAAATTAGCCAACAATTTTTTTAAAACTTTTAAAAAAGTTTGCGGGTTAGAGGGTTAATCAGAATAAAATATTAAATGCGACAGAAATGAGTTGCCTGGGAGCAAATCGATGTTCCCATGCCCAACAAATCGGTATCGTGAATATTTTAAAATCAAAAGTTTCCATTGTGAATTGTTTGGGTGGAATAGTTGCTATTGTGAATTTTTTGCTAATGCTTCATAATAATTTAT
Organism: Linnaemya tessellans; assembly: GCA_951800035.1. NCBI lineage: Eukaryota > Metazoa > Arthropoda > Insecta > Diptera > Tachinidae > Linnaemya > Linnaemya tessellans. The sequence continues at coordinate 10,726,035 of OX637535.1, forward strand.
TACACGAGGTTTAGCCAAAGTTTGACAAATTTTTTTTGTTTACAAAAGTTTTCAATCGCTCTGAAAAGATAAAATTTCCCCCTAAAAAGTATTTATTATTTTTTAAAGGAAAAGGACGAAAGCTTTATATGTTACAGTGAACAGAAACAATTAAATTTACGATTAAAAAGTTAAAAGATTTAACACGACAATAAAAATTAACCCCTACTGGCTCATGTTTCAATTTGTCGTATTTTCAGTTTCTTCTTTTTTTCATTTCTTCTTCATTTGTGTTAAGGATATTGGGAAGAAGGAGTCTTAGTTGATTAACTTGTTTTTGTTCAAATGCAAACAGTGGAATAATTAAACAGACATTTGTGTGCGTGTGTGTGTGTGCGTGTGTGTTAAACCTTTTTCAGTAGCACCTTTGGTTATTGTTGTTGTTATTGTTAATGCCGGTAATGCCATATGAGTTCCTTAATGCAATATTCCTTTTGATTATTTCGTTAATGGTTTTTTCCTTTAGTTCTTTGTTCATAAGTTGATATTCTGTGAGACAGTCACTTACTTCCGTTTCTATTGTGTAAATATTTATGATGGCGTGTTTGTCTTTCCAGTAGGTACGACGAGTTTGTATTGTCAAAGTGGTTTGTGTGTTTGTATGTAAATACCATTATTTATATTAACAATTGAAGTACATCTGTACATACAGACATGCCCGTACATCCGAAAGGGCTTAATTTAATTGTTTCTTCCGGTTACTTCCGGTTGGTTACATGAGCATACCCAAATTCGTCAGATTAACTGTTGGAAGTGTTATGTGCATGTGTACGTAAATTATATTTTTTTCCTTATTTTTTTTTTTGTAATAATATGTACATTGTGTTTCTGCGTAAATACTTTGTTGGGATTTCCATACGTTTATTTTACTTTGTTTTTTTTTTTTTGTTGTACGTCCGTAAGTAGCCGTGTGCACATTTTAATTTTGTTTAGAGGAAATTGAATGGGATGCCGACTGTGCATTGAGGGTTAAAAATATTGTACAAGGAGTGACAACAATTCAGAAAGACGTTTTAAAATCGATAAAACATGAAATTATTAATATACTTCCTCTACAGAATTTTTTTCTATGATTCAATATACAATTTACAAAAATATAGCACATGTCGTGAATAAAAAAAAAAATCATACCAGTTTTCACATGAAATGCAGCCAAGAGGGGTTGTCCAAACAACTTATCATGAGTCGAATTCATTTTGTAATTTAGCTACACGGCGGCAACAAATACAACAATACCGAAAACTAATCAAAACTGTCAGCTGTTAGACTATATGCATCCTGTTATTTGTGTTACGGCATGGCTGAAGTATTTAACACGAGTCTATGAAGCGGAGGGTCCTGAGTTCGACTCCGTTCTCAGTCATGAATATTGTGTCAAATTCTTATTGTCAGTGTGTTTCCGTGATGAAGGCATAGGACATAACTGGCAGCGATTAATAATATCTTGTACTAAAGAGCAGGTGAAAATGATCAGGCGAAGCAAATGGTTGAAATAGCTACAAAAACTTCTCTATCTTGTCATTATTCTTCATCTGTCCCCTCAATACTATCCCCTCCATTCTAGTTCCGGCGCAGTGCACTCCACATGTAGAAGTCTTCCGAGCATTTATTTAGATCCTTTTTCGAACCCCCTCCCAAAAGTCTAATGAATAACATTTTTTTTTTTGGCATTTAATAAAATTCACATTATAGTTTGGAAATTCACATTATGTTTTAAAGACAATCTCCATTATTCTGCAACAATTTGTCAATGTCACGTCAAGACAATATCAAAAATAGTTCTCTTGCGCAGTTTTTTCCTTCAGGAGTTGCCTAGTTTTAACTGCCGCGTGCTATTTCCTATTCATTAAAAGATATTTAGAGGCTGTCAGCTGCAGTCAATTCTTGTACACAATGAGTACGTAAATGTCCTAATTTTGATATTGTCTTGACGTGACGTTGACAAATTGTTACAGAATATGGGGGAATATCAAAACGAGTACATCTGAATATTATTTTTCCTCCGTATTTAACTTCTTTAAGCAGCCTCTTGTTATTTTATAGGCCTTAGAGAATAGTCAGAGGCTGCCAGCAGCAATCGATTGGTGCGCACAACCAGAACTGCCCTATTTATGATATTGTCTTGACGTGACGTTGACAAATAGTTACAGAATAAGGGGGAATATCTTTCACCTGACGTGCTAACTTTCCTTAGAATATCAAGTCTAACTTCGCGATCGGATATACGCTGCCACGAAGCCTTTAGTGTGGTTCTAAAGAAAAAAAATAGGTAGTCATTAGATTTGTAGGACGTGGTGTTCATTTAAAATCTGGAGTGATTAGTTGGTGTCATAATTTTGCATTTTTTTTTTCTACCCTGCGGCATTAAGAAATATGATCCAAACATCTTTTACGTGTTTGCATTTGATGTTCAACAATTATTCTGAAACCTGGAGGAGCTTTTTTTCGAAGCCTGACCAGTACCTTTTGGACCTGCCACTGTTTGAAAATGACTTTGGCAGTGCCAAAGGCACGAGAATGATTTTGCCGGGCACGAGAATGACTCTGTTGGGATCCTCAAGATGGATTATGGTACTGTCGCTTGTTATTGAAGTAGTCTCCTATGGGAGTGTACAAGGTGGCTGTGCTTAATACTAAAATAAAACACGGCCAATGCAATTGCAATACTTGATTGCATTGAATTAGATGGTTAAAAGACCTTTTGAAATAATTTCCACATGCAATCTGTCTGTTGCTTGCAATCACATCGTTAGTGGGTCTATATTACGATCACTGTCATGACATCTAAAGTTTATGGGCCTATGATTTTCCGACACTTCACATCAAATTTGGTTTGTAAACGATGTTCTATAGCCGCAACTGGACTGTTTATAAGTTCCAGGAAATATTCAAGTGAGAAGCGGCCGCAAAAGCAAGAAAGTAGTATTTCTTGTCTACTTCTGGAAGTGTGAAGAAAAATTCCAGAATTAAAAAATTTCTAGTCAGAATGTTGTAAACAAAAAAAACAAACATTTTTTTGTAGCAAAACAAACAGAAAAGAAATGAAAAGGCAAAAAATTGCATGAATATTTTTAATACACTTTAAATGGAAACATCCTGTTATTAAGCAACTTCCTGAAAAAATTCGTTCTGAATACTTCTTCTTACTTCTTAAATTGGTAGGGAATTGAAGTGTTTTCTCTATTATATTTACAAATGTTTGGAGTTTCCTCTTTAATTTCACATAATACATAAATAAATTTAGAAATAATATACTTTATACATTCAAAGACACTTATGGAGTTTTTCATAAAATTTTTTATCACATTTTAGTATGTCCGCACATGTGTAAGTGTGTACGTCTGTCTGTCGCTCTGTCTGTCTGTCTGGTCGTACTACAATTCATTCATTGTCAACAGGAAGTATTAAATTCGACTTTAGAAGCGGACACACATTTAAAACACACATCCAAGCATTTCAAAACGTGCTACCGCATATCTAAATCCTCATCTACTTAAAAAAAAAAATAAAACGAAAATAAGAAAAACAATTGCAATAAGAACTTCTACAATTACCTGATGCACAATACGAAACAAAATCCCAACATCCGTATTTGACTTAAAGTGAGAAACATTTAATTCTATAATTTTTCTGTTACAAAAGAATTTAGGGAAAAAAAATTCAATTTTGACTTGCAGACAGAAAGCAAATTCCAAATAAGTGAAAATATCCAAATAAAGAAAATATCAGTAAGCAGACAGTGCGAATATATTATGACAGGAGAGTCGTCATAGTTTAGGGCCACTATGAATGAATGCCTGGGTAAATGCCTTTAAACTATGCGCCATGTCCACAAGTAATGACTCGAGTTAAAGACTTCCAGTTGAAGTAGTTTTACTTCAAACGTATGGCTTTATTGTCTGATAAGGCATTTTAAAGATATGCAGACATATTCAATTACTTGCAGATGACCATGAAAATTAGAGAATATTATCCATTTACTATAAATTTTGGTTCACAAACAAAAACATTTTGGCTACGAAATACCTTTTAGAAACCAAATTTGAGGTGGGAAAATTAAAAACAATTACCCAAAACAATGAAGGGAACAAACATTTCACAAGAAGATTCACCATAGCATTTTTCCCTTCGAGGGGAATAAAAATTGCATGCGAATAATGCAAGAATTAGTCATTCACAATAGTGCTGATTGCTTCTGGCCCCACTATTCCCATTAAAAAATTGCTGAATTCGTGTTGTTTTAAAAATAACTCTTTGAGCTAAAAACCCCTTTTGATATTTATTTCATCACTGTATTGCAAAATTCACATTTAAGTGGAGGAGACGTGAGATGTGGCAAAATGTTTTCAACAATTTGTAACAAAATATTAGAACCGATTAGAAAATTTAATTTGAAAAATATTTTTGCTATTCTTTTAAAACAAACCTTAAGAATTCTCATCATATTATTATCCATTGGGATTTTTTGAAATCAGCAAAAAAAAAAAGCTTTCCGTCGGGCATATTCGGATCTGATATCACGGTGTTTTTAAATACGAACCCACTTATTCATTAAAATTATGAGAGTCTTATAAGAGTGTAATAGAGCAAATTTCATATGAAATTTTGTTTTATTACGCTGCTATTAGACTCTCATAATTTTTATGAAATGATTTTAAAATCAAGCGCCGGATTTTTTTGTTGTTCTGAAAATCACAAGATTTTTAATTTTTAGCAGTGATTTTCATTGTACTACTTTGCTTTGTTTTAATTAATTTTTTTTAAAGATATTTATTACACCCCTTTTTTACTATATATTTAAATGCGATTAAAATTTATAAGCCCAAGATTCGTGGCATTAAACTCAGAAAGATATGTTACATATTCTAAAGAATAAGAGAACATCAACATCAATTTAATTTAATTCATCATACACCGCAGAGCAGAACAGCTGTTTTCGAAAGCCGCTACAATTTCATCGTTACTAGTTATATATATATTTTTTATCACCATTTATTAGGCGGTTTAGGTGAAGATATTTTATTTATGCAAATTGTTGGAAATACTTATGGTTTTATTATTTTCTTCATGGGTCATATCACCTTAAAAAAAAATTTTAGGGCATATTCACTTTGCGAAATATTCCTCTAAGACCCCACAAATTATATATATATATATATATATATATATATATATATCTATATATATATGTATATATATATATATATATATATATATATATTGTATATATATATATATATATATATATATATATATATATATATATATATATATATATGTATATATATATATATATATATATATATATATATATATATATATATATATATTCTCGATCAGTGATGAAATTTAACACGATCTAGCCATGTTCGTCCGTCTGTCTGTGGAAATCACGATTTAGTCCAAACTAATGATTCGGGCCAGAGGGAAAAAAGTTCCCCTAAGAAGTACTAAACCAACCTCTAAAAAACAACATAATTTTTAGAGTCTTTTTCTTGTAATTTTGTTAGGCAAATGATATATTTTTTATGTCAAAGCAGGTCCAAAGCGTTTAACTTGCAGTCAGAAAATCACAAAAATCCATTTTTTTTAACCCCGCCCCCTTTAGTGGGCGTTAAAGTAACATATTACAAAGAAAAATATAGGACAAAGTGAATATATCGTGCATTTCATTTCCTTTTGGGAGGGTATAGAAATAATAAATATAGAGAAGAAAACTACATCAAGTAGTTCACATGAGGTTAAGAAGTCGGAAATCGCGAGTTCGACTCCGCGCTGGTCATGACTATGGTGCCGAATTTTTCTGATCAGTATTCGCGCAAGGTTGTGTTAGTTGTTGTCGGCACTGAACATAACTGACAGCGATGGACACCATCACCCCCTCCTTCGAGATTAAAAAAGCTACAAAACATTCTCTATCTTGAGATCTTATTTCATCTGCTCCCCCAATACTATCCCGACTTTTTGACTCCGGTGCAATGCACTGCTTCTGTAGGGCCATCTCCTCACTGCTGGTCCTTCTAAAAAAAAGTTATTTGATATCATCAAGCATTTGGCTTGATTTGGTTTTGCTATTGGCTGAAGTAGTAGAACACGAGACTATGAAGCGGAGGGTCCTGAGTTCAACCCCACGCTGAGTCATGAAATATTGTGTTGAATTCTTCTGATCAGCAGGGTTGTGTTCGTTGTTGCCAGACTGTTTCAATGATGAAGGCATAGCACTAGTCACTGAACATAATTGGCGGCGACTGACACTATCATGTACTAAAAGCAGAGTAACAGCACCCACCTTCGTCGGTCCTGTAGCAAAAATTAGCCGGCGAAGTAAAAAAGGTTAAAATAGCTACAAAAAATTCTCTATCTTCTCATCTTTCTTCATCTGTCCCCTCAATACTATCCTCTCCTTTACAGTTTCGGCGCAATGCACTGCATATGTAGGACTCAACAACTGAGTGCTGCTCCAAGATATAAGAAGTCACAAGATTTTTAAAAAACTTATGGGCAGAACGGTCATTTCAAATCAAGCGATTTACAGAACATGACTGTATAATACAAAGATACAAAATTGTATTTTTTTTTATCAACGTAAACTTGAACTCTCTATATTAAAGTATACTTTATTTATGACTATGATTATGGGCCAATGACTTTAAACTTCTACAAATAAAATTAATAATTCACTTACATGCATTCAATGTAAAGAAGAAAAAAAGAATCTAAATATTGTGAAACTCAAAGAAAATAATTCCTATTATGATTTTTTCTTTTATATCTATTTTACAATATTTATGTATTTTTGATTAAAAAAAAATTACTACTAATAATTTTCTTTTTTCCACTGTATATTTATCGAAACTAATCAGTTTTCAAATAAACAAAATAGACGACATCCGGTCTCTATCAAAATTTACATTTTAATGTTTGTTTGGAAAGTCCAAATATATACAGTTTTATATTTTTATAAAAAAAGATTTATAGTATGTATGTGCACACATACACACACATACGTACACACATACATACATATCTATTTCCATAATTATGTATATTCATATGGACATGCATCGGATGTTGATGATGCATTTTTTGTTTGTTCACACACGCACACCACTAAATACGTACATACATGTGACTCTGCTTATGTACTCTTACATATGTATGTATCTATGTAAATATGTAGTATGTTGTGCCTATTTTTAGATATAAAAGTTTAAAATAGTCTCAAAACGCTTAGTATTTTTTTTTTTGTTCTTATACTCGTACGTGCTGCGATCATGTTTAATGACCCAATTTGCAGGCCACGCTATTTTTAAGGTACACATTTTCACGAAACCATTAAGCAAAAAAAAAGTTGCGACTGACACACATACTCGTACAATTTAACGAAATCAAAGTGTTTCATTGAAATCATAAGCAAAATGTGAAATTATTTAATAATTGCTAAATTTGGTGGTGCAGCTTAAATGCTCTGCCAGCGAGCGCATTAACAATAAATATGATAAACACGATCAGAACCAATAAACAGGAAGTAGCGACACATGTGCATTTGTAGACTAAATGCGCTTGTTTTCTTTACAAATAAATTTCTGTATAAAACTACAATTTGTATGTGGCCGAGTGTGTGTGTGTGTGTGTGCAGGCAGATACATGGCATGTGTAAATATCTACATATATATTTAGGCACATATGTGGCATGTGCAAGCACACCACGTACATACATACACTTTTTATTCATAGGTAAATAAAAATATTCAAATGAACGAGTGTGCAGATGCATTTTACAGGCAGACCTGCTGCTTGTTGTCGTCGGCCCACCACTGCTGGCTGGTATTTACAAAAGTTGCTAAAGCTAAATATCTTTTAGCAGAAACCATTCGAAATACGAAGACTATGAAAATAAAATTGAATTTTGAAATGTCCCTACTTGCAAATCGGCATTAGGGAGATAACGCCTTCACACAGCACCAGAAATGAATTGAAGGAACGACTCTTCGTGGCGGGGCAATTATCGGCTAAGTCCGTTTATCTGCTATGTATTCCTGCGTATTCTATAACTCGTTGCCAATGTCACGTCAAGACAACTGTACTATGCTTTTCAGACATTGCTTTTACAGGTAGCTCCTTAAAACTTATATGCTACTGCCCAATCTCTAAATAACAGTGGAACGGATGTGTATATAAAGACCGAGACACATAGAATCCGTCATACGTTATATGTCGCCTTTTTCAACTGACAGCTGAGTTGAAATACATGCTTTCATGAGTTGTCACATTCAGTACTTCTGCGCCAAAGCAAAGTACGAAAGTTGGCCAATTTTTAACTTTTGACGTACGTTGAATACTTTGACAGAAATTGATGACTTTTTCAAATTGTTTTAATAAATTTTTTGTATTGTGTGTTCAGGAAAAATTAAATAATACACAAATAAATTTTATAAAATATATAAATTTAACTATTATAAAATTTTCTATTTGACATATTGTCACAATTCTATTATAAAAATGAAATTTATTTTTTGGGTGGTCAAGCAATGTCTATATGCATTTCATTGGTGCTTTTCAACCTTTTTTACTTCGCCGGTTAATTTTTGCTACAGGACCGACGAAGGTGGGTGCTGTTACTCTGCTTTTAGTACATGATAGTGTCAGTCGCCGCCAATTTTGTTTAGTGATCAGTGACTATGCCTTCATCATTGAAACAGGCTGGCAACAATTAACACAACCATGCACTAGTGCTGATCAGAAGAATTCAACACAATATTTCATGACTCAGCGTGGGGTTGAACTCAGGACCCTCCGCTTCATAGTGTCGGGTTCTACTACTTCAGCCATCAGCACCCACAACCACAGTTTTAAAAAGTTAAAAACCTCTTGATCTTATGATAAGATAAGAAACTATTAAAATGTTTCATCTGGGGGCAAATTACGGCATTCGATATCTATCGAAATTTCTATTTAAATTTCGATCGATATCGAATGCCCCAGATCTTTGATTTTATTTCTTTAAAAAATTACTTTTAACTGAAGAGTTTGTTCGATCCTGTCTTAGTACCAGCACTCAAAGGATGACTCCCACATATGCACAGCATTCAGCCGGGACTAGAAAGGGCGGTATAGTATTGAGTGGACAGAATTTTTTTTTTTAAATCTTGGGCCAGCCCTCCGTGCGTAACCTCTACATATGCGACGCACTGTGCCAAAACTAGGGCAGTTGGTTATGGGAAGGAAGGGCGATAGAGGAAGTTGTGTTTTTGGACGTCCGATTTGAACTTCCCCGAGCTAAAAATAGCAGGAAACACCTCTGCAGGAAGTTTGTTTCACATACGAACCGTTCGGTCAAAGAACGAATTCTCTCTTTAATGCGTAGTTCTGTTCACTGGCAAATGCGCCCTGTGTGAAGAGCGGCTAGCTCCTAAAAGAATATACGGTTTTAGGGCACAAACTCCCTTATGTCACCAGAGCACGATTCCGTTGTAGTATCGGCCATAAAACACTAAAAAGTAAATTTTTAGGGTTATTAAGTGTAAAAAAAAAATTGTATGTAGGGTCATTTAGGGTGCAAATGTTGGGGGAGGGTAGGGCAAAGAGATCAGAGTACATCTCAGCTTCGCTTTAAAATTTAATTTTTAAGGCATGTAGGCTTAAATATGTTAAATGTTTACACTATTTTTCCATATAATATGCTACTTCAACGCCTACTAAAGAGGGCGGGGTCCAAACACGAATTTTCTTGATATTCTGACTCCAAGTTCACGTTTTGGACCTTCTTTGACATAAAAATATATCATTTGCCTAACAAAATTACAAGAAAAGACTGTAAAAATGATGTTGGTTTTTAAAGGTTGGTTTAGTTGTTGTTAGGGGAACTTTTTCGCCTCTGACCCGATTCAGCTCATTTACGAACTTGAGCTCTGTTATTTGTTTCTTCTTTTTTTTAGGAGTAGGGCCAGCACTCAGGGTATGACCCCTACATATGCAGTGCATTGCGCTGGAACTAGGAAAATAGATTTGGGGTAGGAGGATAAAGGGTGTAGTGTCTGTGGATATTCGACTTGAACCTTCTCAAATTGTAAGTGGCGGGGAAGACCTCTGCAGGTAGTTTGTTCCACATACGGAGTGTTCGGCTAAAAAACTAATTTTCTCCGTAATGCGTAGTGCGATTCGTTGGAATATCGACCACAAACGCATGCGCTCTTGATGAAAACCGCGTTGAGCGTAAGAAAGAATGGGTTTCAGGAACAAGTTCCCTAATTTCAGAAGAGCACCTGCCATTGTAGTAACGATAGAACAACGATATGCACTCCACATTGCGACGATGCTCCAGTGAGTCAATAGAGTTGGCTACCCTACTGCCTCCGATGAGTTTAATCGCCCTCTCCTGTACGCGGTCGAGTAACTTCAAAATAGACTTTGAAGCACCGGCCCAGACATGATAGTTGTATTACATCTTCGGTCGGATGTAAGTGGTGTAAATATTAAGAAGATCAGACGGGGTGAAGTATCTCTTGCACCGTCTTAGGAAGCCAAGGCACTTGAATGCTTCTTTTGAAACATGAAAAATGTGTTCTGTCCAACGAGCGTCACACTGGATTTTCATGCCAAGAACATCAAGAGCTTCTGATTCCTCAATACCTATACCACCCATGTTTACAGATGGAGCAGCGTGCAGCGTTTATTTATTTAAGATGTTTCACTGTGTTGGCAGCACTAATTTATTTATTGTCGCCTATGAAAATAGAAATTACGTTTATTTTGACTACAACTACAAAACTAGCATGGACAACAACCCGCCGTGTAGCGGTGAAAATCCCCCTTATTCTGTAACTATTTGTCGACGTCAACGTTAAGACAATATCAAAAATATGATAATTCTTTACACTGTTTCTACAGCAATTATTTGCTTTTAACAGCTCTTGTTAATTTCTATACCCTAAAGAATAGCTTGAGGCCACTAGCAGAATTCACAACCACAACGAGTATCTAAGCATCCCATTTTTGATATTGTCTTGACGTTGACGTCGACAAATAGCTACAGACATGATCCGTCCATCTGACATCACACTGCACTTTTATGCCCAGAACATCAAGAGCCCCTGACTCCTTAATACTTACACCATCCATAGAAACAGATTGTATTTATACCAAATTTCAAGAGTCTGGGTCGTTTTATTTGGACTGAAAGGTGATTTCCACAGATGCACGGACTGACGGACGGACATGGCTAGAACACTGATCAAGAATATTTTTTTTTTTATCTTGGACCAGCACTCAGGGGATGACCCCTATATATGTAATGTATTGCGTCGGAACTGAAAACGAGGGGATAGTATTGAGGGGACAGATTAGGAAAGATGAGAAGATAGACAGTTTTTTTCTAGCTATTTCAACCTTTTTTACTTCGCCGGCTAATTTTTGCTACAGGGCCGACAAAGATCACTGTTAAAGAATATATATATATACTTTTTGGGGTCTTAGAGGGACATTTCGCTGCATTACACACGGAATGGCAAAGTGAATATGCCCTCCAATTCTGTTTTGGATGCTATAAAAATAAATCCAGCTTTCTTATTTGCCTGCCGATTTCCGATCTGACATGATGTAGTAAAAGCCTTATTGATTTCTATGAAATATTTAATATCTCACAATCAAACTCCACTGTAAATGTGAAATGGAAAGGAAACATAAATTTCATGTACATGCACGTATTATGTATTTAATCGTACATCAAAATACACAAAATATTAACAAGTTTAATTATAATCGTTCATCGTTAGTACTCAAGCCCCCTACGGAACGTAACACATACTTCTTTAATTTATTTATTTGTATTGTTTTTTTTTTATTTCAAATTGTATTTATTATTTGTTGTAGTTGTAATCTTGCTTGTTGTTTTTAACCACTTTATATTGTTTGTTTTTGTTGTTGTTATTGCTTTATTATTATTACGTATTTTACGCTGTTGACTTATTTTCTGGTTTGTGGTTTCCATCCAAACACTTTACATATCTGCTGCCGCCCACAGGAAACACTAAGCTTTTAATTTCCTGTCAGAAGAAGTATAAAAGTCTGTTAAAGAAAATGTTTTTGTGGAGTTGATGTACAAAGCAAAATGCCATAAAAGGTTTTTTTTTACTTTTTTGAATTTCATATTCATAAAATTGGTCATAAATATATATTTTTCTTTTTTAAATCAGTTAATGCCACAAAATCTGCAAACAGCAAAATAAATATTTTTGTATTGCCTGCCTAGTCTGTTTGCTGCCCACCTTCATCCACACACACAAGCGAACAGGATTTCACAAAAAAAAAAAAAAAACTGAAACAATAATGAAAATTCGTCAGGTTATAATTCATAAATTACAGCCTAAAAGTGCGTTTGGAATTTCATACCTAAAATATGTAGTTATTTATATAGTAAATATGGCACCTATTTTTTGTGGTACAATTTTAAATGTCTTGTCGTCCATCAATATTTATGAGACATAAATCGTTTGAAAGGTATTTCTACGTAGATGTGCAGAAAATAAATATTTTTTCTAAATTTTAAGTTAAAAAATTTTAAAAAGGGTTTTAAATTTGCCTTAAGAGCAGGCATCTTTCTATTTTAGTTTTGTGTAGTACTTACAAACGGGAATGTACAAACTGATTTTTGTTGTTCCCTTAAAACGTGTTAACACACAAATAAAAAGTTTGGCTTAGGAATAATTACGGTGACCATGCGTCCTTTTTTTAAGAGGACAGTCCTCTTTTTTTACTTGATGCCCTCTTAGATAAACACAACTTAAAGTGTCCTTTTTTTTAATTAAAATGTCCTTTATTGTCATTTTTTTGATTATTAATACTTTTTTATTTAAACTCCTAAATTAAACGTTTTATTTTGTCAATACAATAAAAGTCAAAATCACCAATACAATAGAAATTATAATCATTGTGCAGAAATTAAAATCTTTTTCTCAAATGTCTGTGATATTTCTGGACATATTTTAAGTTTTGGGCATATTTTGTTTAAAAAACATAAATATATGTAACTAAGTCAGCCATGACTAGAATATATGCAATTGGCTATAAATAGTAAAAACAATTTTTATTACATTTCTACATGTCCTCTTTTTTGGGTTGAAAAATATGGTCAACGTAGGTATAATGGAACAAAAAATTCAGAAAAATGGGACAGAAAGAAAATAATCAAACGGCAACACGGGTATTAAATAAAAAATGTGTTACCCTGAGTTTGATGCAGTTCTCGTATGCAATTTTCTAATAAAATTTTTATAAATAAAAATTGTTATCATATTCAACCAAACCACCTAATAAGTGACGACAAACAAAATACACATGAGTACTAATGATGACAGTGTAGCGGCTTTCAAAAACATTTGTTATGCTCTGCTGTTTAAATTAAATAATTAAAAACTGATGTTGACTTTCCTTTGGACCTTGGGATTATTGTCCTGTCTTTCTGAATTTCGACAAAAATTTCGAACAATTAACCTATAAATTTTAATTGAATTTAATATTGCAATATGAATGTGCGATAAAAATATTCTAATAAAATTTGTATCAATAAAAACTGTTATAATATTCAACTAAACCACCTAATAAGTGACGACAAACAAAATACACATGAGTACTAATGATGACAGTGTAGCGGCTTTCGAAAACAGTTGTTCTGCTCTGCTGTTTAAATTAGAAGTGATATTTATTATTCACCGCTATTATGTTTGGCGTTTTACGCCTGAAAATTCGACAACTTGTAATAGCTTAAAGACAAAAAGCTACAATTTTCTTTAATCTATTACAAAATGTCGAATCTGAAGGCGAAAAACTCCAAACACAATAAGGGTGATTATTTTTGATTGAGGACAGAATCGTTTATAATGGGTGATTAAAGTAGAGATATTTTTTTCAATAGCCTTTTTTTTTGACAGATCACGTGTTAGTCGTGTCATGCTGTCATGTTATTTTTGTTTAGTATTGTTTGGCATTTCATAATGGAAAGACTTACGCCTGAACAACGTTTACAAATCGTTCAACTTCATTACGAAAATTCGCGTTCTGTGAGGAATGTGTTTCGTGCACTGCGCTCATCTTATGGTCAACATAATCGGCCTACTGAGCAGCGTACTATTCGCAACACCATCACCCATTTTGAGACCCAACACTCATTATTGGATAATATTCGACCGAATAGACCACGTGTCCAGCACGCTGTGAAGAAAATATAGCGGCCGTAGCTGAGAGTGTATACGAAGACCGTGGAGAGTCGATTCGTCGCCGTTCGCTGCAACTCGAACATGATAACCGACTATTTGATGCCTGTGGGTGCTGTTGGCTGAAGTAGTAGAACACGAGACTATGAAGCGGAGGGTCGTGAGTTCGAGCCCGCGCTGAGTCATGAAATATTGTGTTGAATTCGTGTGATCAGCATTGGTGCGTGATTGTGTTAATTGTTGCCAGCCTGTTTCAATGATGAAGGCATAGTCACTGGTCACTGAACATAATTGGCAGCGACTGGCACCATCATGTACTAAAAAAAAGCAGAGTAACAGCACCCACCTTCGTCGGCCCTGTAGCAAAAATAAGCCGGCGAAGTAAAAGGTTGAAATAGCTACAAAAAATAAAAAAAAAACTGTCTATCTTCTCATCTTTCCTAATCTGTCCCCTCAATACTATCCCCTCGTTTTCAGTTCTGGCGCAATGCATTGCATATATAGGGGTCGTCCCCTGAGTGCTGGTCCTACTACTAAAAAAAAAAAATTGAAGCTCGTGATCTTGGCGACATTTGGTTCCAACAAGACGCTGCCACTTCCCACACATCGCTCAATCAATGGATTTATTGAGAGAACATTTCGGTGAGCACATAATTTCACGTTTTGGGCCGGTCGATTGGCCACCAAGATCGTGTGATATCACACCGTTCAACTTTTTCCTGTGGGGATATGTAAAGTCTAAAGTTTATGTGGACAAACCCGCTTCGATTCAGGCCTTGGAGGAAAACATTACTCGTGTCATTCGCCAGTTACCAGTCGAAATGCTCGAACGAGTCATCGAAAATTGGACTCAACGGATGGATCACTTGCGACGTAGCAACGGCCAACATTTGATACGACATAATCTTCAAGAAATAAATGCCAAAGAATGTTCTTTCAAATGATAATAAACATTCGCCATTAAATTTGAATTTTCTGTGCTTTTTTTCTTTAAAAAAGTAGGAAACCTCGAAATGGATCACCCATTATATAATAACGTTCAATGAAATATAATTATTAGTGTCCCACCGAACGTTCAGCCAATTTTCGGTGTTCAAACTTTTATTCCCCACTTATTCTGTAACTATTTGTCAACGTCACGTCAAGACAATATCTATTATTATTATTATATGAGGCCATAAGCACCGCGACCCAAAGGATATTTTGTGCAGCCCAAGTGTTCACTGATGTAGATTGAGGCTGCGTATAATGCCAATTACTCTACCCGGTGAGATATCGTACACCTCCCCTGGAGTCATGAAATTGCCTCCGAGGAACCTCCTCCTGCACGACGCCACTGCCGGACAGTCACAGAAAACGTGCTCCGGTGTCTCCTCCTCTGCTCCGCAGAGTCTACACACTTTGGTCGCAGAATTGCCCATGGTAAACTGGTGTCGTCTGAGACCGCAGTGTCCGGTAAGCCAACCCGTTAATAATCTGAGGTCATTCTTGTCCATCAGCATTAATTTTTGGGATTTGTTCCGAGATAACGTAATGAAACGTTTTGCCTGTCTTAGGCCGTGAAGGGGCGATTAAACTCCACTCGAGCCCAGGAGTCATTCTGTTCTTTGACATATCCTACTGAGATGCCAAAGAAGGGTTCCGGTCCTATGAATCTACGATGGGCTCCTCTGTTCGCCAGACAGTCAGCCCGTTCGTTCTCTCATGGCCAGGCACCCAGCATAACGTCAGCCTGTTCTGAGCGCCCAGTTCTATCAGCGATGTAACACAGTCCATAACAACCCTTGACCTGATCTCATACGAGGTTATGGCCTTGAGCGCTGCCTGGCTATCAGACATCAGATAGATACGAATATTCTTACATCAAGACAATATCTAAAATCTAAAAAGCAGAACACTTGTCTACTCATTTTCTTCTGCAATTGCCAATTTCTAACCGACTTTTCTTATACCCAAGGCCAATTTTTACCCAAAAGGATTATGTGAGTGTCCCAGTTTTGATGTTGTCTTGACGTGTTGTTTGACAAACAGTTATAGAATAAGGGGTATTATTTCGGTGTTCGATTTTTTTTTTTTATTAAATTACATTTTTATTACCATGTGTATCCGAGTATATGAATAAAGTATAAATGTGTACAAATTTCGTTGTAATTTCAGAGTTCTTTTTGTACAAAAAATAATAATTTTAATTTGGAAAAAATTCCATTATACATTTATAAGACACATTTCTCAGAAATATTTAAGAGTTTTTATGAATTCGTTAAATTGCAATTTGAAAAAAAGTACAATTGGCAAAAACTTCGAATTCAGCCGAACTTAGCAAAATTGATCGATATTTGGTTTGGTTATGAAAATGACTCTAATAATAATAAAAAAAATTCTAAAATTTCGCTTTTATTTTAGATGATTTTGAATTTTCATTTTGATATTTCTTCTTTTAGTTTGTCGACATCGGCGTGGTGACGTCTATTGAATCGAATCATAAACAAATTGAAACTGCTCGAAAGGGTCAAGAAATTTGCATTAAAATTGAACCCATCCCTGGAGAATCTCCAAAAATGTTTGGCAGACACTTCGAAGCAGAGGACATGCTTGTGAGCAAGGTAAGTTTCCTTTTCTAAAGGCCTAATTCACAAAAAATATTTTATGTTTGTAACTTTCTTATTTGGCAAATTTCTACAAAAAATTCACCATAAGCAATTTATAAACATGAAATAATGCTTTATTAATTAGAATTTAATATTTAAGAACAGTTTGCTATTTTTTATTTATTTACATAAATGAATATTATAAAATTTAAAATTTTAAAATTATAAAGTTTAAAATTTCATATGAAATTCTGACAGAACCCATACAAAAAATATTCAATCGAAATATGTGTGA
Organism: Linnaemya tessellans; assembly: GCA_951800035.1. Lineage (NCBI taxonomy): Eukaryota > Metazoa > Arthropoda > Insecta > Diptera > Tachinidae > Linnaemya > Linnaemya tessellans. Next base: position 10,743,167 of record OX637535.1, read on the forward strand.
GAAAATGTTATTTATTTCGTACGATAATTTTTTGAAACTAAAAATTTTCTCATTGAAAATGAAAAACATAATTTCAATTAAAAAGGAAAAAAACTGAAACTGAAATAACTGATGTTGCGCAACATATTCCACAAATTCAAACAGACTACTAGGCTTTACGCAGAAAGTCTGTAATAAAAAAAACAATCTGCCTTATTACCGTTCTCGAATCGACTCGAGCGTTTGTAATAGATTAAAGAAAAATCTTATATTTTTCTTTAATCTATTACATTCTTTCGAGTCGAATCGAGAACCGTAATAAGGCCCAATATTTTCAATAACGTTGACGTGTACGAAACCAATAAAACTTCCGCCATTTTATTTATTAAAAAAAATGTCTAATTTTCTGTTTTTTTTTTTTTGTTAAAAACTAAACCTAAGACTAATGCTAGAATTAATGTCGACGTCGTCGAGGGCATCAAATGTCAAAAAAAAGTTGAATCGTATGAAATTGTATGGGAGCAGTTAATCTCAACGCGTTGCAACGCCGTAAAAGTTCAATCTAAGTATTTCAACTTTTTCGGCGTTGAAACGCCGTCAACGGCGTCGACATTAACTCTAGCATAAGAAATAAAAAACAAAAAATATTTTTGACAAAGACATATACATAATTTGCTTGTACTTAAAATGAAAATTATTCCGCTATTCCCTAGGCTGATAAATATTAAGGACTGTAATACTAGAGACCAAATTACCTCATCCGTTACCCATCGAAATTTCAATACAATTAAAAAAAGGCCTAATCAAAATTATGTCAGTCTTCTGTATTATTAACCTCAATCCAAACGATGGCTTTTCGTGTTAATTTACATTTTTTTTGTGCGGAATTAAAAAGTGATATAAAAAGCAATTACCATCTTTTGGCTTTTATTAATAACGCAAATAATTTTATTTAAATTAAAGCAAAAGAAATTTCTTACTTAATTCAAACTTCACATTTCAGCATGTTTTTAAGCAGAATAAACTTTTTTTGGAGGGGTTTGTTTGATAGATAATAAATTTATTATATTGACGTCATCATTTACCTTCTGCCAATGATTGTATGTGTATGTGTGTACATACCCGCAATACATACTTTACTTATATAGATACCGAATATAAGAATCTACGTTTTTGAAAATGACACATTGACCCAGTTATTTTGTGTTTGTATGCATTTTGTGCAAATAAAATATAAAGAAAAAAAAGAAGAGAACGCAGATTCTATTTATAGCAACATGACCTACAAAAGTAACTTTACTAACTGACTGACGTTATTGTATACCGCCAGATTTTTTTTCCTTCATAAATAATGTCCTTATTCAGCTCAACAAGCAACACACAACAATTGTAAATGCGCCATAATTCCTTAAATAGTCTTTGTCATAAAACGTTTGCTTAAAATTTACAAACATTTCCAAAACTGAAAATCGTCCTTAATTTGTCCTTCCTTGCGTTCTTAAAATAACATCCTTTAGTATATGTAAATATATTTTTAAGTTCCACTTTTTCTATTTTTAGATTTCTCGCCAAAGTATTGATGCATGTAAAGACTATTTCCGTGATGACTTAATCAAGGCTGATTGGGCTCTAATGCTTGAGCTGAAAAAAATTTTTCAAATTTTGTAAATCCAACACGAGTATAACTGTCCAGAGATTTTTGCTGCTACTAAATGCTTAAATATGTTTTGCCTGTGCCCATTAAGAAAAAATTAAAAAAAAGAGAAAAAAGAAATACAGAAAAAAATGTATTCATTAAATTACTTTTTTCAAATTTTTAAAAAATTTTATGTGAATTTCAACCAAATGTTGTCACAATAAAAAATAATGTTTGATGTGCGAATAACAAAAAAAAATTCAATAATCAACTCGTTTTAATTCATCAAGGGTATTCAGCAGTTGCTTGGATAAATGTTTATTTTCATTATTGAAAGAGGTTTGTAAGAACACTGATCTACAAAATTTTAACTTTATTGTTAGCTAAAATAAGTCTTAAAATTTGTTTATAAAATGCTCTAAAATTGTATCTGAAAATACAAAAAACTTATGATTTTATCATATTTTTAAAGATTTTTCATTCAAAATATTATTTCCTGAAACTTGCTTTAAAATACAACAAATTTATAATTACAATTTCATTACAATATTTATTTAATCATGAAATAGTAAAAAATGTGTTTATAGAGTAAAATTTTCCTTTGCTTTAGCTAAAAAATTCCGAGAGTAGTGGTGGTAACCCTGACACATTGCAATTTTTCATTTTACAAATGTGCACATTTTCTCGATACCAGGCGCCCATAAATTTCAGCAAGCTGCTTGCTATTTTATTTTTTTCGAGGTATGCCTAAAAGTATACTGCAAAAATTTCTAAGCTTTCATAGGTGTTATTTCAGCGATCTGGCAGCACTTAGTTATTTTGATGTGCTTTTGCTATCCTGATTGTCATGTAGTTTGGCAGCATTTTCTTAAAGCTTGTGTATGGATTCGATACCATTGTTGCCATATGTATCTTTAAGACTTCTAGGCTAGTTATTAAACAGGTTTTTAATTACAGGACTCACGGAACAATATATAGGCAGATCTTCTTAAATTTCGTGAACTCAAGATATTTAAAGTAAAAAACTAAAGCTATAAAAATCATTTTTTATTTACATACATATTTTAGAAATATGAAAAACATTTAAGGGTTTATATTAAATAAAATAAATAGGTGGCAAGTCATGAAAAAAGTAAATTTAATTTTTGAAATGCTCTTTTTTAAACAAATTATGTTTTTGCGTATTTTACAAGAGTGCAACTTATTTTAATGCCCGAGATTTGCTTAAATTTCTACAAGCTCTTTGTTGTTTTATGTCTTTGATTTGTAACTAAAAGTACGCTTCAGAAATTTTATTAATCAGGCACAACTTTTCCCCTCTTTTCACCTTCGTAATGATTTTTATATCCATATGTGCTTACTTTTCTGATCGCCTGGTAGTTTATTAGCAAAAGTTGTAAAAATATGTGTATATTTTTTAGATATCATCACTGTTGCGCCGAGTCCATCTTTATGACTTCCAAGTTAATCACTAAAGAACTGCTTTAATTACAAAGTTTGCGAAAGCGAGGTTTTGTTAACCTAAAAGTAAAAATAAAAAACAAACACTTATTTATTTACTTTATCCACATAATTTTTATATATTTTATAAATAACAAAAACACTTGAGAGATTCATGCTTAACAAAATTTTTTCAATTTAAGGCAATAAAATGAAAAATACTTCCCCTTATTCCGTAACTATTTGTCGACGTCAGCGTTAATACAATATCATAACTGGGATTGTAAGACACTCTTAGTGGTGCATAATTGAATACTGATGACGGCCTCAGAATGTTCTCTAAAAGCGACAAAGTGGCAAGAGTGTGTTAAAGATCGATGGCTTAATATAAAATAGCTGTAACTCGATTTTTTGTGTCAAAATTTTTTTTGTGTCAGAAATTTTACGAATTCTACTTTTTTAAGTTTTTTCCTTTTTCTGTAAAGTAACAAAGAATCGAGTTAGCCCTTTTTTATATTAAGCCATCGAAATATAAAATTAATGAAAAAGAGAGTGTTAAGGCCGAGGCACATAGAATCCGTCATACGTTATGCGTCGCCTTTTTTAACTGACATGAACGTACTGACGGAAACTAATTATTAAATCAATTGTATGTTCCCCATTTTATTTATTTATGTTAAATTTATATTTTTTTATAAAATTTGTTTGTATATTATTTAATTTTTCCTGAACACAAAAAAAAACTCATCGATTCTGTCCAAGTATTAAACGTACGTCAAAAGTTTGTCAACTTTCGTACTTTGCTTCGACGCAGAACTACAGGATGTGACAACTCATGTAAAGCATGTATTTCAACTCAGATGTCAGTTGAAAAAGGCGACATATAACGTATGACGGATTCTATGTGTCTCGGCCTTTAATTCTGATATTGTCTTGATATTGACACGTTGGCGTTGAGAAATAGTTACATAATAACTCCCTTATTAATAAAAATTATGAGAGTCTGATAACAGCGTAATAAAACAAAATTTCATATGAAATTTGATCTATTACACTCTTATAAGCCTCTCATAATTTTTATGAATAAAGGAATAAGATTATTTGGAAATGTAGATTTCCGGCGAGGTGAGCCTCTTTAAAAGCTCAGACAAACAAGGGATTTATTTTAAAATTACTTCAGATAATTTTCCACTGTTGACTAGTGAAGCTTAAAGAATCTTATGACGTCAGTTGGTTGCTAAAAAAAAGTTTGTTCAATGCAATTATGAATGGATGAATAGTTTGAATAGAAAAAGTTCCTTAACCGGCAACGAAAGGATATTGACCTAAATAATGTTTGATGTTGTATAGTTACGTTGCTATCTCTGCAGTGCACTTACAAACACACAGACACACACACACACGCCTCAGCATAGATCTGTAAATGATGATGATGATGGGTTTGTATGGCTGGCTGGTTGGTGCACTCGTATGCGTTTTTATTCATTTTTACAAGGCTGACAATAAAAGTTGAAAATAACGTGCGCATGCTTTCATTCATAAAAAAATCAAATAAAATTAAAGAAAAACTATGTTAAAGTGTGAATGAACTCAGCTGCACCAACCTTGCCACGAATGTTTCAAGTAGTACGTATGCATGTACGTGCATGCATATGCATGTTTGTATGTAGTGTGCTTATGTACAAGTATGCATGTAAAAATGCATAAATCAATGAAAATAAAAATGAATGGAAAGTATATACTTACTCTGGCATTTAGATTAAATTTATTTATACACAATAAAAATACAACAAGCGTGCCGTGCCGCCAACTGCATGAGCCAGCGAACGAGTGAGTGAGTCAATCTGTGTGCGTGTGTTTTACATCCACATTCATGCCCACATGTGTAAATGAATATTTTGAGACCATCTGAATGAAAGTCGTACATAAACAGTTGAATTATTGAATGAATGAACAACACAATGAATAACATTTTTGCTGCGACTTGACGTCTTTACTGAAGGCTGGAAGCAACAGACAAACAAACAGCTCCAATCAACCAGCATTTATTTGTCCGTCTGCATATTTGGATCAATCTTGGACGAGCAAAGGCTATGAACCTTGTGTGTTCCATGGAGCATCGCATCATAAAAGGACTGCATTTACGTACGAACTATAACAATTTTGATGCAAATGCACAATAACATTTTTTTTTTGAACTCTGCTCTTAGAGTTTTATTTTATGAAGTATGGCACATTCACGCATACATACATAAGTGCGTATTTATTCACCTTACAGGAAACCTGGAAACGAAAGTTTCCAAGTCACCACTTTAGTCTACTATTTTGGTGACTGTTTGGCGACATTGTCGATAAAGTGTCTACATTTTTTTGTACATTCGACTCTGCTTTATTGGAAATAACCAAAACCCAATTTTTTTCAGTTATCCGATTTTTTCTCTGAAACGTAGTTCGGATTACTGAAATTTGTTACAGTTAAGCGCACTGCTTAAAATCACGGTGTGGCACAAAAAATATATCCTAACTAATAAAAGCACTAACAAACAATTAGAAATCTTTACTGAGCCTAAGTGCAAGTATGAGAAGTGCATAGTAGGCATTTTGACAGAAGAATTCACAGTGTGGCACAAAAAAGACATCCTAACTAATTCAATCACTAACAAACAATTAAAAATCTTTACTGAGCCTAAGTGCAAGTATGAGAAGTGCATAGTAGGCATTTTGACGGAAGAATTCACAGTGTGGCACAGAAAAAGACATCATAACTAATACAATCACTAACAAACAATTAGAAATCTTTGCTGAGCCTAAGTGCAAGTATGAGAAGTGCATAGTAGGCATTTTGATGGAAGAATCCACAGTGAGACATTTTTGAAGAAGTTTATTAGTTAAATGCTTTATATATTAATGCTACGGACTTGTAATATATCACTGCAAAGGTAATTACGTCTACGGTTTAAAAACTTGTTCAATTGAATTGTATATTTCGACTCCGCTTTACTGAAAATAACCAAAACCCAATTTTTTTCAGTTATCCGATTTTTTTCCCAAAACGTGTTTCGGATTACTGAAATTTGTTACAGTTAAGCGTACTGCTTGAAATCAGTAGAACAATACTTTTTATATCAAATGTCTAGCCACTTGCATTGACAAGATAATAGAAAAATACAATAAAGTACGTAAGAGCGAAAAGGACAAATATATAGTATTTTGCCATTTAATTTTTTAACGGACAAAACATGCACAATTTTTTCAGCCTTAAGTTATGCAATCGACTCGATGTCATTGTTTATTTTTTCAATAAAGCGAAGTAATTTTCATACAAAACGTAGTTGTGGACTTGCTTTTGGTTTTCAGTAATACGATATCTGCAGTAAAGCGTTGTTTCGCTAAAGCGAAGTGAATAAGACTAGCTGCGTTTAAAATCAGTGCGGGGATTTTTATCGCTTTCAGTAATCCGATTTTTTTTCAGTAAAGCGTGTTGCGCTAAAGCGGATTCGACTGTATTTGCCTTTGATGAGAAAAAATATTCCCCCTTATTCCGTAACTATTTGTCAACGTCACGTCAAATTGCTTTTATGCTGATGGAAAGGTGTCTCAGCCTTGCTGCTCCTACTTGGAGGGTATTTAAGATTCGATTCGGTCGAATATAACGTGCATACTAGTTTTTGATTTAATATTTAAAAAAAGGAATGACGAATTAGTGCTTTTTGACTTTTTAACAGACTATGCCTTTCGACATCTATTTCACAAAAGTACCAAAACTATAGACTAGACTTACTAACCTGTACTAGTGAATCACCAACTAGTAAAGTACCAATGGCGTTACTAGCGAAATGTCTATAGTAAATAGCAGTGTCTAGGATGACTGAGTCCAGACTGTGTGATTCAGTATAGTTTCACTATTGACATTTCCCGCAGGGCATGTATTTATTGTGTATGTACGCACTCACACATACAACTAAGCATTCATTTATGTACAATGTACATGCTCTGTAAAATCCTTGGAGTACATGACGCAGATTTTGTTAATCAGAAAATGGCATTTAAAAGTTTCAAGTTATTAGCAGCAATTTTTATGATGCGGTAGAAGGTCTTTGTTGCAAATGCACGTTTATTCTTAAATAAACAAAACAAATTTGTTGGGCAAATTCCATGGCAATGATTTTTATTGTTTTTATTTATTTTATTTTTTGAAAAATGAGCTGCTATGACGGAGTATGACAAGGAGGGTATCGAGCCATTTTGACCGAATTTTTGCTAAAAGCGTTAACATCATTTAGTTCCAGCCAGACGGTGCAACTTATCCTACAGCCCACTTAACAAACGATTTATTTCAAAGTCAATCGGTTGACAACTTTATTGCCGGAAGTGGATCCGTACATTGCGCCTTCTGTTGATGTCATTCTCCCGTCTCGGTATTAATTTTTTAATTAAAATCATTGGATTATGCCGACAGCAACTTTTGCAGCCAGATTTATTGGAACAGATAGTCAAAAATTATACGGATCAAAAGGATCATGCAGCTCGTAGCCGCTACGGACATAAGCAGGAAATTATATTTAAAAATCATATTTAAAAAAAATATGTATAAAATTATATACCGGTTTAAAATAAAAAATTTCATTCCCATAATATTTCTGTGTTGTATATACGAGGGTTGGTTGACAACTTCTTGAGTACTTGAATAAAATTTTTTTTTTGCCAAAGAAGAGTTTATTTTCACGATCTTTAGATCGTGTACTCCGCTTCATTGTTTTTCCAATTTTTTTTTATTCCCTCAAAATAACAGATTTTATTAAGGCCCTCAAAATAGGCATTTGTGTTGTCAATTAGCTCTTTATTGGACCCAAATCTCTCACCATCTAGCCGTTTCTTGAGGTTTGGGAAAAGAAAATAGTTTCTGGGAGCTAAATACGGAGAATATCATGGAAGGGGCGGTACGAGTTCGTAGCCCGAGTTATAGATTTTTTCCATACTGACATCACACCTGTGCTGTACTCTGGTATTGTCTTTGCCTTGAGCTAAAAAAAGGCGACTCATAAGGCCGGACGATCCAATTAGTGGCATTCCTAAATTCGGCCATGTATTCACTTCAATTTGTATCAAAATTTTCAAAGGCAGATTTTCCAAGGCCATCTCTGGCGCGTAACTATCCCGTAAATACTGATCTCCTCACTATATATACCACCTACATCCGACCTAAAATGGAATACAACTCTCATGTATGGGCCGGTGCTTCAAATTCTATTTTGAAGTTGCTCGGCCGCGTACAAGAGAGAGCGAAGAAGCTCATCGGTCACAGTAGGGTAGCCAACTCTATTGATCACCGATACTACAACGGAATGTGTTCTGGTGAAATAAGGGAGCTTGTGCCTGAGAACATCCTTTTGTGGTTGAGTTGTCAGTGAACCGCACCACGCATTACAGAGAAAATTCGTTCTTTGGCCGAACGGTTCGTATGTGGAACAAACTTCCAGCAGAGGTCTTTCCTTCCAGTTTTAACTTGGGGAGGTTCAAATCGAACGTCTATAAACACTAGCCCCTCTATCCTCCTTCCCATAACCAACTTTCCTAGTTTTGGCACAATGCATCGCTTATGTAGGGGTCAACCCCTGAGTGCTGGTCCAAGAAAAAAATAATAAATAAATAAGTAAGGGAAATCCATAAAAATATATTTAAAATTAATTAAACATCTCTGTTCTTAAATTATCATTCCCCCTTATTCTACAACCATTTGTCAACGTCACGTCTGTACTTATTTTCTTCGGCAATTGGCAATTTCTAGCAGCCTCTTGTTATATTCAAGGCCTCAGGTAGTGGCCACAGGCTGCCGGAAGTAGTTAATTGTTGTCTACAAGGAGTAGGTAGCTGCACTGTTTTTGCTATTGTATTGACGTGACGTCGACAAAGTGTTACAGAATAAGGGGTATTATATATACAAATGATTTAGTATAAGCGAAAATCAAAAGCAGGCATATAGAAGAACAAACAAAGCAAATTTAATAAATACGTAATGGGTGATTTTTCAAGAGTTTCAGGATTTGATTAAAACAAAAAACCACTTGAAGTTTAGAGAAATATATGAAATCTTTACTTGAGTCGATGGAACGTTTAAAGATGATTTCATTTAAATTTTAACTGCTGCTGCGCCTCAAATAGGTCATACAGTGCGTACTTGCTGCAACATATCGGCTGGTAGCTTGCGAAAAAAATCTTCCATATTGATTTGCAGTGCGTCAACCGTGGCCTGCTTCTGGATATAGGCAAGAGCCTTAACATGGCTACACCAAAAATAGTCTAGAAGCGTTAAATCACACGAGCTAGTCGGCCAAATAAAAGATCCCAAACGTGAAATAAAGTGTTCACTGAACTCTTCCATTATGGACAAAAAAAAAAATGTCATTCACAGTAACGTTTCTGCCTTCATCGTCTTCGAAATATAATGTACACCAAACACAGTGCATTTTTCGGGATGCATTATTAGCAGTTCTGGCACTGCTCCTGGCTGCTCTTCACACCAAATGCGGCAATTTTGCTTGTTCACGTATCCATTCAAACAGAAATGAGCTTCATCGCTGCACACAAGGAGAGCACGATGCACTCTCTTAACCGAACATTAATTTTGATACTAAAATTCTATAATCTGCCAGGGTTATATTATTATCATTAGACCAAACTGAACATGTTTAAACCAAACTGAGCATGTTTAACAATAACATGCTACACGAAAACAGCTGACCTGCCAAAAATAGTCGAGCCAAAAAATCACCCTCTATTATTTAAACTCCCATCTCTGATATAAATATAGCTTTAAAAATAAATCTTCCTTGTAGGCAGACACAAATCCAAACATACACACACGTGTAAAACATTACAAGTTTTTTGGAAATGGCCATCAAACTTATTTTTAAAACTACAATAATATACAACTTAATCCAAATTGTTGAAGATATTTTGAGGACATTTAAAAATAGAATATTTTTCACAGATTTTCCACATTTTGATACTTAAGATTGAATATGAATATTAGCATTTTCCTGGCTATAAGTACGCGCGCGCATGTGTGTGTGTGCGTATATGTGTGTAATACCCTTGTTATGACGTCATTCAGGCAAATAAAATATTATCCTCTTCATGGCAACAAATTTATTTGGAAAACGATTCATTCACAAAATGCTTGTGGAACGAGGTTAGTTACCGCAATATGATGATGCTCTGGTGTAGAATCCATTCACTTATGCAAAAGCAACAAATACACTAGCACAACAAATAAAACAAAACAAAACAAAACACGTATTGCCATTTCAATCGAGTAGGGAATACAAGGTGAGTGAGTGAGTTCTAAGACGTCCTTTGGAATGTTGTGTATTTGGGAGGGTGGATTTTAATGAGCTCGCGAAAGCAAGAGAATCGTAAAGCAAGGGAGAGAGAGAGAATGAGCGAGTAAAAGTCATGATGAAGAGATTTTATTTAAAGATTTAAGAAAAATATTCTGAATGCGCAAAGCAATACAAGGAGACAGGAAGCAAAAGCAATTGCTGTTTTTTCTTTCTTTCTTTTTCAATTTAAATTCACATTTTCATTGATAAATACAAAAATACAGAGCAGAACAATCATCAATGAACGAACATTTGTCCTTCAGTTCAATGCTTCACTTTTCTATTTGTTTTATAATCGAAATCAGCTTTAACACTAATTGTTTGCTGCAACGCTGATGTTCACGTACCATTTGATTCAGAAAAAAAATATTGTAAAAAATTTATTTTTATTTGATTAATCGCATTAAAATTAAATTGTTTAGTTTAATTTAATTTGTTCATTGCTTAAATGCGTGTGTGTGTACATTTTTCACGACAGTCGATTATTTTGTTATAGAATAGGCTTAATAATGAGACAACTTTTTTAAACTGTTATTTGAAATTTCTTCACAAATTTCATTATATTTCTATTGCATAGGGAGCAGCTAGAGAATTTTCATTACTAAAAGTCAGTATATAATCCTTAATTTGAATATTACCGCTAGATGCTTCTTCTAAAGCGGGCCACATTTTTTGCCATATTCCTGTTCAATGCAAAAAATTCCATTTTTATACCGCTTCTAAAGGGTCCGCCATCTAACGTTATTTCTAGTGATTATTTCGTGAATGGTAACACTTAGCTCATGTCTGATTTGACAGTTAGTTTTATCCTTCCGCTGAACGAATATGGTTGACCATCCAATGCGTTTTCGCTTCGCTAAGTGGGCCTGCGATCGACTTACAGAAGATGCTCATTTTGATCTTGGCGGGTATGTAAACAAGCAAAATTGTCGCTTTTGGGGCACAGAAAACTCGCACGCATACATTGAAAAGCCGACGCACCCAAAACGAGTCACTGTTTGGTGCGGATTTTGGTCCAGAGGCATAATGATGAAATGAGAAAATGATGTCGGCCAAATGGGTGCCGTCACAATTGATTGCTATACGGGCGCGTTCTATGGCATTTTTCATCACTGCGGCGAGAACTTCGAGTGACAGATACTCGTACTCGTGTCGAGTGTTGTCCTAGCGCGCTTCCAGGGTCTCGGCCTTGTTCACGTAAACACGGGACTCAAAAAAACCGCACAACAAAAGTCCGGAACGCTTAAATTGGGCGATCTTGCGGGTCAATGTAAATCGAAAGGAGAGATGAGGCGACCCGGGAACGCCGCCTTCATAATATCGCACAGAGTGTGCCGTTGCTCCGTCCTGTTGGAGCCACATATTCTCCAGCCCTAATTCGTTCAACTGCGGCAGGAAAAACTTGGTTAACATGGCCCTATAGCGCGCACCGTCCACTGCTGTCGTTTGACCAGCGGTGTCCTCGAAAAAAAATGGCCCGATGACTCCTCCAGCGTGAACAGCGCACCATGCAATCACTTTGAGTGGGTGTAATGGCTCCTCGTGCGTCACTCGTGAATTTTCGGTGCCCTGCGCCGAAATGAGCTACATCGATTATTATGATTTTGGTTGAAAAATCGTTCACTTCGTCCTCGAGATTGAGGATTGGCTTGGGCGTAGGTTACACGGGTTTGGCGGTCGATAGACATAAGCTGATACACGGAATGGACTTTATACGAGAACATGTGCAGGTCTTTGACCAAAATTCGTCTTAGGGACGGCCGGCTAATGGCAGCTCGACATCCTCGGCAACAGCCGCGATATTCTCGACAGAACGGGCGCTCCCGGATTGGCCACTCTTGGCAGCGTCTCATGTGATCCCATACTCTTCAAGGTTGGTGGCCAAACGGCGCAGTGTTTGCGCAGTCGTTGGCGTACGACCGCGGAATCGGCGACGGATTTTGCGCTGCGCCAACACCACAAACGAATTGTTATGCAAAAAAGAGATACGATTATTCCGCGTTCTTGGGAAATATATCGCTCCATGTCTTGTTCACTTGTATTCTACATCCGTCTAGTTCACAAATGTCACAGCAGATTTGGCATTGACCGCCATTTGCAAAAAATAGGAGCATCTTGTAATAGGGTGATTTCTTTTGGCCCACCTTGTATTAATACGTAAAATGCTTTTAAGCAGATGGAAAGGTGTCTCAGCCCTGCTCCTCTCCACACATTGGAAACGATCGTATTAAAATAAATTCTTTTCTTGTTCACTTAAGTCAAATACCATAAAAACGAAAATTTGAATAAAAATAGAAATGGAGTTTTTATTTACTAAATATTTGGAGAGTATTTAAGATTCGCCCCTATTATGGATGCCGACGCCACATCAAGTCGACAGTAAAAAATTATAATTTGTCCACAAGTTGTCGATAACAATCCATTACGCTTGACAATTCAATCTTAACATTCTCTAGGGCATGTAATATCGATAGAACATGTCAATAGTAGTCAGTTGCTGTGGAAAAAGAGTGGACAAGAGAACATTTTTTGCTGTCGTTTTGATACGGCGTCGATGTCGTCATTCACACTTGTTACCTGTTTTTATTAAATTAATACAATTTTAACAAATAAAAACGTTATATTCGACCGGGTCGAATCTTAAATACCATTCAAATATCTAGTAAGTAAATTTAAAATGTTTAACTTGGTGGGACAGAGTTGCTTTATATAATATCGTACGTCAACGCCCACTAAAGGGGGTGGGGTTCAAAAATAGACTATATCATGTTTTCCACAGACGAACGTATGGGCATTGCCAGACCGTCTTAGACTTCATCACTGATCAAGAATATGGGGCCCAATTCTCTTTGGAGGGTATTAAAACTGTATTTTGGCGGGGCCACTTTGGCAAGGGCTGTGGGGGAGACATTTCACCTTTGTCATAAAACTCTAAAAATAAATGTTTGGCATAATTATACACAAAATTAAAAAAAAAATATTTTTTTATAGGGTAATTTAGGGGTCAAAAGGGGGAGGAGGGGGTAGGGCAGAGTAGTACCAAGTTACGTCTCAGCTTCGTCATTAAAGCTTAAAAATTTTATTTTCAAAGAATGTAGGCTTAAGTAAAACAATTTGTTAAATTTTTACACTATTTTTGCATATAATAACGCCCACTAAAAGGGGCGGGGGTTCAAAATTTTTTATTTTTTGGCTCCAAGTGTAACGCGTTGGACCTTCTTTAATATAAAAATATATCATTTCCTTAACAAAATTACAAAAAGCTTTAAAAATTATGTTGTTATTTAGAGGTTGGTTTAGCTCTTCTTAGGGGAACTTTTTTCCCTCTTGCCCGATTTAAACCATCTTCGAACTTAACCTGTGCTATCCTTCAAGATATATTTATATCAAATTTCAAGAGTCTGGCTCTTTTCGTTTGGACTGCATCGTGATTTCCACAGACGGAGGAACGGTCGGACATGCTCAGATCGTCTTAGATTTCATCACTGATCAAGAATATATATACTTTATGGGGTCTCAGATTGATATTTCGCTGCGTTACAAACGGAATGACAAAGTGGGTGCTGTTGGCTGAAGTAGTAGAACACGAGACTATGAAGCGGAGGGTCGTGAGTTCGAGCCCGCGCTGAATCATGAAATATTGTGTTGAATTCTTGTGATCAGCATTAGTTCATGGTTGTGTTCGTTGTTGCCAGCCTGTTTCAATGATGAAGGCATAGTCACTGGTCACTGAACATAATTGGTAGCGACTGACACGCTCATGTACTAAAAGCAGAGTAACAGCACCCACCTTCGTCGGCCCTGTAGCAAAAATTAGCCGGCGAAGTAAAAGGTTGAAATAGCTACAAAACAAAAAAGACTGTCTATCTTCTCATCTTTCCTAATCTGTACCCTCAATACTATCCCCTCGTTTCAGTTCTGGCGCAATGTATTGCATATATAGGGGTCATCCCCTGAGTGCTGGTCCTACTCCTAAAAAAAGAAAAAAAGTAAATATACCTTCCATATTCTTTTTTGGAGAGTATAAAAATATCTTAAGCAGTCATCTGTTTTTAATAGACAATAATAACCAGCCATGGGTTCAATTCCGCATCGGATCGGAGTTGAAGTCTGTGACATAAAACGAAATAGTTTTTCGGAATCTTTTTTATTGCAGCGAAAGGAATCAAAATATGGAATTAAATCACAGATTCCGAATGGAATCGTAAGCTGTGACATGGCCGAATATCAAATAAGGATAAATATTTATGGATGTAGGGTGCTCATCTGAACGTATATAGCGCAACTAAATGTGAATAATGCTGGTAAACAAATTGTTGTTAGTATTTTGAAGTTTATAAATATGGCGGAATTTAATTCCTACGGCACGCCCTTAAATACTCGATAGAATAAACTTACGCCCAGCCCAAAACTTTAATAGTGCCATATTTGTATGTATGCAGATGCGTGCGTGTGTGTGTGTTCAAGTTCATGTTAAAAGTACAAAAATGGCCGCCATAGCTGCAGCTCACACCGACATACAGACATGTGAAATAATTAAATGACCTTGAACATGAAAAGCTCATTGGTGGCCTTCGTGTTGCATTCACTGTCAAGGATAGTGGGTGTAGTTCATCTAACCCATCTGCACAGCATTTCCTTTCCACCCACCCTACAGGATCTTGTGCATGTGTATGTATGCAAGGCTGCCTGCCGTCTGTCTGCCACACTGACATTCCGTCACTAGGACGGTTTTTTTTTTGTTTTTTTTTATGATGTGCTTTGCTGCGCACTGGGACAAATTAGTTTCCAAATTTTGTGTGAAATTTTATTTATTTTTATTTTTTTTAATTTATCTAAAGAACTAAAGGACTATGGCCCATTACTTGGCTGTGCTAAGAAGTTGGTTTCTTTTTTAATTAATTTTTATTTTTTGCTGAATTTATCATTAACAAGGAAGTTGTTTCCTTTCCTTTGCTTTCCTTTTGTTATTATTTAATTTTTGCATGTGAATATTAGCAAATCTAACACACACAATTGCAAGTGTAGAAAATATGAGAAGAAAAAAAACCGAAAAAAAAACTTTCGTTTAGCCGAATAATTTTATTAAGCATTTGTCCCGAATGCCGACTGATGGCTCGTTTTTATCTCATCTGGCACGAGGAGATGGCGAAAGGATACACAGCTTTACGAAGCTGTTGATTCGTAGAATTTTCGTGGCATTCTATATCTGGTATTGCCTTTGGTGTTGTTCTTGTTTTATCTTTTGCATTGCGATTTGTATTATTCGGTTGCAACATTTAGTTGCAGTATAAGTCTTGAACAAGTTGATTGTATCTATGACAGTTGATAAATTTGCAATATTTTACAAATACATACATAAATAAATTGTCAGATATTCTACATGCACAAGAAGTTAAAAATATTATTGTATAAAAATTATAATTAAAATCCAAGTGTGAAAACGCGTGTGTGGGTGTGTGTGTAAAAATAATAAAATATTCCCAACTAATTAAAATAATTAAAAATTGTATGCTTTAGAAATAATATTTGTTATTAAATAGAAATAACTTCAAGTGGCTGATCTTCTGTATTTAAAAATATATTGATAAGTAAAATTAATTAAATATTATAGTTTGTGCTGTAATTCCTTTAAGGCATAAATATTTAATTGCCCTTAATTACAGGTAAGAATATTACTTCAAATCTTTGCAATTTATATTCGTATATTATTTTACAGCCATTGAAAGTTTTCAATTCGCAACGAAATTCTAATTTTGAAAAATTATTATCCTTAACAATAACAACTCTTTACGGACGGTGACAGTAATTTTAAAGATCATATTTCTCACTCAAATCGAACAACAAAATTTTTAAAAGCTTCTTAACTCCGTTAGGATAACGTTGACGGAAACAGTTCTAAACGTGCGGTATTTTATAAAGGGTTTTCCAACAAGAGCTTTGTTTTTCAGTTGTGGCAACGCCAACAACATGATATTTTTGACATTTAGTTTTTTGCCGTATTCGTAGCAGATGCATTCAATTTTGAACGAAAATCGCATTAAAATAATTAAAATCTGCTATAAAAATTGTGGTTCTGTTAAAATTACATTTCGTAAAATTCGTGATATTTTCGGACAACATAATCCTCCTTCTGAGACCTTCTGTCAAAAGAGCCAAATGGCCGCATTTGGGCTTCTGAAAATCCTAGAGCGATTATGAAAGAAGCCTCTGCATGCTCAACGTGTTATTCCCCCGTATTCTGTATGTATATGACGACGTCAACGTCAAGACAATATCAAAAATGGGATACACAGATACTCCTTGTGGTAAACAATTGAATTCTGCTGATAGTTTCAGACTATTCTCTAAAGGCTACCAATTAGCAAGAGGCTATTGAAACAGACAATTGGTGAAGAAAAAGTGTATATGACTATCATATATTTGATATTGTCTTGCCGTTGGCATCGACAAATAGTTACAGAATAAGGGGGATGTATGGTGCGTTATGTTGTCTGGAGGCGTGATTTTTTTCGAAGATGAAGTTGGAAATTCGTCCGAAAATTGCATTAAAATCCACTATGGAAATGATGGTTTTGTTAAAATCAAATCATAAGAATTTGATCGTTAAATTTGACAGTCGACAGGCTCGATAGAAAATGTGGCAACACCAACCAAGTCGTTCAACTGAAAATAACGCAGCCGTGAGCCACAGTGTTGCAGCACATCCAAATTTATCAATTCCTCGAAGTTCTCAACAATTCGGGGTTATCCAAAACCACCACATGGATAATTTTGCGTAAGGATTTTACTTTGAAGCCTTGCAAAGGTTTAACTGATGCAGGAATTGAAACCGAGCGACCACTCACATCGCCGTAGATTCGCTCAATTCATTCAGAATTGAAAAATGATAATTTTTTCAGACAAAGTCCATTTTCAATTGTCACCAAGTAAAATTGCCGCAGCTGTCAGCGTGGTCGTGGTGGACATTTTCCAGATATAATTTTTCATTCATAATCGCCGAACTTTTCACTTTGTAATACAATAAAGATTTGAATAATTTTCATCTAAATTTTTTTGTTTTATTTTGTTTAAGAAAACAAAGTTCTTGTTGAAAACCCCTTTACTTTCCCTGCAGGATCTAGTGTAATAATTGTCTTGAATCTAACTGTCCTATGAGTGGTGAAAATGGGAGTGGTTCGAAATGTTCCTGAGCCATGGCTGGTGAAAAGATAATGTGGCAAAAAATTCTACATTCAGTGCCATATCCTAAGATTTATATTTTTTGTGCAAACTTTGGTATCAAAAAGATATTTTATAATATTTTAATTTACACATATATTCACACATGCTTGTGTACAAGTTGCCGCACTATAGTTCTTTACCGGATTTTATGAAACCACACTTGAGACTGACTGGTAATAAGGAATCACTACAGGACAAGGACCTTAAGCTTTTTTTTAGGAGTAGGACCAGCACTCAGGGGATGACCCCTATATATGCAATGCATTGCGCCGGAACTGAAAACGAGTGGATAGTATTGAGAGGACAGGTTAGGAAAGATGAGAACAGTTTTTTTTTTTTTTTTTTTGTAGCTATTTCAACCTTTTACTTCGCCGGCTAATTTTTGCTACAGGGCCGACGAAGGTGGGTGCTGTTACTCTGCTTTTAGTACATGATTGGGTCAGACGCTGCCAGTAATTGTCCAGTGATCAGTACTATGCCTTCATCACTGAAAACAGGCTGCCAACTACTAACACAACCACGCACTAATGCTGATCAGAAAAATTCAACACAATATTTCATGACTCAGCGCGGGCTCGAACTCACGACCCTCCGCTTCATAGTCTCGTGTTCTACTACTTCAGCCAACAACACCCACAAATCTAGATCTAGATCTTAGATCTATAGTCCATCACACAATTACCCCACGTACAAAATAATCGTATCCTAGAGATTAAGTAACAAAAAGCTCATGTTTGTTTTTTGAGCTAAACTTCGTAACTTTTATTTGGACACAGTAAAGATTTGGCAGCGTCTGACACTATCATGTACTGAAGAGCAGAAGAACAGCACCCTCCTTCCTCGGTCCTATAACAAAAAAAATTGGCCGGCGAAGTAAAAATAGTTACAAAAAATGTCTCTATATTCTCATCTGTCTTTTTAATATAGGGTCCGCAATCTAAAGTTTTTTTTTCAACTAGTGCTTATTTCGTGAATGGTAACACTTAAGCTAAGATCACACTATCGGCACAATGTACCGATTTTCGTCGGCTCGCTGCAATAAAGTCATAAGTACTAAACCAAAATTGCATTATTTATCAATAAAGTCTGGAATAAGTCTATATGGCTTTATTACCAGTGCAGTGTGGGTTAATGATTTCTTTATATTTAACTTAATTGAAAAATAAGGCAAATTCAGCTCATTACTTATAACTTTATTTCAGTGAGCCGACGAAAATCGGTACATTGCACCGACAGTGTGATCATAGCTTTATTTCATGTCTGATTTGACAGATAATTAGTTTTATCCTTCCGCTGAACGAATATGGTTGATCATCTAATGCGTTTACGCTTCGCTAAGTGGGTCTGCGATCGACTTACAGAAGATGCCGATTTTGCCAAAAAAAAAAAAATCATCTTTTCAGATGAAACTCATTTTGATCTTGGCCGGTATGTAAACAAGCAAAATTGTCGCTTTTGGGGCACAGAAAACCCGCACGCATACATTGAGAAGCCGACGCACCCAAAACGAGTCACTGTTTGGTGCGGATTTTGGTCCAGAGGCATAATTGGGCCATTTTTCTTCGAAAATGAGCCAGGAGTGGCCGTTACAGTCAATGGCGATCATTATCGGGCCATGTTGAACGAATTTTTGTTCACAAAAATTGAAGAGGAGGATATTGGCAACATTTGGTTTCAACAGGACGTCGCTACGTGCCACACAGCCGAAGTTACACTCGATGTTTTGCGCCCTGTTTTTGAAGATCGCATTATCAGCGGCAGAGCTGATGTCGTTTGGCCACCTCGGAGCTGCGATTTGACACCGTTGGACTATTATTTGTGGGGTGCCGTCAAAGATAAGTGTTACGCCGACAAGCCAGAGACAATTGATGCTTCAAAGAACAATATTCGTGAAGCCATTGGTGAACTTCAGCTGCACACAATCGATGATGTGCTTAAAAATTGGACCGATCGTGTAGGCTACTGCATGGCCAGCCGAGCCAGCCATTTGAACAAAATTATTTTCCATTATTAACCGGAAGGATTGTAATTTCAAATAAAAAAAGAAATTTGAGAAAATATTCAGTATTTTTTTTATAGCATTTTCAAAACAAAAAAAAAAGTTATTTGGCGGACCCTATACTATCCCCTCCTTTCTAGTTCCAGTGCAATGCCCAGCATATGTAGGGGTCATCCACTGAGTGCTGGTCCGAATTATAACAATAAAAAAAATGTTGCTATCGGACTGATTAATTTTTAGTAACAAAAATTCACTAACTGCAGCTTCTTGCTCATTTCGAAAGAAATAAGTAACGATGGTGCCACAGGCGTGTAAACAGTAAATTTTAATTTAATACTGATTCGGTAACAGCTTGAGGATCGTGTTCACCCCAAATACGGCAACTTTGCTTAATGACGCAGTCATGGGATCAGATATAAGTGGGTGCTGTTGGCTGAAGTAGTAGAACACAAGACTACGAAGCGGAGGGTCCTGAGTTCGAGCCCGCGCTGAGTCATGAAATATTGTGTTGAATTCTTGTGATCAGCATTAGTGCGTGGTTGTGTTCGTTGTTGCCAGCCTTTTTCAATGATGAAGGCATAGCCACTGGTCACCGAACATAATTGGCAGCCACAGACACTATCATGTACTAAAAGCAAAGTAACAGCACCCACCTTCGTCGGCCCTGTAGCAAAAAATTAGCCGGCGAAGTAAAAAAGGTTGAAATAGCTACAAAAAAAAACTGTCTATCTTCTCATCTTTCCTAATCTGCCCCCTAAATACTATCCGCTCGTGTTCAGTTCCGGCGCAATGCATTACATATATAGGGGTCTACCCTGAGTGCTGGCCCAAGATAAAAAAAAAATATCGTGAACGAAAAAATTCGAAAATGGCGATTTTCTTTTAAACTCCGAAATTACATGTCTGATCGATTAGTGTTCGAACTAGCCTAGTGCCGTTTCAAAGAGTTCTAGCAAAATTGGACTTTCTGTGAATTTTAACCGATTTCGAACGGTAGAAATCTTAAAAAAAAACTAAGGAAATTTTTTCCCAAAGCACTTTTTTCCAACAACTTTTAAACAAATTTATCCATCGATTCCACAAATTCATTCACGTCGATCGCCAGTAAGCGGATCAAAATCGGTTCATGCGTTCGTAAAATACCGTAAACGAAGAAAATTCGAAAAAAGTAATTTTTTTTATAAAACTCCGCATCGTGACTCCACGTTACGATGTGCTTAAAAGGCATAGCCTTTTGTATCAACCGTTTTCCATATATTTTTTTTTTAAATTTATGACTTTTATGAATAAATTTTTTTATATAAAAATTTTTCGCGAAACAAACGTACAACATTTCATGAGTTCATTTGCCATTCAAAATGTTTAAAATTTTTATGAAATATAAAAGCCAGAGAATTAAATATTAACCCCCATATTCTGTTTTAAGAAAATTTTGTATGAAAAAATTTGATGAAAATACATTTTAAATTTTATGAATGCCGGAGTTCAAATTTTGTTTTTGTGTATATAAAAATTTCACTAACGCAAATTGATTTACACAATTAAGGGGTTATATTTATCAGAAATATAAAGGGCTTTTTTTATGAAGTTTTTTTTATACGAATCACTCTGTTGTCTGACAGCTGTTTTGACAGTTTAAAGTGACGTCTCTACTCAGTATTGTTTGGCAAATCATTATGAACAGCTTAACTCAAGAACAACGCTTCCAAATCGTGGAAATTTATTTTCAAAAACAGTGTCCGATTAAAAATGTTCATCTGCTGTTTTACCGCAAAATTCTCTTCAGTGATGAGACGCATTTTGGGTTGAATGGATATGTCAACAAGCAAAATTGCCCTATTTGGAGCAAAGATAATCCACACGCCGTTCAGGAATTACCAATGAATTCCGATAAATGTACTGTTTGGTGCGGTCTATGGGCTGGTGGAATCATCGGTCCTTATTTCTTTAAAAATGAGGAAGGACGACGCGTTACCGTGAATGGAAATCGATACAGAATCATGATCTAGGAATTTTTGGTGCCAAAACTTCAAGATATGGATGTAAACGAAATGTGGTTTCAACAGGATGGTGCCACTTGTCATACTGCGGGCGAAACAATGGACTTATTGAAAGAACATTTCAATGACAACATTATTTCGAGAAATGGACCGGTGAATTGCCCTCCGCGTTCGTGTGATTTGACGCCACTCGATTATTTTTTGTGGGGATACCTGAAATCATTGGTTTACGTGGATAAACCAGCAACGATTGACGCTTTGGAAACCAGTATTCAACGTGTCATTGCTGAAATACGCCCTCAAATGCATGAAAAGGTGGTCGAAAATTGGACCTCCAGAATGACCTTTGTGCAAAATAGTCGTGGTGGCCATATGCCCGAAATTATATTTAAATGTTAAATGACAAGAAATTATCTACCAAATAAAAAATTTTTTTTGGCCATTTCATAATTTGGCATGTGTTTTATTTAAATTTCAAATCAGCAAGCTCTTATAAAAACACCCTTTATTAACAAAATTATTCTTAATATAAAATGATTTTCAATAAAATTTTTGCAAACGGTTATGGCGTAGCATCTCTTTCGGCGGCAGGTGTAGCTTTTAAATTAGTCGTAAAAAGGTAAAAATCCTGAACCCCGGGCTATTGTAAGACATTTTTTTCTTGTAAAAATATTTAATAATTCATATTTCCCTAAATGCCAAGTCTGATTATCGCACTCCCACTTGTTGTTGGGAGAGATGGCCAAAGCAACATTTAATATGTACCCGTAAATATTTGTTTTTTTAATAATTTATGGTAACATGATGATTGTGAGTGTTTAAATCAAGTTGAATTTGATATTTTTCTGAAAACACTTTTAGGCCCCTTTCAAATATTTTAAATTCGTTTAGTGTGACAGTCTTAAGTTTCTTATAAGTGAGCGATTTGTATTTTATATGACTGCATATGAATAAAATATCTAAAAAGTTATTCAATAAAGACACAAACATGTGCACACATACTTTCAAGCAAGCATGTATGTCGTATGTGTGTGTGTGTGTGGATTTGTGAACATATTAATGTACGACTATGAACATAAATTTATGCAAATTACAATGAAGGTGTTCGTTCAGTCGCCGGAACACATGAGTATTCATGTAGGTGTTTATCAAAATGCAGCAGATTAACAAATTCAATCTGCAGTTACAGAAATCGCTTTTTCATTTTATTTTTTCGGTTTGATTTTTTATTTATTATTTTTTTGCTGTTGCGTTTCTGCATTTTTTAATAAACATGTTCGTTTTATACTTCAAATATTTCATAGATTTGCAAAAAAAAAAAAAAAACAGAAATAAATTTATAAAGAATAAAATTATTGTTGGCCAAAAGATGCTTTACAGCTTAAAAGTGAATAATAACAGTACAACGTTGATTTGGTTGCACGCCGAGATCAGAGATTCCAAAAAGAGAATTCCAAAACATCAAAATACTTTGCAGTGCTGCCAAGTTACATTAGTTGCAAAAACAAAACACATGAGACTTTGCATCACTGCAACGCATATTGATGTTTTGGAATCCAGCTCATCTCAGTCTCATCATAAAAGCTTAAAAATTTAATTTTTAAAGAATGTAGGCTTAAATTATGCAATTTGTTAAATATTTACACTATTTTTCTATGTAATATGTTACTTTAACGCCCACTAAAGAGGGCGGGGTTTAAAAATAGACATTTTCAACGCTTTGAATCTTCTTTGACATAAAAATTTATAATTTCCTTAACAAAATTACAAAGAAACTTAAAATATGATGTTGTTTTTTAGAGGTTGGTTTAGTTCTTCTTAGGGGAACTTTTTCCCCTCTGGCCCGATTCAGCCCAAAATTTATTTATATTAAGTTTCAAAGCTCTGGCTCTTTTCATTTTTACTGAATCGTGATTTCCACGGACGGTCGTGCGAACATGGCGAAATCGTGTTAGATTCCACCACTGATCAAGAATATATATACTTTTTGGGGTCTCACAGGGATATTTCGTTGCGTTACACACGGAATGACAAAGTGAATATACCCTCCAATTCTTTTTTGGAGGGTATAAAAACTATGGACTGGTTTGCAGAAAAAAAATTAGGGGTATGATGTGAAATCTGAGATCGTTCAATTTGACCTCATTAGGGTTTTCCTTATGGGATTTTCTTAAGCGCCGCAGGTGTATGCGGTCCTAAACCATAGCGGTCTCAAAGCCAACATAACCCACGCCGTCGCACTGTGGGGTGAAAGCCCTCACAAGTGGCGATTAATTCAAAAGATTAACTTTAACTTTCACAACCGTATTTGGTACCATATGAAAGTAGATAAAATTCTACATCACTGACTGCAAAAATAAAAGTTCTTGGTAGTTTACTTTATTTGCAGTTTGTGTGTTCAAAGTTCAATAATTTTTGTTATTTTTGCGCGCATTGATTAAACGAGAAAATTTTGATATTTCAAGTGATTTTAGCTTTTGTTAAGACTTCTATAAGTAAAAGTTTTATAATGGAACCGTCAACTTCAGGTATATGAGCATTTAAAAAATTATTTTTTGCTTAGATAAATATTTTAGAAATATTTAAAAAAAAAATTAAATGTCTCCAAAAATGTGATATTTTTATACAATAGCCCTATTCACAATATTGTGCAAATGGTCGTGCATCATTGCATTTGCAAAATAATTGTACTCTACACCAACAAAATACATTGAAAATGCTCTCAAATACTCTCTCAATTTGCAAATGCTATAATGCAAGACCATTTGCACAGGATTGTGAATTGGGCTATTGAGTTTCAACAACTTTTGCGGATGAGTGCAGGAAAAAATGCCTATTTGCGCATTTGTGCGATTTTTGAGTTATGAAGGTTTTTGTGAGAGAATTACGGTTGCTAAAAATCAATGTTAAAAAAGAACCAAACAAAAACACAAGTTGTTTTTATTATATTTTTTATTATTTTTGCTAAAAGCACATAAAGTCTGCTCTAATTTACAATTTCATTTACTAATTTATCGTTTTTCATTCCAAAGTTACAGCAAAAATAGTCAAATAAGACCTAAATACAAAAAAGCCCATAAAAGGTTAAGAATTTTTTTTTTTTAAATTTTTTTTAAATGCTATTTTTTTATGCATGTATTAATACACATCAATAAAAATAACAACATTTTAAAATTACGAGTTCTATGAATTAATCGCCACCTTCTCTACCATTCACCCCACTGTGCGTCGGCTAAATTTAGCATGAGTTCGAAATTTCAATACAATTTAAATGAAAATTTCGACCGATATCGAATGCCATAATTTGCCCCCTGCTCTGCGCTAGAATCATAGCAAATGGGCCATGCGTTAAATGCGTTGCACCCAGAGAAGCCATAGCGTTATTATGTTCCAGACATCCTGGCATCAATATACCTCTCAAATGAAGAAAAAAAAATTCGCTGATATTTCACTGCTTTATTTAAACTTTACATTTACCCCCCTATTCTTAAAAATTATGAGAGGCTTATAAGAGTGTAATAGAGCAAATTTCATATGAAATTTTGTTTTATTACGCTGTTATTAGTCTCTCATAATTTTTATGAATTAAAGGGTTAATTGTTAGTAAAAAAAACTTTACAATTTCCGATAATAATATTATTTGAGGGTGCTGTTGGCTGCAGTAGTTAACAGGAGACTATGAAGATGAAGGTTCTGAGTTCAACTCCGCGCTCAGTCATGAATATTGTGTTGAATTCTTCTGATCGGCATTGGTGCACGGTTGTGTTAGTTGTTGTCAGCCTGTTCCAGTGGTGAAGGCATTGGCACTGGTCACTGAACAATTATTGGCAACGACTGACACAATCATGTACTGAAGACCAGAGGAACAGCACCCTCCTTCGTCGGACCTGTAGCAAAAAATTAGCCGGCGAAGTAAAAGGTTGAAATAGCTACAAAAAAATTTCTATCTTCTCATTCATCTTCATCTTTCCTCTCAATACTATCCCCTCCCCCCTAGTTCCCGTGCTATGCACTGCATATGTAGGGGCCATTCCGAGTGTGCTGGCCCGAATTAAATAATAAAAAAAAAACAAGTGAGAACCTTATATTCGATCGGGTCGAATCTTAAATACCCTCCAAAAATTTAGTAAATAAAAAATTTATTTTGTAGAGGTCACCCCGGGAGGGGTCGTGGGGGATACATCTCACTTTTGCCATAAAACACTAAAAAGTCAAGTTTAGGGGTTATTAAGTATAAAAAAATTTTTTTTTGATAGTTTAAATTAGGGTGGGAGGGTGAAGGTAGGGCAGAGGAGGATCAGAGAACAGCTTGGTCGTAACAGCTTTAAATTAAAATTTTTAAGGAATGTCGGTTGAAATTATATAATTTGTTAAAGATTTACACTATTTTTCTATGTAATAAGTAACTTCAATGACCACTAAAGGGGGCGGGGTCCAAAAATGGATTTTTCTGATTTTCTGCCTGCAAGTTCAACGCTTTGGACCTTCTTTGACATAAATATGTATATAACATTTGGTTTTGTAGGTTGGTTTAGTTCTTCTTAGGGATTCCGATTCAGCCCATTTACGAACTTGACTTGTGCTATCTTTCAAAATGTATTTATACCAAATTTCAAGGGTCTGACTCCTTTTGTTTGGAGTGATTCGTTATTTCCACAGACGGACGTCTGTGATTTCATCACTGATCAAAAATATATGTACTTTTAACGGTCTTAAAGAGATATTTCGCTGTGTTACACACGCAATAATAATGTGAATATACTGTCCAATTCTTTTTTGGGAGGGTAAAAACAACAACGAAGTACAGTCGAATCCGCTTTAGCGCAACACGCTTTACTGGAAAAAATCGGATTACTGAAAGCGATACAAATACCCGAAGTGATTTTAAACGCAGCAAGTCTTATTCACTTCGCTTTAGCGAAACATCGCTTTACTGAAAATATCGTATTACTGAATACCAAAAGCAAGCCCACAACCACGTTTTGTATGAAACTTACTTCGCTTTAGTGAAAAAATAAACAATGACAAATTTATTTATTAGAGATCGATTGCATAACTTAAGGCTGAAAAAATTGTGCATGTTTTGCCCGTTAAAAAATTAAATGGCAAAATGTATTTGTCCTTTTCGCTCTTACGAACTTTATTGTATTTTTCTATTATATTTGGGGGATTCACACTGTAGTCATAAAGTCATAAAACAATAGCACGAAATATATGACTTAGTGTGCTATTTCTAACATCGATCAGTTGATAAGATAACAACACATTAATACAATTAAAGATGAATCGTCTAAAAACTCCATTCCTATTTAAAATTATTAAATTTCCATTCTGGTGCACAAGAATATCTAAATGAATATGTATGTATAAACTAAAACAGCTGTGGCCTTTATATGAGCTGAATACATTTTTTTGCGGCGGCATACGGAAAAACTTTCAGTAGCTGCCAGCTACGTAAGTTAAACGAGAAAAATTTTGCACTTGTATATACATATATGTATATATATTTTGCGATTTAGTTCTCTTTTAATATTTTTTATGTTATAAAAATGTGATTTAATGTACAACCATAAAGATATGAATAATTTTTTAGCTGTTTTTTAGTCGTGAATTATATATAAGTAACGGCGGTAAACATATACTATCGGCGACTCGCCTAAAGATTTTCAGCCGTTCGACTCAGATCTCTAGAGCTATTTTATGACAAAATACTCGTAAAAACATACCTGAAAGAGTGCTATTATTTTATGACTTTTTTGTATGCAGCACAACTTTTTTAAACTGGTCTAAAATATTATGACTTTATGACTAAATAGCACGAAGTGTGAATACCCCAATCGTCAAAGCAAGTGGCTACAAATTTTCGAGGAATTCTTTTTACTGATTTTAAGCAGTACACTTAACTGTAACAAATTTCAGTAATCCGAACTACGTTTTAGAGAAAAAATCGGATAACTGAAAAAATTGGGTTTTGGTTATTTCCAGCAAAGCGGAGTCGACTGTAGATTGTCTTTCTTTGTGCATCTCAAAAACAAAATACGTAAACTGATCATAAACAGCCTGTTCAAAAATAAAAAGATATGCTTAATGTTCTTTTAATTTCTTCGATCTTCTTATTGTATTTTTAAGTTCTAAAATTTTTTGAGCAAAATATCCACTTTTTATTGTATTATTGGTAGCGAAATATTGGAAAATAATAAAACAAATTTTTATATATAAAAAATAAATATATTCGAAAATAAAAATAAATGCTTAATGTTCTGAAAAAAAATTGATTCCTTAAGATGTTGTGGGTTCTTCCGACTAATTAACCAATTAATTAATTAATTAATTTTAATGGGCAATTAATGGAGACATGGAAGTAGAATGTGCCTGTCCTACAATGAGTTCTGCAGTAATTGTACAGATGAAAGCAGGGAAGAGACAGTTTATCACTTTCTTTGCGAATTTCGCAGTTTTTTAGGCAAGAGCATTCTAGATGATCTTTCACATGTTGTGGAAATCGGTCTATCTGATCTCAGGTCATCTAGAATATATTTGAATGACTGCGTGTGGTGGCTGCCAATTCCAACATTTTTTCACTTCATGTAAGTTCAGACGTTATTTTGCAGAACGACTACAAAAACTCAATATGCAGTTATTTTGGCAGATGAACAGAATGCATTTTCTGTGTATTAAAACAATTTCAAAAAGGCCTGTGACACTGTAGCGTACCCAAAGTTAATAAAATAAAGGTAAAAACTAAACAAAATTTTTTAAATATTGTATGTGGTATGAATTATTAACGACAACAACAACAACAACAACAACTAAACAGCAAATGCTTTTCGAATCACCAAGTGAGTGTGAGTGAACAACTGAAAGAGTAGCACCGTATGTGTGCATGCGTGCGTGCGTGCGTGTGTGAGTATCTGCAAGTGAGTGAGTGACTATTTAAATGTGCTGAATTTATTATTGTTGGGAGTAAAATATTGTAGTCGTCGTTGTCGTTGTCGCTGTCGTCGACGACGTTGTATTGTCGATAAACAGACACGTTAAAAAAAAGAGGTATTCTGTTTGCTTGCGAAATATGAGACCACCGGATATACGTAGGCACGTATTCTGCATACTTGTATTTTAAACAACACCAGCAATAACAACAACGACAACAGCAGCAACAACAACGGTATCTATAAAATCAACAACAAATACACAACAACTCGTTAAATACTCTATGAATGAATGACTGATTGAATTACTGTACGAATGTAGGAAAGCAGAAACACACACACACACGATATATATATATATATATATATATATATATATATATATATAATGATGTATATATGTACGAATGTGTGTAGATATCTAATTTGTTTGTAGGCATGAATGTTTGAAAATATTTAAATTTAAATGAATACTTCAGCATAACTGATTTGGGAAGTGTGTGAGCGAGCGGGTAATATAATAAATTCAGATCAGTTATTTTTGCTTAAATGTGAAATTTGTCTTTTTTTTTTCTTTGAAGAAACTAATGTGTTTATTTGGATACTAGTACTTTAGAGTTAAGTTGATTAAAATTGCATTAAAAGGAGTTGAGGAGATCTAGTCAATTGATAAAACATATTGTGAGCGAAACTTGCTTTGACGAATTCTAACCAAGAATAGAATGTTCCATCGATCACAAAACAGAAAGTGGGACGGACGGACAGACGGGTTTTTTGAGATGAACCAATTTAGCACTATCATATTTTCTTATACACTAAAAACGTATTTGAAATCTGTTTTAAGAAAATTTTGTATACAAAAATTTTAATAAAATACATTTCAAACTCATTTTAAATTTTATGACTACCGGGGTAAACATTTTCCGAATTCCCTCTTAAAAGCTTTAGTTCTAAAGCCATAAACGTGGCAAAGAAATATATAAATGAAGAGATAAACTTCACTGTTTTTAGAAATTCATATAGAAATAGCTGCTCTTTTCCGTTAATTAGTTAATTGTTTATACTAAATTCGATTAAGATGTATAGCCTAATTGTTCGAAATTTTTGTTTAAATTCAGAAAGACACGCTAAATATTCCAAGACACAAATTAAAGTCAACATCAGTTTTTAATTATTCAACTTACACAGCAGAGCAGAACAGCTGTTTTTGAAAACCGCTACACTTTCATCACCAGTACTCATGTGTATTTTATTTGTCAACACTTATTAAGTGGCTTAATGGAATATGATAACAGTTTTAAACAAATTTTATTAGGAAATTGCATACGAGAACTGCATTAATTTGTTGTTCCATTATACCGAAGCCAATTTTTTTAGGTTTGAATTCTTTTATCGTTTAAATTTTTTGTGATCGTTTGTATTTTTTATTGTTAGCTCCAGCCACAGTTTAAATTTTTATGTAAGTACTTTCTTTCGAACATTCATTCACCCCTATTATGAAATGAAATCATGCAATCATGAAAAAATCCCCCGTGAATGACTTCACGCTAAAATTAAATTCCCCTGATCGTGAATGGGAGTTTTCTCACTTTTCCCTTTAATTTATTCACTTAGTTTTTGGTGGCGAATAGAGTAGAAAATGTAAGTATTTTCTATTATAATTCGAATATTAGAGTTTGCAAATTTTATTTTTGTGGCAAGACCCGTTAATAACACACAAACTTATATTTTTTTGCTACAAATCAATTGCCTGCGACTTTGTAAAACTTGTTGCTCCAATTCTAAAGAATAAGAATATTGTTAATTTGTTTTGTCTGGTTTTCAAAATATATCCAAATTATTTCTCTACTAAATATTTAGTCATACTTTTTTTAAATTTTTTTAAACTATTGCATAAACTTAAATTTTTCAACACAAATTCTTTGATTTTTCATGTTTTTTTTCGGCTTCTTCTCTTTTTTTGCATTCACTGAGAACTGATAGCGGGAATAATTTCTCACGGGACATTCACGATACCATTTTTCCCTTCGAGTGGAATAAAAATTTCATGTGAACAAAAATTCGAACAATTAGCCTATGAATCTTAATTCAATTTAATATAAAAATTTCCATTGTTGTTCACGATAGGGGTGATTAATATTGCTATATTAAATTCGATTGTAGGGTTATTATGTAATGCGATTTGAAATGGAAATTGTGACAATAGAAAGAAATTAAAAATCATTTGAGTTGATAGCCTAGGTAGTCAGTGCTCTTTAAAACCTTTAGTCTAAGAATTTATTCATAAGATTAAATTAAAAAAATAAATAAATAATAAAAAGCATTTTCTTTCGAATCGAAATATGTATACATATAATAACCTCCCGATAGGCCCCAGCACCAGTAATTTTTCCCACAATCTGCAGTATGAATTTTTTATATATTTTTTGACTCTAAAAAGAGTTTCGTTACTGAGGAGTCACCGGCTTTATGGCATAAAGATTCTGCATGAAGATATGCCAAAGGGCGTGGCTGAGAGTGAGTAATTCAAATAATTGTATAACAGATTACATTTCTACAACACATTGCCAAAAAAAATATGACAATAATAATAATTAAAAAGAGGTCAAGAAACCAGAAGAATTTAATAACAATAATAATAATAATTAGTATGCAAAATGAAAGGCAATGACGTGTACACCAAAGGTTGGCCAGTTCAGCCGGTGGTTTTGTGCAAAATGTTTGCAAATGCTTTATTGCACATTTCCTTCATATCAACTCAAATACTGCTTCAAATGAAACACATACGAACTCGTGCAAACATACAGACATGCCCAGCAAAATGTTTAGCAATTAAAAATATAATTGATTGCTACTCATTTATCTCATTTCAATTTAAGTACAACCCAAATTATTCCACTTTACTCTATTTAGCTATACTTTTTTAAATTCTTTTCTAAATTATTACATATATGTAAATTTTTCAACACAAATTATTTTGATTTTTCATTGTTGTTTTCAGTTTCTGCTCTCTTTTACATTCACTGAGAACTAATAGCGGGAATAACTTCTCACGAGAGATTCACGATAGCAGTTTCTCAGATTTCACCATCTATCCTCTAAATCAAGGGGGTCCAAAAGTTCGCGCATAGTTCTTGGGCACTCTTGGTCTACCCTGCAGAAATCGGGACTACTCTTTACATGCGTGTAAAGAGTACTCCAACAGCAACCAGGACTAGTCCAAAAGTAATCCAAATATATGGGAAAAACATGTTCCATTTTACATTACAATGTCCTAGGAGAGGACCATGTAGTCCAAAAAAACTAGTCCAAGTAACTACTCCGGACAATACTAACACAGGGTTAGTCTGAAAATTACTTCAGTTTTCCCTTCGAGTGGAATAAAAATTCCACCTGAACAAACATTCCCCTTGTTATTCACAATAGGGATAAATAAATAAAACTTCTAATAGAGGTTTTATTTTCTCAGATTTCACCTCTAAATCAAGGCGGCCCAAAAGTTCTCGCATAGGTCTTGGGCATTTTTGGTCTATTTCCTCAATTTTGGAATATTTTTTCAGTGTCAGTTCTATCCTAAAGAGGTCGCTACATGTTGTTTGTACTGAGCGCCTATCATTGTGTCTGTATGGCGCCATCTATTCTCAGGATTCTAAAGGAAATGCTGGAAAATGGAGCTTCCCTAACGATTCTGCATTAAAGGCCGTAATAGTACAGACAGTTCTTGTTGTGAATTAACAATATAAGCAAAGAAACAAAACGCATGCAGTTTTAAAATCGGTTTGTGCAGGAAAACCCATAATTAACGCTTTTTGTATTAACATATATAAATAAGTCATACTTTTTGTGGTACACTCTTAAGTAGCTTATCCTCCATCTATATTGATGAAACATATATAGTTTGAGAGGTATTTGTATGTAGATAAGCCCTATACTTCTAAATTCCAAAGCCGTTACTAAATGCTTGACATAAAAATAGGAATAACGCATGTTAATGTTGACTAAAGAGCAGCAAGAGAATGTTGCTTTTTCGTTTTTGTCTTGCATACTTGCAAACTAAATAAAGATTTCTTTTAACTGTAAATTTCAGCCCAAGAACAGATTAAGTAAGGCGAATTCATACCAGGTGGCCTTAGTTCAGAAATTGGTGATCAGCTGTTACCAAGGCAAAATTATTGAACTGTCAAATTGAACTGTTTTTGTGTGCGGCCATTGTTTTATTTGACAGTTCAATAAATTTTACACAGAGTTGCATAAATGAGTTCACCTTGTATGAATTCGCCTTGAGATTAACTGCTGTAATCATAAAAAATATTTCAGGTTTATTAAGCGCTTATTTGACGTATTTCTATGGGAAATTTGTCAAATAAACCTGTAATAAACCTGAAACATTTTTTATGAATACGGCGGTAAGTATGCAAATAAAAAAAAATGATTTATTTTATCTATATATTTCTTGACTGTAAGTAAGTAGTGAAATTAGTAGATATTTTAGGTGGACGTGTAGGGAAAATCCCTTACATTTTGAACTTTGCGAACAAAAGTGATTGGTTTCGCAGCCAAATTGCGACAAGTTAACAGTCAAATGCTCTTGGTTTTACTTTTGGCAAACACCATTTTTGCTGGGTACATGCACACACAAATGCATGGCTGTATTTGTACGACACTTAAATATGCATACGATAGAGACGCCAACTGATTAATATGCCCACACAAATTAAGAAGGATGAAGAGTGGGTGGGTGATAGTTCATAATACTGTTTCAATAAACAACAATCAAACATTCATGCAAACATGCATTCAAATAAATGCATACACGTTTGTAACGTTGTACATACAGACAGACATTGTTTGGGGCTTGTAATGCGATTGCAGCTCACACATCCACTAGTTATATGTATGTACATATGTATGTGTGTGCACCACTACAATCATCAGGCCATACAAGAACATCTTACTCTCTAATGCACTACTAATGAGTGTGGATGGCAATAGAGATAAATAGCAAAGATGACGAAGAGAACAAAAAATTGAATAAAAAAGCAAGCAAGAGCCAAGTGAAATAGATTCAAAAAGAGACATTAAAAAAATATATAAAGCAAAAACCACTTTTTGGCATCTCAAACAGACATCCATTCATTCATTATATTGACCGTATTTCATTCATAAAAAAAAACATTGCCGATTTTGTTCATCATTGTCATCGTCGCAGTTGGTTTGTTTGTTTGTCTACACAACGAAAAACGAAACGAAACGAAAAATAAGCAGCTGTCTTCAAACATGGACAAGGTTACGTTGAATGTTAGTTATCTATCTGTAGTGTTTTATAAATTACATACACACATATACACACATACATACATACATACGTATATTGTAATTGACAAGATTCAACTCCAACTCACCCCCAAACCAACTAAATCAATGTTTGCCCATCGTCGAGGTCGAATGTGTGTGCTTCTTTTCGAAAATCTCTAGACGTTTTCAGTTGTTTTTGATACAAGAAAAAATACAAATTGCAAGTCAGCATTTTTGGCTGACTAATTTCTAGCAGGAAGTTTTTGGAAACAATTAAGCTCTTGAAGTTTCCAAAACCGTGTGTGTTTTGAAATTAAGTTTTACACCGTTATTCCACCAAAATTTCTAAGCGGTTAAGACAAGTTTTTTTCTTTGTTTTTATTTTAACTAGGACCATCCCCACTCAGGGGATGACCCTTACATATGCAGTGCAATGCGCCGGAACTAGTAAAGTTGTTTATGGGAAGGAGGAGGGAGGGAGTAGTGTTTGTGGACGTTCGACTTAAACTTCCCCAAGTTAAAAGTGGCAGGAAATACCCCTGCAGGAAGTTTTTTTCACATACGAACCGTTTGGTTAAAGAATGAATCCACCCTGTAAAGCATGGTGCTTTTCACTGGCAACTCAACCACAAAAGGAAGCGCCCAGTGTGAAGAGCGGGTAGCTTCTAACAAATAAAGGGGTTTCGGGCAAAAACTCACTTATGTCACCAGACCACAATCCATTGTAGTATCGGTAAAACGGTGGAACACACCCCAGTGAGTCAATAGAGTTGGCTAACCTACTGTCACCGATGGCAGTTCAGCTGTTTTCGTGTAATATGTTACTGTTAAACATGTTCAGTTTGGTCTATAGTTTAACCCTGAATCAACTCACAAACAAACAACGAAGGCAGGCTATGGAATTTGATTGTCAAAATTCATGCTCGTGCATGTCTTGTGTTCAGCGAAGAAGCGAATTTATTATTGTATGGATACGTGAACAAGCAAAATTTTAGTGTGGATTATGAGCCGGTGGCATAATTATTCGCAGACAACGAAAGCATTAATGTCAATGTGCATGGCTAGTGCTACCGTGCCATGATTACAACATTTTTTTAGCCCAATAGCTGGGACTGTACTGACATGGTTCAATACGGTGGCACCGTATTGCCACATGCCAAACAGCACGCGAAACCATGACCCAATTGAGAGAATTCGGGAAACAGTTTATTTCACATTTTAGGGCCGTCAATTGGCCACCTGGAGAGATCGTCCGATTTAACGCTTATAGATTATTTTTTGTGTATGAATTCCAACAAAAGCAGTTTGATAGTTTCGAAGAGGCAGATATTGTCCCTCATGCTAACAGGCTAATTAATTTCATTTAATTTTTGTTCACGTGAAATTTTGATTCCACTCGAAAGGAAATATGGTATCGTGAATCTCCCCTGAAAAGTTATTCCCGTTATCTGTTCTCAGTGAATGTAAAAGAGAGCAGAATCTGAAAAAAATATGAAAAATCAAAGAAATTTGCATATATATAGGAATTTAAAGAAATTAAAAAAAATATAGCCAAATATTTAGGAGTAAAATAATTTGCGTACATTTTGGAAATCGAACAAAACAAATTATATATATTATTAATGTTTGGATTTTGAACAACAACTCTTACAAAAACGCAGTGAATTGATTTGTTGCAACAAAATATCAGTTTGTCTTATTAAAAGATCTTGCCCTTAAAATAAAATTTGTAAAATCTAATATTCGAATTACAATTGAAAGTACTTACATTTTCTATTCTATTCCCCACCAAAAACTAAGCGAATAAATTAAAGGGAAAAGTAAAAAAAACTCGCGGGAAAAAATCATTCACAATAAGGGTAATTTAATTTTAACACGGAATCATTCACGGGGAATCTGTTCATGATTGCAAATTTAGGGAAAAGAGAGAAATTTCGAGGAAAAACATTATCCATGATGGGAGTGATTATAAACAAAATATAAGATCGATTGAAAATAGAAGTAAAAACATAAAATTTCTATATAAAATAAAGATCTACAGCTTAAATAATAGTTTAATTATTTAAAAAAGAAAAGTAGAAAAATTAAAAAAAAAAATTTATATAAAAATTAAATTTGAAATGATTATGGTATCAATCATCAGTTAGCGCTAAAGGCTATTTCTGATCGAAGTGGCAAGCGAACAATTCAAGTTTGAAAATATCACATCCATTTGAAGTAAACAACACAAATTCGCTCCCAATGAACCCAACCAAAAAATATTATTGTCCATTCACAAAGAAATGATGGCAAAATTCATAATTTACAAATTAAAGCAACCAACAATTTTGGGCGTTTTGCCAAGTTGCCGAACTTAACGAATGCAACCACCACTTGAATGAGGACAGCACTTAAGTGTTTTAAGTATTATTAGAAAGAAGAAAAAAAACGTACAAATGCAGCTGCAGGCAAAATAATACGATTACTGACAAATAATATGCTGGGAGAACTAAAATCTAAATCCTATAAGGTCTTTTTATCTTTTTTTACATGTCCATAGTTTTTTGTATGTCCTTCGATAACTAAACTTAGATTGTTTCCATGTTGCAGTAATAATTGAACAAAAAATTCAATGTTAATATGATGGAAAGACATTGCGGGTCTAATTATGTAAATCACGACATCAAAGTGAAATGCATGTGGGTAATGAAACTTCAGAGGTTTCAAAAATTACTAATTTTAATTCGTACAAATTTCAAAAATTCTAAAAGGCAAAACAACTCCTAAATTGTATAAAAAAGAAAATCGTAAATTTTTGTTGTTTTCCATATAAGTTTCACTTAGGCGTCGTGATTTACACATTGGCTAATAAAGGAAATTATACTATAAAGGAAATTATACTATTTGTTTAATTGCTTAAATTCCATACTTTTATGCGGTACGAAGAAGCCGAACATTTCGGATTCGACTCAGTCATGAATATGGTAATGAAGTTTTGTGGTCTGCATTACCGCATGGTTGTATTCGTTGTTATCGGCCTGTTTCAGTGATGAATGCATAGCACTGGGGAGTAGAGTAATTAAGCTACTTTTTAGTTTGGAACAGCCAATTAAGGCTATAATTTTGTAAATCAAATTATAGGAAAACAAATTTCCAAAAAACATTTAATATGTAATACAAACAACCAAACTAGGCATATTTTTAAAATTCTTTCCCCTTAAAAAAGAAACAGAGACACATAAAAATATTATATTAACAAGTTGAAAACTGAATTGATGTCCATTTTCTAATGACGAGCAGTGTTTATTTGTTAGTGTATATGCAAGTGTGTGTGCTATACACACCCATTCGTAGAATACTTGTCGACATCCGCTACAAATAAAAGTGGAAAAGTGCAGGCAAGCCGTCAGTTGGGCTGTCATTTTGATTGACTCACTCGAAATGAATTCGCCTTAAAACAAAAATCCATTGCAACTCTAGCACTTATGAAAATATAATAAATTTGTGTCCTCTTTCTTTTCCAAAATACCCCAACCTAATGAGCAAACAACTGGTATTCGTTCTCTTGCTCTCTTAAGGCCTTATCTCTCGCTGCCTCTCCCTTTTACTACTCCCATAAGATTTTACTCTCTGCCTCTGGCTTTAGTTGGGAGCTAGTTGGAGCATATTTTGAACATAAATATATAAATCGTAGACAATCTCAACGCCAACTTTTCATTATAATTCCATTTTATTCAAGCAACATTTTAAGAAACGAAGCAACGAACACACGGTAAACATAAACAAAATTTATTCATTTTGCCATCATCAGCCAAGTACTTGCACAAAAATACATATTACTTACATACATACAAACATATTTGCACATCCATGCATGTTCTTGCACACAAACTTTTAATGTCAACTTAGTGCTTTTAATGCAACACGACTTCAGTGATATTCATATGCAGTGATAAGAGCCAGAACGACACAGGCCACAGAATTCCACAATTTGACAAAACATCAAAGAAGTGCATTTGAGAGATGACAAATTTCCATTTATTTACTTAACGGTAAACATATTTTCCGGGCATATGCTCTTTAAAAAGTCTAGACAAATGCCATTAAATATCTTATCTTAAAACCAGGGACCGCAAAAAACGATTATTTTCCAAACTCAAAAGAGCTACGTGTACACTAATATTACACTTTGCGTCGTGGTTACGTTAAAAAGAAACGCGACGCAAATTGAAATGACGCAAAGTGAATTATGATTTTTTATAGCAAGTCATATAAAGATCGAAAATGGGTTCCAGGGTTACGAAAATTCTACTTTCTAAAGAGACAATTTAACAAAGTAAACATTTAAAACACAAAAATAATATAAAAGTAAATATAAATAAATAATATGAAAACGAATTGAAAATAAAACTGCATTAAAATTGCGTTGCTTTTCAGTTAAAAATGGAATCCACGAGTTTTGATGGCATGGCGCAATTATGTAGAAACAAAAGTCGACGCAAAAAAGAAAATTTTTCGAAAAAAAAAGAAAATTTCAAAACAAAAAATTTTAAACACTCAAACCCAAAACAACGCAACTTTGCAAATCCATTAATTCAGCAGCGCCGCAACTTCGAAAAAATGCAAAACGAAACGACGCACAGTGGGGTGAATGGTAGAGAAAGGGGCGATTAATTCATAGAGCTCGTAATTTTAAAATGTTGTTATTTTTTATTGATGAGTATTAATAAATACATAAAAAACAGCATTTAAAATAAATTTTTGAAAAAAAAAATTCTTAACCTTTTATGGGCTTTTTTGTATTTTGGAGAAAATGGTCTTATTTGACTATTTTTGCTGTAATTTTGGAATGAAAAACGATAAATTATTAAATGAAATTGTAAATTAGAGCAGACTTTATGTGCCTTTAGAAAAAATAATTAAAAAGATAATAAAAACAACTTGTTTTTTTGTTTGGTTCTTTTTTCACGTTGATTTTTAGCAACCGGAATTCTCTCACAAAAACCTTCATAACTCAAAAATCGCACAAATGCGCAAATAGGCATTCTGGGATTTATTTGCTAAAATCTTATATTTTAAGAGCATAAAAGCATATTTTCCTGCACTCATCCGCAAAGTTGTTGAAACTCAATGTATAAAAATACCACATTTATGGAGACATTTAATTATTTTTTAAATATTTCTAAAATATTTATCTAAAGAAAAATAATTTTTTAAATACTCATATACCTGAAGTTGACGGTTCCATTATAAAACTTTTACTTATAGAAGTCTTAACAAAACCTAAAATCACTTGAAATATCAAAATTTGCTCTTTTAATCAATGCGCGCAAAACTAACACAAATGATTGAACTTTGAACACACACACTGCAAATAAAGTCAACTACCAAGAACTTCTATTTTTGCAGTTAGTGATGTAGAATTTTATCTACTTTCATATGGTACCAAATACGGTTGTGAAAGTTAAAGTTAATCTTTTGAATTAATCGCCACTTGTGAGGGCTTTCACCCCACAGTGCGACGCAAAGCGAGATATTGGTGTACAAGCAATACACCATAGGAATCGTTGACAACTCTGAAATTATATATCTGATCAATTAGATAGGCGCATTTCAAAGGCTTCTTTTAAGCCTCGATTTCCTGTAAATTGGAACCATTTCGGACCAGTAGATTTCGAGAAATATCAAAACAACTGAATCATTTTTTATTTAGAATAACAGTTTTTCTCATCTATTCCAAGAACTAATCAGCTCTTGATAAAAATCGGTTTATGCATTCGTGAGAGAGATATTGTGAACGAAATATGCGAAAAAAGTGAATTTTTCAAAACACTTCGAAGTGATATATGTGATTAATTAGTGTTCTCGATTCTTTATAGGTATCGAAAAACTATATCAATCAAATCTTGCCATGTGGGAATCGGCTGATACATTCGAAACTTATAGCAGTTTTAAAGTTAAAATAATAGTAATTTTAGGTTAAAATTAACTGGAAGTTGTAGGGATGGCCTTTAAGGTCTACCATTTTTAATTTTCAATTTTCTTTTTTTTGTGAGATCCGCCTTTGTACATTAGTCACCACCTAGAAAGTTTAGTTGAACACCGATACCCGATCTCAGTGTTTCATGCTATAGAAAATATAGATTTCCGAAGTTTTACTTAATTCAGCTTCCCAGTGGCCAGGGTTATTTCAGATCGGGCTTGGAAAGAAAACAGTTCAGCTTTTCGTGCACCCTAGATCACTAACATATTTGCTGCTGTCCTATTTAGTCTAGAAAGCAAAAGAGTAGAACAGCTGATAAAAAGCACAGTTCAGCTGATTTGAAGCTCATGCGATAACTGGCCGGAGGCATCACCTGGCAGTAAATAGTTTTAAGGTAGGGCAGCAGGGAGGGATTGCAGGCTTGTGTTTCGTGCTTTTTTTAGTGTGGTAAAGTCTCGATAGAGCACTGGCTGATTCTTTCCATGATTTTTTCCTTGAACTATAAAATAACACACATACGCATGCACAGATACAAACACACGAATAATTATGTTTACATGCCTGAATTTATATGTACACGGATGAATTTGTCTTGCAGCAAAAAGTAAATAAATACGTACGCACACATATACTACATATGCATGTACATACATACATGCATGCATATTTATTTATATAAGTTTGTATTTTTATAAATTTACGAACGACGTGCTTTCAATTATTGAGTCCGTCCGCTTGTCTGTCTCAAAACCAAAAATACATTGAACCATACGAGCAAATTGTACAGAGAAACAGACGACGGCTTTTTCTAGGTGGATTTTTTTATTAAATGAATGAAGCACAAAACTGGCATGAATTCGCGAGTATAAAATTAGTTGGTTGGTGGTACACCTTCTTCACGTCGTTGTTCACTTGTTCCCCCCACCCAATTAGTTGGCTACTGAGAGTGAGAGAGAGCGCGCGCCCACAAGTTGGCATATTTTCAATTTCCGTTTGCTTTTTTTCCTCTTTTTTTTACTTTGCTTCATTTTGATGCTGTTTTTGTTGTTGCTGTTGTCTCAAAATCTTTGCAAGAGGAAATCATACATTCAATTTTATACCAACAGCGCTGTGTGTTTTTGTGTTTTCAAATGTACCCGTCGCAAAAGAGTAAAGACTAAATGGCCTACATCTTTTCATACATACATGTGTATGTATGTAGTATGTCTGTCTGTACGTCTGTATGTATGCACATGGGTTTATTATAAATTGTATGAAGATACTTATAGCACACGCACACAACCGTGCATAAATCAGACAGCATGAACAGCCAAATAATAAAAGCCGTAATGTGAAATTTCCTTGTTATTTATCAATGAATTTTTTGTTCGCTATTTTTAAGGTTGCAATTGATTAAATTTTGCGAAAAAAAAATGAAAACAAAAAATAACATTGAAATAACGAATATTTCCGAATACCAAACGCTTTTATTTAGACATGAGTTTAATTCGCCCGAGTTATCAATGAAATGGTTTGGATGTTTGCTCTCATTTGTATCTCGCTCTACAAAATACGATTTTATATTTACTCTCTTGTGAATAGTTTACCCAGCGAATTAATGAATTATTAACTAAAATGAATATTTGTTTGCTAAACCCTGTTTAATTCGTTGTAGTATTTTCACACCGATATGGTTTTAATAGATTCTGGTTTTAGCGTTAAAATCAACTGTTAAAATCTGATTTTGCCATACAAAATGATTTTGTTAAAACCTATTTAAAACCAATTTCGAATTGGTTTTAAAGTGGGTTTTATGAAATGCAACCTGGTTTTTGCCTTTTTGTGGCTGTGCTAAGTTGAGTGCTGCCAAGTTATATATTGGAAACAGCTGATATTGTTTACACACACCCATCTTTTCCACTTAAGTTTTTTATATAAACCAACTTGATTTCCAAGAAGTTCTTCACTTCGTTTAACTTGTTCCATGATTTTAAAATATTTATTTACAAAATGTATAATAATTTCTATTTTAGAACGCATTGTAAAACTTTTTCTTTTTTCCTTCAAACAAAAACTTCTTTTGTACAGGTTGTCAACTAAGTGTTTTAAAAATAGAGAACAAGTACAGCCACAGATTCACACATTTCTATGAGTGATTTAATTTATTTTGCACAAATGTATTATACAGCCTGTATGTTAAAACCACAATTTACAGTTTGAAAGCAAAATCAGCTGTTTATGGTTTTAACGCTGAAACCACGTTTTAACTTCCAGTGTGAAAACACTATTGAGGAACAGAGAGCAAGGCGTGATAAACGCCGAAGAAGCGATAAGATCTGTAAGTCCCCGTCCATAATTGCGATTTTTCTGGCATCAGTTTATAGTGAAGAGAGCGCAAAAGAAATTGAAATGGGATATATTTCTATTTAAGCACTCTGAGAAAAAAATTTCATAGTGTGCACCGGGACTAAAGAAGCAGTTGCTCATATTTAAGCCAATCGTTGTCAGCACCATTTACACAACCATTCACTAATGCAGATCAGTTTCAGATCATTTTAAGATTAAGCCATGCAAAAGCACAAGCATTACAACATGAAACATTGGTCGGCATAAAGAATTTTTTTGTCCTATATTAACATACAATAACAGTTCCGATTAGTAATAATAGTATTAAAGCAAATATATTAAAAATATTATAAACTTCCGCCATTTAATTTTAATAGGTTAAATGTATATTCGCTCTTATTCCGTAATATTTGTCAAGGTCACGTCAAGACAATATCAAAAATAGGACAGTTACATTGTGGTTGTAAGCAATAGTTCATTACTGCTGACAGCCTCTGGCTATTCTCTAAGGCCTAAAAAGTAACAAGGATATGTTAGTAGTACATAATTAAATGCAGAGGAAAAGAGTATGTCGTCTTGAGGTCACGTTGACATACATATAATTACAGAATAAGGGGGATTACTTTTAGTTACAACAGGTTTATATAAGAATGTCTTAATGTACTACACAATAAGTAAAAGAAATTAGTTTAGTCCTTCATCTTCATCCTTACAGTTTCTATTGTAATCATGCCATACCCATTCTCTTGACCTGGATCCCAAGGTTACGGTATCACACACTTGTCACGCAAAGAAGATTGCGTATGCAGCGTACATCACCACGTTGTAGTAAGCAGCCAATAATTAGCTACGCTATCTCCCTGTATTGATCATGCTTATATGACTCGCATTGAATTAGAGGCTTGCAGCGAGATACAAAACTGCCAGTGAAGTGGCTGGTCAACTATAAACCTGCCTGGCAAAACTACATGTAATATATGCAGTTGCCAGGAAAATCCTTGAGTTCCGGTACTGCTGGTTGAAATAGCCAAGCACTCCGTCATAAATAATACATTTAGTGCATGGTTGTGTTAATTTGGGCTTTCCCCACGATGTTCGCTGCAGGAGCTACTTCGACGAAGAAGAAACAAGAGTCAGTACAGCATCTTCTCTGTGACTGGCCGGCCCTGCAGGAGTGTAGGCTTAGACATCTAAGATGTCGTTTGCTGTGGGGTCTAGACTGTCTCAGGGATGCATCACTGGCTACCCTAGCGGGCTTTGTGAGAAGTTCTGGCTGGTTTTCTGGAACCAGTGCTTCTTCAACTGTAACGATTCTGTACACATCACAATGGGTCTTTAATGGCCTCCTAGTGTTTTTTCGCTAACTTT
Organism: Linnaemya tessellans; assembly: GCA_951800035.1. Classification (NCBI taxonomy): domain Eukaryota; kingdom Metazoa; phylum Arthropoda; class Insecta; order Diptera; family Tachinidae; genus Linnaemya; species Linnaemya tessellans. Next base: position 10,786,706 of record OX637535.1, read on the forward strand.
GCGGGCAGCCCCCTAATCATGTATTTGTTGTTTTCGGTTTTTCTCAATGATGAAGGCATAGCACAATACCGACAGCGATTGCCGCAACGCCCTGCATATGTAGGGTTTATAGCCGGAAAACTGGTCCTACTCAGAGAAAGTGTCTCTTGCACAATTGTCTCCCTATCTCATTGACAGCCAACAAGCACACCATTTATAGCAACAGCGGTGTGTTGTTAAATTATAGACAGAAAACACATGTGATTTTCTTCGCCCGCTCAGCTGGTTTCGTGGAACATGTTCAGTTTGGCCTAAACAAATTCATTCTCAGTGCATCATCCTCATTTCTAGTTGGATAGATTGTGCCACAGCAAAATCGTCGTATTTAGTGCGAAGAGCAGTCCGAAGCATTACAAGAGCTGCTAATTCATTCCGAAAAGAAATGCTAATTCATTCCGGCTTAGCGTGGCACCACTTTTCGAAGACAACGAAGGCTGGAAAGTTGCTGTGAACAAGAAATTACCCAATATAAAACATCTTTGAAGAAATATACGTGTTAATTTTACATATAATTTTGTTTGTTGGGTTATCTTTTATTCATATTACTTTACATCCGCAGGCATACTTAAGCAAACACGAGTATAAACATGTAGTATGTTGGGATGTGCATACGTAAAATACTCTTGCGCTCGGTCACATTGCTTGTGAAGAGCAAGTATGTGTGCGAATCAGTCGTTTTTCATATTTCCTCCAAAGCGGACGGATTGAAAAAAGTGCGTGTAAACGTACATTCGATTTTTTTTTTGCTTCACTTTCATATTCCATTTAGGTACAATACAGTAATATGCACGCACATTTATATGTACGTATGTATGTATGTACATGCAGATAGAAATTCAAATACTTTCGTCACATTTTACCTTTTTGGATTTCCTATGAAATTTCCACAAAAAGCCTTTAGTAAGTGACTAACGTTCGTACGTTCGTTCATTTCAAGAATTAAAGAAGAATATCTACATATTGTGAAGCGTAGAACAAACTACAGCAACAACACAAACTTCGTTAAGATAGCTACAGCAACAACAACAACAACACGCAGAGAAAAGGTTGACAATCAGCATGCACGTACCTACATACAAATATAAGAACGACCTTATCGATCTGTGCAGAACGTTGAAATTCATTCATTGAATTTTTATTTTTATTTTCGCTAAAGAACTAAAAGTTGCTGTCTTTGTTATTTTCGCATTCGTCGTGGATATATTCGCTTCCCCGTATTCGTGCAGAATAACAAATGAAAATATAAAAATAAGAATGAAAAAATTAAACGAAGAAAATAAATGAATGAATTTAAAGTGTGAATCAAATTTTTTATTGAATAATCTTATAAAATGTGTGCAATTAAAATGATTTGTATTTAGTATGAGAGTTATTAATTGCATTAAAGTGCTTAATGAGTACAAACGTTATATTAATAAATTGCTTAATTACAAAAATGGAATATAAAAAAAAAATATGTTTTTAATTTAAATTAAATCTGTGTTAATCTAAATTTCCGTAGAGATCTACTATGCCGCAAGGCTTGTGGTTACAATTTTAATTCAATTAAAAAGAACAAAAGTGAAATAACGGGGAACGGACCAACGTCATCGATAAATGCGGCGAAAAATGTGAACAAACAAATAGGTATATAATTGTATATAAAACACAAAAAGTAATATCTATGTGTGTGTGTGTGCATGTACATTACCAATTTAATGAGTGATCTTACCTTACGCTCTCACCAATACTTGCAAGCCACTAAACACATACGATTTTGCGGCGAATTTATCTTTGGAATTGCTTTTTAAAAGAGCCTCTGCTCTTGTCTGCTCATTTGCACTCTTTGCAACTCTCTGGCTTACCTTAAGACACTCTTTTGCTCTCCTTTACCCCAAGTGGTATAGAAATCGACCAATTCGATTAGTACATAGTTTCAACTTCAGGCACCGTGACTCGCGTGAGAGTAGCAGCACGCATGCAACAAACCACCTCAGCAGACATTAGTTCGAGGTAGACAGTGCGCGATACACAACCACTTGGATTTATTTCGCTTGATAGCGTTTCTAACATACTGTCTCGTACCATCGATCGATCTGTCGCGGGGCTGATTGTTAAAAACACCAACACATTTAATTGAAAGAAATATAAAATATCTAAAGAATGTGCGTGTCCCATGTTCGAATAGACATTCATACATATTTTTATCTGCCGCTAAACGTTTTATTCTAAAGAAAACAGTGACCGCACTCATATCTCTCGTTATATCCTGCTAAATTTATGTATTTTGTAGCAAAATTTAAATTGTAGCTACGATCCGATTTCAAACAAAAACCCACGATTCATTTGCATTAAAGCGAAGCGTGTGTATGTGTGTTTTTTCTATTATTATTTACCACAAAAATATTTGTTTGTTTTAGTTCGGTACGCGAAGTAGGCACCTATTTGAAATAAAAATTTTATTGAAAAGTTTTAAATTAAAAGTTCATTCAGTGCCTAAAAATAGAATAACAACAACAACAGCAGCAGCAACAAAATCAATCAAATCATTTTTTAAGTCCCCCAAAATGTAAAAAGGAAAACAAATAAAATTGAAAAAAAAAAATATAAAAAATTTTTTTTGAAAAAAGTATTATCAAAAGAAAAATATAATAAAAGAGAAGAGGAAGAAAATAATTCAAATAAATAAAATGAAATTGTGTGAATTAAGTGTATACACGTATACAAATACCAATGCAATTACAGAAATATATGTCTAAAACAAAATCTTCAACATCGTTGTGGTTTCGCCGTCGTCGTTGTCTTCGCCTTCGTCGTCACCGACGTTGTTTATATAAATTGTACATATCGAAAATAATTTATGAATGAATTAAAGAGAGAAGGAAAAAAACGAAACGAGAAAAAGAATAACAACTGCAACAACAACAGCAACACCAACGTCTACGTCTCTGTCTCATTATCATAAATATGTTGTAGTATGTTCAATAAAATAAATAATTAATATTTAATCAATTTGCAATTTCCATTCAATTACGAGTATTAATTTAATCAATTAAATTCAAAGATTTTCGGAATATGTATTAAAGAAAAACTGAAAACGAAAATACCTACAAAGTGCATAAATAAGTGTATTGAAAATCCGAAATACCTACCAACCAGTCAGCAACTTAACGAAAAATGAATTGAACACACTCATGTGGTTAGATCCAAGACAAAAAAAAACCAACAAAAAACCTTTAAAAGAAACCTACATTTAGGCATACACACGCACACACACACACACCCAAAACAAATACTCGTATTTATGTTCAAAAGTATGTATGGATATAGTTTTGATATCTGGTAAATACTTTGGTGTGTGTATATCTCAAACATAATAAGAAAAAAAAAACCAGCAATAGCAACAACAACAAGATCAGCGGCATATTCAACCATCTGTCATTTCCTGTCTGGATTTTGTATGTGTGTTTATGTGTGGATTATTACAAGTTAAACATAAAAAGATTTCAATGATTTTACTATGAGCCTACATCATCATTAATTTTCTTCTTTCTGCCTTTTTGACTACACGATTCATTTTGATTTGATTCGATTTAAATCATTTGTGGAATCTTTTCTCAAACTCAAACAACTTCAAACGAAAGAAATTAAGGAAGAACTACGGATTAATATTATTTATTCCATAGCAACGCAACTGCTGCACAGAATTTTTTTTTGAAAATTTCATTTTGGATTGCTTATTAAAAACAATGTAAGTTACATTTTTAATTTTCTTTATTTTTTGTAGTTTCTATATTTCAGCTTAAATTTTATGATATTCAAAATTTCTTGATTTATTATTTTTTATTAATAAATTTTATAAAAAAAGATTTTCTCCGCCGTTCGAATTTATAACAAGTGTAATTTTACCAAAAAAAAAATTCCTTGTATAATAAAATTGTTTTATTTCTGTGGTGCAAAAAAATTTAAACGGGAAATGCCTAATTAGGAAAAATACAATTTATACAATACAATTATTTATAAATTTTATGTACATATAAAACTAAGTGTTTGTATGTATGTTGGTGCAGCAGAAGGTGCAACATAACCTAACATTTTTAATTAGCCGGTTAATAGTTATTATCGGTCTGCTATACTGCAGCCCTCAAATTAAAAAAAAAAACGAGAACACCGAGTTAGGAACGACGAATTAATTTTAGCTGTAATTTGGAACACTCAATTATAACAATTATTTATGCATTTTAAACCAAAATGGTAATAAAGACTTTCACTCACTTTAGAGAAGCACATCACTCACTGTCTTTTGAGGCACCATTTGTTATTAAAAGCTTATTTAACAAAATTTCTAAGAATTATTAGATAATTATTTGAACAGAAATAAAAAAATATTTATTTTCAAATTTTTCTGGGTAATTCGTCCCAGTGGCATGCGCATGGAAGCTGGGTGCAACCCTTCTAATGTGCAATGTATTAAAAAAATATTTATTCAAAACTTAATAATTAATTATTATAAAATTAGAGCATAGGGCACTGGCTGCAAAGGCCATCTGCTTTTAATATTAAAAATAAAGCTTAAATAAAGGCATTAAATTGAAAGTATACAATATTCGACATATGTACATATCTTTTTAATAAAAAAAAACATTATTTATAATCTCATCAATCATAAAAAATATTTCGCAATTCAAGAGTGCTTTATATTTTGTATCAATATTATAGGTTAAAACACACTTTAAGTACACATTATATTTTACGAATACATTCAGTTGCTAAAAGTTGTATAGACATGATTGAACTTGTTCAGAAACAATATTTAGCTTTTTGCACTTTTTCCATTAAATATTAGAGTATTAATCGGGAGTATCAAAGTCTTATTATTTTGTGCTCGTTGATATGCAAAGTTCCCTAAAAAAATTATGAAATCAACTTTTAAAATTATTTTCGTTTTTTGTAGCGTGCATCACACAACCCGTAACTAACATATTTTAAAGAGTTGTTATACAAAGACCGTGATACCTTTGTGACGCACGCTACACAACACACCTTAAATTTTTTGCAAATTATTAATTTTGATCCCGCCGTAACTCTAAGGTTTTTACCTTTATCAACTAAGCTTCAACGCTTCCATTCAATAAATTCAATTAAAGGGACAAAAGGATCTGTAATATCCTTAAAGCACTTGGTGCACTCCTTTGTCATTTAAACTTGTTAGCTTCGTCCCAAAACACTTTTTTGTTAAAAAGTTACCAAATTTAGATTTGAGCACAAGAGAAATGCGAAACTTACTTTGCGATATAAATAAAAATTTTGTGTGATAGAAGCAACTAAGTGTCAACAAATAATTATTTTAAACTGTCCTAAAATAATAAGACAATATGGCAATATGACTAAACAACACTCAGTGCGAATAATGTAATTAAAACCTCAAATTATTCAATTTGTAGTGTGAACACAAAATTAGCTGTTTACGGTTTTAATGTCAAAACCAGATTTTAGCTTTAGGTGTGAAGACTTGCCTAATAGATGTTTTTAATTTTGCTAAATTTTGCAAAGATTTGCTAAACCGCTTCATATCCTTTATTTTTTTTGTTCTGTCCCCTTTTGTACATCTTTTCTGTTACTTTTTTTATTTGTTATTAAAAAAATGCAAATACTATAAAAATTTATGACGGCAATGGTCGTCATAATGTACACAATCAACATCGCTCAAAGCTGCAACAAACAGTAGATTTATTAAGAATCTAAAACATATTTCATTCCGCTGGCATTTGCTAGTTATCGTGCATTTTTTTTTTCATTTTGCATACGTAAAAGATTTGTTTATTATAATATCGAGTCGTTCTTTTTTTCTTTGGTCTTAGTTTCTTCTAGCGCTCATTTTCAAAATTTGTTTTTTCGTTTTTGTGACATTTTTATTTTAGAATCAGTTTTTGTTCGCGTAGCTGGTTAATGATCCAATTTGTGTACTTTGTTGTGAGGGAATCGAATCGCTTCTTGAAATACCCAATTGGAAATTTCAAGCCATTCCGTCATTCTTTCGCTAATAAATACTCTGATTCTCTGTAAATCATATATGTTAATTATATGTATATTTAATTAAAAAAAAAAGAACACCGCACATTGTTTTAAAGTATTCCATCATATTACATGCGGAAATAGTATTAAATTTGTATGTAAATAGTATGTACGTGAGTTGAACCAAATGGTCTCTCAATACAGGATCGCATATTTTTTTTAAATCTAAAAGCATCAGGTAGAAGAACATAATGATAATTGGGGGATTCACACTGTAGTCATAAAGTCAAAAGTCATAAAATAATAGCACGAAATATATGACTAGTGTGAACAACCCGTCATAACTTAGTATGCTATTTCAAACATTGATCAGCTGCTGCCTTAATATGAGCTGAATACATTTTTTTTTGCGACGGCATAGGGAAAAACGTTCAGTGGCTGCCAGCTACGTAAGTTAAACGAGAAAAATTTTTCACTTGTATATATTTAGTTTTTGCGATTTAGTTCTCTTTTAATATTTTTGTATGTTATAAAAATTTGATTTAATGTGCAGACATATAGGTATGAACAATTTTTTAGCCGTTTTTTAGTCGTGAATTATATATATGTAAGTAACGGCGGCAAACATATACTATCGCCGTCTCGCCTAAAGATTTTCAGCCGTTCGACTCAGATCTCTAGAGCAATTTTATGACAAAACAAAAAGATACCTTAAAGAGTACTATTATTTTATGACTTTTTTGTATGCAGCACAACAACAACTTTTTTAAACTGGTCTAAAATATTATGACTTTATGACAATATGACTAAATAGCACGAAGTGTGAATACCCCAAATATCTATTGTTAATTAATGTATTCTAACCCCCTTATTCATAAAAATTATGAGAGTCTAATAACAGCGTAATACAACAAAATTTCATATGAAATTTGCTCTATTACACTATTATAAGCCTCTCATAATTTTTATGAATAAGGGGGTAAACATTTTCATACCAGACACATTTTTATTTTTTACCAAAGACTTTCAACGTTTTTCAAATTTTGTAAAAAAAAAATAAAATTTTGTAAAAAATAATTTTGAACGAAAAATAGCGATTATTATTTCTTTGCTTATTTATGTATTTATTTATTTTATTTTTATATCTTTTGTGGTATAACATATTATAATACTGTGGTTTTCGCGAAGACCCGCGTAAGTCGACTTATGTCGATGTGAGTATTTATTAACCAATTGCTTTCAATTAAGCACATTTTCACTCTTATGAACGTCTACGAAGATCCATGGAACAGTATCAAACTATTCCAGTCATTTTCAGCAAAAACGTATTATGTCCAATTTCGAAAATTTATATTTCTCTTACATTCAGTAAATGCACCAAGAAATCGAAAAATATTTAAAATAATATTGTATTTTGAAGTAATTAACAAAGCCGAAGGTTCCGGGTTCAATGCTACACTCAGCCATAATGTGATTGTATTCATTGTTGCCAGGCTGTTTCAATGATGAAAGCAGAGAACCGCTGGTTGCTGAAGCGCATCGACAGTTCAGCGATTGACACTATCATGTACTAAAATTATCGAATTCCAGCGTCCACCTTCGCCGGTATTTTAAAAAACTTTTATTAGTTTCCATGCAAATATAAACATTTTGAAAGACAAAGCAAGTTCTATACTTCTATGCACTTGTGCATATTGTATGAAAAACAAAGGCAGATTTTTTTAATGTTTTCCATACATATTAGATGCACTCACTTACGCGTTGTGAATTACACAGTTGGCAATTTTAATTTTTTTTTTAAATTCAGAGTGAAGAATTTTTTTGTAAAGTAAGAAAATCAGTTTGCGTTTTATTGAGAAAAAGCTCAATAAAATTTGAAAATTATATCTGATATCTGCTTCAAAAAATGTTTTGGTTTGCATATTTTGAAGAAGAAAAATATGAAATCAATAGTTGCTTCGACGGGAAAAGGACTTTGCAATATGGTCCCTATTTTAATTGGGATGTGATTACTTACTATTAAATGTCTTTTTAACTTGAAATTACTAAAATCAGCTTTTAATTAATTGATATTAGTGTTACCCTGTATATCCTTCAAATATTATCGCATGGCAAGTGGGTCTCAATAAAACGTTACATATGTATATAAAAAATGCATATAATTTTTTAAATATTTTTTAATTTTTCCTAGAAATCATTCTCAAATTAATATCAAATGTTTATGTTTGCTGGGTGCATGTGCTAGACCAACACATTAACATTTTCAAAACTGTTCATAAATTTGAGGAGGTGGTGACGGTGGAACAACATCATTCTGATGGCAAAAAATAAAAAATAAAAATAATAATAAATACGTTTCGCACAAATATCTGTAAATAGCTGAAATTTTCAATAGGAATTATAAAAATAGTTTATGTTTTCAGTGTGTTGTGTATGAGTTTGTGCATGTTTTGGTTTTTCTTTTCGTTTTAATAGTTTTCTTAATTTTATATCAAATTATTATTTTGCCTAAGTGCATTTGTTTTGTGTGTGTGTGTGTGTGCATTTGTTTTTCTTTTTTGTATGATGTGCGTTTTCTATATTATTTCTACTTCACAGAGTAGCCAGAAAATTGCTTACATTTGAAGTGTTGAAATATTTCATAATTTTAATTTTTATTGTTATAATTTTTTGTTTTCTTTTTGCTCTTTTGCCATTATGGCAAACAGGCAAACATCAGTGTATGGATATGCACTAGTTTGCAATTCAACAAGAAAAAATAAAAACACCAAACATCTGAATCCATATTTATATTGCCATAAAATGTCAGTCATACACACAACAAACACTTTTGCATAAATTCGAGTAGATATAGATTTTGTCATACAATTAAAAAAATAAAATAAAAAAATATGTACATTTAAGAAAAAATACTCATAACGTGTCACATGCATGCAGTTTGCAGTTGTAATCGCATTGAACTTATTTTGCTCGTTTTTTTTTCTTAATTTATTTTATTTCTATTTTTTATTTTTTTTTTGTTCTTGATAGGCAGACAGACAAACATGCATTTATTTTCTATTATATTTTCTAATTTGTATTGTATTCAATGCAACAACAGTAACATACGAATAGTTAGCGAACAAAACAATTCTCATCTTGAAGTGGATGTTTGTGTGTATGAGAGCGTATGTTTTATCAACAAACGTGTGCATGTATGCATCTACGAGTATGTGTTGATTAAGAATTCATTCAGTAAATTAGAGATAATTACAATTTTTTTTTTGTTTGTTTGCTCTGTTGGCTTTTTTGCCTGTATTTTTTTTTTAGTTGACTTTATTTTATAACATTTATTTTTTTGATATTTTGCTCACGGGTCTTTTGATTATTAAACTTAATTTTTGCTTACATTGGCAGTTTTCACTTTTTACTTTTATTCAATTTAATTTTTAAACTGTGCAAAATTATTACTACATATTTATTAAATTATACTTATGCATTTTCACATATACATACATACATATATAGCACATACATATGTATGAGTGTGTGTGCATGTACTACATAAGAATTTGCATGTTTATATAAACAAAAAGGCCAACTGGAAATTACGATCTGAAGACAATCTGTCTGTAGAGTTGCTGAGGTGCAAGTCATTAGATCGTTGCTGATATTTTAATTATTTATATTTCATACTTAAATAATTCAAATGCCTTATCAATTAATTCAAAGACAATTAATACAAAACAGCTTTTATTGACACTCATAAAAAATGCTTTAAAAGTGCAACTAAAACCTTAATATTTGAATTTGCATTATAAACTAAAAATTATATCAAATTCGGCGTCAAAAAGTCGCTTGTTTTTATATTTAAACAAAAATTGCTTAACTTTTGCAGTTGTGCCAATTCGTATGAAAGTGAAAGGGGTCAAATTTTCTAAAATACAGTGCGATGCAAATTAAAATTTAGAAGAAAAAACCCTAAATTTCGAATAACTTGAAAATTTATTTTCCCCCGCAAATTCTACTACAAAAGCAACTTTTAAGATTTCATTGCATTTTAAAATTTTGGTGTGATACACAAAAATCCTGGCAGATTATGTTTTTAATTTTGTAAGAAATTTTTTGTTAAAAAATTCAAAAAGATCGCATATAAAAACACAATATCATCGATCACATTGCCTCCAAAAAAAAAGTTCAATACGTTTAAGAGTTACGATTACTGCTGCTATCAAATTAAATAGATAGAAAAAATTATTTTTTTTATTGTGACGCATTCAATACCACCACCACAGCAGGCTAACAACTGCAGGACACAAATGCCGCTGACAACAATTGTTTGTCGCCGTGTATTGCAAACGACACTATCAAAATGGGCGAAATGTATTCATACAGGGGTATTGCAACTTTCATATAATACAATTTTAAAAATATTGCTAATCAAAATCTTACATACAAATAAGCTAAAAATTTGTGGTACACTTTTAAGTATCTTATAGTCTGCCAATATTAATGAAACGTATATGGTTTAAAAGGTATTTGTCTATAGATATGCACAATATAAACATCTTTTCTGAATTCTTAATATTAAATAAGTAATTTGAATTTGAGTGAACAACAAATGAAAAATCTTTCTATTTCGTTAATGTATTGTATTTACATATAAATATATGCATATACACTTTACACATGAATGTCCTTGTATAATTTTTTTATTGGCTGGTGGAAAGAGAGCAAATGCTTTTAGCTGTTCTCTTAAAGTGCACTGTCTAACGATTAGAAGGAAAGGCGAAAAGTCATTATTGTAAATGTTCACATAAAGAGTCGCAAGTGTTAGAACTTTAACCAATCCTCCTAGTACGATTAAATTAAACAAAAGTTTAAATAACAATTTAATTTAATATTATTTCATCATATCATATAAAATATTTTCAAGTTCACATTTATTTTATATATTTGCACTGTACTAGATCCGCTTATTGTCGCTAACGAAATAGAAATTACTTCAATTAGACTACAAAAGACAAAAGCCGTATGGAAACACCCGCAGGTGTGCTGTTTCTTGTAATAAATATAATCGTTCTCATGCATTCTATTTTTGTGACGTTGTAGTTGGTAGCCCGCTGTGGCGTTTAATGTATAACTAGAGTCGTCCGGTGGTCGTAATTCGTCCATTTGATATTTATATTCAAATTAAATATTTATATGAACACATATGTATATGCATTTTGTATATGCAATTTTTTCTTCATCTGAAATTTAAGAAACCAATAAAAAATAATACCTGACCTCTTGCTACGTTTATACAAGTACGTTTGCAATTACAAAACGAAAACTTTTCAAGCAATTTTTAAACCCTTATATACAACTTGTGGGGCGAAAATTCCGATAAGTTATTTGTATTGTGCTTATTTACACAAAAATTCCTTATGCTCTATATAAGTTTCGTAAGTATATCTCAACTCTAAAATACCTGGAAGTGTACTACAAAAAACATATGCCATTTTTATATATAAAATTCCAAATATAACACATTTCAGGAAACATATTGTGCATAATTTTCCGGAGAAACTAAATACAGTAAAACTTCGATATAACGAATTCCAAGGGGATCCGAAAATACTTCGTTATAGCCATTGCTTCGCTATAAATATAATCAACAAAGATTGATATAACGAAAGTTGAAGATATACGAAAAAAATTCGTTATAACTATACCCAGCATACCATTATCGGAGCGCTCTTATATATGAGCTCATATATGAGCGATTTTATGAGCTTCTGTGAGTGTTTCCTGCGTGCATATTTCTGAGCTCATAAACGATCGATTTTATGACTTTCTATGAGTGTTTCTTGCGTGTAAATTTCTGAGCTCATAAACGATAGATTTTATGTGCTTTTTATGAGTAATTTCTGCACGCTGACAGATAACGGTAAATTCCAGCTAAGCAGAAGAAAGAAGTTACACAAATTGATTCATTAGTGAATATTTTTGGAAGCGTAAAGACAAAATTGTGAGTTATTTTATAATAAATACAAAAATAATACATAATTAAAATAATGAAAAGAGCAAGCTTAAAAGAAAGCAAATTAATAATAATAATTGAACTTCGTTCAAACAAATTCCGAAAAGAAAATACAAATATGTTAACTTATTGAATAAAAAAATCCCATTTTGAATTGTCTGTTTTTCGTCATTTTCAGGATACTATTTAAAGTTTATGATGCACGCAAAATGAGGCTCAAAAATTTTATTTTATGCACTGGAATAAGAGCTCAAAATGCGTTTTGAAAAAAGAGTCATAAAATACTCTTTTATGCATAAAATTTAGAGCTCTTTCATGAGTGACCAGTTTAGTGGAAAAAGCCACTCAAATATGAGCGTTTTATGACTGTTTATGATTATTTTATGAACTCATTATGAGCGTCAGCGTTCCGACAAAAGAGTCTTTAAGAGCTCATTTACAGCGCATATGGTATGATGGGTAGTTTTGCATACACATTAAGAATTCGTTCTTTTGATAACGGGACTTTACCATTTCGTTATAATTTTATTTTTACTTCGTTGTATAGAGGGTTTTGTATGAGTACTTCGTGGTATGGAGGCTTTAGAAATGCGCTTGTATGTACATTTAGACTGCGCTATTTTTATAAGGGTACTTTAGCAATTAGGATTTATTCAGATTTCGCTATATTGTAGAATTTTAAGGAATATTTCGCTATATAGAGACTTTTTCTTCACAATTTCTTCGTTATAGCTATAGTGTATTTTTGTATGAAAAACTTTGCAATAAAGAGGTTTTCTCAAGGGACTCAATAAAACGTATGTTATATTGAGTTTTTCGTTATAACGAAGTTCGTTATATCGAAGTTTCACTGTAATAAATAAATACCTGTTACGAATTCTATTCTCTTCTTTTTTTATCTGTACTCTCATCAAGGTTATCGTACAATGCATTCCATGAGTAGCTGTCCTTTCCTGTGCTTCCGGTCCTTAAAACAAAATATAAAGTAAAATAGGATAAGTTGAGTACCATGATCTTGTGATTTGATGAAATAAAAATCAGCATTAAACTTTTCTTCAAGTCGTACCAACACAATTGTTTTATGTGATCAATATATGGGCTTATATGTAAGACTTGCCACAAGATTTAAAAAAATTCTACAAAGAGGGGTAAAAGATTTTTTTAACAACTTTGTTCTGGCAACACCAACAACATGATTGATAGTTTTGACATTTACTTTTTTGACGTATTTGTAGTAGATGCATTGGCAATTATTACAATGAATTTAATTTCGAAAAGCGTATTAAAATAATTAAAATCTTCATAGTGGACGGTGGTTCTGTCAAAGTTACATTTCGTAATATTCGTGATATTTTCGGACAACATAAGAATTTGGTCGTTAAATTTGAATTCAACTGAAAACATCGCAGTCGTGAGCCACAGTGTTGAAGCAAATCCAAATTTGTTAATTTCTCAACGTTCTCAACAATTGGGGTTATCCAAAACCACCACTTGGCGAATTTTGCGTAAGGTTTTGGCTTTGAAGTCAGCATGATCGTGTTGGATATATGCCAGATCATTTTTCATTCATAATTGCCGAAACTTTCTCTTCGTAATACAAAAAAAATTAATCATCTTCATCTAAATTCTTTGTTTTATTTTGTTTTACAAAACAAAGTTCTTGTTGTGACGCATATACAACTATTTGCCCATCTTTCAGTTCACAATACAGAAGTTGGAAAATATTTTGAAGGTTCTAGTAATAACATAGTGTTACAGAAAGGAATGAGACAACTGCATGGGAAGAGATACTATTTTTCATGTAGGTGTTGCCAACTATAAAAATAATCTGTTGTGGAAACAACTACACAATCTTGGGTTATTGATCGAGTCCACTTCGTGGCACAAATTTAGAAAATTAGCAATGGGAGGGTTTACCCTGAAATATTTACTGTTTCAGAGAATTAACATTTCGTAAATTTTAATTAATTTGCAATACCTATACGAGTAGAAATTAAATTTATAAAAAATAGCAGCAAGAATTGTTCAGCTGTTTTTTAAAACTGAAGGTAATAGAACTAAAACAATTTATGACAATACATACACATGTAAATGTACATGTGTATGTATGTATGCAGCTATTTTTAGATTAAAAGTAATATTCCGCCCGATTGCAGCTTTAAAGACGTTAAAATGCAATTGATAAGAATTTGGTTGCTTAAAAAGTCATGTCTTCTTTCGATTAACTTGCAACAATGATAATCACACTAGTATATCATTGAACTAACATACAGTGTACACACATACATACATTCATACATGCCTATGCACAAAAATACATACATGCATACAACCAAACTTCTGTTCAATTTCAGTTTCTTTGTTTCAATTGTTAATTTTCTTACAGTAGTAAATTAAATAAACTTTTAACATTTAAAAACCCATAAGATAATATTGTTTAGATTTTGATTTAAGATACAGAAACAAGCAGTTAAATTTAACAAATAATATACGAATGAATATATGTAGAAGGAAAAAACAATCATTTGAACCAAGTTTGATTTGATTTTGTTTTGGTTCTGTTTGAATATATACAATATTTTTTTCTGTTCAACACACCTTTTTACCCGTAAGATGGATTGAAAGTTTGCTCTTTTGTTTTGCTTTTTTTTTCTTTTTTTGTTGTGGAAAAAAAATCATTATTACAACAAACCGGTTAGACAACAACTTCTATACCATTGACAACAAGAACAACAATAAAAAAAATAACGAAAACAAAACCCACTAATACAAAAACACAATCAACTAAAAGTGTAATAAAAACAACAACTTGATTTGTAATTTAAGCAACAACAAAAACAGCAAGTACAGCATTAAGAACAGCGTTGCCAGTAAATTTGGGAAGAGGCAGAAGCATCAATTCAAGAACTAAAAATTATACACATACATACATGCACACATAGATGTTATGAATGCACATCAGTATGTATGCATGTGTGTATGCAAGTGTGTATTAATAAGAATACTATCAATGCCAAAACAAATCATATTAAAATTTCAAAAGGTGTGTAGTTATGTGGTACTTTTTGAGTTGTAGTATCAAGCCTTCATGCTATATGAAGGTATTTCTGTCTTTTTTAGCAACGAACTTTAAATTTTGTGGTTGTTTTTAGTCATAGTCAAAGATAAAAAGTTTCAAATACATTGTACCCCAAGAATTGCCAGATTAGATCGGTTGCGTCCACACAATGAAAGTTGTAATACATTTGATGTATCAAAAACAAACTGAAAAACATGAATTTTTCACCCACTAAAAGCTCTTAAATTAACTTGTATTAATTGCGAAGTTTACATACATATACGAGTATATACTATACGGTTGCTATATAAAAACTGTCTAAATACATTTCTAAATTTAAGACAATGCGGAAAAATCGGTACGATTCGCACATCCATATTTTCGAAATACGAGTAAACTGTAGAACAAGAGCTAGAAATACAATTAAAATCAGCATTCAAATTCAATATCGAACTCATTCACATCCTTTATCATAAACTCAAGTTTTTACAGGATATACGAGTACATACATATATCTTCGCCTGAAATCCAAAAGGCTGTCACTGACAAAATATGTTAAATAGTATGATATAAATCATCATAATCAACCAAAAAGTAAATTTTTGTTATTAGCGACCTTTTGAATTTTGTATTTTAATAGAAATTTATAGCTGTTGAAAATTGCAACTATTTTTGAAGCGCAGACGGATTTGACTGATCGTTATCTTATTGCTTTTATAATCAATCCAAAAATATTTGTTAAATTGTTTTATCAGTTACGGCCTTTTGAATTTTTGTTAACGATACACATGTCTCTCTATTTAGAACTGAATCCCTTTAATACAGATATTCTTGAATTAATTCTAATTTCATTCTATTAAATCGAATTTTGTTTTTCTTTGGTAAAAGTAGTTTAGACGAAACTTTCAATAATGTTGTGTAAAGTTGTCTGCATTTATTTATTGGTTGCAGTCGGTCATTAAAACAAAATAAAAGAAATAAAATCAAAGCATAAGAAATTAGTATTTTTTGTTTCACATGGTGCATTTGCGTTTGTGTGTGTGTGTGTGTGTGTCTGCCTTTATAAACATCCAACAGCTCGTTTGTCTAATTCACTGGCCGACCAAGCGACGGTCGAGAATTTTTTTTAGAGGTTTGTCTGGCTGTTCATTCTCCTGTTGTGGGCCTTATTTTTTGCTTTGGATATTCGCGTGCATTTATGTACTGCATTTATGAATGCGCTGACGATTTTTGTTGGCATCAGCCAACACAAACATGTGATTTGAATTTATAAAAATTGCAAGATCTTATTTAAATCTATATTTAAATTGTTGTCAATTTTAAAATTTTCCTAAGATCTATTTTAAACTTAACACAAATTTAGAGGCAGTAGATGGATGATGAGGCAGCAGCAGCCGCAGCAGCAACAGAACCAGCAACAGAGGCGATACCAAATGCATACATACTACGTGGTGCATGTGGATAGTACGTAAAAAAGGAACAGCAATTATAGCAAAAACAAATTACCAAAATGAAAGCGTCCAATAATAAAACATACAACCATACGAGTGCATGTGTAAATACTTATTTACAAAAAGAGACATAAATATTTACGTACACACATGCATACTCGTACAAGTTGCATGTTATAAATTTACATTAAAAAACATCTACTTATTCATACACGTCACTGATTAGTTTTTGACCGAATATTTCGATTCTAGTTTCGGATTAACAACATTTCATGTTTTAACAGGCACAAAACTGCAGATGCACCTAGGGGTAATTAGCGGGAATTGAAAACGCAACCACTGCAGAATATTTATGTAAAAAAAAACATTCTTTGAGTTACTTTTGTTCATTTTATATTTAATAAAAAGTTTTTTACGAATATGATTCGGAAAACGTTGTATTTGGAGCTCTTGGTCTACACTTAAAGCTACTAAAATTACTATATGTTTTAGTAAATGAGT
The DNA here is from genome assembly GCA_951800035.1 of Linnaemya tessellans. NCBI lineage: Eukaryota > Metazoa > Arthropoda > Insecta > Diptera > Tachinidae > Linnaemya > Linnaemya tessellans. The sequence continues at coordinate 10,803,753 of OX637535.1, forward strand.
TTTAGTAAGCAGTTTATGTAAATTTACAAATTCTTTTATTCAGATGTTCGCCGTAATATTTTGCAGAAATCAGCTGGCGATTTACCACACTGAAACTATATGAATTATCGACAAATATCACAAATGTATACATTTGCACCAGTTCACCAGATACACGTCTTCGAACACAAACGTAAATATTTTTGTATATTATTTAAACCATAAAAATTAATAGGATATGTATGTATATAGACACATCCAAGAAAAACTCCATTTTGGTCACCAGTTTGTTATGTTCGAATTTTCGAAAGTAGCTTCGAAATGTTGAACATACGGCCAAATATAATATTTTGCATAGAATATATATAAACCTTTTCATAGAAAATTCATTTTTAGTCCCATTACGTCATGTTCGAATTTTCGAACTTAATTTCGAAATTTCGAACATTCTTCGAAAGCTAATATTTTACATTCTCGCATAAAGCAAACTATTTTCTCTTAATATTTTATTCACCAGCTAAATAATTAATTAAAATTCCACAAGTTTATAAAGTATACGCTGAGCCAAATATGTTTAAAGGCCTGACTAGGTCGAACTCTGCCATTTACTCTAATTTTAAAGCGATTTTACAAATTAATTATGCATGAAATAGAATTTATTGAAACTAAAACGTAATTAAAATCAATTTATTGGCAAATTTAAAAAATGGCAGTGGCCAGCACATTTTAATGCATTTACTTAAAATATGTTGCCTTGCACAAATAATCTACTAAAAGCAAATTATGCTGGCATAAGTAATTAAAAAGAAATTTCACAAAGAAAATGTAATAATTATATTTTTTTTACTTGCAAACAAAAAAACATTTTTTTTTTGAGAATTATACTGATACAACCATAAATTTATAAATGAATAAATGTAGATATACATACTAGCATTTTTTTTTATTACTCGTACACAAAAATAGTTGCGGATATCCGGCCATAAACAACGTTTAGCAAATCAAAGCGAACATTGCCAGCCAACACTCATTGCAAACGTTTCAGATTTGAAATAAAAAATAAAAAAGAAAGAAAGAAATGTTAATGCAAGTAGCAGTGTGTGTGTTTGTGTATATATACACAGATATATGCATATGTATGCTTGTATGTATAGGCTTATATGAGCGTATACACACTTATTCATTCATTCAACAACCGCATTACAAATCATTTAAGTATATACATAAATATGTATGTATAGATGATGTTGTTGTAAAAAATATAAATTTTTCTATGAATAATATCCATTTCCACTTCTCAACACAGAATGAATAACATTTTGTTTGTTCAATCCCTCGAACTTATAATTTGTTGAAAAAAGAAAAAATATATATATATATATATAAATTTTATTTTTATTAAGCACATTGTTGTTGCTGGTGTTGCTGTTATTGCTATATAGTATTATACGATTTTGTTATTTGTTGCGTGTACACATTTGTTACTATTTGACAATACTGTGCACGTTCTATGACCGCCAATTCACGATCATAACAATAAATGTTTCCATATTTGTTCCATGTTTGAGTGACATAATGTTCAGGTGCTTGTTTTCATTTCCGTTCCATATTTGTTCATGGTGCTATGGAGCTTAAATAAATATACAAACACTGCCACACACACACACACAGACACACACATCCATATACATACTTATTTATACCTTTTCATATTGTTTAATCATTAACAATTTATTTGGTCGCTGAAATCTTTAAGAAATAGCAGGTAAATTACTCGATTTTATAGCTTCCTTAGGAGTTTTAAATTCATTAATGGATTTTGAATTTTATTCGATTTGTTACTCTTTAGGAATTTTTAATTAAGTCTGGCTGACAATGGAGTACTTTTTATTATAAGCTTCATTTAATAAAACATTTAAATGCAAAAGTAATCATAAATAAAACTTATTTATGATCGGTTCAATGAAAAGCTTATTTACTCCATCAAAAATTATTATTTAACTTTTCTCTTGGCTGTTTTTATATCTATATGTACATACATACATACATACATACACACATACATACATACATACACACATACATACATACACACACATACATACATAAAGAAAAACAACATTTCCCAGCAAGATCACTGTGCACTCAAATGTGTCTATAGAAATGCAAACTCTGCAAAAATTTTCCTATTAACCTGCACTTGAAATTTGTTGGAGACATTTATTAAGCCGAGATATAAGCGAAATTTTGACAAACCTGAACACGCCCACATATATTTAAAATAAAAAATATATTTTAATACAATTTTTTATATATCGTAGTCGCCTTAGAGTGCAAACCTGCAGTCATATTCCATAACTCGCTAAAGCAAAAAAAAACCAAATATAAAAAAATAGCTGTAAAATACGTCTGCATACTTTTGGGGATTTATTTTCTTTTTCCGTTAGCGCTAGGGCTACAACGTTTTCTGAAACATTTTATTATTTTAAAATGTCAATACTTCCCGAATCATGTGGAATTATTGTATTTAAGCTCGCTGATCATTTTTTCAGTTATAGTGAAAAATTAATAAATTGAATATGAATTTCTGAAAATATGTACTACCATTTCTTAATAAAATTGAAAGGAGGAGATCTTGTTAAATAAACACCTGCTCGTTGTACAAGGAACATCAATGAACCAAATTGATACAAATATGTATGTAAGTTTTTTGGTAAAATTTACACTGTGGTACAAAAGTTTGGTAAAAAAAATTTTTTTTGGGGTTCTCATGCACCAATTCTGTTTTGCTAAAGACCAGAGAGCACTAAAATACCTCTAGATTACTTTGTAATGTAGTGCGGTAAACGCACTAAAAAAACCTGTTTCTTTGACTTTAAAATTTAAAAAGTCGCCACTCATTTGATTCAAACCGGATTTTCACGAAAGATTTTTTATTTAATAGGTCCACGTATTACCCCTCAAACCTCGATGTGTTCACTGAAAATCGCTAAATAACTGTCTTTTAAGAAATGCAACCTTGTGTTTGGCTGATCTTAGTTGAGTGCTGCCAAGTTATAGATTGAAAACAGCTGCTATTGTTTATGTTAATACGCCTGAAATATTTTTTATATATTTTTTTTATATACAACACCTTGATTTCCAAGAAGTTCTTCACTTTATTTAAGTAGTTCCATAATTTTAAAATATTCATTCATGAAATGTAAAATAATTCCTATTTTAGAAGTTTTTATTTTTTCGTTCAAATAAAATCTTCTGTTGTACAGGTTGCCAGTTAATATTACAACCACAAATTCACCTATTTCTATGAGCGATTTAACTTATTTTGAACAAATTTTTTATATAGTCTGTATGTTAAAATTACAATTTGCAGTTTGAACGCAAAATCAGCTGTTTACGGTTTTAACACTAAAACCAGGTTTAAGATTTCAATGTGAATGCACTATGAGACTTTGAAGTGGATAAAATAAAAAAATGTTCTAATAATCAAGCGTATGTATGCAACCACGCGTGGCTATTTCACTAATTTTTTTCTAGAATTAAACAAAAATTCCGAATATGCTTGTCCAAATTCAAATAGAAGGAAGATTTAAATTTAAAGCAGACAAAAAAAGAAAGCATTACATCACCTACTCATACACACATAAACACACCCACCCACACATAAACAAATTAAACGAAACTTCTTCCTAATCTAGTACAAACACATGCATACATGTGTGTGTGTGTGTGTATGCACGTGTATGTATATTACCAACATAAATACTTTTGCATAAATAAATTCCGTAAGTACATAAATATGTGTAGGTGTCTTACAAGGCGCGTCTGCACCACTTCTGTTAAGAAGAGGATGTTCGTGCTCAAGTGTTAGAGAATGGTTTCTGAATTTGTAACAAAAAATTAGCAAAACGTTACTTTATTCTAACCTAAAATTAGTTCAGATAAGCACAAACTGTTCAAGATCTCTATTATCTCATTGGCAAATGTGTTAAAATAGTGCAAAGAAAAGATTATCACGCATTTTATCCATTAAATATGTCTGCCGAATGGTACTCGTATGTTCTAAACCAAGGATGCCCAAAAGTTTCTTATGGAAGAGTAAACCCCAATATATTGAAAGAAAAACTAGTTTGTATTCAATATTTTTTGTTGTAAAAACAAATACATACAAAGCGATATCATACGCTAGCCAAAAACAATATCTTCACTGATGATAGTTGTCGTCAATGCTTACCAGCGCATAGGGCTTGGGCACTCTTGTTCTAAACCATCAAATTGAACTGTACCAAATTGATGGAAAAGCCAGTTTATATTATTGCAATGGCTTCATTTGAACCTGGTGCTCCCCCATTAGCGGGAAAAAGTTGCCTGTTAAGATTTTAATGGACCAACTCATTTCATTACACGAGGCAACTTTGTTGTGTTGAAGGGTGTCTCAGTAAGGACACACTTTAGTATTTTAAAATAAAAGCACATATTTCTTTAGATGGTTGTGATTTTTTTATTCGATTCTAAAGAAGACACGTTCCGATTAAGTATGAAATAAAATATCCTTTAAATGACACCCACGACTCATTACTCTTCTCATCAATTTCTATGACTTTTTTTAAAGAGATGTAACCGATTACACATTGGAATTCAGATTTGAGCTTAGGAATTACATGAGGATTTTGTGAGCCTGAAATTCGATCATTTTGTGTATTCACAAAGCCAATCAGACAGAAATGCGCATTCTTACTGAGACACTCTCTATATAAGTATGTGTTTGTTGCTGTCAAATTTTAGAGTTGCCACATGGACAAAGAAAAATAAACGCTAAATTTGATAGTGTATGTTTCGGTACAAAGAAACATTTTGTGAAATTATCTCGATAAAAGCCTTTACATATATTCCATTGTGAAGTGTGGCAAAAAATAAAACTTATATCAGCGCCCCTGTCATCCTATATTTTTAGTTCTTCTTTTTCCTAAAGTATTATAGCTACAGACAACGCAAACATGCAGCTGCATGTCTCTTCTTGTGCCACGAGTGCGAATGAAGTTACATAAAATATATTTATCCATTTTAAAGCTTTTTATGAATTTTGTCATCTATTTGTTACAGCATATTTTAACGCCTAAAGCATATTTTGCATATTTTTTGAGCAAAAGATAATTTTTTGATATGCAGCGCATATTCAATCTTTCTAAAATGTATTTTGATTTTTTAACAAAACAATTGCTTTAAATTCTGGCCAATATTAAAAAGCAAACAGCAACTGGAGATCGTTCCGATTTTGTAAATTTTGTAAAAATACCTATAACAATTATGGGCGTTATAATATAGAAGTTGGCATGGCATGAATGTAAGCATCGCTTGTCAATATTTGAGAAATTCGATGGATCGATATGAAAATGGCGTGACTCGGTTTACTGTCAATTTACAGGGGAATGAAAAATATATAAAATGTTAGATATAAAGTTTTCATGCATTTAATTTACCAAATAATCATTTAAATCTTCACTGATTTTAACTTTTTATTTTTATGTAAAAAACATTTATCCGACAGCATAAACTAAAAGGCTATTTAAACAAAATTTTGTTATTTCTTAAAACTTCAATTAGAGTTGACTCTGTAGTAATGGATCTTTCGCAAATTAATTAAATAACGCTAATTTCGCCCCTTGGTCGCTGGATTATTATCTCACACTGATAATAATTACATACTTTGTAAGTTTTTATTTAATTTACAGAGTTTGGCAAATCACACCGGGTTGCAGCTACTCGTTTGTCTTGTCTGAAAAGTTCGTGTCTACATTAATTACTCATTGTCTGAGCTCCTCTAAAATGTGCATGTGTATTTGTATATAGTATATTTGTGTGCTTGTGTGTAGGTACTCGTATAAGCATTCAAAATTTAATTAATGACTTTGCTTTACATTCAATTGCTTCCTTTTTGACACAATTCTTTTATTTCTATTTGCTGCAGGATGTTTATTTAAATATTTATGTGTATAATTATGCATTTAGGAAAGTGTCGTCTTTTATATGTGTTTGTATTTAAAGAAAAAAAAAACACAACACCAACAACAACAACAGCAGCATTAACAAGAAGAGCATTAATAAAATCGAAACTCACGTATACATGCACACTTAAGAGGTTCATTAAGAATATTGGCCAAAGAGGAAAATGACAAAGTGCCATACTTAGGGTACCACTTAAAATACACATGCACACATACTACATACATTATTACATACATACTCACATCCATACATACAAAGAACAAAAGACAGCTTGATGATTTTTTTGTCGTTTGTATTTTTTTTCTTGGTTTTTTTTTGGTTTTGTTTTATTCTTAGTAAGTTCTTTTAGTCTAAGTCGTCGTCGTTGTCGTTGTTGCTGTAGTTGCAGTGATTTTATCCTTTACTTTAGCACAATCATTATGCCTGAAGAAAAAATAAACATGACATTTTGTACGCACAATCTACTCATTTTCATATATTTAAGCATTCCATGCACAATCGCTACAACAGAAGTGGAAATTAATAAATTCTTTAGTATCTTCTTTTTTGCTAATTATTGCATCAAAGTTTTGCTTTAACTGCCTTTTTTTTGTTTAAGTGCACTTTTGACTCGACTGCATAAATATTATTAATTTCTAAAATTCCATACCAATTCGTTTTTTAAGTGCACTTTGCACAAAATATGTGTTTTAGGTAATTATTCTACCAAATCCTTCCTTAAGTGTATCAAAATAGTAGGTTGGCCACTCTATCACATAAATATGCAACCATGTTCGCGAGCTTTATTAATAAAAACCCGTATTTCCATACAATTTAGATACAAATTTCGATCGATATCGAATGCCGTAATTTGCCTCCAGGTCTCGTATTTTCTACCATTTTCTCACACAAATTGTATCTCAGTCTAACACTTGCTGACGCTGTTAGCTGTATTTCTAAGCACTGGATATGAACCTTAAGTCAATTTGGCTGGTAGACACTCCGAATTTTGCATAAATTGCGAAAACAGATTAAAATCGAAAGCAACTCTGAATAAAATCTGGCCGTATTAAATTCAAAAGCGGGCTGCCTATGAAATAATCTCTAAAAGTCAGCCAAAATTTATTTTTTTACATAATAAAAATACATTCTTTTAAAAACTGAACTACATAGGCCGGCTAACAGAGATGGATAATTGTAATTTATCATTGAGCCGAACAGTTTAAAAATTGAACTTCTCTAATTAGTGACTAAATTATATTTTTTATATATTAATATTTTACGTTTACACTCAAATATGTGTTAAAAATCATTTGAAATTTATTAAAAAAAATTATTATACGATGTATTTGTATGTGTGAAATATAACAAGAGCTTAAAATAATTTTTTGTGTGTTTTAAATCAAAAAGGAAAATCTATAAGGGATTATTTAGCAGATCATAATGCGTTAAGGCGTTTATTTAGCAGATCATAATGTATCGTGTTGCAACGTGAAATGACCTATTGTCAAGTGTTTTAGACTTACTGCCTGGCCCACGATATCACTCGATATCGTTTTCACATATAAATACATTTAAAACAAAAACAAATTTCAAATTTCAAAATTTTGTTTTTGTTTTAAATATATTTATATGAGAAAACGATATCGACTGACATCGTGGGCCAGGCAGTTAAAGTTAAGAAAACATTTATAATTGAAATATTATTGTTTTTCTTATAAAAAATTTAATTAAAAACTGATGATGACTTTCCTTTGTGCCTTAGAATATTTATCATGTTCTTCTACCTATATTTAAAAAAAATTTTCAACAATTAGCCTATAAATTTTAATTTATTGATTTTGTTTAATTTTATATAAAAACGGAAAGGAAACCAATTTATCTATATGTTTGTTTTGAGGAAGCTTGAAATAGGTAAAGAAAATTCGTTATCTTTTCATTTATCTTCATCTGTCCTCTCAATACTATAGCCCTCCTTTCTAGTTCCGGCGCAATGCAGTGCATATGTAGAGGTCACTCCGGAGTGCTGGTCCGAATTAAAAAAAATTCATTATTTACGAATATACATATGTACGTATGTATAAAAAAGGATTCTACCTTAAATTAATATCACTATTTATTAAAAACAAATATAAAAAGAACGCGTCCGTAATTTTTTAAATTTTTTTCACGAGGCTTTTTCGCCATAACTAAAGGGTTTATTTTATAGAGTGACAAGAGTTCAAATCATAACAAAATAGGAAATATATTTTTAATATCAATGAAACGGGGTTTATTGGAAATAAAATTTTATGAAATTAATATTTAAATACGATTTCTGCCATGTAGCCACCATGGCTGGAGCGTAGAAGAAGCAATCTGGAACATAAATTTTCAAAAATTTTGCACAGCATTTGCGGCCGTATTTCGCCGATAACTCTTCGAATGTTGATTTCCAAATGACTTAACATAATTCCAAAGAAAATAATCTAATGGGGTTAAATCACACGATCTTAGCCATTACGTGTAATAGTGGGATTGGCCAATTAATTGGGCCATTACGTGAAATTATTTTTTCATCCAAAGTTTCTTTGAGTACATCAATTGTTTATTGAGTTTCAACCATTTCCACGCGTTGCTCTGGTATAAGTCTATTCATAATGAAATTTTAAAGCAAACTAAACACAAAGCAACTATCAGCTGTTAAATGGGTGCTCAAATAAAGCAGTGATGCTAATTCAAAGTTTTGACACTCTTTAAAAAAAGACACCCTGCATTATTCCAAATTTTTATAAATAAAGCATCATTAGCGATTTCGAATCCAATTATGAACAACAATTTTCCCTACAAGAAATGAGTGACCGAAACCAATACACAGACAACTTTTTAACTAACACACCTGAACATATTTCTGACATTTCTCATACAAATTTCTGTGGTGTAGTGCGAAGTTGTATTTCTGACAAATATATTAATTTTTCATGTAATATATTTTTATAGTAAAAAAAAAAACAACCGAAATGTAAAATTTTTGTGTCAATTTAATAAGAAATTTTTGTATGTAAGTACACAATTTAAAGAAATAATAATAACCGATTTTTATACATTAGTAATTCCTAAAATATTTTTGGGCCGCGGTGGAGTTCAGCTAAACACGCAGATGAACTGGAATAATCCCCAAGTCTGAAAGTGTGGTAATAGCAAGAAAATATTGCTCCACAAACTCCTAGATGAAGGTAAACTTTAATAATAGATATTTTTGGTAAATTTTATTTGTTTAACGTTGCTCGTTTTTTTAACTTCAGGTATTCTGCCCCGTTTGCAACAAAAAGGACTACATACACAAGAAGTGACTCTTCAGTGGCGTTATTTAGCTTTAAGAAACTTTTTTAAAATATTTTTTAATGTATATATGTATGTATATATAAAATGTTTTATTGAAATTAATAAATTGTGGGTCACTTGTGAATGCTAACTAGAATTGCAGTTATCAATAACTAGTTAGGTATAACCAATGTGTACGTTATGCCTAACTAGAAATCACTATTAGAGTGAGCAGTATAGCTATATGTGCGTTTTATCCAGAAAATCAATTAGTAAGAGAAAGATGGAAGATCACACGTACACAAAATTTGTGGTCATTTTTTTCACATTGCCAATGTAAACCTAATAGCAACACTAACTGCAATTGCAGTTAGGAATGCTAGTCATCTAACCTGCTATTTAACCAGTAGTCTTCTTGTAGGGTTAAATTTCAATTGTCAACATCGTAAGTGTTGCTAATAACAGTGAAATTTCGCACGATTAGCGTTTTTTGTTAACAGTTTTAGTGATTTTCTTAAGACTTCCATTTTCATATAATTTGGTGTTATATCTACCAACAAACATTGCCATCTCTGGAGCAAGTAAAATACGTCAGTGTCTACTATGTTTATATTCATCCAACGATAAATTTAAGTTTATTATATAAGTTATATTCAGCTACCTGAAGAAGCGACAACAACAATAATAACAAACAAACAAACAAAAAAATATGAAAAACTAAAGAAAAACAAGTCAAAGAAGAGAAAAATAATCGTACAAACACACAAACTGGCATGTGAGTTTACGATTACGACTAACAGCTGTAAAAATCTATGTGAGTTGACTATAGGTTTGCATTTATACAAGGGTTTGTGTGTGTATGTGTGTGTGTGTGCATGCTAGATATCTTATAGCACTTTTTAAGGTCGATCACTTTTGTCCATACATTTTATAGATATCGCAGGCTTAAATGCAATGGGCTCGAATTTAAAGTGAACATATGGCTTTTGTTCTTAAATAAAATAGGTGCATATATCACTGCAGAGTTGGATTAAAGCATGGTAAAATATGTAAATATAAGGTGGCAGCACTATGCCAAATGACAGTTCAACCCATGATGAAATTAATATACGGTGGCAGCGCTACGACAGATGGCAGTTTTTTACTCAACCCATGGTGAGTCTACATTGATGTCAAGTTTTTATGTACAATAAGTGCTCCTTGTGTTTGTATACTTATGCGACCGTCGTTAGTAACTGTGCATATGTGCAGCAATACAATAGCCCAGTTCACAATCTCGAGCAAGTAGTCTAGCATCGTAGCATGAGCAAAATAATTGTACTCTACACCAACAAAATACATTGAAAATGCTCTCAAATACTCTCTCAATTTGCAAATGCTATAATGCAAGACCATTTGCACAGAATTGTGAATTGGGCTAATGTGTTTTGTTGTTATAATTTTGGCGTTGACCATGACTTTACACAAACAAAAATTCCCTTGATTGTTGTAATGTTGTATTTGTTGCCGTAGTGCTGCCACCTTCTATTTATTTCACCATGGGTTAAAGTTTCAGTTCAGTTTCTGATTTAGTTAGCTGCTAAACCTTTTTCTTGCACTTCTATACTTTTTCTTTTTTTAATATTAAAATCGGTCGATTCCTATTTTCATTTTGAAGATTTACGGACGATATTTTATACTTATTTGTAAAATACTCGTAATAATTCTAAAATATACATTGTGCTACTAAATAAAGTGTGTTGTGCTCGTAAGTAACACACACGCTTTAGCATGGATAGACAAACATTCATAGATACAGATATGCATGCATACATACAAACATGCACACACTGTTTAAATAAATAGATATAATTCCATCTGTTCTTTCAACATTTCTTTAACAATACCCACACATTTAGTCCGCAACACACACATCCACTCACATGCACCAGAATAAGACATGTTTCATGATTATGTGCATTATAAATAAATTGTGTGGTTGTGTGCAGCTAGAAATATGTGTGTGCGTACACACATGCCTACATATTTTCATTTTTCCCTTCCCTTACAATTTTCTATTACATTCCCGGCAATCCGAGTAAGATTTTGCTTATTACGAGTTCTCTCCCTTTGCTTTCTAAATTGAGTTCCCATTTTTTTTTTCTTTTCCAACTTTTCGATTGTCAATCAATCGTTTTAGTTGATTTTACAGGTATGTATTATATACTTATTGATTTTTGAAGATCGAGTTATCATGAGGAAGACAATAAAAAAAAGAACTATTGGAAATATTTTTAAGATATGTTCGTGTATATACAATTATACATATTGTCAATTGAAATGCACCAGGCCGCAATTGAAAAAAGTTCAAAAGAGATATTTTGTTTAATTCCTAAAAGCATTGAAGCTCCCATGAATGGGTTAATATGCAGTGCATACTATACACTCGGTTAAAATATTATTGCAAATTCAATCCGAAGCCGATCACAACATATCATATAAGTATTTAACAAGAATGTGCATTCGATGTAATTCTAAGATCGTTGCCGAAATGTCTGAGAAAATTCTGTACCACCTGCAAAACAATTCTCATGGAAGATATAAAGAAATTTTGGACATGTTGACATAATGTGTTTAAAATGCAATTAAAATTAAGAGGCTAATTGTTGCAAAATGTGTTTTAAATGCAGAAAGACGTGATAAATATTCCAAAGCACAAGGGAAAGTCAACATCAGTTGTAATTTACACAGCAGAGCAGAACAGCTGTTTTTAAAAACCGCTACACTTTTATCTTCAGTACTCTAGTATATTTTTGTTTGTCATCACTTATTAGGCTCTCGGTTTTTATTTTTTACAAATTTTATTAGGAAATTGTATTTTGGTTCTTCAGAAAACGGTAAACGAAACAATTTTTCGAAATTAAATCATTTTTAATATCAAAAACGGAATCAGCTAAGGAAAATTAAAAAAGATTTCATTTCAAAAAATGTTTTCCTGCTTCGTTTCCTTACGAATCAAAATACGGAATCAATTCCGTTTCCAAATAGAATCGCCATCTCTTTTTGTTGTTCTAATCAAACAAAATACATAAATTATTTCTATACGTCTGCCTTTCATTTAATTTTTAGACCAAATTATCACTAGAGTTCAGAAATTATAGAACAACTTACATAAAGTGAAGAAGTGCTTGAACTTCCAGTTCATTATTATAACATTATTAGCTGCTTTTAAGCTGTAACTTGGCAGCACTGCATTTAGCTTAGAAAAGGCAAGGTTGTATTTCATAAAACATACTTAAAATCAAGTCGAAAAATATCTTAAATTGGTTTTAAGGAAATTATTTTGTGTGGAAAAAATGCTTCGAAGAACTTGTTTTACCGTTAAGAAATATCAAAAATACACTGTAACACTGCAACTTAAAACATGAAGGCAACACATACCGTGTATTTCTTTTTTAAAGCTTGATCATTGTTTCATTTTTCTGTTCAACGATTCTTTTTCATTCAGCAACACATTATAGGATATCTCATATCCTTGCTCCAAATATCCATGTCTCGGCGAACATGTAAGTCCAGTTTAAGTCAATCACTAAAAATCCCCAATACCAATACCTTAATTTGAAAAATGATTTTCTTTCACGAAACAAACAAACAAAATACAAAAATGATGAACTATACAAAAAATACCATCAAAGTATTATTAACAATTAGGCCGACTTTATTTAGACACGCCCTTTGTCTATAAAAGCGAGAACTTGTCAATAGAAATATTACTTTGCAATTGTGTCTTATTTATATAAAAGCGGCAAATGCTGAATAAAATTAATGAAAAAGAAATGTTGTATGTATGTGTATTACACACACTTCATGCATATTTTTTAATTTTCAGTTATTTGAAAAAAAAATGTTTACTTGTTGACTAAACTTCCGCTTTCTGCCGATAAGAGGTGTACACATAATTGTATAGCCGAGTTAATAGAAATATAAAATTACAAATTGTTCTAGTATTAAAGTGTTTTTATAATTATTAAACAATTTTCTGGGACATTTTCTTTTTCTCTAAATATTTGCAAACTCGTACAAAATTACCGCTTCATTCAATGCGAAAGACTTCTTAAAAGACATTCAGTTTGGTTTGGAAATTTAACATGAATAAATTGAAACCGGAGCAATGTTTGCAAGTTATTTTAATAATATGTGACGCACAAAATAGAAAGGGACCTAAGGGGAAAAACCGGTTTTGTTCAGGAGAGCCATTTCAAAGATTTAAATACATACGTGTATCTTTGGTGTACCATCACATCATAAAACGCGCATATCTCTGGGAGGGAACACTTTTGGGGCATGGGATCGGTCTCATTCGATGCTCAGATGTTGTCTACATAAAAAAAAAAAAAATTTTAAATTGATTTTTTTACCCTTAGGTCCCTTTCTATATGCCCTGTCACATATATATATATATATATATATATATATATATATATATATATATATACATATATATATATATGTATATATATATATATATATATATATATATATATATATACATATATATATATATATATATATATATATATATATATGTATATATATATATTTTTTTTTTTTCAATATTGCACAGTGGGGCCTTTTGTACAAAGTAGTTACTAATTAATTAGGACACTGGATTTTTTATCCAAGCACGTTCCCACTTAACTGCCTGTCATTTATCAGCTTCGAGATATTAGAAAATCTATTTTCATGTTGTTATTTTACAAATTTTATTCCGATATTTCGGTGTAGTTTGCTGACCATCATCAGGGATTTTTTATACAAATTTTGTTTTACCACAATTCTTTTTAACAAAAAAAAACCATAGGAGGCATAATGTATTGTTTTTTTTTTTTTTTTTGTTAAAAAAATTGTGACAAAATAAAATATGTATAAAAAATCCCTGATGATGGTCAGCAAACTAGGCCTAAGTATCGGAAAAAAATTTATAAAATAAAAAAATATAAATTAAGCAATTTCTAAATCATTTTTATATACGTGACTGTAAGATAAACATAAAATTACCTTACGAGTGAATAGTTAAAGATATATACATTCCCAACAAAATTTATGTTATTAACAAGACTAAAAAGCTTTCAATATCTATTTTTTAAATTTTAATTTACGCGTGACTATGTGTGACTCACGCGTGACTACTTATAACTCACGCGTGACTGCACGACTCACGCATAACACATCATGCGATCAACAGATCTCTGTTAAAAATACTTTCAAAATTAAACAGCTTTTTAGTGATCATTTCAACGCGTGAGTGGGTCTATTACTAATGCCATGTGCAATATAAGTTTTTCTCTTTTGTACAACCTTTAAATTAAAATAGATGTCCACTTGCAATCTATGTCCACTTTTTTGCATTTCCAATAAATATATGTACATATTTAAAAGCAAAGCGGTTCCACAAAAAAAATTTACTGCAAATTCAAGCAAAACATTTCAAAAATTAGATTTTAGTTAGATTTTTCTTCAGCTTGAAATTGCATGTGAAAAATTAATTAAGCAAAATTTTTAGCCGTTCTCTGAATATTTAATTTCAAAATCTCATTACAAAAGCATCACTAACTTATTTACATTTATTTTTTTGCCTAGTGATGTAAAATTGTATGCACTTAAAGGACAGACCATATTTAGTTTTCACTGTACTTGAATCTTTTTATAATACATGAAACAACCAACCGCCTTTGGACCATCGTTCAATACGAGATTTACATCCGCTGTTACATTTTGAGCCCCTACAAAACCAAAATACACACAAAAACAATATAAAAACTATTAAATAAGGCTGTAAGGAAATATAATGATGGAAAAGTTCTTCATATCAAAAAAATAAAATAAAAATTACCCTCCGATATAACTTAGGGACAGTGAGTCATCAATTGACTTAATGATCGGCTGCATTAAAATTAAATTATTTAAAATTACTTCTAATTAAATTGGATTGTTGTTCTTCCCTAAAATAAATTTAAATATTTCAAAAACTCTTAAAAACAAAAAAAAAAAAACATTTCCAATTTATGGAAGAATGAAAACCTGCCATGTGCATTTGGAATAAAAGTTTTATTTTACAATAAAGTAAAACAATAAAAATATATGTGTGCACACGAGTATGTACATACAACCGCACATCTATATACACATCCATATGCTCGTAAAAGATGCTTGGAATTTCTACACAAGTAAGACAAAAACAACTACATCATGGTATTTCAAAAACATATAGAAAAATAAATAATTAACACAATATACGCCCACTTATTGACGTCATATCCGGCACTCAAAATCAAATAAAAATAAAAGAAATACACACACACACACACAGACGCATCCATACATCAGTTTGTATACACACATTCATTCATACCAACTCATACATACTGAAATACAGTAGAAGAAGACGAAAAACAGCACAAGAGTTAACTTGTGTGAGAGTAAATTGAAAAGATGGTCAAAAGCTAAATTTAACAAATGACCATCGCATATAAATTTTTACATGAAAACACGTTACTGTAAGAAATTGAATGAAACAGAACATTGGCGACACTTCCCAAATACTCGACTGCATGCAGTTTTCTTAGCTTAAATACTTAAGGCCGCGATAGTCTTTGGCAAAGATGGCATTTAATCTAAAACAACTTATAAAAATTAAATTGCAACTTAATTATTAATTTGAAATCATTTAATTGGTTTAATTGGCTGGCCTAATTTTCATTTGCACATGTGCTGCATTGTATCAGTTGCAAAATCCGCAAACGTTTATTTGACAATAAAAATATCGATGGGTAGCTGGTGGCGTGACGAACGTAGTGTGCTGTTTTGCGGGTTTCGACACCCGGCAAAGAATGTTGATGTTTCCACCGACAAGTGGAAGGGACAGTATTCACGATTTATTATTGATAGCAAAAGTGAAGTGATAAATTTTAAAATATAAAAGAAGCAGTTCACATACTCGTATGCTCAAGTGTAAAAATCACACGAAAAAGTGATTTATGTAAACTGGAACAAAGATACAGATAAACAAGTAAGAACTTTGTATTCGACCGCGTCGAATTTTAAATACCCTCCAAATATTTAGTAAATAAATGCTCTATTTTGTAGGGGTCATACCGGGAGCAGGCGTGGGGGAGACATCTCACCTTTACCATAAAACACTAAAAAGTAAATTTTTGAGAATATTAAGTGTAACAATTTTTTTTTTTTTGATAGGGTCATTTAGGGATCAAGGGTTTCGGCAGGGTAGGACAAAGGAAGATCAGAGAATATCTCAGCTTCGTCATAAAATTTTTATTTTTAAGGCATGTAGGCTTAAATTCGTTAAATATTTACTATATTTTTCCATGTAATATGTTACTTCAACGCCCACTAAAGGGGGCGGAGTCCAAGAATTTATTTTTCTGATTTTCTGGCTGCAAGTTCAATCCTGTACACCTTCTTTGACATAAAAATATATAATTTGTTTAACAAAATTACAAAAAAAAAAACTTTCAAAATTATGTGATTTTTTAGAGGGAACTTCTTTTTCGCTGGCCCGATTCAGCCCATTTACGATCTTGACCTGTGCTGTACATTTACGATCTTGACCGGTGCTATTTCAAGAGTCTGGCTCGTTTCGTTTGGACTGGATCGTAATTTCCACAGACGGACGGACATGTCCAGATCGTCTTCGATTTCATCACTGATCAGGAATATATACACTTCATGAGGTCTTAAAGGTATATTTCACTGCGTTACACACTGAATGACAAAGTGAATATGCCCTCCAATTCATTTTTGGAGGGTATAAAAACGCTAACACGGTGATTTACTGCCTGTCATACGATGTCGCTAGATGTCGTTCTGTTTTACAATTACAGTTAAAGCAAAAACAAATTCTAAAAAATTGTTCTTGTTTTAAGTGTATTTAACGGTAACACGGTGATTTACTGTCTGTCATACGTTGCCGCTAGATGTCGTTCTGTTTTACAATTGCATTTAAAGCAAAAACAAATTCTAAAATATTGTTTTTGTTTTAAGTGTATTTGTTTAACAGAACGATATCTAGTGACTTCGTGGGGAGGTTAATTTGTGTTAACACCATTTTAGTATTAAAACACTTCTCTTATGTTATTTCCTGATAAAATTTGTAATGGGAAATTTTTTTTTTAATAAAATATAGATCCACAAAGATGTTTCGGTGAACAGTTTATTTTATGCTTGGTGCGGGTCACTTGGCAGCCTAGATCGTGCGATTTAACGCCTTTACATTATTTTATGTGGGGCTATGTTGAGGCTGATGTCTATTGGGACTAGTCCGCCACGGTTGACGCACTGCTAGCCAATATTGAAGAATTTATGCGTAAGACACCGCCCGACATATTAAAGAGAGTATGCCAATGAATCATTTGATGTTTAACCGCGGTCAACATTTACTTACAATTAATTATCTTCAAACATTAAATTACATACACCGATTCAAATAAAGCTTTCTTCATATTCCTAAATTTTATGAGGGTTTTTTTATAATAAAATCCGCAGGCTCTTGAAAAATCAGCCAATTTAAATAAAAACTGTCACTTGCAGTAATTGGTGATAAACAAAAATAACCATGAGTACTGATGATAGATTTGTATGGATTTCCGAAAACACTGCTTTTCTACTCTGCTGTATACATTGATAACAAAATTTATGTATGAACATTTTCTCTCGCATTTTGCAATATTTATTATGTCTTACTGAATACAAAAGTTCGAGCCAGTTTTTTTCAATATAAAGTATGTACAAGAAATTATTACCTCTGGGATCTATTTAACATAAAAATCCAATGTGTCCCGAATACCACGAAAAAAATAAAAAATATTAAAAATTAAATAAATAAAATAAATATATAAACGATGATTTAACACTTTCCCACTTGTAATTACTGCTTAAAAGTGTTACACACATATAATTTTGCTCATCATACACAAGTGATTACAGTGTTTCTAAAATTAATTAAATATTTTTCGAAAAATTCATTAATTCGTCTTAAACAAATTTGTACGTAAACTATTGACCTTGGCGCGGTTCTAGCTCATTGTCGAATTAATTTTTTTTGTTTTGTTTTTGCGTAATTTATATATATATATATATATATATATATATATATATATATATATATATATATATATATGTATATATATATATATATGTATATATATATATATATGTATATATATATATATATATATATATATATATATATATATATATATATTTACTGTTTTTTCTCTATTAAGATATAATTTTCAACAATTTCTTTACAAAATTCCCCACATATACACAAACGCACGTACAGTGTCTAAGAATGAAAAAATGTACACAAGCGGGAACTCGTATATTATTTATATGAATGAATAAACATCGATTTGTAGTGTGGATGCCAAATTATATGTTAAAACGTTCTTCATTAATAAAAATGCCTCTCCCCATTTAGCAGTTTGTGTGAAAAAATTCATTAAAAAAAATGCCTGATGATCAATACGAAATAAACTAAACAGACACTGTATTGTACATATATGTATATATATATATATATATATATATATATATATATATATATATATATAGAAATACTGTATGTGCGTATGTACGCATATTTGCACCCCTTATCAATGATAAAGAACAGGTTTTTATTCAAACAAAAAATTAACGTTCTATGACAGAAGAGATCACTTTCTGATATCTCATGTAAAAGCAGATCATAAAATTTATAGCCATAAAAAATGTACACCACCCTTGTATTCAATTTGACTATTTTCTATACATGCCTAGTTCCATCATTACATGGCCACAAAAAGTTTATGGATCTGTAAGACAAACAATAGAGATCCAAAATTTTAATAAAACTATTTACATTACCGTTTATACGCAGTTGACATTCGGCAATATTATTGCATTTTTGTGATGCCATGCAGCAAAAATACAGCCGTATCGTAACACGATTGGTGAAAAAATTATCCAAGGTGGCATCATTGTGCATACATGCATATGGGGAAAAATAATAGCAAACAATAATATAACTATTTTCGTTGCAATGCAATTAATTAAGTTAAATATACACATATTTTTATGCAGAAGTGTGCACTCCATAAATATAGTAAACAAAAAAAACTCCAGCCCAACTAAATATGGCCATTAAATTTATTACATAGTGCAACAAAAAGATTCCCAACAACTGATTTTTATAGCGATAATAAAAAAATATATATGCATCCACGTGCATTTGTGGTTTAAAAGTTTATGTTAGGTTAGGTTAAAAGGGCTGGCCGCAGTAAGCGAGAAAAACACTCGGAGGCCATAAAAAGGTCCGTTGTGATACCCAGAGGACTATACCCTACACACTCTTTTCAAGACGAAGTGGTGGTTCCTGAGAACCACCCAGAACTTCTCACAAAGCCCGCCAGGGCAGCCAGCGGTGCATCCCTGAGGCAGTCCAGATGTCTAAGCCCACGCTCCTGCAGGGCCGGACAGTCACAAAGGAAATGCTGAACTGACTCCTCCTCTTCCTCATCGAAACAGCTCCTGCAGCGGCCATCATGGGGAAAGCCCGAACGCTCTGATATGTGTTCCCAATTGCACAGAGCCCCGTCAAGACCTCTACCAGGAGTGCCAACGGCTTCTTCCCAAAAATCAGAAGTTGTCTAGTCCTAGCTCTGGTAAGCGAGGGCCATAGAGTTTTGGAGACTCTACAGGTGGTAATACTTAACACCTGCTTGTTACCTCCCTCCTTGCCCACTCCTGAATTTTGTTCAGCAGCTCAACTGAGGTAATGTCAATATCCCTACGCGATACTGCTTCATTCAAGGCCAAACCCGCTCTTCCGCATTCGTCCGCCATTTCATTTCCCTGAATGCCTTCAGGCCCTGGAACCCAAACTATCTTGACGTCATGTCCTTTAAGTCTATCCAGAGATTGAATGCATGCCAGTACACATTTCGACCTTATTATTCCCGAGTCCAGGGCTCTAATTGCTGTCAGACTATCTAAACAAATGTCAACACTTCTTGCCTCTAGATTGAACCCATTAATCCTTAATGCCGCATCGGTAATGGCATAAATCTCTGCTTGGAAAACTGTCGAGGTATCGGGTAGCCTGAGCGATACCGCAAGGCCGAGATCCTCGGAAAATACCCCCGAACCAGTGCCAGTGTCCATCTTCGAACCGTCCGTAAAAACCAAGGTTGCATTACTACGAGTCGCTTTAAAAGTTTACATCTGAGACTAATCTCGGGGAAAGTTAAATGTTCCCCTTGGTATACGCCTCCGAAATAAAAGCCAAAGGTTTAACGAAAATTAAAATGCTTGCAGAGATTAATTTTATATTATTTTATCCTACCTAAAAGGAAAAACAGCAGCAATTTAATTTTCCAATTTACACGGGAAAGCAGAACAATGCTATTGCCCAGCAATCGCTACACTTCCATCATCAGTACTCATGTGCATTTTTTAAAGCATTAATTTTTTCCTGATTTAAAATTTAAGGTTAAGGAATCATTCTGTCAATTTGATCTTGCTGTACAGTACAGTTAAAAATTAATAACAACAAAATTATACTGCGCTAAAAATATGACTATATTTATATACATATATTTTTCCTTTAAAAATAACAGAAAATTAATTTACATTTTTTTGTTATTGTTGTTTTTTGCAGAAAGCAATCAAATTATTGTTGAAAGTGGTATAAGGAAAAGTAATAGACAAGCAGAAGCTACTCAAGTGATTAAAGAGAACGAACGCTTTTAATCCCGCAAAGAGGATGAGGAAAACTGATGATCCCCGGAGAAGAAATCGAGGGGATTGAGGTTTTAAAAATAATTACTTAAACGCTACATGGATCGCAGAAATGGCGGCGATCCCTTGGCGCCTCCACGGCCCCCTAAACTGTTACCCAAAGTTCATCGTCCAAGAGCTCCCGAGCCGGAGATGATGAGCACAACGGCTCAAACAACTTCGACAACACCAGTAGCAACAGCATTAGTAGACACAGCAGTAGTAAACACACCTCAATGTACAAATCAATCAGATTTAAGTAGAAATAATAATTTGAATCAGCCGCAACCTTTAAATAGTAGTATTAATAATACGTCGTCATCGTCGTTTTGGTCCTTGCAAGCGCCGATCACAACGTCAACAATTCCAGCGGCTCCCACAGCAGTTGCGAACAATATAAGATATAATAGGGTCAGCTATAACAATAATCATATTGGAAATATTGATGTTGTGACCCAGCAGCCTACACAGTTCGACGATTATCAAATACATCATCTAACTTTCCTACCGCAAAGGCCCTCTAGTAATTTAAGTCGAAACAACAGTCACGTAAGCTCATCGTCGTCCTCCTCATCTGTTGCAGCTACGAATAGCTTTACGAGACGTCGACCTCCACCACAAACGCCTGGAGGCGCTGGTTCCGCAGTACCGCTGCTTACAATAAGTGGCAATAGCAACAGTAACAATAATAATTTCCTTAATCATTTCCATAGTGCAGAGCCGGTACCAACATCTCCCGTCACACTGGCGCAACCGCGGCCCGAGTCCGAAAGGCTCGCCAACGAGTATGTGGACACTCCATTGCGAACGGCGCAACAGCTGCAAAATGCGACTCGAATGCAACATCCAGCTGGCCAACATGACAACGGCCAGACTACGACGCATCACTTGCTGTTATTGCCGCAACGTGAATTACGCCAGCAGCAGCAGCAACAACAACAGCAGCATGGTCAAACCCATCAACACTTTCATCGACTTGCCGGAACTGCTGGTTCAGCGAACGCATCGATGGGTATTGATGGCACAGATGGGCTTTTACATTCGCAGCACCACCACCAACACCACATCCACAATCATCAAACCCATAATCAGCTTCATAATCCCAAAGCAACAACAAAATCGTCAACGGTGACGGAAAAACTGTCACCGAAACCAGAAACGAGGGGATTTCTTTCGACCGGCATACAACCAATAAACCAACCGATCACCAAACAACCCGCCTTATCAAACACCGACAACCCTTGCAAATTTGCCAAGGAATTACCTGCGCTAGATGAGTTGCTCGACATACACAGCATTGCAACGGGTATAACGACGCCGCAGGGCATGGTCTCCGCCGTCAACGGTGCCAGTCTTTTGGGTGCTCCCATTGTCATTGGTAGCAGTGATGCCCCATCATCGCTCAATCCAATCACTTGCCCACGATGTGATCGTTGT
Source organism: Linnaemya tessellans (assembly GCA_951800035.1). Taxonomy (NCBI): domain Eukaryota; kingdom Metazoa; phylum Arthropoda; class Insecta; order Diptera; family Tachinidae; genus Linnaemya; species Linnaemya tessellans. The sequence goes on from OX637535.1 coordinate 10,826,271, forward strand.
CGTTGCGAACAGTGTCAGAGTCCAAGGCCCCTGCCGCAAACATGGGTCTGCAATAAAACATGTCTCTGCAGTGCCGAATCCATCATCGATTACGCCTCCTGTCTATGCTGTGCAAAAGCGCTCTTCTACCACTGTGCCCGCGATAATGATATGGATTGTGACGACAGTTCCGGCACGCCCTGCGTCGATAACCCCTGTTCGTGTGGTCCCTACAAACGAACCCAAAGATGGGGTTGGCTGGGCGCTCTTTCGCTTGTCCTACCATGTCTTTGGTGCTATTGGCCCATGCGAGGCTGTGCGGCTTTGTTTGAAAAATGCTACGGTAAATTTGCGAGGCGGGGCTGCCGTTGTCAACAATCCAGCATGTTTCCCATTACATCCGCCGGCAATGGCGCTAATATTGTGGTTCTTAGCAATGGCGGCGGCTTACAAAATAGCACTAACGGCACATCCAAAGCAACATCAGCATCCGTTGCCAACCATCATCATATTCACCACAATGACTGCACCACCACAACCAGAAGCCTGCGCAAGGGCGATCTTACACCTGAAAAACGATTGCTAGACTCCAGTCCTGAGTACTAGGAAAACGTTAAGGCACCAATTTATTCCATATTTCTTCACACCATAAGAATTCTTAACACAAACACACACAGTAAAAAAAACCATTTTCAAACTGTTAGAAATATCCTAATCCACACCTGTATCTTTCTCTCTATCTCTCTCTCTTTCACAAGTTAGAGAAACCAAAAATTAAACTATTCGTTAGCAAAAATATATTTGTAGATGTGTTGGAGGCAGACACGGGTGCTCAACATAAACATGGTGGTGTCCTGAAGGCTTTCAATGGTGCTTTCACACTGAGAGTTACAACCTGGTTTTGATACTGAAACCATAAACATGTGATGCTTGCATTTTAATAAATTCTGGTTTTAACCCACAGGCTGTCCAATAACTTTGATTAGAATATATTAAATCTCTCACAGTAATATGTAGGTGTATTTGTTGTTGTATTTACTTTTCTCTACTTTTTATAACACTTAACTGACAGACTGTACAACAGCAGTTTTTGTTTGTATGAAAAACTAAGAAATTTTAAAATAAACTCTACGATTGAAATTATTTTCTATTTTGTAAATAACAATTGCAAAATTATAGTAATATGTAATTATGCAAAGTATTTCATGTAAAATCATGCAAATCATGCGAGTGTGGTGAAATTGCTGCTGCATTATCAGCTGTTTTCAAAATTGAAGTTGGCAACGCCCCACTTAGCACTGGCAAAAATAAGGTTGCATTTCATAAAGCCTACTTAAAACCAATTGAAAAATTTGTTTTAAGTTGGTTTCTGCAAAATCATTTCGTATGGTAAAACCAGGTTTCAACAGTTGGTTATTAAAACCATGTCAGTGTGAAAGCACTCCAAGTGCGAATAAAGTTTGTAACAAAAGTTACGATAAAAATTCAAAGCATTTATAATGTAAATAATGTATATGTATAATTTAATAAAATAAATTAATAAATTTAATTAAAGACAAAAACACTGAATTAACACAAATAATGTATGATGTATTTAGATGAAATCTTACGCTGCAACTTTCAACCATTATTATTTCAAAAATAATAATTAGGAAAAAGTATATAAAAAATAAATAACAATATTTTAATGAATTTAAAACGAAATTATTGTTTTTGTTATGTATTAACGAAACCAGCAGCAAACGAAATTAAAATCTATGTAATTTATGGAATGAATGCATCTTTAAGATGCAACGCTTGTGAAGAGTTTTTTTAATGCTTTGCCAGTTTGTTAACATTTTCCACGAGTGTTTTAAGCTGAAATGGCCAACATAAAAATTGTCTACTTGTATAGCAAAATTCTTCTCGTCTTAGACTTCAAACACCACCAACAAACACCATTTCCATGCATATTTACACTCACTCACTTACAAACATACATACATATACTAATCCAAAACGATTAAGATATATGCAATATTACATACATACATACTACATATGAAAATTAAATTTATAAAAATAACATATTTAAAAATGCTAAAATTTACAATTAAAACAAAGTACGAAATTAGACAGAGAAATTAATGTAAAATTAAAAATTAATTTAACAGAGTAAAAGTAAAACAAAACTGAAACTAATATTATTATAATTTAATATACTACGAGTATAATGTACTACTAAATATACATATAATACTATCTAGCTATTTTATGTATGAATATTAAAGAAAATAAAAAATAAATAAAATTAAATAAAATAAACTAAAAAAATTAATAACCAAAGACTGCAAACAGATAATTATTAATAATTAGAAATGTTAAAAAAAAGAAACTAAAAATTATATATACACAAACACACACACACAGGTACATACATACATACATTCATATGTACGTATAAAGTTAATGAAAAAAAGAAAAGAAACCAACATAGATACCGACACATACAAACATACATAAATGCATACAACTAGAAAAAAAATCATACATTCACTCACATTCTAACGTTTCAATTAAAGAAATAATAATAGGTACACCAGCAATAAAACAAATTACATACTCGTATTAACTTAAAGGAAACCAAGAGAGAGAAGAACCAACAACAACAAAAACACAATTAAATTCGTGTTCTTGTTAATGTCATATTTTGTATTTAACTTTGGGCTTAATTTTTTGTACATTTTAAAGGCAATTTTTACAACTTGTAAACAAAAATATTTATTTTAATATAATCAAATATATATTTGAGAATACAGAACACACACATACACACAAGTATGATAAAGTACATTCCCCGCCAAATGAAAATAGCACGCTCTTACATACATAATTTTTATTACAAAAACACTTACGCATTTTGTTTTTAATTTTCCATTTATTGGAATAATTCCTTTTCTTCTTCTCTAAGTTAAGCCAATCAAATATATATATATATATATATATATATATATATATATATATATATACATATATATATATATATATATATATATATATATATGTATATATGTATATATATATATATATATATATATATATATATATATATATATGCACATATATATGTATATATATATATATATGTATATATATATATATATATATATATATATATAAGACTGCTAAATAAACGTCACATAACTACTCGTAGGACATGCAGACAAGGATCAGTTTATGTGTTATAATTCATTACAGATGTTGAACAGCTTTCAGTAATCGAATCGTGTTTTAAGAATTTTCAACGCGTATCCCTTAAGCTAAGATCACATTATCGGCGCAATGTACCGATTTTCGTCGGCCCACTGAAATAAAGTTATAAGTAATAAGCTAAATTTCCCTTATTTGCTAACTAATTGAAACGTAAGGAAATAATTGCAACACACTGCATTGGTAATAAAGCCATATAGACTTTTCAATTTTTATTCCAGAATTAATTGAGAAATAATGCAATTTTGGTTTAGTACTTATGACTTTATTGCAGTGAGCCGACGAAAATCGGTACATTGCGCCGATAGTGTGATCTTATCTTTACACCTATTTCCTCCCAGAAAAATAAAATAAAATAAAATGGCATCTCAGCAGTTTTAGAAATTGAAAGGAATCCTCTAATGAATTGTAGATTTTTCACAAATAACACACTAATTGGCTGTTTAACAATGTCGCCAGCTATCTATCGATCGATAGCATCGGAAAACAAATTTTTAAAATTATTTTTGCTTTAAATTACAAGTCAGTGCCGCCAAATTTCTAATTAGTGCACCAAAAAGAAAAAAATACTATTTGTTTCAAAATTAATCAGCACGTGGGCGCTAAAATTCGGCTAACCCAAAGATTGACTGTTACGCAAGTTATTTTTTTCTAGCTTCTCTACTTTTTTTTTAACTCGGACCAGCACTCAGGGGATAACCCCTACATATGCAGTGCATTGGGCCGGAACTAGAGAGCGGAGGATAGTATTGAAGGGACAGGTTAAGAAAAATTAGGAGGTAGAGAATTTTTTGTAGCTATTCGAAACTTTTACTTCCCTGGAAATATCGGCTAAATGCTCGCTGCAAATTCAATGGTACACTTCTATCCCATAGCCCATTATTTTCAAATGTGCCATATTATTTCTTCTTTTAGCTTTTTAATTATTCTACTCTTTTGAACGAACACTTTTTCTTTTAAATATCCCAAAAGAAAAATGTTTAAATGTATTTTGTTCGAACAGCTGATAAATATAGCATATTATTTATCAGCTGTTCGCACAGCTGTTTGTCTCAAAATGTTTGTAACTAGTTGAGAAAAAAAATTTATATTCAAATCATAAACAATTTCGCATCAAAATAGGGTGTTTGTTAGAAATTGATTTTAAGGGTACAGACAGCAGAAGGGATTATGTAAGACACACTTGCAGGAGACACACACAATTAAACTGCAGATACTTGAGAGAGCCGGCCGGCCCTAACCTCACAATTTAGAGTGAATACGAGTATAATGAATATATAAAAATTTTTATTGGCACGAAATTTTCTTTCTTTTTATATAAAATTTTGCATCTTTTGAGATAGAGAGATAGACAATTCAATTCAAACACATTTTTTTTGTGAGGCCAACTTTAGACGAGTTGCTAACGAGTTGCCTTTTTTCTTTTGCTTAGCAGTGTAATTTCTTGAAATTTGCAAGTTGGCATTTACGATATAAAAGTATTGCTTTAGTTTATTGACAATAAAAATTGAAAACTTGCAGATGCCACAGAATCATTTAACATGTTTATAAACGTTTTAAAGTGCAGTTTCCGTAGCAAAATCAATACGATCAAGATGAGCAAAAAATGTCTAGGGAAAAATCTGCGTTATTTCAGTGAATTCTAAAGAAATAATACATTAGGCGAGTCAATCATGTGGGGATTGTGGAAAATGTAATTTTATTTTTTATACTCGTAATTTTAAGCAGAAATAAATAAAACTACTATTCCAGAATTATGTATTTCGCAACTGAAGTGAATATAAAAAATAAAAAAGAAAGCACAGCTCTAGCTTAAAACCAATTAAGTGTAAAAAAGTTATATTAAGTGCCAAAGGGTAGCCCTATTAAAGTGGCAGCGAGTGTACACAATTACAAAGCTGAAACGTTCACAATATCTATCATGCAGACATACATGTACATATATGTATGTCTGTCTGTATGTATGTACATACATATAATTCAATTAAATACAAAATATTACACTACAAGTAACAAGTTTATCTATTAAATATTCTTTACATCCCAAGCGAAAAGACTTAACTACAACTTTAATTGTATATGTATTTTACACTTCTTAAGCAAACAAATAGCGTCTACTTCACAAACATGTACTCGTAATAAATAAAATTCAATTCAAAGTTCACGTCTATGATATATTTGAAATGAAACAGCATATAATAATAATTGTCAGTTAGATCTTTTTGCTCACACCGCAGTTGATAATAAACTGATTGATGTATGTATTGCATTAGTGGTTCATTTGTCCATTCGATTAAAATGTATATTAATCGCCGACCTTTCATTTGATGTAACACTTTATTTGTCACACTACTCTCTTTGTTCAATATCTAAGTCAAGTTAAAAATGGTTAATAAAATTTTAACACGTTATAGGCCTAAATATTAATACCGCATATACACATGATGGATGTATAAATTTATTATCACTATTATAATTATTATTATTATTATTATTATATTACTATTATGAATTATTATAATTATTATTTCATTCTTTAATTATTATAATTTTCAACAGATTTAAGTACTTTTAGAATTTTTACATAATTCCATTTAATTATTTTTCCATAACAACTACAGCAGAAGCATCAAACAAATGTTAAGTTATAATTATGTATTTTTGTTATTATTTTTTAACAAATAAAATAAAATATATTTAATAATGAAATAAATAAAGAAATAATAAATGCAAAAAACAAATATTGAATTGTAGTTGTTGTCATATTTCTTTTTTTTCGTGCATGTAAGAACAATTGCTAGATTCTCTTGCTTACAATGATGATGATGGATGAATTTTTTTGATCAACTTTCCTTTTGGCAACACTGTTTTTAGCAGCTCAGCTGTTTTCGTGTAACATGTTACTGTTAAACATGTTCAGTTTGGTCTATTATTTAACCACGAATCGACTTACAAACGAACAACGCTGACAATGAATTCGTGAATTTTGTTATCAAATTAAATCCTAATCTGTCCCCTCAATACTATCCCCTCGTTTTCAGTTCCGGCTCAATGCATTGCATATATAGGGGTCATCCCCTGAGTGCTGGTCCAAGATATAAAAAGCTCAGTTAAGAAAGTGCATCGTGCACTTCATTAATTTTATTCTGTTCAGCGAGATGGCTGATTTTGGGTTAAATGGACACGCGAACAAGCAAAATTGGCGTATTTAGTGTGAAGAGTAGCCAGAAGCATTGCAAGAACTGCCAAGGCATACCAAAAATTGCACTGTTTTATGTGGATTATGGACCGGTGGCATCAATTTTCAAAAACGATCAAGATAGAAACGTCACTGTCAGTGATAACAAAAAAAATTTATTTGAACAATCTGGAAGTGTTGGACTTGGCTGACATTTGATTTCAGCAAGACGTTGCCAAACACTTGAAATAATGCCCCAATGAAGGAGCGGTTTTGGTAAAGAGTTTATTTGACGTTGGGAGCATCTCGATGGGCCGCCAAGGCCGTGTGATATAACTTCTTTAAACTAGCGATGTGCGCGTGAGTAAAATTAACCTCACGATCACGCACGATCACGAAAATAAATTTTTTTTCACGTACGCCCAAGCACGGCAATATTTAAGGCGCTTATTATTATTTTTAATCACGTATTTCCACACACGATGGTAAATTTTTTTTTCAAAATCATCCGCGCTCGCAATAAAATTGTTCTCGTGTGTGAAAGTATGTCTCTCTTTAACACATACATACATACATATTTTCCTTAGTATTCAAAATTGAAAAGAAAAAACTATCTTCCGTTTTGAGTGCGTGAATATTATAAGTATTAGAAATCAAGCACTATCACGCACGGTTCTAAATTTTTTAATCACGATCACGCACGCACATTTATAATCACGATCCACGTGATTCACACGTAACACGAAAAAATCACGACATTTGCACATCTCTACTTTACACTATTTTTTGTGGGGCCTATGTTAAGGCTCATGTTCTTAGGGACGTGCCCGCACCGCTTGACGCACTTACAGCCAATATTGAGAGAATATGAAAAATCAATTGTTAGAGAGAATATCAAAATCCAGACGACCCGTCGTCAATATTTACATGAAATAGTCTTTAAAAATTGAATTATATCGATAGTTCTATCGATTTCATATAAAGATTTCATACATTTCTCTAAGCAAACCAATGACTTCACATAGAGCCATAAAAAATAATCTAGGTGCATTAAATTGCACCAATTGAACCAATTGCGGCAGTACTTGGGCGCAAGTCAAAAGAGACTTGTGCGTCGTGCAATCATTGTAAGTTAAACGTTCTGCACGATAATATCCCCCCTGATTTGAACCATGTCGCAGGAAACGGTGTCAACTGTATTATTTCCGTTTCAGTACCGTAATTTCCATTCTTAAGTAAAAAAGCAAAATGTTCACGATCACAGCACCTTAACGTATTTAAAAATGTGGAAAGGACATCGATCAATAGATCGTTAATTTGCATTCGTAATGATAAACTAATTAAACTGGTTTTTTGAAAATATATGAATAAACGAACAGCCAGCATGAGCAAACGTATGAATGTACAAAAATATATTCTATGTATCTATTAAAGTTTTACTTAAATTAATAACTTGTGTTACATGCACACACACACACACGAATTTATGTATATACATTCGTGACAAAATACACATGGATGCGCACATGTGTACATTAAAAAATATCTGTTTGAAATATATCTACATCTATGAAATACATTTACATACAAACATACATATAATTTATGTATTTATATAGTTTTATACGGATCGTTAACATCCATAATTTTACGAAATGTGTGCAGCAATACCCAGTGTTGTCGCTTCGGTACAACAAAATTAATTTGTGCCGTCGTCTCCTCACTGAGGTTCCGTTTCTACCTAGACCCCGAGCGTTTCTGCACGCAAGTGAAAAGATCTTAGGCGATTTGTTTGTTAACAAATAAAAGATTGTTTGATTGTTTTGTTATAATAAAAACATTTTTTTTTCATTTTACACAGCAGGCAACTCCCACAACAGGTTGTGAAGTGGACGGATTTCTTCAAGAATTGTTATTTATATGGAAAACTTTAGGCCAATTAGCCAATAGTTAATAAATTTAAAATGTTCATTTTGGCAACGCTAACAATATTGCACACAGTGTGACCATTGTGCAATCAACGTTTACGAATTGCCACTCTTTTTTCTTAGCAGGACCAGCAGTCAGTTTACAATCTTACATGTGCAGTAAATTGCGCCGGAACTAGAAACGAGGATATAGTATTGAGAGGACAGATGAAGAAAGATAAGAAGATAAGAGAATTTTTTTTAACCTTTAGGTTAAGTTAGGTTAGGTCCAAAAGAAGGGCATAAGCAAGGGCTATGCCAATCCGTTTAGGATTACACCTAGTCCTCATAAGCCTGTTGCGCGCTCTATTATAAGGAGTTCCCATTCTATGATAGGGAGCCTCAATTAAAATTATGGAAAACATCTGGATTCGATTACGATAAAAATCTAGTTTTTTCAATATATTTTCTTAAGTCTCTCCAACTAGAACCCCTAAGATCTGCCATTTCCTGTATAATCTCCTGATTAAATGTTTGCCTCCTGATTTGACTAAAAGCTGGACAGTAGCACAAGTAGTGCTCTTGTGTCTCGTCATCTCCCTGACAGGCCCTGTATATTATATCGTCAACGATTTCCATGTGTGTCAGGTGATTCCTTAACTCTGTATGTCCTTTTATGAAATTAACCAATCTCCGTAGTGCTGGCCTACGCAATGTTAGGATGTCCTTTGTCCTGTTACCATAGAATTCTTAGAGTGCTGCCAAACTCTTGTATGCAATTCTATAGCCCATTGCTTTAGTTCGTTCTTAAAAACCTGAAATGGCTTCGGAATATCTAGTGTGATGTTCGCCATTACAAAAATACGATTCCATATTCATGACCAAGAAGCATGGAATTGCACTCGGGATTTTCGGTTTCCTACTCTTCTGTCAATTACAGTTCCCGATTTCAGACAAAAACAAGTAAAAACGTTATATTCGAACGGGTCGAATCGTAAATACCCTCCATATATTTAAAAATAAATGCTTGGGATAATTATATAAAAAATAAAAAATTTTTTTTTTAAAGGGTCATTTAGGGGATCAAGGGGGAGGAGGGGTTAGGGCAGAGTAGTACCAGGTTACGTCTCAGCTTCGTCATTAAAGCTTAAAAATTGTACTTTTAAGGAATGAAGGCTTAAAGTAAAACAATTTGTTAAATTTTGCATATTATAAACTAAAGGGGGTGGGGTCCGATAATAATTTTATTTTATGGCTCCAAGTTTAACGCGTTGAACCTTCTTTAATATAAAAATATATCAGTTGCTTAGCATAATCACAAAAAAAAAGTTAGAAATTATGTTGTTTTTTAGAGGTTGGTTTAGTTCTTCTTAGGGGAACTTTTTTCCCTCTAGCCCGATTTAGACCATCTCCGAACTTAACCTGTGCTATCCTTCAAGTTGTATTTATACTAAATTTCAAGATTCTGGCTCTTTTGTTTGGACTGAATCGTGATTTCCACAGACGGGCGGATGGACGGACATGCTCAGATCGTCTTAGACTTTATCTCTAATCAAAAATATATATACTTTATGAGGTCTCAGATGGATACTTCGCTGCGTTACAAACGGAATCACAAAGAGAATATACCCTCCATATTCTTTTTTGAAGGCTATAAAAACTTCAGTGGGATTTGTGAGGACAAAGTTCCAAATATTGTAATTCCCCCATGGAAGCATCTAAAGATATGCAAGGAGTGTGGCGTAATAAGATCAATGGCAAATGCAATTTCAAGAGGATTGTAAGCAGTTTACAGACCCTTATGCAGGTGTTACACCCAGTCCAAATAAAGTGGTTTAATTGTTTTGTTAATTTAAATAACTAAAGGGTCCGCAATGTAACGTTTTTTTTTCAACTAGTGCTTATTTCGTGAATGGTAACACTTAGTTCATGTCTGATTTGACAGATAATTAGTTTTATCCTTCCGCTGAACGAATATGGTTGACCATCCAATGCGTTTTCGCTTCGCTAAGTGGGCCTGCAATCGACTTACAGAAGATGCCGATTTTGCCAAAAAAAAATCATCTTTTCAGATGAAGCTCATTTGGATCTTGGCGGGTATATAAACAAGCAAAATTGTCGCATTTGGGACACAGAAAACCCGCACGCATACATTGAAAAGCCGACGCACTCAAAACCAGTCACTGCTTGGTGCGGATTTTGGTCCAGAGGCATAATTGGACCATTTTTCTTCGAAGTGGCTGAAGTAGTAGAACACGAGACTATGAAGCGGAGGGTCGTGAGTTCGAGCCCGCGCTGAGTCATGAAATATTGTGTTGAATTTTTGTGATCAGCATTAGTGCATGGGGTTGTGTTCGTTGTTGCCAGCCTGTTTCAATGATGAAGGCATAGTCACTGATCACTGAACATAATTGGCAGCGACTGACACTATCATGTACTAAAAGCAGAGTAACAGCACCCACCTTCGTCGGCCCTGTAGCAAAAATTAGCGGACAAAGTAAAAAAGGTTGAAATAGCTACAAAATATAAAAAAAAACTGTCTATCTTCTCATCTTTCCTAATCTGTCCCCTCAATACTATCCCCTCGTTTTCAGTTCTGGCGCAATGCATTGCATATATAGGGGTCATGCCTTGAGTGCTGGTCCTACTCCTAAAAAAAAAAAAAAAAAATGAGCCAGGAGAGGCCGTTACAGTCAATGGCGATATCGTTAGCGGGCCATGCAGCCTTTTGAATGAAATTATTTTCCATTATTAACCGGAAGGATTGTACTTTCAAATAAAAAAAGAAATTTGAGAAAATATTCCGTAGTTTTTTTTATAGCATTTTCAAAAAAAAGGTTTAATTCTATTTAAAAATTGGCGTTTCATATGAGTTAACTTAATAAATATTAGGGCTTTATTTCATCTAAGTTTGGGGCGTTATTTTATTTCTTCAAAGATTCATTTCATACGAAACAAGACTCTAATTTCATGGTTTTCTTTGAGGATTTATTTCGTGGATAATTATTTCATGACGGCAGTTTTGAAAATTGTCAACGGTCACGCTGACTGTACAATTTCTAATTCCCTCTCTCTTTCTTTATCGCTCGCTATCCCCAACCATTCAGCTTTCATTAAGTATGTTGTTGCGTGTTTCGCATTTCAATTTGTCGTGGTCGTTTTCTGTATTTTCGTATGTAATATAAATACTATTTTTCAATTTTTTATTTTTGCTCTGTAGGGTTTCAAATCGTTAACATCTTGTCTCTGCTGTCGCACTGTCTGCTGTACACTTACATGTTTGTACTCGTATGCATGTACGAGTGAATATGTATTTCGCTTTTTTCTGATTTTTTTCCTTTTTTTTGTTGTTTTTTTTTTTGTTGTGCCAGTTCTGCGCTAACAAACCATGTTTACACATTCAACGCAACTGAGTTCGATTATAGAGAAATGAAAGAAAGCCAATGACCCGGAAATGAAATCAGAGTTCTTAAATCATAAAACGGTACCCATTAATGAAATTCAAAGTATACATACATACATTCATACACACATGCCTGCATGAGTATTTACGTATGTATGTACGACGGACGAATGGATGTCTATGCAAGCTGCAGTTTCGTTAGTTTACTTTTTCAACGTTTAATTCGTTTGCTTTTTTGTTTCATAGAAATTTGCAGCTTTCGCGCTAATAGTTGTGCAAAGTAAAAGTAGGTGCATATTAAAAACATTAAATTGTGACTGCTAAAGTATTAAGTTGTGGGCAGGTAGGGAGTAGCAGGCACTTGAACTTATTGAGTCACATGCAGCAGTAATATTAGATTATCTTTTTATACCCTCCAAAAAAGAATATGGAGGGTATATTCACTTTGTCATTCCGTTTGTAACGCAGCGAAATATACATCTGAGATCTCCATAAAGTTCAATATTCTTGATCAGTGATGAAATCTAAGACGATCTGAGCATGTCCGTCCGTCCTTCCATCTGTGTAAATCACGATTCAGTCCAAACGAAAAGAGCTAGACTCTTGAAATTCGGTATAAATATATCTTGAAGGATAGCACAGGTTAAGTTCGGAGATGGGCTAAATCGGACAAGAGGGAAAAAAGTTTCCCTAAGAAGAACTAAGCCAACCTCTAAAAACAACATAATTTTTAAAGTTTTTTTTTTTGTAATTTTGTTAGGCAAATGATATATTTTTATGTCAAAGAAAGTCCAACGCGTTAAACTGGGAGCCATAAAATAAAAATAAAAATTAGTTTTGGACCCCGCCCCCTATAGTGGGCGTTATAATATGCGAAAATAGTGTAAAAATTTAACAAATTTAACAAACAAATACATTCCTTAAAAATAACAGTTTTAAGCTTTAATGACGAAGCTGAGACGTAACCTGGTACTACTCTGACCTACCCGCTCCTCCCCCTTTGCCCCCTAAATGACCCTATAAAATTTTTTTTTTATTTTGTATATAATTATCCCAAGCATTTATTTTTAAGAGTTTTATGACCAAGGTGAAATGTCTCCCCCACAGCCCTTGCCAGAGCGAACCCGCCAAAAAATACAGTTAAACATTTTAAATTTACTTACTAAATATTTGGAGGGTATTTAAGATTCGACCCGGTCGAATATAACGTTTTTACTTGTTTATTGCTGTACGCTAGGATTGATAATATTTCAAAACAAATACATATGGTTGGCCTCATCTAGAAAGGGCCTAATCTGTTTTTTTTTTTTTTGTTAATTGTGTTCCTAAGGCTCAGTTAGTCGAAAGTGCGGAGAATTGTTTAAAGAATTTTGTTATATGCGAGCAAAACTTAGACATTGTTGCCATATTAAAAATTAATGACAACGTCAAAAACTTGCAATAAAAGGGTAAAATGGGTAAATATAAACTAATGGTGATTTCTTTTCTGAAAAAAATGTCACATTTTATCACTGTTTTCCTAAGAAAGTACAACTGAGCGCATTTTTAAAATAAAACTAATTTTTCGTAAGATATGGTAGATTAATTTCTAATAAATTCACTATTTCGAAATGCCAAAATATTGCAATTTTTTAATGAAAAGTGCAAAATATGTAGCATTCTTTTTTAGAAAAGATATCAACATAAGAAAAACGAGTAAAGAAAATCCAACAGAAGGATGATCAGATAACGTCTCAGCTTCGTCATAAAAACTTAAAGTTGTAATTTTTAGAGATTGTAGGCTTAAGTAATACAATTTGTTATATATTTGCACTATTTTTGCATATAATATCTTACGTCAACAACCACTTAAGGGGGCCGAGTTCGAAAATTGATTTTTCTGATTTTATGGCTCCAAGTGCAACGCTTTGGACCTTCTTTGACATAAAAATATATAATTTTTTTAACTAAGTTACAAAAAAAAAAATATGTTGAGGTTGTTTCAGTTTTTCTTACGGTGGGCACACACTTCGTTCCGTTTTAACCGAACGGGTAAAACTGTACGGTTTAACACGTACAACGACCATGCACACACACTATACGTTCTTTTCTTCTTCGCAATAATCAAAACAAAACAAAAATATGTATGCAAATGTAAGTAAACAAGCAAATCGGCAATTTAAACTTTTAAAATCAAGACACTACAGATTTTTTTCACGTTCCAAAAGAACGTCAGTTTTTGACCACACACTAGTAGTGTTAACCGTACGGTTGAAACTGTACGTACTGCAAAAAGAACGATGTCTGTGGGGCCCTTTAGGGGAAAATTTTTGCTTCTGGCGCGATTCAGCCCATTTACGAACTTGACTGTGCTATTCTTCAAAATATATGTATATATATTTTTTTTATCTTGGACCAGCACTCAGGAGATGGCACCTACATATGCAGTACATTGAGCCGGAACTAGAAAGGAGGGGATAGTATTGAGGGGACAGATGAGGAAAGATGAGATAGAGAACTTTTTGTAACTATTCGAACCTTTTTTATTTCGCCGGCTAATTTTTGCTACAGTACCGACGAAGGAGGATGCTGCTGTTACTCTGCTTTTTAGTGCATTTTTAGCGATTGACACGCTGCCAATATATTTGTACGAAATTTCAAGAGTCTGGCTCTTTTTGTTTGAAGTGAATCGTGATTTCCACAGACGAACGGAGACGGTCATGGCTAGATCGTCTTAGATTTCATCACTGACCAAGAATACTTAATATACTTTATGGGGTCTTATATTTCGCTGCATTTCACACGAAATGACAAGGTGAATATACCCTCCAATTCTTTTTTGGAGGGTATAAAAAGTGGATTCTTAAAGTTTCATAGAAAAACAATTTCAAATACTCGTGGTTCAAATGATTTTATTATTCTAGGATCTACAAAGGAGCTGAATAGATTAAGAAAGATGAGCAGATGGAGAATTTGTTAAAGCTATTTTATTTTGTAGTGAAATTTTTTGCTACAGTACGGGCGATAGAGGCTGCTGTAACACGCTCTTTAGTACATGAAAATTTCATATATTATATATAGTTATTTCGCTATATCAATTGTGCTTATATGTAAGTTCGATAATATTAAAGTTTCCAAATTTCCATGCACTACGAGGAAGGTTTTTCTGGTATCCCACATCAAACTTTGGTTTGTAAACTAGGCGACTTCGGCTCTATTTTTAAGGTGCGCAATTCAAACAAATCTCGTCTGCAATTACATATATAAAATATTCATGCGCTGAAGCTGTACGTATCCTCGTCTGATTGCGACTCTTGAATTATTGAATAAAAAACCTCTTCAAAAAGCCCCAATCAAAATTCAAAGCAGGTGCTACAGATCATTATTTTGCGAATATAATATTGATGTAAAAAGAATTAATAAATTGTATAATATTTTACATATAAAAACACACATATATGAATGCATGTGTGTGTGTGTATGTATGAATGCATGTATTTACTCGGTGCGGTTGGTTTTCAATTATTATTATTATTTTCATTCATGTAAATAAGATGAAATTGTTTGAATATGGTGACAGACGTGCACTTTAACACACTTATTAAATGCACGTACACACTTACATACATCACACACACACATATACATATGTAGAATCATATTTTGTTAAAATTTTTGAGTGATCATTTCGAAGCGTTTCAAAACAACTAATTTTAGCGGGTGATTATTTTTTTAATAGAGAAATTTAATTGAAATATTACAAAAAATATATATTATCCACGAAATCTAGTTGATTTTATGCTATTCTTGTTAGCAAATGTACTATATACAGGGATTCTGCATTACTTTTAAAAATTCTTGTGGACATGGCCATGAAATGAGCTTTTTTGGAAGGACGAGGAATTGTATGTTGTTTATGATTTCTTATATATCTATACATATAGTATATAAAAATGAATGTTTGTATGTCTGTATGTCCTTTATAGAATAGTAAACTATGCATTTGATCATGTTTTGATCTTTAACAAAGTTTACTATTCTATAAAGGGCAATTATAGAATAGTAAATAACGATTAATTTCCAATAGATGGCGCCTCTGAAAATTAATTAAAATGTATTGAATCGTAAGCTATACATTTGATCATGTTATGATCTTTAGCAACGTTTTTGCGCATGAGCCGACGAGGGTTTCTAAGTTGGTATGACCAATTTCCGACAGGTGGCGCCACTGAAAATTACTCAAAATTAATTAAATCGTAAACAGCGCATTTGATCATGCTATGATCTTTGGCAAAGTTGTTGCGCATGAGCCGACGGAGGTTTCTAAGTTGGTGCGATTAATTTCCAATAGATGGCGCCACTGAAAATTAATTAAAATGTATTGAATCGTAAGCTATACATTTGATCATGTTATGATCTTTAGTAAAATTGTTGCGCATGAGCCGACGAGCGTTTCTAAATTGGTATGACCAATTTCCGACAGGTGGCGCCACTGAAAATTACTCAAAATTAATTAAATCGTAAACAGCGCATTTGATCATGCTATGATCTTTGGCAAAGTTGTTGCGCATAAGCCGACGGAGGTTTCTAAGTTGGTGCGATTAATTTCTAATAGATGGCGCCACTGAAAATTAATTAAAATGTATTGAATCGTAAGCTATACATTTGATCATGTTATGATCTTTAGCAAAATTGTTGCGCATGAGCCGACGAGGATTTTTAAGTTGGTATGACCAATTTCCGACAGGTGGCGCCACTGAAAATTACTCAAAATTAATTAAATCGTAAAAAGCGCATTTGATCATGCTATGATCTTTGGCAAAGTTGTTGCGCATGAGCCGACGGAGGTTTCTAAGTTGGTGCGATTAATTCACAATAGATGGCGCCATTGAAAATTAATTAAAATGTATTGAATCGTAAGCTATGCATTTGATCATGTGTTGATCTTACAAATACCAGATATTTTAGGATTCATCATTTTATATTCATAATTTCATTAATAAACAATTGGTATAACTCATTCCAAAAAACAATTAAAAATAATTGCATATTTGTGTAATGTCTTTCCTTCAAATTTATGTTGATTTCTTTTCTAAAAAAATAATACTACATTTTTTGCACTTTTCAATGGAAATTGGTAACATTATGACATTTGAAAATAGTGAGTTTATTGGAAATTGATCTACCATCTCTTATGAAGATGTGTTTTATTTTAAAATTGCTCCTAATGGTGGTTTTTTAGAAAAAAAGTGACAGAATTTTATATATTTTCCAGAAAAGAAATCGCCATTAGTTTAGTTGGTGCCGCAGTAACGCGCGCAGGGTACAGCTAGTTTTTAATATAAATTTAAGAAAAAAATTTAATTTTTGCAAAAATTTCTGTAGAAAAAAGTCTGAAAAAGCTTTAAAGATAGCTTTAAACTTTTGTTTTAACGTTCAAAAACCCGTAAGAAACTTAACGTTTCGCCCCAGAGTATTAAATTAAAAATGAAACAAAAGAAAATGGATTTTCAAAAATAAAATACTAAAACTGCAAAATGTGAATTATACAATTGTGCATCCCTGGCGCGCACTCACATTATGTGCTCACAGTAGGCGAAGCAATCAATTCAAATCCAACAGATGTTTAATAAGCACCCACCACATTACGAGCACACAGTCGCTTTTTGGTTCATTCTTTGAATCTCTTGCCTTTTTTTTTTATTCATTCATTTAATCATTCATTCAGAAAGATCTATAATTTTAGATGAAAAGAATAAACAATAAATGCAATAACAGCCGCATAAATGATGAATAAAAGTGCAATAATAACGCATACGCGTACAAATATGGCAAGTTTATAGATGTATGTATGTATGTATGTATGTATGTAGCATATCTGTGCATACACTTGTATGTATGTACTTCATACCTTTATGTATATTAAAGTTAAGTATTTACGCACTCGCATGTAGGTAGGAATATATGCATTTTATGTAAATGCTAAACAATATTTTTCTTATTAATGTGTTATTTGATTGTTTGTTAAACGTTTATTTGAATAGAACACAAAAAGTGGAATATTTGCATGCAAAGTACATACAAACTTTAAAATCAGGGATGGAAAAAAATTAGTGATCGTTTTTTTTTGTGATATAATTTAATGTTGAAAAGAACACGCACCACTACTTTTCCACAAAACAAACAATTTTGTATTTCTAAAGTTCTTTAAAATAACGCCCATGTTAACATATTTTTGCCCTTTTTTCTAAAAAATTCCATTTAATCACAGTTTTAAGCCAAAAATAAATTGTTTAAGGAATGGTAAACAAATTTGTAATAAATTCAAATGACATATTGTTATATAGCAATTTTTCTTTGAAAAGTGCAGAAAGATATTGCACTTTTTTTGTAGAAAAGAAAACAACATATAAAATTCAATCAAGATTTAGAGGTCAGAGACAAATCAGGAAACATCTTTCCTTCGTAATTTTGATTGGGCTTTTTGAAGTGGTTTTTTATTCAATAATTTTGCTAAGGATATCGATAATACACACAGCTTGAGCGCATCAATATTTTATATAATTGCTGACGGGATTTGTTTGAATTGTGAACACTGAAAATAGGGCCTAAAGCCGAAATCGCCGTGTTTACAAAACAAGTAAGAACGTTATATTCGACCGGGTCGAATCTTAAATACCCCCTAAATATTTAGTAAATAAGAACTTTATTTTGGAGGGGACACTCCGGGAGGGCCGTAGGGGAGACATGTCATTTTTGCCATAAAAAAACTAAAAAGTAAATTTTTAAGGTTATTAATGTAAAATAACATTTTTTCTACTGAATCGTGATTTCCACAGAGGGACGAACATGCCTACATCGAATTTATATGCTTTATGTGATCTTAGAAGGATATTTCGCTGCGTCTTTTTTGTTTGTTTTGAAAAAAATATATTCTAAAGCCATATTTTTTGTATGTATATGAGACGAAACCAGTAATTAAACTGATCAGTTAATTGGGTAGTAATTAATCGGTTAACCGAATGAATATCAACCCTAGTAAGTACATATCTACACGTTCATATCTACATACATACATTGATCGCAAAATATATATGAACAAGTAAAAACGTTATATTCGACCGGGGTGAATCTTAAATACCCTCCAAATATTTAGTAAGTAAATTTAAAGTGTTTAACTGAGTGGGACAGACTTCCTTTATATAATATCGTACTTTAACGCCCACTTAAAGGGGCGGGGTCCAAAAATAGACTATATCATGTTTTCCCCAGACGAACGTATGGACATTGCTAGATCGTCTTAGACTTCATCACTGATCAAGAATATATATACTTTATGGGGTCAAATTCTCTTTGGGGGGCATTAAAGCTCTATTTTGACGGGGCCGCTTTGGCAAGGGCTGTGGGGAAGACATTTCACCTTTGTCATAAAACTCTAAAAATAAATGTGTGGGATAATTTAATTACAAAATTTAAAAATTTTTTTTTTTGATAGGGTCATTTTGGTAGCAAAGGGGGAGGAGGGGGTAGGGCAGAGTAGTTCCAGGTTACGTCTCAGCTTCGTCATTCAAGCTTAAAAATTTTATTTTTAAAGAATCTAGTACAACAATTTGTTAAATGTTTACACTATTTTTGCATATTATAACGCCCACTAGAAGGGGCGGGGTCCAAAAATTATTTTATTTTATGGCCCCAAGTTTAACGCGTTGGACCTTCTTTGACATAAAAATATATCATTTGCTTAACAAAATTACAAAAAAAAAAATTTGAAATTACATATGTTGTTTTTTAGAGGTTGGTTTAGTTTTTCTTAGGGGAACTTTTTTCCCTCTTGCCCGATTTAGCCCATCTCCGAACTTAACCTGTGCTCTACTTCAAGATATATTTATATAAAATTTCAAGAGTCTGGCTCTTTTCGTTTGGACTGAATCGTGATTAACAGACGGACGGACGGAAGGACGGACATGCTCAGATCGTCTTAGATTTCATCACTGACCAAGAATATACATATATAATGGGTGATTCAAGTAGAGATAATTTTTTCAATAGCCTTTTTTTGACAGACCTCGTGTTAGTCGTGTCATGCTGTCATGTTATTTTTGTTTAGTATTGTTTGGCACTTCATAATGGAAAGACTTACGCCTGAACAACGTTTACAAATCGTTCAACTTTATTACGAAAATTCACGTTCTGTTAGGAATGCGTTGCGTGCACTTCGCTCATCTTATGGTCAACATAATCGTACTTTACGCGTACTTTACGCAACACTATCACCCATTTTGCTACCCAGCATTCATTGTTGGATAATATTCGACCGAATAGACCACGTGTCCAGCACTTTGTGAAGAAAATATAGCGGCCGTAGCTGAGAGTGTACACGAAGACCGTGGAGAGTCGATTCGGCGCCGTTCGCAGCAACTCGAACATGATAACCAACTATTTGATGCCTGAAGTTGAAGCTCGTGATCTCGGCGACATTTGGTTTCAGCACGACGCTGCCACTTCCCACACATCGCTCAATCAATGGATTTATTGAGAGAACATTTCGGTGAGCACATAATTTCACGTTTTGGGCCGGTCGATTGGCCACCAAGATCGTGTGATATCACACCGTTAGACTTTTTCCTGTCAAGATTTGTAAAGTCTAAAGTTTATGTGGACAAACCCGCTTCGACTCAGGCCTTGGAGGAAAACATTACGCGTGTCATTCGCCAGTTACCAGTCGAAATGCTCGAACGAGTCATCGAAAATTGGACTCAACAGATGGACCAACTGCGACGTAGCAACGACCAACATTTGATACGACATAATCTTCAAAAAATAAATGCCAAAGAATGTTCTTTCAAATGATAATAAACATTCTCCATTAAATTTGAATTTTCTGTGCTTTTTTTTTCTTTAAAAAAGTAGGGAATCTCGAAATGGATCACCCATTACTTTATGGGGTCTCAGATGGATATTTCGCTGTGTTACAAATGGAATGACAAAGTGAATATACCCTCTATATTCTTTTTTGGAGGGTATAATAAACACACCCAATGATTTTGCGAACACTTACTGAAATATACTTGTTCATTTATACCGATAGACATAAATATATGAATATGTACATACAAATGTACGTATGTATTTATATACAATGTATGTATGTATTTGTATGCAAGTAAATAATGCACTCATTCAGACGCACAAATATATTTGTATAGCTAAAGTAAAATAAGAATAATAATAATATTATTATTACCTAGATAGAGAAATCGCTGTTACGTTCATTTAACCGCGACCGGAAGCACTTCCTCTTCTAGATAGAAATAGTATGAGTGAGTAACAAATTTAAAGCCACAATACGAGTATGAATTGTAAAAGTGATTTGATTTTTTCTGCCTTTTTTTGTTTTTGTTTTGTACATATTTCAACAGTGGAACTTTGCTTACAAGAAAATAAAAATAAAAAAATATTTATATAAAAAAAAATCAAACACATTTGAAATCATACAGGCCCGTACGAATCGTTGTCAGACGTTGTGAAAAATTCACTATGATTTAATAGTGGTTTCCATACAATTCTCTGGATTAGCACACGAATGAACTACTCGTAAAAGTTGCATAGTATTAAAAAAAAAATGTATGTGTATGTGTGTACATGTAATTCCGAATGTTTGTAATCACATTAGGGCCATCAAAATATTCACTTACAAATATTGTTTAAATTTTTTACATCTTTATGGAAGTGAAATCATATTTGAGACATTTTAACCATGTAAAGGCATAATTTTCACTGTGAATAAAATACATAAATTCATGCAGGTTAATCGTATTCATTGTTGGCCTTAAGCAGAAAGGCCTTAACTCACATTTGTTATAAAAAACTTAGTGATAAAAAGTCATAAAAAGCTGTTGCGAAATAGTGTGAAGAAATAACAGTTTTGTAAGCAATTGATAACTACAGTTGCCATTAACAAAACTATTTTGCACAATTCAAACTGGCAGCAGCCTAATGTGCCACCGCACGGCGTAGTCATGAATACAATGGCAGGCAGATACAATTGAGATTATTCATATGTAAGTAAGTAGTAAAAGAGCATTCGTTTAAAGATTTATTGAGGAAACATGTTTCAAGATCATAATAATTTTGCTTTTTCTTAATAGACAATTAATAATAATAATAATAATAACAATAATATAGCGAAATCTTGCTTTGCTAATATGTAATAACAAATTAAAACTGGCATTTTATTATAAAAATTTTCAAAAATATTCGTAACTAATTATTAAAATTGGGATTTTTCACGGTTTCTACTGTATTTTTTTTCGCCAAATGCAGGTCATTTTGGGAATATGTAAGAATGCGTGAAAACTTTCTTGATTGTAGCGAGAAAACAACCTTAAAATTGCAAATAAAAATTCAGCCTATTTTTCCTTCAGTAAAGAAAATTTTTTAATAAAATTTTCTTGTCTGACAGCATCCGCTTTTAAATAAGAATAAATACGGCGTAGCGTTTATTGCAAACAATTTTTATAATTATAAAATAATTAACTACGAAACATATCTATTGTGAGGCAGCTGTTTAGTAGTTTGTAGTAGAGATGCACTAGTGAGTAAAATTAAGCTCACCATCACGTACGATCACGAATCTAAAATTCTATCATGCATGCTCATGCATGGCAAGATTTAAGGCGCTCACGATCACGCGTGACAAAAAAATATCACGGCTTTCGCGCATCTCCAGTTGGTAGCATTTTCTATACATTCAATTATTTTGTGTAATCTTTACTGAGTAGATTTCACTAAATTTGTGCAAACTTTCACTAAATTTGTGCAAACTTTCACTAAATTTGGGCAAACGTTCACTAAATTTGCGCAAATTTTTCACTACATATGCGCAAATTTTCACTAAATATGTTCAGACTTTCACTAAATTTGCGTAAAATTTTCACTAAATTTGTGCAAACTTTCACTAAATTTGCGCAAACTTTCATCAATTTTGCGCAAAATTTTCACTACATTTGCGCAAAATTTTCACTAAATTTGTGCAAACTTCATTCCCTTCTGTTTATAGAGTAGCTTTCCCGATCGATTCCATAAAACTAATCAGGTTGACAATCAAAAACCACGTCAAGGGCTACCAACCCGGTCACAATATCTCCCTTTCGTTAGATATTGTAAACGAAAAATTTTAAAAAGGAGAATTTTTCAAAACAATACGAAATTATATATGCGATAAATTAGTGTTCTCGATTCTTTTACAGATATCGAAGAACTATATCAATCACCACTTATTACATGGGAATTGGGTGATCCATTCGAAAGTTATGGCAGTTTTAAAATTAAAAATTATTTTCGCTTATAATCCACAACTGTAGTTGCCCAACTTTTGTGGACTATAAGCGAATTTGGACTATAACCGATTTTCTTTATAAGCCACTTAATGGATTATAAGTGAATCCTGATTTAATCCACATTTTTGGCTACATAAAATTATTTTCTTCCACTTTTTTAAAACCAAAGAATAGTTTATTTAAAACAACCATTAAAACAAAAACCTTTATACCTTCCAAAAAAGAATATGGAGGGTATATTCACTTTGTCATTCCGTTTGTAACGCAGCGAAATATCCATCTGAGGCCCCATAAGGTATATATATTCTTGATCAGTGATGAAATCTAAGACGATCTGAGCATGTCCCAACTTCTGTGGATAGCACGATTAAGTGCAAATGAAAAGAGCCACACTCTTGAAATTTGGTATAAATATATCCTGAAGGATAGCACAAGTTAAGTTTGGAAATGGGCTAAATCGGCCTAGAGGGAGAAAAGTTCCCCTAAGAAGAACTAAACCAACCTCTAAAAAACAATATAATTTTTAAAGGTTTTTTTTGTAAATTTGTTAAGCAAATGATATATTTTTATGTCAAAGAAAGTCCAACGCGTTATACTTGGAGCCATAAAATATATAATTAAAAGAACAGAGTGGACTATACGCGAGTTTTTTCCATACAATATTAGTTACGCATGCCAACAAAACGTGGACTTCAAGCGAAAATGGACTACAAGCGAAGTGGACTTTAGAACAAATAATTTAATGAAATTCAAAAAAAAACCTGCAAATGAATACGGCAGTTTTGGCTTATATCCGTTTTTGGCCTTTAAGCGGAATGGACTATAAGCGAAAAGTACTGTACTATTTTTAGCGGTGAAAATTAGCGGAAAGTTGCAGGGAGGGTCTTTATGGTCAACCGTTTGCCATATATCTTTTTTAGTAGGACCAGCACTCGGGATTTTGTAAATAAAAATTGCTGCCCATAAAGGGATTTTCAGATCTGCGGAAAACATCCAAAGACTCTAACGGGAATGGAACCCACAACCATTGGACTGACAGGCTGGCACTGCTACTCATCAGCCTGCATACCCACGGCATTCACTGAGCGTTGCACTAAACCTTAACTTGTGTACACGTCCGATACCTGGGAAAAATAAATGACGTGCGTATGATGAAGGCGCGCTGCGCTATATTGTAAACTTTAAAATTATTAAAAAGAAATGCGAACATGAAAAATTCGACAAAAGACTACACAATCTCCAATTGAAATAAATGGAAACACATGACAAAATCACATGGCGGATGCAATATTAAGAAACATGGAATCCACATTAAACTGAAATTTAAAATTCATATTTATTCACTTTGGAACAAAATCGTTGATGATTGAAAAATTCTGCAAAAATGAAATGCTGCTGCTTAATGTGTCTGTGTGTGTGTGTGGGAAACAGTGCAATTCATTCCATATATTAATGAGACTTTTGTGTATCTAAAGCACTTCCGAATTGAAAATGTAATAAAATGAAAAATAATAATAAAAATAACACAATACAAAATATAAGTAAATAACAAGTCCATTAAGTCAGCGACAAATTACGTCTGAAGTCTAAGTAACTTGACCGTAAATTCAGTATGTCTGGATATGATAATTTAGTTGCTTTTACATGCCCGCATAGAGTTAAAGCGCAGTTTTTGTGAGCAAAAACCAGCAAAAACAAAAAACAAAAAAAAAAAAACTGGTTACAAAAATGTACTGCCTCAGTGTTCTTCATGCCGTTTGCTTCACTTTCATACTAAATTCAGTAGCTGGCCGAAAGGCTGAACTGAAATACAATGTTGTCATGATAGTGTTTGATGATCTGCGGCCCTCCATAGGAGCCTACGGAGACAGATTGGCCAACACACCACACTTGGATGCATTCATTAATGGCAGTCATTTCTTTACAAGAGCCTACAGTCAGGTAAAATATTTGTGTATATGCATGTGCGTACGCAGACTTAAGGCAATTTATTTACAGCAAGCACTTTGCGCGCCCAGCCGCAATTCTATGCTGACTGGACGGCGACCCGATACTTTACATCTGTACGATTTCTATAGCTATTGGCGTACCTTTAGCGGCAACTTTACCACGTTGCCGCAATACTTTAAAAATAACGGCTATTACACCTACGCGGCTGGAAAGGTTTTCCATCCCGGCATTTCCTCCAACAATAGCGACGACTATCCACTCAGCTGGTCGGAGAAGCCATTTCGTCCAAAAACCGAAAAGTTTATGAACTCACCCGTATGCCCCGACAGGCTAGGCGTTTTACGCAAGAATCTTATCTGCCCCGTACATCTGCAAACGCAGCCTTATAAGACTCTGCCCGATATTGAGTCCGTGGCAGAGGCTATACGATTTGTGCAAAGTCGCAATCACAGTTACAGGCCCTATTTCTTTGCTTTGGGCTTCCACAAGCCTCATATAAATTTTCGTTTCCCTTATCAGTTCTTGGACCACTTGCCGCTGCACTTGTTTTACAATTACACTTCGGATACTTATAAGCCGCATGACATGCCCAACGTGGCTTGGAATCCCTACACGGATGTTCGATCGCGCGACGATTTTAAACACATGAATATCTCATTTCCCTATGGACCCATCTCAAAACTGCAAAGTGCCCAAATACGCCAGGCATACTATGCCTCGGTGGCATATGTCGATGACCTGTTCGGCAAGTTTATAGCGCATATTGACTTTAATCGCACCGTGGTTGTAGTCACCAGCGATCATGGTTGGTCATTGGGAGAGCATGCGGAATGGGCGAAATATAGCAACTTCGAAGTTGCCCTACGTGTGCCACTTATCATACGCAGTCCCGAATTTCCGCTACCCCAAAATGGAAAACGTATAAATGCCATAGCTGAATTGGTGGACATATTTCCCACGCTAGTCAATTTAGCACACTTACCCAGCATCGAGCAGTGTGACAGCACTAGGTCCATGTCAGAGCAGCTGCTGTGCACGGAGGGCAAAAGCCTGTATCCCTTGTTAAATGGCATTGGCTTGGGCCAGGAATATTTCGCTTTGAGCCAGTATCCCCGGCCTGGTATGCAGCCTACAAAGCATCCGAGCAGTGATAAACCAAAACTTAAAAACATTAAAATAATGGGCTACTCGCTACGTACAAATCACTACCGCTACACGCTGTGGGTTAAGTTCTTCCATCAGAATTTTACAAGTGGTAGGTTTTTGTTTCTGTTTTGTATTTAATTCGAAGTATGTAATATGTAAAATCATTTGCAGATTTTTCCCATGTTTTCGGAGAGGAGATGTACGACCATCGACTGGATGCCGCCGAAGAAATCAATTTGGTCGACTGGCCAGAATTTGACGATATACGTCTATGGTTAAGAGATAAGTTAATACAAGCGTTTAACAAATAAACTGCAGTGAAAAGCAAAAGCTGTTAAATACTCGTACTTATTTTTATACTACGATTCAATTTTATGAACTGAACGGGGCAGGGAAGCAAAATTTATGCGAGTGCAAGTTTGCATCACATGAACAACAAGTCTGTGTGAATATTTTTTGTATGAATGGATTGTATAAAATTTCATTCATTCAATATTTTAAGATGTGCAACAAAAGCAAAAAATGTCTTACTACTTAAAACAAGAAGCACATATGGGTGTATGTGCATCTGTGTGTGTATATGTGTGTGTGTGTTGTTGTTGTAGTTGTGTTGTGTGCATGATGAAACTAGTTTTGTAAACTAGATGTTGCTTGTTGCCAACCTGATAAGCTGTTGGTTGGTTGATCGTTTTCTTAGTCGTTTTGTCGTCGACATCGTTCTGTAGCGGTGCTAGTAAATTAAATACTATTACAATTTTTCGAGTGCTCTTCGATTACCGCACTGGCAAGACGTTTAAAAAAGTACTTTTTCTTCTAGTTTGAAACGTTGAATGAAATAATGCTCAAAATTATAAAGTTTTTGGGTCGTTTAATCCACCCACGCTTAAAAAACTTTAACACTTGGTTAACTTGAGTTTTAAATGCTCGTTTTATTCCTCAATTTTTCCAAAAAATTCACATCTAATTGTCAATCGTTAAATTACCTGAGTAAATTTGCAAAAAAAAAATTTAGAAAATAAAACCGACTTTCATGTGAGAAAGCTGCACTTAAAATAAAAAATTCGACCGATATAACAACAGATTTTGCACTTGGACCGTATTTACAAGTATGCAATTGACAGACAGACAGACTTAGTTTGTTGGTAAGGGGCCGAAAAGGTAGACACCACTCTCTGTACTGGACTTTTTTCGTTTCTCTTTCCAACTCTCGGCAATAATCACACAAACCTCAAGTAAACGCGCCTATTAATTCTCTCCTTGTAAATACAAACGGCAAAACCAAAAGAGAATTGAAAAATGTCAGCCTTTCAATTTCCTGCTTGTAAATGCGGACTTAGTGCTTTTAAAATCGCTGGTTTGGCAAGACTGTCAGTTATTATATGTCTCTGTTATTCCATGAAAGATATGCCATTTAAGCAAGCGGCTTTCACACTATAAGACTGAGTATTACGACTTGTCAAAAATTCTAAATAATATGAAAAGTCTTATAGTATGAAAGCGATCTTAAGTAAAATCTCATAGATTGAGAAGTAAAATTTGACACGCCGATGGCTCTCTCCATTTTTGAAATTTTTCTAAAAGCTGAGACATTTCATATTATCAGGGTTGTTTTTTTGCAACAGCTTACTACAGAGATTTCATGAATTGTATTAAGTGTGATAGTGTGAAAGCGTTTTGTAATGATATGTTAGATTTTTCGCCATTTCAGGCATTCTCAAAAGAGAAATTCGAATGAAAATCATACGACTCAGTCTTATTGTGTGAAAGCGGCTTTACGAATATTTATGTTTCAAATGCACATTTAGCGATCGATTTAGTGAATCGATTTCGATTTATAAATTAAGGTCGCATATACATATTTTTAAGCTTTATGATTTCTGTGATTATTTTTTTATACCCTCCATAAAAGAATTGGAGGGTATATTCACTTTGCCATTCCGTGTGAAACGCAGCGAGATGTCCCTCTAAGACACCACAAACGGTCTAGCCATGTCCGTCCGTCCCTCTGTGGAAATCAC
This sequence comes from Linnaemya tessellans, assembly GCA_951800035.1. Taxonomy (NCBI): domain Eukaryota; kingdom Metazoa; phylum Arthropoda; class Insecta; order Diptera; family Tachinidae; genus Linnaemya; species Linnaemya tessellans. The sequence goes on from OX637535.1 coordinate 10,854,419, forward strand.
GATACAGTCCAAGCGAAAAGAGGCAGACCTTCGAAATTTGGTATAAATACATTTTGAAGAATAGCACAGGTCAAGTTCGTAAATGGGCTGAATCGGGCCAGAGGGAAAAAAGTTCCCCTAAGAGGAACTAAACCTATCTCTAAGACACCACATAATTTTTAACATTTTTTTTTTTGTAATTTTGTTAAACAAATGATATACTTTCATTTTTTGTTATAAGTTCATCCATATTAATCATGCCATAATTCGATTAGATATGCTTTTATGTGAAACAAAAAGTACTTTCGTAAAGTTGAACTTCAGTATCATTTTGTATTTCCCATCCCTGTTCTGTGCTACGACTAGTTATTAATGTGTTAGATCTCACGCAAAGTGAAAATGTTACAGACAATAAAAATATTCATATATAGTGTGTAATGCCTACGCAGATATCTTGGCCTCACTAACTACACAAAACACAATAATATATCATTTCTACATGCATACGAACCTACTCAGATACATGCAAGCACAATCGGAACAGCATAAAGTATGATCATTCAATCCGAAAATCGTTAACAAACAACTACAAGTTTTTACAAAGATTTAAGCTGAGTTCGTCCATTTCTCTCGGACACAATTTTTATCCCGACAAATTCCTTTTACGTCGATAAACTGTAAATAAACAAGTAAAAACGTTATATTCGACCGGGTCGAATCTTAAATACCCTCCAAATATTTAGTAAGTAAATTTAAAGTGTTTAACTTGGTGGGACAGAGTTGTTTTATATAATATCGCACGTCAACGCCCACTAAAGGAGGCGTTGACATGCGTATGACGTGAAAATAGGCAATACCATGTATTCCACAGACGAACGTATGGGCATTGCTAGACCGCCTTAGACTTCATCACTGATCAAGAATATATATATATATATATATATATATATATATATATATATATATGTATATATATATATATATATATATATATATATATATATATATATATATATATATTATGGGGTCCAATTCTCTTTGTATTAAATCTTTATTTTGGCGTGGTCGCTCTGGCATGGGCTGTGGGGGAAACATTTCACCTTTGTCATAAAACTCTAAAAATAAATGTTTGGGATAATTAAATACAAAATTTAAATTTTTTTAAAGGGTCATTTAGGGGGCAAAAGGGGGAGGAGGGGGTAGGGCAGAGTAGGACCAGGTTACGTCTCAGCTTCGTCATTAAAGCTTAAATATATTATTTTTAAGGAATGTAGGCTAAAGTACAACAATTTGTTAAATTTTTACACTATTTTTTTATATAATAACGCCCACTGAAATGGGGGGGTCCAAAAATTATTATTTTTTATTTTATGGCTCCAAGTTTAACGCGTTGGACCTTCTTTAATATAAAAATATATCAGTTGCTCAACAAAATTACAAAAAAACTTTAAAAATTATGTTGTTTTTTAGAGGTTGGTTTAGTTCTTCTTAGGAGAAATTTTTTCCCTCTTGCCCGATTTAGACCATCTTCGAACTTAACCTGTGCTATCCTTCAAGATATATTTATACCAAATTTCAAGTATAGCTCTTTTCGTTTGGACTGAATCGTGATTTCCACAGACGGGCGGACATGCCCAGATCGTCTTAGATTTCATCACTGATCAAGAAAATATATACTTTATGGGGTCTCAGATGGATATTTCGCTGCGTTACAAACGGAATGACAAAGTGAATATACCCTCCATATTGTTTTTTGGAGGGTATAAAAATTCGTCCGGACAAAAATTTTGTTCGAAACAAATGTACCCATGCGCATACATAAAAAAAATAGGTCTACTTAAAATAGACGTTGATCCAACTTGTTCATCCGCTAGTTTTTTTACAAAAAGGGGTATTATCTTAGGTTGTTGTCAAAAACGAGCGGGTCTAGAATTTGAATAATATTAATTTAAAAAAAATTGTTTCAAAAAATTTTCTTGAGAGGATTAGTGGTCATTATGGAAAAATGGGGATGGTACACATATGCGACTAGATAAAAATGGTGGCCCAGGGAGCCCTTTATATTGCAGAAAAAGTCTTATATATGAAATAGTTTTGGAATGCGAATATCAATTTAAAAAAAAATTAAACAAATTGGCTTGAGAGGATTAGTGGTCATTATGGAAAAATGGGAATGGGTACACATATGCCAGTATATACAAATGATGGAACAGGGATTCCTTTATATTACCACGATTTGTATATAGTAGCATATGTGTACCCATCTCCAATTTCCCACAATGACTGAAAACCTACAGGAAATTATTTTTTTTAAATGAATGTTTTTACAATATTTTATATTTTCAGTACATCCCTTAAGTATATAATTATTATTTATTTATTGGGTCATAATTTCTATTCACTAGTTTGGGCAGAACTGTCTTCAATTCCTAGATTTTGGCTGCCAATTGAACTTAATAATCAAAGTGTATTCCAAATGTTAAGTGGTTAACAGAGCTCTGCTAACTGTGGAATAGGTTTGGTACAACTTTCGGTTTGCGACTTCGCTAATATAAATTTAACTTCACACACATGAATGGGTACAAATCCGAACATCCATATTTAAATGTACTCTAGCTTAGGGTCTCACATAAATATGTGCCTAGAGTCTAGGCGCATGATATCATTATGATACAACTTGACACAACAAACCAACAAGACGAAACAATCAGATGTGCTTTGAACATACTCTTATAATAGGTTTATTTGTATAAATAACAGCTGAATTCGGAAGATGCAATTAAGCAAACAAAAGCAGAAGTAAAACAACCACCTAAAAACAAGTAAACATGTCTAAAACAGCCTCACTAACTGCAACGATTCTTAATAGAACTTGCCGTAACAATATTTATCCCAAGAGTAATATAAAACGTTTTCCTGTGCCGGATGATAAAATTCAATGGTCCGTACCGTACCCTGAATATTTACCGCCAACTTACACGGCACCGCATATTACTTCGCAAATATGGGCTGACCCTGATATAAATGCGCCAGAATTCAAGCCGAAGTGGGGTCAGATAGATGGAAATGTTAATCGTGTGTCTTTTAATGGTACATATGAGATTGATAGCAATGGCTGTCCCATTAATCCAATAGGACGTACAGGTTTACGTGGCCGAGGTTTGTTAGGACGATGGGGTCCTAATCACGCAGCGGATCCGATAGTTACCCGTTGGAAACGTAATGCTGATGGAACTATTGTTAAAAGTACTCACAGCGAAAAGTAATTTAAACTTTTATTATCTATTCCGTATTTGATTACCGTGTAATATTATAAGAAATATTCTGCAGATGGTGGCTATACAAAGGCATGACAATAAAATGTGGGCGATTCCTGGTGGTATGGTAGATCCTGGTGAAAAAGTGAGCACAACACTCAAAAGGGAATTTGTAGAAGAAGCTTTAGACGGTTCAAGTCAGTTCGTCTACACATTAAACTAACTTGCATAAATAATTTCAAATTTATTTTAAGGCGAACAAAACCGTATTGAAGAGTTCTTTGCTGGCGGTACATTGATATATGAGGGCTATGTTGATGACTTCCGTAATACGGATAATGCTTGGATGGAAACTGTTGCCTACAACTTTCATGATGATACTGGGAATCAAGTAGGAAACATACAACTTACCGCTGGTGATGATGCTGCTGCTGTTAGGTGGTTAGATTTGAATAAGTACGTGGAATTACATGCTAATCATATTGATATTTTGGAGAAGGTCGTTCTTAATCTAAATGCGCACTGGTAGTCAAGACACACTTCATTTTATCCGATTTTTTTTTCTGAACTACAATAAATAAACAATTTTTATCACTGCACGATACGAAAATGTGAATTTGACCGATTTTTTGCACTTGCATTTATATATATAGGGCGATATTGGGTTTTACCGCTAATTTTCACTAAAGCTTGCACAAACACAGAGTCGTATATAACCAACAGTTGCGTGGTGATGCCATAGCGTTTTTTAAGAAAATTGCCCATTCGGATTTCAAAGGCGGTAAAAATAAATATAAACAAAAATGCACATTGGGTCGTATATCAATGAAACAGGACAGCCTCAATAGACAGGTCAAAGAAACTTTCCAAATAAAGTTGTGTAGGCCGACTATGCCTTCACCTTTAGCAATCGTAATCACTGCTGTTAACTGCCTATTTCTCATTGTCGAATGAATTCTTTCTGTCGTATATATACATATGATATATAAACAATTTATAAAATTTTGTTTTTGTTTTAAATATATTTATACGAAAGAAGAAAGTCATTCGACAACGAGAAATAGGCAGTAAATTTAAGAGAACTTCATAAGTGACCATTAATATCGTGTCGATTTTTAGTTGAAAGTTTTGACAATATTATCTATGTTCATATTATATACTTATAATAGAATAATAATTGCTAGGTGGCATTTGCATCATCATTTCTTCCTGGCATATAGAATTTGAGATGAATGGGGTACAAATATATGCTAATATAATATTCCTGCTAAGAAATTGCATATATAATTAGCCTTACAATTTGGTATAATTCCTGTGCTCTAGAAATGTATTAAATTATTACCCCATTTAATAAGCTCCATTTTCAATTAATTTTCTACTGTATATGTCAAACACGATACAGAACATAAGCAACGCCATTATTGCTGTCCCTGGTACGGGCTACATGTACTTAAAAATTTAAGAATTGACGTTCTTGTTTTACATATCAAAATAATTTTTGATGTACGATTAAAGGCCGATTAAACTGACTATCCTGCCTAATCGTGCGTTCTGCCAAATATGACATGTGTGCTAAAAAAAGTATGATACTGTGGCTTAGAAACGGGACTGTGCAACAGATTTTTTGACAAGTCTGTCCAATTTGGAAATGTTTATGGAAATTTTCACAAAATGATAGTTTCCATGCGATCAGAGTAGTATTTATTGTCAACCAGATATTTTTGCAACATTGTTGTATAATAATGTGGCACCTGCGGCGCCATTTTGAAGCGATTTTTTAAAGTCGGTCAGACTTTGGAATGGGTTTTATGTGAATGAATCGTGCGATTTAGTAGCATAGTCAGTCAAGGCCTCAAGTTTAATGCTAAGCACGGCAAATTGAATATTCGCCGTAAATTGAAGTAACTCTGTGCATATTTCTGAAAATATAAGATAGTCAATAGTTTTACATCCCTATTTCCTTTGAACCGATTACATTTGTCGGCGTCGAATGTTATTAACATTTGTGTACTAGTTGTTCGCACACTTTTTCTTATTTCTAAAAGTAGTTTACGAAACTGTGTTCGTGAAAAATATTCGGTATTAAATAGTTGTAACTTGAAAGTATTTTATAGATTCAATTGTATTGTAGGCCTTAGCAAATATTTTATGAAAATTGTAGGAAAATTTCTGTAAATCTGCATATTCACACAATCGCTGCGTTCACTACTACTAACACAGGTATACTTTTTTTCGTTCTGCTTATACATATTTCGCATTATTCAGTGATTGACGGCTGTGTGAAGAAGAAGTTAACAAAAATGGCAGACGTTGTTGAAAAGGAGGAGAAAACCATTGCCGATGATTTGGTTGTAACCAAATATAAATTGGCGGGATTAATAGTTAATAGTAAGTTAAAAATACATATTTAATATTTGTTAATGCATTAAAAAAGAAAGTTATCCGATAAGTGGTTATATTGTTATTGCTATTTGTGAAAATGAAAGCCACGCGGCGCTTCTGGCAATGTTGAGTGTACATAACCTAAATTTATTAGCTGCCTATCGAAAAATTCTTGAGTTTATGTATATAAATTTAAAAATTAACAATATGTAACATATTAAAGATATCAATATATAAGTTTGTAGAAAATTATATTGTTTTAGGCTCTCTTTGTACTAAAACAAATCTTTAAATAATTGTAGAAGCCAAAAACCAGTTTATTATCGATGTATTATTGCCACGCTTTGTTTTCCTTTGTGTAAAATTTTTCTTCGATTAATGGTATTCACTTTTACTCGATTTGTTACAGAAACCTTAAGTGCTGTTACTGGATTGTGTGTAGTTGGAGCATCTGTGAGAGATATTTGTACAAAATCGGATGCTCTTATCCTCGAAGAAACTAACAGCGTAAGATTGAAAGCTTTCGGTGGCAAAGAATATGTAGTATTTGTGAATTATTATTTAAATTTCAGGTTTACAAAAAAGAAAAAGATTTAAAAAAGGGTATTGCATTCCCCACCTGTCTGTCTGTCAACAATTGCGTTTGCCACTTTTCACCTCCCAATAATGATCCTGATTATATTCTCAAGGACGGTGATGTTGTTAAAATGTAAGTCAATACTTAAATGCTAACTAAATGAAAAACATTCTCTACATAACCGGAGAAATGTTGTTTGAATTGATCAATTTAGATTTATTGTTTATTTCATAGTGATATGGGTGCGCATATTGACGGTTTCATTGCTGTGGGGGCGCATACCATCGTTGTTGGAGCTACAACAGATAACAAAGTGACTGGTCGGCGCGCCGATGTAGTTCTTGCTGCATATTGGGCAGTGCAGGCTGCACTCAGACTGTTAAAAGCTGGAAACAACGTAAGTAAGGCACTCCAATATAAGATTGACCTCGTGCTTTAAGATTTCTGCAAGCAACGGATTGTTTCAATCAAATTTTCCCTATTGAAAACATCTCAACACTTGCAAATAATAATCTCCATATGAAATGTGATTACAAAGTGATTTTTCTTCCAATTATTTTGTTTAATTTCATTGGGACACTAACAATTCCCTTTTTTCATGTATGTTCTTTTGCAATAATCATATTCTTACACACTTTTAGAATGGAGCCATCACCGAAGCTGTTCAACAAATTAGTGAATCCTACAAGTGCAAGCCTATTGAAGGTATGCTCAGTCATGAATTGAAACAGTTCAAGATTGATGGCGAAAAAACAATTATTCAGAATCCTAGTGAATCTCAACGTAAAGAACATGAAAAGTGCACGTTTGAAACACACGAGGTTTACGCCATCGATGTAATTGTAAGCTCTGGTGAAGGCATTGGTCGCGAGAAAGACACGAAAGTCTCCATTTACAAAAAGACGGACGAAAACTACAAACTCAAATTGAAAGCATCGCGAGCTCTCTTGGCAGAGGTATGTGGTAATTAACGATATATTAATATTTAGAGAAACTACTACGCAGGAAATGTCAATGATTAAGAAAATGCGCTTGAGGGACAGAAGCGGATAATTTATGGAAACTGCAACAGTTTTGTTTGACTAACTGCTTTCCTTTATACTCTACCTATTCGGAGTATAATTGGCGCAGTTTTTGAAATGCATCTGCTGAAACCCGAAGATTGTAAGATTATGAGATCTGAGACATATCCTCGAAATCCAACTGAATATAATTGATACTTCGAGAGTTTAACACACGATCTAATACAATAATATTTCTTTGCACTTTTTCTTCTGGTGAATGATATGTGTGCGTGGTGCCGCTTATCGTAGGTGAAAGCAAAATACGGAAATATGCCTTTTAACATTCGCAGTTTCGACGAGGAGACTAAAGCACGTATGGGTGTTGTTGAATGTGTGTCACACAATATGATTGAACCCTTCCAAGTTTTGTATGAGAAACCAAGTAAGTTTAATAAATATCTGATACAATATGCAAGGATTAATTCCGCATTTGTTATAAAATAACTTGTGCGGTCAGACACTTTGCCATAATAAAATTTATTGTGAAACTTTCCAAGTTCGTGTTATTTATTCGAACTTGGCAAAATTTTACTTTAAAATATTTTTTCCACTAAAATGTGCAAGTGTTATGTAATGAACCACAAATACATATATTATTACAACCAGTATGTGTTCAAAGAGATTAATCTTATCACAACTTGGGCATATTGAAGTGGCAAAAACAAATAGTGTAGGATTGTTTTTGTAATGGAAATATTGGCTATTTTACTAAAACGCATGTTTGCAATATATGAAAATGGTATTGACACGTATTGATAATTACATATATTGTATACATGCACTTGCAAGTCTTTTTATACATCCTGTATATAAATATTTTTTTTACTGCGTTTGGTTTTGACTGCGTATTATCGACAAAAATGTTGCCTTTTGGCACAAAATGCATTCTCATAAGTACTGCAAAATATCGTATTTCCAAGAAACGTAAATTTCATAAGACAATGTAGCTCAGAACAGTTAAAACCATGGTATTTATATACCTTGGTTAAAATATTTTTCAGTTATTTATGTCAAATAAATTAAATGTAAAATTTTTAAAATGATGAAATAAATGAATAATAATAAAAAACAGCATGCGTTTAGGCTGAAAAAATAAATGAAGGTCTCGATTCGAAATAATTTTTTTTTCGAGTTGTTGCCTTGCAAGAAAAATAATTTTTTAAGATTTTGTAAACTTCGTATTATTTGTCCGTGTTTTGCAAAAACTGAAAACTGAAAAATTGTTTCGTTAAGATTTTCAAAATCCGATTTAAATAAACCTTTCCATCTACATCTTCCTGTCATCATAGAAACGAAATATTCATTTTTTTCCAATATATGGAAGAGTATCTGTTAGAGAACGTTCATAAACTTTGGAAAATATGCGCCCAATCAATTTAAGTTCTGTAAAAAAATTTATAATAGTTCTATATTTTTCAATAAATATTTTTCTTCTGGTTTCTTGACCTCTTTTTAATTATTATTAGTAAACTTAAAAATATCAGAATGTAATAATAATTATTTTTTCTCATTTCTTTATAGGTGAATATGTGGCCCATTTTAAACATACTGTTTTAATAATGCCTAATGGAGTCAATTTAGTAACTGGTATTCCTTTTGAAATTGAGAAATATGTTAGTGAATACAGCATAGCTCAACCAGAATTACAGGTAGATATTTGTAAATATACGACAAAGTGATTAGATAGATGGATTAAAAAATATTTTTTTTGTATTTAGGAACTCGTGGACACCCCGCTTATCCCAAAGAAGGGTAAAGGACATGGTAAGAAAAAGGCTGCTGCCGTCGCGGGTACAGATACAGCTGCTACATCGACACCGTCTCCTGTGGAGACCAAGGCTTGAAATCACCACCTTTGATACGCCTTTTGCTATATTCAAAAATATTAGAGCAACTTAAGCAAGCAATACATCTAAGTATGAGAACTTTTTAACTGGAACTGTAACATACGTTTGACTAGTTTTTTACGCCTCTCACTTTCCTCTAAAATAAATCTTTTTAACAACAAACAGTTTTGCAGAATTAAATTATGGGCATAATACCATAACATCTTCTGCGTACTGCGCTGCCAACATTTATAAATTCAAAACGTTTTTTTTTTTACATTTTTATTCAGATCAAAGCGAATCAAATTTAATTACGTATGTGTACAGTGAAATTAAAACATGAGGATGTAAAAACAAAAACTAAAATATTGTAATATGTATTCCAAAAGGATATTTATTTCTTTTTAGATAATTTTCAAAATTATCTAAGACTTAAATTCGTTTTTAATTGTTTTATAAAATTATTGAGAATAATCTTTTTTAAAAAAGCTTAAAAAAATTATTAGAAATAAAATCATAAAAAACTGAACAAAACTGAACTATTCTTTATAAAAGTAGGTTATGAACCGAAATAGTGCGATATCTTGTCTTGCCTGTGCCACTCATCCGACTACTGCTTTACAATTAATATGAAAAAGGGCACGTTGTCGTTGCATGTTGAAATAAAAATAATATATTTAAAGTTTTGTTTTTTTATTTTTTAAGTTTTATTAGTTTAATTTACTTATTTTTTAAGAAGCAGTCTCATTTAAGGTATAGAAAACTTGTGTCTCAGTGTGGATGTGTAGCGTGGTGAGCAGAATAGTAAATGTGGGTGTTTATATATATGAAAAAGATCGCACCAAGAGGAGAAATTTAATTTTGGTCGCCCTCGTATTTCACATGCATGTTGATCCAGCTTTCGTGAAAGTTCCATCGGGGACGTTTGCGCTAAAGTGAAAATTAGTTTTGCTTTCACTCAAATATATAATTTTATAATGTTTCATTAAAATCTCATTGCTCTCTCGAAAAGAAAAAAAGAAACTTATTTTTAAACAAAGTAACGTAACGTAATGAGTATGTGGTAGTAAACACTGTGATTTTGTTTCTTTTCGTAACTGCTTTAATATGTTTCAGCGTCTTATTTTGATCTAAACTCCAGGCATTAAACTGTTAGCATCCACTGCAGGAGACGCTGTTGTAGCAGGGCTGTCTAGATAAATTTTTAGGGCACGTTCGCGACGGGGTGAAAAACGTGATGACATGCATCCCACACGATCTAAGCGAGTTTTTTCTCTAGAGCTCATTTCTCTTCTTTCCTCTATCGTCAGGTCTTTCAACTCGACCGTTGCATCTCTACAAATATTCAGCGATAATTAATCTACATATTTCTATTACATTTAGTCCACTTACTTGTAAAAGAAGAGATTGCCACTGACTGAACTAATAAGTGGATGTTTGTCTAGTGTGGCCGGAATAGAAAACCAGCTCATGCCACTGTTGATTGTCAGCAGGGAGACATTAGTGTAGGGGAAGTATCCGTTGACCTAATGAAACGTTAAAATGCTTTTAAAATAAAAACCACTTAAATCCAACAACCACTCATTTATACCTTTGTGTAGGCTATATTATCTTCAGCTATTCCAGATAATTCAGATAAAACTTTACGTATTTCACTGTTTTCTGCAAAATGGTAAAGAAAAAAATTTTATTCGAATAGTTAAAATGGCATACAACACAAAAATTATAGTACGTATTTTTTTAAGGAATGAAAGTAGTAAGAGCAGTAAAAGTTATTTATTTTATTTTAACTTTTAGTTTGTTTTGCTTTCATATGGGTTTTATTGATTCGGAAGTCAGAATACAAAAGCGAAATGCAAAATGGCATATTTAAAACTTTTCGGCAGAGGCCAAAAATTTATTTAAATGAAATGTATAAATAGTGTACGACCGAACGTTCGGCTTCGGCCAAAGATCGTTGTTCCGATTTTTTGCCGCACCTCCCCATCCGTGTTCAATTCGAAAAACATACTGACTGAGAATATTTAATTCATTTTTCTTGTCTGAGTTCAGCGGAGAGAGGTGAGAGTTGAATAAATATAAGATGAATAGGGATATAAATTTGCTTGTGTCAACTCTCGTGATACTTCATTCTCATTATGGCGTCATATTAGGTTTTTACAAAACAAAAAATTAACTCGACTGCCTGAGTTTAGAGCGTTGCTTCAAGAAAACCTGATGTGTGTAACAGCAGACAAACGGCGTGAATTGTTTGAAATTTAGTATTTTGTACATAAATCTGAGCTTCTCTAACGCAGTGATTTACCCAATTAATGTCAAAATTTCGTTAGCCAATAAAACAAATTATTAAAACTTACTGTTTAAAGTAACTTCCTGAAATTTGCCCAGTTGGATAGTTTCTGGATGCCAACGACGCACAAATATTGTTAAGCAATTGTCATCATCGTAACTTCCACAGACCTCATCTTCACACTCTTGAATAATAAACTAAACAAAAATTAAATGAAATTTGTTATTTTACCGAATTATGCTTTAATGAACCGCGTCTATTACCTCCATTGCAGCTGATGAACGAATATTACAAGCCAGCGTTTCGTCATCTGAGAATATTTTGATGGGACTGCGACCACCTTTGAGCCATAGACGACAGTTTTGAATACTCAGGCTTTTGTATTTGGCGAGATCAATTCGATGCAGTTTGGCCACTAAACTTGCTTTAGCTGCTGCCACAGTTATGGAATCCGTGTAAATCCATTCGCATACACATGGCAATCTGCCAGATTCATTGTTGAGCTCAGACAAACGCATAAAGAATATTTTTGCCTTGTGTTCATCCGGCTGTAATTCTTTGCCCAGTTCAACAAATAATGATTCTCCTTCGCTGAAGTAGGCCAGTGTCTGTGACATGAAGTTCTTCAAGCTCTTGTCGTGTTTGCGATTTAGCTGGAAGTAAATATCGGGCACCTGTATTAAACGTTGAACATGGCTCTTAAACGTGCTCAGCCTCATGCGCGCGTCTACGAGAACTTTGTAACAAAGAAGCGGTTTCTGCGCCGCTTCATCTGAACTGTCTGGATCCATGTAATGATGTCTAGTGGATAGGGCTGTTGTCATATCCACTCCTTCCAATTTGATGGCATGGAAAAATTGTGGTACTTCTGGTAAAATGGGTGACAGTTCAGGCTCTCCGTGTGAATAGCCATTATAAAAAGCATTGAAACGGTTAATAGAGTCCTGGCGGTTTTCTTCTTCGGGACTTGACAACTGTGGAGAATGACTAGTACTAGAGATTTGGCTATCACCATCTCCCCGATGTTGAATATTTTCAACCAGCGTTCGATCTCCATCACTAAGACTGCTGTCTTCAGAGTTTGACTCATGGCCGACAACCAAGGATGCAGATGTGGCGGATGGCGCAGGTTCGTTAAAACCATTTGTTAGATTTGAACAATTTGTATTGTTGCTGCTGCCGATTAGGGACGGCGAGTGTAGAGTAGAACTTATGCCAATTGCAGGTTCATGTATTGCTACGCAGGCGGGAGATAATTGTTGTTGCGCTTCGGAAGCTGGTATACCGATGATTTCTAAATTAGTGGGATCTGTGTTGGGGACAAACAAGTAGAAAAATGTGATATCCTTGAATCGTGAGGTGGCCATTTCTTGTAATTGCGCCTGGGCTTCTTTAGTCGGTATTGGATCGTATGCCACAAATGCCTTTCGGTAACGGGGAGTGGTCGCTACCAGCAGTTGGTCCTCATTCACATGTAATCGCACAGCAATAGAATGTCGTAAGGTGTCATTATTTTCCATGGTCATTGAATAAACGAAGAATGGTCCATCCATTTCCATTGTTGACAAGTTAACCATAAACACATACCAAGTTGACCCACCTGGCTCATAAATCTCAAACTCTTGACCGTCCGCTCTGTATTCCAACAAAAACTCAACAGGATCCTCGTTATTACCTCTTATTTCCTCTATCGTTGCATCCTTCATATTCTCAAAGGAACGAACAATTCGCTCAGCTGGCGGATCGTAGCCAACAAGGCGGCAGTGAGACAATGGAGCAAACTCCTCTACAGACAACATTTGAAAGGCCGTCTCTAGAACAACATTAACATCGAATTTATGCGAAATATATACTCTTGTCGTGACCAATTTTTTCATCTTGGGATTATAAAAAAATACCCGGGGCTTAATTTGCTCCGGTAAGGGGAGGTCAACAATTGGACGATGACGTACGCTACTACGGTTTATTCGCGTTTCCTCTTCTTCTTTCAATTTCTCCGTCAGTGCTTTGATGTGCTCGGGAAAATCATCCAACTTGACCGACTTTTCGTTTCTTTTTGCATCAATTTGTCTGTACATCAGCATGTATGCGTTTGTACTTGAACTGTAAACACTGGAATAATATGCTTTACTCGATCCACCACCAAACGACTTTTGAATGTCCTCTTGTGTGATCTGTGACAGATAGACAAATAATTATTGTCGAAAGTTCAGGGTGTAAATTATGGCGTTCGATATCGATCAAAATTTGTATTAAAATTATACCGAAATTTCGTTCGATATCGAATGCCGTAATTTGACTCCAGGCTCATCTACTTATTTATGGCTAAAATCTGGGTATTTGCCTGTTTTTGTTCTATAATTCAAAAAACTAAAAAATAAATAATAATAAGGCGACCCACCCACATGTGTTATTTAAAAGAAATTTTGGATTTTCCAAACACTTCAATCTCCCCCTAATCAGTAATAACTATTGGAAAAAACAGCTCAGTTTAGTATATAAAAATTCTATTTTATAGGGGTCACTCCGGCAGGGGGCGTGGGGCAGACCTTTGCCATAAAACACAAAAGAGTACATTTTTGTTGTTATTAAGTTAAAAAAAGATTTTTATACCCTCCAAAAAAGAATTGGAAGGTATATTCACTTTGTCATTCCGTTTGTAACGCAGCGAAATATCCATCTCAGACCCCAAAAATTATATATATTCTTGATCATTGATGAAATCTAAGACGATCTGAGCAAGACAGTCCATCCGTCTGTCTGCAGAAATCACGATTCAGTTCAAACGAAAAGAGCCAGACTCTTGAAATATATAAATATATTTAAAAAAAATTAATTTTTGGACCCCGCTCCCTTTAGTGGACGTTATTATATGCAAAAATAGTGTATAAATATAACAAATTGTTTTACTTAAGCCTACATTCCTTAAAAATAAAATTTTTAAGCTTAAATGACGAAGCTGAGACGTAACCTGGTACTCCTCTGCCCTACCCCTCCTCCCCCTTTGCACCCTAAAACAATTTGTTTTAGTTCCAATTGGAATCAATAAGATGCATCACAAATATTAATGGCTTTTAATTATTACATCGAATAAAATCGCTGTGAATTAATGATGAATAAAACAAACAAACAAACAAACAAACACCCATGTAATATAATAATTCACCATAATAAAATATTTGTAAGAAACATGAATTTTTTTTAAAGAATTAAAAACAAAAAGAAATTTATGTGCACTCACGGGTGATACAGTTTGATCGTTGAAGCAATACCATTCGTTGTTATCGAACTCCTTGATATACGCATAGTAATGACCGCCAGAAGCACTACCCGAGTGTATCATAATAGCAAATAGTTCATATGTAAATGGTCCCAAGTCCTGTTTTGTCAGCTGTTCACTGTTCCTACGATTGCGATGGTCGGTACTTGAGCTCATATCGATTCCTTCGTCTTGCTCTTCGTCATTAATATCGATGTCATTTTGTGTAGTTATACTGGCTGTAGTTGCTACACCACTGCTCCAATTATCTTCCTCCATGGCCGACCCACTGTCCGTAGTGCTGCAGTCGTCCGTAGTTGTTGCCCCATTGCTACTTGTTGCAGCCGAATCGGATTCATTGGAAATTACAAATGTATTTAGATTCAGAGTTTGGGGGAAAGTTACTCTAGCGAAAAGATAATATTATCAAATCAGTATTCAGTTTGTCAATTGAAACTATTTTGTTAATTAGGGACTAATAGGAAATAATTTAGACTAAAATGGAACATAACTAACATGCTGTTCACGGGTGCAGTATTCATAAGTTTATTTTTAATTTTTCCTGTTGTTTACAAAATACAAAAATTGTTTTTTCTTTATTAATAATAGTGTGTAGTATGAAATTATTTTCCATAGTACTCGAACTCGTGCCATTTATTTTATTAAAATTTGTATATTCAACTAAAGCCTGTAAATAACTCGTTTCATTGATATTAAAAATATATTTCCTTATTTTATTATGATTTAAACCTGTGACACTCTAAAAAACACGCGAGCCGAAGGTTCGGTTTAGACTTAAAAAAGGAAATAGTGAGTTTGTGTCAAAGCAAATGCCATATTAACCATGTTTTTGTTATAAAATGTATGAGAATTATAGCTAATATTCTATATAATTAAATAATTATGTTTTACTGTGAATTATTATATGTTCATAATGTGCAATTATTAATAGAAATACTGTTTAGAGATATGATTAAAAAAAAGTTTGGCTTAAGCACAAATGAAACAAACAATTCAGAAAATAAGGGATAAAGGATATAGTCAAACGGCAACACAAGGATTTAAAGTGTGTTTCCATACAATTTTTATAAATAAAATGTTAAAACATGAAACTATGCCACCTAATAAGTGGTGGTGATAAACAAAAATACACATGAGTACTGATGATGAAAGAGTAGCGGTTTTGTAAAACAGCTCTTCTGCTGTGTTGTGTAAGCCTGATAATTAAATTGATATTTACTTTCCCTTGTGAATCGGAATTAAAACATGTTACGAACAATTAGCCAATCAATCTTAATTAAATTTAATATAGCAATAAATGTTTAGACATGAAATACTTCTTTCTATCAAAGAATAATAAAAATAGTTTTTTATGTTATTAATTGTTCAACTTACTTGTCATTTAATTTAATGCGGTGCATCGTGGTGTAGTCAAAATCGAATCTTTTCAGATGCAATGTCAAAATATATGGAAAGTTCTTGAACTTCAAACCCTTGTGAGCATCACATTTCTTATTGCACTTTTCGCAAAAATATTGATTGTTACCATCTAAAGTTTCTGGCTGAACAAATGCCCTTATGGCTTCTTCTATACTTCCATATGCAGCTTGGCTGCCAAAAGGACGAACAGGAAGTGGTATATCTAAAAAGGTATCAGCGCGAGTCTTTTCTGTATTGCACTCTAAGCACTTGACATAATCAATCATTTTTCCTTCGTACAGATTTGCAATGAGATTGGCCTGCTTGGTGTTTTTGAATTTGTGCTCTAAGGCGTCGAACATGACGCGACACAATTCTTGAATGTCATGCTGTTGCCAAGCTTCAGATGAATTCCAGCCAAAGCTGCGAGTCAAATCGGTAGTTTCTACTGCGGATTTTTTCGAAGTCTTAAAAGCGGAGAATATATATTAAAAAGAAAGCATGTGAAAATAACAAAGAAATATATATTTCTTACTTGCAAGTTGAGGAATAGTTTTTGCAGTTGATAGGGAATATTTTTTGCTTCGTTGTCATGGTCAAATTCCCAGCGGTACAATGCATTGCGGAATTCGGGAGTCATATAGAGAGCTTGCAAAAGACTGTTCAAATAGCATGTCATGGCTTGGTTTACAAGACCGACATAACCATTGTTTGTTGGTGCGGGCATTATGGCCGGTGATGGCGCCGTCGAAGAGGACAATGGAAACATTTTGTCGGCCTCTAATAGAATAGCCGAGTTATCACAACATCTTCTTTCTCTTTTACTCAAATGGAGTCCGAAATGCACAGACGATGGAGAAGATCCATGGGTCAGAGACAGAGGACCTCCACATGGATTGGGCTCAGTTTCAGTTGGACTGGCAGAGGCACCTAGAGCTAAATCATCATCCGATAAAGGATCTGGATCGGATATAGGACTCAGATTCAAAGAATCCGTGTTGGTTGCATTTGTCACGGTAGTCATCGATGATGGAGGCGATAAAGTGTTTGCGCTTATGAGTGCATCATCATTATTCAATGGACCATAATAATCAATGCCATGTGTGAAATTTTCGCAACCGGATATGTAATTGTTATCTGCCATAACAGCTGTTGTTGCACTGGTTGTATTTTTCTTATTGTTTTTTAAAGGCAAATGGATCTTGCATTTTGGTAAAGGTGGCGGCGATGGGGGTTGTGGTATTGGTGCAGTATTTTTAACTGCCGCTGTACCATTTGTAATAAGTTTAAGCGACGGTTTTGATGGAAAATCGTAGCGTTTTGTGGTATTACCATCCCATTTTCCAGATGGTAAAATAACTAAAATATTTTTTGACTGCGAATCGAAACCGTTAATCTTGTAAATCAAATCATTTTGATGCTCATTCAAATACACCAAATCACTGCCACATATCGGTTGCATTAATAGCTCGAAATTTTCATAGCGAAATTGTGTTTTTATATCACTTATAACTTTGGCCACTGTATAGGCCGGACGCACGACAATATTTATTTTCTTTTGCTCCGAATTCGGTGTTTGGTCATAGACGACACACTGTGTCGATTTATCATGGCCACTAAATTGGACCATATCGTTATATTCCAAAATATCTATAAAATTATATAAAGATTGCTTATTTAATATAAAAATAAATTAATATCGTAAGGAGAAATGCAATAGCCCTTAAATCACAATATACACAACCTAAATCGAGTTTTTATAAATTATTGTTTATCGCCATACTATTGTAGATGTGCAGATCGGCTTACCAGTCTCTTCTCATATCCATATAGACAGAGTTTTGCATGAGAACACACTATAGGTAAGAGTAACTCACGTCTAATTTAAAAGTTATCACCCACAATTGAAAATATAAATTAATTGATTTGAACTTTCTGATCGGCGATTAAAAAATTTTAAAAATTAAGTGTCTTGACGTTATAAAATAAAATAGAAAATGCAAACACAGATTAATTTTTAAAGCACATGTATGAGTGCATCGTAAATGAATGAGCTATATCCTAAGTGCGGAAAAAAATCTGAATTAATATTTACTTCAGAACTTGTATCACAAGTAGTGGACGAATTCTGTTTTGGTACCGGCGACAAATTTGTTGAATTGCATCTAATTTGCTTATGAATTGCATCTAATTTGTTTAAAAAATCATTATGAAACAAAATATCCGAAAAAATTATTAAATCTACACTAAACTAAATTAAAAATTTAGTACAAGACTATAATTGTTTACCGGCCTTTATATTATTTTTATTAAATAATTTTTTTTTCATGAAAACCGCAATTTGTAAAATGAATTTCTTATTTGCATACGAGTATGTACACGAAGTGGATATATATAAACAATATTATTTTTTTATGTTTATATATAATATACATAAGTATACATATGTATATATGCAACTGTACATACAAACAAACATGTATACATGCATAAGTATTCAACAGGAAAAAATAAATTCATCTGAGACTTTGCAAAATATTTTTGGCTTTGGTCCAACAAAAAAAAAATACATATATATATATATATATATATATATATATATATTATATATATATATATATATATATATATATATATGTATATATATATATATATATATATGTATATATGTATATATGTATATATGTATGTATATACATACTTATATATGTACACATGTTTATACATATATGTATGTAGCTGTATGCATGTACATACATATATCCAAAAATTAAGTTGCATTGGATACAAGAAAGAAAGAGCCCAACGTTCTTAACACAATGTGTCAACGGTTGTAATATTCGATAAGTGCCATATGACACCATCATTAGCAGAGGGCCTCCCTTCGATCCCGATTTTTGATGAAATTGGATTCGTTAAACATTTGCTTTGTTTGTTACTGCTTATGCATGTGTATGTGACTGCATTTCATTGCAACTAAAAAAATTACAAAAACCCTTAGCATGTGCGCAAACTTTCAAAAACCTATTGAGATTTTTTTTAAGCCAGTTTATGGTTAGTTGTAAGCAGGGCTGTGGAGTCGTGAAAAAATAGTTGCGACTCCGACTCCGACTCCAGCCGCCGAAATTTATAAAGTACGACTCCGACTCCGACTCCAACTCCGACTCCGACTTCAACTCCAATGCTAAATGTATATGGACCTTAGGGTATCCCGATAATTGAATCAAGAAATGTTTAACAACTTTTTTTGAGGGTACTTATGGACCTCTAAACGCGATTGAAGTTTGGGATTTCGCGAAAAAACATAAAAATAAATATAACAAAATAAAGCTGAATCAAAAGTTGTTTGTTTTTTACAAAATATGTCTGTATTGTTTGGTAAAATAGTGGTCATTAAAAGAAAATTTACAAACAAATTTTAGTGCACCGATTTTGAATCATAATTGCATTTTTAAAAAAAAATTTTCACAAAAACATATTTTTCATTGATTTTTTTTTTTTGCCGTTTTAAGCAAATTTAAAAACTTTCTCAAAACATATAATCAAACTATAATATGTCTCACATTTTTACGTTTTTATTATTCCAACACACAACAAAAAATCAACAAAATTAATAATTCAAATTAAATAAACTAAATAATAATTCATTAAAAAGATTAAGTCAATTTCTGTAAAAAGGCAAATATTTGAAAATAGAAAATATTTAAAAAAAAAATTCGCAGAATTTTTATTATGAAAAATATTTAAAAAATTCTTTGTCGGAGTCGCGACTTTTTTTAGCGACTCCGGCAAAAACAGTGCAACTCCGACTCTTCGACTCCACAGCCCTGGTTGTAAGGTCCAATAAAATGCTGGCCCATAGACATACTTAACACATAACAATATAAGTAAATGTTTAATAAATTAACTGAGGCAATCAAAAGAATTACATTAAAAGAGAGCTTTTTTTTAAATTTTTATGAGAACATTTTAGTTTTTACCACCACTTTTTTTATATATAAAACCAAGTTTAACATAATAAATTTTCCAAATAAAAACACTTATTTTTCAATATTAATTATTTGCCAGAAAACGATATATAGTAATCATATCGTATGTAAAAATCTTACACAATTTTTTCTAGTCTTTCGCAAAAAAAATTAATAATAATGAAATAGAAAATAAATAAAAATACTTTTATGTTACGCTTTGTGATATAAAGTAGTATAAAATAATCAGAATTTTTTGTTTTTATGGAAAATTTTGAACTGCCTCTACAGTTAATGTATTGAGATTGAAGATCCAGGCAACTTTTCGTTTCGTTCGAATAAAGAATCAATAAATAAACTGACATGAATTTTGATATGTCCGAAAACATAACTTTCGGTTAATCGAATCTGAATATAATTATCATTTTCAAAAAAGGGCATCATCGGTACATTTTGTATTATATATAATTAATTAATGTCAGATGTGATTGTGGTTTTAATTTTTCAAAATCAAGTTATTTTAAATAAACTCGATTTACAGTACAGGAGGATTGTTTATTTGTGGACTTTTTAATACATTTTTTTAATATAGAGTAGAGTTATTTGCTTTGGCATTAACCAGAACTTTCAAGTTTCTGAGTCTTTTAAATAATTTGTGTATAGTGGCATCGTCCACATTTTTTCAAAATGACCAATAATCCTCTCAAGAAAATTTTTTTACAAAATTTTTTAAAAATTTATATTATTCGAATTCCAAAATTATTTCAGATACA
This sequence comes from Linnaemya tessellans, assembly GCA_951800035.1. Classification (NCBI taxonomy): domain Eukaryota; kingdom Metazoa; phylum Arthropoda; class Insecta; order Diptera; family Tachinidae; genus Linnaemya; species Linnaemya tessellans. Next base: position 10,875,213 of record OX637535.1, read on the forward strand.
AGACTTTTTCTACTATATAAAGGGCTCCCTGGGGCCTATTTGTACCCATACCCATTTTTCCATAATGACCACTAATGCTCTCAAGAACATTTTTTTAAACAATTTTTTTTAAATTGATATTTGAATTCCAAAATTATTTTAGATATAAGATTTTTCTGTGATATAAAGGGATACCTGGGCCACCATTCATATATAGTGGCCATGTGTACCCATCATAGTTTTTCCATAGCAACCGAATTTAACATAAACCTTAAAAGTCAAATATGTATACGACACTAAAAACATGGATGCAAGCTACGAATCAGTTATAGCGGCTCGTTCGCGAATGTAATAATTCCAGACCAGATTTCATTACTAAGACATTTATATCTGTGTATCTTTCTGAAAGGGATAAAACTATTTTGATGGTCCCGGAGGTGCCCTTAGATACGTTTCAGGCAAATCGTTTCAAAGTTTTCATGCCAGAACACACAAAGTTGGAATGTATATGCTGGCGCTTTTGATTAACAAATCCAGCTCTCTGTAGATCTAGTAGGTCCCACAAACACCCACGGTCTTTGGTGGGAATCGAACCCCCCTACAGTTTTAGACAGATTTTTCCGCACATTTCCATCGGTATTGCAGCAATGCTAGTTGGTTACTCGCGGCCCTTGACTTGGCTCCTGACGTAGCTTAAATATTTATATAAGTGAACGAATTATTTATTAAATTAAGAAAAATTAAATTATTTATTTATTAGTTATTTTTTGAATTACATGTTAGTAAATGATGTCAGTTTTTTGATAAAAATATTTTTATTCTAATATTTCGTTACACTTTCAAATATTTTTTTTCTTTCAGAGCGTTTTGTTAACAAATCTTATCAATTAATTAATTTTATCATTCAAGTTTTTAAGTAAAAAATAAAGAGTATTAATAAATATTGGAGCAAAAATATATTTATAACAAAACTGATTTCAGTTTTTATAGTTAAAAAATTAACAAGCATAAAAATTTTGATATAAAATAGTTTTTATAATTATTTTTTATTATTATTATTCTAATTTTTATTATATTGTTTTATTTTATTTTATTTTATTTATTTATTATTGTTATATTATTATTATTATTAATTCTTTTTTTCAAAATTTCAGGTGAAATTTCTCTTTTTATTTTTTAATGAATAAACAATTTTATGGTAGCACGATACGTCGGCAAAACTCTTAAAACTTTAAACACTTTAAGGTATCTACTCACTTCTGATGCCTATAGAATATGGATATCGATGACATCACCTGTTCATCATACACATTTTATTGATTGCTTGGCAAATAGTTTTTGTCACTGAACTCAATTTTCCGTTTAAATTTTCTAAAGTTCACAAGCTGATGGCACTTCGACCGGTTTGCGGTGCTATTGAATGAGCCTGTCTGTGCTTAAAATCTGGGATAACAACAAAAATCTTTGCCGAACGAAAACAATGAAGTAACAAAAGAAAATCTTTGTAAATACAAAATTTCAAGTTAAAAAATATTTTCGTAATTTCTAAACTATTTTCTTATAGGAAATTCGCAATGCAATTTATAGAAAAAGAGAGGCATTGACTTATTTCGTATACAAGCAATTCAAATCACTTTTAGGAACTGCATTTGCGTTCGAGAGAGCACGACGATATTAAAGAATTGTGCAACTCTGTGCGATTAATGTGAATACTTCCTTCCCTGTCCACCCATTTACAGTCTGCTAATTTTAAATAGTTTTTAATTAAATATTTTACATCAATTATTGATTGTATTTGTATATATTAAATAAAAAATGTGTTTATTTATGAATTTGAAGCGAAAATAGATTGAAAATAAATTTTACATACATATTTCTGTATTTTTGATCATAGATCTAAGATTTTGAACTTTATACATGTAGACATACATCCACACATACGTATGTATTTACATATATGTATATATACACATATATTATGTATGCACTGAATATCGAGACTCTTTTTACTTAGTTGCCCAACGTCTATCTATTTTTATACACTTTTTTTATGTTTGTACAAATTTAATTTCATTTTGAATTTATTTTTAAATTATTCAACTAAATTACAGATGAGACTGTTTCAATATTTTTAGATTCATTTTTCTGATTTTTAATAAAATCTTATTTTTAAGAATGTCTTTTGTAGGTCTTATCCATTCATGTACTAACTAACAAGCAAATAAATATCAAATACATATTATATATGTACATATGTGTTATGAAAATGCAGCAGATACACAATATTGTTACAACAATGTTGATATTCCCGAAAATATTCCGTTAATGTATTCCATTAACGGTTACGAAAGTGGGGCGTACGAAAATCTAATATACACAGATACTAATACATATACCAGTACACATGTGAACCATTCCCATCCATGTACATACATAGTATGTATGCATAACGAAACGATTTTATTTTTAAAAATATTTTTTAATTATGATTCAGTAAAATATAACTCCACAAGTCACTATTACATGCGTATGCATGTACACATATACATATGTATGTATGTGAGCCTACATACATACATACATACATACATATATATAAACATACTATTCCTTTTTATTTTTTCGAAATATTTTCAGTTTAATCACCAATTTTTTTCTAACCTATTTAATTTTGCGGAATATCTATGAACACACTTTAAATTTTATATACACAACGAATTCATCCACGCGCACACCACGTCCGTTTCAGTTTTGAATGCGATTTGAAGTGCCAGCGTTGTGAGATAATATTCTTGTTGAACTTTTTTATCTTTCATTTTGTTTGCGAAGACTGAGAATTTGGGTACACACTCATGATTTTAAGCAAATATAAACAATTTTTTATTTTGTTTCAAAAACAAAACTGAAAATATAAAAAAGTTTCGTGTGCATTAGATATTTCGCATATTTCATTTGTGAGTGTGTATGTATAGTAATACAAACGTGTGTACATACATATGCAAATACATAAATAGAAGCGTGCTGAAGTTTAACCAAAATCAAACATCATTTTTAAAACATGATCAAAGAGAATAAAAGAATTTAACTATTTAGGCGTTTACGGTTCCAAAATTTGATTCGTGTAAATATTGCAGTTGAAATCGTACTAGGCCTGTTTATATATTCCATTAAGTTTAAATTTATATAATTTTTATTTCCTAAAGATGTTAACAAGCTGTTGACGAAATATTGAATAAAAATTTAAAGTTCTTATAATTTTTATTCAATATTTCGTGGTCGTTTTTAATAAAATTAAAGTTTGATTAGTTTTTTAATATGTATAGAAATACTTTCCATCAGTTTAATATTGTATATAAAAAAAAGCAAAAACAAAACAACAGATATATTGAATATTCTATAATTTTTAATATATGCTGATATTTTTAATTATTTTAATAATTAATTTCCTGAAGAAGTCACGAAATATTGAAATTAAAAATTAAATTAATATAAAGAGACCTTAAGCTTAAAAATATCAGAATATAATAATAATTAAAAAGAGGTCAAGAATTTAATTCTATAATTTAAAACATTTTTTATTGTTAATTATTATCAATTGTTATCCTCAAGAAGATATTCAGAGAATATCGAAATATTGAAAATTAAAAGTTTTTAAAGTTATTATTTTATTAAAAAAAAAGTCCTCACGCTCATTATTATTACTTAAATTAAAACGTAGAAGGAGCATAATTTAAAATTAAGGAGAAAAAAGAGTTTTAATTTATATTGTACATTTTCTCTTTTCTATTTCATTGATAAGCGATTTACATGCGTCGCAAATTTCTCCAATTAGAAGCTCAATGTTTGTAAATATTGTTAATTTTAATTCATACACTTGATTTTCTTTAATTTTTTTTCTTATAAGTAAAAATAGGGGATATCTTAATTGTTTAATAATTTTTTTTCCTCTCCTAATTCATAAGAATGTGTTATGTTTAGAAACGGCTTATTTGAAAATATTTATACAGCAGTTGGTCAAATAGGAAGATTATAAGCATGAATTATATCTTTACTAAATATTTTTATTAAAATTCAAAGATAAACACCAATTTCTTGTTGCAGCAGAAATTGTTGTAGTATTTATTTATTAGTAGTAATAACAGTTTAAAATTATATATAACTTATTTGATCTGTTATATATTCGGCTTCTTATCCTAATTTGGTTTTCTGCAACAAGCTTGGCTTTAACTCGAGTCTTTGCTTTATGTTACTCCATTTTAGTGAGAGAATAACAAAACTCACCTTACCTCCCCCTATTTTTTAATTTTTTATTTATTTATATATAACAATAACCAGCCGAGCATTTGTACATTTGTATTTATATAATAATTAGAATTATGCATAATAATTGATACTATAACAATAGTAAATAATTAGTAACAATAATAAGGCATCTAAAATGTTAAGAAAAAAACAATCTAAGTAATAAATTGCTTAAAGTGGTCGACAATTTTGTTTTTGAATGAAATACGAGAAAAGTGGAAAACTCTTAGTGGACGTGGTAGCGAATTAAAGATTTTAGCAACACGTACAGTAAAAGATTTATCACAAATAGATCTGTCTCTGGCTGGTATTAAAAGCTGAGGGTTTCTTTCACTCCTTGGAAACAGGAAATGTCTACGGACATACTCGGGATTGCCAGAAAGCATGACATTATAGAAAAAAAAGAAGGGATCTAATCTGGATGTAGCTTTTGAAACTACAACCCAAAAAATCAACTGCATGCATTGAGACGTGGTCGTGGATACGTAGTTGGTAAATAAATCTTATTATTGTATTAAAAAGTAACACACACCTATTCAATTCAAAACTGTTACAACCAGAGAAGACCTCAATACAGTAGAGAAGATTGGGCAGGAGTAAGGAGTGAGCTAATATTTTTCGTATATAAAGTGGCTGGTACACATTCAGAGCATAAAGACGTCTTAAGGTAAAATTGACTTTTGAGATTAGCCCACTGATGAGAGGTCCAAACCCTAGACTACTATCTAGCAGAACACCAAGACATTGGTCATGTCTACAAATTCAATATGTTGACCATCTATTATAATGGATGGGCAGATACATAGATATGTTTGATGCTAAGAATTTAGAAATATGTATTTAAATCCTGCATATGTGCATAAAAATATCTTTTGATATGTGTGGCGTAATATGCAGAATTCAGAACTTATTCACAAATCTTTTGGACAGATTGCGATTTCTCTAAAACTGGGAATTAAGTTATTTGTGTTGAAAATTATTCAAACGACCACCAACATTTTATATACAAATCTTTTAAGAAGTAATAGATCACATGAGTAATTGATTCATATATTAATTGAATTGAGATTTAATTTAATATTTTATAATATACGTATGAATAGGGTTTCATTCTTGATACCTTGAATCAATGGTTTATAATTGCTGTTGTAATTGCAGACCCACAGATGAAAATATAAAGGAGGGCAAAAGACTTCTCCATTAAAAATACAGGAGTGTTGCAGCTGAAATCACTGACTGTTGAAAAATACTTAAACGACTGCGGTTAGATGCATTTTGCAATAAAAATCTAAATTCAAACTGAGCTTTTTTATTTATATTTAATAAATTACTTTGCTCTTCTATCATACAACATTTATCGTTGTGTTACCTAAAATAATTTCTGAGTAAAACATATGTGGAAAAAAACTATTGTTGTTTATTTTGCATAAAATCGAATCCAAAAAAATAATTACATATTCACTGCACACTCGTACATGCGTACATGTACTAAAATGAATGGATGTTACATGATGATTATGGAAGGTTTTACGGTAATATCTTTTGCTGTCCTCCATATTATGTCACCTTCAAACAATACGATTTATAAGAGCTTTGAATTAGTTCAAGGATCTTAAATGTTCAAGAAAATTTTCTATTATCACACAAATTGTTTAGTTTTCATAAAAAAATAATTACATTTTTTGCATATAATAATTTCTAAATCATATTCTTACCCATAATTTGTTTTTAAGTTCTATTTAATTGCGTACAGATTTTGTTTTCAGGAGCAGGATTATCGAATAGCTTTCACAAATCGGCACAATTACTTTGCCAGCTTTCTTTTTCTTGAATAATACGGGCACACACGTTTGTCAGATTGCATACAAAATGTATTATCGAACCAGTAGGGAGTTGTTAATTAAAACATTATTTAAATATTTGGTTTATTTTTGTAAAAATAAAGTTGGAGAAAAAAACCAGCAATCTACCGAAATGAAAAACACACAAATAAACATCACGGTCCAGAGTTGACAGCTTTCAATTTTGAGAAGCACTTAAATGAAAAAAAAACTCTAAATTGAAAATGATTCTACACGTACGTATGGTAGGCAAATATGCGTATGTTTTTTAGTTTAATGTTTGTCTGTGTTTACACCATGAAAATCTTATTTTTATTGGCAAGAGATCCGAGCGGAACTGAAACGAGTACACTCTATGATGTACTGTCGTTACGTTATGCCTTCTCATTCGTGACGCACATATTCCTCCACACAACTATGCACAACATATATGTCGCCAACAAGAAGAATTTTATTGTGTGAACGCTGAAGAAGAATATATAAGAATCTTAAAAATAAGATTTCATGGTGTAAACACAGACTTTGCAATGATGGTACATATATACACATACATTGCTTACAAATGATTTTTATGGAAGTTATGCATAAATGGCGTTGATTTAACGGTACCACAACAACATTACAATTTTTACTATTTGCTAGTCTATTTAAATATTAAATCTTCAAGGGAAGAAGTAACAACAAGAATTGAAATTAACACAAATCTGTATAACATATAATTCAGAGATTCGAAATCTTGTATATTTGTATTTCTATCCCGCATGATATTCAGGCAAGTGGCAAACATTGTCATTAATATATGTAAGAGCTAGATGTTTACACATAAATCGACACATCTACGGGAAATAGCGTTTATATATTTGTAGCAGAAATTAAATGGCTTTCCACCAGGATGTTTAACTGGTGTTCTGTTAGCAGCGTTCATGCAAGTATGCCATCAGTTTATATGAAGCAATATACGTGTTAAAAGCAGTTTATTTTCCAAATTCAAGGGTACTTTGTGCTTAGTACTGTTATCTTGTATACAAAAGGTCGATGCTGCGATACAGCACTGCCAGGCTACATTAGTTTTGAATGTACAACTCTGTACTTAGAACGCAACTATGCACATAAGTGTCAAATTAATCTGGAATATTCTAGAAAATGAAACACATATCCTATAAATAGAGGTGAGACTTCCGAAAAATCTTTATTAACAAAAACAAATAAGTAACAAAGAGAAGCTGCAATCTTGGAAAATATTTCTAAGAACTATACAAAAGAAATTTTTAAAATTAATACTTTTAACAGTTTATTGAACGCTATAATATATTGTTTAATAAGTGTTTTGTGATACTAATAAAACGAGTCGGCTTTGAAAAGACTATTGTAAAGAAAACTTGACACAGTTGTACTAAAATTAAAAGTGTTACGTTAAACTACATACAACAAACTTTTTTCAGTTTGGGATTTTAACAAAATAATTTGTAATAAATTGGAATTGGCTCAAATCTACAATATTATATAAAGGTAGGTATCAACGCATGTAATTAGGAATCCATTGGAAGCAACAAAGCAGCAATAAATCGCATTTTCATTAAATGGCATGATAATATTTAGATTATTTAAACATAAAAAACCAAGAATTTTGTATAGTTAATTACAAAAAAAGATTAAAAGTTGACGTGATCTCTGAAAATGAACGTGGTTATATGTACGTCGTATATTTGTTATCTACTATGGATATAATTGGAATTAATAAAACATTAAATGTTTTTTAAAATGATTATAAGATTGCTGATAGTGACATTTTCTTGAATATTCGATGAAATCATAAATTATGGAGAGAAGAAGAAATATTTACTTGTGAAATACATATACATATGTGATTTACATGGCATATGAGGAAATGAGATGGTTATTCATTAGTTTCATTCATTTCGTTGTTGTATTTTTTCCCACCCGTTTCTCCGCGAAACTTGATTGTTGGCAAAAAAGCTTCTCTCGAATGTTCTGTGAACAGAATTAAGAAAATAGCGTAATATAATTAAATATTGTAAATATTGCTTTCGCTTTATTGCTGTTGTTGTTGTTTTTCTTTCGTTAACGTAATACGTGTTAATTCTACAAACACAATTACGGAGAACTTGTATTTAGTAGTAATTATTTATTTATATTTTATATAATTTTACAGTATATTTTGCTTTCGAAGAAGAAACACGCAAGTTCTGGTTAAATAAAGAAAACAAATGGGTAAAGATTTTTATAAAATACTGGGCATTAGCAAAACTGCCAACGACGATGAAATAAAAAAGGCGTACAGAAAGTTGGCGTTGAAATACCATCCGGACAAGAACAAGACGCCCGAAGCTGAAGAACGTTTTAAAGAAATCGCCGAGGCTTATGAGGTGTTGTCTGACAAAAAGAAACGCGATATATTTGATCAGTATGGTGAAGAGGGCTTAAAGGGTGGCATTCCGGGCAGTGCAGGTCATGAAAGCGGTGGACCTACATATACTTACCATGGCGATCCCAGAGCTACATTTGCCCAATTCTTTGGCAATGCGGATCCGTTCCGCATATTCTTTGACGCCTCCGATCCTTCACGTATATTTGAATCACAGGCCATTTTTATGGGAGACAATGACGACATATATTCGCAAATGGGCGGCATGGGCGGACCAGGTGGTGCATTCCGTTCGCAATCCTTCAATGCTCAGCCCTCTCGCAAACGCCAACCACAAGATCCTCCCATTGAACATGACTTGTATGTGTCCTTGGAGGAAGTGGACAAGGGTTGCGCGAAAAAAATGAAAATATCTCGAATGTCGATGGCTACAGGTCAACCTCGTAAAGAGGAGAAGGTACTAAATATTACAGTCAAACCCGGCTGGAAAGCTGGCACTAAAATTACTTTCCAAAAGGAAGGAGATCAGACACCCGGTAAAACTCCAGCAGATATTATTTTCATTATACGAGATAAACCACATCCGCTGTTTAAACGTGAAGGCAGCGATCTACGTTATAGTGCGAAACTTAGTTTAAAGCAGGCCTTATGTGGCACAGCAGTGTCCGTGCCAACACTTCAAGGCGATCGTATTACCGTCAATACCCATGGCGAAATTATCAAACCGACTACCGTCAAACGTATTAACGGCAGAGGTTTACCTTTCCCCAAAGAGCCATCACGAAGAGGAGATCTGCTAGTGTCGTTTGACATTAAATTCCCCGATTCAATACAGCCCGGAACCAAGGATCTGCTAAGTGAGATATTACCCAACTAGATAATAGAATATTTAGGCTAGTAAAATTAGAGGGAATCTACTTATTATGTAGTTAACTACTACTGGGCGGGATGTATTATGTAATATTTATAATATTACCTTAATATGTATATTATTATTATTATAAGTAAAGTTGTTTAAGTTTTAGGAACGAGTGTTACGCTGCGAACAACTATCATTTACTAACACAGAGACAACAACAATAGAACCGTTATTTCAGGAAATATGAGCAGTTCTGGAAATGTGAAAATTGAAATATTTTTAAGGAAGCATAAACCTATTGCTTCCATTTTTATTAAATGCGTTAGTAAACAGTCTACCTTGTTCTTGCCAGGATTCGCTTCTTGGTCTAGTGATTACAAAAGTTTTATTATAAATTGAAGCATTCTGTGAACTCCTGACAAGAGAAGAAAACTGCTCTTGTTTGTCGTTTTTATTTTATTATATATATTTTGGTATAAGACAAATTCATTTCATTTCACTAGCGTCTTCATAACTAATTTGTTAATAAATTTACAGTGTGTACTCCACCTTCTTGTGATTGCTGCGAGTATACCTCGAAAGTGAGATGGATGCCATTTTATTGAAAATGGTTTTGAAATACGAGGCATTTTTTTTCAATTATGATGCCATTTCCCGTTTTCTTACTTTCAATGTAACTTACCAATCACAATAAGAGTGAGGACACACTAATTTCCAATTATAAATATGTAAGTATGTACATTTAGTTACCAATCTAGATGTTTTAGCAATTAAGTTTTAATTGTAGAAAATTATATACCGCAAACAAACAAAGATTTTTGTATGTATGTATATGCAATTTTCAAATCTTCGAATAATACTAAAAGCTTTTGGAGAATAAGCAAATGTAATAACGAAGTGTTCCATTTCTAACTTTTCTCCGTGACATAATAAGGGTCTTCAAATTGCTGTTAGCATTATTCTTGTTAGCAAATTTAAAATTTTAATAAATGTTAATTCTCTCAAAATACAACCAGAGACTGATAAAGAGAATAAAAAGGAAATTGAAATAAATTATAACGTTTTAAAACTTAAAGAAGAATTGTGTTTTCTTTTGGAAGATGCGAGCGAGAGGTTAAAAAATCTAAGTGCCATACCTAAATACGGGCGGCAAGCGTTTTTTAACTGTCAAAAGTTCTCATGTCCATACATTTTGTATGGAGCATACCGAAATAACGCGGCGGCAACGCTTTGCTATTGGAAAATCCGATTTTGACAGAGCGTTTTCTAATGAAGTTGGTTGCAAAAGAAGAGAATTGTAACCAGAGAAAAAGAGCAAAGATTTACAAAAGTGAAATATATAATAAAAGAAAAAATTTGTGCACTTCGTATTAGAAAATGGTGGTAAGAAAATATTTACAATATGATTATATACATATATATGTATGCACGTTTGTAATTTGTACAAAATTTCAATAACAAAATCACAAATGTCGTCCGTCCAACTGTTAAAATAATCAGGTTTGTTTAATTTGTTTGTTTGATAACCCTGTTTTTATTGTTTTTTTACATAACGCTGCCGCCATTCGTTATTTAATCGAGACCATGGAGCCGTATATAATTAGAAATTGTAATTTTTTCTTTAAATTCGTTATTGATTGTAATTTAAATTCCTATTATCAGCTTGTTTATCGACAGTGTTTACAATAATTACTGTACCTTTTCTAAACAACAGTTACTTATTCTTATTTTTTACATTCTCCCTTATCCTATTTGTCAATTTCAACGTCAAGACAAGAATATGAAAGTTAGAACACTTCTATACTCATTCTCTTCAACAATTATCAATTTCTCACAACCAGGGCGTACTAAACCAGCAGGTGGCATCGTTACGCTGCAGTCACACTATCAAGTTTCTCTATCAAGATTTTTACACATACTGCTTGTCAAAATTCACAAAGTTTGAAAGCTGTGACGTAGGCTGCACGCAATTTCAAAGCAAGTTTTCAGCAAGATGTCACTGATAGCAGAATATTTTTAAATAATAATGCAAATTTGGAAGAAAAAGCTGCAATCAGCTGTTTTCTTGACTGTAACTTGAAACACTCAATTTGAACGAAAATTTGAAAGCAAACTCTCAGCAAGTTTTAAAAGTATGACTGTATTGGTAAAAAAATGAGAGAAATTTTAAAATTTGAATGAAAACTTGATCGTGTGACACCCAAGTTAGGAATGTAAACAATTTTTTGCTCCTATTGAATTTTTGTTTGTTGTGAGTTTAAACTGTCAAATTACGTCGTAATTATATTTATCACAAATTAGAATATATATGTTCAGAGCTGATATATGAATAAAAACTGTTTATTGAAAAACGAATATTTTGAATTATTGTTGTGAAAAAAGTGAACTAAAAGAAAATACTAATAATAATAATAATAACAATCTAAATAAAAAACTAGTTAAACAATATAAAAGGTGTTTTATGTTTGCTACAGTCGTTTTTTCTGTTATTTTCAAATATATTTTTAAAAGTGTTTTCAATATATTTGGAACAAATTCGTTTAATATTGCAATTATATTGCATTTCATAGTGGAATTATATATTTTTTCTTTAATTGGTCAAAATTAATTATCAAATTTTATAAAAATATGCCTTTTTGTGAGCTGTGCAAAAAAATATGTTCCTGGTAATGGCGACTAATTTTTTCGTGTGCCTAAGTGCTCCATAACAATGGATAAGTGGAGTAGCTTGTGCCAAAAGCAATTCACAAAGCGTTCGCTTATATGCAGTGATCACGTTTTGAAGAATCAGATTATATCATATATAGACCCATTTCCGATTTCAGGCCACAAGAAAATATTGTGTTTTGATTAAATCTTTTTTTTTACTTTTTCTTCACTTTTGTATGTTGGCATGATGCAAGATATTTTATTTCTTAAATTTTAAATGCTTCTTTTTCCTACGCTTTTGACATATATATCTTAACTCATTGTTTTGACAATCTCAACTTTATTATACAAACAAAAACACCTATGTTGTTGTACTTGTAGCCCTTACGCTGCCACCTGGTTTTATTACGCCATGCTCACAACTTTATACTATATTCAACGACATAGAGAGTAGTAAGAGGCTGTCAGAAGTAGTTAATTGTTGCACAGAAAGGGTATGTAAGTGTCCTATTTTTGATATTGTCTTGATGTGACGTTCACGTTGACAAATAGAATAAGGTTAATTGTCTTGACGTGATGTTGAAAAAGTTTTACCGAATAAGGAGGATTATTTATTTTTGAATTTTCCTTATTCTGTAACTATTTGTCGACGTCGACAACAAGACAATCCGCCTTATTATGTAAATATTTGTCAGTGTCACGTCAAGGCAATACCAAATCTGAGACACCCGCATACCCGTTTTCCTCAGCATTAAATTAACTTTTAACAGACGCCTATTATTTCCTAGAACTTAGAGAATCGTTAGAGGCTGTCAGCATTAATGAGTAGTTACCATCAAGCTGATTGTAACGGTCCTATTTTTTATATTGTGTCGACATGACATTGACAAACAGTTACAGAATAAGGGGGAATACCCCTGACTGTGTAAGGCGTTGACGTTTACGTCTCTGTTGTTTTTCGTAGTAGATTAAAAAAAATTGCTTTAGTGTTTCTTTAATCTAGTACAAAAAACGCCTTCGGCGCAAACGTCAACGCCTTACATAATCAGGCTGAATATCTGTTTTTAAATGCTTCTTGCTTACAGAATAGTCTGAGGCCATGAGAAGAATTTGTTCACCACAACGAGTATCTAAGTATCACATTTTTCAAGTTGTCTTGATATTGACTTGGACAAATAGTTACAGAATAAGGGGAATATATCGCCACTTTTTTGTGTAGCTTCTTCAGGATATATTTTATTTATATTTTTAATTTCAATAAATATTACATTTATATAAATAATGAGGCCTCTCAAAAAAAAAAACACCCGAAATAAAAACCCATTTTTGGACTTCTCGCCATTATACAAATAAAGATAGTTTTTCCAAATAATTGAACCTATATCGATTGTAAAAAAATGGAATGTAGTATGTCTACCTATTATATTTAATTTTATGAATGTAGAATGCAAAAAAAAATTTAACATACAAAAGGACTATGAAACTAAATCCCATGTAAAAAGCACATTTATTATATAAAATTTCCATAAAAGTATTTCTAATAATAGGATAAGAGCAACAGCCTATTACAGGGGCGGCAAAACCTACCGGGCCCCAGCTAATTTTAAATAAAACGCAATGCCATTTTTTACATTATCATTAATCAATAGTTTTATTTGATCATTTTTCAAAATGTTATTTCATTTACTTTTTTTTCGTTTTCATTAAATTGTTTTGTGTTTTAATAAATTTCAAAACAGTTTTCATTTATAATTTTTTTTTTTTTTAATTTGAATGATTTTTTATATTCGATTTTCTGTTTGTGTGATTTTAAGTGTTTCAATTTAAACTTCAACTAGACACATTGTTAAATTAGATTTTCGTTTTTTTTGTTTGTTTGTTTCTTAAATGATTTATGTTCTTCCTTTAATTTACTTAAAATTATTGCAATTCGTTTTTTAATAATTAGTTTAAATATCTTTTTAATTTTTGGATTTCCTTTTAAATTGTTTAAAATGTTGTGTTCACTTTGGGTTTTAAGTTCTTTGTATTGTTTTGCTGTTATTTAAATTTGAAATTGTCTCAATTCTATTAGAATTAATGGTTGCCTTTTTATTTAGTTTTTTGTTTAATTTAATTCAATGAATGCACACATTTTTATTATTATTGTAAGTGGAATAACTATTTCATATGTATCATTTAATACGGGGATTTCTTTTTTTTCATTTTGTTAATGTGTGTGTGTTTTTTAATATTAATTATAATGCAACAAAATGAACATAAAAACGGAAAATGCAATATATTTTCATTTCAAATGGTGAAGATGAGCTTTTAATTTTTTATATAAACTACATATAAATTATTTAAATATATATGTTTGTTTTAATTTAATTTCTTTGTTAAAATAATGCACAAAATGTGATTTGTTTTTTTTTTTGGTTTTTATATATGGGGATATTATTATTATTTTTTTGTTAAACTTTTTATCAAAAGCTAAACATTATTACCATCACAAACAAAACTCTTTGACATAATGAAAAAATTATATGTGTCTGTACATAATTGATTTAATTTCTTTTTTCTATTTGTTTCTTTTTTTGTTATTAATCTTTTACTATTTTTAATATTATTTTAAATGTTGTTGTCATAGATTTAGTTCAACCATTAATTTTCCATTTTATTTAGTTATTTCATTAATTATTTAATGGTTTGGAACTATTTAGCAATAGAAATTATATGTTTTCATAAACCTTTTCCTTTCACTTGAGAGTGTGTGTGTGTGTGAATGATGGAATGCGTCAATTAATTAGAATTAAGTTGGCAACGCGCACACATACACATGTCCACAAATACAAATTTTTAATGAAAATGATTAAATTAACCAATTGCTTTATACTCGTAGGTAGATTATATATTTGGGATATTCAGTGGTTGTTGCAAATAAACAAATTTGCACATTCCCAGGGTTAGAGAACAAAAATTTTTAAAATTTTGTCTACCTCAAGTACAAATTTTTGTGTTGAAAAAATATATAAATATTTTGCAATAAATTGCAACATACACTGAATACCATTATCGAATTTAAGTGCATGTAATGAAGTCTTAATTCCACTGCATCGCTTGAGACAAGTTGATTTTTTTAAATAATAACATATGGTGCTTCTATGAAAAATTTATAGAAAAAATTTTTTTACTTCCAATAAAATTCCGAATGATATTTAAAAAAGTTTACATGATCAAACAGTCTTTTTTCTATGTGATGTGATGACATAAAAATTTGCCTCAGAAAACACAAGGCGAATTCATACCAGGTGGCCTTAGTTCAGAAATTGGTGATCAGCTGTTACCAAGGCAAAATTATTGAACTGCGAAATTGAACTGTTATTGTGTGCGGCCATTGTTTTTTCCAAAGCATTTTATTTGACAGAGAGTCGCATAAATGAGTTCACCTTGTATGAATTCGCCTTGAGAAAACAGTTGAGGGATAGAATAAATTTTATTTTGACTTTATTTCTACTCTCAGAGAACTTTTATACTCTCACAGAGTTTTAGAAATGCTTGCCGTCAATTTAGTTATTAGTCTTTAGTTTTCTCACAACATTTCAGAATTATCTGTTTCAAAAATTGATTCGGGTTTCTTCGAATATTAATAAATTGATTAATTTTTATTGCTCTGAATATCTTAATTATTTCATTTTTGAATAATTTTGTTTTAATAAAATATAAGAACTCCAGTATAAAACATGTGGTAACTGTGGCCACATCTAGTCGATTTCGTGACGTACACGAGAACTGTAATAGATACGCCTGAAGAAATTATTGGCGAAAGAAAGGCATTACCTATTGAAAAAAAGTTAAATGACTTGACTTCGATGTGTACATGCTTGCAAAGAACGTTTTATTGTTGACATTCATTATGAGCTTCTTTAACAAAATTTTTTAGTGTTTTTTTCTTTTAGTTTTCAATTTGAATTAATTTATTATTTTTCTAAAATTTTGCTTATTTATAATTATGTTTAATAACAATTTATTTTAACTATGTATTTGTTTTTTTTTGTTTAATTATTTACTATTTATTTGTGTTAATATATCATTTTATGAGTTTCGGAGTGGGGGGGAGGGGAGCGGTTGTTTTACAAAAAATGGTTTCGTTTTGATTGAAAAACTTTTATTAAATTTCTTTTTGAATTGTAACGATCGTATTCAAAAGTTTTGTTTTTCTATTTTAATGGATTGTTAACATTACTATTATTAATTACTTTTATAGCTACAATTAATTTTTTATTTTTCCTAAAAAATTATGCATTTTGATTTGTTTAGTTTGAGAAAATTAAATAATTTTTTTTCTATATATAACATGTGATTGAAATTTAAGAAATTTGATTCAGACACTCTGTACAACTTTCGCTAGCACTTTTTAAGTGATTTATTTTAAAATAGTTGAGCTCTTTTAAAAATCCAAATTTTAAAGATATATACTTTGAATAATGAAATAATTCTGGGAATTCATCGAATTGAAGTGTAAAATAAATTTCTGTATTACACTTGTGACATTAACAATGAAGTTCAATCCGTAATGCGTTTACGTGTGTAAATATATAATTTTTTCTGCTGCTCAATATTCAACAGGGGTTGTTAGTCAAGTCTTTCAGAGTTGCATTCGAAAATAGAAGTTTTAAAAATTCTCTTTGCCCACATACTTTACACTTCAGTTCCTTTTTTATATTGTGGAAAAAATTTTTTATGTGACTATTTTTTGTTTTCTCAGAGGGTTTTTTCCATTAGTCCCCTACCTCTAGCCCAAAAGCTGGTGCCAATAAAAGAACAAAAGCGCTTTAAAAATCCTTTTATAATATGGACTATGTAAATTACTGAGTGCAATTGACTGCGAATATATTTCGCGGCCGAAAGATTTTCTCTGTATGAAACATATTCGCGGTCCATTTATTATAAGAAGAATAACGCTATTGTGAATTTCACTTCTAGCGTTGAAAGCAAAATTTGGTGCGATGGAAAATTCGTTATACAGTGAAATTTTCGACAATAACTATTTAATATACGACAGTGAGAGATTTTCTCTGGCCATTCATTATGCGAAGAATAACGCTATTGTGAATTTCACTTGCAGTATTGAAAGCAAAATTTGGTGCGATGGAAAATTCGTTACACAGTGTAATTTTCGATAAATAACAATTTAATATGCGACAGTGAGAGGTTTTCTCTGTACGAAATACATTCGCGGTCCATTCATTATAAGAAAAATAACGCTATTGTGGATTTCACTTCCAGTATTGAAAGCAAAATTTGGTGCTATGGAAAATTCGTTATACAGTGAAATTTTCGACAAATAACAATTTAATATGCCACAGTGAGAGATTTTCTCTGTATGAAATACATTCGCGGTCCATTCATTATAAGAAAAATAACGCTATTGTGGATTTCACTTCCAAAATTGTGTTGGATGGAAAATTCGTTATACAGCGAAATTTTCAACAATAATTTTAATATGCCACAGTGAGATATTTTCTCTGTACGAAATATCTACATTCGCGGTCCATTCATTATACGAAGAATAACGCTATTGTGAATTTCACTTCCAGTATTGAAAGCAAAATTTGGTGCGATGGAAAATTCGTTATACAGTGAAATTTTCGACAATAACAATTTAATATACGACAGTGAGAGATTTTCTCTGTTATGCGAAGAATAACGCTATTGTGAATTTCACATCCAGTGTTTCTCTCGTTTCGAATGAAGCTCGTAATAATAAGGATCTCTATTCCCAAAGAACGAGAGTTCTTTGGAAATACAGTTCTATGGAATAGTCCTTAACATTCTTTGTGCTCCATCTCAAAATCGTTCATCATATTCAACATGAAAAATCGCCTTGAAGACACAATTATTGTGGCAGAATATTTTTAAATTGTCACATAATTAACTGACATGACAGCAGCTGTGTTTTTGTGGGCATCGCAGAAAGAGTGTAAGTATTACCATTCAAGTGTTGTATGGGGGGGTGTGGGGAGGGGATTTGTAAATTTGATTAAAGGTGACTTACATTTCTACATAATTTGTATGTTTTGTGTAATTTTACATAAATTTGTTTAATATTAATTGTATTGTGTTGTTTATCAATTATTTTAGGTTCGTGTAATAACTACATGATCGAGGGGAATGGCTTGTACGCGTGTCGTTTCGTTTTAATTGGTTAAGAATAAATTGCTAAATAAATTAACTAAATTTTGTTGCAGTAATACCAATTTTTTATGTAGGTGTGTGTGTGTTAGTATATTTGAGACGGTGTGGGAATGTGATTATTAGTAAAGGAAGAGGAAAAGGTGGCGTGATTATGTGGGGTGAGTACACAGTGAAAAAGTTTTTTTTTAATTGATTTTTTACTTTTCTAATAATTTGTTTAAAGTTTCTTGTTTTTTTTTAATTAACTAAATTTATTTCAATTACGTTAAGAGAACTTTGTTATAATTTGTTAGTTGCAATTTTTTTTGTTACATGATTTCTTTTTTATTTTTTGTAATTAATTTTATTTTATTCCATGTAGTGTTGTATAAATGTTAATGCTATACGTTTTTTTTGAGATTTTATTTCTATTAATGTTTATTTTTTTTGGTATATGTTTTATATAAAATTAATCTTCAAGTCTTTTCAGAAACAAATGCATTACGATCAAATTATGTTGTTGTTCTTGTTTTGTAATTTTATTTCAATTTATTTATTTATAAATAAATTTGTCATGATTTTGTAACATAAGTAAACAACAATAAATTGTTGACATTCTGGGTATTTGACCTTCTTCTCTTTGAACACTTAAAACTACTTTTGTAAGTACGCAATTAAAATGTTTCTTCTCAATTGTTTGTCAATAAAATTGTTCATTGGGAAAGGCAGAGCTTTATTAGGAAAGACAGAGAGTTAGGGTAGACAGAGAAAAAGTGAGAGAGAGAGAGGGAGGAAGGGGAAATGTGGGAGATGGAACACTAGAGCAGGGATGATGGATTTAATAGTGGAGAAGGGTGCTCTTCATATTGAGACAGTTTTGAGTTACAAACTTGTGATACACGAATACAGCAAGTGATCACGTCATAATTTTTTGAATTTACGAGTATTTTGGTTTCTTGGATTTCGTAGATCTGTTATTTTGTTTGTTAATTAGTTTGATTACAATTTTATTTGAATTTGTTCTGTTGTAGCATTTGCAATTATTTTTGTTTAAAATTTAATTTTTGGAACCGTCTTTGCGGGACGTTGACGGAGCATCGCCTAAGTTTATCATGTCTCGTGGTTTCCACACCGGGGACCCTATAATAAAATGAAAGAAAAGAAATATGTGGAAATCATATGAAAAATGTTTTTTTTTTTTTGAAAGAATTTCGTTAATTAAAAAATTTAACTACAAAACAAATTAATAACTTTAAAAAATTTCTTTAGCAAATAAATAAATCTATGTTTGTATGCTAGTGAGTGCGTATGTGTGTGTGTGTGTTTATGTATGAGAAATTAAACAGCCAATTTATATATTGATTTTGTGTTTAACATATAAAAATCGATAAATATAATTTATTTAACACTTATTACATGTTATTAAATTAATTATATTTTCGTTTTTTTTTGCAAAATATATAAAACGATTTTTCTTTTTTTGTATGCTTCCAAATAATAATGAAGTTTCTTTATTTAAATATAAAAACGTTAATTTTACATGCTTTTGTTTTTGTGTTGTTTTTTTTTGCTATTAAAAGGCAATTTTTTTCCAAATAAAATTATAATTAAAAAAAGTCATGAAGTAAATGTTGACATCGCTTTTTTGTTGCATTTTTTCTTTGTGGTTTTAAAAAATTCCTGTATTTTTTTATTATTTAAATATTGAAACCGTTTTATTTGTCTTAACTATTTACTATTAAATACGAGTATTTAGTTGTTTCATTAACACATTTCACTGCAAAATCGTTAATTTAACAACCATATGCCAACATTTTTTGTGCTTTGTTGAAGTGTAAATGATATGAAAAGAAGAAGAAATCAAAATGTATTGACTTTTAAAAGTTTTGCATAAAATGGATGAAAAAGGGCCATAAACTTTCTATAATTTCAAATATTATTATCATCATCAATCATGTATATGATGCTGGATTATTTAAAATGTTTCAATACTTGAACTAAATGTAGAGCAGGAAAGATTCCAATTACGAATTTGATCTCCATACTGATATTTGACAGCTTCAGAATTGTCAACATTTTTCTCAATTAATTTTTAATATGACATTGACAGTAAAAAGTTTTTGTATTTCCTCTCCTTTGAAACATTCTTCTTTATTCTGTAACTATTTGTTGACGTCAATGTCAAGCCAATGAACATTTTTTATAACCTCTACGGCTTGGAGAACAGTTAGAGGCAGTAGTCAATTGTTGTCCCCAAGGATTACGAAAGGATTCTATTTTTGTTATAGTATTAACATTGATGTCAACATAGCACACCTTGTCCAAATCAATAAAACAATTACAGCTCGAAAAATATTCTTTATCTCCTTGTGAGAGCTATCCTGCAGAATGAAGCCACCTGAAGTACCATATCGATTGCCGTGATTCGCATAATCTGTACAGATCAAATTGAAAATAAAAGATGGCGGTTAGCGAAGCAACCCACCGTATGCTTTACAACTTATCAACAGTGGGGTGTTTGTATCTGTTTGAGAGAGGCATAGCGAGAGAACGTGGGTAATATAACGCTTTTGTCTGCTTTTACACATACCAGTTTTTCTTGAAGCAAGTCTGAGTTTATGGGAGAGAGAGGAAAGAAGCAAGAAGATTGAACTTGATTGTACCGGAAAGTTACTTCAATTCTCTTTTGTTATTTTATTCTCATTAATGGCGTCATATTAAGAAATTGAACACAGACTGTCTGTGTGTAAACAAACGGGCAGTTTTAAAAGAGAACTGTAGAGAACTGCTTCAAGAAAAACTGATGTGTGTAAAAGCAGACTTTGTAGAACTCCTAGCATAGAAACTTCTACAAAGACTTTTACAGACTTTTGTTACATTGCAATTCTTTAGTGCTGGTTTTTTTTGCTAAGACCCCTTTTACAAACATCAGGTTTGATTCGTCAAGTCTTGATCTTTTAGGAGAGAGCGGTGAAGAGCTTGAAGAGGGGTACAGACTTGACGGTACTAGTCAGTTTTTATATTTTCTTTTGTTTTATCATCCGTAATATATTAAATGAATGTTCAGCAATGAAGAAAAACTTGACATGACGTTTCGTGTGTGAACGTAAATGCAGGTTCAAAAGAAAATTGAAGAAAAATTTATCAAGTAAACTTGATGTGTGTGAAAGGGGACTAAGTTAAATTTTTGGGCAGAAGGCAGGGCTCACTTCTTACTGCAAGAATATTAATTTTTTTTTTGTAAAATTATGAAAATCTTCATTATTGAGTGATCTACTGATGATATATAGTTAGCCAAAGTGATCTAGAGATGTACCGCCTTTTTCGTCTTGCAGATAAAAAATTCTTTTGCAACGAGTTTCTGTTATATCGCTTCGAATTTGCAATCAGACCGGTTTGTAGCATATGCCAAAGTGTTTTCGAATTTCGAAAATAATACAATAGAATATCATTCTGTTAAACAAAAGCCAATTAATTATTGTTACTCACAGACACATTATGGAATTATTACATTATTCCTCGAATTATGCTTTTGAGAGTCTAGTACTGCTATTTGTAAGCCATGAATTTCTGGTGGCAATTTGTAATTCAGAAAGTGGACATTTCAATTGAGAAAATAATACGCAATAAAACGTCTGAATTGATTTTTATAGTAATTTGAAAGTTTAAGTAGTTCAAAACCAATATTTTGCATGAAGCCATTCATGCAACATAAGTAAAATTGCTCTATTTGTCAATCCGTAATGACAAAGAATTTTGTAATTACTACATCTTCATTTATGTTATTGTAGTCTAATTTATAAAAAAAAAATTTATAAAAATCTGTTTTGTGAACCTGTTATAAATCAAAAATCTGCCTTATAAATTAGAGGCCTAATTCATAAATATTGTTTTATGCT
The DNA here is from genome assembly GCA_951800035.1 of Linnaemya tessellans. Classification (NCBI taxonomy): domain Eukaryota; kingdom Metazoa; phylum Arthropoda; class Insecta; order Diptera; family Tachinidae; genus Linnaemya; species Linnaemya tessellans. The sequence goes on from OX637535.1 coordinate 10,897,284, forward strand.
TATTTGACAAATTTTGTATAAAAATTTGTCAAATAAGCATGAAATATTATATATATATATATTACGCCTTAAGCCTTTAAAATATACTAAATAGCTATAATACACATGTGCTCGTGCTCATCGGTATGTATTTCAATTTATTATTTAATTTTAAATAGCTAATAAATCGTTTTTTCTTTCGGTATTGTAGTGAACGGTTTCTGAATTGACTAATTTATATTACAATTGAAGATTTCTGAATTAAAATTGATTTATCCAAAGCTGGCTTACGCCTTGTAAACTATAAATGAAAAAGGTGTAGCCCAAGTCAAATGTACAAAAAAAAATTCACATTTTATATAAATAGTTGGCAACTGCACAAAAAATGTGGATTGCATTATTTGCAAATGCGTGGTTTTGTGACAATAAATAAAAACTATTGTGAATGCAGGTGTAGTGAATTAATGGTGAGTTATTATTGTATGGTGAATAATTGCAAAAGCAACATCAACTCATGGGATAGGGGGTTGATTTGTTTATACTAGAATAAGGGAAAGTGTAAACTGAGCTTCAAATGCAATCGTAAGCAATCGATAAATTAACTAATACAGTAACACATGGGCACAGGAATGCAATAAATCTATATAAACAGGACAAAAGAGAAATAGAGACAGAGTGAAATTTTGTGAATGGTGGAAAACAACAACATCAATAGAAATGGGATTAAGCAAAAAAGGAACGGGGGTGGTGAATAGACCGTGATTAAATAATTATGTATATAAATTGATAGATATAGGAAGGCAGAGAAAAATGGAAAGAAACACATTATTACCAAGCGGTGTGTTGATTTAAAATTTCTTTTTAACCTCAATTTCAACTGATTATTTGTTGAAAACGTTTTTTCTTTTGCTTACAGGGTGTGTTAACCATAAGACATAATAATTATTTATAAAAAAATATATATATTTTGTTTATTTGAAAATTATTTTTGCGTTTTGCAAGTGGTGTTATTTAGTAGCGATAGTATTAGTATTAATTAGTACAAATTCAAGTAGTTTTAAAAGTATTAACTATTTAGCTTATTGCAGTTTATTGTTGTAAATATTAATTAAAATACAAAGCAAAAACAACACTATTTAAAATCAACATATATCAAACCAACTTAAAAATATAACCAAATATGTAGTAAATAAAAAAAAAAGTTCAATACAATTTCAAAACAAGATGATTGTGCATTTGTTTCGTTTCTTGGGTTAAATTCGATTTGAAATGTTATTTTGTTACATTTGCTGCGTTTCATATTTAATACTTTTGTTAGAAAAAAAAAATCCTTTGCTCAAGCGATGCCAACCAACTACAATTTTATAACATAAATTATTTATTTCAATTTGTAAGAATTTATTTACTTCCTGCCTGCCTGCCTGCCCATGATATCAGCAGGTATAGCTCTTTCGCAAAATTATGTTAACAAAAGCAATTGTAATATATTGTTTTTATTTTTGGCAAGAAATTGTGCAACAGAACGATATCTACTGGTTTCAAGGGGCAGGTAGTTATTGCGGATTTTTGCGTAAGTGTTTTTTCAAAATTTTTTTCTGACTAAATTTACACGATGAAAATTTTCATTATATGTATTTAGCTCATAAATCTATTTTCAAATATTTCATCGTTCAAATTTTGCGCCACAAATAATTTATTATAAATAAATTAAAATGAAATGATAAGTTTTTGTTATCGGCACTCATTAATCCATGTGCATGTGCATGTGAACACTCTTATATGTATGTGTATATTATTAATACCCCAATGTAAATTATTAATTAAAATGATATTTGATTGTAATTAAACTGAAAACAACATTGCTTTGATTTTCTGATACGTGTTTGTTGTAAATTCCTTAACAGCGTATATGTGAAATTGTTTCAATTATCACACATCTTTAAAAATACTTATGTAAGACTTTTATCTATTCTTGTTTTTTATAAATTAAATCTATTAACAAATAATCACAAATAAATATCACAAACTTAGTGGAATGTTTTTTCTTCTAAATAGTTTTCTTAAAATTTTACTAGAACATCATTTAATCTGGCGTGTTTAATTCAATTAATTAAATAAATTCTCAAACAACACATTTCATTGTATTATCCTATTTTTGTATGTGTGTATTTATTATGCGTATGTATGTTTGCGTGTAGACATTAAAAAATATTTAAGTACTTATATTGTTAATGTATATCATTAAAAATATAATAAACATTCATTAAATGCAAAGGGATTTCAAAGTTGAACAAAAATACATACATAATTACAAAAAAAACACAAATAAATTGAATATGAATTAAGAATCAATAATTGGTTTTGATCTCTATTGTTTTTGCATAAATAATCTCCTCTTTTTAATCCCTCAAACGTTAGATATATTCTTCCATTTCATCACATACTCTGTATTCAGACTCGAACTGCAGTTATAGTTGATCACTTGCAGGGTTGCATTTTTGCAATTTTGTCCGTGTAGAGAAGGTGACCATCCCAGTTACTATTCGCAATCGTAAAAGAATTTTCCACGATCGGAGCAGCTTATTCAATTAATCGCTCGTAATGATACGATTATTGAACAGTTTTCTTTTTTTAACTCGGAAGACCAAAACTCTTCATATGCAATGCAGTGCGAAGGAAATAGAAAGGGGAGGATTGTATTTAGGGGACAAATGAAGAAAGCTAAGAAGATAGAGAACTTTTTGTAGCACTTTGAACCTTTTTACGAAGAAGGGGAGGGGGGGGGGGTGGTGCTGTCCCTCTGCTCTTTAGTACATGATTGTATCGGTCGCTCCCAATAATTCTTCAGTGAGCACTGCTATGCCTCTTCCACTGAAACAGGATGGCAACAAGTAACACAACCATGCACTAGTGCTGATCAGAAGAATTCGACATAATATTCATGATTGAGTCCCGAATCGAACTCAAGACTATTGCTAACTACTTCAGCCAACTGCGTTCACAGTACGTGGAATCAAAAACCATTTTTTCTCACGTGCGTTCATATCGGTGGAGCTTCAAAAGTTCTGTTGCAGAATGACTATGCAAAGGCATGCCTTCCTAAGCCCACGTCCTTAAAATCGATGCCTATACAACAAAAAAAAAAGAAACAGAGCCTCGTTTAATTTGTTGTTACGAGATTGTTTCATAAGATTGTTGTGGCTCCTTTCGTTTTAACTGAATCGTGATTTCCACAGACGGACGGGCATGCCTAGATCGTCTTATATTTCATCACTGATCAAGAATATATATATTTTATGAGATCTTAGAGGGATATTTCACTGCTTTACACACGGAATGGCAAAGTGAATATACCCTCCAATTCATAAAACAGAACGCAAGATTTTAGAAAACCAAAATCTTGCTCAAACGGTTGCAATACGCGATGAGCTAGAGCCCGTCCCACCCGGCCGTTTTTGTTTTAGCTTTTTTCCAATTTTAAGTTCCCGAGGATGTTATTATTACTTTTGCTTGCCAAGGCAACTCAATTCCGCATTATTATTAGTGATAAAGAGAAAGAGATTTGGGCCAAGGACTGGCACTGCGATACTAAATGCAACTTCTGTGGCTCATTCTAATTTGTAAGAACACACCCAAATTCGATTATTTTGTCTGAATATTTTTCTTTTCCATAAATTAAATTTTAAATTGAATTAATTAATTTTTAATTGCATTTGGAAAAGTAAAAATCGAGTACAAATTCCAAAACAATTATTACAAAGGCCAAAATTATTGATGTTGATTTAAAACATATACTTTCTTGCAGTCAGCATTTGTTGTATGAAACTATTTCAAAATCTTAGTCTACGTGTGGTTTTTTTTTATTAAATGGTACGAGTATATTGCCATTTGTTTATATGAGTACATATAAACAAGTTTGCTTAGTGTAGGGTACACATCTATAAATGTTTGCATTTAAGTATGTATAACATTTTATAATCCCACATCTACTATGAAAATTCTCTTTGGGAGATTTTATTTTTCTAGTGAGAAAGAGCGAGAGAGAAAAAAATACATGTGGTGTATATTTTTATTTCACCACTCTCACATAAAATGAGAATTTCGGAGAGAAGACTTTCCTAGTGGAAATAGAGACTTGCTTAACATTTCTGTTGCATGTATGTTCTGTGGGTGTGGGTGTGTGTGTGTTTGTGTGTATGAGAGTGTTTGTGTAATTGTCTTTAATTTGATTATTATTTTTTGATTATTTATTCCTTCTATTTATTTATGATTTATATTTGATTTTGTTTGGAATTGCTTGCAAAATTTTGAAAATTGCTCGTTTTCTACTTGCAAACAATTTTTTTGAAATATTTGATTTGCAAGTAATTTTGATTTTATTGCTGCTAAGCCATTTATTTACTTTTTTAAATTTTATTTTCATTTTTATATAATTATGTTTTTATTAAGTTATTTGATGTTTAATTATGACTGTATGTAGTGGATACTTGTTGTGAGTGTATGGAAAAATGCAAATATACCACATATATGTAGGGTAGAGGGTGACCATTTGCCATTTTTTTTTTCAAATAACTCTCTTGCGAAAACCGTAACTAATATTTCCAAACTTTATGTTTTTTAAATCGTGACCGAAAAGAGCGATATGGGCTATATTTGCGACAATCCTGGAAAATAAGTTGGTTCTGGCGACCGCAAAACAGTATGAATTTAGGGAACATTACAAATATTGCAAATATTTGCCGGTGAATGAGCCTCAGGAATTATTTAAAAATTCAAAAGAGTATACATATTTTTCTTTTACAATAAATTTATTGAAATATTTTTCAAAAATTATTGTTAAATAATGCCTACTCTGTACTACAGTTTAAATATTTTGCTCAATTTACAAAAACTTGAAAACTAAAAATACCTCCAGCACAAAATAAAAAACAATTTTCGGTTCACTGAGAGAATGAGCCCTATTTAAGCAGAAAACCCTATTTTGCTATAGAGAAAGGTATTTTAAGTTAGGAAATATCTCCCATTGTGCATGGGTAAAATGAGAAACAAAATGGGAAAAAATTATTCTCAGAGAAGAATAAATAAAAGAGAATAAGAATTCGTGTGACTTGGACTGGGAAATACGTTCTTCCTACTGAACGGGCCTGTACTGGAACTATGAAAAGGAGAGAATAATGGATGTTAAGTGATCAGTGGGAGAGAATTTAGAAGAGAGAAAGAGAATTTTAATTTTTACTTTGCCGGGGCATTTTTACTACAGAATCGTTGCAGGAGGAGGCTCATTAGTGCAATTTAGTGTCAATCGCTGTAGGCAATATTTAGCGACCAGAGCTGTGCCAACACAACTACTCACTAGTGTTAAACAGAGGAACTCGAACTTCGGTTTTGTGGTCCGTGGCATTAAATACTTTAGGCACAATCACTCAAATTGTTTTCTTTGTCTTTATGACGTCTGAGACCGTAAAATTTTGGGAGGTGGCATGAAGAATATGTCGTTTCAAGCATCAATGCCAATTCATTATATAATGATGATTTGACGAATCTACCTTCTACCCTACTTGCAAAATTGCCCATTTATGTATCTAATAGAGGTCTTTAAAAGCAATGTTGTAGGCGTGCTAAAGGTATTGGCTTATGTTTTTCAGACACGATCACAACAATAATGTTCGTACTATCATATGCTGTGGAGCAGTCTTCCAAACGCCCTACAAGTTGCATTAACTCTTATCCGTTGGTGTTTTAAAGCAATATTATTGTTGTAAACTATTTTAAAACATATGTAATAAATACGATTTTACGACATCTTGCGCAAACCTCTAGATACTATTTATGCAAGTATGTGATTTTTTTTAGCATTTATATTTTCACAATATTTAATGGTGGTCAATTCGATATGAAATTTGAAATAAAAAGTTCTTTGTCTTGAATGCACGTTGAAAATGGGAGAGCAACAAAATTTGTTTAAGTCATGATTGCTGAAAAGAGAACATTCGAGCAGGAGTGACAACAACATCTCTTCACTATATCAGCCCTATTCACAGTCTTTTGCAAATGGTCTTGCATAGTGAAATTTGCAAATTTGGAGAGTAATTGAGAGCCTTTCCAATAGCCCAATTCACAATCCTGTGCAAATGGTCTTGCATTATAGCATTCGCAAATTGAGAGAGTATTTGAGAGCATTTTCAATGTATTTTGTTGGTGTAAAGTACAAATATTTTGCAATTGCAATGATGCACGACCATTTGCACAAGATTGTGAATAGGGCTATCATATTTCAAGATTTATATCGCGGAGCTATATTCAATACCGTCTATGAACCATTTTTTTTTTCAAAATCACTTTTTATTGGGAAACTGTTTTTTGTTGTTGTAATAGTTACATCTCTTTTAATAAAAATCAGAGAAAAGAAATCATTGATTCAGTAACCATGGCTTAAATATATTGTAGAAGAAATATTGACTTCTATTGAAATATTTTGAATATTAAACAGTTTTTTGTCTCTCCTTAATAATATTCTATTTTGGTTCATAGTCGGTATTGAATATAGGCTCTCGATATATATTATCAAGTTTTTTGGATACAAATAATTTTTTTTTAAATTCTTGATACATTTTTTGTGTACAGTAGAAAACTAACGCCGCTGAGAGACTAGAGTGTGACAGAGGATTCAAATTTATCGATCTGACGCTATTCTCAGCAACTCCGTTTTTGAGCGTCCACTATTTGGAAATTTTATTGAAATGAGAAACTAATGACTGCGGTTCGGTATGCACAACATAAATATTTTCATAAAACTTGTTAAAATGTAATCTTATGTATAAACGCAGCATACATTTTTTTGTGGTACAATTTTAAGTTTTTAATTGTCCATCAATATTACGAAAATATATATGGTTTGAAAGGTATTTTTGTGTAGATGTGCTCAATATAAATATTTTTATGTATAAATTCTGATCATAAAAGTTGTATAATACATAAGAGTTATATATTTTCATGAAAACCAACCATAAAATCTTTCTACTGAGTTTTTGTTTTGTGCCTAAATTAAACTTTCAAAAGGGGTTTTTTGCTGGATTTTGTTATTGTCTTAAAATTTCTATAGGAAAGAACAAGAATGTTTCGCATGTACGTCAAGTCAATGTCAAGTGCTGGAATTTTAACCACCCGGCAATTCTTCTAAAATAAATTGCTAAACCTTCTCGATTTTGGCAACTAATACAAGACTGGCCTTAATTTATTTCAGTATTATTTGATAAAGAATAGATAAAGCGAGAGGGCTGTACTATTTATTAAAATTCATTTGAAAACTTTTTATTTCGTTTACATATCTTTTGACCACCACCAGTGTCACCCTTTATGTCTTGTGTGCTTGTGTTTCTTATGTTTTTAGTTGCAAGAGTTAATTGTTTTATTTGCTAATAAACGTTTTCTTTAAATCCTACAAATAGTTCTATTTCTATTTTAATTTATTTCTTGTTAACAATTAGAATTGTTTGATTTTGTTAATTAGTTTTTTATTTATTTATTTACTTTCTTTTTGAATAACAAATATTTTTGATTTGAGGTACATCAAAATTTGCAACACTGAGTCAATAAAGGTTTATTTTATTTTCTGTTTTATTACTATTAAATTACTTTTTTTGTTATACGTTGAAAAGTGTTTTATATTGTTTTATGTGAAGTTTTTTCTTTTCTTAAGAATTGTATTGTTTTATTTATTTTTAAATGTCGCTTGATATTGTTTATAAACTTATAAGTCCGTCAATAAAAAATAAAAAATTCCTGAATTATTTGAAATCTTCAATTCTTTCGTTACTTTTATATGATTTTTGTTTATTAAATTTGATTGGAATTGAGGTCGGAAATTATTCTAAGATGATGCGATTTCATGTTGTATATAAAAATTCAATTGAAAATTTGAAATAGCTTTTCCCGTTTTAACTTTTAAATGCTTTAGTGGCAATCAATGAGTTACCAAAAATCTTAGGTCTTTTAATTTATTCTTTTCTAATCCCAAAAACTTCTTATTGTTTTGTGGAGTAGCTAGAGAATTTCCTGGAAAGTTTTTACATGCTAAAAGCTGTTTCTGACTTTAAAAAGAGCTTTTACCTATTCGTATATTATTAATTGTTTTACATAAAAACGAAAATTAACTTTTGCTACAGAAAATCTCTAAAGCATTAATACTATTTGTGACGGAATATGGCAACTCCACCAACGAGCTCAAGCCTATTTCATACAAGTTTGCAATGGTTTTCTAGCCGAAGGCAATGCCATGGGCCCGTAATTAATTTAAAAAAGTTTTATCTCTGACTTATTTTTATTAATAACTTACAGCCCTGAAGTAATTTTAAAACTATTTGCAGTCTACTAAAAATAGCGCTTAATTTATAATTTCTATCTTGAAATCGTATGTACAAATGTGCCATCCATATTTTTGTAGTACACTTTTAAATATTTTTTCGTGCACAAATTTTAATAAATGTATACAGTTTGAAAGGTATTTTTGTGCAAAATCACACAATATACAAAACTTTTGACAAGCTCTTAGCATTGACATTTTCTTGGAAGCAAGAAAAAAACCTTTTTATTTCATTTTTGTTTTGTACTTGCTGGCACTAGTGCGCATGCGGGAAAAGAAAATATGAAAAAACATTTCCTATTTTTCATAATTAGATTTCAATAGGACTAATTTGAAGAATTTTGTTACATGTTAATGTCTAGTGGTGGAATTTTGATCACCGAATGATTTTAAAAACAATAATTCTCATATTCTTCCTTAGAATGATTTTATTTAGGAGTAAAGTTGACATACAAAGTCGAGGAAATGCTGGAGAGAGCGAGAGAGAGAGAGTACTGCGGTGGAGAGAAAGTACTGCTGGAGAGAGAGAGCACTGCGGTCGTAGGAAACCATGTTGCTCTGTTACTTAAGCAGTAGTGAATCTTTAATCTGGCATAGCAATTATTTGCTATTGAAATTTTAATGTCAACCAAATGAGAATTATTACAAATAAAAAATTAAAAATTCTAAAAATTGGGTGATATGCACTCATAATTACTTTGCAAGCAACGGAGTGGTATTTCCCTAAGCCAGACTTCTGCTGTTACAATTTATAAATTGCACGGCAGCATGGAGCTTCATTTTTTATTTAAGCTGCTGCCTTGAAAGATGGTAACAGTTGGTTCCCAATTGTGGGATGCTTAACGAGCTTTTAGCAAACAATAACCATTTGATTGTTAAATTAGTTCATTCATCATCTTAAAATAGTCAACGTAAAAATATGTTAATTAAATGTTGCATCAGTTTAATTGAAATGATGAAATATTTGTTTGCCTTTACATCAAACATTTATTTGTTTATCTATTTTTATTTCTATTTTTGGAGTTTTATTTTGTTATCAATTTAATTTATTTTATTTAGTATGTACGTATTTTTGATTTGGAAGTATTTTAATATTTTCTGTTCTATTCTGTTCTGTTCTGTTTTGCTTTGTTTTGTTTTGTTTGCTACGTTTTCCTTGTGTTGAAATTGTTGTTATTGTTTTGTGTAATCGTACTCTTGTTGATTGTTTAAACATGTATTTCATAGAAATCATGACAATCTACACAACCACCTGACTCGTTTGGCCTTTGGACAATAGTCGTTTGGGAATCGAACATGCTGCTGTCGCAGGGCTCAGCATACGAAGCCATCACAACTGCGCCGCGTGGTACTTTTTTGCGTGTACGACTTTGTCGCACACGCGCCCTATGCTAGGAAGGCCTTTTCTGATATAAGCAATCCATGCAAGTTGTATGCTCGGGCGCTGAAGAGCTCATCTGATAGGGACGGTCATGAGGACATTGTGGTTCATGGTAAACGGTATAGGGAGTGGAACTGATATTTGATGGGGTGCTGTATTGGTGATAATATTGCTCAGCATTGGCGGCGGCCACGGCGGCTGCGGCCGCTGCCGCTGCCATCTCTTTTCTGTAGGAGGAAAATGTATTTTCAGCCGACTGAGAGCGCATGGGACCAGACGAATCAGACGTGTTGACAGTGTAAATCTGTTGTGGCGAAACGCCGTACTGATACGAACTACTTGTGGTACTGTCCCGGGATAAGGAGCGTTCTAGGGACTTGCTAACACGTTTAGTGGACTCAGCACGACTTGCACTGTCACGCCTACTAGAGACATAGTGATCACTGCAGGTGCGATTGTCATAGATTGGATAGTATTGGTAGTAGGCCTCTCTGCCTCTGCCACTGCTTTCGCCGTTGTCAATGTGGGCGTGGGCAGAGGCGCTGCGTTTACGTGCCCCACCACCTAAATTACGTTCAGGGGAGCGAGATTCAAAACTACCGCGAGGAGATTTGAGTACAGAACGAGGTAAATCGAGATTAGGTTCCGAGCTGCGACTGTCGAAACTATTGCGTGGCGAATGATGCTGGCACATCTTACAACTCGAGCGATCCGGCGATAAATACTCTATGCTATTGCGAGGCGATAAATGAGGTGAGAGTGACTCGAGGCTGCAGTCGTGAGAAGGAGTTAGTTTTTTCAAACAACTGCGGTCAGGGCTTTTGGCCTTAGATGGACTGGGAGGTCTCTTGAGTATGCCACCGGAGGGACTGGCAGAACGTTTTAGTATACCGGTGCCCTCCGAGGATCTCCTGGGACTGGGCGTACGCCGTCCCGAGGAAAGTCGATCGTGAGAAGAGTCCCGGCTGGAGCTTACACTTAAACGTTTGCCCTGATCACTTAAACTGTTGCGAGGTGATTTGATTTTTATTATACGCACCGGCGAACTTCCCTGGGACTTTGAGCGGTCTGGCGAAACATAAATGCTTTGACGTGGTGATTTGGTCGGTTTTGTCTTCGAACTAGCCGAGCTGGTGCTGCTGCTGCCATTGCTGCCACTGCTGAGGGTCTTCGGGGTCTTGCAAATTTTCTCAGACGACTTCGATTTGAAGACCTTGTCGACCTTCTTGTCAATGACAACATGAGCAGCAGAGGAGAGCGCTACAGTGGCACAGTCCTCGGATTCGTCTTCCGACTTTTCCGAAGTACCCGTAGTAGTGCCCGCACTATCAGATTCCACGGAAAGTCGTGGTGGAGACTCAATGTCAGCTATAACTGTTTGTTGGGTATTTTCAACGACAGTTTGGGGCTCTGGCGAGAGGCTAGAATCGTTTTGCTGCTGGTCACCAGCGTCCATGTTCATGTCGGCAGTTTCTATCGAAGTCTCTTTCAGATTGGCCATATAAGCCTCAATGTCACACGTGGTTTCAGTCAGATTTTCCTGTTCCAGCTCACTCAAGTGTTTGTCCATGTACTGGATGTGTTCGAAGTTTGTTGTTGTATTGTTTGCTGCATCGCCGCTGTGGCGGGCAGCTGCTTTTCTGGAAGACTCTTTGGAGGAAACGTGCACCACCGACACCTGCTGGGCAGCAGCGGTTATTTTGTCAATTTCACTCTTAAATATTTCAATTACTTCTATATCTTGTTTGGGCGATTGTCGAGGAGAAAATCTATGATTATTGTTATTGTTGTTGTTGTTATTATTATTAATACTATTAATGTTTTTGGATGCATGCATGTTATTGCCAAAACTAGAATCACTGTCGTGCTCAAGTCTGTTACATCCACTGCCGCCAGTTAAGCTGGGGCCAGTGAAAAGACTACCACTACTTCCTAGACTTAAATTAAAGGCTGCAGCTGTTGAAGCTGCCTCCATATCTGACTCTAAAGCCAATTCATCATCATCATCATTATTATCATCACCATCGCTGGCAACAGCTGTTTCTTGGCATGCATTTTCATCTTGTTGTGATTTTAAATCTTGTGTATTAGAACTATTCTTACCTAAGTCTTTCATAAGAACTGGTTGATACGTTGATGGCGGATGTGATGATTGAATTAAACGTGCCTGACTTCCGGTACTGCCAACAGAAAGCGTTGACGTTGTACTGTAATAAGAGACAAACACACACACACAAAATGTGTTCTATTGTGTTGGAAAGAATAATAATTTAAAAGTGCTTGCCCACCTTAATGTTAAATGATTTGGCGTTCGCCCCAGCGAAGCTTTTGTTTTAATAGTACCCTGTTGGAATTCCTCCTCGCCTTCGGATTTAGTACCGGGATCTATACGTTCAATGTCACTCGATTGATGGAGATGCTGTTGTTGTTTTTGATGCTGCTGTTGATAATGATGTTGCTGAGGATCCGCTGCCGAGCCAATAACATCTGTAATTTAATTTAATTAATAAATATAAAAGGAGTAAGAAGAACGTTAAATTGGACCAGATCGAATCTTAAATATCCTACAAATATTTAGTAAATAAAAGCTCTATTTTTATTTTTATTAAAATTTACATTTTTATGACATCTGGCTTAAGTAAACAAGAAAAAGTATATATTTTAATACATTAGTTCCCAATCTGTTGGAAGGAGCAGGGCTGAGACACCTTTCCATCACCGTAAAAGCAATTTTCGTATTAATATTTTATATCAACGCGCACCAGAAGGGACTGAGATAAGTTGAAAATTTTTAACCTGCTGCTTCAGAGTTCCTTTAAGACATTTCTGTGCCGAATTTTAAAACTCTATTGTGACAGGCGCACTTTGGTAAGGGCCTTGGGGGGGGGGGGGGAACTAAAAAAGTAAATTTTTGGGGTAATTAAGTGTAGAATTTTTTTTGATAGAGCCATTTAGCGGACAAAGGTGGCTGAAGGGGTAGGGCAGGTGAGGAGATCGATCCGATAACGTCTCATTTTCGTCATACAAGCTTAAAAATGAAATTTTTAACGAATCTAGGCTTAAGTAATACAATTTGTTAAATTTTTGCCGGCTTACATGTTGGCGTCATCATCGCTTCTCATGGCATTTGAAATTACCAAGGAGTAGCCATTGCGGTCGATAGCGAGCGCCATAGACTTATGCTGACTTAATAACGACAATGTTGCCAAAAATTAATCACCTAAAAATCAAAGATAATTGATGCTAAGAAGACGCTTTATTGCAAAGTTCACTGTATTTCCAAAAGTGGTCCTGTTTAGTGCTCTATGTGCTTTTATGCCACTTGGAGAATAATATTCAAGCCACCATTGTCGCCATACGACACTGTCTCACTGTGCTCCCTCCCACCCTTAAATGAAATGATAGTAACCTATTGGCATTTTGCGGCCCTAAATAAGCCAGCTGCCAAATTTCGAAACGATCAGTCTTACCGTTTGGCTTCCTGCACAAATAAACATAGACATACATGCATGTGCTATGAATCGCACGATTGTCGAATCACATGCGACTTGAAAAACGCCAATTTCTTTTGAACGATTTTGAGCGATTACGAACTCCAGCACACCAATTTTTTGACTTCAATTCGAAAACGCTTTATTTCATGCGATAAGCGATTTCCATCACATGGACGATACATACATTTTTATATAGAAAAATATATAAGGTGCCTGCAGCGTATGAGTAATATAATATAATAACCATGTGGTGAATATATTAAGTATACGACTCGGTGTCCATGTAAAATACACTGAACTAACAACAAACAAGTAAGAACGTTATACATACTATACATATCGTCACATTAAAGACCAAACAACCTATCAGCAAATTTTTCAAAATTTAGTTTTTTATTTAATATTATTCCCTATATCATAAAGCATATGTATGCAAAATTTTAAACTTCTAATATTAGAAATAACCAAGCTATTACCAAATTACCAAATACCCTATCAGCAAGTGTACAATTTTCTGAAACCAAATAACCTATCAGCACTCACGCTAAAGAAATCAGAGTAATTATTTACTTGAATTTTTTTTTTTTTTTTTGAAACACAGTTACTTTTGATTTGTTGTTGTTTGTGTTTTATTACATTTTATTTATTATTAGAAGTGAAAAGAACATAAAAAAGTGCTAAAACACAATAAAATGTATTCCATAAATGAAAATAATCTTGAGGCAGATATGCAAGTTCCTAAAAAAGTCAACAAAAAAGAAGAAAGAAAGAAAAATCGTATGAACGGTAAAGAATATGAAGGTTTTTCAAAAGGCAAAATCGTTTGCAGGAAGCCAAGAGAAATGAAACCTGGGTGCACATCAAAATGTTGTGAAAAGGCTTCAAATCGACATTGTTCTATTTTTTCTGAAAAATTACGTGAAGAAATATTTCAACGTTTTTGGCAGATGTCATGGGACATCTCCAAAAAGAAATGGCAACATTTACAAGATTTAAAAACTTTGCTTCCGGCAGACTGCCATTACTTTTATGATAACATACCTTTTGAATATTTTTTTTGCGGTAGCTTTATTTAATGAAATGTTTTCTTTTTATTTAATTTAATTAATTTAATTAATTTAACTTTTTATTTAGTTATTAACATTGCAATAAATAAACAAGTAGATTTTTTTGTAAAACCACCTATAATTTTATTTAAAAATCAAAAACTTTAGGAAAATTAAAAAAATTCTATTTTAAAAGGCCGTGACGTACTAAATAAAGAGGAAAATAAATCATCAAAAATCATGATAAAAGTTTAATTTTGTTGCATAGTGTAATTTAAGCAAACATTAAGCACTTTTTGTTTAAACAAGTAAGAGAAACTATAAGTATTATTATTTAATGTAAATAATAATTATGTGTTCAAAGGAATGCCTAATTATTCATACTAATTAGTATTGCTGATAGGTTGTTTGGTTTCAGGTTTTTACAATTCCAAATTACCTAAGCGCCATATCATAAGCTGTGTTTAGAAAAAAAGCTTTCTCAACCGATATATACTTCTGGTTTCATTTTAATCATAATATATAATTTTCGGCTCAATATTGCAAATAGTTCCAATTTTATAACGTTTTTTCTCTCTCCTGTAAACTTTTGAAAACTGCTGATAGGTTGTTTGGTCTTTAAGGTGACGATATGTACATATATCGCTCTTTTCCTGCAAGAACGGCATAACTCAAAATTTTTGATTTTGAGATAAATGCGTTTTAAGTGCTCAATTCTATAGTCAATTGAATCTGAATCTGAAGAAAAATGAATAAATGTAAATATTTTGATATCATCTTGTAAATCAACTTATATTTAATATATCCGTATAGAAAAAAAGTAGAGTAAAAAATTTTAATAATTGTTTTTAAATGGAAAATTGTTTATACTTTGAGTTATGACGTTATTGCTGCTAAAGTGCATTGATAGTAGTGTAGTAAACTAAAATGTGTCGTTCTTAATGCGAAAAAAAAATATTTATAATCAGATGATTTTTTCAACAAAACAGTCACCACACAAAATATGGCAGTATATAAGAATTTTTACTACATAAAACACATTTTACTTTTCCACTTATAAAGGCACAACGCAAATTATGTCGTTCCTTTCGAAAATAAAACTATGTGCACACCTTAACGACTGTGGCGTAACTAACGATGTGTCGTTGTTGTGAGTAATAGAAGAGCGAAACATAGGAATAGAAATAACGGCATATTAAATATTAAAATGAGTATTTTACACAAGAGAGAAAATGATATTGCCAATATTTCTGTATTATTAACTCAAAAATCGCGAATTTTTAGTTATGCCGTTTTTGCAGCAAATGAGCGATATGTATTTCGTAAATAGAAACTCTAATTTATCGTTGTCACTCCAAGAAGAGTCATGGGGGGAAACATCTCCCCTTTACCATAATACACTAAAAAGTCAATTTGTAGGTTTATTAAGTGTAAAAAAAAATATTTTATAGGGTCATTTAGCGTCAAAGTTGGGGTCAGGTAGGGCAGTGGAAGATCGGAAAATATCTCAGCTTTGTCATAAAAGTTTTAAAATTAAATTTTTAAGGAATGTAGACTTAAATTATGCAATATCTTAAATATTTACACTATTTTTCCATGTAATATGTTGCTTCAACCCCCACTAAAGGGGGCGAGGTTCAGAAACGGATTTTTTTTCTAATTTTCTGACTCCAAGTTCAATGCTTTGGAGCTTCTTTGACAGAAGAAAATATCATATTCTTAATAAAATTACAAAAAAAAATCTTAAAAAATTATGTTGGTTTTTAGAAGTTGGTTTAGTTCCTCTTAGGAGCACTTTTTCTTTCTGGCCCGATTCAGCCCATTTACGAACTTGACCTGTGCTATCCTTCAAAATATATTTATACCAAATTTCAAGTGTCTTGCTTTTTTCGTTTGGATTGAATCGTTGTTCCAACAGACGGACGGATATGGCTAGATCGCCTTAGATTTCATTACTGATCAAGATAATATACATATACTTTATGGGGTCTTAGGGGGATATTTCACTGCGTTACACACGGTATGACAAAGTGAATAGACCCTCCAAATTTTTTGGAAGGTATGAAAATTTGTACTTTTAAAGGCGCTTTTGTTATTGTCTCTTTTGTTAAATAATCTATTGAAAAAAAAAAATTAGATGTAGAAGACGTCTTGAGCCTGTGGTGCAGAAGTGATGCCAATATCCATCAGAAGTGATGCTAATATCCATCAGAAGTGATGCTTATATCCATCATTGTTTTTGCTTTTTTGGAAATGCATAGTGGACTATTTCTCTATGTGTATTTCGAATATGACCTTTTGTAAAACATATTTTGAAATGCACAAGACCTTAAGTTCAAAATAGTTTAAAAAAATACTTAACATTTTCGTTAAATATATTTTTTCTTTTTGCAATTAATTGTACCAACAAAATTGTGTTGTATTAACAACGATTTTCATTCCTGATGTGAACTATTTTTTAATCTTTAGTTTGAGATTTTTATCATATTTCCTCACTCTTTTTTTTGTTTAAATCATTATTTATCTATTTCCGACAATCACTTACCACAAGCGTCACCAAGAGTTTTGCTGCGACCACGGAAAGTAGACGTGTGCAAAGTGTGCATGTGGTGGTGCTCTTGATAGGGTACATCTTCTGCTTCTTGGCTGCCAGAGATGTTGTCATAATCTATATTACCGGCCGAATGGCGTTGTGAACCCGATTTCTTCTTAGGCTTGCCCAGCGTTTGAGAGCCCTGCATTATTGTGATCTAAAATGAAATGAATTAAATTTAATTTTACCAGATTGAAATAGAAATTTATATAGACAAACTTGTTGCTTTGGTCGCTCCAATGTTTGTGAACTACCCGAACAGCCACCCTGCGATGACATGCCGGACACTGAGCCCGAACTGCCACCGAAATTCTTCATAGGAATAGACATATTGCGAACACTCTCTCTTATAATTTGTCGTATAGTTTTTAGGAATGCATTACGAAAATCGGCTGTACTATTCGACAGCACATAGACTTTTTCGGAACGACGCTGTAGTTGGGAGCGCAGGTGTATCAATTCCCATAAGAAGTGTGAATCCATGTCTTTGGCCGATGAAGCACGCACTTGCACCTCCGTAACTGGTATTAACACCTGATAACGTATTATTTCTACCTCATTGGGTGTAGTTTTACTCGAAACGCCCTATTGTTGAGAAATCATATATAAAATAATTTTCCATAATTGTAGTTATTTTTTTCATAAAGCCTACCATGAGCTTCTTTTTCTGTCTGAGACGTTCTTTACAAAGGAACACAACCGCTGACTTAAATACAAAACACATGGCATGCAGTTCCAAGCCTTTTTTGATTTTTCCCAAAAAGTCCGAAATATTTAGCCACTCCACGCCGCCATAATACAGAAGATCACCTAAAGTTTTTAAATATGATTGCAAAAGATGGAATTTTTAAAAAATAATTTTTTCTTGAGTAACAATTGTGCTCCAATTTATTTTCATTATTTTTTTTAGAAGTAATTGTTCTGGTTATACGAGGTTTGTTAAAAAATAAGGTGAGTTTTTAAATTCAATTCAGATTGATAGGCCTGTGTGTATTTTTTAGCTTCCCGCTAAGAAAATTTAAAATTTAAAAAAAGCGCGAAGATACTGCTTTTATACCGTTGCGAAAATATCGAGTTTTTACCTGAAGTCGACGTTTTACGTTCCTAGGAAGTTTTTCAAACAAGTCACGTTTCAAAGGGTTTTTTCAAACTTGGGTTTCCTGCGAGTTGGAACTGGTTCGGACAGCCAGATTTCGAGAAAAATCACACAAACTGACACATTTTTTTTATCGATTCCAAAGACTAATAAGCTCTTGACCACATCGAGCGCTACCAACCGGTTCGAAATCGGTTGACGCGTTCGTGACATATCATGAACGAAAATTTCGAAAAAAGTGAATTTTTCAAAACACTCCGAAATTATATATACGTGCTCCATTAGTGTTCTCGATTATTTTGTAGGTATCGAGGAACAACATTCATCAACATTTAACTAAAATAATAGAATTTTTAGCGGTTAAAAGTAGCGAGAGGGTGCAGGGAGAGATGGCCTTTAAGGTCAACCGTTTCCAATATTTTTTAATTCAAAAAGATATGATATTCTAAGACACAAGGGAAATCAACATCAATTTTAATATTTTTTAATTCAAAAAGACATGATATTCTAAGACACAAGGGAAAGTCAACATCAATTTTAACTATTAGAGCAGCTGTTTTCAAAAACCGCTACAATTTCTTCACCAGTACTGAGGTGTAGTTTTGCTTCTCACCACTAATTAATTGTTTTTAAAATATTTTATTTATACATATTTCATATACTTTTATTGCCTTTGTTGCCGTGAGTTTTCATTTTCCTCTCATACAATCATTTATACAAAGTGAAGATCTGCTTGGAAATCAGCTTGTTTTATATAAAAAACGTAAACGGATTGCGAAAGAAAAGCTGCGCTTGTGTAAACAATACCAGCTGTTTCCCATATATAACTTGGCAGCACTGAACTTAATACAGTAAAAAAAACAGGCAAAAACAAGGTTGCATTTCATAAAACTCACTTTAAAACCAATTTGAAAGTGCTTTTAAGTAGGTTTTAACAAAATCAATGTGTATGTTAAAACCAGGTTTTAACAGATGGTTTTAACGTTAAAACCAGAAGTTATTAAAACCATGTCAGTGTGAAAGCATTATAATAGTGCTTCGATGATCCTCCATAACAATTTTACTTATTTGCTTAATATTTTCATTGGTTGTGGATGTGCTAGGGAATCCAGTTGCAGGGTTGTCTCTTTTGGTATACGATGTTTTAATGCCATGCGAAATATATAGAACGAAACGTCACTTTGACTTGCTAAAATATTTACTTCAATTTGAATCTCGAAGATTCGAAAAAAGTTATTTGTTGGTATAATTTCTTAAGGTAAGTGTAGAAATCCTCCTCCTGTAAAATTTCAATCAAATTAGTTGGCAGGGTTGCACTCTAAAGCTGGATTCACCAATTTTTTCGGAATAAATTTTTTGTTTCGAAACAATGGGTGATTCCAGCTTTATTTTATATGTAGTTTGACGTCTCTCTTTTTGAGAGAGAGAGAGAGGGCGAAAGAGAGCTAACTTGGTTCGGAACATGAATTGGTTTAATTCAGTGACCTCAAATGCGATTGTGTTGGTGAGATCACTCTTATCTCTTACATTCCCAGCTGGAGAAATGTGTGGTTGCGAGGCCTAACTAATGGCCTTTTCTAAGAGTATCCTTTTATTTACCAATAATATCTTCTAAATTCATATTGCAGTTTCGTAACAACAAAACATTTTTTAGGTTTGCGGATTTTAATTTATTGCGTTGTTTTGAGCAAATGTATTTCAAATCGGAAAATATATGTTCGAAAAGGTATGTTGAAGGGAAAAGCAACAAACATTTAAAGGATTTTTTTTTAATACAGGATATAGCGCCCCGTTTAAATTTTTCCAGAACTCAATAATATTTTCCCTATGTGGAGGATTAAATTCGCTCCTAAGTATGATTAGTTTTTAAGCTGAACTTTTGGTTAGTTTAAATACAAGAGAAACAATTTTTACAAAAAGTCTTACTTATGAATCCATTTAAAAGCTACTTTAAGAAATTTTCGAAAAGATGTACCTACAGACAGTGGCTCCAACTTATTTCAAACCTCTTATATGTATTGTATATATATTTATATAAATATGTTTTTTCTGTTTAGAGGCCTCAAAACAGGACTTTCGATACTTCCCGCTGAATGAGAGTGTTTCTCAGTAAACAATTCTATTTTACGCTCTCAAAATAAAAGAGCGTAAGCGTACATGTGAATTTTGTTTCCACAATTGTGTATGACGCTGACATCACTGGTTTAATTTTAATTTTTGTTCTGAAACATTTCAACTGTGCTGCCAGCTGCTTTAAATTTTTAAATAAAGTTGAACTGAGATGCCACATCATATTATATGTACATCTATATAATAAAATACAATCTTAATAAAATAACATTTTTATTTTATTAAGATTTTTTATTTTACAATTTGTTTATAATAAAATAAAATATATGAGTGTGACGCCAAGAAAACAAGCAAATTGCATTCATCTGCTACTGTGCTGCCTAATTGAAAAACTAACACGCATCGTTTACAAAAATATTTCATATGGTATCCTTGTTTTTCCAGAACAATTGTTCGAAGTGGATGAATCGTTTCAGAACAAACTCTCAAAAAGCTAAAATGGGTGAATCCAGCTTAAGGCAACGATAGATTTGTTGATGCAGTTTGGTCGCAGGACATGCAAAAAACTTTCACAAATACATTAAACGATGAGTGTTTTAGCTTTAAAAAAATAATAATAAACGATTGTGTGTAGCCCGCAAATATGTAAAAATTCACCTTATTTTTCGAACAGACCTCGTATATGCTGCAGCACTGTGTATAAGTGCCTTTCGTATTTTTTTTTTTATTACTTATAAGAAAATATTGGCTTACCCGGACTTAGATCAATTGGTTGCTTGCAAGACTTTTGATGTTGTCGGAATAAATGATCAAAAATGGCTCCGTACTCTTCATGTATTCTTTGCATTTCATTAATATGTTCGGCCACCTTTTCCATGCCCTTAAGAGCCTCTGCAATATTACAAACAACATATAGTTTGATGGCAAAATTTCTTTTGCTTGACAAAAAACAATAAAAAAAAAACAAGCAAGAAATAACTTACCGCACAAATGCAAGTGCTCATCAGCTCGAGAATCTGTTAGGTTACGCAGTTGCTGCAGCAGCAGAGGATATTTGAGAATGCGTTGTATGGGCTTTATCAAATACGATTCCAGAGTACAACTGTGCTGTTGTTTGGGATTACGAGCAGCCAAGAACTCTTGCAAAGCATGATTTCCTTCATCTTTTGGTTGATTGAAAAATAGAAAAAAGAAATAAATCATTCCGTAAAAAGCGGATTTGGTAGTTGTCTGTTAGGAGTGAGTGTAAACTTTTGCTACGTTTTGCTACTGCAAAGTGCAATGAAATGTTATTAAAATTTGTTTTGAAACTTTATTTATTTAAAGCGAAGCAGGAAGAATAAAACAATCAATATTGATGGATGTGTGTATTTTGATTTTGTCTTAATTTAGTTATTTCTTTTACACTAAATTTATTGTTTCTTAAACACACACACGTTCGCGTGCACATACAATCTTGTATAAGTACACGTATGTATACGAGTATATGTGTGTGTGAGTGCGTGTGTGTTTGTACTTTTGTAAAAGTTTACACACGCTTATTTACAAGTGCAAGTATTTTCATTTCAGCAAGCATTTTCCGCAGAAGTAAGTTGCTTTTTCAAATTTATTTCAATTTGCGTTTTGTTTTTCTTCTCAATTCTTTTATTTTTTTTTTTTTTTTGGTAAAAGTTAAAGGAGATAGAAACAGATTTGAAATGTGATTACCTGCAGTTTTAACAGGAAATGAAACTGCGTAAGTGTATAAATATGTGGTTGCAGATGTAAGTGAACAGTTGTATGATGAGGAAGTGTGTATGGGTAAGTGTGAGTGTGTGTGTGTGTGCTTGTAAGAGCTTAAGTTTATTTAATGCCTGCTATAGCGTATACTTACTGGGATGTAAAACTTTTTGAGCTTTACTATGGCTGGCACAGAACGAAGAATAAAGTTTGAAGTGATTTACGTAGTAAAGAAATGCGGAACCGATGGCAAATAGAACATTCTAAATAAAATACAAAGAAAAAGAAAATTGTTTAATAATCAACAGTCTTAAATATATATATTTTTTTGTTTTCATCTTTCAAGTACTTTTCCTTGTTCAGCTTTTGGTATCGAAAAATGTGAACAAAACTTTTCTTTTATAAATAAATTGAAGAAATTATTACCGACTCAACTCCCTTTAAGATATTTTCTGCAAGAATTTCAAACTTAAGCATTAAATAAATGGCTTAACATGAACAGCCATTCGGGCATGTTCGGAAAATCACTGTGCAAGCATTATCTCTCAGAAATGATATTTGAAATAAAGGGTGTTTTTTTGTAGAGTAACACAAAATTGAATCATAATAAAAACAGGGATATATATTTTCAATATCAATGAAAATTGTTGACAATTTTTATCAAAATAATTGTTCTATTCGTCAAACTCATGGTGCAATTTTTCCATTTTATGGTCTACATAATCGTCCTTCAGAGCGGCTAATTCGAAGAATAATAGATCGTTTTCGGATCACATTTACTGTTACTGATAATATGCAAGCCGTGAGCCGTCAAACAGTGTGCACTGAAGAAGCGCATGCCGTGAGCCGTCAAACAGTGTGCACTGAAGAAGCTGTAGCCACTGTACAGGACAGCATTGAAGATGATCTTAATCAATCAATTCGTCGCCGTTCTCAGCAACTGGGGGTTGTGTCCTTCCACGTTATGGAACATTTTTGTTGTTGTTGAAAATTGCTATTCCAGATTGCACCTTCTACGCACCAGCCGTGGCTGCCAAATGGCAGAAATCATATTTAAACATTAATTTCATAAAATTTTGTTTCCAATAGAGCCCGTTTCATTGATATTAAAAATATATTTCCTTGTTTTATTATGATTTAAATATGTGTCACTCTATAAAAAAAACACCCTATATGCACACACATAAATTCCTTGGTATTAATGCATTAAACACATTCGAGACAGCAGGCTACACGAAGACACGACTACAAAAGCCGTTGGCTACAATTGTCGCCTCGTAGTCAGCTACTTAATTATATTTGACACGGCAGCTACATTGTCAACATCTCATTTTAGTGGTGCCACTTTCATATATAAAAAAGCGCTTATTCTAAAACTATTTATACACCGAAATAAAATTAATAATAAAAACTCTTTATTTGTTTATAAATAGCTCTTTATTGTTTTTGCATTTGCAATAAATACATTTTGATGTCCTTTTTTTCTGGTTATGGCACCATGAAAATGAGTTTATGAGTTAATTAATTTGTGACCTAACTAACGTCTTTTATCGATAACGGCTATCAAATATATACAAAATTAGAGTATTCAAAATAATGGAAATTTTACTTGAAAAGTCAGATAAAAAATTTCAAAATTTAATAATATTTCCAATATGTGAATAATTTTGAAAAATATGTCTAACAATAGAAAGACATTTTGGAGTACTTTGAAATGATACCCATATCGTTTATATGGGGCCTATATTCTAGGATTTGTTACAAAAAAAATAATAATAAATAAATAAAACTAAAAAATAAAGGCCGAGAGAGAACGCAAAAAAAAAAAATAAATATTACAAAATAATTTTTATTCTTGAAAGCGCTATTACATTTTTTATTTTTAACAATTTTCATATTCTTAACCAGTTTGAACATATTTTTAAACGCTTATTTATTTAAGATATTTCATTGTATTGGCATCACTAATCTGTTTATTATCGTCTATGAATATAGAAATTAGTTTAATTTGACTACAAACACAATAGTAGCACGGACAACAACCTGCCGTGTAGCTGTTAAAATAATCATTCCCATATAAACACGTGTATTCTATTTCTGACAGGTTGTAGTCGGTAGTCTGCTGTCGTGAATGTGTTTAATGCATACAAATTCAAAAGAAGAAAAACCGTATCTTCTGTTTCGAGTGCGTGAATATTATACGTATTGAAAATCACGTACGGCTCTACATTTTTGAATCACGCACGCACGCGTGATTTTACTAATTTATAATCAGAATGTACGAACACGCGTGATACGAAAAAACTCACAATATTATTTTCAACCTCATTGCATTGTGTAGGAACTAGAAAGGAGGGGATAGTATTAAGGGGACGGATGAAGACAGATCAGAAGATTTGAGTCTTTTACTTCGCTGGCTAATTTTTTGCTACAGGAACGATGAAAGATATATAGTCCCGATTTAAGCACTTCAACTTTTGGTGCCCAAGTACAATCAGTTTTCGTACCTTAAATTCCGCACAGTATTGAAACGGAAAGAAATAGAAACATATATAACAATTTGTAGACTATCTTCTTCTCGCTCACAGAAATATCCAAAACGGGTCACAGACTACATTTACTTTCCTTATCGTTACATTTCAAAACTTCTAAATCTCTATATAAAATTCTTATATAAATAAAAGCAAACTAAAATAGTTTTACTCTCATCTAGCAATACTTACCCGGTACTGGCTGGGATGATCCAATTTGTGAAAGTCTGGTTCAAGTTCGAGGGCTTCTACCAGATTTTGCAAGAACTGCCTTTGGAAAGTTACAATTTCATGTATGTTGCCAAAGAGCGCATTAATTTCGGCGTTGGATAAAAATGTTTCACGTTTCAAAGGTTCTAAATAGTTTTCCAGTAGATTATTCAAATGCTGAAATGAAGAAAAAAGTAAAATTGTAAATAAAGAGGGAGAGAGAGGGAGAGAGAAAGAGAAAAGTGGATTCATACCTTAACATAAGTTTTTTCCGTATCCACTAATTCCAGTATGACTTTGCGCAACTTTTCGGCATCCGTTAGTTGACGTGAAGGCGTTAGGGCTGCATTCGAAACCGAGGATGTTACGGAACCAGTGGGGCTTGCTTTGCGAGTTTCCTGAGGTGAACGACAAAATCCGGTAACCTTGTGTAAGGTGTTCAACGAACGTGGTGGTTGTGGTGGTGGTGGTGGTAATAGTAGTTGTGGTGGTAGTAGTAGTAATAGTTGTGTTGGTGTTGTTGGCGTCAAATGGCACATGCGAATTTTGAGCGCAAGAGTGATGACGTATGAATATAAAATAAAATGAAGTCAAAAAATGTTAGGAGTGCTTAGAATGCCAGGACTGTGCATGTGGATTCAAAAAGGTTGTACTTGGAAAATAGGGAAAGGTGCTGGTTTCTTGTTCTTGTGTTTTGTTCTATTATTTATTTGTTTGTTTGTTCGTTTGTGTGGCATATACTATACATACATACATACTTCCACTTAAAATAAATACCATATCCATCTATTTTTGTAAATTTATTGCTACAAGTAGCTAAAATAAGAACTTGAAGTGCATTTGACACTGACAGTTGTCTTCAGTCGTTCGTTTGTGTTGAGATCATGGCTGCATTAATCTTGCATAAAAATAAATTTCAAAGTTGTCTCTTAAAGGGAATGAAATACAAATGCAAACAATAGCACGCAAATGTTAGGGTATTTGTTATAGAATGTTTAGGGTGTTCCCTTAAGAATTGTTGCTAAATTTCGATATATCGAGTTTTCCATAAAATGTGCAAATTCCTACGGTTCTATTCTTCTCTCTCTCTTTTTTTTTTTTTTTTTGAACCGACGTTATGGATTTTTGTATAAAAATTTCTTAAAAAAATTTTTTTTCTTTAAAGTTGCTGGTCCAAAGTAAATTTCGAAAATAAGTTCGAAATTCGAACATAGTTTTACTATTGACATAGAGAATTTTGGTATTGAAATAGATATATTTTATAGCTGTCTGTTTTGAACGGACGTCGTTTGCAGTGGCGAAATAAATCTCTATGACAATTAAACTCAAAACTTGGATTTTTGTATAAAAATTGTGAATTTCTTTAAAAAAAAGTTGTGGGTTTGCAAGTAAAGTTTGTATCATACGTTCAGCTTTAAAATTGCAGGTTAAAAGTAAATTTCGAAAATAAATTCGAAATTCGAACATAGTTTTACTCTTAATATTGTGAATTTTAGTATTGAAATAGACATATTTTACAGAGTTGAAAATTTATGTTCTTCAGTTCATAAAACTTCGAAATAACATTCGAATATTCAAACATAACAAAATAAAAAAATGTTGTTTTTCTAAGTAAAGTTTGTATCACACGTTCGGCTTTAAAAATGCTGGCACAAAGTAAATTTCGAAAATAAGTTCGAAATTCGAACATAGTTTTACAATTTACATTGTGAATTTTAGTATTGAAATAGACATATTTTATAGTTTTTGGAGATGAAAATTTACGTTCTTTGGGTTATAAAATTTCGAAATAAATTTAGAATATTCAAACACAACAATATAAAAAATATTTGTTTTTCTAAGTAAAGTTTGTATCATACGTTCGGCTTTAAAATTGTTGGCTAAAAGTAAATTTCGAAAATAAGTTCGAACGTCGAACATAGTTTTGGTATTAACATTGGTAATTTTAGTACTGAAATAGACATATTTTATAGTTTTTGGAGTAGAATTTACGTTCTTCAGGTTATAAAATTTCGAAATAAAATTCGAATATTCAAACATAACATAATAAAAAAATTTTGTTTTTCTAAGTAAAGTTTGTATCACACGTTCGGGTTTAGGATTGCTGGTCAAAAGTAAATTTCGAAAATAACTTCGAAATTCGAACATGGTTTTGCTATTGACATTGGGAATTTTAGTACTGAAATTGACAAATTCCATAGCTTCTGGAGTTGAAAATGCATGTTCTTCACTTCATAAAATTTCGAAAAAAAATTCGAAATTTCAAACATAATATGTCTTTCAGGTACTTATAAATATATACATTTTGCTGTACAACGTCCTACGGAAATTGTAATACAAATTAATCTAGAAATAGTGTAACAGCTGATTGTTTAAAAAATATTTATTTTTAAATTATTAATTTTTTTTTTTATCCTTTGACATGCGATAAAGGCGATCGTCTTATTTTGTACATATTACTGGCAGACATGCTTTAAAAAAAAATTGCAACATGTTTGGTTTTGTTACATCAAAATTGTTTTTGTTCGCACTGCGAGATATATTCAACACTTAATAAAATAAACATTAACCAATCAAACCCAAAATCATTTTTTTAAGCTCTATAATTCCCCACACTTCAATTTAATTTTTGGGTACCAAGCCAACATTTTCTACCCAAGCCAACATTTTGGTTCTTCACTATCGGATTCAGATAAATTTTACGAATTATGACCTCCATTTTTTGTCACGATAACGTGGATCCTTGGGGGTCCACCGGGACCACTTTGGAAACTAAGAGGCTCTAGTCACTAGAGTCTAGTGCTATTATATCTCTCTTTGAATGCTTCTCTCTCTCTCGCTCTTTACCACTTCAGCATTTTACTAAACTGCAATACTTAATAATGCAAATGATGCGTTTTTTTACTCTCTGCGAAATGCTACTGTTGTTGCTTAAATCTCGGCTCTTGACAAAAGTAACAGTAAAACAGTTATTTTATAATTTTATTATGAAACTACAAGTATGTTGTTGTTGCTGTTGTTGTTATTGTTACTACTGCATACAACAATATTTTGATAGTCACAGATACAAACAACTACCAACATTTAACGTATTTAGATGACGCAAGGATTTTACTAAATAAATGACTTCGTCAGTATGTTTAACTTTTAATATCACGGTAATATTATTGTGCTTGTTGTTTCAGTTGTCTTTATTATTATTGCTGTTGTTGTTGTTTTTGTTGTTGCTATTGCTGTTGTTATGATGGCAGTAGTAGCAGTGGATATAAAGAGAAAAAGATTATTTAATATCACAAGTGCAGGGGAGGTATGAGTAGTTTATGGTTTCATTGTGTGTGGATTTTGTATGATGAAGAATACCACAACTTGAGATGAAAGTACGAGTATCTAGTATCCCCTTTTGAGCAGCGCAAAATTTGCATAAAATTTTAAAGTGACAGCTTCTTGTGTTTGTTAGTTCAAGGTGTACGAGTACAGGGATAAAAATAATTCATTTTATTTGTGTGTTGTGTGGAATAGCGTGCATGTGCACATGCACACACGTACATACAGGTGTATGATGGATGTGTGTGTGGATGTGTGTGAGCTGAAAGGATACGAGTTTTGCTTGATTTGTTTTGCATAGTTTCGTCTGTCATTGAGTCACTTGGCAAGTCTTTAAGCAGGAATACAAGTATTTTTGCATTGCTGGGCCTATCAACTTAAATGCATTTAAAATTTTAATTTTTCGTCTGTTTGTCTGATCTTCTGTCGCTTTGTTTGCCTATCCTAGTGTCTGGTTGTCACATGTCTGAGTGTGCAATTCAGTGGGGTGGTTCGCTCGTTCGTTAGTTGGTTGGTTGGTTGGTTGGCTGGCTGGCTTAAGCTGTTGTTGCGTGGCAGTTCGAAACTGGTGTTAGGATGTTTGTATGTATGCTCGACTTTTTACGTTTTGTGTTTTGTTTTGTTTATATATAAATTTAGTTATATGTGTTTTTGTACATATATGTATGTATATGTATGCATTTCTATTTCTTCTTTTTTTAAAAAGAGGTTTTGCACATCAAGTATCATTAAATGAAGTGGGTTTCTGCCTTCAGTGATAAGTGCTCTTGGTAAAAGTTCCAAACCAAAAGTGCATTTCGTGAGTTTTTATCCTTCATTACTATTATACATTTCACTTTCGTGTTCTTTTGTTTGAGCAACACTACATAAAGGAAGATGAATTTACATGGGGTTTCAGACAACAGTCTCACATGTTAACCAACAATCCATGATGGCATATTCGTACATCATCTGTACATTCAATATGTGCAGATGCTTGTGCAATTTACACACGTATGTATATAATCTGCTGTATTTTATTTATGTTTTACTTGAGTGCCTTGTACACATTTAGACACACACTAACATACATTTAAGTTTACGTCTAAAATACTTGCAACAAACACAAGAATAAAGACAGCGGGACAAGGAGTGTGAGAGAGGGAGGAGAGAGAAACAAACACGGCCAACCAATTCTAATTTTTGGTCACTCATTGCTGGCCTTCTTAAGAAAAGATCTCTTTCGCCAATTTAAATGTTTCAGTCAACATCTTTTAAGGTGGGTTCACACGATTGTGGCTTTAGAGTAAATCTACTGTCGTCGAAATGCATAAGGAGTTTTACAAAAAAGAAAGAAAAAACATTAAAAATAAGTTCAAATACAGTGAAAGCTCTCATATGCGGACACCTAACGTCGGCGAAGATTTTGTGCGCGAACTGGAGATGTCCGTTTTTCGGAATGGATGGTATAAAAAGTAATTTTTATAATATTGTTTCATTTGAAAAGTTTAAATTATTTTTATTAAACAAAAAAAGGTTACAAAATTGGAAAAAGTCTAAAATATTTTTGTTTTGTTTTAATTTTGCTTCAGTTTCTTTAATAATTTTTTCTCCATAATAGCATTCTAGATGTTTCAAGGGCTCAAATGCTGTCAAATGGGCTTCTTTTGCAAACTTCAATAAGCGTCTAACTTCTTCTAAGGCTTCTTTAAATAGATAAGTATTTTGTTATGCTCTTCTTCTAAAATGCTGGTATCATTATTTTCTGATGATTTCTTATTTCCACTCTATCAACCAAAACTTTTATGGAGTCAGATTCTGTTAGAATATTTTCATCAATAGAAGTAAACTCACTATATTCTACATTTTGTCTAGCCCATCTCGAGAGGTTAGATAAAGGGATATCATCCTCTGCATCTAATTCTGCATTATCAAAATCTTTCATGAATTCTGTTTTGCCAAAACACTTCTTAATGGTTTCGGATGTTACTTTGTCCCATGATTGTTTTGGCAAAAAAAAAAACGTTGTTTTCGTGTCCGCCGCTGGCTATGGGACCGTCCGTTTAAGGGAATGTTTTTTATTCGGGTTTATGATATCGGTTCTAAAGTTTTAGGAATTGACCGCTTTGGAGAGAAGTTCGCTTATAAGAGCTGTCAGCTAAGGGAACTTTCACTGTATATCACAAAATATTTTCCTCTTTATATGACTTTCCCTTTTGCTTTCTAGTTCTTTGTGTATAATTCCGCGTTTTCTTCTTCTGAGAATTGCTGCATGCAAAATTTTTAATTATTTTTTATTGCAAACGGATTTTTGTACTTTATGTTCTTAAATTAGTTCAAGTGATATTTTTAATTTTTATAATAAATTCTCACTATTCTGTAACAATAAAAAAACTAATTGCTATTTTATTATTACAAAATTTTTTTGATTAGTCCTCTGACCGAAAAAAGATAGATATATAATTTTTTATAAAAAGCATTTCAGAATTAAGCTACAAAAAATAAAAATTCTTCTGGTTTCTTGACCTCTTTTTAATTATTATTGTATTCTGATATTTTTAAGCTTAAGGTCTCTTTATTTTAGTTTAATTTTTAATTTTCAATATTTCGTCACTCCTTTGTGTGACTTCTTCAGGAAATTAATTATTTTATTATTTTATTAATTATTTATTATTTAATTTCCTGAAGAAGTCACACAAAGGAGTGACGAAATATTGAAAATTAAAAATTAAACTAAAATAAAGAGACCTTAAGCTTAAAAATATCAGAATACAACAATAGCTACAAAAAATAAATAAAATTTAAGTTAAATGAGAAAAGAAAAAAGAAAAAAAATTTGTTGTAGTTGGTTACTTTTATGTAACCAATTGCCCAACCCTGATATAGTATTTTTGACTTTTTTTGATTTCTTTATAAATTTAATATTTCCTGAAGTATTAAAAAAAACAGTAAATAACATGTACCAAATGATATGCACCAAAATTAAGTTTAAATATTCCGGCTCTGGAACCGTATTTTGGATTTTTAATAAAAAAAATTTTTATAAAAATATTTAGTTTATAAGCCTCTTACGAATCAAATTCTTTTTTTTTTATAAATTACGCAGAAAATATGCCCGATTAGTAAAGAAAAAAAAATTAGTTACTTTATTTGAATACTTATCCAAAAAAAATGTCCATCTCTGGAATTGTTTTTTTTGCTTTGCTGATTTCTAGTTCTAAATAATTTCTTTCAAAAACATCAAAAATTTAATATATAGAGAAAAGAAAATATTTGTTGCAGTTGGTTATTTTTATGTGCCTAAAATTGGTTTCAATTGCCCAACCCTGATATCGTCTTCTGGATTTTCTTTAATTTTTATTATAAATTTATATTTTTAAGTATAAAATAGGTTAAATTAACAAAAAAATATATATATATATATATATATATAAATTTTAGCTACCAAAATTAAGTTTAAATGGTCCAGCTCTGGAAACTGAATATTAGATTTTTAATAAAACAAATTTTTATACAAAAATTTAATTTGTAAGTCCCTTACGAATCAAATGTTTTTTTTTAAATTAGCCTGAAAATATGCTTGATTAGTAAAAAAGAATTACATTTATTTTCTTACTTTAATATTAAAAAAAAATTTTCCAGCTCTGGAGCTGTCTTTTTCGCTTTGCTGATTTGTAATTCTAATAAATTTCTTTCAAAAACATCAAAAATTCAATTATTAAAGAAAAGAAAAAATTTGTTTTAGCTGGTGACTTTTAGGTACCGAGAAAAGGTTTCAATTGTCCAACCCTGATATCGTCTTTTTGATTTTCTTTGATTTTTATTATCAATTTAAATTTTCTTGCAGTATAAAATTTAACCCATTTTAACAAAAAAAAAAAAAAAATTAAATTTTAGGTACCAAAATTAAATTTAAATCGGCCAGCTCTGGAATCTGTATTTTAGATTTTTAATAAAACAAATTTTTATAGAAAAATTTAATTTGTAAGTCCCTTACCAACCAAATGTTTTTTTAAAGTAGGCTGAACATATGCTTGATTAGTAAAAAAAGAATTACATTTATTTTCTTACTTTAATATTCCAAAAAAAGAAAACAAATTTAATTTTCCAGCTCTGGAGCTGTCCTTTTTGCTTTAGTGATTTCTAATTCTAACGAATTTCTCTCAAAAACATCTAAAATTTAATATATAAAGAAAAGAAAAAATTTGTTTTAGCTGGTGACTTTTAGGTACCGAGAAAAGGTTTCAATTGTCCAACCCTGATATCTTCTTCTGGATTTTCTTTAATTTTTATTATAAATTTAAGTTTTTAAGTATAAAATAGGTTAAATCAACAAAAATATATATATTAAATTTTAGGTACCAAAATTAAGTTTAAATGTGCCAGCTCTGGAATCTGTATTTTAGATTTTTAATAAAACAAATTTTTATACAAGAATTTAATTTGTAAGTCCCTTACGGATCAAATGTTTTTTTTTTAAATTAGGCTGAAAATATGCTTGATTAGTAAAAAAGAATTTCATTTATTTTCTTACTTTAAAATAAAAAAAAAAATTTTCCAGCTCTGGAGCTGTCTTTTTCGCTTTGCTGATTTCTTTCAAAAACATCCAAAAATTTAATATATAAAGAAAAGAAAAAATTTGTTTTAGCTGGTGACTTTTAGTTACCGAGAAAAAGTTTCAATTGTCCAACCCTGATATTGTCTTTTTGAATTTCTTTGATTTTTATTATCAATTTAAATTTTCTTGCAGTATAAAATAGGTTAAATTAATAAAAAAATTAAATTTTATGCACCAATAATTAAGTTTAAATGTGCCAGCTCTGGAACCGTATTTTGGATTTTCATTAGCAATATATTTTGAATACATCAATCCAAGACCTAAGTCTGTAGCTTTTCTAGGGGCTTCGGAAACCCGATTTCACGTATAGACAAGCGTGCATCGTTTATTCGACTTTGCTATTCACAAGGACCCAGAATATATACATATTTTAAATGGGGTCGCATATTGAGCAATACCCTCCCACCATTTTCGGTGAAGGGTACACCAAATTGGCTGGCATATTTGTGTCACTAGCGAATTTCAATACAGACCGTCTCACCTTTTGTAAAAATTCATGCACTCATGTGAGTTCTTGTTCAGCAGCAAGACACGTCAAATAGAGTTTTAAAATGATGTTAAAGATTTAAGCCAACTTTATGCGTCATGCGATGTGGTAGTTTTTGATTTAATTTTGTGTAACATTTTTTATATTGTGTATTTTCTTATCTGCATGCAAATGAATAATTTAAGAGATTACTTTTGGGTTGTTTTAAGGGAACAGAGTACAGGTTTGGGTTTTATGGTTTGCATTTATACAAAGTTTTTTTTTCTTTTCTTTATGGCAGTAGAGGTCTGGCAGTGATGGCGGGTGGCTTAGTGGTGGGGTAGAGAGTAAATTAAATGTTAAACAGTAATGCGATGTAAAACATAAGAAGAGTGTGTGGGAGAGTGAGAGAGAGAGAGTGGGGAGGGGGGATGAGGCCGAATAACCATTTTGCATATGCCACTGCAAGCAACAACAAAATTTATATCGTTAATATTATTGCAGCGTCAGCAGCAGCAGTTGCTACTGGTTGTTGGCGCTGTGATATGGATGATGTATGCAAGCATGAATGTACTACTATGAATGAAAATGATTACCAAAATTATGGTGACAATGATTATTGTGAAATGTTGTGGTTGCTGGGTTTTGTATTGCTTTTTCCCTTCTTTCCCCCACCTGCTTGCTGGCCCGTTTTGGGCTTTGGCCAAGTGTTAGTTGGTAGAGGTCATGTCAGTTTTACTTACCTGTTCGGCCGTTTTTAGTAGATTTTCAATTTCGAAACTGCTTGTGCGTGACGTTGGCTTAGTGGCACTGCCCGCCACTTGAGTGACAACAGCTGGTTCAACGAACGATGGAGCTGGCGAGCTTTCGGCCTCTGGTGAATATAAATCTTTGCCCGTGCCATCTGCAATCATTATCAATCATCATCATAATATGCAATTATTAATCATAAATACGAGTACGAGCGCGAGGCATGAGTGTATTGTGAGTGGTTAATTTGCGTGCTGGCAAATTTACATTTAAAAACTAAAGAGGCACTTATAATAAAAGTGTCATTTTCTGGTGGTTGTGCTTAGATTATTAGACACGCACATGTGCAAAAATATTTGCATAATAAATGCTGCAATTTAAACTATTCTCCACTAGTATTAAATACTTCACCTGCCATTATTTCAATTAAACTCTTTCCTCGTCTAGTGTAAACACTGAAACATGACTGGCCATAAAACATGTTTAAGCATGTTAAAGCGCGCTCGCTGTACAATTCCGCAGCCGAGAAAGCGAATAATAATCCGGCATGAAACATGCAAACATGTTTAAAGTCACACAAAAAGTGTATAAATAATAATAATAATAAAAATATTTCATATATATTTTTTTTCAATATACGAGTACATGTCCGTACAAACTTAAGCTCAGCATTTTACTTCTGTTTCAAGTTTTTCACTTGTTTTTCTTTTAGTCCCGTTAAAATAGTGTATGCAGTTTTTTTATTTGGTTGTTTATCGCGTTGTTTTTCCTTGTAAGTGTGCAACATATTTAGTTTTCAACATCATGTTGCATGTGTAGCTGCATTTACAAAAAAAAAAGGAAAATGTTGGCAAATTTAACTACATGGCGTCCACACCGTTTTACACAAGTCTTTGTGGAGAGTTTTTATTACTTTCGGTCAATGTAAACAAGTGTGATGTTCAAAAACATTTCACGGTTTGTAAAGCTCGTAAACAAAAAGTTGTTTCAAACAATTTGTTAAAAAAAGTTTTGGTTATTTTTAAAGTTGTCTATTTAACAACATTTCCCTCTAGAGCTTGGCAGTGTGCCCGACTGTCGTTACACTTTGGCGGCTGACTTATTACTTTTGAAACAAAATTAAAAAAGTTAAGCACTTTAATACTTATATTTTTTTTTTGTACGACTATTTTTATTGAACGGGTATCAAATATAATGGAAAATAATAATGCAGCAGGTCAGTCTGTCAGATTAATGTTGAGTTCTGGAATTTATTTTATGACTGCAAAATTAATCTCATAAATATTTACGCAATGTGGTAGCGAAATTGAAGTTATTGGAATTATGTTTTTGTTTGCGATTACTCTTTCGTGTTATTAATGCGGAGTTAAGGATATTTAAGCGCAAACGGGGTCAATGAGGAATTTTTAATTTAAAATTTATGTTTCTTGGAAATTTTTTACAGTTTTTTTTGTAATTGCGTTCTCGTGTTTTTTTAATGTGTTCGTTTCTCTGTGGTGTAAAAAAGTTATATGATTAAAAAGGTGCTTTTTAAAAAGACGTTTTCTTTAAATGAAAGGTACTTTTTAAAAACGAGCCATTTAAAGAAGTACTTAAAAAAAACAACTCTTTTAAAAAGGTAATTTTTTCAAAAAAGTACTTCTCAAAAAAATTAATTTAAGAAAAAGTACTTTTTTGAGAGGTAATAAAGTACTTTTCTAAAAATCTAATGTATATAAACTTATTCAAAGGGTAGCTACATATGTAAAAAAGTACTTTTCTAAAATAGTGTTTTTTAAAGGTATTTTTTTAAAGGTGTTTTTTAAAGGACGTATTAGAAGAGAACTTTTTAAAAACATGCCATTTAAAAATGTACTTTACCAAAAAGGTAATTTTTTTAAAAAAGGACTTTTTTAAAAAAACGTATTTTTTTGAAAAGTAGTTTTTTCAAAAGGAACTATTTTTGAAAAAAGTTAATTTTTAAAAAAGCCCTTTTTTGAAAGGTACTTTTTTTAAAAGGAATTTTTTTTAAAGGATGTTTCTTAAAGGACGTATTAGAAGAGTACTTTTTAAGAACATGCCATTTAAAAAGGTACTATTTTAAATATGTAGTTTTCTAAAAAAGTACTTTTTAAAAGAGTAGTTTTCTAAAAAAGTACTTTTTAAAAGAGTAGTTTTCTAAAAAAGTACTTTTCTAAAAAAGTATTTTTCTAAAAAAGTACTTTTCTAAAAAAGTACTTTTCTAAAAAAGTGCTTTTCTAAAAAAGTACTTTTCTAAAAAAGTACTTTTCTAAAAATATTATTTTCTTAAAGGAATTTTTTTCAAAACGGCATTTTTTTAAAGGACGTATTAGAAGAGAACTTTTAGAAACATGCTATTAAAAAATGTACTTTTTCAAAATGTAATTTGTTTAAAAAAGTATTTTTTGAAAAAGTAATTTTTTTAAAAAAGTATTTTTTTGAAAGGTACGTTTTTCAAAAGGAACTTATTAAAAAAAAGTGTTTTTTAAAGGACGTATTAGAATGTTACTTTTCAAAAACATGCCATTTGAAACAGTACTTTTTTCAAAAGGTATCCTTTTAAAAAAGCAATTTAAAAGAAAGTGCTTTTTTAAAAATCCCTTTTTTGAAAAGTATTTTTTCAAAAGGAACTTTTTTTAAAAGGGTTTTGTTTAAAGGACGTATTAGAAGGGTACTTTTTAAGAACATGCCATTTAAAAAGGTACTCCTTTAAAAATGTAATAAGTAAAAAAATGTAAAATAGTACTTTTCTAAAAAAGTACTTTTTTGAAGAAGTAATTTTCTAAAAAAGTACTTTTTTGAAGAAGTATTTTTTTTTGAAAAGTACTTTTTTGAAGAAGTAATTTTTTTTGAAAAGTACTTTTTTAAAAGAAAGTTTTTTTAAGAATGTGTTTTCTAAGGACGTACTAGAAGAGAACTTTTTAAAAACATGATATTTAAAAATGTACTTTTTCAAAAAGGAACTTACACAAAAAGGTACATTCGTAAAAAGGCACTTGGTTAAAAATGTACATTTTTCAAAATATACCTTTTTATAGCGTAACTTTTTAAAAAGGTCTCGTCATTTTTGAAAAAGTATTGAAATACTTAATTTTAAGTGAAAATAATTATTTTAAAACATTTTCCTTAAAAGAACAGAAATTTTCAGAAATATATATATTTTTTCTAACATATTACGTTTATTTAATGTTGATTTCTTTTCTAAAAGAGAATGCACTTTTCAGTAAAAAATAGCAATATCATGGCATTTGGAAATAGTGAATTTATTACAAATGAATGTAACACCTCTTGCGAAAAATTATTTTTATTTTAAAAATGCATCCAATTGTAGTTTTTTAGGAAAACTGTGATAAAATGTTAAATTTTTTCAGAAAAGAAATCACCATAAATAAACTTGTTTAAATATCAATAGTTTGCAGAAGAGGTTCATTCTCAAAGAATATATTTGGCTGCAATAAATGTTGCTGTTAAAGGGTTAGTGTTTGGAAAAGTTTCGTTATTAAAAAAGTGTCCTTTTAGGGTGGTTCGGGCATAAACATGATTTATTTGAACCATTTCAAAAGGAATTTTTAATTTCTTGTTAAAGCAGGTGTTTTACATAAATCAATTTTCTAGCAAGTGGTTTGTTATTGAGGATTTTAGTCAAGAGAGGTAGTTTTTTAAAATCATTCAAAGCCAGGCGCTACTTTTTATGAAAAATGTATTATTATATTAGGATAAGTTTCTTAGTGAGAAGAAATGCGAAACTTACTCCAACCTGGTGCTGGCACAATCAAGCCAGTTATCATTTCTTCGCTCATTACTGGTGGATCCGATGGCGGTGGTGGACAAACTAGAGAATCAATCATATCATCGGTTACACGCATTATACCACCCAGATCTGGTGGTTCGGTGCGTGACGAGCTGTGAATTAGACAAAAAGCAACAAAAAAATAAATCATGCAATTTATAATAAAAACAATTGCTGCCAAGAAATATGTATTTCACAAAAAAAAAGCAAGTAATAAAACAAAAACATTTACTTACCGCATCATCATGCTTAATGATTGTTCCTCCTGTAGTACACTCTCCAGATACATCATATCTAGATCGGATACAATAGCACCATTTATGACCATTATTTCATCTCCCTTGATAATGCCTTCGAAATGGAAAATGGCAAATGGAAAAGAAAAGAAACAAGAAACAAGAAATAAGTACAAGAAGAAAGTTTCAAGAATAACCGGATGTTGTTTTCAAATTCAAATTGAAATGCACGAGTATGAATGCTGGCATGAGTGTGTATGTGTATATGTATGTGCATGTGGATGTTGAACAGCAGCATAAAATCTGCACCTATGGAACTGTACGACGCCAGAGTATTTCTATGTGTTTGTGTGTGTGTGTGCATAAATATTGATCAAAGATAATTATATTTAAGTGTTTATTTCCAAGTGAGTGTAAGTGTGGAAGTGTGTGTGTGCTTTGTGTGAATGCTAAAAATTTATTTTCATTGAAAACCATGAAATGTAGTTTGTATTGTCAGTTGAAATTCAAATACTACGAGCACATTGTCTTTGAGAAAACAATATAAAATCTATTGTCCTTTTTTGTATTCTGTGTGATAGTTGTATTTTGCAACATAATATTTCAATGTGTTTGTGTGCTAGAGTTACTTGGATTTTTCTTGTTTTTTGTTCCTAAACACTATTTCATTCATCCAACTATAAACACACACACACATATACCGAACTACACGTAGACCCAAGAGAGTTGGCCAGTGTGTTTGATTTCGTTTCATTGTAGTGCAAGTGTGCATTGTTTGTCATACTCTCTAACGACAAGTGCATCTATTGTCATTGTTTTGTTTGTACAGCAGCAGCAGCAGCGGCAGCAGCATGGGTTTTATTATTTTTTATAGTTGTTTCATTTATGTATTTCTCTTTTTTTTTCAATATATACATATATTGTTATTGTTATTCTTATTTAAACCTTTACAAAAAAATCCAACTTTACCTTTATCTTTTGTTTGTGCAAAAGTTTGACGCTTTTTCTTCTTCCACTTTGATTTTTTTTCAACCATAAATTGGAAACTATTTTTTGTTGTTGTTGTTTGTATATGAAATGCTTAACAACTGAGTCCTCATGTATTTTGCATGTGCATACAAACTTACAGAAGTGTATGTGTGTGTGTGTGTGTGTGTGCGTGCGTGTTTCTTTTTAATAACATGCAGACAGTAGTTGGGTGTTAAATGAATTCTCGATATTTCTAAAATAATTTACTAATGAAATTTTTAAAGAAAGCAGAGAGTGTCTATAAATGTTTAAGATTTAATTGAAATATTAATTGATTCAATTTATTTATTTATATATTTTTTGTGTGAAAATTTTGTTACATTTGAAAAAGAATTTAAATGTTTTATCTTGTTGTGATTATTTCCCATAAAACATGACACTTATTATTATTGGTAAGGAATTTTATAAGGAAGAGTATTTGATAAGGAGAGTGATTTGCAGGAACGAATGGCTGACTGACTACAAGCTTTTTTAAGGAGATGGAGCAGATCCCAGCCAGCTGATAACAACGACCAATGAAAATGTGATAAAGCAAAGAAAATCACTGTTAGAAAAGATGCTGGTTGTTGGTCATCTCGGCATATCGGTTGGCTTATACACTGCAATTTTTTGCACACACAGAACATAAACAAAATTTTTAAATTTTATTCGTGCTGATTCTTTTCCCAAAATTACCAGCAAAAAGTTCAAAATTGATTATGGAAAATGCAGATCATCAGGGAACCTTTACGCAACATTTCTTAGAATAACTAAAGATATTATTTCAAACTTTGACTCTATTGAAGCAGAAGCTTAAAGAAATATCAAAGCTATAACAAGAATTCAATAATCACTATTTTCCCTTTTTGTTTTCTTGAAGTTTTATAAAAAACCCTTATTTTACAAAATAACAAAAAAAAAAAAAACAACTTCGTAATCGTAATGCCTCAGCCACCGTATTTTTATACCTTTTTGTTTCTTTTTTTTTTTTGCTGTTAGTGGACCAGTTTTCAGGGGATGATTCACTCAGGGCATCGCTTTATATAAGGGCTCATTATGGTGCATTTTGCATCTAATAAAGCCGGCTGAACGTTTATATGCCATAGATGTGCTAATTGAGTGCTAAATTTCGAAAATTCATTTTCAAATTCAATTCACTTTCTCTTCGACTGCTGCAACCAATTTATAGGCGGCTGTTTAAATGCCATTGTATTTTGTAAAATTGACAAGGTCCAGAGGCAGTGTAATGAAATGAAAGTGTCTTAAAAATCATATGTTTATAAGGGTTTTGTCTCAATTTACTTTCGGAACTAACAAATGGATAGCCCGGCATTTAAAAAATAAACCATTAAAAGCTATTAATGCAATTTATGGCTCTACAATAAAAGATTTTATTTAAATTTGACTTCTAAAATTTATATCTCCGTCTTTTTATCTTTCAATACTATCCCCTGCTTTTTAGTTCCGGCGCAATGCACTGCATATGTAGGGGTCATCCCCTGAGTGCTGGTTCGAGTTTAACAAAAAAAAATATTTATTGTTTGTTTAATGCCATTTATTAGAGGGTCCACTGACTCATCTTTTATATTTACTTAATACGTATTTTATATTCGATTCATTTGTGTACAAAAGAAAAAGAAAAGAATAGTTGTGATATGGGTATTTCCATGGTTGCGCACGTGACAGTCGCACGTATTCAACATGAAGAAAATCAAACTAAGGCCCAAATATTTTTTTCTTCATTTAGGTTTTTGGGAAGCAATTTTAGAGCTCTTTATTTAGTGGAAAGCATGGGTGCTGTAAGAGTCGGGGTCCTGACATATTGGTCAACAAAAGATTGTTGCGTGATGTGACAAAAAATAGAAGTGGTTTTTTCTACATTTACTTAAGTGCAAAAACCAGCGAAATAAGCTCAAAACTTCTATGTCACTTATTTGGATATTTATTTTCATAACTGTTTTTTTATGATTTTATGATAAGTTTTATTGATACAAGCCATAATATGAAGCGTGACGTGACATTGCGTTACGTGATAATTTTTTCATTATGATGAGCTCGAATAATTTTTGATATAGTTTGGTTTTAAAGTTTTAATTCAACGAAAGTAAATGAAAATTCAACTTCAGGAAAATGTTTGAAAAGGTTCATAAGAACAAAAAAATAGTAACAACTAAAAACGTTATATTCGACCGGGTCGAATCTTAAATACTCCCCA
The DNA here is from genome assembly GCA_951800035.1 of Linnaemya tessellans. NCBI lineage: Eukaryota > Metazoa > Arthropoda > Insecta > Diptera > Tachinidae > Linnaemya > Linnaemya tessellans. Next base: position 10,938,151 of record OX637535.1, read on the forward strand.
AATATTTAGTAAGTGAATTTAAAATGTTTAATTTGGTGGGACAGAGTTCCTTTATATAATATCGTACGTACACGCCCACTAAAGGGGGCGGGGTTCAAAAATAGACTACATCATAATTTCCACAGACGAACGTATGGGCATTGCTAGATCGTCTTAGACTTCATCACTGATCAATAATACATATACTTTATGGGGTCCAATTCTCTTTGGAGGATATAAAAACTGTATTTTGGCTGGGTCGCTCTGGCAAGGGCTGTGGGGGAAGCATTTCACCTTTGTCATAAAACTCTAAAAATAAATGCATGGGATAATTGTATAGAAAATTAAAAATTTTTTTTTGGTAGGGTCATTTAGGGGGCAAAAGGGGGAGGAGGGGGTAGGGCAGAAACAGGGAGTTATAAAACTCTAAAAATAAATGCATGGGATAATTGTTTACAAAATATAAAAATTTTTTTTTGGTAGGGTCATTTAGGGGGCAAAAGGGGGAGGAGGGGGTAGGGCAGAAATCGGCAGTCATAAAACTCTAAAAATAAATGCTTGGGATAATGACAAAATTAAATTTTTTTTTTGGTAGGGTCATTTTGGGATGAAGGAGGAGGAGGGGGTAGGGCAGAGTAGTACCAAGTTTCGTCTCAGCTTCGTTATTGAAGCTTAAAAATTTTATTTTTGAAAAATGTAGGCTTAAGTAAAACAATTTGTTAAAATTTTACACTATTTTTGCATATAATAACGCCCACTAAAGTAGGCGGGGTACAAAATTAATTTTATTTTATGGGTTAAAGTTTAAGGCGTTGGACCGTATTTGACATAAAAATATATCATTGGCTGAGCAAAGTTAGAAAAAAAATTTAAAAATTATGTATGTTGTTTTTTAGAGGTTGGTTTAGTTTTTCTTAGGGGAACTTTTTTCCCTCTTGCCCGATTTAGCCCATCTCCGAACTTAACCTGCTTTAAGCTTCAAAATATATTTATGCCACATTTTAAGAGTCTAGCATATTTCGTTTGGACTGAATCGTGATTTCCACAGACGGAGGGACGGACGGACGGACATGCTTAGATCGTCTTGGATTTCATCACTGATCAAGAAAATATATTCTTTATGGAGTCTCAGATGGATATTTCGCTGCGTTACAAACGGAATGACGAAGTGAATATACCCTCCATATTCATTTTTGGAGGGTATAAAAAAGTTAAAAATGATTTTTTTATAGGTTGGTTTAGTTCTTCTTAGGGAAACTTTTTTCCCTCTTGCCCGATTCAGACCATTTACGAACTTGACCTGTGCTATCCTTCAAGATATATTTATACCAAATTTCAAAGGTCTAGCTCTTTTCGTTTAGATTGAATAGTGATTTCCACAGACGGACGGATGGACGTTTTAGATTTCATCACTGATCAAGAATATATATACTTTATGGGTTCTCAGATGGATATTTCGCTGCATTACAAACGGAATGAATATTCTTTTTTGGAGGGTATAAAAAGGACGGATGTGTTATGAATCACTGCCTATTTTTGCTTTCTTATTTTACACAAAAACAAAATTTTATAAAAATATTTTTTTTGTTTCTAATGTAATTATAAGAAAGAAAGAAGTGTTGCGATACCGTGAAATAAAGATGCAAAAATATCTAAAATTTTATCATAAATAATTGACGTGCAATTGGACACTCACATTCATACAAATAAAAGAATAGAATATGGAATATTGAATAAATTTCAATTTCTTTTGTAAAAAGTGGCCTAAAAAAATAGACAATTAAAGATCTAAAAAGATCGAAGAATCAGCAATCAAGTAGCATATGGAAATTTTATAACAAATTTCTTATTATTTTTTCAAAAACTATGAAATCAGTTCACTGATCAATCTAAAATTACTGTTCGTTCACACAAACAACTTTCAAAGCAAAAAGAAAAAATATTAAAGCGTCGTTGAGCAGACAGTGAATTACTGAAATAAAATCTTATAAAAATAACTACTAACATTTTGTACGCATCTGTAAAGAATTGCTTATGTATTAAATTGCATATGTAAGTATTTACGCACACTTACACACACACACACACATAAAAGTATTTTAAAGTCTAAACAAATTTTGTTTGTACTTAAATGTGAAACATCTCGTTAGAGTGCAGAGTGAATGTTTGCAATCTTTTTTTTTTTTTATCTATTGAGGTTTAAATAAAGAAAATTTATGTTTATTTTCTTCCTTTCGAGGTGTAGAATTTTCCATAAATGTCAATAGCTTCGCATGAATGTTTATAATAATATGGCACACACACGCACACACACACACACACACATTTGTATACATTTCAATATGTACATATTATTTTATCTATCAATTTATTTAATGTTGTATTTCAGAAGAGAAAAGCTTAAGCAGACGACACACGAACATTGATTGGGAAAACGTGGCATGCTTCTTATGCCGTTTCCTTGTCTCTGGTGGAACATGCACACAATTATTTTATATGCATATATATATATATATATATATATATATATATATATATTTAAGAGACATTTTAATAATGCAAAAGACTGTTTAAGTTTGTTGGCTTTGCGTTTTTGTTCGATTGTGGTTGGTGTTGGAAAATAAATACATATCGCTAACTGAACTGAAATTAAGCTAAGTGTGCAGTAAATGAATTTTATATTTAAAAGATTTAAAAATACATATAAACTTAAAAATATATAGTGTTTAATTTTTATTTTTATAAAGAAAAACCTTCTACTGAATGAATAGTTCGCATCTGCATTTAAATTAAATTTCATACTTGTAATTTCTTACCGTTTTGCATGGCCACACTTTTATCTTCCACACGGCTGACATAACAGCACAACTCATCTTGTCTCTCGGCATTTTCAATAAGCTCAGCTTCCACCGAGAAACCCCACATCTGTTCCAAAGTCGTACGATGCAATTCGACTTGATATAAAATTTTCATGCAAACTTCTACAAACTCATGATTATGTAACTGCAAGAGAACAAAGAAATAATGAATAATTAATTAATTATAAAAACTTATGCATTAATTATATAATAATACATTAAGTGTTTGCAATTAAGCACTGAATATTGCATTTAAAAAAAGAAAACCATTAAAAGCTATTAATGCAATTAATGGCTGCATAATAAAAGGTTTTATTTAAATTTGGCCTCCAAAATTTATATAAATTTTTTGTTTAATGCCGTTTATTATAGGGTCCAACTGAGCTATCTTTTACTTGTACTTAATATGCATTCTATATTTCGTTTGTACACCAAGAAAAAAAAATAAATAAAATAAAAATATTTAAAATCAAAATTCATCTGGTTTCTTGGCATCTTTTTAATTATTATTATATTCTGATATTTTTAAGCTTAAGGTCTCTTTATTTTAATTTAATTTTTAATTTCAATAACCAAAAAAAATTTTTCATATCAAATAAAATAATTAATTTCCTAAAGAAGTCACACAAAGGAGTGACGAAATATTGAAATTAAAAATTAAATTAAAATAAAGAGACCTTAAGCTTAAAAATATCAGAATATAATAATATTTAAAATCAAGAACACACAATATTAAAATAGGACTAAGTTTGTTTTATGATTAATTTAAAGATTTTAATTTTTATTTTTTAAATTAAAGCTATTTTGAAACAAAACAAATTATTTTTGTTGAAAAAAAAAATAAATCAGTAAATTTTAGGGTTAGAAATGTTTCGCCTAAAGGCGAATTCAGCCATCTTAACAAAATTTTCTTTCGGAAAAATGAAGTTTCTCGTCTCTCTCAGAGAGGGAGACATATTATTTTTTCCGCAGAACCTTCAAATTGAATTGGTTAAATATTATACTTATTCCGAATAAACTTGAAATGAGACGCCAATAAATGAAATAAAAATTGAATTGAGTTGCCCCATCTTAAAATTTACATAGTCAGTTTGTGCTTTGAAGTGGTTGTGAGTGACAATTTCCTATACAAAATAATTAATAAATATAAAGAAATATATTTTAAAATAAAGGACAATGAATATATCGTCCAAAAAAAGCAAAAGTAAAATCAGTTCTGCCACTTTTTAAAACGAATACATTTTGTTTACAAACGGCAGCTTTGATTTTCGTTATAAAATTTTCCCCAGAAAATTCTCATTAAAAATATTATACTCCGGAAAATAAATTTCTTCAGAATCAATGGTTGATGCTTTAAACACATTCGAGACAGCAGGCTACACGAACACACGACTACAAAAGCCGTTGGCTACAATTGTCGCCTCGTAGCCAGCTACTTAATTATTTTTGAGACGGCAGCTACATTGCCAACATCTCATTTTAGTGGTGCCACTTTCATATATAAAAAAGCACTTATTCTAAATCTATTTATAGACCGAAACATTATTAATAATAAAAACTTTTTATTTGTTTATAAATAGCTCTTTATTGTTTTTGCATTTGTAATAAATACATTTTGATGTCCTTTTTTTTCTTGTTATGGCACCATGAAAATGAGTTTATGAGTTAATTAATTTGTGACCTAACTAACGTCTTTTATCGATAACTGCTATCAAATATATACAAAATTAGAGTATTCCAAATAATGGAACTTTTACTTGAAAAGTCAGATACAAAACTTCAAAATTTAATTATTTTTCTAATATGCGAATAAATTTGAAAAATATGTCTAAAAATAGAAAGACATTTTGGAGTATTTTGAAATGATACCCATATCGTTTATATGGGGCCTATATTCTAGGAGTTATTGCCAAAAAAATAATATATAAATAAAATTAAAAAATAAAAGCCGAGAGAGAACGCAAAAAAAAAAAATAAATAATAATTACAAAATAATTTTTATTCTTGAAAGGGCTATTACATTTTTTATTTTCAAGAATTTTCATATTCTTGACTAGATTAAAATTTTTTTAAACGTTTATTTATTTAAGACTTTTCATTGCATTGGCAGCACCAATCTGTTTATGACGCCTATGAAAATAGAAATTAGTTTAATTTGACTACAGCCACAAAAGTAGCACGGACCTACAACCTGTCGTGTAGTCGTGAATATATTCACTTTCATATAAACACTTGAATTCTATTTTTGACAGGTTGTAGTCTGCTGTCTTGAATGTGTTAAATGCTTGAATCCGCCTTAATTTTTAAAAAAATTTATGTTTAATGGGAGGCTTATAAAATATATGTTTGCATAAAAATATTTCCTATTAACCTGAAAATATTTTTATAATTTAGTCCTTAATAATACAAAAAAGATTTTTATTTTAATATTTCATGTTTAAACAGACGCATTTTGAAAATTTAAACGAAAAGGTCACGTCTTAAGATTGTGTTTTCTTTTTGGTTCTGCGTTCTTTACATGGACCCCAAGTCGTATACTTAATAATATATTCACCACTTGATTATTATATTACTCATACGCTGCAGCGACCTCAAGTGCTTTTAACTTCCCGCTAAGAAAATTGAAAATTTTCAAAAAAGTGGAAAATAGTTGTTTTACAGATCCCGACATTTTGAGTTCCTAGGAAGCTTTCCTGGCTACTCCTGACAAGCCGCCACTATGCACGTGTGTGTGTGTCTGTGTGTGTAATTAACTGACAGGCTCATAACTATTGAACGACTGCACCAAATCCAGCCAAACTAAACGCGTTCCTTCAAACTTTTATTTTCTGTGAGTTGGAACTGGTTGGGACAGGCAGATTTCGAGAAATTTCACACAAATTAATATAAAATTTTTTTTAATAACTTTTAAACGGGTTTTTCCATCGATTCCAATAACAGTCAAAAATAACGTCGAGCGCTACCAACCGGGTCAAAATCGGCTGATGCGTTCTTGAGGTTTCGTGAACGGAAAAAATTTAAAAAAATTAAGAATTGATATATAGTCGACTCCGCTTTACTGGAAATAACCAAAACCCAATTTTTTTGCCAGTTATCTGATTTTTTTATAAAACGTAGTTCGGATTACTGAAATTCGTTACAGTTAAGCGTACTGCTTAATATCAGTAAAACATACACATGCAAATATGTGTACATTTTGTTGTTGAAATTTTTCACGAATTCCTCGAAAATGTCTAGCCACTTGCATTGACAATATAATGGAAAAATACAATGAAGTACGTAAGAGCGAAAAGGACAAATACATTTTGCCATTTAACGGCAAAATTTTTTCAGCCTTAAGCTATGCAATCGGTTTCTAATAAATAAATTTGTCATTGTTTATTTTTTCACTAAAGCGAAGTAAGATTCATACAAAACGTAGTTGTAGGCTTGCTTTTGGTTTTGAGTAAATACGATATTTTCAGTAAAGCGATGTTTCGCTAAAGCGAAGTGAATAAGACTAGCTGCGTTTAAAATCAGTGCGGGGATTTGTATCGCTTTCAGTAATCCGATTTTTTTTCAGTAAAGTGTGTTGCGCTAAAGCGGATTCGACTGTATTCTTCGAATAAAAGTAATAGCGTTTCAAAGGTTTTTTCTAAGCTTCGATTTCTTGTGAATTGGATACTGATTGGAACAGTAGAGAATGTAAAAAAACTGAAAATATATTTTTTTTCAAATGTGTTTTTTTAGAATATTGTTTTAACGGCTTTTCCGATCTATTCTAGTTGTAAAATAATACTATTTTTAGCGGCGAAAATTAGCGGGAAGTTGCAGGAATGTCCTTTAAGATCAAACGTTTTCGATTTTTTTTAATGTAAAAATGAATCTGTTTTATAGATTTATTTGTACAGGCAGCCAAACGGTATGACCGATCGTTCCGAAATTTGGGAGCTGGCTAATTTAAGACCGCAAAATGCCAATAGGTTACTATCACTTAATTTATAGGTGGAAGGGAGCACCGTGGGTGAGTGCCGTATGGCGTCAATGGTGGCTTGAATATTATCCTCCAAGTCTTAACATTAGCTGGTTTGGCGGTATAAAAACAAAGAAAGCACCGAACAGGACCAGTTATGGAAATATAATAGCCAGCAAAATGGACTTGGCAATAAAACCTCGTTATTTGGTCAGCATAAGTCTATGGGGCCCGCTATACCCGTAACGGCTGCTTCTTTGCTAATTTTGAATGTCAACGAATTTTTATGTCAATGAATCAAAAAGAGTAGTTGAAAACTACACGCATTGGTTGCTCACTAGGCCGATTATGTTAAACGTAAAATGGACGACGTGCAAAATTCTATTGCAAACATGCACAAAGCGGTTTAAAAGTCCCTGGTAAAACAACTTTTAGGCATTAAAGTAAAAAAGAAAAGTTGAAGCTTGTTTTTATGCAAAATCAGATAAAAACGAAGAAGGCCATCACCATCTTGTTGTTAATTGGGAAGGAAAAGGTGATTTGTACGATGATGAAATTCTAATATATTTCTTTTTAGCACAAAACTTTTTATGTCCATATGAAGAAAAAAATCTGTTGGGTGCCAGATCCGTATTTATGCATGTATGCAGGCATCTTTATGTGTGTGTGTGTGTCGGGTGACGGAAGTTAAGTTGCCATTTGCATCAGTGATTGTGATTTCCTTTTTTCGCTTGTAGCATTTTATGCTTCTTCCATAAGCATTTACACTTTAATACATACCAAAATGAATGTTTTAAAGCAAATCGTACTTGCAGCAATTTTGCAGGCTTAAATATTTGCAGAAACTTTCTTCCATCGCAATTAAACCGAGAATTTTAAACACTGGAGTCATCGAGAATTTGTTACAGTAAACTGCATGGCTTTTGAAATGTGTTTAAGTCATTTATTATGACTTTTGTGTCGTTTGTGCAAACACAAAACACCCCAAAAATCATACCCGCCGCATTGTCGTATGCGGCATAGAAACGATATTAGAATTGCTTGAAAATTTGTTGAACTTTGTCGCAAAACCTCAAAACCCATTCACAAACAAAATTGCATTGGTATCAAACTTAATTATTTCTCTTTTTCTTTTTGATAATTTCAATGTTTTTAACTGATTGTTTTCGACTGGTTTGTGCTGTAAAGTTGTGGTCAATATAAACTTGTTGCCATGTTCTTATTGTATATGTTAAGTTCGTGTCTATCTACTCTGATTACCTTTTAAGGATAAGGGCGAGTCAAATGTATTTATGCATGTGTGTGTGTGTGTGTGAGTGTGTGTATCCTTGTATGTATATATGAATGTATGGCAAAGTTATAATTAATGTTTCACTCGTGTAAAACAACGACAATGACATTGCGAAAGGTTGTCTTATTTAAACCACTGCACAGTGGGCTCAATCATAAAATACGTGTTATAAATCTCTGAAAAAGGTTTTATTTATATAAAACTACTAGAAAAATGTGCAAAAATTATTTTATAATTTAGCAAAAATTAACTTCATTAGTGCTAGTATGTTATAATTTAAAAGCTATTTGAGTTCGAAAGCTTTTTTCATTTCATTTCATTTATTTATTCATATGCAATATCTGTAGCCCAATTGGCCAATATAAATATATTAAAAGTTTAAAAAACTATGTGCATTTATTTCTGTGATTTTTGGGGCAAATGGTGTGCCTAGAGGTGCAGACATATAAAATACAGCAACATTATATAATAATACTAAAATTAAAACAATAAATTATTTGAGAATCCTAGAATATCAATATATTCGAAATATTTAAACTTGAAAGGAAGTTTCGTTTGTATTCCTATTTTCGCAGTACGTAGTGTAAAATAATATTTTGTTATATAAATATTATAGATTTTATGATAAATGTTAGGTTTGAATATTCGAACTTTATTGCGAAAGAGGAAAAACATCAAATTTTCAGGTTCAAATGCTATAAAATATATTTATTTCAACACTAAAATGCACAATGTAAATATTGGCAGTATGTTCGAAATTTCGAACATAATTTCGAAATTGAATTTTTTGCATATTTTTTAAAGCCAACACATTGTATGCAAAATCTGCTAGGGAAATGTGAAAATTAACTTTAATTTAACTTTTATAGATTATTCGATATCATAATTCGAACTTACACTCACCGCGGACAAGTGGTTTGAAATAAGTTGCATTGCTTTTAGTAAAATTGAAATAGTTCGAATTTTTTTTGTTAATGTGAAAATTATTTCTTTTACATAATACCCCACAGTGCATTGTCCACTAGCTGAGCTTCAACTGGCGGTATGTTCACAGGGCAACAGTAGTAAAGGTAAAACGAAAATCAACATTTTAAAATAAAAGATATAGTGAAATCTTCTTCCTTTTTGTTTTAGGTGCTGGACAAACTTTAACGCCATATCTCAGGAAACTGACATACAGCGGATGTTGTTACAACGTTATAAAGATAGACAATAACAAACTTGTACACAACTACACTCACACAGAGCCACAAAGAATTATCTGCGCCACCCAACCACCTAAAGCAACTCGCACAAATTGTTCAAATATTCAAAGATTTCTGCAATGCCAGTTTTTTTGCACCGTCTTTACAATTTATTTTTTACTGTTGCTTCTTTTGCCATTTTTATTTCAATACATTTATGCACTCTCTTACACACACACACACACGTGTGCACAAGAAGACTTACTATATTGGGATTGTGTAGCCTGAAAGATGCACAAGAACTTGTTTAAATAGTTTTATGCTGGCAAGCAGAAAAAAATCTAATTTCAATCGACTGTGTCTGACTTCAGCAAACACTGTTTCTCCTATAAACTCAAAGTTCTTTATAGAAAAAAGGAAGTCGACTGACTTGTTACCACCGATCTCCTTTAAATGTTTAAATTAAAGAAAGCAAAAAAAAAATGAAGAAATTATATAGCAAAAAGAAGCTGTAAAAATGTCAAGTGAATATTTTCAGTTTAAAAATTTAAATTGAGATACTTATGGCAATTACATTCCAATCTTGATTCATTCATTGATGGTGAATTTTCTTATTGTAGTACTTACATAATTTTCGATTAAATCGTTTCGGTGTGGCACAAAGTAATTGTGATCTTCCATGTCACGTCGCTTCTTAACACGTACAAAATGTTCCATGGGATTGAGATTGCGACGGGCACAGGCGTTCGCTAGAAACTCTTCCACTGACATCGCATCACGTAAGTAAACAGTCGAGTAAGCATTGTCAGGCATTGCAACTTTGAACGTTTTTTCCGGTTCATCACGGGAATTCAACTGGAAAACACACACAAAATTGATTATATATTAAAAAAGAAAAAAGTAGAGCAAGAAATGGAAATATAAGAATAAACGAATGCTCAGCTGTCTCTATGGAAAATGACAACTTTAACTTTCAAATTCAAAAGGAACAATCGTAATCTTTTACTTTTCTTTTCATATTTAGGTAAACGTTAAATGTAAACGCGTCAGTCAGTGTTTTTCGAAATTGAGCATTTCATTTTAAGTCTAGTAAATAAAATAGACAAATTGAATTTATTTGCGTGTTATTGAAAACACGTGTGTAAGAGAAAAATTTCAATAAGTATTTCTGATTGTTTACCATTTCATGCCAAGAAGAATTATTTGCTGCCTTTTTTATAAGAAAAAGAAATTATTTTTTAAGTTACATGTTCAAGAAATTGCTTTCAAGTTGATCACACGTACTGCCTGTCAAAATCAATTTAAATTGGATCTGTGACATGGGCTGCTTTAACAATCGCAATACTTTATTAGTTTTATTAACTTTTTTAATGCAGTATATATATACATACATACATATGTAACAGCTGTTTTAGGTCAGGCCGAATTCCATCGGCTATCGCCCCTACGAGCCGATCCTCTTGGATTCGTTAATTCATCCCCTTTGCTTTATTCCCAATAGCATTGTGGCATTTTAATGATTGTCCCTGTCAAAGGTAACCAGACTGTTTTCTGTTCTGGCAGAACATTAATGCCCACCACCCATATCTGTGTTGTAGGCGTTCGAGGAAACTAATATACTGAATTGTGTACAAGTTTGGAATACGTTATGAATTCGGGCTTTAATAATTTAAACTATTCACCCCTATCCTGAATAACAAGTTCACGTGAAATTTTTGTTCTATTCGAAGGGAGAATCTTCCGTGAGATATTATTCCCGCTATCAGTTCTCAGTGAATTTAAACAAGTAAAAACGTTATATTCGACCGGGTCGAATCTTAAATACCCTCCAAATAGTTAGTAAGTAAACTTAACATTTTTAACTTGGTGTCACAGAGTTCCTTTATATACTATCGTACGTCAACGCCCACTTAAAGGGGGCGGGGTCCAAAAATAGACTACATCATGTTTTCCACAGACGAACGTATGAGCATTGCTAGACCGTCTTATACTTCGTCACTGATCAAGAATATATATAATTTATGGGGTCTAATTCTTTTTGGAGAGCATTAAATCTGTATTTTTTGGGGTCTCTCTGGCAAGGGCCGTGGGGGAGACATATCACCATTGCCATAAGACTCTAAAAATAAATATTTGAGATAATTAAATGTAAATTTTATTATGTGAGTGAAGATAAATATGCCGAGTTAAACATGTTTTGACGTAAGCAGTTACGAAACAACGTATTTAGCTGTGAAGTTAAATATGTTATGACGTAACGAAATGGCAAACAGTGAAGTCTTTTTCTATGAAAATCCATATTTAATGAATTTTTTGAGCATTTTGTGAAAATATTTACGGGCCATGAGATTGTGTGTGATCTTGGCGGAATTTCGCCCCCCATGTCCAAATAAGGAGTTGGCAGGCATTGCCAGTATATACAAAATATTCTATGGGATAGAAGACACTCCCATAATCATTTTGTATATAAATATGTATTTTCATATAAAAAAAAATTTCACTGATTGCCATTTCGTTACGTCATAACATATTTAACTTCACTTCGTAACTGCTTACGTCAAAACATGTTCAACTCGGCATGTATATCTTTACACACATAAATTTATTTAAGTTTTTTTATTTGAAAGCGTCATTTAGGCGGCAAAGGAGGGAAGAGGAGGGGGTAGGGCAAATGAGTACCAGATTACGTCTTAGCTTCATCTTAAAAAACAATTTGTTAAATTTTTACACTATTTTTGCATATAATAACGCCCACTAAAGCGGCGGGGTCCACAAATTAGTCTTATTTTTTTATGGCTCCATGTTTAACGCGTTGGACCTGCTTTGGACTTAAAAGATTATGTTGATTTTTAGAGGTCGGCTTAGTTCTTCTTAGAGAAACTTTTTCCCCTGTGGACCGATGCAGTCCAGTTACGAACTTGATCTGTGTTATCTTTCAAAATATATTTATAACAAATTTCATGGGTCTGGCTCTTTTCATTTGGACTGAATCGTGATTTCCACAGACGGATGGACGGATATGGTTAGATCTTCTTAGATTTAATCACTCATCAAGAATATACACATACTTTATGAGGTCTTAGAAGGATACTTCTGAATGTACCCTCCAATTTTGAATAAAAATAGTTGCTAATTTATTCCCATGGAGTTTTCGGGGGAATTACGAATATTCGAGGGATTACGAAAATGCCTACAAGTCGCTTGTAGCTCTGTGGTTTTGATTGCATTTGAAATTAAATTTAGCATGAATATTCGAGGGATTACGAAAATGCCTACAAGTCGCTTGTAGTTCTGTTGTTTTGATTGCATTTGAAATTAAATTTAGCATGAAGTTTTAAACATGTAAAATTATTAATTTGTCTGACATTTAAATAATAGTTAATAAGTGAACTGAATATGCCAGGATGACATGTCCTTACATTGAAATAAACTTCACGTATCATGCAGCTGAGCAGCATGATTCTACGAATAGTTACTAATTTTCGCTTAATTAATGATACTAATTGCAGCTGGAATTTGATATTTAATATTAAGGACACACAGAAGTTCAGCACGTGTGTTGTTGCACTAATTGAACTGAAGTTTTCTTTCCATTGCAGTTGGAAGGACAGTTTTAGGAAGTTGAGCGAAGTTTTGCTGCATTTTTATTTTAATTACGGTCAATATTTAAATTTCCTTACATCGATTTCAATGAAATTGATTGTGGCCAATAACTTCATAATTGTGCCAGTTTAACCTGCATAAAAATATCAATTCATGTTAATATTTTTAATTGACTTTTAATGTTAAATAAACAAACTTGTGGAGTTTTGTTGCATGTTGGCACACTAAATTGGCATTAAGTAGCACTGTTTGTCTTTTAGTTTATTTTATAAGAATTTAATTTGAAATTTAAATATTTGGAAAACTTCAAAAATAGATTATGGTTTTTTAGAAGTAAATAAAATACCAGATTATACGTGAGCAATTTATTTTCAACTGAAAGTCATATGATCTTCTCTTACCAGCAAAGCAACACAATTGAATTGCCTTATTATTGTTTATTTAAAATCTTTAAGCTTTAAATTTATTATAGCAGCAAATGCTACAAGGCTGAAATATATTCACACATTTTCCACAAAAAGGTTATTATAAAATATTAGAAAAATCTAAACTAACAAAGCAACAATAAAAGTAATTCTTGCAAAATTCACAATTATGGTCTCTAGTGCTGATTTTTTTTACTATTTTTCTTTTTTATTATTATAAATTAAGGATTTAGGTTGGTCGGTTGATTGCTTCGTCTTGTTGAAAATATAAAAGAATTATTGACTACAAAATTAAAACAAAGACTTCAAAGAATAAATATTTAAGTTCAAGTGGAAAATAGAAGGAAAACGATATGAATTTCTTTAGATTGATATGAAGGCAACACATTTCAAATTTATTTCAGTGTAAAACTCTTATTATAGTTGAGTAAACATTTGATACTGTTTAAATAATCAATATATAATTTTCACAAAGTCGGTTTTTTTTCCAATTTTATTAAAAACCTTAAAATGGTGTAAAAACACATTTTTGTTGAAAAAAGAATGTGGCATAATTATTACAGTTGGTTGAAAAATTTTATTTTAAGTTTACACATTTTTATTAGGGAGGTAACGATGCATTGTTTTGCTGATATCCTATAAAAATATCGCCGTTATCGATACACTTAATGAATATGTGTACAAATTTAAACTAAAAACCTTAAAAAAGAGTAATTTTTTGAATTATAAAAATTAAATAATTTTATTAAAAAATAATTGATATTAAAAATATTTTTTTTAAATAAAATTATTCAATTTTTATAATTCATTATTAATTGTTCTGTTATGCTATAATTTAATATTGATATTAAAAATATCAAAATGAGGGTAAATTTTTTATAAATGAAACAAAAATGTGGGACTTTTTTGTTTTTCTAAATATATGCTTCATTCGCAAAGCAGCTCTGAGTCAGTCAACATCAAGCCTCGTTGGCAATTAAATTTTAAGTGCAACGAGACCACTGATCGTTTACTCTCTTTCGAGAGTTTTGCGTCTCACTCGCACTAGTTAATTTCAACGACTCAGATAGCTGTATAGAGTTACAGTTCTTCTGAGGAATTTTCCGTGGTTAACTACGTTGCTACTTCCTATGTGAAGGCATAGGTCGTGTATAGTCAGACACAGTAACGGGAAAGAGAATACGGTTAATAACATCGCCGACATACCCGTTGGCATCTGTGCATCAATAGAATTAGTTTTTGTGGCACGACATATCGTGCAAATTGGTGATGGCGTAATAGTCTCAGGACTGGCCAAATAATTCTTCAGTCGATGACTGAAGTAACAAAATAGAATTAAAAATATAAAAAAAAAAATAAATATATGCTTAAGACGTATGAGTAATAGGAAACGATACAAACAAATATTAATCATACGCAGCCGTACCTGTTGAATGATATCAATATCGTTTGGGAACAGAATTGATTCTGCAGTTTGGTTGGTCAGCGAAAAACCAGACTATTTTTCAGAACGAACTCATTTCGCTGATTTGCTGCAACAACGGCATAACTCAAAATTCACGATTTTTGAGTTAATAATATGTACTACAAAAAATATTGGCAATATCATGTTCTATCTTGTGTAAAATACTCATTTTGATATTTGATATGCCGTTATTTCTATTCCTATGTTTCGTTCTTCTTTTACTCACAACAACGACATATCGTTAGTTACGCCACAGTCGTTAATGCTAGGAACACAACTGGGACGAACGACGAATTTCGTTTAGTACGACGAATTCGTTGATAAAAATTCGCTCTATAAATTCGTCGTATGAATCACAATAACGACGAATAAATTGAAATAATGAACAAAAGAAATGTAAATTTTGTTAAAAATCTTTGTAATCCTCTGATGCCAGATTCTTTAGACATTCAATAATTAACCCGGTGGTGTCCATTTTTTTCCATAACAAATTCCTTTTTGTAATTGTTTTCTGAAAATTTTTTCTGTAAATAAATTATTCTTTTCATTTAAATTGATGGGGTGACCACATGAAAAAGTAGGAAATAGGAAGAAAGAATATATTATAAAAAGTGTTCAAAATTAATAAAAAGTCATCCGATTGATAAATTTTTGTGAATTGGTGAATGCATTTTTAGTATGTACTGAAAATTTTCGTGCTAGATGCAACAATACAATAGTGAATTATGTTTTCCCACAAAAAACCAGTTTGAGTATATGAAACCTGGGCACCTCATATTGATTTGTTCGTCGCTCGCTGACGAAACAATTAGAAACAAACCTATTTCAACTTTCGCTGAGTATGACGAATTTCGTCCAACGCCACGATTGTGTGCATTTTCATATACGCCAATGTGTTTTATTTTTGGCGACGAATATTCGCGACCAAAAATGCATCGTTCGTCGCAGTTGTGTTCCTAACATAAGGTGTGCACATAGTTTTGTTTTCGAAAGGAGCGACATAATTTGCGTTGTGCCTTTATAAGTGGAAAAGTAAAATGTGTTTTATGTAGTAAAAATTCTTATATACTGCCATATTTTGTGTGGTGACTTTTTTGTTGAAAAAATCATCTGATTATAAAAATTTTTTTTCGCATTAAGAACGACACATTTTAGTTTACTACACTACTATCAATGCACTGTAGCAGCAATAACGTCATAACTTAAAGTATAAACAATTTTCCATTTAAAAACAATTATTAAAAATTTTTTCCTCTACTTTTTTCTACACGAATATATTAAATATAAGTTGATTTACAAGATGATATCAAAATATTTACAAATAAGCAAACTTCAATCTTTTTGTATTTTGTTGAATAATAATTTTGTTTCATAAACAAAATATTTTTTCATATTAAATAAAATAATTAATTTCCTGCAGAAGTCACACAAAGAAGTGACGAAATATTGAAATTAAAAATTAAATTAAAATAAAGAGACCTTAAGCTTAAAAATATCAGAATGCAATTACAAAATATTTACATTTATTCATTTTTCTTCAGAGCTATAGTCAGTTGAACACTTAAAACGCATTTATCTCGAAATCGAAAATTTTGAGTTATACTGTTCTTGCAGCAAATGAGCGATTTGTAATATTTGGCAGGGAATTCGCTAGTGAAATCAAAAATGTTTTCAAATAAACCTTTCGTGATAAATTTGTCAATCATACACGATTTTCATAAAATATTTTTTAAATATTTGTTTTTTTTAAACTCTTTGATATTTGCTTAAGCTTTCTATTTAATTAATTTAGAAATATGTTGAGTTTTTACAAGAGATTATGGAAAGGAATTAACCAAATACCTTTTTCTAGGGCTATATTTTATATTTTAAATTAAAAATTGTAATATGAAACGGTAACTTCGAAATATAATATTTTACTATATTAAATTGAATTAAAATTCATAGGCTAATTGTTCGAAATTCGTTTTTAAATCTCAGAAAGACATAATAAATATTCTAAGGTACAAAGGAAAGTCAACATCAGTTTTATTCCACTTACACAGCAGAGCAGAACAGCTGTTTTCGAAAGCCGCAACACTTTCATCATCAGTGCTCTTGTGTATTATGTTTGTCACCACTTGTTAGGTGGCTTAGTTGAATTTGATAACAGTTCCTATTTACACAAATTTTATTGTGAAAAAGAATACGAGAACTGTATCAACCTGATGTTAACATGTTATTGTTTTAATACCCGTGTTACCGTTTTGATTATTTTTCTTCATGTCCCATTTTTCGGAATTTTTTGTTCCATCATACCTAAGTGAAACTTTTTGGTTTGAATTTTCTGCTTAAGTACATGTGAACGTTTTTCCAATTTATTATTGGCAACTCAAGCCATAGCTTAAATTTGTATGTAGTAAGTATTTTCACGAGCATTTATATTTCTATATCAAATTGAATTAAGATTCATAGGCTAATTGTTCGAAATTTGTTTTTAAATCTCAGAAATATTTTACAACAGATTTAACGTATTTCTCAAATCCTTTTGAAAGAGATCTACAGCGGAAATTAGTCTCACAGCTACTGCAGAACTTTTGCTTTTTACTTTTGTGCTAAAAATATTTAAAATTAAAAATAAATCGGGAATTTATTGCTGTTTTAACTTTAAATTATTTTATTTGAAATAAAGTTAATTGAAAGGTTTTTTACAATAAAGAGATCTTTTCTGGTTGAAGTTAATAAAAGGAATGAATAATAAAAAGGAATGAAAAGAGCTAACAAGCTATAACAACGTTCACATTGTAGAATTGGTGATGCCAATTAAGTTTCATATTTTGACAATTGCTTTTACCCTCTTTTTGGGAAAATCGAGTTTACACAAGATCTCAAGAAACCGTCCCTTATTACTGCAGACGGCTTAGATTTCCAGTAAATTGGAATCGTTTCGGACCAGTAGAATAAAACTAAGAAATTTTTTTGGATGACTTTTTTAAATATGTAAAGGGTGTTTTTTTATGAAGTTTTTTTTTATACGAATCACTCTGTTGTCTGACAGCTGTTTTGACAGTTTAAAGTGACGTCTCTACTCAGTATTGTTTGGCAAATCATCATGAACAGGTTAACTCCAGAACAACGCTTCCAAATCGTGGAAATTTATTTTCAAAAACAGTGTTCAATTAAAAATTTTTATTCGCTTTTTTACCGCAAAATTCTCTTCAGTGATGAGGCGCATTTTTGGTTGAATGGATATGTCAACAAGCAAAGTTGCCGTATTTGGAGCAAAGATAATCCACACGCCGTTCAAGAATTACCAATGCATCCCGATAAATGTACTGTTTGGTGCGGTCTATGGGCTGGTGGAATTATCGGTCTTTATTTCTTTAAAAATGAGCAAGGACGACGCGTTACCGTGAATGGAAATCGATACAGAATCATGATCAATGAATTTTTGGTGCCAAAACTTCAAGAGATGGATGTAAACGAAATGTGGTTTCAACAGGATGGTGCCACTTGTCATACTGCGGGCGAAACAATGGACTTATTGAAAGAACATTTCAACGACAACATGATTTCGAGAAATGGACCGGTGAATTGGGTGGCCTCCGCGTTCGTGTGATTTGACGCCACTCGATTATTTTTTGTGGGGATACCTGAAATCATTGGCTTACGTGGATAAATCAGCAACGATTGAGGCTTTGGAAACCAGTATTCAACGTGTCATTGCTGAAATACGCCCTCAAATGCTTGAAAAGGTGGTCGAAAATTGGACCTCCAGAATGACCTTTGTGCAAAATAGTCGTGGTGGCCATATGCCCGAAATTATATTTAAATGTTAAATGACAAGAAATTATCTACCAAATAAAAAATTTTTTTTGGCCATTTCATAATTTGGCATGTGTTTTATTTAAATTTCAAATCAGCAAGCTCTTATAAAAACACCCTTTATCTTTCAAACTGCTTTACCTATCGGTTTCTAATCAGCTGTTGATATTGAAAAACTAAAACAAAATATAAAAACTGATTAGTACCGTCAAGTCTGTAACCCTTTTCACGCTCTTCACCGCTCTCTCCTAAAAAAAGCAAGACTTGACGAGTTAAACCTGATGTGTGTGAAAGGGGTCTGAGCGATCCTGGTAACAATTAATTTATTCCACAATTTTTTAATGGAAAATTTATTTATAAATTTAAGGATTTAAGCCTTTTAAAACTGCCGATTTGTTGTAAGTGGCTACAAATATTTTTTAATTAATGATTAGAAGTTGTTTATTGTTGAAGAGTATGGCTATGACGGACTTTTATAGTCTAGTTGCCTTTGGCAAACTCCATAAAAATGAGATAAATAAGTCAACATTTTGTTGCAAGTTGTTGTTAAACTAACAACAATAATAATAATATCATTTATGTAAATGTCAAAAGAATTGCTTGACATACTGTAGACAATTACGCGTATGTGTAAATATTTTTATGTGAAAAAAAATTTATATATTTTTATGCAAAAAGTTCTTTAATGTGGCAGTTTACACATGTACTCGTATACTCGTATGTGGCCATTTTTGTTTTTGCGTTTTCATTTTGCTGGCTGATGATATTGTTCTGTGTCATATTTGTGAGTTGGCGATGGCGCTTCTGTTTGTTTGCTCAGTTCTGTTCTGTTCTGTTCAGTTTTGTTTTGTTGACGCCAAGTCAACAACCCCGAAAATATAAATAAATATATAAAAAATAAAATTTATAAAGAACTGATTGAATCTACATGCAACACTTTGTTTTCTGGCGCTATTTTGTAGTGGCATTTGGTGTTTATTCATTTAATAACTTTTTTCTCTCTCCTTTTTTTTTGTTTTTGGTTTAATTTGAACATTTGCAACATTCGCTCTAAAATTATACAAATTACAACTTCAAGCATTGGGAGAAATAATATAATATTTTTCCTCGTTTTTTTTTTTTTTTTAAATTTCAATCTGATTGTAATTGTTATTTGTGTAGTGGCAAAATAAAATCCAGACAATCATAATTTTTTTTCGTCATATTTTCTTTATAGCGAGCATTTAAATTGCATGAATAAAGGAAAACGTTATAAAATCTGTAATTAAATATATTGAAATTTGTTATGCTTTATATTCATTTATTGGTTTAATTTTAATGTTGGGTAAATTCATTTATTAATATCACAGTTTTGCTTAATTTAGTGAATTAGAATAGAGTTTGCCAGAGATTATGGCATGGATTTATGGATATGAAAGTATTGCACAGCATTTTTATTTTATAGAATTTTAAATTAATTTAAGTTTTTTTTTCGCTCGCACTGGCTAATAATTTAATTGGTTGATGGAGAGCATATGGAATATTTTAATTTAAAGATTTCTATGGGGCTTTTGAAATGGATACAAGCGTAAGCGTTAAAAGCAAAGATTTTAATAGCCATATTTTATTTATTTATGAATTTATTAAGTACTACAAAAGTAATTACAAAAAATGAGTTTGTATTATAATTCCTTTTACCGTGTGTAGTAATAAAGACACTCAGACCAGGGTTTAAAATATATAAATAAAATTTACTAATACCCGGCACAAGGACATCAAATTTTAAAAATAACAAAGTTCGAGAGTTTTCGGCAGGTGGGTTAATGTTGTAATACTCGTATGCTAATTAAAATGAGAGCCTAATGCTTTAAACACTTACTGCCGTATTCATAAAAAATATGTCTGTCTTATAAAGGAATTATAGAACAAATCTTGCATGAAAATCTGTTTTATAAACCTTTTGTAAATCAAAAATATATTTTATATAAATAAGGCCTTTAGACGACAGCTGGCTACCGACTGCAACCTGTCAGAAATAGAATACATATGTTTTTATATGGGAATGATTATTTTTACGGCTACACGACAGGTTGTTGTCCGTGCTACTATTGTGGTTGTAGTCAAATTAAACTAATTTCAATTTTCATAGGCGACAATAAACAGATTAGTGATGCCAATACAATGAAAATTTTTATATAACAAAGCGTTAAAAAAATTTCTTTGGATTGGCCATATATATAAAAATTTTTGAAAATAAAAAAATTTCAAAAATAAAAATGATTGTATAATTTATTTCTTGCCTCCGGACTGCTGCGCTTCAAAACTTTTATTTTTTATTTATTATAACACCTAGAATATAAAACAAATTTAGACGATGTGGGTACCTAAAATAGCATTCTATTGGTATGTCAATTTTTAATATCTATTAAGTGAGTGGGAGTGAAATATAATTTTAAATACTTTTTATAAAATTTTTTATGTAAAAATGCCGTTATTTTAAAAAGCACTAAAAACAAATAAACTGATGTGCTTTTAAATTCTTTCGATATATCGGGTGAGGCTATCTATCGGTTTAAATTTGAACCACCGGTTATTTCAAACCTGGCAATACTTATGTCATTCTAGTCTGTCAAAAAATTTAGTACATCATCTCCATTGAACGAAATGAATCGATTTACGCTTGAGCAACGTTGGGGGTTTTTTTTTTTAATTTATTGCTTCAAACGGTTGATGACCGTTTAATTAGCCTAAATGGTGATGACAATTGGCCGCCAAGAAGCTGTAATTTGGCACCGTTGGACGATTTTCTGTCGGGGGCCGACAAATCACAGACAATTGAACATTTGAAGGACAACATTCGTGATGCCATTGCTGAGATACGACCTCATACTCTCAAAAATAAAAAATAAAAACTGCTCGATAATTAGTTGAATCGAATGGGATACAGTGGGGCCCTCCCGCGGCAATCATATGGCTGAAACGATCACCCCTAGCATGAATAATTTTTCCTTCGAAATATTTCTCTTTTCCCTAAAATTACAATCATGAAAAATTCCCCGTGCATGATTTAATGTTAAAATTAAATTCCCCTTAACGTGAATGATTCTTTTCCCTCGAATTTTTCCACTTTTCCCTTTATATTTATTCACTTAATTTTTGGTGGGGAATAGAGTAGAAAATGTAAGTAGTTTTCTATTATAATTCGAATATTAGAGTTTACAAATTTCATTTTAGGGACAAGATCCATTAATAAGACATAAACTGATATTTTTTGTAACAAATCAATTGACTGCATGTTTATAATAATTGTTGCTCCAATTTTAATCATTAAGAATATTTTTAATTTGTTTTGTTCGGTTTACAAAAAGCATGCAAATTATTTGACACTAAATAGTTTGCCATACTTTTTAAAGTTCTTTTTTAAATTATTTTTTAATTCTGTAAATTTTTCTTCACAAATTTCTTTGATTTTTCATGTTGTTTTCGGCTTCTTCTCTTTTTTACATTCACTGAGAATTGATAGCGGGAATAATTTCTCACGGGAGATTCACGATACCATTTTTCCCTTCGAGTGGAATAAAAATTTTACGTGAACTAAAGTTCCACTTGTTATTCACGATAGGGGTGAATATTCCATCTCTAACTGGAACAATTTTAGTTCACAACAAAAAATTTGGCAAAATTTCAAAAAGTTGTTGTTTTAATGCATTTTTAAATTTAAACTTGTAAGCTTTATAAATATTTGTAGAATAGGCGATTTTATTATATATAAAATGGCATCACTGAAACCACCTCTTACAATGTTCAAAATAATTAAGTAGCAGGCTACATGACAGCATTTGTGGCTAGCAGCGTTTGGAATCGTGTAGCCATGTAGCCTGCTGTCGTCTAACCCCGGTATTCATAAAATTTAAAATGAGTTTGAAATGTATTTTAATCAAATTTTTTCATACAAACTTTTCTTAAAACAGATTTCAAATACGTTTTATTTTTTATGAATACCGGTGTAAGTGTTTAGACTCTAAACATAGAGCTTTAGTTTAATTTTACTACATTTACAAAAGTAGCACGGACAACAACCTGCCGTGTAGCCGTGAAAATAATCATTCCCGTATTCCCGCATCAGAATGTTTTGGCGGGGCTATCATGTCTATAAGGACAAATCGATGCGATAGTGCACTTGATTCTTCTTCCTAATCAATCTTAATTTTATTTAAATAAATCCCTTTAAACTTACCTGCATTGAGCGGCGACTGGAGCCGCTATTCGATCTTGACAGCATGGGGGGACGACGCTTGGTCGCACCACGTCCGGCCAGCAAATTGTTAAGCAACGAGGGTGAACGGGCACAAATGAATGCATGAAACGAGGAAACCGTAAAGACGCCCAATTTATTAAGAGTATTTTTTGTAGGGCGCGAGACGTGTGTTAGTAGTGACTGCAAAGTAAAGTAGAATGTAGAAAAACAAGAATTAAATAAAAAAAAAAAAAAACTCAAACATTCTACGGAGGCAGAAAAGCACGAAAACACAAAAGAAAACTTTCTTTTAAAACTTACTTTCGGATTTGGCAGTTCGCCACTTTGCAAAGATGCCATGTAACAGCGCAAACGAAATTGTTCACAATGCAAACGTTCCAGATTTTCCTCCCACTGAAGAATTTGTCCTTGAATTTGTAGTCGTGTATCCTGGTCGGTAACCACCGACTGTTGCAGCTCCGCCATGTGCTTAAGTTTATGATCCTAAAATTATAATTTTTGTAAGCAAATGGAAAATTGAGGGGATAAAAATAAATTTATTAAATTTCAAAGAAAAGTACATGAGAAATAAGTTCCATTCATTTCAAGCTTTTCTTTTTAGCAAAAGGATTTAATACACACACACACACACACACACATACATATTTATGTATAATAGCTGCTCTTATGTAGCAGCATGCAAACACTTGCTGGCACAGGTGTACTCTGTGTGTACAGTGTTCCGAATATGTACACTTTTCATTATTTTCAACGCCCATTAGTTGGAATTCCTCTTCTTTTTTTTCCGTTTGTTTGTTTGTTTTTGTTCGTTTGTTTGCATTTTTAGTTGTTGTCGTTGTTTATAATGCAACACAGAGATTGAAATCCATTCCATTTTCCCTTGCATTAAACAAAGTATTCTTTTCTATATTTTTGTTTGTTTAAATAATAATATGTGATACTCGTATGCATGGACTAGTGTGTGTGTGTGTGTTTGTGTATGTGGAAGCTTTTCTGCCATCTTTTTGTATGTGTCTTTATGATTCATTCATATTCCTACACATACAAATGATATTGCTGAGATTCGGGGTATATGACAAAAACAAAAACAACAGCAACAACAAACAATGAAGAGAAGAAGCCGAAGAAGTATCACATGTTGTTGTATGCAACAAATGTGACAAATGTCGTTGTTGTAGATGTTTGTGGATATGCTACATGCATAACACCGATACTACTACTCGTACTTGCAACATCAACAACATCAACATCACCTTTACAAACTCAACAGTAAGTAAAAGTTTTGCAACTGTTACCGGTTTTTGTTTCATAATACTTAATGTTTGTTTGTAACTGTATATGTGAATGTGAATGTGCTAGCGTATTATGTTGCACACTTGGAAAATATTTATAGTTAAGCTTACACACTAAAGCACACATACGAGTATACGTTCACATACACATACGAGTATATGCATATGTGAGAATTTGTTGTTGCAGTTGCTGCTCTTTTCTTTCTTTCATTATTTTTTGTTTGTTTGTTTTGTTTGTCTGTTGCAAGAAAAAAGAAAAAATCTTACATAAAGCTGAAAAATAATTAGAGCGTAAAAACCGGAGCATGGTAACACTTACATTGCAATTCGACTAATTCATTTCCAAAAAAAAAAAAAACTCA
Organism: Linnaemya tessellans; assembly: GCA_951800035.1. NCBI lineage: Eukaryota > Metazoa > Arthropoda > Insecta > Diptera > Tachinidae > Linnaemya > Linnaemya tessellans. The sequence continues at coordinate 10,962,603 of OX637535.1, forward strand.
TACACACACACACATAAATTTATAATGCACACATACGAGTACATAAAAATAGATATTACACAAATGCCTTGTTTTACAGCGTGGAAAATTTTATCTCGAATAAGTTTTTGTTTTATAAAAAAATCCTTAAGGTTTTTTCATGTTAAAAATATTACAAGTGTTAAGCATGTAAGTGTGTATAAGTAAATTATACACAATTTCAACCCAGCACACACACACACATACACAAACACATACATATTCATATAAAAATGTATGTGTGTTTAGGACAGAAATCAAATTAGACTAACTTCAAGCAATAAATGTGTGACGTTAAGTTTGTTAGTGTGCATATAATAAAATTTTGAAATGTTTGCATGTATAAGTTGCTTTATGATACACACACACATGTGCACAACATTCATTAAATAGTGAAAATTTTTTCCAACTAAAAACATTGTATTTTATGTTTTCACACATACCTGCGCTTACATTTACACAAACTTACTTATACATATACACACATACATATACTCGTCCATACACACACGCACACACGTTGCTTTGTTCCTTGTTTTTATTCGAGTAGTTTTCTTATTATGAAAGGTTCGATTGAATAACACGGTTCATTAGTTTTAATTTGGCTTATAAGAAATTGGATAATGGTCGTAGAAATGAAATTGTCTTATAAGCTGAAGACTAAAGAAATTAATGAAATCTAATTTATGTATTGAACACATGAACAAATTCCACGAACTAGTTCTGCTGTCCTTAAACTCACATGGCAACTGGTGTTTTTAGTTCCTTGCTTAATTAGTATCATTTATATTAATAACTATAGACATTTTCGATCCAATACAAAGCGTCATAATTAGTGGAATGGAAAATGTTTATTAATCGATTTAGTTTTCGTTAATATTGAAATTTGCTATAAAATTAATATTCAAGAAGTTATTTTGCAAGTAGTTTTACAAAATAATTCATTATTTGCCAGCTATTTGCTTGCTGATGTGCCCATTCTATAGCAAATACTAAATTAACAGCTTTCTTGCATATTTATAGAACTTGTGGAAGACAAATCGTATTAAAAATAAGTAAAAACGTTATATTCGACCGGATCGAATCTTAAATACCCTCCAAATATTGGGGCAGAGTTCCTTTATATGATATCGTACGTCAACGCCCACTGAAGGAGGCGGGGTCCAAAAATCGACTACATCATGTTTTCCACAGACGAGCGCATGGTCATTGCTAGACCATCGTAGACTTCATCACTGACCAAGAATCTATATACTTTATGGGGTCCAATTCTTTTTGGAGGATATTAAATCTGTATTTTTTGGGGTCTCTCTGGCAAGGGCCGTGGAGGAGACATTTGACCTTTGCCATAAGACTCTAAAAATAAATATTTGGAATAATTAAATGTAAAATTTATTATGTGCGTGAAGATAAAAATGCCGAGTTAAACATGTTTTGACGTAAGCAGTTACGAGACAACGTATTTAGCTGTGAAGGTAAATATGTTATGAAGTAACGAAATGCAAAGTTTCTTTATGAAAATCCATATTTAATAAATTTTTTCAGCATTTTGTGAACATATTTACAGGCCATGAAAGGTCACGTTACAGGCCATGAGAGTGCGTGTGATCTTGGAGGGATTTTGCCCCCAGTGGACAATTAAGGAGTTGGCATGCATTGCCAGTATATACAAAATGATGTATGGGATAGAAGACTCTCCCATAATCATTTTGTATATAAATGTGGATTTTCATACAAAAAAAAAAAATCACTGATTGCCATTTTGTTACGTCATAACATATTTAACTTCACTTCGTAACTGCTTACGTCAAAACATGTTTAACTTGGCATATTGATCTCCTCACACATAAATTTACTTATTTTTTTTTAAAGGGTCGTTTAGGAGGCAAAGGCGAGGAAGGAGTAGGGCAGAGGAGTACCAGGTTGCGTCTCAGCTTCGTCATAAAAGCTTAAAAATGTTATTTTTAAGGAATCCCGCCTTAAGTAAAAGAAATTGTTACATTTTAATACTATTTTTGCATATAATAACGCCCACTAAAGGGGGTGGGGTGCAAAAATTATGTTTTTGTACTTTATAGCTCCAAATTGGACCTGCTTTGAGATAAAGAAATATAATTTGCTTAACAAAATTACAAAAAAAAAAACTTAAAAAATTATGTTTTTTTAGAGGCTGGTTTGGTTCTTCTTAGGGGAACTTTTTTCCCTCTAGCCCGATTCAACCCATTTATTTGACCTGTGTATTATTCAAGATATATTTGTACCAAATTTCAAGAGTCTGGCTCTTTTCGTTTGGACTGAATCGTGATTTCCACAGACTCACGGACGTTCTCAGATCGTCTTAGATTTGATCACTAATCAAGAATATATATACTTGATGGGGTCTCAGATGGATATTTCGCTGCGTTACACACGGAATGACAAAGTGAATATACCCTGCAATTCTTTTTTGCAGGGTATAAAAAATAATATACTTTTTGCACTATTAAATGATTCACAATAACTTTCATTAAATATACATACACATAAATACCTCTTCTATTTATTTTGCAATAATCATATCAATTCTAATATTAATAATTTAACAATATCCCGTTAATAATTAATCATATTATTATATTTATTATTTACTAATGCATACATGATATGCAAAAGTGTTTGCTGTTATTGTTTTTGTTTGGAGACTATTCTCTCTCTCTCTCTCTCTCTTCATTTGCTTGCAATTAGTTTGACATTCTCCCATTATCTGGCTGAGTTTTATTAGTTGTTAACGAAATACCGAAGAATTGTGTGCTTTCTTGCAAGTTATGTGAATTAACATAATTTAAAATATAAATTCGTAAAATATTTTCATAAAAATCTGTTCATTAATGTGTTTTCTAAAGCATAAGCACAAAATGTTTCAGCAAAATATAAAAAAAAGTTGAGAAAATAGTGATAAATTGGCAAAGTGTTAAGTGTAGCCGGCGGCTGTGGAAAACTTGCATCGTTTGTTAAAAAGGGTGTATGGAATCGCAGTGTTAAAAAATATTATTCCTCAAAAGCTTATTAAAAGAAGTTTTATGAAAATATCAAACAAATTAATAAAAACTCATCAAGAGTTCTGGTGCTTTGAGTTCTGCACATGATGGTGATGCCTTTTATTTAGTTGGTGTGTTTGTTCACAAAAGAAAAGAAAATAAGCCAAAATGTGTTAATGCGTTTTGTTCAATTGTTATTGCAATAAAATAAAAAGTAAAAATGTGTTGGAAGTTGAAGAAAATCTTATTCCATGCTGTTGGTGTTAATTTATTTGTTTTGGCTGCAGCCACCTTTTTGTTGTTGTTTGCCAATTGAGTGTTTGTTTGTTTGTTTGGCTGTGTGCCGTTATAAAGTCAATGCCTACGTGCACTAAATGATGTGCTATTTGTAAGAATGTAGAACAATTTGTAGGAATTGTGCCATTTACTATGATGGAGAGAGAGAGAGAGAGGCGGAGAATTATGAATAAAGCATTTTGTAAAGGTAAGTACATACATATTGACTCGTAACATTGTTTTTACAAATTTCAAATCATATTTAGTACATTTGAAGGCATCAATTGTTGTTTTTAAGCAGGTCTTATTATTTTATAAAACATATGTACATACGCAGGTATTTTTAAAGATTTTATAGTAAAGCCAAAAATATTTATGTTTTTAACATAAACTAAAAGACATTTTAAATTGAACCTTTACCGAGGGCCTAAAGAATTATTGCCGTAGTTACATAGCCCAAAGATATGTAATTCATAAAATATATTTTATGTTTATAAACCGATTATTTGGCAAATTTTTTATAGAAATTTGCCAAATAGTTATATTATAAAAATCAATATTTTCTATGAATTAGGCTTATAGAATTGACTTATAGTTTAATAGTTCATTTCCACTCTGAGCAAATTAAGTGCATTTGACGAAACTATGTCGAAGTGTTTCCATTATGTTGTAAGCCAGGTACTCTCACTAGTACAACAATTAACAACACCAAAAACCACACGTAAATTGTTGGTAGAAAATGTAGAGCTAATGTCAAAATCAAGGAAGAAGAAGCATCATTAACAAGGCAGATTTAAGAAAACAAAACATTTTATGTGGCTTGTGTATAAACTTTTGACAGTAGCTCAACACGCACCAAGGAAAATTCAATACAGAATGTAGAGCTAATGTCAAAATCAAGGAAGAAGAAGCATAATTAACAAGGCAGATTTAAGAAAACAAAACATTTTATGTGGCTTGTATATAAACTTTTGACTGTAGTTCAACACGTACCAAGGAAAATTCAATACACAGCTGCGCTGCTGAGAGTACCTGGTAAAATCTGCCTTGGTTGTAAGTAATTCTGTGTACGAATTTTCGAAATCAATTTGACATTTTTATTGTTTACTTCGTTTTTTAACAGAAGAAAAAAGCAATAATTCTGTTCAATGATAACGCTGCGATTACACATGCAAGTAGTGGCATGCCATTGTTGTATACGTATTATCAACGAAAAATTATTCGAAATAGTCGAATCTCATGCAATTTGCATGATCAGTTAAATTTTTGGCAGGGTAACATTGATTATCGTTTTGACATTTAGTGGCATGCAAGTGCCAAATTTTTACTCGCATGCAAAATTAGTTGCCACTGGAGCTGCCACTAGAAAAAATGTATGTGTATTAGTAAAAAGTTGTAAGTGTATTGAATTTTTCGAACTCCCAGTGGCATGTGTAAACACTAAGTAACTTGAAATAGCAAAATGAAAAGAAAAAACCATAAAAATGCAAAATACAACTGAGATCATAGATCATAAGTTATATTCAACAAATAAAATCAGCCCTATTTTATTCGTACCTAAATGTCACTTTATCTCATTTGTAACTCACCAGTAATGGGTGCCCCCAGGGTTGCATTTATAAAAATAACAGTCACGCAGTGTTGCACAGACAAATTTCGACTTAATGTGGAACAAGTTAAAACATTTGAGATAATTTCATATGAAAAACGTATGGGAAATTATGTCGCAAATCGGCGTCATTTTATTCGTACTTAACCCTGCCTTTACACATGCAAGTAATTACTTGCAAGTTGTATATACATATTATCATCGAAAATGTTGATGAAATTGCCGAATGTCATGCAAGTTGCATGAAAGTTTACACAGTCAAGTGAAAGTGGCTCCATTTTTATTTGGTTTTGTTTATTAATCAGAGTTACCAATGAGATAAGTGGGATACGTTTTTATGGAAACAATTAGCATTAGTAATTATTATTGCATTTTCTAATGAAATTGATGTTTTAATATGAAGCCAATTGTCTACTTTATGTATTTTTTTAAAAAAACAAAAAAGAAATATTTTAAAATAAGTTAAAATTATAATTATTGTTTGCTCAAACAAGTAAATTTGGTAACACTGTTTATATATTTGACATTAACTTGCTGCTAGTGTCAAAAAATCACTGTCTGCTAAAATCTCTTGCAAGTTGATCAGCAAGTACGAAAAAAATGGTTGTGTTAGTAAAAAAGTGTGATTGTGTTGAGTTTTTCGAACTTGCACTTGCATGTGTAAAGGCTGGGTAAATGTAATTTTTTCGGATTTGTAACTCACCAATAATGAATGCTTCAAGGTTGCAGTTGTAAGAATAACAGCAGCACAGTGTTGCACAGACAAATTTCGACTTGATTTTAAACAAATTAAGTAATTTGAGAATATTTGGTCATATGAAAAACATATGATATGGGTAAATGAAATGATTTGGCCTAAATCACGTATAAGGAAACATTCTATAAAAATTTACATAAAATTTTTCCCTTAAAGTACGCTTCATTGGCAAAATAATTTTTATAAATATATTAAACTTTTTTTAAACGATACGCAAATTTTTTTAAAATTATTTAGGAACTTTGAAAAAGAACTTGGTTCTGCTATTCTTCCTTCATGATCTATCACAGTTTATCTTACTTTCTTCATTAGAACTCTTTAATTGCGACTGATGTGTGGTTCTTATATCTGTTTTTATTAAGTGTGCAGGCGTATTTTACACACAATTTTTTTTTAAGAAAAATGTATATGTTGCACAAATCCGCTTTCCGTAATCATTATCACGAACAAAGTGTTACTTAGGAATTTCAATAGATGTTGCGTCATCCCGGGTCAAATTTGGATTCTAAATAGAATAGTTTAGCTTAAAACATGATGGAGTATATCCGAAACCGGTCTTTTTGTAAACCAAACTTTTAAGTGAGCAGAAAGAAATATTCGACGATATACTATGAATTTATTAGAGCGCATTCTCTTTATAATTATACCACTAGTATAATTAATTTGTTTAAAACAAAAACTTGAACAGCATTTCGATTAAAATATGATATATTATTCAGTAAACGTTTTGTTATGCAATATTCCATAAATAGCTACTTGGGGTGCCTCTGTGGCTGATGGGTGCCTCTGTGGCTGATGGATAGCAATGCTACCTGTCAGTCCAATGGTCGTGGGTTCGATTCCCGCCGGAGACTCTGGGTGTTTTCCGCAGACAAGCAAATAGCTTTGCGGGCTGTGTTTGTTTAAAAAAAAAAAAAAAAATGATAATATATGTATATTGAGAGACACTGATGATTTGGCGGGCCAAACATTTAAAGGAATAAATTTACCATTATCCTAGTGTTATAATAACACTAACGTGTGCAACTCTTATGTGACAGACGCTACTTCGTATCCACTATTGTTTCAAAATAAAAAAAAATTTGCTGTTCCAAATGAGATATCCTCAACTTGCGCATAGTGCTTAGCGAGCTTTCGAATGCTATCAAAACTTAGCTTTGGTGCGAAATAACTTATCACAAAGTTGTGTTACGCACGCTACAAAGTGGGAAAGTAATTTTTGAAAGTTGAAGTGTTATTTTGTAATTTTTCCTAATAAAGCCCGTAAAATCTAATTCGTAAAACAAAAATGCGTATAGGAAAAGTACAAAATAACGCACGCTACGTAACGCACGTTACATGTCCTGTAATTAATTACTTCCCAGTGCTCGATTTTTCGAACAGTAAATTTCAAGCACTTAAAATATTTTTTGTTTAGGAAAGACTAAGAACATATATTTTTTAATGAAATTTTTTTAAAAAATTTTGAATGACAATTTAAAAAAAAAATTTTATTACAGGATGTTAATTTTCCCAACAGGCTATAGGTTCAAATCTGCGAAACTGCAAATTATTTTTTATTTATTTTTTTTTATTTTTAATAAATGAACGTGGTTACATTCTATTTATTATCTCAAAAATAATAAATAGACTGTAATCGCGTTCATTTATTAAAAATAAAAAAAAAATAATAAAAATAAATAAAAAATAATTTGCAGTTTCGCAGATTTGAACCTATAGCCTGTTGGGAAAATTAACATCCTGTAATACAATTTACATAAATAAAGGTTCACTTTAAAATAGAAATTCAAAAAAAAATTGTATGAAAATTTTTAAAACAATTCGGACATTTGATTAAGTTTTATAAACTTATTCGAATAAAAATCTCTGGGACGATATGGGTTAAATTAGCTATTACGCCTTACGTTTCACTAAGCTTGATGCATTTATCATGTAAATAAATAAAATTTTAAAAACTCAACGCTTTTATACGTTTTTTTTTTGCTTCTGTTGCTTACAAGCCTTCTTCGCTGTATGGTTTCCTTTTGACTAGTTAAGTGGAGCTATTCTTTATGTGATAAATTATATAAATTTTTAAAAACATAAATATGTAGTTTGTAATGAGTCAGGCCATTGTTCAGCCAGTGGAAACTTGTCTAGGCCTGGTTTTATACCTGCAGTGAAATAGTATTACATGCAAATAAAACTGTGAATCTTTTAATTCCGAGTCATTGAATTTATAGAGGCAGAAAGCAATTTCCAGTTGCACAAACAGTATTTAAATTAAATAAACTCGGCGCTTTTCTGCTAAATTTATTTTTAAATTTATAAAAAGTTAACTTTTGTGTTCATGTTGAAGTTGCTCAGACAACGCCACAGAACATGTTGGAGCAGACAAAGAAAAGGAATCAGAAGAAAAAACAATATAATAACAAGTATTGTGTAGTGAATATAAAATTAAAAAAAAAATTAAGATAAACAATAATAAATAAGGAGGAGAAAAAAAGACGGCAAAAATGATCAAGATAAAACTTTACAAAGATAAGAGAGCATTTAAAAGCAAAACAAAAAGACGCAGTACATTCACATACGGCATCTCCACACTTCCAAGTGCATGTATGGGAGTGTATGTGAGTGAGTCTGTACTGCTGTGCAAAGTGTATGTTTGTAATTGTAATTACTTGCACAGACACATAAAAACGTACATTTCTACAATTATTATTTTTATTTATGTGGTTAAACATCATAATTTTTTTAGTTGATTTTGAATTTCGTTTTCCTTGCACCCCCACTTCTGCTGTTGGTACTGACTCTCATATCGCGAGTTATTTAATTTCTTTTTATTTGTTTTTTTTATAATAATTTTTTTTTTTCAAAATTCTAGCCATATGCTCCCATGTCCGTCTGTGTATTCATACTGTTTGCTGTAGTTGTTTTATCTTTTCTTTTTTCGCTTTTTGTTTAAATTCACATTCAGTTTTGTCTTTATTGTCTCTTTTGCTAAGAGCAGTCTTAATTACTTCCTATAATGCACTGTTTTGGCGGGAAATCCATTGCGGAAAACAACATAAAACTCTAAAAGTCTTCATAGTGGGTTACTTTGTTAAATCTACACAGAGTTGGTTTTTATATTTTCTGTCTCCTCTTCTGTTTGTCTTTTTTTTTTTTTTGGTTTTTTTCTGGTTTTTGGCATTCATATGCGACGAGTTGTTCTTTGCTGGCTTCAAATACAGACAAGTTTAATGGGGGAAAAAAGCAGTTTTGTTATCTGTGATACCAAGTTAAATTTGTTTTGTGTTCTTAACTTATTATTGCAATTTTTCCCACTTTTTTTCACTTTTTCTAATGGGAAAAAAATGAAAAATTGTTGGTTATTTAGTTGTTGACTTGAAAAAAAAAACACGATGGAGAGAATATTAAATATTAAAGCATTTTTACTCTTACAATTTTACACCATCATTTCAAAAAGTTAATGGCATTAGGAAATAATTAAAAGTTAAATACTGCCATAATTGTAATATAAGCCATTATTGGTTGCTTGGAATTGTTATGTGATTTCAAGTCAAATTACTTTTCCTCTAATGCAAATTGTGGCATGGAAAATTTATTGCTTAAATGAGCTTTAGCTCTTTGCCAAATATTTGTGGGTCTCGTTAACGAATTCCTATTTTCTTAAAACAAAAAAAAACTTGTTTGCAAGAATTTCAGCTATTAGCATATTGTTGATATTGGAAATCGTTTTTCTTTCTTTTTTTGCATAATCGAAAAATGTAAATTTTTAACTTCCTGGCAGCATCAGTGGATTATCCTGAAACGCCAGAAAAACATAATTGTATGCAAAAGAAAGGTAATCACTAGGACAAATAAAATTATCCTTTAAAATAATATTGTGGAATTTAATTTGTATTAAAAATTCACTGGAAATTCAAAAACATGCTGTTAGAGGTTGCAAAACATGCATATATACTGGCTAGGCATGCCAACTCCTTATTTGCCCACTTGGGACAAAATCCCTCCAAGATCACACACACTCTCATGGCCTGTAAGTTGACCTTTCATGGCCTGTAAATATTTTCAAAAATTTAATTCAGCTACAGTCGAATCCGCTTTAGTGCAATACGCTTTACTGAAAAAAATCGGATTACCGAAAGCGATACAAATCCCCGCACTGATTTTAAACGCAGCTAGTCTTATCCACTTCGCTTTAGCGAAACATCGCTTTACTGAAAATATCGTATTACTGAAAACCAAAAGCAAGCCCACAACTACGTTTTGTATGAATCTTACTTCCCTTTAGTGAAAAAATAAACAATGACAAATTTATTTATTAGAAACCGATTGCATAGCTTAAGGCTGAAAAAATTTTGCCGTTAAATGGCAAAATGTATTTGTCCCTTTCTCTCTTACATACTTCATTGCATTTTTCTATTATATTGTCAATGCAAGTGGCTAGACATTTTCGAGCAATTCGTGAAAAATTTCAACAACAAAATGTGCACATATGCATGTGTATGTTTTACTGATTTTAAGCAGTACGCTTAACTGTAACAAATTTCAGTAATCCGAACTACGTTTTGGAGAAAAAATCGGATTACTGAAAAAAAACCGCTGGGTTTTAGTTATTTCCAATAAAGCGGAGTCAACTGTATTCTGTTTGTTGTGTGTGATAGAAGCCACCCCCAAAATCATTTTTTATTTACTGCGTGAAACGCCATCAACATCAATTCACCGTCGTTCTCCACAATCGAACATCTCGGAGACATCATTGAGACGAATTTGGAATAAAGACCTTGGTATGACGCCATACAAAGTCCAATTGGTTCAGGAGTTGAAGCCAACTGACCATCAATTGCGTTTTCGCTTCGCTAAGTGGGCCTGCGATCGACTTACAGAGGAAGAAGATGCCGATTTTGCCAAAAAATCATCTTTTCAGATGAAGCTCATTTTGATCTTGGCGGGTATGTAAACAAGCAAAATTGTCGCACAGAAAACCCGCACGCATACTTGGAAAAGCCGACGCACCCAAAACCAGACACTGTTTGGTGCGGATTTTTGTCCAGAGGCATACTTGGGCCATTTTCCTTCGAAAATGAGCGAGGGGTGACCGTTACAGTCAATGGCGATCGTTATCGGGCCATGTTGAACGAATTTTTGTTCACAAAAATTAAAGAGGAGGATATTGGCAACATTTGGTTTCAACAGGACGGCGCTACGTGTCACACAGCCGAAGCTACACTCGATGTTTTGCGCCCTGTTTTTGAACATCGCGTTAGCAACCGCAGAGCTGTTGTCGTTTGGCCACCTCGGAGCTGCGATTTGACACCGTTGGACTATTATTTGTGGGGTGCCGTCAAAGAAAAGTGTTACGCCGACAAGCCAGAGACAAATGACGCTTTAAAGGACAATATTCGTGAAGCCATTGGTGAAATACAGCTGCACACATTCGATAATGTGCTTAAAAATTGGACCGATCGTGTAGGCTAATGCATGGGCAGCCGAGGCAGCCATTTGAATGAAATTATTTTCCATTATTAACCGAAAGGATTGCACATTCAAATAAAAATAGAAATTTGAGAAAATATTCAGTAGTTTTTTTATAGCATTTTCAAAAAAAAGTTATTTGGCGGAACCTGTATGTATTTATTTCAAAGTCACAAATCGGATTGATTTCTATTATTGTGGTAAAGCTCATAACGATCATTTAAACATTTATCCCAATTTATCATTTTAAATTAAAAGTGGTTGTTGTATTAGCTGGTTTGATTCTTTCATGATATTTGCGTTTCATGAATTATGACTGAGCTAAAGAATCAACTGGACTTGTGTCCAACTAGCTCATTCGCTCAGTTATGACAAGAACCTCTGATCAAACCTATGTAATTTAAATGGGTTTGATCAGAGGTTCTTGTCAAAACTGAGCGAATGAGCTAGTTGGACACAAGTCTAGAATCAACTGAGCTAGTGAATGAACTGATTGAATTAATTCAGCAAAGTGAGCGGAGCGGAAAAGAGCGCTCACTCAAAAGAGCTGTTTTGTACAACTGTAGACCCAGTAAATTTTCCACTACTGATGCCATAACAATTTTCTTCACTTTATCAACACTTTCATGCGTTGCTGATGCGTTGGAGGGCCTAGAACACTCATCGTTCGTCATTCACGTGCTATTGACGTTCTAGGAATATCTGTACCACTGGTAAACATTTTTTTGACTGAGCGCACAATCACCTGAAGCAAACTCTTCTATACAAATTTTCGACAGTAGAAAATCGCCGAACAAGCAAAACTCTTCTAAATTTGATAATTCACCTTACATTTTGAACAGACTTCACATGTGAATTTCACATATCACGTGAAAGGCATGTATCACAATTCACATATCACGGAATTAAAAATGTGTTATATCTTTTCTCCTTTGGATACCACATTTTACCAGTTATGATCCGTCTGGAAGGCCAATTAAAAATCATGTGGCTACCGAAATTGTAACAACGCACTGAGGAGAATAACAAAATACAAACATCTTCTTACAGCACGTTTCCACTATGAGCAAATTAAGTTCATTTGAGGAAATGATGTTAAAGTGTTTCCATTACGTTGTAAGTAATTTTGTGTTCGAATTTTCGAAATCAATTTGACATTTATATGTTTGACTAAAATTATTAATTAAAAAAATAAAAAAAATAAAAAATTAATTTCCAAGTTTGTTTATTTTTTTACATAAGAAAAAAACGAAAATTCTGTTTGAAAACAACTTGAAATGGTCAAATAAATACAAAATCCATAAAACTGCAAAATAAAATTGAGTATTTCATAATTTATATTCAACAAATAAAATCAGCGCCATTTTATTCGTATTTAAATGTCACTTTTCTGCATTTGTAACTCACCAGTAATGGATGCCCCCAGGGTTGCATTTGTAAGAATAACAGTGGCGCAGTGTTGCACAGACAAATTTACACTTCGAATTTGATACAATTTAAGTCATTTGAGATAATTTTGTCATATGAAAAATGTTTGCGAAATCATGCCGCAAATTACTTAATTTGGGCTAATAAAATGATTCGGCCCAAATCACGTAGATGGAAACTGTTAGTCCAAAAAATGGTTTAATAGATAAAAATTTTAGCTTTTTGAAAAGTAATTAGCCTAAAGTATTTCTACGGCTGGTTATGTTTGGGGAGTGTTAATATTTATTTGTTTTGTTGTCTCCTGAGACAAAAAGAAAAGCTATAAAAATGTTTTGTTCACCAGCCTTAGCAGAAATTTCTTTCATCTTGAGATGAAATAAACAGGGAGAAAACTTAACGACGCACAAAAGAGCAGCGCGTTTTACATTTCTTCTTCTGTTTTATTGCTGTCCTCAGTTTATTTATGGTGCATGTTGCATGTTATTTAGTAGCATGTAAAACAACACTTTGTTCTTATTGTTGCTTTATATATGAGAGCCAACAAATGCAGTTGTATGGCGTATAAATTGTTCAGTTGCCGTTACTTTATTCCTGGTGCAATGTAAGGATAATTAAAAACAAAAAAGAAATTAATTTGGTTTTTTTTTGTTTCTTGTACCACAATCAAAGCTACACACAATGAGTACATTTATTTGTGGATGTATTAGTGCAGCAACTTATTAAGTATTTTGCGCACTAAAGTTTTAAAAAAAATTCTTAGCCCTCTTGCCATCTTCGGCTATATGATATAGCAAGTGTCGGGCAAAGACAAGGAAAACTGAAGTAAAAGCAAAAAGAAAGAATTTCAATTACCTGCGGATTTTTCTTAGTTCTTTAAACTGAATGTGGCAAATCGTGTTGCATTGCTCGCTCTTTGTAAATAATTAAAAAAGTTAACCGTGTATCAGGAAATATAAAAACAATTTTACAAAGTGATATATGGCACAAACTGCACTCACACGCACACACAACAAGCACACTTTTGTACACACTCTCGCATGTGTGTTTAATGTCGTCGTACACAAGAGCATTAAAATGTGTGTGTAAAGAAGTATCTGTTTTTTTAAAAACTGTTTTTGTTTTTTTTCTTTCAATATTGAAATATTAACTTTTTTATTTGATTGCACTTACCGATTCGATGGCTTTTTCTATACGGAATATTTCTTCCTGCAGTAGATGTAGGGTTCCGGTCTTGCCACGATGTCTTGCAAATGCTGCCGCACAAGCGCTGTGAATGCTATTAACCCAATTTTCCAATTCCACCTGAAATTAAGACAAGTTCACATTGAAGATAATCTAATTTTGAATGACTTAATAATTTATATCAAACAGCCTGCTTCCCCCACCACCTCCACCTCCTGCATTTCTCTTATTTTCTTCAACCAACATCCGATTTCATCTCTCAATCACCAAAGGCAATTTTTAAATTCATTCAGTCAGTCGTTTATTGAAACTTGCTGGTACACACACATACATGCATACACTGTCACGGGAAGTAATTGTTCATTTCAAGGACTGACTGGCTGAAAGGATGAATGAATGAATGCATGGATGGATGGTTGGATGGATGGATGGATGGATGGTTGGTTGGTTGGTTGGTTGCTTGGCTGGAAGGATACAAGTTGCTGCTGCAAAGTATGTTTGTGTATATTTTTTATATAAAACTTAAGTCAATATTTAAATACATTTTGCATAAATGAACACACACGCACACACTCATACATACATAAAATAATAAATAACCCAGAAATATACTTGGCAATATCTGCAAGTCTGTATGCATGTTTGCTTTTCTGTTTCTTCTCCGAATGTTTGTATGCATTTTTAAACACATATAAAAGAATTTGAAACGTTAATACTTATTTATTGCATAAATACACATACACACACACACACACACAAGCTTTTGTGTTTATATAGTATGTACGCATGTTATAAGATAGCAGCTTGTGCAAGGATGTGTGCACACCAACTTAAGGCGTTTAGATTATACGATAAGGACATGTTGAATTGAATGAGCATTAAATAGAAAGAAATATGAATGTTTATAATTGTGCATGTGCATTTGTTAACATATTTGTTGACACATAAACATGCTCCTCTCACTCACTGAGACTTGACTACGTTCGTCTGAATGGCTGCAAGTTTAATGTATGATTACTGGCATATGTGCATTAGGCGTATCCCCATAATGGGTGGCTAATTTATGTAAAAGTTTGCCCACTATCTAGCGCAAAGAATTATTTGGAAAAGAAAAATTCATTAATTATTTGAAGGGAATTGTTTGCTGCAAACAAAACAAATGGATTGTTATTTTAGTATTATTTTCGGTATATGTGTTTTCGATCTGTCCTAATTTTGATTATGCATTTCAATAAATCTGGCCGCATGGTGTCAATGGTGGCTTGAGTATTGGCTTCAAGTGCTTCAATCGCCGCTATCGTGAATAGTTCTTCCCTCAAAAATTTTCCCTTTTCCCTAAAATTACAACCATGAAAAAATTCCCTGTGAATGATTTCATGTTAAAATTAAATTCCCCTTATCGTGAATGATTTTTCCCTTTTCCCTAAAATTACAACCATGAAAAAATTCCCTGTGAATGATTTCATGTTAAAATTAAATTCCCCTTATCGTGAATGATTTTTTCCCGCGAATTTCTTCACTTTTCTCTCTAATTTATTCACTTAGTTTTTGGTCGGGAGGAATAGAGTAGAAAATGTAAGTATTTTCTATTATAATTCGAATATTAGAGTTTAAAAATTTTATTTTAGGGGCAAGAATAGGGAGTCATGTGGTTCAATCTCGGTGTGTACTACAGTGCAAGGATGAGATTAACTCATACACGCAATGTGGGGGCATAGAGGTAATATGGAGTCCAGGACATCAGGGTATACCTGGAAATATTGAGGCAGATAGACTAGCAAAGATGGGAGCATTAATGGCGAACATCACACTAGATAGTCCGAAGCCATTTCAGGTTTTTAAGAACGAACTAAAGCGATGGGCTATAGAATTACATACAAGAGATTGGCAGCACTCTACCGTAGGTAGGGTGACTAGAATTCTATGGGGGGACCCAGATGGCAGTAGGACAAAGGAGGTCCTAACATTGAGTAGGCCAACACTATGGAGGTTGGTTTATTTAATACCAGGACATACAGAGTTAAGGACTCACCTGGCACGAATGGGAATCGTTGGCGATATAACATGCAGGGCCTGCCAGGAAGAGGACGAGACACTGCAGCACTACTTGTGCTACTGTCCACCTTTTAGCCAAGTCAGAAGACAACCATTCAATCAGGAGATTATACAGGAGATGGAATTTCTTAGGGGCTCTAATTGGAAAGACTTAAGGAAGTACATTGAAGAAACTAGGTTCTTGACGTAATCAAACTCAGAGGTTTCCATGGTATCGGTGGAGGCTCCCTACAGGGGAATGGGAACTCCTTATTATAGAGCGCACAACAGGCCTATGAGGCCTAAGTGTAATCCAGGACGGATTGGGATGCTTATGCCCCTCTTTTTCAACCTTACCTAACCTAGGGGCAAGATCTATTAATAAGACACAAACTAATACTTTTTACAACAAACCAATTGCCTGTAATACTTGTTGCTCCAATTCTAAAATATAAGAACATTAATATTCTCTAATATTTTTAAGCTTAAGGTCTCTTTATTTTTATGTTAAAACAAATAATATATAACCATAAAAATAAAGAGACCTTAAGCTTCAAAATATTAGAGAATATTATTACTTAAAAAGTGGAAAAAAAACCAGGGGCCAAATTATCGCATTCGATATCGAACGAAATTTCCATACAATTTAAATACAAATTTCGATCGACATCGAATGCCGTAATTTGGCCCCTGAAGAATTTAAGAATATTTTTTTTAATTTGTTTAGTTCGGTTTCCAAAATGTATCCAAATTATTTTACTTACTTTAACTATTCATTATTTACTTTTTAAAATTTTTTTTAAATTATAACATAAATGTAAATTTGTCTATACAAATTTCTTTAATTTTTCATGTTGTTTTCGGCTTCTTTTCTTTTTTACATTCACTGAGAACTGATAGCGGGAATAATTTCTCATGGGAGATTCACGATACCATATTTCCCATCGTGGGGAATAAATATTTCATGTGATGAAAAATTCCACTTGTTCCACATGATATAGGGGTGAATATTTACTGATTTCTTGGCAGAGCCCTATAAAAAGTAATCAGGATCTCTTGTGTAAATAAAGTTATCAGCTATTAGGTTTTGCACGCTGTGTGGCAAGTTGCGTCATATTGTTGGGGCTAAATATTGTGGAAGTTTAGGTGTCTAATTTTTGGAAAATAAAATTTAAGTCAGCATAGCCCGATAGCGCTCTGTAGTTTAACTTAGGCAGTTTATTTTCGAAGTATATAAAGAGTGATGATGCCACCAGACTGTACGAAAAACTAAACAGTCAATTTCAATGAATGTTGATGGTTTTGAGTTGAGAAAAGAAGAATGAGTGCGAAAACGATTGACAACTGCACAAGTTACTTGCACACTGGCCCGATTATGTAGACTGTAAATGGAACAATTGCACGAAAAGATTTATTTTTTCAAAGTAAATTTCCACAATCCAGAAGAGTTCTTCTGGCGTTAAACTACTCATGATGATTTTTTATCCCCAACCCTCAGGCGATGACCCCTACATATTCACTGCATTGTGCCGGAACTAGAAAGAAGGGGATAGTATTGAGGGGACAGATGAAAGATGAGAAGAATTTTTTTTGTAGTTTTTTCAACCTTTATTACTTCGCCGGCTAATTTTTTGCTACAGGACCGACGAAGGAGATTGCTGTTCCTGTACTCTTTCAGTCCTATGCCTTCATCATTGGAAACAGGCTGGCAACAACTAACACAACCATGCACTAATGATGATCAGAAGAATTCAACACAATATTTGATGACTCAGCGCGGGGTTGAGCTCAGGACCCTGCGCTTCATAGTCTCGTGTTCTACTACTTCAGCCAACAGCACCCAAATTTTACTGAAAAGAAATGTCAGTACAGTTTGACATTTTCAGCTGTCAAGCTATAGTTAATGATGTCATGCGGCTAAAAAACACCCGATATATACGATTTTGTCTTCTTCATGAAAAGCCATTCATATGGCCACTTATTCGTTAAAACCACTTGTTCTCTAAAAAAAGGAAAAAAACAAGTAAAAACGTTCTAGTCGACTGGGTTCAATCTGAAATAATTCTATTTTGTAGGAATCACTTTGGGAGGCGCCGTGAAAAAAACATTTCACTTTGGCCATGGTTGGTTGGTTGGTTGGTATACGTGGCTGCCCGCTACACGCAAGCATTCAAGTAGGATCTCTGAGATCCCGTTTTGAAAAACCACTCCACTCGTCAGTGACTACCTATGGAAGCCGTATCCTGATCTCGGATACGGATGGTTACTAGATCCAACCCGTCGCATTGAGGTATCTAATAAGGTCCGCCAGACCTGTACCTGATAACTCCGCGAGGTCGCCTATAATACTGTTGCCTAAGAATTTGTGTCTCGTGTTGAGCAAGGCCGGGCATTCGCAAAGGAAGTGATAAACTGTCTCTTCCTTGCTCTGATCCCGGCAGCTCCGACAGAATGCATTATGGTTGAGACCTAACCTAACCTAACACAAAAAGGTCAATTTTAGGGGTTAAGTGAGTTTTTTTGATAGGGTCCTTTAGGGGGCAAAGTTGGAAGGTAGGGGCAGAGGAAGATCAGAGCATATCTCAGCTTCGTCATAAAGGCTTTAAAATTTAATTTTTAAAAATGCAGGATTAAATTACACAATTTATTAAATAATAACAATATTTTTCCATGTAATATGTTATTTTAACACCCACTAAGTGGGCGGGGTACAAAAATGGATTTTTCTAATTTTCTAGCTGCCAGTTCTCAACGCTTTGGACCCTCTTTGACATAAATACATATATAACATTTGGTTCTGTAGGTTGGTTTAGTTCTTCTTATGTGAACTTTTTTCCCTCTAGCCCCCGGATTAAAACCCTTTTGTGAGCTTGACCTGTGCTATCCTTTAAAATGTATTTATACCAAATTTCATGGGTCTGGCTCTTTTCGTTTGGATTCAATCACGATTTCTATAGCCCGTCTATAGAAATCGTGATTGATTGGACGTACGTGACTAGATCTCCTTAGATGTGATCACTGACCAAGAAAATATATATTTTATTTCCCGAAGCAAATTCATCGAAGCTCTGGCTGCGTGTGCAGTCGCCCCATCCTGTTGAAACCACGTGTGTGAAGAGTGCGGTGGATGACCTCGCAGGTTTGGCAAAACGAATTCCGTAGTCTTACGTGGATAATTCTCACCGTTGACATTCGTCGCCTGTGCTCGAGAATTTTCGAAAAAAAAAATGGTCGAGTTATCTCTTACGTGGATAAGGGACTGCAAACAGTTACCCTGGGATAGTGCAATGGTTTTTAATGTTTCAATCGAGGGTGGCGCCAGTAACGGCAGTTTTGCTTGTTGACGTTGGCCGTTTGAGTGAAAATGAACCTCATCGCTCCAAAAAAAAATGGGATTCCCATTGCGAAGACGCTCCAACATCGTTTCACAAAAATTGTTGCTTAAATCAAATTCACTTTCTTTCAGTTCTCAGAACGATTTGAATTTTAAAAGGATGGAAATTCAGATCGTTTTTTAAAATTTCATGAATAATCATTATGGGAAGTCCCAGTAAGGGTGCGCTTTTCCATATTGAAAGTTGCGGATTTTCAAGTAAAGTGGTTTCAATTAGTTCCATGTTTGCGGGAGTCCTTGAAGATCGCCTGGCCCCCGGCCGTGGCATATCCATAGCCGGAACAGTTGCGGGCAACCTCTGGATTCATGAAAGAATTAAATTTAGACTCAGTCCATCACTTATTCGCCCGAATACCGAACTTTGAAGAAAATTGTCGACGACTCTTAAAAAATGTCTCCACAGCAAACGCGCGACATTGTGACTGACAAATCCGCACAATCGCTAATTCCAACGGCGCCACCCTCCCCCCGCACCGTTTATTACTTTTTGAAATAATCGCGCTTAAAAAAATATAAATTTGTCACGAGGCACCCTGTACAATACGTTAGACTGATACTATACTGTAATTTAGCAAATGACAAAAATTGGTTAATGGCTCTTCCTTTTTAAATTAATTGCTCTTTTTTCATCAGCACACACTTAAGAGATTCTTATGATGCTTCTCCTAAACTTCAACTTCTTATGCTACAAAAGTGTTTATTTAATCTTTTTAGAACTCCCCTGTCTATTATTTTGCACTACAAAAGATGCTGTTCCATTTGTTGGCACACACTTTGCGAAAGAAAAGGCCCCCAAATGCAGTGCCGACTAAATTTGGCTTGCGCTAATGTGAAATTATCTGCTCGTACAAAAGAAGACATTTCTATACAAAATGTTTGTTTCCACTCGAAGCGTCGTCGTTGTGTTCGCTAACAAATTGATTATATAACAGCAACAAAGGCAGCGCCAACCCATCGCTCGTGGAGACCATAAAGCCAGCAGTAATTTCTTTTCGTAAGAATTTAAACAAACAACCTCTTGTCTTAACAATCAACATTTTCTCGCAACACTTTGAGCTGAGAATGTTTCGTAGCTGCAGGCATCGATTATGAATGGCTACTTAAGTGCAACGAGAGCTGTTTTAAAGAAACCGAATATTGCATGACTCCACAAACGGGATGGGAGGGGAAGGCTGTGTTCATTGTGAAAATAGAATGAAAAGAACTTGAAATGACCGCGAGCAATGAACTTGTAATGTGTGCAACAAATAACAAGGAGTGTCTTTTATTTCTGTGAATGAAATTGTATAACTGTCTATGGTAGGTGCTGGTGTGTTTGCATGTGTGTGTGTGTGTGTGTTCAGCATATGCATGTTCACATAATAAGCTTTTATGCAGTTGGAAAAAAAGGCATTTATTTGCTTATTTGTTTGTGTTGCATTCAGAAGGACATGCAACATACTTTACAGTATGTGTAGCCTGTATGTATGAGTACATGCATATGCCTGTATGTGTGCTTACGTAGGAAATGTGTTTATGTATTAGTATTGTGGGGCAAAAAGAGGCCGGTCCATTGAGATATAATTTACATGGCCATTGCATTGTATTTTGTATACAAAACCTACAGCAAATAAAAAAAATGAAAAAATAAAAAAATAAAAAAAAACAAGGACATTTACATAAACATATTTGGATTTTAGAATTGGTCATTTATATGTGTCTGTATGTGTGTGGCGTATAAATCCATAAGTCCGTTTTTTTCTCTCACATTTTCTTGCAGCAGCCATTCAAGCCATTCATTGAAATTTAAACATGAAATAAAATATTCAACAAACTTTAACTGAATTTAACTGCAGGCAAGGAGGACTTAATTTCAAGGATTATGAAATAAATTATAACGAAAAAATAAAAAAATAACAGCCGTTCGCTTTATGGTTTTATAACAATGTGAAGAAAAAAAATATATATTTTTTCTGATATTAATAAAGCCGAAATTTATATGCTGACGATTATGCAAGGAAAAGCTTTATTATTTTGTTTTCCTAAAATCTGTCTTGTTTTTGTTGTTGTTGTTGTTTTTAAATTAACAGTAAAAATATGCGTTATTTGGTATAAATTATTAAAAATATTCTGTTTCATAACAATTTGTAAAACAAGTTTTTTTTTGCTGGGGAAAAAGTTTTATTCTTAATTTAAATTTTTTATTGTTTGTCTTTAGCTTTGAGTGTATTTTTTTAATGGGAAAAAGACATGGTTAACATGAACAGAAATGAAAACAAGGGATAAGAAGAAATTTATGGAGTTTTGAAGCGTAAAAGGGGAGCAAAACTTAAAAAGGAACTCTTTGTGCCAGCGAAAGCAACAAATGTACAGACAAGTAGTGCTACCCAGGCAGGCATGTATGATTTGGAAAACCCAGCAAAATGCGACAAAATCGGTCTTAGTCCAGTTGTCGTCATGGAGACAAAATAGTTGTGATAAATTCGCAAGAACTCAAAGCCACAAAGTACGGATATAGAGCTCTGACACTCTTAATTTTTCAACAAATGGCTAAATCATCCCAGATTTCATCACTGATCAAGAAAATAGTATATAATTTATGGGGTCTTAGAGGGATATATCGTTGCGTTACTCAGGGAATGACAAAGTGAATATACCCAATTCTTTTTTGGAGGGCATAAACATTAAAATTGGTAAAAACAATTGAACTTTTTGATCTTGTCGAAATTGAAGACGAGGAATGCCAGGTTGGGCGTCATAGTAAATTATGGACAGAGCTGTAAGGTAATTGCTACCCTGGTAAAAATTCTCATACCTAAAATGAATAATTATTCATATGGAGAAAAGAATTCCCGAAACTTCTAATTTGCTATTGTGAATGTTTCCCATGAAAAACTTTCTGGCAATCTTAAAATATATGGCATCTCCAATGTTTACTGCCGTGCGTCATTTGCAATCGAGAAGGGAAAAATTATAGAATATTAAAGATTTTTGTTGTTTTTTTTTATATAAAACAAATTTTTAAATATTATATAAAATTAATTTTTAAATTTTATATAAAATAAAATTTTAAATTTTATATAAAATTAATGTTTAAATTGTATATAAAATAAGTTTTTAAATTTTATATAAAATTAATTTTTAAATTTTATATAAAATTAGTTTTTAAAATAATTTTTTAATATAATGTAAAATTAATTTTTAAATTTTATATAAAATTAATTTTTAAATTTTATATAAAATTAATTTTTAAATTTTATATAAAACTAATTTTTAAGTTTTATATAAAATTAATTTTGAAATTTTATATAAAACTAATTTTTAAATTTTATATAAAATTAATTTGTTTGTTAAATTTTATATATAAACTTTCTTTTAAATTTTATATAAAATTAATTTTTAAATTTTATACAAAATTAATTTAAAAATTTTATATAAAACTAATTTTTAAATTTTATACAAAATTACCTTTTTTTTAAATTCTATATAAAATTAATTTTTAAATTTTATACAAAATTAATTTTAAAATTTTATATGAAACTAATTTTTAAATTTTATATAAAATTATTATTTTAGATTTTATACAAAATTAATTTTTAAATTTTATATAAAATGAATTTTTAAATTTTTTATAAAAATAATTTGTTTTTAAATTTTATATAAAATTAATTTTTAAATTTTATATAAAATTAGTTTTTAAATTTTATATAAAATTAATTTTTAAGTTTTATATAAAATTACCGTTTTTTCAAATTCTATATAAAATTAATTTTTAAATTTTATACAAAATTAATTTAAAAATTTTATTTTAAACTAATTTTTAGATTTTATATAAAATTAATTTTTAAATTTTATATAAAATGAATTTTTAGATTTTATATAAAATTAATTTTTAAATTTTTATAAAATTAATTTGCTTTTAAATTTTATATAAAATTAATTTTTAAATTTTATATAAAATTAATTTTTAAATTTTATATAAAATTAATTTTTAAATTTTATATAAAATTAATTTTTAAATTTTATATAAAATTAATTTTTAAATTTTTTATAAAATTAATTTTTAGATTTTATATAAAATTAATTTTTAAATTTTATATAAAATTAATTTTCAAATTTTATATAAAATAAATTTTTAAATTTTATATAAAATTAACTTTTAAATTTTATATAAAATTAATTTTTAAATTTTATATAAAATTAATTTTTGAATTTTATATAAAATTAATTTTTTTTTTGTATTTATATATAAAAGAAAAAAAACAACAAAAAATATTTAATATTCTATAATTTTAAAATTTTGTTATTGTTAATTAGTTATTATCAATTGTTATCCTGAAGAAGATAACCAGAGGATATCGAAATATTGAAATATATGTATATATATAAAAAAAAGTAACTGAACATTTTTAAAGTTATTATTTTATAAAAAAAAGGCCTTAAGCTCAATATTATTCCTTAAATTAAAGAAATTAAAGGCCAAACAATTAAAGGGGTTTTCAACAAGAACCTTGTTTTTCAAATGTGGCAACACCAACAACCTGATAGTTTTGACATTTAGTTTTTTGACGCATTCGTAGTAGATGCACTGGCAATTGTTACAATGAATTCAGTTTCGCTTGAAAAACGCATTAAAATAATTAAAATCCACTATAAAAATTGTGGTTCTGTTAAAATTACATTTCGTTAAATTCGTGATATTATCGAACAACAGAATCGTCCTTTTGCGATCTTCTGTTAACAAGCAAAATTGCCGCGTTTGGGCTTCTGAAAATCCAAGAGCGTTTATTGAGAAGCCTTTGCCAGAACGTGGAACGTGTCACTGATGTGGCCTGGAGGCGTGATTGGGCCGTTTTTTTTTCGAAGATGAGGCTGTAAATGCGGTAACAGTCAATACATCACGCTATTGCGAGATATTAATAACTCAGTTTTGTCCTATTATTGATGACGTGGCTATCACTGGCATGATGCGCAGTTGCCAGACATAATTTTTCATTCACAATTGGCGAACTTTTCTCTTTGTAGTACAACGAAAAATTTGAATTGTTTTCATACAAATTTTTTTTTTCATATTGTTTTAGAAAAACTCCTTTACAACAATATATTAACAAAAATTTCTCAACATTATGCTGAAGAAGCCACCCAAAGGAGTGACGAAATTTTTAAAATCTGTTATAAAAAAAGACCTCAAGCTTAAAAAATTATTATTGGAAAACAAGTTTCTCTTATATCCTCAAGTTTCCTCCCTAGTTGTTTTTTGTGAACAGTTCAAAATAGAACATGTTATTAGTTTCGGTTTATATTTTGTTTTTTAATTATTAATAAGCAGAGGTGTAATATATCCTTAGTCTGCCAGTAAAGCAGCTTAGAAGCACACACACACACACAAACGCACACATATGTATGTATATATATGCAGCGTACACTAGAGTATACAATGATGTTAATGTTTTGGTATTAGTGACACATAAGAATTTCTGATGCACTTGAAATCGCAATGTACGAACAGACAGACGACGGCAGGCAGTACAGAGTGTGGCAAGTGAAGAAGCACAAGTAATATTATTTATAGTGTCCTCATTTTCTTCATTTTTATTGATGATATATTTTCCGTTGCATGTACTTGTTGAAGATGATGAGGATGCAGGAGGATGAGTATGATGACGATGATGATGATGATGCATTTGTGGTATTGGTAAATATTTCAAGTGTTGTTTTGTTGTAGTATTTGCAAGTATTATGACTGCTACGTCAGACTCAACAACTGCACAGCTCTACTATACATCAGCAACATTTTAGCCTTAAGCTGTTCGCAAAGCCTCCGGTATGAATGTCATTTTTATTTTGGTGAATACATTATTACTTTTTCACCTGTTGTGGATTGTATGGGATTCCAATGAGAGAAGAAGAAGAAGAAGAAAAAAAACCACACACACACACCAAAAAAATAATACAGAGCAATAAAAGAAAAACCCTGCGAAATCTACATTCGAAGCCATCAATAAAACAGACTAGCACGAGTAAATGTGTTTTTAAGTATGAAAATGTGTGCACACTCACACATACACAGACATACATACGCCAATACCTCAAAACTCATATAATTTCAAATATACAGACACGTTCATATAAGTATGCGTTTATTGAAGTATTACGAAAATGCTAAAGCTGTGGAAACGTGTAAACGTGTTAATATTGTTTGCAGTTTGCTAGTGGCTGACTGTATGGCTGTGTATGTGTGTGTGTGTGTGTGCGTGTGTTTGAGTACTTTTTTTTTGTTTTAGCTGCAAGCATTAAAGTTTTAGCAGTTTGCATGTGTTTTTCATCAACATTCAATGATGGTGCTTTAGTTGGACTTACCTGGCAGGGTGCCTGAAATAGATACGCATCGCCGAATGCAGTACTTAAGCAGAATATATAATCACGTTTGGGATGCTCCGGTATTGGCTGCATAATGGCTCCATCGACAATAATTAAGTGTTTTGGAGCCGCCTCCACACTGCGGCCCTCACGCGAATCGCACGGATAGAAGAGCAAAGTGGTACCCTTCAAACACACCCAATAGCCCTTCCAGCCCCGCTTGCGGGCCAATTCGATTTGATGTTTTTTGCGTAATAGCCATTTCTTCACCGACAGGAAACTGTAAAGATTGAATAAAACATGATGTTATTTTTTTTTAAATATTTTTTGTTTGTTTTTCACAACTTAAAATTCAATCTAATTAACGACTATTGAATGATTTTGTCATGTGTGCGCTTGTGTTGGTGCCTTCCTGTTTTCTTTTTTTTTTCTTTTGTTCTTTGGTTGTGTAAATATTTTTGGCTGAACGATTTATTCGTTGTATTTGTTGCTCGCGCATTATTTTATTTAACGCAGAGAGGATTATGTGGCATAAAAGTGTGTTTGTGTTGTTGTGTTGCTTTTTTTTCTTGTTCACTTTTAACTCAGTGGGGCAGAAATCAAACGAAATAATGATTGTTTGTTTCAATGCACAAATTTTGTTTATATGTTGTTACAATTAAGCGAAGCACTTCGATGACAAAAAAATTGCCATTTCGCTACAAGAGTAATAAATACAAATTTATTTGTGTGTGTGAGTGTGAGCGCTTCTGTAGGAATGGAAACCGTAGTTTTTATCTATGAAGCAGCATCGTTTAATTGCAAATAAAATCAAAACTTGGCATTCAAGGCTGCTGTGTGCGGCATAAGAAGGGAATTATAAAAATTGTTTTATTGTTGCTTTTAAAAATAAAGTTGTTGCATTTCACTACATCCTGCCGCTGGTAAAATACTTCGTGGGAAAGTTGCCAGAAATGCCAAGCAGCTGTGGAGGGGCTGAAAGCACTCTATTACAGTTTGTGTCATCGCAAGTAAACACTATAGTGTTTACTAGTGAAAACATATGCCATTTTCAATACAACGTTGGCCGTCATTATCTTTCAAACTGAAAATTTCTAAATGACAGCACATATACGATGTCTCAAAATGACATATTGTATTCAGCTTAATCACAACATTGTTTTTGCTCCAGGAGTATAGAACATTAAATGAAGATGAGCTGTTGTAAAGTTGTAAATTATGCTGCCTTGGTGAGGACAACATCTCACCTTTCTGAAAGCCATTTTTATAAATCACTTGACTTTGAATTAATTACTGCCAACGTGATAAAGAAATTTGGTAGCAAAAGTACAACATCTTATTTACATTAATTAAACTGCCAAGTTGAAAATTATTATATGGGCTCAAGTTCAAATCTGCGAATTTTCAAAATTATTTTTTATACCCTCCAAAAAAGAATTGCAGGGGATATTCACTTTGTCATTCAATGTGTAACGCAGTGAAATATTTATTATAATTTTTTATCTCGGGCCAGCACTCAGGGGATAACCCCTACATTGGCAGTCCATTGCGCCGGAACTAGAAAGGAGGGGATAGTATTGAGGGGACAGATGAAGAAAGATAGAGAATTTTTAATAGCTATTTCAACCTTTTTATTTCCCCAGCTAATTTTTTGCTACAGCGGCGACGAAGGAGGGTGCTGTTACTCTGCTTTTAGCACATGATAGTGTCAGGCGCTGCCAATTATGTGCAGTGATCAGCCTTCATCACTGAAACAGGCTGACAACAACTAACACAACCACGCACTAATGCTGACTAGAATAATTCAACACAATATTCATGACTGAGCGCGGGATTGAACTCAGTACCCTACGCTTCATAGTCTCGTGTTCTACTACTTCAGCCAACAGCACCCTCAAGGAGCCCATAACGTTTATATATTCTTGATCAGTAATGAAATCTGAGACGATCTAAGCATGTCCGCCCGTCTGTCCGTCCGTCTGTGGAAATCACGATCCAGTCCAAACGAAAACAGCTAGACCCTAGAAATTTACTATAAATAAATCTTAAAGTATAGCACAGGACAAGTTCATAAATGGGCTTAATCGAGCCAGAGGGGAAAAAGTTCCCCTTAGAAGAGTTAAACCAACCTCTAAAAAACAACATTGTTTTTAAAGTTTTTTTTTTGGCAATTTTGTTAAGCAAATGATATATATTTTTATGTAGGAAGAATTTTAACGAACATTTATATTGCTATACTAAATTGAATTAAGATTCATAGGCTAATTGTTCGAAATTTGTTTTTAAATCTCAGAAAGACATGATAAATATTCCAAGGCACAAAGGAAAATCAACATCAGTTTTATTCAACTTACACAGCAGAGCAGAACAGCTGTTTTCGAAAGCCGCAACACCTTCATCATCAGTGCTCATGTGTTTATCACCACTTGTTAGGTGGCTTAGTTGAATGTGATAACAGTTCCTATTTACACAAATTTTATTGTGAAAAAGAATACGAGAACTGTATCAACCTGATGTTAACATGTTATTGTTATAATAACCGTGTTACCGTTTGATATATGATATATTTTTATGTCATAGAAGATAAAAAGCGTTGAAGTTGCGGCCAGAAAATCAGGAAAGATCTATTTTTGGGCGTCGCCCCCTTTAGTGGACGTTGAAATAACATATTACTTGGAAAAATAGTGTAAATATTTAACAATTTATATAATATAAGCCTACAGTCCTTAAAAATTAAATTTATGACGCACTGAGATGTATTCTGATCTTCCAGTGCCCTACCCTACTTCCACCTTTGGCCCCTAAATGACCCTATAAAAAAAATGAAAATTGTTTTTCACTTAATTACACCAGAAAATGACTTTTTTTAGTGTTTTATGGCAAAGGTGAAATGTTTACCCCACGTCCCCTCCTGGAGTGACCCCTACAAAACAGAGTTTTTTTGTACTAAATATTTGGAGAGTATTTAAAATTCGACCCGGTCGAATATAACGTTCTTCTTTTTTTTAAGGATTTTTTTAAGCCCCGAATTATTTTGTTAAGAATGAAATTTTAAATTTTCTTCAGTTTAAAGTCTTATTTAATGAGTTTTAAAAAAAATTTTTGCTTAAAAATTTTTGAAAATTTTTATGGTTTTTCATAAGCGCATAGGACCATCCCATAAAGTCTCTGCTCCGTCATAGGAACTTAAAAAATATTTAATTTTCAAGGAATGTACTCGTAGGCTTAGGCACTAAATTTTGTAAAATTTTTACACCATTTTAGCATATGAATCATTTTTCCCTTTTCCCTAAAATTGCAATCATGAAAAAATTCCCCTTGAATGGTTGCATGCTAAAATTAAATTCCCCTTATCGTGAATGATTTTTTCCCGCGAGATTTTTCACTTTTCCCTTTATATTTATTCACTTAGTTTTTTTTTGGTAGGGAATAGAGTAGAAAATGCAAGTATTTTCTATTATAATACGAATATTAGAGTTAACAAATTTTATTTTAGGGGCAAGATGATATTTTTGCAATAAATCTATTGCCTGCGTCTTTGTAAAACTTGTTGCTCCAATTCTAAAGATCAAGTATATTTTATAATTTGTTTTGTTCCGGTTTGTGGGTGCTGTTGGCTGAAGTAGTAGAACACGAGATTATGAAGCGAAGGGTCCTGAGTTCAAGCCCGCGCTGAGTCATGAAATATTGTGTTGAATTCTTCTGATCAGCATTAGTGCGTGGTTGTGTTAGTTGTTGCCAGCCTGTTTCAATGATGAAGGCATAGTCACTGGTCACTGAACATAATTGGCGGCGACTGACACTATCATGTACTTAAAAAGCAGAGTAACAGCAGCCACCTTCGTCGGCCCTGTAGCAAAAATTAGCCGGCGAAGTAAAAAAGGTTGAAATAGCCACAAAAAAACTGTCTATCATCTCATCTTTCCTAATCTGCGTCCTCAATTTTCAGTTCCGGCGCAATGCATTGCATATATAGGGGTCATACCCTGAGTGTTGGTTCAAGATAAAAAAAAAATGTATGCAAATTATGTTACAGCTGATTTGTTTTACTATTAAATATTTTTTATTAATTTTTTTTTAAATTATTACATTAATGTAATCAAATTTCTTTGATTTTTCAGCTTCTTTACTTTTTTTCATTCACTGAGAACTGATAACGGGAATAATTTCTCACGGTAGATTCACGATACCATTTTTCCTTTTGTGTGGAATAAAAATTTCATGTGAACAAAAATTCCACTTGTTATTCACGATGGGGCTAAATATCTTACATCAAAGGGGGTAGGATCCAAAAATTTATTTTTCTGATTTTACGGTTCCAAGTTTAACGTTATGGACCTTCTTTGACATAAAAATATATCAATTGCTTAACAAAATTACAAAAAAAATAAAAATAAAAAAATCGTGTTGTTTTCCAGATGTTGGTTTAGTTCTTCTTAGGTTAGGTTAGGTTGAAGAAGAGGGGCATAAGCATTCCAATCCGTCATGGATTACACTCAGGCCTCATAGGCCTGTTTTGCGCTCTATAATAAGGAGTTCCCATTCCACTGTAGGGAGCCTCCACCGATACCATGGAAACCTCTGAGTTTGATTACGTCAAGAACCTAGTTTCTTCAATGTACTTCCTTAAGTCTTTCCAATTAGAACCACTAAGAAATTCCATCTCCTGTATAATCTCCTGATTGAATGTTTGTCTTCTGACTTGGCTAAAAGCTGGACAGTAGCACAAGTAGTGCTGCAGTGTCTCGTCCTCTTCCTGGCAGGCCCTGCATGTTATATCGCCAACGATTCCCATTCGTGCCAGGTGAGTCCTTAACTCTGTATGTCCTGGTATTAAATAAACCAACCTCCGTAGTGTTGGCCTACTCAATGTTAGGACCTCCTTTGTCCTACTACCATGGGTCTAATGGGTCCCCCCATTAGAATTCTAGTCACCCTACCTACGGTAGAGTGCTGCCAATCTCTTGTATGTAATTCTATAGCCCATCGCTTTAGTTCGTTCTTAAAAACCTGAAATGGCTTCGGACTATCTAGTGTGATGTTCGCCATTAATGCTCCCATCTTTGCTAGTCTATCTGCCTCAATATTTCCAGGTATACCCTGATGTCCTGGAATCCATATTATCTCTATGTCCCCACATTGCGTGTATGAGTTAATCTCATCCTTGCACTGTAGTACACACCGATATTGAACCACATGATTCCTTAGGGCTTCGATGGCCTTCCTACTATCCGTGAATATACGAATCGGTAGTCTGTTATCGATTTCCTTCAACCATTTTATCCCTTCCGTAATAGCCACGATCTCACTCTGAAATACCGTGCTATGATCCGGCAGGCGGAAGTATTTGCTTAAGTTACGACCCATGTCACAGAAACCTCCACCCTATCGGTCACCAATCCTCGACCCGTCCGTGTATAGGTTAGTTATGGGGTTCATTGTATCTGCATCCTCTCACTCCATACCTTCCGATATTATGGCGGTGCAGTGTGATTGTACATATCTAATAGGGATTCTATCACACGTGGCCGTGCGAGCGTTGTTCCCGGGTAAGACGTGTACTATACTCTGGTGTTTGGTTGTGTGTTCCCTAGTCAGCCAGTAGTTCTTCTTAAGGGAAACTTTTTTCCCTCTGGCCCCATTTAGCCCATTTACGAACTTGACCAAAGCTATACTTCAGAATTTATCTGTAGTAAATTTCAAGGGTCTGGCTCTTTTCGTTTGGACTGAAACGTGATTTCCACAGACGGACGGACGGACATTCTTAGATCGTCTTAGATATCATCACTGATCAAGAATATATATACTTTATGGAGTCTTAAGCCTAGTACTCTGTTTGAATTTGTGGAATATGTTGCGCAACATGACTTATTTCAGTTTCAGTTTTTTTCCTTTTTAATTGAAATTATGTTTTCCATTTTCAATGAGAAATTTTTTTTTTCGTTCGAAATAAATAACATTCATGTTATTTCACATGTTTTTCATAATTAAAACAGAGTACTAGTCTAGCAACATTTTTCCACAAATATTTCGATTGAATATTTTTTGTATGGGTTCTGTCAGAATTTCACATGAAATTTGAAACAGAATACTAGGCTTTAGAGGGATATTACACTGCGTTACATATGGAATAACAAAGTGAATACACCCTGCAATTCTTGTTTGGAGGGTATAAAAAGGAAATAATTTTTTGAAGTTTTACATAAAGATTTTTATCTCTCAAAATAATTTCTATTTATTTAGCAAAAAATTTAATAAAAAATTAAATTGTATTATTATATATTTGCTTTCTAATTACATCTAGAGAAAGGACGAGGTTTGCAGTTGTTTGATAGTCTAGTGTTTTCCTAATATGATTGGCCAATAGTTTCTCTGCTGGCTTCTCTCTGCACTATTTCTTTCTTTCCTGAATTGCTGCTGTCCAACACAGATTTTGCCTTCTTCCTCACAACTGTCCTGAAGTATAACTGATTAACTCGTCTAACTTCAGTTGACAAACTAATTAATATAGAGAAAAGTCTTAAATCTCAAAATCTTTTTTCACCAGCTTTAAATTGAAGAAAATACATGAAGCATGTGGCATGCCTTAATAAAATATTTCCTGGCCATTTAAAGCTTCTGTTCATTTTTTTTTTTGCGAGTTACAAATTGGCTTGGATTTACCAATTGTTTTCCTTTGCTCTTCTACTGCTGCAAGGGTGTAAGTAAACTTGCCTGTAAGCCAAATTTTATTCATTCCTAACAGTTACATACACAAACACACACATACTCGTACACATACTCATATGCTCGTACATATTTAAAAGGCATTATTTTACTGATTCGTTTGTTCTGGTTTCGTTGATTTGCTGTTTGGTTTTTTTTCTGTTTGAAGATTTAATGGTGTTGACGTGTAATACATACCCAGCTTTACGTACAGCTCCAGTGCAGTTGAATGATGATGCAGCTGTACCAGTTGCTTTTGCTTTATATGGTGACGCCATGACACTTTCGCCATCATCTTCATCCGATACGGCCGTAGTTAAGCTCATGCGGTCATCGTCGGAAATCTAAACAAATTAAGCGTAAAAAGAAAAAGAGAACAAGGAAGAAAGAAAAAAAAAAGAAATTAAGTAAAAGGAAGAACAATAGGAATTGAAAATATGTATAAATAAGAAAATCATTATCATTAGTCAATGTCTGCTTATGCATTACAATGCATTAAGTTTGAAATTTTTATACCAGGATTTTCTTTCATTTTTCTTTTTGTGTGGAAAATGTAAATTGTGTTGAATTTGCTGCAAGTCAAAGAGACAGACAGACAGACAGGCAGGCAGGCAGGCAGAAAAACAAAAAGCCAAGAAAATGAATTGCCACAGACTCGGTTTGTTATTAAATCAACACAATCTCTGATTTCCTAAGTTTTGTTGGTGTTTTCAATTGTTGTTTCTCTTACTTATTCCTCTTTTAGTTTATGTTTTTTTATTCTACTTCTTGTTTTTTTTTTCGTATTAACAATGAATGAACGCTTTATTTAAGTTGGACTTTAGTGCATCTGTTAAAGTTCTAACCAACCAAAAATAGTAGACCGACATGGTTGTACATAATCTCATTATAAAAAAAAAGAAAAAGAAACAGTGGGAAAAAAATTCAGTGGAAAAACTATAACGGAAAGTAAGCAAGTAGTGGTGCATTTATACAGCAAGCACCGTTTGTGCAAGTGTGTGGCATCCTGTTCCCTTTAATTTGGTTCTCTTACCCACTTGACCATCATTTCTTTTTTTTTTAGAATATGGCCTGTGTATATTAAAGAAATAATTGAACTAATTTATCAAATAAAATATATAACATTTTTCAGTCCATTGCTAAAATTCACCTTTAGCAAAAAGAAATCCGAATAGGAATTGGAGGTAAAAAATTGTTGCAATGGAAATCGCAATTAAAAATATATTTTTATATATATTTCACAAATTTATTCGACCTTCTTTAATTATTAATAAATTATATTTATTTATGCTACAAGAAGACACACAAAGAAGTGGCAAAATATCGGAATAAACAAAGTTTTTTATAAAAAATAATAGACCTCTTGCTTAAATAAACATAATTTATTAAAAAATTTTTATATGAAATGATTTATCGATGAACTCGTCTATAGTGCAATAAATGAGTGTCCAACAGTCGGAATTAAATCATGTAAATGAAAGCAGCTGACTTGTATCGGAATGCCGCTAGATATCGTTCCCCATTTTCTTCCAATAAATCATTTGACTTCATGAATCTATGCCTTGCGGCAAAGTGACGGATTTTATACAGTCCAAATAAAATTTCATACACTATTTAAGAAGGTGCTATTGGGTTGAATTGGATTTTATAGCTGTAGATTAAAAGGATACATGACCCCAGCAAGTGAATAAATTATGAGAAATTTATGAAAAATTCAAACCTCTGATGTGATCGGCTAGTCAATTCTTCTTAGGAAATTATACCTCTTTTAATGGAAAATATCATGATTAAAACCAAATCCCATGGTTGCCATAAAAAATTTTTTCAAAAATATTTATATACTTAAGGCCTAACATGCTTTTAGATACTAAACAAAAGATAGCTTCGTTTGACGAGATAAAAAAAAAAAATCCGCTCAAATACTGAAAAATCCCAATTTTGGGATTTTGGGATTTTGAAAATATTTTGGGAATTCTGAGCATGTCACTCTAATAAATCCCATATGACTTAATTTTTACTTAACTAAAAATTTTCAGACAAAAAAATTTTTAAAAAGAAGTTTGATTTATTTTTTGTTAAAAATTTTTATATATTTATATTAGAGATGTGCGCGTGAGTAAAATCAGGCTCACGATCACGAAACTCAAATTTATTTCATTTATGAGAAATTCAATCCTCTGATGTGATCGGCTAGTCAATTCTCCTTAGGAAATTATACCTCTTTTAATGGAAAATATCACGATTAAAACCAAATCCCATGGTTGCCATAAAATTTTTTTTCAAAAATATTTATATCCTTAAGGCCTAACATGCTTTTAGATACGAAACAAAAGATAGCTTCGTTTGACGAGATAAAAAAAAAAATTCCGCTCAAATACTGAAAAATCCCAATTTTGGGATTTTGAAAATTTTTTTGGGAATTGTGGGCATATCGATAATAAATCCCATATTACTTTATTTCTACCTAAGGAAAGCTTTTCAGACGAAAATATTGTTAAAAAAAAGTTAGAAATTTTTTTTGCTAAAAAAGTTTTATATCTTTTTATTGGAGACGTGCGCGTGAGTAAGTTGCAAGATCGCAATGATTGTTAAGGAATATTGAGTAAACTGTAAACGTAGCTGCCGGTACAGGATCCATTCGGCTCTTTTGCTCCCATTGCGATGCCTTCTTACCGCCAACATTTACGTGTGTACTTCCCTGTAGCTAATATTCGAATCGTGTGCGGTTCCTGAACACTTGGAAAATTGTTCGCTTTAGCGAGCCATCGTTCATTTTCGAATCTGAGGTCAAGTGGGTATATGTGCATGTATGCAAGTAGTTTAGTTAATGCATTCGCTTGCGTGCCCATGTATTAGTGACTGCGTTCATGTTGTACATACTAAACTATTTAAATATATAAATACAAGACTAAACAAACATATTTGTGTACGACTGCATGCACTGCATGTAGGGCTGCGTATTTTGTTAAGGTACTTACGACAGCCACAACCGCTGCAACAGCTTTTGTGCCGTTCTGTTCTTTTCTTGAAGTATGTTTTTGTATGTGCATGTGTGCTTGTATAGAAAAAGCATTTTCATGTTCGACCCCACAACTGCAGTTGAGTAGTGGGCATGGACGGCTGGCTGGGGGGGTACTACAAAATGTGGCTGGTACCAACTCGAAAAGCAACTAAATACCAAAAGCACATTCCAGTGCCAGATTTGAAAATATATTTAAAGAAACAGCAGAAATACATATATTGCACAGATTCAGGGGGCTGCCCTGCTGCACCAAAACTGTTGGTTTGCCAACCAAAGGAAGGATTTAAAAGGGATTTTGCAGAAATATAAAATCAGGAAAAAGGAGAAAACTTATTTATTGATGGTCCATTGAAGTGTTAATATTTTGTAGCATACTTTGCTTCCTTTATTTATTTATTTTTATTTTTAATTTTTATTTTTTTTTGTTTTTGTTTTCATGAAAAGAGTTACAAGTGAGTAGTTAGTTACCCAATACAGAAATTTATTTATAAAAGAAAACACTTGAACTATTTTACAAATCATATGAATAATCTATTTCTCTGCTTCCATTTCACTTTTTATTTCATTAAATAGAACATTAATTTAAATTATTTGCTTTGAAATTGTTAAAATTTAATACTTTTACAGAAGTAAATAAGTCTTACAGCCATGGAAATAAATAAGTCAGCATTTTATATTCCAGGGACCGCAAATAATGTTTATTTTCCAAATTTAAACTGAAACAAGTAAGAACGTTATATTCGATGGGGTCGCATCTTAAATATGATGCAAATATTTAGTAAATAAAAACTGTATTTTGTAGGGTTCACTCAGGTAGGGGGCCCCGGGGGGGGGGGGGGGGAGAAAGACATCTTACCTTTGCCCTAAAATACTACATTTTCGGGGTTATTTAGTGTAAAAATTTTGTTTTTTTAGGATAGGGTCATTTAGGGAGCAAAGGTGGAGGGGGAAGGCAGATCTCAGCTTCGTCATGAAAGCTTTAAAATTTAATTTTGAAGGAATGTAGACTTAAGGCGGATTCACCCATGTTGTCCGAACAAAATTTTTGTCCGGACAAATTTTTGTTTATATGTAGTTTGACGTCTCTCTTCTTGAGAAAGAGAAAATATTTTTTTACGAACAACTCTCAGCTTGAATTGGTTTAATTTTATATTTTGTTCGGACAAAATTGAACTGAGTTGCCAATACGTTAAACTTTTTCACATAAAGTTGAGGTGTCATTTTGTGTTTGATATATTAAATTGTGTGTGAGACTAAAAAAATAAATTTTGTGAACTAATATTATCTATTTGTTTCTTTTTTTATATGTATTTTGCTAATATGCCTTATGCAATTCAATGGCCATAAGGTAAAGCAATTTACTTTTCTCGTCCATTATTATTATTACAAATTCTTGAAAAATAATTTAAAATATGTTATATCCAAATATCTAAAATATCAAGAAAACAAAGCAAAACATTAAAAAGTCGCTGCAGTACTACCATTTTGCAAAACTCATTTTTATATGAATGGCAACTTTGATTTTCCGGGCAAATTTATCGAAATGAGTGAATCGTGCTGCAGAAAACTTTCAGTAAAATAAATTTTGTCCGGACAAAACTTTTGTTCGGAAAACATGGGTGAATCTGCCTTTAAGGAATACAATTTTTTAATATTTTCACTCTTTTTCCATGTGAATGAAAAGTGACTTCAACGCCCTCAAAGGGAGGCGGAGTTAAAAAAAGTTTGTTTTTTATTCTCTGGCTGCAAGTTCTACTCTTTGGACCTACTTTGCCATATAAATATATCATTTGCTTAATAAAATTACAAAAAAAAAAACTTAAAAAATTATGTTGATTTTTAGAGGTTGACTTAGTTCCTCTTGGGGGAACTTTTCTCCCTTTGGCCCCATTTAGCCCATTTACGAATATGATCTATACTATTCTCCAAAGTTTATATATACTAAATTTCATGGGTCTGGCTGTTTTCTTTTGGACTGCATCCTGATTTTCACAGACAGGCGGACGGACGGACTGGCACTGGCAAGATTGTCTTAAATTTCAGCACTGATCAAGAATATATAGACTTTATGGGGTCCTTGAGGGTGCTGTTGAAGTAGTTAACACGAAACTATGAAGCGGAGGGTGCTGAGTTCAAACCAGCACTGAGTCATGAATTTTGTGTCGAAGTCTTCTGATCAGCATTAGGGCATGGTTGTATTAGTTGTTGCCAGCCTGTTGCAGTGATGAAGGCATAGCACTAATCACTGAACATAACTGGCAGCGACTGACACAATCATGGACTAAAGAGCAGAGGAACAGCACCCTCACTCATCGGACGTCTAGAAAAAATTTGCCGACAAAGTAAAAGGTTCAAATAGCTAAAATAAATGCTCTTTTTTCTCAATTTTCTTCATCTGTCCCCTCAATACTATTCCCTCCTTTCTAGTTTCGGCTCAATGCACTGCATGTGTAAGGCTCATCCCCTCAGTGCTGGTCCGAGATAAAGAGAAGATATTTCCCCGCATTACACACGGAATGATAAAGAGAATATACCGTCCAATTCTTTTTTGGAGGATATAAAAAATAATTTTGTAAATTCGCAGATTTGAACTTGAGCCCATATAATAATTTTCAACTTTGTAATTTAATTAATATAAATAAGATATTGTACTTTTGCAGCCAAATCTTTTTTATCACGTTGGCAGTAATTAATTCAAAGTCAAGTGATTTATAAAAATGGCTTTCAGAAAGATGAGAGATTGTCCTCAGCACACTTTTCAACAGCTCATCTTCGTTTCATGCGTCTGTGATTTCTATACTCCTGAAGCAAAAACGATGATGCATATATTCTTGTTAAGTGATGAAATTTAGGGTCTTAGAGGGATATTTGGCTGCGTGACACACGGAATGACAAAGGAAATGAACCCACCCAATTCTTTTTTGGAGGCTATAAAAATTCAAACTAAACGAGAAGTGCTACGTGCACAAGCTATATTCCAAAGTAATTCTAGTTTAATGGGCTACTTTTAGATTCATTAATTTTACCGCTAATTTTTCGAATGTTATTTATTCCTAGTAAAATAAGAGTTATTTTTTGATTTTTATTTATTCTTCGGAAAATAAAGGTTATGTTTTTTTATTTATTTATTTTTTTGCTCGCTGCTGTGCTGAGGACTCTGTGGCTGATGGGTAGCAATGCTAGCCTGTCAGTCCAATGGTCTTGGGTTTTAATTCCCGCCGTAGACACTAAGTGTTTTCCGCAGACCAGCAAATCGTTTCGAGGGTTGTGTTTGTTATTAAAAAACAAAAAAAAAAAGATGACGACAGGGTTTAATTCAGACCATATCCGTTACTATTACTGACTGTATTCGACCTTTGCCTTCACATAATAAGTAGCAGCGGAAAAATGCTGAGAACAACTGTAAATCTATACAATTATCTAACGTATTGAAATTAACTAGTATGAGAGAGATGGAGAACTCTCGAAAGAGAGTAAACGATGAGAGGTTTGGCAGTAGACTTGTGTCCAACTAGCTCATTCGCTCAGTTTTGACAAGAACCTCTGATCAAACCCATTTAAATTACATTGGTTTGATCAGAGGTTCTTGTCAAAACTGAGCGAATGAGCTAGTTGGACCCAAGTCTATTTGGCAGCACTTAAGAAATAATTGCCAACGAGTTTTTATATTGACTGACACAGAGTTGCTTTATGGTGTCAGCTGATAGTTGCATACTATTGTGAACAATTCCATAGAGTGAAATTCACAATAGCACCGCAATATCGGAAGAAAATTAATTGCTCCAACTCTTTTGATCAAAAATCGCTCATAATAGGCATCATAATTTATTTTAATTCATTTTAGGGAATTAAATTTCTTGAAGATTGCCAGAAACTCTTGCAATTCCTAAATTATTGTTACACTGACTATTCAGTACTTTTAGTGGAACGTAATTTATTTTGTTGAAATAATTATATAATTATAAAACTATTGAATCCGGAAGTCAATAACATATTTTACCCAATTATATTTTAAAGCCTTTTTTGCGATAATATTATTTTAATAAGATACTAAAGAACTGCACCAACAAAATATATTGTGATATCTACTATTTGTAGCACCACCAGATGGCACTACTGCCAGTCAAACTGTTATCTGAAGCAATTGCAGAAATCATGTATTAAAAAAAAAAAACTGAACACTGAAACCAAACCAAAGTTTAATTATAAACATTGGAAAAAAAGTATTTATAAAAAGCATTCAATCTCTTTTTAATACTTTCTTCGCAAAAAAAATCCACTTTAGTTCTTCATCTACTCAAATCCCCCCCTCCCAAAAAAAAAAATTATAACTATTTTGCTGGCAAAAGTATCCATCAGATGGAAGAAATATCGACCAGCAGCCAACAAAATTTACAAAATCTATAAAAGAAAATTGTAAAAATAATTCGTAGATTCTTTTTGTACAAGAAAATTGTTGTTCTTTATTTCATTCAATGCAATTTATTGTTTTTATATTCTTCTCTGCGTTCGTTTTACCATCGTCTCGCACCAGAATTAAGTTGTTTTATTAAACCACTTTATCTGAGATTCACTTTCCACTTGGCAATTAAATTTTACAAACCATATAATTATTAAGTACTGAAATCGTCTTCAGAAAAAATGATTCGAAGAAAAACTAAAAGTTTCCCAGCAGTACGAGCACAACAGCAAAAACAGTAAAAAAAATATAAATACAAAAACTGAAAAAGGATTCATTGTACGCTGTTACAAACGGCAAATAAATCACTGAATGGCCAAAGAAGTATTTTTGTTTTTCGTAAGAAGTTAATTTATTAATGAATTACGAGTAAGAAAATGTTGTTTAGATGAGTACCAGTTTTTCTTCTATTCACGAGTTTTAGTCAGCAAAAATTGCTCTTTGAAATAAATCGGAAAATGTTAAGAAAAAACTTGTAATAAACATCAGCCTGAAGATGACGATGAGAGACTAAAACGACCACAACAACAATAACAATAACAACAACAACACTAATAAAACAAGAACCCTTTTAAGTAATTAGACTGAAAGAGATGTAAAGTTGTGCGACAGTAATTTGAAACTCAACGTGCTGCCATCTTGTGTAAGGAAATTATATATAGTCGTGGTTCCGTGTACACACACACACATATACACACACCGAATCGGCTGCTCTTATCGAAATCGTTGGGCTCTTACCTTTCTCAAGAACAGTTCGTTGCATTGTTTCGCCGTGCTACGCCAATGACGATGGCGAAAACGTGAATTGCCCAAATGCAGGGTCCCATGCAATTCGGCTGCTTCGTTTACCACCCTCTTGATAACCTGATAGCGTATGACGTCGTAGCGATGCAGGGGCTTGAGAGCAACGGTGCCATGCTCCGGCTCTGATTCGGCCCCCGAACGCATTTGGTCATCGTCTTCTTCGTCGTCGTGCCAAGCACTCAGGACTCCTTCAACAAAATTGTACAACAGTTCGCCATTCGTTTGCGATGGCTGTGAACCGGACGGCTTTTGTTCGTATTTGATTAGTTTGCGATTCTGGCACACTTCCCGCAATAGGTTTTCGCCGAAATGAACAGTTTTATGACGGCGTCGACGCTCGTCTAGAGATGCTGCCGATGCAGACTTTGTCAGTTTTCCGTTGGCGCCGTTGGCGTGGCCGTTCTGGTGTTTTCGTTTCGCCACCACGGGGCCAGTACAAAGCAAGGCACACGACTCGCCACGTTGCAGGGTGTTGGGCTGTGAATTGCTGCGTTGGTCGGTACGCTTCGTTGATGAGAGCAACGATAATATGGGAGCGGCTGGCTCGATATCGTAAAGTAAGGCAGGTGGCTGTGCAAGGGTGGTGCGCAGCCGATTGAAGTCGGCGGCGCAGCGAGGCAGTGAGTTACACTTAGGAGCATTCAAGCATTTTCGATTCCGACAACTGAGCGGGGCACAATAGCGGCAATCATGGCAGATAACAAATTTGCGCTTCGGCTGATTTTGAGCGGGCGGCACTTTTGACGATGGCGGTGGAGGAGCTGAGCCGTCATCTGACGGAGGTACTGTGTGCATTTGAGCTTTCGTTAGTTGTTGGTTTCGCAAGAGATTCAATGTTGACGATGACGATGGCATTTTTCGTTGGCTAGTCGACTGGCATTCGAGATAACGGCAATTGGGATCGGTGCAGATGGGCAGAAGAGGGCATGCTGGGTCTGTGCAGGGTGAGGGAGAGCGGGGAGCTCGCTCGGCCGATGACGATTTTCGTTTGAGTAGGCCGTTGTGGGATGCCGTCATGTCGGATATGGTTGCGGATCTTTGAGTTTGATGCCTCCGGGAGCGGTCCTTTTTTGATTCACGCGAACTTTGCTGGTTTGAGGTTTTGCTTGTTTTGGGTGGCAGCTGGGGAGGCATTAGGTCATCTTTGGGCACATACTGATAACGTTCCTTGTGGGGTTTGGCGTACAGGCGTTCAACATTTGTGGCGGTTGCAGGTGTTGGCGTCGATACGGTGACTACTTCACTGGCGGAATGGCGCAGACGTCTATCTCTTATTCGTTGTTCTTGATATCGTCGGTCTGAACAAATTTGCTGTGCAGAAGGTTGTGTGGGGGGCTGCTGTTGCGGCTGGGACGAGGGAGTTGATGACTTTTGCGGTAATTCTATAAAACTTTGATGAGATGAGCGTCTGTCTATCGGTGTCTTGCCAATAGACTGCAAGCGGTTTAGTGGATAGGCAATCCAGTCGGGTATGCTTTCCTCACTTCGGTCACTGTAGCCGAGTGAGTGCCGTTTGCGGGCTGGATGCTGGCTTACATCGTCTTCATGGGAATGGGATCGTGGTGTGTCGCCACTGCCGTTTCTACGATGATGTGGTCGTCTTGATTTCGCAGACGCTTCTTCTCGGGCGGTTAAAGCTTTCGTGGACTTTGTCAGCCATTCAACGAGATCGGTTTTGAGAAGAGATATTTCGCCAGGCCCGGAGCTTTGGCGTGACAAGGGCTTCTTTAATAGCTCGGTCAACTCCTCCTTTAAAGCTTTGGCATATGAAGAAGTGCTGGGCCTGGTGTCGGTCAGCTGAGGCGTATGTTGGCGATCGACTACGGAGCGTTTGCGTGGCAAATGCTCCAGCAGCCACTCCGGTAGTTCATCCTTCATCACAGTTATTTCACTAGGGCCGGATGAGGTTCGAGCAGGAACGCGTTGTCGTTCCAGCCATTCCATGGTCTCTTCGCGCAC
Organism: Linnaemya tessellans; assembly: GCA_951800035.1. Classification (NCBI taxonomy): domain Eukaryota; kingdom Metazoa; phylum Arthropoda; class Insecta; order Diptera; family Tachinidae; genus Linnaemya; species Linnaemya tessellans. The sequence goes on from OX637535.1 coordinate 11,005,066, forward strand.
GGCGCCACTTTCGGCTGAGCGCGAAGAATGCCTCTGCTGGGCCTTTCGATCAAACCACTCGAGTTCATCGGGCGATCTTTTGCAGTCTTTGGACACGGGAACTTCTTCGGCACTTTTTTGACGGCGAGGTGGCAGTTGGGGCTTATGGTCTTCGGCGTGTCGGTGATGATGTTTATGCGTATGGGTGTGAATGTGAGTGGCAGCTAAAGTATCTTTCTTGGGAGGCGCTTGGGCATGTAGTCTTTTTGGGTCTTTGCACTTGATTAGTTTCTGTTCAATGGTGTCTTCGTTGCGGGCTCTAACACGGCGTGTAATCTCGAAGATGTCACCGTTGATTTGGTGATAGAACTTTTCCACTTCAACGCCCTTATCGAATTCCTCTTTCACTTGCTGGACATTTAGTTTGGAGCGGGAGGGCGGACGAGGCGGAGGAAGAGGAGGAGGAGCTTTTGCATCTTTGGTATCCTCGACAACATCGTCATCTGACTCGGCTGACATCAAGAGGGCGCCCTTGCCACCTTCACCAACCACACCGCCGATGGTGCGCGCCGAAGATGTGGCTGGCAATGGCTTTTGTTGCAAGTCATCTTGCTGCTGCTGCTGCAGCAGGCGGTCGAGCGAACCGTGGTGAGTTTTCAGGGTCGGACCCAAAGTACCTTCGCCAAATGGCTGTAGGCGACACTGCGCATTACAGATGCACACAGGACGCTTTTTGCTGCCGAAACGAAACAGACTGTTCGCCAGTTGTGTCACACCATCGCCCAAAACGCTTCCACCACCACTTGCCCCGCCGCCGCCAGCGGTCACATCCCTTCCCGAAGCCGTTGTTGCCGAAGTCAAACGTCCGGCCTGTGAAACTGGCGTTATGTCGACTATCACGCAACAGCAATGCAACGAGAAGGTCTTTTTATCGCAGCCACTGCCGCTAACAGAGTTATTGTTGTCGCTTTCACTATTTTGTGAGGCTGCCAGAATGAGCGGCTTAAACGGCGTGCGGCAGTCGAATTTTCAAGTTGCCTGCGGTTATTAAGGGATAATGTGAAGGACTTCAACTGCAGCGAACTTCGTTTGCAGCCGGGGTAAGCGCGAAAGGTTTGGTAGCTCAAGGTACGGCTAAATATTGTTGTGGCGTTAGGCTTAGGTTGGATTATCAATAGCAATGGAAGTGGTTGTGGTTGTGGTAGTGGTAGTGGTGAGAGAGCAAGGATACGTCTGGTTCTATAGATAATTCGTTCAGATGCATCAGCATACACCATTCCCACATCTATTGATAAACTTCTGGCTGCGGTATTCGGTTTGTTTTCGTTTTCTTTTCTGTTATTCTTTCTTATTGCTGTTTTTTTATATTTTACGGTAAAAATTTCCGGTTTAACTTCGTTGAATGCTTGACATTAAATGGAGTTGCAGCAAAACAAAATTAAATGAAAAATAAAACTTTTGCAAGTTGTTGACTTGTTTTGAAATTCACTTTGTCACTGCAGGAAAAACTTGTCTCTTGTATTTTTTGTCCTTTTGATTGAAACAAATAAACAAGCAAACACACACACACATACACGAGCCCACGCACATTTGGACGCACGCACCGATTCATAGAAAATGGATTTGCATATTAAGGAAGTTAAATTTTTTTCTTCATCTTTTTCACAATTTTTCAGGAGTCAAAGTCACGTTCAGAGATTTGTCTCGTTATTGTTGTTATTTTTATTACTTTTATTATTTATTTGTTTGTACACAAAATCAATCGATATGTTTGTTTTAAGAAATTTCGCTGAATTGTAAATAAAAGTAAAACTGAATGCCTTGGAGTTTTAACGACTTTGAAAAACACGTTAGTTAAAATAACAAATACTTGTGTGTGTGGGTGTGTGTGTATTTTACTTATTTGTGGGTGTGTGAGAGTGTGTTGTTTGTGAGTAATTTTATTTATGAGAGAAACTTAACTGCTGATTAAATTAAATTTTATAATTCCGCCGAGAAGTGAGCGAATGTGTGAGACAATATTGTATGCAAGTGTGAGTGCAATTATGTGTAGTTGTGTTAGTTTGTGTGTGTGTGTGTGTGTGTGTATATGCAATATTTTACATTTACGTGAATATAACGGTGAAGGACATCGGCAGATGTAGCGAATGCTTTTTTGGCGCAAGGACATCAACTACAATTTTCATATATTTTTTTTTTTGCTCCACTACATAAGAAAACAACAAACACTTGCACACACGAACACGAGCTCTTGTACAAACACACATTAAACTGAATGAGTGACGTGAATATTTGTTTTAGCTCTGCGTGTGTGTTTGTGACGTCTCAGTATGTGTACCTAAATGCGTGTGCATGTATGCTGCTATTTGAAAGAGTTTTTGCACTGTAGCCAACACACACACACACACACACACAACCAACACTGCAAATATTTTCTGAAAAATTTCATCTTAAAATCAATATTTTTTTTTGTATTTTTGTTTATTTGCTATTTTTATGGTGATTTCTCTGGGGGCCATAAATTATTTTAAAACTTCAATATTTCCTTAATAGCTCCTAAATATTTTTGTAGAAATTTATGGCTAAAAAAAATAAAAAATTGCAACGTGTGTGCATGTGTGTACTTCTGTGCGTCTCGAAAAGATAAAAATAGCTAAATTAAAAACAAGAAGAAGAAGAAGAAGAAAAAAGAAAGCATCAATTCATGTCAGTCCTTGCCATCCATATCAAATGACGTTTGCAATGAAACTGACATTGACCTGATACGTGGAAGACGCAAATGAAAAGAATTATTTATGAATAAACTTGAATTTGAATTCGATTGTATTGCAGCTGAAATTGAAATTGTAGCCGTAGAAAATTATTTTAATTACATCTTCAAAGTAAATGTGCCCTTAAGCATAAACTGTTTTAGCAAAGAAATAGATTTTTTTTTAAATTAAAATCTTTAACCGGAGGATTTATTTTTAATGGGAAAATTTTTCTGTTTTGCAACTCTAGCAAATGTAATGTGATTGTTTTGCAAAGAAATTGGGAATATTTGGCGAAAGTCGTAAACAAGCGACACATGAATTGTATTCAAAAAAACTGCTTCGTTGATCATATTAAAGCTGCTGTCTTTGATAATTGAGAATAAGAAAAATATTTTCATGAATTTGAAATTATATTGTAAACAGATGGAAGATAGCATTTGCGAAGAGTTTCACAATCACATTCGATTTCGAATTTAAGTAAAAGTTCTCTAAAGGCAGCAAAACTTAAATGATTGTAGAAATACCTGAAATGCTTAGAACGGGCGGAGACGGCACAGTGCTGTTTCTCACCACATACTGAGCAACAAATTATTTATTTGTTTGTAAAATACTTTACAAAGTAAATTTTGCAAAGTATTAGTGCACAGATGGTAACTGCCCTGCAGAAGGATAAGCGTTAATTGTCTTTAAGCTACTGGTACGATTACTAGTATAGCAAGCACTAGTTCAAAAGGTGATTTAACATATACAGAAAAGTACTAGTACTTAAAGTAGTTCATTTGTAGATTGATTTGACTTGTAGAATTTCATATTAATTTTTGATCATGTTTTAAAGCGAATTGCTAATTCGCATTTTCATTTATTTTATTTTTAATTGTTAAAATTTTTAAACAAATTCAAATTTGAAACAAAGAATAGAATAAGAATACTTTGCCACCTGCATATCAGTTTATTTATTCGATAATTTATGTAAGCAAACCGCAGTTATATTGTGTTTTAAAAAAGTGACATTCTAAAAAAATAAATAAATTTAAAAGCTGATTTTAAAATTTTTTAAACGTGTTTTTTGTTAATATTTATGTTCATATGTAAACTTAGCGATCTTTTTTAAAATAATAAAAACTGATATACAGTATTGTATGTTTATTAGTGTTAGGCATATGGTGGAGTACCAAACGTAACTCAAGTTGTACAAGGTGCTAGTGGATTGAGTGTGCCCTGAAGGAACTTTCCATTTCCTCTTATAAACTAAGAATTGATGAATCAAAAATTGCTTGTGAAGACAAAGACTTAACAAATTTCATTGGGTTTAAGAAAACAATAAATTTAGGGATTTTTTTTATATATGAACCAGTTCTTAATACAGAACTGATTGTACTAGTGTCCGACTAGAAGAAATTATACTAGTATTCATCTAGTACTAATAGTACTAGTATCCTCCTAGTTTCCATCTAGTACCAATGGTACTAGTAATTTTCCAAAACACACTCAATGTTAATTCGAGCATTAACATGGTATAGGAAAGTTCACAGTTGGGAACTAGTACTGGTAATTTTTGTACTAGTGGAATACTAATTTGATACTAGTTCGATCTCCTGCAGGGTGGTTACTGAGACTATCAGCCCAATTATGAATAACAACTCCCCGGGAATTTTCTCCCTTTTCCCTTATTCTAAATAGAATCTCCCCGGGAGATTTTTCCCTTCTCCCTTTTCCCTTATTCTAAATAAACTTCGAAAATGGGAGACTCTTCCCCGGGAAAAAAGTAGGTATTATGAATGTAAATTAAAGGGAGAATTTGATAATAAATTTAGAAAATAATTCCTTCAAAAAATTGCAAGGGAGTTGTGCTGAAAAAAATATTTTTCACTTTTTAAGTCAAAACAAAACAAGTGAAAGCAAAACAGTTGCCTGCGAAAATTCGAAATTCCCTTTCCCATAATACTGTTCTCCCCGTCTGTTTAGAATAAGGGAGTTTTATTCCCGGGAAAATGAGTTCCCCGGGAACTCTTTTCCCCGGGAATATTTATAATTGGGGTGTATATGTCGGCGATGTTATTAACTCGTGTTTTTATCCGTTACTGTGACTGACTGTACACGACCTATGCCTTCACATAAGAACAGTGATGCTTTTACGCTAATAATTTAGCAAAACTGTTAATGTTGTGCAGGGCTGCGTGAAAGTACCTTTCAATTGATTTAAGTTTCATTAATATATGTGAAAAATAAAATACTTGTAAGTGTACCACAAAAAAAGTTTGTAGCATATTTATATACAAAATGTTGCCAAGTATGCCGAAAAGAATCTGTGTTGGTTTGTTGTTGACAGCTGGGGAAAGCTTATTAGTGCGTTCAGGAAAAAAGGAGAGTAGCATCTTTCCGCTTTTAGTACTCTTTAGAATTGAATTTTTTTTAGGAGTAGGACCAGCACTCAGGGGATGACCCCTACATATGCAATGCATTGCGCCGGAACTGCAAACGAGGGGATAGTATTAAGGGGACAGATGAGGAAAGATAAGAAGACAGTTTTTTTTAAGCTATTTCAACCTTTTACTTCGCCGGCTACAGGGCCGACGAAGGTGGGTGCTGTTACTCTGCTTTTTAGTACATGATAGTGTCAGTCGCCGCCAATTATGTTCAGTGATCAGTGACTATGCCTTCATCATTGAAACAGGCTGGCAACAACTAACACAACCACGCACTAATGTTGTTCAGAAGAATTCAACACAATATTTCATGACTCAGCGCGGTCTCGAACTCACGACTCTCCGCTTCATAGTCTCGTGTTCTACTACTTCAGCCAACAGCACCCACAATGATTTAGCAATGAATCGCTTTTAAGCATAACAAATAGAATTCGTTCTTTGGCGGAACTGCAAATATGTGGAATAACATGAGGAAAAAATTTATATAAAATTAGCCTGCTTCGCCTAGAGGATGTGCTCTGACTGAAGAGCTTATTCATTTGTGATTGAAATACTAGAGAACACCGAGTGATCAATTCGCATGTGGAATTAACTTCCTAAAGACAACTTCCTTAAGACACTTAAAAAATGAGGGAGCTTCTCTCTCTCTCTCTTCCCCTAACGCATTTTCCTAGTTTCAGCTCAATGCATTTCATGAGCGGCGATCAGTCCCTGAATGCAGATTATAGTGCAAGAAAATGCTTAAAGGAGAGTATATTTTTATATAAAAAATTTTTTGTTTGTGGAAAAATATGTTGCAACCAAAAAGTCGTGATTTGTGGGTTAAAGGAGGAGCACAAATAAATATTGTTTAAAAATAAATATTTCTTAAAAAGGAATTTTTTCCACTACAAAAAGTTACATGCCTCAGCCCGATATTCAGTTAATAGCGAAACTATTTGGAAACAAAAATTGCAACTTAAATCGATCGTTCTACAATTAATTCTACAATTGGGTAGAATTAATCCATAAGGTGTGTGAGTGTGTGTATTTATGTACTCCATGTTAATTATATTTTGTCCAGAAGTGAATAATCAAAATTGTATATTTATTTTGTTTTTTCTTTTTTCATCAATATTTTTTCTCCTATTTTTGCCATTAACACCGTCGCCGTTCAGCAGCTTCAGCTCTGTGGAAAAATAAACATTTTATTTTTGTGTGATTGTTCATTTAATTTAATTTATTTTCAAATTGTTTACACAATTAAAATGAATGTGAAATTTATGTTGCCAACAAAATGCACAGCTCTGCCATTAACGTGTTTTTTCTTTTGTTGCTTTTTTTTAAATTAATAGTATGACTTCAAAAAAATCCCCAAACAATCATTAAAAAATTTGCGCCATGAACATATTTCATGGAGGTGTAGAAATGAAGGCGGTCTAGGAAACGATGCATGACTTTAATTTATAAATTGTTGACAATTTTGTAAAAATATCTCTGTTTATTTTTAATTCACCAAAAAATTGATTTAAGTGCCTGTTGAACGATGTGGCACAAGTTATCGTGGTTCGATGGCATGAATAATTTTTAAAGGCAAAAACTCGTTGAAGGTAAGTTTGTGGTTTATAAATACGATGTGAATAATGAGAATGCGACTAGATATTAAATAATTTTTTGCTTGGACCAGCTCAGCAGAAGGAGGTACAATGATTAGTGCTGAAGGGTATTCAATTTGCAATTGCTGAAATTATAAGGAACAGGAAACTTCTCTGTGGGAAGTGTGGAAGAGAACCGCAAAGAATCAATTGATTATTATCATATTCAATGCTTTCCTGTACAGCGGCTATAGATTCTTCAGTGTGCACTGTTTGGCGTGTCACGGCATGCACAATATCATGTGATCCGAAAACGATCTATTGTTCTTCGTATCAGACGCTCTCTGAAGGACGATTATATAGGCCATAAAATGGAAGAAGTGCATCATGAGTTTGACGAATAGAAAAATTATTTTGATTAAAAATTTCAAAAAACAAACAAACAGAAACTATCAGCTGTTAAATGGGTGTTTCAATAAAGCAGTGATGCCAACTTAGAGTTGTGACACTATATAAAAAAAACGCAAGAAAAAAGAAAAGGCCTTAAAATGCGTTCTAAAATAGAAATTATTTTTCTGAATGAATATTTTAAAATTATGGAACTACTTAAACAAGAGACTATGAAGCGGAGGGTCGTGAGTTCGAGCCCCCGCTGAGTCATGAAATATTGTGTTCAATTCTTCTGAACAGAATTAGTTCGTGTTTGTGTTAGTTGTTGCCAGCCTGTTTCAATGATGAAGGCATAGTGACTGGTCACTGAACATAATTGGCAGCGACCGACACTATCATGTACTAAAAAGCAGAGTAACAGCACCCACCTTCGTCGGCCCTGTAGCAAAAATTAGCCGGCGAAGTAAAAACGTTGAAATAGCTACAAAAACAACTATCTATCTTCTCATCTTTCCTAATCTATCCCCTCAATACTATCCCCTCGTTTTCAGTTCCGGCGCAATGCATTGCATATATAGGGGTCATCCCCTGAGTGCTGGTCCAAGATAAAAAAAAAAAAAAATTTCTGTATGAAAAACATAAACTGATTCTGCAAGAAAAGCTGCGCTTGTGTAAACAATACCAACTGTTTCCCATATATAACTTGGCAGCACTGAACTTAGCACAGCCAAAAAAACAGGCAAAAACAAGGTTGCATTTCATAAAACCCACTTTAAAACCAATTCGAAAGTGCTTTTAAGTAGGTTCTAACAAAATCATTTTCTATGATAAAATCAGGTTCTAAACAGTTGGTTTTAACGTTAAAACCAGAATTTATTAAAACCATGTCAGTGTGAATACACTATATAAAAGATTAAATTGATGGTGCTGTTGGCTGAAGTAGTTAACACGAGACTATGAAGCGGATGGTGCTGAGTTCAAGCCCGCTCTCAGTCTTGAATATTGTGTCGACTTCTTCTGATCAGCATTAGCGCGTGGTTGTGTTAGTTGGTGTTAGCCTGTTTCAGTGATGAAGGTAAAGCTCTGGTCACTGGACATATTTGGCAAGGACTGCAACGATCATGTACTAAAGAGCAGAGCAACTGTACCCTTTTTGCCGGCGAAGTAAAAAGGCTACAAAAAATCTCTATCTTATCTCATCTTTGTTCATCTGTGCTCTCAATACTATGCCCTCATATTTGGTACCGGCATAATATACTGCATATATTATGCCGGGGTCATCCCCTGGGTGCTGGTCCGAGTTAAAAAAGAAAAATGCTCATGTACATAAATCGAGCAATTTCTTTAATTTTTATTATAATTATTTATATCGAGAATGAGTGTCATGGAAAAAGGGTGGACAAACACCATACTGGTGAGCACTGATGATGAAAATGTTGCGGCTTTCGAAAACAGCTGTTCTGCTCTGCTGTGTAAGTTGAAAAACTAAAAATTGATATTGACTTCCCTTTATGTCTTGGAATATTTATCGTGTCTTTTTGATTCTAAAATAAAAATTTCGAAAAATTAGCCTATAAATCTTAATTGAAACGGATGTAATATATTGAATGCACTGCATTATCGTTCTTATCAAATTTGATGGTAAAAAACTTTGCATGCAAATTTTGTTGTTGCATTCGCATGATTTGGTGTGCTCAAGGACTCCATAAATCCTATAAAATGGAAGCTTATTTGAATTTAGACTATCAACGTCTCTCGAAATGTGTAAAAAACTTATTCATTAGGTTGAATAATTTTAAAACTAAAATTACTTTTTGGCAAATCATAAGAATATTTGATTGAAACTTGACACAGAAATCAGTTGCAAAGATGCGGGAGAAATTCCCTGTATTCAAACTATACGCTTTTATTCAAAATCTTTTTTTTTTTTGCCTTTAAAAATTTTCAATTACTTTGCAAAATTTTCAATATCCAAGCAGCAAATTACCACTTAATTGGATTTTTATGAGCGGAGCTCAATTAAAAGTAGCAAATTTATTATTGTTGTAGTGCGAGTAAATTTTGTGTTTTATTTTTGTTTTGTTGCAGACTTGTTTAAAAAAAAATATTTTCCCATTTCTTTATGTTAAATTTATTTGTACACGTGTACAAGTGTAAGTGTGTGTGTGTGTGTGCAAGCAAGTTGTACTGTCCATTTCAACAAGAGTGACTGAGTGAGTGTAAGTAATGTTGCCATCATAATTTTATCTGATAAATTAATTAAGTTGATAAACGGGGTTTTCTGCTTCGTATTGGAAAAAATGACCTTCGAAAAATGGGTGTGTCGTCGCTTTTGTAAAATATATATATAACTTTTTTTTTTTTAATTTGATTTTTTAATAGCAAAAGGGTAGGGGTATGGTGGCGCTAATGCTGCTGCTGTTGCTGCTGCTGCTGCTACTGCTTTTGCTATGCCTGACTTATGATGTTGAGGCTGCAAAGGATAATGAAGGTTTCTGTGTGCGATTAAAATTTATAGTCAAGTGCTGACCTTTTCGGTGATGATGGCAAGGTAAATAATAGCTAAAATCTAAAATAGACTGCTATTGTTTGTTGCATAGTTTTTTTTTCATTTTCATTATTTAACTAAATCAAGCGCAAGTAATAAATTAGGTTTGGTAAATTTGGCAAACAAACACAACGAACCCGCAACAACACAAACAAGAGAATGAGTTGAAAAAAGAAAAAAAAAATAGAAAACTATGACGTTTTAAAGATCCTTGTTGTGCTGGTGACGACGTTTGTGTGTTATTTTGCTAAAAGCTTCTGCTATTGTTGTCAATGTACTCGTACAAAAATATCAAAAACATGTAAAACATTTCGTATCTCTTTTGTTGTACTCGTATTGTTTTGGTGGCAAATTTAGGTGCTAAACTAACAACTACTTCGTCATGAAATTCAACAACTATTACAGCAGCAGCAACAATATCCTTCCTATTATCCTTCCACTAACCAGCCAACCAACCAACCAACCATCTTCTTTAACTCTGTCTACTCAAAAGTTCAGCCAAGCAAAATACCTGCAAATACAAGTGTTTATTTGGATGAGTGTGTGTGTGTGTATGTGTGTGTGTGCATGAGTTTTAAGGTGTTAAATTGAAGTCGTGTAAATTTAGTATACAATTTGATTTAACCTGGCAGTCGTGGAAGAAATATCTATTGAAACAGGATAAAAATGAAAGACGGGGGCAAAAAAAAATTACAAGTAAAATAAATGAAAACAATCCAACAAAATAGATTGAATCAAATCAAGTCAAAGTAATAAAACAAACACCAGTCTTATGGTTCAAATTGGTTGTTGCATGCCCCACACAGGCACACAGCCATACAGCCATACAGCCGTACAGCGCTACACGCTTATTGCTTAAGCTGCCTGTATTAGTGTGTGTTTGTATAAATCTATTAGCTTAAAGTGGGGGTCTGATTGTGTGACTTAATTCCTGTGCAAATATTCAAATGGAATAGAAATGAGTTTTTCTTGTTTAAATTTATTTTATAACATTTCATTTGGTGTTTGTGTGTGAGTGTGCGAGTGTGTGTCTCTCAGTTTCTTTTTTTTTTTTTAATTTCATTATTCCTCGTCTCTTGTGTGCAATTGTTGTGTGTTGTTAATTTATGCTTGTTTCGTTTGGGTTTTTTATTTTGCACAAAATCATGGCTTATTTTACATATTTGAGATGTGGCTTGAAACGCAAGAAGACTGAAAAAAAATGCAAATAGTTTTTTTTTTTGGTTTTCTTTTTTTCCTTCTGCTGCCGAGTTGTTTATTACAAACATATGCATGATATTGTTGGTTGGTAGTGTTGGTATTTATTTATGTGTGTGTGTGTGTGTGGAATTGCGTACAAGTGTGTTAGTGTGTGGTGATTATTTTGTTGTATGTATAGGTATTTGTTATTTCTTTTTTTTTCATTTCATTTGTACTCCCAGCAGGCGTTTTCTTATTTTTTTACGTTAAACAATTTTTTTTTCTCTTCTAAAGTTGGCTTTTCCAACACTAATTTTCTTTTAATTGTGGCATTTCCATATTTTTCCATTCAAATACTTTGATTTATTTTTCTTCTTGGCCATTCCGTATTGTTTTGATTAATTTCAATTTGAATTACACACTTCAATTGTAAAATGGCTATTTTGCCATTTTGTGTTGCATTCAATTTTTGCAAAAATAATTTCCTTTTCTTTTTTTATGTTACAACGACTTGATTATACATTTATTTCTTATATTTTTGCTCACTACATTATAAATTTTGTATGTGTGTTTTATAGATTTTCTTTTTTCGCTCGCGGTACAGCTGCCCCGAATTTTTTATCTACGCGCACAGTACCCGTTGACGTTCTCGTTATGACTGATTTTCACCACACATGGCGAAAGCTGTTTCCTAAAAACATCGAGTGAGGCGAGCACATTGAGTATCTATCGGCTTTGCTAAATTGTTGTTCGTGTTTCGTGGAAGGCTTGTTGTTTTCGTTTTAATCGTACGTACACACATACAAGTACGAGTACATCGCCCAATTAAAGAGTGCGGAGAGTAAGCGAGTTTTATTTCTCTTTATTCACTGCTGTTGTTTTACGAGTATAGTTCCATACTTCGGGTGGAGCTTTTCTTGAACGTCAACTGTTTAACATAATAATTTTGTTGTTTTATTTGCGCATGCCAACCTTAAAAGTTTCCAATGTTTACAGTTACAAGTAATTGCATGAAAGTTGCAGTTGCTGCGTTTCTTTTTAGTTGCTCTCCGAAATTTATGAAAAAGCTTTTTTCACTTAACACTCTTTTTAACAGATTACCTCTTACACTTAAAGCTTTATTATTATTATTAAAAGAGTTGTCAGGCCGAACTTTGGAAACAATTTCTAGAGGAAACGGATGGAAATTAAATAAAAACCGTGCCAGGTACATGACCGGAACCATTAAAGCCATTTGATGGAGATAAATTAGTTTGTTTTTATACGATTTGCTGAAAATTTAATTTAAATGTCCTGTTTGTGCAACAGTTTGAAAAATTGTTGCCAAATAAAATAAATTTTAGAAAATTTTATTGATAATAAAAACAAAAGATGAGCGAGTTTTGGCTCCAGAGTTTTTAAATATATGCATTATGAATGAAAGTTTATTTAATAAAAAAAATTTATACACATTTTTTTAATTTTACTGCCATTTGGAAGTTTTAATAAATTTTGTGTTCTGAATATTTTTATATAAATTTTCTTTAATTTAACAATTAAATATATATATTTAATTGTTAAATTAAAGAAAATTTATTTCTTTTATAAAGCTAAATTTGAAATTCTATTTTCTTCAAATCAAGAACATGTACGATTTTTTGAATATTTTAAAAATACCCACTAAAGTTTGAATTGGACTGCAACTATTAAAGGAAATACTATTAGAACATTAAACAATTTCAATAAATTTTGTTTAACTGCTTGTTCAACGATATCGCAGGCTGTCATTTGAACGCCGGAATAATATTTAAAGCGAAAGCAATTTTTATGTTTTCGTTTAAATGTTATTTGTAAAATCAAAATATTGCCCGCAACATCGTCGAACCACAAAAATTGTATATATTTTAATTCACACTTCAAACACGATAGACACGGTCGAAATGGTTGCTGGCAGTCTTGTGTACGTCTGCTTAGCATCCATGGATGCGAAGCAGACTGCTCAGGAATACATATACATACTTTATGGGGTCGAATTCTCTTTGGAGGGTATTTAAACTGTATTTTGGCGGGGTCGCTCTGGCAAGGGCTGTGAGGGAGACATTTCATCTTTGTCATAAAACTCTAAAAATAAATGTTTGGGATAATTATACAGAAAATTTAAATATTTTTTTTATAAGGTCATTTATGGGTCAAAGGGGGAGGAGGGGGTAGGGCAGAGTAGTACCAGGTTACGTCTCAGCTTCGTCATTCAAGCTTAAAAATGTTATTTTCAAGGGATGTGGGCTTAAGTAAAACAATGTGTTAAATTTTTACACTATTTTTGCATATAATAACGCCCACTAAAAGGGGCGGGACTGTCTTTGACATAAAAATATATCATTTGCTTAACAAAATTACAAAAAAAAACTTTAAAAATTATGGTTTTTTTAGAAGTTGGTTTAGTTCTTCTTAGGGGAACTTTTTTCCCTCTTACCCGATTTAGCCCATCTCCGAACTTAACCTGTGCTATCCTTTAAGAGATATTTATATCAAATTTCCATAGTCTGGCTCTTTTCTTTTGGACAGAATCATGATTTCCACAGACGGACGGATGGACGGACATGCTCAGATCGTCTTAGACTTTGTCTCTAATCAAAAATATATATACCTTATGGGGTCTCAGATGGATATTTCGCTGCGTTACAAACGGAGTGACAAATTAAATATACCCTCCATATATTTTTTTGTAGGGCATACAAATTAATAAAACGTCCACACAGAAATTAAAGGTGTGCTACCATCGATTTAATACAGGAGGCCAAATACGGCATTCAATGTCGATAGCAATTTCCAAACAATTTATATAAAAAATTTTGATCGATATCGAATGTCTCATATAAAATTTCCTAATACAGTTTTTAGCAATAAAGTTTGTGATCATATTCCACTAAGACACCTAATAAAAGTTAAAAAGCAAAAATACACTTGAGTACTGATGATGAAAGTGTAGTGGCTGTGGAAAACAGCTGTACTGCTCTGCTTTTGAAATTTGTTTAATTAAAACTGATGTTGTGTTTTCCTTAAGTCTTGGAATTTAAAACATATTTTCGTATAATTAGTCTAACAATCTTTGAATTGAATTTAACAAAATTTGTAGAGTCGTGGATTTGAACTTGAGCCTGAATAGTTATTTTTGACTTAATAATTATATATAATATTTTAAGAATACTTGAGCTGCTTAAAGTAAATATTTTGATTTTATAGTTGCTAACGTTGCGTGTTTAAGTTTTTGTAAATAACATAAAAGTTTTCGTTGGCATCTTTATGTTAAAAATAAGTTTTTGGGTCTAGGACAAATTGCGAATTAATTTTTTTTTTTAAAAAAAGGACAAAATTTTTTTTTTTATTTATTAAGCTCGAGTTTGTTTTTAAATATAAAATTATATCAGTTTTCTGTTATTATTCAATACTTTGACAACAATTTGTTAATATTATCAAAATAAAGTTCAACAAAGAAAATAGCAATTAAATAAAAAAAAAATTTATTAAAAAATGCCTATAAAATTTGCTTCAGTTATTATTAATTTTTTTTTTAATTTATTTTGTGGAACATAAAATTTTATTTAATATTTTTGTTTATTTTAGATTTATTTCTTGTAAGAGAAATTTCCTTATATTCGCCTGTGCCAGAATGTCACTAGATATCGTTCTGTGGCACAATGACATTTGAAACAAAAAGAAATTCTAAAATTTTATTTTTATAAATATTTATTCAGTTAATTAGTAACTTAATAATAATTAGTTATTATCACGTTAGTTGATACAGCAACAAAGGCCATCAGCTCTAGTTTTAAATATAATTGTTTGTCAGAAAAATATCCATTGACATCATGGGACTGGCAATAAGTTTTTCATATCTTGAAAATTGTTTTCATTTCATGCGTTAATGTAATTAATTAAATAAGTCTGCTTAATAAAACTGTGCGTTAAACATTTAAATTGAATTTGTAAAATCGCCAATATTTCCCCACTACTATAGAGAGTTAAAGAGAACACAATTTGCCAAAGCAATTGTCGTCACAAAAAAATCGCGGTTCTCTTATTGCGAGTGAGATTCTCTTTAGCACAACAAACAAACTGACACCGTTTACAGCCTCTTTGGGGCAAATTTTGTAATAAATTGAACCTTCGTAAAAAGTGTAAAAGTGTGAGGTTTTTTTTTTTAATTTATTTCCAGCAGTTCAGCTTCATCTCTTAAAACTCAATTTTGATAATTGATTTACAAAAGCCTTTTCACCAATTCTTATTCACATGATCCCATAATAAATTGGGTCTTGTTATCAGTGCAAGGACTTTGTGTTTCTTTTTTGTGTTTGTGCATGTGTTTGTTTGTGCTACAAAACAAACTGTGACGTCAGCATTTTAAATAAATTTATGTCTGCCAAAATACCAAAACCACATACAAAAATAAAAAAGAAGTAAAATTGGAAAGATGCGACTAGCACAAAAACATCTATACATTCACACACACACACACACGGAATTGCTTTAGTAGTTGAGTGTACATGAATAAATAATATTTGCGAATTCATTAAAACAGGATAATGGCAGAGCAGTTAGAAGAAACACATGTTTGCTAAACGAAATTGCAAATGTGGAATTTGAATAATTGTCTGCATATTTTTTGTGTGTCTATGAAAATCTTGTTCTCTGTCAATATGAAATATTGATTGACTGTTTGCAACAGAGATTATTTAAATGAGTCTTTTATTTGTTGTCGAAATAGTGTATGGAGGTGTTGTTGTTGCTGTTGTAGTAAATATCTTGTTTGGATTTATTTATTTATATGAATTGTTCACCACTTGTACGAGTGGACAAGAATTATTTGCTGCTGCCTTTGATATTTAAGCCAAGCAGACACAGCAGCACCGCTACGTGTATATGTACAAAAGTGTGAGTGTGTGTGCAGCCAGCATACGTTGTCAATGTGGCAAATTCCGAAACAGACAAAAAGTGTGTAAGAAATTTTGCGTTACTTAAATACGTTTAAACACACAGAATAGGGGAGATGGAACATGAAAAGCTTTACATGTACTTCACTCATATAAATATGAACCAACACACACACTCACACATACTCACACTCGTACACATGCATACGGTGGAGCACTTGTATGATGTACATATATTTTCTGGGTCAAAGCTTTGTTGCAGAGAAACGGGCAAAGACGGGCAGAGCAAGTGCTGGCTGCTGTACATGCGTTTTTTGTTTTTAATTCTATTTACTTTATTTTTGCAAAAGTATAAACAACATATTAACACTAGGCAGTTGTTAACGCTTCGCTGCGTTGCTTGCTGCAATTTATTGTTGTTGCTGTCGTTGATGTCCACAAGTAATGCCAGCAAGTCAGCCAACAGTAAGTCAAGAGTCATTCATTGCTATCTAAATCAACAAACAAATGCAACACGGCACAGCTCAGCTCAACTTGACAAAAAGGAAAAGAAAAAAAAAAAAACAAAAAAAAAAAGAAAGAAAAACAAGCAGCAAGATGAAACAAAAATGCAAAAAAGCTCTTAAAGGCATTTGGCTTGTTAACAACACGTTACTTTTTTTTATTATTATTCACTTCGGCTCGATGCTGCCTGAGTTCGTTGTTTATGTTTCTGTTTTGTGCGAAAATTTTGTTTTTAGTTTTACGTTACGTCAGTAGTTTTTACACCTTGTAAAACAGCTACAACAACTACTACCACAAAAAAAAAAAAAAAAAAACAGTACCAACTCACTCAAGCAAAATCAGCAACAAAACAAAATTGCCAGCTATTTGCAACTTTAAGTTTTTTTGTTGTTCTTTAACAACTAAACTGGCCCACGTTGCTTAAAATACAATTTATATACGTGTGTGTGTGTGTGTGTGTGTAAACAAGTACATGAGCCTTTATGGCCAAGTGGAAAAGAAGAGAAATAAAATATAATCTGCAATACTTTATATGTTGAGCAATTAAATGCATTTGTGGTATTTTTCCATTTAAGGTAACAAAAAAAAAAAAAAACAAACAAAAAACACACACACTCACTGGCACGCCACATTCAAACTGCAGCTTAAACAATTGCCGACAGAAGCAAAAAAAAAAAACAACAATGTGAAAGGAAGTGAAGAATACAACAAAAACTAAATAATATATGCCAGCAATAAGCAACAACATATTTTTATCATGTGATACGCATTATTTTTGCACAAAAGCAACACAAATAAAGCGAACGAATGAACGAAAGAACGAACGAATGCAAAAATATCACATGAATAGTTATTTGTTTATTTTTGTTGGCAACAAATTAAGAGAAGATTTAAGAGAGTCTAAAAGTGAAGTGTTGTACTAACGGTTACTAATGAAAGTTATTGTATGTATTAGCATACACACACACTTACACTCATATCCAACATGCATGCGTGCATTAACATGTGAGTGCCCTTGTGTACATGTTGTG
This sequence comes from Linnaemya tessellans, assembly GCA_951800035.1. Lineage (NCBI taxonomy): Eukaryota > Metazoa > Arthropoda > Insecta > Diptera > Tachinidae > Linnaemya > Linnaemya tessellans. The sequence continues at coordinate 11,022,360 of OX637535.1, forward strand.
CGCTTCATATGCCTCATAACTCGTGTTGTTGTATGTAAATTGATTTGTTCCAACCACTAATAAGTATTCATAAGCACACACATACAAACACACATCATTATGCACTTACACAAAAAAAAAACAAGCAAACATGCACATGTACACAGACACACATCTGCATAAATACACATTATTAAAAACAAAACAGCAACATTTTTGTTTCTGCCTTTGTTGTTATTGCCTGAAAAATTCAAATATGGTTTATTGTTTTAATTCTTTTCCTATTTGCTCCCCCACACACACACACAATTATTTATTCGCAACTAATAATAACTGTCTAATTACGCAGCACATATCATTAGATGGTTTAATCATGTTTTCGTTACTAAATATTTACATGCAAATGATTGTCATTTGCGTACATTTTTTTGTTTGTTTGTTTTCAGTTATAGTTTATATTTTTATATGCACGATTATAACATTTGCATTTATAAACAATAATTATTTATTTATGTGTGTGCGCTGGGTGGCGTATGAAGAATATTTTACTGTTTTCAAGAACACAAATTACTCATACGCTGGGATGCACAATATAGTGACTTTTATTTCTAGAGTTTGTCTTTGACGGAAATTTCACATCATCCCCGGGCAGTACATAACGGACTTAAAATATTAATCAAATTGAATTTATTACAAAATAAAAAAATTTAATGAATTTTTTTTTTTTTGACATATTGTCACAATTCTATTTTAAATTAAATTTCTTTTGTTGATGGTTAAGCCAAAGTATATCTATATCAAGTAGTCGCAAAAGTACAACAACATAAAATTGCAAACACCACCGTGCATTTTGTTTGTGTAAAATTCTAATCTTATGTCAGAAATTTTCTTTTATAATATATAGGTATTTTCTTCACAATTATTTCCAAAATTTTAAATACTTTTCGCATAGAACTTTTTTAAAACAATTTCTTTTTGTTACTTTTCTTAAACAATACACTTTTTCACAAAAATCTTTTCCACAACAATTTTTTTTCGCTACTTTTGTTGAATTAATAATGTTTTTCAAAATTTTACAAAATCATTTTTTCAACGGAATAAACAAATATGGCTCGCTACAAAAGCAAACAAATTTTGACATACGTTCAGGTAAACAATAAAAAAAATTTTAGTCAGCTGGGCTCCTGCATATACATGACATAGATATACTTTAGGCTAAGCAATGCCTATATGCCAGGGATGGAAAATGGCTATTTTGATTTTGTACCAACTAAATAAACAAAATGTACTTTTCACATCATGGCGGTAAATTTTTTTTAATATATTTCAAAACGAAAAACTAAAAAAGAATTTGCATACACATTCCCAATTATATAATAAAATATATTAGATCCATTAATTTTATTTAAAAAAAAATATATTTTAATATACAATTTCTGCTATTTTATAATCAATTAAACTGTTATGAAACAATACTACTATATATAAATGAAATTTATTTGTTGGTGGTTAAGCCTTTCATTGGTGCTTTACCAAATCAACAGTAGATTTCAACCACAGTTTTGAAAAGTTAAGTTACTTTTCTTGTTATCCAATGGATTTCTGATTGTAAAGGGTGTTTTTTATTGAGGTATAGAACTTCGAATTGAAATAAAACACAAGAAAATCGTTTTAATGTCCATCAATTTGGCTTTATTGGAAGGATAATTTTATGCCATTAATGTTTAAATATGATTTCGGGCATGTGGCCGCCGCGGTTGGCTCGAATAAAGCCAATTCTACAGGTCCAATTTTCAACCGCTTCTTCGAGCATATGGGGCCGTATGTTGGCAATAGCGCCACGAATGTTGGCTTCCAAGTCCCCTAACGTTTCTGGTTTGTTGGCGTAGACGAGCGACTTCACATATCCCCAAAGAAAATAATCCAATGGTGTCAAATCACACGATCTTGGTGGCCAATTGACAGGTCCATTCCGCGAAATTATGCGCTCATCGAATGTTTCCTTCAATAAATCGATTGTGACGTGCGCTGTGTGGCATGTAGCGCCGTCTTGTTGGAACCACAACTCATCCACATTCATTTGCGCAAAATCTTCCATAAAGTTGATGGACAAAGCTCCAATTGCTGTGCACGGTGGCGATTCGATTCATTCGGGTCCTCTTCAAGACTTTGCTCTACAGCGGCAATTGTTTCTTCGGTGCGCACTGTTCGACGTCTCTGCGGATGCGTATTATCACATAGAGTAAACGTAGTGCGAAAACGATCCATGGTTAAAAAAATGGACGGAGCTTGCGGTAAACTTCGCGAACTGAACCATTACTTTCGAAATAAATTTGCACGATTTGCAAGCGTTGTTCTTTTGTCAACCTGTTCATGATGAAATGGCAAATCAAACTAAATATTAATCACTTGACAGCTGACAAAATGGCCGCCAGTTAAAAAAGTGATGCCAACTTAAAGTTCTATACCTCAATAAAAAACACCCTATATAAAGGTGTAAAAAAATAAAATAGATTCATATCGAATATAATTTGTTTGTTGGTTTAGTTTTGTATGAGTTGCAAGGCCTACTATGCTTATTCTGTTGTGATTTTTGAAAATATGTAGTTTGTAATTAACAAATTGTGAATTCTCAGATGGTTTTCAGAAGTATATGCATAAGATAAGAGGTTTTGAAATTTTCTAAACTGTGGTTGAAGTCTACTGATGATTTGGTAAAGCACCATTGAAATGCATATAGACTGCTTAACGACCAACAAATAAATTTCACATATACAATCAATTAAAAATATTCATTGCAAGTCCACACTCATACAATTAAAGAATGCGGAGACTAGAACAATTCCACTCAGCAGAAAGGAAATTGGTTTTTAGTAATAGTCGCTAAAATGGGTGTTTTAGATGATCAAAAGATTACAACATTTTTTTTTATTTTTTAAACTCGGACCAGCATTCAGGGGATGACCCCTACATATGCAGTATTGAGGGGACTGATGAAGAAAGATGAGGAGATAGAGAATTTTTTGTAGCTATTTCAACAATTTTTGAAAATTCTCTTTAGTCATGGTATACAACGAAAACAAAAGTCCTCTTGTTTCAAAACTATTTTTAACATTTTAGCGGGGAGAACATTTTATGAAATTAATATTTAAATATGATTTCTGACAAGTGGATGTCACGGCTAGCGCTTAGAAGATGCAATGGCACACCAATTTTCAACAACTAAAAATATCTTCCATAAAGTGGAAGGGCACAAGCCCACATGGTGAGAATGGCGACGAATTAATTGATTATGATCATCTTCAATGGTTTCCTGTACAGCGGCTACAGCTTCTTCAATGCGCACTGTTCGGCCTCTCAGGGGATACACATCAACAGCAACAGTGAATGTGGTCCGAAAACGATTTATTGTTCTTCGAATTAGCCGCGCTCTGAAGGACCATGAGTTTGATGAGTTTGAGGAATAGAATAATTATTTTGATTATAAATTTCAACAATTTGCACGCGTTGCAAAAAAAAACACCCATTATTTATCTATTTGTATTTGTATATTTTTTTAAGCTCGATATAAAATTATAAAATTATTAAAGATTAACATCCTGTAATATAATTTACATAGAGACGTTGAAAAAAAATTATTAAAAATGTTATTTGGATAAAACTGCCAAAATTCATATGAAGGCAAAAAACATGAAATTTACCTCATTTTGCTAAATTTAAATAAAATTGGCTTAGAATTGATTTAAAAATGTCTGATAGATTTTAATCAGTTTTGATAATTCTTCTTTCGGGAAAATAGCGAATTTGTTAAATTTCATCAAGAAAATTTAAGTTTTATTTTCTACAAAATATTGTGGGATTTTTTTTTTAATATTTTTCAATTATGATTCTTAGGCTGAAAGTTGTAATATTAAATGCAAAAATACATTATAAATATTCTAAGGAACAAGGGAATAACAACAGCGCCAATTTATTTTTCAATTTACTTAATAAGGCAGAATAGCCTTGTTTTCGAAGGACGATACACTCTAATCGCCAGTAGTCAAGTGTATTTTTGCTTATCGCCATCTATTAGTTGGCTTCGTTGAATGTGATACTCGTTTTTATTTAATTGTCATAATTGTTAAAGTAGTTTCATTTTATAAAATCGGTCTTGCTCTCTTTAAGTATGACATTTTCTCGCAAATTGGGTTGCTGCTGCATTTCTTGTTGCAAGTATTTAATTATAATCAGCAAACTTTGCTTGGCAAAGCACAGATAATACCCAACGATAGCAATTAATGAAAATTTCCCATAATAGCCAAAAAGGCTTAAGTGACACAGCTCTCCAACTTGGTTTTTTTTTTTTTTGAGTTTTGATAATAGCCCAATTCACAATCCTGTGCAAATGGTCTTGCATTATAGCATTTGCAAATTGAGAGAGTATTTGAGAGCATTTTCAATAGCCCAGTTCACAATCTCGAGCAAGTAGTCTAGCATCGTAGCATGAGCAAAATAATTGTACTCTACACCAACAAAATACATTGAAAATGCTCTCAAATACTCTCTCAATTTGCAAATGCTATAATGCAAGACCATTTGCACAGGATTGTGAATTGGGCTAATGTATTTTGTTAGTGTAGAGTTCAATTATTTTGCAAATGCAATGATGCAAGACCATTTGCACAAGATTGTGAGTAGGGCTATAGTATTTATGATCGTAGTAAACGATTTTGTTTTGCAAATTAACTTTTAAAAGCATAATGCATTAAACCCATTCAGGACAGCAGGCTACCGACTATAATCGGTCAGAAATAGAATTTATGTGTTTATATGGGAATGATTATTTTAACGGCTACACGGCAGGTTGTTGTCTATGCTACTTTTGTGGTTGTAGTCAAATTAAATTAATTTCTATTTACAAAGGCGACAATAAATAAATTAGTGCTGCCAATACAGTGAAATATCTTAAATAAATAAGCGTTTAAAAATATTTTCAAACTGGTTAAGAATATGAAAATTGTTAAAAAAAAATATATGTAAAAATGTTTAAATTGTTAATTTTTCAACGGGCTTAAGTTCGAATCTGCATGACTGCAAATGATTTTTTATTATTTTATTAATAAATGAATTTTCCAATCTTAATATAAAAAATAATAAATAGAATTTGAACAAATTCATTTATTAATAAAATAATAAAAAATCATTTGCAGTCATGCAGATTCGAACTTAAGCCCGTTGAAAAATTAACAATTTACATAAGACAGTTCGACCAATAAATATTCATACATAATTTAAAAATTTTTAATTTTTATTTATATTTTTTTGCGTTCTCTCTGGGCTTTTATTTTTTAATTTTATTTATTTATTTATTTTATTTTTTTTGGTAATAATTCCTAGAATATAGGCTCCATATAAACGATATGGGTATCATTTCAAAGTACTCCAAAATGTCTTTCTATTGTTAGACATATTTTTCAATATTATTCACATATTAGAAGAATTATTAAATTTTGAAATTTTGTATCTGACTTTTCAATTAAAAATTCCATTATTTTGAATACTCTAATTTTGTATATATTTGATAGCCGTTATCGATAAAAGACGTTAGTTAGGTCACAAATTAATTAACTCATAAACTCATTTTCATGGTGCCATAACAAGAAAAAAAGGACATCAAAATGTTTTTATTGCAAATGTAAAAACAATAAAGAACTATTTATAAACAAATAAAGTGTTTTTATTATTAATTTTATTTCGGTCTATAAATAGATTTAGAATAAGCGCTTTTTTATATATGAAAGTGGCACCACTGAAATGAGCTGTTGACAATGTAGCTGCCGTCTCAAAAATAATTAAGTAGCTGACTACGAGGCGACAATTGTAGCCAACGGCTTTTGTAGTCGTGTGCTCGTGTGTTCGTAACGCTTAAAAGCTTTTGCCGTTATTAAATAATACTGGCTGAATTAAATTGCCTATTCCTGTAGGTCACTAAATATCTAGTGCTCAATTATATTTAACGCAAAAATATATTTTTTAAAATGTGGTTTTTGCTTTAAATATAATTCTTTGAAAGAACAACATCTAGTGATATCGTGGAACGAGCAGAACAGCTTTAATGTTTGCAGTTTGATTGATCATTTCTGTGTGAATGAGTGTGTGTGTGTGTGTGTGTTTGCATTTGTGTAACGTACTGTCTGTATCCAGTCATATTTTATGGACACCCGTTTTATACTCACTTTCTTATTTGAAAAGCTATTTTTCTTTCTCCAGCAATAAACTATAAATTTTTTATTAAAAATACCTAAATTTCTACACACTTGCATTCATATTCTCCTTAAATATATCTAAGCAAGTGTTTATGTGTGTGTTTGTGTGTGTGTGTGTGTGTGTGTGTGTGTGTGTGTGTCTATTTGTTTTGCTTCTTGTGCGTTCTTTATTTGTTTTCGTTGCTCTTGTAGTTTGTATCATTAATAGCATGGAGAAGAAAAAAGAGAAACATTCTTGATTTTAATATCAATTTAGTCAAAGTTCAAAGATGAAAGCAACATGAGCCAGTGCATCTTTCCATATCCTTTATAAAGCAAAAAACACAACAACAACAACAGAAGCAACAGCGAAACTAGAAACGATTTATGAAGGAGAGCAAAAGAACAAAATACAAAATTGTATGAAATTTATGAGAAATTTGTAAAAAAGGGCCCCCAAAACAAAGACGGCTTAAAAAGTGAACTCTAAAAAGATGACAACGAGGACGATACTGATGATGATGATGATGATGATTAAGATGATGATGAAGTATTACTTGCATTCATTGTATGCAGGCAGAACTGTAAGCCATAATCTGCTGATAGTTTGACATTTAATTTTATACTGTGTGGCCCCCAAGAGGCCGATGCATCAACTTGTCAGCAATTGTGATGACTTTGATGTAACTCTTGCCTGGCTGGCTGGCTGAAAACATACATGCACACACACACTCACACACAATACCTACAAACACAAATATCCATAAAAATGTGCTCTTGGTTGAGGAAGTTTGTTCTGTTCGTTTAGTTTGTTTTTCTTTCCATATTTGTAAATTGCAAAAAAAAAACAACAAGAAAAAAAAAAATAGAAAATTGTTTGTGTTGAAATTGATATGAATATAAGAAAGTGGGTTAAACAAATTGAAGGCTAAAACGAGCGATGCAATGAACACTGGTCGCCTATAACAACAGCAGCAACAACAACAACATTTAAAAATTTGCTAAAAGAGAAAATAGTCAAAGACGACAAAAGTTAATAGACAATTTTCATAAAGGATCAATATTGTCATTTGATGATTCCAGTTGCTAATTGAATGTATCTGCGATCTAGTTATCAAACATATTTGACATTTCCAATATGACAGGCAAAGTCTATTTTCTGGCGAAGCACTCTGGCGCGCGTCAATTTATTATTCTTCACTTTCAAAGGAATTTCTTGTTAATAACTCAAGTCTATTTGTATAAACTGCGCGGCAATTTAGAATTTCTTAATCTCTTTGGGCCTTTTGAGATGACATTTAGTTTTGGATTTGAATGAATACATTTGAAGGCAAATGTGTATGTACAGTGGAACCTCGCATTAAAGGACATTTAACGTAATAGTATTTTCATAAATTTAATATATCCGCTTAGATATCCGCTTAGCGGAGAGTTAAATATTTAAGGGATCTAATGTAATTTTTTTTCTTTTGGGCTCATGTCAAATAGTCTGTCTTAGGAAGGGGGACAAGTGTGTGTATGTGTGGTGCTGTGTGTGTGTCTAGGCATCTTTTGATGTATTTTTACTCTTTGGAGAGCATCTGGCAAATAAGATAGACAGTAGATGAACTGACCAGAGGTTGTTTCTACGTTCAGATGGCAGCGGACAGATATTCCAATATTTTGATAGGATATGGCGATGCGATGTCTTTATTTTCTCTTTCTTTATTTTTATTATTTTAAATATGTTCTTTCATAATATTTCACTTCAATGAAACAGTGGCAGACTAGTCTGTTCTGTATGAAAAAATAAAATAAAAACCGCATTTACAAAATCGTCGTATACGATATTGTGTTGGACAATTTAAAGAAAATTGTCGTTCGTGACTTTATATCACAAAAAATGTCGTGCGTTTTGTCTTCAATAGAATTTTCTTGAACGACCATATCCTCGTTTTGTTTTTAAGAAAGTCTTGTTGGCGTGCAATCTAAACAACGACAATGTCCCTCGTTGTTTCTAAGAAAGTCGTTAATGCTCAAATATAGAACAGATATCGCTTATGTAGTCGTCGAAGATAATATGGTGGATATTTTGGTTTATTCCCATAGTCGTCATTGACAATGTAAAGGTATTCGTTTTTATACCCTCCAAAAAAGAATTTGGAGGCTAACATCCATCTGAAACCCCCCAAAGTATATATTTTCTTGATCAGTGATGAAATCTAAGACGATCTGAGCATGTCCGTCTGTCCGTCCGTCCATCTGTGGATACTACAATTCAGTCCAAACGAGAAGAGCTAGACTCTTGAAATTTGGTATAAATATATCTTGAAGGATAGCACAGGGTAAGTTCTGGGATAGGCTAAATCAGGCCAGAGGGAAAAAAGTTCCCCTAAGAAGAACTAAAGTAACTTCTAAAAAAAACACATAAATTTTAAAGTTTATTTTTGTAATTGTGTTAAGCAAATGATATATTTTTATGTTAAAATACTTGGAGCCATAAAATAAAATTTTTTTTTGGACCCCGCCCCCTTTAGTGGGCGTTATTATATGCAAAAATAGTGTAAAAATTTAACACATTGTTTTACTTAAGCCTGCATTCCTTAAAAATAAAATTTTTAAGCTTTAATGACGAAGCTGAGACGTAACCTGCTACTACTCTGCCCTACCCCCTCCTCGCCCCTTTGCCACCTAAATGACCCTATACAAAAAACAATTAAAATAAAGTTATGTGTGTGAAGACAAATATGCCGAGTTCAATATGTTTTGACGTAAGCAGTTACGAAGTGAAGTTAAATATGTTATGACGTAACGAAATGGCAATCAGTGAAATTTTTTTTTGTATGAAAAGCCATATTTATATACAAACTGATTATGGGAGTGTCTTCTATCCCGTACATCATTTTGTATATACTGGCAGTGCATGCCAACTCCTTATTTGGCCACTGGGGGCAAAATCCCTCCAAGATCACACACACTCTCATGGCCTGTAACGTGACCTTTCATGGCCCGTAAATATGTTCACAAAATGCTCAAAAAATTTATTACATAAGAAAGCATGTATTTCATCTCAGTTTTCAGTTGAAAAATGCGACGTACGAGTATGACGGATTCTATGTGCAGCGGCCTTTAAAATTTGCCCAACTTTCGTACTTTGCGTTGACGCAGAAGTACTGAATGTGACAACGTTCATGAAAAGGCATGTATTTCAACTCTGTAGAAATTTAAAATAATCTTTTAAATTTGCCTAGTGGGATATTAAAAGCGATTAAAGCGTTTCAACACTTCTTTCCTTTAGGAAAAATAATTTGAAAAAAAAAAATTTCTTTAAATTTTGTAGCTGCAATTGGAATGCCCAGTTATGGGATTTCCTTCATTTCTATGCTAAACGTTTGAAAACCCAACTTTAAACTGATTATTTGAGAGGTGAGTAGTTATAGCCACACGTCCCTTATATCACATTTCACTGTACATCTGTTTGTAAATTTACTTTAAATATTAAAAAAAAAAGAAAAAAAAGTGTCACTGTGCGGGTACTTTAACTTTGTTGCTTCTAGTTTATTTCACTGCGCATATTTTAGTCTTTTTGCTGAATAAATAAAATAAAATATAAAATAAATAATAAAATAAAATAAAAGTGAATAGAGGCAATGACGGCGGACGTTGTCTGGAGTTTTAGCAAGTCATTGACTGGCAGTAGTGGCATTGAGAAAATTAAATTTATTTACATGAAAGTATTCATATTGCCGTATTTTCTTTTAACTGAAAAGTTTGCAAAAAAGAAACTACAATATTTTCTGTTTGTAAGTAACAGGCCAGGCCGGTAAATGTGTATATGTAGTCGTTTTAAAGTACTGGTCGTATCACTGTAGGCTTTCTTGCTCAACAAAAGCAAAATGATATACATCTTTTATGTATGGGTCGGTGCTTTGAAGTTGCTCGAATGAGTGCAGCAAACGGCTAAGAAACTGATTGCAGACAGTAGAGTAACCAACTCTATTGATCGTGTTGAGGAAACCTGGGAACTTTTGTCTACTATTTTAGTGACTGTTGGACAATTTTGTCCGTATGTCTTTAATGAGAAAAAAAAACATTTTAAACATGTAACCGACTTTTGATGTGTAAACATCTATACGCTGGGGGGGCAAAAATATTTTTCATAATACAATCACAAATTTAGAGTAAGATCAAATCGGTGTGAGCTATATATGAGTGTATTAGTGTAATCATACAAACAACAAGAGAAACAGCTGCATAGAAATACTGTCAACACCATCTAGTATGCAATGGACTTGTGTCCAACTAGCTCATTCGCTGAGTTTTGACAAGAACCTCTGATCAAACCCATTTAAATTACATAGGTTTGATTAAAGGTTCTTGTCAAAACTAAGCGAATGAGCTAGATGGACTCTTAAAATTTGGTATAAATACAACTTGAAGGATAGCACAGGTTAAGTTCGTAAATGGGCTAAATCGGGTCAGAAGGGAAAAAGTTCCCCTAAGAAGAACTAAACCAACCTCTAAAAAACAACATAATTTTTAAAATTGTTTTTGTGTAATTTTGTTAAGCAAATGATATATTTTTATGTTAAAGAAGGTCCAATTCGTTAAACTTGGAGCCATAACATTGAAAAAAATTATTTTTGGACTCCGCCCCCTTTAGTGGGCGTTATTATATACAAAAATTGTGTAAAAATTTAAAAAATTGTTTTACTTAACGCGACATTCCTTGAAAATAACATTTTTAAGCTTTAATGACGAAGCTGAAACGCAACCTGGTCCTACTCTGCCCTACCCCCTCCTCTCCTTTGCCTCCTAAATGACCCTTTAAAAAAATATAAAATAAAATTAAAAATAATTTTATATGTGTGAAGATAAATATGCCGAGTTAAATATGTTTTGACGTAAGCAGTTGCGAAGTGAAGTTAAATATGTTATGACGTAACGAATCAGTGAATTTTTTTTTTAATGAAAATCCATATTAATATACAAACTGATTATGGGAGTGTCTTCTATCCCATACATCATTTTGTATATACTGGCAGTGCATGCCAACTGATTATTTTGCCACTTCAGCCAAAATCCCTCCAAGATCACACACACTATCATGGCCAGTAAATTGACCTCTCAGGGCCTGTAAATATTTGCACAAAATGCTCAAAAAGTTTATTAAATATGGATTTTCATAAAAAACTTCAATTTTTGCTATTTCGTTACGTCATAACATATTTAACTTCACAGCTAAATACGTTGTTTCGTAGCTGCTTACGTCAAAACATGTTTAACTCGGCACATTTATCTTCGCTCACATAATAAATGTTACATATAATTATCCCAAGTAATTATTTTTAGAGTCTTATGGCAAAGGTGAACTGTCTTCCCCACCGCCCTTGCCAGAGAGACCCCGAAAAATACAGATTTAATGCTCTCCAAAATGAATTAGACCCCATAAATTATATATATTATTGATCATTGATGAAGTATAAGACGGTCTAGCAATGCTCATACGTTCGTCTGTGGAAAACATGTCGATTGGCTATTTTTGAACCCCGCCCCCTTTAGTGGGCGTTGACGTACGATGTTATATGCAAAAATAGTGTAAATATTGAAAAAATTTTATTCCTTAAGGCTATAAGATGCCGAGATGTTCTCTGATTTTGCAGAGATGAAACGTTTCCCCCACGGCTCTTCCCGGAATGACTCGCTCAAAATAGAGATTTAAAATTGGGTAAAGAAATGTCTTAACGGAACTCTGTTCCACCCAGTTAAACATTTTAAATTTACTTGCTAAGGATTTGCAGGGTATTTAAGATTCGACCCGGTCGAATATAAAGATTTTACTTGTTTTATTAGGATTTAAACTTGTGTCACTCCATAAAAAACATACAATCGGTTTGCGAGATGGGAAAAATCAAATTTGCATGAAGCTCTAATAAAACTCTATGAATAGCAGGGACTAGAAAAATCCATGTGGGGTTTTCATAATTTCAATTGATACTTTCAGCACACTGGCACTCAAAGAGAAGAAGTCTGCTCTGGCTGACTTGAAAATGTTGCAGCTTGTCTTATTATAAATTATTTAAAATATAAGAAAGTATTTGCTAGCAAATATTTGTGAAATCAAAGCTTTTCTGTTTGTTGGCGCACACACACACACACACACACAAAAACAGCAATATATGTGCAAGGTATGTGCATGTAGATGTGTGTATGCATGCATGTCTGCTTGTGTGCGTGTGTGTGTATTTAGTTGTTACCCTGAAGGAAACTTGGGGTTTAGTGTATCCATGTCAATACTTATGTCAACAATTATGGTGTCTTTTTGGTGACATTGTCAACATATTTTTATTTTTTTTTTGCTCTTGTTTTTGATAGGTAGAGAAAATTGTTGACGGTTAAAACAAATCATCCAGCTGATGGACTCATAATCGGTGGGTAGCCGCCTGTTATTGACCTCGGTGATATCGCCAATAAGTAGTGAGTCAGTACAATCTTACTATTGACATTTTCGAAAATATAATCCCATTAGAACTACCTAGTCGGTATTGACGCAGTCTACTGGTAGATTTCGTAGGACAAGCTTGTGTTAAAGGTCAAAAGTAGATAGTTGGGGTATAATTTGTCAGTAGTACTGGTGACATTGTCAATAGATAATCAGTATAATTTTACTATTGACATTTCCAGCAGGGTAATAACAACATGTTTGACTCAACAGTTTTTATGACTTGTATTTCTTTGCTTTGTGAATAACTGTATCTATGATTATGTATAAAATGGGTGTGTGTGAGTGTGTGTTTGCACACGATTATTTGTGCAGATATTGGTATTGACATTGCTAATTCTGTTGCACATACATATACACACATACATACATATTTTTTTTAATTGTGCACAGGAATGATGGTGCAGTGCATGTACAGCCACATTTAAGCAGCAAGAATTGACGTCAATTGGTTAGTCTGGCAGTCAGTTAGTCAGTTTGTCGGTCAGTTGCTTTCACTCGCAACAGCATACCAAACAGTCTTAATAATTATGTACGTGCTAATGATTTGCAATGCTAAAGCAATTTCGATATAATCGAAATGATATGATGCGAAATAATTTTAATTACATTTTGCACAATCGGCAAGGCAAGAAGAAGAAGAAGAAGGTCTGTCTGTCTGTTTTTCTCTACAAGAGCTGCATTCCAGTCGTCCACAGTTCAGGTGGTGCACACACACACAGAATCAATAATCGTCACCTATAAGTTGTCATTTAACATTCAACATTTACAATTTGCCATCTTTGAAAGTCATCTAACGGCTTTGCCAAAAGAAAAAAAGAGAAGGTAAAAACAAAACAAAATAAGTAATTTGTCTTGATCCTTTTTTCATTTCTCTTTTAGCACAAAATGCAGAACAATTTCCAAATTGCCATTTAATTGTATGCCAGAGTAGTGCACAGATTTAGACATTCACGAAAATCTAATCACAAAATAGTCTAATTACATTAAAAGGCTTGCAATTCATTAACAGCAGCTCTAATATGAGTAGCAGCTGGTCTTTGGCCAATTAAAAGCATTTTCCATTACGGCCGTAATACAAAATTGTGTACAACTTTTTTTTTTTTTTTTATTAAAGGAAGTAATTCTTTAAATTAAATTTTCCGGCGCTTTTTTTACAATTTGCAAATTATCTACGGCCATGTACTTGTGTGTGTGTATATGTGTGTGTGTGTGCTCTAATTGAAAACTTTCTGTCAATATTGTCAATGGTTTAGCTTTGCTTTGCTTTTTGGTTTGAGTGTTTAGCAAAAGATTTTTCTTTTCTTGTTCCCTTTTTTTATTTTATCTATTTTTATTTTTTATTTTTTTTTTTTGTTAAATGGGCCACTGTATATTATAACCTTAGGACAATGGCTACAATAAAAAAAGTCAACATTCAAATTAAGGAAAGCTTGTTGAAAGTTCAAACAACAACATGGTTTGAATTTATTAGTTTCTTTTTATTTCATTTTGTACATTCAATTCTATTTTTGGCTTTTATTTTACATATTTTATGTATCAGTTTGCACGAGAGCAAACTAAACAAGAATGTTAAATTTCCTGGCTTGTCAATATGAGGTCAAATATATTTAACAAGTTTTTACATTGAGATTTTATTTATTTCCTCCAAAAAAAAAAGAAAATATGTTTTAATATATGCCGTGTAACAAACTGCCATATCAGCTTAAAACATTTAAAAAAAAAAAAGATTTGACTTTTTATTAAAATATGGCCAAACACCAGAAAATCCTCATGCAATAAATACATGAGGTCAAGTCGCAGTTTCAAGGCGGCATGGAAAGCGACTCGCTGAAACCAATTCTAATTTTTGAAAATAGTTGCAAGTCATAAAGACAGTAATATTTTTTTATGCCCTCCAAAAAAGAATATGGAGGCTATATTCAGTTTGTTATTCCGTTTGTAACGCAGCGAAATATCCATCTGAGACGCCATAATATATATATATATATATATATATATATATATATATATATATATATATATATATATATATATATATATATTAGGGATGTAACCGATACCGATTCCAATATATCGGCGATACTTCTGATTTGCCGATATATCGATATCGGCGATATTTTAATGTCGATACGACGATACTTCTTAAATTTTTTAGAGCTCTTTTGAGCAAACAATTCAATTTTCAACGCTTTTTACTAACCGTTGTATTGAAAACTTGGATGATTTTAGAAAATAAACAGTATGACATTCAGTTTGAACGGACTCATTAATAATCGCTTACACTGTTAGTTTGTTAAAAAAAAATAATTTCTTTTTGTTAATTTCAGAATGAATTCAAATATCATATTTAAAAATTAATAATCTCTTACACTGTAATTTTGTATAATAAAAGAATTACTCTACTTGAGTTTTGTTAATTTTAACTTGAGTTCAATTTCAATTTGGTATAAAGATATCTTGAAGGATAGCCCAGGTTAAGTTCGGAGATGGGCTAAATCGGGCAAGAGGGAAAAAAGTTCCCCTAAGAAGAACTAAACCAACTTCTAAAAATAAACATAATTTTAAAAATTTTTTTTTGTAATTTTGTTAAGCAAATGATATATTTTTATGTTAAAGAAGGTCCAACGCGCTAAACTTGGAGCGATAAAATAAAAAATAATAATTTTTGGACCCCGCCCCCTTTAGTGGGCGTTATTATATGCAAAAATAGTGTAAAAATTTAACAAATTGTTTTACTTAAGCCTGCATTCCTTAAAAACAACATTTTTAAGCTTTAATGACGAAGCTGAGACGTAACCTGGTACTACTCGGCCCTAACCCCTCCTGCCCCTTTGACCTCTAAATGACCCTATAAAAAAAATATTTTTAAATTTTGTATATAATTATCGCAAACATTTATTCTTAGAGTTTTATGACAAAGGTGAAATGTCTCCCCCACAGCCCTTGCCAGAGCGACCCCGCCAAAAAAACACAGTTTTAATACCCTCCAAAGAGAATTGGACCCCATAAAGTATATAAATTACTGATCAGTGATGAATTCTAAGACGGTCTAGCAATGCCCATACGTTCGTCTGTGGAAAACATGATATAGTCTATTTTTGAACCCCGCCCCCTTTAGTGGTCGTCGACGTACGATTTTATATAAAGGCACTCTGTCCCACCCAGTTACACATTTTAAATTTACTTACTAAAAATTTGGAGGGTATTTAAGATTCGATCAGGTTGACTATAACGTTTTTACTTGTTTTTTTTTTTTTTTGAGTAGTACCAGCGCTAAGGGAATGACCCCTACATATGCAATGATTTACGCCGGGACTAGAAAGTAGGGGTTAGTATTTGAGGGGACAGATGGGAAGATAGAGAATTTTTTGTAGCAATTTGAATTTTTTTACTTCGTCGGCAAATTTTTTTCTACCAGGACGTCCAAGGAGAGTGCTATTCCTCTGCTCTTCAGTACATGATTGTGTCAGTCGCTGCCAATAATTTTTCAGTGATCAGTTCCATGCCTTTGTCACTGAAACACATTGACAACAATTAACACAATCATGCACTAGTGCGGATCAGAAGAGTTCGAAGCAATGTTCAAGACTGAACGCGGTATTGAACTCAGAACTCTGCGCTTAAACGACTCTTCGCTTAGACAACAGCTACCTCATGTTAAAATATGGGCTTGCGAAAACCGAGTCCTTAGTGGAAATTTTTTCTTCGCTGTAATTTTTAATAGTTTGACTTTTGCAAGAATTGTTAAGTGAAATATTTTTATATGATGCCATTCTTAATTTAAAACACTCTTGTGAATTGAACAATTAAAAAAAAAAATAAACGTTGAAAAATTTTTCTAAAAAAATCGTTTAAAAAATAATAAACTAAAGAATTTTTTTATTGTTAATTGAAATTGAAATATTTGGTGTTACAACACAAAAACGTTGGGAACGAATTTCAAAAATGGAACATGCGAATACAAACACACACACACATACACACACATCCATATATGTGATTATAAGGCATGTAAAGGGTGTTTTTTTATAGATTATCTTAAGCTTAAATCATAATAAAAAAGGAAATATATTTTTAATATCAATGAAATAGACTTTATTGCAAAGAAAATTTCATGAAATTAATGTTTAAATATGATTTCTGCCATGTGGCCGCCACGGCTGGCGCATAGAAGAAGCAATCTGGAAAAACAAATTTTCAACAACTAAAAAAATTGTCCATAAAGTGCAAGGACACAAACCCCAGTTGCAAAGAACGGCCACGAATCAATTGATTAGGATCATATTCAATGCTTTCCTGTACAGCGGCTACTGGTTCTTCAGTGTACACTGTTTGGCATGTCACGGCATGCACAATATCAGTAACAGTAAATGTGGCCCGAAAATGATCTATTGTTCTTCGAATTAGCCGCGCTCTGAAGGAGGATTATGTAGGCCATAAAATGAAAGAAGTGCACGATGAGTTTGAGGAATAGAACAATTATTTGGATTAAAAATTTCAACAATTTGCAGGCGTTGCTCTGGTGTTGTGACGCTCTAAAAAACACGCTTTAGAACACCTAAACTAAAAGTAAAATTTTGATATGCAAATAAAACCGAGACACCCACACGAACACATAAGCCAGCTATGCCAGAGATATGAAAAGGTAACAGAATCTCTTTTTGTTGTTGTCTTGGCATACCAATAAACGCTCATATTCACACACACACACATGCACAGCACAGTACAGGCACACCCTTCATACGTGAGAATATGTGCATTTTTATGTTGCGTAAACCTTCAAAAAGTTGTGTTAAAGGAAAGAAAAAAAAAGAAAAACAAAACAACGAAGAAATGAAAACTTTTATACAAATACAATTTCTTTGTGCTGGCTTAAATTTGCACAATTAAATTCATGTGTGTGTGTGTGTGTCTGATTGTATCCGTTTAAGTGTTCGTTTGAATTTCTTTTTTAAACATGACAAAATAAAAAGTCATTTTTCATTTCAATTTCATTTATTTTTAACTCCTGTATTTTACTTTTTTATTTTTTATTTATTTTTATTTTTTGTTAAAGTAGTGGCAAGTGGCAAATAAAAATTGTAAAATCACTTCATTTACCAGAAATAATATTCTTATTTCTCTTCTATATGTTTCGCCGACTACAGTATGGTTTACAACAATAGACATTTAAAAGTAAAACGCCGCGTTACGCACTCATTAATTGCGTCTGTGGAAACTTAATGTGGCACGCAAATAGTGTTCATGTGATGGTATTTCTTTGCTACTGGAAGAGAGTAGAAAGGCACAGCCACAGAGTGTGAGGACAATAATAAAGAAATCATAATTCAAAGGCAGGTTTTATTAATTTCTAAATTTGAAGGATTATTCCTTCCTGGGCTAATAAAGCGTCTTTTTTTAAAGTATCACAACACCAGAGCTACACGTGCAAATTGTGGAAATTTTTAATCAAAACAATTGTTCTATTCCTCAAACTCATCGTGCACTTCTTCCATTTTATGGCCTACATAATCCTCGTTCAGAGAGCAGCTAATTCGAAGAACAATAAATCGTTTTCGGGCCACATTTACTGTTACTGATATTGTGCATGCCGTGACATGCCAAACAGTGCACACTGAAGAACCTGTAGCCGCTGTACAGGAAAGCATTGAATATGATCCTAATCAATTGATTCGTGGCCGTTCTTTGCAACTGGGGTTTGTGTCCTTCCACTTTATGGACGATTTTTTTAGTTGTTGAAAATTGGTGTACCAGATTGCTTCTTCTATGCGCCAGCCTTGAGGCCACATGGCAGAAATCATATTTAAACATTAATTTCATAAAATTCTCTTCGCAATAAAGTCCATTCCATTGATATTGAAAATATATTTCCTTGCGTTATTATGATTTAAACTTGGGTAACTCTGTAAAAAACACCCTTTATATAACTTCGGAGTGTTTTAAAAAAATTAACTGTTTCGAAATTTTTCATTCACGATGTCTCGCGAACACGTTAACTGATTTTGACCAGTTGCTAGCGCTCGACGTGGTTTTCGATTGTCAAGAGCTGATTAAATAGTTTTTTGTGTCGATGGAAGGAGCCGCACTGTGGGGTGAAAGCCCTCACAAATGGCGATTAATTCAAATGATTAACTTTAAGTTAGACAACCGTATTTGGTACCATATGAAAGTAGATAAAATTCTGCATCACTAACTTCAAAAATAAAAGTTCTTGGTAGTTTACTTTATTTGCAGTGTGTGTGTGTGTGTTCAAAGTTCAATCATTTTTGTTATTTTTGCGCGCATGGATTAAAAGAGAAAATTTTTATATTTCAAGTGATTATAGTTTTTGTTAAGACTTCTATAAGTAAAAGTTTTATAATGGAACCGTCAACTTCAGGTATATGAGCATTTCAAAAATTATTTTTTGTTTAGATAAATGTTTTAGAAATATTTAAAAAAATAAAAAGTTAAATCTCCAAAAATGTAGTATTTTTGATATATACATTGTGTTTTAACAACTTCGCGGATGAGTGTAGGAAAAAATGCTTTTATGCTCTTAAAATGTAAGATTTTAGCTAATAAATCCCAGAATGCCTATTTGCGCATTTGTGCGATTTTTGAGTTATGAAGGTTTTTGTGAGAGAATTCTGGTTGCTAAAAATCAATGTGAATAAATAACCAAAGAAAAAAACAAATTGTTTTTATTACCTTTTTTATAATTTTTTCTAAAGGCACATAAAGTCTGCTCTAATTTACAATTTCATTTAATAATTTATCGTTTTTCATTCCAAAGTTACAGCAAAAATAGTCAAATAAGACCATTTTCTCCAAGATACAAAAAACCCATCAAAGGTTAAAAATTTTTTTTTACAAAATTTTTTTTCAAAAATTTTTTTAAAAATTTTTTTTTCAAAAATTTTTTTAAAAAATTTTTTTTTTCTAAATTCTGGTTTTTTATGTATTTATTAATACTCATCAACAAAAAATAACAACATTTTAAAATTACGAGTTCTATGAATTAATCGCCACTTTCTCTACCATCCACCCAACTGTGAGCCATTTCAAAATTGTTCTAAGAAATCACTTAAAAAAAAGGTTTCCACTTGTTGTAATATTTCCTAACATATACCGGTCCGAAGCAGTTCCAATTCACAAGAAAACTAACTTTCAAGGAAGCCTTTGAAACGAAACAAATGGTTGGATTCGTTTCAGCCGTTCAAAAGTTATAAGCGGGTCACATACTTACACACACACCCGCATACATACATACATCCACACACACACACACACACACATACACACATATATGGACATAGTGATGGCTTCTCAGGAGTACTCAGGACAGCTTCCTGGGATCTCAAAACGTCGATATTTTCGAAACGGATTAAAACCAATAACTTCCCACTTTTTTGAAAATTTTCTATTTTTTTTAGTGTGAAGTTGAAAAGAAGAGGCGAATATATTTTTTGTTGAAAGCCTCAAATTGTTATCATAAATTTTCTTTTTTTTTTAATGAATTTCTTAGAAAATCAAGAAAAATATGGTTGTTGTAGATTCTTTTCAAGGACAATTGATGCAGTCTGACTTTAATTCAATACAAAATTTATAAACTCCTTTTATTTGTGCTGCTGGAAGAGTTTGTGCAATAGCTTATGGTTCGTATTTTATGATCGCCCCAAATTGTTATATTTTGAACATTTTCTAATCGCATAATGTGGAACAGCAACAGATGTTGCAAGGCCTAGACCCCTGAGTGGAAAACAGTAAATAATTTAATGGAAGAACTTTTAAAATCGTTTAAAATACACGAGGAATGACTTGGAATTTAAATGTCACAAGTTGGACTTGAGATACATTAAATATTCACCCCTATCATGAATCATTTTTCCCTGGAAATTTTTCCCTTTTCCCTAAAATTGCAACCATGACAAAATTCCCCTTGAATGGTTTCATGCTAAAATTAAATTCCCCTGATTGTGAATGATTTTTCCCGCGATTTTTTTTTTGCATTCACTGAGAACTGATAGCGAGAATAATTTCTCACGGGATATTCACGTTAGCATTTTTCCCTTGGAGTGGAATAAAAATTTCATATGAACAAAAATTCGTTTTGTTATTCACGATAGGGGTGATTATATAAAATAATATGAAATTAGGGGCCCCTGACGTCACTCCTCGATATCGTTCAGTTAAACAATTACATTCAAAATAAAAACATGACATAAAGTTGTGTTTTTGTTTTAAATGTATTCGTTCGATATAACGATATCGCATGAAAAGGAAGCTGCTGTTGGCTGAAGTAGACTATAAAGCGGAGGGCCTAGAGTTCGACGCCGCACTCAGTCATGGATATTGTGTAGAATTCTTCTGATCAGCGTTGGTGCATGATTGTGTTAGTTGTTGTCGGCCTGTTTCTGTGATGGAGGCATTGCACTGGTCACTGAACAGCGACTGACACTATGAAGTACTGAAGAGCAGAGGAAAAGCACTCTCCTTTGTCGGCACTGTACAAAAAACAATGAGCCAGCGAAGTAAAAATATTATTATTATTATATGAGGCCATAAGCACCGCGACCCAAAGTATCTTTTGTGCAGCCCAAGTGTTCACTGATGTAGATTGAGGCTACGAATAAATCCAATTACTCTACCCGGTCAGATATTGTACACCTCTCCTGAAGTCATAAAATTGCCTCCAAGGAACCTCCTCCTGCAGGACGCCACTGCCGGACAGTCACAGAGAACGTGCTCCGGTGTCTCCTCCTCTGTTCCGCAGAGTCTACACACTTTGGTCTCAGTATTGCCCCATGATAAACTGGTGTCGTCTGAGACCGCAGTGTCCGGTAATCCAGCCCGTTAATAATCTGAGGTCATTCTTGTCTATCAGCATTAATTTTTGGTATTTGCTTTGAGATAATGAAACGTTTTGCCTGTTTTAGGCCGTGAAGGACTTTCCAGTGGCGATTAAACTCCATCCGAGCCCAGGAGTCATTCTGTTCTTTGCCATATCCTCCTGAGATGCCAAAGAAGGGTTCCGGTCCTATGAATCTACGATGGGCTCCTCTGTTCGCCAGACAGTCAGCCCGTTCGTTCCCTCATGGCCAGGCACTCAGCATAACGTCAGCCTGCTCTGAGCGCCTATCAGCGATGTAACACAGTCCATAACAACCCCTGGCCTGATCTCATACGAGGTTATGGCCTTGAGCGCTGTCTGGCTATCAGACATCAAATAGATACGAATATTCTTATATTTTCTCCTCAAGCATTCCCTGGCACATATGAATATGGCATAGGCCTCCGCTTGGAAGATCGTAGGGTATTTACCCATGGGAATTGCCCTTTGAAAGTTAGGGCCATATATCCCTGCCCCCCGTAAAAAGATTCAAATAGCTACAAAAAATTCAAATAGATACTGCAACATATTTGTAGGTTTGTGCTAAAGATAAACCGCCTTGTTCATAAAAATTACGAGAGTCTAATAACAGCGTTATGAAACAAAATTTCATACGAGATTTGCTCTATTACACTCTTATAAGCCTCTCATAATTTTTATGAATAAGGGGGAAAGTCTATACAGAGCCAATTAAATTAACCAAGTCCGTGAAGTGATTTGGCCACAATGTGATTGAAAATGTGGACAAAACAATCAACATTCAACATTCCTGTGCGTGGGTGAACAACATCTGTGGGAAATCATTTTTTATTTATAATTGAAAATCACATACTCTTTCTAAAGCAATAAAACTGCAAATGATTTTCGTAAATTGTTGTGTTTTTTTTTTTTTTAAAAAAAGAAAGAAAATCCTGTGGAAAAAGCCAGTAATACAAAAACGTGCAAAACATGTTATTTTCCTGTTGTTTTTTAAACTTTCTCCTGTTCAACTCGTTTATTATCCCGGGCGAAAAGGCAACCAACCTGCATGTCCACTTGAATTTTATTATTTATTTATTATTTTTTTCTTTTTTGCAATTTGGCAAAGTTTCTATTCGCAGCTGAGTAAATAGTTTTTGTTGTTGCAACTAGCAAAACTATCCTGCTAAAAAAAAGGAGTCTTGTGCAGCATAAGTGATGCCATTTAGCCAACACTTTTGCTTAAAAATTTATTTCTTTTATTCTAAACATATAAATTTTTTGTAGCGAAGTTTTTGCTAAACCAATAAAAGTTTCACAAGTTTTCTTTCTTTTTTTTTTGTATTCGGCAAAGTCATTTGTCATTTTATTAAAAAGGACAAACTGTAAAAACATTTTGCCACTCGAGTTAGACAACTTTTTTACATACCGCTTTAATTTAGAATGATAATATATTTTAAACACAACTGTTACACACAAGAGTTGTACAATAAAATAAAAAATAATAAAAAAAGAAATACTTCCACTAAACTCAGTCAACCAGCGAAGTCAAGCCAACAGCCATACAAGGATCTTTAAGGCGACAATGTATTGCACACACACACACACATGCCTGCCGAGATTAACACAAATACGAAACAAAATGAAAACATTTTAACTTTAAATTAACATTTCTCCAGAGACTTGATAAATATTATTATTCGTCTTGATTTTCCTTCCATTGCCTTTTATATTTCTCACACACACACACACACACACACAACACACACACAAGTCGTTCCTTGCAACAACGCAAACGAATTCACAAAAAAGGGACAAATAAAAGTGAATGAATGGAAATCTTGACGAATTTTAAATGAGTGTGTGTAAGTCGTCATGTAAAATTTAAAGCCAAAACAAACACAAACACACCGACTTAGACACACGCACAAAAAACACAAAAGGTGGACATAGCCAAGGATATACAGCAGAGAGCTGAGTAGAGGGGGGAGATTGTTGGAAATACTAACTAAATAATATGGTTTTAAGAAAACATTAAGATACATCTGTAATTACTAAAACTAACAAAAATCTTGACTATTTATTTAGAAATACCCATGGCCAAGTGTGTGTGTGTGTACACAAACACACACACACACACACACATGCACTCCACCTTTTACATACACCTCCAAGCATACATTCTTCATTATACCTTTTATAGACCGATGAGATAAAGAAAGGAAACGAAGGTGGCTTACACACAACAACAATTATTATAAACACAATGGAGAAGGGGAGGGGGGGGAGGGAGGGCGATGATCATGATGATGTTGTTAATGATGATAACGTTTGCCAAGATTACAATAAGACTTTTAAAATAAATGCTTAAATAAATACAGGGTTTTTTTAGAGTGTCACACAGTTTAAATCATAATAAAACGAGGAAATATATTTTTTATATCAATGAAACGGGCTTTAGTGGAAAGAAAATTTGATGTAAATTAATATTTAAATATGATTTCTGCCACGGCTGGCGTGTAGAAAGCACAATCTGGAACGCCAAGTTTCAACAACTAAAAAAAATCGTCCATAAAGTGGAAGGACACAAACCCCAGTTGCAAAGAACGGCAACGAAACAATTGATTGGGATCATATTCAATGATTTCCTGTACAGCGGCTACTGGTGCTTCAGTGTGCACTGTTTGGCATGTCATGGCATGCACAATATCAGTAACAGTAAATGTGGCCCGAAAACGATCTATTGTTCTTCGTATTAGCCGCGCTCTTAAAGATGATTATGTAGGCCTTAAAATGGAAAAAGTGCGCCATGAGTTTAACGAATAGAACAATTATTTTGATTAAAAATTTTGAACAATTTGCAGGCGTTGCTCTGGTGGTTGGGCCACACTCTAAAACAAGAGTGCCCTAGCTCTATGCTCTTTGTCAGTGATGTCAAATGCGATTGTGTTGATGAGATCACTCTTATGTCATACATTCCCAGCGGGAGAAATGTGTGGTTGCGAGGCCTAACTAATGGCCTTTTCTAAGAGTATCCTTTTATTTACCAATAATATTTTCTAAATTTATATTGCAGTTTCGTAACAACAAAACATTTTTTAGATTTGCGGATTTTAATTTATTGCGTTGTTTTGAGCAAATGTATTTCAAATCGGAAAATATATGTTCGAAAAGGTATGTTGAAGGGAAAAGCAACAAACATTTAAAGGATTTTTTTTTAATACAGGATATAGCGCCCCGTTTAAATTTTTCCAGAACTCAATAATATTTTCCCTTTGTGGAGGATTAAATTCGCTCCTAAGTATGCTTAGTTTTTAAGCTGAACTTTTGGTTAGTTTACATACAAGAGAAATATTTTTACAAAAAGCCTTACTTATGAATTCATTTAAAAGCTACTTTAAGAAATTTTCGAAAAGATGTACCTACATACAGTGGCTCCAACTTATTTCAAACCTCTTATACATATATATTTTATATATATTTATATAAATATATTATTTCTGTTTAGAGGCCTCAAAACAGGACGTTCGATACTTCCCGCTGAATGCGTAAACAATTCTATTTTACGCTCTCAAAATAAAAGAGCGTAAGCGTACATGTGAGTTTTGTTTCCACAATTGTGTGTGTCGCTGACATCACTGCTCTTGGTGCTCATTTGTTTTTGTAAAAGCGCTTAGCTATAGGCTGCGTGTTTTAATACTCGCATACAGCACCCAGCACGGGCAAGACGAAATACACAAACAACAATTTGGTTTTAATTTTTTTTGTTGTTCTTCATTGAATAAAAGCAAGTGGAAAGCAACAACACTTTCGTAAGGTTTGCTGGTAAACATTGACGTCAGCGATCATCAGTGAAGATTTTGTTTTTGTATGTATTTGTTTTTACAACAAAAAATATTGAATAAAAATTAGTTTTTCTTTCAATGTATTGGTGTTGAGTCTTGCATAAGGATCTTTTGGGCACCCCTGCTCTAAAAGAAACACACTTTATATAAGCCCACAAATAAATACATACAAGCACACTCCCCTACATACATTCATACATATGTATGTATATGCACGTAGTTATGTGTTAGTATATGTAATGCATTATATATGTATTTCTTTTTTTTTTCTATTTTTATTGTATTGTAAATTGTCACTTTTATCGTGCCTGCCGTTATATTTTTTTATTATTTATTTATTTTATTTTATTTTTTTTGCCATAATCACAAGGAAAGCCTTGTGATACTTTTCTCGACCTTGAAATTTGTCCGCAAGACCAAAAAAAAAACAAAGAAATAAAACTGTAATAAAACAACACGACTTGTGTGCACAGGTAAATTATTTTAAACAAATCTTTGTTCACTCTACACTGAGCACGTGGTACGAGGCTGTATTTACTCTATTGCCAGCCGGGTCAGAAAAATCATTGAGTTTGTGTGCCAGTGCATGAATGATGTATTATGGCATTCGTATATTCACTTATCCATGAGAAAACAAACAACAACAATAGCCAGGCCATACAATTTTGAAAGTCATACGTACTTAATTGTAAGTGTCAGGGATGGAAAAGTTAATGCATACTATTTATTACACAGACGACTCTTGATAATTTGAAACTCGTTAATTTGAATCTAGCGGTAATTTGTACTGTTTTCCAAGTCCCTTGAAAAACACTCAATAAATTGAAAATTATCTATGTAATTTGGTCCCCTCAATAATTTGAAATTATTTGAATGGCATTTTGATCGCCGACTCGCTATAATTTGAATTTTTTGGCTCTACGTTCTATAATTTGAATTATTTTAATTGCTGTGTTTTTTATGCAAAATATAAAATAAATACAACAACCATTTATTTTAGTTTTATATTCGACCGGGTCGAATCTTAAATACCCTCCAAATATGTGAATTTAAAATGTTTAACTTGGGACAAAGTTCCTTTATATAATATCGTACGTCAACGCCCACTAAAGGGGGCGGGGTTCAAAAATAGACAATATCATGTTTTCCACAAACGAACGTATGGGCATTGCTAGATCGTCTCAGAATTCATCACTGATCAGTAATATATATATATATATATACTTTATGGGGTTCAATTCTCTTTGGACGGTATGAAAACTGTATTTTGTCGGGGTCGCTCTGGCAAGGGCTGTGAGGTTGACATTTCACCTCTGGCATAAAACTCTAGAAATAAATGTTTGGGATAATATTATACAAAATAAAATTTTTTTTGTAGGGTCATTTAGGGGGTGAAGGGGGAGGAGGGGATGGGGCACAGTAGTACCAAGTTACGTCTCAGCTTCGTCATTAAAGCTTAAAAATGTTATTTTTAAAGAATGTAGGCTTAAGTAAAACAATTTGTTAAATTTTTATGCTATTTTTGCATACAATAACGCCCACTAAAGTGGGCGGGGTCCAACATTTTTTTTTTTATGGTTCCAACTTTAACGCGTTGGATATTTTTCAAAATATAAAAATATATCTGAATTTTTATCTATTAGTCGAACTTTCTTATGTAAATTGTTAATTTTATCAACGGGCTTAAGTTCGAATCTGCAAGACTGCAAACCATTTTTTTTTATTATTTTATTAACAAATGAATTTGTTCAAATTCTATTTTATTAATTTATATTAAGATTGGAATATTAAGAATATTTTTCAATAATCATCAAACCAGCAGAACGGATTGGGAATATTAATCGTCAGGGTTGGGGAATTTCGTACTAACCAAAAATGTAATAACTTAAAAATATGAATGTGATAACTTCTCATATTCAATTTTCGTTAAAATATTCGTTAAATAGTTGATATTCCTTCTAACTAGCACCACTTGCAAAAGTGGAAAAATTGAACAAGGAACGCTGATGAGATGGCGTAGCGGCCTCGAAATCAGTACTGATCCGTTGCTGGTTTGATGATTATTGAAAAATATTTTTAACATTCCAATCTTAATATAAACTAATAAAATAGAATTTGAACAAATTCATTTATTAATAAAATAATAAAAAAAAATGGTTTGCAGTCTTGCAGATTCGAACTTAAGCCCGTTGATAAAATTAACAATAAAAATATATCATTTGCTTAACAAAATTACAAAAAATTATGTTTTTTTTTCTGGGTTGCTTTAGTTCCTCTTAGGGGAACTTTTTGCCCTCTTGCCCGATTTAGCCCATCTTCGAACTTAACCTGGTCTAAGCTTCAAAATATACTTATACCAAATTTTAAGGGTCTAGCTCTTTTCGTTTGGACTGAATCGTGATTTCCACAGACGGACGGACGGACATGCTCAGATCGTCTTAGATTTCCTCACTGATTAAGAATATATATACTTTATGGGGTCTGAGATGGATATTTGGATGCGTTACAAACGGAATGACAAAGTGAATATAGCCTCCAAATTCTTTTTTGGAGGGTATAAAAAAAAAGATATGTTGACAGTGTCACCAAAAAGTCACCATAATTGTTGACAAAAATATTGACATGGATACACTTATGGCGATTTCTTTTCTGGAAAATATGTAACATTTTGTCACTTTTTATTCTAAAAAACCACAATTAGGAGCAATTTTAAAATAAAACACATCTTCATAAGAGATGGTAAATAAACTCACCATTTTCAAATGCCATAATGTTGCCATTTGCCATTGAAAAGTGCAAAAAATGTAGCATTCTTTTTAAGAAAAGAAATCAACATTAACCCCACGTTTCCTTCAGGGTCATTATTATTTATATCTTTCTGGTGATATTGACGAAATATTGAAAAATAAAATAAAATTTAAATAATTTAAAATATTAAAAACGACCTCGAGCTTAATAAATAATAAAATAAATTGTTATATTAATTATTGCTCTGATGAAGATATCGACAGGATATCGAAACATGGGATAATAAAAAATTATAAAAAACAGATCTAAGCCTTGATAAAAACTAGATGATTAAAAATCTAAAAGGTTGAAGCATGAGCAAACAGGTTTTTTTTTAAATTCGAAATTTTGTATCCTTCCAATTTCTTCACTCTTTTTCTGTAGGACTCGAAAATCTGCAACAATCACCGCTTATCACTTGGGAATCGCTTGATTCATCCTAAAGCTATAGCAGTTTGAATTTTAAAATAGTAGCGTTTTATCAAACTGCTTAAAGACTTTTGATTTTGGAGAGCTTAAAAACATAGAAAGACACAAAAAAGTGAAGTCCTTTAGGATTAAACATATACCAAGTTTTTTTCGGCATCAATGATAGATATGACCGAATATTGGCATGAAAAAGGCTTGTGTAGTGTATAGCGCAATAAGAGATCCATTTTATTGCGCTAGTTATCCACATACTACGCTTTCTGACAAATAGGGGCAACATGTGAACGTCTATTCATTAAAATTAAAAAAAAAAAATTAAAGTTAATTTTTGCGCCATTCAAAAGTCAGCTGTTTCTGGACCTGCTTTGAAAAAAATAAAAAATCGAATACTTATTCAATCATACACACACACACACTTGTAAACCGCGCAATAAAAAAATTTCTTATTAACATTTAATTGCATTTATTCAGTTACTCATATCCAGAGTGTAAAGCTTTGGAACTTTTCATTTTGCTTTAGGTTTAAAAACTTGCTGGAGTTTCTTACTAAGACATTTTAGTTGAGTAACAAACCATTTGTTTATTAAAAAAAAAAAAACTTTTTTATGTCTTTAGAGCTTTCGACAAAAATTTGAAAAGCTTAGAGAGCCAGAGATTTATTTGGAATGTTTTATACACACTCGTTCCCTCTCTCTCTCTCTCTCTCTCTGTCTGTCTGTCTTTATTTTTCCGCCCTTTTTGTAGTTGACATTTACTGGCACGTTTTTTTTAGCCACCATTAGCGCTGCCAGATGCACTTTTAATTTCCCTCTAACCATTTCCTACGAGTATTTTAGTTATTGATGTGGTTTTTGTGAAGAAAGTTTACTACGCGCCAGGGATGGATTTGAGAATTTTAAAATTGTACCAGAAAAATTCCAAAATGGTGCTTTTTATTTTAATTTTACTAAACATTTTTATTACTTAAAATTTTTGTTTTTTACCTCGAACTCTAGGGATGAGGTCTATTAATGCAATGGATTGTGCCGAATGAGGGAATATTGTTGGCACTTCAGAAGAAGTAAAAGATGA
Organism: Linnaemya tessellans; assembly: GCA_951800035.1. NCBI lineage: Eukaryota > Metazoa > Arthropoda > Insecta > Diptera > Tachinidae > Linnaemya > Linnaemya tessellans. Next base: position 11,052,012 of record OX637535.1, read on the forward strand.
AAAGTTAGAGAATTATCATTTTACTTGTTACTTTGTATTGTAATGGATTGTTTTTTTACATGATACTGGAAATTACTTTCGTTACTCTGGTCAATGACCAGCGCTATGCCAATAAAGCAGATCAGAAAAATTCAGTATCATAATCGGAGTAGGTACGGAAGCGAGCTGCCGACCTTTGGCTTCGCAGTTGGAACGTTAACCATTTTAAACAACAGCATTTATTTTTTGCATTCCGCCGGAATAAGAAAGGAGGGGATATTGTTGAGGGGACAGATGAACAAAAAGGGGAAGATAGAGAAATTTTTGTAGCCATGTGAAACTTTTACTTCGGCGGCTAATATATATTTTTTGCTGAAAACAACTAACACAACCATGCACTAATGCTAAAGAGAAGAAGTCGACAGAATATTCATAACTGAGTGTTAACTACTTCAGCCATTAGCACCATCTTCTGGTAAATAAAAAGCGAGCTTGAAAAGTTGCACTTGTTAACAAACTATATTGGAGTAAAAAACTACTTAAAAAGTACTGAAATTATTTAGTTGTTTTGTTAATACCTTCCCCATTGTGTAAGCATGTCATGGAAGGAGTAGAACAGAAACAAGTAAAAACGTTATATTCGACCAGGTCGAATCTTAAATACCCTGCAAATCTTTAGAAAGTAAATTTAAAATGTTTAACTGTGTGGGACAGAGAATTCATCACTGATCAAGAATATATATAATTTATGGGGTCCAATTCTCTTTGCAGGATATTAAAACTGTATTTTGTCGGGGTCGCTCTGGCAAGGGCTGTGGGGCAGACATTTCACCTTTGCCATAAGACTCCAGAAATAAATATTTGAGATGATTAAATGTAAAATTTATTATGTGAGTGAAGATAAATATGCCGAGTTAAACATGCTTTGACGTAAGCAGTTACGAAACAACGTATTTAGCTGTGAAGCTAAATATGTTATGACGTAACGAAATAGCAAATATTGAAGTTTTTTTTTTATAAAATCCATATTTAATAAATATTTTGAGCATTTTGTGAAAATATTTACAGGCCATGAAAGGTCACGTTACAGGCCATGAGAATGTGTGTGATCTTGGAAGTTTTGCCCCCAGTGGCCAAATAAAGAGTTGGCATGAATTGCCAGTAAATAAAAAATGATTATGGGATGTCTTCTATCACACACAACAACTGGAATACCTAAATTGAGTTTGTGAAAATATTTACAGGCCATGAAAGGTCAATTTACTGGCCATGAGAGAGTGTGTGATCTTGGAGGGATTTTGCCCCCAGTGGCCAAATAAGGAGTTGGCATGTACTGCCAGTATATACAAAATGATGTATGGGATAGAAGATAATAACATAATCAGTTTGTATATAAAATGGATTTTCATAGCATATTTAACTTCACTTCGTAACTGCTTACGTCAAAATATATTTTACTCGGAATATTTATCTTCACACACATTAATTTATTTAAATTTTTTATAAGGTCACTTAGGGGCAAAGGGGAGGGGGGCTGGGGTTAGGGAAGAGTAGTACCAGGTTACGTTTCAGCTTCGTCATTAAAGCTTAAAAATGTTTTTTTCAAGGAATGCAGGCTTAAGTAAAACAATTTGTTAAATTTTTACACTATTTTTGCATATAATAACGCCCACTAAAGGGGGTGGGGTCCAAAAATTATTTTATTTTAATTTTATGGCTCCAAGTTTAGCGAGTTGGACCTTCTTTGACACAAAAAATATTTCATTTGCTTAACAAACTTACAAAAAAAAAAAACTTTAAAAAAGAAAAATAATCAAACGGTAACACGGGTATTAAAACAATAACATGTTAACATCAGCTTGATACAGTTCTCGGATTCTTTTTCACAATAAAATTTATGTAAATAGGAACTGTTATCATATTCAACTAAGCCACCTAATAAGTGGTGACAAACACAATACACAAGAGCACTGATGAGGAAAGTGTTGTGGCTTTCGAAAACAGCAGTTCTGCTCTGCTGTGTAAGTTGAATAAAACTCATGTTGACTTTCCTTTGTGCCTTGGAATATTTATCATGTCTTTCTGAGATTTAAAAACAAATTTCGAACAATTAGCCTATGAATCTTAATTCAATTTAATATATACTTTAAAATTTATGTTGTTTTTTTGAGGTTGGTTTAGCTTTTCTTAGGGGAAGTTTTTTCCCTCCTGCCCGATTTAGCCCATCTCCGAGCTTAAACTGTGCCATCCTTCAAATTTTCAAATTTCAGCTCTTTTCGTTTGCACTGAATCGTGATTTCCACAGACGGACGGACGGACATGCTCAGATCGTCTTAGATTTCATCACTGATCAAGAATATATATACTTTATGGGGTCTCGCTGCGTTACAAACGGAAAGACAAAGTTAATATGGAGGGTATATTAATATTCTTTTTTGGAGGTTATAAAGATCCTTACACCATTTCTCACATAAAAGCGAATTTTCTGCCAAAAATATTAATATATAAAATTATTGTAGCAAGTGAACATTTTCTGCAACTAAACTTTCAGTAGAAGCAAACTTTAGTTATTTATATTAAATTGAATTAAGATTCTATAGGCTAATTGTTCGAAATTTTTAATTTAAATCTCAGAAAGACATGATAAATATTCCAAGGCACAAAGGCAAGTCAACATCAGTTTTTGTTATTCAACTTACACAGCAGAGCAGAACAGCTGTTTTCGAAAGACGCAACCCTTTCATCATCAGTGCTCATGTGTATTGTCTTTGTCAGCACTTATTAGGTGGCTTAGTTGAATGTGATAACAGTTCCTATTTACACAAATTTTATTGTGAAAAAGAATACGAGAACTGTATCAACCTGATGTTAACATGTTATTGTTATAATACCCGTGTTACCATTTGATTATTTTTCGTCTTAGTTATTTATTTTTAAATTAATTTTAAAAAGACATAAAACTTCTTAAAAGAATAAAACTTTTCTACCACTCAAGTAACATCTGATTTAAGTTTAAAATTGTTTAGAAAGGCATAAAAATACTTTCACAAAAAATGCTGTTAAATAACAACAAGTAATTTCAGTAAACCTAATGTAAGCGTCCTTTGTGAATGCGGCTGAATATATTTTTAGTTACAGGTTTCCATGTATTGCACACTGGAGTTGTAATAATTTGGGCAGTTGCGGTGCAGGTCATTTTTAAAACATAAATTCCAAATTATAAATCTAGTCAACTTTTTTATTAAATCGCATAGATATTACACGACCCGCATGTTTCCCATTTCCATTTCATAATTCCTGAGTGCCACAGTGCAGGCCGGTGCACCACATGGCGTATGAGTATTTTTTCATTTTCTTTAATTGTTTGAAATGTGTGTCACACAAGTTTACTTAGGCGTATGATAAATAAAAAAAAATTAGAAATTTTAAGTTCAGCTGTAGAAAATAAAATTTTGTCTGTCATGTTGACATTTTTACACGTGTAATGATTTGGAAAAATCAACAATAATTTATTTTTAAAGCATTTGTGAATGGCACTTGAACGGCTCTTTGTAACAAGTGAAGACGTCGAAAAACATTCAGTCATCATCAACACATTTTACACTTGTAATAACAACAACAATGGAATACTCGCAAAGACACACACACACACACGCACACATACACGCGCATATACTTTTCATTTTAGGGAACATCTTGTATACAGTTGTTGTGTATTTTTTTTTTGTTTCTCTGTTTTTTCTTTTTTTTTGTCTTATTTTTTTGTTGTTACTGTAGTATTTAAACAGAGTAATGAAGACAATGTGCACTGTGTATTTTGGTAAATAAACACACACACAAAAGACAAAGAATAGAAACATGATGTCTAAAACAAATAAACTATTACCAGCATCTTCATTTTCTTTACAATCAACATCTTTAACAGGAGCATCAGCTTCAGCATCATCATCGGCTTCAGTGGCCGTACCAGCGAGGCAGCACTGTCATCACTACATGCAGATGTGTATAGTAAGTTATGACATCCTTTTGTGAATTACTGCTAAATATACGGAAAATGTATGTGTGTGTGTGTGTGAGTGAGTACCTTGGCAAACATACACACACACACACTCTCACACTAGTACTTTTGTCGCACATTATTTATAAACTTGTCAAAACTGGACTGTATTGTTTGCAATGGAGCATCATTAATGCTGTTTTACAACAACAAAAAAGTGAGAAAAAACAGTTGAAAAAATAATTTGTTAAGCATTAGATTTGTTTAGCATTAGATGAGTGTTTTTTGGGATTTAATTTGGAATTGTTAATGTAACACAGAATGGCCACTGATGCATGAGGATGCTGATGGTGATTCTGATGCTGGTGGTCGTCAAGTTATTTTTGTTGTTAGCACATCAAAGATTAATTGATTTTCCCAACACACACACTCACACACAAACACATACAGCAAAACAAATAATACCCACACACATACACACACTTAAACACTTGGAGATAATTGAAATGCTGCTTTTTGATGGCCAACAAATAATTAATTATTGAATATATTGAAAAGTAAATGCAGTAGAAAATATTTTTTTTTCTTTTGGAAACACATACTCATGAAAAGCGCTGTTGCAGTGAAGAATTTATTAGTCTTTTTGTTGTTTCTTGTACGATGCAGCAATAATGCAGTATATTTGTTTTTTCAATTTTCCCGTATTATAATTTCCGTGTGTTTTCGGTTCTAGTTTTTGTTTCTTTCATTTTAGTAATAATTTTTTTTTTTGCATTCATTTATTATTTTTGCACTGAGGCTGAGGTAGTAGTTGTATTATGTGACATATTTAAATAATTTTTTTCGTTTATGCTGTTGTGTTCCTTGGCTTGCACTTTGTGGGTTTTATTGGACCAACAAACAGGCAAAAACTTGTATATGGGTTGCACATTTTCCACATTAACATTTCCTTGTTTTATATCATTTCTCCTCGGTTTGCTTTCGTTTCTTCTTTCTTAATATTTTATATCATATATTTTTTTTATAAATAGTTTTTTTTTTTGTTTCTGCCACTCCCGCCTCGATTACAACTGTGCTTTGCCTAGGAGGAGGTTGTAGACTTTTGTTTTACAGCTTCATTGCAATAAGCTTTACACACGTTATTGCTGCCACAAATGTTAATGTTTAAAGGAAGGTAAAAAAAAAAGAAATATGCTGGCAAAATCACTTTCTAACGAGAGAAGTTAATATTACAAAATGACAGCATGAGTGCTGGCACAACACTAGGCTTTTGCTGCTAGAGGTAGTGTTGTTCTTGCAAAACAGAAAACTTGCACGAAGAATGGCAACAAACAACCAAGAATATGCAGAAAAAAACACAGAAAGCTTTTCTTTAACGAATGACTGCATGTAACACAGAGTTGGCAAATGCCTTAAAAGCTTCTTCTTTTTTTCCAATTACACTCTCTAAAACTGTAGTTGTTTAATTGTAAAATTGCCCAGCAAAAGAGAATTTATTAAATGTAATTAATACAGCATTTATAAACCTTTTTTTTTTAGGTAATTCCAAACCATATTAAGTGCAGTGCGTATAAAGCTTTAAAGCTTTTTTTTCTTTTAAGTAAATGTGTGCCAAAAACCTGTGCTTTTTCTGTACAAATTTCATAAACAAGCTAAGGAAAATAAACTAGAGACAGAGAGAGGGAGAGAGAGAGAGAGATTTAATTTATTTATTTTTGAATTAATTTTAAAAAGACATAAAACTTCTTAAAAGAATGGAACTTTTCTTCCACTCAAGAAACATCTGATTTAAGTTTAAAATTGTTTAGAAAGACAAAAATACTTTCACAAAAAGCTAAGGAAAATAAACTAGAGACAGAGAGAGTGAGTCAAAAAGAGAGAGAGAGAGAGAGAGAGAGAGGGAGAGAAAGTAAAAGCTTTGGTATAAATCAAAATGAGCAGTTGTCGTTTCTTGCATTTTCTTCCTGCATTCGCTTTGTTTGCTTTGGCACGAGTCTTATACGAGTTACCTTTGGATTATTTTATGTGTCACTGTAACAGTGGAATTTATTGCACCTAATCAATTGTGCTGCTTAAATAGTTCAAAGAACAACAATGACATCGCTTAGGACTCAGCGTCATCATCAACATCATCATCATCATCATAATCATAATGATGATGTTAGTCGTCATCATGTTTTTCCATTTGAAATGCTTTTTCTTCGTGTATTTCCATTTCGTTGCGTTTTTAGTGCTTAATTTTTCGTGTACTTTCATTTGCGTTCATTTTTTTCTTTTCTACTATTCAAACATTTTATTGGATTAATTCGAGTATTTCTTGTTTTTTTTTTCTTCTTCTTTAATATTCCAATTCATATGGCTTGAACGGATATCACACATTTTGCTGAAAGTAAAGTGCATTTTAATATGTGCGGCCGTAGTGTGGGACAGGCGGGCAATCGTGTACATTTTTACTTGAATGAATCTAAATGTTTGCAATAAAAATATTGCGAGTATTTAGATTACAAACTGATATTTATAAGGACAAAAAATATATATTTTCTATACGGATTTTATTAAAATACAATTTAACAGAATAGAATATTAAACTGCGGGTTGAAGTTAAGCATGTTCTACTGTACGAGGTTGGTTCAAAAAATAGTGAGAATTTTACACTCGTCTCGTGTCATGTTCCCAGTTTCAAATTTTATATAAAAAAGGGTATTGAGTGCTAACATGCACTTGAAATATACGCTGATTACAGTCTGGGTTAGAAAAATATTTACAGCTGCTACCACGTTTTCAGAGAAAGTTGAGATGGTGTTATTGGCGAGACTGTGTCCTGGAAGACCCAACACATCAACAACCTCTGAATACGTTGAGGGAGTGAAGAAAATTATTATGGAGAAGAACAATTTCCTGGGGTTGACTGATGACATGCATCTCAAATTTTGGGCATGAAGCATAGGCATCGAAGGTCATTAAAAAGTTATTTTATTTAGACAGAAAAGAAAAAAAACAACAGGCGCATAACGGCCAAAAACATGTTTCAGCTATCGTATTGACCAATTTGCCTCCTGCTACGAAGATTGAAGAGAAATTTGAAACGCATTTTGTGACGGTTCCATGGTAAAGAACCGAAACGCTGAGGCAGCTGAATTTTCCATCAAAAAGTTCATAATGGAATTGCTCCGAGAACTGGAAGAAACACGGCCTCAACTGAATTACAGGTATAGGTATTGAAAAATATACATATATATTTCAGTGAGCCGACAAAAATCGTACATTGCGACGATAGTGTGATGTTAGCTTTAAAGGTACTCTAAACCCAGCTGATTTAACATTTTTAATTTATTTACTAAATATTTGCAGGGTATTTGAGATTCGATTCGATTGAATATGTATAACGTTCTTACTTTGTTTTAGTTAAATTTATGTATTTGGGAATCTGTTGTTTAACAAAAATTTTTTTTGCAAGTTTAAAAATGCTGTTTTTTCTTTCCAAATTTGCAAAAAAAAACTCTCAATAATCAATTTTAAACTTTTTCTGCAAAAATTTGGCAAAAAGGAATCCGCAGTTTTCAAACAAAAAAACATTTTTTTTTAACGAAAAGTAAAAATTTTTCTGATTTTTTGAAAAGAACAACTCTTTCAAATATAATTTACGTTTAACACACGTTTTACCTCTATTCTGATGAGCAACATTTATGAAAAATAAATTTTGTTGTGAAAAATTAATTTTTTTCCTTAATGGAATTTTAGATGAACGAAAAATAATCTGCTGAGCCACACAAAATATCTGTTTTACTTTTCTTGAACTCATTGGCTATTTTTTTCTAACTCGGACCAGTACTCAGGGAATGACCCCTATATAAGCAGTGCATTGCGTCGGAACTTGAAAGGGAAGTATTGAAAGCAGAGAACTTCACTTGTTGATTAAAAAACCGTTCAACAATAACAATGTCACAAAAAACTTGTCTTTTATTTGCAAATGATCAAACTTGCCCGCACACTCTTTTTTGTTGTTGATTTTAAAGCAACCGAACATATGCCTCTTTGTTGGTTCTGATACTAAACACATCGGCTGACGCACAACAATAATCTTTTTGAATCTAGGAATAAGCGAATTAATCAAACTTGCTCAAACTTTTATATGCGTTGTTAATTTTAAGGCAATCGAACCACATGCAGGTTAAACACTTGCTTATTTTCATGATAGGTCGAATCAAACTTGTCAACTTGTGTACTTGTCTATTCCATTCAACGCTCAAAAATTTGATCAACATTAAAGTACAAAAAGCAAGAAATCATTGTGTATGAATTTGTTCATTCCTGTCAACAAAGGCACGCTTGTTTTTTATTTTAATTTACAGTAGTTTATGATGTCTATTCGTGTTGTTTATCAGAAAATAGGAAATTTTTGTAAGAAAATATTAATTTTATTTGCAGTTCAATATTGCAAATAATATTTATTATTATTTTTGTTTATTTTTATTTGATCTCCTTTACAATGGTGTGTGGAACTTTCTTTGTGTTATTTAATTTGTATATTTTATTAAGTTAAAATTGTGATATACAAATTGAAATTAAGGAATTTAAATTAAAAAACCCCACAAGCAAGATTTTTGGACCGCTTGTAAGATTTTAAGATTTAAGAAAATTAGAGCTAAAAAGCGGTTAGCAGCTGGGTCTCCTGCTTGTTGGTTAAAGTGTCAAATTCGAGAACAGTGTAATTACTGCATCATGATACAAAAACAGTACAATTAAAAAAAAGTAGAACATTTATTTTTAAGTAAAAACAAAAGACAACCCTTTTTTTCAAATGATCAAACTTGTCCACACACTCTCATTTGTTTCCATTTTGTAAAAAAAAATTCATAAACCACCGTGCATTTGCCCATGTGTATTCCCTTTAACTTTGTTTTTGATGAACAAATTCAAATAAAGACTAACTGCTGTATTCACAAAAATTAATGTGTACTTCAAGTGTGCTTTAAAGTAAAAATTTCATAGAAAATTTATTTTAAAGTGTTGATCAAGTCTACTTTATTTTTTGTGAATACTGCTGTAAACCTGTACCTCCACTCATGTATCAGTGTTGAATTGGTTTGCATTGTTTGCATTGTTCGTATATCATATTGCTCAAGTCACACAGACGGTCGGTTCAAACATGTTGTGTAAATTAATGATAATAAGAGCGTTTGGACACGAGAGAAGGGCTTGTAGTAAGCCCTTCTCTTGCCTGTGCGATCTTGCTCATAAAATGCTTTTGTTAATTCTACTCATAATCAGAATTTGATGTATACAGCAGAATGAAATGATTTTTAATCATCATTGAATTTTTCTTTAATCTTTAAAATGAACGAAAATTTTTGTGCTGAACAAAATCAAGAAAAATCGTGATTTTGAAGTACTCTGATTGAAAGGACAGACGAAGAAAGATGAGAAGATAGAGAATATTTTTTTTTAGTTATTTCAAACTTTTACTTCGCCGGCTAATTTTTTGGCTACAGGACCGACGTAGGAGGGTGCTGCTTTTCTTCGGAATTGGGCTCAGATCCTTCCGCTTCATAGTCTCGTGTGAGCTACTTCAGCCAATAGGACCCCAATATTAAGAAAATTATTTTTAGCTGCCTTTCCTAGGAATCATAGAAATAAAATTATGAAATAGTTTTGAGATTTAGCTAAGAAGAAAATAGAACGTGAGGTAAACATTTTCTTTTAATATTTTACTCTGCTACCGGCGAAGAAGACTGCTACTACAGTGTCAAGTAGTGCTGCGTACCCAGTGCTATCTATGCCTTCGTCATTTACATGGGCTCCACACTATTTAGAAGACAAATAAACAGTAATGCAATTTTTCAAAACTGCTTGAATAGATTAACGACTGATTTTTATTATTGTAGTTGTATAATTTCTATTGCCTTATTTGTGTATTTAATTCTTATTCGTATTAATTGGATTTTATTTATTTACACATGCTGTAAACGAAAAAAAAATAGAACTTAATTCATTTGGTTTACTTTGGAATAATCTTTGGGACATTATTAAAAGAAAATTAACAAGAGTAATTGTTTGCACACCTATTTTATAGATCATGCAGGAATTAAGAACTAACACATGGGTAATTTCCTAACAACTGCAGTAGGTGACGAATTTATTTAAAGAAAAATCTGCTTAAAAAATTTTGGTTGAGCACACGCTGAAACAACATATTGATTACTACTAATAAGCATTTCTAGAAAGGAGTAATACAATTGACAGGACATGTTTAATAATTTTCTTCACTCTTCAATCATTCAATTTAAGCGCAAATATATTCAATAATCAAAATATGTTTATAGTTTTTATGCATATATTTATTTCTGCTAAGATTACCCTGTGGTCCAAAATTTGGCGACTTAAAGTCGTCATTTGAAATAATCATCCCTATCATGCATAATTTTTCCCTCGAATGTATTCCCTTTTCCCTAAAATTGCAATCGTGAAAAAGTTCCCCGTGAATGATTTCATGCTGAAATTAAATTCCTCTTATCGCGAATGGCGTTTTTCCCCCCGAGTTTTTTCACTTTTCCATTTAATTTATTCACCTAGTTTTTGGTGGGGAATAGAGTAGAAAATTTAAGTATTTTCTATTACAACTCTAATAATAGAGTTTACAAATTTAATTTTAAGAACAGGATCCGCTAATAAGACACAAACTTAAATTTTTTTTGCAACAAATCAATTCATAGCGTCTTTGTAAAACTTGTTGCTCCAATTCTAAAGATGAAGACTATTTTTAATTCGTTTTGTTCATTTTCCAAAATGTATCCAAATTATTTGACTACTAAATATTTAGCCATACTTTTTAAAATTTTTTTTTAAATTATTGCAGAAATGTAAATTTTCCAATACAAATTTCTTTGATTTTTCATGCTGTTTTCTGCTTCTTCTCTTTTTTTACATTCACTGGGAACTGATAGCAGGAATAATTTCTCACGGGAGATTCACGAAATAAAAATAAAAAATTTCACGTGAACAAAAATTCCACTTGTTATTCACGATAGGGGTAAATGTTTTTTTGGACGAGCACATACGATTTTTTTTCTTCAAATTACGGCTATTGAAATTTAACAGAATTAAATTAAAGGATTTTTTCTATATATCCTTTTAACAGGAATTTACAAGCTCCGCCGTGCAATTTATCGTTAAAAAAATACTATTATGGTTTTTATGTAAATAGACAAATATTGTTGCAGATGAGAAAAATTCGAAACCATTTTAGTTAAACTTTGAACTATGGGGATTTCTTTTCCAAGTTTGATCAGTGGCCATGTAATAGCACCAATGGAAACAGTAGCCCCACAGATGGTTGGAGATATAATGCTTACAGCATGTCTGTTGCAATAATAATAGATTTATTGGAAGACTTTTTCTATAATTCCATGATCGTGTACACTTTCAGGACTACAAATGCAAGCTGCTGTCGTAAATCCCTGGGACACTTGGTCAATGTTATTTATTTCTCGGGCTACCGAACTCCAAATATGCTCTTTTGTAGACTTGGGACAAACTCGTTCATCCGCTCGTTTCTCAAATTGATCAATAAGTGCCTCTTGTTGCCTTTCATAGTTGAATATACAGTCGACTCCGCTTTACTGGAAATAACCAAAGCCCAATTTTTTTTTCATTTATCCGATTTTTCCTCTAAAACGTAATTCGGAGTACTGAAATTTGTTACAGTTAAGCGTACTGCTAATATCTCCGCTTTACTGGAAATAACCAAAGCGCAATTTTTTCAATTTATCCGATTTTTCCTCTAAAACGTAGTTCGGATTAATGAAATTTGTTACAGTTAAGCGTACTGCTAAAATCTCCGCTTTACTGGAAATAACCAAAGCGCATTTTTTTCATTTATCCGATTTTTCCTCTAAAACGTACTTCGGATTACTGAAATTTGTTACAGTTAAGCTTACTGCTAAAATCTCCGCTTTACTGGAAATAACCAAAGCGCAATTTTTTTCATTTATCCAATTTTTCCTCTAAAACGTAGTTCGGATTACTGAAATTTGTTACAGTTAGGCGTACTGCTTAAAATCAGTAAAACAATATTTTTTATATCAAATCTGTATATACATATTTTTACGTCAATTTAACGTAAAAATGTTATTAAAAAAAAATTATTCATAGAATTATTCATTTTGTTGTTGAAATTTTTCACGAATTCCTCGAAAATGTCTAGCCACTTGCATTGATAATATAATAAATATACAATAAAAGTACGTAAGAGCGAAATGGAAAAATTTTTTCAGCCTTAAGTTATGCAATCGATTTCTAATAAATGAATTTGTCATTGTTTATTTTTTCACTAAAGCGAAGTAAGTTTCATACAAAACGTAGTTGTGGGCTTGCTTTTGGTTTTCAGTACTCGTAATACGATATTTTCAGTAAAGCGATGTTTCGCTAAAGCGAAGTGAATAAGACTAGCTGCGTTTAAAATCATTGCGGGGATTTGTACCGCTTTCAGTAATCCAATATATTTCAATAAGCGTATTCGACTGTATATATTTATCTCTCATTCGCCTTCATTGCATACACCTAAAAGTATGCACTAATTTTATTGTGCATATCAGTACTAATACTCGTAAGTAATATTTCATTATATGCAACAGGCTGTTGCTCATTCGCCACCACTTTCAAAATAGTATGAAATATGAAGTGCCAACAAAATAGTAAAATTTAAGAAATGGAAAATCTTGACCGCTGTTTTTTTAAATTCCGTGTACTACTGAAAAAGTTTTGATAAGACCAGTTATATAATTTGGCCATAAAAACACCTAAAAATGCACACAAATAAATATTTTTCTTTAGTGAAATGTAAAATTCGTCATATAGCTAACAGACTCTTTACTAAAGCATTGTAATACATATAAAATCTTGTTATGTGACAGCGCATAGAGAAAAGGACCTAAGGGTAAAAAAAAAATCAATTTTCACATTTTTTCTTTTTCTTGATGTGGACAACATCTGAGCATCGAATGAGACCGATCCCATGCCCCAAAAGTGTTCCCTCCCAGAGATATGCGCGTTTTATGAAGTGATGGTACACCAAAGATACACGTATTTAAATCTTTAAAATGGCTCTCCTGAACACAACCCGTTTTTAGCCTTAGGGGCCTTTCTATTTTGCGCGTCACATATATTAAAATAATTATTATTTTTTATCCATCCAAATCCATTATTTCGCTACAAGGGAAAATACGTTTTTAATGAAGAAAGTAACTGTCGATTTCATGCTATCGAAAGAGTTCTTTCTTTCGTACAATTATATTCAAAATAAAAACAATTAACTAGCACCACTTGCAAAAGTGGAAAAATTGAACAAAGAACGCTGATGAGATGGCGTAGCGGCCTCGAAATCAGTACTGATCCGTTCTGCTGGTTTAATGATTATTGAAAATATTCTTAATATTCCAATCTTAATATAAAAAATAATAAATAAAATTTGAACAAATTCATTTAATAATAAAATAATAAAAAATCATTTGCATTCATGCAGATTCGAACTTAAGCCCAAAAAATTAACAATTTACATTACAAAGTTTGCCTAATAAAAATTCATACATAATTTAATAAAAACAATTTGTAAAATTTTATTTTAATTTCATATGTAATTGTATCAAAAAAGGACATCGTGAAATAGGCAGTTAATTTAATTAAATTACCCATTTAAAGTAATTTTTTTCAAATTGTTTGTTTGTTCGAATTTAGTAAAATACTTATATTGTGCAAAACCAATTTTTAAACTATACGAGGTCCGTTCAAAAATAAAGTGAAATTCAAAATTTATTTGGTTTACGTTCATTCGATTCTCATTTTTTATGCTAATAAATTTGTGCTGAACATATTAAGTGCTCAAAAGCACTTTTTTCGTATTGACAGTGGAATACGCTGATTGCACTGTGAGTCAGAAAAATTTTTACAAGCGGTACAAGCTTTTCAAAGAAGGGCGAGAACTTGCGAATAACGACGCTTGTCTTAGACTCCTCAATACATCAACAAGCCATAAAGATATTCAGGGAGTGAAGGAAATTGTAAGGGAGAATCACTTTAAGAGAACAAATCACTATAAGAGAAGTTGTACACACCAACTTGCGAATGCTTGGTCGTAATGTTTTGACCACAAACAACACCGTAATCATGATTGAGAGATCTTATTCACCCAATTTGGTCTCCTGGGACTTTTTTTTTTTATTCCGAAGAAATATATTGCCCACTGCAAGAACGAAGAAAAATCGCTAAGAGACATCAAGGATATATCAAAAAGTGCATGACAGAACTACTTCGAAAATGAAAAGTGCCAACACAAGTGAATAACATCGAAATTGATGACTAAATAAAAATATTCCACAAAAAATGAATTTTTTGAACAGACCTCGTATATATGTTCTGCATATCTAAATCCAAATATTTCGTAAACCATATACTTTCTAGCAATATTTTTAAATATTAAGATACTTAAAATTGTACCACAAAAAATGTGAAGCAGATTTAGATATCATATTAAAGAATATTTCCCTTATTCATAAAAATTATGAGAGGCTTATAAGAGTGTAATACAGCAAATTTCATATGAAATTTTGTTTTATTACACTGTTATTAGACTCTCATAATTGTTATGATTAAGGGGGTATGACTTTGAAGATCAGTTTCATTGGGCACACTGAGAAAAATTATATACATATATTGTGTTGATGAAATAAACTTATATACTTCGCTGTCTATTTACACAATAATAAGGAAATATTGTTATCAACTGATTGAGTAGGAAAGTTTTTAAAACGTGGGAAACAACTTCACACACATAAAGCGAAAATAGTGCCTGCCGTTTTAGCTACAGTTTTAATAGATTTTATGCATTAGTTTTTGGTATTAGCTCTAAAGCATTTTACCGAGCACGTTCTGACTGATTTGTAGAGCTTCTTATAGAAATTTGATCGCTAAAGGTATGTTTTTCGGAATGAATGGCAGTTCACAAATATGATTTGGTTCTGCCCCATTGTGCAAATTAAATTTTACAAATAAACGCTTACACAAAAAGAGTGTAATACTATTAATTATTAGATTTGGGGTATTCACAATGTAGTCATAAAGTAGCACTAAAAATATGACTAGTGTGAACAACCGGTCATAACTTAGTATGCTATTTCAAACATCGATCAGCTGATAAGATAACAACACATTTGTAATTAGATGTTATCAAAGCAAAAAAAAAAATTAAGGCAATTGTAATAAAGTTGTTTGAATATGAGAAAAACTTCATTTCTATTTAAAATTATTAAATTTTCATTCTAGTGCACAAGAATATCTAAATGAATATGTACATCCAGCTGCTGTACATTAAATCACACAGCTGCTGCCTTGATATGAGTTGAATACATATTTTTGCGGCGTCATGCGGAAAAACGTTCAATGGCTGCGAGCTACGTAAGTTAAACGAGAAAGATTTTTCACTTGTATATATTTAGCTTTTGCGATTTAGATCTCTTTTATTTTTTTTATATTATAAAAATGTGATTTAATGTACAGACAAATAGGTATGATAAATTTTTTAGCCGTTTTTTAGTTGTGAATCATATATCAGTGACGGCGGCAAACATATACTATCGCCGTCTCACCTAAAGATTTTCAACTGTTCGACTCAGATCTCTAGAGCTATTTTATGACAAAACAAAAACATACCTGAAAGAGTGCTATTATTTTATGACTTTTTTGTATGCAGCACAACAACAAATTTTTTAAACTAGTCTAAAATATTATGACTTTATGACAATATGACCAAAATAGCACGAAGTGTGAATACCCCAATTATTTTTAAATGTTGTACCAGAAATTTTTTCAATTTGTGGAGAATTTTTATAAGTACCGTTATTCTGTAATTATTTGCAAATGTCACGTCACTTCTAGGCAATATCAATAATATGAATACTTTTTCCAGAGATTGTATACTTTTAATAGCCTCTAGCTATTTTTTAGGCCTTAGGAAACAATCAGGGGCTTTCAGCAGTAGTTAAGGAGTCCGTAAGTGATCTATTCTTGATATTAATATTTTTGATCTTGACGTCAACGAACAGTTACAGAATAAAGGGGAGTAATTTTATTTTCATTGGCCGTGACACAATAGCGCAAGATAGCGATAAAATAAGTGTTAAAAAAGTTAGATATTCGAAATTGTTTTAGTGTTGAATAAATTCTTCTGGTTTCTTGACCTCATTTTATATTTTTAAGCTTAAGGTCTCTTTATTTTAATTTAATTTTTAATTTCAATGTTTCGTCACTCCATTGTGTGACTTCTTCAGGAAATTAATAATTTTTATTTTTTTCCTGAAGAAGTCACTCAAAGTAGTGACGAAATATTGAAATTAAAAATGAAATTAAAACAAAGAGACCTTAAGCTTAAAAATATCAGAAATGTTGAATATTTTCTGTAAGACGGATCGCTCGTTTGCGAGAAGGGCTTAGGAGACAAGGCTTTTGTAATTCATTTAACCAAGTCTGAAGGATTTTTTTTTTTTTTTAATTTTTATATCCTGACTTTCAACACAATTTACACAACTTTAAAATATATGTAAAAAAATAGCTTTTACGTACCTCCGATGATGTTAAATAGCACATACGGGAATCAGTACTCTCAATGGAAGCTTGTTGCACGATGCCATAACGGGAATCGCGATCACTTAGATAATCAGATCTTAAACTGTCTTGACGTATAAATTCGGCTCTAAATTAAAACAAAAAAAAAAAAAAAGTTTATCAGCCAACATTCTTAATCAATTTTCGAGTTTTTGCATTATTTTTACCGTTGTTCCAAGGAATCGGCCCTGGCTGACTTGTAGCCAGAGTCGTTTAAACTACTGTCTTGTCTTAAAGATGGCAAGGAGTCCCAGGGCGAACGTTTGTTGCCCGAACTAGTGGTCTGTTGAGACATGAGCCCTTGGCCGGAACCAGAACCGATAGTAGAGCTACCCGAACGCCAGCCATCTGAATGACGAAACCATTGAGCCCGGGCAGACTCGCCAATACATGAAGCACAACGCGAGTTGGAGAAACTGCTAAGCAAATTTGACGAAAAAAATATTTTTTATTAATTTATAAAATTTATTGCAATCATTTCTAAAGCACTCCCACCTGGTGTTGTGATCAGACAAATAGCCACGCTCTCGTTCTCTTTCACGTTCCCTCTCACGCACCAATTCATTGCGATCGCTATAGTAGCCATCTCGTTCACGATCGCGCTCCTTATCGCGTACTGCCGATAGCGGGCGATGTGGAGGTAAAGGTAGAGTAGAAGATTTGGCACTTGTAGCTGGATTTGAAAGAATTTACACAAAATTTTATTAAGTGAATCATAAAAAAAGTGCTGTTGGAAAATATCACCGCATAATTTGAAATACACAAAAATAAATAGTCTAATGAAAAAGCATTAATTGCGTTACTTTAAATAACATTTAGCATTAAGACTCAAATGAATTAATTAGCAGTAAAAATTCGTTTTACATATAAAAGAAAATTAGTTTTAAAATAAAACAAATATTTAAAAAAGAAAAATGTTTTACTTTTGCACACACGGTTTTAGCGGGCTAAATGAGTTGGGCTACTTACGCCTGCGCATGGGGAATGGGCTGCGTTGCATTGATCCGGGCAAACTTTCGGCAAATTCTGATTTTTAATGAGATTTTATTTATAGTTTATTTTTTATTATTATTATTTTTTTTTTTTTTGTTATATAATCGTTAAGTGGTTGTGGCATTTATATTTTATTTTATTTCATTTTTTTATTATTATTTTCATTGCGTTATTAGAGATGAAGTTTTTTGGTGGTAGTGGTTTTGGAATTAGTGGAAGTGCATGGAAATACAATGAATGATGGCATTAGTGAATGTGTTTAGAGAGATGGTAGTAGAAAATCTTTATAATTAAATAATTATACAAAAAAACAAGGCACACAAAAAATTAAATAAATTTAATTCAAATACACATTTAAAATTTCCGGCTGAAAAACAAAACTATGAAAATTCGTAATAATTTAGCTGATTTTGTTTTAAGTTTTAGCTTAAAATGTGGAAATAGCACTATTTTCGGGATTATGGAATTCACAGTTACTATTTTTCTTACAAAATTTTGTTAATAAAATTTTTCAGTTATGTTTTTTTAAAATCATTTATTCGACATATGTATGTATTGTCTCAATTAAATTAGTGCTTTTTGTTTGTTATGTGGTCAAGTATGTCTATATGCCTGCATTTCATTGGTTCTAACATCAAATCATCAGTAGACTTTAATCTAATTCCAAAATAACAAAACCTCTCAGCTTATACATAAACTCCCAAAAATGAATTGAGAATTACACAAGCAAAACCATAGGATTTGAAATTCAAGAATTTTTTTTTTTTAAATTTTCTAAGAAAATGTTCAAATTGTGCAAGCAAAATATTGAATACATATATGATATGGCCAAAAATGATTCAGTTGTGCATATTTACACAAAATTACCTTTTAAATCACATATATTTGATTATTATTGGTGCAGGCTGGATACAGAAAAATGTACTACAAAAATATTAAAATAGTCAGAAATAAATTCCATTTCTTTTAATCTATCTTCAGCCGTTCTATAGCCGTAAGCAATTTACTTTTACTCCGTTATTTGACAATTTAAGATATTTCGTAAAAACTTTAACCACAAAATCTTCTTTTTATGTTCTTGTATCATTCTTGAATGTTTTTCAAAAAAAAAAAAAATATATTAATTTAACATACGGGTGGCGCAAAAAAAATCCTCCTATCAGCAGCGGCCATTTACATGACATCATATTCTCGACTTGATGTAAAAAAAATAAAAAGACCAAATAAAAATAGCAGCTCTGAGTCAGTTAACATCAAGCCTCGTTGGCAATTATTTTTTAAGTGCAGCCAGACCACTGATTGCTTACTCTCTTTCGAGAGTTTTGCGTCTCACTCGCACTAGTTAATTTCAACACCTCAGATAACTGTATAGTTTTACAGTTCTTCTGAGGAATATTCCGTGGTTAACTACGTTGTTACTTCCTATGTGAAGGCATAGGTCGTGTACAGTCAGTCACAGTAACGGAAGAAAATACGGGTTAATAACATCGCCGGCATATGGTCTGAGTCACCCCGTCGGAATCTGTGCACCAAATGCTTTGCAAATTTACTTTGTAAAGTATTTCAACATACAAATACAAATACAATACAAAAATAGTCCACAAGAAGAATCAAAGTTTTTCATTTTTTTAAATTACAGCCAAAAAACATCGCAAGGTTATTTTTGCGCCATTTTCTGATAGAAGGATTACTTTTGCGCCACCCTGTATATTTTCGTTAGAAATTTCCTAACCTTTAATTCCATTGCGTGGGAAATTTAATGCAATATATGAAACAATCACCTAATAATTGCTGCAATTACTAATTAATTCAGTATCTGTTTTTATACTCTCCAAAAAAGAAAGGGGGGTATTCATTTTGTCATGGCGTGCGTAACGCAACGAAATATTCCTCTACGATCCCATAAAGTATATATATTCTTGATCAGTGATGACTTCTAAGACAATCTAGCCTTGACCGTCCGTCCGTCTGTGGAAATCACTATTCAGTCCAAAAGAAAAGAGCCTGAACCTTGAAATTTGGTATGATTACATTATAAAGGATAGCACAGGTCAGGTTCATAAATGCACTGAATCGGGCCACAGGGAAAAGAGTTCCCCTAAGAAGAACTAAATCAACCTCTAAAAAACAACATAATTTTTAAGGTGTTTTTTTTTTGGTAATTTTGTTGAACAAATTATATAGTTTTATGTCAAAGAAAATCCAAAGCATTGAACTTGGAGCCAGAAAATAAAAATAAAATTTTTGGATCCAGCCCCCTTTTGCGGGCGTTCAAGCAACATATTACATGGAAAACTAGTGTAAATATTTAACAACATTTTTAAATACATTCCTTAAAAATTAAATTTTTCATTTATTATAACGAAACTGAAATGTTCTTTGATCTTCCTCTACTCTACCCTTCCCCCCCCCCCCCCCCCTCTTTGACCCTTAAAAAATACCCTATAAAAATTTTTGTTTTTTTTGCATTAATAACCCAAAAAATTTACTTTTTAGTGTTTATGGCAAAGTTAAGATGTCCCCTCCATGACCCTCCCGGAGTGACACCTACAAAATATACCCTTTATTTACCAACTGCCTATTTCTCATTGCCGAATGAATTCTTTCTTTCGTATAAATACATTTGAAACAAAAACAATTTATAAAATGTTGTTTTGTTTTAAATATATATATAAAAATTTTTTCATCTTGGACCAGCACTCAGGTCCAATAAATGCAATGCATTGCGCCGGAGCTGAAAACGAGGGGATAGTATTGAGGAGACAGATTAGGCAAGATGAGAAGATAGACAGTTTTTTTTGTTGCTTTTCCAACCATTTTACTTCGCCGGCTAATTTTTTGCTACAGGGCCGACGACGAAGGCGAAAGAAAGAATTCAGTCGACAATGGGCAGTAAATATTTGCAGGTTATTTAACATTCGACATGGTCGAATATAACTTTCTTACTTGCTTTTTTATAATTATTTAAAATTTTTCATTTGAGAATTTATATAAAAGTTAATAAAAAAAAAATTTCCAGATTGCTGATTTGAACTTGAGTCCCATAAAAGAATTCTTATCTCATGAATAAGTTCCAAAAATAAAATCTACATTAATTTTGAATTATACTTGTGACCTACTGGCTCTTTCGTTCAGTTTTGACAAGAACCTCTGATCAAACCTATGCAATTTAAATGGGTTTGATCAGAGGTTCTTGTCAAAACTGAGCTAATGAGCTAGTTGGACACAAGTCTATTTTGAATTAAAATTCGTAGGAAAAAATAATTTGCGGATGGCAGATTTAAATTTGAGTCCAAATAAAAATTCTTATCTTAATAATAAAGTTAAGGGATGTTTGAACTTCTGACTTTTTGTGCCGTCAAAGAACTGTAATATATTCAAATAGTCCACAAACCTCAATTTTTTTGTTCCCTGGTGTTATCGAAAATGTATAATTAAATTTAAACTAGATTTCTTATAGCAAACCAAAATCATTTTGAAAGAAAACCAAAATCAGCTAAATATTTAATGCCAAACAAAACACACGATCCAATAATCTAAAAACCATTTAATTGGTATCGAGTTAAACAAACACACACACACGTTCTAAAAAGTTTTAAGAATTAAAAACAAGTATAAAATTATTAAAAAAAAAGAAACTCTCTAAAAAAATTTACAATAAGTCAATATACGAAAATGCAATAAAAAATTAGAAAATAAAACAACTACTTAAGCCGTTAAAGCTGTTGAGCCCTTTTGAAAGCCCTAAACCAACTCACCTAAATTTTCCATGCTCTGGGAGAGCAAAGCCTCGAATGTGTGCAGGCTGTAGGATTCAGCGTCCATGCCCTTGGCCAGAGTGTTGCGCAAATGCATTTCGTATTCGAGTAAAAGACGTGAAGTGGGACTGCCCGGTGTGGGTGTTACATTGGGGCCCTGATGACGATGCTGGTGACGACCAGCACCTACAACACTGCCCGCTCCGCCTGGTCCGCCAGGTGCTCGCTGCACATACGACGACTGATCCTGATCCGAATTGCCATTACTGGAGCTGGGCGTAGTGGCATAGCATTGATTGTCGAACATGACATTATCCGAAGGTGGCGAACCTTCAATGCAGCCCCGTTCTCGTTCCAATTCCAAATACAAATTTCGTGGCGTATAACCCCGACCGATTTCATGGGAAGATCTAAATGATTTTTGAAAATAAAACGTAAAACAATCACAATCACAAACACAATCCGCTCTGTTGGTTGCAGTTGTTAACTGTTTGATTTTTAAGCAGCGACTGTTCTTTCGTGTTATTTTCGCTTAATGCGTCTTACCTTGATCCCGAAAATCGTGACGACTGGCTGGTCGAACGCCCACCACCCAACGTGTTGTTGTTATTCATGATGTGATGCATGCCACCCATGCCACCGGCATGTTGATGCATATGTTGGGGGCCAAATGTGTTTGCCGCATTCGCATTGTAGTAGTTGTAACGTCTTCTACCCATTTCAGGCGATGTCACTGGGCTTTCGGTGCTAGTCATGGGCTTAAGCATACGCTTCAAAGTGCTGGTATCGACATTCATGTCCTCGGTACTCTTCGTCTTGCGTCTGGTATTGTTGTTAATTATGTTGTGCTGGTGTTGGTGCTGGTGTTGATGTTGATGCATGTCGTGGCCATGTGGATCGCGTGTCTAAACATAAAAATATAAGCGAGTGGAAAGAAAATGCAATTTATTGAAAGAAAAACAAGCCAAAAATGTAATGAAATGCTGTTCTTGTTGTAGTTGTTTTTATTGTTGCTGTTGCGGAAGGGCAGTTGGTATCAGGGGTGAAGTGTGGGGGGTGGTATTTGTGAACTGTTGCGTTAATGTGGCGTGTATGCACTTTATTTAAATCCCAATTACATGCATTCCTGGACTGATTGCATGACGTTTGCTTGAATGCAAACAGAAATTTTTAGCATTCCAATCTTTTTTTTTTTTGGAGCACCAGCTAGAAGTGCATTTAACTTAATCTAAAATAAATATTTTTTATTGGAAGTTATTTTTGCGCATATTTTTCTCTTTTGGAAAAATGACAAAAAAAAAGCACCAACTGCCATCCCTGATGGGCTTTTTTCAAAACTGTTTTATTTAAATTTGATTAAACGTTTGCAAACAGCTTTTAGTGCCAGTTTTTTCTCTTTTTTTCTTTTTATTAGACGATATATCATGATGTAAATCGTACGGGGAAATAATCCCAACACTAATACATTAATTTGCCCAATGAAATGTATTTTCCATTACAGCTCTAGAAAATTATTGCGTAAAAAATGGCCACGTACTTTTGTTTAGTTTTTTCTTTATCTGAAGAGGGCCCACGGTTTTCTCTATTTGACGAAATTATTTGCCTTATTATTATTATTATTTTGAGGGTTCGAGCTCGACCTATCTGTGTTTAATCTAACAATCTTTTTCAAAGGCGTCATGCTAGGAACACAACTGGGACGAACGACGAATTTCGCTTAGTACGACGAATTCGTTGGTAACAATTCGCTCTATAAATTCGTCGTATGAAACACAATAACGACGAATAAATTAAAATAATAAGCAAACAAAATTTTAATATTTGTTTTTTAAATCATTGTAATCCTCTGATGCCAGCCAGATTGTTTAGACACTCAATAACTACCCCGGTGTTTTCCATCTTTTTTTTCAGAACAAATTCCTTTTTATAACTATTTTCTGAAAAATTTTTTGTCTGTAAATAAATTATTAATCTTATTTAACAGCTGATGGGGTGACCATATGAAAAAGTGAGAAATAGATAGAAAAACTATATTATAAAAAGTGTTCAAAATTAATAAAAGGTCGTCCGAATGATACATTTTTGTGAATTGGTGAATGCATTTTTAGTATGTACTGAAAATTTTCGTGCTAGATGCAACAATACAGTAGTGAATTATGTTTTCCCACAAAAAACCAGTTTGAGTATATGAAACCTGGGCACCTCATATTGATTTGTTCGTCGCTTGCTAATGCAGTAATTAGAAATAAGTCTATTTCAACTTTCGCTGAGTATGACGAATTTCGTCCAACGCCACGATTGTGTGCATTTTCATACACACCCATGTGTTTTATTTTTGGCGACGAATATTCGTGACCAAAAATTCGTCGTTCGTCGCAGTTGTGTTCCTACCATCAGTTGTAAAATGGAACGAATTCAGGTTCCTGACAGTTTTGCTTAAGTAATTGACTAATTAAGGAATGATGACTGCACAGTGGGGGATTTAAAAAAAAAGTCCAATAAATTAATTCTACAGTTTCGTAACGGAACATGGGCTTAATAATAAAATTTCTTACAACAAATCAAGCAAACAAATCACATGTTGCTAAACTAGTATTGAAGAGTTTGGGCTGAGGGCTGCCACGAAATCCTCAAATGTGTCATATTGAAACTACGAAAAATTCAAGCCAACACTAGTTGATAAAAAAATTTTTACAGGCAGATGAAATTTTATTAAAAACGGATTTTGAAACTCCAAAAAACTTAAAAAATTTCTACTAGATTAAATAAAGATAGAATTTTTTAAGAAGGCCATACTTCTCCGGCTAATGACTGCTCTGCAGTGCCAAATAGACATGCACACATTCGCATAAAAATCAAAAAGGTGTGAGAATAATAGAAAGAAAGTAAATCATTACGAATACATACAATTTGAGTGACACTATGAGTTTCCACGACACTCTAAATTAGTGATGGCAATATATAAACTATTAATCGATTAATTAATAGCTAGAATCTTTCGTTGGTGGAAATTCGCACCACTTGATATTTACAAGTTTCTATTCTTCAAGTGGGCATCAAATTTGTTCTATTGTTAGAGCTACCGAATTTTAAGAAAACTATCCCACGGATTTTTAGATCCCTTAAGTGTTACCATTTTATTTGGTTATGCCCATTGGGGCTATTCTGTTCGAGAACTTCGAATGGCTTCATTTTCACTCTCATCCATTTTTGGATGCCCCTAATTCATCTACATAGAATTCTTCTCCGCCCTACATCCAACTACTTCACATATATGTATTTTAAATAAAAGTGAACAAGTATTTGTAGAAAACATAAAATAATTCTTTCGACATTTTGAAATAGGCAAACATATTTTTGATGAAAATATCACAGTGAGACACATATTTGTCATAACAAATTTTAAGAGAACAGTAATAAATCACTGGCTGGCTCTCTTCCATTCAGCCAATAAAATGATCATAATGGGTGATTCAAATAGACTTGTGTCCAACTAGCTCTTTCGCTCAGTTTTGACAAGAACCTCTGATCAAACCCATTTAAATTGCATAGGTTTGATCAGAGGTTCTTGTCAAAACTGAGCGAAAGAGCTAGTTGGACACAAGTCTAGATTCAAATAGAGATACTTTTTTCAATCGCATTTTTTTTTTTTGGCAGATCACGTGTGAGTCGTGTCATAGGTTAGGTTAGAGGGCCGTTGTCCCTGGCGGGACAATCCACTTGGGTCCGTCAATTCGGTCCCTTTGTGATGCCCTTAAGCAGAGGACCTCTTAAGGGATGTCCTCCGCCGTTTCAAACCATCCTGTACCCCTGAGGAAGGATGATATCCCTGAAAGCTCCATGTTTGCCAGGCTGTCTAAGTCTGACAGGAATCGGGAGCCCAGCGCCGCTGCCCTTGCATTAGCGAGGGCAGGACACTGACACAGAAGATGGAGGACAGTTTCTTCCTCCTCCTCATCATTGCAGCTTCTGCAATAGTCGTTGTATATTAGACCCATCCTCCTAGCATGACTCCCAAAGCTACAGTGTCCTGTCAGAACAGTCACCAGTTGACGCATGTGCGCCTTGTCAAATTTGAGAAGGTCGCGCGTTTTGCGCAAATCGTAATGGGGCCACGTGGCTCTTGCCACGAGACAGTTAGCCACACTATCCCACCTAAGTTGAGCTAGTTTGTATGATTCGCTTTGAATCAGAGACTTACATCGCGCTAATGGAATGCCAGTGAAGTGACTGATCATTGAACTGTTCAATTCAGTCCCTTGTCTGGCAATTTCATCCGCAGTATGGTTGCCTGGACATCCAGAATGCCCCGGCACCCAAACCAGTGTCACCCTCGAATGTCTCGCTATCTCGTTGATAGACAGTCGGCATTCGACCACAGTTTTTGATGTACTGTACACACCACTAATAGCAGAGATGGCTGCCTTGCTATCGGTAACAATGAAGATATCATTCGATATCCTATAGTACCTTAGCCACCTCGCTGCCCGAGTAATAGCAGAGATTTCGGCCTGTAAGACAGTACAACCGTCCTGGAGCCGGAATGGAGATCTAACATTGAAGTTCTCCACATAGAAGCCTCCGCCCGTTCTTATTCCCCTTTTGGATCCGTCAGTGAAAACTCTAACTGAATCCTCGGGAAAGGAAAGCCTGTCCACCTGTTCCCTGTCACATGTTGTCATGTTATTTTTGTTTAGTATTGTTTGGCATTTCATAATGGAAACACAACAACGCCTGAACAACGTTTACAAATCGTTCAACTTTCTTACGAAAATTCACGTTCTGTGAGGAATGCGTTGCGTGCACTTCGCTCAACTTATGGTCAACATAATCGGCCTACTGAGCAGCGTACTATTCGCAACACCATCACCCATTTTGAGACCCAGCATTCATTATTGGATAATATTCGGCCGAATAGACCACGTCCAGCACGCTGTGAAGAAAATACAGCGGCCGTAGCTGAGAGTGTACACGAAAACCGTGGAGAGTCAATTCGGCGCCGTTCGCAGCAACTCGGACATGATAACCGACTATTTGATGCCTGAAATTGAAGCTCGTGATCTCGGCGACATTTGGTTTCAGCAAGACGGCGCCACTTCCCACACATCGCTTAATTAATGGATTTATTGAGAGAACATTTCGGTGAGCCCATAATTTCACGTTTTGGGCCGGTCGATTGGCCACCAAGACCGTGTGATATCACACCATTAGACTTTTTCCTGTCAAGATATGTAAAGCCTAAAGTTTATGCGGACAAATCCGCTTCGATTCAGGCTTTGGAGGAAAACATTACGCGTGTCATTCGCCAATACCAGTCGAAATGCTCGAACGAGTCATCGAAAATTGGACTCAACAGATGGACCAACTGCGACGTAGCAACGACCAACATTTGATACGACATAATCTTCAAAAAATAAATGCCAAAGAATGTTCTTTCAAATGATAATTAACATTCTCCATTGAATTTGAATTTCCTGTGCTTTTTTTCTTTAAAAAAGTAGAGAATCTCGAAATGTATCACCCATTACAAACACTTGCTCATTTACAAATTCCTGTAAATGGGTGTTTGCAAGTACAAAACTAAAACGAAATTTATTGATTTTAATGTAACTTTTCAAGCAAATTTAACACTTTTATTATTATATTCTGAAATTTTTAAGCTTAAGGTCTCTTTATTTAAATTTTATTTCTTAATTTCAATATTTCGTCACTCCTTTGTGTGACTTCTTCAGGTAATTAAGTAATTAATTAAAAAGAGGTCAAGAAACCAGAAGAATTTACCACTTTTATATCATAATTTTTTGTATATTGTGCATTTCTACTTGAAAATACCTTTTAAATTATGCAGCTTTCATGAATATCGGGGAACGATAAGATGCCGATAAGTGTACCACAAAAAATGTTTGACGTATTTATATATAAAATAATAGGATTGCTCTTTACTGTTGCAAATTTTATTAAGATGTAATATGGAAATCGCTTTTCTTACACAAGAACTGTGTACACTTATGATAAAAAAAAGAAAAGCAATTTATTTACTTAAAAAAATTTGTGAAGAGCATAATTTGAAAATTTCAATATTCAAAATTGAACCACTTGGAAATGGCTAATCCAATTTTAATTGGAAATATGGCTTTTGAAAGCTATGATAAGCTTCTTTGTAAACGTTTGATGAAAATTTTATTTCCTCGTTTTGCAATTAATATAATACGCTTTTAAAATAGCATGATTTGCCTGAAATATGATCGAACTGTCCAATTTGTTGTATATTTCAAAAGAATTAAAAAAGTAAATGGGTTTTTCTTAAAAAAAATTGCCCTATTATCGCATCGAAAAAGTTTTAGTTTATAAAATTCAGTTATAATTTCAGTTACAGCAAAATGCCAAAATTACTTCCAAAGCGTACGATTTTCGGCGACAATTTTTAGAGCCTTTTCCCAATCCGTGTTTTAAGTTTAAAAGAGTGTCATAAAATTTGTTTGTAATAAAACAAAAACTTAAGCAAAAATTAGACTTGAATCGAACTCGTTCATACGCTCGTTTTTTACAACAACCCATTTTGAAATGTATAGGTTTGATCAAATCTTCTTGTCAAAAAATAGTTCGATACAAGTGTAGAAAATATTAGACTTGTGCCGAATACACTTGTATCCAACTCGTTCATACGCTCGTTTTTTACAACAACCTATGATCAAACCCATTTTGAAATGTATATGTTTGTTCAAAGGTTCTTGTCAAAAACAAGTTCGATACAAGTCTGGAAAATATTAGACTTGTGTCGAATACACTTGTATCGAACTCGTTCATACGCTCGTTTTTTACAACAACCTGTGATCAAACCCATTTTGAAATGTATATGTTTGTTCAAAGGTTCTTGTCAAAAACAAGTTCGATACAAGTCTGGAAAATATTAGACTTGTGTCGAATACACTTGTATCGAACTCGTTCATACGCTCGTTTTTTACAACAACCTGTGATCAAACCCATTTTGAAATGTATATGTTTGTTCAAAGGTTCTTGTCAAAAACAAGTTCGATACAAGTGTAGAAAATATTAGACTCGTACCGAATACACTTGTATTGAACTCGTGCATACGCTCGTTTTTTACAACAACCTATGATCAAACCCATTTTTAAATGTATAGGTTTGATCCAACGTTCTTGTCAAAAACAAGTTCGATACAAGTCTAGAAAATATTGGTCTGGTACCGAATACACTTGTATCGAACTCGTGCATACGCTCGTTTTTGACAAGAGCCTGTGATCAAACCCATTTAAATTACATTGGCTTGATCAAAGGTTCTTGTCAAAAATGTTCACTTGAACGAGTTCGATGCATGTCTGCAAAATATAAACGAAGCAGTTTAATGTTCATCGATTCTATTCGATTATTTTGTTAACAGTCGATACAATTTAATCGTACGTTTAATTATTCCGTCAATAGTTCGTAAGGAACTGTTACTTTAAAGCACGAGTAGTCGTACAACTTACCATATCGTCAGCATATTCTTTGGAACGTGTTCCAGTCGATTTGTTTGACGTTCCAACAGACTGATGCAATGGCACACCAGCCTGAGTGCCCTCACTTTTGCCCATGTCAACTTCCGACTGGCTGGCTAATGCATCTTCGGGACCAGCTTGGGAGCCAACATGATTTTGTGAACAAATATCTCCGGTAGAAACGCCCGCCGCAGTACCGGTACCAGAAACACCACCACCACATACGCCACCATTCGTAGCAGCTGCTGCATCTTGAGTTTTAATTTGGCGACCCAAAGTGTCTGAGGGGAAATATTTCAATTGTATTTGAAAATTCACCATACGAGAGAAAAATAGGAAATTTTTTTCTTACCGCCTGCCGATCCCAGACCCTGTCCACCGCCACCGCTGGCAACATTGTCATAGAGAGAAGTACTGCTTGCAGCATTTGTAACTTTTTGATGTGCTTGACCATCGGCATCGGCTGCAACGCGTGAACCCACATTGCGTGGCAAAGTGGAAGAACCTGCAAAAGTTATGATGATGAATATGATGAGGATGTTGTTGATGGCATTTGTTAATGGCAAGAAAATAAAAAAATTAAGAAAACCAAATAAATGAAAATTACGTGGGACTAAGAACAACTCAAAAGTAATTAAACACCACAGAATAGAAAAAAATTAAACAAAATATTAAAGAATCCAAAAAAAAAGTAAAAAATGAATTCATTTATTTCGGGAGTAGAAATAAAAAATAGGGATTTTTATTTGTTGGGAATTTTGGGGATTGGGGGAGTTAAAAGTTGTCTCACTTGTTTTTTTGTTAAAAAAAATATATATATATATATATAATTAAAATTGTACATTTCCCAGTTTCCAAGGAAGTTGTAGGTTTGAATTTTGATTTTTTTTAATTGATTTTTGGCTTCAGCAAGAATTTGGAAAAAAAAAATATGGAGAAAAAAATGTTGTTTTTCTTTCTTCCTCACCTCGTACTCTGGGATCATTTCTCAAGCGTGCATATTGTTCGGCTGTCATACAAGTGCATTGCGGCTCACTGCGTACACGAGAAGGTGAGGCCGGTGTACTTAATGGCTTTCTCTTGGCTTTAACTTTTCCCTTGCCCGGTGGATCCAATTTCAGCGAATAACTCGATGAGGCCTTTCGTGAAAATTTGAAAGAAGGCGACTGTAAAACGTCGCACTATCATTAGGTTAGTTGAATGGGATTCACAAGGTTCTGTGTGTGCGGTTCTCTCACTCTCTCTCTCTCTCTCTATCTCTCTTTCTCTAACTGTACTCGATTATAGATAATACTCAAAGCGTCTCTTTTGTTTGTTACATATCATTTTCTCATTCTCATTTTAAGTTGGGATTTTTTTTTCATGGCATTGAAACAGTCAATTATGATTTCCGTGTAATAAATTTGGGCATTAGAAATGCGAAAAGAGCATTAAGTGTTATTTAACTAAAACACTGACTAACAAACGTTTGTTGGGTTGTTTGATTGCTTGAAACGTTAAATCAATTGATTTGAAATTTAACAACTTACTGTTACGTAATACGCGTATTGTCGCTATTGGATGGAATTCTAAACAGTGAACAGCAAAATGGAGCTTAAATCTAATATTTTTCTTTTACTTTAATTAATCTTAGTTTGTTGTTATTTAAGGTACTTTTTTATGCGTGTGAATACTCTCGACTACTATTATTCTATATGTACGAATATGTACGTACTCTTATTTATATTTGTAGTTCTAACTTCTAATCCTATTAAAATAGTTACTGTATTTTGCTTAGACTATTGGTGTCTAGTGAAGTATTAAATGTCCACTTAAAAGTATGCACTCTTTTTTTCACAATAATTATTTTCCCGTTTTTTTGTTTATTGAGGAATTTAGATTTTAGTAGGATCGCCCGCTAGGCAAAATTCGACCGTTTGACAGTGAAAGTGTATATTTGTGTGTAAATGCAATTCTTTCTTCAACTCAGGGTTACTGAAATTTAAGAAAAGCCTTTTCCTATATCCTCTCCATCCATAGGGTCCGCCAAATGACTTTTTTTTTTGAAAATGCTATTAAAAAAACTACTGAATATTTTCTCAAATTTCTTTTTGTCTTTGAAAGTACAATCCTTCCGGTTAATAATGGAAAATAATTTCATTCAAATGGCTGCATGGTCCGATAGCGATCGCCATTCACTGTAAAGGCCACTTCTTGCTCATTTTCGAAGAAATATGGTCCAATTATGCCTCTGGACCAAAATCCGCACCAAACAGTGACTCGTTTTGGGTGCGTCGGCTTTTCAATGTATGCGTGCAGGTTTTCTGTGCCCCAAATGCGACAATTTCGCTTGTTTACATACCCGCCAAGATCAAAACGAGCTTCATCAGAAAAGATGATTTTTTTTGGCAAAATCGGCATCTTCTGTAAGGCCCACTTACCAGCATTGTTCAAGCGTATGGTTAGGTTAGGTTAGAGGGCCGTTGTCCCTGGCGGGACAATCCACTTGGGTCCGTCAAATCGGTCCCTTTGTGATGCCCTTAAGCAGAGGACCTCCTAAGGGATGTCCTCCGCCGTTTCAAACCATCCTGTACCCCTAAGGAAGGATGATACCCCTGAAAGCTCCATGTTTGCCAGGC
The DNA here is from genome assembly GCA_951800035.1 of Linnaemya tessellans. Classification (NCBI taxonomy): domain Eukaryota; kingdom Metazoa; phylum Arthropoda; class Insecta; order Diptera; family Tachinidae; genus Linnaemya; species Linnaemya tessellans. Next base: position 11,083,510 of record OX637535.1, read on the forward strand.
TGTCTAAGTCTGACAGGAATCGGGAGCCCAGCGCCACTGCCCTTGCATTTGCAAGGGCAGGACACTTACAGAGAAGATGGAGGACATTCTCCTCCTCCTCTTCATCATTGCACCTTCTGCAATAGTAGTTTTATGTAAGACCCATCCTTCTCGCATGAGTCCCAAAGCTACAGTGTCCTGTCAGAACAGTCACCAGTTGACGCATGCGCGCCTTGTCAAACTTGAGAAGGTCGCGTGTTCTGCGCAAATCATAATGGGGCCACGTGGCCCTCTCTACCACCCGGAGGAGCGTATACACAAGTATAAAACTAATTATCTGTCAAATCAGACATGAGCTAAGTGTTACCATTCACGAAATAAGCACTAGTTGAAAAAAAAAACGTTCGATTGCGGACCCTATATTAGCGTAGTGGTACTTTTGAACGTTAGTGCGTATGCGCATGTCTGTTTGTATGGGAAAAACAAATACTAAATAGAAGGATGCTATTATTGCTTTTCAAGCAAATTTAAAACTCATATATGATACATTACTTTTATGTTCAAGATTATATTCTGCGAGTCTGCACAAAAATACCTTCCAAAACATGTACATTTTAAGATTATTGTTAGATGATAAAATAATTTTAAGTGTACCACAAAATAGTGGATGACGTATTTAAGAAAATGGCTGCAAATTGGATAAAAGTGCTTGCATATTAGAACTGATTTAATTGCAAGACTAATAGACTTCCTAATAAGAAATTTTTTCTGTAGGACGCAGAATAATTTTGTTGACTGTTTCACATTTTTGAATTTATTTAAGTGTGAACAACCTTTTTTTCTGAGGCTCAAACCGTATTCGAAGTAAACAAAATTTTTTAAAGTTGTGAATAATATAATTGTATTTTGATAAACAACTTTAAATGCTGCTGTGAATTGAGCAAATATAAAAAAGCTTGATACAGTTCTCGTATTCTTTTTCACAATAAAATTTGTGTAAATAGGAACTGTTATCAAATTCAACTAAGCCACCTAATAAGTGGTGACAAACACAATACACATGAGCACTGATGATGAAAGGGTTGCGTCTTTCGAAAACAGCTGTTCTGATCTGCTGTGTAAGTTGAATAACAAAAACTGATGTTGACTTGCCTTTGTGCCTTGCAATATTTATCATGTCTTTCTGAGATTTAAATTAAAAATTTCGAACAATTAGCCTATAGAATCTTAATTCAATTTAATATATAAAAGTTCATTTTGAAATATATATTGAAACTTCAATAGAAACTTGAAATATGTTTATTTTCAAGATAAAATATGATAAAAATTATTTGTTTCATTATTTACAAGGGGGCCGGAATTTGGGTGTCTTTGTGGCTGATGGGTAGCAATGCTGTCCAATGGCCGTGGGTTCGATGCCCGCCGGAGACTCTGGGTGTTTTCCGCAGACAAGCAAATCGCTTCGCGGGCTGTGTTTGTTAAAAAAAATATATATATTCTTTTTGTATTCTTTGATCCTGTGATAAATTTGGCATACAAATATTTTATTGCCTACACTAACATGGACAAAATCTGGTATTTAATTTAGGGGTCCCAATTGCCACATTCGATATTGAGCGAAGTTTTCATATGAATTGTATTGAATACATTTTATTCAATACATTTTTTTTTGGAAATTTCAATCGACATCGAATGCCGTAATTTGCCGCCAGTTTCTGTTTTGAAGTTCCCTGATGATCTGTATTAGACATAGCGAAATGCGCATAGGAACCAGGTTAAGCCCCTCAATAATCAATTTTGAACTTTTTTTTTTTTTGTAAATTTGGGAAGAGAATCTGCACGAATAAAATTGAAACATTTTGTGTTAAACAAAAAATACCCAACTATATAAAATTAATTATCGCCACCAAAAGTTTATAAAACTTCTTAACAGTAAAAAAACGACTAAAATCAGTTAAAACTGGTTGGCAGCACTGATCTACACGTACAACCAATTATGCTACGAATGCATTATTGTTAGTAGCTCGAATTACTTTAAATAAAAATGGAAAGGAATTGCATTGCATCAAAAAAAAAAATTAATAAAATTAAATTAAATTGAATTAAGATTCTATAGGCTAATTGTTCGACATTTTTTAATTGAAATCTCAGAAAGACATGATAAATATTCCAAGGCACAAAGGCAAGTCAACATCAGTTTTTGTTATTCAACTTACACAGCAGAGCAGAACAGCTGTTTTCGAAAGACGCAACCCTTTCATCATCAGTGCTCATGTGTATTGTGTTTGTCACCACTTATTAGGTGGCATAGTTGAATGTGATAACAGTTCCTATTTACACAAATTTTATTGTGAAAAAGAATACGAGAACTGTATCAACCTGATGTCAACATGTTATTGTTTTAATACCCGTGTTACCGTTTGATTATTTTTCTTCACGTCCCATTTTTCTGAATTTTTTGTTCCATCATACCTAAGTCAAACTTTTTTGGTTTGAATTTTATACTTAAGTACATGTGAACGTTTTTCCAATTTATTATTGGTAGCTCAAGCCATAGCTTAAATTTGTATATATATATAATATAGCAATATAAAATGTTCGTTAAAATTCTTACTACATACTAAAATAAAATTTGTTTTTAGAAAATTGGGATTTTTTTTTAAATCAGCCTCTGAAGAATCCTTGCCAATTAGTTCATCCATTGAATTAATCATATGAATTATAAAATTTATGGTTGCTTTACGATCAATTAGTTTCGCCAAATTAAAATGTACTCAATTGCTTTAATTAATAGTATTTTCATACCACGAAATGAAGTTCTTCGCTCTCTCGCTAACGACTGCGAATTATACAGATTCATGACGAAAGCAAAAAACATCTCGTGTGCAATAGAAAAAAAATAACTAAAAATTACATGAGGACATCCTTCTAAGCACGAGAACGGAATTAAGGCCTTATTAATTAAAAATACAGTTCAACCATGGTATAACGAATCTCAAGGGGATTAGAAAAAAAACGTTATATTGAATAATTCGTTACAATGAGGTTCGTTATATCGAGCTGAAGTTGCACTTCTATTCGTCATAACAAAGTAATAAAAAATTTTGTATATTAGTCTATCGATTTAAAGTGTCTGAGCCAGTGATTAACTAGCTAGATTGCAACAACAACTGCTGCAACAAGCGTACAAGCTCTTGGCAACAATAATTTTTTTTTCGAATATTGCAGCCGTTAGTCTAATGCATGCTGCTGTCGACTCCGAAGGTCTGCTGGAGACGTTGTCGTTGCAACACACAATAATTTTGTGTGTATCTGTTTCATATAATTTGGATTAATTGATGGAAATCGTTATGCAAAATTCGTTAAATGAGGTAAATAATTCTTTCCAATTTGTTAGTCTGCAGTGAATGAAAATTCGTTATAACGAGGTTATTGGCAAATGTATTCGTAATAGAGAGGTTTATTTTGTATCAGATCTTATCTTGAGCGTTGTAGGGGACTTAAAAAAATTCGTTAAATCGAGGAAATCGTTGTAGTGAGGGCCGTTATATCGAGGTTTGACTGTATATATAATCTATGTACTACAGACGTACGTCAGTGAAGGGAATATAAGATTCGGCACAGCCGAATACGGAGCGAAACGATATACGAATTCAGATGTGGGACCATGGATTATGTCAATTACAATTATACATTAAACACATTGACGCCAGCAGCCTACCGACTACACGACTACAGAAATAGAATACATGTGTTTATATGGGAATGATTATTTTCAGGGCTACATGGCAGGTTGTTGTCCGTGCTACTTTTCCCATATATTCTATCCCCGGTATTCATAAAATTTAAAATGAGTTTGAAATGTATTTTAATCAAATTTTTCCATACAACATTTTCTTAAAACAGATTTCAAATACGTTTTATTTTTTATGAATACCGGGGTATAGCTGTAGTCGTGTAGTCGGTAGTCTGCTGTTGTAAATGTGTTTAATGTGTTACCCATAAGTTTGGCTTGAACTGTGTTATCTCATGTGGTTATGTGAGCACTAATTTGAGGTTATGTGCATAATAATAAGAGAATTTCTCTACGTGATACTGAAAGAAATGGGGAAAATTTTTTTTATATAATTTTATTAAATAAATGGCAATCATTTTTTGAACGAAATGACGAACAATTTTTTTTTGTAATATAATTTTATTAAGTAAAACAGCTTGCCAATAATATTTTTTTTTCTAACGGAAACCATTTTGATCTTGAAAATAACAAAACACACGAGTTTTTTGTGGTAGTTTTGTTGTTGCGAGCATTTAGAATTAGTGTTTCAAGAAAATGTAGTTCAAAAAAAGAATGCATACTTTTAAAACTCTCTCACGTTGCTTAAAATCTACTAATGGGTGCAAGTATTTTGTTGTTGTTGTTGCTGTTGCGTTTTTTTTTAAATAGTTGTTTCAATATTTAATTCAACTAACTATTTTTATATTTAGAATATCTTTTCTGCTTGTACGTATTTGTATCAAAATAAATATTTTTGATTAGCTATTTGTAGTTGTTGTTGTTGTTGTTTTTATTTGTAGTTGATTAAAACCTAAACTATGGTTCGTCTAAACGAACACTGTACATGAATATAGAAATATTTGATTTGAATTCTAAAACATTTGACTTTCTCTTACTAAATATTGTTTTGTTGCTGTTAACGAGTATGTTGTTGTTAATTGTTGCTGTTGTTATTGTTGTTTACTGTTAATATGCTATTAACTAAATTGTTTAAAGTGCATTCATTTTATACTTGTACTGTATTTAAACATTTGGTTTTGATTTTATTAAGTTTTCTTTTGTTTTTAATTTGGAAATTAGAATTTTTGTGCAATTGATAGCAAGAAGGTTTTGAGTTAAATAGTAGAAGAATAAAAACTCTGAATTAATTCTAAGAAACCGCTGGGTGTGAATTGTTTTTAAGGAGTATTTTTTTGTTGTTGTTGGGGGATGGCAAGAGTGGGGATTTAAGGAGTTTCAATAATCGGGACTTAAAAGGTGAACGGAATCAAAATACTGGATACGTGCGATTGCTCTATAACGTTTGGCATTTTTCTTTGGCATTATTATTAAACGGTATTCATATGGAACAAATAGAAAAAAGATTTCCGTTGTTGCATGCCACAAAAAATGCAAAACGTTTTTGTTTAGTTGAATTTTTTATTTTTATTTTAGTTTGTTTATTATATAAAAAAATATTTATTATAACAAATTTTATATAAGAGAAAAAGATAGACAGAAATGTTGATGTACATACATGGTAAAAAAAGTTAAACACCGAAAACATAATTTTTGAAAAATAATAAATTAAAGCCCAAAAAGAAATTAAAGGAACACAACATAAATTGAAATAAAAGTGAATTGAAATGATTACGAAAGTACATAAAGAGCCATTGAAAGAAATTAAAATATTAACAATTTTTAAGACAATGATTGAATTTTGAATTTTGAAAAATTGCATTTTTTTTTGTTTGTTTGTCGAGTTAATGAATAAAATTCAATGCATAAAAGAGAAGGAGAAAAAAAGAAATAAAAGAGTACAAAATACAAATATAAATAATTTTAGTGTTTGACTTGAATGCATAGACAAACTAGATATCTTTCTGCTTTTTGATTTCATTAAATAAAATTATTAAACGAATAAAGAATCAACTAAACATATTGAAAATCAAACAGAAAAAGAAATTAAACAAAACAATTAAAACAAACAAGACTGATTTAAAATATTAAACGAGTTTACATAAATATTTACAATATTCTTTATATATTTTGATTACAAAAATGTGTAGAAGAGTTTTATGAAATGTGTGTGTGTGTATGTATGAATGCAAGTGTGTGTGTGTATGTTGGAATGCATGTATGGAATGTTTGAATGTAGGCTTTGAGATGCAAACATGAATGAAAGGGCAGGTTAATTTATATAATAATATTTACGCTACCCAGCAGGTCTGAAGAAGGCTAACTTACAAAAGCTCAAATGCTTTGTGGCATATAGGGCTACCTAATTGACAAAGAATAATCGCCCCTATTATGAATGACAACATCGACGCCGCATCAAGACGACAGCAAAAAATTGTCGCTTGTCCAGTCTTTTTCGACAGCAGCTGTTTACTATTGAAATGTTCTATCGATATTATAGGACCTAGAGAATGCTAAGAAATTGTCAAGAGCCATTAATTGTTATCGACAACTTGCAGACAAGTGATAATTTTTTACTGTCGAGTTGATATGAAGTCGACGTCGCCATTCATAATAGGGGCGAATATTTTAATACGTTCGGGCCAAAGGCAGTAATTTCACGGGCTAAGTCAAATATATTTGAGTGCCATAAAAATAAAATGTGGGCAATTAAACTACATAAAATTCTACTTCACTAAGTAAAAACTATATGTCAAACACTTAATGCTGCTTTTGTAATAATACGTTGAAACTAATCGTTGTGGGAGAAAATTGGAACAACAGAAAATCTATAGTTTAAGCTTGGCGTAATTAAATCCAGTACGAGAAGTAGAGCAAATTTTTTAACCACGCAACCATAAATGGTAGGTACTTTTTCAAATGTGTTGTTCAAATTTTTAATCAAAATTATTTCTGGAAGAACTTTTCTTATTAATGTCCGTATTGGAGAAGCGAACCAATTTATTTCCCCAATTTAAGTAAGCAAAAAAACTGTCAATTAGGATCAATTAGGATTTTTAAGATTGAACAAACAAGAGTTATTTTAGAATCTCTAAAAAGTTGATAACAACTTAATAATAGACTCACCCTTTGGGTTTACCAACAATAAACGCTTCAAGAGTGCAGCTAACACATTTATTCCTATTGTTGGTCTATGTATTTTTATTGCAAATGTTGTAATTTATTACTCGAGAGATTTAGATTGGTCACGCGTGAGTCATGCATTAGTCACGTGTGAGTCTCGCATCAGTCACGCGTGAGTAACTCATCAGTTACGCATCACCTGCAAGACGTTCACGCATCTGTCACGCCTGAGTCACGCATCACTCATGCTTGAGTCACGCGTGACCGATTTTCAAACTTTAATTTTAAAGCTGCATAGCTGCTTCCTACGTCTATTAAAAGTATATTTTTAGATAATTGGCATACGAAGTCATTTAATAGCAGGCAACTTAGTAACTGAGTGTGTTAATTAATTAATAATTATTTAGTATTAGTATTATTTAGGTTACCCGTCTCCCCCACTCTTATACCACCAGGATTTAGTTGAAAGTTGCAGTTTGTTTCAAAAAGTATCCAAGTTACATTTAGTGAGCACCTTGTGGTGTATACGATTCCCTCGTCCTTCACGAGAAATATTCCTTTGGAACCTGCAATTCACTCGCATTGAATTCACAGCTTCCCATTGTGCAGAAATAACTATAAGTCCGTCTCCCTCCTAATACACTTCTAAGGTTTTATTAGATCTTTCTGCTGGCTTAGAAGGGAACTGTTTCTCCCTTCCCATACAAATTTTTTTTTTCAAATTTCAATTTGTGCTAAGAGTTAAACACACTAAATAAAGTTGATCCTCAAAAAAAAAAACTGTGAATAAGAATAGCAGGAACAACTACATCACGGTCTAAACGACGCCTAAGTCTCAGTAATGACTGCCAGTTTATTCTTAAATTAATGACTGCCAGTTTATTAAATTAAGTCTATCCGGTCGAATGAATCTAATGACTGATGAAATGAATGAATGAAATGTAAGAAATATGAGATAGATCTTTTATGATTTTATGATTTGACGATTTTACGCTTTTTACTTATTTACATAAAATCTTTTTCGGTTTAATTTTATATTTTTAATATGAAGTGTATATACAATTTAATACATATGTAAGTATGCATGTATACAATGTGTGATAAGTATTTTCAATAGCTAAAAACTTTTAAGGGCAAATTCATCGAATTATTGTTAAGAAACTAACAATTCAATATTCGATTTGCACTCTGAACCTTGTTTGTGGACGGCAGAAGCAAAGCAAACGTGGGTGGTGTGAAGTATATGAACGAGCGATCGCTTAATTGTATATAGACAGACATAAGAAAAATACACTGGAAGAAAAGAGCATGTAGTTTAGCTGGAAGTGATCGTGAGTTAATCTAATAAAAAAAAAGTATAACAAAATTTTATGATGACACTACAGCACAGAACATTGTAGTCGTTGTTGTTGTTGTTGTTGTTATTGTTGATAATGACATTAAATATTTATATAATTACATATGTGAATTATAAGAATTATTGAAAATAAAACACCAGGTTGGCTTTGCTTAACCGTTTGGGGAATACTTACACAACATTCACGAAATTGCTTGGCATCAATGGGTGAAGTAAAATTGAGGCCCCACGTATCATTGGTCATGGGATCCTTCCAATACACAAAGCATTCGGAAGCCTGGCCAATGCGAGTACCTAAATTTGGAGCACAGGAAAGAGGAAACATGAATAAGTATTGAATTTTATTGAAGCGGAAGTCAATTCAGGACTCACCTGGCTGTACAAGTCGTACGTCGAGAATTTTATCCACTTGACTGTTGTAGGCTGTTATGTGAAACACACATTCGGGCGAATCTTGTATGCATGATATATTGACAGGAACCAAATCTTCGGATACTTGTTGCCACTTAACTGTTCCAGCACCACTGGCTGAAACATGGAATACCTCAGCCCATAACCTGAACGAACTGTGGTGTATTAGAGCCAGATTGTTTTTGCAATCGATACAAATACAGGCATGCAACACACATACAGTTTTTATGCACATACACGCACACCAATTAATGGGGGAAATATAACATACGCACACATACACATATGGATACACGGGTAGTAGAAGTTAGTAAATAAAATTGATTTCATTGGATTTCATTTAATTGATCGTTTGTTGTTGGATGCGAGTTGATAGGACGGACATTTCAATTTTTGGTTGTTATTGTTGTTGTAGTTGTAGTTGTTCGATAGTTGTAGAGAGTTGATTGGTGGGTGTTGTTGGACAAAATTTTGATGATACAATTTTCATTTGTTTCATTTTTGTATTTGCATTTTCAAAAAAGATCGATCGCCAATTTTTATTTATTATATGTGAATACAATTGATATGATGGTTGTTGTGGTGTGTGTATATTTTAACGTTTGTTTTTGTTGTTGATTCAAGTCAAAGTAACAAAAATACAATTTGATTTGTCAATGTATATGACAAGAAGGTAAAAAGTAGAAGTTGTAGTTGTAGATGTTGTTGATGATTTTGGAAGCATTTGATTTGATTTTTTGGTAGATTAAATATAGTGAAGGACAACAGGGTTGAAAAAACATTTAAAGTTTTTTTTTTTCATTCAATATGTAAAAGAAAACAAATTTTTGTTGACTTGTTAAAACATAATTTTAAAGAATATTAATTAAATATAATTATTTACAGTTTTTTTAATAAAAAAAAAATTAGGAATTTAACTTTTTTATGTTTTAACACAGAATTATTGGAAACATTCGAACACAATAAAACTAAATATTTTTATGGAGTTCACGCTGTTGGTTTAATAAATAGATTTTTTTAAATGCAATAGTTATAAAATAAAAAAATTTTAATAAAATTTTAAAAATTTATGAAATCAATTTCAAATAAAAAAAAAAAAAAAATATCCGATACATTTTTAACACTCCTACACAATATTTTCCAAGCCGAATTTAACTTTTTAGGCAAAATTTTAAACCTATTTAAGCCTTCTACTGAAAAAAAAAATTTTGGATTACAGCGACCAAAAACAAGCACTCCCGCCTGAAGAAAATATTTTAAAGACAGTCATAAAAAATTTTTAGATGTCGATCCATGTAGCAATTTATTCAGCATTAAGGTAAAGAGCAAGATCTGTGCATTTCATCACATGATGACGTTAGCACTATTATGAATTAATTGGATATTCGATAACCATAAAAGAAAAATAAAATGCTTCAATTTGCCGAAGATATTCTAGGAATGCAACCGAAATATTATGTAGACAAAAGTCATATTATTTTAAAGTTGAAATCATATGATGACATCGCATTTGGGCTGTCATTTAGAAAAGTCGGGTTTCAAACGCAACACCACTAGAGTTGTGTCGAACTCATTCGTCCGCTCGTTTTTGCCAAGAGCCTATGATCAGACCAATCAAACTTGAGTGGGTTTGATCGTAAGTTCTTGTCAAACGCGAACGAATGAAAGTGTTCGACACAAGTCTAACCACTACACAGACAGAGAAATGTACGAAAAATATTGAAACCAGTGCTAGACTTATGTCGAACTCGTTCATTCGCTCATGTTCGACAAGAGCTTGTGATCCAACCAAAGTAATTAAAATGGTTTTGAACTAGACTTGTGTCCAACTAGCTCATTAGCTCAGTTTTGACAAGAACCTCTGATCAAACCCATTTAAATTACATAGGTTTGATCAGAGGTTCTTGTCAAAACTGAGCGAAAGAGCTACTTGGACACAAGTCTAGTTTGAACATAAGTTTTTGCCAAAAGCGACCGAATAAAAGAGTTCGACACGAGTCTATCGTTCATTCGCTCGTTTTTAACACGAACCTGTGATCAAACCTATTTAAATTACATTAGTTTGATCCAATGTAATTTATATGTCGAATAAAGGAGTTCGACACAAGTCTAAACACCACACAGACAGAGAAATATGGGAAAAATATCGAAACCTGTGCAAGACTTATATCGAACTCGTTCATTCGCTCGTGTTTGACAAGAACCTTTAATCAAACATATTTAATTTAAATGGCTTTGATCATAGGTTGTTGCCAAAAAACGGGCGAATGAATGAGTTCGACACAAGTCTAAAAACCAGTGCGCACTAGACTTGTGTTCAACTAGCTCATTCACTCAGATTTGACAAGAACCTTTAATCAAACCTATGTAATTTAAATGGGTTTGATCAGAGGTTCTTGTCAAAACTGAGCGAATGAGCTAGTTGAACACAAGTCTAGTGTCTAGGCTTGTATTGAACAACAACTTAAGGTCAAACCCATTTAAATTACATAGGTTTGATTAGAAGTTCTTGTCAAAACTGAGCGAATGTGCTAGTTGGACACAAGTCTAGGGCGAATGAATGAGTTCGACACAAGTCTAACTGTGTCTGCTAGCAATGGCACACACCCCTATAGACTAGACTTGTGTCCAACTACCGCATTCGCTCAGTTTTAACAAGAACCTCTAATCAAACCTATGTAATTTAAATGGGTTTGATCAGAGGTTCTTGTAAAAACTGAGCGAATGAGCTAGTTGGACACAATCTACTATAGACTGTTCTTGGCTTTAGAGTTGAAAACTGATCAAAAACTAAATTCAACTAAAGGGTTCAGCAATTCAGTTCCGTTTTAATTTTTAGCAGCAAATCAAAAATTGTCAAAGAAATGTCTTCTCTAAACAAAAATCACTTCATATCTAAACATATTCCAGGCCTGTACAAAAAATAATAATAATTAAAATAAAAATAATACTAATAAAGAAATAATTTTCCCGCGTTCTATTTAGTTTTATTGCCTTCAACTGAAAGTGTTAAAGTGATTTCTTTTTTTTTTTTTTTTTTTGATATCTAAACTTTATGTAAATATTTTTAACAACCTTAATAAATGTCCATCACGTCTTCGAGAACTTTGCCATGGAGAATCTTCGTAACGATACCCTTTACGCATCAAAGGTGCGCATGAGCAGCTCAACTTATTACCCATGGCACAGCTTGTACAGCCACTGGATTGAGCTAAAATAATTGTTTTTATATGGCAAATGAAAAAGATACAAAAAAATCGAGGATTAGTTTTATGAAAATTGCTGGCTTATATGCGAAAGAGAATTTTGTAATTGGATTAAGCCGATAGCAACCTTTACCTGATGCACCCCGATGTCACCACATCGCAGTCACGTCCGCCTGAGAAAGAGTTTGACCACGATTTAACGACTGGGAACGTTGATTGTGACGGTAGCCGTGATAGCGACTGCCACGCTGAAAAGAAAAATTTTTTGTTATCAAGTTGAAATACGTTTTTGTGAAAAAAAAAATAATAATAAAGACATGATAATAGAATCGTTCACAAGATTGTGCCATCATAATTTTTAATTAATTCTTAAAGTATAAGCCTTTCCTTTTGGCGAATTTTTACATATTTTAGAAAATTATTTTTGCTTTACAAGATTCATTTACAGAGTAAGAAATGAATTAATTTCAAAACTAAATGATTTCCATCATGAAATTCAATTTAAAATTCATACGAAAAAGTTGCTGCATTTTAAGGTTCACTAAGAATAGAAATAAGACCAAAACCTTAAAAAAAAATAAAGGAAAACGGTTTTGTGACCCTAAAGGCCATTCCCGAAACCTCCTGCTAATTTTAAGTGCTAAAAATGATACTATTTTAATATTAAAACTTTCGAATCGATCAACCGATTCCCACGTGGCAAGCGGTAATTGATGCCGTTCTTTGATACCTATAAAAAAATCGGTCACTTATATAATTTCGGAGTGTCTTTAATAATTCACTTTTTTCGAAATTTTCGTTCAAGATATTTTGCGAACGCTTTAACCGATTTTGAGCCGGTAAGTAGCGCTCGATAGCCAACCGCATTTCTTAATCTTTGTCAAAAACTGGGCAGTTTAAAACTTATTTTAAAAAAATTCATTTTCGAAAAAAAATATTTTCAACTTTATTTTTAATATTTCTCAAAATCTACTGCTCCGAACCGGTTCAAATTCACAGGAAATCGAGATTTGAAAGGAACTTGTGAAACGTGATCGGCTTGATTCGAACACTAATCAATTGGTGTTCAAACCAAGATAGTCGCGTTTCAAAATTCAATTTTCTATAAACTGGAACCGGTTCGAACCGGTATTTTTTTGGAAATATCAGAAAAACTCAAAACTTTTTTTAAGTGAATTTTTTAGAATAACTTCGAAACGGCTTTGCCAAACAATTCCATAAACTAATCAGCTTTTGACAATTAAAAACTATGCCGTGCGCTACTAAACGGGTCAGAATCGGTTCACGATATCGGGAACGAAAGTTTTGGAAAAAGTGAATTTCTCAAAACATTCCAAAGTTATACATGTGATCAATTAGTGTTCTCGATTATTTTGTAGGTATCGTAGAACTTCTTCAGTCATCGCTTACCAGTAAATTGAAATCGGTTCGGACCGGTACATTTTTGGATATGTAAAAAAAAACTCCAAAAATTTTGTTTTTAAATTCAGCTTTTTATCAACTCTTGACAATCAAAAACCACGTCGAGCGCTACCAAGCGGGTCGAAATCGGTTCGTGAGATATCGGGAACGAAATTTTTAAATAAGCGAATTTTTCAAAACACTCCGAAATTATGTAAAGGGTGTTTTTTACAGTGTTTCAAGCTTAAATCGTAATAAAACGAGGAAATATATTTTCAATATCAATTTTCAAATTTGCTTTATTGCAATACAAATTTTATGAAATTAATGTTTAAATATGATTTCTATCATGTGGCCGCCACGGCTGGCGCGTAGAAGGCACAATCTGGAACAGCAATTTTCCAGAACAAAAAAAAATCTTCCATAAAATGGAAGGACACAACCCCCAGTTGGAGAGAACGGCGACGAATTATTGGATTTCGATCATTTCCAATGCTTTCCTGTACAGCGGCTACAGCTCCTTCAGTACGCACTGTTCGGCGTCTCATTGGACGCACATTATCAGTAACGCGCTGCTTCATCTGTAAACATGGGCGGTATAGATATTGAGGAATCAGAAGCTCTTGATGTTCTTGGCATGAAAATCCTGTGTGACGTTCGCTGAAGAGAACACATTTTTAATGTTTCAAAAGAAGCATTCAAGTGCCTCGGCTTTCTAAAGCGGTGTAAGACATACTTCACCCCATCTGATCTCCTCACTATTTATACCACTTACATCCGACCGAAGATGGAATACAACTCTCATGTATGGGTCGGAGCTTCAAAGTCTATTTTGAAGTTACTCGACCGTGTACAGGAAAGGGCAAAGAAACTCATATGGGACGGTAGGGTAGCCAACTCTATTGACTCACTTGAGCATCGACCCAATGTGGGGTGTGTTTCACTGTTTTATCGTTACTATAACGGGTTTTGTTCCACGTTCAAAACGCTCTACAGTGCGATCACACTAGACTTGTGTCCAACTAGCTCATTCGCTCAGTTTTGAGAAGAACCTCTGATCAAACCTATGTAATTTAAATGGGTGTGATCAGAGGTTCTTGTCAAAACTGAGCTAATGAGATAGTTGGACACAAGTCTAGATCACACCCATATGTGGTGGATTTATCAGTGAACCGCACTACGCATTACAGGGAAAATTCATTCTTTGCCCGTATGTGGAATAAACTCCCTGCGGAAGTCTTTCCTGCCGTATATAGCATGGAGAAATTCAAATCGAATGTCCATAGACACTACTCCCTTTATCCTCCTTCCCACAACCAATTTTCCTAGTTCCAGCACAATGTACGCATGAGAAGGGGTCATCTCCTGAGCGCCGGTCCCAATAACAAAAAAACAGTGGTCCGAAAACGATCTATTGTTTTTCGAATTAGCTGCGCTCTGAAGGACGATTATGTAGGCCATAAAATAGAAGAAGGGCACTATGAGTTTGACGAAGAGAAAAATTATTTTGATTAAAAATTTCAACAATTTGCATTCTAAAAAAAAAACACTCTTTATGTGATCAATTAGAGTTCTCTATTATTTTGTAGGTATCGAAGAACAACTTCAATCTTCGTTTACCACGTGGGAATCGATGGATCGATTTAAAAGTTTGAAATTAAAATAATACAATTTTTAGAGGTTAAAATTAGCTGGAAGTTTCAGGGATGGCTTTTAGGGTCAACTTATTTTCATATTTTTTGTTTGTTTAACAGACACAACACATTGAGTCTGCGGAGGGATTCGAAACAACGACCATTCGAGTGTGGAACATAAATGTCTTTCTATGCTACTATTCATTTTTGAAAATTTATTTTTCAATTGATTCGAAGGTGGGCCCCAGCTCCATTATGTACCGGTTAGCTTAGGCCAGATTATCAGCAGAAATTTATGAAATTTTAAGATATTTACAAAATTTAATGAAATTAGAAATAAAATAATTTTCATTTTTAATTAAAAAAAAATTTTTTTCATTTTTTCTTGTATTGCGGTTTCTTTATTTTCTTTATTATCATTCAAACAAATTTCTTTTTATTTGTTTTCTTAACTTTTGTTTGTTTCTTAACCTGCCGCTAATTGAGTTTAATTGAAAACGCTTTTGTTTACAACACTTTCATTCACAGATGCATGCGAAGTCTTTCAAATAGATAAATTTTAGCAAAATAAAATTTTGTTAGCAGGCACAAGCAATCGTATGCATTCGAAAACTTTGAATTTAACCACAAGATACAACCAACAAACCGATTGAAGTTTAAAAGAATAACAAAAGAAATCGAAATTGATATAAAAATTTTCATAAATTCACTTAAGCGCGGTTCCACTGTGATTGTGTTGTTTTTTTTATTATCGTGTATAGAGTAAATCAAATTTATGCGACTGCAAGTAGGTTCACAATAAATAAAATTACCCCACAATCATGCACACTCACTCACTCACGCACTCACGCACTGTTGCAAACTCGAGTAAAATATAAAATAAATCTTTTTTTTTTATTCTGCAAACTTGCACCAAAAAATAAATCTAGTTTTCACTAAACTACCGTGCGTTTCACTTTCTATTTTGTAAAATTTCAAATTGAATGAGTTCAAAATAGTACCAAAAGATCATTAACATTTCAAACAATAAATAAAAAAAGAAAAAAAACAAAAACACATGTTGGCTGAAATAATTATGATTTCATTATTGTTGTTTCGGATTATAACGAGACATTAAGGCAACTTTTATTTTGCCATAAATCACCCAGAACTCAAATTAGAAAACTCAATTAGAAAACTGAGAAGAAAATATAATTGACAATTGCGGCAAAAGCGAAGCACAATTTCAAATGAGAGTTTATTTTGAAATCATTTGAATTGGTGGCTGACTCTCTTGAGTTTTTTTTTACAAAAAATCTTTTTTTCTATTTTTTTATTCAACTTTTCTTTAATGCACACACGGCGTTAAGAATGATTATGGCGGGCTGGCACACTTGCCTCGATCAACTGAAATCATAAAATCACAACAAAATGCATTCATTGTGTCGTCTGCCAGGCATGTGGCGAGAAAACTTCATTATCATCATCTTCTTGCTCATTAACACAAGAAACAACAAACAACAAACAAGCTCAGGCCGCGCCATACAGCATCTGTTTTGTAGTAACGGTGACGTTTATCAAAACTTTTTAAAGCTTTTTTTTTTTGATATATTCGATCGTAATGATGGTGCATCTGACGACGCTAATGTACAGCACAGTCATAAATTTTATGAATTTCTTTTGATTTCGCCTACACATGGCCATGCACTTATTGCGTACGCACTGGCGCCCACTACCTCAGCACTGCAGTGGCATGTAGCAGCAAAATAAATGTCTGCCATAGTCGTATCATTCTTCTGTTACGCTGTACTTTTCTTAAGGGAGTGTAGCTTTTCCTTGTTAATCAATCATTTCAGATTTTGTTTATTAAGATGACAGGGCACGACCTAATATTTCTGTGATTAATAACACCATTTTTTTTTATTAATGATGCCAGGAAGTCGGATGAAGTGTGTGGCAGGACGGTAAATGCAAATTGCAAAATTTACTTTCTATTCTCTTCAAGAGGCACACAACAGGTGCAGTTTATGATTACAACGCTGATATAAACGCAACTTTAAATTGTTAAAGTGGCAAAAGAGCTGGTACAGACACTTTGCAATTATTATAAGTTTATGCTCCTTTTATTACTATGGACATGTGAAGGTACGTTCACACTAGTCGAATATTTGCCCAAAAACCGTAACCACTAAATAATAATGAAAAACATTTTAGTTCACACAAGTGCTTGTTAAGCTAAATATTTTCCAATAATAGGGAATTCTATAAAAAAAAAAAAATTGTGTATGAAACTATTTTAATAGCGGAATCAAAATATTTAGTGGTCACGTTTTGTAGGGCGAATATTTGACAAGTGGGAATGTACCTTAAGTATTATGATCCAAATAATTGCTAACAAAAAGATTTCAATTGTACATATTTTTTTAAATAAAATTGTTTTCAATATATGTGATCTTTTCAAAAAAAAAGGCACGTAGTGTGTGAAAATAAAGTTTTGAGAAAAACGCATTTAAAGCTTCATAACGCATTATCACTTTGAACACACCTTTTTGTTTTGTACGTTTTTTTATGGGATAAATAAATTTTTAACAGAAATCTAACTCATTTCATTTAATACCCTTTTAGGTACCAGACAGAATCCATTCTTAAGTCCAAACCCATTTTTTGACACACTAGGTCCCTTTTCTCTGAGAAGGTCACATATATTTATATTTTATTGCCCTACCAGTGTGGCCGTTGTGTAACGAACGTGGTAGTTTGCTACTTTTTTGCATTTTCTTGACTGTTTTCACGTTTTTTTTTGATGTGTTAACATCTATACGCGCGCCTCTAGGGCAGTAAACTATCAGTTTCAATACATACGCAAGTGTAAGGTGTAAGATGTAAGAGTATGTGTTTGTTCGTTGCTTGGCAGTCGGTATTGAAAGTGATTATTGGACGATTTTCATATAATTTTCCCACGCGATTTTCTCCGGAAATTCATAGCCGATTTTATTAATTTTTGTATTAAAACGCTAGTGCGGGTTTCGACGAAGAGTTTAGGCCAAAAATTAAGGTGATCCGATATCGGCGAGCGGAGATTTAAGTGTTTTAATTCGGAGTATTAATTTGGAGTAGTATTAAAAAAGTGTTTTATGTTGATCTTCGGTTTTGTCTTATGCATAGCAAAGAGAATAGTGACGTGGTTATACGTACATATATAAAAATGAGATAGCAAGACAGCAACGTATGTAGCTTATGTACAAACATAACAATGTATGTATGTACATTTGTCTGTTGCTTTGCATTCTCTTTGTTTTTTGTGGGTTTAATATAAAATAAATAAAAAGTATTAAGTATTTTTTTCATTTTGAGTGCATCTACTTAGTGCGTCGGTATTAAAAGAAAAAAGAAAATATATGACAGAATATCGGTGGAAAAAGAGAGAGCTGGCACAGCTTCTTGCTCAACCAGTCTGTCCAGAATATAATAAAATTTATTAATTTTTCACTTCTGGCCTACACCGAAAATGTTTCACGCGAACTAGAAGAGCACTATTTTTCAATGCCAATAATAATGGGTGGTGACTTTAATACGAATTTTTCAACTGTAGAAGCACTACCTCTTATCGAATTCCTCTACGATAAATTCAAGCTTACCATGAATACTTCGTTAGAGTCCCCAACTACTATCCAAGGAACTACAATTGACGCTGTTTTCTCACGTTATATCGATAGGATACAATCAAAAGTTTATGTTTCATATTTTAGCTATCACAGACCAATTTTAACTGTGTTGAAAACATAACATTAATAAATTATACAAAGTAAAATTAAATTCAATAAACTATTCTTTTTCATTAAATACTTTATATTAACTCTACCTCCGGGTTTGTGGGTCTGTGTTCATAGAAATCGAACCGTGTAACAAAAAGGTGTTAACACATCGCCCGTGAGTTCGAACACTCAATGATTTTTTATTTCTTTTTTGTCCCTCGTTTTTCTTTGTTTACCATGGACATCTAAAGGTACGTTCACACTAGGCAAATATTTACCCAAAAACGCAACCACTTAAGTAATAATGAAAAAAAACAAGTGTTTATAATCTGAATAATTTCCAATAATACGGAATTCGATAAGAAATTTGTGTATAAAACTATTTTAATACCGGAATCAAAATATTTAGTGGTCACGTTTTGTAGGGCGAATATTTGACAAGTGGCAATGTGCCTTAAGCATTATGATCCAAATAATTGTTAAGAAGAGGTTTTCAATTGTATATATTTCTTAAATTAAAATTATTATCAATTTATATATATTTTTTACTGCCCCTGTCAGTGTGACCACAGTGCAGAGAACATGGCAGTTTCCCACTTTTTTGTATATTTTTTAAACACGTGAAGTGTTTTCTTCATTTTGGCCCTCGTTACCTTAAATACAACATAATCCACCAAATAATTTTAATAAATCTATCATCCTTTGTTTACTATGGACATGTGAAGGTACGTTCACACTAGTCACATATTTGCCCAAAAACGTAACCACTAAATAATAATGAAAAACCTTTTAGTTCAAACTAGTGCTTATTAGGCTAAATAATTTCCCAGACTACGGAATTCTATAAAAAGTTGTGTATGTTAATGAACACGCAGCTGAATCAAAATATTTTGTGATCACGCTTTGTTGAGTGAATATTTGACAAGTGGGAATGCGCCTTAAGCATTATGATCCAACTAATTGTCAAAAAAAAAAAGATTTATTTTTTAAATTAAAATTATTTTCATTATATACTTATATTTTTACTGCCCCTGTCAGTGTGACCATTGTGCAACGAATGTAGCACTTTGCCAAAAATAGGACAATTATTTACACTTTTGCTTCACGAATTGTCTGTTTTTAACGGCCTCTTACTATTTTGAAGCCCTTAGAGAATAGCCTGAAGCCATCAACAGAATTCAATAATTGTACACCACGGGAGTGTCTGAGTATCCCATTTTTATACCCTACAAAAAAGAATTGGAGGGTATATTCACTTTGTCATTCCGTTTGTAACGCAGCGAAATACCCATCTGAGACCCCATAAAGTATATATATTCTTGATCAGTGATGAAATCTAAGATGATCTGAGCATGTCCGTCCGTCAGTCCGTCCCTTTGTGGAAATCTCAATTCAGTCCAAACGAAAAGAGCCAAAGTCTTGAAATTTTATACAAATATAACTTGAAAGATAGCACAGGTCAAGTTCGTAAATGGCCTGAATCGGTCCAGAGGGAAAAAAGCTTCCCTAAGAAGAACTAAACCAACCTCTAAAAAAACAACATAATTTTTAAAGTTTTTTTTCTTGTAATTTTGTTAAGCAAATGATATATTTTTATGTCAAAGCAGGTCTAACGCGTTAAACTTGGAGTCGTAAAATAAAAAATAAAAATGATTTTTGGACCCCGCCTACTTTAGTGGGCGTTATTATATGCAAAAATAGTGTAAAAATTTAAGCAAATGTTTTACTTAAGCCTACATTCCTTGAAAATAAAATTTTTAAGCTTTAATGACGAAGCTGAGACGTAAGCTGGTACTCCTCTGCCCTACCCCCTCCTCTCCTTTGTCTCCTAAATGACCCTTTCAAAAAAAAATATACTAATAAAAAAATTAAATAAATTTATGTGTGTGAAAATAAATATGCCGAGTTAAATATGTTTTGACGTAAGCAGTTACGAAGTGAAGTTAAATATATTATGACGTAACGAAATGGCAATCGGTGAAATTTTTAAATCCATATTTATGTACAAAATGATTATGGGTGTGTCGTCTATCCCATACATCATTTTGTATATACTGGCAATGCATGCCAACTCCTTATTTGGCCACGGATGCAAAATCCCTCCAAGATCACTTACACACTCATGGCCTGTAAATTGACCTTTCATGGCTTGCAAATATTTTCACAAAATGCTCCAAAAATTTATTAAATATGGGTTTTCACAACAAAAAAAAAACTTCCCTGCTCAATACGTTGTTTCGTAACTGCTTACGTCAAAACATGTTTAACTTGGCATATTTATCTTCACTCACATAATAAATTTTACATTTAATTATCACAAATATTTATTTTTGGAGTCTTATGGCAAAGGTGAAATGTCTCCCCCACGGCCCTTGGCAGAGAGACCCCAAAAAATACAGATTCAATGCTGATTTCTTTACGCTACATCCCATTATGGTCATGAAAAAAAGGAACAACAACGAAACCTTTAATATTCAATTACGATTTCTAGGCTAACTGTTCGAAATTTTTGTTTTACATTCAGAAAGACATGATAAATATTACAAGGCACGAAGGAAAGCCAACATCAGTTTTTAATTATTCAACTTACACAGTAGAGCAGAACAGCTGTTTTCGAAAGCCGCAATGCTTTAATCATCAGTGCTCATGTGTATTGTGTTTGTCACCACTTATTGGGTGGCTTAGTTGAATATAATAGCAGTTCTTATTTATACAAATTTTATTAGGAAATTGCATACGAGAACTGTATCAACCTGGGCCAAATTACCGCATTCGATATAGAACGAAATTTCCACACAATTTAAATACAAATTTCGATCGTTATCGAATGCCGTAATTTGGCCCCTGATGGTAACACTTTTTTATTTTAATACCGGTGTTGCCGTTTGAATATTTTCTTAATGTTCCGTTTTTCTGAATTCTTTGTTCCATTATACCTAAAGCAAACTTTAAACCTCTACCTCCATATTCATAAAAAAATAAAACGTATTTGAAATCTGTTTTAAGAAAATTTTGTATGAAAACATTTCATTAAAATGCATTTCGAAATCATTTTAAATTTTATGAATACCGGGATTAATATATATTCCTCGGTAATTATTATGATTTTCTTGTCATAAAATTAATGTTGCATGATTTAAGAAAATATTTTTTAGTTTAAATTATTTTTATAGCGACAGAAAAGCGAAGAAATTTATTTGATTTCATAAATACCAAAATTAAATGTAACCACCTACTGTTTTGGAAGGCCGCCGCATTAATTAAAATATGCGGCCAATAAAATTAATTCACTATATTTAAAACTCTATAGTTAAAAATATAACGCACTACAATAATTTACTGTAACGAAAAAATGTTGTTTCATTTACTCAAAACCATCAAAAACACGCCGTCGTGCTTTTAGCAGTTTCCATGCCCTCCAACGGAAATCTTAATCACTCTTTTAAAACTCGTTACAGAGATAAATTTAAT
The DNA here is from genome assembly GCA_951800035.1 of Linnaemya tessellans. Taxonomy (NCBI): domain Eukaryota; kingdom Metazoa; phylum Arthropoda; class Insecta; order Diptera; family Tachinidae; genus Linnaemya; species Linnaemya tessellans. The sequence continues at coordinate 11,105,499 of OX637535.1, forward strand.
TTAACAATTATTTCGTGCATCACCAGCTCGTGCGTTAGCAATTACGTACCTCATGTCCCCAGTTTTCAGCATTTAATTTCGCAGCCGCATCAACACTTTCCTTGTTGCCCATTTTGATTTCGGCAAAATTGTTATTCGATGATGGTTTGTCGTTTTAGAAAATGGTAGAAGACTCTAAAACGATGTGCTTGGCAGCAAGATTTTTATATATGAAAATGTTGCAAATGCAAAAAGAGCTCTTGTGCCCAAATGCCTTCACCGTTTGCTGTAGAATTTAAAATTTTGTTTTATATATTTCAGTGCTGATTAAGTTGTGCTGTTGTTGTTGCTGCTGTTGTAGTAGCTGTGGGCCTGAGGGACCTTAAGGATTAGAGCCTTATTTAATTTAATATTCACCTTAATAATTAAAAAAGAACTTTGACTAGGAAAATCTTTGTATGTCGCTAAGTGCGAGTGTGTTTGACACTTTTTTTTTTTTTTTGCTTTGACTTAAATTTTTCTATTTATGCGTGCAGTTGACTGACGGTGTTTGCGTATGTGAATACTTGTTGGTTTATTATTTAAATAAATATGAGAGCTAGGGGAGATCTGCTCCAAATATTTTAGTTTCCATTAGATTTTTTGTAGGCTGTCAAAAAATAATACTGATGACTTTTGCTTGTTGTTTATTTTTTTATTTGTTTGTTTTTTATTGTATGTATTTTCCGTTAACGTGCTGAAAATGTCAGTGTTTATAAACTTGTTATTCGAATTTGAATTGCGAATTCGAAGATGTAGTTTGTTGTCTTTTGCTGTGCTCTCGCTTTCTTGCTATCGGTTGTATATTCTCTCGTTATTATTTTGTTGCTTTTTGAAATTTATCCTTGTCACGTACTATTTTTTTTTTTTTACTTTTCGTTAGTCTGTATGTATTAAAGTGTTAGATGTAATATGTTTTACTTTCGTTGAATTACTCGTATCTTGAAAAAAAAAATTTATTTATTCATATTAAACGCAATTGATTGATATATAAAACTTTTTGATATTTATAGTCATAAAATTATGTGTTAGCATCGCTTTATTCAGTGTGTGTGTGTGAGTGTGTGTAGCACTAGTGATTAAATTAACTTTCACTTTCAAAAGTAGCCACGGCACACCCACTATTTGCCAATGACGTAGAAGGTTTCAATTGTACACAAATTTACTGAGTTTGATTTTTTTTTGGTATTAAATATTTTTTTTTAGACTCGTCTTGGTATTGGAAATCAAACGTATTTGCCAGTTTTTATTATATTTTTGTTATTATATTTCACTAAAATAAGTCTATTTGTTTTTTTTTGTTATTTTACACAGAGAAATATTTTCACTTTCTCCCGAAAATATCTAGGTAAAAGTTCTTGTGCAACGCCTTAAAGTATGCTATGCACTGACATCGTGATTTTTGATGCTACCATACTTGCTTGCCAGCCACTTGTGCGTACGTAATCAACTCTCAACTGCACATCGTTCGTTGCAATGATATTTATCGTTGCTGATTTTCTATTAACTGTTTGCTGTTGTTGTTGTTGTTGTTGTCATTTTTATTTAGTTTATGTTTTTGCCCATCTTTGAGTTCGGTTGCAAAAATAACAACAACCAGCTGGATGCTGCCCTCAACCTGGGCTGCCAGTGATGGCAATCACACCACAAATCGATATTAAGAAATAATGGAATACGTTTGCCGTCAAACAAAAGAGTTGATGATGGCAAACGATTATTTTTCTTTTAATTCAATTGAGGCCATTTATTTCTTGCCATTATTATGACTTGGCCATATGCAGCTGGGCCTTTTAAGTGGCTGGCTTGCATTCATTCATAAATTTCTTGAAAATGTGTATTAGTCGTTTTCATTATTATTAGTACTTGCGGGCAGGGGAGGGGAGGGGGCGGCGTGGTATATAAAAACTCTATTGGCTGGCTATTGGTTTCGCTTGTAAAATTTGTTTCGGTTTTGATATTTGCGTCAATATCATCAACTCACTTTCAACTGTTCCGCACAAATACAAGCAGCTAAATTTTTTGTATGTGCGTGTGTGTTTTATTTATTTCGAAGTTTACATTCGTGTAGGTGTTAAACGGTGTTGCCGCATTGATTTTTTTTTATGTTTCATCTCGTTTTTAATCTCTATTATTTGTTTGATTGTTTTTGATAGAAAAACCCTTCCCAAAATTAATTTATAGATAATTATTTTAAAACTTAATTTTTAAGCAAAAATTTTATAAACATTTCCATTTTCGCCAGAATGTTGCTCTTTTAAACGCAGATATTTTTGATAGCAAAATGTGGCCGAAATATTTGCCTTTGAAACAGCATCTGCTACGGGACGTCATATTGAGATATTCATATCAGGAAAATGGCTTTTCCCAGTTTAAGTGGATACAATTCTGTAACCACTTGTCAAGGTTATGTCAGGAAACAATCCCAAATAGGATAGTTACTTAATCCTAGGAAACAAAAATTAACTACTTCTAACTACTGTCTAAGGCCCTGAACTATAGGTCGATCATTAGGTACTCCTTTCGGTCTGAATTGGACACCAAACGGCATGTGGTTTTACGTGCAACACACCTCATGCCACTTTAAATATTCTACACGCACGATTTGAGATCATGATGACATCGCATTGGCGATTTCAGCCCGTTAGAGTGTTTCCTGAGGGATTTTCTGAAAACTCATAATTTATACCGCAATCAATTCAAACAGCCTTGCCATTGTTGTTGAATAGATATACGAAAATTCCTTATAAATTTGTATAAGCTGCACTCGTAGCCCCTTTCTATAACCTCTCCATTAAGACTAAAGACTAAAGACTTTGTTACACAAAATGCATGAAAAATCTCTAAAAAAAATTATGTTTGCTCTTTTGCAGTTTTGGAATTTCGGTCAACCGTTCATAATGAAAATTAGTGGTGTGGCAGTGTCCATGGTTAAAGATCTATTCAAAACGTCTTAATGTCCCTGGAGTGCTACATTGGGTACGTGGGCACTAGAATGTATGTAAAGTTTACTTTGTAAGCATTTCATTGAACTAGAAATATTTTTGGACAGTGATATAAACTTCTTTACATATTTGAGGCGATACAAGAAAATCCAGTGATCATTTAAAAGCCGCGACCGATAGGATTATAAATTTTATTATAAAAAAAATAAATTTTAATCATTGTAGCGTAAGCTTTATTTTTTGCTTTGAATATACAACTTTTTTCCGGTTGCTGATGAAAAGGTACTTTTGCCACGCTGCTCCTATTTGGAGGGTATTTTAGATTCGATCCGGTCGAATATAACATTCTTACTTGTTTGTTTGGAAAATACTCGTTATGGGCGGCCATTGCATAATAATTGCTTAATGGAAATTACCGACAATGTCCTGGAAATACTCTCTTCTCCAAGCACAGTGGGGTAAATGGTAGAGAAAGTGGCGATTAATTCATAGAACTCGTAATATTAAAAGGTTGTTATTTTTTATTGATGAGTATTAATAAATACATAAAAAACAAGCATTTGAAAGAAAAATTAAAAAAAAAAAATTTTAACCTTTTATGGCCTTTTTTGTATTTTGGAGAAAATGGTCTTATTAGACTATTTTTGCTGTAACTTTGGAATGAAAAACGATAAATTAGTACATTAAATTGTAAATTAGAGCAGACTTTACGGGCCTTTAGAAAAAATAATAAAAAAAGGTTAAAAAAATAACTTGTTTTTTTTTTGTTTGGTTTTTTTCACATTGATTTTTAGCAACCGGAATTCTCTCACAAAAACCTTCATAACTCAAAAATCGCACAAATGCGCAAATAGGCATTCTAGGATTTATTAGCTAAAATCTTACATTTTAAGAGCATAAAAGCATTTTTTCCTGCACTCATCCGCAAAGTTGTTGAAACTCAGTGTATATATCAAAAATACCACATTTTGGGAGACATTTAATATATTTTTTTATATATTTCTAAACAAAAAATAATATTTTAAATGCTCTTATACCTGAAGTTGACGGTTCCATTATAAAACTTTTACTTATAGAAGTCTTAACAAAAACTAAAATCACTTGAAATATCAAAATTTTCTCTTTTAATCAATGCGCGCAAAAATAACAAAAATGATGGAACTTTGAACACACACACTGCAAATAAAGTAAACTACCAAGAACTTTTATTTTTGCAGTCAGTGATGTAGAATTTTATCTACTTTCATATGGTACCAAATTCGGTTGTGAAAGTTAAAGTTAATCTATGAATTAATCGCCACTTGTGAGGGCTTTCACCCCACAGTGTTTATCTGTGAAAAAAAGTTATTTTAAATATTCCTCTGATTACTATTTATATCTGAGATATCTCAAATAATTTGTCAACGAAAATTGCATAGTTTGTTACAGATTAATTATATTCCTATGGCGGCGTTTCATTGAAATTACTTTGAACTAAAAACGGTTCGTGATGGCAACACTGCCACCAACACTTGTTCATTAGTTTCAAAGAGAGTTTTGAATTATATTTCTAATAAATTATGAAAAGACAGTAAGAGAGAGAGAAGGAGAGAGAGAGAGAGAGAGCATGAAAAACAGCATCCATTTTTTTTTGCAACTGTCAAATATTTTCATCCATAACGGAATCGTACTTAACGAAACTCATACTCCTCCTTTTCAATTCGATTTTTACGAACACACACACACGCACACAAACAGCCACATATAAAAAAAGGAACACAAAAAGCTTGTGTGTACGTAAGTAAAAGTTATAATATTAAGGAGTTTTGAACTGTTTTCCTCCACATCTGCATCCTCTACATCCATATTTCTCACTTCCCTTTTGGGTTGTGTTGTGTGTATTTTACGAATTGAAAAAAAACAAAAAAAAAAACAATTTTTATTTTGTTTAAGAGGCCAACAAAAGTAAGAGCAAAAACAGTTGCATAAATTACCACGCCTTAATTTTTAATTATTTTATACAAAATAATACAAGAGTTAAGGAAATGTGGCGAAATGCGTTCTGCCAATTATTTTGAAAATATTTTTATTGAATGTTTATTTATTTATTTTCGTATGTTTTCCTGCGCGTTACATATGTAGCAGAATTTATGTACATAATAAGTAGTTTTTCTTAAAAGTATATACACTTTTTTCACACACACACACACACACTCACACGCACAATTTTCACCTATTCGTTTTGTTATTTCTATTTAATAATTTATTTGCTATTTGCATATGATTTTCATGCGTAATCGTTTGCCCGTTTTTATATTTTTTTTAATTAAGTTCTTGTGCTTTTGGTTAAAAATAAAACTTTTTTACATGCCGTTTTTTTTTTATAAATAATTAATTTCCACAAAAAAGAATTGCAGACTTTCTAGATGGTATAGGTATTTATTTTCTATTTTATTTTTTGCTTCTTCTTTTTGCTTTCTATTCATCCAAAATATTTCAAAAGCTTCTTAAAACACTTGCACACAACCGTCGTCAATGAAATTCGTTAAATGTTTGCTACTGGTATTTTTCAAATTCGAACTTGGATGCTGCTCATGCTGCTGCTGATGCTGCTGCTGCTGCCGCTACTCCTGCCGCTGTTTACTGCCAGTTGTTTCAATTCAACTACTCAGCTGTGTGCTTTGTGTTCACACATACAGCCACATGCACGCATACATACATACATATGTGTGTACATCCGTGTGCACTATAAATGATGGAATGCTTAGTCGAGTGTGTTTATGAATGTGAGCTGTGGCTGGCTGGCTGCTAAGAGCATAATGGCGAAAAATGTCCAGTTTTCCCATCAAATCATTATTTATTTAATTTACACATTATTCTGCTGTCTGTCTGTCTGTCTGAGTTAATGGTAACAGAAAATTGTCCCTAACTGCCTGTTTTGGTAAATAAAATACATAGAAAATTTCTTCTGGAAATTTAAGCTACAATAAAAAAAATTTGTTTTTGTTTTCAATACAAACTCCCTGGTGAAATTTTTTATTTTATTTAAAAAAACTGGCAGCAAAACAAACAGATGTTTTATGATATTTTTAATAATCAAAATAATAGATTTTTCAAGAATGTCTTGCATATATCAATTCAGCTGCAAAGAAATATTTCCACTTCCAGGCGGGTTAAAACACGAAATTTTGTGTCACAACACGTCAGCACAAAATTCATTTTAAATAGATTAGAACACTATTTAATTATTTACAAACTGAATGAATCTTTTATATTGAAAGAAAAAAGAAAAAGGAAAACACAAACACACACACACACACCGAAACACAGATCCCTTTAATGAACTTCGCTGGCATCAACAACAACAACAATGTGTCAACAGTGCAAGCAACTGACTGGCTGGTTTTATGAAAAATGTGATAACGTCACACGGCCATAATCATTCTAACAGATGATTTATTAACGAAACATTCTGATGCTTCAGAAATCATCAACAAACATAATTATTCTTCTGCCCACCACCACCTCAAAGGGAAACCTGCATACAAACACACATACAGACACACAGTCCACCCTCCCCCCAAAAACTTTACATGGGCACAGTCAATCAGTCTCTCTTTTCATTATCAACTTTCAGCTTAAAACATTCATTCCCTTCACGTGCAGCAGCCAACATCCACAGCGAACGACAGGCAGGCAGGCAGGCAGGCAACACATCAAATAACAACAATATTCCGACAAAAAGATGCTGAAAAATGTTTAAATAAAAAGCTGCTAGAAAACAATAAACAGAAAAATATAAAGCAAAACAACTTTAACGCATGCGTGTCACCCAAAAGAAAACAAAAACAAAAAAAAAGACATGTCTTTCCTGAAATTTCAAAAAATCCCATTTCATTTTGTTACTCGGTGAAACTAAACGAAACATAAGAGCCTGCGAAGAGGAATAATACCACATAAACAGAAATAAAAAGCAACAAAAGATTAATAAGAATATCGTTAAAAGTAAAGATGGGCAAATGTCGTGATTCTTTCGTGTGCAAAAATCATGATTGCATATTATTAAAATCACACGTGCGTACGTTTGTGAGCGTGATTCAAAAACTTAGAACCGAGCGTGATAGTGTCTGATATTTTTATACATATAACATTCACGCACTCAAAACAGAAGATCAATTTTTTTTATTCACTCCAAAAAAGAACTATTCACTTTGTCATTCCGTGTGTAACGCATCCATCTGAGACCCCTTTAAAGTATATATACTCGTATTCTTGATCAGTGATGAAATCTTAGATGATGTAGTCATGTGCGTCTGCCTGTGGAAATCACGATTTGGTACAGATTAATTTTGAAGGATAGCACACGTCAAGTTCGTAAATGGGCTGAATCGGACCAGAGGGAAAAAGTTCCCCTAAAATTGTACTAAACGAACCTCTAAAAAACAACACAATTTTTAATGTTTTTTTTTGCAATTTGTTAAGCAAATGATATATGTTTAGGCCAGAAAATCAGAAAAATCCATTTTTGGACCCGCCCCCTTTAGTGGGCGTTGAAGTAACATATTACCGGGAAAAATATTGTAAATATTTAAGAAATTGTGCAATTTAAGCCGACATTCATTGAAAATTAAATTTTAAGGCTTTTATGACGAAGCTGGGATGCTCTCCGATTTTGCCCTGCCCTAATTTTTACCCACCCCCAAATGTTGCCCTATCAAAAAAAAATTTTTTTTTTGCTTTTCACTTAATAACCCAAAAATTTATGGCAAAGGTGAGATTTCTCACGGTACCTACCGGAGTGACCCCGACAAAATAGACTTGTTATTTACTAACGCCCTAATTCATAAAAATTATGAGAGGCTTATAAGAGTTTTTATGTCAAATACGGTCCAACGCCTTAAACTTGGAGCCATTAAATAAAATAAAAATATTTTTTGACCCCGTTATTATAGGCAAAAATAGCATAAAAATTTAACAAATTGTTTTACTTAAGCCTACATTCCTTAAAAATAACACTTTTAAGCTTTAATGACGAAGCTGAGACGAAACCTGGTACTACTCTGCCCTAACCCCCCCCCCCCCCGCTTTACCTTTGCCCCCTAAATGACCCTACCAAAAATAAATATTTTTTTAAATTTTGTATATAATCATCCCAAGCATTTATCTTTAGAGTTTTATGACTGCCTGTTGCTGCCCTACCCCCTCCTCTCCCTTTGCCCGCTAAATGACCCTATTAAAAGTAAATATAAATTTTTTTTTTATTTTGTGTATAATCATCCCAAGCATTTGTTTTTACAGTTTTATGTGTATCTGTTTCTGCCTTATCCCCTCTCCCCCTTTGCCCTCTAAATGACCCTATCAAAAAAAAAGAAATTTTAATTTTGTATATAATTATCCCAAGCATTTATTTTTAGAGTTTTATGACAAAGGTGAAATGTTTCCCCCATAGCCTTCGCCAGAGCGACCCCGCCAAAATACAGTTTTTATAGCCTCCAAAGAGAATTGTGATAAGTCTAAGACGGTCTAGCAATGCCCATACGTTCGTCTGTGGAAAACATGATATTGTATATTTTTGAACCCCGCCCCCTTTAGTGGGCGTTGACGTACGATATTATATAAAGGAACTCTGTCCCACCAAGTTAAACATTTCAAATTCACTTACTAAATATTTGGAGGGTATTTAAGATTCGACCCGGTCGAATATAACGTTTTTACTTGTTTTATTTGGTTTCATTTTTAATGCCGATTTAATTTTTTCTGAAGTATAAAATGGGCTTGATTAAATTAAAAAAGTTAGTTTTAGTCAATCACTTTTAAATACATTTTCGTTATATTCCTTAAGGACGACTTATCATGACCACATAGAAGCTGAAACAAATTTTTGGCACCTCTTAAGTGATATAAATTGATCGTTAAAAGAACTCCTCAATTAAAAATAGCAACAAAAGCATTTCTGCTTTTCTCCATTACAAGGGCACCAGAGCAAACAGAAATAAATAAATGAATAAATAGGGAATGGAGCAAAATAAGACAAGATACGACAAGGCAAGACAAGACAATTGAAGATGGCAGCATATGGAATCAGCAGCCACACCTGTTTGGCAAAATGCATTAACAAAAGTTATTTAAAGCTTTTCTTCGTGCGTGTGTATGTGTGCTTTATTCCAGAAAATTCATTTAATTACCTTTTCACTTGAGAAGTAATGACGTCGACAATTTATGACACCCACCACTGCCACAGATAATTATCAAAACAACATCTTTGAAATGAGATAAAATCATATAATTTCATTAAATTTTTTTTTTGCAAATTATTAAAAATATATTTTAATATCAAGCACTCTTTCGTGCCTTCAGTGACAACGAAAAGCGTGTTTAGTCTTGTCGATGTTATGCTTCACGAGTCATTCAATTGTTCACCACAACTGAGTATCTGAGTCCCATTTTTGATATTGTCTTGACTGTATATTTTTATTAAAATTAGATAAAAATGCTTAACCATAAAGATGCTAAAAAATTTTATATATCAATATATTCAGCTCTATATTCTCCCTTGTGTAGAAAATTATGCATAATTAATGTGAAAATAAGAAAATAAATGGGATTTCTGAAATCCCCACAATTACCACAAAAAATTTGTAAATGAAAAAATAATTTGTTTAAATGTCAAAATACTTCCATTTTGGTAAGAAAAAATGAATGCACTTTTTTTAAGAACTTCACAAATAATTTTGCAAAATTAACTAGTCCATATTTAGACTTATTTAAAAGGTAATAAGAGAATGTCATGAATTTTTTCTCTAATTTTTGTTATTAAAAAAATCACAGTTTTCCAAAATATATTTATTTTTATTGTAAAAATTAAACCGCGTTTTACAAATCTTGAATCTTCTCTTCATTTTCTCTTCATTATATTTAACCCAAAAAAAAAAAAAAAATACTGAAAAATACCAATTTGGGGATTTTGAAAATTTTTTTTGGGAATTGTAAGGGATCTCTAAAATAAATTTTATTTACGTTTTATCACTATTTTGTTTTTGTTTTAAATGCGTTTGTTCAATAGAACGATATTTAGTGAAATCGTGGGACGGGCAGTACTTATGTATTTGCAGACCTTTTTCCACGAAAATTTCAATAAATGAAAAATTTCAGTTTTGCACAAATTTATGCTAAAAGGACTAAAATAGTCTTAAACAAAAAGATGCTATAAAATTTTAAACCTAGTGTCTTCTTAAAAGATCTGGTGAAAAATACTGACAAATTGCATTTTTCCGATATTGAAAATTGTTTTTTTGAGAATTGTAGTTATCTCAAAAAAAAGTTTCATTTATTTTCTCTTCATTATTTTTAACCCAAAAAAAATACTGAAAAGTCCCAATTTGGGGATTTTGAATTTTTTTTGGGAATTGTAGGGGATCTCTAAAATAAATTTTATTTGCATTTTTTCACTATTTTGTTTTTGTTTTAAATGTGATTGTTCAATAGAACACTATTTTGTGACATCGTGGGACGGCCAGTATATGTACATATGTATGTGTATTTGCACCGAAAATTTCAATAAATGAAAAATTTCAGTTTTGCACTAATTTATAATAAAACGGACTAAAATAGTCTTAAACAAAAAGATGCTATAAAATTTCTAATTATAAAATTTTAGGCCTAGTGTCCTCTTAAAAGATCTGGTGAAAAATACTGACAAATTGCATTTTTCCGATATTGAAAACTGTTTTTTGAGAATTGTAGTTATTTCAGAAATAATTTTAATTTATTTTCTTTTCATTATTTTTAACCCAAAAATATACTGAAAAATCCCAATTTGGGGATTTTGAAATTTTTTTTTGGGAATTGTAGGGTATCTCTTAAATAAATTTTACTTACGTTTTTTCACTATTTTGTTTTAGTTTTAAATGCATTTGTTCAATAGAACAATATTTAGTGACATCGTGGGACGGCCAGTATATGTACATATGTATGTGTATTTGCACCGAAAATTTCAATAAATGAATAATTTAATTTTTGTACAAATTTATGCTAAAAGGACTAAAATAGTCTTCAGGAAAAATATGATATAAAATTTCTAATTATAAAATTTTAGGCCTAGTGTCTTCTTAAAAGATCTGGTGAAAAATACTGACAAATTGCATTTTTCCGATATTGAAAATTGTTTTTTGAGAATTGTAGTTATTTCAGAAATAATTTTAATTTATTTTCTTTTCATTATTTTTAACCCAAAAATATACTGAAAAATCCCAATTTGGGGGATTTTGAAATTTTTTTGGGAATTGTAGGGTATCTCTTAAATAAATTTTACTTACGTTTTTTCACTATTTTGTTTTAGTTTTAAATGCATTTGTTCAATAGAACAATATTTAGTGACATCGTGGGACGGCCAGTATATATTTGCAGACCTTTTTCCACCGAAAATTGCATTAAATGAAAAATTTCTGTTTTGCACAAATTTATACTAAAAGGACTAAAATAGAAAGATGCTATAAAATTTTTAATTATAAAATTTTTGGTACATATTTAGGTGAAGACTCCCTTATAATGTACATACATTTGCCGCCATGTGAAATGCGAAACCGTTCAATAATCAAATTCTTTTACTTTAAACTCTTTATATTAAAATTCTTCCCAATTAATTTTGCGAATATAGCAGCAAAAAAAAACATTAAAAAAAATTAGTGGCAACACCTGAATTTCCTTTTCCAGTTTCCTATTTGTTTGTCATTTCATTGACACATTTCTTGTATCGCTGATTTTCTTCCATTCCGACCGATTGAGAAAGAGTTTTTCAAATTCAACAAATTAATTTTTGGCCACTTGCCCATGCTGCCACTAAGGCGTTCCCTGTTTCTGTGACCTCCGCCAGGAACAGGTCTTGCAGCAGAGACCACTTCCTTATTGATGTAAAAACAAGTCACTTCTTTCTTAGTGGCTTTCTGAGAAGAAAATGTTTACAGGGAATATGTTTAGTTAAAATGTACAAGCCTATTATGGCAGTTAGTGTTTTCGTGTGTGTTTGCAATGCATTCGAAATTACTTGTACTTTTACGTTTGATTTAAGAACAACAACAACAAGAACAGCATGTGCTTTATGTAAATAAAGTAAAAGAGAGAGTAAAATAAGCGACATCATCCTTGTTACAGTTGCCATTTGTTAAGGTGAGGAGCCAGCATCCCTTATAATTACAAACACATTCACACATGCACACACGCACACACACACATACGCACATGTACTTATAATTCAAATGTCGAACATCAAAAGCTCCTCTTGAAGCTTATCATGCACAAAATAAGCTCGTGAAGTAAAAAGTCACACAATCACAAGTATTTAAAATTTTTTGTAAATTAATTCTGTTTCATTTTGTTTTGTTTTTTTTTTGTTCAGAGATGTTTGTGTACCTACACACACACACACACACACATGCACACACATTAAATATGCATCTTTGTATGGCTGTGTTTGCTGTATAGAATCCATTCATGTTTGTGTGAGTGTGTGTGTTACTGAATGACATAGTTTTTCAGGGCATCTAGAGGGTGTGGTTCCCTAACGCCGCAATGTTTGATAGTTTGACACAGTTTTTTTTTTGGTTTTTCTTTTTTTGTTGTTGTTGTTAGAAAGTTGCGAAAAAGCTTGCTAATACGGAAATGGGAAGAAGCAAATGCATTTTAGCAGCCGGTAAAATACACAATCACACACAAATAGTGTAAATGTGCATGTATGTGTGTGTGTGTTTCTATGTGTATAATAAAAATATAAACGAGTACGTGAAATATTCTTAACTCTTCTTATAACTTTGAAACAGTTATAATGAATAATTCCGAGCTGAACTGGTGAATATTGAATAAAGACTAGAAATCGAAAGCTTTTGCTTTTGTTTTTCAATGAAATTTGATTACTTCTGATTGTTGCTATTTATATATAAGCTATTGTTATATAAAAACAGCCTATGGGATGGTCAATCGATATGTTTTTACTTTCAGTGAGCGGATGGATCATTCAGTGCATATCAAACAAAAACATTAAGAACTAAAAATATATTTTAATGCACAGATATTTTATTTGATGCCGTTTATGATGTCCAATTCTTATAGTTTTTTTTATATTAATGTTTTTATTATTTATGAGGATAAACCAAAAATAAATATATATTTTCATGTTTCAAAACTATTTTTATATTTTAAAATTCAATTCCCTATTACTCATTCCTGATGATCTTAATTGCTAGAGAAAAATTGGATAATAAATTAAAATTGTAGGGATGTAACCGATACCGATACTCACCCTTATCGTCTTTGGCGTTTTTCGCCTTCAGATTCGACATTTTGTAATAGATTAAAGAACATTTCAGCTTTTTATCTTTAAGCTATTACACTTTGTCGAATTTGCAGGAGTAAAACGCCAAACACAATAGGGTTGACTGATTCCAATATATCGGCGATACTTCTGATTTGCCGATATATCGATATCGGCGATATTTTACTGTCGATACGACGATACTTCTTTCATTTTTTAAAGCTGTTTTGAACAAACAATTCAATTTTCAACGCTTTTTTTTTGCATAACAACAAAAATTTGGATGATTTTAGAAAATAAACAGTATGACATTCAGTTTGAACGGACTCATTAATAATCGCTTACACTGTTATTTTGTTAAAAAACAATAATTTGTTTTATGTTAATTTTAGAATGAATTCAAATATCAATTTTAAATATTAATAATCTCTTACACTGTAATGTTGTATAATAAAATAATTACTGTACTTGAGTTTTGTTATAAAATTTTGTTCTTGTTTTAAATATGTTTGTACGAAAAAAGTCAATATCAATGATGTACTACATATATCGTTATATATTTTTAAATTTGATTACTTAATTAATAAATGCATTGAAAAGTTTAATATTAAATAATAAAAAATTTCTGTGGCAATAGCGATTGAGATAAATGAATGTCTCGAAATTCTCTGTATTTGAAAATGTATACATCTAATTATTTTTAAATATTCAAAATATGTTATTTACACAAATTATAACGCAAAAAAGTACACCTGAAGAAATATATAAACGATTTCATTAAAAACAATAGCCAACACGACAACATTAATTACAATGAAAATTTGTTTTCCAAATTAAAATACAATTTCACACGGCAGCTAAGAAATGTTGCAACCTATATTCCGATCCTGTCAGATCTGCTAAAGGTATAGTATACTATATGCACATACATAAATACATATAAAAAGAATAGTTAAAATTTTTGTTGAGCTATTAATAATATATTTTGATACACAGTGTAACACTTGACCATTTATAGGTATTTAACTCTGATTACTAATGCAAAGTACTATACTATTGAGATCCATTAGTGTTATTCAAATTACAGAGATTCGATATTTTAATTTTATATAAAAGCATAACATTTTAATGATATGTACATATTGCAACAATAACAACCTATCACTTACTACGTAATTCCAGAACTTCCTCCTCGCTTTATATTACAATGGCAACATTGTGTGTAAACTGTCTTACCTCCTGATATGTATCATCTAGTAAAGTTATTTACTGTTGGGTAAAGCAGCTTACAACAGTTTTATTGATTTACTTACAGTTTTAAACGTATACTTGTTTGTTTGTATTGGTAACTTGTGACATATTATTTAATATGGTTGAATATATTCTATGTAAAGACAAGTTTCAATAGCACAAGTAAAAAGTAGATAAGACAGTGCACGTTAACTCTATAAAAATATAGCCGTAGTCAGCCTGTAGTAAAATGCACAAGGTGACTCACATTTATTTTGCTATTCTCTTTTGTTTTCTCTTTTCTAGACAAATCTGACATGTTTATTATTCCTTATCACATATTTTGTGCGCGTTTTTTGAATAGTCGTAGTGGAGATATTTTAAAATACAATTTAAAATTAAATGTTAAGCTGATAGTTAAAAATAAATTTATTAATATGAGTGAAGCAATATTGCAATTTTTAATGAAAGATGGCATATCAACGAATATTGGACCAACAACAAAAGGTATAGTTGTATGAAATGGAGTAAATAACAAAATAAATACTTTTCGCCCAATTAGAACTTCTATTGCAACATGCAGAAAATGAATATTCGATTGGAAATATAACATCATCAATATTTTACCAAGTCTACGCTTTATACCAGGCATCTCAAGAACGTTACAATCGAGCTCCGGGAAAAACTAATGAATCTGGTTCGGAAAAAATAATTTCGGTACCAATTGAAACATTAATTACTGAAATGAGTGCCGCTGAAATATCCGAGTTTACCGAGTAATTTGCTACAATTCTAAATGGAATTTCTTAATTTTAATAAATATTTTTAATTTTAGCAATGCTCTTTTGCAGTATGTACGAAAATCACTGAGTCAAGTGTCAAAAAATGCCGACACAAGCACTTTGACGAGCAGTACTGCTGCAGCGGAAAGTTGCAATTTTCTTAAAGATGCCTCTAATCCCCAAGAGGGCCTAAATAAATTAATAGAAACCTGTCAAAAATTTCCTTACGGTATGCAATATCAAAATAGTTTGCTTTTATTAAAGTGTATTAACAGCAACTATTCTTAGAATGGACTATTTTACAGTTGTGCAAAGGTCCCCGCACAGAGACCACCTATTCCATATATCCAAAAATTCATGAAAGTGACGCTCCCATATACATGACGGTTTTGAAACATGCCCGCACCTCGGAATATGGAACACCTTTATGTTTACGTTTTTCGAATGCTGAGCAAAGCAAACTGTATGAAACGTTTGCTTCCATAGTGAATCGCTTTACGAAATGTGTTAAAGTGGACCCTAAAAAGGTCAACACAGTTAAGGCGAAAGCCCACTATTGGTCGTTGTTGGGAGAAATAAATGATTTTATAGCAGTATGTAAAATAACATGCAGATACTATATTATTTATTTATATATTTCTTTTCTTTTTCAGACCGCCTGTTCCGATTTATGCGATTTTTTCTATCCCTGGACATTTTTATTCACGGGTGTTCCATATTCAATTAGCGCTCAAGAACTGGCACGTCAACGTTGGCATAAAGTTGATGCATTTTGTGATTTATACAAATGGGAGAATGATGCAAGGGTGCTGCTTTCCTTAGCTGCTGCACATGTTGAAGCATTAAGTGTATCGCAAATAGATGATATTTGTTCGATTCTTACGACAGACGCTAAAGAACAATCTGAGGCCGGAGAAATTTTAAAAAATATGCAATTGGAAAAGGGTGAATGTTGCTACATGCTTTTGTATCTTTACAAAATGTCATAAAATTCTTTTTTTTAATATTTGCGGTCTAATTCATAAATAATATTTAATGTTTATTAAAGCCCTACTTGTCAAATTGGCCACTTGGGCCAAAATCTCTCCAAGATCACACACACTCTCATGGCCTGTAAATTAACCTTTCATGGCCTGTAAATATTTTCAGAAACTCAATTCAGGTATTCCAATTATTGTGTGTGTTAGAAGGCACTCCCATAATAATTTTTTATTATAAATTACTTATTTGTGTCAAAAAGGTAATTTATAATAAATATAGAATACTTTTTATGAATTAGATCTTTAAAGAACTTGAATAACAGCTTATTATCTGTTTTTTATATATATTTTAGTTCATACCGATGGTCCGAAAACTAGTCATTATCCCTGTATTTTAGTTGTTGACGAGGTAAGTTAATTTCATGTTAGAATATTGCTTAACAAACTTCTGTACCATAAGTGAAATCTTTGCTAAGCGTAGACTTTTTTAATGTTTGATGAGAATATTGAAAAAATTGAACTGTGCACTTTCCCTGACGATGTACATACATCTATGTTTTTTAATTCATTTCAAATTAGTTTCTACTCTAATTGCAGAAAATTTATTAAATATTTGGCGTCAAATTATAATTCCCATAGATGGTTGAAGTGACTATATTGAATTAACATTTTCAATTTCTAAAATATAAAATAAATTTATATCAAATAGAATTGCTTTGTTGTGGTTTTAAAAATTTCAAAGTCTAATATACTTTTCCTTATATAATTCTCAAATGGTTGTTGAAAGTTTGTGAATAACCGAAGAGGGTTTGTAATTTTTGGAAATAGTTTGAAGTCGACTGTTAATTTGGTGCCGAAATGACGAGGGCATAGCACTGGTCACTGAACATAATTGTCAGCGACTGACACTATCATGGACTAAAAGCAGACTAACAGCACCTTCCTTCGTCGGTCCTGTAGCAAAAACTAGCCGGCGAAGTAAAAAGGTTGAAATAGCTACAAAAAAAAAATCTATCTTCTCATCTTTGTTCATCTGTCCCCTTCAATACTATCCCCTCCTTTCTAGTTCCGGCGCATATGTAGGGGTCATCCTCTGAGTGCTGGTCCAAGATAAAAAAAAAATTGTCAATGGCATGCAGGCCTGAAGACCAAAAATGTTAATTATTCACCTATCAATTTTGTTTAAATAATTCCAGCACAAATTATTTTAGTTCGTTCGATCAAACGATTAAATTTAAAAAATTATTCATTAAAAATATTTTATTATTTATTGAGCTTGAGGTCGTTTTTTATATAAAATTATTACATTTTTATTTAATTATTCAATATTTCGTTAACAATTGCTAACATTGTCAGGAATAAGATGTTTGAAATATTTTATCTCGAAATTTATTACAATTAATAGAGCAAGAATGCGAAGTAAAATAAAATTTCTACATGCACTTGCAGCGCCTGGATCATTTCTTCTGGGAGGAAATGAATGTACAACAGGAGTTCACACGTGTTAATTCCATACAGTGTTTGTGGCGCTTATTCCAGTACTACAAATCGAACATACAGCAGGGATATTTGTGTGTCAACATCACAGATGGTGGCTGTGTTCTCAATCCAGGTGGGTAGATTTAAACGTTCAAATATGTTTTATCTGTTGGTGAAAATTTGCTCTTATTTATCTTCTTATTGCTGGCTTTTTTTTTTTTTTTGAACTAGATAAGAATTTAGCAAAAATGGAGGCACGTATGGTTAGTTTTTTCAAATACTGGACACCGCATTGGACAATGTTAGTAGGACAACGACCCACCCAAGATGAACTCTTCAATAAGTATTTGAGTTGCAGTTGTTATGTGTACGTTGTAATAATGTGAACATTATTTTATATGTCTCCTGTGATTTTTGTTGTTGCATAAATTTGCTGTAAGATGAAATCTTCCCATTTTTTTTATTGTCACTTAGTTATGCTGGTCATGGTTCTGGCTTACAGTATATAAATGGACGTAAAATCACCAAACATCAAATGCATTGTGTTGTTTTTCTTTTCGGTTGTGACTCCTCGCGTCTACGTTCGAGTGGATTGTATAGTGAGTTGATTGGTCCACATCTGTACTATCAGGCGGCAATGTGGTAAGTTGAGAAAGAGGAGCAAGAAACAGCAGCAGCAGCAGCGGCAACAAACAATAAATAATGGAACTTTTTGAACTCTAGCAAATAATTGTATTGGTGGACGGAGCAATTGGTTTCCTTTATTTTGTTTGTTTGTTTGTTTGCTGTTTATTATCCTTTTTATATTTTTGTGTGAGTAAAATTGGTGCACTCATATGTGCATGTTGTTGTGTGTGTTTAGTCCTGCGTTAGTTGGCACTTTAATGCCTGGCCTAGATTGTAATATGGATAAGATAGCCACGGAAATACTTAGCCGTTGGATTGCACCCAAATCTGCAACTGTTTTGCCATGGAATGAAATTGATGAAAAGGCTTGGATAAAGGATTTTATCATTAAACGTAAGTAGAGCAAATGGCAAATTATTATTTTGCTCTATATTTTATTGTTGTTATTGTCGGCATATATTTCAGCAATAGCCAAAGTATGTAAAGGAGCTAAAAAACAATTTGTGCCATCTGTGGCCAATACACCCAATTACAATATGGCCAGTTTGTGCAGCGTATTAAGCCGTGTTCATCAACGTGTTTGTGAAACCAAATTGTATAATACAGTGCCTTATGTTTGCCGTGGCCTGCCAGTGTGGAACTGTGATGTAGAACCCCTGGCTACTCAGTCACCTTAACGCAAATTTCAAAGCTTACAAAACAATCAGCCACTCCGTTCATCGTTAACACTTAATGTGAGTACCTCATTTGATTCTTTCTAGAGTTACTTTTAGCGCACAATTTAAATGAACTTGCAAGAAAACAGCAAACACTATTTATAATAAATTAATTAAAGTTTCTCACTACGATATTTGATTATTTCCTGTTTGCCACTCGCTTGTCTTTGTATGCTTTTCGAAAAACTTTCATTTGTTATTTTCTAATTGTAATTGTAGTCCTTAACTAAATCCATTTGCATTACTGAGTTTTATTTACTCTCTCGCTTTCCATTCCTTTGAGTGCAACAACAAATAAAGATAAATAAACACTCGAAGAATTCTAAATTAAATCTTAAGACAATTTTTTTTTTATATTTTCTTGCTGTAGCTCCTGCTGCTTTCATCTATTCTAACACTTGCATTTTATTTCGACTCTACCATCAGCAGCAATGTCACTTCCGCTTCACATACTACTATGGGATGTTTCATAGTGTGGCACATTCCTACATGCATACACTTATTTATATAAATAACACTATAGCAATTGTGGCTGTGTACAGGCAGCTATCAAAGGGATTTTCCCATTTTAATGGTTATACAGGGTCCGCCAAAAAACTTTTTTTTTTGAAAATGCTACTAAATATTTTCTTAAATTTCTTTTTTTATTTGAAAGTACAATCCCTCCAGTTAATAATGGAAAATAATTTCATTCAAATGGCTGCCTCGACTGGCCATGCAGTAGCCTACACGATCGGTCCAATTTTTAAGCACATTATCATCGATTGTGTGCAGCTGTATTTCACCAATGGCTTCACGAATATTGTCCTTTAAAGCGTCAATTGTCTCTGGCTTGTCGGCGTAACACTTTTCTTTGACGGCACCCCACAAATACTAGTCCAACGGTGACAAATCGCAGCTCCGAAGTGGCCAAACGACATCAGCTCTGCGGCTGATAATGCGTTCTGCAAAAACAGGGCGCAAAACATCGAGTCTAGCTTCGGCTGTGTGGCACGTAGCGCCGTCCTGTTGAAAACAAATGTTGCCAATATCTTCCTCTTCTAGAACAAAAATTCGTTCTACATGGCCCGATAACGATCGCCATTGACTGTAATGGCCACTCCTTGCTCATTTTCGAAGAAAAATGGCCCAATTATGCCTCTGGACCCAAATCCGCACCAAACAGTGACTCGTTTTGGGTGCGTCCGCTTCTCAATGTATGCGTGCGGGTTTTCTGTGCCCCAAATGAGACAATTTTGCTTGTTTACATACCCGCCAAGATCAAAATGAGCTTCATCTGAAAAGATGATTTTCTTTGGCAAAATCGGCATCTTCTGTTAGTCGATCGCAGACCCACTTAGCGAAGCGTAAACGCATTATACCAGGGACCGGAAATAAGATGTATGAAGAAATAAATCATACATAAATGAACATCGTAGAAAACTTTTAATTACACCATCATGATTTTTAGGCGAAATGCATCCAACATATTGCATGATTTTTAAATTTTTGATTTTTATTTTAAAAATCAAAAGTAAGAGTTATTTTTGATATTTATTTTTTTTAAATGAAAAATAAGAGTTATTTTTGATTTTTATTTTTTTAAATGAAAAATAAGAGTTATATTTGATTTTTTTAAATGAAAAATAAGAGTTATTTTTGATTTTTATTTTTTTAAATGAAAAATAAGAGTTATATTTGATTTTTATATTTTTAAATGAAAAATAAAAGTTATTTTTGATTTTTATATTTTTATATCAATAATAAAAATCAATAAAAAACTCTTACGTATTTGTTGATGCCGTATGTATTATAATATGCTGCTTCATTAAAATTTCTATATGAATATAATATATTATGTGACTTATCCATTATCAGCTATAAAAACATGAATGCATAGAAATAGCTTATAAGTTTTGGCCGCCATTCCAGTCAGTGTCATTTTCAGGTGTTCAATTTTACCATCATAATTGATTTTGAATGTTCCTCAGATAAATTATATCTCAAATCTCCCAATATTAATCTGAGTGCTGAAAATGACCCTCTACACTGACTTGAGTGGCAGGTACAGAATGAACAATTAAAGCTAATTTTCGAAGCCATGGAAACACAAACATATTACCTATGTCACGAATTTTGAATTGATTTTTATTTTTTGATATAAAAATATAAAAATCAAAAATAACTCTTATTTTTCAATTAAAAATATAAAAATCAAAAATAACTTTTATTTTTCATTTAATATAATAAATATCAAAAATAACTCTTATTTGCTATCTAAAAACGTAAAAATCAAAAATAACTCTTATTTTTTGATTATTTTATTAAAAGTCATAACAGTTACGGTCCCTGTATTATACACAACCATATTCGTTCAGCGGAAGGATAAAACTAATTATCTGTCGAATCAGACATGAGCTAAGTGTTACCATTCACGAAATAAGCACTAGTTGTAAAAAAAACGTTAGATGGCGGACCCTTTACAATAATAATAATGATAAAAAATCCTTCTGCTTCTTGCTTTTCTTTTTTTAAAAAGAAGAAGAGTAATGCAATTTTTTTTGTGACTTTGAGCCTTAATAAATACAATTTTCCTTAAATCAGTTCATTTCTATTGTTTGAAAATTTCTATTTTGCAACTGTTCGTTCTAGTTAAAGTGAAATGAATCCAAACTAAATTATTCAATTTTCCCTTTTGTTTGGTTAAAGTAAAGCTATTTGCTTTTAAGAATAAATCTAACATTAAAATGAAATTAAAATCAGTCAACCGTTAACATGTTAAACATTAAATATAATGCACTTTTCCAAGTTTGCTCTAGTTCTTAAAAACACTACGACAACATGTTTTTTTTTTTCTTAAGTATGTAGTATGAAACTTTTCCTTTTTGTCGTCTTAAAGAAGCAACAAAATTCCTAATGAAATGCAAATGTTTTCCTAGCTGTTAGATGCAACGACAAGCTCTATTATTCATATTCCTTTTGCATATGAGATAAAAAAAGAAAATCAACGTATGCAGATAAAACTACTTGAGATGTGTAACAATTTAACACAAACATACTTATTGCATATATGAATGTATATATACAACAATAATAACAACAAACATGGACCGGAGATAACCTGAAACCCCCAAAAAAAAAAATAAAATAAAAATAAAAAAATGGAAGGCACAAGAATCAATACTTGCTTGTCATCCATATCCATCTAGGAACACAAAAGTTATATGTGTTTTAAAAATAAAAATATAGAAACAGTATAATATAATATAAAATTATACCCCAAGGCAAAAAAAAAAAAAAAATAATAATAAAAGAACTGCACTGAAATACAACGAAAAAAAAGTCGTATCGTATCGTATCGTACGTAGCATGTGTATTGAAAGCGCATTGCCTGAGATGTGTGTGCATTATATTTTTAACACTCACACATACCAGCACATGTTTATGTTAAAAAGGAAATTTTATATAGAAATATTTTAATATACGATGCGATAGATGTTTACAAGACTCACATCAAAAACAAAATATTTTATATCATGCAGGCAGGTCCATCCATATCTTACATATATTATGCACTTATTCTTTCGTATCGCTATAAAATCATAAAGGAATGAAATCTTGCGATAAGAAATTATTCTTACAAAATATATTAATACACATACATGTGTACATATACCCAGTCAGCATTTAATGAAATTAATGATCATATTCGAGCCTTTTTCGAGTCCTCCGCACGATTAAAATAATCATTTATGCGCTCGTTTTCGAGTCGAAAATGACTGTTCATTCGGGAGAAAATGCTACGATAGCCGCGACTCTTCTAAGGGAGTCTTTTATGATTCGCACTTCTGATCAATTTCGACTCATTTTCGAGACAGTTTGTGGTAGTTCTTACAAGCAGTTGCGAGCACAGTTGCCATAGTTGGTAACATTCTACCAAAATTGGTAATTTTTTTTTAGGGTTGGTAACTTTGTTTTTAAGGCTTGACAAACTATCAAATTATTGCTTTTCTTTTATCATTTTTCCGCATTACTCAGCACTGAGAAAAAAATCATTAAAAAGAACTGTGTGAATGTGCGCTAAATTGTTCAACGGCGTAATATGCAAATGTCATTATGATTAAAACGTTTTATGTTATGTTTTTTTTATTAATAAAAGTTGTTGTTTTTATTATAATAAATATAGAAATTTTTGTTTTTATAAAAACAATTTTTTGGTAACTTTTTGGTAACATTTTCGGAAAATTTTGGTAGAAATTTTTTTTACTCAGTGGCAACCGTGGTTGCGAGTCTTCTTCGAGTCATTTTTCAGTCAAATTACTGGTCATTTACGAGTCTTTTTCGAATCATATTAAAAGCGAATTTTTAATTGATTTTTTTTTAAGCGCAGAACTGATTAATCAGTTTTTGATCACCTAAGGTACTCGAAAAAGACTCAGTTTGGTGACACAATCTTCCACATGCTGACTGGGTAATTCAAAATTTATCTCTATGTACGTGTAAAGGGTATTAAACTTATGTGAAGTGATAGCGCGAAATCTAAAGTGGCCTATCCATTATACACTATAATTGTATATAAAGGGTGTTTTTTTATGACGTTTTTTTTTATACGAATCACTCTGTTGTCTGACAGCTGTTTTGACAGTTTAAAGTGACGTCTCTACTCAGTATTGTTTGGTAAATCATCATGAACAAGTTAACTCCAGAATAACGCTTCCAAATCGTGGAAATTTATTTTCAATAACAGTGTTCAATTAGAAATGTTTATCCGCTTTTTTACCGCAAAATTCTCTTCAGTGATGAGGCGCATTTTTGATTGAATGGACATGTCAACAAGCAAAATTGCCGTGTTTAGAGCAAATATAATCCACACGCCGTTCAAGAATTACCAATGCATCCCGATAAATGTACTGTTTGGTGCGGTCTATGGGCTGGTGGAATCACCGGTCCTCATTTCTTTAAAAATGAGGAAGGACGACGCGTTACCGTGAATGGAGATCGATACAGAATCATGATCAATGAATTTTTGGTGCCAAAACTTCAAGAGATGGATGTAAACGAATTGTGGTTTCATCAGGATGGTGCCACTTGTCATACTGCGGGCGAAACAATGGACTTATTGAAAGAACATTTCAACGACAACATTATTTCGAGAAATGGACCGGTGAATTGGCTGGCCTCCGCGTTCGTGTGATTTGACGCCACTTGTCATACTGCGGGCGAAACAATGGACTTATTTTGAAAGAATATTTCATCGACAACATTATTTCGAGAAATGGACCGGTGAATTGGCTGGCCTCCGCGTTCGTGTGATTTGACGCCACTCGATTATTTTTTGTGGGGATACCTGAAATCATTGGTTTACGTGGATAAGCTAGCAACGATTGACGCTTTGGAAAATAGTATACAACGTGTCAGTGCTGAAATACGCCCTCAAATGCTTGAAAAGGTGGTCGAAAATTGGACCTCCAGAATGACCTTTGTGCAAAATAGTCGTGGTGGCCATATGCCCGAAATTATATTTAAATGTTAAATGACAAGAAATTATCTACCAAATAAAATTTTTATTTTGGCCATTTCATAATTTGGCATGTGTTTAATTTAAATTTCAAATCAGCAAGCTCTTATAAAAACACCCTTTATTAATCGTGATATTATTTCCATTTTGCCCTATATTATGCAATAAGTGGCACAATATTTTCAAATAAAATATGGCGCAATTTTCTTACAATAAATAGTTTAGCGACATGAGTTATGAAAGCCTTTTTTTTATTGTACAATGTTGCCAACACATTTCACATTGCACTTCTTTGGGTCTGTACAATAAAAACAAAAGTCATACACATTGTCGACATGATTGTACAATACGAAAAATTGCACAATTATATTACAAGTAGGTGGGCCGCTTAAAGATTTTCTTCCATTCCATTAGAGCTATCACTGCTCAGTGAATATCAACAAGTAAAAACGTTATATTCGACCAGGTCGAATTTTAAATATCCTCCAAATATTTAATAAGTAAATTTGAAATGTTTAACTTGATGGGACAGAGTTCCTTTAAGACATTTCTGTACCCAATTTAAAATCTCTATTTTGACAGAATCATTCCGGGAAGGGCCGGTGAGGGAGACGCTTCACCTCTACAAGATCAGATAACATATCAGCTTCTTATAAGCTTAAGTAATACAAATTGTTCAGTATTTACAGTATTTTTGCATATAATATCGTACGTCAACGCCCACTAAAGGGGGCGGAGTCCAAAAATAGACTGTATCATGTTTTCCACAGACGGACGTTTGGGGCTTTGATAGACCGTCTTAGACTTCATCACTGATCAGTAATATATACTTTATGTGGTCCAATTCTCTTTGGAGGGTATTAAAACTGTATTTTGGCGGGGTCGCTTTGGCGAGGGCCGTGGGGGAGATATTTTACCTATGCCATAAAACTCTAAAAATTAATGTTTGGGATAATTAGGTTAGGTTAGGTTGAAAAGAGGGGCGTAATCCCAATGCGTTCAGGATTACACCTAGGCCTCATAGGCCTGTTGTGCGCTCTATTATAAGGAGTTCCCTTTTATTATAGGAAGCCTCCATTAAAATCATGGAAACCTCTGGATTTGATTACAACAAGAACCTAGTTTCTTCAATGCATCTTCTCAAGTCTCTCCAATTAGAACCCCTAAGAAATTCCATCTCCTGTATAATCTCCTGATTAAATGTTTGTCTTCTAATTTGACTAAAAGCTGGACAGTAGCACAAGTAGTGCTCCAGTGTTTCGTCATCTTCCTGACAAGCCCTGCATGTTATATCGTCAACAATACCCATGCGTGCCAGGTGATTCCTTAACTCTGTATGTCCTGTCATTAAATTAATCAATCTTCGTAGTGCTGGCCTACTCAATGTTAGGATCTCCGTGGTCCTGTTACCATCTGGGTCCCCCCATTAGAATTCTAGTCACCCTACCTACGGTAGAGTGCTGCCAATCTCTTGTATGAAATTCTATAGCCCACTGCTTTAGTTCGTTCTTAAAAACCTGAAATGGCTCTGGATTATCTAGTGTGATGTTCGCCATTAATGCTCCCATCTTTGCTGGCCTATCTGCCTCGATATTTCCAGGTTGGAAAAATTAAGTGGAAAATTTATTTTAAATTTTTCTATTATAATTTTTTTTAAAAGGGGCAAAGGAGGAGAAGGAGGCGGTTAGGGTCAGGATACGTCTCAGCATCGGCATAAAAGTTGAAAAGTGTTATTTTTAAGGAATGCAGGCTTAAGTAAAACAATTTCTTAAATCTTTACACTATCTTTGCATATAATAACGCCCACTAAAGGGGGCGGGGACCAACAATTTATGTTTTTTTATTTTAAGGCTTCAAGTTTGGCGCGTTGGACCTTCTTTGACATCAAACTATATCCTTTGGTTAACAAAATTACAAAAAAAAAACTTTAAAAATGATGTTGTTTCTTAGAGCTTGGTTTAGTTCTTCTTAGGGGAACTTATTTCCCCCTGGCCCGATTCGGCCCATTTAGGAACTTGGCCTATGCTATCCTTCAATATATATTTATACCAAATTTCAAGAGTCTGGCTCTTTTCGTTTGGACTGTGAATAGTGATTTCCACAGACGAACGGACGGATGGATGGACGGACATGCTCAGATCGTCTTAGATTTCATCACTGATCAAGAATATATATATATATATATATATATATATATATATATATATATATACTATATACTTTATGGGGTCTTAGAAGGATATTTCACTGCGTTACACACGGAATGGCAAATTCTTTTTTGGAGGGTATAAAAAAATAATTTTGTTTTAATTTTATTTGACTTGAAGTCAAATCGCAAGTTCTTGTGCAAATATTTAAACTCACATTTCACAGCAGGAAAAGGAAGTTATTGATAATTTAGTAAATGTTTCATATTAATTTTTAATCTATAAACCTTAAATTTGATTTAATGTCTTATCATTCACTTGATTTTAATTGTTCGAAATTTTTGTTTAAAATTCAGAAAGACATGATAAATATTCCAAGGCAGAAAGGCAAGTCAACATCAGTTTTTAGATATTCAACTTACACAGCAGAGCAGAACAGCTGTTTTCGAAACCCGCAACGCCTTCATCATCAGTGCTCATGTGTATTGTGTTTGTCACCACTTATTGGGTGGGTGGCTTAGTTGAATATAATAGCAGTTCTTATTTATACAAATTTTATTAGGAAATTGAATACGAGAACTGTATCAACCTGATGTTAACTTGATTTTGTTTATCGTTGTTCTATATATTTTCAAATACACAAATAGGTTAATAAGGGCTTTAGCTCACTGTGGAACAAATAAAACTCTGGTACGACTAATAACTAGTTTAATTGTGTATTAAATTTCTTCAGTGTACAACCTCAAGTTGTATTATTATTCAAAATTGTATTCTTTCAATTGCTGTTGTCTTCTTGTATTTTAAACATCATTTCTTATGCGTATGTGTCTACCTTAAATCCTTTGTGATTTATATTTCATTTGAATGATGTCAGCAAATTCCATTCTTGGTGCAAAATTATGCAAAACTTTTTAAACAACTATTTTAATAGAACAAAAATATGTATGTATGTAATAATTTGTTTGCTTGTACAAGAAGCAGCTTAGCAGCTTCTTACATTATTAGCTTCTTTTTATGTCACGAAAAATGTTACATTTAATTGGGCTGCCCAAATTTTACAAAAAGTGTTGAGCAAAATTGTATCAACTATTCTTGTCTCTTCATTCGTCTTTTTTGCAATTGAAAAAAATGGTACTCAATCAATCTTTAAAAATATGCGGGTAAAACATAAAAGTGTTTTAAACTTCTTTGGTGCAATAAAACCAGAAAAGAACATGCTGTTTATTTACACTATCCCACTATTATTGAAATAAGGGTGCCTCCATATTCTAGGGTGTAACATTATGAGCTCACATTTTGCTCTATTTCACTACTTTGTTACTTTTCTTGTCTAAAATTGGGTTAAATTGTTTAAAAGTGGGTAAAAGGTAAAAAAAAACTATCAAAAAGTGCAAAAAATAAATGTCCTATATTGAAAATAAATCCTTAAAAAGTCCTTAGCTTCCTACTTCAGTTTCAGTTTTGCAATAAAATGACAGCTAATGAATACATACTTTTAAACATCTGGCTCGTTACATTGTATAAATCTTAAGTATCATTCTATTATATATAATGTGCAAATAGCAGACAATTTAAAATGTAAAATATACTTGAATAAAATATAAATCGATATACACGTATTTTGTTGTTGTTGCAAAATTTTCTTTTGCTTGAGATGCAACTTACCTGATTTTTTTATACTATTTATCCTTTTCAATGTAGCATTAAGTTGAGTTGTGTGTGCCGCACGCAGTTGTTTCAAATACGATTTTTCATTAGATTAGAAGATTCTATTGAAAACAGCAAAATGTTTTATTTATTATTCACAAGGGTTTCATTATTTCTAATCGATTTGAGAAAGAATATTTTTATTGTTTTCTTCTTTTTTCTTGTTGTTGCTGTTGTTGTATTTTACGACTTCTTATTCACTGCAATATATATTTGTTTTTCAATTTCAGTTTATAAATAGCAGAAAAGTTGAAAGTTTATTTTTAAAAAACAAAATAATAATTGTGAAATATATTAATTTGAAAAATGAATTGTTAAGTGAAAGAAAGCGCGAAATATGGGGCGTGTATTTTAACAAGAAGGAAGCTAAAACAGGAATTCTTAAATTATTTTAGCTGATGTATATTGCGTTCCAGGAAAAAAAAATTCTTGTTGTTTTTATTACCTTTTTTATTATTTTTTCTAAAGGCACATAAAGTATGCTGTAATTTACAATTTAATGTACTAATTTATAGTTTTTCATTCCAAAATACAAAAAATCCCATAAAAGGTTAAAAATTTTTTTCCAAAAAAAATTTTTTTAATGCTGGTTTTTATGTATCTATTAATACTCATCAATAAAAAATGACAACATTTTAAAATTACCAGTTCTATGAATTAATCGCCACTTTCTCGACCATTCACCCCACTGTGCAGGGTAGAACAGCTGTTTTCGAAAACCGCTACACTCATCATCAGTACTCATGTATGTGTACTTTTGCTTATCATCACAACAGCTTTTTCAATTTTTTCCCTAATACGAATACATGCATTTTGATTGCCATTTTTGCTAAATATTCTATTCGAAAGACGGGATTGATAGATTTTGGAGTTGCACTTAATTTAGAGAACGTTTTCATTTTAATACTCAATGGCTTTGCATGAAACAGCGGCCTAATTTGAACCCCATATTTTTTTTCAAAACTGCAATTATCATATAATTACTTCTAAACTAAAGGCTTTACTTTAATGAACTTGTCCGAAAAAACTGTATTGCTTTTAATACACAAAAGGATCGCCAAAAAGGGCGAGCTTAATAAACAAAATCTCTTGTACGAGCGTAGCAAAATGTACGACTCAATTCATTGCAGCAGGTATATATATAAATATATTTGAAGAATAATTGTATACTAGCTTTTACACGTGACTGCACTCACGAGAAACCCTTAGTCTCATATCTTTTTATATTTAATGCAAAAAAGTACCGAAAATAGGTACCAACCTCTGCCCATTTTTTCCCACAATAAGAAAACTAGATGTTGATGTGAGCAAGAAAATATGCATATGCCAAATTTATCCAAAAAAGCAAAAGTACCAAAAGAAATAGTACCAAGAGTAAAAGTACTTCCTAATATCACTGTTAGTCACTGTAGGCTAAAACGTGTCGTCACTTTTGCTATTGTGAATAGAAAATGAAGAATACTATAAATCGCCAGCACCAGATTCTTGACGAGTTTAAATCGTAAGATTATGCTGGTGTAAACTGAAGTCGTAAACAATTTGGCAATTTGCGATTCGTGTGCATCTTACGGAAAGGCAAAACATATTCGTATACCCGAGGTAAGAGGAGTACCAAATTTTCGTGGTCTACATACATTCGTTTATCGTTTTTTAATATTAAAAACATAATAGCCCTATTCACGATCTTGTGCAAATGGTCTTGCATTATTGCGTTTGCAAATTAAGAGCGCATTTTCAATGTATTTTGTTGGTGTAGAGTACAATTATTTTGCAAATGCAATGATGCAAGACTATTTGCTCAAGATTGTGAATAGGGCTAATTTTTTAATAGGTATTTGTTGCAATATATTCACCCCTATCGTGAATAACAAGGGGAATTTTTGTTCACATGAAATTTTTATTCCACACGAAGGGAAAAATGGTACCGTAAATCTCCCGTTGAAAATTATTCCCGCTATCAGTTCTCAGTGAATGCATAAAAAGAGCCGAAAACAACATGAAAAATCAAAGAATTTCTGTTGGAAAATTTAAGTTTATGCAATAATTTCAAAAAATTAAAAAAAAAGTATGGCTAAATATTTGGTAGTAAAATAATATGGATACATTTTGAAACCAAAAAAAAAAAAAAAATTAAAAATATTCTTAATGTTTAAAATTGGAGCAACAATTTTTACAAAGACGCAGGCAGGCAATTGATTTGTTGCAAAAAATATCACTTTGTGATAAATAAATAAAATTTGTAAACTCTAATATTCGAATTATAATAGAAAATATTTAAATTTTCTACTCTATTCCTCCCGACCAAAAACTAAGTGAATAAATTAAAGGGAGAAGAGAAAAAACTCGCGGTAAAAATATCATTCACAAGAAGGGAAATTTCATTTTAGCATGAAACTATTCAAGGGGAATTTTTTCATGATTGCAATTTTAGGGAAAAGGGAAAAATTTCGAGGGAAAAATTCTTCATGATAGGGGTGATTGCATTAGAAAATTGTGTGACGCACGCTACCAAACTACCGAAAGACTTTGAACGTGGATGTGTAATCTCGAAATTTTTAGAGAATTTCGTGTAAGAATTTCATAAAATAAAAATGTATAGCAAAGGATTCTGAAATCAGTAACTTTCAGCCAATAAATCTTGCCCGTTTTTATCATAAGCCGCAAACCCTTTTGGGAAAACGCTATGTAACGCATGTTAAATGTTCTCCAATTCATTAAATCAGCTATTTCCCTTTTCGTATCACATAATCTCCAATGCTTCTATTCAATAAAATCTTCCACCTGATTAATGTAAATTAGGGGGCAATAGTGCTCATCTGCAATATCCTTATTGCACTTGTTGCATTCATTCGTCATACAATCTCTACTGGAATTGTCACAACACACTTTATATCCCCTACAAAAAAGAATTGGAGGGTATATTCACTTTGTCCTTCCGTGTGTAACGCAGCGAAATATCCATCTGAGACCCTGATCAGTGATGAAATCTAAGACGATCTGAGCATGTCCGTCCGTCCCTCCGTCCGTCTGTGGAAATCACGATCCAGTCCAAACGAAAAGAGCTAGACTCTTGAAATTTGGTATAAATATATCTTGAAGGATAGCACAGTTTAGGCTCGGAGACGGGCTAAATCGGGCAAGAGGGGAAAAAATTCCCCTAAGAAGAATTTTTAAAGTTCTTTTGTAATTTTGTTAAGTGATATATTTTTATATTAAAGAAGGTCCAACGCATTAAACTTGGAGCCATAAAATAAAATAAAAACTAATTTTTGGACCCCGCCTCCTTTTGTAGGCGTTATTATATGCAAAAATAGTGTAAAAATTTTAACAAACTCTTTTACTTGAGCCTACATCCCTTAAAAATAAAATTTTTAAGCTTTAATGGCGAAGATGAGACGTAACCTGGTACTACTCTGCCCTACCCCCTCCTCCCCCTTTGCCCCCTAAATGACCCTATTAAAAATTTTTTTTTTTAAATTTTGTATATAATTCTTCCAAACATTTATTTTTAGAGTATTATGACAAAGGTGAAATGTCTCCCCCACAGCCCTTGCCAGAGCCACCCCGCCAAAATACAGTTTTAATACCCTAGAAAAACAATTAGACAACATATTCTTGATCACTAATGAATTCTGAGACGATCTAGCAATGCCCATTAGTCCGTCTGTGGAAAACATGATATAGTCTATTTTTGGACCCCGCCCCCTTTAGTGGGCGTTGACGTACGATATTTATATGCAAAAATAGTGTAAATATTGAACAATTTTTATTCCTTAAGCCTATAAGAAGCTGAGATGTTCTCTGATCCTGCAGAGGTGAAACGTCTCCCCCACGGCCCTTCCCGGAATGACTCTCTCAAAATAGAGATTTAAAATTTGTGGTACAGAGATGTCTTAAATGAACTCTGTCCCATCCAGTTAAATAGTTTAAATTTTCTTACCAAATATTTGGAGGGCATTTAAGATTCGACCCGGTCGAATATAACGTTTTTACTCGTTTTTACTTTTTATTGATTTAATAGTGGGTGCTGTTGGCTGAAGTAATAGAACACGAGACTATGAAGCGGAGGGTCGTGAGTTCGAGCCCGCGCTGAGTCATGAAATATTGTGTTGAATTCTTCTGATCAGCATTAGTGCGTGGTTGTGTTAGTTGTTGCCAGCCTGTTTCAATGATGAAGGCATAGTCACTGGTCACTGACCATAATTGGCAGCGACTGACACCATCATGTGCTAAAAGCAGAGTAACAGCACCCACCTTCGTCGGCCCTGTAGCAAAAATTAGCCGGCGAAGTAAAAAAGGTTGAAATAGCTACAAAAACAACTGTCTATCATCTTTCCTAATCTGTCCCCTCAATACTATCCCCTCGTTTTCAGTTCCGGCGCAATGCATTGCATATATAGGGGTCATCCCCTGAGTGCTAATCCAAGATAAAAAAAAATATTATAGGCCACTTGACAGAAAAAAATCCCTAAGGACCTGGCACATACTGCCTAATTTCAGTGCAAAAATGCAAGGAAATTTATTTACTAAAACTCGCAGATAATTGAACGAATACAAGTCTGGCTTTTTATGAAAATTACAATATGGTATAATTTTATGATGTGGGGTAACTTACGAGTATACGACGCTAATGTTAGCCTGTGCAGCAAACAGATATTTTTGTTGTTACATATTTAATATATTCATTTCAAAGACAAATAATGGTGACTGCTGTTTGGGATTCACTGGATTTGTTTTTTAGTTCTTCTGTTCCTTAATACCACTTAAGTGTTTTATTATTAGGTTTTTCTTACAGTGGCCTATTTAAATTGTAGCAGGTTGTAGGTGCCACTCGCACATGCAAATCACTTGATTTGAACCTGTTTCTACTATTTTATTATTTTTTTTTTGTGGGAGCGCCGCCTTTTAGTAGTTTTTCTTTTTCTATTTTGCATGTCTTGCGTTAATAGTGTTCATCCTAAGCATTCTTACCAATTCAAATCGCAGGCAGTCCTTGTGTTAACGTTGGCAAATTTTAATTTCTTATTTTCATTTGCCATTCTGTGTGTGTGTGTTTTTTTACAAAAATTAAGAGATTTTTTTTTTGTTAAACAAAAGACAGACAGACAGACATGTTTTCTGATGATGTCAAGGAAAAATATATTTTGTTTTTTTTTTGTTCTTGTTATTGTAAATTTTAAATGTTGTCGTTTTTTTTTTTGTTAAGTTGTTATTGTTTTAGGATATTTATTTTTTGGGTCATGGCAATCTTTAGAAAAAGGGTTAACAAACGATTTGTTGTTATTTCAAGGGAATTCAATTCCATTGTTCTGGTACGAGTGGAGGAGCTTAGGAATATTCTTACACTTTTTGTCTGTTTTATTTTCCCTCCAAAATGTGTGTGCAATATTGCTGCTGCTACTCACTGTCTTTGCTGTAGCACATGATATGAAAGAAGTAAAAAAAAACGCACTGAAATAAATGGAATATGAACAAACTCAATAACTCATGGCTTAAATCGTTAAAGCTTGAATACACGCCCTTTTACTGCTGCTGCTTATTTTTTTTTTTACAAAAACTTGTAGTATTATCGTATCCTAGTGTAAATATAGAGCTCCTGTTTTACAAATTTTTTCCTTATATATCTGTTTTGTTGTTGCTGCTGTTGTTGTTGTTGTTGTGCTGTCTTGAGGATACACAACCCCAATACGCATTTTTCTAGCTGAGTGTGATTATGTAATGTAGGTTGAATATTTCAACGACAAAAGTCAAAAATATACAAAAAAAAAAAAAGAAAAAAGAAAAAAGGAAACCAGGATGAAGGAAATTCTCTACATACTTGCAAACGTTACAAAACTGCTGCTATGAATTCAAGTCTTATTTTGAAGCAAAAGCACAAGACTTCAATGACTTGGCACACAAGTTCACAGGCACAACACGTTTAAATTGAATTTTAAACAATTTCTTTTATTTGCAGTGCGTTATATTTTCTTAACTGCTTTTATGATTTATTCACTTGCATTGGATTTTGTTGTTGTATAATTTAATTAAAAAAAATCACTGGCCACTTGCAAAAAAAAATTATTTTGTAAACTTTTAGTTTTATATATAAATTTAAAAAATGTTTTCTTTCTTCTTGTCGCTTGTTTTGTTCCGTCCTTGATTTTAGTCGCGTTTGTATGCTGCCACAGTCAAATTATAACTGCGGTGCTGCAACTATTTTGCGCGTTAGCTGTTTTTGCATCCTTTTTAAGTTAGAAGGAAAGCTATCATTAGATGTATATGCGTTTAAATACATATACACACACTCATACACACACTCATACATTCCCTGCTTTACAATGTGACATCCGTTGGCTTCTGGCCAAGCCTTATACTCTAAAGGCTGTACACCAAAAGAGAACTGCCACAATATCACACATCACATCACATGGGAAAAAATAATATAAAATAAAATAAATAAAAGAAAACAACAAATAATCGTAATGGAAATATAATAATCACGTTACAAAAAATGTTAAGTTTGTTTCATTCAAAAGCCTTATACATCTGCCGCATTCTCCTCCCAAAGTTTTTTTTTCTATTTCTTTTGTATTACTAATATATTTCAAATGGCGCTTTTAAATTCTTGCATTGCTTAAGGATGTTTGTTAACTTTTGAGTGTCCTTTCGTCCCTGCTGAAATGTTAAATGTGTAGCAGTAGTACTAGTTCGTTTGTGCACAGAGCCCTTCTTTTTCATTTTGTGTTCGATGTTTGCCCTTTGTTTTTATTTAATTTGTTTTTAGGGGGTGTTTGTTGTTGTTGTTGTGTTGTGTTGTGTTGTGTTGGCTGGCACCTCTTGTTAAAGACGTTAAAGGATTCTGTGTTGCTGCGGAATTAAGTAAACAAACAACAGCACTCATGTAAAATCTACATGAGCACGTGACAAATGTAAAGCTTTCTTATCAGTTGATTTTATTGCGCATGTTGCATGTGTCGTGTGCTGTGGAAGCTTCCTCATGTAGCAAAAATTGAGCTGAGCTTTTTATTCAATTTCAACCAGCTCTCGTTTAGCTTTAATTCGTTATAAAATTGTCAAAATTGAATTAAGCATAATTGTGATATTCCAACAACAGCCACAAAGGAAGTGAGCTTTTTCAGTATAATCTGTAATGAAAGGACACAGCAATTGCTGTAAATAACACACATGCTTGACTAAACAAAAAGCTTTAATTGTGTGTTGTAACTCGTAGTTTGTCATTATCGTACACAAGTTCTTGCACATCTACTTTGTTATTTAATTTTAATACTTTGTTTTGAAACATTTATTTAAGCAGAAATGTGTGTTGTTGAAATCAGCAAATATTAAAACTCTCTAAATAATGTTCGTTACATGCTGCAAGAAACACTAGGCTCGTCATTTCCATAAAAAAATTTAATTCCCGAAGTTTTGAACAAAAAATCAGTTGCTGAATTCGCCTTCATTATTTAAAATTGTATTCCAAAAGACAATTTAAAAATAAATTTCTCCAACTTAAAATATTTTACAAATAACACTGTACAACACAAAAAAAAACTACAAGGTCTGACCTGTAAATTTTGATAGAGGAGACAAAAAAAAAAAAAGGCCCGTGTATCGGCGTTTGGACAGTTTACATCTGAGTTTCATTTGAGGGTGCATTACAGTTTCCCAGCTCTGGCACTTTCTTATTGTTAATCGGCATAAGAATCCATGTGATCCTTAAGCGGCATGGCCACACATCAAATTGATGCTTCAAACTTGTGTATGTGTTGGTAAAATTCAGTTTGAGAGTGAAAATCTAAATTGTTTTGATATTCTTCAAACTCACATCAAACCATACGTGTGAGTTTTTTTCACTACCACTATCAAAGAAAAGCAGAGTTTGAAGCGTCAGTTTGATGTGTGGCCATGTCGCTTAACATTTTTGGGATAAAATGTGTTCACCAAATTTATGTAAATGTTACAAATTTATGTTAAAATGTTTTGTCTCCTCTATCAAAATCTTTAGGTCGGACCTTGTAATTTTGGAAAAAAATTGAATTTGTTGTACAGTGTAATTTGTTTTAAATTATTTCACGGCTGATCCGTCGACCTTTTTAGATTTTTAATTATGTAATTTTTTATTATCAAGCTTTAAACAAAACATTATTTTGAATTGTAAGTTTATTTATTAAATTTTTATATAAAAAAACCAAAAAAAAAAATATACAAAAATAATTTTTCTGTTATAAAATTTCTTTAAAAAAAATATTCTTATATTAATTGCAACTAAAATTATTGCCCTGAAAAAGATATTAAGAGGATATCGAAATATCGGATAATAGTAAATTTCAATTTCTTTTATAAAAAAGTGACCTAATTCTTTATAAAAAAAAAACAAGTAAAAACGTTATATTCGACCGGGTCGAAATTTAAATACCCTTCAAATCTTTAGTAAATAAATTTAAAATGTTTAATTTTCTCAACAGGCTATAAGTTCAAATCTGCGAAACTGCAAATTATTTTTTTTATTTTTATTTAATAAATGAATGTGATTACATTCTATTTATTTCTCAGAGTGGAATATTAACCCCGGTATTCATAAAATTTAAAATGAGTTTGAAATGTATTTTAATAAAATTTTTTCATACAAAATTTTCTTAAAACAGATTTCAAATGCGTTTTTTTATGAATATGGGGTTAAGAATATATTTCATAGTCATTAAACGTCAGGTTTGGGAAATTTCGTACTAACCAAAAAGTAATAACTTGTAAAAATGGATGTGAGAACTTCTCATATGCCATTTTCGTCAAAAAACATTGGTTAAATAGTTGATATTCCTACTAACTAAGCACCACTTGAAACAGTGTAAAAATTTAACAAAGAACGCTAATGAGATGGCGTAGCGGCCTCGAAATCAGTACTGATCCGTTCTGCTGGTTTAATGACTATGAAAAATATTCTTAATATTCCACTCTCAAAAATAATAAATAGAATGTAATCACGTTCATTTATTAAAAATAAAAAATAAAAATAAAATAGAAAATAATTTGCAGTTTTGCAGATTTGAACCTATAGCCTATTGGGAAAATTAACATCCTGTAATACAATTTACATAAATAAAAGTTCACTATTAAAAATAGAAATTCATGCATAATTTAAAATGTTTAGCTTGGTGGGACAGAGTTCCTTTATATAATATCGTACGTCAAGGCCCACTGGAGGGGGCGGAGTCAAAAAATAGACTAAAATAAAATAAATAAAATAGACCGTCTTAGACTTCATCACTGATCAGGAATATGTATACTTTATGTGGTCTAATTCCTTTTGGAGAGCATTAAATCTGTATTTTTTGGGGTCTCTCTGGCAAGGGCCGTGGGTCAGACATTTCACTTTTGCCATAAGACTCTAAAAATAAATATTTGGGATAATTAAATGTAAAATTTATTATTTTAAATGAAATTTGTGACAACAAAATGTCAAATAAAAATTGCATAAAATTTATTATGTGAGCGAAGATAAATGTGCCGAGTTAAACATGTTTTGACGTAAGCAGTTACGAAACAACGTATTTAGCTGTGAAGTTAAATATGTTATGACGTAACGAAATGGCAAACAGTGAAGTTTTTTTATGAAAATCCATATTTAATAAATTTTTTGAGCATTTTGTGAAAATATTTACAGGCCATGTGTGTGATCTTGGAGGGAGTTTGCCCCCAGTGGCCAAATAAGGAGTTGGCATGAATTGACAGTAAATAAAAAATTATGTATGGGAATGTCTTCTATTACACACAACAACTGGAATAGCTGAATTGAGTTATTGAAAATATTTACAGGCCATGAAAGGTCAATTTACAGACCATGAGAGTGTGTGTGATCTTGGAGGGATTTTGCCCCCAGTGGCCATGTAGGGAGTTGGCATGCACTGCCAGTATATACAAAATGATGTATGGAATATAAAAGACACTCCCATAATCATTTTGTATATAAATATGGATTTTCATAAAAAAAAATCACTGACTGCCATTTCGTTACGTTATAACATATTTAACTTCACTTCGTAACTGCTTACGTCAAAACATATTTAACTCGGCATTTTTATCTTCACACACATAAATTTATTTTAATTTTATTTTTATTTATTTAAAGTGTCATTTAGGAGGCCAAGGA
The DNA here is from genome assembly GCA_951800035.1 of Linnaemya tessellans. NCBI lineage: Eukaryota > Metazoa > Arthropoda > Insecta > Diptera > Tachinidae > Linnaemya > Linnaemya tessellans. The sequence goes on from OX637535.1 coordinate 11,144,041, forward strand.
GAGGAGGGGGTAGAGCAGAGGAGTACCAGGTTACGTCTCAGCTTCGTTTTAAAAGCTTAAAAGTTATATTTTTAAGGAATGTAGGCTTATGTAAAACAATTTATAAATTTTTTTCACTATTTTTGCATGTAATAACGCTCACTAAAAGGAGGCGGGGTCCAAAAATTTATTTTTTTGATTTTATGGCTCCAAGTTTAACATGCTGGACCTTTTTTGGCATAAAAATATATCATTTGCTTGGCAAAATTACAAAAAAATTATGTTTCTTTATAGATTTTGGTTTAGTTCTTCTTAGGGGAACTTATTTCCCCCTGCCCCGATTCAGCCCATCTACGAATATGGCCTATGCTATCCTTCAAGATATATTTATACCAAATTTCAAGAGTCTGGCTCTTTTCGTTTGGACTGAATCGTGATTACCACAGACGGATGGACGGATATGGCTAAATAGTCTTAGATTTCATCACTGGTCAAGAATATATATATATATATATATATATATATATATATATATATGTATATATATATATATATATATATATATATATATAATTTATGGGGTCTTAGAGGGATATTTCGCTCACGGAAGAACAAAGTGAATATATCCCCAAATTCTTTTTTGGAGGATATAAAAAAAAAATATATCAAAGCATGTGAAAAATAGTCATTAGAGAAGTGAATCAGTTGTCGAAAGTCATTTCAGATGATCGGGAAATACCATTTATTAAAAAGGTACCTTTTGAGGCCGTTTTCCACCACTTTTTCGCAAATTTCGTGCGTTATTTCGAAGTTGAGTTTAAGAATGTTAGTTTTTAAATGCCGTTGAATCAGCCACACAAAACTATCCAACGGCGTCAAATGGCATGATCGTAGCGGCCAATTAACTTCGGTAAAACGTGGTGCAGTTATGCGTTCTTGAAAACTCGCATGCAATAAAGCAACGAAATTTTTAAAGTAAGAATCCATAACTCCCCCCTTTTCCTACAAATAACTTTAAGGGCTGCTGAGGGTTTGGCTGAGAGGTTTGTGGAGCAAATTAAACAACTTGCCAATGACTTCTTAAATAACTATGCCGACATAATTTGAAAGATAAACAAATACGAGTATAACCAAATCGGCACTCCGGAAGTACTGAATAACAACTCCCGCCTAAACACGATTACACTTGATTTTTTTTTATAATATAACAAACACAATGGCCGCCAACCTTCTAGAGTTCAAAACGTAATTCTCAAAAATATTAAAAAATTCATAATGGCAATTAAAATTGTGCACGAGAAGAATATAATATATTAAATATTTATTATTATATTCTGGTATTTTTAAGCTTAAACACAACTGCGATGAACGGCGAATTTTTGGTCGCGAATATTCGTCGCCAAAAATAAAACACATTGGCGTATATGAAAATGCACACAATCGTGGTGTTGGTCGAAATTCGTCATACTCAGCGAAAGTTGAAGTAGATTTGTTTCTAATTGTTTCGTCAGCGAGCGACGAACAAATCAATATGAGGTGACATAATTCACTACTGTATTGTTGCATCTAGAAGAAAATTTTTGAGTATATACTAAAATTGCATTCACCGATTCACAAAAATTTATCAGTCGGACGATTTTTTATTAATTTTGAACACTTTTTATAAAATAGTATTTCTTCCTATTTCCTACTCTTTCATATGGTCACCTCATCAGCTGTTAAATGAAAAGAATAATTTATTTATAGAAAAAAATTTTCAGAAAATAATTACAAAAAAGGAATTTGTTTTGGAAAAAAATGGACACCACCGGGCTAATTATTGAATATCTAAAGAATCTGGCATCAGAGGATTACAAAGAATTTAAAAAAAATTTACAATTCTTTTGTTCATTATGCTAGGAACACAACTGGGACGAACGACGAATTTCGCTTAGTACGACGAATTCGTTGGTAACAATTCGCTCTATAAATTCGTCGTATGAAACACAATAACGACGAATAAATTAAAATAATAAGCAAACAAAATTTTAATATTTGTTTTTTAAATCATTGTAATCCTCTGATGCCAGCCAGATTGTTTAGACACTCAATAACTACCCCGGTGTTTTCCATCTTTTTTTTCAGAACAAATTCCTTTTTGTAACTATTTTCTGAAAAATTTTTTGTCTGTAAATAAATTATTATTTTCATTTAACAGCTGATGGGGTGACCATATGAAAAAGTGAGAAATAGAAAGGAAAACTATATTATAAAAAGTGTTCAAAATTAATAAAGAGTCGTCCGAATGATACATTTTTGTGAATTAGTGAATGCATTTTTAGTATGTACTGAAAATTTTAGTGCTACATGCAACAATACAGTAGTGAAATATGTTTTTCCACAAAAAACCAGTTTGAGTATATGAAACCTGGTCACTTTATATTAGCCCAATTCACAATCCTGTGCAAATGGTCTTGCATTATAGCATTTGCAAATTGAGAGAGTATTTGAGAGCATTTTCAATGTATTTTGTTGGTGTAGAGTACAATTATTTTGCTCATGCTACGATGCTAGACTACTGGCTCGAGATTGTGAACTGGGCTATTGATTTGTTCGTCGTTCGTTGACGATACAATTAGAAATAAATGTATTTCAACTTTCGCTGAGTATGACGAATTTCGCCCAACGCCACGATTGTGTGCATTTTCATATACACCAATCTGTTTTATTTTTGGCGACGAATATTCGCGACCAAAAATTCGTCGTTCGTCGCAGTTGTGTTCCTAGCATTATGTTAATTTATTCGTCGTTATTGTGATTCATACGACGAATTTATAGAGCGAATTTTTAGCAACGAATACGTCGTACTGAACGAAATTCGTCGTTCGTCCCAGTTGTGTTCCCACCATAAGGTCTCTTTATTTTAATTTAATTCTTAATTTCAATATTTCTTTCAATAATTCTTAATTTCAATATTTATTTTCGTCACAACTTTGTGTGACTTCTTCAGGAAATTAATTATTTTATTTTATTTTAATTTCCTGAAAAAGTCACACAAAAGGAGTGACGAAAATAAAGAAAGAGACCTTAAGCTTAAAAATATCAGAATATAATAATAATTAAAAAGAGGTCAAGAAACCAGAAGAATTTATTAAATATTACTAACGTGCTTTAATTTTGTATAGTTTAAAAGAATTTCCAACTCAAATGCAACGTTTTCTGTCAATACTTTGCATTCCATTCATATAGAAGTTCCATAAACTGCCAGCATTTATTGTTAAAAATGATTCTTTTTCTCAGTCAAACACTCGACACAAAAGGAGCAGAAAAAAAAATTCATAATGGATTAAAATGGATTTGCGCAAAAAATGAAACGGCTAAACACTTGCAACTTCTTAAACACACAGACATAAATATGTATGCATGTGTGTGTGCGTGTTAAGTGTTAAAACTTTTTATATTAAACAAAAACTTTTCTTTTGAGACTTTTTAACCCAGTATCATCTAAACTCTGTATAGACTGCCAGTGCTACAAATCATTTTCAAAACTCATTTATGCTTGTATATTTAGTATAAATTTATTTAAAAAAATAAGTATGTATTACAAATTCAAAGAAGGTCTTTTTTTGTATGTATGTAGATAAGGGGAAATGAAATATGTACTAGTTTAAAAGAAAATATGAGTTAAAACAATTGTATATATTTTAAATAGAAATCGAAATGCAAAGTGGGAACATTGAGAACATTCAGCCTGTCAGCCGAAAAGAGAAGGTATTGGGAAATTCCGTTCGAAAATTAATTATAACAATTGGGTGATAAAGATAGCACATTGACAAAACCGGTTTGGTTTACAAACCAAATTTGGCGTGAGAGAATTAAAAATCATTTCCAAATTACAATTACTAAAAGTTAAGCGCTTTGTTTTATTTCAAATGAATTAAACAATTTTTGATCAAGACAATCTCACAACACTTGCAGAAATCTAATTACACTGTGCAACAAAAAAAACAAAGCAAATATTATCGTACGAATATGAAGGGAAATAAGAGTGTACGATTAGTATATCAAAACGCTCAAGCGGTTATGCCACCAAGTCAGTTGGTCTTAATTATTTATAGCATTTTAAGTTAAGGCAAAACTACCTAAAGAAAGAATAAATGAAATTTATTTGTTGGTGGTCAAGCAAATAAATTTCATTTAAAATAGTATTGTGACAACAATATGTCAAATAAAAATTTCATAGATAAAGAATACTTTGTCCTTACAAAATGTAAAAGTACCTAATTTAGTGGGCCAGATAGATGATTTCAAAATGTCGAATGACATTTAGACATTTTCACGATGTCGAACGAGACGAGACAAAAAATTGCAATAAAACGAATTTATTTTGGCAGTAAGGCTAACGTATACCTCTAAATTAGCCCCCAAAATTGGGGTCGAATTTGGTTTTGAAAAAAAAAGAAAAGTTGTTTTTTTGCGGCTAACGATTAAGATGCCGATTTCAGCAATATTTTAAAGTGGCGCATTTCAGCGCGTTGCGAAGTAATATGTCTTTAAAATGGTTTTCGTTTTACCCTAAAGTTATGTATAACTTTTTTAAATATAATTCTAATCATAAACGCAAGTGGTGTGACGCACGTGACACAACGCACGTGACATAACGCACGTGACCTTTTTTCCAAAATACATCATTTCTGCTACTTTTTTTGCACCAATATGATTTATATGTTTCTGAAATTCAATTTTCATCACTGTCGCACGTGACAGTTTTCCGTCGTGTATTGTTTCTCTCGGTCTTTTTACAAAAATATTAATAAAAACGCCTAGAAAAACTGTTTTCAAGCACAGAAGTATTCCACGTATTTTTTTTCATTAAAATGTATTTGAAATAAATAGCAAAAAAAAAAATGCCAAATCGGCTACAATTGAAAATAATGAAAGTTGGAGAAACGTTGTGAATGAATGTAAAAATTGTATTCGTGCTTATTCTATAACTATATGTCAATATAAAAAATAGAAATTGTAATTTTTTTACCCCGGTATTCATAAAATTTAAAATGAGTTTGAAATGTATTTTAATAAAATTTTTTCATACAAAATTTTCTTAAAACAGATTTCAAATACGTTTTATTTTTTTTATGAATACCGGGGTTAGAATTTATCAATTGACTATTTTTAACAAGATTTTGCTATTTTCTAGATCTAAGAGAATAACCAGAAGCTGGCTGTCAGCAATTGTTATCCACAAAAGTACGTAATTTGTAGGTGCTGTTGGCTGAAGTAGTAGAACACGAGACTATGAAGCGGAGGGTCGTGAGTTCGAGCCCGCGCTGAGTCATGAAATATTGTGTTGAATTCTTCTGATCAGCATTAGTGCATGGTTGTGTTAGTTGTTGCCAGCCTGTTTCAATGATGAAGGCATAGTCACTGGTCACTGACCATAATTGGCAGCGACTGACACTATCATGCACTAAAACCAGAGTAACAGCAGCCACCTTCGTCGGCCCTGTAGCAAAAATTAGCCGGCGAAGTGAAAGGTTGAAATAGCTACAAAAACAACTGTCTATCTTCTCATCTTTCCTAATCTGTCCCCTCAATGCTATCCCCTCGTTTTCAGTTCCGGCGCAATGCATTGCATATATAGGGGTCATCCCCAGAGGGCTGGTCCAAGATAAAAAAAAATTATATAATTTTTTATTTTATATATTTGGGAATCTTTTTGGGTAACACTGAATTTTTAATTTTATACGTCCTGATTCTTTTCCCAAATTTACAAAAAAAAAAATTCAAAATTATTTTTCATATGGTCTTTGCGTTGACAACTTTCTACAGAATATAGGGGACTATTATTTTTAAATAATTAGAAATAAAACACTGAAAGTTCTTTAACGTTTTGTAAAAGTCACGGGCGTGCGATCGAATTTTTTTTTACAAATCAAAAAAGTTTTTGAAAAATAATATGGCAACACCGTGTTTTGAATTTTAAGTTGAATTGGTTCTGTTCACTATTCTTATAGAATAGAAAGTAGAAAAACATAATTCACGTTCTGTTGTTGTTTGTTTGTATTTTCCTTACAAACACTTAGGCTGGATTTTTGAGATCTCAGTTAAACTAGGTTTAGCTAATCTGAAAACAAATTTGTGCCGTCATTACCAAGTTTGTCTACACACTTTTGACGAAACAGATTAGTTTTGGTTAAAATATTGGTCTTATATGGAATAATATAAAAAAAAATACCATTTCGTCGGAAAATTCAGAGTTTCAGACTACGTTAAACTAAGTTTAAACTTAATCCATATCTCAAAAAGTCGCTCTTATGCCCAGGTTTTAACTTCAAAATTAAGTACTATTTAAACTTAAAGTGTATTTAAATACAAAATTTTGTTTTTCACTTCGAATTTAAATAAGATTTAAATGGCCCACATTGTACATTTAAATTCAATTTAAGTTTTTCATACAACCATGTGTTTTTCATTGTTTGTTTACATTCAACAACCTGAAAATTGGTACAGCAGCTGTTCATTGGAACAAAACTTCGGTAAAAAGGTTCTTGTATTGGATAATTTTCAGTATTTTTCTTACTATTTATTTGTGCTACCATACTTTTATCTCAATTAAATACCAAAATTAATTTTAGACTGAAAAACTGAAAGTGTATTTAAACACAACTTAAGTTTATGGAAAAATTAACTAATTTTGTACTTAAATACGAAGTCAAAAACTGGGGGTTAAAGTGTATTTAAATACAAAATTTTGTTTTTCACTTCGAATTTAAATAAGATTTAAATGGCCCACATTGTACATTTAAATTCAATTTAAGTTTTTCATACAACCATGTGTTTTTCATTGCTTGTTTACATTCAACAACTTGAAAATTGGTACAGCAACTGTTTATTGGAACAAAACTTCGGTAAAAAGGTTCTTGTATTGGATCATTTTCAGTATTTTTCTTACTATTTATTTGTGCTACCATACTTTTATCACAATTAAATACCAAAATTAATTTTAGACTGAAAAACTGAAAGTGTATTTAAACACAACTTAAGTTTATGGAAAAATTAACTAATTTTGTACTTAAATACGAAGTCAAAAACTGGGGGTTAGTGTTTGTCTAATTTTGGAAAAATAATACGGCAACACCGTGTTTTCATGCTACCGTACAAAATTTTTAAGAATATTTTACAGAGTGTTTTTTCGAACTCTTCGTTATTGAGCTACTGATAGTCTTCTTTAACTTCGCGTTTAATAAACATTTAATTACATAAAAATTTGTTGCACAGTGTTACGTTTGGATGTGGTTTGCAATTGCGTTTCCCAACAAATTTCGTAACGAATTCGGAACAGGCTGATTGATTTTAGCTCACATGTTATTGTGGTAATAATTATTATGAATTAAATTTTTGACAGAATAAGTTTTAGTCTATTGTTTGTTTGTTTTGTGAAAATTGGTTTTTAAAAATAGCAAAGAACTTTTTGTCTTCATGCATTTAGGTCTTGTTTTTTTTTTTTTTTTTTTTTTGTAATACACCTGACAATATTTTGTCATCTTATTGAAATCTTTTAACTTACTTATTACACACTAAAAACTATAAACTAAATTGTACTTTGTATAATTAGCCTCATTTTTTATGTTGAAGTAGGATTTGAGCATAAAAAAGAATTGCCGAAAGTTGTACTAAATTTCAGTTGTTCTTTATAATAATTCCTAGCAAATGATGTTATCTGTTTTCTTTGGCGGGACTTTCACTTGCTGAAGAACTGTCATCTTTGCTGGAATGTGGAGCAGGTTCGCTCGTTGAGCTCTACAAGAGGAAAAAAAAATTATTCGCTTGAAATTTAATAAATACCCAAGGCTTTAAATGGCAAAAACATTCAAAATAGTATTTTTTATTGATTATAATATGTTTTTATTTATTTATATCAAGCAAAAGTTCTGTTTTGAATTTTCTTTTCTTTTCCGTTAACGCCTGTGGGACTTTAGCTAACAATAAATATATTTTAAGATAATTTTTGTAGGGTCTACTAACCTGTTTGGTAGGACAGTTAGCGAACAAGTGATCGTTTTGCTTGTACAAGTGACAGCGTTTAGGCTGCGGTCCCAAATGGCATTTCGATGCTATATGATTGGCAAATTCACCACAATTATAACAGCGCACACGACGATGCCGTTTTTTAGTGCGCGGTCGAAAGGTACTGCCATGACAATCGGCTCCTTAAAAAGAAATTAACATAATTTACTTTTCTCTAGCATGCTAGAAATTATTTTTTTTTTACTTTACCTTGGCGACCCGAAACTCGTGTGGCTTCCAGCCCTCTTTCCGTTAAATGGCACTCAAATTCAACATCTTCCTGTTCACCCAGCGAACGAAATCCTGTCATTTGTATGACACTCTGTTAATATAAAATTTAAATATTAAAGTTGAATAAATTTTGAGAAAAAAAACTCAATTGACTACAAAGTGGTGTTGCGAAGGAGGCAATTATTTATTTAAAAATTTTTTTTTTTGAAACAAACAAAATTTAAATACTTACTTGATGAACAAATACTTCTTGTCCGCCATCGTTGGGTGTTATAAAACCCCAGCCCTTGGCCACATTAAACCATTTGCATTTGCCATACCGCGGACCTTGATTTTCAGCAGACGCTGAAATGAATTTTTATATATTTAATAATAGTGTAAAGTATTTTTAAAATAACTATAATCAACGTTAGTTTAGTGAATATTTCTAATGCAGTGCAACCAGGGCAAATGTTTTAATCATTTTACATTTCTGCCAGCATTAACAATGAATGAATTTATTTCTGAAGTATTTTCCGCATTCTTATTTACTATTTTTATAGTATTTTTGTTAAACGTTTTGGAAAAAAATTACGTATTTTGTTTTCATTTTAGTATTTGTTTTTTTCGTTTTATTTATGTTTTCTCTTTCCTCGTTATTTTATTTGTTTTATTTTGATTACAGTGCTTTTGTAGCTTTCTTTATCTACAACAACATATTCTCACGTTTTCAAGAAAAAAATAAAATAAAAAATTAAAACTCACAATCCACGCATTTTATCCCAGCCAACAAACTATTTGAATAGAAAAGTCTTGAAACTATGAAATTTTGTTAGAAAGAGAGAATGATTCTATGAAAATATGAATAGTTATTTTAAAGTAATACAGAAATACATACGTGCAACCAGTTTAGATCGGCCAGACTGTAACAGTGAAATGTGGCAACCTTAAATATCTGCAGATATTAATAAAATAATCTAACAAAAAGATCTTTTTAAATTATTCCGAAACTATTTTGAAATTTTCTACTGCCTGTATATCTGCTAAATAAAGCCTAGTATTCTGTTTAAAATTTCATGTGAAATTCTGACAGAACCCATATAAAAAATATTCAATCGAAATATTTGTAGAAAAATGTTTTAATTATGAAAAACAAGTGAAATAATATGAATGTTATTTATTTCGTACGAACATTTTTTGAAACTAAAAGTTTTCTCATTGAAAATGGAAAACATAATTTCAATAAAAAAACTAAAACTGAAATAACTGATGTTGCGCAACATTTTCCACAAATTCAAACAGCTAGTACTCTGTTAAAGTCTTAAGTAATAAAATAGTAAAATAAAATAATCACCCCTATCGTGAATAACAAGTGAAATTTTTGTTCACTCGAAGGGGAAAATAATATCGTGAATCTCCCGTAATAGATTATTCCCGCTATCAGTTCTCAGTGAATGTAAAACAGAGAAGAAGCCGAAAACAATTTAAAAAAATCAAAGAAATTTGTGTTGAAAAATTTACATTTATGCACAAATTAAAAAAAACATTTAAAATTTAAAATGAGTTTGAAATGTATTTTAATCATATTTTTTCATACAAAATTTTCTTAAAACAGATTTCAAATACGTTTTATTTTTTTTATAAATTTGAGGGTTAGTAGTGAAATAATTTGGATTCATTTTGAAAAACGAACAAAATAAATTAAAAATATTCTTAATGTTTAGAATTTAAACAACAATTTTTCCAAAGACGCAGGCAATTGATTTGTTGAAAAAAATATCAGTTTATGTCTTATTAACGGATCTTGCGCCTAAAATAAAATTTGTAATCTCTAATATTCGAATTATAATAGAAAATATTTACATTTTCTACTCTATTCCTCCCGACCAAAAACTAAGTGAATAAATTAAAGGGAAAAGTGCAAAAACTTGCGGGGAAAAAATCATTCACGATAAGGGGAATTTAATTTTAGCACGAAACCATTCAAGGGGAATTTTGTCATGGGAGCAATTTTAGGGAAAAGGGAAAAATTATTCATGAAAGGGGTGAATGTTTAAGGTACATCAATATTTTTGTGCAATTCTTGTTGTTAAAAATTGTCTTAAAGTTGTAAACTCAAGTGATACAAAGTAAAATAAAATAATTTAATTGTTGTACCGTGTAAAATTGTATTTGAAATGACAGTTGGAAAAAAACAAACGTTTTTTCAAGCCAGAGAAAAATGATTTGCAGTGTGAACGGAAAATCATCTGTTTAAGGTTTTAACGCTAAAACCAAGTTTCAACTTTCAGTGCGAAAACACTATAATAAATTGTGTGTATGTATTGATATCTAATGAGAAAAAATTTAAACATTTTTTCCCCATTTTCCGATTTCAGCGGATTTTCGCAATAGTTTGCTTTAAGCCTCGTAATCATCTATTTAATTACTTTTTTGTGTTTGCTGGGAGCATTTTAATTTCCTATGCGCACACACACTCTTACCGAGAAGAGATCGTCGTAAGTGGCGTCGTTATCAAAATACGATTGCCTCATTGAGCAATGTCCCCGACAAATAACAAATTACCAGAACGCATTTAGTGAATACATTTAAAATTTAAATGCGAGCATGAATGGAATGCGTTGCAGATGGAGTTTTATTTGAAGTCTATGCCTGTGTGTTGGTGTATGTGTGTATATAGTCCATGGTTAACATATTTTTTTAATTTTATTTAGCACACACATACTCACGTACATGAAATATGTGAATAATAAATAGAAAAAAAGTTTAACTATTTTTTTGTCGAAATCTCTTTTCCTTTTTTTAGTAAAAATCCTTGGGATCGCAGTGTACTTCCACATTCCGAAAAACACACACACACACACTGTCACAAACATTTTTATTTGTTTTAATTAACCAGCTTGTTGCTCATAGATCGATCAGTGGTTGAAAGCTTGTTATAAAACGTGTTTGCTCTATTTTATTTAATTTTTTTTCTTTAATTTTGATATTTTACTATTTCAAACTTGAGCTTTTTGTAGTTGTTGCCTTTTTAGTTGCTATCGATATTTTTTTTCTTTCATATTTCTGGGATTAGTAATAGAAAACCAGTTTGTGCGTCAAAGAATAACGTAGGTACTTGCCTAGTCTGCTGGGAGACTATCTATCGGTGGGAATCTGTTTCGTTTTTTATATGCTTACACGCACACACGTACATACATATACATATACTCGTACATACTTACATATTTCTAATAAATTTATTTGTAGTTTGTTGTCTCCTTTAGATTTGAATACGGTTTGTCCCTCCACGGCTAAACGTTTAATAAAAGTGATCATGCTTGGATAGAGGTATCAGTTGTAGCGTTATTAACTGGCTGCACAGTAGTACAATTTGTACATCTGCTTTCAAAATCATGCCAATAAATTGCGATGACTAATTGTTTATTCTAGAAATTTTAATAAGCTATTGCAAAGCGATATAAAAAAAATGTAAATAGATTGAAAGCATGACGAATCAAAATATTTTCCGGAAGTGACAAATATAGGGCAACGGAAATGTGTATAAATTCTTTTTTGCAAATGCTATATTTTAAAGCCCGATAGAACCAACGAAAGGCTTAACTATTTCACGAACTGCCATACATTATAATGACCTAGACGGAAGCTTGAAAAATTTTACCAAATTATACCTACAACTTAATATTGAAGATCAGTCATCAGTTCTCGTATCTTCTAGAAGAAATTGGGCTTAAAATTGCCGCATATGGAGTGAATCCAATGCACAGTAAAACCTACAGACTTCATTATATTCAGAAAAGCTCACATTAATGGAGATCTTTGCCACACTATGAGCCATAAATTGTGGTTAGAAAACACTAATGCATCACATCCTGTCTACCGCAACCAATTTATCGCATTCGATATCGATAGAAATTTCAATACAATACCTATAACAATTTCAGTACAATATACAAATTAGGATCGATATCGAATGCCGTAATTTGCTCGGTAACTATTTCGTCTTATTCTATTTGTCAACGTCACGTCAAGACAATATCAAAAATAGGACACTTACATACCCTTTCTGTGCAACAATTAACTACTTCTGACAGCCTCTTACTATTCTCTATGTCGTTAAATTTAGCAAAAAGTTGTGAGAAATTGACAATTGTTGAAGAGAATGAGTATAGAAGTGTTCTAACTGTCATATTGTCTTGACGTGACGTTGACGTTGCCAAATATAATAAGGGGGATTATTTAAAAATTTTGGCGGGGACAGAGACACGTTAACTGTGTTTACAATGTCGTGCGATTTGAAACTTGTCGATTACATTCTGTTGGGAGGAACACCTGAAATCACTGCTTTATTCTGCAAGTCAATATCGCGCGTGGAACTCATGACATACATCTGGGTGTATTCGAAAAGGTGGACCAAAATTTACAAGTATGCAGTGAGAGAAATCAGTTGAGATATTTCACATAAATATTTTTATTATTAAGAATTTGTTTTATATTTTACTATTTAAAGTTCTTAAAATATTCTCTATATCTGTTGAACAGAAATCAGAGTACGAATTCTGAGTGTTCTTGGCCTCTTAATATTATTTTATTAAAACTTTTTAAAGCTTGAGGTCTTCTTTACATAATTTTTTTATTATTATTGAATTTCATATGGTCAATACTTTGCCACGCCTTTGGGATGTTTTTTCACATTTTCCTGAAAAAAAGCTCATGTAAGGAGTGGTGAATTATTAAATATATAGAATTATATGTTTTCCCCAGTAATTCCAAAAGAAATTTGCAATTTACCTGTGAAACAAGTAAGAACATTCAGCCCTTATCATGAATAATTTTTCCCTTTTCCCTAAAATTGCTACCGCGACAAAATTCCCCTTGAATGGTTTCGTGCTAAAATTAAATTCCCCTTCTTGTGAATGATATTTTTACCGTGAGTTTTTTCTCTTTTCCCTTTAATTTATTCACTTAGTTTTCGGTCTGGAGGAATAGAGTAGAAAATTTAAATATTTTCTATTATAATTCGAATATTAGAGTTTGAAAATTTTATTTTAGGGGCAAGATCCGTTAATAAGACACAAAGTGATATTTTTTGCAACAAATCAATTGCCTGCGTCTTTGTAAAAATTGTTGCTCCAATTTTAAACATTAAGAATATTTTTAATTTTTTTTTTCGGTTTCTAAAATGTATCCAAATTATTTTACTACCAAATATTTAGCCATACTTTTTTTAATTTTTTTTTTTAAATTATTGCATAAACTTAAATTTTTCAGTACAAATTCTTTGATTTTTCATGTTGTTTTCGGCTTCTCCTCTTTTTTTGCATTCACTGAGAACTGATAGCGGGAACAATTTCTCACGGGAGATTTACGATAGCATTTTTCCCTTCGTGTAGAATAAAAATTTTATGTGAACAAAAATTCCCCTTGTTATTCACGATAGGGGTGATTATATTCGAACGGGTCGATTCTTAAATACCCTCTAAATATTTAGTAAATATTTAAAAACTATTTTGTAGGAGTGACTGCAGGAGGGTCCGTGGGGGAGACATCTTACCTTTGCCATAAAACACTAAAAAGTAAATTTTTTGGGTTATTAAGTGAAAATGTTTTTTTTATAGGGTCATTTAGGGAGCAAAATTGAGGGGAGGTTAGGGCAGAGGAAGATCAGAGACAATCTCGCCATAAAAGCTTTAAAATTTAATTTTTAAGGAATTTAGGCTTAAATTAAACAACTTGTTAAATATTTACACTATTTTTCCATATAATATGTTATTTCAACGCCCATTAAAGCGGGCGGGTTCCAAAAATTTATTTTTCTGATTTTCTGGCTGCAAGTTCAACGCTTTGAACCTTCTTTGACATAAAAATATATCATGTGCTTCACAAAATTACACAAAAAGAACTTAAAAAATGATGTTATTTTTTAGAGGTTGGTTTAGTTGTTCTTAGGAAAACTATTTTCCCTCTGGCCCAATTTAGCCCATTTACGAACTTGACCTGTGCTATCTTTTAAAATGTTTCTATACCAAATTTCAAGGGTCTGTCTCTTTTCGTTTGCACTGGAAATTATCCACAGACAGACGGACATGGCTAGACGGACTTAGATTTCATCACTGATTAAAAATATATACAGTTTATGGGCTGTTAGAGGGATATTTCGCTGCGTTACACATGGAAGGACAAAGTGAATATGCTCTCCGATTTTTATTTTATTTTTTTTGGAGGGTATAACAAGTACAATATTTTAAAATTTGTTTTTGCAAAACAAAAGTTAATATGTAAAAAATATAAATTCATTGGTTTTTTAATGATTAAGTCATGAAAAACAACAACATTAAATTCAAATTATGTGCTAGACAACAAATTAGTTTTATTTATACAGTCTCTGGAGAGAAACTTAGGCGTTAAGCAGTCTTTAAAAATTTATAAAATGGGCACAAAAAGAAATAAAAATTGCTGAGATGTTTAAAATTTTGTTTATGTTTTCCCATATATAATTTTCACCATGGTGATGTGATTTATATAATTACTCTCATAATAACGCTCATTTTCTTTTATTAACAATATAATATTTAAAAACTTAACTTGGTTATTATATGAGTCGAGTTTTGTTTTTTTTACTGGACATCAATAGTGCTGACTATTTACATGGGGCGTGCAGAGCAACATTTTCTTGTATTATGGCGTTTTCTTTTCTAGAAAACATGTAACATTTTTTCACTTCTTGTCCAAAAATTTGCATTTAAGCGGATTTTTAAAACAATAATATATTTGCCTAAGCAATGGCAGATTAATTTACTATTTCGAAATGGCATAATGGTGCAGTTTTTCATTAAAAAGTGTAAAAAATGTAGCATTATTTTCTTGAAAAGAAATCAACATTAGTAAAAGGGTAATTTTTTTTTACAGAAACGAACATTCGTTTGCATTTTTATTTTCAAACTAAATAAACGGTTTTCTGTCGAAAAGAAATCAACTTCCGCAATATGCAAGTCGAAGAAATATGTGATCGGTTGAAATATGCGTTCTTGCAACGCAAACGTGGGCGGCCACCGCTTTTGGCGAAAGAATTTTGAATTTTGGCTGAACTAAAAATATCATTGAATTTGAAATTGAGCTTTTTAAAGTCCTAAGTATGACTTATCATGTATGACTTATCATGTTTGGTGAAGCTATTCGAAAATTTTTGTGGATTACAAATACGGACTTTAAATCTTTAATGCAATCATTTTTGTTAGAAAAGTGTAATTTTCTAACTGCCCCAGATTTTAATAATTTTTTGCTGGTTTTTAAAAATGGTGATTCAGCACACAAAAGTATTAATAAAAAAGTTTCTGCATAAATACATATGTAAATTCATAAGTATGTATGTATGTATGTATGTGTGTATGTATGTATGTATGTGTGTATGTATGTATGTATGTTTGCATGTTCTCTAATTTTTTAATTATGGTGATTTCTTTTCTGAAAAAAAAAATTTAACATTTTATCACTGTTTTCCTAAAAAACTACAACTGGGCGCATTTTTTAAATAAAAATAATTTTTCGTAAGAGATGGTAGATTAATTTCTAATAAATTCACTATTTCCCAATACCGTATAATTGCCATTTTTTTATTGAAAAGTGCAAAGTATGTAGCATTCTTTTTTAGAAAAGAAATCAACATTAATTAATCTATTAAATAAAACTAATGGATGGAATTTTAGTTTAAGTATTGTTTACTATGATATAACAAATAATGAAACCAACGAATGAAATAGACTTTAAATAATATTTTACATACGAACGCACATTATATATCGTAAACGAGATCGTTTTATGAGATTTTGTGACGAGTACTTTTCTTATTCGAGTGTGTTTTACCCTCTTGCACACGAAATACCCTAGACATTTTTGTATTAATCTATTAGTGAGAAATAATTTAAGGGATGATATGAAACTATATCCAGCATACACATCCGTACACACACATGTCTATGTATATACTCTCTGTGTGTGTGTGTGTGTGTATGTGTGCGTATGTGTGTGTGTGTGGATTTCTATTCTCAACCAAACCAATAAAAAACAATAGTTTTTGGTCTTTATTAAAAATATTCATGAAACCATGATAAAGATCTTATTGGTTTTTTGTTTTAAATTACCGAAAGTAAAAAATAAATGAACGAACATGTACATGTATGTACATACATACATACACACATACATGTGTATATGCTATTCTATATGTAGGCACATATATGACTGTGCGTGGATGTATGTACTACATATAAATTCATGCATTTATTTAGACCTGTTGATGCAAAATTGTTAAAAAAAAATGTTCTTACCTATGGGAGCGTCTTGTGGTTCATTTGTCTTGTTGGCGTCAGCATTATCACTTTCAGTGCTCGACTCCTTTGAAATACTGGGGTTTATCATATTATCTGTTTGTTTGTTTGTTTGTATGTATGTGTATGCGCACTATGTAAATTTATATAGTATTAATATATTTTTGCTTTTCTTTATTTTTTTTATATAAAAAATTCCCTTTTCTTTTCTCTGGTGTATATTTCTCTAGTTGTTTTGTTTTTTAATTATAAATATTTGATTTCCATTAAATCGGTATTTTGTAAATAAATTATGTTGTGTTTTTGTGGAATTTTTCACTAATTTGTTTGTGCGTGTGTGTCTATGTTCTTGTTGTTGCTTCTAAAATTTTGATTCGTTTTATCCGTTTTCCAATGCACACAAATGCTACGCACGACGCACTTTGACATACTGACGTTTAGTTACGTTTAACTATTTCTAAGAACCCCAAAAAAAAATAAAAACAAAACTATGGGAAATATTAGAAACTAGCAGCAGAAGTGGCAGCGAGCGATCAACAAAAACAACAAAAATGTGTAGAAAAACAAAAACAAAATACATAAAAACCATCAACATTAACATTTTATCAATACGCAGTTTGCAGAGAAAAGCACAAACACACACACGCACAAAAATCACATACATACATAAAAACATAGATACACGCACAGTCATATTCACGCACGCACAAAGAACCCGAAATTAGAATCCAAGAATATTAGAAATACAGTATCATCAAAGGCAACAATAGAGGCAACAACACAAACAACAACAACGACATTATCACCAATTTTAATAAACTTTTCTGTAGCAAGAACTTAAGCAATACGAACAACAATTACATGACGGAATAGAGGGCTCAGTCATTTCTTCACTCATTTCATTCGGCTGTTCATTCATTCATCTACTAGACACAGAGAAATTTCTACGCATCTTGTTTCAGAGATGGGACACTCAAAACTATTGCCTATAGAGAACATCATGCAAATATTTAATAATAGCATTTATTAAGCATTTCGGAGCTCTTAGCTACAGTCACACTTGTACAATATTTGCTCAAAAAGTGTAATCAATAAAAGATTTCCTGGGCCACCATATGTGGAAAGTGGCATTCCCATTCCCATTTTTTATAATGACTAATTATCCTCGTCAACTAATCCTCTCAAACCAATTTTTGAAAAAAAAATTTTCTTTCAAACTCATATATTTCGAATTCTAAAATTATTTCAGATACAAGACTTTTTCGGCTATATAAAGGGCTTCCTGGGCCACCATTTGTGGGTACATTGTACTTTTCATAATGACTCGCATTTTTTATGAAAACTTGCACTTTTTATAACGACTTCCATCCACATTTTATGATGACTTGCACTTTTAATAATGATTTACATTTTTTATGATGACTTGCACTTTTTGTAATGACTTGCACTTTTCATGATGACTTGCACTTTTTATAATGACTTGCACCTTTTATGATGACTTGCAATTTTTATTATGACTTGCACTTTTTATAATGCCTTGCACTATTTATGATTATTTGCAATTTTCATAATAACTTGCACTTTTTATAATGAATTGCACTTTTAATGATGATTTTCACTTTTTATAATGACTTGCAATTTTTATGATGACTTGCACTTTTTATAATGACTTGCACTTTTCATGATGACTTGCACTTTTAATAATGATTTGCATTTTTTATAATGACTTGAACTTTTCATAATGACTTGCACTTTTCATAATAACTTGCACTTTTTATAATGACTTGCACTTTTCATGATGACTTGCACTTTTAATAATGATTTGCATTTTTTATGACAACTTGCACTTTTTATAACGACTTCCATCCACATTTTATGATGACTTGGACTTTTAATAATGATTTACATTTTTTGTGATGACTTGCACTTTTTGTAATGACTTGCACTTTTCATGATGACTTGCACTTTTTATAATGACTTGCACCTTTTATGATGACTTGCAATTGTTATTATGACTTGCACTTTTTATAATGCCTTGCACTTTTTATGATTATTTGCAATTTTCATAATAACTTGCACTTTTTATAATGACTTGCACTTTTTTTGATGATTTTCACTTTTTATGATGACTCGCAATTTTTGTTATGACTTGCACTTTTTATAATGACTTGCACTTTTCATGATGACTTGCACTTTTAATAATGATTTGCATTTTTTATGACAACTTGCACTTTTTATAACGACTTCCATCCACATTTTATGATGACTTGCACTTTTAATAATGATTTACATTTTTTATGATGACTTGCACTTTTTGTAATGACTTGCACTTTTCATGATGACTTGCACTTTTTATAATGACTTGCACCTTTTATGATGACTTGCAATTTTTATTATGACTTGCACTTTTTATAATGCCTTGCACTATTTATGATTATTTGCAATTTTCATAATAACTTGCACTTTTTATAATGACTTGCACTTTTAATGATGATTTTCACTTTTTATAATGACTTGCAATTTTTATGATGACTTGCACTTTTTATAATGACTTGCACTTTTCATGATGACTTGCACTTTTAATAATGATTTGCATTTTTTATAATGACTTGAACTTTTCATAATGACTTGCACTTTTCATAATAACTTGCACTTTTTATAATGACTTGCACTTTTCATGATGACTTGCACTTTTAATAATGATTTGCATTTTTTATGACAACTTGCACTTTTTATAACGACTTCCATCCACATTTTATGATGACTTGGACTTTTAATAATGATTTACATTTTTTGTGATGACTTGCACTTTTTGTAATGACTTGCACTTTTCATGATGACTTGCACTTTTTATAATGACTTGCACCTTTTATGATGACTTGCAATTGTTATTATGACTTGCACTTTTTATAATGCCTTGCACTTTTTATGATTATTTGCAATTTTCATAATAACTTGCACTTTTTATAATGACTTGCACTTTTTTTGATGATTTTCACTTTTTATGATGACTCGCAATTTTTGTTATGACTTGCACTTTTTATAATGACTTGCACTTTTTATGATGACTTGCAATTTTTATTATGACTGGCACTTTTTATAATGACTTGCACTTTTTATGGTTACTTGCACTTTTTATAATGACTTGAACTTTTCATAATGACCTGCACTTTTTATGATGACTTTCACTTTTTATAATGACTTGCACTTTTTATGTTGACTTGCACTTTTTATAATGACTTGAACTTTTCATAATGACCTGCACTTTTTATAATGATTTGCATTTTTTATAATAACTTGCACTAATAAATATGAAAGTAACTCTTTGTGTTTGGTACCTTTTCACATTCAAACCGCTGAACCGTTTTAGGTGAAATTTGGCTTAGAGATGTTTTGAGATCCGAGCAATAACAAAGGATGGTTTTTGTTTTAGGAAATGATGGTATTAAGTGGTCAAGGGTGGTCGAAAATTTGTATGGACATATATATGTATGAAATTATTAAACCGATAACCATGAACATTTTAAACTTTGATGCAGTGGACTTAACAATGTATTTGTTTTGGCAATGATTTTATGAGGGTTCAAGAGTGGTCTGAAGTTTCTATTTGTGATAGACTATTTTGTATATGATAACTATTATTATTATTTTGCTTCGTGAGGGAACCCACAACCTTCGGCCCTGTAGCCATAATAACCTTCTTGCACACACCTGTACATATAGTTTCGAAAGGATGAGTGTACTGACGAGGGAAGTGTAGGAAAACAGGTATTTTGTTATGCTGTTCAAATTCTTTCCTTTGTTTGGAATTATTTATCATGTCTGACTATAATACGACATGAATTTTACAACATAAAAAAATAAATGTTTTTAAAATTTTCATAATTTTGAAAAAAAAGAAACAGTTGAATAAATAAATTTTCGTTAATTAAGAAATGTGAATCATGTATGTGAATTATATGGTTCATATATCTATGGATCATACGAAAACAGTGATATTTGATTTTCCTAATTGCAATAGCAGCAACTTTTCCATGCCTGGATGTCTGGTATGTAGGGTTGATTGTGAGTTAGTGGGTTTTGTGTGTAGTAGTTGTGGCTTTTTTTGTAGTTTCAAAATAGAAAATGTCTTTAGGAAAAATTCGTTACCGTATGTTGCACTTGTAAATTGTACACTAGAAATTTATATGGCTTAAACATCTTAGTTATACACTTCAGTGCAGTAGTTGTAATATTCTCTTAAGGCAAAGACAAGAAACTCAATTTATAAAACATAGTGGAGACACAAACCAAGTTAACACAAGTTACGGCAAAGTATTGTATCACATCCTTTAGGTACTCAAACACATACAGACAATAAATATACATCCCCAAATGCAATTATATAACATACACATACAGATGACTGTATGTACTCGTATATTTGCATATTTGCATTTTCAATTAAATAATCATCGCCATGTTGTTTTATCTCCCTGATTGCGGCATTACTATTGGTTACTTACTTTTTTAGCAAATTAAAAAAATGTTTCATAAAAAAATTGCAGAAAAAAAATGATTCAACCACTTTTTGCCAAAGTGCAGCACGAGCACAGTGACAAGCAAATGTGCTGTGAAAATGTGATTAGTCATAAAAATAAAAACTGAGACAGAATTGTATCTAAAAACAATTTTTAAACAAGTATTTTACGAAATTTAGTCTCAAAATCTGCTAATACATTTTATACTAAAATTGTAATAATACTGAAAAATATTTCTGTCAAAGGAACAGCACTCTTCTTCCTCGGCATTGTAGCACAAAAGTAGCTGCCGAAGTAAAAAAGTTCTAATAGCTAAAAAAAAATTCTCTGTCCTCCCATCTTTCTTCATCGGTCCCCCCAATACCATCCCCTTTTTCCTAGTTCTGGCGCAATGCACTGCATATGTAGGAGTCATCCCCTGAGTGCCGGTCCGAGTTAAAAAAAAAAGACCTCGAGCTTAACAAATATAATAAAATAAATAAAATAAATATCAATAAAAGTTGACAGAAAATATAATCACCCGTATCGTAAATAACAAGTGGAATTTTTGTACACGTGAAATTTGTATTCCACTCGAAGGGAAAAATGGTATCGTGAATCTCCCGTGAGAAATTATTCCCGCTATCAGTTTCTAGTGAATGTAAAAAAGCGAAGAAGCTGAAAACAACTTGATGAATCAAAGAAATTTGCATTGCAAAAATTCACATTTATGTAATAATTTAATTTTTTTTTTTTAAAGTATGACTAAATATTTAGTAGTAAAATAATTTAGATACATTTTGGAAATCGAAAAAAAACAAATTAAAAATATGTAGTAAGAATTTTAACGAACATTTTATATTGCTATATTAAATTGAATTAAGATTCTATAGGCTAATTGTTCGAAATTTTTAATTTAAATCTCAGAAAGACATGATAAATATTCCAAGGCACAAAGGCAAGTCAACATCAGTTTTTGTTATTCAACTTACACAGCAGAGCAGAACAGCTGTTTTCGAAAGACGCAACCCTTTCATCATCAGTGCTCATGTGTATTGTGTTTGTCACCACTTATTAGGTGGCTTAGTTGAATGTGATAACAGTTCCTATTTACACAAATTTTATTGTGAAAAAGGATACGAGAACTGTATCAAGCTGCTGTTAACATGTTATTGTTATAATACCCGTGTTACCGTTACAATAAAATTTGTAAATAGGAACTGTTATCACATTCAACTAAGCCACCTAATAAGTGGTGACAAACACAATACACATGAGCACTGATGATGAAAGGGTTGCGTCTTTCGAAAACAGCTGTTCTGCTCTGCTGTGTAAGTTGAATAACAAAAACTGACGTTGACTTGCCTTTGTGCCTTGGAATATTTATCATGTCTTTCTGAGATTTAAATTAAAAATTTCGAACAATTAGCCTATAGAATCTTAATTCAATTTAATATAGCAAATTAAAAATACTCTTAATGTCTAGAATTGGAGCAACAAGTTTTACAAAGACGCAGGCAATAGATTTGTTGCAAAAAATATCTGTTTGTGTCTTATTAACAGATATTGCCCCTAAAATAAAATCTATAAACTCTAACATTCGTATTATAATAGAAAATTCTTAAATTTTCTACTCTATTCCCCATCATAAGTGAACAAATTAAAGGGAAAAGTGAAAAAACTCGCTTGAAAAAAATCATTCACGATAAGGGGAATTTAATTTTAGCATGAAATCATTCACGGGGAATTTTTTCATGATTGCAATTTTAGGGAAAAGGGAAAAATGTCGGGGGAAAAATTATTCACGATAGGGATGAATATGTTTAATTTCAATAACACAAGAAGTAGAGTGCAATACTTTTGTGCGACACTGCAATTCTTCTACAATTATATGTACAAATATTATCTACATACCGCATGTAGATATAGATTTTTGGCTGAGTAAAACAGCCCCTTCTGATTTGTGCATAAAGTAACTGGGAAATTATAAATAAATAATTGGCACGTGTCATTTGGATTTGTGTAATAATCAACCACCTTTGAATGCACGGTTTGGTGTAGGGCGAGTTTTTGTTATTGTTTCTTTCGGTTAAGGTACATGCGTTCATATGTGATACACACATGTACATACAAGCTTGTATATGTACATGCACCACTGCATTTTAGTCATATGAACGGATGTAAAATTTACTCAAAGTGCCGTAAAATTAGAAATAATGGCGAACTGCGATTCCACCAGTCTGCAGCTTCAGATATCTGATTTTTCTGGAAATGATAATATTTTATAAGCGCCTAAAATATGCATCCAAATACAACGAAATAGGCACGAATATATGCTTCTAACTGGCAGCAAAACCTTTTATTCACATACGAGTATTTTGTATTTTCATATAAAATGTGAGCAACATGAAGTGAATATAACAATTCGCAGCTAAACTTTAGCCAAGTTTGGTTGCAACAGGACTAAGCCACTTGCCATACGTCGCGCTTAACAATAAATTTTTTGCATAACCAATATTGGTAACAATTTTATTTCCAAAAGTGGTGCCCTTTACTGGACCCCGAAAGTTTCTGCATTAAACCTTATGGGACTGTTCAAAGTCATTGGTTTATAACGACCAACCAGCAAGCGTGCAGTGATATTGATGACTTCAAAGTAATTAATTATTTTAAAGTTACTTAATAGAGCACTACCTGCAAATCCCATTACCGCTTTTATTAAAAATATAATTTCAAATGCATAGTTTATTTAATATTTTTGGGAATTTGTTGTTTAGCACAACATTTTTAATTTTATTCGTGGTTTTTGATTCTTATCCCAAATATAAAAAAATCACGTTTAATTATTTTTTATTTTGTAAATTAGGGAAAAGCATCAACATGAATGAAATTAGAAATTTTGCTTTACAATAATCATTTGGAATTTTCGTGTGGGAATTTATAAAAAACCGGGTCGAATCTTTTAAATACCCTCCAAATATTTAGTAAGTGAATTTAAAATGGTTTAACTTGGTGGGACAGAGTTCCTTTATATAATATCGTACGTCAACGCCCACTAAAGAGGGCGGGGTTCAAAAATAGACAATATCATGTTTTCCACAGACGAACGTATGGGCATTGCTAGACCGTCTTAGACTTCATCACTGATCAAGAATATATATAAATACTTTATTGGGTCCAATTATCTTTGGAGGGTATTAAAACTGTATTTTGGAGGGATCGCTCTGCCAAGGGCTGTGGGGGAGATATTTTACCTCTGTCATAAAACTCTAAAAATAAATGCTTGGGATAATTGTATACAAAATTAACATTTTTTTTATAGGGCCATTTAGGGGGCAAAGGGGGAGGAGGGGTAGGGCAGAAATCAGCAGTCATAAAACTCTAAAAATAAATGTTTTTTTTTTTTTTTTTTTTTTTTTAGGAGTAGGGCCAGCACTCAGGGGGTGACCCCTACATATGCAATGCATTGCGTCGGAACTGAAAACGAGGGGACAGTATTGAGGGGACTTTTTTTTCGATAATTATTTACAAAATTAAAAAAAAAATTTATAGGGTCATTTATGGGGCAAAGGGGGAGGAGGGGGTAGGGCAGAGTAGTACCAAGTTTCGGCTCAGCTGCGTCATTAAAGCTTCAAAGTGTTATTTTTAAGGAATGTAGGCTTAAGTAAAACAATTTAGTAAATTTTTATGCAATTTTTGCATATAATAACGCCCACTAAAGTGGGCGGGGTCCAAAAATAATTTTGTATTTATTTTATGGGTCCAAGTTAAACGCGTTGGACCGTATTTGACATAAAAGTATATCATTTGCTTAACAAAATAACCAAAAAACTTTAAAAATTATGTTGTTTTCTCTGGGTTGGTTTAGTCCTTCTTAGGGGAACTTTTTTCCCTCTTCCCCGATTTAGCCCATTTCCAAACTTAACCTGCTCTAAGCTTCAAAATATATTTATACCAATATTAAATTGAATTAAGATTCATAGGCTAATTGTTCGAAATTTTTAATTTAAATCTCAGAAAGACATGGTAAATATTCCAAGGCACAAAGGCAAGTCAACATCAGTTTTTGTTATTCAACTTACACAGCAGAGCAGAACAGCTGTTTTCGAAAGCCGCAATGCTTTAAGCATCAGTGCTCATGTGTATTGTGTTTGTCACCACTTATTAGGTGGCTTAGTTGAATGTGATAACAGTTCCTATTTACACACATTTTATTGTGAAAAAGAATACGAGAACTGTATCAACCTGATGTTAACATGTTATTGTTATAATACCCGTGATACCGTTTGATTATTTTTCTTCATGTCCCATTTTTCTGAATTTTTTGTCCCATCATACCTAAGTCAAACTTATTTGGTTTGAATTTTATACTTAAGTACATGTGAACGTTTTTCCAATATTTTTTTTTATTATTGGTAGCTCAAGCCATAGCTTAAATTTGTATGTAGTAAGAATTTTAACGAACATTTATATTGCTATATTAAATTGAATTGAGATTCATAGGCTAATTGTTCGAAATTTGTTTTTAAATCTCAGAAAGACATGATAAATATTCCAATAGTGGTTTGTCACCACTTATTACAAAATTAAAAAAAAAATACACATGAGCAGTGACGATGAAAGGGTTGCGTCTTTCGAAAACAGCTGTTTTGCTCTGCTGTGTACGTTGAATAACACTGATGTTGACTTTCCTTTGTGCCTTGGAATATTTATCATGTCTTTCTGAGATTTAAAAACAAATTTCGAACAATTAGCCTATGAATCTTAATTCAATTTAATATAGCAATATAAATGTTCGTTAAAATTTTTACTACATATATTTATACCAAATTTTAAGAGTCTAGCTTACTTCGTTTGTACTGAATCGTGATTTCGACAGACGGACAGACATTATCTGATCGTCTTAGATATCATCACTGATCAAGAATATATCGTCCATGTGATGGAAATCGCTTATCGCATGAAATAAAGCGTTTTCGATTTGAAGTCACAAAATTGGTGTGCTGGAGTTCGCAATCGCTCAAAATCGTTCCAAAAAAATTGGCGTTTTTCAAGTCGCATGTGATTCGATAATCGTGCGATTCACAGCACATACATGTATAACTTTATGGGGTCTGAGATGAAATTTCGATCCGTTACAAACGGAATGACAAAGTGAATATACCACCCAAATTCTTTTTTGGAGGGTGTAAAAATTCAAATTTGTTTTTGTTTTCGATTAAATGGAGATTTTAATTTTATATACAAAAACTCGCAAAAATTAGCCGGCGAAGTAAAAGGTTGAAATAGCTACAAAAAGAACTGTCTATCTTCTCATCTTTCCTAATCTGTCCCCTAAATACTATCCCCTCGTTTTCAGTTCCGTCGCAATGCATTGCACACATAGGGGTCATCCCCTGAGTGCTGGTCCAAGATAAAAAAAAAAATAAGAAACTCATTGTATAGTCAGTCGTAGAAACGCACAAATTAGATCGTTTATCGAAATTCAAAATGGTCGTGAGTCTTCGTGAATGTGTTCAAATATTCTTACACTAGCGAGCAGGCATGATTCATCCCGTCTCTAAATAATGTAAATGACACTATACACTAATAATTGACACTAATAATTTATTTTTCAAAAAAGTCTGTAGAAGATCTTAAGTAAATATGCTGTTTGTGCAGGACAAATATGAAATGCTGCTATTATTATTATTATTATTATTATTATTATTATTATTATTATTATTATTATTATTTATACTCAAAAAAACTTTTGTATGTGTCAACTACTGGTTCACAAAATTTTAATTGCGAATACGAACAACATTTTAAATGCGAATTTATCGTCTATGTTACAGATTCCGGTTCCATACGGAAATGGAATTAGTTTCGTATTTTGATTCCTCAGAAAACAAAGAAGGAATGAATTTTGTTATTCCGCCAGCTGATGCCGTTCACGATGTTACCGGAAATGTCAAAGATTCCGAATTCCGTTCGGAAGCAGAGTTGATTCCGTATTTTGATTCTTCAGGAAACCAAAAAGTTAAAAAACGTTTCGGAATGAAGTCTTTTTAAATTTCTTTCGCTGATTTCGTTCATGATATTAAATGATTTTTTTTTAGGAGTAGGACCAGCGCTCAGGGGATGACCTTTATTTATGGAAGGCATTGCGCCGGAACTAGAAAAGGGGGATAGTATTGAGGGGACAGGTGAGGAAATATGAGAGAAGTTTTTGTAGCAGTTTGAACTTTTTACTTCGCCCGCAATTTTTTTTGCTACAAGGGCGACGAAGGAGAGTAGTGTTCCTCTACTCTTTCAGTACATGAGTGTGTCAGTCGCTGCCACTTACGATCAGTGATCAGTGCTATGCCTTCATCACTGAAACAGGCTGACAACAACTAACACAATCATGCACTGATGCTGGTCAAAAGAATTTGACACAATATTCCTGACTGAGAACGGGGTTGAACTCAGGACCCTCCGCTTCATAGTCTCGTGTTAACTACTTCAGCCAGCAGCACCATCAAAATGATTTCATTTCGAACAATTATTTCCTTCTTTGTTTTCTGAGGAAGCAAAATACGGAATCAATTCCGCTTCCAAACGAAATTGAACTCTGTGAAATGGCTGTATAAATGATTTCATTCCGAAAAATGGTTTCGTTTACCGTTTGCTCCGGAATGAGAACATGGACTCAATTCCCTTTTGGTAAGGAAATTAACTCTGTAACATGGCTGTACTCGTATGTTCGATTTTATTTTATATTTTTGTATTTATTTCGCGTTGTTCTGTTGTTTAAACAACTAAACGGATGCATATTCTTACTGCTGTCGTTGCATTGTGTAAAACGCCACGAGCCATTTGCCGTTACGATTGCCGATCGAGCAGTTAAATAAAATTCATATTGATATGAAATATAAAAGCAGATCGAATTAATCCTCTTTAAAAAGGAATAAAAAATAAATCCAAATGGGGTTCATGAAGTCGGAAATATGTATAACAAGCGACTAAACAGACACACATACACACTGACTGACCGACCGGCCGCTACGGTGGACCGTTTGCTGGTGTTTTTATTCTCCCTACTTTGAATTAAGGGTGCAGATATGCACAATTAGTAATAAAGCGTGCCATCAGGAGGGAGGGTACGAATGAATGAAAAATGTTTTTATGCAAAAAAGAATCCAGCTGTCGGTTGTTACCAACGTGATTACAATTTCGAATTTCCCGTAAATGTTTTGCTTATTTTCTTCATCTATTTTCGAGTATTTATCAAGTCTATTTAAGAACAAAGAACCTGATGAAAACAAAATAATTTATGTGTTTTGGCTGTTTTTTAATGCCAGTACGATAAAAATCAGATCCTTTAATTGTTTATTTGTTGTTGAGGATTGCAGAGGATTGTAATTGAGGCATAACACAATTTTATTTTTTTGCACTGTTGTTGCTTGTTTGTTAATGCAGTTGTTGTAATCAATATTTGCATGCGTTTTGCCCCCTAATGGGTAAAACTGACCGTTAGTGAGTGATGTTTTGCATGAATTTTCCTCTTCTGTTAATTGACACGTGATTGACATATTACGCACATACTCGCACATACGAGCTGCATGCATTCACAGTACATGTGAATTCAAGTGGCAATTAATGCAAATTGACAGTTTGTAATGTTTTTGGTGATGGCTGGCATTTTTTTCTATCAATTTATATGGCGTATCCAAATGGATTATTGACACATGTTGGGCACAACATTTTGATGTAGAAATTTCATGATTAATCCTATTCAGCCATTTAGCTGTGACTAGTACATTCCTACTTAATCTACAATAAACCATGTTTTGGGTCGTACTCTGTAAGACAACCGATCAATAAGGCTTTAAAATCTCATCAGGCCGGTATAATCTTTTGCTGATCTCTACTGTTTTGTAATAAAAATTTTTGATATACAGTGTACTCGCGAAAACGTGAATACTCGAATACATGAACGACTCGAAAACATGAACATTTTTATTTTTACATTGACTACTCTAAAACGTGAACAAAGTTTTCTTCGTTTTATTTTTTAATTTACGTTTAATTTTGGGAATCCCATAACATTTTTATGTTGATTGTTTTTAATGGAGAAAAATCTTTATAAATGGTTTGTGAACATGAGATATAAGAAACTGCCAGTGGGCGGGCTAATACTTAAAGCGAAAGCCAAACAACTTCATGACCAAATTATTTAAAACAATCGAAGATTTAATGCAAGCGACGGATAGCTACAAAATTTCAAAAAAAATATGGTGTTCGACTACAGAGAAAAACTTTCCGCTCAGCCGCATCTGGTAGATCCGTTTAAAATAAAATTAAGATAAAAAATGAATGCACTCGGCTTATGTGAAGATCAGTTGTATAACGCTGATGAATCTGGTCTATATTGGAAGCAATTGCCGAAAAAAAGTTTGTTTCATCATTGGAGAAAACTACACCTGGCGCTAAAATGGAGAAACAGTGACTAACTTTCATTGGAAAGGCAAAATATCCCAGATGCTTTAAAAATTATGTATGCACTGTTAACTATAAAAGGTCCGAGTCTGTTTGGATGACGTCTTCATTATTCAAGGATTTTCGTTATAAAATTTTTACAATCGAAAACGTGAACAAATTTGAAAACGTGAATAGCCTTGGTAAAAATTAGTTCACGTTTTCGCGAGTTCACTGTATTTAACTTTGCACAAAATTTAATTGAATTTATTTGAAATATTCTCATGAGTTGATAATTAATATAATTGATAATTAAAGATTCTATTATGTTTTTACATACTCCTTTTATTTATAAAAAAATTGACCGTTGCCAAAAAAAGTCGCAGTTGCGTTCAATCAGTTTAGTATTCAAGCAGTTTTTATATAAAATTTTCTCATAAAATTTTTTATAAATCGGAACTCTTTTAATATTTAACTCTGCCGCCTAATAAGTGGCAAATAACACAAACCCATGGGTACTGATGACGAAGGTGTAGCGCTTTTCGAAAATAGTGTTGTTCTGGAAATTAAATTGATTTTGATTTCGCATTGATCCTTGAATTCAAATGGCATCATGTCTAACGAACACTAGCTTACCATTAATAATTTAAATTAATATATTTTATTAAATATATTTTACCCAGTAAAACTGTTTTCCAACTTACGAATAAGTAGAATGCTGGCACAGGTTACGTTTACGTTAACCTCCTTCAATATATCATCTCTTAAGTCAAATAATGCTAATCACTAGTCAATTACAATTTGTTACTTAGAAATTATGGAAAAAATATCAATTTTCCATAACCGTTTTATACATTTTTATTTTTAAACGGAGACAACTGAAAAGATCGCTGTTTCAGCACTGTCGCCTAACCGAGGATCGGACAGTTTATATATTAGCAAAGCAACACTTCTTCCCTTTGATTTATATCCAACATCGTTACAATCTCCTTCAATTGGATTTTCTTATGGACGTGACAGATTACATCTTTCGGGTCGTGTATGTATAGGTAAGTTTTTCCCCTTTCCTTCACATCTAGATTTTAGTTTAGGACTTGGCAACAGCAGTTAAAACATCCGACCGGGTCGAATCTTAAATACCCTCCATATATTTAGTAAATAAAAACTATTTTGTCGGGGTCGCATCTCACCTTTGCCATAATACACTAAAAGGATAATTTTTGGGGTAACAAATTTTTTTTTTTTTTTTTTTTTTTTAATCTTGGACCAGCACTCAGGGGATGACCCCTATATATGCAATGCATTGCGCCGGAACTGAAAACGAGGGGATAGTACTGAGGGGACAGATTAGGAAAGATGAGAAGATAGACAGTTGTTTTTGTAGCTGTTTCAACCTTTTACTTCGCCGGCTAATTTTTGCTACAGGGCCGACGAAAGTGACTGCTGTTACTCTGCTTTTAGTACATGGCAGTGTCAGTCGCTGCCAATTATGTTCAGTGTCCAGTGATTATGCCTTCATCATTGAAACAGGCTGCCAACAACTAACACAACCACGCACTGATGCTGTTCAGAAGAATTCAACACAATATTTCATGACTCAGCGAGGGCTCGAACTCACGACCCTCCGCTTCATAGTCTCGTGTTCTACTACTTCAGCCAACAGCACCCACAGATCAGAGAACATCTCAGTTTCGTTTTATTGAAAGTATTTAAAAATTAAATTTTTAAGGAGTCTAGGCTTAACTACATAATACAATTTATATTTACATTGTTTTTGTATATAATATCTTACGGCACTAAATGGGCAAGGTCCAAAAAATTTATTTCTTTTCTGATTTTCTGGCTCAAGTTCATCGCTTTGGATTTTCTTTTATTTAAAAAAATACCATTTGCTTAACAAAATTACAAAAATACTTTAAAAATTATGTTGTCCTTTATGGAAGCTGTTAACGAAATATTGATCAAAAATTATTAGAAATAATATTTTATTAATGTTACTTGATTAATATTACAATGATCAATAACATATATATTTTATGGGGTCTCAGAGGAATATTTCGTTTCGTTACACGCGGAATGACATATACTTTCTTTTAGTTGGTTTAAAAATGGGAAATAATATGCAGTGTGACATCCACCTCATAAAGAATTCTATTGTGGAATATGGCACCACTTTCTGTGAGTGTCTTTGCTAAATGTGTTTTTTGTTTTTGTGCAAACAGAGTGGCGCTACTCTTTATATTAAAGGGAATATTTCTAATGGTAATGCAGTCATCATGATAAACCATATTCAGTAGCACCCTGTTTTATCTCAATTTGCACGTACTTGGTGAAGTGTGTATATTTATTTATGAATGTTGTTTATAAATAGGAGGGAGGAAAAAATCTTTTTAAGAAATAATTTTTTTTAAAATCTACTTCTTGAAAATTTCCAGCTGTTGCAAAGCATTTGTATAATTATTAAAAGGCGTCTCTGTTGACACTATTCTCATAGTATTTTCAATAAAACTACCAATTTTATGTTAGATATCAGTTGTTTTTTCTTATTTCAATTTTATAAAAAGCATTGGAAAATGAATAAAAAGAAAAACAATATACAAAGTAATTTTATTAAATTTCCTACAATAGCAAGTATGAAATATATGCAATATATATATTTTTTCAATATATAATTAATAAAAACTTAAAGATACACATACCAATTAAAGTGATATATTATTAAATACAAAATTTTGGTCTTTATGTTAACAATAGAAATTATAATAATTTTCAATAGATTTCGATTTATGTATATATATTAATTATTTTTTTATAATAAATATTAATTAATGTACTTGTGTTCGTTATCTTGAATACGTATCAAATTGTTGTGGTTTAGTTTATATTTAAATAAGTCTTCTTAAAGCATAAATTATTTTATTCAAAATACTGACTGTTTGTTTGACTGCCAAAACCTTTAATGTACATACAAGTTTCCAATACACAAACAAACAAACAGATATTTGTATTTTTAATAATTTATCTTTGCATATTATATATACAAAAAAAAAAACCAATAATCATATCTAAGTTGTTATAAATTATTAAGGTTCACTATGATTTATCTGTAACACTCTGACGAATGAGAATTTAAGCAATTATAGGAGATACGGCCGCATTAATGTGGTTTTTAATAAATACAAGATACAGATGTAAACGCATTTACATGCCTTTTTAAATAATTGCTCTATATAAATTGATATTTTGTTTAATGGATCATGAAATATTAATGCATAGATGGAGCAGTTTAATTTTGTATACGAGTATAATTATTATAAACATGTCTTATAATTGTTTTGTATAAATTTTATTTTATGTCCTGTGTTGTATAATTATTATGATTATTATTTACATATTGTATAGTTTTCATAGATCGAAATGGAAAGGTTTTCTTTGAAGGTTTTGAATTTAAATTTGAATGGAAAATAAAAATTTTTTGGTTAGTCTTACAGTTTGTATATAAAGTCAAATAGCTTAAACACATTTTTGATTCGAATTTAGATAAAAAACTTGGAAACAGTGTTTTAACACAAAAAGCAGTAAATAAAGGCAAGCATGCCACCGTGACTACTGGTACATTAGCACGGAGGTCGTGGACTCGTTTTCCATCAATAACTTTGGCACTACAGAGTAGAACCAAACTAGACGTGACAATTTTTTCGCCTTAAATATTTAAAACTGGTGGCTTTATTCTTCCTATTTACTATTCTCTGTTTTCAGATCTATTTGACTTTCAACGTATTATATTCTAAATGAAAATAATATTAAATAATCAGCCTAATCACTCAGAGAAAATATTTTTTGTCCGGAAAAAAATCCTCCAATTATAAATTCCGCGGGAAATAAAAAAAAAGTCCAAGTAGCATCACTGAGTCATCAATTGCATTAGGGGTATAAAACTTTTTCCCTGTTACAGAAAAGTGGGAATTGTTAAGAGGAACATGGGAAATGGTAAACGTTTCCGGTTGTTGTTCAAAAATTAATACAGTCGACTCCGCTTTACTGGAAATAACAAAAACCCAATATATTTTCAGTTATCCGAATTTTTCTCTAAAACGTAGTTCGGATTACTGAAATTTAGTACAGTTAAGCGTACTGATTAAAATCAGTAAAACAATATTTTTTATATGAAATCTGTCTATATTTTTTACGTCAATGTAACGTAAAAATTTTATTTAAAAAAAATTATTCATTTTGTTGTTGAAATTTTTCACGAATTCCTCGAAAATGTCTACCCACTTGCATTGACAATATAATAGAAAAATACAATGAAGTACGTAAGAGAGAAAAGGACAAATACATTTTGCCATTTAATTATTTGATCGGACAAAACATGCACAATTTTTTCAGCCTTCAGTTATGCAATCGATTTTTAATAAGTAAATTTGTCATTGTTTATTTTTTCACTAAACCGAAGTAAGTTTCATACAAAACGTAGTTGTGGGCTTGCATTTCGTTTTCAGTAATACGATATTTTCAATAAAGCGATGTTTCGCTAAAGCGAAGTGAATAAGACCAGCTGCATTTAAAATCAGTGCGGGGACTTGTTGTATCGCTTTCAGTAATCCAATTTTTTTCAGTAAAGCGTGTTGCGCTAAAGCGGATTCGTGAGTATCTTGAAAAATTAAAGTGCTTATTTTAGAAGTTCTGTAAATTGTGTATTAAAAACTAAAACTTTCAAAGAAAATTTTTCTTTTTCGCCTGCATATTTACTATTTATATATATTCTTATATTATTCTTACAAACTAAAGCAGTCATTTATTCTCCATTATTTTAGTGTGATGATATAGATCGTTGATACACAAAGTTTAATACAAAAGGTAGAATTTTATTATTATTTTTGTGTATTTTAAATTTGAAAAATAATAGAAATGTATTTATAATAAATTTTATTGTTTGTTACTTTTTTATCTAGAAAACCCAGTTGGTTTAAACTCTATAGGAACTTTTAATACAATTATATTCAGTCTTCCTTATAATTCTTACTTCATTTTTTTTAATGAGTTCAATTGCTTAAACTGGGTTTTCGAACTGAAAGTGAAATGCTAAGGAAAAAAATTAAAACAAATTAAATAATAGAGGGCAGTAAAAAGCATAGAAACAAAATCATAGAGCATTTGTTTTTTAACACAAAACTCACAAGAAATATCGTTTTGTTTTGAATTAAGATTTTTAGTCTAAGATAGTCTAATTGTTCGAAATTTTTAATTTAAATTTCAGAAAGATATGATAAATATTCCAAGGCACAAAGGCAAGTCAAGATCAGATTTTGTTGTTCAACTTACACTGCAGAGCAGAATAGCTGTTTTCGAAAGACGCAACCCTTTCATCATCAGTGCTCATGTGTATTGTGTTTGTCACCACTTATTAGGTGGCTTAATTGAATATGATAACAATTCTTATTTATATAAAATTTTATTTGGAAATTGCATACGAGAACTGTGTCAACCTGATGTTAACATGTTGTTGTTATAATACCCGTGTTACCGTTTGATTATTTTTTTTCATGTCCCATTTTTCAGAATTTTTTTCTGAATTTTGTTTTTTTTTTCTCCAAATATTAATAAGCATAAATTTTAATAAAAAGGATAGACAACTTTGCTTTTGGATATTAAAAACGTTTAGTTTGTCTGAAATCCAAAAACAGATGATCATTCACTGCCAGCTCTGACTCTCTCTCTCTCCCTCTTTCTCTCTTGTTGCTCAAGTTTCAATAAAATTTTATTTGGCACAGTGAAAAAATGTCCCTAGGAATTTCTTTCCAAAGGAAAATATTTTTATTTCCGGCGAAAATTTCACTAAATTCGATATCGATGGAATGCCCATTTTGTGGCTTCTTGAATAGCAAAAAATAATTTATTCTAATTTATTTCTCTAATATCTCTGGCTCTTTCTCTTCTCTCTTGTGTATTTTTGCCCATTCGTGTAAGACCACAAACGCTCATGACTAAAAACCATAAAAATAAAATCAAAAAAAGAAAAAAACGTGTTTGTTTTCACTATTAATTAAATGTCTTGTGTTTTTATTTATTAATTTTTTAATTATTTTTTTTCTATAATAATATGTTTGTTGTTGTTGTTGTAAAAATTGTTTTAATATAAATATATGCTCAATTCATTTTATTTATTTTTTATTTGAATTTAATTTTATTGTATGTATGTATTGATTGCTGTATTGTAGTTGGTTTGTGTTTTCTATCTTATAAATGAAAAAAAAAGTAAAAATATAATTAATATATTTTTTATTAATAATTTTAATAAGAATAATCTATATATATTTAAATTGCTTTTGAGGAAAATAATGTTTACAGTTACAGTTTAGTTCGTTACCAAGAAAGGCTTTGAGGCAGCCTTAAATACTTAGGGAAATATTTTTAGATTAATTTTGAAGGGGAGGGGGGAGGGTATTGAAAAGGCCGAGATAAACCTGTTCAGCAGGTGATTGGTTGGGTTGTATGTGTTTTTAAATTCCTCTTGTTTTATGGTCTAGATGTTGTCATAGATTGTTTAATAATATAATTTACAAAAATTTAGAAATATGTTTATATATAAATCTTACAACTAATCAGCCTCATGTATAAATTTAAAAAAAATTTAATTTAAAGTTTGTTTTTCTGTTGTTGTTGTTGTTGTTCTTGTGTTTATAGATTAATTGTATAAATTTACAAGTTGAACACGTAAGTAAAATTATGGTTTAAATTTATAAAACATTTTTACATAAAGATTACTTATAAAAAAGGGTTTTAAAGGATGAGGGTTAGGCGGGGGGCTTAAATATTCTCTTTTTGAAAAATAAAACAATTGCATAAAAAACGGTGGGTTCTTGCTATAAAATAATAAAAAGGATAAATTAAAAGCCTAAATGAAATCCTTGGTATATTTATTTTATATAAACAGTGGTTTTGAAAAAAAAATATTTTTTTTTGACTTAAGCTAATATTTATACTTGGGTTTTATGTCTATATGTTTTATAAATACTGCTTAATGTTTTTTATTATTATTATTGTTATTTACATTGTAATAATTTCTATGATTTATTTTCATAATAATTTTGTTTACTATTTGCTATAATTTCTAATATAAATTGTTATTTTTTTTTATAAATTATTTGTTTTTGAAAAAACATAATTCTTTGCAATAATATTTTCCCAAAATGTCACCTGTTTTATTTGGCCACCCAAAGATTAACAATTTCAAACAAAAATTGTGTAAATGATCAATAATAATTTTACACTCTTGGCTGTCACACAAATACACGCACACAGAGTTGCTTTATTCTGCTCATTCTCAATTTTTGAAAGTAGTCAAATAAATCCAGGCTTAAAAGCACCGATTTTCAGCTACGATTTAGTATTTTATTCTACTAATAACACTACAAATACATTTATTTAAAACAAAAAAGATCTACAATATGAAACTAATATTATGATTATACACACATACATACAGAAGTAACATTTGTTTAAGCGGAGATGGGCCAGCGGGTACGCGTAGCTGTACAAGTAAGGAGCATATTAAGGAAACATTCAGGTAAACAGGAAGCAAACTGCATGACGATTTCATAGAACATGTTACAATAGCTGAATTACTTGCAACACAAGCTCCTAAGAATTTTGTCCAACGTGGAAAATTGTTTTTTTTTTTTGGAGGAAAAATTCCTACAGTTATAAATTCCACAACCACAAAATTAAAAGCTTGTGACACTTAAAGCTTCAGTTTTACAAACAAATAAATTACACAAAATTCTAATTTAACTGGGCAATTTTACAGAAATTAATAATAATTCCTATGCGCATTTCACTGGGGCTAACAGAGATCATGCGATAACCTTTTTCCAAATTCTCTTAGAAAAATTCTTTGCTGCTGGTATAATTGTAAAGTTTTACTCAGGTTGATTAAAAAGGTTGAAAAATATCATACGAATATTAAAGCAAGTGTTAAAATATTCCCTCGCCATTTTTATTTTCTTACTCGTAACATAAATAAATCCCATATTTGGCTCAAGGTAGGCAACGAAGTTTTTATTTTCTTTTTTGTTATTGTGGTTCTCTTTACTAATTGAGTGTGTGTGTAGGGAAATATTGTTGAGAGAATGAGTGCCGAAAACTGAGAGCCTAAGAAAAAGTGCTGCCAATAGCAAATAGATTTTGTCTCATGACAGTTTTTTCAGGGAAATTTTTATTTCGAATTGCACAAAAATTTCTGCTTCATCATTTTATCTAAATCTGGTCTATAATGTTGCCTTATTTTTGACACATTTAAATCAAATGAAAAGAACTGCATTTACAAATATTGCTTTTTTTAATTTAACTGGGATATGTGTTGCCTAAATAAATAATTAAATATTAAAAAAAAAATAAAAATTGGAGCATAGTTTTACTCCAAAAACCTAGATGCATGAATTCACTGAATCATAATTTAATTATGAACATTAGATTAGAGCAAGTTTTGCCAACAAATCACATCAAAATATAGAATAAAACAAATTAAATTCTAGCGTGTGGCAATGCTAATACGTCAAAATTAGAGAATGGCCACAGAGTGGAAGATGAATAATATTAATTCTACTTATCGCTCATTAAGTGTATTAGTCTCGTTTCTGTTGTGACAATCACAATTTCATTGCGATATTATGCAACTTTCTGCATCAGAGCTCCCAGTAAATATTTGGTACCGGGTTCGATCAAAAAAAATTTTTTGGATGAAATATTACACCAGGACCATTCGATATTGAACGATATTGTGTATTTAAATTGTATTGTATCATATTTAAGGTTCTAAAGCTGTTACCTTCACTTTAATTATGGAACTTGCTTATTCTTTTTCTGTGCATGCAGTTCAAGACTGATGCATAAGTTTCAGCATTTGACCATAAAAAACAAATAAAAAAGTTATTACGACGAAATAACCTTCGCCATAGGCAACCTGGTGAAGTGTTGGTTAAATATCTTAAAGTTATTTACAAATTTGGCACTGGCAGTTAAAATAAATCTTTACGGCTGTGATTTTTTCTTCATGTTTGTGCTATTGAAATTGAAAAGGAAGTATTCTTTCATTTTAATTAACATTTTAAGAGAACAGCAGCTGTTACCTTTCTGCCGGTTGATAAAAAAAAATTATGCGCATTTATATTGGCGTATATGTAAATTTCTGTTTGCAAGTTTGTAAAAAAAAGAAACGCAATAGAAACAGTTTTTTGTGGTTTTCGAGGGAAATTTAGAATGTTTTTCAAGCAGAATGAAATATTGATTGGTATTCTGCTTTTCTATATAAAAACTCCATACAAAACATCTATGATTCATCGATTTTGTTGGACTATGAATTACTTAAAAGTGTACCACTAAAACTTTATTGTGTTTTTGCAAAAGACTAACTGTTCGATAAGAGATCAGTTATTAGCTGTTATTATTTTTTAAAATGTAGTATTTGACATTGTGCTTTTCTATATAAAATTTCCGTTCAGAAAATATATGATTCATCGCTTTTGGTGGAGAATAAGTTACTCAAAAGTGTACCACAAAAAATGTGTGTTGGTTTTGTGTAAGAAGAACTGTTCGATAAAAGATCGGTTATTAGCTCTTATTGTATTTTAAAATAAAATATTTGACATTGTGCTTTTCTATATAAAACTCCCTTTCAAAACATCTATGATTCAACGATTTTGGTGAACGATAAGTTTGTTAAAAGTGTACCACAAAAATGTGTGGTCCTTTTTTTATCAGAAGAACTGTTCGATAAGAGATCAGTTATTAGCTTTAGTGCTTTTCTATATAAAATTTCCGTTCAAAACATATATGATTTATCGATTTTGGTGGAGGATAAGTTACTCAAAAGTGTACCACAAAAAATGTGTGTTGGTTTTGTGTAAGAAGAACTGTTCGATAAAAGATCAGTTATTAGCTCTTATTGTATTTTAAAATGAAATATTTGACATTGTGCTTTTCTATATAAAACTCCCTTTTAAAGCATCTATGATTCAACGATTTTGGTGAACGATAAGTTTGTTAAAAGTGTACCACAAAAATGTGTCTTGCTTTTTCTATAAGAAGAACTACTGTTCGATAAGAGATCAGTTATTAGCTTTTGTGCTTTTCTATATAAAATTTCCGTTCAAAACATATATGATTCATCGATTTTGGTGGAGAATAAGTTACTCAAAAGTGTACCACAAAAAATGTGTGTTGGTTTTGTGTAAGAAGAACTGTTCGATAAAAGATCGGTTATTAGCTCTTATTGTATTTTAAAATAAAATATTTGACATTGTGCTTTTCTATATAAAATTTCCGTTCAAAACATATATGATTCATCGATTTTGGTGGAGGATAAGTTACTGAAAAGTGTACCACAAAAAATGTGTGTTGGTTTTGTGTAAGAAGAACTGTTCGATAAAAGATCAGTTATTAGCTCTTATTGTATTTTAAAATAAAATATTTGACATTGTGCTTTTCTATATAAAATTTCCGTTCAAAAGATATATGATTCATCGATTTTGGTGGAGAATAAGTTACTCAAAAGTGTACCACAAAAAATGTGTGTTGGTTTTGTGTAAGAAGAACTGTTCGATAAAAGATCGGTTATTAGCTCTTATTGTATTTTAAAATAAAATATTTGACATTGTGCTTTTCTATATAAAACTCCCTTTCAAAACATCTATGATTCAACGATTTTGGTGAACGATAAGTTTGTTAAAAGTGTACCACAAAAATGTGTGGTCCTTTTTTTATCAGAAGAACTGTTCGATAAGAGATCAGTTATTAGCTTTAGTGCTTTTCTATATAAAATTTCCGTTCAAAACATATATGATTTATCGATTTTGGTGGAGGATAAGTTACTCAAAAGTGTACCACAAAAAATGTGTGTTGGTTTTGTGTAAGAAGAACTGTTCGATAAAAGATCAGTTATTAGCTCTTATTGTATTTTAAAATGAAATATTTGACATTGTGCTTTTCTATATAAAACTCCCTTTCAAAACATCTATAATTCATCGATTTTGGTGAACGATAAGTTTGTTAAAAGTGTACCACAAAAATGTGTGGTCCTTTTTTTATCAGAAGAACTGTTCGATAAGAGATCAGTTATTAGCTTTTGTGCTTTTCTATATAAAATTTCCGTTCAAAACATATATGATTCATCGATTTTGGTAGAGGATAAGTTAGTCAAAAGCGTACCACAAAAAATGTGTGTTGGTTTTGTATAAGAAGAAATACTATTCAATAAGAGACCCGTTATTAACTTTTCTTATTTTTTTTAGAATCCTCAGAAACATTGTGCCCAGAAAAAAACCATTCTGTGCAAAATTGTGGGTTTTTCAAATAAAATTAAGTTTTCAGGTTATTTCCAAAATCGGGGACGTGGTAATATTATCGACGAATACTTTTTATATGTATTTTACAAGTGTGCAGAGGTATTGAGTTTCTTTACTCGTCTTCGTGAGGCCAGCCAGTCACCAAAAAATTGCAACATAAAAATCTATCCAATTTTTTGTATTTTATAAGCAGCTTGACTGTAACAGATGCAACAAAAAAAACTACTATTAATTTTGTTTTATTATGTTGGCTGCATTGGAGCTGCCAATCACTTGTATTTGACAGTTGGCCTTTTAATCAGCCTTGTTATGGCATTCGTTACGAAATGAATCAAATGTTTACCAGGGCTGTCGTTTTATTTCGTTTACGAATACGACAACCGTTATAAGGAAGGTAAAAGCGACTAGTTTGCCATGTCTATTCACTTGTTTCTGCCCACTGATTCCGTTTCCATTTCACTCACTATAAACAGCAGTTTTAGTTTTTCTCACTTACACATTTACACTTTGTACCAGCTGATGCCTGTTTCCGCTTATAACTCGAAATCGTTTGCGAACACTCGGATTGAAAATAAAAAGGAAATGTTATTTACATCAGGGTTTTTTTTTGTAATTTAAATTAGAAAAAAGTCTATTGCTAGTCACCGAGTGTTCATTAATTTGTTGTAATATTTTTACATTAATTGTTGTTGTTTTTTTTTGTGTTTTTTTTTTTTTTTGGTTTTATATAAATAGTTTTTTTTTCTATTACTGTTGTGGTTGAACTAAAATTTATAAAAAATCTATTGAAATAAGGCAACTTTTATGTAATTTCCATCTAATTTGTTTGTTTGTATAACGATTTTTACAATTGTTTTTGTTTTTAATATATTTTTTTTTATTACGAACTATTATTTTATTTTTTGTATTAAATGCACTTTTTAATGACGATGTCGGAGAGTATGATTTGACATTTTGCTTTTTGCAAAACGTATAAATTGTTAAAGTTTGGTTTTCTTCTCGATTACACACAATTTAGTTTTTATATAAAAAAATAGCAATTAACTTGCCTCAGGACTTAACCCTTGAAATAGAAGTTTGTTTTCAAGGATGTGTCTTGTTAAAGCATAACAACGAGGGTTAACCCTTGAGGTTTTTTTTTTGTGAAATAATTGGCTGCCAATTGTTGAGATCGTTTTGTTGTCCAATATAATTTTGAAAAAAATTTTCGTTTTCTCTCTTTCTGCTTAACATCAAAATTGATCAAAATTGCTTAATTAGTTTGAAGTACAAATAAGTAGAGTATAGTTTAGCTTAGATAATTATTTGTTTGTTTGTTTGTTTAATAATACCGACAATTTGCTTTCTTTTATGTATTGCACTGATTACGGGCGGGGGGGAGGAGGGGGGATGAAGATTTCTGTTTCGAAGCTTTCCCTTGAACTGAATTATAGGCAAAATATGGGAAAGTTGTTTGTTTTCTGGCATTTACGTACATTCTATTATCATGGGTTGATTTGATTCTATAACAGAGGGGCGAGAATCTTGGGGAGGAGGGCCCAGGGTATGCTGGGAGGCTGCATGGGCTGCAGCAGCGGCAGCCGCTGCCGCATGAGCTGCTGCGGCTGCTGCCACATGGGCATGAGACATTTGGTTGGCAGCTGCTGGTCCCGAGTCATGAGCATTTGCGGGCATCATGTGAATTTGGGGCTTAACTTTAAGGGATTGATGTTGTTGCAGTAAATGTTGTTGATGTGCATGAAGATGCTGTTGTTGCTGCTGCTGTTGTTGCTGCTGGTGCTGGTGTTGGTGCTGGTGCTGGTGTTGGTGCTGGTGCTGATGTTGGTGCTGGTGAATTTGATTGGCAGTAGTGAGCAACATGGTGGCAGCAGCAGCCGATGAGGGAGGAGGCAGATGCTGATGCAGCATGGGAACATGCTGCTGTTGCAAGTGACTATGCGTTGGCTGTGTTGTATGTGTCATAACCCTGGTTTGGTTCAAATGATCAACATGACGCAGATGCGGATGTATATGTTGTTGTATTTGTTCGAAAGCTTCTCTGGAATCTGGTTCCGGATGATCTTTATCTAGTGCAAAAACTAGAATAAAAACAATGACCTAAAATTTTGTTTGAAAATAAAAACTCACCTAAACATTCCGAAGTGGCGGCCGCCGCCATGGCCAATTCCTCTTCCAAGTTATTTGGCTTGCAACTGGTGGTTTTCCAGTGGGTGCGCAGACCTGATGCACTTATATATTTTTTATCACAACCCTGACACACGTACGGACGATCGTTGGTGTGCAGTCGCTTGTGCAGTTTCAAGTGCACAAATTGTGTAAACTTTTGCGGACAGAGATCGCAGGCGTAGGGTTTTTGGCCGCTGTGCAGACGCAAATGGGTCTTCAGGTTGGAGGTGGACGAAAAGCGTTTTTTGCAAATGTCGCACTGGTGCGGCTTTTCGCCCGTGTGCACCAGATGGTGCTTTTGCAGGTGTGCCAGCTGGGTGAAGCTTTTGGTGCACACATTGCACTTGAAGGGCCGTTCGCCCGAATGTGTGCGCAAGTGGACTTTGAGGTTGCTTAATTGGCCGAAGGTTTTGCAGCACACGTTGCACTCGTAGTGCATTTTGCCATCTTTCTTTTTCAGCGGATAGGGTAGGGAGCGGTAGCCGCGGGACGCCAAAGTGTTGGGACTAAGAGGACTGCCGCTGCGAGGACAAGAGTTGCCGTCGGGACTTAAGCTGCTGGGTGGTGAGATGCGCAAAGGCGACAGCCTTTGAAGAGGCGTGAGCGGTTGCATGAGGGGATGATTTAGCATTTGCGTGCTGCCTTGTAGTAGATGTAGATTTTGATTGGAACCACTAGAGGAATGCGATTGTCTGTCAAATGGTGACTGGGCGCTGTGCGGCGGAGAGTGGAAAGTGGAAGTGGGAGCATGTAAAATGTTCACCGATTGTCCGTGTAAACTGCTGCTGGAATAGGAGGAGTAAGAAGAGTAGGGCGGTGTATGTTGGCCATCGTTCATGTAGGCGCCATGTACGGGGTTGGGTGAGAATAGCACATGATGTTGTTGGTGAGGTGGCGGTGGAGGAGAGCAGAGATCTTTTTTGCAGATTGTGGAATTCAAATGCATTTCGACTTCGTTTTCGTGCATGTTATGCTCGGCCACCAGGTTGGAACTGGAGTCGGGGCTAACGGCATTGCCATAGCGGTGAGACTTCTTGTACGAATAGGCCATTTCTGTGGGCGAGGAAGGCGGTGGTGTCGCGGAGTTTGCCTGACGGCAAGCCTGTACCACAGCAGCAGCGGCTGCTGCCGTTTCAAGTCGATGTTGGTGTTGGCCAGTTAAGATGGTCTCTAGAATGCTGGAGGGCGGAGTATAGCGTATGTAGCCTTGACTGCTGGGTGGCGGGGAGCTGGACTCGGCTTCATAGTAGGGCTTGATTAATGGCACAATTGTGCGCTTTTGGCTGTTCTCCAGCACTATGACTGTGCTCGAGGCTGGTTGGGTGGTTGTGGCAGTTGAGTCGTCGTTGACACTTCTGGACAGGCGGCAGTCTACATCCATTAGCTCATCAATTTGTGTGGAGGAGGGGCAGTCTGTACGATTTTCATCTTCGCTGGACGTGGCCGCTAGCTTTAGGT
Organism: Linnaemya tessellans; assembly: GCA_951800035.1. Taxonomy (NCBI): domain Eukaryota; kingdom Metazoa; phylum Arthropoda; class Insecta; order Diptera; family Tachinidae; genus Linnaemya; species Linnaemya tessellans. The sequence continues at coordinate 11,188,516 of OX637535.1, forward strand.
CATCCTGTTGCATTGAGGCTATGCTGGTGTTTGTGGTGGCGTTGTTGGCTTCAGTCTTGGTGCTATTCTTAAATTCATATTTCAGTGGCATTTTCACTTTGAACTTTCTGTATTCGTTCTTGCAACACTCTGCATTGGCTGCTGCAGCTGCAGCTGCTGTTGCTGTTGTCATTGTCGTTGGTGGCACTGAGGTCACTGTGCTGCAGGGCTTTTGGGAATGGGCGATAACAGTTTCTTTGGGTGCAATGGCCTTTTTGGAGCAATCCAAAACGTAATTGTGTTCACTTTCGGTGTCACTGTCATCGCCACCGGAAGGCGTCAATCTATCCTCATGGTATTCATTGCTGTGATAACCCTCGTCGGAGCGTACGGAACGCACACTGCCATCGTTGGGTGTCAGCTGGTGTTCATATTGAGCTTCTTTGTGCGATATGGGTGAACTGCCTACATCCTTGTGCTCTTTTGCATTAACGCACTCCTGATCCATGGCCAAGTGGTGGTCCTGCACTATGACCGAGGACGGTTCTTGCTTAAGATGCAAGACAGTTTGATGGGTCGCATGAAGCGTCGAGTGCCGTATAAGTGACCTCGACTGATGGCCTGAGTGGCTGTGTTGGATATGCGGGTGTGTGTTTTGTGTTTGAGTGACATTTGGCGGGGAAGGACTAGGACTTGGTGAACGTCTGTCGGTGTGCGTGCGCGTGCTCGTTGCTAGAGGCGGTGGTAAGTGTAGACCCATGACATAGGTGATATGATTGTAGGCCACTTCGGGAGGAATTTCAGGGGCAGGCATGTCATACGGTGAACACGATTCCTTTTTGCGACACACATATTCCTCTTCGTTATCCGGTTCACGTTCCTCTTCCGGTTCTACCTCGCCCTCCTCATCTTCCTCGGCCGATTCTTTACAAGCGCCAAACAACGTGCGCTCCGGATCTACATCGTAACCCAAACGTTTGGCGAAGTCTTTGCAGTACCACACCATTAACTCCTCGTTGGGCATGATGTCGCGTGTGGTGTAGAAGTAGATGTTCTCCTGATGCTGGCAGGCCACCAAATTCATGGTGTCCAGACTGTAGGCCGAGGCAACATAGCGCATCCAATTGGACTGGGCGCGATTGGAGCCATCCAAATAATAATAATCATCATCTTTGAATATCTGCGAATAGACGGAGAAGAAAAGGGAAACGGGAAATGAAAGCATATCCGGCGGCATGGAAACGAATGAAAGTAAGTTTCACACTGAACATTTCAAAGTCTACTACAAATTAAAAACAAAAAAAAAGGAAAATTGAATTAGTAAACTTGACCTCCACCTCCATTTTACAGGTCTATGGGCTGGCGATAGACTGTGGCTTGTAGTCAGGAGGCAATTGTGGCATTCGTACGCATAACAGAACATATAAATTACACCAAAGTCTAGCTTTTTATGTTGGTTAGTGAGTTCGTTAGTTACTAGCAAATGTTACAACATACAAAGAAAGTGTTTGTTTGTTTGTCTGTTTGTTTGTTTGTTTTATATGAATATGTACTAGTTAGAAGACACAGATTAGAGTAGAGAGTTTCAGAGACATAAAGAAAGATAGTTTGTAGCAAAGCTGTTTTAGTAGAGGTTAAATGTAAAATAAAAGTTAACAGGAAATAAAAACAAAAGCAGTACCTTTATATTCCCGTATGTTATATGGCGTGTTTCCTGCACCTGATTGATCAATTTTCGTTTTAGGTTTTATTTGGGGAGTTTTTAGTATTTTTGGATAGATTTTGTTTAGGTTTTTTTTAGAGTTTTGTGTAAAGGGTCACATGAAATTAAAAAAAAAGAAAAAGTTTGATTTTGTTTGGTTAATTAAAATTTGATGATGATTTTTATTAATTAATTTTTTTGTTTCGAGTTTGGAAAATATGAATGATAATTTTGGGATGCATTCACTGCGGTTACATACTTTATTGGCTTATATTTTTTCAAAGCAAGCTTTAGTTATTTTATTTGGCTTTAGTATTGTGTAGGAAATTAATGAAAGGCTTAACTCCTAGCGTTTGCTCTCTCCCCTCTCGCTGGCATGGTATGGTATGATAAGTGCAGTTACGGGGGCGAGAGAGAGAGTGTAAGAGATTTATTTATTGGCAATAGATTTGTAAACGAGAGCTAGGGATGTGGGATGGCTTTTTCTGCTTAGAAGTTTATGCTTACCCGCCAAAAGTAACGCGCCGAATTTGAGTCGTTGGGATAATGAGGAGTTGGAACACCTTCAAAGGGACCAAAACGGGTACCGCGTGGTATAACACCAGTACTCCAAACTCCTTCAGTCTGATTAATGGAAAAGAAAATTAGCGTTTAAGCGAAACCGTTTTGCCGGCTATTGACCTTCAAATTTACCTTAACATTTGGTGATGAAAAAACCAGTGACGGTTTTAGGGTTAAACTGCGTGGCAGTGTTTTATCAGCTCTATTACTAATGCCCCGTTCACACTGTACATCGGGCACTATGTAGACAGCCAAACGTTCAAAGTCTTCCTCTCTCATGCGGGTGACATCATAGTCTCTGCTGCCATCTGGCGATGGACTACGCGCCGTGGCAGGCGGATTCATATCACTGGAATTGTGTTGCTGTTGCTGTTGCAGTTGTTGTTTCTGTTTGGCCTGGCCCCCCGATGTTATGCCGGCCATGTGCACTGTATTGTCCATTTGCTGTGTTTGTGATTTTGTTGCTACATTCATTTTATCAAAATACACATTTATTTCTCTAAAATTGGTCCTTGAGTGGGAAATTTATATCCAGGCGTTTAGTTAAAGTTGCTAAATGATTTGGAGTGAATTTATTTTGGTTTGTTAATGAATTGTTGCTGCTGATTCTTAATCTGTAATGAGAGAAGTAGTAAAAGAAAACAATTAAACCGGAAACAGCAACAAAAACTTTATCAAGTTCAAGGTTAGGCCAAGTGAATGCTTTTTGCCTTGACTTTATGAAAAAAAGGAAACTTTTTATATTAATTTTATTAGGCAATAGTGCTTTTTTTTGCAAATATTAGAAAACTATTAATATTATTTTTGTGTGGGGTGTACATGTAATGGCAGTGCTGCTGCTCCACAACATCTTCTACTGCACCCACCGTCTTGACATGAATTGAGAATGTTAAAAATAAATTAAAAAAATAAAATAAAATAAAATAAGAATACAAACAAGCAATAGAAATAATAAATTGCCAAGCGAATGCATGACATAGAAATTCACTTTTACTTTAATTCGTTGTGGTGTTGCGTCGTTCTTGACCGTCGTCTGGAGGTTAAACCCTTTACCCCCTAAATCCCCCTAATTTTATATGCCTGTGTGCGTGTATATAAATAGTTTATTTTTACTGTAGCAGAAAAGAGAGAAAGAGAGAGAGAGAGAGAGTGCATGTTTGTATGTGTGTGCCTGTATGGGTGTGTAAAAGTGCATATTGTGTGTAAAATGCACTCAATTTTTATTTGCATTTCAGTTGAGTTGCAATTATGCGTTGAAAGCTTTTGCTTATGCCCCTGCACTTGGATCTCCTTTGGTCTTGAAAAAGGCTCTTTGAAGGCTCATTTGTCTTATTGTGTGTACGAGTATTTCTTGTTGACGACATACGCGGAAGCTTAGAAAATTTTCGTTATCTTATCAGTTGAAGCAGTATTTGTTATCATATGAAAACAAATCTGATATATTTTTCAAGAACAAAGAAATTTATTCAATATTCCCTTTTTCAAATACAGAAATATATACACACGTACATATATGCATATTGTTAACTTACCTTTTTGTAATTTTATTGCCATAACAATTTTTTAACTTTTTATTAAATATTATTACACATCTGCTTAATATTACCAGTTTTTATATTCTTGTCCTAAAGAATTTGCAAAAATCTTATAACTGAAAACATATTTTTGTAAGTAAAAAAAAATTAACTTGATATTCCAAATTTAATAAAAAGAAAAATTCGTACATTTATCAAATTGCCGTGTATTTTGTACTGATGATACTTCGACGCTCATTGTGCTCTTTCGGCACCCTTTCTTTCGCATTGCAAAATGCACTGTACTAATGCATTTGCACACACAAAAACATCATAGAACTTTTTCCATAACTCATTTGCTAGTTATCAAAAATTTACACAAAACTTTTTTATAAACTACACACACACACGCACACATACTCACACAACCAATAATATTAATTGCTATGAAAAAATATGTAAATAAATGCCTTCGTTTCTCTCTGCCTCATACACACACACACGCACTCACTCATTTCAAATTTCATATAAATAAACACGGAAATCCAAAATGTCATACATAGAATTCATATTTATTTTTTCACACACTACTGACCCATTTAAATGTGAATGCAGGGAATTTTTGAACTCAAAAAATAAAATGCCCACAACCACTGCCATCATGTGTGTGAGTAGATGCATGCACAGATGTGTGAGTAATTTGTACTCTTAGCTTCTATTGGGCTCAAAGTTGCCAGATTTAACGGGATTTTCATAATACCATGAAAGAAAATTTATTGTGAATATAAAACTTATTTAAGAACTATTTAGTAAGAGAATTGATTTCATTGTTAGGGTGTAGGCAGAGAATCGAAGGATTGTTTCAATTTTAAGGTATATTGTCTCTTCTCGGCTTAAATTATTAAATAGCTTGTTATTAAAATCAACCTTTTTTTTTAAATTGTAAACATTATTGAGGAATAATTTAAGTTCAAGAAAAGGTAATTGCAGCAATATTTTCCTTAACAATCTGTCGATTCAGATAAATGCGTCTCAGCAATTAAAATAATTTTCGCAATATTTACAAAATAATACATAATCGACTTTTCGGAGAAATTTAGAATGGAATTTTTCTAAACGCTGGATTTGTCTAAGTAAATACTTTTTTTATATCTTCTTTTAATCAATTATCTCCCAGAGATCAATCAATTCCCAACATAAACAAAATTTGCTACTCGTTTTCGTTCTACAGGAATCGGAAAAAAAATTCGGAATAACTTCACTGTTTTTTTTTTAAATCGTTGTTTCCTTTTTTTGTTTTGAACTCGGACCAGCACTCACTCCTTAAATTCATTTACGAAATTAAAAATAATTTTCAATTTTATTGTATAATTGAACACGTGAAATAAAAAATTACTTCTTCCGAAAAATTTCATCTTTTTTCGTGACGAACCAAAATAACAATTTAATTCTATTTGCGGAATTGAAATCTGCGGCATGGATGTATAGCTTGAAATAATGGGATATTTCGCATTCTTAAGACAGTTTAGACTGTTATTCGAATATGAAATGAGTTTCGAATTTCAGTGTATTTTTCGAAAAAAAATCGGAGTTAATTTTCTTAATAAAATGCATATATTTCATGGAAAATATGTTTTATTACTAGCGGATTTTTAAGGATACTTTTAACTTTATATTGAGTTTTGTATCTCCGAAAAGGTAGATATGTTTCGGAATGACTTTAATATTTTCGGAGTTTTCGATTCCGTTAAATTAGGCATCTCTGAAAATTCAAGTTAATTTGTTTTTGCCAAACTTTCTATTTCTATACTAAAATTATTGATTTATTGTAAGTTTTTGCTTCAAATATTTTTCGGAGTGACTAATATTTTCGGAGTTTTTGATTCCGTAAAATTAGGCATCTCTGAAAGTTCAAGTTAAATTTTTTTTTGCCAAACTTTCTATTTCCATACTAAAATTATTGATTTGTTGTAAGTTTTTGCTTCAAATATTTTTCGGAGTGACTTTAATATTTTAGGAGTTTTTAATTCCGTCAAATTAGGCATCTCTGAAAGTTCAAGTTAATTTGTTTTTGCCAAACTTTCTATTTTTATAATAAAATTATTGATTTATTGTAAGTTTTTGCTTCCAATATTTTTCGGAGTGACTTTAATATTTTCGGAGTTTTTTGATTCCGTGAAATTAGGCATCTCTGAAAGTTCAAGTTAATTTGTTTATGCCAAACTTTCTATTTCTGTACTAAAATTATTGATTTATTGTAAGTTTTTGCTTAAAATATTTTTCGGAGTGACTTTAATATTTTCGGAGTTTTTGATTTCGTCAAATTAGGCATCTCTGAAAGTTCAAGTTAATTTGTTTTTGCCAAACTTTCTATTTCTATACTAAAATTATTGATTTATTGTAGGTTTTTGCTTCAAATATTTTTCGGAGTGACTTTAATATTTTCGGAGTTTTTGATTTCGTCAAATTAGGCATCTCTCAAAATTCAATTTAATTTTTTAATTTATTTGAAAATTCAATTTATTTTATTTTTATTTTTTGCATTAAATATAAAATATTGATATTTTGGTTTGTTTATAAATTTTTTTTTTTCTGAAGTTTTGATTTTATACTGTTCCTATGACAAAATATGCTATTATGAAAATTTAGCGTAATCTTGAGAAATATGTTTCTCTTTTTTTATTCAGATTATCGGAATGTAGTGGTTTTCGGTGTATTTTCTGTGGAATTTGGTGTATTCGAATTTTACACAGTAACTTGTATTTTAAAAACAAAAATTTTAAATAAATTTGTCTATTAGGAAATTATGTTAAATCCATAATCTTTAATCCATAATAAATCAACTTCAAATATTGTATTATCATTACTTTTAGTTTGCAGCCCTTTTGCTAAGCCACATTGCAAATATTTTAAGAGATTTTTCTGATTTCGAAGGCAAAATTTAAAAATTTCATAGAATTTATGTCTGGCAACATCAATTGTTTCGTATAAATGAGAGTCTTTAAATTGCAGATGCAACGATGCGAGTGCAACTATTAATGAGTGTTTTTGTGAGTGCAATTTCATAGGGTTGCATTAAATTTTTAGTTAAGCTTTTGTTCCTCTTCCGTGTTGTAAGAAAACTTGAAAGAAAGCTCTTTCCCCTGCTCGAAACTTTCAACAATTCTTAAAACTATTTTCAAATCAAAAATTATAAGCAAATAACAATCCTTGACCTTGGCTAAAAAAACCACATTTTATTTCAGTTTAAGAAATGCCGGTCTAAAAACACTTAAAAGCTCACCTGTAGGTTTTTGTTATAAAATTAAAAAATAAATGTTAAGCTTTTTTAATGGTAAATTTATTAAAGGAGCTGTTTTTAATTTCAACAGGATGGCAAGTAAAAGTTGCATTGCTTTGCATATAAAGTTGCTGGCGAAGAAATTTATTTTGTATTAAAATAAAATAATTTTTTGTTACTTCGATGTGGTTTTCATATTTCCTTTTTTTTATATTAGTTTTTTTAGTTCTCAATTATTTATGTTCTTTTAACCGTTCAGTTCACTTTCTAGTTCAATATAAAACAAAAAAAGAAAGCAGAAATGCTGAAATGCTTTGCGACGCACAGATTAGAATACAATACTAAACGAAACATAACCGAGCCACTTGTAAAAATATTCTAAGTGCCAAAACATGCGGAAAACTGCGAAAGCGCGAAAATTTTTAACTACATAATAAATAAAAACTATTCGGCAAAACAACAACAACAACAAAAATAACAACAATAATAGAGCAGCAGTTGCTGGCGTTCGTGGTGTTGGTGATTGATAGCAATTGCATGAATGGTATTGGTGCGAAGCAAAAAGAACTAGACATAATTTTGTTGGTGGTGTAGGTTATGATTTTTTCCCTTTTTATTGAAATATTATAAAAATGCAGTAGTCAATTGCACCTCAGATTATACTCGTAGTCAATGTTGAATACCAAACCAATATGTTGACACTTAGTGTCACATACTATTTATTTATTTATTCTTTTCTTTCTCTTGAATGGCGCCATTTTTGTCACATATGCATTATTTAATTCCCTAAAAAAAATACAAAACACATACATGTACAACATTTTATACTTTTAATTTTAATTATACACATAAATTGCTGCAAAGCAACAAGGAAGTATTTTAAGAAATTAGAAGAAGAAGAAAAAAAATACGTATTTCACACAGCAAAATGAGAAGATGTAAACGGTCGGTCGGTCGTCTGCTCAATTAAATGAAAACGAATTATAATTGTAATAAAAATAAAACAATTTTGAATTGCTGAAAATAATGCGACAGACGACACAAAGAAATCATTATTATTATCCACGTATGCGATGGAAATCGATTGGGAAAACGAATTAAAACTAGAAAAAAATGTCTTATATTCATATTGTTTTATATGTACATATCGTAAGGCCTTTAATCCAAAAGGCCTTAACTGACAAAAACTTTAAAATAAATATTTTAACTGACAAACAAAATTCTAAAAATTAACAAAAAATGCACCATTTTTGTGCAGAAGTTTGCCGACAAGATCACAAACAAGTCAAATGACTTGTTTTGCCAAAAGAAGTAAATTAACCTTAAAATGTAATATTATTTAAATCGAAATATGAAAATTATTTACATTTACAAAACGGCATTGAAAGGAAATTATTATGCGGGTCATTATAAATTATTTATTAGAAATTCCCCCAAGAACCATTTTTACATGGATTTTTGAATGCACACGTCTTTGGTTTTTATTAAGTATGTTCTTGCCATTCACCTAAGGGTTAAGCGATTTTGTGTGTTGTTAATAGGTTTCAGTTTCAAGCAGTAGCGTAGGTATTTTTATATTCTGGGGGTAATACAATAATACTCTCCTCTGGTGGGTATAATATTTTAGAAAAGCATGAACATTCTTTTAACAAAAATCGCTTATTTCTGATCCTAAATTATAACACCGGTATTCATAAAATTTAAAATGAGTTTGAAATATATTTTAATCAAATTTTTCCACACAAAATTTTCTTAAAACTGATTTCAAATACGTTTTATTTTATTTTTATGTAAATGGGGGTAAATATTTATATACGAGGTCTGTTCCGAAAATAAGTTGAATACTATTTTAATTTTAATTTATTTTTTTTTCAAAAATACTTTTATTTGAAAAAAATATTTATATAAACGTTTTTCTTTCAAGCACACTTTTTTTCCAAAAAAATACTTTTTTTAAAAAAATATTTTTTTTTTCAAAAAAATCATTTTATTTCAAAAAAAACCTTTTGTTTAAAAAAAATCCTTTTTTTTCAAAAAAATACTTTTTTTTCCATATTTCTTTTAACAAAAATCGCTTATTTCTGATCCTAAATAATAACTATTTATATACGAGGTCTGTTCCGAAAATAAGTTAAATACTATTTTAATTTTGTTTTTTCCATTTTTGGTTTTTTTATTTAAAAAAAAAGGTTTTTAATTTTTTCAAGAAAATATTTTTTCCAAACAATATTTTTTTTTCAAAAAATATTTTTTTTCCAAAAAATAATTTTTTTCAAAAAATAATTTTTTTCAAAAAATATTTTTTTCCAAAAAATACTTTTTTTCAAAAAATATTTCTTTTCCCATTTGTCTTTTAACAAAAATCGCTTATTGCTGATCCTAAATAATAACTATGTATTTATGTACGAGGTCTGTTCCGAAAATAAGTTGAATACTATGTTTAATTTTTTTTCTTTTCAAAAATAATTTTATTTCAAAAAAATATTAAAAAAAACATATTTTTTTCAAAAAGTTTTTTTTCCAACAAATATTTTCTTTCCATAAAATCCTTTTTTTTTCAAAAAATAGGTTTTTTTCAAAAAATATTTATTTTTCAAAAAATATTTTTATTTCAAAAAATTGGTTTTTTTTATCAATAAATATTTTTTTTATAAAATATTTTTTTTTCCAAAAAATAAATTTTTTTTTCAAAAAGTACTTTTTTCAATAAATATTTTTTTTATAAAATATTCCTTTTTTCCAAAAAATATTTTTTTCCAAAAAAAAAAATGTTTTTCTCCAAAAAATACTTTTTTTTAAGAAATATTTAAAACAAAATGTTTTTTTTTCCAAAAAATATTTCTTAACTTATTTATTAATTTTAATCGTGCTGGTTCTTTTTTTCCAAATTTACAAAAAGTGTTAAATTGATTATTAAGGGATTCCTCAATTCCTATTTTACGACCTTCAAGGTAGTTCTCCTCAAATACAATAGGCTCGCATCAGCGTTTTCCCCTATTCACGAAGTGCACGAAGCAGTTCTAATATGCACTTTCTAGTATGTCCTCCCAGCTATTCGGTTTTTATCTCCTCACTTGTCGCAAAAAACGTCGTTCTAGCAACTTCTCTTACAATAATTTGGTGATTTTCCATACCGGTTGATCGGTTGCTGATGTGCTGGGGCGCATCCAGGACGACTTAAACCTTGACTGAAGACTCAGAGTACAATCACCGTATATCGCCGTCAACATTTCATGTGCTTTTGAGCTTTCAATGTGACTTTTTAAACAAATTTTTATGCTAATTCTTTGATCAACATGTTTTTTTTTGCCAATAGCAGAAAATCGCCCAATAGCCACAACTTTTCCTGATTTTATAGACTCTCACAAACAAACGAAATATACCAAATATCTGAAACTGCAAACGCATACATGCAAGAAACGAGTCTATATCGAAATTTTCAAATTCACCATATTTATTGAACAGACTTCGTATGTTAATTGCAATAAACTATGCACTGACGAAATTGATCTTTTCCTTTTTGATATACTGAGAAAGTACTTTTATGATGTGGATACCAGTGATTCGTATGAATTTTTCCTCAGCTTTGGAAAAGAATATGTAAAATTAAGCAACAGCAACATGAAAATAAAAAGAACGAATTTTTGAAAAATCTACAACAAAACCCAATTCTACTCTTAAAAGAGACATTGTGGCACAGACTGCACCCATACATTCTACGCATTCCTACGTCTATGTTTTTAGCGATAAGTTTATATATTTATGTGAGACATCTCTCTGTGTGTCTGCATGTTTGTGTTTTTGAGTGTGAAAAGTAATCGTGCAGTTGCACTTAGACATTCAACTTGAAAATGTACGCTCACCTTTTCAGGAAGAATGACTGACTGACTCTCTTGAATAAAATATTATAAACTATTCATTTCTATCGAAGTTATTTGAACCCACTGTCCATTATAATTCCATATGTATTTAGGTACGTACACAAACACACACACAAACATACATACCTACGATGTGCATACAATTACAATTTTATTTGATTTTTTTTTGCATTTGCTTCAAGGTCATGATGCGCTTTGCTTTTATTATTGTGTTCCTCATATAATTTTGCTGTTAGCACTATTTGTTCCTGCTGCTGTTGTTGTTGTTGTTGTTGCCGCTGCAATTTTTTATTATTTATATTGCATGTTTTTTTTTTGCATTTTGTTCATCAGAGTCAGGTTTTTTATTATTTACACTCAAACACATATCAACTGGTATCGGTACTGTATAACTGGCTTATGCCGGCTGCAATGACTGCGTCGTTTACTATGAAAAAGATGATGATGATGACGATGATGATGATAATGAAGATGATGTGTGTTTTAGTTTTTCCTGGTTCTCAAGTGTCGTTAAGCAAACGAAAACAATTAACAAAAATATTTTAATATATATGTAATATTTTTCATTAAACTGTAGTGCAAAGAGAAATAAATTATTCATACGCACTGTGGTCTGGCTGTTGCATAAACGAAGGGCAATTTATTGGTACACTTGAAAATAGTAGTACTACATATAATAATTAATTAAAAAAGCAAAAATTTTCTAAAAAAAATCTTTAAAAAGTTATTTATAATATATGCTTTAAATAATTTGTATTAATCCAATGAATTCCATATAAGATGTCAAAGCTGAATTTTCTGGGAATTTATTATCAAATCGAGGCCCTAGTTACCTAAACCAGTGTCTGGGTTCTGTAACTTGCCAGAACTTTTAATATCGAAAATAAAAATTATTTATGTTTGTTACGCTATATTTTTGGGCCATCCCCTGACTATTATATGAATCACCCTGCAAATCTTAAAATAAATTTATTCTGAACAGGTTGCCAAATTAAAGTTGGTTTTAAAAATATTTTAAATAAACCTTTCATGGCCTGTAAATATTTTCACAAACTCAATTCAGCTATTCCAATTGTTGTGTGTGATAGAAGACACCCCCATAATCATTTTTTATTTACTGGCAATGCATGCCAACTCCTTATGTGGCCACGGAAGGCGAAATCTCTCCAAGATCACACACACTCTTATGGCCTGTAAATTGACCTTTCATGGCCTGTAAATATTTTCACAAAATGTTCAAAAAATTTATTAAATATGGATTTTCATAAAAAAAAACTTTACTGTTTGTCATTTCATTACGTCATAAAATATTTAACTTCACGGCTAAATACGTTGCTTCGTAACTGCTTACGTCAAAACATGTTTAACTCGGCATATTCATCTTCACTCACATCATAAATTTTACATTTAATTATCCCAAATATTTATTTTTAGAGTCTTATGGCAAAGGTGAAATGTCTCCCCCACGGCCCTTGCCACAGAGACCCCAAAAAATACAGATTCAATGCTCTCCAAAAAGAATTAGACCATATAAAGTGTGCATATTTGTGATGAAATCTAAGATGGTCTAGCAATGCCCATACGTTCGTCTGTCTATTTTTGGACCCCGCCCCATTCACTGGGCGTTGACGTACGATATTATATAAAGGAATTCTGTCCCACCAAGTCAAACATTTTAATTTTACTTACTAAATATTTGGAGGGTATTTAAAATTCGACCCCGTCGAATATAACGTTTTTACTTGTTTTTAACTGGGACCGGAGCTTCATAAGGTGACCTATGACTCATGACAAGACAATAGAAGGGACGGGATCGTTTTCTAGAGGTCTTGTAGATAAAAATCAGAAGGAAGAGAATTTTTTGTAGCCGCTTTTCAATGCTATTGTTGTACTTCGTCGAGGATTTTTGCTACAACACCATCGACTGAGGATGTTGTGATGCCATGTTTAGATCCTGACATGTTGAACACTACTGCTACTTTCAGTGATCAGGCAATAGTGCTGACTGCATATTCTGTATGGTTCAATGCATATTGAAATGTAAAATAAAATTAACGACCTAAAATCTTACATCTTAATTTCAGTCATATTTGAAAATTTTAGTTAATCACAATTTTAAGCAAAAAGAAATTAAAAAAAAATCACACACCCACAAGCATAAATGCTTTTGTAGGGCATTCAAATGCCATCTTTTGACAAATTTTAACTTTTACTCGCATACGTTTTTTTTTCTTTCTTTCCGTTTAGGAAAAATATGCGTGCCAAGTGCAAGTGCAAAGCAACAACAACACCATAGTCATTGCAATAGCAACAACATCAACAACAAATATTGTAATGAATTAAATGCAGCATTTTGCTGCATATAAATACAACACAAACGAAATAATAAAACGCTTTCAGACTCGTTTGTAGCTAATTATAAAATTAAATTTTACTCTCGCATTGTAAAAATATAGTTTTATCGTCGGACTAAATGTATTCATGTATGTTGCAGTGTGGTTACAAACTAGTACAAAATAATAGAGGCGGGCGTCTTCTGTGAGGGCGATCCGTTTATACTTATTGCCATATGGATCATAGCATAAGCAACATAATTTGTTTTGGCCTTTTTAAGGGCTGTTTTGTAAAAAAAAACATTCTAAAGTAATTGCCAGACAGGTCCTGTAAAGGGATGACGAACTCTCTTTAACTACTTTCTTTTCAAAGATGCGAACTTTAATCGTCTTATTTTATTTCTATTTATTTATTTTTTAATAAGTGTGATGATTATCAGCTAGATCCTAAAATGTAAGGGTTCCTCTGCCAATGAACTGTAAAAATTTTCTAAAGTCAGGAACATTATTTCCCCCTAAAATGAAACTTACATATACGAAAAATTTCCTGACAAAAAAAGGCCTTAAAGAAGGCGCTTTTGAAAAATTTATACCACAGCCAACCAACAAAATGTAATACATGTATGAGTGTGTTCACCACTGATTAAAAATTTGCGTACGTGTTTTTTTGTAAATCTTTTGAAATTTATTTGATTTAAAGATTCTATGTGCCAGCCAGCCACCCTCTCTGCCACACACACACACACAGCTGGTTTAGTTGTAAAATATTTCTAATAACATAAAATTCAAATGTAAACAATTTGCACATATTCGTCCATATGATTGCATGGATGTGTATGTTCTCATGTATTAGTTTGTGTGTAAGTATGCAGCAAGAAAAATGTTGATGCAATCGAAACCAGGAAGTACATTTCGAAGAGAAAACAAACGGCAGTTGTAGAAAATTATTGAAACATTTTCATATACACACAAACACACACACACACACACACATACATAGATAATTACATACAAACGGTAGCACACACACACATATACAGACTTTGTTGCTAAGGGTTTATTCCAAAAATTTCAAGTTAAAACAGTTTCTGGCTTCATTAATAAAAAAAAATTATGTTTAATTAAGGTTTATGGCATCGAATACTTTTCGTGGTGTACAAATTATTATTAAAAAAATTTTTTATAGAAATTTGTCAAATTAAAAAGAAATTAATAATTACATTCGAAACTTTTTTTCAACAGCTTCTTACTGTAAAGCCTAGTATTGAATTTAAAATTTCATGTGAAATTCTGACAGAACCCATACAAAAAATATTCAATCGAAATATTTGTGGAAAAATGTTGCTAAACTAGTACTCTGTTTTAATTATGAAAAACATGTGAAATAATATGAATGTTATTTATTTCGTACGATAATTTTTTGAAACTAAAAATTTTCTCATTGAAAATGGAAAACATAATTTCAATTAAATTAAGATTCTATAGGCTAATTGTTCGAAATTTTAATTTAAATCTCAGAAAGACATGATACATATTCCAAGGCACAAAGGCAAGTCAACATCAGTTATTGTTATTCAACTTACACAGCAGAGCAGAACAGCTGTTTTCGAAAGCCGCAATGCTTTAAGCATCAGTGCTCATGTGTATTGTGTTTGTCACCACTTATTAGGTGGCTTAGTTGAATGTGATAACAGTTCCTATTTACACAAATTTTATTGTGAAAAAGAATCCGAGGACTGTATCAACCTGATGTTAACATGTTATTGTTATAATACCCGTGTTACCGTTTGATTATTTTTCTTCATGTCCCATTTTTCTGAATTTTTTTGTTCCAATCAAAAAGGAAAAAAACTGAAACTGAAATAACTGATGTTGCGCAACATTTTCCACAAATTCAAACAGAGTACTACGCTTAAATGAGAAAAAACGGAAAAAAGTTTTTTGGAAAATTATATTGAAAATATAATAAAACCTAAAAAAAAATTTATTTTGTTTTACAGCAACAAAAAAAAATCGTTCTATATCATTTTTGGTTTGTTTTGTTCCAGTTTCTATAATTTTTTTTTTCTGACAGAAAGTAAAAGCAGAGCTTTTGGCTTTTCTCTTAAATTAATGAAAATATGAAAACTTACTTCTATTAAATTTTTAGTATCTCTAATCGGAAGCAAAAATTTCATAATTTTACTTATACATGCTGATATAAAAATTTATTTCAAAAGTAAATGTCAAGTGGTCGGATTTTTATCAACATGTAAACTCGCAACATTGTTTTGTGGTACACTTTTAACTACCTTATCATACACCAATAGTGATGAAACAAATATGGCTCAAAAGTAATTTTTATGCAGATATTCACACTGCAAATAATTTTTAGGTATAATATTGTAACATATTTTTATACTATATATAGTATATTAATAAAATAAATTTTTGGGAAATATAGTTTATCAGAAAATTTTAATTTTTTCCTGTGTAAATTGTGTAAATTTAGTTGGTTTCAACTAGTTACTAAGCTCCAAATTGATGCAAGACATGCATATGTAGTGGTATAAAATTGAATAAACTTATCTCACTAAATATATAATTTAGCGAATCCATATTTAAAATGATTTAAATAATCATTAAGTTAAAAAACAGACATACAATTTCTGTCTTTGTGTAATTGAATAGAAATTTAATCAGCTAATTAATTAATTGATTTTGCAATCGATATAAAAAAAGCTGGTATTAACTCATTTATTTCTAATATTTTATAAAACATTTTTCATGAGACCTCTTTTAAATAAACTGCAACAACAACAAAAAAAACGGTTCTCATAATTTTATTTACTAGCAGATGTAAGTTTATTTGCGATTGTTATCATTCACATTTTATTTACATTCTCTACTTGAGCAACTCACTAACCCACTAGCTGGCTCGTTGGCTGGTTGGCTCACTTGTGCATACTATTTTATTAGCACACAAAAACACAACGACCTGCACACACACACATAAAAAAGTATGAACGTTGCAGTGTCATAGTTGCCAGATAAATTTTATATAAAATCGCCAAAGTGAACGGTGTCTGAAAATCGTAAGATCATTATTATATTTAGGATATTATATCAAAAAATGTTTTGGAAAAAAAATAAAAAAATTTTATTTAGTTGTAATGAAGCTATATTCAATTCAAAAATTTTTTAAATGTTTTTGATAATTTTTTTTTATAAATGATCATTTTCTCAACAATAAATAAGTATTTCTCTGTTTGTCCGCATGATGTCAATAGATATTTCACTCAAGCACCTTTAAAACAAAAATAAATTCTTAAATTATAGTTTTATTTTGATTGTATTTATTCGATAGAAGGATGTCTAGTTACATCCTGGGACAAGCCGTTAATATTCTGTGTTGATGATTTTTGATTAATTTTTTTTTTCATGAAATTGCAAAATCTTATTAGCTTAAAGAAGGAATGGCTGACAAAGTCAGTTGGTAAAGATGGCATATATTTTTTTAATTCTAGACTAGTATTTGTTCCTTCTGCTCGTCTTCATTAATAATTACAATAATATTAAAAGATCAGAAATGCTTAAAAGTAATTTGTTAGTGAGACAAAAATAAGTTTTGAATCAATTGAAGGACGTTTTTTATAGAGTGACACAAGTTTAAATGATAACGAAACAGGGAAACAGAATAATTATTTTGATTAAAAATTTCAACAATTTGTACTCGTTGCTCTGGTGTTCTGATACTCTAAAAAAATACCCTAAACTTGAATCAATTTGAGAACTTTATTTACGAGAAGTATATGAGTGGTAAATATTCCTAACGTTTTAGTAAACATATTTAAGCTTCTCTTCTTTCAAAACCATAACTTGCAAAGTTTGTCTGATGCCAGATTTAAGATTGAACTTCTGGAAATGTTTGAGAATACTAAATTTGGTATGTAGTCAAAAGTTAAGGAAAAGTTAATAAAACATTGGAAAATGTATTCATACGGTCTAGCAAACAACACGCCAAAACAACCCTCTAATTGCTAAATAAAAAAAAAATAACTAATGCATTAAACACATTCAAGGCAGCAGACTACACGGACACACGACTACAAAAGCAGTTGGCTACAATCGTCGCCTCGTAATCAGCTACTTAATTACAGCTACATTGTCAACATCTCATTTTAGTGGTGCCACTTTCATATATAAAAAAATCACTTATTCTAAATCTATTCGTAGACCGAAACAAAATTAATAATAAAAACACTTTATTTATTTATACTCTTTTTATTGTTTTTGCATTTGTAATAAATACATTTTGATGTCCTGTTTTTTTTTTTTTTTTGTTAAAGCACTATGAAAATGAGTTTAGAAGTTAATTCATTTGTGACCTAACTAACGTCTTTTATCGATAACGGCTATCAAATATATACAAAATTAGAGTATTCAAAATTATGGAATTTTTACTTGAAAAGTCAGATACAAAGATACAAAATTTAATAATACTTCCAATATGTAAATAATTTTGAAAAATATGTCTAACAATAGAAAAACATTTTGGAGTACTTTGAAATGATATCCATATCGTTTATATGGGGCCTATATTCTAGGAGTTATTACAACAACAAAAATAAATAAATAAATAAAATTAAAAAATAAAAGCCGAGAGAGAACGCAAAAAAAATTAATAACTAAAAATTACAAAATAATTTTTATTCTTGAATGGGCTATTGCATTTTTTATTTATAACAATTTTCATATTCTTAAGCAGTTTGAAAATATTTTTAAACGCTTATTTATTTAAGATATTTCACTGTGTTGGCAGCAGTAATTTATTTATTGTCGCCTATGAAAATAGAAATTTGGCTACAACGACAAAGTAGCACGGACAACAACCTGCCGTGTAGCCATTAAAATAATCATTCCCATATAAACACATAAATTCTATTTCTGATAGATTGTAGTCGGTAGCATGCTGTCGTGAATGTGTGTTAATGCTTAAATCTTAAAGAACAAATTTATCATATTTAATATTAAAATATTTTAAATTTCTTTTCTTAACTTTAGTTGCTTTAAACTAAAGAATAAAACTATTCTCCATACTTCTAAAAATGTAAAAATTCAAATTCTCCAAATCGTCAGAATCATTTAAGAAAAAATCAAATATGGCAACCTTGTGCCGTTGTTTTTCTGACTAACTGCATTTATCTCAAACGCATTAAGTCTATGCAAACAAGCAGAAAAAAGCTTTGAACAAAACAATTGATAACAAGCTTTCAAGGCCAACAATTCTAATGCACGCTTTGCTGATGACAATAGAGGAACTAAAAACAAAAGAAAAAAAACTAAAAAAATAAATGAAATTAAAAAAATTTTAAATAAATTGCATCAGCTGAAACAATAATGGAAATTAGCTTTTGCCCTTTTGCTTCCCCACAAACTTTCTATTTTTCGTTGTTTAAAGTGTTTATTTTTGTCTTGATCTCATCAACTCCCTTAGGAATCTCCCCCCTCTCTTATATTACGACCAACAACAACATACTTGCTTGTAAGCCATAAAAAAATTTCCTCTAAAGCATTTTGATAATGATGCTGATCATTTTTTGTTGCTGTTTTTTTCTTGGCTTTTTTATTTCTTTTCAAAATGAATTTTATGCTGCTGTTGTACGTCTGTGTGTGTGTGTGTTTTTTTTAATTGACCTTGAGTGCAGTTTTGTTTAATTTTCTGGCTGTTGTTGTTGTTGTTGCATTTTTATTTCGTTTCCTTTTCCCTGTTTATGTTATTTAACACTTTTGCCATCATGATTGTTTTTGTTTTTGCCCGATAATCTTCATTATGCTTTTTATTAAAGTTGTTTGTTATTGTTGTCGTTTTCTGTCGTTTGCTGCTACATGCTACAGTCGCCCTGCTATTTGCTTGCTGCTTGTGTTACTCACTCGCATGTTTAGTCAGTTGGCTGGCGGTATCATTGCACTTTAACCTTGAAATGTTGCATTTGTAAACTTTAATGGTGCGCAGGTACCATGAGACCCGAATACAGACCGAGAGAGCATCTGAGCATATGAAATTTTAGCTTTTATGTGAAAATTCGCATGAATATTTGCTGTAAAGAGCACATGATTTACATGCCAGTTATTTTGGTAAGAGAATTGAAATTCATTTCATTATAAATGAAACGACAACGTACAGAAATTCATAGAAAGTTGGGTGGCAAGAGGTTTGTCATCGTTGACGGGTTTTGTGTCGTATTTTCTCACATGTTTGTTGTTATTGTCACTTTCGATTGTGTGTTTTGTTCAAGTAGACATTATATTTATGCACTTTACTCATACACATACAATGTGCTTGCTCATTCACATACAAGCACACACATACACTCTGACTGTTTTCTTTTCAGTTAAATTCAATGTCTATGAAATCCTTAATTTATTCATTCTCATTCATATGCTCTCAGCTCAGTTGTCAATATCTTTTAACTAGCAAGAAATTTTAATTGATTTTATTAACAACCACACATACAAACAAACAAGTGAAATAACCATTTGATTGTACTCGTATAATAAAAAATTCAGAACATAAAATAATGCCTTAGATTGCATGCCCAATTCTTGTCTAAGGTAAATCTATTACTGATTAACTGTTTATTTCATAATGTCGAACGATTTCAATTTTTTGTACAATTATATTTAAAATAAAAACAAAATTTTATAAGTTGGTTTTGTTTCAAATATAATTATAAGAAAGAAAAAAGTGTTTCAAGATCGTGAAATAGACTGCATATGTAGTTCTTGATCTTTTAAAAAGAAAAATTATTAAGTCACATTTTGCCTGAAGAATATAAAAAAGCCAAATGCATTATTTTTGATCAAATTAACAGCCTATTTCTCATTGCCGAATGAATTCTTTCTTTCGTTACATTTACATTTACATTTGAAACAAAAACAATTTATAAAATTTTGTTCTTGTTTTAAATATATTTGTACGAAAGAAAGAATTCATTCGGCAATGAGAAATAGGCAGTAAAAAATAAAAATTGGAATATTTTTGTGAAACATATTAATTATTTACTGTTTGTGTCGTTTTGTTCCCTTCGGGAAAAAGGATTAAAAATTCCACTCCAAAGGATTAACGAATTGAAAATTTCCCTTATATCAGGTGACTTTCGCCTTTAGACCTTTTTGCCTTATTAACAAAAAAAAAATAATTTTATTTTATAAGCTCTTTAGTTTTTTATGCAAATTTGGCTGGAACGTACATTTCAAGTCTAAATAATTTTTTTAAATTTATTTTAGGTGCCTTAAAAAAATGTTAAATAATTTCTATTAACTTTTGGACCTTTATTTTGGTAATTTATTTTATTATTTGTTAAGCTCGAGGTCGTTTTTTATATAAAATTATTTCAGTTTTATTTTATTAACGAAATATTGAATAATAAAATAAAACTGCAATAATTTTATATAAAAAAAACGTTTTCGAGCTTAATAAATAATAAAATAAATTATTAACCCTCTGATGAATGAGAAGGTTCCTAGGGACCTTTTTGCCTTTTCAAACGGAAATTACTCCTACTTCGGCCACTTTTTTTTACAAAAAAGATCCGTAGGGCTCTTTTCACACGGCCGTGAAGTTCAGAATTGTCACTAATCGGAGGGTTAAATAATTTCAAAAATCTCTCGGTAATTCGAAATAATTTAAATTTCATCCTGAATAGTGATGTGTTATAAACAGGGTTGCCAGATTTTTAGTTTAGTACGCTAAAATAAGTCTAAATGTGTTTTTTAGCTTTTCACAAAAAAAAAAAATTATTTTTTCAATTTATTAAAAATATTTTCTTTTAATTATTTTCTTTTAATTAATTAATTAATTTTTAGTTATTAAATATATTCTATATCTTTCAAAAACGCCAAAATTCTAGAAAATCGCCAAAAAGTCTACATAGAAAATCGCCACAATATATATTTCGCTTAATTTTATATCAAACAAAGTAACCCTTATTCTAAAATAGTGCTATTTGCTTTTTGTAAATTAAATTCAAGTTCATTGTCCTTTGTTCCTTGGAATATCCTTCTGCTTTTAATAGTACAACTTTCAGGCTATAAAATTTAAAATAGAAAAATTACTCTTGTTTAGAAACGAGTTTTGGCAGATCTCATTCTTGAAAGAATTTTTCCCCAAACGAAAAATTCAAATTCAAAATTGGAATGCCAAACAAATTTCCACAGTTGCCCGAAAAACGCCACATCGCTATATAATTTGAATTATTTCCACATCGCTATAAATAGAATTATTTTATTGTGATAAAACAAAAAAAAAAAAAACAAATCCGTTTCATGCGTTTAGCATAATCGTCGCAATAATAAATATCTTTGTTCTGATTTTGGGAGTTTCTATGACGTCTAATCACACTCTTACTAATTTTTATTTTTCCATCTCCTTTTTAATATATTAAAATCTTACCTGAAGTTTTTCTCTGATCCCTTATACTGGACTGTACATAACAATTTTGCGTGGAAATACTAAAAAAACTGCTGACTGACTTTTCTTTTGTTTAAAAAAAAACACCTGATCAAAAAATTTTCCACCTAAAAAGCAAAAGTCTTAAGTAAATGTGCAATTAATTTGACGTTGAACGAATTTATAATTAATTTGAACTCCAAAGGGCTCTTACTGATAAGCAAAACTACGCTGATAAGAATGAACAATAAGCGATAAAATAACACGAATGTTTAGTTAACAAATAAATAAAAAACTTGAAAAAGTATTAAATATAATTTTTCTAAAATGCGCAGTGAAAGTGTTTGTTTGTTTTAAAGATTAGAAAAAGATTTGCTAAATAGGCAATAAATTTCATTAAACTGATTACAAACAGTAATTAAATAAGCAAATGATAGCAGTACGTGTTAATTAAAAAAAAAAAAGAACACCAGGATCAAGTAATAAAATAAAACAGAATAAAACAAAATGTAATGAATTGTCTGAGATTTGAACGAGTCAAAGGTGAATGAACGTTAATTGCAGGCTGAGTTATAACCAGAAGTAAGGAACCTCTGGCTGTTAGTCCTGCTTTCTACGCGTTCGCCTGTCTGTCTGTCTGTCCGTCCGTCTGTCTTTCTGTTAGACTTGATACATTTATGTCTGTAATGCTACGCTTTTTAGTGGTGCTGTGGCAATTGTTGTTGCTGTAATTATTCAAACTCTTCTTAGACATCCACATTCTAATGGTTTTTTTTTCATGCAGAATTTTTTTTTTGTCTAGTCGCACCCATTTGAATGTCAACAGCATGTGAAAATGATTGTTGGTGTTTTTGTAGTCATATGGAATACTTGACAGCATTTTGCTGACTTTTATCCTTTTCGCTTTTAATGCATAAATCCTTAACTTCATATAAAATATATAAGTGTATGTGTGTGTGTGTGTGTGTGTGTGTGTGATTGTCGGTTCGTTTCGTCGAGTTCTGGTCATTGACCTCGCCAAAGTTGACGCCGGTCGTCGCCTTTTAGTCTCGTGGGTATACACACCCAAATGAAAAGCGAAACATTAAGTACAAAAAAGCCAACAACAACAACAAGAACAACAAAAACTTCAAAACTTGCACTCGTCTCCACGTCTAGTCGCGAAAAGTACAACAAACCAAAAACAACAACTCCAAACGGGCGTTGACTTTAATTCTTGCCTTTTTATTTCATTTTATTGCGGTTGTTGCTGCTGTTGTTGTTGTTGCTGCTGTTGTTGCTGGTAGTTTCATTTAGCCTCGGACAAGGTCCGCAATAGCAGCATAAGAAGACTAGCAATCTGTAAGCCTTCCCTATCCTTTTCGAGGAGTTATATTAATAATTTGTTCTGCTGCTTGCAATAAAAAAAAAAGTGGACAAAAAAGAAAAAAACGATTTTTAAAGCTGCCTGCCTGCCTGCCTGCCACCGTTTGGTGTTGTAAAGTTCAGTGAACTTTTAGGCGTCGTAGTACGTCTACTGATTGTCTGTAGAAATTGAGCAAAATTTCACTTTTAATTTTGCATCATTCAAAACAAATGTTTACGACCGAGCAACCCCCTCCCCAACACCATCACCAACCAGCAGCAGCAGCAGCAGCAGCACCTCCGACACCCCTACAGCAACAAAACATGAATGTTATGCTGTTGATGTTGCATTGTAATTGTTGTCGAAGGTTCACGAGCACGATGGGGACATGCGCTGTTTAGATCCTCCTCTAAATAAATTTTGCAGACTTATGGAGGACAACAACGAGTTGTAATTGTTGTGTTGTCGCATGCATGTTTAGTATGTGTGTGTGTGTGTGTGTATGCGTGAGATTATGTTGCTTGTTTTTGGTTTGATGTCTGCTGGTGTTGCTTTTTCTGTGCTGTTGTTGTTGTTGTTATTATTATTGCCGCACTTTGTTGTGGCTTCGGGAAAGCGGTCATTGAACCTGGCAATGGCGTCAACGTTCAAAAACGAAAAAGGATAATGCAACATCAACGGCAACAATAATAACAGAAATAAAATTAAATGCTCCTGCCCAGACCTGCACAATACTGTTTGAATTGGTTGCTTTTCTTTTCAAAAGAAAGTTGGCTGAATGGATGACGTCGTTTTTTGGCAATTTTGTTATTGTTGTTGCAAATCAATATGCATGGAAAAACTTCTTGTTCTTCTTCTTCTTCTTCTTTTGTATGGGAATTATGCTGATTTATATAAAAATGAAATTTGCAAGTTTTAGAGTTTTTGAATTAGCAAATTTACCTGTTATTTAAGCTGACTTATCCATAATTGTTTATTTCTTTATTGTTGCAATTAAACTTATTAATTAAGCTTAATATTAATTTGTTCAGTCTTTTGTTCTCACTTAAATTTAAAGGGTTCTAGTTAAACGCGTTTCTTGTGTTCCAGCCTTTATTTCTTAGCTGCGCTCTTTTAACTTTAAGTGCATTTTAAACGCGATTTAAATATATTAACAAATGCAAAAATATCGCGAAAGTATAGTGGATACCGGCGTAACAATTTGCTGAATCCTGAACACATTGCGGTGGCACAATCTTTTCTCCGTAAAACAGCACGTTTTTCTTTTCTTTAGACAAACGAAATTTCTGGTGTGAAATTAATTATTTAATTTTAAGTCGCCCTTTGCAGTCGATTTTACATTAAGTTTTTCAATGTTGTTTCTTTTTTTTTTTAAATTTATTTGAGTGCGTTTGTATGTTGTATCTTAAATCTATTTGAATATACAAAATCAGTCTTCCTTTATTTGGTTTATACTTGTATTAGACATGACCTGCCCTACTCGTTAGCAGCCCGGGATAGGACTAAATGCTCTTGTTAGAACATTCGCTCGTTTATGCCGTTATGCAGAAACGAAGGAATCTGCCTGTGCTGCCTGCATGCATACAACAAAACAATAACATCGTTTTTAATCGTTGTTAAGCAACGATGACAGACAGGCGACGATGGTGGTACTCATGTATCTGCAAAAGTGTGCATGTGTGCGTGTGTGTGTACATTTGAATGCGAGTGGTTTTCTACTGTTCAAGTTTTCAACACCACAAGCACAGACAGGACTTTATTGCAGTTGTTATTGTTTTGAACACCATGAAAGTATAGGCATAGAATTGAATTGTTGTTGGTTGGATGACTCCTGCCTCGGTCTGGTTTGGTCTGGTCTTGTCTGGTAGGGCATCGTCGTGTTGTAGTGTATACTTTGTTTAATGTAAAGTTGGGATTATATTTTCGCTAACTGCAGGAATGAGTTATTTATTGTTCTTCCTGCTCGTTAAGGTTGATAACCTCTGCTGGAGCAAATAATTTTGTGAAAGTACATCAAGGACTTTATTTACATTGAGACAAGAAATTCATTTCATTTTAATAGAATTAAAAGGAACATTGAAAAAAAAGGAATGTATATCGACAACGATGTAACAGAAATATATTTTAAATTATGTATGAATTTTTATTAGTCGAACTTTGTAATGTAAATTGTTAATTTTTTTTTTTTTTTTGGGCTTAAGTTCGAATCTGCATGACTGCAAATGATTTTTTTATTATATTTATTAATAAATGAATTTTGTTCAAATTCTATTTATTATTTTTTTATATTAAGATTGGAATATTAAGAATATTTTCAATAATCATCAAACCAGCAGAAATCAGTACTGATTCGTTCTGCTGGTTTGATGATTATTGAAAATATTCTTAATATTCCAATCTTAATATAAAAAAAAATAATAAATAGAATTTGAACAAAATTCATTTATTAATAAAAATAATAAAAAATCATTTGCAGTCATGCAGATTCGAACTTAAGCCCAAAAAAAAAAAAAAATAAAATAAAAAATTAACAAGAAATATATTTTATTATTTAAAAGAATTTTATGTTTAGAAATTTTTTAAAAAAATTTATATTGTGCATACCTATACAAAAATAGTTTTTAAAAGCTATAAGCTGCATCAATCTTGCTGGACGGGAAGATAATTAAAAGTGTACCACAACAAAAGGGTGACATAGTTAAATATAAGACAAGACATATATTTACAACAACAAAATCTGTTTTTGTTTATTTTATATATATGACAATTTGTTGTTTTACACAACATTTTTAATTTTATTCGTGCTGATTCTTTTCCCAAATTTACAAAAAAAAAATCAAAATTGATTATTAAGGGATTTTAGCTAGTTTCTATGCAGATTTCACTGGGGCTAATGCAGATCATCAGGAAACCTTTTCCCAACTTTTCTTAGAATAACATTTTTTGTCTGATTTTTGTTGTAGAAAAAGAGAGAGAGAGACCTGTACTTTTTGCTGTTCTCTTAAAATGCGTGTTTCATTTTTATTAAAATGAAGTTTAACTTTCCTTAAATTTTACTATCTCTAAATTGAAAAACAAAACACATAAATATAAGTAATGCTTAAAGCCCTAATTGTGTACATCACAAGACTTAAGTGCTGCAGCGGCCTCCGAAAACAGCATGTTTTCAGTTTAGCTACTTAATTTGCAAAATCTCTTAAAAATCTAATATCTCAAACAATTAAAAATAAAAACAACAATATATTGAGATGCCTCGGTAGGTTACTGGGTACTGTATTAGTCTATCAGTGTTAAGGTTGTGGGTCTTTCATCATTTTATCAGTTAATAAATTGTGATATAATTTGTAATTGTGCTTGAAACAACTAAAGATATTTTATTTAAAGCATTTTTTTGTCTGGTAGCGAAAAATGTTATCGGCTTATAAATGTATTTCATTTCTGACGAATTTTTAAAAATTACGTTTAAAATTTTCAAGTCAATTAAGATTTATAGGATTTCAGCTATTTGTTTCTTTTCTTATAAATTCAGAAATACATGATAAATATTCCAACACACGAAGAAAAGCCAACAATATTTTATTAATTATTTAATTTACACGGCAGAGCAGAACAGCTTTTTTCGAAAGCCGCTACACTTTCATCATCAGTACCCATGTGTATTGTGTTAATACCAGAATATGATACCAGTTCTTATTTAAACAAATTTTATTACCTATTTTTTTTTTTCTTAAATAACGAACACAACCCGCGAAGCGATTTGCTTGTCTGCGGAAAACACCCAGAGTATCCGGCGGGAATCGAACCCACGACCATTGGACCGACAGGCTAGCATTGCTACCCATCAGCCACAGAGGCAACCACAGGAAATTGCATACGAGAATTGTATCAACCTGATGTTAACACATTTTTGTTTTAATACCCGTGTTGCCGTTTCATTATTTTCTTCATGTCCCATTTTTCTGAATTTTTTGTTCCATTATACTTAAGCCAAATTTTTTTTGGTTTGAATTCCTTTATACTTAAGTGTACATGTGAATGTTTTTCATGTTAATTGTTAGCTCAAGCCACAGCCTAAATTTGTATGTAAGTATTTTTTTTTTGTAAATTATTGATACGCAAAATTTCTCTCAAATTGAAAAAAATTTTAAAATAATTTTATAAAAACGTGTTTGCTGGAGAAAGACACAAAGTTGGGCAAAAAATCTGTATGTCGTTGAAAAGTTTTTATTTTATTTTTTCCAAAACTGTTATTCAATTGAAAATCTGATAATATTTTCCAAGGTTATGCAAAATTTCAAAAACCCGGTTTTTCTTATTCTACTCGACAATATCTAGAAGATTAATAGTGTTAACAGTTTTTTTATATTTTTTTAAATTTTTGATTATTATAATTTTTTTGTGGGGACCTCTTCTGTATGAGGTTAATTTTCTTCTTATCTCTATTCGATTTGTTGTAATTTTCATAATAATAATTGTAGCAAAACCACAATATGTTGATGAGTAATGTTTTTGTAGGACCTCCCAATCAGTTATATCGCTGCTTAAGGGGAGCTTTTGTACCCCTTTTCAAATGGAAAAAAAGCCCAAGTAGCAAAGGAGTTAATATATAACATAAAAATGTTAAACACGCTCTTTATATAAATTTTAAAATAACTGATTCATAATAAAAATTCGCAAAATTGAGTTAGAAAAGTAATTGTTGTTCTACAATAACGAAAATGTATGTGTTCTACATTTTATGAAGTGGTGTTTTTTATGAAGTTTTTTTTTATACGAATCACTCTGTTGTCTGACAGCTGTTTTGACAGTTTAAAGTGACGTCTCTACTCAGTATTGTTTGGCAAATCATCATGAACAGGTTAACTCCAGAACAACGCTTCCAAATCGTGGAAATTTATTTTCAAAAACAGTGTTCAATTAAAAATGTTTATAGAGCACTTCGTGAATTTTATGGTGCACATAATCGTCCGTCTAAGACCACCATAAAGAAAAATTGCCGTATTTGGAGCAAAGATAATCCACACGCCGTTCAAGAATTACCAATGCATCCCGATAAATGTACTGTTCGGTGCGGTCTATGGGCTGGTGGAATCATCGGTCCTTATTTCTTTCAAAATATGGAAGGACGATGCGTTACCGTGAATGGAAATCGATACAGAATCATGATCAATGAATTTTTGGTGCCAAAACTTCAACATATGGATGCAAACGAAATGTGGTTTCAACAGGATGGTGCCAGTTGTCATACTGCGGGCGAAACAATGGACTTATTGAAAGAACATTTCAACGACAACATTATTTCGAGAAATGGACCGGTGAATTGGCTGGCCTCCGCGTTTGTGTGATTTGACGCCACTCGATTATTTTTTGTGGGGATACCTGAAATCATTGGTTTACGTGGATAAACCAGCAACGATTGACGCTTTGGAAACCAGTATTCAACGTGTCATTGCTGAAATACGCCCTCAAATGCTTGAAAAGGTGGTCGAAAATTGGACCTCCAGAATGACCTTTGTGCAAAATAGTCGTGGTGGCCATATGCCCGAAATCATATTTAAATGTTAAATGACAAGAAATTATCTACCAAATAAAAAATTTTTTTTGGCCATTTCATAATTTGGCATGTGTTTTATTTAAATTTCAAATCAGCAAGCTCTTAGAAAAACACCCTTTACAACGAAAATGTATGTATGTGTGCTGGTTGCATTACAAAAATTCTATTTTAATTAATCAAAACTGTTTAAAACGCATTTTATGATTAAATGGATGGTTTGAAATAGAAAATCCTAATACGAAGCTTAAGCAAATGCATATACAGTTATCGCCGTTGGTTGGAGTTCTTAAAAAAAAAATCTATTAAATATGCTGATTTCGTACCTAAAATCAGATAATAGTTGCCTGACGTTTTAAAATTAAAAAAAGTAGCTATAAAAATGTTTAATAGCTATTTAGAATAAATTATTAATGTGAAACGTATTAACTAATTTATTTCCAAAATGTGTGCTTTTTTAAGCAATAAATTTCTATTATTCTTTATTTTTTTTAATTTTATTTATTTTTTTCAACTTCATTATGTTGTAACTGGAAACCGTTATTCATATAATATTTCAATATGAGTTTGTTGTTCTACTGATTAAATATGCAACTCACAAACGAAAACATAAACCGAATAGCCCACCAACTAAACGCATACAGACAATGTGTTAAAGTGTACACACCGACATACCAACATGTGCAGATATGTAGGTACGAGTATGTGTATCCAACGCTATCCAAACCCCCCCACAAACACAAATCTCAATGACGGTGTAGTTGAATTATTGGGCAAAAAGCAGGAAAAAAGAGAAGCTTTATTTCATTAATAAGAGTTCATGTTCATGGCGAATACCGCCTTGACATTCACTTCGCTTCCCATTCACACATGTTTAATGCCTTTTCAATTGATGATTTCATGGTCGCCCTGTGCATGTTCCCATGCATTTCTCATTTCTTTCATATAACTTTTGTGTTTAACTTTACTTCTCTTTATAACGATGTGCTCTTAGATTATTTCTTTCAGTAAGACAGAAAAAAAAACAACAAAAAATCTACTCTCTTTGTTTACATGTTTTCCATCGCGCTTGAGTAGGTCGGTCATTGAACTAACAAAACAACAACATAACTGCAACATGAATAACAACAACACTAGACTTGTTTGCCTCCACATTTTTATGTTCGTTAGTTTTGCTACTTTCAAACAGGGATATGCAACATATTCCAGCAAAACATTTCACATCGAACTTCGAAAACATCACACAGCCAGTCAGCCAGCCAGCCAGCCAGTCAACAGAGTCTGAGATTATCTGCTTATCATCTACCTGTTGTTTTTGTTTATTACTTGTTTTGAGGAGGCCTGCCTGACTTGCCTGCTGTTTCTGGTTCAGGTAGAACGAGTGTGAGTGAGTGTATGCTGCGTGTGTTTGAGCGTAATTGACACAAATGAAAAGAGCAGATTTGTATGTTCGAGCATGAAACCTCTGTTAAGTTGAAGCCTACAGAGCACAAAGCCCGAATGGGTTTAAAATGGCTTGAAATGTTAAATTTGTTAAGCAACGACATTGACCATTAACATTATCATGTTTGTTAACGTCATTATTATCGCTGCTGTCATTATCAGTGGCCATTTATGCACTTATTTTTTATTTATTTATTTTTTTTGTTTTTTGTTTGTTTTTCAGTTTAATTCAGCTTCTTTTGAAATGGGGTAACGAAGCGAAGAATTTTATTTTAACTTTGCGGAAATGCACTTGTTTTTATATCTGGCTGTTTTTGTTGCTACTTTTGCTGGCATTTTTTGTTGTTGTTGTTATTGTATATCAATGTGATGACTGCATGAAATATTTATAAATATTCATGCAGTTGTTGGTTTTGGTTTGTTGGTTGGTCGGCTGGCTGGTTGGTTGCTGGGGATTGTTAACTGGCAAGTGTGGTGGCTGGTTGAACTTGTTGTTTGTCTGTATGCTGGTGTTTAGATGTGTTTGTTGTTGGCTTAAGTATCTGTTAAATAAGCGTCGCCCTTATTCAATGCCATTATGATATAAAATGACATAATTGGTTGTTATTTTATTTTGCTTTCTTTCAATTGTGTATGCCGGTGTGTTTCTTTTTTTTTTTCTTTTTAACGCATCTTAATTCTTTTTGTATGCCTTCAATCGCTGTTTTTATCACCACCAATCATCATCGTATTATTAATGATAAAGACAAGCTGCTGAAAAGTAGCAATATTTCGTGTAAATAATATTTTCGATACAAGAGGTCATTGAACGTTGTGTGTGGCTGCAAGAGTTTATGTGTGAGTGTGTGCGTTTTTTGCTTTGTATGAGGGAATAGTGTGAAAATATTTTGCTTGATCGGTAATTTGATATATTTTATGACAAACAAAAGAATTACAGGTTTGCAAGCAATGGCTTGCCTACTTGTTTATCATTTTTCTAACAAAATCATAGCGGTATTATTTTTGTTTAAATACCTAAACAAATTAAAAGAAAAACTTGTTTCATTGTCAAAGTCTCTTGCTCGTAATTTCTTTTGTAAGTTTGAAGACAATATTTCTTTGGACTATTTATTTACTGCCGCATTCCTAAACATGAATGTGCACTTGGAGAGTTTTTTAAATAAAAAAATGTTGTATAAAAATTATGCTTCAAATCCAGGCATTTTAGTCTGTCATATTAAAGGCTATTAATTCTTTACTGAAAATTGTAACAAAAACAAACTCATTAATACTGTTTTATTACAGTAGATTTTTGAAATATTTTCTAATTAACTTTAAAAATATGTTTTATTCCACAACCAAAAAGATAACATCTAGTTTATAGTGTAATATTTAAGTTTATTATAAAAACGCACACGTAGTGCTTTAAACACCGACGAAGTTTGTTGCTTAGGTCTTCCAATTTGCCTAGTCAAATGCATTTAAAGTTTAAAAAAGTCATTGATTTATTTATAGATGTATTAACATATATAAAAATACCATTATTGATTTTACTTTATTATGCCATAATTAATTTCACTAGCAAATGATGTGCTTAACAGCAACAAAAAAGTGAATAGCAAGATCGGGTTTGTTGTCTAACTCTTTTGATTTTTTGATGATGATTAATTAATTAATTTATATTAATTTTCATATATTAATATTTCCTGTTGTTTCAAATTTGAAATGTTATTTGTTTATATGACATTTGCTTATGGTGTTCCACAGATATTTAGTAAATGATCAGGTTTGTTGTCTAAGTTTTTTGTTTTGAAAGAAAATAGTTGTTTCAATATTTAAAAATTTGTTTATAGTGTAAGATGATATGAATTTGCATTGAATTTTTAATAAATTGCTTAAGAAACGTCAGTTTCGGTATTTATTAATAAATTTTGTAATTTAACGTAGAGAAACTGGGAATAATAAAGGGTGTTTTTATAAGAGCTTGCTGATTTGAAATTTAAATAAAACACATGCCAGATTATGAAATGGCCAAAAAAAATTTTTGATTTGGTAGATAATTTCTTGTCATTTAACATTTAAATATAATTTCGGGCATATGGCCACAACGACTATTTTGCACAAAGGTCATTCTGGAGGTCCAATTTTCGACCACCTTTTCAAGCATTTGAGGGCGTATTTCAGCAATGACACGTTGAATACTGGTTTCCAAAGCGTCAATCGTTGCTGGTTTATCCACCTAAACCAATGATTTCAGGTATCCCCACAAAAAATAATCGAGTGGCGTCAAATCACACGAACGCGGAGGCCAGCCAATTCACCGGTCCATTTCTCGAAATAATGTTGTCGTTGAAATATTCTTTTAAAATAAGTCCATTGTTTCGCCCGCAGTATGACAAGTGGCACCATCCTGTTGAAACCACATTTCGTTTACATCCATATCTTGAAGTTTTGGCACCAAAAATTCATTGATCATGATTCTGTACCGATTTCCATTCACGGTAACGCGTCGTCCTCCCTCATTTTTAAAGATTCCACCAGTCTATAGCACAAACAGTACATTTATCGGGATGCATTGGTAATTCTTGAACGGCATGTGGATTATCTGCTCCAAATATGGCAATTTTGCTTGTTGACATATCCATTCAACCAAAAATGCGCCTCATCACTGAAGAGAATTTTGCGGTAAAAAAGCGAATAAACATTTTTAATCGAACACTGTTTTTGAAAATAAATTTCCACGATTTGGAAGCGTTGTTCTGGAGTTAACCTGTTCATGATGATTTGCCAAACAATACTGAGTAGAGACGTCACTTTAAACTGTCAAAACAGCTGTCAGACAACAGAGTGATTCGTATAAAAAAAAAAACTTCATAAAAGACACCCTTTATTACTTATTTGTTTGTTTATAACAAAATATTTTATTTATAAAGGGTTTTTTTAACAAGAACTTTGTTTCCCAAAACAAAAGAAAACAAAAAAATATACATGAAGATGATTCAAATTCGGCTTCATAATCTCGTGTTAACCACATCAGGCAACAGCACATTTGCTTTAATCCATGAATGGCTCAATCGGGGATTTTTCGTAACATTATTTTTTTTATTTACTAGACTTTTTATTTGGCTGTTGATGTGCTGGGGCGTTCAGTATTTCCCAATCTGCCTTGGAAAGCTTGTGTCACTTTTAAATATTTT
Source organism: Linnaemya tessellans (assembly GCA_951800035.1). NCBI lineage: Eukaryota > Metazoa > Arthropoda > Insecta > Diptera > Tachinidae > Linnaemya > Linnaemya tessellans. The sequence continues at coordinate 11,221,712 of OX637535.1, forward strand.
ACCTGACTCAGAACGCAATCAGCGTATGAAACTGTTACCATTTCAAGTGGTTGTGAGTTTTCTTTTTTAAAAAAATTTTATGTGAATTCTTTGAGCCATGTTGTTCAACACGAAATCACTTCTATATTTCATGACTTTGGCAAATAAACTAAACATGATAAATAGCTGACACTGTGAAAATGTTGTTGAGACGAGTGTAACAACTTTAAAATATGCTAATCGATATATTAAATTGAATTAAGATTCTATAGGCTAATTGTTCGAAAATTTTTAATTTAAATCTCAGAAAGACATGTTAAATATTCCAAGGCACAAAGGCAAGTCAACATCAGTTTTTGTTATTCAACTTACACAGCAGAGCAGAACAGCTGTTTTCGAAAGACGCAACCCTTTCATCATCAGTGCTCATGTGTATTGTGTTTGTCACCACTTATTAGGTGGCTTAGTTGAATGTGATAACAGTTCCTATTTACACAAATTTTATTGTGAAAAAGAATACGAGAAGCCTATAGAATCTTAATTCAATTTAATATAGCAATATAAACTGTTTGTTAAAATTCTTACTACATATGCAAATCGATATTTTTTGAAAGTCCCCTTTTTCTTTGGAACGGCTGTCGTATCTTTCTGAATATATGTATTTATATCATATAGATAATTATCTATATATATATATATATATATATATATATATATATATATATATATATATATATGATTATAATCAATATTAATCCCAACGTTTTTCTGCTGATAAAAAAATTACAAGTTCGCTGTCTAAGTCTTTGGTTTTAACATAAAGGTGGCACACATTCAGCATAAATGCTTATGATTAATAACAATATTTAAATACTCTGTTCACTCTGATAATGAAGCTAAACATGATAAATAGCTGACACCGTAAAGATGTTGTTGAAACGACTGTAACAACTTTAAAAAATGCTAATCGATATTTTGAAATTCACATTATTTTTAAACGGCTGTCGTATCTTTCTGAAGCTGAATAGATGATACACATATTAATATCATATTGTGGGTGCTCTTGGCTGAAGTAGTAGAACAAAAGACTATGAAGCGGGGGCTCCTGAGTTCAACGCCGCGCTGGGGCATGAAAATTTCATATTTAATATTTAATATTTAATATTGTATTGATTTCTTCTGATCAGCATTAATGCATGATTGTGTTAGTTGTTGCCAGCCTGTTTCAATGATGAAGGCAGACCGCTGGTCACTGAACATATTTGGCAGCGACTGACACTGTCATGTACTAAAAACAGAGTAACAAAAAATTAGCCGGCGAAGTGTAAAGATTGAAAGAGTTACAAAAAAACATTGTCTATCATCTCATCTTTCCTCAGCTGTCCCCTGAATACTATCCCCTCGTTTTCAGTTCCGGCGCAATGCACTGCATATGTAGGGGTTAACCCCTGAGTGCTGGTCCAAGATAAAAAAAAACATTAGCCCTATTCATAATCTTGTGCAAATGGTCGTGCATCATTGCATTTGCAAAATAATTGTACTCTACACCAACAAAATACATTGAAAATGCTCTCAAATACTCTCTCAATTTGCAAATGCTATAATGCAAGACCATTTGCACAGGATTATGAATTGGGCTATTAATTCCGACATTTTTCGCGTGATAAACAAATGAAAAGTTCGCTGTCTAAGTCTTTAGTTTTACCATAATGAATGCACACATTCCGCATAAATGCTTATGATTAATAACAACATTTAAATACTCTGTCCAGCATCTTACGTAATGGAGTTTCTTATAGTATTAAAAGAGAGTTCAATATGATTTATTACAAATAAAATTAAAATAAAAAAAAACGTAAGAAATTCATTACATCTACACAAGGGCTTTACAGGCAGATATATTTAAAATATTCCATTTCATTTGTTAAATCTGTTATATGTTTTCTTTTTTTGTGATATATTTTATACGATCTTTTGAACGCTGATCTACCATTAATCCCCAGCACAGAATAAAATTAGCTGCATGTCATTGACCCTTAACCATTCAGTGTGCACATGTTCAGTAAAATGAACAACAAAAAAAAAAACAGAAGGGGAAACAATAAGAGTAAGAGTGATTTGGTTTTTTATGGTCAATGGCAAGGAAGATATGCAGGTAAAAATATTTGCTACTACAAGATATTGTGAAGATCATAATGAAATTATGGCCATAGCCCTTTTATGTGATTTAAAATCTGAATAAATATATTCTTGGTTTTTTTTTTTTTTTTTTGAGGGAACAGGCAGTAAAACTTAATCATGTTGATGATTACCTTTTCACGCCTTGATGATTCTGTTAAGTCAGCGAAGAAAGAAACACATACCACAAAATAATGAGTGTGAGCATAATGAAGTTGTTGGCTGACACAGGATCTGAACTGGTTTCATTACTTACAGCCAACATCCACTTTGTGTACATAAATATTTTAGCCGTGCTAAGCCAAACACACGTGTTGTTAAGTAAGATTCACTTTTGTGCTTTTTTCACATATATTTTTCTCTTGTAGTTTTCTTTTTTTTTTTTTTTGTTTGTGTAATGCCTGTTCTTTGCTGCTCAGTTTAAGCTCTGTTGATGTCACTTTTAATGCAGCTTAAGGTTTATTGGCTTTTCCTATACTATTTCTTGCAGCACTGAGGAAGAGTTCTTGCACATCTCTTTAGAAAATCTTGACTCCAAAGTGTTTTTCAAATGAAAATGAAACCAAAGAAGAACAAAGAATCTTAAGAAAAACACTGTACCTGGTTTTATTATTATTATTAAAAGTCATCATCCTCATCATGGTTTCTATCATGATCGTGTTGCTGATCATCATTATGATATTGAAAGTTTGTATATTTTTCTTTCTTTCATAATGATGTTTGCTATAGGTTAAAGAACTTTCTGTGTTGTTCTTGGTGTGGTAGATGAAAAGTTGGTTTTGTTCTTGTTCGTTCCTCTGTTTTTCTTTTTTTTTTTAACTTTTCCACCAGTTGAGTTTCAGCTTGTGTTTTTTCTATACTTTAAAGGTTAATGTACTGCAGAGGAAAAGTGAATGAACGAACTGTTCTAAGATTGTCTAATAAATTGAAAGTTAAAGACCTTGCCGTTTACGAGATCATGTTAGATGAAAAAAGCAAAACAGGCTATAGAATCATGTTGCGCGCGTAAAAGCTTTTGAACTTTTGTGTTTCCAACCAGTTCGGTGCATAAAGTTGGACTTGGGGGAAGTAAATATAGCAAATAGTTGTTTATAATGGTAATAAAAAAATAATAATAAAAAAAAAGACAGTGAGAAGGCTATTGAAAATGCAGCAAGTAGAGTTTAAAAATAATAATTTGAGGTGCTGTCAGCTGTGCCCGCTATCGCTTAAGCCTAGTAACTGGAAAATAATTAAATTAAGTTTTTTTGAATTTTGAAATGAATGAGAATTACAAGAGAGCAAGCAGCTTAAAACTTATACAAAATACAAAATAAGTAACTTGTAGTCAATAAGAGAAATATATGAATTCATATACAGGGGAAAGAATGATCTGCGGTGTCGGCTCTGGTCTCTCTTCGGAGAATCTTTGTGAAGAATGGTAAAGGGTGTTGTTTTTAGAGTGTCTTAACAACAGAGCAACGCATGCAAATTGTTGAAATTTTTAATCAAAATAATTGTTCTCTTCGTTAAACTCATTTTATGACCTACATAATCGCCTTTCAGAGCGGCTAATTCGAAGAACAATAGATCGTTTTCGGACCACATTTACTGTTACTGATCATGTGCATCTTGTGACACGCCGAACAGTGCGCCCTGCAGAACCTGTAGCCGCTTAAAATTTGTCACCGTTCTCAGCAACTGCGGCTGAGTTCTTCCACTTTAAGAAAGATTTTTTGAGTTGTTGAAAATTGGTGTTCCAGATTGCTTCTTCTATGCACCAGCCCTGGCGGCCACATGACAGAAATCATATTTAAACATTAATTTCATAAAATCTTCTTTGCAATAAAACCCGTTTCATTGATATTAAAAATATATTTCCTTGTTTTATTGTGATTTAAAATTCTGTCAATCTAAGAAAAACACGCGTTACTTGCGTCTCCCCCACAACAACATCGATGCTGTTTGTACAGAAAATGCGCTGAATGCTGATCTACAGGGTAGGGAAAAGTAAAGGTAGACAGCACTTCTATCCTTAAGACGATATACCACTTTTCTAGTTGGGCAATACAAAGACGTTTTATTCAGAATGGGGGCCACCCTGCTTTCCCCATTTGTATTCCTGCACACAGTAACTTTCCTGGTATTGAGTAAGGCAATTTGGAAAGTATATTTTGCTACAATGACGGGTTACTGTACAAGGCATTCTGCTGAGGTTTTACTATAATTTTTTTTTTACTGTCCAACTTTTTGTCTTTCGAGGCAAACGCTGTTTACACTTACCCAATTTATCCCGCCATTATTCCCCTATGGCGAGTCGGTTTCTCTTTGATTAGTATGGCGCTCTTGAATGTAGGAGTATTCGTGAATGGGTATTTTTATTTACTGTTACCTGACATTCATTTTACCTGCCATTCATTTTCTACCTTTTTAACTTCCCGCTTGTCATATTGAAAATTTTCAAAAAAGTGGGAAGTTATTGATTTTACCCCCCTTTTGAAAAAAATCGAATTTTCATCAGATCTCTAAGTTTTGAGTGCCTAGGAAGCTTTCGTGACAACTCCTAAGAAGCCGTCACAATATCTGTTGTTTGTGTGTGTGTGTTTGTGTGTGTGTGTGTGTAAGTATGTGACCCTCTTATAACTTTTGAACGATTGAACCGAATCCGATCAAACTGGTCGCATTTCAAACGATTCCTTCAAACTTAGATTTAATATGAATTGGAACTGGTTCAGACCGCTGGATTTCGAGAAATATCACACAAAATGAAAATATATTAAAAGTGCTTTTTTTTTAAATAACTTTTAAGCGCCTTTTTTGATCGCTTGCAAAACCTAATCATCTCTTGCAATCGAAAATCACGTCAAGCACTACCAACTGGGTCAACATCGGTTAACGCATTCGTGCACTAAAATTTCGAAAAAGAAATCATTTTTAATGGCTTTAATGTCAACCGTCAATTCGTAGTCGTTTGCATGCGGCATGTACGAAACAATTATGCACAAATTACTCAATTTGTTAATTGATTAACTGTATGGCATATTGAGCTCAATTAAGGTGTAAATTGCACAATTAAGGTGCATATTAATATATAATAATATTAATCGGTTAATGTTAAGCGCTATAAATGCAATCGATTAATCCATCTAAGGATTTTTTTTCCAGAAGTAGTAATTGTATTTAAAGGGAGAGTTTCAAAAAGTTTCACTAAGCAAAAATATTTTACTAAAAAATTTTTACTGTTTTAAGAAATTGGATTTTTTATAAAATATTTAAGTTGCTCCACAGTAGATAAAATAATTTCTTTGCAAGCTCTTAGGGAAAAGGAATCGTCAATGGGGTCCCAATAGTTATCAAAAGTAAAGTATGTGCAAAAACGTTCTTATTCCCTAAATAAATAATTTCATTTTACGCCATCTGGTGGGTTACTCTTTGCGATGTGAATGAAAAACTGATCCTCGTATGATATTTACATTGAAATGCGAAAGTAATTCTTTTCGCATCACATTACAGAGTAACCCCCTGAAGATTTTCGATTGAAAGGCATTTCCTGGTATACAATTTAGTTTTACTGTTTTATGGAATATTTCTATAGACTTGAAAATATTTCAACTAGCAGCAGAAATAATATAAATTTAGTGATTGAAAAAATGTCACGTGCGACTGTGTGCCAATTATATATATGACAAAAATAAATCGTTTTTTGTTAAAATCAAAACGATTCTAAAGAGACATCCGAGCATAACATTCTAATATTTTAATTCTATATAAGTTTCATTAAATTATTACTTCATGTTTTGTTCAAAGCATCGTTCAAATCGGTGATCCCAAAAATAATTTCTAATTTGACGACATGAATCAATTAATTTAGATCTATAAATAATGGTGATAAGGAAAATAAAAATACCCTCGTATTTTTATCTCGTATCCTTTTTCACAATAAAATTTGTGTAAATAGGAACTGTTATCACATTCAACTAAGCCACCTAATAAGTGGTGACAAACACAATACACATGAGTACTGATGATGAAAGGGTTGCGTTTTTCGAAAACAGCTGTTCTGCTCTGCTGTGTAAGTTGAATAACAAAACTGGAGTTGACTTGCCTTTGTGCCTTGGCATATATTTATCATGTCTTTCTGAGATTTAAAATTAGAATTTCGAACAATTAGCCTATAGAATCTTAATTCAATTTAATATGGCAATATAAAAATGTTCGTTAAAATTCTTACTACAAAATAACCTTTTATTTTGACATCTATCACGGTCACGTGCGACATCATGGAAATGCCCATATATATATATATATATATATATATATATATATATATATATATATATATATATATAAAATAAATAAATTTTATGAGATTTGTTTTTATTTGGCCCTGTTTGCGTTGTATAATGTTAAAAATGTAATTCTATCCATCTTTAATTTTGAAATTTAATTATGCTTTTATTTATGTTTTTAATACATTTTTGAATAATTGTAAGTATCAATGTAAAATTACTTTGGTGTGTATGTATTGTAATTATTTAAGTTTTAATTTCAATTTAAAATAGACAAACCCTTGAAAAAGTCAACAAAAAATTGACGAAACGTCGGGTAAAATATGTAATAAAAGGAATTTTTATTGACATAAAGAAAAAGTTAGGCCGCAATTAGCTAAAGACAATTAGTCAACAATCATTATAAATAAATTTTATTTTTTAATTAAAATAATTTAAGTTAAAAAAAATTTATAATTATTGAATATGTGAAATATAATTATTTTTAAATATATCGCAAATATGGAAGTTTGTGAAAGTTTTGCCTTTATATTTATTATGTTTATGTTTCTTATTATAAGCAGATTACAAGCATCTTCTTAAATATAATCAGGAAGTGTTAAATTAGCAATAAACTGCAAATGCTGCTGGCCAGTGCCAAGTAAAAGTATAAAGTCACATTTTTAAATTTGAAAACTTTAAGCTGGAATTTAGTTTATTTTAATTTAAACACGTGTCTAATTAAATTATTAATTATTAATTATTCTGCTAACTGGCAAATCGTTACACATGTCTAAAATTCATTAACAAAAGTGTTTTGCCTCTCAAAACAACTTGTTTTGAGAGGCAAACATGCTGACTTGTATTTGATTGAATGCCACTATTTAAGGGTGTGCAATAATTAGAGTTTTATTTTCATACAATTTCATGTGTTTCTTTTAGAAATCAACTTCTCAACGGGCGAGAAAAAAAGTCACTTCAAGTCAAAGTCAAGGTTTTCAAAAGCTGCTAAACGTTGCTTTACGTTTAAACGTAATTTGCAGCAGCAAAAATAGAACCTGTTTTCTAAGCAGTTTTCTAATGAAAACAAAAAAAAAAAAACAATTAAAAAAAATATAAACAAATAATAAAAAAGCAAAAAGATGATGATTAAGGCGTTGTTGCTGACGATGTTGTTGATGTTAAGTGCTGGTATTGGTGCTGTAACCCCTGATCTTGACTCTGTTAAATATTCTGTTTTGTACATTTCCAATCGTCAGTCGTTAGTTAAAAAAAAATAAAAAATAAATTCAAAAAATTTCTAAGCTTTTAATTTGGCTAAAGATAATAATTATACACAAAAAATAATTAATCATTGTTCGTTTGATTATGTAACGCTGAAAACAGCTTGTACTGGTTTATTCTTCAAACTCTAATTGTTGATCATTAATTTGTGAAGTGAATTTTTGTTGATTGTGTAATTCAAGGTTCGTTTGTCAAGTCTTTCGTTTGCTGTACAAAAATTCAATATAAATAAACAGTTTGCTGCTTAAGTCTTTTGTTTCATGTGCTCCATATGTAACTTACCATTGTTGCCATTGTTGTTCTTAATCCATAATTGTAATCCATTTAATCCACAAAATTGTTAATTATCCCAGGCAAAAAAGTTTTGCTGTTTACGTTTCCCGTAATCCAGTATTAAATGAATTATTTATTAATCTTTTCTTGTTTTGTGATTTATTAACACTTGCATACAATTTATACAAAACATTTTTTTTTAATTATTTTTATTTTCTCAATTTTTCCCACATAAATACTTGCTTAGAACTATATATATTCTTGTTAGATATTATAAATAAAACAGTCTTCTTATGTAGTGATTGATTTTTTTTACTAAATTTATGTTGTATTTGTAACAAAGTTTAATTTTTCTGCTAAATTAAATTTTCTTAGTTAACAAATATGTATATGTTCTATTTTCCTTCTTTTTCCAATTTTACTAAAACACACACACAAACACACACTGTTTTTTTCCATTTGATCAGCAAGTCTAACTTGGAGTACATTAAATAAACTTTCTTTCTGTGGTTTGTTTCTTTACTTTCTTGTTTGGCCGTGTGTTGTATAATTTCTTATTCAAGAATTTTTATTTACGCTACCGTGTGTCGATCGCGTTGTTGCTTACGGAAAACTGATTCACGGATGAGTCGTATCGCAACTTCAATGTCGAGCCGTGTGAGACTTCTGAAAGTGGCAGCAGCAGCAGCAGCGCAAAAATACTACAGCTCAAATAATATTATTAATAATATAAAATGGTTAGACTTTTTTGTTTTACCTACACGCAATACTTAAACATTTACACACACTCACATCTGAAATGTTCCTCTTCTTCTGCCACTTCTGCTTCTTCGTTGTGTTATTTATTTTTTTTTCTTTCCAAAACTGTTGAATTTTGTATGGGGAGAAAGAGTCATTCATGCAGGCTTCAGGTGTTCTAACCGAACCGCACACACACACACACACACAAATAAAACTCGAATGTTCTGCGCTCACTTTTCTTAACAGTCAGTTGGTTTGTGCTCATTTATTTGTTACTGCTGTGGCTGTGGCTGTTGCTGTTGTGGTATGGGTGTTAATAAAGTTCTGGCCATAGAATCGTTAGAGAAAATAAAAGGCAGACTTTAACAATTTCACGAAAAAGTCAGCATTTTCTAATGCTGATTTATTTATTATCCACCATAAAGAAAACTTGTCTACAACAAGTTCAAATAGTCGTTGTGAGACAGTCAGAACATTTGTTTTGCTTCGGCACTACTGAAGTGTTGAATTTTCAAACTCGAGTACACTCTCTCTTTTTCTTTGCAGCAGCTCACTCATACCACGAAAAGAATACACTCACTTGTTAGTTGTTTCAAATAGTGATTGTGTAACGTTCTAAGTTCAACTTTTTTGTTTTACTTCAAAGAGAATGTGGTCGTTGAAAAATTCTTCTAAATCATAAAGGAATGCATTCGTTGATTGTTGGCAAGAAAGCACGTTTCTACTTTTATAGCATTGAATTGCTCTAGTGAGCAGTTGAACTTCTTTTTATTTATTAAAAGGTTTTCAACAAGAACTTTGTTTTTTTTTTTTTTTCTTTTAACTCGGACCAGCAGTCAGGGGATGACCCCCACATAGGCAGTGCATTGCGCTGGAACTAGAAAGGAGAGGATAGTAGGTATTGAGGGGACATATGAGGAAGGATTAGAAGATAGAGCATTTTTTTTTAGCACTTTGGCTGTAGGAACGATGAAGGAGATTGCTGTTGCTCTGCTGTGTAGTACATGATTGTGTCAGTGGCTGCCAATAATTGTTCAGTGACCGGTGCTATGCCTCATTCACTGAAACAGGATGACAACATCTAACACAACCATGCACTAATCCCGTTTAGAAGAAATCGAGAAAATATTCATGACTGAGAGTGGGGTTGAACTCAGGATCCTCGGCTTCATAGTCTCGTGTTAATCACTTCCGCCAACAGCACTTTCAATTACAACTTCGTAGAATAAGTAAGAAACTTTGAATGATGGTAATAGTAATTTTTTAAAATAAATAATATTCTAGAAATTAAAAAAAAAAATTCTAATACATGAATATGGCACAATGCAATCAAGACTCAATCAAGTTATTAAAAATGTGCTTTATAAGTTTTTTAATTTGTATGATGTGAACTGGTATTTTTGAAAGTGGTATAAGTCCATTTTTTCATATATTGAGATATTTAAGGTTTAGCGTTTGAATCAATTTAAAAATATTGGCCAACTTTAATCAATTCGAGTGATGTTTTTTACACTATACACCTTTTAAATTTTATTATGAAATAATAATTACTAAAATTATTTGAAAAAATAGAAGATTTTTTTTAGCTCCACATGGACTTATACCATTTTCAAAAATAACATATTACAAGAAATAAAAACAGGAGCAAATTCCAGTCCATATTTTTTTTTAGAAATAAAATCTTTACTGAACCGGATTTTTATGTAAAGAGCAATAGTTAAAATGAAGACATTTAAATACACGAATAACCAAGTTTATTAAGAGTTTATTTCAGTTATTTTAAAAATCTATCAGTATAATGCTAGAGTTAATGTCGACGTCGTCGACGGCGTCAAATGTCAAAAAAAAGTTGAATCGTATGAAATTGTATGAGAGCAGTTAATCTCAACGCGTTGCAACGCCGTAAAAGTTCAATCTATTTCAACTTTTTCGGCGTTGACATTAACTCTAGCATAAGAACCAAATAGTAGGACTTGCGAAGGAGAACTAAACAAAACTTCTCATCATTTCATCAGAATAATAATACCGTTATTTTGTTAACAACTCTGTTTTTAATACACTAACGGTAGATAAGTTATATCTGCTAATGAGCAACGTGCTCTGAAGTAGCAATAACACAGTCCGACAAAATTAAAAAAGATTTTTGCTTCTTTGAATTCATCAACTGATTCTAGTTAAATTGGGTGCGCTGAATTCAAATCTGTAATCAGTTTGTCTCTATCAGCTCTAGTTTTCATTATATAGCTTTTTTATACAATCCACTTATGACCTCCAATTATGACCGTCTGTCAAAAATTTATTTTTCATCAAAATTTTTTATTTACTGTTATAGTTATTGCCAAAAAAATATATCCAAATTTTTTTAAGTATTTAAAAAGTAAAACTATTCCATAAGAATTAGAAAAAAAAATAAAAAGAAGTAAAACTGTTTCATACAGATTTATTAAAATAAAAAAAAAATTCTCACAAAGCATTAAAAATTTTTGGGTAAAAAGTTTTTTTCCGGGAAAAATGTTTTTTTTGGCAACTACCATAACTGCAAATAAGAAATTTTGATGGAAAAAAATTAAAAAAAAAAACTGACAGACGGTCATAATTGTAGGTCATGAGTGGAGGGCATAAAAAAGCTATATCATGAAAACTAGAGCTGATAGAGACAAACTGATTACAGATTTGAATTCAGTGCACCCAGATTAACTAGAATCAGTTGATAAATTCAAAGAAGAAAATTGAGTGTTGGCCTGTGTAATCAATTGCAATAAGAAAGTTGTTTTAATAATAATTATTACGAATGGACTTTCCACTTTTAAAAGAAATATTTGTGCGAAGCATTGTACAGCAAAACGGAGTTTCTTTATTTTATTTAAAAATAGAACGCTATTGAGAATGTGATTGTAACCAAGAATGATAAAAAGATTACGCCTTGCGCATGATTTACCGTTTGATGACGTATTTGTTCCCTCGAAGAGATTGCCAAATGTTTATTATATGCAAAACTAATACTTTCTCGTACAAAATTAATATTTTATGCTATATTTGGCAACTCTTCACACAATTTACTCTGAGATATTTCCAATTTACTCAGAGAGTTTTCCAACAAGCAAATTAAATCGGATTTATGAAAGTGCAAGTTTTGTGTTATATTTTATAATAAATTGTGTTATATTTTAAAATAAATATATTAAAATAATTATTAATAACTTAAAGTGTAAAAAACTTATTTAAACTTGATTTTTAAAGCTCATAAACTGTAAACAAAAAACCTAAATTAAAGAGAAAAGAGAACAAAAAGAGCAAACATGAAATGTGCAGTGGGACAATTGCAAACAAATTAACAGCAAAAAAAAAGTGAGAAATAATTGTGTTAAAATGTAATATTGTTATCAACATTTTGTTTTGTTTTCAAAATGCTGTGTCATTTTATAGTTTTCCAAGAGATGAAGCTCAAAGGAAGTTATGGCTGATATTTTGCAAGCAAAAAAATTTGTTTTGAATGGGGAAAAAAGAAAAATAATTAGCACTTGGGTTCAGTATTTATATAAAATAACTATAAATTAACAATTTAAAATAAAAAAAAGTGGAATATAAAATAATTTTTTAAAATTGTTTATTATCAAACAAATTTAATTTGAAAAACCGCAATTTGCCCCACTGTCCTGTTTTTACAATAACATAATAGTTCTCCAGTTGAATTTTATTAGCCAATCAGAACACATGTTGAGTGACGTCAGAATTCCATCATGCGCAGAAAAGTATTTTTATTTCAGGTTGTTGGCGTAATCTTTATTCTATCATTCTTGATTGTAACTATAGAGAGAAGGTGTCTAAAATTACCCTTAACTTAGTTTTTTTAAAAAGTGGACTTATACCACTTTCAAAAAAACCAGCCCATGTTTTGTTTTCTACAAGTAAGTTGTCGTTTTTAATATATTTCCCAGTTGATTGCTATAAATGAAACGTCAATAACAAATCCTACACACTTTACTTTTAATTTTCTATATTTATAAAATTTTAGGGTTAATTATTGTCTTATAGAGTTAAATAACACAGACTAATCGAACGTATATTTTTGTCATTTATTTTAACATCTCATAATTAAAAAAACATCTTCAATTGCAACAAACACTAAAATGCTGAGCAAAAATTTTTCATGTAATTATACTACAAAAAAAAAAAGAAACACTCTTTCAAAGTCCTGCAATTACTAGAAGAAAAAAAGTTCTGTATTAAAATGGAACACAAAGAGTGTAAATTAACAACTTCCAAGCCAACCAAATGTACCTATTTGATTGGCCTGATGCTGTTGTCTTAATTTGCTGATTCTTTGCAAAGAAAAAACAAAACAAACAAAAAATTAAAACAAAAACAGAAATGAAATAAAATAAATCATTTTGCACAACGACAATTTATTGCAATTGCAATTGAAATTGAAATAATCTCCTCATCATGCCTGGTTGCACTCTTCTAGCAGCGCAGGAGAGCACATTTGTTGCCATTTGTTGTTGTTTTTTTTAAGCATCAAATTGTTTGTGATTGCATGACAATGATCTTGACAATGATTGTTGCAGCAGCAAATGAGATTCAAGTGTAATAAAACACAAAAGTTCTCTGCGGTTCTCCCAAAGCAGAATTATGAAAATAGAATTCAAAAAAAAAAACAATAAAACAAAACAAAAACTGTGTTTTCAATTAATGTTGTAATGAATGTAATTGTAAAAGCAATTGTTTTTCTCTGATTTTAAAATGGTCGTTAAAGACTGAAATATTTAATTGCAGCCAGTACAATGTCTGTATACACTTACATACATTGCTGTGTCTGTATGTATGCAGCAATGAATGTGTAATTTCTAACACTTGAAAAGTAGACAACAACAAAAATTGCTTTTCAATAAATGTGTTTGCCGTTGAAATTCCCATTTAAAATAGTTGATTCATTCTTAAGAGAAAGGCTAGTTATGTTTTTTTTGGTGTTGTCGTTGTTGTTGTTGCTAAACTTCATTTTAACTTTTTAATCACGCTGGGGCACCACTACCAACACAAGTATAACAAACAACATTCGTTAATTTAATTAATTGAAGCAACAACTATCAGCGCCGGTCATTGCTCTTCTCTACTTTTGCTTTTTGCCTTTTAGTTTCTTAAATAAAATCTTAAATATTAATAAAAACTTAATAAATTATCTATTAATGGAATATTAAATATTAAATATTATTTATATAATATTTGTGTTTCAGAAAGTTATTTCATAATTCCCCACTTTGTCTGTTTTAGGGAATTAATGCTTAAATGAGCAGCAATAGAGATTTAAGAAAAAAAATTGGTTTTCTTTGGTTCTACACTAAAAGAATTTAGCTTTTTTTCAGCAAATCTAATGAAAGTATTAAATTGTATTAAATCAATGACATTCACCGTTATTGTGTTTGGCGTTTTACGCCTTCAAATTCGACAAATTGTAATAGTTTAAAGACATAAAGCAAACATTTTCTTTAATCTATTACAAAATATCGAATCTGTAGGGGAAAAACGCCAAACACAATAAAGGTGATTATTTCATTACATCAATGACATTATTTCGTTGAATCAATGACATTATTTCATTGAATCACTGTAGTAATTTTATTGAATTAATGCTATTGCTTCATTCTATTGATAACATCACTTGCTGGAATTATTATACTTGTTTCGCCTCAATTAAATTTGTTTTAACGAAAGTATTTCATTTGTTTGACGAAGTTTTCGTTAAACTAACTTTAACGAAACTTGTTTCATTATACCAAGAAAGTGTGGCAGCTGAATTTTAATGATATTTTTTGTTGAATTTATGTTGAATTTTATAGAATTTATGTTGAAAATTCTTTCAGTGTATATATATACATGAACATTATATTTTAAAGTTTTTTTTTTTAAATCAATAAAAAAGATGTGCTGGTGTTTATTTTCTTATGCACAAAGGATTTATTTTAATAATTTGAAGACCTAAAACCCCAAACCCGATAAGGGTGATTGAAAAAAATTGTGTGCGTTTAGGTTCGTTTTTATAAAAAAAAAAAAAAAAAAAACAAATAACAACTAAATTGATTTAAAGTGTATAGGCTAATTGTTCGAAATTTTTGTTTTAAATTCAGAAAGTCATGATAAATAATATTCCAAGGCGCAAAGAAAAGGCAACATCAGTTTTTAGTTATTCAACTTACACAGCAGAGCAGAACAGCTGTTTTCGAAAGCCGCAACGCTTTCATTATCAGTGCTCATGTGTACTGTGTTTGTCACCACTTTTTAGGTGGCTTAGTTGAATATGATAACAATTTTTATTTAAACAAATTTTATTAGGAAATTGAATACGAGAACTGTATCAACCTGATGTTAACACATTATTGTCTTAATACCCGTAAGAACGTAATTAAGAACGTTATATTCGACCTTGTCGAATCTTAAATGCCCTCCAAATGGTTAGTGAATAACAAATCTGATTTGTAGCGGTCACTTCGAGGGGGCCGTGGGGGAAGAATGGATTTTACTTTGCCATAAAATACCAAAAAATCAATTTTTTGTGTTATTAAGTGAAAAAAATATATATTAAATTATGTATGAATTTTTTATTATTTTATGAAAATAATAAAAAATCATTTTCAGTCATGCAGATTCAAACTTAAGCCCGTTGAAAAAATTAACAAAATTAACAATTGTTAATTTTATCAACGGGCTTAAGTTCGAATCTGCATGACAGCAAATGATTTTTTATTATTTTATTAATAAATGAATTTGTTCAAATTCTATTTATTATTTTTTATATTAAGATTGGAATATTAAGAATATTTTCAATAATCATCAAACCAGCAGAACGGATCAGTACTGATTTCGAGGCCGCTACGCCATCTCATCAGCGTTCTTTGTTCAATTTTTCCACTTTTGCAAGTGGTGCGTGCTAGTTAGTAGAAATATCAACTATTTTCCACATTCATATATTTTTTTTTTTAAGTTATTACCTTTTTGGTTAGTACGAAATGCCCCAACCCTGACGATTAATATTCCCAATATTTCATGTATCTCTTTCGCTTTTTCCAGAGCCATCGGCTGCTGATAACTAAAGCTTCTTTGTTGTTTATGTTCAAGTAATTGAATTTAGTTGTCAATTTACAATGAACAAGTGCGCGTGCCCCCGCAATGTTTTAAATTATGTATGAATTTTTATTAGTCGAACTTTCTTATGTAAATTGTTAATTTTATCAACGGGCTTAAGTTCGAATCTGCAAGACTGCAAACCATTTTTTTATTATTTTATTAATAAATGAATTTGTTCAAATTCTATTTTATTAATTTATATTAAGATTGGAATATTAAAATAGAATTTGAACAAATTCATTTATTAATAAAATAATAAAAAAATGGTTTGCAGTCTTGCAGATTCGAACTTAAGCCCGTTGATAAAATTAACAATTTACATAAGAAAGTTCGACTAATAAAAATTCATACATAATTTAAAACAAAATTAACAATAAAAATATATGTATATATATTTTTGATAGGGTCATTTAGGGGGCGAAGGTGGAGGAAGGATAGGGCAGAAGAAGATCAGAGCACATTTCAGCTTCGTCACAAAAGCTTTAAAATATAATCTTTCAGAAATGCAGGCTTAAATTATAAAATTTTTTAAATAAATACACTATTTTTCCATGTGATATGTTACTTCAACGCCCACTAAACGGGGGCTGGCCCAAAAATGCATTTTTCTGATTTTCTGTCTGCAAGTTCTACGCTTTGGATGGTCTTTGACATACAAATATATCACTTTCTTAACCAAAATTACAAAGAAAAACTTTAAAAATTTGTTTCTTTTTACTGGTTGGTTTAGTTCTTGTTAGGGGAAGTTTTATCCCTCTGGCCCCGATTCAGCTCATTTACGAACTTGACCTGTGCTATCCTTCAACATATATCTATACCAAATTTCCAGGGTCTGGCTCTTTTCGTTTGGACTGAATCGCGGTTTTCCACAGACCGATGGACGGACGAACGGACATGGCTAGATCGTCTTAGATTTCATCACTGATCAAGAATATATATACTTTATGAGAAAAGTATTAAAAGAATATTTCGCTGCGTTACACACGCAATGACAAAGTGAATATACCCTCCAATTGTTTTTGGAGGGTGTAAAAAGCTCCAATACCTCGTTTTGTTTGGCGTTTTTCCGAAGTTGCGTCGCAGCTGAATTACAACTTATTGTCACTGTGCGTCGTTAGATTTTCGAAGTTGCGTTGTTTTTGGTTCGAGTCTTTAATTTTTTTTTTCATACCAAATTTCAAGATTCAGGCTGTTTTCTTTTGGACTGAATTGCGGTTTCCACAGACGGACAGACTGACGGACGAACGGACATGCTAAATCGTTTTACATTTCATCACTAATCAAGAATATATAGGTTTATACTCCCAAATTAAAAATTTTTAAATTCAAACTCATTTTTTTTCAAAACAAATTAACATTTATTTCAAACAAATTAAATTATTTTTAAAATAAATTAAAATTTTTGCGTATCAAATTCAACATTTTTCATATTAAATTCACTTTTTTTAATTTAAAATTAAGTATTTTCATTTTCAAATTCAATTGTTTTTAAAGTTTGTTTAATTGTTGTTTAAAACTAAGTTGTTTTATTAAAGATTTAAATATTTTTAAAATTAACTAAGTTGTTATACATAAACTGATTTGTTTTTTAAATTAACTTAATTTTTTATATATTTTGTTTTCTTTAATATTGTTAAAAAAAATACAACTGCCAATAAATTTCTTCCAATCCTGTACTGTTATACACAGTAAAAACTTTTGAATTACATTTACTACCAAATCTAAAAAATAAGTTCATTCGAATGTAATAAAATTTAAAAAAAGGAAGAAACCCTAAAAATTAAGTTAAGTTATATTTTTATATTTATTCTATTAAATTTTAAAACTTAACTCAAATCTAGTTTATAGTACTAATCGAAAAGTTTAAAAATTAAACTACGACCCATAGAAATACCTTAAATAAGAGCTAAATACACATAAATTATTTTTTATAAAGAAGACCTTTATTTTTTAAGCTTTTAATATTGAATGAAAAAACAAATGAATTTGTATTTTAATAATTTGAATTTGAAAAGAAAAACATTGAATTATAAATGAAAAAAATTTAATTTAAAAAGGAAAATGTATAATTCGTGTTGAAAATAATTCAAATTACTTTGAAAAAAAGTTAATTTGTTTTGAAAATAATTTAATTTAATTTGGAAAAAGTTGAATTTGTTCCGAAAATGGTTTAATTTGAGAGTAAAAACCTATATATACTTTATGGTGTCTTGCGTTACACACGCAATGGCAAAGTGTATATACCCTGCAATTCTTTTTTGGAGGTTATAAAAATTATATTGAAACTCTCAAAAAATAAATGAGGATACGATTCTGAAAGCTTATACAATGCATAATTACAGATCTCATAATGAATTGGTAAAAGCACAAACGAAATGGATTTGCATGCTTCATGTTGAAAATGATTAGACTTGTGTCGGACTCGTTTAGTTGTGTAGTAGCTTAAGCCTGTCAAAGGCTTAAGAAAACTCTTGAAATGCAACCCTTAAACAGCTGATTTCTTTTTTGGTCTAGCTATTTTATTATTCTAAGTATATTTTAATAATTCTTGAAAATATCGCCAAAATACATGTCAATATGTTTTTAATACGAGTATCTTCACTAGTTGCCTGAAATAATTGTGCTGCATTGAGAGAATAAAATATTTAATAAATTTGAGGTTCGTGTTTTACAAATATTATGCAAATTATTATTATATTTTTTTTATAAAATCATCAGTCGGAATGAAAAAGTCACGACACGTGCCCAACTCTAAATAATGATTATTTATTTATTTATTGCTTAATTCGCAAACACCAAAAAAATAATATGGAAGTAGAAGTAGTAAAAAAAGAAGAGGCAGAGATATTCATGAAAAGTTATTCAAATTTTTATTTTTGCTTTTTTTAAATTTCAATTTTGTATATTCTCTTTTTTGCAATTATGCTTTTAATGGTCACGGTTTTTTTTTTTTGTACTTCGCCGTCTTTGACCATGAGAATAAAAGTTTCTTAACCTTGAACTCTTGCAAAATGTACACGAAAATAATACAATTAAAGGGAATGTTGGGAAAAGCAATTAACTGGACTGCAAAGATTTTTTTTGCATTTGTTAAACAAAGGAAATTGTTTTATAATTTTATATAAAAATTAAAAATTATTAAGTCGGCTTGTGCTTGCAACATACTTTTTGATTAAAACTTTTCTAAGAAATTAATACACCAACACCTCATTTAGCGTCGTTGGACATTTTTTTTTAAATTTCAAACTATGTTGAGCACATCGTCGGATGAGGTTCTTTTGGGCAGGTGCTGACGTAAAACTTTATCATAGTTGTAGCAATTGATACGCTATATTTTCTACACAGCGTGCTGGACGTGGTCTATTCGGTCGAATATTGTCCAATAATGAATGTTGGGTCTCAAAATGGGTGATGGTGTTGCGAATAGTACGCTGCTCAGTAGGCCGATTATGTTGACCATAAGACGAGCGAAGTGCACGCAACGCATTCCTAACAGAACGTGAATTTTTGTAATAAAGTTGTACGATTTGTAAACGTTGTTCAGGCGTAGGTCTTACCATTATGAAATGCCAAATATGTAATACTAAACAAAAATAACATGACAGCATGACACGACTCACACGTGATCTGTCAAAAAAAGGCTGTTGAAAAAAGTATCTCAACTTGAATCACCTATTATTTAACTAATTGTATTACTTAAGCCTAAATATTTTTAAAATTTAAACCTTTAACTCTTTGTTGCCCAAGACAGCTTATCGTCAAAATACGTTTACTTTTTTCATAGAATCTATGTTTTTGGTACAACTTAAGATCAAAAACGAAGTTTCATATTTATGGCGAATCGGGAATATTTTTTAGAAACAATACGTGTTTTATTATTATAAATTATAAATTTTATTTCAGGTTTATGTATTCACATTAAATTTGTTAAAACTATAATGCGTTAGAAGTATATGTAAGTAAACTTAGAGATCATCTAAAAAAAGTTTATATTTAATTTATACCATTGTACACTTCTTCAAACTTATGGTTCAAGCCATTAATGAGCGGTCTAATTTTCAGCAAGCCATCGCTACTAATTTTTTGAATCAAGGTATTATCGTTGCAATTTAAATATCTCAGGATCATTTCAAACCTATTGCGGCTAACAGTTTTGGTAACTATTGGTGTTGGCAAATCTTCGCTCCAATAGTCCTTCCAACTTGGGAATCTGTGATATCCCATAAAGAAATTTATTCCTAAGGAGGCAAAAAATTCTGGTTTCCGCAAATTGAGTGTACGATTCTGTTCGGTTGCATAAAGATTTGACTGAAAAATAATGTCGTCAATGATGTTAGCAATAAATGAGTCAAAGTAATCTGTTAGTGTTTTTAGGGAATAAAAAAAAAACCAGAAACAGGTCTTTCCATTGTCGATTAGGCTCAAAATTACTCTTATGACTAGTATGTGGCAAATCCACGCTTAAAACTACCTCAGAGACAACTCCTTCGCCAGCAATAACATTGCTTTCAACTATTTCATCATCACTACTTATCACCTGTTCTAAAAGTCTACTAAGGTCGTCGTCATCGGCCGCAAAATCCTCACCATTTTCATCACTTTCTATATCAGTGTCTCCTCCATAGTCTTCTGGAATTTCTTCCAATATAGAATGTTGTTACTATCTAGAAACTTACGACGGCTGCCATACATATTCGTCTAAAAAAATCAAACCTGTCAAGAAAATCCTCACATCATGTGCGTTAATTTACAAATGGTACTTTCCAGTCCACGGTAAAAAAATAAACACAAAGAGCAAAATCTTTACTAAACACCAACTATAAGGGTTTGCACATGAAGTTGACTATATATTTATCAATGTAAGAATTTGAACTGTACAATTTTTTAATTTTTTATAAAACTTTTAATAACATGTAAATTCGCGCTCCGAAAGCACCTGTAAACACTGCAACTGTTGGGGAGAAACGGAACTTATGAACAATAAAAGTAAAAAAGCATACATTTATTATTCTAATTGTTAGAAAATATGGCACTTTAGAGAACCGATGGTCATACATTGCAAAAATATATCTGCCTTATACGTAGCGAATGAAAATAAGTAACGGCAGTTGTAAGTACCGTCTGGCGACAAAGGGTTAACCCTGCCCTACTCCTCCAATTACCTTTGCCCCAGAAATGGCCTTATAAAAAAATTTTTTTTAAACACTTAATTTTTGGGTAATTTACGATTTAAGCTTCTACGACAAAGGCGAGATGTTTCCCCCACGGTCCTTTCCAGAGTGATCCTGTCAAAATAGAGTTTTAAAATTGGCCACAGAAATGTCCTAAAGGAACTCTGAACAGCAGATTAAATAATAAGTGGTGATAAACACAATACACATGAGCACTGATAATGAAGGTGTGGCGGTTTTCGAAAACAGCTGTTCTGCTCTGCTGTGACAGTTGAATAAAATTGATGTTGATTTAAGAACAAATTTCGAACAATTAGCCTATGAATCTTAATTCAATTTAATATAAATATTTTTAATTTATCTCCGTCCCTTTTTGTGCGCGTGGCTATAAAATATTAACAGCAAAAATACCATAAATTGCTTTTATGCTGCTAGAAAAGTGTTTCAGGCATGCTGCCTCTATTTGGAGGGTATTTAAGATTCGATCCCCTTGAATATAACCTTTTCACTTAATGTTTGTTATGTGGTCAAGTATGTCTATCTGCCTGTCTTTTTGCCTAGATTCGTAATGAGATTGAAGTCTGCTGACAATTCTTGTCTTGCTGTATTAATATAAATTTTGGCTTCCAAAAATTCCTTTACACTTTCTCCCAGTAACAAGGCAGTATGGCACGTCGTCAGGGAAAATGGTTTGTTATCCTAATTCTTTTAAATATTCCTCACCAATCACCGTTCTATTCTGCACTCCTACACTCATGTGAGGTGTTAATCAATTTTTAGTTATTTCTTAAATTGCCTTTCATTGTAAATTTTGAAAGCGAAATATTTTTTAGCGATTCTAGAAAGTTCAATACAACAAAAGAATCCAATTTACAAGAGATATTTTTTTTAGGTACTCCGGCTGTCATGATGATTAACATTAATTTGGGTGTTTTATTTGTTTTGAAGATGAAATTGAAATTTCTGCGTGTGCGTGTTTAAGTAACAAAAAAAAAATTATCGTACTTCAATTGTGGCTGGACAAGGAGTAGAAAATCATGTTGTGTTTTTGCAAAGTTTATAAGTGTAGGTTTGTTGCTTAAGTCTTTCGATTTTGACGATTGCCCAAACACTCGTACAATAACAATTTATCAAAAGCGTATAAGTAGAAATCAAAATCAATCAAAATTTAAAAATTTCATTTATCAAATAATTTCAATGTTTACACTTCTAAAAAAAAGAAAAAAGAAAGAAAAAACATTTATCCATGTTTCTTGGCCTCCACGCTCGTAATTAACTCTGTTGAACAGAATATTGACTTTTATTCATGTTTTATGTGGAGTTTTTTTCTTCTCATTTTTGTTTTTACACTTCCCTGTAAATGTTGCTAACGAAGTTTTTGTATCTTTTTATCTTGTAACGAAACTGTCAAAAGCTGTTAATTTAAGCTTTCGTTTGTTCTTCTTCAATTTTGATGGGCAATTCTTGAAAACAAATTCTTTAATAGTGGCCCAAAACTCTTTTTGTTTGCCTATGGAATACAAACTTGTACGTGTATTTTTAAACAGTGACGGTTAATATTTTTCTTACATTTCGTTTAATTTTTCTTTCTTGTTATATACTTTTTATACTTTTTTTTTATTGTTATTATATTTTTTGGCCAAGTTCATTGACTTCTTTCATACAAAGTTTGTGTTGTTGCTGCTTACTTTATTTTGGGTTCTGTTGTTAAATGATTTGCCAGCTCATGTTGGTTTATTTTTATTTATTTTTTTTTGTATCAACGTGCATGATGAGCCATAAGCGTAGCTTTAAAATATGAGTTCGTTTTCATTGCTGAGTTCATTGACCAGCAACGAAAAAAGCGCGATTCATATACAGCAAAGTTTCATAAGAATAATGAAAAAAAAAACCAAATTTTTTTTTAATGTATGAATGAAGATAGACCAATAAAAAAAATCATGCTTAGCATAGAAAAAAAGTGTGTGACATACATTCTTATACTCTTGCATGGATTAAAGGCCGGGAAGATGGTTTTTGCTTCTTAATTTATGAAGATTTATTAACTTTTCAAATCTATAAAAATTTTATAGTTTTATGTGAACTTTTTCCCTCGCAAGTGTATTGTGTTTGCGTGTGTGTGCGTGTGTGCAAAGTCTCATTTTATTTCAACTCGTATCTGCTGAATCTTAAACTTTTATGGTAATTCCACCTCTTTAGATTTCGATCTCTGGCTGCTTTGACCCAATTCTAGCTCTTAGTGATCTTAAGTAACAACTCACCGGGTACACACCTCACATGTTCGCACATGCACGCGCATGATTTATTTTTTTATTTTGCATACTGTTCTCTTTCCCATTTAGTAATTTCGCACTCATAACTAAATTCGCAAGTACAAATGTGAAGGTATGACGGCAGTGATAAGATTACACCAACATGCGCGCTTTTCGAAAATAAACCATGAGCCATTGGCAAACAATTGTTTGCTTTTTATGACCAGAAAAGTAAAACACTTAAGTCTTAAAGGGTGCTTTATTTGGAGTCTTTTTTTCACAAAATTTCAATTATTATTGTTAAGACAGGAACGCAAAAGAGTTTATTAATTTTGTCATGAAGTAGCGACACTACATGGGGTGTCGTGTTTAATGGTAAGATCAGGGAACTCCCATCTATCAATAACGCCCGTTTATTTTGGGCAACTGACACACTGAAGCAACGCAACTGACAAATATTGTCGTGCTCTCTATTTTTTTTTTTTATCCTGGACCAGCACTCAGGGCATGACCCCTATATATGCAATGCATTGCGCCGGAACTGAAAACGAAGGGATAGTATTGAGGGGGCGGATTAGGAAAGATGAGAGGATAGACAGTTTTTTTTTGTAGCTATTTCAACCTTTTTTACTTCGCCGGCTAATTTTTGCTACAGGGCCGACGAAGGTGTGTGCTGTTACTCTGCTTTTTAGTACATGATAGTGTCAGTCGCTGCCAATTATGCTCAGTGACCAGCGGTCTGCCTTCATCATTGAAACAGGCTGGCAACAACTAACACAACCACGCACTAATGCTGATCAGAAGAATTCAACACAATATTTCATGACTCAGCGCGGGCTCGAACTCAGGACCCTCCGCTTCATAGTCTCGTGTTCTACTACTTCAGCCAACAGCAACCACAGAATAATATGTATACCTTAACTAAAATTCGTTCCTTGTAATGATTCGTCCTGCTGAATTTCACTAGAAGAATGCATGTGTTCTCAAAAGAACTGACGCTTAATTAATCACCCTGTGCTTTAGCTCTTAGCCTGTGAAGAACTTTTACATCATTCTATTTCATTCTATCCCGTGCCAATATAAGGTTGACACACCTGCCGCCCTCTGCAATGCTGGCAACTTGGCATTTGGTGCGAATATGACACGTCCGTATGTGGGGGTGTTCGCTGCAGCTCTGGTTGCTTAGCGAGATGGGCTGCTTAAATTTGTATCAGTTTTTTGCTAAAGATAAAAAGGGGGAAAAATGGAAAGGGACCCAAACA
This sequence comes from Linnaemya tessellans, assembly GCA_951800035.1. Taxonomy (NCBI): domain Eukaryota; kingdom Metazoa; phylum Arthropoda; class Insecta; order Diptera; family Tachinidae; genus Linnaemya; species Linnaemya tessellans. The sequence goes on from OX637535.1 coordinate 11,246,221, forward strand.
CTGACATAATCCCCCTTTGAAATCTGATGGCAGTACAGGAGGTAATGTGGCCACTGTTTGCCCTCCCTCGCATATATAAATTAAATTTATTGAAAATCGAAATTTTCAATTGTCAACACAATCAGCGCCATCTTTACTCCGTTTTTTTTTAAATTTTTTTAATAATCTATTTGTGACTTTCAAGTATGTGTCTTAAGTCTTTTGTTTTTGTGTTTGTTTTTTACTGTAAAAAATTTATTTGTGCATTTTAATTAAAAATGACTGAATTTTCCTTTAAATTTATATTCAAATACATGGGAATTTTTTATATATATTTTAACCAAAAAAATTGTATTATTTATTCATTCATAGTGTGGCGCGTCTTTTCTGTCCAAACAATAAAATTAAATGTTCTGCTGCTGCTGCTGTTGCCGTTGCCAGTCACTCTGACAATCGAATATACACGTCTTTGATCGGCACTAGGTAATTGGTTCAACAGCCTGAAGTAACCTTTAATTCAGAAGCACAAAGTTACCAGCAGCAGCAGCAAGAACAACAACAACAACAACAGCAGCGTTGCGGCTAAGCAAACGCTTACAAAGAAAAGTGTAGTTAATATATGCAGTGAAAGAACGTTAACACACGAAGTTGAAGAAAATTGTTTAGTTGTTTGGTTGTTGGGCTGGTTGTATGCCACCAAAACTGAAACTGCAATTCTAACATGCATTTGCCACATGCACTAATGCTACTACTTAAATATATACTCTCGCACATTTCGCTATACCGCATTTTATTTCTAAGCAGATTTTAATCTCTCGATTAAATTTGGCTGCAAGAGGTACTTTATTTTGCGTTACCATACAAAATCTTGTTGAAGTATTAACCAAGAACCCAAAAAACATTTTCCAGACCACAATTACTACAATAACTGTATATGAACTTTTGTTCGCATTTTTCCCTACTCCATATAATACATGCACACTTTTACTCCAAACGGTATTTGAAAATGGTAAAATTTTTATTTGTGTTTTAATATAAATTTTTTGTACAGGAAAATATTAAAGCCATTAATAAATCAGAAAGAAGGTTACGTTATTCAATTTAAAAAAATTTGTTATTCAATATTCTTCTTATAGCCTCCAAAAAAAGAATTAGAAAGCATATTCACGTTATCATTCCTTGTGTAACGCAGCGAGACCGCTAAGACCTTATTAAGTATATTTGTTCTTGATCGCGATGAAATCTAAGACGATCTACCCATGTTCGTCCGTCCGTCTGTGGAAACCGCGATTCAGTCCTTAAATGGGCTGAATCGGGCCAGAGGCCAAAAAGTTCCCCTAATAATTACTAAATCAACCTCTAAAAATCAACATCATTTTTAAAGTTTTTTTTTTGTAATTTTGTTAAGCCAATGCTATATTTTTATGTCAAAGAAGGTCGAAAGCATTTAAAATAAAATCAGAAAATTCCCTTTTTTGACCCCGCCCCTCTAGTGGGCGTTGAAGCAACATAATACAAGGAAAAATAGTGTAAATATTTAACAAATTATATAATTCCTTAAAAATTTAATTTTAAAGCTTTTATGACGAAGATGTTCTCTGATCTTCCTTTGCCTAACGCTCCCACCAGTCTTTTATCCCCTATAGGACCCTATCAAAATAATATTTTTTTTACACTTAATGAACCCAAAAATTGACTTTTTAGAGTTTTATTGGCAACGGCGAGATGTCTCCCCCACGGCCCACAAAAGGAATTTGTTCATACAATGTTTGGCAAAAAATATAAGTAGTGATCGTTGAATGTTGAAATTTTGCTCTGAGCCTTTGGTTACCTCAATTAAGAAAAATATAAAGTTTCATTAAGAGAGCCACGCCCACTACCCACCGCCCATAGAATCCAAAATTCATTTTTGGCCCAAAGTTTTTGAAATTTGGCACAGAGCCTTTTATTACCTCAATTAACAAAAATATAAAGTTTCATTAAAAGGGACCACGCCCATTACGCACCGCCCATAGAAACCAAAATTAATTTTTGGCGTAAAGTTTTTGAAATTTGGCACAGAACCTTTTATTACCTCAATTAAGAGAAATAGAAACTTTCATTAAAAGTGCCCACGCCCACTACCCACCGCCCATAAAACCCAAAATTTATTTTTGGCCCAAAGTTGTTGAAATTTGGCACAAAGCCTTTTATTACCTCAATTAAGAAAAATGTAAAGTTTCATTAAAATTGGCCACGCCCACTACCCACCGTGCATAGAAACCAAAATTTATTTTTGGCCCAAAGTTTTTGAAATTTGGCACAGAGCCTTTTATTACCTCAATTAAGAAAAATATAAAGTTTTATTAAAAATGGCCACGCCCACTACCCACCGCCCATAGAACCCAAAATTTATTTTTGGCCCAAAGTTGTTGAAATTTAGCACAGAGTCTTTTATTACCTCAATTAAGAAAAATATGAAGTTTTATTAAAATTGGCCACGCCCACTACCCACCGCCCATAGAACCCAAAATTTATTTTTGGCCCAAAGTTGTTGAAATTTGGCAGAAAGGTTTTTATTACCTCAATTAAGAAAAATATAAAGTTTTATTAAAAATGGCCACGCCCACTACCCACCGCCCATAGAACCCAAAATTTATTTTTGGACCTCAATTAACGCCCACCACTCACCGCCCATATAACCCATATTATATTTTTTCCCACAACTTTTTGTTTCTTTACAGAAACTAATTACTTTTTGTAATATTTTAAAATTGAAAATTTCATTAATTTGGAGACAAATTTTATGATTTTATAAAAGATTATTAATTATTTAATTTTTTTTTTTTTATTTATAATATGGAGTCTTACCTTTCATTTTATTATAGCGAGAGCACCTAGTACGACCGAGTAACCCACATTATGGAACAAATTTTATTCTATCATATCTTTTAAACCATATAAGCGAACTTTAGATTTTTTTTAAATACGCAGAAAAAGGTATATTTGAAAAAAATCACTATTTAAATCAGAGCAATAAATTATCTTACATACAAACACCATAGAAGTGCGTAAACAGTTTTCAATATTTTGGATCAGAATTTACATAGGGTATTTAAGATTTGACCCGGTCGATTGTAATCTTATTTCTTGTTTATTTTAAGTAGAACCAGCACTCAGGGCATGACCCCTACGCATGGCATGCATTATGCGGTACTATGGGCAGAAGAAGACAGTGTTAAATAATAATCTTGTTTATTTTTTTATAATATTTTCCCGGAGATTTTTTCTTACAATACCGACCAATAATTCCGTTTGTTGTGTTCAATAACCAGTGAGTGCTATGACTTTGTTCGTTAAACAGTCCAGACGGGCTGGAACTCATGGCCTTCGACTTCATTGTCCACACATTAACTACTTCAGTCCACAGCCTTAAGTCACTCATATTTTGTGACCGAAAGAAGAAGAGGAAATACACAATGTGAAATACACAATTTGCTATGCCTTCAAATTTTAATTTCAAACAGAAAATATAAAATTAATATGGCTGCCCCAGCATCTAATAAATTATTATTCGAATTGTTATTCGAAATAACCAATTCAGCTTCAGCACCTTTAGCATAAAAAAAATGTCGTCCTTACTCATGCAACTGCTAGTGTTTTAGTCATAGAATTGCAACAAGAAAAAAATAATCATTTTAGAAAATCCATTTGAATTTTGCTGCAACTTTTATTTCTTTTTAAGTTCTATGGCTCTCGCTAGAAAATAGAAAAGGCTTAAATGAAATGCTTACAAAGAAGACACATAAAAGAAATGCAGGCAACTGCAAGCCATTGCGTTTGTATTTGTAAGCCAAGTTTAATAATAAATTCAAACTCTACTCGCTTAACTTTCGTGAGTGAGTAAAAATATTCTTCTTGCACTTTTTTCCGTGTTGTTTTTGTATAGCTCTCCGATTAGTTTCTCCTCTCGCTTTGACATTTTGCAAACGAAATATAAGACGAAGACGATGATGAAGAAGAAGAAGAAGAAGAAAAAGAATTCACTCTCTTTCCGCAACGAAATGAAAAATGTGTGTTAAGCCAATGACCGATAGTTACTGCAAAAATAAAAACGAAACAAAACGAACTGACTGACTGACTGACGTTGCTTTCTGCACTGGGCTAACGGTGCTTTTTATACTTCTTGCGCTTCGCCTTGTAACAGTTGCATGAAAAAAGCATATTTTCAATTTGGCTGGCAGTTGAGTTTATGCTTTTTCAATAAATACAACAACTCAAGAAGACATGCATCGTGTTGTGTTGCACAAACAATATAATTTCGAAAATTTACAGGACTAAATAATTAATTTCTGGAATGAATATTTCTCTTAAATTTTAAAAACTTATTTCTTTGATATCAAACATCAAGTAGATTCAGTCTGAGCTCTTAGCCAGATATCTTGTGGTTTTAGGGGAAATTACGAAATTGCCTTCAGATATCGGCAATTATGCATGGAAAAAGATATCTGGCAAATGTCCACCATGTCAGTTATATCCATGCCATCAATAACAGACCAAACGAGAGTTTTTAACATTTCGCTATAGCGTCATCCAGTGACCGTTGCCACATATCCAGCCTCTTCTTCAAAAACAACTACCCAATCTCGCCTCCAGACCACAGTGTGCATGGTGCACACTGTGGTCTGTTGAGCTGGCAAAGACAAAACTATCATGTTGTTGGTGTTGCCACAATTGAAAAACAAAGTTCTTTGTTGAAAAGCCCTTTGGAATACATTCGCTTGTCGCAAGAACCAGTTATTATCGCTTGTAATAAAAATTGTCTTCCATTTCGCTTGTTGTTAACTAGGACCAGGACTTAGTTGGGGTTAGAACCCTACCCATAAAACGGATTGTGCAGGAACTAGGAAAACATAAAAATCGTTCCCAGCCCCTTTATCACGTTTCTGTTAAGAGTTTAGAAAAAAATATTTATATACTGCATATCTACAGAAAAATGCCTTTTAAATGAAATATGTTGCCTCAAAATTGTTTGACGATAAGATATTTAAAAGTGTACCGCAAAAAATGTGTGCGCATTTCTATATGAGATCTAATGGAAATATTTATTAAACATGAATATAAATTTTTCTTTTTCTTTTATTAAGGATACGAATTTTTTATTTACACTCAAACTCAAGTCTGCTATCTGCAAGTTATTTTCTTACGAATTTTTATTAAATTCAAGTTATTTTTATTAAGATATCAGTACTAATCCCTTCTACTAGTTTGATAATTATAAAAATATTTTATATATTACACTCTTAATAAAATAACTTGAATTGAATAAAAATTCGTAAGAAAAATAATTTGCAGATGGCAGATTTGACCTTGAGTCTGAATTAAAAACTCATATCTTAATAATAAAAATATTAATTTTAATATAAACACAATCCTCGAATTCATTTGAGCCATAGCCAGACCATAAAAAATCTTCAATAAATTTAAAAAATATATATATTTTTGAAAATCACATAATCTGACCCTTGATTTGTTCATAAAATATGACGTTCATAACATCTGCAAATTGTTGTTCTTAATCCAAGTTCATACATCTTTTAAATATTGGTAAATTATACAAGAATTTAAGAACACTAATAGCACTTAGTAATACTTAAGTATAAAATTCACACCAAAAAAGTTTGACTTAGGTATGATGGAACAAAAAATTCAGAAAAATGGGACATGAAGAAAAATAATCAAACGGTAACACGGATATTATAACAAAAACTTGTTAACATCAGGTTGATACAGTTCTCGTATCCTTTTTCACAATAAAATTTGTGTAAATAGGAACTGTTATCAAATTCAACTAAGCCACCTAATAAGTGGTGACAAACACAATACACATGAGCACTGATGATGAAAGGGTTGCGTCTTTCGAAAACAGCTGTTCTGCTCTGCTGTGTAAGTTGAATAACAAAAACTGATGTTGACTTGCCTTTACGCCTTGGAATATTTATCATGTCTTTCTGAGATTTAAATTAAAAATTTCGAACAATTAGCCTATATAATCTTAATTCAATTTAATATAGCAATATAAAATCTTCGTTAAAATTCTTACTACTCATACGTCATTTTGAAATCGAGTCAAAGGTATTTATAATACAAATAATATCTCTCCTAATGCGCCAGATACTAGCAAATAATACACTAAAACTTATGAACATTAAACACGAGACCATGAAGCAGAGGGTCCTAAAGTTCGACTCCGCGCTCAGTCATAAATATTGAGGCGAATTCTTCTGATCAGCATTAGTGCATGGTTGTGTTAGTTGTTGTCGGCCTGTTTCAGTGATGAAGGCATAGCACTGATCACTGAATTATCATGCACTGAAGAGCAAAGGAACATTAGCCGACGGAGTCAAAGGTTCGAAAAATTCTATATCTTCTCATCTATCCCCTCAATACTCTACCCACCTTTCTAGTTGCGGCGCAATGCACTGTATATGTAAGAGTCATCCCCTGAGTGCTGGTCAGAGTTAAAAAAAGTAAAGTTTTTAACACCGGGAAATATTAGTTTCAATAAATTTGTCGCATTTTTATTAAAATTTCGCTAAACTTGGTAACATATTTCTTATCTATTTCGAAAAAAGTTGTAATTTTAAAGCTAAGAATTTTAACACATACTAATAAATTATTTTATATATTTCATTGCAGACTAAACAACTTTCAAATGAAGTGCTAGCAAACCGTAAGTAACATTTAATTTTTCTTTTTAATAATAAAAACTATATGATATAAGTTTTGTTATTACGCCTGATTTTTTTACACTCACAATTCAAGAAAATAATTTTCATATAAATATTACAAAATTTTACTTGACCTTCGATCTTGGAAAATGTGTTGAAAAAGAAACACTCAATAACACCAAAAAAAAAACAATTAAAAACGTTATATTCCACCGGGTCGAATCTTAAATACCCTTCAAATATTTAGTAAGTAAAATTAAAATGTTTAACTGGTTGGAACAGAGTTCCTTTATATAATATCGTAGGTCAACGCCCACCGAAAGAGGCGGGGTCCAAAAATAGACTACATCATGTTTTTCACAGACGAACTTTTGGGGCATTGATAGACCGTCTTACACTTCAACACTGATCAAGAATACATATACTTTATGGGGTCCAATTCTCTTTAGAGGGTATTAAAACTGTATTTTTTGGGATCTCTCTGGCAAGGGTCGTGGGAGAGACATTTCACCTTTGCCATAAGACTCTAAAAATAAATATTTGGGATAATTAAATGTAAAATTTATTATGTGAGTGAAGATAAATATGCCGAGTTAAACATGTTTTGACGTAAGCAGTTACGAAACAACGTAATTAGCTGTGAAGTTAAATACGTTATGACGTAACGAAATGGCAAACAGTGAAGATTTTTTAAGTGAAAACCCATATTTAATAAATTTATTAAGCATTTTGTGAAAATATTTGCAAGCCATGAAAGGTCAACTTACAGGCCATGAGAGTGTGTGTGATCTTGGAAGGATTTTGCCCCCAGTGGCCAAATAAGGAGTTGGCATGCATTGCCAGTATATATAAAATGATGACGACATTCCCATAATCATTTTGCATAAAAATATGGATTTTCATAAACAAAATCACTGATTGACATTTCGTTACGTCATAACGTATTTAACTTCACTTCGTAACTGCATACGTCAAAACATATATAACCTGGCATATTTATCTTCACACACATAAATTTATTTTAATTTTATTTAATATTTTTATTTTTTTAAAGGGTCATTTAAGAGGCCAAGGAGAGGAGGGGGTAGGGCAGATGAGTACCAGGTTACGCCTCAGCTTCGTTTTAAAGCTTAAAAATTATATTTTTAAAGAGTGCCGGCTTAAGTAAAACAATTTGTTAAATTTTTACACTTTTTTGCATATATTAAAGGGGGCGAGGCCCAAAAATGATTTTTTATTTATTTTATGGCACCAAGTTTAACGCGTTGGATATTCTTTGACATAAAAATATATCATTTGCTTAACAAAATTACACAAAAAAACTTTAAAAATTATGTTGTTTTTTAGAGGTTGGTTTAGTTCTTCTTAGGGGAACTTTTTTCCCTTTAGCCCGATTTAGCCCATCTCCGAACTTAACCTATGCTATCCTTCAAGATATATTTATACCAAATTTTAAGAGTCTAGCTCTTTTCTTTTGGGCTGAATCGTGATTTCCACAGACGGACGGACGGACGGACATGCTTAGATTGTCTTAGATTTCATCACTGATCAAGAATATATATACTTTATGGGGTCTCAGATGGATATTTCGCTGCGTTACAAACGGAATGACAAAGTGAATATACCCGCCATATTCTTTTTTTTGGAGGCTATAAAAAGAAATCATAAATATTTAACAAATATCTAGACATGTTTTAGTTTTTGATTTTCACGGTTAAATTTTACATGTTTGCCGTTGTTGTTATTGTTGTACAAGGGAGAAGAAAAAAAAAACAAATAAATTGTTACAAACATTAAGAAATAATTCCTAAACAATGAGTGTCAAAATGTGAAAGTCCAACAGAATTTACCTAAAACCTTCTTGTCTTCATCTTTGTTAGTGCTGGTGCTGGTGCTGTTACTGTTGTTGTTGCCGTTGTTGCTGGCTGGTTCCTTTCAATTGCATAACAGATAATTTTATACATATTGCATAACAATGTGGCAAGTAGGTACAGAAATTTCTTTGAAAGTGACTAAATAAATCATAAATATATGACAGTTCAGGATTAAATGCTACACACTTTTCGAATAATAATGAACGCATTTTAAAAAGCGATATTTCGTCCCAAATAGTTCAGGTAGTTTAAGTCCATTGAGAAATGTCTCACAGTGTGTCCATAAAAAGTGTGTCGTAAAGCAAATCATAAAAAGTGTTTTGTACGTGGGTGTGTGTGTTGATAGCCTTTCTGTATTTTAAAAATATGGAAAATTCTGAAAAAAAGAGAAAATAATTTAAAACGCAGATAACTCAGCCGCCATTTAAATATACCTGCGCCCCTATTTTATACTTATTTTCAGATAAAACAATGGGAAATTACATATTGAAATTTATTGTTGATTATATTTGAATCGAATTTCCTACTTCAGAGTTTTAAATTAAAATCATGTTAAGAGTAAAACCCTTTTCCAACTTTTCTTTTTATGCCGAAAAAACTATGAACACAAGTTGAAGCCTTTTATTGCATTCGTACAATGGAGGAAGTTTTCTTTAAAAAACTAAATGACCCAGATTTTTTTTTATATTTATAATTTTCGCTTCTTTGTGCAAGCTTCTTATAACAATGACCCATTTATTATAAATTTCGTTTCCGTTCTACTTAAGAATTTTGAAGACTCGAGAGATCTTACTGACACAATTCAAAGCTCTTAAGAATTTTCCAATGGCTTCGAAAAGCACTGTGCACAGTGCTTCTCGGGCAGAAAAATATGGCTTCAATCAGTTTTGTTTACATTTATTTTTTATTCCAAGAGCTTTTGCTTTATAGTGGAAAATTCTAATTTCTTCTTCTTCTTTAATGTCTTTTAGAAATTTTAGTTTAAGAAAATATTTTTTTTTACAAAAATTTTCAAGGCAATAAAAAGTCTTCATCAAGAAAATGCCATAAAATGTTTATTTACCAATAAATTCTTACTTATGTAAAATAATTATGGAATTAATGTAATTAATGGTATTTGTTTCTGAGATCCCCACAATTCCCAAAAAAAATTTCAAAATCCCAAAGTTGGGATTTTATGCATGTGCGGGGGCATTTTTCTCATATTTTGCTAGACATATAATAAAAAGTCTTCAAAAAGAAAGTGCCATAAAATGTTTATTTACCAATGAATTTTTACTTGTGTAAAATTGTTATGGAATTAATGTAATTAATGGTATTTATTTCTGAGATCCCCACAATTCCCAAAAAAAATTTCAAAATCCCAAAGTTGGGATTTTATGCATTTGCGGGGGCATTTTTCTCATATTTTGCTAGACATATAATAAAAAGTCTTCAAAAAGAAAGTGCCATAAAATGTTTATTTACCAATGAATTTTTACTTGTGTAAAATTGTTATGGAATTAATGTAATTAATGGTATTTATTTCTGAGATCCCCACAATTCCCAAAAAAAAATTTCAAAATCCCAAAGTTGGGATTTTATGCATTTACGGGGTATTTTTTCATATTTTGCTAGACATATAATAAAAAGTCTTCAACAAGAAAGTGCCATAAAATGTTTATTTACCAATAAATTTTTACTTATGTAAAATAATTATGGAATTAATGTAACCAATGGTATTTGTTTCTGAGATCCCCACAATTCCCAAAAAAAATTTCAAAATCCCAAAGTTGGGATTTTATGCATTTGCGGGGGTATTTTTCTCATATTTTGCTAGACATATAATAAAAAGTCTTCAACAAGAAAGTGCCATAAAATGTTTATTTACCAATTAATGTAAATAATGGTATTTATTTCTGAGATCCCCACAATTCCCAAAAAAAATTTCAAAATCCCAAAGTTAGGATTTTATGAATTTGCGGGGCATTTTTCTCATATTTTGCAAGAAATATAATTTTTTAGGGAAATTTTAAAGTACATATGAAAATATGTTTGATGGCAGCCTTGTAATTTGAGAGAACAGGCTTTGAAATTGATATAAGCAATACAAATATTTCAGTTTTTGAACGATTTTTGTGAAATACTGGCGTTTGAATAAATATTTTTGTAATTTTCTTTTTAGAGTTAGGAAATAATTAACGTATTTTTTTCAAAAAAATATTTAATATTTAAAAAAAATGTATTTTTTCCTGTTGACTTATAGCGTTCTTTTTTTTCTCTAAAAATGTCCAATTAAACGTAATTTCAAAACAAAATTTTATTTTCTAATTCTAGAGAAATTTTTTTTTTTTTTTTTTTTTTTTCTTGGACCAGCACTCAGGGGATGACCCCTACATATGCGATGCATTGTGCCAGAACTAGGAAAGTTGGTTATGGGAAGGAGGATAGAGGGAGTAGTGTTTGTGGACGTTCGATTTGAACCTCCCCAAGTTAAAACTGACAGGAAAGACCTCTGCTGGAAGTTTGTTCCACATACGAACCGTTCGGCCAAAGAACGAATTTTCTCTGTAATGCGTGGTGCGATTCACTGACAACTCAACCACAAAAGGATGTGCCCTATGTGAAGAGCGGGTAGCTCGCAGAAATAAACGGTTATTCGGCACAAGCTCCCTTATTTCACCAGAACACATTCCGTTGTAGTATCGGTAGAACAGTGAAACACACCCCACGTTGCGTCGATGCTCCAGTGAGTCAATAGAGTTGGCTACCCTACTGTCACCGATGAGCTTCTTCGCTCTCTCTTGTACGCGGTCGAGCAACTTCAAAACAGACTTTGAAGCACCGGCCCATACATGAGAGTTGTATTCCATCTTTGGTCGGATGTAGGTGGTATATATATTGAGGAGATCAGTTGGGGTGAAGTATGTCTTACACCGTCTTAAAAAGCCGAGACACTTGAATGCTTCTTTTGAAATATGAAAAATGTGATCTGTCCATCGAACGTCACACTGTATTTTCATACCAAGAACATCAAGAGCTTCTGATTCCCCAATACCTATACCACCCATAAACACGGATGGCGCAGAACCTTCGACCAGCCGCCTATGCGTAAGCACGCAGCACTGCGTCTTATGAGGGTTAAAGTTAACCCTGTTCGCGAGGCCCCATTCGGAGATTGACACGAGATCACTTGTGAGTGACTCGTTCATACTTTGTCTCCTGGCGTCAATCTCCTCCAGGCTTGGCCGGCTGGTGAAAGAGAATGAATGGATAATGCTGCTATCATCCGCGAAAGAGTAGATAGGGTTTGAAGTTTGACATAGAAGGTAATTTATAAAGATGAGGAAGAGAGTAGGAGATAGAACAGAGCCTTGCGGTACCCCTGAATTTACCTTGAACTCGTTTGATGAGACCCCGTCTATAACAACTCGTATAGTGCGGTCTCTGAGGAAGCTCGCTATGAAGCGAGAGAAATCATCACCGACACCAAAAGCAGTCAGTTTTGACAGAAGTGCATCATGCCACACTCTATCAAATGCTTTTGAGATATCTAGAGCCACCACCTTACTCTCGCCGAAATGGTGAATCGAATTGCACCATTTTTCTGTTAACAGAGCGAGCAGGTCTCCTGTAGAGCGAGCTCTGCGAAAACCATACTGCCGGTCGTTAAGTAAGGTGTTGGTCTCCAGATACCTTACCAGGTGGAAGTTGGTCATACTTTCCATGACCTTGGAAATTGCAGAACAGACTGCAATTGGGCGGTAATTTTCGGGGTATTGCGCCTCTCCCTTCTTAGGGATCGGCGTTACATTGGCTAACTTCCAATACATCGGAAATTTACCGGCATGGTACGATGCACTAAATAGCTTAGCCAATGGACGCGCTAGCGTCGAAAAACACTGCTTCAAGACCAGTGCTGGAATGCCATCCGGCCCAGGAGACTTGTTTATGTTGAGATTCGCTAAAACCTTTTTAACTGCACGTGGTCGAAAGAATATTCTTGGCATAGTAACTGATACTCTTTCCACCACGGGCAATTGCTGATTGCTACCTGGCAAGCAAGAATTATCTGCAAACATCTCAGCCAAAAGGTTAGCTTTATCAACAGGTTCAGTGAATATTTGATCATCCCTTAAAAGAGTTGGAATTGATGAACTAGCTTTATCCTTTACTCTTTTAACGAATGACCAGAAGCTTTTACTACCTCTCGTGGCGGTAAGAACTTTAGCACGAAGGCGCTGCTCGTATAAAGCTTTTTCGCGCCTTAGCACTCTGGCACACGAAGACCTCGCTTGTTTGCGCAGCGCATCAGTATTTGCGTTTTTGTTATTCCGCCAAGTACTGAATGCTTCCTCTCTGGATCTGATTGCCTCTTTGCAAGATTGGTTAAACCAAGATTTTTGTCTCGGCTTAACCGAAATTTTTTTGGATGGGATGAAGTATTTCATTCCCAGCAAAATTATATTTCCAACCATTTCCGCCATTAAATCGATATTTTTATCTAAGAAACATAGTTTCCAATTGAAAGTACGATAGAATTCGTTGAGCTCTGCCCAACGAGCTTTTTCGTATACGTATTTTAAACGTTTCGTGGCTGTGGGTGAAACGTTTCGAAGTGCCGAGAACGAAAAAGAAGCGGAGATGATACAATGATCCGAATTACCGAGAGGTGCACTGACGTTCACTTCATACTTTTGAGGGTGTGAAGTTAGGAACAAATCAAGCGTATTTAGTTGGTGCCCTTCAACACACGGTATATGTGTTGGTTCATTCACTAGTTGCGCTAAGTGATTATGCGCGGCGAATAACTCAACATATTGGCCCTCTGAAGTTGTGTGGCTCGAATGGCGAAGCCACGATGAGTTGTGGACATTGAAATCACCAGCAATAACAATTTCACTGTCCGGACAACTTTCGAGGATTTTTGCTATAGAATCGGAAAGGGAATCGAAGCCCGATAAAGTTTGTACCCTTCCCGCGTTTGGACTTCTATAAAGGAATCCGAAATGCAAACTATGTGCCCTGATCTTGAATTTAGCCCAAAGGCAGCTAAATTCTGGATCATACAAGCCTAGTGATTGCTGGCTTTGGTACACAACATCATTGCGTATATATAATGCAAGACCACGATGAAAGTGAAAAAGGGACAGAAGTTGATACCCAGGCACATAAAAATCCTGTGGGTCAGCATCCTCAGATACCTGGGTTTCACTTAAGGCTAAAACATCCGGCCGATAGAGACAAACGTGAGCATAAACTGAGAAGAAGTTCGCTCTCAAGCCTCGTATGTTGCAGAAGTCAATTCTGAATCTACCTGTCATGAAATAAGTCAAGGGAAATCCAAATAGTCGTCTATTTTGTTAATATTGATTCCAACAATGGTGATTACTGCTTTTCAGTGGCTACCAGGTGGTCAGTGCTATACCTTCACCACCAGGCAGCCAAACAGCAACCTCCAAGCCGGAATCAACAATACAAAATTATTATTGTTCGATAGGGGAGGGGGAGAGGCACAATCGCAGAAATGGACATAAAAGCCCTGAGCTGGTCACTTTGTTCCACCGTGCCATCACTGCTACAGACGACCGTCACTGATTAACACAGAAAAAACTGCCGTTTATTTTCCTTTAATTTATTGGTTATTGTGTTTTTGTTGTTTTATTTGTTATTAAATTGTATCGATATTTTTTTGTTTTCTTGTTTTAAATTTTAATTCTATTTTTTTGATTTGGTATTGTTGGTATGTATGTATGTATGTTGTTTTTCTTTGTAAAATTGTTTTATTTTATTAATGTGCATGTAATTTTATGTTGATATTTTTGTTTTTTGTTTCAATTAAACACAAATAATTTTGGTAAATATAAATAACGAAACAGTAGACGTGCGGACTACAAAAAGGAAAACGCGTGCGGACGGGACGAAGCACAAACAGTGATAAATTCACTGTTTTAAAACACATAAAATGAAAATTTTTCTTTGAAAAGTGCAAAAAAGTTGCCTTTTTTTAGAAAAGAACATTAGTAATATGTTTTAAGCATATTTTTCAAATATTAAAAATTTTGATTTTAATCTAAAATAAAAACTTTTGTCCAAATTGCACTTTCTTATGAAAAACAACAGTGGGCCAAGGTATCTAAAAAATCTAAAATATAAACAATTTTGGCTCTAAAGTTTATTTTAATTGTACTCTTTGTGTCAAGTTTAGAAACTATTTTTTCGTCGAATATTTGCTAGATATAAAATTGTATTACGATCAAACTTCTCCTTTAGAAACGGCAGAATTATTTCAATTTTATGTTTCAAAGTCCCCACTGTAGCACCAAAGAAATCTAAATTTTATTACTTCTTTAATGTTTTATTAATATCGTTTTTCTTCTGAACTACTGTAAACTGCAATTTTATTGAAATTCTTCTGTGGAAAAAGTAGTGTGAATTGCTGTTCCCTCTTTTCCATGTCGACAAGAACAAGAACAGTACCGTTATGAAAGAATCGCATTACATCATAATTACCACGGAGTAAAAGGATATTTCACTACAATAGAAATTTCCCACACACAATTTTATTTGATAGAGGCGATAGATTTTCTCGCTTGTTCTCTATTGCAAGTTTTTTTTTGAATTTTACATGACAGATGCGCGGGCAAATGATCAAATTGATAAATAAAAAAAATATATATTCAATAAAAAATACAATCAAATTGAAGACAAGAAGGTGTCTGGTGCGAGTGTGTGTGTGTGTATATGCATATGAGTAGTTGTGTGCATTTCACAGGATGCCATTTTTATTCTCTCTTTCGCAGTGCGTCGTCTGACATAAAAAGACAAACTGTTTGTTTCCTTTTGCTTTTTTTAATGCTGTCAGGTGGTTGTTTACATGATCACATTAATAGCGAAGGCGTTGTTTTATTTTATTTATTTTTTTTTCTATATTTTTATTTCTCAGGACACAAAGAAATCCTTTCTTTTCTTGTTACACGGTTAGCGGTACATAATTGTGCTGTTGTTGTTGATTTTAGTTTTATTTTTCTCTAATGAAAATATATTTCTTTTCTATGATTAGGGACGATTTGATATGTCTTTGATATCATTATGTATAATTATGTTGTGTTGGAGGAACAACGATCGTACTTGAATGACGAAAAAAAAATCTTTATTAGAATGAAGACATATGGAATGTTGTTGCATTAAATAATTATGTTACAGGATGTTGTTTCGCGCTTTCTGGCATCTAACGGAACAGTTAAGAAAAAGACGTTTCTGTTTTGGCTGCAGATGTCCTGGAGTTGAATACAACAGATTTCAATAGAACTTTGTCGTGTTACAAGAAACAGTTATATATTCATTCTATTAAATGCCAAATTGCTCAAATTATAGTTGCATTGCAAATTTTTTTCAGTAAAACACTGCAAAATAGAAATTAAGTGTATGAAAATGTTTACAGAGGTTTTTTTTCTAGATAAACTAAATTCCGCCTTAAATAACAGAAATAAATAGAAACTTAAAACTCTAAATAAGTGCGGAAGTTAATGTTTAATATAAAAAATAAATTGATTTGCTTCAAAATAGTAGCGCAATATAAAGGGGTTTTCAACAAGGACTTTGTTTTCTAAAACAAAAAATTTAAATAAAAATTAATCAAATTTTTATTCTATTACGAAGAGAAAAGTTCGGCAATTATGAATGAAAAGTGATGTCGGACAAATGTTCACCACGATCAGACTGACAGATGTGACAAATTTTGCTTGTTCACATACCCTGACATGTGAAAATGGGTTTCGTCTAAAAAAATAATTTTTTCAGAATAACCAGCGGGTTGTTCCTGAATGAATTGAGCGAATCTACGGCGATGTAAATAGTCGGTCGTTTTCAATTCTTGCACCAGTTGAACGTTATAAGGCTTCAAAGCCAAATCCTAAAGAAAACTTCTTCATGTGGTAGTTTTGGATAATCCTAATTGTTGAAAACGTCAAGGAATTGGCAACTTTGGATCTCCTTCGATATTGTGGCTCACGGCTGCAATGTTTTCGGTTGCACGATCCTATCGAACACCCGTTTTTCTTGGCACATTTTGTATCGAGCCTGTTGACTAAAATTTAAAGACCAAATTCGTAATAGTGGTCTCAGAAGGACGATTTTGTTGTCAGAAAATATCACGAATTTTACGAAATGTAACTTTAACCGAACCACCATTTTCATAGTGGATTTTAATTATTTTAAAGCGAAATTATTTAATTATTTCGAGCGAAATTGATTTCATTGTAACAATTGCCAATGCATCTACTACCAATACGTAGGGTAGGGCAGAGGAAGATGAGAGAACATCTCAGCTTTGTCATAAAGGATTAAAAATTTAATTTTTAAGGATTAGATATATAGGGTCCGCCAAATAACTTTTTTTAAATGCTCTAAAAAAACTGCTGAATATTTTCTCAAATTTCTTGTTTTATTTAAAAGTACAATCCTTCCGGTTAATAATGGAAAATAATTTCATTCAAATGGCTGCATGGCCCGATAACGATCGCCATTGACTGTAACGGCCACTTCCTGCTCATTTTCGAAGAAAAATTGCCCAATTATGCCTCTGGACCAAAATCCGCACCAAACAGTGACTCGTTTTTTGTGCGTCGGCTTTTCTATGTATGCGTGCGGGTTTTCTGTGCCCCAAATGCGACAATTTTGCTTGTTTATATACCCGCCAAGATCAAAATGAGCTTCATCTGAAAAGATGATTTTTTTTGGCAAAATCGGTATCTTCTGTAAGTCGATCGCAGGCCCACTTAGCGAAAACAGATTGGATGGTCAAAAATATTCGTTCAGCGGAAGGATAAAACTAAGCTAAGTGTTACCATTTACGAAATAAGCACTAGTTGAAAAAAAAAAACGTTAGATTGCGGACCCTATTAAACGAATACAATTCTTTCAATAATTAAAAAAAATTTGCATATATCTTACGTCAACGCCCACTAAAAGAGAAAAAAATGGGTTTTTCTGATTTTCTGACTCCAAATTGTTTCACATAAAAATATATCAAACGCTTAACAAAATTACAAAAAAAAAAAAAAATTAAATTAAATAAAAATTATGTTTTAAAATAATAGTCACAACTGATGAATATATCGGTCGTTACTGACTAAAAGAAGCTAAGCTAACCAAATTTGATGAAATGTATTATAAATTATATTTACCTACACAAACTTAAAATTCTATATAGTTTTCTGATACGTTAAGTCATCACCAGTGTTTTTGATACGAGAAACCATTGAAAGACTTTTAAATAATTATACTCGTTTGCATTGTGTTCGGAAATTGTTTCCCGGTTAAAAATAATAGTGGCCGGGTGAGCATGGCTCAACGTTTAAGCTCTAAACATATAGCAGACAGCAAGCAGCAATATGTCAAAAATAAAATCCATGTGTTTAAATGAAAACGATTATTTTGACGGCAGCACAACAGCATTTGCTGCTGCTGCCAACTTAGGCTATTTTCTATTTTGACGGGCAGCAATAAATATATAGTGTTGCCATTATATATATATATATATATATATATATATATATATATATATATATATATATATATAAGTTGGAAAAATAAGAACAAAAACTTGTTTTTAATATTAAACATAAATGAACATTACAAATATACAATATAGAAATAAATTCATGTGTTTTTATAGTTTTTCGTGATATTATTACATTTTTATCAATAACTTTAATTTTATTCATTATAAAATATATATGCGGCATCCCTAATTGATTTACACATCAGCTGATTATTATGTTGTTGCTGTCTTCGAAATAATTATGAAGCTGACTTCAGAGCAGCATTTGAAGTTGGCAGCATTTGAAGCCGTGAAGTTGTGAAGTCTGCTGTCGTCTAAGTGTTTATAGCTTTACAATCTTTTTAAACAATTTGTTAAAAAATACTCGCATAAATATGCAAATTTCTTTTTATTTTGCACTAAACTGAAGTGGAAAATGTCAAAAATAAGACATTCATCAACGATGACGGATATATCCATCAGCAATGCCGGCAAATATATTAGTGTCGTTTTAACTTTTGCAAGGGAATCGTAGTAGTTCTTCATTTTTCTCTCTAGTCCGATTCAGTCCATTTACGAACTTGACCTGTGCTATCTTTCAAGATGTATTTATAACAAATTTCAAGGGTCCGGCTCTTTTCGTTTGGACTGTGAATAGCGATTTCCGCAGACAGACGGACGGATGGACATGGCTATATCATCTTACATTTCATCACCGATCTAGAATATATGTATATACTTTATGGGGTCTTAGAGGGAAATTTCCTCCAATTCTCTTTTGGAGAGTATAAAAATGGTTTGCCATATTCATGAGTGAGTGCTGGATGGAGCCACACAGATTTGGCTTCGTAGCTTACATCATGTAACAGTCGAAAAGTTTTTGGAGAACGCCTGTTATTCTCCTCAATATTTGGTTACACAGTGTAACGGATTTGGCCGCCTACTTTTGCCTCATATTAACTTGTACAGTTTTTCTATTATTCCTAGTTTCTTTGTACAAAATCTTGCTTTGAAATTAGTTGGGCTTTATTAAATATTAATGGCGTAAAGACCTTTTTCGCCATATGCTTTTTAAGAATTCATCTTTCATTTAAATGTTTTATAACTGTAAACGAATCATTTAATTATGGAAAAATGGAATGAAGAGTAAACACATGACATAATCATATGCATGTCAAATTATTCTAATTGTAATCAAAGAAAAGGTGTTTGTATGTAAATGAGTTGGTATTTGTGTCAGATGTTGTTGGCGGATATTGCCGGTATTAAGAAATAGTCATAAACCGTTATGCAACTGTCTTATAAAATTTATATAAAACAGCTTTTACGGCTATAGTTTTTTTTTTGTAAGCAAATGTTGATCCTTTCCTTTAAAAGGATAACAAAAAATTGTAATTTAATAGAATATCCGTTTGAACACAACATATTTCTTCATAATTAAAGGAAAAAACAATAAAGAAGAATGAATATATATTTTTTTTCTTAATCACAAAATATATTTGAAGTGCGTAAGAAAACACTTAAAGGGTTCGATGTGTATGAGAGCTTGTGTAGCATGTGATGATCAAATAATAAAAAAAAAATATTATATAATCAAAAACTATGCTGAAGAAATCGAATAAAAAACATCCCCCTTAACACCTCGAAAGTGCGTGCAGCAAAAGGTAGAATTACACTCATAACTGTTTCGTGTAGCATAAGACTGCTTTAGCTGCTCTTCATCAATCCTTTCATTTTCAAGTAAACACTATGAGCGCTTGTGTTTGTGTGCGGCTGTATGTGTTCGTGTTTGTACGCCAGTGTGTGTTTTGTGATGCTTCGAATCCATTGTTCTTTGCTGGGAACGTGTAAAAAATACAGTTTAGAAAATTTTGTTTTAACATATTTTCCAGAAAAAGGCCTGATTGGCGGCGGAAAGGGATTATATTCCATGACTAATAACAATTTCAATCAGTAGCTGTAAAGCAAAAGGTAAAAGCAAACATGTTTGTACAACTCCGGCGGTTATTTACGTACCTGTTTAGGCAGCAATTGTTGTTGGTATGCTTAATTTTCTCATAACAGGTTGTGACGTCAGGTGATGTGAAGGGACTTTTTAAAAGGACTTTACATATTTCAAATAACGCCAAAATATGTTCTCTGTTTTACTAATGATTTGAAAGGATGAAAGCCCTTTTCAAATTATCTGGTCCGAAGTCTGGCACTTCTACATTTAAAACATGTTTTGTCCCATAGATCTGAAATTATCTCAAACTCTGTGTTACTGCCCTAATGAAACTCAATACTGGCAATAGAGGACATCGCCTAATGTTATTCGAATATGGGAGGTTGTAATTAAAAACACACGTTCTAAAGGGTTTTTCGACAACAACTTTGTTTTTCAATTGTGGCAACACCAACAACATGACAGTTTTGACATATACTTTTCGGACATATTCGTAGTAGATGCATTAGCAATTGTTGCTACGAATTCAATTTCGCTTGAAAATCGCATTAAAATAATTAATGTCCTCAATGAAAATGATGGTTCTGTTCGTAAAACTCGTGGTGTTTTCGGACAACATCATCGTCCTTCTGAGACCTTCTGTCAACAAGCAAAACTGTCTATTTTCTCATCTTTCCTAATCTGTCCCCTCCATACTATCCCTTCGTTTTCAGTTCCGGCGCAATGCATTGCATATATAGGGGTCATCCCCTGAGTGCTGGTCCAAGATAAAAATAAATTGCCCCATTTGGGCTTCTGAAAATCTTACAGTAACTATTGAAAAGCCTTTGCCAGTTCAAAGTGTCACTGTAAGTTGCACCATGTGGTCTGGAGGCGTGATTGGGACGTTGTTTTCGAAGACGAGGTTGGAAATGTGGTAATGCTCAATGGATCACCCTATCGCGAGATGTTAACTCAATTGTGGCCTATTATTGAAGATGTACAGATCACCTCCAACAAAGAATGTGGAGGGGTATATTCATTTTGTCATTCCGTTTGTAACGCAGCGAAATATCCATCGCAGACCCCATAAAGTATATATATTCTTGATCAGTGATGAAATCTAAGACGATCTGAGCATGTCCGTCCATCCATCCGTCCGTCCGTCTGTGTAAATCACGATTCAGTCCAAACGAAAAGAGCTAGACTCTTGAAATTTTATACAAATATATCTTGAAGGATAGCACAGGTTAAGTTCGGAGATGGGCTAAATCGGGCTAGAGGGAAAAAAGTTTCCCTAAGAAAAACTAAACCAACCTCTAAAAAACAACATAATTTTTAAAGTTTTTTTGTGTAATTTTGTTAAGCAAATGATATACATATGTATTTGTATGTCAAAAAAAGTCCAATGCGTTAAACTTGGAACCATAAAATAAATGAATTTTTGGACCCCTCCCCCTTTAGTGGGCGTTATTATATGCAAAAATAGTGTAAAAATTTAACAAATTGTTTTACTTAAGCCGATATTCCTTAAAAATATAATTTTTAAGCTTTAAAACGAAGCTGAGGCGTAACCTGGTACTCCTCTCCCCTACCCCCTCTTCCCCTTGGACTTCTAAATGAATCCTTAAAAAGAAAATAAAAATAAAATTAAAATAAATTTATGTGTGTGAAGATAAAAATGCAGAGTTAAATATGTTTTGACGTATGCAGTTACGAAGTGAAGTTAAATACGTTATGACGTAACGAAATGACAATCAGTGATTTTCTTTATGAAAATCCATATTTTTATGCAAAATGATTATGGGAGTGTCGTCTATCCCATACATAATTTTATATATACTGACAATGCATGCCAACTCCTTATTTGGCCACTGGGGGCAACCTTGTTCAGCACTACGAATATCTAAATATCCTCTTTTTGATATTGGCTTGACGTTGACGTTGACGTCGACAAATAGTTACAGAATAAGAGGGAATATTTTTAGAACCAAAGTAGTTGCTTAAATAAAACTGGCAAATAATATATATATATATATATATATATGTGCCTCTTCCCTCTCATCTGTAAGTATTAGTTCGGAAATAGATTTATCCAATTCTCCTCCTAATGGTGGATGGTTCTTGTGTAACAAATAAATTCATTAAGTTGTTGGTCCGATTTCTTTAAATTATTTTTCATAACTTATAAGAACGTGGTAACCAGCTTCTCTCGCATACATTTACTCGTACATGTGTAAATTCATTTATTTGCATACTAATTCTACGAATGGAATTTTCCACAAGTAATTAAACCATACCCGGCTCTCTACCCTTAATCCTTTGACAAACACTTAACAAAACGTAGAAAAATTACTATTAAAACTCTACTTAATTTGGCTGCAAACAAACACACATTTAAGCCTTTTAATTTTTGAGGCCTTGCTAAATGATTTTTGTTACCAGGAAAATGGACAACCTATTGTTTGGAAAACAATCGATGGTGAGGAAAGTAAGGCAAGGACACTTTCTTCTTAAATTGTTTTTTCGGCATCATAAATGTATTCTTTCAAGCATGAAATTTAAACAGCAGCTCGGTAATAAATGAAAGGGGTGTTATCAACCCTTTCGTGCTCTTAATAAATTGTTATTACTTGGACAAAGACGAAGGCCAGTTTTACAAAGGCCAGGAACTGAAATTAATTTTATTGCTGTTAAGGTCATTTTGAAGCGGCGCAGGTATGCAAATGTTTGAAAACAGTTTGTAAACGGTAAGGAAATTGTTAATAAAACTACTGACCTTAGAAGTGAATTGTCTAGGTTGCACAGGCAGCGCGTGTGTTTTAGCCACCACCATTAAAGTCATATAAGTCACAAAGTAAATTTTTTCTTTTTTGCAATTTTAAGAAAACAATTTTTATAATTTTTGAAATTTTCTTAAACAGAAATTTTTTATAGGTTTGATTTTTTATGGGGTTTTTGTTTTTGTCAATTTACAAATTATACAAGTAACAAGTTTGTTGCTCAAGTCTTTTGTTTTATTGCTTACACTTACCACCAGCCAACCAGCCAACTAACTCTACCATTAAGTAATGATGGTTTCTTTCTTTCTTGCTGCTTTTTTCCCCCTCTTTCTTTCGGTATTTCTGGAAATTTACAATATTTGGGTTCACTGAACGCCAAAAATTCTCCATCAGCAGCAAAAAAAAAAAAAATAAAATAAAATAAGTGCCCACTGGTCAAGTTGGTGTTATTGACCCTTTGCGTAAGAAAATATGTACAATAAAACAAAAGAAACTTCAGAAAGAACAGTTGCTTAATATTTGAATGCGTTGCTTGGCTCGTTATTGAAATGGAAAATATAAGAAAGAGAGTGAGAGGTTTCGTTTTTATTTTTCATTTTATTTTTGGCTTTTTAATACTGTTTGTTGATACGATCACTTTCCAAGAATAATCATAATCACTTTTATTAGTGTGTCCTGAAAAGCATATCTGTTCACACACACAAACACACACACATACACTGACTAACACTGACTTGTACTTAAATTTGTCTACAGTCGTGTGCATTAATTTAGGGTTAACTGAAATATTTAAATTAATGACCTGAGGAAGCACTAATGAGTCAGTTCTGCTACCTGCATAACTAAGCAGTCCTTAGTCGCCTGGAGTCGTTTTAAACAATTCAATCGTCAACGTATTGTGTGATTATTCCAATTCCCTTTACTTCGAATATGTTTAGGAAGTCAATGCATTCGGCCGAGGGAGGCTAGAGATTTGCTAAGAGCCGAATATATATTTTCTGTTTTTTTTTACAAACACTACCCGTGACCCGTTTTGCTTGTCTGCAGAAAGCACCCAGAGTTTTAGGCGGGAATCGAGCCCACGACCATTAGACTGACAGGCTATCATTGCTCTCCATGACCCACAGAGGCACCCAAATGTCAACGTATAAACGTACTGGACCTTTAATAAACTAAACAAGGCATTGCCATATACTACCATGATTTTATTCTTTTAAAAGGAGTTACAAAAATTATTGCCACTTTTATTCAGTTTTCATTGATTTAAAAATAAAAGCACGAAATATTTGCATATAATTTTATTGTTAATAATTTTTGTATAAATTTCCCAAGAGCTGAAAAGAGTTTTATAGTTGTCCTGAATATTAGAAACATTTTAATTTTAATTCAGTTCTTTGTTTTACTTTGTTTTTTTTTTATCAAGTTGAACTACAAATCTAATCGAAGCATATCTTAGGAGAATAAAGCAATAACTCTGTTGTTATTCATATCAAATTTTTTAGTGTTTTATTGATTTAATTTCAATTTAAATATAAAGCTTTTATGGATTTCTTTCACCATTTAAGCACTTAACGAAAACCAGTATGATCTTAACTGAATTTTACCAACTGCTGTTACAAAATGTTCTTAACTTTTACTAAAACTAAGAACGAGTTTGATTTTTGGCAAAAAGGGGTTTTATGGCAGACGCAGCATCATCCACTTAAAAATAAGTTCGCATTTACATATTTTTTTTATAAATTTAATAACCAAAGTGGGTGCGCTTAAGTGCCAACAGGAGATAAAAATATATTTTAATATTAAAAATATAAATTTTTATAAGGAAATTTTTCAAATTAAAACTGTTGCCTTAAAAAAGTTAATATAAAAAAAATCTAAAACCATGTGAATGAACTTTTAAAAAGACGGATTCTTTTCTAAAACTCATTTTGTTTTTCTTTAACAATATTTTTTTTTTCCTAGAGTTTGTTGAACTCCATTTGGACTATTATAAAAATAGTGTTGTTTGTTAACTTTTTAAATAACAAAAGCTAAAACGTAATAAAAAATAAACTTTAAAAAAGTTCATTGGCCCGCAGTTGAACTTAAAAGTTTTGTTTAACGCATACAAATGAAAGAGTGGAAAGAATAAAAGAACCATCCAACCATTCGTCCAAACAGCCATACATCGTACGTACCATCATCATCATCATTATCATCAGCACCGTCATCATCATCATCGTCATCATAAAGCACACAAATAACTACATTAATGTAACACGTTCCATCACCAAAAAAAAAAAAGTTGTTATTTTAACAATAAGTTAAAGACATTTAACTAACAAAAAAAAAAGAAGTTCTATTTCTTTTTATGGTTTTATACTCACATAAACTTTTTCAGAAATTTAATTCAGTGTTGTATAAGAGCATTTTGTTAATAGGAACACAAGACCACAAAATAAATATGCAAGTTGTTAAGGAAACAACCAGTTAAATTTGAAATATGAACTTAAAATGAAAAAGACCAGCTTTAGCAAAGGTCAGTGGTATCTTGACCAGCATTTCAGTTGAACTTCTGTGATCAATATTCACTCTTCTCTTCTACAAAAAAAAAAAAAAGGAAAACATATTGTTGTCAATTCGAAAGAAAAGCAAAAATAACAAGCAAAAGAAAAAAGTTCAACTTAAAACAAAAATAATGAAAGAAAAAAAAAACAGAACAGAATTAGAATGTTTGTTTAACGAAAAAGTATTTCTTATTTCTTAAAATGCATGCATTCCATTTATTCAGAATTTGTTGTTGATTTTGTATACAAAAGAGCTGAGTTTGTTTCTTAAGTCTTTCGTTATTCGCTGGCTTAGCTGCAGTGCATGCATATGCTTTAGTATGTGACTGTGTGTGTGTGTCTGTGTGCATTAATTTTATATTGCACTTTTTGCAGAGGAGAAAGGCTTTCTCTTGCGCTTTTCTTACAGAACTGGTCATACATGAAACACGATTCGCAACGAAAGTATGCAGTTTGTTTCTTTGTATATTTATTCTATCATTGTAATATCGTTGTTGTTGTGCTCTGCAACAACAGCCACACAATATCTCAACTGCAGCAGAATGTCTAATAACGCGGAAATGGTGCATTGGAGTTCAAAAGAGTTTATTGAACTTTTTCTCAATATGAAGTGATAGTGTCGTGGCAGCACATTCTAAAAACGAGAACAGAGTTTTTAAATGCCGTGCTTAAGATGAAATTAAGTTTTAAGTATTATTATATGTTTATTAATTTTTCTTTTTAGGGTCTCTTTAATTTTGTGGTAACTAAAACAATAAAATCGGTTCTATTTGTTGGGTTTCCAATGAACTGAATTTTAATGGGATATTTAAAGATTTTAGGTAAGAAGTTTTAGGTGAAATATATTAATGGTGATAATTGATGTCAAATATTGTTCTTTTTTTATTGCTGAAGTAACTAAGCTTTTTATTCATGGCAAACAAATCTCTTACTAATATTTGAAATAGCACTAGCCAGTTAAATATTTACTCAATTCATAAATCTTGTTGTGTTGTTTAAAATTGTATTTTGAAAGAGTATTTCAAACAAAAATTCTAAAAATAAAAAGAAATTATTTATAAAATATTTTTGCTTCGAAAGTGTTGTATTGCAATTACATTTTCAAATAGAACTTCAAACTATACAATAAAAGTGGTGAATTTCGAATTCGAATTCTTAAAAAAAAAATTAAAAAATAATATCGTAAACTCCATTCAAAAGAGCATATTTTAATAGACATTTTGTAGAATTACTTTAGGGATTATCATTGAAAAACTACCGGATAACTGGGCAATTGTTCTACGAATCGATCAATATAAATCGATTAATATGAAATTGGCTTCAAACCATTAAAAAAAATTAAATCACAAGCTTTCAAATTTTTTTAATGGTAAAAATTACTACTATTTTAAAGGACCGATCTAAAAAGGTTCATTTGACAATTAAGAACACGCGTTACATAAATTGCCTTGCAAGCAGTGCCTTGCAGTATTGTATCTTTTACAATATAAACCATTAACAGAAGATCAGAATTTTCTTCAAAAAAAGTACTTTGTAAAAAAGTATCACATGTAAAAAATACTCAAGCGCACCACGCATTACAGAGAGAATTCGTTCTTTGGCCGAACGGTTCGTATGTGGAACAAACTTTCAGCAGAGCTCTTCCCTGCCACTTTCAACTTGGGGAGGTTCAAATCGAACGTCTACAAATACTACTCCCTCTATCCTCCTTCCCATAACCAACTTTCTTAGTTCTGGCACAATTCAATCGCATATGTAGGGGTCATCCTCCCAGTGGTGATCCAAGAAAAAAAAACTAAATGAAAGTATTTACATATGTACTTTAAAAGTACTTTTTTTTTAAAAATTTACATATTTTTTATAAAATCAGCTTTAAAAACTTACTTTTCCAAAAAAAAAATTTTTTGTTTGCATCAAAAAGTACTTTTGAAAAAGTACTTTTTTAAAAAAGTACCTTTTTGAAAAAAGTACTTATTTTTTATAAAATCAGCTTTGAAAACTTACTTTTCCAAAAAAAAAATTATTTTTGTTTGCAGCAAAAAGTACTTTTGAAAAAGTACTTTTTAAAAAAAAGTACCTTTTTGAAAAAAGTACTTATTTTTTATAAAATCAGCTTTAAAAACTTACTTTTCCAAAAAAAAATTTCTTTTATATGCAGCAAAAAGTACATTTGAAAAAGTACTTTTTAAAAAAAATAACTTTTTTGAAAAAAGTACCTATTTTTTATAAAATCACCTTACTTTTCCAACAAAAAAAGTTTTTTATTTGCAGCAAAAAGTACCTTTGAAAGTGTACATTTTTAAAAAAGTAGCTTTTTAAAAAAAGTACCTTTTTGAAAAAGTACCTTTTTGAAAAATTACCTTTTTGAAAAAAGAACCTTTTTGAAAGAGTACTTCTTTTTTAAATCACCCCTTTGAAGAAATAGCTTTTTAAACAAAGTAGTTTTTTGAACAATTTATTTATTTTTTTAAATTCTTTTAAAATATTTGAATGTCGTTTGAAAAAAGTTGCTTACTGAGAGCT
Organism: Linnaemya tessellans; assembly: GCA_951800035.1. Classification (NCBI taxonomy): domain Eukaryota; kingdom Metazoa; phylum Arthropoda; class Insecta; order Diptera; family Tachinidae; genus Linnaemya; species Linnaemya tessellans. Next base: position 11,274,083 of record OX637535.1, read on the forward strand.
CTTTTCACAAAAATCTTCAATGGATTTCAAAATCTTCACCACGCGCGGCCATATATAAAAGGCTACTGTGAAAAAGTACCTTTTAAAACACTAGCAAAATATTTATTTCAAAAAGTACCTTTTTCAAAAATATGCCTATTTTAATAAAAACACCCTTTTGAAACAAGTTATATATTTTTCAAAAAAGCTCATATATAAAAAAGTACCATTTATAAATGGTACTTTTTATTTCTATAAAAAATAAAGATGTTTAAAAGTGTCGTTTTGAAAAGAGTACCATTTATAAATGGTAATTTTATTGTTATAAAAAATAAAACTTTTAAAAAAGCGTCGTTAGAAAAGAGTACCATTTATTAGTGGCACTTTTTATTTTTATAAAAACTGAAGCCCTTAAAAAGTTTGAAAAAGGTACCATCCAGGAAGATTTTTAAAAGATGTTTTCTTTTTTTTTTCTTATTTTAATAGGATAATTTTAAGAAGGTTTATCACGAAAAGGGGTATTTTAAAATAGTACTTTTCAAAAATTTAGCAAAATAATTATTTAAAAATATATTTATTTTTAATAATACCTATTTTAAAAAGATCGTTTTGCAAAAATTACTTATTTTGCAAAGTGCAGAAAAAAAATATATTTTTGTAAAAATTAATTTAAAAAAAAAATAATAACTATTTTAAAAAAAATTCTATTTTGAGAACCAAAGTTTTACAAGAAGGGGTTTAAAATTGAACTGCCATAGAAACTGGAAACAACTTCTTTTATAGAAAATTATCAAAGATCATGTATCTTTCTAACAGTGACTTTTATTCCCTTTTTTTCTAACAGTTCACAGTTGCAATAGTTGTAAATTTGGTTAATGGCAATAGTAAAATATCCCATAAAAATAAACACGATCTGATGCCTTCTGGGAATACGAAACTAAAATTACAATCGTAAAGTATTCGTAACAAATACCGTTTGCTGTCAACAAATTCAAACATGAAATAAATTAATTCGAAATTTTGTTTTCACCATGAAATTGTCCACAAACCGAAAATGAGTTGTAAATTAATTTCTGTTCTTCCATAATTGTTTTCATGTGTCGTCTGTTTGTTTGCTTCGTTATTTATTTGCTTTGCAAGTTCTTAATGGCGTTTAAGCTGAAGCAAAAGTTCAATGCTCTCTTGTAAGCCATGTCAACAACAAATGAACACTTCGTACTGTTGTCGCGTATGATTTTCTTCAGTTCTTTTGCTTCTATTGGGCCATATGAAATATTTTCTGAACTGTTACTCCCCACTTCTTGGACGTTCAGAAGAAAACAATAGCAACTCACTTACACACTCACTCGCTCACTCACTCGCTCGTTCGCTTTAAAGCTAAACAAACAACTCATTAATGCGCAAAAGTACGTTTAAGAGCTCCAGAAAGAACGTAAACAAAATATTCGCAGAACTTTCACCAATTGGTTTTGCTTTCGAAGATTTTTTGTGCGTTTGCTTTAATATTTACTTGGGCTGACGTTGAGTTTTGTTTGTTTTTGTTTCTTTTTTTTTATAAGAAATAAAAAAATAAAATACAAAAAAAAAACAAACATTAAATGTAAAATATTTGTTGGTCAGAACTCTGCGCGTGTATGTTTTCTTTACCAACATTTTGTCTATTCTTCAAGTCAACTTTATTTCTGAGAATAGCACACACGAAAAACTATTTGTGTAGAGTAGATTGATAACGGAAATACTCAAGATGGTTAATTTGATTAAATTATAATACAAAAAAAAAAAAAGAAGTTGCTTAACTTGGCGTTGAGTTCTAGAAGGTTTTAATAATCTGAGACTTGGTGTTAATAGGAGTAAACAAATTACACAGGGCAACACTGATTTATAAGTCAATTCCGGGGTCACATCATTCGTTCCAATTATATAATTATAACTAGAAACGGTTCCAAATATAACATATAATATTCCGAAATTCTTTTACAAAATCCTTTCTTCGTTTGGAAGATATTTAAGAAACTGATACTAAAAAATTAAAAAAATATTTTTTTATTTAAAAATATATGTCATAAAAGTCCAGAAGCTCCGTACTTACCCAAACCTGGATATGCTACGGCAGTATTATTTATTTGTGTGTGGGTGTGAACACTTTCCTGCAGACTTGGAAAGAAAGAAATGTTTTTTCAATTAAGATTTATAGGCTAATGGCTCGAAATTTCTGTTTTTTAAATTGAGAAAAACATAGTAAATATTCCAAGGCACAGAGGAAAGTTGACATCAGTTTTTAGTTATTCAACTTACACAGTATAGCAGAGCGGTTGTTTGCGAAAACTGCTACACTTTCATCATCAGTACTCATGTGTATTGTATTTGCCACCACTTATTAATGTTTTTTCGTTTTAGCTTTTAATTATTATTGTATTCTGATATTTTTAAGCTTAAGGTCTCTTTATTTTAGCTTAATTTTTAATTTGTTTTTTGATTTTTTTTGCAAAAAAAAAAACAAATGAAGGATTTTTTTGTAATCAGTGCGAATTAAAGTTTTTCAGAAGCTTATTTCCTTTTGAAACTATTTTCAATATGAATTTAGTAGAAATAAACACGTTTTTTATAAAATTGTGTTACAAGAAGAAAATTGATTTGTTTTTGCAAAAAAAATTATATAATTTTTTTTTTAAATCAATGCGAATTATGGATTTTCGGAGGTTTATTTCTTTTTTAAACTCTTTTCAATATGAATTTAGTAGAAATAAACACGTTTTATGTAAAATTGTGTTACAGCAAAAAAATGTATTTATATGCATTTATTAGATTATAAACACGTTTTTTATAAAATTGTGTTACAGCAACAAAATTTATTTATTTGCAAAAAAAAATTGAAAATTTTTTTATTTAATCAGTGCGAATTAAAGAGTTACAGAAGCTTATTCCCTATTAAAACTATTTTCAATATGAACTTAGTAGAAAAAATATTTTTTCATATCAAATAAAATAATTAATTTCCTGAAAAAGTCACACAAAGGAGTGACGAAATATTGAAATTAAAAATTAAACTAAAATAAAGAGACCTTAAGCTTAAAAATATCATAATACAATAATAATTAAAAAGAGGTCAAGAAACCAGAAAAATTTAGTTTTTATTAATTTTTTTTTAAATGAGGTTGAACAGCTTGCCACTATTGATTAACAAATCTAGCCCAGTTGGGTCCTTGGGGGTCCCATTGTGTTACCTGAAAACCTCACAAACACCCAAACTCTTTGGAGGGAATCGAACCAAACGACTTCTGTACTAATAGACAAGTATCGTTACTACTCAGCCACAGCGAGATCAAAAAAATAATTAATTATAAATAAAAAAAAATGATATCTGGTGCCAAATTACCGCATTCGATTCGAATCGAAATTTCAATACAATTTATATACAAATTTAGATCGATATCGAATGCCGTAATTTGGCCCCTGATATCGACAATTATAATTAACAAATTATATCTGACAAATGTCCACCATGTCAGTGATATCTACATCATCAATAATAGGATAAAATTTAGTTGGTAACATCTCGCGTTAGCGTGATCCATTGACCGGTAACGCATTTCTAGCTTCATCTTCGAAAAAAAACGGGCCAATCACGCTTGCAGACCACATGGTGCACCATACAGTGACACATTGAACTGGCAAAGACTTCTCAATAATCGCTCTAGGATTTTCAGAAGTCCAAATGCGGCCATTTTGCTTGTTGACAAAAAGTCTCAAAAGGACGATTTTGTTGTCCGAAAACATAAAGAATTTTACGAAATGTAACTTTAACAGAACCACAATTTTCATAGTGGATTTTATTTATTTAAATGCAATTTTCTAGCAAAATTGAATTCATCGTAACTATTGCCCATGCATCTACTACGAATACTTCAAAAAACTAATCATGTTGTTGGTGTTGTCACAATTGAAAAACAAAGTTATTGTTGAAAACCCCTTAACATAATTTTACAAACTTGTGGCCCATTTCTTAAAACCACAAGTTATAAATTTGTAACTAAAATACCTGCAAAACAATAACAGTTTTACAAAATTTATTAATATGTTGTGTTAAATTTTCTTATAGATTCTTAGACTTGTAAAAGTAGTTTTTTAAAATGGCCCCAGGGCTTTCAAAATTTTTAAAAATTGCAATTTCCTTAATCGTAATATTCAGCCCATATCGTGGATAACAAGTGGAATTTTTGTTCACGTGAAATTTTTATTCTACTCGATGGGAAATTATTCCCGCTATCAGTTCTCAGTGAATGTAAAAAAGCGAAGAAGCTGAAAACAACCTGATAAATCAAAGAATTTTGTGTTGTAAAAATTTACATTGATGTAATAATTTTAATTTTTTTTTTAAAGTATAGCTAAATATTTAGTAGTAAAATAATTTTTATACATTTTGAAAATCGAAAAAAACAAATTAAAAATATTTTTAATGTGTAGAATCGGAACAAGAACTTTAACAAAGACTCAGGCCATTGATTTGTTGCAAAAAAAAAGTCTTATTAACGGATCTTTTTTAAATTTTTAAATTCTAATATTCGAATTTCTAAATTCTAATATTCGAATTTCTAAATTCTAATATTCGAATTTTTAAATTCTAATATTTGAATTATAAGAGAAAATACTTACAATTTCTACACTAGGGAAAAGTGAAAAAACTCACGGGGAAAAAATCATTCACCATAAGGGGAATTTAATTTTAGCATGAAATAATTCATTGGGGAATTTTTGAATGATTGCAATTTTAGCGAAAAGGGAAACATTTCGAGGGAGAAATTATTCATGATAGATGTGATTGTTTTTATGAAATATTTATTTTTATATTTTATAGCGATTTAATTAAGACAAGTTGACTGCATATTTCCTTATGATTTCAATTTCAAATATTCAGAATTTCTGCAATATCTTTAGGATTTAAATAACCATTTGACAACCACAAGTAAAGGCAAAAGAGCTTTTGTGGGATTTATAATTTTGCCAGTCCAACACAATGGAATTTCCATTACACTCGTACCTCAGCCAACGTAATAAAATATTTTAAAAAGGCAATAAAAGCAACTACAATCATCTAGCACCCCACACTCTGGTTACATTCGGATTCGCGGAGGAGAAAAGTAGGCAAATGCAAATAAAAAAAGAAAACCAAAAATACCCCACCAGGCAAACAGACAGATAGACAGACAGACATACAAACGAACTGACACACCGACCAGCCAGGCCAGCAGGCTAAGTCAAGACAAGCTTAAGCCACCGAACGAACAGAACAGAATTGAAAACATCAACACAAATCGATACGACGAGTTGTGCTGTGCGTGTATGCGTGTGTTTATAAAAGTATCTGGTTTTTTTCTTGTGTTGTTGGAATAGCGGTAAATTTGCGGTACTTTTCATTTTCATTGCAACTCAGAGCGAGTGTTTAGCCTAGATTTACGTTTAAGTTCGATGAACTTACGGCAAAATAATCGAAGCTGGTAGTGGTTGTGTTTCTTGGCTCACACTCACACTCACGCTGAGTAACAAGAAATTCAGAGGGAAAGAGAAACAAATGAATACATACTATCTAGCGATCACGTTGAGTAAATATTGGCAAGAGCGTTAAGCTTTAGCTGGCTCTCTGTTTTGTGTCAAGTCTTGCTTATTTTTCTGTTTTCAAGCAAAACAAAACAAATAGAAAAAAAGTAATCGACAAGAATCGTGCTTGTTTCTTAAGTCTTTTGTTTGTGAACATTTAAATTCATTACACAAATTTCGCGCTTGATTTTATTGCTTGTGAAGAAAAATGCCCTCCCCGAAAAAATTGTACTAATAAAAAAAATAATAATAAATTAAAAGAAAAATAACAATCAAATGAACATAAAATAATTAATTAAAGTGCCTTAATTTATGGGGTATTGGTCAGATACGAGTACCGAAATAAAACAGCCTCCAGCTGCAGCCTCCAAAAATACGAAGCAAACATGATTTTATTAATAAACCGTATGACTGCTGTGAACTTCCTCATACCAAGTGACGATTGGAAATCAGCACAATGGCCTGCACTCACCTTAGAAGCAGAGGAGTAAAAATAATAAAAATAAAACCTGCTTTTTTCTGCAACTGCTTGATGGCAAAGAAAATAAAATGCACACAAGCTGGCAAGCAGAAATGCGACAAGCAGTGGCGCAACTAGCTTTTGTAGCTGTTGTAAACGTCTTTCCGTCGTCTGTAGCTTTGGTATCTTTAAGATGGATGCAGTTTTATTTGTTTCTTTTTTGCACAAAAAGCCAATGACCGCAAGTAACTTACATTTGAAAATAGTGTGAAGAAAACTCTTGAAAGCATAAACAAGTCCATGGCTGACTAACTGACTGACTGACTCACTACAAGCGTTGAGAGTAGACTGTGGATGGCTAATAAAATTGGCGGAGTGCCGTAGTAACAAACCTTAAGCCTAACTGACAAATAATCAAAGCTGCTATTACCGCAGTTCTGTTTGTTGCGGGTGTTTGTGCAAGTTGTCTTTGACTTCTCTCCCTCTCTCTCTCTCTCTCTCTCTCTCCTTCTCTTGTTAGATTTTTGAGAATTTTTATTAGTTCGCTTTGCGCCAAAGTGATGATGAATTTGCTTGATTTTTGCTTCCTGGAAAATAAAAGAGAAAGGCCAAAAAATGTTTCCTTGACTTTTTATACATTTTACAAAGCGGTTTTTTTGTGACCAAGTTAATCAGCTAAAAGAGCCCCAATAAATTTTGTACGAAAACTAACGTTATCACAATAACGGTATGAGCAAAAACTTGAAATAACGATTTTTTTTCTTCTCATTTATGTAATAAACTTTACGAATCTTGCTGAAAGCCTAATTTTAGCTTTTTATGTAATTTTGACTCAAACTTTGATATTGAAATTTATATGGGATATTATTCCGTGCAATATTTTCAGAAATTTTGGTTTTTACACCAAACCACCATCGTTGGCTTCAGAGTTGTTTTTGGAAAAGCCCCAAAATCCCTTAGCTCATGCACAAACTTTCAAAAACTATTTGAGAATTCTTCAGACAGCGAGTACTAGGTTTAAAGAATTAACCCATTTCGTCCCAGTGTTCGATTTTTCGAACAGTAAATTTTAAGCATTTTAAATTTTTTTTTTTCTGTTTGGGAAAAACTAAGAACATATCTTTTTTAAAGAAAATAAAAAAAAAAATTTTGAAAAAATTTTTTTTAAAAAATTCGGACATCTGATTCGTACTTCCTAAACCCGAATTACCATTTAACTACGAAGTTTTATAAACGTATTCGAAAAAAAATATATGGGTTAAAAAAAACCTGGTCTAGTTGTCATTACGCATCGGTAATTCAGCACCCAATTTTGCTTCTGAACACCCTTTTTTGGTTAAATGAAGAAAAACAATGATTTTGAGTGATGGAAATATTTATTTGAACCTTTAGAAATTTTTCTGTTAAGTGCAAAAGTTGATATCTGTTAAGGACATGTTGGCTGTATTGATACAAATTTGCCACCCTTTTTATTAAATGCTGCCCTTAGCTCCCAGTAATTAATTCTTTTCTGGAAAACATGTAACATTGTTTCACTTTATTTCTTAAAATTTGCAGTTAGACAGAGTTTTAAGACACAAATTAATAATCCTAAGCCATGACAGTTTATTTTCTAATAAATTTACTATTTTGAAATTATATAATAGTGCCATTTTGCCATAAAAAGTGCACAAAATGTTGCTCTCTTTTATAGAAAAGAACACAACATAAGTATTCATTAGCACCTTAAACTCATTCAGAAGCTTTTGTTGTATCAGCAACAGCCAAGCGAAATTCTTTAAATTACCATCTCTCCCAGCAATTTTTGTAATAACTGTAGTCATCACTTGGGCCTCCTGAAAGGGACCTCAGCCGGTATCCGACTAGACAATCATGCAACTTCTTGTTAAGAAAACGCGTGGACTATCGTGAACGCCATTGTAAATAATTGTGTGTAGGATAGATGTCTTCTTAAAAGAGGGCGGGAAGGTCGGTGGGAGTGTCTATATTCCGGATTTCGGAATCGAGATGTCCTTCAGTCTCCCGGACGAATGTAGGATATTACGGGGGTAAATATCTGCCATTAAATGAGCAGCTCTATGGCCAAGGTTCTATCGGATATCAAACCGCGACATCCAAATCATAACCGACAGCCCAAAGGCAATTTGGGTCCCTTAGGGGAGTGCATAGCTCTGACATCTTGTCCAAGAAAGCCTTGATGGAATTTTAGGGCATTCATGCATCACCTTAAACTGGGTGCTAAGCCACCACTTTAGGTATTATTAAAGCGGGTGAAGTAATAAAGAGAGGAGGAACTTCACTGTAGGAGGCCGACAACGACCACTTAAGTGGGATTCTGCTCTCATCTTGCTGGAGACGCGTGGACGCTGGACTACTTGAATTAACTCAGGACAGGTGGTTCTGAGAATCAACTTGCGAGATAGCGAAGGTTTTACGGCCCTGCCTAGACTCTAAAAGCAGAGAGCATCTTTTGAATTTTACAAATGCGATCTAAGCAGTTTAGTGGCCCCAGACACTGGACACTGTACTTTCAGACTCCATGCCAAACGCATGGGCCTCCCTTACAAGGACTACTGCTCCACTTGCAACGACGAGGGGAAGTAAGAAAGCATTGCACTCTTTCTCTGTCTCTGTTTTGGTCCCTTGGACCAGCACTGCGGAACTAGGAACGTTGGTCATGGGAAGGAGGATAGAGGGAGATAGTGTTTGTGGACGTTCGATTTGAACCTCCCCAAGTTAAAATTGGCAGGAAAGACACCTGCAGGAAGTTTGTTCCACATACGAACCGTTGGGTCAAAGTGCAAATTATCTCTGTAATGCGTGGTGCGGTTCACTAGCAACTCAACCACAAAAGGATGCACCCTGTGTCAAGAGCGTGTAGTTCGCAAAAATAAAGGGTTTTCGGGCACGATCTCCCTTATGTCACCAGAACACATTCCATTGTAAAATTGGTAAAACAATGAAACACATCCCACGTTGCATCGATGATCCAGTGGATCCATAGAGTTGGCTACCCTACTGTCAACGATGAGCTTCCTCGCTCTCTCTCTCTCTCTCTCTCTCTTGTACGCGGTCGAGCAACTTCAAAACAGACTTTGAAGCACCGGCCCATACATGAGAGTTGTATTCAGTGGCATAACGCAGATATCAGGAATTGGACTGATAAGCTTGTGTCTCTTTATCACAAACAACGGCTGGTTCGGCTGCCAACTCCCATGAGGCGTGCATGGATGACCACAATTCTTCAACTACTTCTTTCTCTCTATGCTCTTCTAACACACTTCTGAACTATTCTTTCCTCCTCCACTCATACTATCCTCCTCTTTCCATGCAGGTAACACAAAAGGGTGTATATTGGGCCCAAGTGGGCTGGATTCTTTCCTTTCCTTTCCTTTCTCCTTTAGATGCCTTTTGGTCGAATGCCGACTGTCTATCAACGAGATAGCGAGACATTCGAGGGTGACACTGGTTTGGGTGCCGGGGCATTCTGGATGTCCAGGCAACCATACTGCGGATGAGATTGCCAGACAAGGGACTGAATTGAACAGTTCAATGATCAGTCACTTCACTGGCATTCCATTAGCGCGATGCAAGTTTCTGATTCAAAGTGAATCATACAAACTAGCTCAACTTAGGTGGGAAAGCGTGGCTAACTGTCTCGTGGCAAGAGCCACGTGGCCCCATTACGACTTGCGCAAAACACGCGACCTTTTCAAGTTTGACAAGGCGCGCATGCGTCAACTGGTGACTGTTCTGGCAGGACACTGTAGCTTTGGGACTCATGCGAGGAGGATGGGTCTAATATACAACGACTATTGCAGAAGCTGCAATGATGAAGAGGAGGAAGAAACTGTCCTCCATCTTCTGTGTCAGTGTCCTGCCCTTGCTAATGTAAGGAGCTTTCAGGGGTATCATCCTTCCTCAGGGGTACAGGATGGTTTGAAACGGCGGAGGACGTCCCTTAGGAGGTCCTCTGCTTAAGGGCATCACAAAGGGACCGAATTTACGGACCCAAGTGGATTGTCCCGCCAGGGACAACGGCCCTCTAACCTAACCTAACTTAGATGTCTTTGCATCCTCATCATTTTTATTCATGTATTTATTCATTTATTATTAATATTTTTTTGAATTCAGGGATTTTAAATGAAACATGGAGTTTTCTTTAAATAATTCATTAAAAATAAAATATTTTTTAGATTCTGATGGCTTCTTCCTTTCTTTGGGCTTGCACTTGCGGTACATACAACCAATTTTTATATTTTCAAATTTGTAACTAAATAGTTAAATTTTATTTGGCTGTGAATTTCTCAAAAAAAAATAAATAAATAAAATTAATTTACTGTTTCGTTACACACACAAGCAAACATGTGAACTCATATGAAATAGATAAATTTTTCGCTTCTTGTAAATGTGTTTTGTTGTAAAACAATAGATGAATGGAGCAGCAATTGCAGTACAAATAAGATGCAGCCATGTTGCTCAGTCAGTATGTGTTTGCAGTTGTTGATATTGTTGTTGTTGTTGTGGTTGTCGTTGTTGTTATCACAATGCGCTTTTGTTAGACTTGGTTCGTAGTTTTGATATTGGCAATGGCAATGGTAATAGTGTTAACTGATGAATGTGTGACTTGTTGCTATAGCCTTTGTTGCTGTTGTTGTTTATTTTATTTCATTTTTTTTTTCAAATGTTGTTATGTCGTATAGTGGGTTTTGCGCATGCGCAAAAGTATGCCAATGAACTTGAGCGGCCGAGTGAACGATTGTTATAAATGTTTGTTTGTTGCTGCGGTTGGCTTTTGCAAACTTTGATCATGTTTTTATGTATTTTTTCATATAATTTTTTTTTTTACTCTGGATGTGTGCTGTTTTTTTTATGTGCAAAATTTCTTGCCAATAATGTGTGGATGTGTGAGTGCAAACTTAAGCAGAATAGACGTTGAAAAAAGTTCTGCTGTAGATGAAACCGAGTATAGAATTTAGTACAAAATTGGTGAAAATATGAAAAAAAGACCATCAAATATATTTATTTAGTAAATTTTTTTTTATTAATTTATTGCTACAAATTAATTTGCACGAACTTTACAAAAAAGGAAATTCCATAAAATCGCCTGGGGGTAAACATTCAATATATCGCGGTTGCGAAATAAAAACATTCTATTTAGCAACACTTTTTTATATATTGGATATTTTTGGTTTTACTAATTAATTTTCTAGTTAGTGCCATTACACTGGGTAGCAAAGTATTTTTTTATTGTTGTTATTGTTATTATTATTAAATTTTTGTGCTTTACTTTACTTAATTTTCTATGTTGTGCCATTACATTGTGTAGCAAAGTATTTTTTTTTTAACTTAATTTTCTATGTTGTGACATTACACTGTTTAGCAAAGTATTTTTATTATTATATATATTTTTAATTAATTTTCTAGTTAGTGCCATTACACTGGGTAGCAAAGTATTTTTTTATTGTTGTTATTGTTATTATTATTAAATTTTTGTACCTTACTTTACTTAATTTTCTATGTTGTGCCATTACACTGTGTAACAAAGTATTTATTTTTTAACTTAATTTTCTAATTTGTGTCGTTACACTGTGTAGCAAAGTATTTTTTTTAACTTAATTTTCTAATTTGTGTCATTACACTGTGTAGCAAAGTATTTTTTTTTTTAACTTAATTTTCTATGTTGTGCCATTCCACTGTGTAGCAAAGTATTTTTTATTGTTGTTATTGTTATTATTATTAAATTTTTGTACCTCACTTTGCTTAATTTTTTATGTTGTGCCATTACACTGTGTAGCAAAGTATTTGTTTTTAACTTAATTTTCTATATTGTGCCATTCCACTGTGTAGCAAAGTATTTTTATTATTATATTTTTTTAAATTAATTTTCTAGTTTGTGTCATTACACTGTGTAGCAAAGTATTTTTTTATTGTTGTTAGTGTTTTATTATATATATATTTTTAACTTAATTTTCTATGTTGTGCCATTACACTGTGTAGAAAAGTATTTAATTTTTATTTTTCTTATAATTTTTTTACTTAATTTTCTAGTTTGTGCCATTACACTGGGTAGCTAGGTATTTTTTATGGCTGTTATTGTTACTACTATTATTATTATTATTATTATTATTATTATTATTATTATTATTATTATATATTTGTACTTTACTTAATATTCTATGCTGTGCCACTACACTGTGTAGCAAATTTTTTTTCTTTTTTAAACGTAATTTTCTAGTTTGTGCCATTACACTGTGTAGCAAAGTATTTGGTTTTTATTTGTATTATATTTTTTACCTAATTTTCGAGTTTGTGTCATAACACTGGGTAGCAAAGTATAATTTTTTTATTATTATTATTATGTTTTTGTACTTTGTGTGATTTAAGTTACATTAGACTGTCGAATTGCTGGTAAGGGAAAAATAGATTCCAGCTCACTTGGGCACAAGATTGTTAACAAATCACAAAGTTATGTAGGAGGAAGGATTAAGAAGAGAAGAGACTTCGAAGGAATTGTGTTATGAAAAACGTACTAAGGGAAGTGTACCAAGAGAGTCAACCGGTACCCTTTACCTCCAGGTCTAAAATCTTTATATAACTTTAATCTTAGTGAAAACTATCACTTAGATGGTAAATGACACAATTAATTAGGAAGAAAGAACAACAAATGACATTTTCTTCCAGCCTTCCGTCAGTTCCCAAAGGAATTGCTTTAAAATTCCAAAATCGGGATTTTTCAGTATTATTGCGGTATTCTTTTTTCTTCTTTTCTTGAAAATCGCAAATAATTTTGTTTTAAAATATTTAAGATTTCATTGGGCTTTGAAATGCAATATATATTTTTGAATATTAAATTGAAGTCTTTGTAAGTCACTGAATGTCTGCATTAAATATTAAATAATTTTTTGTTATTGTGAGAATAAAGTGAATGAAACGCCGTGTTTTTTGTTTTGCTCATATTTGTGCCATTGAAAGTGCAAATAAATTTTTTATTTGCTAAATGAAGCCATTCGGAATAAATACTTCTCTTGATTGATAGTGTGCCGTTTTACACTAAATATGACAATTCGATTTACATTTTATGTCCACATACCTTCATTACTTTGTTATGTCCTGCATGTAGATAGGAATTAATTAGCAGTGATTTGTAGCTTCTTCTTTAGGCCATTGCACTCGTTTCATATTCATGACGGAAATGTTATGAAATCTATTAAAAATCATTTCCTATAACTATTATTATTGTTGTTGTTGTTGTTGCTATTATTATTATTAAGTTTTCTAATTAATTAAGACTTGAGCCACTAATTGTTATATAAAAAACCTTTTTCGTTTAGTTTTATTAGTTCATAGCTCACCACTTCTTTACTTAGCTTTTGCGGGAAATATAAAATTTGTATTACTAAAGTTATTATAATTACACTGTACAACAGTTGCGAACTATTTTAAAAATTACGTATTTCTGACAAGCGATTCAGGTAGAGGACCTAAACGTATACGTGCTTCAGTTTTTAATATTCCATAGAATATTTTTTTTTAGGATGAGTTGCAGTTTCCCCCTTTCGCACTGTTGGTGCAACATTTCGGCACATGGCTGCAAATTTGTACAACACTTTGCATTAATAAAATTAATAGGAAAATAAAAACAAGTTTTTAAAAAAATTAAAAATATGTTTTTGTCGCGTACACAATATGTTCCCCCAAACAGACGTTTAGAAGTTCCAAAATTTAAAAAAAAATTAGAGCAAAAAATAAAAATAATAATATATGAAAAATTGACTTTGTGTACATAAAAATTTTGCTAACGCAAAGTGATTTACAAAAATAAGTTCTGTGTCTTTTACATCTGCGCTGTACAATAGGGGGGTTTTAACTCTAAAAAACACCCCGAAAACGTGGGTGGGAGGGGATAAAGTGCTGCTCAAAAGTAATCTTGCAGACTACGGACTTCATTTGTACGCCAGATATAATTGAAAAGGGTCATATTCATACTTATTTGGAAAAAAAAATTGTAATAGAAATTTTTTTAAATTAAAGAAAACATTTTTTTTTGAATTTACACATTCAACAGAAACGTGTAAAAATTGTCATATTGAAGGCACAGTGCCATGTACAATCTTTTGAAGGCTTTCCTGAAAAAAAAACAATATATAAAAGATACGCCGTTTATTTGTGAAAACAATGGAGTTATGACATTTATGTCATAAAAAAATGTAATAAAATAATTCTGTGTAGGCTTCTGCTTTACCAGCCACATTTTAATATTACAAATAAATAGCCCACATTTAATAACCTTTTTAAAAATTTAATACTTCTGTTCTCTATTCAAGTTGGAATTATTTTATTGCCATATTCTTTTTTTTTTTGTTTTTTTTTAGTAAAATTCTATAAAATGATTGAAATTTCATGACCTCAATCTTGAGCGTCGTAGATCTTCTGTGTTGTTGATTGTGTATGTTAACAATTGAAATTATATTGATTTCAATTAGTTTTGAGTTCAAACAATATAATTTGATTTTCAATTGCTGAAAAAAAAGTTTAGTTTTTGTTGTTGCAAACCAAAGCAATAAAATGCAATTATGAGTTTCTTTCTTTGTGACCGGCCAATATTAACATGTTGTCGTTGTTGCTGTTGTTGTTGTTGTTGTTTGTTTTATCAAACCACTAAATATTGTGTAAGTCAAGCAATTTTATTTGAACTCTTGATTGTTCTAAGACAAAGTCAAGCAAGCAGTCGTCTAATACCAGTTAATGTTGCTGTTCAGGTTACCAACTGAAATTGTATGCAGCCTGAAAAGCAATAGACAGAAAGAAACACAGAATGAAAGAGAGAGAAAGAGAATTAGAAATGGAGAAATGCAGAAAAATGCTGAAATGCAAAGAACTGGCAATATTTTCATTGACCCATTTTTAGTGTATTTACCCCGGAAGTTATAATGTTGCACATGCGCAACCAACTAAAATATTGCATCAAGCCACAAATAGAATTGTTGCTGCACTAAAACACAAACAATCTCTTGGCTTTTGGTTTTTTTTTATTTTTTTGTTGTTCTTTATAGGAGTAATTTGGTAAAATGAAAAATGGCAAATAGGAAAGCGAACACAACAAGTAACTAAATCTTTGATTTATGAAACGTGAAAAACTAAATTCTAGCTGCTGATTGTGCATGCAGCAAACGTTGCAGGCATATAAAATAATAGAACGGGAATGGGAAGGCACACGTACATGCCTACACACAGCACAAACACATATACGAGTAGATGAACAGATACGAGTTTGGTTTTGGAATTAAATTTTTTTCACACTTAGTCGGTCACTTTAAGTATTTAGCAGTCAGTTCAGTCTGTCTGCCAGTCCGTCCTTCATTCATTTTATTGCTCCATTCATTCCTGCTTTAATATAGACATTCCATAATGTGGTCGGTATATCGCGCGGTTGGTTGGTCGGTCGATCAGTCGGTCGGTTGGTTTGTTTGGATTTAGAAAAATCTAACGGTGCTTTTTATATTTGATTATTGTCATTGTAGTTGCATATATTGTTGTTGTAGCCGTACATACACGCCTTCTATGTTGGCTTGTTTGTTGTCTTTCTGTTCGTTCCTCTTTTTTGAGTTGTTGGTAGCACATGTATGGTGGTACACATGCATAATACTGTATTTGCACATGCAACATAACGGTAAAATCATAGCCAAGTCACTAAGCTGCCACTCTTCCCCACCGCCACTTTTTTTCCAACAATTTTATTATATTCCTAACTTTTTTTTTCTTTTTTTTTTTTTTTGCTATTTCATGGCACAAAACACTGAGCGATAGAGAAAGCAACATTTGTAATTGTTTCTAAGAAGTTTGCAAGCCAGAGACTGGGCTGAGAATGTTTTCAGCAGTTCCCCTGTTTAGAGGCGTCTTGTGAAACTCCAAGTACGGCTGTGACTAAAGAGTTTGCATCTGTAGTTAAAATTGAATTTATTGCAACTCTTGGTTACTTTTTCTATTTCATTCTCTTGGAAATGAGTTTTTTTTTCTATAACTTCTTTATAGATGCAATGTTTGAAAAGTGGGTGAATGTACAGTAATGTTGAACGTAGTGTTGCATAGCTGCTTTAATAGCAAAAAAAAAAAAAAAAGTAATGATCACACATTTAATGTTGGACAGATTGTCAGCCAGCCAGCCAGCCAGACAGACAGACGGACAATTAGACGAATACAAAAATAAATTGTTTTGTGCTTGGTAGACTTCTAGAAACGTTCTTTAACGTAATATAATAATTGCTTGGCCAAACATGACTTTATCAATGCTAATAATAAGCGTGATGGCGAGCTTTTGTATATTTTTTGAAAAAATTATTTGTACTTTATATGTGTTTGCACGTTATGAAGTTCGCTATTAAATATATTCCTAAAATATTTGCAAACTTTATTTCAAATGTTCTCTCAACTGAAGAAAAAAAATTTGTTATATGTGCGCCAGCTCATCAGTAGACCTTTAAATATGTGAATAAGTTATTTTTTTTTTGCAAGCAACTTATTAGCTTTAATAAATTTTGCATATAGGAATTTTCATTTGTTTCTTGACCACACGAAGCGTATGGAAGTGGTTGCAAAAACAATGTCATGCTCTCTGATCTGTTCTTGTGGAGAAAAAACTTATTATTGTTTTAAAATATGGCAGACATTAAGTTATCACTCATGAAAATAGCAACATGACTGCTTTTTACTAAATTGTTTTGCTAACAAATTTTTATTACAAAATAAAAGGGGAACTAATTCTGGCAAGATCTACGAGTATTCCTTTAACCCACACTCTGGACAGTTTAATAGAGATTACACGAATATACGCTTGCGAATCGTGTGCAACAATATTGTAAGACTGATACATGGATTAAATTCTGCTTAAAAACTGGTTAAAAACTCACACTATCTTATTTTTGCATAAAATAATAAAGAGAGCAAAACTCCAACATATTTATTTAATCAACTACGCTTTTTCCAATCGCCACGGAACCAAAGTACTCCCTCCCCCCCTGTTATGAATGACGTCATTAAAGTCACATCAACTGTGTACAGCGAAATACTTGTCGACATCAACGCATACAAATTTAAGCTGTGGCTTGAGCTAAAAAAAAAAAGAATTAAAACGTTCACATGTACTTAAGTATAAAGGAATTCAAACAAAAAAAAAATTGGCTTAAGTATAATGGGATAAAAAATTACGAAAAATGGGACATGCACGGATAAATAACGGATTAAATAAAAATGTATTACCATCAATTTGTTACAGTTCTCGTATGCAATTTCCTAATAAAATTTTTATAAATAAAAACTGTTATCACATTCAACTAAGCCACTTGGTAAGTGGCTTAGTGGTGACAAACACAATACACATGAGTACGGAAGATGAAAGTGTAGCGGCTGTCGAAAACACCTCTTCTGCTCTGCTGTGTAAGTTGCATAATTAAAAATTGGTGTTGACTTTCTCTTGAGCCTCGGAATATTTATCATGACTTTCTAAATAAAAAAAAAAAATTGTGCTATAAGATTCTTAGAATAAACAAATTTTCATTCTTTAAATTGTAAATTGCAAATGCAGTGACGTTTCAATTTGATTTAAAAAAAAAGTCAAGCATTAATATTATTTTTTTTTTTGAAGAAAGCCATCACTTAAACCAAGATTAATCCTGATAACTATGGGCTGCTTTTAGTCTTGGCTGTACAATCCGAAACCTCTGAGCGCCCTCTACATCTGAAACAATAGAAAAGATTCATAACATCGTGTTGTGCCGATTAGAGAGAGCAAGTGACTGTGCAAACGATTTTGAATGATCAGTTGGGTGTGAGAAAGCTTTCCACTAGATGCGCTCCGTGTTTCTTCAAAATCGACCAAAAATACTTGTACAGTTTCCATGGCGAAAATTCATGAATTAACTGAAGTTCATGGGTTCGAAACCACACTCAGTCATGAATATGGCACGAAATCTTCTAATCTTTATTAGTTCAGGGTTGTGCTAATTTTCGGCCTCGTTTTAAATGAAGTTGGTATGAACAATATCGACAGCGATTGTTGCTAAAATCTACTAAAGCCCTCTACTTCGCCGCACAGTAGAAAAAATTCACTGATGAAGTAGAGAAGATATATATATTCTTCTCCTTTAACTATCTGTCCCTACAACTCCATTTACGCCAGAGCAACTCGTACATGTTATTGAAATTTTTAATCAAACTAATTGTTCTATTCGTCAAACTCATCGTGCACTTTTTGCATTTTATGGCCTACAATAATCGTCCTTTAGAGCGCGGCTAATTCGAAGAACAATAGATCATTTTCGGACTACATTTACTGTTACTCATAATGTGCATGCCGCGACATGCCGAACAGTGCGCTCTGAAGAAGCTGTAGCCGCTGTATAGGAAAGCATTGAAGATGATTCTAATCAATCAATTCGTCACCGTTCTCAGCAAGTGGGGTTGTGTCCTTCCACTTTATGGACGATTTTTTTAGTTGTTGAAAATTGTTGTTCCAGATTGTTTCTGTTTTATCTTGGACCAGCACTCAGGGGATGACCCGTACATTCGCAGTGCATTGCGCCGGAACTGGAATGGAGGGGATAGTATTGAGGGGATAGATGAAGAAAGGTGAGGACAGAGAATTTTTTGTAGCTATTTCAACCCTTTTACTTCGCCGGCTACAGGACCGACGAAGGAGGGTGCTGTTACTCTGCTTTTAGTACATGATATTGTCAGTCGCTGCTAATTATATTCAGTGACCAGTGCAATATTCCATGACTCAGCGCGGGGTTGAACTCAGGACCCTACACTTCATAGTCTCGTGTTCTACTAGTTCAGACAACAGCACGCGCCAGCCGTAGCGGCCACATGGCAGAAATCGTATTTAAACATTAACAGCAGTATTCACAAAAAATAAAGTAGACTTGATCAACACTTTAAAATAAATTTTCTATGAAATTTTTACTTTAAAGCACACTTAAAGTACACATTAATTTTTGTGAATACAGCAGTAATTCTCTCTCCAATAAAGCCCGTTTCAGTGATATTCAAAATATATTTCCTTGTGTTGTTATAATTTAAACTTGTGTCACTCTAAGAAAAACACCCGCCAGACACAATGCATTACACGAGTAGGGGTCATTCCCTGAGTGCCGATCCTAGTTCACAAAAGAAAATTGTTTCCTTATTACGAAGTTACTGTATACTTCCTTTTTTCGAACCTGTTTCGTCAAAAATATATTTATCTAATTGGATGACTTAAAAAAAAATCTTAGTTTTTCAAAAGGATCATAAATTGAAGAACCGTCCCGCAAAACGTGGAGGACTAAAAGAAATCGAAAATTATTTCTTCTCCAAATTTCATTAAAAAATTACAGAATTATTGACCCGCTTTCGTGTTTATCAATCAATATCCAGAAGCAGCTATTTTTATTTAATTTTATTATCATGTTGTCTTAATTGAGTTCGAAGATTTTGCTGAAATAATTAAATATCATCATGATTGTTGTTGCCCATTGTTGTCTAATCTAACGATACTCTTGTGTTATTCACTTTACGATTATCTTGTTGTTGCTTCTAAGCAGCAAATGGCGAAATTTCAATTTCAATTCTTTGCTATTAAATTGTAACGTGTTGGATGTTTTTATACAATTAATTAAAATGAAAGTTTTATTTGTTTTCTTTAAATGAATTTTCATTAAGTTTTCTTTGGCGAGTTTATTGAACGTAAATATTAAAAGCGAAAAAACAAGCTCTCCGTTCGTTAGCAGTAGCCAGCAACAATAGCAACAACTACAACAACATGAAATTATAGTGATCATTTTTACAACCAAAATAGAAAAAAAAACAAATTATACATTTAATTCTTTAATGGCCAAAAGGGTGATTTGTTGTTTGACTTAAATTGAATTTAGAATTTCTTTTTGTTGGCAGCCAGCGAACAATTATTTAGGTGTGTGTTTGCAAGTGTGTGTGTGCGCGTGCTTATTTGTCCGCTCAACTTTAGTTGTATTTCATACAAAAGGAACATCTATCTTTCTACATTATGGTCGATGACCTTTTTTTATCTGTTAAATTTTCTTACCAACAAATAAAATGAAATAAAAAATTAATACCAAATAAAAAAGGTGAGCACACAGACAAACAAATTTGACTATTAAACATTTTGTTAAGAGCGCAAGTGAGTGTGCGTTCAGGCCATAATTCTAAATATGTTTTTCGGGGGAATATATGTAGATATTAACGTTGTACATTTTTGAATGCCGGCCGGTAAAAGTGAAACTTTGTATTTGTAGAGAAAAGAGAAGAAGATTAATTTATGAGAATACACTTTTTCCAAGAGCATGTCATTGAACTTGATCAAAAAAAAAAAAAATCATTCTAAGCTGTTGAATGTTTGAAACCTCCATTCCCTTCACCACAATTATTCAAACCAAATTCAACCGTCAAACATAGATTTTGCTTTATGCTGCTAGATTTGTTTATTTTTTATTATAAAAAAATGTTTCTTTTCAAATTTTTTTCTACACACTTACATATTATTTTGTTTTTGGTTAAACGCACTGTTATGTAGTTTCCTCTATTCGGGTGTCAAACACCTTTTGGGTCATCGACCGTGTGCTTTTGATTAGGTGCTTTTGTGTAGAAATAGAAATAATGAACACTTTAAAACAAAACATTTCAACAAAGATGCGGTTCAAAAAATAAATTACACAGACGCGTCTGATTCAGAGAAGTACGACTCTAATCAAATCAAATGAATATGTTATACCTGCTATGCACAGTGGGGCGAAACAACATTTTTTCGCATATCACGTTGGTGGCGTACTATTATAAAAATAAATAATGGTATCAAAAACAACAACAGCAATAAAGTGTTATCCGAAATCGTCAAGTATTTCTTGTTGGTAAACTTAAATCGTGAGTGTTATTAATTCGTAGGTAACTTTTGAGCTCCGCCGCCGATATGCGACATAAGTGTTTCTAAAATTCCAGTGGTTTTTTCAACCTTTAAAATTAAACGAAAAACTCCGCTTAATCGAACTTAAGTAAAGCTTTATGTCTAGCAGGTGCATTTGGCTTAAGTAGTCAACATGAGAGCGGGGGGTCCTGAGTTCGACTCCGCAATCAGTGCATGGCTGTGTTAGTTGCCAGCCTGTTTCAGTGATGAACGCATAGCACTGGCCACTGAACATAATTAGCAGCGACTGACACTAGCAAGTACTGAAGAGCAGAGGGAGAGTACCCTCCTTCGTCGGCCCTGTACCAAAAAATTAGCCGGCTAAGAAAAGGTTCGAATTGTTACAAAAAAAAAATATCTATATTTTCATCTTTCTTCTTCCGTCCCCTCAATACTATCCCCTACCTTCTAGTTCCGGCGCTATACACTGCACATGTAGGTGCCTTCCCCTAGACCTGCTCCTTAAAAAAAAATTTTGACTATGCACGTGACTTAAAAACGCGTAATTGACATTTGATCTCCAATCTGGCAGCCGCTCGTAATTTGTCTTTTAAATATTCGGTCAGCTACACTTATTTGTATTGAATCGCTTGTACATAAAATCACTTATTCCTTTATTCTCTTTTTTTTTTGTACTTGTGTGCGAAACCATCCAGAAATTAATTCTGTATTAAAAATAATATTAGTTTATTTTAATTTATTTTATCACATCTTATATAGCAACGTGTATAACGTGTGCAACTTGTTGATATTAAATTTGCCTGCAGGTAGGCAACAAAAAATATTTCTTAGCAGTGGTTTTCGTGGACAGTGCTGCCATTTAAAAGCATTACAATACAAATGATTCACTGTAGTTGTGGTTTGTGTATCGGCTTCACGTTATTTTTTTTATAAATAATTTTTTTATTGGGTGTGGTATTTTTTTATAAAAAAATACACAAATAATTTTTTAAAATATAAAACCTAATTCATAAAAAAATTATGATAGTAAAAATGTTTTTCTCCTTCAAAAACAACGCAAAAAATAAATAAAAAAGAAAACTATAAACACCAATTTTTTTTTTTTCAAAGTAAAATACCAGCGACCGGAAATAAGAGTTATTTTTAAATTTTTTAAGAAATAAATCAGACATAAATGAACATCGTAGAAAACTTTTAATTACACCATCATGATTTTTAGGCGAAATGCATCCAACATATTGCATGATTTTTAAATTTTTGATTTTTATTTTAACAATCAAAAATAAGGGTTATTTTTGATATTTACTTATTAAATGAAAAATAAGAGTTATTTTTTATTTTTTTAAATGAAAAATAAGAGTTATTTTTGATTTTTATTTTTTTAAATGAAAAATAAAAGTTATTTTTGATTTTTATATATTTAAATGAAAAATAAAAGTTATTTTTGATTTTTACATTTTTATATCAATAATAAAAATCAATAAAAAACTCTTATTTATTTGTTGATGCCGTATGTATTATAATATGCTGCTTCATTCAAATTTCTATTGGAATATAATATATAATGTGACTTATCCATTATCAGCTATAAAAACATGAGTGCATAGAAATAGCTTATAAGTTTTGGCTGCCATTCAAGTCAGTGTTAAGAGGTCGTTTTCAGGTGTTCAATTTTACCATCATAATTGATTTTGAATGTTCCTCAGATAAATTATATCTCAAATCTCCCAATATTAATCAGAGTGCTAAAAATTACCTTTCTACACTGACTTGAGTGGCAGGTACAGAATGAACAATTAAAGCTAATTTTCGAAGCCATGGAAACACAAACATATTACCTATGTCACGAATTTTGAATTGATTTTTATTATTGATATAAAAATATAAAAATCAAAAATAACTTTTATTATTGATATAAAAATATAAAAATCGAAAATAACTTTCATTTTTCATTTAAACATATAAAAATAAAAAATAAATTTTATTTTTCATTTAAAAATATAAAAATCAAAAATAACTTTTATTTTTCATTTAAAAATATAAAAATCAAAAATAACTTTTATTTTTCATTTAAAATAATAAATATCAAAAATAACTCTTATTTCTTGATTTTTTTGATAAAAGTCATAACAGTTACGGTCCTGTAAAATACATATTTTGTACGACGGAAACTCAATTTGATGGTAGATCTAAATGACCAAAGAAAATATAATATACGAGTAGGTATAACCCAGTGTAGTAAAATTTTTGTCATCTACAATCTTCCGTAACTAATCGATCAGAGTGATCGGTTAAATCTTGTACAAAATAATTTGTAAATTCAAATTGTTAATTTTATTTTAATAAAATTCTTTGCAATATACATTATTTGACATTTATACAATAAATATGATGTGCTTATTATGTACATACACACACACATGCATGGCGTGTGTACATTTTAATTTCTATATTTTAACACATCCATGCACACATACACAAAGTCCTTTCCTTAACAACCTGTTGATTGTCTTAATTTCCTTTTGCTGAATCGAAATCACCTGGCAAATTTTAAAGCTTTCGATCACTAGAAAACTAGAATGGCAAAACATATACGATAATTTATGTTTCGAAGTTTTTAGTTTGAGAGCTCTTCACATCCCTGTGGTCTGTTTGAATTTCATTTTGGGCGAGTTCATGCTTTTTCATAATTTACGTTGTCAAGGATTTGCCGTCCTGGCGCCTCTTCAATGTCCGTTGACTTTGATAAAATTTCTCCATGGCACGATACTCAGGTTCATAAACGTCTGGAATTTCTTTTTGCAAGCATTCTAAGAAAATCATTTCAGTAGATTGTAGATTCAATAGGCGTTGTTCGTAGGCACGCAGTTGCTGAAAGAATGCCGAGTTCGGTCTTATTTGAGGGCGTATAGACTTTATGTGCAAAAATGCATCTTTCAGATTCATGCCTCCGCATTTAATGAAATAGGCCAGACACAGGGTAGCCGAGCGGCTAACACCAGCAACGCAATGGATCAGTGTTTTACCGCCATTCCGCCGTACCTCTTCAATCATTTCCACCACCTCATCAAAATGCTGCAACAGATCTGTATGTGTGCTATCCGCTACATGAATACGTAAATATAGAATTTTCGTTGAAGTCGGCAGAGGAGTGTCCGGTAGTTCTGAGGCCACATTGATAACAAAATTTATGCCGAGCTGTGTAACAATCTGAGGTGTTATAACACTGGCCCCACACAAATACAAACTGGGCAGAAGTTGTGAAACACCCAGGAAATTCGGTACAGTAGTGCCGTTTTGAAAACTGCAAATAAGGTAAAAATAAAATATTCTGTTATTTTTAGCTTCAAAAATGGTAAACATGTTTTATTTATTTAAGTTTTAAAATTACTCGATGTTTATCTCACAAAATAAACACCAACCTGGCTGACGTCAAAGAATCAAAAAAAAAAATTTAAAAATTCTCTAAATTGTTTTTGTTTCATTTTCATTTGAACTGATGAGCAAAGCAAACACCCCCGCATTTCTTGTAGTTATTCTAAAATTATATTGTTTAATATTTGAATGAAATGAATAATTAGTCAGTGCGGTAATAACCGCATTTCATACAGAAATGGCCGGAAATATTTTGTTTGTGATATGATGGAATTTCTATACTATTTTTTGTTGAAGTCAATTATTTCGTAATATGACAAGTTGAGGATTATAAAGCTATCGAGGAATTTATGAGGTTAGGATTGATGGCACTCCACTGGAAATGAAATTTTTGGTAAAATGTTTCTGAACTGTGAAATAAATCATTTCCGAAATGAACAAAGTCTTACGTCGCCTTTTGGGCTCCTAGTGGGTGCTGTTGGCTGAAGTAGTAGAACACGAGACTATGAAGCGGAGGGTCCTGAGTTCGAGCCCGCGTTGAGTCATGAAATATTGTGTTGAATTCTTCTGATCAGCATTAGTGCGTGGTTGTGTTAGTTGTTGCCAGTCTGTTTCAATGATGAAGGCAGACTGCTGGTCACTGAATATAATTGGCAGCGACTGACACTATCATGTACTAAAAGCAGAGTACCAGCACCCACCTTCGTAGCAAAAATTACCCGACGAAGTAAAAGGTTGAAATAGCTAAAAAAAAACTGTTTATCTTCTCTCTCATCTTTCCTAATCTGTCCCCTCAATACTATCCCCTTGTTTTCAGTTCCGGCGCAATGCAATGCGTATATAGGGGTCATCCCGGAGTGCTGGTCCAAGATAAAAAAACAACATCACAGAGGATTTATGGAAAGTATTTTACTGGAATAAAAGGAAGTAAGGTGACATAATTTCGGTGGGGGCAGACAGTATTCGTAGCTCAAGGTCAACTCCGTTATCAAAAATATGAATGGAAACTAGTTGGAAAAGGTCGACAAGGAAGAATATCTAATGTTCAGATCGAACTTGGTTAAGTACAACACAGAAAGAGAGGGAGAGAGAGAGAGAGTGAGAAAGAGAGAGAGAGAGAGTGAGAAAGAGAGAGAGAGAGAGTGAGAAAGAGAGGGAGGGTTTGTGGGGATACTTTGGGAATAAGTGGAAAATTGTTTTCTTATTTGACTCCTGCGATTGTGATTTAACTTAACGAACTGGGGGCAAATTACGGTATTCGATATCGAATGGGGTAATTTAGCCCCTGAAATGACTTGATGTTTCTTTACAATTCTCAATCAGTTGTGTAGTAGTTGAAATAATCTGCCATGTCACAGATACCGATGCCTTTCGGAAGCGGAATTGATTCCGTATTTGGAGTCCTGAGAAAACAAAGAAGGGCACAATTTTTCGGATTGAAATTTTTCAATTTCACCAGGTGATTCCATTTATGATAATAAAAATGATTTCATTCCCAAAAATTGTTTCGTCTTTCGGTTTCTGAACAACCAAAATACGGCATCAATTGCATTTCCGAATTGAATTGTAGTCTGTAAAATTACTGAGTATCATTTCTTATAATTTTTATTCGATATTTTGTTAACAGCTTGTTAACATCTTCAGGAAATAAAAATTATAATTTATATTATAAAAAAAAATTATAAATAATATATTATAAAAAACAACCACAAGCTTGATTAATATTACTGAGTATCGCTAGTTTTTTCTAACGAATTTCAGATAGGACCAAACAAAATATCAATAATCAATTTCAACTTCGATAATCAATTTCATTTTTAATTCAATATTTTTTTTTTTTGCTTTTTTAAATTGCTTTTTTCCTTCACTTGCCATTCCATAAACCAATCTTAAAGACTTTATATTTTAATTATCTTTTTTTTTTAATAAAAAGAAATTCCCTCCACTGAGTCACACTTTAAAAGTTAATTTATTTAATGCCATCAATTGAATCAGTAAATTGATTTTATTAAATGACGTTTCCTTTAGACTTTTTTGGAAAATAAACATTTTATACATTAATCGCACACAATGGAATAGTATTAATAAAAAAGCGTTTTCTTACATACAACAAATACGTTGGAATTGGGCTAAAACAGAAAACAAATTGAAAAATATCTACGTCACGAGATGATTGAATTGGATGGAGATTTTTGTATAAATTGAAATGCACTCAAAATTTTCATTTTGCTTTTGAATAAATAAAAAATTTGCTCGTCTTTTTAGTTTTTTGAAATTAAATATAGAATGGAATTCTTGTATGTGAGTTCTTAATTCAGTCATGCCAGGTGAATGTTGTTGTTGTTCTTGTTGGCTGCCGTGACGACGACTTTTGTCGCCAGTTGAATGGTGGAGGTGTATAATGGAATGTGTTCGTTTCTCTTATTTGTTTTTTGTTTTGTTTTTATTATGGCGTTGCGTTGATTGAGGGTTGTTTACAAAAACACCAGCAAACAAATGAAAAGAAAATTCAAAGAGAAAAAGCACGAGGAAAATTCGCACTCACACGCCGTAAAATTGTTGCTGACTAACAAAAAGAATTTTTTTTTTTTTTGAAATGCCGTAAATTCTTTTGGTATTTGGCCAAATTAATGCATAGTTTGTTTTCATATTGCTTATTTAATTTTTTTTTTTGCTGTTTACATATATGGATATTTAATTTTTCCTTGATAGAATTCACTTTCACTTATGGGCAAAATTATTTTAATAAATTGCAAAATTTTTAATAAATTCGCCTACCTTTGATTATTGTTTTCATCTAAGTTTTGATTAACCTCTTCAGTTTGTTTACAGCCATCAAATATTTCATTTGTGGAATTTATTAGTGATTCTCTAAGTTCCAAAAGTTGCATTTTTACTAAAAGTTTTTCCTTATTATCTTTCAAAAGTTAATAGGTCTTAGAAAATTTTAATGCTGTTTTCGAATTCAGTTAATGGCCAACACGTCTTTCCTACTCTGCGTTAAATAACTGACTGCTCATTATTGGTGTGCTTCAAAACAAAAGTAAATTTTCGTGCAAAACAATATTTTTTGGTGCTTTTGTTGTTTTGTGTTCGAACGCAAACCAAACAAAATTATTTGAATTGAATAGAAGTGAATGAGCGAACCAACAAACACCTCTGTGCGAGGGATGGTGAATAGTTTGGCTGTTAGTCAGTGGGTGGTAGGGTTTTCAGTTTTCCTTCAGGACTTACACACAAATCTCGTAAAATATCATAAAAAATTATTACGAACATTATATTTATCTTTAAGTTTCTTTTCTGAGAATTTAATAAAAATGAAGGATTTTTAAAACTAAAAATATATATTAACCTTAAATGTCCTAAAAAAAGTGTACAATTTTCTTCATAGTGACAAAAATTCGAAATGGTATTTAAATAAGATCATTAGTACAGTGTTCTAGAGGGTTTTTACACTGAGAGTTAAAATTTGGTTCTAGCGTTAAAACCATTAACAGCTGATTTTGCGTTCACACTGCAAATTGTGGCTTCAACATACAGGCTGTATAATAAATTTGTTCAGAATAAATTAAACCTTTTGTAGAAGTATGTGAATTATTTGTACTTCTTCGCTATTAAAAAAAAACACTTAATTGACAACCTGTACAACAAAAGTTTTATGCTTGAAGAAAAAAAGAAAAAGTTTTGCGTCCCAAAATAAAACCTATTTTACATTTTGTGAATGAATATTTTAAAATAATGGATCTACTATTACAAAGTTAAGAACTTCTTGGAAATCAAAGACAACAATAAATTTATTTTTAAATTCTTCTGGTTTCTTGACCTCTTTTTAATTATTATTGTATTCTGATATTTTTAAGCTTAAGGTCTCTTTATTTTAGTTTAATTTTTAATTTCAATATTTCGTCACTCCTTTGTGTGACTTCTTCAGGAAATTAATTATTTTCATTTCTTTCTTCTTTATTGAAATTAAAAATCAACCTAAAATAAAGAGACCTTAAGCTTAAAAATATCAGAATACAATTATAAATTTATTTTACTAACATAAACAATACCAGCTGTTTCCAATATATAACTTGGCAGCACTCAACTTGAAATAGTGTGTAATCCAAAAATCCCCAGTCTTCACCACCAAAAAATCCCAGTTCGTTATAGAAATCCCTAATGTAAGAACGCTGGTGGTGGGTGATACACATGGAAGTGGTGAATTGTTGGCAGCATGTCGTACATACAGACAACAACAACAACAACAACAACAATATGTGTTACTTATTTATTTGCAGTTGACTAGCACAAGAATTTCTATGTTTGGGAAAATTTCAGGTGAACATGCAGATGTAAATTAAATGAGTTTAAGTGCCAAAAATTAACAAGTTCGGTTGTATGTAGCGAGCGTATGCGAAAAAAAAGTGATGCAAGTGTTTGTAAGAACTGAAACTTGGACTTATTGTCTTTTGTAGTTGATCACTTCGTGTTTATTTTGTACAACCACCATCCATCCACCCACTCGCTCAATAGTTTTGCTAAATAAATATATATAAACTCAAAGTGATTATAAATAGCCTTTAGTAAAATAAATTTAAATACTAATATATTTTTATTTGATGTTTACTCATGTGATTTAATTTGTATAAACGGTGATCTATTAAAGGTGTGGTTTTAAGGTAAATTAATGAAGCGAGTTTTTTTTCTAAAATATATTTTCTTCACTGTGAGTTATGGGCGTCTCACAACGTGTATTATTATATTGTATACGATATACGAGTATCTATTACAAATCAGATAATAGGAGATATTTGCGTTGTACTAGATTAAGATCAAATAAAATTTCCAAAATATTTTTATTTTAAACAATCAGTGCCGCCGAGCACCTCAGTGCACTCCTAACTTATAGTGTGCTCAACTGTCAGTGTAGGGGCTTCACTACTACCTATAATGCCTTTTACAGCTTCACGTAAACAACTGAAGAGCTGATTTAGAATTTTCACTATAATTGAGCTACTTGCGATTTAATATAAATAACACTGCTCAGCAGAAAAATCCTCCTTTAAATAAAACTATGTGGACTATATGGCTTTTGATACCGCTAAACTTAAATCCGTTATCGGTTTTTTTCCATCAGGTCGGGATTTTTTCTTATAGGGGTGTCAAAGTTTTTCCCCTAAATAAGTCAGGTACCGAGACATATTTCACCCTAACTCGAGAACGAGTTATCGGATTTTCAAAAGTAAAAAACCAGAAGATGTGTAACAAAATTGTATTTATTTTAGTCGAAAATAATTTTTCTCTATCTCTAATCGTTTTGGAATTATTCAGAAATTAATGGAGAAAAAAAATTTTTTTCATGCAAAATTCGTAATTTTGTTCAGTTTAAAAATTTGTTAAAAAAATGATAAAGCAAATATTCAACATTTTGCACATTCTGAGAGCTACATATCTTAAAAATAAAATAAGCTATAAACCATAAAAATCGGTTAAAAAATGTGGATTTTATTGTCAATTTACCGCAGGTATGCAATCTTCTGGATGACTCGTTCTCGAGTTAAGGTGAAATATGTCTCGGTACCTGACTAATTTAGGGGAAAAACTTTGCCACTCCTATAAGAAAAAATCCCGACCTGATGGAAAAAAAACGATAACGGATTTAAGTTTAGCTCATCAAAACCCATATAGTCCACATAGTTTTATTTAAAAGAGAGACAAAAAATTATTTATTGCTGAGCAGTGTAATATATAAGGATTAAGATCGTAATTCAAATTTAATGTAAGTCACTTAAGATAGTCAAGCAATTAATTGGAAGCGAGCGAGAAAAAAAACACCCCATATTTTAATTTCAAGTATTTAAAGTGTGTGAAAATTTATAGTAATGAAAAGGTTCACATTTATAAATAGAAAGATTTGTTTTCTTTATTATAATCGAATTTGTCATTATAAGTTGCCTAATCGATGAGATGTTGAACAAATACGTTACAACGCGAAGAATTATCGCGTAACGATAATTTTTATTTTATTTTATTGTCACTATTATTTTGCTACAATTGATCAAGTAGTAGAACAGCAGAAGAACAAATTTATTGGCCAACATTATTTCGGTCAATGCTAATAGTTGAAATTTTACTCTTTTTTTCAAGCCAAAATAACAAATTTTATTTACATCGCTGATTTGCAGATCGCATTGTTATTGATTTTGCGAAACAAAGAAACACTTCTATGTAAAAAAAATACACATGAGTACTGATGATGAGAGTGTAGCGGCTTTCGAAATCAGCTATTCTGCTTTGCTGCGTAAATTGTGTAACTAACAACTGATGGTGACTTTCCTTTGTGCTTTGGAATATTTATTATGCCTTTCTGAATTTAAAACCAAAATTTCGAACAATTAACCAATAAATTTTAATTGAATTTAATTAACACCTCTTTTTAAATATTCAATTTAAAACTATTATGTTTGATTTTATACCTTAAGAATTTGAAAACCGTATTTTATATGAAAACACTGGTTTTGAAAGTTAAAATGTACTTCGTTTATTTTTCAATGAGTGCTATATTATGCTTCCAAAATATTTTAGCTTTCAAATTTGAATGAAAATATCGGTGAAAATTTAATTTCAATTTGTGGGTAGTAAATTAAAAAAAAAAAATTTTATAATCGTACGCAATCAGGATATTTTCGTTTTACTTTTTAAATTAAAATTTAAAAAATGCAATTTGAAAATAGAAAACTACTCACGCCTTGATAAAGTAAAAAATTCAGGTTGATACAGTTCTCGGATTCTTTTTCACAATAAAATTTGTGTAAATAGGAACTGCTATCATATTCAACTAAGCCACCTAATAAGTGGTGACAAACACAATACACATGAGCACTGATGATGAAAGAAAGTGTTGCGGCTTTCGAAAACAGCTGTTCTGCTCTGCTGTGTAAGTTGAATAACTAAAATCTGATGTTGACTTTCCTTTGTGCCTTGGCATATTTATCATGTCTTTCTGTGATTTAAAAACAAATTTCAAACAATTAGCCTATGAATCTTAATTCAATTTAATATATCAAATACTTTATATTCACCTCTAAAATACCGTCCTTCGAAAGAAAAAAAATTATATTATGTACGGACAAACTTTCAACTATTTTCACCGGTACAGTTCAATGACTAATAGTTGGAATTGCTTCTATTATTTTTCTAAATTATTTGGCGTTACTTTATGAAATAGAAAAAAAATATGCTAAACAATTTTGTCCGTTCTTTTTCTTGGCAGACTTTTTCTATTAGGAAAAAGCATGTTTTTTTCTAAAAATATGCAACTAATGATTTATTTATTTTTTCATATATTAAAAAAATAATAACAATTATTATAAACATATTTCAAGGTCTCTTTAGTTAAGGTCAGACGTGGCAAATATTATCTAAACAACCTAGTGAGCAATAATGGCATTTAACAATTAAGAAATTGCTTGCAATTTTTTAATTTTCAAAAAGTTATTGAACGAATAACCTCCATCCAAATAATTAAATGTAAATTTTCTTCTACTGCCGGAAATCTTATCATCGGAAACAATTTAATTTCTCAGTGCTGCCACATGTGAAAAATTATTACTTATTTTCCTTTTCCCATTCCTCAAGAGATTTTTCACTTTCAGTGGCCTGTCATGATTGCAGGTATTTTCATATACATCAGGCGTAGGCATTGTGGGTGAGCGCGCTTCACATGTATATAAATTTGCTCTTGGGAGTCACACGTATTTGTAGTTACTCACAAAAATTGTGATTCACAATTCAGTCTATCATAAGCTTCCAACCCAGACCAGACGGTCGTTAAAAAGTTATTTAAGGGTGGGGAGAATGCTCGTTTGTTTGCAAAATTTCACTCACACACACAAGCTCAAAATGTTGATGTGTTTGTACCTATATCTGATATTCATAACAAATGTATTTTATTTTGAATTTTAGTTTTGTTCCCTGCATAACGTTGACTAATTTAGTCAATGCACGAGCCTTGTTGAAAGTTATTTTTCAAGAGTCAATAAAAAAAATCTCTGCAAAAAAAATATTTAACAAATAAATAATACTTTGTGCGATACAAACAAGATTTGTGTATTAAGCAGTTATTTAATCCGCTGGTGATAGTTTTGAAATGTTAAACTTATTGATTTTTAAATATGCCATAAAATAAATTCCGTAGTCTCACTCTTGACCTTTCGCAATATACGCAAAATAACATATTAATTATGTAAACAAAAATTAAGTAAAATAAACAAGTTTTTCATAAAATATTCGATTATGATATTTGTTTACAATCTGTGGGAACAGTAGCGTCAACACGCTGATAAATGCCACTACATTAAACATTGTTAAAGGCCTTGTTTAGCAACTAATAGCTTGCTTAAAAATTCTATGCATCTCTGCAACAAAAAAAAACTTTTCTTTTTAATTTTTGGTTTTGGAGCAAATAACACTTCCATTCAATGAATAGATTTCTAGTAAACAACTTTCTTACACCAGGTATTGTTCGTAGAAATTATTAAAAATAATAGGAATTGCCACCACTTGCCTGTTGAATTATTGCAAGGCAATTTTTCCATGGCATGAGGTGTGACATGTCACTGGATTGGGGTCGCAACAATCAATGCAGTCAGGGAAAGATGGGTAAATGCTATAAAAAAACTACTGAATATATTCCCAAATTTCTTTTTTTCTTTGAAAATACAATCCTTCCGGTTAATAATGGAAAATAATTTCATTCAAATGACTGCATGGCCCGATAACGATCGCCATTGACTGTAAAGGTCACTTCTTGCTCATTTTCGAAGAAAAATGGCCCAATTATGCCTCTGGACCAAAATCCGCACCAATCAGTGACTCGTTTTGGGTGCGTCGGCTTCTCAATGTATGCGTGCGGGTTTTCTGTGCCCCAAATGCGACAATTTTACTTGTTTACATATCCGCCAAGATCAAAATGAGCTTCATCTGAAAAGATGAATTTCTTGGCAAAATCGGTATCTTCTGTAAGTCGATCGCAGGCCCACTTAGCGAAGCGAAAACGCATTGGATGGTCAACCATATTCGTTCAGCGGAAGGATAAGAATAATTAGCTGTCAAATCAGACATGAGATAAGTGTTACCATTCACGAAATAATCATGTCTTGTTGAAAAAAAAAAACGTTAGATTGCGGACCCTATATATTCTTGATCCGTGATGAAATCTAATATCTACGATCTTGCTATTTCACTATTCAGTCCAAACGAAAAAGTTCGTACATGGGTTAAACCGGACTAGAGGGAAAGAAAAAAGTTTCCCTAAGAAGTACTAAACCAACCTCTAAAAACAACATAATGCTAAATTTTTTTTTGTAATTTTGTTAAGCCAAACCTATAAAGCTTTTATGACGAAACCTAGATGTTCTCTGATCTTCCTCTGTCCTACCCTCCCCTTACCCTTGCCTCCTAAATGACCCTATAAAAATTTTTTTTTTGCACTTAATAAGCCCAAAAATTTACTTTTTAGTGACTTATAGCAAAGGTGAGGTGTCTCTCCCACGGCCTCTTCCGGTGTGACCCTGACAAAATACAGATTTTATTTATTAAATATGTGGAGGGTATTTATTATTTTAAACGTGCTGATTCTTTTTCCTAAATTCGCTAGCTAACATAATTTTTTTACTTAATAAAAATTTTATGAAGACCTAACTCGGATGATTAAAGAAGCAAACTGTAGATAGAAAATCTACTAGTGTAGAGAATGTAAAAACAGACAGCATTTTAAAAGGGTTTTTCGTTTGGCTTATTAGTCGACAGTTAATCGATTATTTCAAAAACAAACGGCATTATTTTTTAAACAAAAGAAATTTATGTTCTTGTAGTTGTTTCCCCTTGTCATGTTATCTAATAAATTATGGCATGGCAGATATTATATTTTATTTATGCGTTGATTTGATGACTTTCATGTCCGCGGAAATTGAAAATATTCAATGGCGCTTTAAAGAATAAAATATTTTTGTACGAATACGTGCAAACATTTTCAAAGTTATACTGAAATTTATTTAAAAAAATTAAATTCTTCCTTCGGAAAAGGATGAAAAGCTACTTTCAAGCTAATTAATTTCTCAATACGATATATTTCTTATGATGAAAAAAATGCGTGAAGAAATTTCCTCAAGTGCTAAACAATTTAATTTGTAGAAGCGTAAAAAAGCACCAGAAGAATAAAAACATGTGGTCCATCATCATTTATTTATTCAGTCGGGCAAAAATTCCTCCACTTAATCTGCCAGTCAATATTTATTCTTCGCGCTTTAATTGTTATTTGGCCAGAAATAAAGAAAAAGTTCTTACTGTAAATAATGTTCAGAAGAAAAAAAAACATGTTCATACACCTTAAGAATCTAAAGAATTTGGCTATTAATTTCAATTAAAATTATTCTTGGCAAAATGCCAAAAATATAGAAATTCCAATATTGTGTTTACAACAGAATGACTGAGAGCAAGAAATGCTTTTCATTTAAATTTTTTTATTTCTTAATTTTTTTTTGGCTGTTGTTAATTTTATTTTTAAATTTCATTTTGTATTTTTATAAGTTTCACATGCTTTTACATTCATAAAAATTCCTTTCAAGAAAACTCGAGCAATTCAAGCGCGATTTAATGCAAATAAAAATAAATATTTTATTAAAAGCTGTTCAAGGCTAAATTTTTTGAATAGCCCAAATGAAATATTATTATAACGTATTATTTGAAAATATTTATGTATTTTGAAATATTTCATTCGTTTATTGTAAACAATTCAAATGGCAACCAACGCCTGACTGTTTGCAAAAGGTCAATAAAACACATGCTCGTTTGTAGTGATCATTTGTTTCGTGCATGCAGCCTGTAAATTTTTATTACTTTTTTCGTTGTCCTACTTTCATGGTGAATCGTTCGTGTTTAGGAATCTGACACATTAGATTGAATTTATCTCTTGAAATATTTATAATTGGAATATTTTGTTTTTGGTTTCAAAATTGGGTTAGTGTTATTTTTGGTTCATTCTGGAAGAACTACAAGACTCACGGAGGATTATTGGCTACACATCTTTCTGTGTGACAAAGTCTTTAAATAAAAAAAAAAACATATACAATTATGCTGACGTCGCAACTGATCAGCAATGCTATAAAAATTAGTTCTAAAAAATGATTTAAAACAACTACAAAAATTATTCGTAAGGCTGCCTGTGCTTTTTAATCAAATTTACTGTTACAATTATATTCGTTATGCTAGAAACACAACTGGGACGAACGACGAATTTCGCTTAGTACGAAGAATTCGTTGATAAAAAATCGCTCTATAAATTCGTCGTATGAAACACAATAACGACGAAAAAATTAAAATAATAAGCAAACAAAATTTTAATATTTGTTTTTTAAATCATTGTAATCCTCTGAATGCCAGTCAGATTGTTTAGACACTCAATAATTATCCCGGTGTTGTCCATTTTTTTCAGAACAAATTCCTTTTTGTAAATATTTTCTGAAACATTTTTTGTCTGTAAATAAATTATTATTTTCATTTAACAGCTGATGGGGTGACCATATGAAAAAGTGAGAAATAGAAAGAAAAACTATATAATAAAAAGTGTTCAAAATTAATAAAAAGTCGTCCGAATGATACATTTTTGTGAATTAGTGAATGCATTTTTAGTATGTACTGAAAATTTTAGTGCTAGATGCAACAATACAGTATTGAACTATGTTTTTCCACAAAAAACCAGTTTGAGTATATGAAACCTGGTCACTTTATATTGATTTGTTCGTCGTTCGTTGACGAAACAATTAGAAATAAATGTATTTCAACTTTCGCTGAGTATGACGAATTTCGACCAACACCACGATTGTGTGCATTTTCATACAAACCCATGTGTTTTATTTTTGGCAACGAATATTCGCGACCAAAAATTCGTCGTTCGTCGCAGTTGTGTTCCTAGCATTAATCACAGTCGACGATGGGAAATCATTCATAACAGACGCCGAAGTCACTATTCAAATCAATACAAAACCTTAAAAGAATGTGTTTGAACATTTTCAATTGTTATACCCTACAAAAAAGAATTTCAATTTGCCATTTGTCTTTTCAATTTGTCATTTCGTGTGTAACGCAGCGAAATATCCCTCTAAGACCCCATAAAGTATATATATATATATATATATATATATATATATATATATATATATATATATTCCTGATCACTGATGAAATTTAACACGATCTAGCCGTTTCCGCCCGTCTGTCCGTCTGTGGAAATCACTATTCAGGCCAAACGAAAAGAGCTAGACCTTTGAAATTTGATATAAACACATTTTGAACTGTAGCATAGATCAACTTCGTAAATGGGCTGAATCGGGCCAGAGGGAAAAAAGTTCCCCTAAGAAGAACTAAACCAACTTCCAAAAAAACAACATAATTTTAAAAATTTTTTTTTTGTAATATTGTTAAGCAAATGATATATTTTTATTAGGGACGTAACCGATACCGATTCCGATATATCGGCGATACCTCTGATTTGCCGATATATCGATATCATTATCATTACATTTTCTTAGGGCTGTTTTGAACAAACAATCCAATTTTCAACGCTTTTCTTTTTTTGCATAACAACTAAAGCAGCCAATACGCGACAACGGCATGCACGCACAATCATACGATTGAGGTGTCGGCACGCGCCACATACCATACCAGCAAGCTGGTACAGTATTCATTTCTTTAAAAATAATTTCAGAATGAAATTATTTCAAATACCAATTTTAAATATTAATAATCTCTTACACTATAATTTTGTACAATAAAAGAATTACTCTACTTGAGTTTTGTTAATTTTAACTTGAGTTCAATTTCCATATGGGTATCGGAATCGGTATCGGCGATATTTCTTTTTGAGTATCGGTATCGGATCGGCAAAACGGCGTATCGTTACATCCATAATTTTTATGTCAAAGATGGTCCGAGGCATTGAAAAAAAAAACAGAAAAATACATTTTAGGACCCCGCCCCCCTTAGTGGGCGTAGAAGTAATATATTGCATGGAAAAATAATGTAAATATTTAACAAATTGTATAACTTGAGCCCTAAAAATTAAATTTTAAAGCTTTTATGACCCTCCCCCTTTCCTTTGCCCCCTTAATGACCCTCCAAAAAAAAAATTTTTTTTACTCTTATAACCCCAAACATTGAATTTTGGGTGTTTTATGGCAAAGGTGAGATGTCTCCCCCATGGATCCTCCCGCTGTGGCGCCCAAAAAATAGAGTTTTAAATTAATAAATATTTGGAGAGTATTTAAGATTCGACCCGGTAGAATATAACGTTCTTACTTGTTATATGTTAGCCTTTTTCCATTAAATAAATATCTAGAGTTTAACAGATTTTATTTACACCGATGCTATTTTAAATCTAATATTTTTAAAAATATTTTTATTTGACGCCTTCACAATCTTCTTTTCATCTTTTAATTAAAAAGTGTTTGCCTCGCTGTTGCTGTCGGTCACGTCAAAACCCATAAATTCACAGTTTAATTATTTCTTTTGATGATTCACAACATTTTGAATGCAATTATTATGCCGCTGATGATTATTTACTTTGAAATGTATAATAAAGTGTATTGACCCCTCGCTGCAGCAAGAAATGAGTGCTGCTACAAACAAATGCTCGTATCTCGAATAGTAGAAAAATAAATAGCCAAAATATAATTTCGTTTGCTTAAAATATCCACATATAATAAGAAAAATATTTACAATATATCGAGATTTGGATAATATTAAGAGAAATTCTTTGAACTAAATGCTAGATGTTGTCGTGTGTTAATTAACTATGATTTTGTGTAACCTCGTCCTTGCATTCCATGGCTTCGTTGACGTAACCTTCGGCAATTGCTTTTTGCCTGGTCATTTCTAAAGCCTTTTGTTCGGGTGTTTTGGCCCACTCCTGCAACTCACCAGATGCAAACAACCAGTAAAATACACAGCCAACAAGATAAATGCCAGCTGAAATAAAGAACACCGTTTTCCATTCCTCGCTGGTTTGATTAACCACCAGATGACCGGTAAGCATGGGGCTCACGATACCGGGTATAGTGGCAAATGTATTGCCAATGCCCATCAAAACACTGGCATGTTGGGGCGCAATATCCAAATGGTTGACGCTATAAATGGCATTAAGAGATTAAGATAAATTCATTGCTAAAGAGCAGCTGCAGGAAACTCTTACGCAAAGCCGGACCAAGCGAAGGCACCCAAACCCACTGCTATGGTTATGCAAACCACAGACCAAGTTGGATCCAACAGATAGGCAGTCAGAACCATGAAAACTGTCTGGGCCAAAAAGGCCCCACAGTTAAAGTAGCGGCGCACCTGAGTGGTAGTCAAATATCTCTTAATTTGCAGCCAATCGGCCAAATAGCCAGAGACACCCAATAAAATGCCCATGGTAAGATAAGGCACGGCGGATATGAAACCCGTTTTATCCAAGTTAAAATTTAAAGTATCTGGAATGTATAAAAAAATTATATTAAATATGGCCTTAATATGAACTATGGCAGCACCTTTGAGGAATGTAGGCAACTGTGTGAGAAGCGTATAGAAGCCCCAGTTTTCCGAAAAGTGTGACGCTGCTATGGCAAGAAATGGTAAAGATGTAAATATGGCCTTCCAAGGATGCTTGATATTCTGTTGACCAGCAATGCCAATTTTCTTTTCGATATATTCACGTTCATCTGCCGAACAGAATCGATCCTTATCCGGTCCGGAACGTACAATTATCATCCATAGAATGAACCAAATGCAACCAATTGCGCCAAATACATAAAATACACTTTCCCAGCCGTAAGCGGAAGCTAAAAGACCTGACGAGGGCATAGCCACAACAGTGCCAGCATAGTTTCCAGCAAATGCTATGGAAGCCATGCGGGAACGTTCTAGCGGGGGAGACCAACGTGCCCACACGGCGTGTATGCAGGGGAAAGTGACACCCTTGAAATATAAATTTTGAATTTTTTGTTTGAAAATATTTCATTTAAGATTTTTCCAAGAAATAACTTTTAATTCAACTTTGGTTGCAGCGTTGCATTTATTAAGTTATATATTTTATTAAAAAACATTAATGGGACAAATAACTAAAGAAATTTCTCATCGTTTATAAAAATTTAAATTTAAAACAGGAGCCAACTTACCGCATTCGATATCGATCGATATTTCAATACAATTTAAGTGGAAATTTCGATCAATATCGAATACCGCAATGTGCCTCCTGTATTTTTAGCATATGATTAAAAAATGTACCTTTTATAAAAGGTAGTACTTTTTATAAAAGTATCTGTTAAAAAACTACCTCTTAAAAAAATTGCTTATGACAAAATCGATTTTTAATTAAAATGCCTTTCGAAACTGCATATTAAAAAAGTACCCTTCAAGAAATTATTTCTGAAAAAGGTACATTTTAAAAAAGTAATGTTTGAAAAGTACCTTTTTAATAAAATCCCTTTTTTTTAAAAAGCATAATTCCAAAGAAATAAGAAATGTTTATATTAAAAAATTTACCTTTTAAAAAATTAATTTTAAAAAAAGTACCATTTGGAAAAAGTACCTTTTGAAAATGGTATGTTTCCAAAAAGTACTTTTTGACAAATCTACTTTTAGAAACCTACACAGAAAAAGTACTTAAGTGCGTGTTGAAAAAGCATCTTGCTAATTTGCAAGCCAATTGAAAAATGTACCATTCAAAAAGTACCTCCTATTTGTGGCTTAGTAGGATATAAAAAAAATATGAACAAAGTACGTTTTTTTAAAAATGCATTTGTGAAAAGAAATTTTAACTGTGAGATGCAGATGAAATAAACTGAAAAACTAGTGGAAATTACTGTTTCGTTGCTAACAGGGCCGGTTTCCGTCCCCGGTACTACATTTTACATGTAGATAAAGATAGAGTATAATTTGTTACCCAACCGCACTTACCTCAAAAATACCTTCGATAATGCGCACTGCTAACAACATTTCGAGGCTATGATTCGCTGCCAGGGGTGTAAATAAAGTCAATATGGCTGTGGCTCCAATACCGATACCAAAAACCTATAAAATGTGTGTAATTTGAATAATATAAGAATGAAAATGTCTTATTTCTTCTAATACAACTTACAATGTTGCCACCAATTTTAGCACCAATAAATCCACCAATAAATTGCGTCATGATGTAGCCATAGAAAAATGAACTCAATATGAGTCCTTTCTGCTTGGAATCCCACGGAAAATCTTGCTCCCAAGACTCTTTGCCATTTGCATCGATAACTGTACGATTTTCTGTCATCGCCACTATGGCAACACTTAAATTAACACGCAGAGAATAGACATTAAAAAACCCAAAAAATGCCAATAGGACCACTATGTAACGCCGCTTGCGCCAAAATCTCCAACTGAGTGGTTCGGTTTCAACAATATCATTACTGCAAGATATAAAAGAAAAAATTAAATGTGTAAATATTTTATAATTAAATAAAAACTCTATCTTGTCGGGGTTACTTCAGGAGGGGCTGTGGGGGAGACATCTCACCTTTGCCATAAAACAATAAAAAGTCAATTTTTGGGGTTAAGTGAAAAAAATTTTTTTTATAGAGTCGTTTAGGGGACAATGGTGGGAGGAGGCTAGGGCAGAGGAAGATCAGAGCACATCTCAGCTTCGTCATAAAAGCTTTAAAATTAAATTTTTAAGGAATTTAGGCTTAAATTATACAATTTGTTAAATAAAGGGTGTTTTTTTATGAAGTTTTTTTATACGAATCACTCTGTTGTCTGACAGCTGTTTTGACAGTTTAAAGTGACGTCTCTACTCAGTATTGTTTGGCAAATCATCATGAACAGGTTAACTCCAGAACAACGCTTCCAAATCGTGGAAATTTATTTTCAAAAACAGAGTTCAATTAAAAATGTTTATCCGCTTTTTTACCGCAAAATTCTCTTCAGTGATGAGGCGCATTTTTGGTTGAATGGACATGTCAACAAGCAAAATTGCCGTATTTGGAGCAAAGATAATCCACACGCCGTTCAAGAATTACCAATGCATCCCGATAAATGTACTGTTTGTTGCGGTCTATGGGCTGGTGGAATCATCGGTCCTTATTTCTTTAAAAATTAGGAAGGACGACGCTTTACCGTGAATGGAAATCGATACAAAATCATGATCAATGAATTTTTGGTGCCAAAACTTCAAGATATGGATGTAAACGAAATGTGGTTTCAACAGGATGGTGCCACTTGTCATACTGCGGGCGAAACAATGGACTTATTGAAAGAACATTTCAATGACAACATTATTTCGAGAAATGGACCGGTGAATTGGCCTCCGCGTTCGTGTGATTTGACGCCACTCGATTATTTTTTGTGGGGATACCTGAAATCATTGGTTTACGTGGATAAACCGGCAACGATTGATGCTTTGGAAACCAGTATTCAACGTGTCATTGCTGAAATATGCCCTCAAATGCTTGAAAAGGTGGTCGGAAAATGGACCTCCAGAATTACCTTTGTGCAAAATAGTCGTGGTGGCCATATGCCCGAAATTATATTTAAATGTTAAATGACAAGAAATTATCTACCAAATAAAAAACAGTTTTTGGCCATTTCATAATTTGCCATGTGTTTTATTTAAATTTCAAATCAGCAAGTTCTTATAAAAACACCCTTTATTTACACTATTTTTTCATGTAATATGTTACTTCAACGCCCACTAAGGGGGGCGGGGTCCGAAAATGGATTTTTCTGATTTTTTTGGCTGCATGTTCAACGCTTTGGAATTTCTTTGATACAAAAATATATCATTTGCTTAACAAAAAAAAAATCATGTTGTTTTTTAGAGGTTGGTTTAGTTCTTCTTAGGGAAACTTTCTTCCCTCTGGCCCGTTTCAGCCCATTTACGAACTTGACCTGTGCCATCCTTCAAAATGTGCTTATACCAAATTTCAAGGGTCTAGCTCTTTTCGTTGGGCCTGGATAGTAATTTCCACAGACGGACATAATTAGATCGTCTTAGATTTCATCACTGATCAAGAATTTATATGCTTTATGGGGTCTTAGAGAGATATTTCGCTGCATTACACACGGAATTACAAAGTTAATATACCCTCGAATTCTTTGTTGGAGGATATAAAAAGTGTTACAGTCGACTCCCGATATTGTTGGAATTCAAGGGACCAGGGAAAAGCTTTAAATAATCGAGATTTCATATTAAGAAGACTTCAAAATATCATTGGGCATAAACAATATTTTATATTGAATGTTCTTCAAAGGACCTAGAGCACACTACAAATTAATGAGATCTTGCAATTTGTGAGTTTTAAATTATCCAGAGTAGACTGTATTTATATATGTATTTAAATTATGAATCCAATTATTAATGTTAATCAACTGACTTGTAAGAGCAGACTATCAATTACTCAAGCACTGTTTGCTGGCTTTCCTTTCAACCTGCTAAAAGTCACTTTCGCTTTCACAATCCCAAGCGACTGCATTGCACCGCATGCCGCACAATAGATGTTATAACACGTTTTTTTAAGATAAATATTTTTAATATATTTCTTTCACACTTTTCTGTTGGATTTGTAGGTTTTATTTATTATTTATACTTTTCATTGCATAAATATATTTTTTTTATAATGATTTGTTTCTTTTTGCTACTCGTAATAGAAGTAATAAATATTATGCTTGATTGAATTATACTCTCACGAAAATTGTTTAGTTGTTGACTGAAACGCATGTGTTCGATTTGTCTACTGAATCGAAAGCTGTAAGAAAATAAATTTTAATATCATCTAATATGTTCAAAATGTAAACTTCTTCACAATGATTTTAGCTAACGAATCAATCGAAATTTCAATACAATTTAAAGGGTGTGTCAATAAGAATACACTTTTTAACTTTAGTGCCAATTTCATTGTTTTTTGTTTTAAGCTGCATCTCTGAAATTTCACAACTGTGACATTGTTCATTCCGATCTTTAAATATGTAGGACTTTTGTGGCAAGTTATTACAAGAATTTGGAAAAATATACCCCTCGCAAACTCCAAAGAAAGTTCAGTCAAGAAAGTGCACATAATCATGAATAATTTTCCCACCGAAATTTTTCCCTTTTCCCTAAAATTGCAATCATGAAAAAATTCCCTGTGAATAAAATGCAGTATGAATGAAATTCCCCTTATCGTGAATTATATTTTTACCGGGAGTTTTTTCACTTTTCCCTTTAATTTATTCACTTAGTTTTTGGTGGGGAATAGAGTAAAAAATTTAAGGGCCATTATTACAACTTAAAGTTAGTTAAAAGTAAGATTTCATCAGACATATAAAAAGGTTTCCATTATTGCGAATTGTATTTAACTTACCAGGTAGGATAAACTTACCTGTAATTTATGGCTCACTTTAGGTTAAAGTAAAATTTTGCAAATGATAAAGGTTTTATACGTCCGATAAAATCCTACTTTTAACTAACTTTAGGTTGTAATAATGGCTCTAAGTGTTTTCTATTATAATTCGAATATTAGAATATCATACAAATTTTATGTTAGGGGCAAGGTCTGTTGATAAGACACAAACTGATATATTTTGCAACAAATCAGTTG
The DNA here is from genome assembly GCA_951800035.1 of Linnaemya tessellans. NCBI lineage: Eukaryota > Metazoa > Arthropoda > Insecta > Diptera > Tachinidae > Linnaemya > Linnaemya tessellans. The sequence continues at coordinate 11,318,037 of OX637535.1, forward strand.
CCTGCGTCTTTGTAAAACTTCTTGCACCAATTCTTAAGAATACTTTTAATTTGTTTTCATCGGTTTTCAAAATGTATCCAAATTATTTTACTACTAAATATTTAAAATTAAATTTTTCAACAAAAAATTACTTGAACTTTTCATATTGGTTTTAGCTTCTTCTATTTTTTACATTCACTGAGAACTGATAGCGGGAATAATTTCTCGCGGGAGATTCATGATACCAATTTTCCCTTGGAGTGGAATAAAAATTTCACGTGAACAAAAATTCCGCTTATTATTAACGATAAGGGTGAATGTGTTGACCATTCAAAGAAAATTTTTGTAAATGATTGTCGCCAAAACCCCGAAAACATCAATTCGGTAACGCCCTCAATATTTCAAATTTCACGAATTCGTTTTAGTAAACGACCTCCACCTGTATTTTATTCCATACTTAATCCAATGAAAAAGTCCCAACTATCTTAAAATATTTATGTGTTTTTATTTTGAAATGAAAAAGTGCATTCTTAAACAGGCACCCTTTGTAATAGTAGAATATTGCGTTAGAACCTTGGATTTATGATTATTTGATTTTTTTCCCTTTATTTATTTTTTTATTTTTTTTTTTGTAGACCATTATTTATTTGAACAATAAATCATGGAAAATCTAAATAAAAGGTCGTGCCACAAAATACTAAAAATACCTGCATGCAATTGTTTGCAACAGTAGTTTTAACAAAAGCAAATCAAATTTTTATTTAATATAAGTTTATTAACACCCACGAAAACTATTATCTAGTCGCATTGATCTGTAATCATTTTAATCGGAAATATTTTGAACTCACTTTAAGCATTTTTGTATGGAAAATTAAACTAAGATCGCTTTATATATTTCTAATTAGCAAACTTTTTTCAAAAACTATATCTGTAGATTGATTAGGTCATAATTCCATCATCTGAAATTTGTAGTCTGACATTTACATTACTTTATGACATATGCATGTAAGTCTGACTAAAATTCGCTGTCTTCATGTCTATTATGTCACACATATTTTTGTGGTGCACCTTTGAGCACCTTATCGTCCATCTATAGTTATGAAACATATACGGTTTTAAAGGTATTTTCATGTAGTTTTGTACAATATAAATATTCTTCGCATAAAATTTGCTTAACAAGATCGCTTAAAGGCCGACTGAACTGTATTAAGAAGTTCAATTCAAACTATTTCCCATTTTTATTTAAATTTTTTTTTCTAAGGAATCTGTGGAAGCGTATTCGAAAAAATTTTAATTACATTAATACTTGTACTAAAGTTAGTCGATTAATCGGCCTAGATTACTCGATTAAATTTTTAATCGAGATTGGATATTATAATATTATGTGGTCTGTTGGCTGACAATGGAAGCTTTTGAGCCACCCTCGTCTATTATCTTTAAGAAAACTAAAAATTATTTTAAATCTGCAAGAAAAATAAATCACCTGATATGAAGTTTGATTTATAAATTTAAAATAATAAATAAAAATTATTAGCGTGTGACGCAAACAAATTTGTGTTGAGAAATAATAAGTTTTAAAAATACAAATACAACACAGGGAGTTTTTTTTTTCTTGAAAACGTTGAATTTAACAAAAGAACTTGTTATTAATGCTGTTTACAGAATGCAACGAAATAAATAAAAAGTAAATGCTAAAGTTGATTTTGCTTTCAGTAGCAAAATCAACCACAATTTCATTTATACTATAAACAATCAAGAATCTCGGCTTTGATGTGAACAGTAGTAACCACGATCGCATTAATAGTTGCATGCACGAGAACTTAAAACTTTTTTGGCGGGCATTTTATTCTTTAAAAATTTCCTAAAAATTTCGTAAAGACTGTATTCTGTTTACGTGTCCATAATGTTTTGTATGTCAATAAAAAAACACTTAATAGATCCATTTACTAACTGAAAGAGTTCTAAAGAGTAAAGATTGTGAAAGTTTAAAGTTTGCAAACGACAGATTGCATTGATAGACATATAAAAATTGTATACGTTTTCTCAAATTGCATTCCTTGAAATTTAGTTATCTGTTAAATATAAAAATAGCAGTACGATAAAACAGGTACTAAATGCTCGTAATAAAATTTCGCAAATAAAAACAAATATGAAAACACAAATATTTAACGAACAAAAGCCGGTTGTTGATTTCACTGTTAAATAGCAGTGAATGACAATAACATAAACACATGTTTGCGATTTTTAATTCAAAGAAAATAAAAATAAATTCTAATTATTTCATAGTAAAACAATGGATCTGCTAATTGTCACTCACAATAAATTAAATTAAATGAAATTAATACACTAAACGTATTTGTGGTACACTTTTAGGTATTTTAACGTCCACCTATATTAATGAAATATATATAATTTAAAAGGTATTTTTACTCGAATATGCACAATTTAAATATTCGCAGCACTTTTGTACACACACATAAAAATGTATACTGCCATGTTTACCATTCTTGTTCAAGCGTGCACAATTTTTGAGAATTATTGCACACATGGAAAATGTTCTAAAAGTCTATAAAATCATTGGAAATAAAAATATTTTTACTCCTTTGCTGTCATAAAAATAATATCAAGAACCCACGGGCATTGCATTGCATTTATTTTTCTATAAAATATTTAGCGTATTATTTGTCGTATATTGTTTGCTACAATTTACAAAAAAAAAAATATTTCACCAATTGCCACTTTTTTATAAAGGGTCCGCCATCTAACGTTTTTTTTTCAACTAGTGCTTATTTCATGAATGGTAACAATTAGTTCATGTCTGATTTGACAGATAATTAGTTTTATCCTTCCGCTGAACGAATATGGTTGACCATCCAATGCGTTTTTGCTTCGCTAAGTGGGCCTGCGATCGACTTACAGAAGATGCCGATTTTGCCAAAAAAAAAATCATCTTTTCAGATGAAGCTCATTTTGATCTTGGCGGGTACGTAAACAAGCAAAATTGTCTCATTTGGGGCACAGAAAACGAGTCACTGTTTGGTGCGGATTTTGGTCCAGAGGCATAAATGGGCCATTTTTCTTCGAAAATGAGCAACGAATGGCCGTTACAGTCAATGGCGATCGTTATCGTTCCATGTTGAACGAATTTTTGTTCACAAAAATTGAAGAGGAGAATATTGGCAAAATTTGGTTTCAACAGGACGGCGCTACGTGACACACAGCCGAAGCTACAGTCGATGTTTTGCGCCCTGTTTTAGAAGATTGCATTATCAGCCGCAGAGCTGATGTCGTTTGGCCACCTCGGAGCTGCGATTTGAAACCGTTGGACTATTATTTGTGGGGTGCCGTCAAAGATAAGTGTTACGCCAACAAGCCAGAGACAATTGACGCTTTACAGGACAATATTCGTGAAGCCATTGGTGAAATACAGGTGCACACAATCGATAATGTGCTTAAAAATTGGACCGATCGTGTAGGCTACTGCGTGGCCAGCCGAGGCAGCCATTTGTATGAAATTATTTTCCATTATTAACCGGAAGGATTGTACTTTCAAATAAAAAAAAAAATTTGAGAAAATTTAAAAAAAAAGTTTTTTGGCGGACCCTGTATTAATAAAAATGTCCTACATATATAGGATTTAAATTAAAATAATTAAATAAAAGTGTTTTTTTTTTTTTTTTTTTTTTTTTTTTTTAGGAGTAGGACCAGCGCTCAGGGGATGACCCCTATATATGCAATGCATTGCGCCAGAACTGAAAACGAGGGGATAGTATTGAGGGTACAGATTAGGAAAGATGAGAAGATAGACATTTTTTTTTTGTAGCTATTTCAACCTTTTACTTCGCCGGCTAATTTTTGCTACAGGGCCGACGAAGGTGGGTGCTGTTACTCTGCTTTTAGTACGTGATGGTGTCAGTCACTGCCAATAATGTTCAGTGACCAGTGACTATGCCTTCATCATTGAAACAGACTGCCAACAACTAACACAACCACGCACTAATGCTGATCAGAAGAATTCAACACAATATTTCATGACTCAGCGCGGGCTCGAACTCACGACCCTCTGCTTCATAGTCTCGTGTTCTACTACTTCAGCCAACAGCACCCATTTAGCATTGGTTTGAAACAATTCTCGTATGCAATTTCCTAATAAAATTTTTATAAACAAAACCCGTTATCATATCCAACTACGCCACCTAAAAAGAGGTTACAAACAAAATACAAATCAGTACTGATGATGAAAATGTAGCGACTTACGAAAACAGCTGTTCTGCTCGAATAATTTAAAACTTAGATTGACTTTCCTTTGTGCCTTGGAATATTTATCATAACTTTCTGAATTCAAACAAATATTCGAGCACTTAGCCTATAGGTTAGGTTAGGTTAGAGGCCCGTTGTCCCTGGCGGGACAATCCACTTGGGTCCGTCAATTCGGTCCCTTTGTGATGCCCTTAAGCAGAGGACCTCCTAAGGGATGTCCTCCGCCGTAAATCTTAATTGAATTTTATAATGGAAATAATTAATTTTATTTGTGTCAGCTAAACAGCACACTTTTGTAACCAACTGTAAAGACATACAACTGATGCAAATTTAGGTTGTATGTATATATTTGAAGGCCGTTTTGTTTATATATTCCGTTTCCTACTTCTTGTTTGCACTTTCGAAAGTAATTTGTATATGTGCACCAAGTGAATGGAGTATGAGTAATAAAAAAAAATATTACACAATGCAAAGTATTGAAACAATTTGCAAGTGTACGAGTATATTTTAGTGGGTTTTTGTATACTCAGTCCCATGTAATTGAAGAACAAGTTCAGCAGCATTGAACACTAGATGTGCCTACATCGAATACATATATATTTGTAAGATCCAGAAATACTATAAAGTCCTTAATATTGAAGAAAATCAAAGATTATTTGAGTGTCTTTATGCATTGACATCCTTAACATAATTATTTTGTAATATTTCTAAATTTTCCTTCCGTAACTATTTACTACCGTATTCATAAAAAAAATATGACTGTTTTATAAAGGGTTTATAGAACAAATCCTTTATGAAAATCTGTTTTATAAAACGTTTATAATTTAAAAATATATTTTATCCTTCGACTGAAGGATTATTTTTCATTACAATATTTTTTATTAACTTACTGATCATAAGTTGAGGCCTCCAATTGATGATGCGTAGCTTTTCCATTCTTTACAGGTTCATTCATATTTTCCACAGTGCGGCTGTTCTCCTGGCCAGCTGTTTCGCTTAATGTGCTTCCATAAACACTCACAAAAGCTTGCACGATCTGTGTTCTGTAAAAGTTTTTGATTATGTGAAAGAAAATATAAATATTATTATTTCTAACCTGTCACGCAATACCGTAAAATAGGTGAGCGATCATTACTAATAATATTATTAAAACTTTTGTAAACCTCCAAAACAGTTTTAATGTGCCTCTTGTCACGCAAACTATTAGATACTAATTTGCCATTTAATATTGATTTAAATAATTTGCATTATGAATAATAACTGAAGTTATATTTTACACTGTGCTCTTGTATAATAAAAAAACATCAACTTTATACAACAAATAATGCAGAGGACTGAAATTTTTCGATCACAATCGAAACAAACAATTCCTTGAACAACCACAAAACCAACAACAGCAACGTAAAGGGTGTTTTTTATAGAGTGATACAAGTTTAAATCATAATAAAACAGAGTAATAAATTTTTGATATCAATGAAACGGTCTTTAATGGATACAAAATTTTATGAAATTAATGTTTAAATATGATTTCTCCCATGAGGCCGCCACGGCTGGCACATAGAAGTCGCTATCTGGAACATCGATTTTCAACAACTAAAAAAATCTTCTATAAAGTGGAAGGACACAACCCCAGTTGTAGAGAACGGCGACGTATAAATTGATTAGGATCATCTTCAATGCATTTCTGTACAGAGGCTACAGCTTCTTCAGTCAACACTGTTTGACGTCTCACGCGATGCACATTATCAGTAACAGTAAATGTGGTCCGAAAACGGTCTATTGTTCTTCGAAGGACGATTAAGTACGCCATAAAATGGAAGAAGTGCACGATGAGTTTGACGAATAGAACCATTATTTTGATTAAAAATTTCCACAATTTGCACGCGTTGCTCCGGTATAAGTCGATCCATAATGAAATGTCAAAGCAAACTAAACAAAAAGCAACCCAAAAATGGGTGATTAAATAAAGCAGTGATGCCAACTCAAAGTTATATCACTCTATAAGAAACACCCTTTATAAAGAGCACTTAATTGAGTGCTTGACTAAACTTCTAATTCTACAATCAAATATTTATTTTTAATGCCCACATTGCAAGCAAACACATCTCACTCATATACAAACAGACCCACAAATCCATCTCATATACAAACAGAACACATACTCGTACATGACACAGTGGAACCGGATGCAAAATTTTCCACTCAGCATGTGGAATACTGTTTTTTATTTATTTATTTATTATTATATTTTTTTTCAATTCACCAAAGTCACAAATGCCATAGTGTGTTATCAGCTTGATTGAAATTTTATATAATTTTATAACTAATTACAACTTTTATTTTGAAGTGACAAAAAAATTAATTAAAAAAACTACATCGATGCACAGACTATTCTGTAAGGGCTGCAAAGTAGCAAGAGCCTGTTGAAAACAGACAATAATTGGGGAAGAAAAAGTTTAAATAATTGTCCTAGTTTTGATATTGTCTTAACCCTCCGATTAGTGACAGTTCTGAACTTCACGGCCGTGTGAAAAGGTCCCTACGGACCTTTTTTGTAAATCATGTATTTTTCATATAAAAAAATTTTTGTTTTTATTTTTTTTTTTGTTTTTATTGTTTATAACTAAATTCTACATACAAAAATAATTTTTTCAATTTTTTTATATTTTTTTTATCATCTTCCCTAATGTCTTTGAGTTTAGGTCTTTGTGTTCAGAGCAAGTAAATTATGTGTTGAAACTATAAAAAATTTATAATGATGCCCAAAAACATGCATTTATTAGTGAAATTCAGTACAAGGTCCATACGGACCTATTCACACGTCCACGTACTATTCTCACTAAAGCCTCAATAACTCCTAAAGTAATGATCCGATCGGCTTGATTTTTTTCCAAAAGATGCGCAACAAAATACTCTTGGATTGCAGAGTAACCTAATACACTTTATGTATTTATATGTGGCCGACCGTATACGCGGTGGACCTGTCTTGGTGTTTAGAAGTTAATCACTGTGTAGGCACTTTACTCCGTGATAATATTTGAGCTGTTCAATGTTTGATAGATTACAGCGCTCGTTTGTCTTCTGTCATTATGTAAAGTGGGCCAATAAATTAATAAATTTAGCAAGTTTAATTTCAACATATTTTCGACCCATAATTCACTAGCAAATTTTGACATTCTGTATCGATCATAACAATTCTATTAGAATTTCGAACCATTTCAAATGCATTGCTTTGGCGAAATAATATTTAAGTTAATTGCCGCAGTAAAAAAAATACATCATGAAATTGTTTTCGTTCTGACATGCATCTACACAAGGCTACAACAGCATAATAAAAAAACACAAATACAAAATACTTAAAAAAAAAATTACATTTGCAATCAATTTCTATATTTTATGATTTATTATTTGAATGTTATTTAATTTTTACTTGAAATATGGCTTTCAATTAGGAAACTAACAACTACTTTCAGTGAAATAATTAAGAAAAAAGATTTAAAAATCTAAATTCGAAAGATGTTTTTAAATATATTTTTTTTTTTTAAATTGGTGCTGATATGTCAATACAAATAGTTGGAGCTTTGATCACTCCAGGTTATTAACCCTGTCATTCAATAATTAAATTCTTCAGTTTTTTTTTTATATTTGCAAAATCTAATCTAATCTGTCCCCTCAATACTATCCCCTCGTTTTCAGTTCCGGCGCAATGCATTGCATATGTATATAGGGGTCATCCCCTGAGTGCTGGTCCAACTCCTAAAAAAAAATAACACTCCGCAAAATTTTGCACTTTAATTCTTTTAATTTTTCCCCTTAAGAAATAAAAAATATCTCAAAAGCTGTAATTTTTCATTTTCCTAATTTTTATTTAGTGAAAATTTGTGAACTCACTAAATTTGTGGCAAACAAAACTAATAAATTGTTTGTTTAACCAAAAGTGATAGTTTTTTTGAATTCTTTAGTATTTTTGTGCTTTCTTTTGTGGTCTGCAATTATAAACTGATTCTGAAATGTTTTGCTTTATGGAAACATTAGTTTCCATTTTCATTGAATAACTGAATAAATATTTTGCCTAGAAACGAACTCGCAGAGAAATTTCCAAAGGCTATTTTCTTTAAAAATGTTTAAAAATTTTTACTAAAATTTTTTTCTTTTTGGAAACTGAGACGGACATAAATTAATTTAAAAAAATTTTTAGCTGTTCATTTGAAATTTATGTTAAAATTTTTTGTTTATTTTTTTATTTACAAAAATCAAAAAGAAATATTCGATATGAACAAAACATGGTTGTTGTGTTGTTTGTTAATATTTTATCAGAGAAACTTCTTGATTGAATTTATAAAAAATATTAAATATATTTATAAATATAAAATAATAATAAAATTAAAATATCTCTTATAAATATGGCAGGTAATTAACAACTGTTTTCAACTTGTTTACACAAAAACTATAACAAAATAAATGAAGACTTCTGGGGGCTAATGGGAACACAAGTACTACATGCGTGTCAAATGTCAACTGCATCAGTTGACACATGGTGCTCTCTCTTAAGCTAACAAGTCTCTCACAAGCGACTGGAGGCGGTATAACAATTAAAGTGCTTGTAGTTCCTTAGAAACTAAATGCACCAGGACAGGCCTAATTAGACCGTCCCCACAAGCTCCTCGCAATTACCGAAGCCATAATGATTCCCTACGCTATTTATAACTGTAAAGGAAACAAATACACTGAAATACATACATTCACACAATAGCAAAAATTAGCCTTCCAAGTAAAAAGGTCGAAATAGTTTAAAAAATTAAATTCTCTATCAATATAAATTCCTCAAATTTCTTCATCTGTCCCCTCAATACTATCCCCTACTTTCTATTTCCGGCGCAGTGTACTGCATATGTAGGGGTCATCTCCTAAGTGCTGGTCCGAGAAAAAAAATCCCTTTAATACAAAGTTCTTGATTCAGTCTAACAAAATCATAATTTAAAGTATTTTTTTCGATTGATAGACTAAATAAATCAACTTGAGGAGTACATGAACAGTGGCGAATTACCGAAATAAAACAATTATTAAATGAGCAAAAAAGTAAACGGAATTTAGGTGACAAAAAAAAATTTTTTTGTGAAACTCATTTCAACAAAGAAAACATGTTTTTCGTTAATTAAACCATTGAAATTCATTGCCTCCCATGTCGTTCACGTGCAAATAAAATTTTTGCTGTGTGCAATAGCGACCACATCCACAACAGCATACCCTTTAGGAAAATTATATATAATCAGATAATCTACTCGTAATTTCTTTGTAGGCAACATTAAGGTTTTATTATTTTTAGTGTTTTGAAAAAAAGCTGTTATTATTTCAGTACTTTTATGCATCAAAACAAGAAAAACTAAAAATAAATTTAACGAAATTGGCTAATAAAATTAAAATTGATTTTATCATCATGCTTCATATGGCTACATATGAGCTACAAATCTGTTGCAAGGCGCATTATTTCTTTTCGAAGAGAAACGAAATTTTACTTCTGGTATTTCTCGCAGTATTGCTGCAGAAATGCTCAACATAAATTTTTTATAAATGACTATACTAAGTGATATTTCCTCTCTCTCGAGTATATGTACTCGTAAAATTATACACAACCCTGTAGGAATTGAAACATATTTTTAAGTAACTTAAAACTGGTTTTTAAATAAGCACAACTAGTGTATAAAGTAATTTTTTTCCTTGTCGTCGACTCATTATATTAACATGTGCATGTCATAGGCGATAGTCAATTGGCCATCTCTGCATGACATTTTAATTGATTACTAACTACTTATTTTTCAACCAATTTGTAGTCAGTATAATTTAAATTATTTGAAACACTTTTTTATTAATTCATTTGTAAATAGTTAAGTTTCAATAAATTTTTTATTCGGGTCTAAAACCTCAGCTGTTAGTACCCTCTTAATTTAATTTAATTAAATAATAATAAATTTTTTATTAAAAAATAATAAAAAAGATATCTTATTACAACGTTGATACTGATTTTAAATAAAAATTCAAGCACATTTCATGACTTAAAATGAAAGTTAAATTCAAAATATTTAGGTTTTTTTTGTTTTGTTGATATCTGCATTAGATTTAAACCAATTTGTAGTCAGTTGCAAAATAGTTAATTTATAATTAGTGTTTTTATAAACCGATTATTTTATTTCCTAAACGAAAGCTTTTGAAAGTTTATAGACGTGCATTTGCAAGAACAAAGCAAAAGTGAAATAAAAACCAAGTTTAAACTGCTTTTTTGATAAATTATTTTATATTAACAATTCAAAAAAGTTACTTGTATTGAACATGTCTACACAGAACTACCTTTTGAACCACACCTATTTTATCAATATTAGCGAACAATTTAATACCTAAAAGTGTACTACATAATTCTCATTCATGTCATTGTTACGTATTGCTTTACATATCGCTTACTATAACTTTCTTTTATGTTAGTTAACTGTCTTGTATTTTTTTCTGTACTGAAGATATTGGGGACGTTCATGGCCCAGTAAACAAGACAATGCAACTCTACCCATGTTTTTTGCAGGTTTGTCTGTATTTTGATTGTAGGTTAGGTGGATCAGCGCTGTTTTGTCAAAAAGTTGTTTACATTTTCGAGTGGCCTTGGAATTTGTTGTATCTTTGTATTTTTTGAAAAGCCGACTTTTTTTTCTCAAATATTGAGAACTTGTCTTAAAAAGTAGATGATTTGACAATTATGTGTTTATAATGAATTACTTGATACACAATATATTCCGATTAAGTGTATATTTTTGAATATAAATCTTTTGCGAATTTCGGAATCTTTTAGCAATAATTTTTAAAATTATGGTTGTTTGGGTTGTGCTGAAGGTTGTAGTTTTATTACGCAAATTTTTGAGCTCTTTTGTTTTTAGGCAAATAAAATTATATGTTACAATTAAAAACAGTCAAAGTCTACGTAACGTTGCGCTACCTCAAGACTAATTAATAATTAAACCTTTTAAAGATTATTTAAATAATTTTGTCAAAAAATAAATCTTTATTATCTCGCGAGTTTCTGTATGGGTTTGTTATTGCTATTTTATATGAATATCTTACAGCCAATTAACTATTAAAACTTTATCTCGGTGTCAAATTGTTAATTTATATATGTATTTTTTTTTTCTTTCTTTTATTAATTTATGTTTTATCTTGTGAGCTAATAAGTATTTTATTGTTGTTTCGCTGATATAAATATTTGCCCAGTGTATAATTTTGTGTTGACAAATGTGTACATGACAACTTTGATGATTGTACTTAAATAATATTTAACTTTTGAATGTCATGGAATTCGAGCAATCTTAGAATCGCAGCCACTCGATGAAAATATTGTATCCAACAATTTAAGTTTGTTTGTGATGGCATCATAGAAAACTACAATTCATAGCAGAAATAGCATAATTTAATGAATTGTAGAGTAAACAAATAACAGGAAATTTTTTTTTAAATTTTTTCAAATCGGAAATAAAACATTAAAAACCGTTTACACAAGAAAATTTATATTAAAAAACTGCTTGTTTTTACAATCGTCAATATAAATTATATTTGATAGAAGTTTTCTTCGCATTTAGAGCCCCCAACAGCAAGTTAATGAATTATTATACACTCAGCTGTCGACAATATGAAACTCAAGAGCTAAGGGAAAAACCTAAAATAATGCAGAGATTTCATGTTAACAAGAGTTCTAATTATCTTTATAAACATTTTCTTAGAAAATTTAAAAATATTGTATCACTCTTCTAATCAATTCAATAGGAAGTTTAATCAAATATCAAAGTTATTCAGTAGTCGGCTGCCAGTTAATAGTGTTTTCACACTGACATGGTTTTAATAAATTCTGATTTCAACGCTAAAAAAAACCTGATTTTACCATATAAAATGATTTTGTTAAAACCAACTTAAAACCACTTTCAAATAGGTTTTAAGTAGCTTTTATGAAATGCAACCTTGTTTTTGGCTGTGCTAAGTTGAGTGCTGCCAAGTTGTATATTGGAAACAGCTGGTATTGTTTATGTCAATAAACAGAACTTCCACAATCCGCTTAGGTTTTTTACATATAACAACTTGATTTCCAAAAAGTTCTTCACTTTGTATAAATAGTTTCATAATTTTAAAAAATTCATTCACAAAATCTAAAACAATTTCTATTTTAGAACGCATTGTAAAACCTTTTCTTTTTTTCTTTAAACAAAAACTTCTGCTGTACAGGTTGTCAAGTAACTGTTGTAAAAATTGAGCCATCTAATTTATTTTGAACAAATTTATTATTTATTGTCTGTATGTTAAAACTAAAATTTGCAGTGTGAACGCAAAATCAGCTGTTTATGGTTTTAACTTTCAGTGTGAAAACAGTATAAGATAAATGCAATTTGCGAATTTGTGGCATACGCTTGTACTTACACTTTTTTCCATAAACTGTGATTTAAATGTTTATATTTATAAAACAGTACGGTAAAGTAATACAACTAATAATAAAAAAAAAATTTAAATTAATTAGAAATTTAAAATTATTTCAAATTGGAGTAGGCATTAAAATAATTTCTTTTTATTAAGGAGATGTTGAAATTATCGTGTTACGAATGATCGAAATTGAACTATATATTAAAGTGTACAAGTCCATTTTTTGGTGATTTGTTGTATTGAAGGATTGCTTGTCTTACTGTTATTTTGAAATAATAAAATAATTAAAGAAAGAGTTGAACATCTACTTTTCAGTTGGCATTAATACCAAAGAAGTATTCTCCCATGTAGACCACAAAAATAACAACAACAAAAAATACTATCCCCGGTATTCATAAAAAAATAAAACGTATTTGAAATCTGTTTTAAGTAAATTTTGTATGAAAAAATTTGATTAAAATACATTTCAAACTCATTTTAAATTTTATGAATACCGGGGTATGCATTTAAATCACTAAAGGTACGTTCACACTTATCAAATATTTTACCAAAAAAGCGTAACCACTACACACTAATAAAAAAAAAACTTTTTTAATTCAAAAAATTATTTATTTAGTTAAATAATATTGCCTTTCTGATACTGTCTATTAGTTTTGTATGAAACTGTTTTAATTAATAAACCCGTATCTGAACAAAAATATTTTTCATTAGTATCTCTAGAGGTTACGCCTTTCGGGGCAAATATTTGATAAGTGTGAACGTACCTTAAGAAGCATTACGATCGCCAATTAAAGAAAACGAAATTGTTTAATTAACTTTATAAGTCACTAAGAATCACACTTATCGCCAATTTAAAAATGCAAAATTCGGTAACAGGGTAATTGCATTTATTATTTTATTTTGCGCTCAATTTCTGCAACTGAAATGCTTTAAAACTAGGTAACCATTTCACCAACGATATGTGCAAACATTTGAATAAGTTGTGCAAAACTAAACAATTGCTCATTTATTTCAAATTATAAATGCTTGTCAAAATTTTTATAAAATTTATGGTAAACATATTTTTATATTTACCTGTTTCAATTAAAACTTCCTTAAAATGCCTTCAAGTCAGTCTTGGCTGTATTTTATACAAGTCTAAACTTGTCTAATTACTTTGCTCAATAGGTATCTATTGTCTGCTATTTTACTGCATGAACACTTAACACGGTTTTTTAATAAAAATAAAATAAATTTGATTTTATTAGTGGTTTCCAACCAGCCAGTTTTATTTTCCTTTTGGCAATATCGTGTTTGTTATGGTATTTATAATATATTGTTGTTGTTATTATTTTTTTTAACTTGTATTTTGTATACTTTCAATCACCGTTTGCAGCTTGTTTTACCTGAACACCGTCTAAAGCTTTTGAGTCTCTGCACACGACTAAACTCATTGCGTTTGTTTCTCCGCGTTTGAGGTTTAAAAACAAACCCATTCAGTAACAGTTTAACTGGCATTATTTAACTGGCATTATTATCACTTGCGATCACTCGCACGCCCTCTTCTTACTCACGTTTAGTGGATTATGGTTATCGGGTTTTCTCTGCAAGAGCTTAAATTTAAAAACTGTGTTAGTAACTAACTGGCTGGTGTGAAAATTTTACAAGAAGTATTTTGTGTGCATATTAGTTTTATATTAGAGAGAAAGCAATCAGCAAAACAATTTCTTTTATCTTGAAGCAATTCGACACCTCAACTAAAAATACAATATCTGCCGATTAAAAATTTATTATCCTCGTAAATGACTCACAGACGTTGGCAACTTAAGTGCTAAAATTTAAAATATTTTAGGATATAACGCATTCATGTTAGAACGATTTTTAGCGCCACATGATGTTCGAAGAAGTTGCTGCTTATCTCCCGACGAAAAGAGAGCATTTCCATAGGTGAGATATGCGGAGCTGCGTATCTTTATTATTCACACCGTTGGACTTGTTTTAATTTTTTTAAGTTAACTCTAGTATTATTAAGCTTCGTACAGATTATGCTATTTTATAACATCGCACAGTGGGGCCAAAACCCCCTTTTTCAACTCATATATTTTAAAATACAATGGTGAGAAGCAGTACTCTCAATGTAGCTGATTTGTAAACTAATAAATGACTAAAAGTTATCAAAAAATTTTTTGTTGTGATTTCTAAAAAATTAAGAACTTTTTAAACTTTGATCCACTAAAAATACAACACATCATTGATATAACATACACATTAGCTATAGTTTTACATACTCTTCGCGGACAAAGTCACGAGTAAAAAGTATAAAATAAAACCAAAAAACAACTTTGATACTTCATTTACGCTGGTGTGAACGCATACGCTTCCGCTTTTTATAATGAGTTGCACTTTTTATATTGATTTGCACTTTTTATAATAAACTTGCACTTTTTATGGTGATTTGCACTTTCTATGATGACTTGCACTTTTCATAATGACTTGCACTTTTTATGATGACATGCAATTTTTATTATGACTTGCATTTTTTATGATAAATTGCACTTTTTATGATGACCTGTACTTTTCATAATGACTTGCATTTTTTATGACGACTTGCAATTTTTATGAGGACTTGCACTTTTAAGGTTGACTTGCACTTTTCATAATGACTTGCATTTTATATGATGACTTTAAATATTTATGATGACTTGCAATTTTTATGATGCCTTGCACTTTTTATAATGGCTTGCACTTTTCACAATGACTTGCACTTTTTAGGATGACTTGCAATTTTTATTATGACTTGAACTTTTTATGATGACTTGCAATTTTTATGATGACTTGCACTTTTTATAATGGCTTGCACTTTTCACAATGACTTGCACTTTTTAGAATGACTTGCATTTTTTACGATGACTTGTACTTTTTGTAATGACTTGCACTTTTCATGATGACTTGCACTTTTTATAATGACTAGCACATTTTATGATGACTTGCACTTTTTGTAATGACTTGCACTTTTCATTATGGTTTATATATTTTATAATGATTTGCACTTTTTATAACGACTTGCACTTTTTTCCTTACTAATAAATAAATATGAAAGTAATTCTGTCTGTCTGTTACCTTCTCATGCTCACACCGCTGAACCGATTTAGATGCAATTTGGCATAGAGATAGTTTGAAGTCCGACGAAAAACTTAGGGTGATTTTTGTTTTTGGAAATGATCGTTTGGAGTGGTCAAGGGTGGTCGACATATATTATTATTAAACTGATAACTAAGAACGTTTCAAACGTTGATCCAGTAAAAATGCAACACATCATTAACATAACATCCATATTAGCTAAAATTTCACATATTCTTTGCGGACAAAGTCGCGGGTAAAAGCTAGTATGTATTATATAAAAACCTTAATGGTCGACATTATTGAAAAAAATTGTGGCAACTTTGAAAAATATTATTTCAACTACATTCAACAAACAGAACACGACATTTATTAAAAAATAATATATAGAAAGAAAACTAAATTTCTTTACAAAAAAAAAATATACATTTTTACAATCTTCTAAAATGACGTCTTTTATTACGGACGTACCACTGGATCCAATTTATGCAGAGCATGTGGCAGCTGAACAGGAAAAGCCGGCAGAGAAGAAGAAAAGGAAAAAGAAAAAGTTATCGAAAGCCGAAAAAATGGAACTAGAACTTCAACGTGAAAGGGAATTTAAAATGCTGGAAATGAGAGTAAGACAATTGCATTCTTATGGTTACAAGCTATAGAATACAATATTTGCTTACTCTAGGATCAAATGAGACGTGAATACGAAATGTCGAAGAAAACTGAAAGAAAATACCGTGAACGATGGGAAGAAATGTGTCGAGAAATAAAGTTGAAAGAAATGAAAAAAGAACTAGAGGTGGGTAGTGTTTTGGGTACAAGGAAAACTGTTTACTTATTCTTGACATACGAATATCTTGCTTAGGACTGGGAAAAAAAAGTTAGTCGGGTCATGCAACAAAAAGATGAAAAAATAGAACGCATTCTAGATGAAATAACAACAATTGAGGAAATTCACCAGAAAAGCTTTTCCAGCCATTTAAAAACGATGGACTATTTTTTAGGTGGTGTATCATTTTTTGCATAAAATTATAAAATTTCTCATTTTTAATACCTTCATCTCAGATGTTTTGAAAACATTCCAACAAACTTCCCATATTTTGTATGAAACGGAAGCCTCCGAAGTGTTGCATGATTTCTTCCGCGAAGTCGAAGAAAGGAATGCCATCGAAAACTCAGTAAAAATAAATTGTGAAAGTGTGGCTCATGCTTCGCAACTTATTGCCGAACACGAAATGTTAAGCGACTATAATATATTTTTGGACAAACGCGACGATCGTGTTAATAACGAAATTGTCAAACGTTATCGTATGAGAGATGCAGTCGTTAAAAAAATGAAAGACTTGCGCCAGCAGTTATTAGAATTTTACAATTCAGTGGTGAATGTTTCACTGGATCCTCAGAAGTATGAACGTATAAATTCATTAATGGAACGTCAAAGAAATTTCATGATGGAGTCGCATAAGCTGGACACAACAGAGAAATTAAGTACTCGCATTTATGGCGAGCTACAGAGAGGTCTGGCGCAAGAGGAAAGAGAATTCCAACGCAAACACACCGACTTGAAACTAGAGTACGCCTATTTTATGCAAACACGTAAAAGTATTGAGAATGAAATGGAAGAAAATCGTGAAGAAACCCAGGAAAAGCTTAAAATTGTTGCGACCGAAAGTTTCAAGGTGCTTAAAGTAAGTTTTTTTCAAAGCTTCGTAAAAGAAAGAAAGAGAGAGTGAGCGAGAGAGAGAAATAGCTTGTGATAGATTTTATCTTTAATTAAAAATAATCTTGTCAATTATAATTTTTTTTAAAGAAATTCCAAAAGTTGCATAAATTTGGTGAACTTTTATTATCTTTGGCCGCCAACTGCCGAAAATTTCAAACCCAGTCTGAGAAAATTGTACCCTGGGGTGACTTTCAAGAGCCAAGAAGTGAAAGTGAACATGATGGTGTGCCATTTAAATTGCAAATTATTGATCTCAAGGATCATGTAGATATAAGCGAAGCTGACTTGCAAAAAACCGCTGAATTAATGAAAAACTTTTGGCGGCGCCAGGCTTTAGCCGAGGCCGAAGTAGTTTTTCTTGAAGAGAAAAAGCGGCGCTTGTTGAAAGAGAATCAAAATTACATCAACACCATTAAACGTTTGAGCAAGACCGGCAATGCTGATGATCTCAAGGAAACGCTGCAGATAAAAAATATCAAATGCTTCAAAAACTAATTTGAGAAGTTTTAAAAATTTTTTAAAAATCATTTTATGTGAAAAAAAAAATAACTGCCAAATCGATTAAGACTGTCTTGGATCATAATTTATAATATCAAATGCTAAAATTTTATAAAACGACACCGACCAATCTTTGTTCTCGATATCAGATCTCTGCAGAAGACTTTGCTCCTCTGCATATTCTGTGTAATTCCTTCGAAAGCGTATAAATATTTCAGCAAAAAGAATATGATGGGTCGCTGATGAGTTGTCGTAAGCATTTCCAAAATCATGGTCCAGCTTTTGTAAAATATCCTTTATTTCAACAGCTTCCTCTGCTGTGTCGAAATCCTTAGTGTTGCGCAATCCAACGAATATCATGTCAATGAAACAGAAACGATGACCTGTAGCTGAAAGCAATTTGTTTTTTCTTAATCAAAAAGAAATTAATAATTCAGTTGAAATTAAACATTTTACCGAAATTTTGCTTCGTTACTACATTCATGGGTATGGCTCTACGCAAATGCTCTGCCTCGAAGCGCACTAGTTTTAGGCGTGTATCATCACGCGATAGCAGCATGTCTCTGGTAATTTGCTTATATCCAAAGGGAGTAGTGAATTGCCTTACGGCAACGCCATCTTGATTGCGTATTGTGTTGGTCATTACCACGGCTGCCTAGGACAGGCAAACGTTTTAATTAATTTTTTATTTTTTTTAAAGTAATTTTTAAATAAAAATTTGTTTATTTTTTTGTTTATCTCCGCCTTTTAAATTTAACAGTATTTACGGACTATTTTTAACTATTACGAATGATTGTGATTGATTTTTGTTGTTGGTTTGTGCATGTGCTAAATAACGCATTGAATGTAAAAACCGTTTAGTCTTGTTATTGTGAGTAACAGTTGCTGCGGAATTATAGAGACAAGAGCACTAATTTAACATATAAAACAGTTTTTGATTATTTGTTAATTTTGTCAACGGGCTTAAGTTCGAATCTGCAAGACTGCAAATCATTTTTTATTATTTTATTAATAAATGAATTTGTTCAAATTCTATTTATTATTTATATTAAGATTGGAATATTAAGAATATTTCAATAATCATCAAACCAGCAGAACGGATCAGGGGCCAAATTACGGCATTCGATATCGATCGGTATTTGTATATAAATTGTATAGAAATTTCGTTTCGAGTCGAATGCGGTAATTTGGCCCCGGTACTGATTTCTGCTGGTTTGATGATTATTGAAAATATTCTTAATATTCCAATCTTAATATAAATAATAAATAGAATTTGAACAAATTCATTTATTAATAAAATAATAAAAAATGATTTGCAGTCTTGCAGATTCGAACTTAAGCCCGTTGACAAAATTAACAATTTACATAAGAAAGTTCGACTAATAAAAATTCATACATAATTTAGTTTTTGATTATTTTTTATGAAATTAACAATTGTGTTTTTGATTTGCACGAAACTACACGATATTAATCAATTTTAATTGCTAAAGCTGAACAACTTCTTTTTATACCCTCCAAAAAAAAGAACATTTAGGGTATATTCACTTTGTCATTCCGTTTGTAAAGCAGCGAAATCTCCATCTGAGACCCCATAAAGTATATATATTCTTAATCAGTGATGAAATCTAAGACGATCTGAGCATGTCCGTCCGTTCGTCTGTGGAAATTACTATTCAGTCCAAACGAAAAGACCCAGACTCTTGAAATTTAGTTTAAATATATCTTGAAGGATAGCACAGGTTAAGTTCGGAGATGTGCTAAATCGGGCAAGAGGGAAAAAAGTTCCCCTAAGAAGAACTAAACCAACCTCTAAAAAACATAATAATTTTTAAAGTTTTTTTTTCGTAATTTTGTTTTGAGCAAATAATCGCCCTTATTCTGTAACTATTTGTCAATGGTACGTCAAGACAATATCAAAGCTAAGACGTCTGCATACTCTTTTTGCTCGGCACTTAATTACTTCTAGTAGACCCCTATTATTTTTAGGCCTTAGAGAATACTCAAGAGTCTGTCGGCAGTAAACAATTGTTGCCCGCAACCCAAATAGAACTGCCCTATTTTTGATATTGTCTTGAAGTGACGTTGAAAAATAGTTACAGAATAAGGGGGAATATATTTTTATGTCAAACTTGGAGCCATAAAATAAAAATAAAATAATTTTTGGACCCCGGCCCCTTTATTGGGCGTTATTGTAAACAAAAATAGTGTAAAAATTTAATAACTTGTTTTACTTAAGCCCACATTCCTTAAAAGTAAAATTTTTAAGCTTTAATGATGAAGCTGAGACGTAACCTGGTACTCCTCTGCCCCACCCCCTCCTCCGCTTTGGCCCCCTAAATGGACCTATAAAAAAAAATTTGATTTTGAATTTAGTTATACCCAACATTTATTTTTAGAGTTTTATGACAAAGGTGAAATGTCTTCCCCACAGCACTTGCCAGAACGACCCCGCCAAAATAGAGTTTTAATATCTTCCAAAGAGAATTTGACCCCATTAACTATATATATTCTTGATCACTGATGAACAATTTGTATTCCTTAAGCCTATAAGAAGCTGAGATGTTCTCTGGTCTTGCACGGCCCTTCCCGGAATGACTCCCTCAAAATAGAGATTTAGAATTGGCTACAGATATGTATTAAAGGAAATCTGTCGCACCAAGTTAAACATTTTAAATGTAAATTGTTAATTTTTTTAACGGGCTTAAGTTCGAATGACTGCAAATGATTTTTTTTTATTATTTTATTAATAAATGAATTTGTTAAAATTCTATTTATTATTTTATTTTAAGATTGGAATATTAAGAATATTTTCAATAAAATAGTTAAATAGTTGATATTCCTACTAACTAGCACCACTTGCAAAAAGTGGAAAAATTTAACAAAGAACGCTGATGAGATGGCGTAGCGGCCTCGAAATCAGTACTGATCCGTTCTGCTGGTTTGATGATTATTGAAAATATTCTTAATATTCCAATCTTAATATAAAATAATAAATAGAATTTGAACAAAATCATTTATTAATAAAATAATAAAAAATCATTTGCAGTCATGCAGATTCGAACTTAAGCCCGTTGAAAAAATTAACAATTTACATAAGAAAGTTCGACTAATAAAAATTCATACATTTTAAATTTACTTAATAAATATTTGAAGGGTATTTAATGGTGTTTTATTTTCTGGAAAACATGTAAAATTGTTTCACTTTATTTCTTAAAAATTGCAGTTGGGCGGTTTTAAGATACAAATTAATATTCTAATAACTTCGCTATTTTGAAATTATATAATTGTGCCATTTTTCCATAAAAAGTGCACAAAATGTTGCACTCTTTTACAGAAAAGAAAACAACGTAAAATTCGGCCCGATCGAATATAACGTTTTTACTTGTTAATTCTATATGGATAACTGATACTCATCTTCTTTATAAGTCGTACAAGGAATAACTCCCTTCGTATCATATCGACGATGGCATAACCAACGTTTTTGCTTGTTCGAAAAGTTTCAAAAATCATTTTATACAAACTGGCAAATCACTCGAAATAGTGAAGGGTGAACTTTAATTTTCTAAATCACTTTTTGTAGAACGAATTAATAAAAAAAAAGAGTTGGGTCCAACTATGCAATTCAAATGGCGTCTAAAATGACCAAATGAATGAACTCAAGTGTAGTCACTTGCTCAAGCACAATTTTGAAATTATAAAATTATTATCGGTGCGAAGTAATGGAACTCCAATAACAATGGCTTCCAATAAAAATGCTATTATTTGTACATAAAAATTAGAAATTAGCACTGTTTTCACATTCTTACCTGTTTAGCACCTCTAACAAATTCAGATTGAGCAAACTGTGGATCCCAAAATAATTTCAGTTTGATTAAATTAAATTTGGCAATCAAAAATTTCCAGGGATTATGTAAATACACCAATTTTGGTATAACTTTACGCTTTTCTTGGTTTAAATTCATTTGACGCTTCCAATCGTGAGCATTTCGCATCATGGGTGGGCATGGCCGGCAAAAATTTGTAATATAATTTGGCTTATTGTTGCTAAACGAAACAAAAGCGGATAATTTACGCAGGAATTTAGTGGACATTTTTTATTTTTGTATATACGAAATTTTGTTTTATATATTTTAATTTATTTTTTGTGTTTCTATTATAAAATGCCAAAAGCTAAACTTTCTATCGAAAAAAAAAAAAATTAAATAATTTTATACTTCTCCATGCATTCTAGTTTTAAAAAATAATTAACCAACACCCACACACCTTCAGTCTTTTGAAATATTGTTTTCATTAAATTTTGTGCCACTTCTGTGTTAAAGAAAAATATTATTTTATGGCGCCGAATATTTTTCATTCATAGTGAAGGAATGAATGCCAGCTTTGACTCTATTGAAAATAAGATGTTGGAAATACTCGTATATAGGCCATTGGCGTAAAAATAATACGGCAACATAAAAAATGTCTTTAAATAATTTTAGTTATTTCATCATTGCAAGAAAAAAAAATTAGTGCAACACGCTTGCACTGGGACTAACAAATATGTGTTAGCTATTTATAGTTACGGAATTTTACGTTTCGTAGCTCTTGGGATGTGCCAGATTTTCATCTCGTTAGGCTGTGAAAATAAAGAAATATGTATTTTGTATTATTTTTAAAAATTGTTTTTGTTAGTTACAAAATAAATTAGTAAGATTAAATAATTAAAAATGAAATTGACTTGACGCACTGACGTGATGGTGTTAAAAAATTTGGGATTTTAATATGTTTTTTTTTTAATGTTGAAAAAATTTTCTGGAGATCTTCAGCAATTGTGTCTGTTTGTGAAAAGTATTCGTTGGACCGCTTTGAATTCAAAAACTATTCATAAAATCTAATTTGGCTTTAAAATGTATTCTAAGACACATTTTAACTTCATATTTAAATGTTTTAACAAAGAACTGCAAGTTATTCATTTAAAACCTTTTTTCGGTTTTTCGTAATCTTGCACTTATTCAATCTCGTACTAGAGTTGCATAACTTCGTATAACAATTTGTTTGAAACTTATACAACATCTGAGATTTACATAAATATCTCGAAAATAAAAGAAAAGTTCAATAATAATCCGTTAACAATAAATCGAGTTTGCTGATAAGACAACATTTCTTGGCTATAATCTTTTTATATAAATATTGACTTTAAGTTTCCTTTATTATTTTTAATACAAAATTCTTATGAAATTTACTAGTCCACATATTGTCATAAGTTTATTCAAAATAAAATTTATTTCATTGCCTATAATCTTTTTATTTAAGTAATGAAATGCATTTAGATGTTGCTTAATCGTCAACAAATAAATTTCATTTAAAATAAAATTTTGACAATAGTAAGTTTAATAACTTTTGTAAGTAAGTTTTAAATACTTCTATTGTCATCCAATGGTTTTCTGATTGCATAAGGGTGTAGAAAAATAAAATAGATTCATAGCGAATATAAATTATTTGTTGGGCTGGGTTTATAGGAGTTTCAAGCCCTACTTTGCGTATTCTAATGCGATTTTTTAAATTAATTTGTAAGTTCTGAAATAGTTTTTGAAAGTATGTGCACATGTTCGTGACTTCTCAAAACTATGATTTGAAGTCATTCCTTAACAAATACCTCTTTAATACAAAATTTATTAAAATGGTCACAAACCCTTTATATAAAATTTAATATTATAATAACGCGATATACATTGTCTAAACCTGTAATTATAAAATATTTTACTTTTTCAGTGTTGGCCACTTCTATAAAAAACTGTATTCTAATTATACAATTAAATTTTATATGCTTTTCAAATAGTCGTATGTAATAATACCAGCAAATACATTTTTATTAACGACTAGCTTTTTCGACCACCCTGCCTACTTATAGGATCATTTCCAAAAACAAAACCACCTTATGTTATTCCCCGAATCTCAAAACATCTCCATACGAAATATCATTCAAATTTCAGCGATAACAGACAGACAGATAAAAAGTGCAAATCATTATAAAAATTGCAAGTCATTGGAAAAAGTGCAAGTTGTTATAAAAAGTGCAAGTCATTATCAAAAGTAAAAGTCATTATAAAAACTGCAAGTTATTACAAAAATTGAAAGTCATATAAAAATTGCTAATCATTATAAAAAGTGAAAGTCAATATAAAAATAGCAGGTCATAAAAAGTGCAATTCATTATAGAAGGTGCAAGTCATTATAAAAAGTTCAATTCATTATAAAAAGTGCAAATCATAATTAAAATTACAAGTCATTGTAAAAAATGCAAGTCACTATAAAAAGTGCAAGTCATTATAAAAGTGCCAGTCATTATAAAAAGTGCAAGTCATAATAAAAATGCAAGCCATTGTAAAAAATGCAAGTCATTGTAAAAACTGCAAGTCATTGTAAAAATTGCTAGTCGTTGTAAAAAGTGGAAGTCATCATAAAAAGTTCAATTCATTATAAACAGTGCAAGTCATTATAAAAAGTGCAAGTCATTATCTAAAGTGCAAGTCATTATAAGAAGTGCAACTCATTATAAAAAGTGCAAGTCATTATAAAAATTGCAAGTCATTGTAAAAAATTCAAGTCATTATAAAAAGTGGAAGTCATCATAAAAACTGCAATTCATTATAAAAAGTGCAAATCATTATAAAAATTACAAGTGATTGTAAAAAATGCAAGTCATTATAAAAAGTGCAAGTCATTATAAAAATTGTAAGTCATTGCAAAAAATGCAAGCCATTATAAAAAGTGCAAGTCATTATAAAAAGTGCAAGTCATCATAAAAAACGCAATGCATTATAAAAATTGTAACTAATTGTAAAAACTGCAAGTCATTGTAAAAATTGCTAGTCGTTGTAAAAAGTGGAAGTCATCATAAAAAGTGCAATTCATTATAAAAAGTGCAAGTCATTATAAAAAGTGCAAGTCATTATAAAAAGTGCAACTCATTATAAAAAGTGCAAGTCATTATAAAAATTGCAAGTCGTTGTAAAAAATTCAAGTCATTATAAAAAGTGCAAGTCATTATAAAAAGTGCAAGTCATTATAAAAAGTGCAAGTCATTATAAAAAAGTGCAAGTCATTATAAAAAAGTGCAAGTTCTTCTATACCTTTGACTGCAATTATTAAAATGATAATATCGATACATCTTTTTTTTATTTTGTTCTTTTTTTTATGTCAATAACTTTAAAGTGTTAACTTTAAAGTGTACCACAGAAATATATGTAGCGTATTTGCATACAGGATTATGTTACCTTCGTAGTTGATCCCTAAAAAGCTATTGAAAATTTGTCCAAGCAAACTGTTAATTTTCAATAAGTTGTAAATCTATATTTTATAAAGTTACACACAAAACTACGTACACGGTTACGTATGAATTCGGATATGTGCAAATGATTTTAACTTTACGAGTGTTCGTAAGTTATGAATCCATTAAATAAACAAGTCCACAAGAACATTACGATGCCTTTTTACTAGGGACCACCTAAAAAGTCTGCTGAAATGTAAGAAATTAAGATGAAATTCCCATTTGCCTATGAAAACAAATTTCTTTGTACGCTTTGATAAAGTTCCTATGGCTGGCTTTTTTCAAACATTTTTTCAATTTGTTTTGCTTTTGATTTATTTATTTATTTTTTCTTTCTTCTGCTTGCTTGGTCTTTTTTGAATCGTGAGTCAGGAATAGCCTTGGAGAGTTATGTTTTAAAACGCCATTTCGCGCTTAATAACTAGTTAATGATGATCTTTTATCTGTATTATAGTACTCGTATACTAGTTGCTTCGAGATGTGGCACATTGGTATGCAGCGTATAATGTGCACTTATACAAACATGACATACATACTCTTAAGTGTATGTTCGTATGTGTGCATGTGCATGTTCACACAAACATAAAATGTTGCTATTATACAAACAACAATCTGAGCAGCGTAGAACGCTGTGTGTTATTTAAAAATTCAAACGAAACAAGTTTTAGTTTTTATTGGTCAAATGTGGTGGTTAAGCATGGCCAGGATCCTTTTGGCAGTCAGTACTACATGGCGCACTGATTAGCTGTAAGAACTATACGCCACAAAACGAACTTTAGAGAGACTTGTTTCATTTTATTTGGTATATTTTTTTATTTTATTTGTTTCGTTGAAAATGTTGCACACACATTTGAACCAGAAGAAATGGCAAAATAAAAATATTTAAAGGAAAAAAATCTCAAAATCCAGTTTAGACCAGACGCGTGAGTTTTTCTTTTTGTTTCTCTGTTTTCTTATTTTTAATTCGAGTCCAAAAATAACACAAATTTTCATACCCTATATTACATTTTTAAATGTATTGTATTGCATGGTTGGCGTGTCATGGTGCGGTAT
The DNA here is from genome assembly GCA_951800035.1 of Linnaemya tessellans. NCBI lineage: Eukaryota > Metazoa > Arthropoda > Insecta > Diptera > Tachinidae > Linnaemya > Linnaemya tessellans. The sequence continues at coordinate 11,344,397 of OX637535.1, forward strand.
GAAACTGGAGATATTATTTACCCATGCACATGTGTGCATGTTGTACCTTCTGTATTTTAGTTGCTGCTCGTTGGAAGGAGAAACGAGACAACTCATAATTAAGAATTTGTATGCAGAAGAGTCAAAAAAGTTCTTAAAATACTATTCCAAAGACAACACTAAATTGGACAAAATTTTTTTTAGAAATAGAAATAGTCACGTTTTGGGTAAAATTGTGTTTCAACCAAAAATTGATTTTTTTGGTTAAAAATTTTTTTGCTTAAATGCATGCGACTTAAGGTTTTTCGGAAGCTTCTACGCATTTGAAACTCCTTTCAATACTCACTTATTAGAAATAAACGCCTTTTAAGCAAAATTTTGTAAAATTGTGTTTCAACCAAAAAATTGATTTTTTGCAAAGAGGTACCCCTTCCCAAAAAAATTGGTCAAAAATTTTTTTTGCTTAAATGCTTGCGACTTGAGGTTTTTCGGAAGCTTCTACGCATTTGAAACTCCTTTCAATACTCACTTATTAGAAATAAACGCCTTTTAAGCAAAATTTTGTAAAATTGTGTTTCAACCAAAAAATTGATTTTTTGCAAAGAGGTACCCCTTCCCAAAAAAATTGGTCAAAAATTTTTTTTGCTTAAATGCATGCGACTTAAGGTTTTTCGGAAGCTTCTACGCATTTGAAACTCCTTTCAATACTCACTTATTAGAAATAAACGCCTTTTAAGCAAAATTTTGTAAAATTGTGTTTCAACCAAAAAATTGATTTTTTGCAAAGAGGTACCCCTTCCCAAAAAAATTGGTCAAAAATTTTTTTTGCTTAAATGCATGCGACTTAAGGTTTTTCGGAAGCTTCTACGCATTTGAAACTCCTTTCAATACTCACTTATTAGAAATAAACGCCTTTTAAGCAAAATTTTGTAAAATTGTGTTTCAACCAAAAAATTGATTTTTTGCAAAGAGGTACCCCTTCCCAAAAAAATTGGTCAAAAATTTTTTTTGCTTAAATGCATGCGACTTAAGGTTTTTCGGAAGCTTCTACGCATTTGAAACTCCTTTCAATACTCACTTATTAGAAATAAACGCCTTTTAAGCAAAATTTTGTAAAATTGTGTTTCAACCAAAAAATTGATTTTTTGCAAAGAGGTACCCCTTCCCAAAAAAATTGGTCAAAAATTTTTTTTGCTTAAATGCATGCGACTTAAGGTTTTTCGGAAGCTTCTACGCATTTGAAACTCCTTTCAATACTCACTTATTAGAAATAAACGCCTTTTAAGCAAAATTTTGTAAAATTGTGTTTCAACCAAAAAATTGATTTTTTGCAAAGAGGTACCCCTTCCCAAAAAAATTGGTCAAAAATTTTTTTTGCTTAAATGCATGCGACTTAAGGTTTTTCGGAAGCTTCTACGCATTTGAAACTCCTTTCAATACTCACTTATTAGAAATAAACGCCTTTTAAGCAAAATTTTGTAAAATTGTGTTTCAACCAAAAAATTGATTTTTTGCAAAGAGGTACCCCTTCCCAAAAAAATTGGTAAAAAATTTTTTTTGCTTAAATGCATGCGACTTAAGGTTTTTCGGAAGCTTCTACGCATTTGAAACTCCTTTCAATACTCACTTATTAGAAATAAACGCCTTTTAAGCAAAATTTTGTAAAATTGTGTTTCAACCAAAGAATTGATTTTTTGCAAAGAAATTGGTCAAAAATTTTTTTTGCTTAAATGCTTGCGACTTGAGGTTTTTCGGAAGCTTCTACGCATTTGAAACTCCTTTCAATACTCACTTATTAGAAATAAACGCCTTTTAAGCAAAATTGGGTAAAATTGTGTTTCAACCAGAAAATTGATTTTTTGCAAAGAGGTACCCCTTCCCAAAAAAATTGGTCAAAAACTTTTTTTGCTTAAATGCATGCGACTTAAGGTTTTTCGGAAGCTTCTACGCATTTGAAACTCCTTTCAATACTCACTTATTAGAAATAAACGCCTTTTAAGCAAAATTTTGTAAAATTGTGTTTCAACCAAAAAATTGATTTTTTGCAAAGAGGTACCCCTTCCCAAAAAAATTGGTCAAAAATTTTTTTTGCTTAAATGCATGCGACTTAAGGTTTTTCGGAAGCTCCTACGCATTTGAAACTCCTTTCAATACTCACTTATTAGAAATAAACGCCTTTTAAGCAAAATTTTGTAAAATTGTGTTTCAACCAAAAAATTGATTTTTTGCAAAGAAATTGGTCAAAAATTTTTTTTGCTTAAATGCTTGCGACTTGAGGTTTTTCGGAAGCTTCTACGCATTTGAAACTCCTTTCAATACTCACTTATTAGAAATAAACGCCTTTTAAGCAAAATTGGGTAAAATTGTGTTTCAACCAGAAAATTGATTTTTTGCAAAGAGGTACCCCTTCCCAAAAAAATTGGTCAAAAACTTTTTTTGCTTAAATGCATGCGACTTAAGGTTTTTCGGAAGCTTCTACGCATTTGAAACTCCTTTCAATACTCACTTATTAGAAATAAACGCCTTTTAAGCAAAATTGGGTAAAATTGTGTTTCAACCAGAAAATTGATTTTTTGCAAAGAGGTACCCCTTCCCAAAAAAATTGGTCAAAAACTTTTTTTGCTTAAATGCATGCGACTTAAGGTTTTTCGGAAGCTTCTACGCATTTGAAACTCCTTTCAATACTCACTTATTAGAAATAAACGCCTTTTAAGCAAAATTTTGTAAAATTGTGTTTCAACCAAAAAATTGATTTTTTGCAAAGAGGTACCCCTTCCCAAAAAAATTGGTCAAAAATTTTTTTTGCTTAAATGCATGCGACTTAAGGTTTTTCGGAAGCTTCTACGCATTTGAAACTCCTTTCAATACTCACTTATTAGAAATAAACACCTTTTAAGCAAAATTTTGTAAAATTGTGTTTCAACCAAAAAATTGATTTTTTGCAAAGAGGTACCCCTTCCCAAAAAAATTGGTCAAAAATTTTTTTTGCTTAAATGCATGCGACTTAAGGTTTTTCGGAAGCTTCTACGCATTTGAAACTCCTTTCAATACTCACTTATTAGAAATAAACGCCTTTTAAGCAAAATTTTGTAAAATTGTGTTTCAACCAAAAAATTGATTTTTTGCAAAGAGGTACCCCTTCCCAAAAAAATTGGTCAAAAATTTTTTTTGCTTAAATGCATGCGACTTAAGGTTTTTCGGAAGCTTCTACGCATTTGAAACTCCTTTCAATACTCACTTATTAGAAATAAACGCCTTTTAAGCAAAATTTTGTAAAATTGTGTTTCAACCAAAAAATTGATTTTTTGCAAAGAAATTGGTCAAAAATTTTTTTTGCTTAAATGCTTGCGACTTGAGGTTTTTCGGAAGCTTCTACGCATTTGAAACTCCTTTCAATACTCACTTATTAGAAATAAACGCCTTTTAAGCAAAATTGGGTAAAATTGTGTTTCAACCAGAAAATTGATTTTTTGCAAAGAGGTACCCCTTCCCAAAAAAATTGGTCAAAAACTTTTTTTGCTTAAATGCATGCGACTTAAGGTTTTTCGGAAGCTTCTACGCATTTGAAACTCCTTTCAATACTCACTTATTAGAAATAAACGCCTTTTAAGCAAAATTTTGTAAAATTGTGTTTCAACCAAAAAATTGATTTTTTGCAAAGAGGTACCCCTTCCCAAAAAAATTGGTCAAAAATTTTTTTTGCTTAAATGCATGCGACTTAAGGTTTTTCGGAAGCTTCTACGCATTTGAAACTCCTTTCAATACTCACTTATTAGAAATAAACGCCTTTTAAGCAAAATTTTGTAAAATTGTGTTTCAACCAAAAAATTGATTTTTTGCAAAGAGGTACCCCTTCCCAAAAAAATTGGTCAAAAATTTTTTTTGCTTAAATGCATGCGACTTAAGGTTTTTCGGAAGCTTCTACGCATTTGAAACTCCTTTCAATACTCACTTATTAGAAATAAACGCCTTTTAAGCAAAATTTTGTAAAATTGTGTTTCAACCAAAAAATTGATTTTTTGCAAAGAAATTGGTCAAAAATTTTTTTTGCTTAAATGCTTGCGACTTGAGGTTTTTCGGAAGCTTCTACGCATTTGAAACTCCTTTCAATACTCACTTATTAGAAATAAACGCCTTTTAAGCAAAATTGGGTAAAATTGTGTTTCAACCAGAAAATTGATTTTTTGCAAAGAGGTACCCCTTCCCAAAAAAATTGGTCAAAAACTTTTTTTGCTTAAATGCATGCGACTTAAGGTTTTTGGGAAGCTTCTACGCATTTGAAACTCCTTTCAATACTCACTTATTAGAAATAAACGCCTTTTAAGCAAAATTTTGTAAAATTGTGTTTCAACCAAAAAATTGATTTTTTGCAAAGAGGGTACCTCTTCCCAAAAAAATTGGTCAAAAATTTGTTTTGCTTAAATGCATGCGACTTAAGGTTTTTCGGGAGCTTCTACGCATTTGAAACTCCTTTCAATACTCACTTATTAGAAATAAACGCCTTTTAAGCAAAATTTTGTAAAATTGTGTTTCAACCAAAAAATTGATTTTTTGCAAAGAGGTACCCCTTCCCAAAAAAATTGGTCAAAAATTTTTTTTGCTTAAATGCATGCGACTTAAGGTTTTTCGGAAGCTTCTACGCATTTGAAACTCCTTTCAATACTCACTTATTAGAAATAAACGCCTTTTAAGCAAAATTTTGTAAAATTGTGTTTCAACCAAAAAATTGATTTTTTGCAAAGAGGTACCCCTTCCCAAAAAAATTGGTCAAAAATTTTTTTTGCTTAAATGCATGCGACTTAAGGTTTTTCGGAAGCTTCTACGCATTTGAAACTCCTTTCAATACTCACTTATTAGAAATAAACGCCTTTTAAGCAAAATTTTGTAAAATTGTGTTTCAACCAAAAAATTGATTTTTTGCAAAGAGGTACCCCTTCCCAAAAAAATTGGTCAAAAATTTTTTTTGCTTAAATGCTTGCGACTTGAGGTTTTTCGGAAGCTTCTACGCATTTGAAACTCCTTTCAATACTCACTTATTAGAAATAAACGCCTTTTAAGCAAAATTTTGTAAAATTGTGTTTCAACCAAAAAATTGATTTTTTGCAAAGAGGTACCCCTTCCCAAAAAAATTGGTCAAAAATTTTTTTTGCTTAAATGCATGCGACTTAAAGTTTTTCGGAAGCTTCTACGCATTTGAAACTCCTTTCAATACTCACTTATTAGAAATAAACGCCTTTTAAGCAAAATTTTGTAAAATTGTGTTTCAACCAAAAAATTGATTTTTTGCAAAGAGGTACCCCTTCCCAAAAAAATTGGTCAAAAATTTTTTTTGCTTAAATGCATGCGACTTAAGGTTTTTCGGAAGCTTCTACGCATTTGAAACTCCTTTCAATACTCACTTATTAGAAATAAACGCCTTTTAAGCAAAATTTTGTAAAATTGTGTTTCAACCAAAAAATTAATTTTTTGCAAAGAGGTACCCCTTCCCAAAAAAATTGGTCAAAAATTTTTTTTGCTTAAATGCTTGCGACTTGAGGTTTTTCGGAAGCTTCTACGCATTTGAAACTCCTTTCAATACTTACTTATTAGAAATAAACGCCTTTTAAGCAAAATGTTGTAAAATTGTGTTTCAACCAAAAAATTGATTTTTTTCCCAAAAAAATTGGTCAAAAATTTTTTTTGCTTAAATGCTTGCGACTTGAGGTTTTTCGGAAGCTTCTACGCATTTGAAACTCCTTTCAATACTCACTTATTAGAAATAAACGCCTTTTAAGCAAAATTTTGTAAAATTGTGTTTCAACCAAAAAATTGATTTTTTGCAAAGAGGTACCCCTTCCCAAAAAAATTGGTCAAAAATTTTTTTTGCTTAAATGCATGCGACTTAAGGTTTTTCGGAAGCTTCTACGCATTTGAAACTCCTTTCAATACTCACTTATTAGAAATAAACGCCTTTTAAGCAAAATTTTGTAAAATTGTGTTTCAACCAAAAAATTGATTTTTTTCCCAAAAAAATTGGTCAAAAATTTTTTTTGCTTAAATGCATGCGACTTAAGGTTTTTCGGAAGCTTCTACGCATTTGAAACTCCTTTCAATACTCACTTATTAGAAATAAACGCCTTTTAAGCAAAATTTTGTAAAATTGTGTTTCAACCAAAAAATTGATTTTTTGCAAAGAGGTACCCCTTCCCAAAAAAATTGGTCAAAAATTTTTTTTGCTTAAATGCTTGCGACTTGAGGTTTTTCGGAAGCTTCTACGCATTTGAAACTCCTTTCAATACTCACTTATTAGAAATAAACGCCTTTTAAGCAAAATTTTGTAAAATTGTGTTTCAACCAAAAAATTGATTTTTTGCAAAGAGGTACCCCTTCCCAAAAAAATTGGTCAAAAATCTTTTTTGCTTAAATGCATGCGACTTAAGGTTTTTCGGAAGCTTCTACGCATTTGAAACTCCTTTCAATACTCACTTATTAGAAATAAACGCCTTTTAAGCAAAATTTTGTAAAATTGTGTTTCAACCAAAAAATTGATTTTTTGCAAAGAGGTACCCCTTCCCAAAAAAATTGGTCAAAAATTTTTTTTGCTTAAATGTATGCGACTTAAGGTTTTTCGGAAGCTTCTACGCATTTGAAACTCCTTTCAATACTCACTTATTAGAAATAAACGCCTTTTAAGCAAAATTTTGTAAAATTGTGTTTCAACCAAAAAATTTATTTTTTGCAAAGAGGTACCCCTTCCCAAAAAAATTGGTAAAAAATTTTTTTTGCTTAAATGCATGCGACTTAAGGTTTTTCGGAAGCTTCTACGCATTTGAAACTCCTTTCAATACTCACTTATTAGAAATAAACGCCTTTTAAGCAAAATTTTGTAAAATTGTGTTTCAACCAAAAAATTGATTTTTTGCAAAGAGGTACCCCTTCCCAAAAAAATTGGTCAAACATTTTTTTTTCTTAAATGCTTGCGACTTGAGGTTTTTCGAAAGCTTCTACGCATTTGAAACTCCTTTCAATACTCACTTATTAGAAATAAACGCCTTTTAAGCAAAATTTTGTAAAATTGTGTTTCAACCAAAAAATTGATTTTTTGCAAAGAGGTACCCCTTCCCAAAAAAATTGGTCAAAAATTTTTTTTGCTTAAATGCATGCGACTTAAGGTTTTTCGGAAGCTTCTACGCATTTGAAACTCCTTTCAATACTCACTTATTAGAAATAAACGCCTTTTAAGCAAAATTTTGTAAAATTGTGTTTCAACCAAAAAATTGATTTTTTGCAAAGAGGTACCCCTTCCCAAAAAAATTGGTCAAAAATTTTTTTTGCTTAAATGCATGCGACTTAAGGTTTTTCGGAAGCTTCTACGCATTTGAAACTCCTTTCAATACTCACTTATTAGAAATAAACGCCTTTTAAGCAAAATTTTGTAAAATTGTGTTTCAACCAAAAAATTGATTTTTTGCAAAGAGGTACCCCTTCCCAAAAAAATTGGTCAAACATTTTTTTTTCTTAAATGCTTGCGACTTGAGGTTTTTCGAAAGCTTCTACGCATTTGAAACTCCTTTCAATACTCACTTATTAGAAATAAACGCCTTTGAAGCAAAATTTTGTAAAATTGTGTTTCAACCAAAAAATTGATTTTTTGCAAAGAGGTACCCCTTCCCAAAAAAATTGGTCAAACATTTTTTTTGCTTAAATGCATGCGACTTAAGGTTTTTCGGAATCTTCTACGCATTTGAAACTCCTTTCAATGCTCACTTATTAGAAATAAACGCCTTTTAAGCAAAATTTTGTAAAATTGTGTTTCAACCAAAAAATTGATTTTTTGCAAAGAGGTACCCCTTCCCAAAAAAATTGGTCAAAAATTTTTTTTGCTTAAATGCATGCGACTTGAGGTTTTTCGGAAGCTTCTACGCATTTGAAACTCCTTTCAATACTCACTTATTACAAATAAACGCCTTTTAAGCAAAATTTTGTAAAATTGTGTTTCAACCAAAAAATTTATTTTTTGCAAAGAGGTACCCCTTCCCAAAAAAATTGGTCAAAAATTTTTTTTGCTTAAATGCATGCGACTTAAGGTTTTTCGGAAGCTTCTACGCATTTGAAACTCCTTTCAATACTCACTTATTACAAATAAACGCCTTTTAAGCAAAATTTTGTAAAATTGTGTTTCAACCAAAAAATTTATTTTTTGCAAAGAGGTACCCCTTCCCAAAAAAATTGGTCAAAAATTTTTTTTGCCTAAATGCTTGCGACTTGAGGTTTTTCGGAAGCTTCTACGCATTTGAAACTCCTTTCAATACTCACTTATTAGAAATAAACGCCTTTTAAGCAAAATTTTGTAAAATTGTGTTTCAACCAAAAAATTGATTTTTTGCAAAGAGGTACCCCTTCCCAAAAAAATTGGTCAAAAATTTTTTTTGCTTAAATGCATGCGACTTAAGGTTTTTCGGAAGCTTCTACGCATTTGAAACTCCTTTCAATGCTCACTTATTAGAAATAAACGCCTTTTAAGCAAAATTTTGTAAAATTGTGTTTCAACCAAAAAATTGATTTTTTGCAAAGAGGTACCCCTTCCCAAAAAAATTGGTCAAAAATTTTTTTGCTTAAATGCATGCGACTTGAGGTTTTTCGGAAGCTTCTACGCATTTGAAACTCCTTTCAATACTCACTTATTACAAATAAACGCCTTTTAAGCAAAATTTTGTAAAATTGTGTTTCAACCAAAAAATTTATTTTTTGCAAAGAGGTACCCCTTCCCAAAAAAATTGGTCAAAAATTTTTTTTGCTTAAATGCATGCGACTTAAGGTTTTTCGGAAGCTTCTACGCATTTGAAACTCCTTTCAATACTCACTTATTAGAAATAAACGCCTTTTAAGCAAAATTTTGTAAAATTGTGTTTCAACCAAAAAATTGATTTTTTGCAAAGAGGTACCCCTTCCCAAAAAAATTGGTCAAAAATTTTTTTTGCTTAAATGCATGCGACTTAAGGTTTTTCGGAAGCTTCTACGCATTTGAAACTCCTTTCAATACTCACTTATTAGAAATAAACGCCTTTTAAGCAAAATTTTGTAAAATTGTGTTTCAACCAAAAAATTGATTTTTTGCAAAGAGGTACCCCTTCCCAAAAAAATTGGTCAAAAATTTTTTTTGCTTAAATGCATGCGACTTAAGGTTTTTCGGAAGCTTCTACGCATTTGAAACTCCTTTCAATGCTCACTTATTAGAAATAAACGCCTTTTAAGCAAAATTTTGTAAAATTGTGTTTCAACCAAAAAATTGATTTTTTGCAAAGAGGTACCCCTTCCCAAAAAAATTGGTCAAAAATTTTTTTTGCTTAAATGCATTCGACTTAAGGTTTTTCGGAAGCTTCTACGCATTTGAAACTCCTTTCAATACTCACTTATTAGAAAGAAACGCCTTTTAAGCAAAATTTTGTAAAATTGTGTTTCAACCCAAAAATTGATTTTTTGCAAAGAGGTACCCCTTCCCAAAAAAATTGGTCAAAAATTTTTTTTGCTTAAATGCATGCGACTTAAGGTTTTTCGGAAGCTTCTACGCATTTGAAACTCCTTTCAATACTCACTTATTAGAAATAAACGCCTTTTAAGCAAAATTTTGTAAAATTGTGTTTCAACCAAAAAATTGATTTTTTGCAAAAAAATTGGTCAAAAATTTTTTTTGCTTAAATGCATGCGACTTAAGGTTTTTCGGAAGCTTCTACGCATTTGAAACTCCTTTCAATGCTCACTTATTAGAAATAAACGCCTTTTAAGCAAAATTTTGTAAAATTGTGTTTCAACCAAAAAATTGATTTTTTGCAAAGAGGTACCCCTTCCCAAAAAAATTGGTCAAAAATTTTTTTTGCTTAAATGCATTCGACTTAAGGTTTTTCGGAAGCTTCTACGCATTTGAAACTCCTTTCAATACTCACTTATTAGAAATAAACGCCTTTTAAGCAAAATTTTGTAAAATTGTGTTTCAACCAAAAAATTGATTTTTTGCAAAGAGGTACCCCTTCCCAAAAAAATTGGTCAAAAATTTTTTTTGCTTAAATGCATGCGACTTAAGGTTTTTCGGAAGCTTCTACGCATTTGAAACTCCTTTCAATACTCACTTATTAGAAATAAACGCCTTTTAAGCAAAATTTTGTAAAATTGTGTTTCAACCAAAAAATTGATTTTTTGCAAAGAGGTACCCCTTCCCAAAAAAATTGGTCAAACATTTTTTTTTCTTAAATGCTTGCGACTTGAGGTTTTTCGAAAGCTTCTACGCATTTGAAACTCCTTTCAATACTCACTTATTAGAAATAAACGCCTTTTAAGCAAAATTTTGTAAAATTGTGTTTCAACCAAAAAATTGATTTTTTGCAAAGAGGTACCCCTTCCCAAAAAAATTGGTCAAACATTTTTTTTGCTTAAATGCATGCGACTTAAGGTTTTTCGGAATCTTCTACGCATTTGAAACTCCTTTCAATGCTCACTTATTAGAAATAAACGCCTTTTAAGCAAAATTTTGTAAAATTGTGTTTCAACCAAAAAATTGATTTTTTGCAAAGAGGTACCCCTTCCCAAAAAAATTGGTCAAAAATTTTTTTTGCTTAAATGCATGCGACTTGAGGTTTTTCGGAAGCTTCTACGCATTTGAAACTCCTTTCAATACTCACTTATTACAAATAAACGCCTTTTAAGCAAAATTTTGTAAAATTGTGTTTCAACCAAAAAATTTATTTTTTGCAAAGAGGTACCCCTTCCCAAAAAAATTGGTCAAAAATTTTTTTTGCTTAAATGCATGCGACTTAAGGTTTTTCGGAAGCTTCTACGCATTTGAAACTCCTTTCAATACTCACTTATTACAAATAAACGCCTTTTAAGCAAAATTTTGTAAAATTGTGTTTCAACCAAAAAATTTATTTTTTGCAAAGAGGTACCCCTTCCCAAAAAAATTGGTCAAAAATTTTTTTTGCCTAAATGCTTGCGACTTGAGGTTTTTCGGAAGCTTCTACGCATTTGAAACTCCTTTCAATACTCACTTATTAGAAATAAACGCCTTTTAAGCAAAATTTTGTAAAATTGTGTTTCAACCAAAAAATTGATTTTTTGCAAAGAGGTACCCCTTCCCAAAAAAATTGGTCAAAAATTTTTTTTGCTTAAATGCATGCGACTTAAGGTTTTTCGGAAGCTTCTACGCATTTGAAACTCCTTTCAATGCTCACTTATTAGAAATAAACGCCTTTTAAGCAAAATTTTGTAAAATTGTGTTTCAACCAAAAAATTGATTTTTTGCAAAGAGGTACCCCTTCCCAAAAAAATTGGTCAAAAATTTTTTTGCTTAAATGCATGCGACTTGAGGTTTTTCGGAAGCTTCTACGCATTTGAAACTCCTTTCAATACTCACTTATTACAAATAAACGCCTTTTAAGCAAAATTTTGTAAAATTGTGTTTCAACCAAAAAATTTATTTTTTGCAAAGAGGTACCCCTTCCCAAAAAAATTGGTCAAAAATTTTTTTTGCTTAAATGCATGCGACTTAAGGTTTTTCGGAAGCTTCTACGCATTTGAAACTCCTTTCAATACTCACTTATTAGAAATAAACGCCTTTTAAGCAAAATTTTGTAAAATTGTGTTTCAACCAAAAAATTGATTTTTTGCAAAGAGGTACCCCTTCCCAAAAAAATTGGTCAAAAATTTTTTTTGCTTAAATGCATGCGACTTAAGGTTTTTCGGAAGCTTCTACGCATTTGAAACTCCTTTCAATACTCACTTATTAGAAATAAACGCCTTTTAAGCAAAATTTTGTAAAATTGTGTTTCAACCAAAAAATTGATTTTTTGCAAAGAGGTACCCCTTCCCAAAAAAATTGGTCAAAAATTTTTTTTGCTTAAATGCATGCGACTTAAGGTTTTTCGGAAGCTTCTACGCATTTGAAACTCCTTTCAATGCTCACTTATTAGAAATAAACGCCTTTTAAGCAAAATTTTGTAAAATTGTGTTTCAACCAAAAAATTGATTTTTTGCAAAGAGGTACCCCTTCCCAAAAAAATTGGTCAAAAATTTTTTTTGCTTAAATGCATTCGACTTAAGGTTTTTCGGAAGCTTCTACGCATTTGAAACTCCTTTCAATACTCACTTATTAGAAAGAAACGCCTTTTAAGCAAAATTTTGTAAAATTGTGTTTCAACCCAAAAATTGATTTTTTGCAAAGAGGTACCCCTTCCCAAAAAAATTGGTCAAAAATTTTTTTTGCTTAAATGCATGCGACTTAAGGTTTTTCGGAAGCTTCTACGCATTTGAAACTCCTTTCAATACTCACTTATTAGAAATAAACGCCTTTTAAGCAAAATTTTGTAAAATTGTGTTTCAACCAAAAAATTGATTTTTTGCAAAAAAATTGGTCAAAAATTTTTTTTGCTTAAATGCATGCGACTTAAGGTTTTTCGGAAGCTTCTACGCATTTGAAACTCCTTTCAATACTCACTTATTAGAAATAAACGCCTTTTAAGCAAAATTTTGTAAAATTGTGTTTCAACCCAAAAATTGATTTTTTGCAAAGAGGTACCCCTTCCCAAAAAAATTGGTCAAAAATTTTTTTTGCTTAAATGCATGCGACTTAAGGGTTTTCGGAAGCTTCTACGCATTTGAAACTCCTTTCAATACTCACTTATTAGAAATAAACGCCTTTTAAGCAAAATTTTGTAAAATTGTGTTTCAACCAAAAAATTGATTTTTTGCAAAGAGGTACCCCTTCCCAAAAAAATTGGTCAAAAATTTTTTTTGCTTAAATGCATGCGACTTAAGGTTTTTCGGAAGCTTCTACGCATTTGAAACTCCTTTCAATACTCACTTATTAGAAATAAACGCCTTTTAAGCAAAATTTTGTAAAATTGTGTTTCAACCAAAAAATTGATTTTTTACAAAGAGGTACCCCTTCCCAAAAAAATTGGTCAAAAATTTTTTTTACTTAAATGCATGCGACTTAAGGTTTTTCGGAAGCTTCTACGCATTTGAAACTCCTTTCAATACTCACTTATTAGAAATAAACGCCTTTTAAGCAAAATTTTGTAAAATTGTGTTTCAACCAAAAAATTGATTTTTTGCAAAGAGGTACCCCTTCCCAAAAAAATTGGTCAAAAATTTTTTTTGCTTAAATGCATGCGACTTAAGGGTTTTCGGAAGCTTCTACGCATTTGAAACTCCTTTCAATACTCACTTATTAGAAATAAACGCCTTTTAAGCAAAATTTTGTAAAATTGTGTTTCAACCAAAAAATTGATTTTTTGCAAAGAGGTACCCCTTCCCAAAAAAATTGGTCAAAAATTTTTTTTGCTTAAATGCATGCGACTTAAGGTTTTTCGGAAGCTTCTACGCATTTGAAACTCCTTTCAATACTCACTTATTAGAAATAAACGCCTTTTAAGCAAAATTTTGTAAAATTGTGTTTCAACCAAAAAATTGATTTTTTGCAAAGAGGTACCCCTTCCCAAAAAAATTGGTCAAAAATTTTTTTTGCTTAAATGCATGCGACTTAAGGTTTTTCGGAAGCTTCTACGCATTTGAAACTCCTTTCAATACTCACTTATTAGAAATAAACGCCTTTTAAGCAAAATTTTGTAAAATTGTGTTTCAACCAAAAAATTGATTTTTTGCAAAGAGGTACCCCTTCCCAAAAAAATTGGTCAAAAATTTTTTTTGCTTAAATGCATGCGACTTAAGGTTTTTCGGAAGCTTCTACGCATTTGAAACTCCTTTCAATACTCACTTATTAGAAATAAACGCCTTTTAAGCAAAATTTTGTAAAATTGTGTTTCAACCAAAAAATTGATTTTTTGCAAAGAGGTACCCCTTCCCAAAAAAATTGGTCAAAAATTTTTTTTGCTTAAATGCATGCGACTTAAGGTTTTTCGGAAGCTTCTACGCATTTGAAACTCCTTTCAATACTCACTTATTAGAAATAAACGCCTTTTAAGCAAAATTTTGTAAAATTGTTTTTCAACCAAAAAATTGATTTTTTGCAAAGAGGTACCCCTTCCCAAAAAAATTGGTCAAAAATTTTTTTTGTTTAAATGCTTGCGACTTGAGGTTTTTCGGAAGCTTCTACGCATTTGAAACTCCTTTCAATACTCACTTATTAGAAATAAACGCCTTTTAAGCAAAATTTTGTAAAATTGTGTTTCAACCAAAAAATTGATTTTTTGCAAAGAGGTACCCCTTCCCAAAAAAATTGGGCAAAAATTTTTTTTGCTTAAATGCTTGCGACTTGAGGTTTTTCGGAAGCTTCTACGCATTTGAAACTCCTTTCAATACTCACTTATTAGAAATAAACGCCTTTTAAGCAAAATTTTGTAAAATTGTGTTTCAACCAAAAAATTGATTTTTTGCAAAGAGGTACCCCTTCCCAAAAAAATTGGTCAAAAATTTTTTTTGCTTAAATGCATGCGACTTAAGGTTTTTCGGAAGCTTCTACGCATTTGAAACTCCTTTCAATACTCACTTATTAGAAATAAACGCCTTTTAAGCAAAATTTTGTAAAATTGTGTTTCAACCAAAAAATTGATTTTTTGCAAAGAGGTACCCCTTCCCAAAAAAATTGGTCAAAAATTTTTTTTGCTTAAATGCTTGCGACTTGAGGTTTTTCGGAAGCTTCTACGCATTTGAAACTCCTTTCAATACTCACTTATTAGAAATAAACGCCTTTTAAGCAAAATTTTGTAAAATTGTGTTTCAACCAAAAAATTGATTTTTTGCAAAGAGGTACCCCTTCCCAAAAAAATTGGGCAAAAATTTTTTTTTGCTTAAATGCTTGCGACTTGAGGTTTTTCGGAAGCTTCTACGCATTTGAAACTCCTTTCAATACTCACTTATTAGAAATAAACGCCTTTTAAGCAAAATTTTGTAAAATTGTGTTTCAACCAAAAAATTGATTTTTTGCAAAGAGGTACCCCTTCCCAAAAAAATTGGTCAAAAATTTTTTTTGCTTAAATGCATGCGACTTAAGGTTTTTCGGAAGCTTCTACGCATTTGAAACTCCTTTCAATACTCACTTATTAGAAATAAACGCCTTTTAAGCAAAATTTTGTAAAATTGTGTTTCAACCAAAAAATTGATTTTTTGCAAAGAGGTACCCCTTCCCAAAAAAATTGGTCAAAAATTTTTTTTGCTTAAATGCTTGCGACTTGAGGTTTTTCGGAAGCTTCTACGCATTTGAAACTCCTTTCAATACTCACTTATTAGAAATAAACGCCTTTTAAGCAAAATTTTGTAAAATTGTGTTTCAACCAAAAAATTGATTTTTTGCAAAGAGGTACCCCTTCCCAAAAAAATTGGTCAAAAATTTTTTTTGCTTAAATGCTTGCGACTTGAGGTTTTTCGGAAGCTTCTACGCATTTGAAACTCCTTTCAATACTCACTTATTAGAAATAAACGCCTTTTAAGCAAAATTTTGTAAAATTGTGTTTCAACCAAAAAATTGATTTTTTGCAAAGAGGTACCCCTTCCCAAAAAAATTGGTCAAAAATTTTTTTTGCTTAAATGCATGCGACTTAAGTTTTTTCGGAAGCTTCTACGCATTTGAAACTCCTTTCAATACTCACTTATTAGAAATAAACGCCTTTTAAGCAAAATTTTGTAAAATTGTGTTTCAACCAAAAAATTGATTTTTTGCAAAGAGGTACCCCTTCCCAAAAAAATTGGTCAAAAATTTTTTTTGCTTAAATGCATGCGACTTAAGGTTTTTCGGAAGCTTCTACGCATTTGAAACTCCTTTCAATACTCACTTATTAGAAATAAACGCCTTTTAAGCAAAATTTTGTAAAATTGTGTTTCAACCAAAAAATTGATTTTTTGCAAAGAGGTACCCCTTCCCAAAAAAATTGGTCAAACATTTTTTTTGCTTAAATGCATGCGACTTAAGGTTTTTCGGAAGCTTCTACGCATTTGAAACTCCTTTCAATACTCACTTATTAGAAATAAACGCCTTTTAAGCAAAATTTTGTAAAATTGTGTTTCAACCAAAAAATTGATTTTTTGCAAAGAGGTACCCCTTCCCAAAAAAATTGGTCAAAAATTTTTTTTGCTTAAATGCATGCGACTTAAGGTTTTTCGGAAGCTTCTACGCATTTGAAACTCCTTTCAATACTCACTTATTAGAAATAAACGCCTTTTAAGCAAAATTTTGTAAAATTGTGTTTCAACCAAAAAATTGATTTTTTGCAAAGAGGTACCCCTTCCCAAAAAAATTGGTCAAAAATTTTTTTTGCTTAAATGCATGCGACTTAAGGTTTTTCGGAAGCTTCTACGCATTTGAAACTCCTTTCAATACTCACTTATTAGAAATAAACGCCTTTTAAGCAAAATTTTGTAAAATTGTGTTTCAACCAAAAAATTGATTTTTTGCAAAGAGGTACCCCTTCCCAAAAAAATTGGTCAAAAATTTTTTTTGCTTAAATGCATGCGACTTAAGGTTTTTCGGAAGCTTCTACGCATTTGAAACTCCTTTCAATACTCACTTATTAGAAATAAACGCCTTTTAAGCAAAATTTTGTAAAATTGTGTTTCAACCAAAAAATTGATTTTTTGCAAAGAGGTACCCCTTCCCAAAAAAATTGGTCAAAAATTTTTTTTGCTTAAATGCATGCGACTTAAGGTTTTTCGGAAGCTTCTACGCATTTGAAACTCCTTTCAATACTCACTTATTAGAAATAAACGCCTTTTAAGCAAAATTTTGTAAAATTGTGTTTCAACCAAAAAATTGATTTTTTGCAAAGAGGTACCCCTTCCCAAAAAAATTGGTCAAAAATTTTTTTTGCTTAAATGCATGCGACTTAAGGTTTTTCGGAAGCTTCTACGCATTTGAAACTCCTTTCAATACTCACTTATTAGAAATAAACGCCTTTTAAGCAAAATTTTGTAAAATTGTGTTTCAACCAAAAAATTGATTTTTTGCAAAGAGGTACCCCTTCCCAAAAAAATTGGTCAAAAATTTTTTTTGCTTAAATGCATGCGACTTAAGGTTTTTCGGAAGCTTCTACTCATTTGAAACTCCTTTCAATACTCACTTATTAGAAATAAACGCCTTTTAAGCAAAATTTTGTAAAATTATGTTTCAACCAAAAAATTGATTTTTTGCAAAGAGGTACCCCTTCCCAAAAAAATTGGTCAAAAATTTTTTTTTGCTTAAATGCATGCGACTTAAGGTTTTTCGGAAGCTTCTACTCATTTGAAACTCCTTTCAATACTCACTTATTAGAAATAAACGCCTTTTAAGCAAAATTTTGTAAAATTGTGTTTCAACCAAAAAATTGATTTTTTGCAAAGAGGTACCCCTTCCCAAAAAAATTGGTCAAAAATTTTTTTTGCTTAAATGCATGCGACTTAAGGTTTTTCGGAAGCTTCTACGCATTTGAAACTCCTTTCAATACTCACTTATTAGAAATAAACTCCTTTTAAGCAAAATTTTGTAAAATTGTGTTTCAACCAAAAAATTGATTTTTTGCAAAGAGGTACCCCTTCCCAAAAAAATTGGTCAAAAATTTTTTTTGCTTAAATGCATGCGACTTAAGGTTTTTCGGAAGCTTCTACGCATTTGAAACTCCTTTCAATACTCACTTATTAGAAATAAACGCCTTTTAAGCAAAATTTTGTAAAATTGTGTTTCAACCAAAAAATTGATTTTTTGCAAGAGGTACCCCTTCCCAAAAAAATTGGTCAAAAATTTTTTTTGCTTAAATGCATGCGACTTAAGGTTTTTCGGAAGCTTCTACGCATTTGAAACTCCTTTCAATACTCACTTATTAGAAATAAACGCCTTTTAAGCAAAATTTTGTAAAATTGTGTTTCAACCAAAAAATTGATTTTTTGGAAAGAGGTACCCCTTCCCAAAAAAATTGGTCAAAAATTTTTTTTGCTTAAATGCATTCGACTTAAGGTTTTTCGGAAGCTTCTACGCATTTGAAACTCCTTTCAATACTCACTTATTAGAAATAAACGCCTTTTAAGCAAAATTGGGTAAAATTGTGTTTCAACCAAAAAATTGATTTTTTGCAAAGAGGTACCCCTTCCCAAAAAAATTAGTCAAAAATTTTTTTCGCATGCATTTAAGCAAAAAAAGTTTTTGACCAATTTTTTTGGGAAGGGGTACCTCTTTGCAAAAAATCAATTTTTTGGTTGAAACACAATTTTACCCAATTTTGCTTAAAAGGCGTTTATTTCTAATAAGTGAGTATTGAAAGGAGTTTCAAATGCGTAGAAGCTTCCGAAAAACCTTAAGTCGCATGCATTTAAGCAAAAAAAATTTTTGACCAATTTTTTTGGGAAGGGGTACCTCTTTGCAAAAAATCAATTTTTTGGTTGAAACACAATTTTACCCAATTTTGCTTAAAAGGCGTTTATTTCTAATAAGTGAGTATTGAAAGGAGTTTCAAATGCGTAGAAGCTTCCGAAAAACCTTAAGTCGCATGCATTTAAGCAAAAAAAAATTTTGACCAATTTTTTTGGGAAGGGGTACCTCTTTGCAAAAAATCAATTTTTTGGTTGAAACACAATTTTACCCAATTTTGCTTAAAAGGCGTTTATTTCTAATAAGTGAGTATTGAAAGGAGTTTCAAATGCGTAGAAGCTTCCGAAAAACCTTAAGTCGCATGCATTTAAGCAAAAAAAATTTTTGACCAATTTTTTTGGGAAGGGGTACCTCTTTGCAAAAAATCAATTTTTTGGTTGAAACACAATTTTACCCAATTTTGCTTAAAAGGCGTTTATTTCTAATAAGTGAGTATTGAAAGGAGTTTCAAATGCGTAGAAGCTTCCGAAAAACCTTAAGTCGCATGCATTTAAGCAAAAAAAATTTTTGACCAATTTTTTTGGGAAGGGGTACCTCTTTGCAAAAAATCAATTTTTTGGTTGAAACACAATTTTACCCAATTTTGCTTAAAAGGCGTTTATTTCTAATAAATGAGTATTGAAAGGAGTTTCAAATGCGTAGAAGCTTCCGAAAAACCTTAAGTCGCATGCATTTAAGCAAAAAAAATTTTTGACCAATTTTTTTGGGAAGGGGTACCTCTTTGCAAAAAATCAATTTTTTGGTTGAAACACAATTTTACCCAATTTTGCTTAAAAGGCGTTTATTTCTAATAAGTGAGTATTGAAAGGAGTTTCAAATGCGTAGAAGCTTCCGAAAAACCTTAAGTCGCATGCATTTAAGCAAAAAAAATTTTTGACCAATTTTTTTGGGAAGGGGTACCTCTTTGCAAAAAATCAATTTTTTGGTTGAAACACAATTTTACCCAATTTTGCTTAAAAGGCGTTTATTTCTAATAAGTGAGTATTGAAAGGAGTTTCAAATGCGTAGAAGCTTCCGAAAAACCTTAAGTCGCATGCATTTAAGCAAAAAAAATTTTTGACCAATTTTTTTGGGAAGGGGTACCTCTTTGCAAAAAATCAATTTTTTGGTTGAAACACAATTTTACCCAATTTTGCTTAAAAGGCGTTTATTTCTAATAAGTGAGTATTGAAAGGAGTTTCAAATGCGTAGAAGCTTCCGAAAAACCTTAAGTCGCATGCATTTAAGCAAAAAAAATTTTTGACCAATTTTTTTGGGAAGGGGTACCTCTTTGCAAAAAATCAATTTTTTGGTTGAAACACAATTTTACCCAATTTTGCTTAAAAGGCGTTTATTTCTAATAAGTGAGTATTGAAAGGAGTTTCAAATGCGTAGAAGCTTCCGAAAAACCTTAAGTCGCATGCATTTAAGCAAAAAAAATTTTTGACCAATTTTTTTGGGAAGGGGTACCTCTTTGCAAAAAATCAATTTTTTGGTTGAAACACAATTTTACCCAATTTTGCTTAAAAGGCGTTTATTTCTAATAAGTGAGTATTGAAAGGAGTTTCAAATGCGTAGAAGCTTCCGAAAAACCTTAAGTCGCATGCATTTAAGCAAATATAAATTTTGACCAATTTTTTTGGGAAGGGGTACCTCTTTGCAAAAAATCAATTTTTTGGTTGAAACACAATTTTACCCAATTTTGCTTAAAAGGCGTTTATTTCTAATAAGTGAGTATTGAAAGGAGTTTCAAATGCGTAGAAGCTTCCGAAAAACCTTAAGTCGCATGCATTTAAGCAAAAAGAATTTTTGACCAATTTTTTTGGGAAGGGGTACCTCTTTGCAAAAAATCAATTTTTTGGTTGAAACACAATTTTACCCAATTTTGCTTAAAAGGCGTTTATTTCTAATAAGTGAGTATTGAAAGGAGTTTCAAATGCGTAGAAGCTTCCGAAAAACCTTAAGTCGCATGCATTTAAGCAAAAAAAATTTTTGACCAATTTTTTTGGGAAGGGGTACCTCTTTGCAAAAAATCAATTTTTTGGTTGAAACACAATTTTACCCAATTTTGCTTAAAAGGCGTTTATTTCTAATAAGTGAGTATTGAAAGGAGTTTCAAATGCGTAGAAGCTTCCGAAAAACCTTAAGTCGCATGCATTTAAGCAAAAAGAATTTTTGACCAATTTTTTTTGGAAGGGGTACCTCTTTGCAAAAAATCAATTTTTTGGTTGAAACACAATTTTACCCAATTTTGCTTAAAAGGCGTTTATTTCTAATAAGTGAGTATTGAAAGGAGTTTCAAATGCGTAGAAGCTTCCGAAAAACCTTAAGTCGCATGCATTTAAGCTTTTTGACCAATTTTTTTGGGAAGGGGTACCTCTTTGCAAAAAATCAATTTTTTGGTTGAAACACAATTTTACCCAATTTTGCTTAAAAGGCGTTTATTTCTAATAAGTGAGTATTGAAAGGAGTTTCAAATGCGTAGAAGCTTCCGAAAAACCTTAAGTCGCATGCATTTAAGCAAAAAAAATTTTTGACCAATTTTTTTGGGAAGGGGTACCTCTTCGCAAAAAATCAATTTTTTGGTTGAAACACAATTTTACCCAATTTTGCTTAAAAGGCGTTTATTTCTAATAAGTGAGTATTGAAAGGAGTTTCAAATGCGTAGAAGCTTCCGAAAAAGCTTAAGTCGCATGCATTTAAGCAAAAAAAGTTTTTGACCAATTTTTTTGGGAAGGGGTACCTCTTTGCAAAAAATCAATTTTTTGGTTGAAACACAATTTTACCCAATTTTGCTTAAAAGACGTTTATTTCTAATAAGTGAGTATTGAAAGGAGTTTCAAATGCGTAGAAGCTTCCGAAAAACCTTAAGTCGCATGCATTTAAGCAAAAAAAATTTTTGACCAATTTTTTTGGGAAGGGGTACCTCTTTGCAAAAAATCAATTTTTTGGTTGAAACACAATTTTACCCAATTTTGCTTAAAAGGCGTTTATTTCTAATAAGTGAGTATTGAAAGGAGTTTCAAATGCGTAGAAGCTTCCGAAAAACCTTAAGTCGCATGCATTTAAGCAAAAAAAATTTTTGACCAATTTTTTTGGGAAGGGGTACCTCTTTGCAAAAAATCAATTTTTTGGTTGAAACACAATTTTACCCAATTTTGCTTAAAAGGCGTTTATTTCTAATAAGTGAGTATTGAAAGGAGTTTCAAATGCGTAGAAGCTTCCGAAAAACCTTAAGTCGCATGCATTTAAGCAAAAAAAATTTTTGACCAATTTTTTTGGGAAGGGGTACCTCTTTGCAAAAAATCAATTTTTTGGTTGAAACACAATTTTACCCAATTTTGCTTAAAAGGCGTTTATTTCTAATAAGTGAGTATTGAAAGGAGTTTCAAATGCGTAGAAGCTTCCGAAAAACCTTAAGTCGCATGCATTTAAGCAAAAAAAATTTTTGACCAATTTTTTTGGGAAGGGGTACCTCTTTGCAAAAAATCAATTTTTTGGTTGAAACACAATTTTACCCAATTTTGCTTAAAAGGCGTTTATTTCTAATAAGTGAGTATTGAAAGGAGTTTCAAATGCGTAGAAGCTTCCGAAAAACCTTAAGTCGCATGCATTTAAGCAAAAAAAATTTTTGACCAATTTTTTTGGGAAGGGGTACCTCTTTGCAAAAAATCAATTTTTTGGTTGAAACACAATTTTACCCAATTTTGCTTAAAAGGCGTTTATTTCTAATAAGTGAGTATTGAAAGGAGTTTCAAATGCGTAGAAGCTTCCGAAAAACCTTAAGTCGCATGCATTTAAGCAAAAAAAATTTTTGACCAATTTTTTTGGGAAGGGGTACCTCTTTGCAAAAAATCAATTTTTTGGTTGAAACACAATTTTACCCAATTTTGCTTAAAAGGCGTTTATTTCTAATAAGTGAGTATTGAAAGGAGTTTCAAATGCGTAGAAGCTTCCGAAAAACCTTAAGTCGCATGCATTTAAGCAAAAAAAATTTTTGACCAATTTTTTTGGGAAGGGGTACCTCTTTGCAAAAAATCAATTTTTTGGTTGAAACACAATTTTACCCAATTTTGCTTAAAAGGCGTTTATTTCTAATAAGTGAGTATTGAAAGGAGTTTCAAATGCGTAGAAGCTTCCGAAAAACCTTAAGTCGCATGCATTTAAGCAAAAAAAATTTTTGACCAATTTTTTTGGGAAGGGGTACCTCTTTGCAAAAAATCAATTTTTTGGTTGAAACACAATTTTACCCAATTTTGCTTAAAAGGCGTTTATTTCTAATAAGTGAGTATTGAAAGGAGTTTCAAATGCGTAGAAGCTTCCGAAAAACCTTAAGTCGCATGCATTTAAGCAAAAAAAATTTTTGACCAATTTTTTTGGGAAGGGGTACCTCTTTGCAAAAAATCAATTTTTTGGTTGAAACACAATTTTACCCAATTTTGCTTAAAAGGCGTTTATTTCTAATAAGTGAGTATTGAAAGGAGTTTCAAATGCGTAGAAGCTTCCGAAAAACCTTAAGTCGCATGCATTTAAGCAAAAAAAATTTTTGACCAATTTTTTTGGGAAGGGGTACCTCTTTGCAAAAAATCAATTTTTTGGTTGAAACACAATTTTACCCAATTTTGCTTAAAAGGCGTTTATTTCTAATAAGTGAGTATTGAAAGGAGTTTCAAATGCGTAGAAGCTTCCGAAAAACCTTAAGTCGCATGCATTTAAGCAAAAAAAATTTTTGACCAACTTTTTTTGGGAAGGGGTACCTCTTTGCAAAAAATCAATTTTTTGGTTGAAACACAATTTTACCCAATTTTGCTTAAAAGGCGTTTATTTCTAATAAGTGAGTATTGAAAGGAGTTTCAAATGCGTAGAAGCTTCCGAAAAACCTTAAGTCGCATGCATTTAAGCAAAAAAAATTTTGACCAATTTTTTGGGAAGGGGTACCTCTTTGCAAAAAATCAATTTTTTGGTTGAAACACAATTTTACCCAATTTTGCTTAAAAGGCGTTTATTTCTAATAAGTGAGTATTGAAAGGAGTTTCAAATGCGTAGAAGCTTCCGAAAAACCTTAAGTCGCATGCATTTAAGCAAAAAAAAATGTTGACCAATTTTTTTGGGAAGGGGTACCTCTTTGCAAAAAATCAATTTTTTGGTTTTGCAAAAAATCAATTTTTTGGTTGAAACACAATTTTACCCAATTTTGCTTAAAAGGCGTTTATTTCTAATAAGTGAGTATTGAAAGGAGTTTCAAATGCGTAGAAGCTTCCGAAAAACCTTAAGTCGCATGCATTTAAGCAAAAAAAATTTTTGACCAATTTTTTTGGGAAGGGGTACCTCTTTGCAAAAAATCAATTTTTTGGTTGAAACACAATTTTACCCAATTTTGCTTAAAAGGCGTTTATTTCTAATAAGTGAGTATTGAAAGGAGTTTCAAATGCGTAGAAGCTTCCGAAAAACCTTAAGTCGCATGCATTTAAGCAAAAAAAATTTTTGACCAATTTTTTTGGGAAGGGGTACCTCTTTGCAAAAAATCAATTTTTTGGTTGAAACACAATTTTACCCAATTTTGCTTAAAAGGCGTTTATTTCTAATAAGTGAGTATTGAAAGGAGTTTCAAATGCGTAGAAGCTTCCGAAAAACCTTAAGTCGCATGCATTTAAGCAAAAAAAATTTTTGACCAATTTTTTTGGGAAGGGGTACCTCTTTGCAAAAAATCAATTTTTTGGTTGAAACACAATTTTACCCAATTTTGCTTAAAAGGCGTTTATTTCTAATAAGTGAGTATTGAAAGGAGTTTCAAATGCGTAGAAGCTTCCGAAAAACCTTAAGTCGCATGCATTTAAGCAAAAAAAATTTTTGACCAATTTTTTTGGGAAGGGGTACCTCTTTGCAAAAAATCAATTTTTTGGTTGAAACACAATTTTACCCAATTTTGCTTAAAAGGCGTTTATTTCTAATAAGTGAGTATTGAAAGGAGTTTCAAATGCGTAGAAGCTTCCGAAAAACCTTAAGTCGCATGCATTTAAGCAAAAAAAATTTTTGACCAATTTTTTTGGGAAGGGGTACCTCTTTGCAAAAAATCAATTTTTTGGTTGAAACACAATTTTACCCAATTTTGCTTAAAAGGCGTTTATTTCTAATAAGTGAGTATTGAAAGGAGTTTCAAATGCGTAGAAGCTTCCGAAAAACCTTAAGTCGCATGCATTTAAGCAAAAAAAATTTTTGACCAATTTTTTTGGGAAGGGGTACCTCTTTGCAAAAAATCAATTTTTTGGTTGAAACACAATTTTACCCAATTTTGCTTAAAAGGCGTTTATTTCTAATAAGTGAGTATTGAAAGGAGTTTCAAATGCGTAGAAGCTTCCGAAAAACCTTAAGTCGCATGCATTTAAGCAAAAAAAATTTTTGACCAATTTTTTTGGGAAGGGGTACCTCTTTGCAAAAAATCAATTTTTTGGTTGAAACACAATTTTACCCAATTTTGCTTAAAAGGCGTTTATTTCTAATAAGTGAGTATTGAAAGGAGTTTCAAATGCGTAGAAGCTTCCGAAAAACCTTAAGTCGCATGCATTTAAGCAAAAAAAATTTTTGACCAATTTTTTTGGGAAGGGGTACCTCTTTGCAAAAAATCAATTTTTTGGTTGAAACACAATTTTACCCAATTTTGCTTAAAAGGCGTTTATTTCTAATAAGTGAGTATTGAAAGGAGTTTCAAATGCGTAGAAGCTTCCGAAAAACCTTAAGTCGCATGCATTTAAGCAAAAAAAATTTTTGACCAATTTTTTTGGGAAGGGGTACCTCTTTGCAAAAAATCAATTTTTTGGTTGAAACACAATTTTACCCAATTTTGCTTAAAAGGCGTTTATTTCTAATAAGTGAGTATTGAAAGGAGTTTCAAATGCGTAGAAGCTTCCGAAAAACCTTAAGTCGCATGCATTTAAGCAAAAAAAATTTTTGACCAATTTTTTTGGGAAGGGGTACCTCTTTGCAAAAAATCAATTTTTTGGTTGAAACACAATTTTACCCAATTTTGCTTAAAAGGCGTTTATTTCTAATAAGTGAGTATTGAAAGGAGTTTCAAATGCGTAGAAGCTTCCGAAAAACCTTAAGTCGCATGCATTTAAGCAAAAAAAATTTTTGACCAATTTTTTTGGGAAGGGGTACCTCTTTGCAAAAAATCAATTTTTTGGTTGAAACACAATTTTACCCAATTTTGCTTAAAAGGCGTTTATTTCTAATAAGTGAGTATTGAAAGGAGTTTCAAATGCGTAGAAGCTTCCGAAAAACCTTAAGTCGCATGCATTTAAGCAAAAAAAATTTTTGACCAATTTTTTTGGGAAGGGGTACCTCTTTGCAAAAAATCAATTTTTTGGTTGAAACACAATTTTACCCAATTTTGCTTAAAAGGCGTTTATTTCTAATAAGTGAGTATTGAAAGGAGTTTCAAATGCGTAGAAGCTTCCGAAAAACCTTAAGTCGCATGCATTTAAGCAAAAAAAATTTTTGACCAATTTTTTTGGGAAGGGGTACCTCTTTGCAAAAAATCAATTTTTTGGTTGAAACACAATTTTACCCAATTTTGCTTAAAAGGCGTTTATTTCTAATAAGTGAGTATTGAAAGGAGTTTCAAATGCGTAGAAGCTTCCGAAAAACCTTAAGTCGCATGCATTTAAGCAAAAAAAATTTTTGACCAATTTTTTTGGGAAGGGGTACCTCTTTGCAAAAAATCAATTTTTTGGTTGAAACACAATTTTACCCAATTTTGCTTAAAAGGCGTTTATTTCTAATAAGTGAGTATTGAAAGGAGTTTCAAATGCGTAGAAGCTTCCGAAAAACCTTAAGTCGCATGCATTTAAGCAAAAAAAATTTTTGACCAATTTTTTTGGGAAGGGGTACCTCTTTGCAAAAAATCTATTTTTTGGTTGAAACACAATTTTACCCAATTTTGCTTAAAAGGCGTTTATTTCTAATAAGTGAGTATTGAAAGGAGTTTCAAATGCGTAGAAGCTTCCGAAAAACCTTAAGTCGCATGCATTTAAGCAAAAAAAATTTTTGACCAATTTTTTTGGGAAGGGGTACCTCTTTGCAAAAAATCAATTTTTTGGTTGAAACACAATTTTACCCAATTTTGCTTAAAAGGCGTTTATTTCTAATAAGTGAGTATTGAAAGGAGTTTCAAATGCGTAGAAGCTTCCGAAAAACCTTAAGTCGCATGCATTTAAGCAAAAAAAATGTTTGACCAATTTTTTTGGGAAGGGGTACCTCTTTGCAAAA
This sequence comes from Linnaemya tessellans, assembly GCA_951800035.1. Classification (NCBI taxonomy): domain Eukaryota; kingdom Metazoa; phylum Arthropoda; class Insecta; order Diptera; family Tachinidae; genus Linnaemya; species Linnaemya tessellans. The sequence goes on from OX637535.1 coordinate 11,370,945, forward strand.
AATCAATTTTTTGGTTGAAACACAATTTTGCTTAAAAGGCGTTTATTTCTAATAAGTGAGTATTGAAAGGAGTTTCAAATGCGTAGAAGCTTCCGAAAAACCTTAAGTCGCATGCATTTAAGCAAAAAAAATTTTTGACCAATTTTTTTGGGAAGGGGTACCTCTTTGCAAAAAATAAATTTTTTGGTTGAAACACAATTTTGCTTAAAAGGCGTTTATTTCTAATAAGTGAGTATTGAAAGGAGTTTCAAATGCGTAGAAGCTTCCGAAAAACCTTAAGTCGCATGCATTTAAGCAAAAAAAAATTTTTAACAATTTTTTTGGGAAGGGGTACCTCTTTGCAAAAAATCAATTTTTTGGTTGAAACACAATTTTGCTTAAAAGGCGTTTATTTCTAATAAGTGAGTATTGAAAGGAGTTTCAAATGCGTAGAAGCTTCCGAAAAACCTTAAGTCGCATGCATTTAAGCAAAAAAAATTTTTGACCAATTTTTTTGGGAAGGGGTACCTCTTTGCAAAAAATCAATTTTTTGGTTGAAACACAATTTTACCCAATTTTGCTTAAAAGGCGTTTATTTCTAATAAGTGAGTATTGAAAGGAGTTTCAAATGCGTAGAAGCTTCCGAAAAACCTTAAGTCGCATGCATTTAAGCAAAAAAACTTTTTGACCAATTTTTTTGGGAAGGGGTACCTCTTTGCAAAAAATCAATTTTTTGGTTGAAACACAATTTTACCCAATTTTGCTTAAAAGGCGTTTATCTCTAATAAGTGAGTATTGAAAGGAGTTTCAAATGCGTAGAAGCTTCCGAAAAACCTTAAGTCGCATGCATTTAAGCAAAAAAATTGGTCAACAATTTTTTTTTGCTTAAGCTTTTTCGGAAGCGTCTACGCATTTGAAACTCCTTTCGATACTTACTTATTAGAAATAAACGATAAAAGCCTCTTGGGTAAAATTGTGTTTCAACCAAAAAATTTATTATTTAATTTGGCTATTTAATATTTCTCTAAAATTAACATAATGTTTGCTATAATTTATTTCTTCGTATCTATAAAAAAGGAATCACAACTAGTTCAAAGAAAAGGCATTGTTTGCAACTTTTGTGGGCAATTTCGATTCTTTATCCATTTAATATAAGGGTCAAGCTCATTTATAAACATGTGCCACACATAAAACTAGAGAGCGGTCATAGAACATAAATTTCATCATCTGGTAACAGAAAATTAAGAGTACGTGTGTTAGTATGTGCAAGGGTGACCTTTGGTTATATGAAATAAAATGTATTACAAAATTGCTTTTTTCTTTAAATTTGTATGTAATAGTATGTATTTTGGAGATGAAACTTAGAAATAATACCCTAATGTATGTATGTACAACTATGAGTATTTTTACCATTACAATTATAGCATTTGGTTTTATTGTTGTTGTCATTGATATAATTATTTGTTACATAGTTAATTATAAAATAAATAAAAACAATTGGACACTTCTCGTCTCACCACACGCATAAATTTATAAGAGCAAACAATTCAAACATACAAACGCACGCACGCTTAATTGCATTAATGTGCATGAACGAGCTAGATTTTATTATATTTAGAGAATGGAATTGTTGTTACTGTTTTATTATGATGATATAATAAAATTTTTGTTTACTCAACCAAACCACCCACCCCTGACCGGCGGGTGTATCAATGCTAGCAGAGTTGTTCTCTTTTCATTAAGTGTGTGTCCAATCAATTTTACACAAACAAACACGCACACACAATCGTACACATAAGTGCACTAATATTGCAAGTCTGTTTTGGTGGTAGTGTAACCAATTTGTGTATTGTTGTGTGTGTGGGTGTGCTTGTGCGTATGGAGTTATTGTAGTTAAACGAACAATATGTGTATCAAAACAACAACAAATCTAGTAGTACAACTTCAAATGCCGGCAAAACACTTGTGTAATTATTCCAACTGAAAGTATTCCAATGACGACAACAACTGTGAAGCCAGCAAGCTGGCTGCATGCATCATCTACCACCACCGCTATTGACTTTCCAACTGCAAAAAGTTTTTTGTTAGGAATCTTTTCTGCTCGCATCACAAATTTGGAACTCACTCGGGGAGTTTTGCTGCAAAATTTAAGATGCTACTGCAAACTAGAAGTGCACATAGCAAAATACACAGAGAGTAGTAGGTAGTGAGAAAGTGAGAGAGAGAGAGAGAGAGAGAGAGAGAGAGAGAGTTTGAACCAAGAGAAATTTCCAATACGAAATTGATACGAACGAATTTCTTCAATAATCTTTCATTCTCCATATCAGAGTCAATTATCTATGTTATTTTATATCTCAGATAGGAAGTCACCGTGCGCATAATTGACGTGACCATTTATGTGAGTAGGTATTAGAGTTTTTTTCTCCAAGACTTTTTGCTTTGCCGGGATACATAGAGAATACATATACAAATTTCAGCAGCAGAGCTTAGCAAAAAATTACATCAAAATAAAATATGAAACCTGAGCATGCAAAACAGCAGGCTCTATCTTCTTGTATTCATATCCATACTTTAACCAGGTTCCAGATCTGATTGTTGAATGGAGAGAACGCTTCTGTTTGTAGTTCGGATTGCAATGGAAGTATGGGGCATTTCACTTCAGACCAATTATGATTTCTCTATCATGACCGACCAACTAAATTTACATACGTATGGTACATTTTACGAGTACATCAAAAATTAGAATAAATAAGACCTACAAATAATTCTTTTAATTTTATTATATAAATCATTTGCAGTCATGCAGATTCGAACTTAAGCCCGTTGAAAAAATTAACAATTTATTAAGTTAAAGTTGTAATGCATGAATCCGTTAAGTCCTTTTGATATTTGTATAATATGTAAAAATTATCTGCATACAGTAAATTGTTATTGTTTTGTCTTTTACTTTTAGGTTACCAAAATTCAAGCAGATCTTGCCGCAATTTTTTCCCACAAAATCTGTAATGAACACATTTAATTACTACATTTGAAGTCGCAAAGGTGCACATGGCAACAGTGTTGAAAGATATCAAACATACACACATTTTTGCAACATGCTAATAAACTACCCGGCTATCACAAGAGTAAGAGCATATGAAAATTATTGTGATGGAGAAATAAGAGAAATGTGCTTTTTGATTAGTTAAATAAAAAACTAATATTTATTTAGATTCATCAATCTCTGCAGCCGATTTTAAGTTTCAAATCAAAGAGAGATACAACAACACAGACCTTGCAGAAATTTGTGCAAACCTGATGTTAAAATATGTACACATTTGTAAACTGGACTAAATTATAATTTTTTTCCTGATCTACCGATGTAAGAAAAATGCCCTGGATATGTATGAGACTTCTTAAATTTCTACAGCAGCGTTTAGCAGAAAATATACGAAAATAACATAAGAATAAACCTACATAAGCAAAACAGAACGTCACGAAGGTCTATCATCTTCTATTTGTATCCATACCGTAATCAGATCCTAAATCAATGTATATTAAGTTAAATAGCTAATGTTTGTTTTTTTGCTAATTTAAAAAATATTGTATTGTCAAATAATGTTGTAATGTAAGAATCCGTTAAGACCTTTTGATATCGATAAAATATTTATAAAATAAAAATTTTATGCGTAAAATAAATAAATAATTGTTTTTATTATTTTGGATTTTATTTTGAGTACAAAATGTAAGTAGATCTCGCTGTATTTTATTTTATAATTAAGACCGTTTTTTCATACCTGCCTTTGAAGTTATATATAAGTAGGCATGGCAACACTGACAGTAAATTCGTACACACGTCTTAACAAAAAGCTACTGAAATACCAGGCGAACAGAATAGCAAGAGCATATGAAAATAATTATTATGATGAATAAAATTATAAGGGAAAATGTGCTGCCAGATCGGTTAAATAACAAACAAATGAATTTTTCATAAATTTCTGCAGCATACTTTTAGGCATACATTTAAGTTAAATAAAGTAACAAGCAGCTGGCTGAAATTCATGATTGCCTGGTATTGAAACGTGTGCACATTTGTAAAATGAAAAAATAAATACACGTTGCCAGGGTTACCACCACCAATTTATTTTTTCTAGGAACAAAAAATAATTTCTTCATGAATAAATTGTTTTGTCTTTTTTCATGATTAGTTAAATAAACATTATAATGAAATTACATTTATATTTTCTTTGTATAAACTAGCATCCTATCAGAAAAGCAACAAATATCAGTCGATAAAATAAGATTATTTTTCAAAATTACATATTAGGCTTTCTACTCACTTGAACCAGGCGTAAATTGTTACACACGAACTCATCATTGCTTTAAATCAATAGCTTGTGTTTCCTTTGTTTCGTTGCTTTCTTCTTTTGAAGACTTACTTGGTAATTGATTTTTATTCATTTTATTCTGCAATTATTCCATAGAACTTGGCGCCTTGGAATAAATATTTTTCACACGTTCAATAATTGCGATTACATATTTGTGGGATTTCATAATTCCATAGCAATAAAAACTTGTCAGCCTTTTTTGTTATCTGTGTGTATTACTTTTTCTGTACTGAACTTTAGTATGAATTTAAAACTTACTTAAACGCTGTATTCTATAAAAAAAAATAAATAAATAAATAGTTTGCAGTCTAGATATTTTTAGCATAAAGGGTAATAAGAAGTTAATTTATCCTGCTGAATGTTGAAGAGAACTCGTTTTCTATTTTGATGAGTGAATTGCATGCACTTTGGTCTCTTTTTCCGTAACCCAGCAAACTTTTGCGTCGACGATAATTATGTTTGTATTTTACTTATTTCTTTATTATTATTGTCTATTAAGTGCTCTATGAACTTCGTAAAGGGATTTACTGTGTTTTTTTTAAATTGCACAATTTGAAAAAAAGTTTCGACATTCTTAGCTGTCAAGTCATAGTAATCGATATCGGTAGCTCTTATGCAACTATCATAAGTGTATGTAAAATTTTTAAATTATTCAAAAATAGAGGTACTTGAATGAGCATTAATATTAAGTTACTAAACTTGAATGTTGCAATTGTTAGGAAAGTTGTAAGTAAATGTGTTTAGTTGGGATTGAACCCATGCTAATGCTAGGCTACTAATTTTTTTTAACCCGTACATCACAAAAGTTATGTTTGGTATTTTCGTATGACAACGGATTTGAAGACCAGCCTAAGAAATCAGGTAAGTAATTAAACGGATATGTAAAAAATAATTAAAAAAAGATTGTTATTAAACTAACTTTAAAACATTCTTTTCAAAATAATATTTCATATGAAATGAAAAAAGAAAACAAGAGAACACACTTACAACGTATTTGACGATGTCGAAATAAAAAATTCTTTATCTTCTTATCTTTCTTTATCTAAACTCTATCCCTTCCTTTCTAGTACCGGCGCAATGCACTGCATTTGTAGATGTCATGCCCTGAGCGCTGGTCCTAAAAAAAGATTTATTTTGTATAATTAAATTTAAAATAAGTTTCAAAATTAATTTTTGTTAACAAATGTCGAAATAAAATAATTTATCATCTTTCCTTATCTGTTTTCTAAACACTATCCCTTCTTTTCTATTTCCGGCACAGTGCACTGCATATGCAGAGGTCATCCCCTGACTGCTGGTCCAACAAAAAAATATTTCTTTCCTATTATATTTAAAACAAGTTTTAAAATTCGTTTTTCTTTTCTTAATAAATTTTACGAAAGAAAATTGTCTTTAGACAATGTGAAGTAGTCAGTAAACAATTAACACAAGCTTTCAGTGTTGTTATCCAGTAGTACTGATGCAATCTAAGAAATTCACTTAAGGGTACATTTAATTCTGGGAGCTTAATTCTGCAGCCCAATTGGTTAAATACGCTCAGAGAAGGAAACTTAGATTTCTGATTGAAAAATGGGTGGAAAACGGGCATTGAACATTCGAAAATTTCTTAATCGTGTGGTTATATTGAAACAGTTTAATAGAACTGTAGCGCTGCACTTCTTCAGGAAATATTAAAATTAAGACGATTTGTTAACAAACTTTCTAACCAAAAAAGGCCATGGCCAATTTTTTTTTTTATCTTGGACCAGCACTCAGGGAATGACCCCTATATATGCAGTGCATTGCGCTGGAACTAAAAGGGGGACAGACTAGGAAAGATGAGAAGATAGACAGTTTTTTTGTAGCTATTTCCACCTTTTTTACTTCGTCGGCTAATTTTTGCTACAGGGCCGACGAAGGTGGGTGCTGTTACTCTGCTTTTGTCAGTCGCTGCCAATTATGGTCAGTGACCAGTGACTATGCCTTCATCATTGAAACAGACTGGCAACAACTAATACAACCATGCACTAATGCTGATCACAAGAATTCAACACAATATTTCATGACTCAGAGCGGGCTCGAACTCATTACCCTCCGCTTCATACTCTCCTGTTCTAATACTTCAGAGAACAGCACCCACTCAGCCATGTGTTATGTATTTTACTTATAACAACCTATAACATGGTGGTGCACAAATGTAATATGCTTTGTGTGCTGGGATATTTATGTGTAAGTTTCGAGTTGTTCAACAAACAAATGTCTTTGTAGCAGCAACAAAAACAACGTTCGCGGCAGCAAGCAGTTTGAAATATTGCACTCCAACTGGAAGTGTTTTTATTTGCCAGTGGTAGCAACGATTCAGTTGGTTTTGGGCTTTTGTCTGTTTCGGTCATGTTTGTAAAAGTAAAGCGACAATAACAGAATATTGTTATAATTTTCAGTTTGTTAAATATATAGTTTTTTATTATTATTAACTTGTCATTTTAATTGGACGGACGGCAAGCCATGCAAACATTGAATGCATTCTCAATAACGCGTTAATTGAAATTTCTGTTAATAGTGCGTGAGTTTGTTTTATTTGGTGTGAAAATGTTGAAGAATTTTTTTTTTATTAAATAATAATTTGTTATGTAGCAGAAAGAATTTAGTAATAAATTTTTTCAATGGCTGAAAATTAGTTAAAAGTTAAATAAAAATAGGCATTTTAAATATAAAAATGTATTGAATACCTTTGTGTGACTTATTTGGTATATATTTCATATTTGCGTTTATTTTTGTTGTCTTATGCATTTCCCAGATACACACATGCACACATGCATGTATACTTTTACATATGATTGCAGTTTAGTTAAAAGGGGGACGCATTGAATCCAATGTACATTACAAACATTTAACTTTGTATTTATAAGTATGTATGTGTGGATGTAATTCACACATAAATACATACTAGATACGATATAATACTACGAGCTTAATTGTGTATGTGTGTGTGTGTGACTGAGTTTGTAACTCCATGTCTGTCTGTCTGTCTGTCTGTTTGAATAGCTGTGCAGACGTAGTAAAGTACAAACTCCAAGTACTCGTACTATGCGAGTACACACGGTGGATGAATGTATGATAATGATGATGATGATGATGGTTGTTGCAATGGCTGGATGGATGGATGGATGGATGCATCATAATTCCAGTTTTCTTGCTTCTATATTCACATCTTCTTTAGTTTAAAGAGAAAACAGGATAAAAGTCAGAAGCAGAAAAGGAAGAACTTAAAACATGCTCAGCAAAAGTCACTAGAGAATTTGAAAAAAAAAAACAGAATTCATTCACACATATGACACACACATGCATGCGAGTAACTAAAAATACACTGACAACACAAGAAATACATCTACTAAAAATAAAAATAAAAAAATTCCGTATAGATATTTAATAGTTATTACTAAAGCATACGCATACATTAGCACTCACATAAAAATATGAAATATTTATTATTATTTTTTTTTTGTGTAAAATGAAATTGAATCTTTGAACGTTATATGAGATTTGTGGTTAAAAACGGTTTAAAGCGTAAGACTGAAAATACTCTCAGTACGTACTGCTACTAAATATCAAATTGGATTTCTTTCTATATGCATACTTGTAGATACTAAAGTATTTATGCTTATACAGATACATTTATTTTGAAAAATACTTGTGAAAACAACAGCAACAATAACGACATTTAAAAAAAAATAAAAAATTGAACAAAGTATTTATTTACATTGAAGATAAAAAAATACAAAAAAAAATATATACACAAAATTAGAAAAAACAAAAACTTCAAATTAAAAAAAAAAAAATACAATTACAAGGTGATGGGATTTAACAACATTTTAGCTTGCTGACAATGCAGTAGCAACATTAACATGAACAACAGAAAACTGAGGTGAGTTTTAAAAGCAACTGACGTAATTTGCACATCATTGTTGTCCATATGCACACACATTTAACCCATATTATGTTTGTTTTTTTTTTATAATATACGAGTATATTTTTTAACAAAAATTCTTTACAAAAAAAAATTAAAAAAAATTACAAAAGTGAGGGAAAAATTATGCACACTTTAGTACAATTATTCCCTGAGTTGCACTGCGATTTTGTTTTTTTACAGTTTTGCCCAGTTTTTTATCTGTGAGTAAACTTGCAGTTGTCATATAAATTAGTCATTATAGTTGCAATTGCTATAGAGAATTATATCTCGTACTAACCGAGTTTGTCATTGCGATAAAAACTAAAATAAAGAACTAACAGATATTTTTTTCTTTATCTTTAAATAGTTTGGTTGAATTATCCTTCTAACAAACAGAAAGAATTCACAAAAAAAAGCACATTTGAAAATAGTTATTGTTATCAAAATTAATTATATATTAAATTGAATTAAGATTCATAGGCTAATTGTTCGAAATATTTGTTTTTTTAAATCTCAGAAAGACATGATAAATATTCCAAGGCACAAAGGAAAGTCAACATCAGTTTTATTCAACTTATACAGCAGAGCAGAACAGCTGTTTTCGAAAGACGCAACCCTTTCATCATCAGTGCTCATGTGTATTGTGTTTGTCACCACTTATTAGGTGGCTTAGTTGAATGTGATAACAGTTCCTATTTACACAAATTTTATTGTGAAAAAGAATACGAGAACTGTATCAACCTGATGTTAACATGTTATTGTTATAATACCCGTGTTACCGTTTGATTATTTTTCTTCATGTCCCATTTTTCTTTTAATTATATTTTCTTGCATTCTTAAGTATATCACTATAATATAATTTAATAACTACATTTGCTTCATGAAACAGTCCCTCTTATTCTGTAACTTTTTGTCGTCGTCAAAGTCAAGACAATATCGAAAATGAGATACTTAGGATACTCGTTATTCTGAACAATTGAATTCTGTTGATGGCTTCAGACCATGTAGTCTCTAAAGGGTGGGTACAAAGTAGTAAGAACCTGTTAAAAGCAGATAATTGCTGGAGAAAAAGTGTAAATAATTGTCTTATTTTTGGAATCGTCCTGACGTTGACGTCAACCATCAGTTACAGAATAAGGGGAAATATATTTCAAATAATCCCATATACGAGTGTTATTAGTTCGAAAACTCAAGTCAAATAATATTATTAACGCTCAAGTTTAGATTCTATTGATATTTTAACGGCCCACCTATTGCCTAATTCCTAAAAAATACCTTATGTTTATTAATGTTTTGTTTGACGAATTTTCGCAAGAAATTTTTATGATTAGTTCATAAATTTTAGTATTAGGCCAATGATTTATAACAGGTTAATAAAACCAATTTTTATATAAAAAGTTATCTTATGAATACATTTTTTATATATGCGAAAAATTCATCTTCAGTTAGAATATCTATAATATTATAATTAAATAACTAGAATTTGTGTACGCTTATAAAGTCGCTTGAAATCTACAAGGCCGTTACTGATAAATAATTCAAAATACATATATTTTTTTTATTTATTATAAATTTTTTTAATTAATTTATATAGCAAACAATTAAAAAGTTCATTTTGATTTTTTTTGGTCAGTTACGGCATTTTGCATTTTATGCCACCATATATGTATATAAAAATGAATCTTTCTTTAGATCTTTTGTTTGTTTGTGTGTATGTTCCCTATAGGAAGCTAAAACGTAAAGCTACAACTTACAACCGGGAAATTGAAATGGGCAATTTTTTTGTAAATATTAACAGGAAAGCAGTCCACTCAGTTGTATTCAGGAGTGGGCAGAGAGGAAGGCGACAATCAGATGGTCAACAATTATTAAATTATTAGAAAAAACTTGGGCATCCAAAACTCTCACTTAGCACCGTTAGGAGTGGACAGTTTCTAGCTTTTGGAAAGAAGTTGCTGATACTCCTACTAGGAGTCGTGGCGAGGCACTGTGCGATCGGGCACATGGCTGCTTCGACGACGAAGGAGAAGAGTCAGCACATCATGTTCTCTGTGACTGACCGGCCCTGCAGGATCGCAGGCTTAGACGACCTATAGGCTCTAGTTTCCTGCGGGATCTAGACTGTCTCAGGGCGGTACCACTGGCTGCTCTGGCGGGCTTTGTGAGAAGTTCTGGGTAGTTCTCAGGAACTAGTGTATCATTTGTAGGGATTGTTCAGGGTGTAGTCCTCTGAGCATCACAATGGGCCTTTTATGGCCTCCTAGTGTTTTCTCGCTACAGGGAAGGAGGGTGCCCCCTCTAATGATTTTATAACTTTTAATAATTTACTGCTTGGCCCACGATGTCACTCGATATTGTTCTGTCTAGCAAATACATTTAAAACAAAAACAAATTCTAAAATGTTGTTGTTGTTTTAAATGTATTTATTCGACAGAACGATATCGAATTACATAGTGGGCCAGGCAGTTAATAACTCTTACAACAATTTCCACAAAATTTTTGGAGCTGTAAAAGGGCAAAATGTGTGTCCCTTTAAAAAGTAACTGTGAAAATATACAAATATGGAAAAAATTGGATAATATATTTTGTTAGCAAACAAACTTAAGATCGCTTCAGCTGTTTATAAGCTGAACGTTATTTAATTGTTCACTTGAAGCTGAACGTTATTTAATTGTTCACTTGAATAACTAGTTTTATATGATTATGACATATATGAATATGTCCAGCTAAAAACAATTTTCCAAAAAATGCTCTTAATATTTATTGCTGCTTTAAAATAATTTTTATAAATTTGCTATAACTTTTTTACTTCAAAGTACAAAAATATCTAGTAGCTTTTTTTTGTTTTGTTTGCGTCTTTTTGGTATGATTTTTTGTTTTCGTTATTTAGTTTTAATTCTTAAATACATATCGCTCATATGCTGGAAAAGGTCATAATCAAAGTTTTCAATTTGCAAAGAAGTCAATGGGGAAAACGAAAAATTATATTTCTCTCAAGAGCTGAATATGCAAGATTTTTACATAAATTTTTTACTTAAGATAAATATAGAAGCGATAATTAATTCTACATTAAAATAAGAAACTAATTTTTTGAGTTGTGACGTTGTTGCAGCAAATGAGAGGTATGTCGATATAATTAATAAAACTGTTTGTACAATAAACAAGTAACTTTTCGTGAAAATTTTATTTCAAAATGTCCAGCTTTTTTTTATATCCAGCATTTTTAATTCACATGTCCAGCTTTTTAATAATCTGCATCTGGTAAGCCTAGCCTATACGGAAATGCATCAATGCGCTGCAGCTGATGCGTCTGTGTGATTAATTTGCGCAGCTGATACAAAACAGCTGATGCAGATGCTTAAATGAAGCACAGACAAAAAGCTCATTTGATTTCAATTTCGAACGCGGGTACAATAAAAATGGAAAAATTAATAATTAACTTATTCGTTGACTTGGATGAATACAAAAATGATTTGAAATTGCTCATTATCAATATATATTCTAAAAATTTATAAGAAACAAGAAATTAACAAAATAAAACAAATAAATAACAAATCAAATATTTACTCATCTATTGCATCGGCCATTTTTGTGACTAGTTTCTGATGTTATTTTGCTCATCATATACTTCAGTGATGCATTTTAGAATTCACCACATTTGAATTGTTGCCATCTGTTGGTTTTCAGAACGCGCGACGCATCAGGCCCTCCAACTATTTCTTATGGGATGCCTGTAAGGATTTTAATCCACAGACATAAATATTGAATAAAAAAATAAATTACGATTACAGCGACAGATAGATGTTCCTCGGGAGGAATTAATGTTCATGTGAAATTCATATTTGCGGGTTGAAAAATTTAAATATTAACCGATTACATAATCAAAGATTCACGGAAGCAAAATTTATTATTAGTTCTTAATACGTTTTCAATAGATAATAATGACTTCAAAGCACGAAAGGTGTTAATTTGAAAATATTTGTTAGACTTAACCTCAAAAACACAGTAGAGGACGTTTGTCTTGAAATGTTTAGGCATTAATAGCAAGGTTGTGCGCATTTCCAGCAAATTAATTTTGTATTACAAGACTTAGACACGTAAACTGCTCGCTTGACTAGAATTTTTGGTAATTGTCTTCAAACTATGCCCATATACAAACATTTTATTTACTTACAAGTAAAAATAAATTTAAAAAAGTGGCTTACTTGCACGATCTGTGAAGGGTTAACTGCTGAACAGCAAAAATCTCAAACGCAAATATGTATACATGCATTTTCCGTGCACTCAAAACATTATCATATTGTGAAGATCGCCATGCGAATTTTAAAATTTACAAGTTTACAAAAACAGCAGTAAAATTTGATTTCAAGTTGCGGACTGAAATTTGTATTTGTATGCCATTTATGGACGAACGTTGGCTTTAGGTTGTGTGATTTAATTGCAACTTTGTGGCAGACTCTTGCTGTTGTAGTAAATGTTATTATTGTTTGCCTTTAATGCTGAATGTTGGTGGTAAATACTCTTACTGGAAAGCAACGCTAGAGTTTTTTTTTTTAATATTTTCGCATCATCATTGTCTCAGTTGTCAATTGCATCTCTGGGGACAGTGTCAATATTGAGACAAACATTTATTAATTTTCTTTTATTTGTTTTCATTTGTTTTGCCCAAAACGAGCTGCTGCTGCCATTGAAATTACAAAAAAGAAAACATAATTGAAATGACTGACTTCTACGGTTTTCGGCTTTCTTTATGGGCAATATCGTCACATATACACATACATATGTACCTGCAAGCATAAACAGTCATACACATGCACAAGTGTGCAGCATAAAAGCTCAAAATGCATTAATCTTATAGAAACATTGATACAAAACAAAATATACGCACAACTTTCTTTCCTTCTATACGCTTCCACATATACTAGACACTTTGATATGTATCTACATGTGTGTGAGTGTGTGTGTGTGCGTCTCCATACATACAACATTTAATGTAACCGGCTCCGTTGTAAAGTACTTTGAGTCGCTGCGTTTGTAGCAGCCTGTATCTTGCTGTTAAACTTTCTGGCTTTTAGACGCTGTTAGTTAACAAGTCTTTATCAAGATTATTATTATAATTGCAAAACAAGCATATAAATATAGAAACATCTACTTATGCTACATGGGAAAGTGTGTGAGTGTGTGTGTGTGTGTGTGCATGCGTACTTGTGCATCCATGGTGTTTGTTCGTCAAATAATATTTGACGTCGTCAAAATGACAATCGCACATTTAGATGAAAGTCTGATGATTGAAATGAAAAGTGCGTAAAAGTTTTTTTCTTTCATCGTCTTCCTCGCCTTTGAAGCCTTCATCGCCACTGCCATTTCGTTTGGTGTGTGGAGTTTTATTCGTCAATAACAGTTATTATTACTACTTTGTCGACCAAAACAAAAACATAAAATCTTTGTTTATGTGCACTATCGTTTAAAGAGGCAAGCAGCTCGAACAAGTGGTATGACCAGCTACACTTTTTATGACCTAAACTGGCAGCATGGCATGGCAAGGCAACCAGCTTATAAATACATTTAGACGTACTCGTATTTACGATTTTTGCTGTTTGTATTTGAAATATTTGCTACAAAAAACGAGAAGAAACTATTAGCCGATCATATGGAGTTGAACATAATTACGAGCGTGTTTATGTACAAAAGTAGAAAATAATAAAGATCAGACAACCTTCAACTCGTTTAAGTCATTAAATGTTTATTGGGTGGGTTTTTCTCTGACAAATTCAATCAACCCAAAATGGTGAAACTTTGTTTTTGTTTTTTGTTTTTGGGATTAATGATCAATTGTAGTGAAATTTTTTAAATCGTTTGATTTTTAGAATCAAACAGCAATAGTGTGCAAATAAATACGAGGGTAGTTTAGGAATTTAACAGCCGTACAGGTGTGCTACAGATTATAGTGGTTACCTGTCTCGCGGCCCAACCCCACTGTAGTCTTAGCACCGGGTGAATACAATGCGTCTACCAACGCCCCCACACGCAACAGACTGTCACGCATGAATATCAATTTGAAACCATGTATTTGCGCATGGCCTCCCCCTAGGTTAGGATCTTTGGGTCACGACACCCGGTTGCAATGCAATTCCACACTGGGCTCACGCCCTCCCCGCGATTTGGGTTTCAACACACAGCCACCATGATGCTCCCCGAAGGGCCGCAACCATTGCCGGGCAGAAACCAAGGTTCCTGGGGCTCCCGACACCCGTGGTACCAGAAACAAGTCTCCGGTCAAACCCCGTAGCTGAAACTACTTCCAGTTGAACTCCAAACAGTTCGGTACTGGTAGCCCACAATAAGAGCCGTACAATAATTATTTATGAAATCGGAGATAACCTGCCTCTTTGAGTCCTAATAGGTCCCATTGAACTGATTGTATCGATTTCAGTTGTTAGCCACGCACATTATACTGAACAACATGATGCTATGAGAATTCGATTTATTCTTCGAAATATAAAAACCTCAAAGTTTTTTAACGTCCCGTTAAGAAAATTTAAAATTTTTTTCCGAGTTCTTTTGAAGCTCCTAGTCGGCCCTTGATATTGAAAAACCAAATCGATTGACCAAATTGTGTTGATGCGCTTTTGAGATATCGTTTACGGAAAAATTCGAAAAAAAGTATTTTTTAACTTCGAAATTATATGTCTGATCAATTAGGTTAGGTTGAAAAGAGGGGCATAAGCAAGAGCTGTCCCAATCCGTTCAGGATTACACTTAAGCCTGTTGCGAGCTCTGATCAATTAGTGCTCTCTATTATTTTATAGCACTCGCAAAACTACATCAAACGGCTAAACAAGTCGAAATAGTTTCTTTCCTTCTAAAGTAGCATTTTTTGAAAATTTCAATAAAAATGTTTTCTAGAGGTTAAATTTAGCGGGAAGTTACAGGATCAACCGTATTCTATATTTTTTAGAATAAAACTATCATCCTTTTAGAGAGCAAATAATTTTAACGGAATTAGCATTAAATTGCATATTATTAATTTATAAAGTTATTTTTGATTAATAAGAGGTTTATAAAACAAATTTAAAAATTATATTGAAAATTTGTCTTATTAATTTTTTTATATATTAACTACCTTATTCATAAAAAATATTTTTGTTTTATAAAATCTTTATAAAATAAATTTTGTATGGAAATCTCTTTTATAAACCTCTTATAAGTCAAAATTATTTTTTATGTACAAGGCCATAAGCCCTTACCATGTAATATTTCCGTTTCCGCTGCTTAAACACCGAAGAGCTTAGGTCTTCTCGCAATAATAGTCTTCATATAGAAATTCTTAGTTTTTTTTTGGAATAACATTCTCTATATACCAGATCAGGTACTCTCACAGCCACCCTCGTAACTTTAGTAAATAAAACAAAAAAATAATTATGATAAAATGTGCCAATTCGCCATGCTTATATGTCATTGTCAAGGATTATTTTTGAAAGTTCAAAACACAAAATACTTGAAGCTTGTCATTTAATGTACGAGTACACACGTATATCTAAGCAGTTTATTAATTTTAATTAATAACAAACAATAAATTTTATTTGTATTCCTGCTATTCATAGCAAAATGTTAGTAAATTATTTATGGTCGTGATATTTCCATTAAAAAAAAACGCCACACATGAAGTTTGCGAAAAACAAGGTCATTTCAAAATCCAGTTTAAAAATAGATTCAGTGTTTGAAAAATTATCAGAGATTTTATTGTTCTTCTGATTTAATGATTTCCTGGAAAAATTTAATTATTATTCATATTATTCGTAGCATAAAAAAACAAACTTGCAAACATTCAAAAGCAGTTTAATTTTAAAACTTGCAAATTACAAAATTAAATATCAACTTGTTGTATCTCGACTTGGTAAAATTTATATAAACGACAGCAGTGAAAGCTGTAAAGTGAATTCTGAAATGAGTTATTTTCAAAATCCCCTTATGAGTTAAAGGTTGGCAAATGAACACCGTAGCATTTGTTAAACACAAGTTTTTAGTTTTACTTGTATTAAATTTGACATTTTGATTTGTTAAAGGTCATCAAATGATGAATGATTTAAAAAGCCATGAAAGTTATAATAAATTTTGTTTCCCAGTTAAATAAACACTTTTTACCGGCATTATTCGTATAATTAGGTTTAAGCTGTGAGTTCAACTGGTGCTGGTGCTCTTTTTAGTTAATTTATTTTGAAAATTATGAATAAATTGCTTCCAAATCCAAGAGCATAAATTAACTTCAACAAGAATAAATTGCCGTTTACACACACACACACAAATTCATGTGTAATACTCGAACACTTAGGCAAGTATTTTGACCTGGATTTTGTAAGACACAGCGCTGATGAACTTAACAAATTTGTATAGAAAAATACAGGCAACTTGTTTGAAATTTAGGCTTTTTTTTCAATACAAAATTTCGCTTCACAAAATTCGGCCCCAAGTGTGTATATTTTTCGTTTTTTGATTTTTTTGTTTTTTTTTTTTTGTTTTTACTTAATTAAGAAAAATTATACCAATTTCAGGCCTTTAATTTGGGAAACTTTGAAAAATGAATATCATATTTAGGCAAAATGCTAATTTTTTTATATTGTCCGCTAAATGATGACTTAATGGACAGACAATGTGCTTATAATTGGCCAGCGATTCAATTATGAGTTTTGTTCATTTTATATGGCTTTTTTCGCGCCGTTACAATAAAGACCAAATTGGCCAAAACAAAAAGCAAAATTTCTCATATAAACGCGGTAATTTTTGTTTTATCTCCGCAAAGTGTTTACATTCGATTGTACGTGAGTTTAACGTTTAAGGTCTTTTTTTTTGTTTTGTTTTAATTTTTCATTTTTATTATTTCTATACATATAATTTACATTTTTATAGTCTTTCTCGTTGTACGAGCACAATAACAATTCTTTTCAAAATCAGATGCAGCGCCAACAACAACAACAACATTAACAAAAATAAGTCATTAAAGTTTGCAGTTGTTTTTGCTTTTGGCCATTTATTCAGGTATTAAAATGGTCAGATATTAATACGCCGGTCACAAACTGATGCAAACTCACAATGAAAACAACAATTGCTTGTACAACAATTGTGTCCAGAGCAACAACAACAACAACCAAAAGAATTGTGACATTTACAGCTGAAAAAAAAAATTAAATACAGTTTTCAAATGTTTTTTATTTGCATAGAGTACTGATGCAATGGGCAACCGTTTATTGGTAAACTGACTTAAGGTTACAGTAATCATAATCAGCATATTGATTTATTGAGAAATAATTACGATCTTCTTATGTAAGAAGTGAAATTTTTTTCTGATGTATGTGGATGAAAAATGCAGCAGACGTGAAGAGGGCACACATTTTTTTTTTATATTGCAGTTTGTATTTAAGTTTTTATCTTCAAGTCGAGGTATGGCGACATCTTGCATAGACAGATTAAAAAGAACTACTGTCATGATCCGATTTGTCAATTTAAAAAGCGTTTGAGTTAGGATGCCAATGAAAATTTATAAATAAAAATAAATTTCGTAAGACATTTTAATAATAATAAACATTTTGTACTACTGCTATTTGTAGAGTTTACAAAAGTTTCATCAATCCATTATTTGGAACTATAGAGTTGGCAACATTTGAAGTCATTGACAATTATTTCAAATACACAAAAAACATTATTTTTTGAAATAAATATCTAATAAAATGAAGATTAAACTGAATGGAAAAACAATTTCAATAAAAAGAAAACCTTCAACGATTGAAAGTTGTTTGTTGTTCGACTGCTAAAGTGTTCATTAAATAAATAGATCAATTGCCTATTTTCTATTGTTATTGTTGCTATTGCAATTTTCATTGTTGCTTCTGTATGACCTGATACGAGTACGAGTATTTAACAACAATCATAACAACAACAGCTGAACAGGTTGAAATAATAAAAAAATTTTACTCATAATAAAAATTGTAAATGAATAAATAAAAAAAAAAAAACAAAATTGTATTTACAATGTTGAACATGTTGCTGATTAATGATCATGATAATTATGTTGTTCGTAATGATGATTGTTTTAAATTAGTTGAATTCATTTAAATCTTCTAAAGATCCAGCTTTCTTTTCTACATTTACATACAATTTTGTTGTTTTTGTGTCATTCTAATCGTTCTTTTTTTTTTCTTTTCATATTTCTAATTTTAAATTGTTGCTTAATTTGCTTCTGTGCTTTTATTTATTTATTTTATTATTGTTATTTTGCTGGCTTTTTTATTTGTTTGTTTCTTACGAGTATTTTTATTAAGTACCACACATAATTTGTGGTTTTTCCTACTTCCTCATAAGTCATACGAGTGGATATGCAAAAAAGCAGACTTAAAATTGCTGTAGATACGTATCGATGTATGAACACATGCACGTACATACACATCTTACCGTTCAAATAAGTATAATTTATAGGTTTTTTTCAAAAACGTAAAGGAATGTTTTCATTAATTCCCAAAATAAACCGGCAATTTAAGTTCTTAGTAATTTATTAACATCAGTTTACTATGCATACAATTCTCGTATACAATTTTCATAAACAATAACTTATTTTAACTAAAAAAATGTGTGACCATCAGCTTGATACAATTCTCGTATGCAATTTCCTAATCAAATTTGTATAAATAAGAACTGTGGACAAATTATGGCATTCGATATCGATCGAAATTTGTATTAAAATTATATAGAAATTCCGTTCGATATCGAATGCGGTAATTTGGCAACTCGGGGCAAATTACATCATTCGATATCGATCGAAATTCGTATTTAAATTTTATTGTAATTTCGATCACTATCATCGAATGCGGTAATTTAGCCCCTGTTAGCACATTCAACTAAGCCACCTAATAAGTGGTGACAAATAAAATACATATGAGTACCAATGATGAGAGTGTTGCGGCTTTCGAAAACAGCTGTTCTGCTCTGCTGTGTAAGTTGAATAACTAAAAACTGATATTGAATTTCCTTTATGCCTGGGAATATTTATCATGTCTTTCTGAATTTAAAACAAACATTTCGGACAATTAGCCTATAAATCTTAATTGAAAAACTCATCACGTTCAAACTACACACAAGAGCTTTGCCATGTTTATCATTCGTTTCGGAATATAAAACGATATAAATCTTCATGAATTTAAAACTTATCACTTTTACAATACAAGTTGTTGTTGCTGACTCATGAAACTACTTCTACTTAAAAATAGAACTACATTTTTGCCATAGAAGTCAGTAGATATATACTAATTTTGTCTAAAGTAACGATACGTGATTGTACCAGAATTTCGTGTTATAAATAAAATTTTCATCAGAATTTATTGTAACTTAAAAACGGTTTGTCCGATATTATTCAAGCGATTACCTAAATAAAAGATTATGTATAAGAATTAGGGCACAAATAGATTTATAATGCAGAAAAGATTTGATGAAAATAGCAAATATTTCCTTTCAGTAATATGGCCATAAAATATTTTTAGAGACAAAAAACCAATGGCAACGACTTGTGTTTCTATATAATTGCGCCATGCCATCAAAACTCGGGGATTCCCTTTCTAACTGAAAATCAATGCAATTTTAATACAGTTTTATTTACATTTTGTTTTACTTTGTTGAAAAAAACGATCCTGACAGCGGAAGCAGTTTTAAAGTGTCCTAGGCGGTAGCCACGAATATCAATTGCTACAAGGAAATTTATTTTACATTAAAAAAAGCTTTTCAGCAAATATTGGACCAATTTTTGGTGAAAGAAAGTCGACTTACGACAACAGCTACTATGGACTCATCAGACAACGAATAATTATAATTTTTATAAATTAATGGAATATTTTATTTTGTTTTAATTGAAATAGTTTTTTTTTGTTTTTTTGTAGGTATTTATTTTGTATGATCTTCAATCTTTACATGGTTTGCTATAGAAAATCATAATTCACTTTGCGTCACGTTTTTTTTAGAACGTAGCCCCCGACGCAAAGTGAGGTATTGGTGTAATTATGGCTTAAATGTTTAGCTTGTTTTTAGGAAAGTAATTATTTGAACTTACCAAATTTTTCTTAGATCAAACAGAGTCTAATAAATATTTAAATACAGGAAAACATGGAGCAACACTCATGAATCGGATAAGTATTTTACAAAATTTAAAGAAAAGCCAAACACATCAAATTAAAAGTTTTCATGCATTTAGATTAAAAATGTGATTCTAAATTGGTGAAAAACACTTAAGAAGAATGACAAGAATTTGGGAAACCTATTGAATAAAAGTTGTTACAAAATAAATTTTCCATGTTTCTATTTTGCGAATGAAGCCCATTTTTGCAAACACTATTTTTTTAGGATTATGGCCTTAACTTGACTGGGTAATATTTTTTTTACCAAATTTCCTTTTTTTATCTCGGACCAGCACTCAGGGGATGACATGTAGGGGCAGTGCATTGCGATGGAACTAGAAGGGGTGGGGGATAGTATTGAGTCGAAAGATGAGGAGATAGAGAATTTTTTTGTAGCTATTTCAACCTTTTTACTTCACCGACTAATTGTTGCTACAGGACCGACAAAGAAGTACGCTGCTGTTAGTCTGCTTTTTTAGAACACGACCGTGTCAGTCGCTGCCAATTATGTTCTGTGACCAGTGCTATGCCTTCATCACTGAAACAGACTGGCAACAACTAGCACAACCATGCACTAATGCTGATTTAGAAAATTCAATACAATAGTATGACTCAGCGCGGGGTTGAACTCAGGGCCCTCCGCTTAATATTCTCGTGTTCTACTACTTCAGCAAACAGCACCCATTCTTGCGAGGATGTGATGAGAAATCGGTTTAAATCCGTGAAATACCAGTTTTATGTTATTTTGGAAATAGTTTTAATTTTTCTTGGCAAATTTAAAATTATGCCAGCAGTTTTTATAAAAATTGAGAAAACTTTGAAATAATAGTCTGCACACATAAGGGAATAAAAGGTTTTTATTGATATTTTCTCATCAAGAACTTTTACTGCCTTTACTTTTTCTTTTTTTAATCAAATATTAATAACTACAGATAAGTTTAATGAAAATTGAAGTATACCAAGTAAATTTATGCAAAGAATTTACTATCCCTGTAAAGTACTAAAGGGGTTTAATTAAAGGCATTGCAATTTTGAAATAGGACATTAATCAAAGCAATTTATTATTACGATTGTAAAAATACAGATCAATAATGTGACTATCGGTCTCAAACACATGCCAATTATGAGCAACATGTAGATGCCCTGTATTCCTCTTATGTACAACGCAATCTCGCTGCCTCCGACTGTCGACGTAGCCTTTATAAGCAAACCCTTTAGTACTTGCATTTGCTGATACTTTATTATTCTCACTTTAAAGCAAGTATTCAGAGCATGTCAAAGTAGGTCTGTGTGTTCATTTGTTTATCCGCATATGCAACCAACTCACTGTCTATTAGCATCTTGTTTGTGCAGATACATTGTATTGCACAAAATTGAATTTGCATACAAACACATTCAGAAAGGTACACACACACACACACAGCCATACAGACATACTTTGGCATATTGTGTTTGTAATTGCAAGATGTTGAATGTTAGATGTCGGATTTCATAAATTATTGCAATTTTTTTTTTCTTCCTTCCATTCTGCTGTATCTATTGTCCATACAGGTTTTATGTGTTTCACATTTATCTGTTTATTTACTTTAGATGCCTTTTTATAACGGGTGTCATGATATCACTGACCAACAAAAACTCTACCTTGTTGCAAACAACAAGTTATGCACGCATGCGCGCACACCTCGCCTTGCACACGGCGAGTAGGATTATTTTTGTTCAAGAAAAACAAATTCAAGTGAACAAAAAAAAGATATGGAAAAAGAGAAATATTTATGTATATCACGATCAAATTATTTATACAAATTCAATTCATTGGCACTTTGCGACAAATAATCAAATAAAAAACGCCTCAAAATCAGTCAGGTTTTTAAAAATACAAACAGCTTTAAATGCAATTACAGTTTTTCTTTGCCTTCAAAATGCTTGAGATTTGACTGTTTGTTGGAAGATGTATTATTTAACTTGGCTGGATCAAGTGTTTGATTAATTTTTATTTTATATCGATTTCTTGTTTGCAATTCATGCGGCACATTCAAAACAACAACATAAAAAAAAACTAGAGCACCTTTGAATTTGCATACATATCGTTGGTCGTATGTGGAAAGGCCCTAAACGCCACTTTTTACGAAATTAATTTTTTAGTGGTTTCACAAAAACACACCTCGTTGCAGAAATTTAAGATATCTACAGAGCTCTTTCTCACATTTAGAACGATTTATAAACAATTTATAAAATTTTGATTTTGTTTCGCATGTAATAGCAAGGAAAAAAAATTAATTCAGTCGACATTATGAAATAGGTAATTAATTTAATAATAGCCCCTATTATGAATGGCGACGTCGACGTCGTATCAACTCGACAGTAAAAAATTATCACTTGTCCACAGGTTATCGATAACAATTAATTACTCTTTACAATTTCTTAGTATTCTCTAGGGCGTATACATAATATTGAGAGAACATGTCAATAGTAGTCAGTTGCTGTCGAAAGAGAGTAGAGTAGCGATCATTCTTTTGCTGTCGTATTGATACGGCGTCGATGTCGTCACTCATAATAGGGGCGAATATTAAAGGGTTTAATCTATTTTAGTTAAGACATTGGCTCAGTTAAATTGTTAAACATTTAAAAAATTATATTTTCTATTAATTTTTACATTTTCTCCTGTATTTAAAGTTATTTGACTTGGAGCCTTTCTGCATGAGGTGAACGACATGCGAATGTGTAACCATTTTAATTTTTTAATTTTGTGCAACAGCTTTTGGATTTCAATTTGTTTTTTAACGATGCATTGAAAAACATCTGTGATCGTTAGTTTGGCACAATAAAATTTTATATTATTTATTTCAGGTATTATTGAGCCAATATTTATATGAAATGTTAATTGTTAAACAATTTCATCGACGTGTCTTTGAAAGGAGTTATTTGTTTCCATAAAAAATTCCCATAAGTTTTTATGGAAACTTATGGGAACTTTGATTTTGCTGCACGATGTTTATCACATATTTGTGATAGATATGAATATTTTTTGGAATTGTTTTAAAATATTCTGCTTGGATTCGAATAATCTGATTTCATAAGAAATTAAAATTTACGTTAACCTCATACATAAATAAATATCTCGTCAATTTATTGGATGATATTTTACAATTTTATGGGAAATTTTATAAATTTTTTTCGACCAGAAATTGCAAGTGGAATTTTTTTTTCTTATTATTATAATTTATTTCTATATACCCTCCAAAAAGAATTGGAAGGTATATTGACTTTGGCATCCCACTAAGACTCCATAAAGAAAAGAATATATACTATTGATTGATCAGTGATTAAATCTAAGACGATCTGTTCATGACCGTCCGTCCGTCCGTCTGTGAAAATCACGATTGAGGCCAAACGGAAAGAGCCAGACCCTTGAAATTCGGTACAGATAAGTTCTGAAGAATAGCTCAGGTCGAGTTTGTAAATGGGCTGAATCGTGCTAGAGGGAAAAAAGTTCCCCTAAGAAGTACTAAACCAACCTCTAAAAAACACACGAATTTTTAAGTTTTTTTTTGTAATTTTATTAAGCAAATGATACATTTTTATGTCAAAGAAAATCCAAAGCATTGACCTTGCAGCCAGAAAATCGGAAAAATCTCTGTTTGGACCCCGCCCCCTTTTATTGGGCGTTAACGTAAGATGTTATAAATAGTGTAAATATTAAACAAATTATATTACTTAAGACTACATGCCTTAAAAATAAAATTTTTTAACTTTTATCCCTAAGCTGAGATGTTCTCTAATCTTCCTCTATCCTACATCCAACCTTTGGCGCCTAATTGACCCTATAAAAAAAAAAATTTTTTTTGCCTTTAATAACCCCAAAGCGACCCCCACAAACTAGGGTTTTTGTTTACTAAATATTGGGAGGGTATTTGAGATTCGACCCGGTCCCACCCTCTTGTGGTTGAGTTGCCAGTGAACCGCACCACGCATTACAGAGAGAATTCGTTCTTTGACCCAACGGTTCTTATGTGGAAGAAACATCCTGCAGAGGTCTTTCCTGCCAATTTTAACTTGGGGACGATCAAATCAAACGTTCACAAACACTACTGCCTCTATCCTCCTTCCCATAACCAATTTTCCTAGTTCTGGCATAGTGCATCGCATATGTAGAGGTACAAGACGAAAAAAATACTAATAAACTTTTCTAAGAGACAATTTTAAAACTTAAAATATCATTGATAAATTATATTGAAATATTCAACAAAAAGTTAATACTTTTGATTCTAAATTGAATAACATTCGCTGAAAACTGACAAAAGTTATTCGAATATTTAACTATTATATTTTTTTCTTCGGATCACAACTTCACGTCCGATTATATAATGAACTTTGTTTTACTGCAATATATTTACATATAAATTAAAGACATTAATTAAAGCATTATGGCGGTTTAATTTTCTCTTTTGGAAAGTATAAATTGAAAAGTCTGAAGTGTCCTTGCATGTGTTTAAAAGTGGCCATTCAATATGGGTTTTAATTGCTTGCTTGTGCTGTTGCAATATGTGGATGGATTTTGCTTTTTTTCCTCCTCTTTTACAAAACAATTGATTTGTTGTCTTTCTTTGGCCAAGTGCAAATTGGAAATGTGTTTTCTTCTGGTACCACTAAAACCGGCCGATCAAGTGCAGGTACTAAAATGTTTTCTGCTGTAAGTAAGTGTATGTTTCTGGTTTTGAAATTAAATGGAAGTTAATCTGCGCACGAGTACTTACAGCAGCGGCCTACTCATTCTCAAGTGATACATATCTGCCATATGCCTGGGCTCATGCATATGGGTACGTGTGTGTTGCTCCAGCTTGGAGTTTATGTGCTGCTGTTGTTGTTAAATCTGATATGCAAGTATTTGTTAACAATCGGTATGGCTTATTTAAATTTTTTCTGTAAAAGCATCGCATCACATTCTTTTGCTCTTAATGGGGAGAACTGACAATTATGTTCGCATTAATTACAATAATTTGTTTCTGTTTTTGCATTCCTCCAACCGGCCGACCGTTCATTGCATTGTTGAGCAATTAAATTGGAAGTGAAATGAAAAATAATAAAAGTAAATAAAATTTTTAAAATATTTAATTTAAATGCAAAAAGCAAAAACCGAAATAAACCATACTTTTTCTTATTCGTATGTGCTCATACAATTGTGATCGGCTGTGGTGTGTTTGATTAAGTAAATGTACCGTGCGATTTCTTTACATGTTGACTGGAATGTCTGTCTGTTGAGTTTAATCATGGAAACATTTTTATGAGTTTATTTATTTATTATGTAAAATTGTTTTTTTCCCCAGTGATAAAGAGAGGATGAGACGGGGTTAAATAAATTTTTTGCTGCTTTTAATATTTTGCTAATACTGCGGATTAGTTTGATTAAAATTATATGTATGTATTTATGAACAGACGCGTATCAGCATCACCATGTGAGCAAATGTTTGTTTGTTGTTTAGCGCTGCCGTTTAAATAATTTTGCGTTTACACGATTTTACATCCTGACCTGTGTGTGTGGCGCACTTGCCTAGCTGTTCAGTATTCATATGAAAACATCTTTAAGAAGTATTAATTTATGCATTACATTTCATTACTTTTCCATACAATTGAATTCATTCATTCATTCATTCCGACATTCTTCATTCATATGATGTACGCGAATAACAACAACAGCAACAGCAATAGCAAACATAACAAGCGTACGAGCAAAGTTTGAGCACACATATCAATTGTAATTGTGTGAACTTACTTTCACTTTATATCAAAATATTATCATTTTTGCTATTTTAGTATTCCTACGAACAAGCGATGATGCCACGACTGACGCTGGCGTTAATGTTGACGACGAATCCATTTAAAGTATGCACTGGCTCTTAAGCTGGGTTTTCATTTAGATGGCTGGCGTGTGTTAATAATTTAATAGATGCATATACAACATACAGCAATTCCTTCATCCGCAATCTTAGTTGCATTCAGCCATCCATCCATCCATCCATCCAGCCATCTATTGAGGCAGGCATCCCAAGCAGCCAAACAAACACTCATTCATTTAACAGTCAGTCCATTGTATGCAATTTATTTGCTTATTGTTTTTGTTATTGGGATTTTTTTTTTTGGTATTCGTGTTCCTATTTGAAACTTAACTAAGTAATAGTTACTTATTTACATGGATGCTAGAAAATTAAAGAAAACGACTTCAAGTTCGCATGAAAATAATATTAAAAAGCCAAACACCCACCATCAGCGACAGCAGCAACAACAACAACAACCACATTTATCTTAAATAATGCTGCAACAAGTTAAACCAACTTCTTGTTAAAAGTGAAAAAAAAAATTGCAGAAATTCCGCAATGTTATGATAGATACAGACAGTGTCGTGTGTTACAGTGCCCTGACAAAATATAAGGATCGATAATGCTTAGAGTTTTCTTGATTTTGCAATTGAGCCACCAAGAGATGTTTCTACCCATGAATTATAATGCAACGTGGCAAGATTGTAGTTCAGTTATTTGCCACACAAAAGAATGTTAAAATAAGTATCAATACTAAATGTCATAACAGCCGATCTAGGTACGTGGAAATAGCAAGTTAGATTCCACCTAAAGTAAATTTTCCTTTCGAAATTTTTCCCTTTTCCCTATAATTGCAATCTCGAAAAAAATTCCCCGTGAATGATTTCATGCTAAAAGTAAATTCCCCTTATCGCAAATGATTTTTTTTCCACCGAGAGATTTTTAACTTTTCCCTTTAATTTATTCACCTAGTTTTTGATGGGGAATAGAATAGAAAATGTAAGTATTTTCTATTATAAATCGAATATTAAAGACACTAAGTGATATTTTTTGCAACAAATCAAAACTTGCTAATCCAATTCAAAACATTAATCATAAAAAAATAAACGTCTTTGTAATCTGTTTTAAGAAAAGTTTGTATGAAAAAATTTGATTAAAATACATTTCAAACACATTTTAAATTTTATGAATACCGGTATAAGAATATTTTTAATTTGTTTTGTTCGGTTTCCAAAAACGTATACAAATTATTTTACTACTAAATACTTTTAATTTTTTTTTTTCTAAATTATTACATAAATGCTAATTTTTCAACACAAATTACTTTGATTTTTCATATTGTTTTCAGCTTCTTCTCTTTTTTACATTCACTGAGAACTGATAGCGGTAATAATTTCGCACGGAAGATTCACAATACCATTTTTCCATTCGAGAGGAATAAAAATTTAATGTGAACTAAAATTCCACTTGTTATTCATGATAGAGGTGAATGTTTTATTCGCATTTTTCCTCCTTCCAACTTAAAAAAGTGTGTTCTGATGAAGTTAATAAAGTTTTTATTACGACTGAATGCAACAAGCATTGGAGAATAGTTCGTATGTCTACGGATGGTCCGTAGACATACGAACTTGAGAGAATTTTAAATAAGCCCTCAAAATACAGTTAAACAACTATTTTAGAAAACTAGGAATATATGTATGATACAAATTGACACTGCAAACACTTTGTAATTCCAAATGCACAACATTGCATCATCAGTAGATTATTCTGCGAACTCGGAAACCCCATACGAAATTTAAAATGAGCACATGGCATCCACAACAATTCTCACTTTGTTAAAACTTACAATTAGCTTCTTTACTAAAGATACCATTAAGCATATAAAATTTTAATTAATAATTTTTCTTCAGCACATTTTATTATATTAAATATATATTTAACGCCCATATAATCCAGATGAAAAGCGTGAGTGTTGTGGCCGGTAGTAATTATATGATCGGGAAGAATATGTGGCAGATCTCGCAAATGCAAATGATACAGCAGTCATCAAAATCAATGCGATAAAAATTAGCAAATAATTAAAAAACTGCATTTTGTTTCTTTAGCAGCAGATTCAAATGCTATTAGACGAGCTTCAAATTATAAACTGAATGAATACGATTTCAGTTGAAGTGCAAAATAAATATTTAAGAAAAAGTGCTCTGTGGTTGAATGCACAAGATGATTAAGAATTATTCCGTAAATAATTCTTCATTCTGGCTCTATAAATAAAATAAGTTTTATAAGAAAAAAAAACACAAAACTATTAATTTTTATTTGAATTTAAAATTTTGTATAACAAATCTTAATTACAAGGGAAAAGGTATTTTTTTTACAGATAACAGTTTTCAACAAAATTTATTTTTAAGGTCCTACATATTTTTCCAAAAGTGCACCAACACCCAGGGTATGCCCTCTGAGTCAATGTGGTGCATTGCGTGGGAACAAGAAAGGAGAGGATAGTATTGAGGGGACAGATGAAGAAAGATGAGAAGATAGAGAATTTTTTATAGTTATTTGAACCTTTTGACACTATTATGTACTGAAGAGCAGAGGCAGCGACTGACGCTCTCATGTACTGAAGAGCAGAAGAACAGCACAATCCTTCGCCGGCACTGCAGCAAAAATTTAGCCGGCGAAGGAGGATGCTGTTCTTTTGCTCTTCAGTACATGAGAGTGTCAGTCGCTGCCAATTATTTTCAGCGACCAGGGCTATGCCTTCATGACTAAAACAGGCCGACAACAACTATCGCAGCCGGACACTAAGGCTGATCAGACGAATTCGACTCAATATTAATGACAGTGAGGAGTCGAACTCAGAACTCCGCCTCTAAGTCTCGTGTTAACTACTTCAGCCAAATTAAAGTTTTTAGGCCAAGATCTCTAATGTAATATTCAGTGGGTGTTGTTGGCTGAAGTAGTAGAACACGAGACTATGAAGCGGAGAGTCCTGAGTTCGAGCCCCAGCTGAGTCATGAAATATTGTGTTGAATTCTTCTGATCAGCATTAGTGCGTGGTTGTGTTAGTTGTTGCCAGCCTATTTCAATGATGAAGGCATAGTCACTGGTCACTGAACATAATTGGCAACGACTGACCCAATCATGTACTAAAAAAGCAGAGTAACAGCACCCACCTTCGTCGGCCCTGTAGCAAAAATTAGCCGGCGAAGTAAAAGGTTGAAATAGCTACAAAAAAAAAACAACTGTCTGTCTTCTCATCCTTCCCCTCAATACTATCCCCTCGTTTTCAGTTCCAGCGCAATGCATTACATATATAGGGGACATCCCCTGAGTGCTGGTCCTACTCCTAAAAAAAAAAAAAAAAAAAAAGGAGTACATAAAAAATATGCGAAGTAACAAGGAAAAGTCAACATTAATTTAATTCTCCAACTGCAGAGTAAAACAGTGTTGTTTTCGGAATTTGCCACACTTCCATCAATAGTACTCATATGTATTTTCGTTTATCAGCCCGTTTAAGGTGGCACCTGGGACACAGTCTTAGTGAAAAAAATATGTATAGAAGGAAGCTGCTGCCACGCTCATTCCAATTAATATAAATCGTGTACGAGGGTATGTGTGTTGTTCACACGTTATAAAGATGACAGTTCAGGCATTCGAGCGCAAATGTATTAGACGAAGATCACCACATATTTTAGCTTTTATATCAGTTTAAGAGAACCTACCAAAGTGTTGCTGCCTTTGGCCCGCTGTAACGTGTTGGCAAGTTTTTGTGTGAATTTTGCGAATGCAGTAATAATATTACTGTCATGCATTGTAAGTTAATTTAGCAGGAGGGCTTCAGGTATTTTTAATATATCGTATAGATATTTTTTTTATAATCGTGTTTGTCTGTATGTGCTGCCTGCCTGTCTGTCCATTTGCCTGTGTGTGTGTGTGTATATCTGTGTTATTTATGCCTTGATAGCTGGTGGTATTTTATTGCACCAAGACAAGTTGTTCTCATGGCATTTTTACAAACAGTCTTTCTTGTCTTGTTGGTTCGTTCATTGTTGTTGTTGTTGCTGTTGTTGTTTTTTCACTTTCAGATTCATGGTAAAATGAAGCCAGTTTTAAAAATAGTTATTAAGTCTTGTTTCCTCAGTTGGCTCTTTAGTTATTATTGTTGTTGTATTTTATAGATCTGTAATTAAACTTTTTTCTTAAAGTTTCATGTTGTTGTAGTTGGAGTTTGACTTTTGATTTTGCTTTTGTTTTTGTTTTGGCTTGTTATGTTTACCAGCAACTGCCCCGAGTTGGTGCAATTGTATTTGGCGTTTTCGCAGTTAGAATTATTACAGAAAATAGTGCAAGTGACTGACTGAGTTTAACAATGGAAAAAAAATAAGAATGGCTTTAATAGTAACGGCTTCAACAATAACAACAGAAAGAATAATGGAATCGGAAATTCTTGTTAATTTGAAAATGTGAGAAAGAAATCTTATAAAATGATATTTCAGCGGACGGTCGACTGGTTCTTTTTCGGTTTTCCTTAAGCTCTTGTCTACTGTCGCATTTGTGTGTGTGTATGTTGTTTTGCTTACTAATATCCGGTGGATTTGCATATTTCATTATTGTTTGTTGTTGTAGTTGTTGAAATAGTAAAATAATAAATTAAATGTAACCAGACCCTACGATTCGGTTAGTTAAACGTCGTCATAGTCGAAATGTTTATCTCAGGAAAGGTCTTTTGTGGCAACAAAATAATTTGCAATTCGTTTTGACCGCCAAGATGCATGCGGTAGCTTTTGTTACTGATTTTTTTTTTCGATGAAGTTTTAAATACACACACAATATATTTTGCGTCTTTTTATAGTTTTTTTGTTTGATGTGAAAATGAGCAAATATACTTTCCGCATCGCTAGTTACATTACTAAGTCACTCAGTCGTCAGTCGGTTAGTCAGCTAGTCTCTGAGTCAATTGTACTCCTGGTTGGTTAGTGTTAAAGGGGGGGTGGAGCTGTAGGGAGTTGTAATGCTGCTGATGGCGTTTGGTACCGCATACAATTCGTAGTCGCACATGAAATTGTGTTGTTTGGAGGTTTTCAAACACAGTAGTAGAGTGTGTTTTGTTTTCAGTACGCAATTAATTAAATTTATTTTAATGAATGTTAATCAAATGTACGGATGTTGCCTTCTTCACTTGCACGAGTGTGCATGTACAATTAAATGTTCATACAATTTATTTACCTTAAATATATAATAATAGTGACGTAATCTTGCGGTTTTATAACCGGTCTATATTGTAAATATTATAGAGTTTGATGCAAAGGTTAAAGTTTTTAAAATCTAAGCGAGTGTTTATAAAGTTGAGTTGAGGGGTTTTATCTCGTATGAAATCATATAATTGCCTAATGACATTTGCTAACTGCAAGGAGATAAGAGTCTGTATTAAGTCCAACAGATTGATGGCCGAAAGTCTACTTAAATTAATTAACTTGAACATTAAACGCTAACTTTTTCACGCCAATAAACGATTGCTAATAAACTTAATTGAACAAGTTGTTAGCTGTGGTTAATAAAAACTAAATTTATTAAATGTGTGTAAGAAATTATTATAGTTAACTGATAATTGCTTAAATTAATTGTTAGATTTGGCAATGAATATATGAAACCTCCGTGATAATTTGTTTGCAAAATTTAATAAATATATTCCAGAATTTCTCAAAAATATTTATTTGTTTTAAATTACATGGATTGTATGTACTATTCGGGGGCAATTGTTTAAACTCCCAGAACTTTTGAAGAAAAATGATAATTACCAAAATATGAAGGCAAAAGATGGAAAAATTATATATACAAGGTGGGCCAAAAGAAATCACCCTAATGGAAGATGCTCGTATTTTTGCAAATGGCGGCCAATGTCAAATCTGTGTTGACATTTGTGAAATAGACAGATTTAGAATAGAAGTGAAAAAGCCATGGAGCGATCCACTCCCCATCCTCAATCTCGAGGACGAAGTGGACGATTTTTCGACCAAAATCATTCTGAGCGATGAGGCTCATTTCCACCTCAGCGGGTACGTGAGCAAAACTATGGCTTCTGGGGCACCGAAAATCCACGTGTGATGCACGAGTAGCGGTTACACCCGTTTAAAGAGACCCCGTGGTGGTGCGCTGCTTACGCTAGAGGAGTCATCGGATGACTTCGTTTGTCCCACCTTGTCTATTTAGTATTGGTAAAACAACCGTACAATTTTTTTTTTTTTTTGGCTTGGACCAGCACTCATGGTGTGACCCCTATATATGCAATGCATTGCGCCGGAACTGAAAACGAGGGGATATTATTGAGGGGACAGATTAGGAAAGATGAGAAGATAGACAGTTGTTTTTGTAGCTATTTCAACCTTTTACTTCGCCGGCTAATTTTTGCTACAGGCCCGACGAGGGTGGGTGCTGTTACTCTGCTTTTAGTACATGATAGTGTCAGTCGCTGCCAATTATGTTCAGTGATCAGTGATTATGCCTTCATCATTGAAACAGGCTGGCAACAACTAAGACAACCACGCACTAATGCTGATCAGAAGAATTCAAAACAATATTTCATGATTCAGCGCGGGCTCGAACTCACGACCCTCCGCTCATAGTCTCGTGTTCTACTACTTCAGCCAACAGCACCCACATGCTTCTCATCTTTCTTCATCTCTCCCCCCCCACAATACTATCCCCTTTTTTCTAGCAATGCACTGCTTATGTAGGAGTAATCCCCTGCGTACTGGTCCAAGATAAAAAAAATAATAAATAAACCTGCACTGGATATGTAATAAATAAACTTAAACCTGTCCCAACAATTAAATTTGCCAACTTCGTTATTTCCATCACAATTCAGACTTGTGAACCAAGAAGTAATAAAAACAAATCATTTGAAAGTAGTAACTCATTTTAAAACGGCTGCTAGGGAAGAAGGCAAGACCAAACGGTGTTGAGGGCTGCTGGCTGCAGTAATTAACCCACAGCTGAAGGTCGTGAATATAGGATGGAATTTTTCTAATCGGCGTTGCATAGTTGTTATCGGTCAAAATTCTAATGACGAAGGACGTATCGCTGGTCATTGAATAGAACGGACCGCGGATTGCCATAATCATGTACACTCAAAATATTCTGTACGTAAAATTAACTGAAATTGTCATATAAAATAAATGAATATTCGATTAAAAACCGGTCAACTTATTATTCATTTAACTTTAACAAAAATATCATTTAATTTTAAATGTTAAAAAATTAACAGACTTAAATCTGTAAAAAATATTGCTTTTCTCTTTTATTTTGTTAGCTCAAAGAGAAATAGTATTGTTTGAATCAGTTAAAATTAAAATTACTTAAAATTTTAAATGATTATTCATTTAAGAATTATTATACGGAATACTTCTTGAATGAAGTACATTCCGTTTCTTTAATAATATTGTGAATATACTTACAAATAAACAACGGACAATATTGAAAGCAACAGAAAATCCGTATTAATGTGTAGTTAGTTTTTTGAATGACTGTTAGAATCAGTTAAAAATAAATTTGCTTACATTTTTAAATGCTTATGCATTTAAAAATGACTGAACGGAAAACTTCTTGAACAAAATACATTCCGTTACTGTCATAATTTTGTCAGTGTACTAAAAAGTATACTCCTTTGTCGTGGTAGTAGTAAAAATTCACCTACAAATTTAAATAATGAAATAAAAAAATTAGTGCCATAACTTCACAATTTTCTCCTTCTGTCCTCTTGACACAGTCTCTTCCTTTTGATAGTTCCGACACTGGATGAGTAGGAATCATTACCTGAGTGCCGGTCGTAATTTTTAAGTGAAAATCCATTGTTCCCATTCCATATAGTCTGTTTGACACACACACACACGTACAAACATGTGTATATACGTAATTGTCATAACTTCGCCTTTTACAAATTGTAATTGCAAAATTATATAAAACACATTATTTGATGACTTTAACGAAACCCGATTGCAAAAAGTAACCCTTCTCTTCCTCCATTACTTTGCCGGTAATGATGTCATTATTAAGTTTTTGTTGCAAGGTTTCATCAGTATGCAACATGCAAAAAGTTAATTTTATGTCTCAGCTGAGTTTTATGACAATTCAACTTTAGTTTTAAAATTTTATTTGGTTTTTTTGCTGGTTTTTGCTGTTGCATGGGGTTTCTATTTTGCAACTATTGAGTGGAAAAATATTTGTTAACTCACCTATTTATTGCTGCTAATTGAGTCAATTGTTGAGTTTTTATCTCGTTGCAATGATCATGACACGACTTCCATTTTATAGCTGTTTGTGTTGTTTTCTTTTTTCTTTATTTTTATTTTTTCTAGTGTTGTATTTTTAGCCTAAAGATCTTCCTCCTTAAGTTCACATTAAGTGAAACTGTGGAATTTTTCAAGCAGAAATTCAAAGTAGTTAGTATTGCTTTTTCGTTGTTGTTTATTTTTTATTTTTTTCCTATAATCAGCTCGAAACCACTACCATAAAATTATTAAAAGGCAAGAAAAATTATAATGAAGCAAAGAAAAAAAAAAGACAACAACAACGACATCAATTGACTAAGATTTGCATAAAAATCATCTTTAATTTAACTTTCATTTATAAATTTAAAAAAAAAATTAGTTTCTTTATGAAAAGAAGGCAAAAACGAGAAAATAATTTTTTTGTTATTAAATACTCGTATAAGCAGAAACCCTTTCTAAGATCAACCAGCCCACATTAAACATTTAAATGACAAAAACAGAACTGAATTAAAAAAAATTAAATACATACATAATTATTTTTCACATTATTCTTTATCTTTCTAAATTTCTATGCCTTTTAATGCATTTTATGATGTTTCCATAGTCGTTCATGATTGTGTGTTTGTTCTCTTTTGTGCGTACGAACAATTGTAAAACATTTTAACTTAATTGAAATAAATTATGGGAAATGTTTTACATTTCTTCCGTTTCAGAAAAAAAATATAAAGTATTCTTAAAATCTTTTCACTGTCCAACAATAACATTAAATTTTAATTTGTAGGTACCATTTTTCAGAAGTAATTACTTTTCAAAAAGTAAAAAAAAAAGCTTTAGAAGCTAACGAAATTAGTTCTTCTTTTTCATATTTCTTTTACATTCAAAAATTATCTTGTAATCTAGGTTAAGAGAAAATTCACTTAATCCACGCAACAAATTAACCCATTTCTAAAATGTAAGAGAAAAAAAATTAAAGGCCAATAAAGCAAAAGCCGCACATTTATAAAAACTTATTCGTAGAGTATAATAATTCATTCATTCTGCTATAGTGTTCAATTTATTTCTGTTATTAGTATTTTTTTAATGACCCTTCGCACAGTGTTTTGCCTTTAGATAGTGTACATTCAAAATGATGGCAGTTATCGAGATGAACAAATTTTGATAGGTCCTCCATTTCGCCCAATAGCCATAACCCTTAACAGTCGGATTTTTATTAAAGAACTATGGATTTTGGTGAAATTTCATATGTGGGATTTTTCTGAAGGATAAATTTCTGGAAAATGGGAACTAAATTTTATTTGATTTTGTAGCTCTTATGATCCTCTATTTAATTCAATAGCCATAACCCTTAACTGTTGAATTTTTAATAAGGAAATTTGGATTTTGGTGAAATTTCATATTTGCAATTTCTCTACAGGATGAACATCTGAAAAATGTAAGAAAATGCTGCAATTAAAATAATTATTCCCATTTAAAAGTATAATCAGAATGAGAGAAAAATACCTGTTCTTTATATTACACTGTGCGGGAAATTCCTTTTAAATAAAAATTGAAAACAATTTTCAGGAGACGTAACAATTTCTAGAAAAAAATTTTCGCTTCAACTTACGACACAGTGTCTCATAGTCAGCCAAAAAGTTGATTTTGAATTTTGTTTAATTTTGGGACTTTTTTTGAAAACATATAACGATGAATATAATTGATATTAAAAATTAGGTTTCAGAACACAACTGGTTCAGTAATTACATATTGGCAAGTTTTGCAGGAATGAAAACTAAATTTGGAGCTTTAAAAAAATATATAAAAGAAGGATATATATTATTTTCAGTATATGTTATATTCCCATTTATCATTCCATTTATTTCAACGGATTATCGAATTCTAATCAAAATCAAAACTATTCCGAGAATTTTCGAGAACTAAAAAGTAAAAAAACAACAAACCGGACTACTGTTCAAATAAAAAAAAACTTTAAGAAACATTGTTTTTATACTCTCCAAAAAAGAAGTGGAGGGTATTTCACTTTGTCATTCCGTGTGTAACGCAGCGACTTACCCATCCACATAAGTATATATATTCTTGATCAGTGATAAAATCTAAGATGATCTAACCATGTCCGTCCACCCGTCTGTGGAAATCATGATACAGTCAAAACGAAAAGAAGCAGACTCTTGGTATAAACTTGGTATAAATACTCGTATATCTTGAAGGATAGCACAGGTGGAGTTCGTAAATGGGCTGAATCGGGACAGAGCGAAAGAACTAACCCAACTTTTTAAAAACAACATATTTTCAAAGTATTTTTGAAATTTATAAAAAAATAAATTTTTGCATCCCGCCCCCTCCCAACACATTGGAAACGATCGTATTAAAATAATTTTTTTTTTATTACATAAAAATGTAAATTTTAATAACAATGAAAATTAGTTTTTATTTATTAAATATTTGGAGGGTATTTAAGATTCGACTCGGTCGAATATAACATTTTTACTTGTTATAATTCAAAATGTTTATTGAATCCGGTTTGAACTTTTTAGTTCATTGAGATTTAAAAAAAAAACACATGAAAGGCAATGTTCTATAAATAACGTCGTTAAACAATTTATGCGGTATTTATTTTTAACAGATTTTATTTAATTTTACTTTTGTTCATCTGTGTGTTTTTAATTAAATATTGGGACAGGTTTTTCTACAACTTTTACTGTTCGGCTTGTTGCAAAACCTTGTATACGCATTAAGTTCCCATCAAAATGGGTAAAATAAATATTAGCTCCCAACTACTTCTATTTAACCGATTCTTTTCTTCTTCACTGAATTGTCTGATGAAATTATACAACATTGAAGTTTGTTTTTTTTAGATGCCAAAATGATTTTGGTTAAACTACGAGTATTTTTTAGAGTAACGCATGAAATCTCACTGTTTATATAATTCTGTTCACCGTTCTTAATTTTTCAAACTGTGGCTCTTTTAAATATTCACAACAGTATTTCTCATTCTTTAACGAATTATGCTGTATTATTTAAAAATTGCATAAATATACAATGCGACAAAATTGACATTTTTTACGAATAAAATAAGAAATTAGATAATTATAATAATTATTGTGCAAATCTAAATTAAAATATCATCTAAAGGATAAATGGTTCGGTGACATTGGCGGACGATAGGGTTGTCAAAAGTGTACTACAAAAAATGTGTCCGCTAGTTTTCTTTTAAATTCGAACTTGCGATAATAAAATATTATTCGTTTGTATGCACACGAAAAAATAAACCAACGAATAAGACCAAAAATGCAAAATTATTTTCACGAGTTTTATTTTTAAATTCCCCAGTTTTATGATTAAATTTTAAAACGGACGGAAGTATTAACATTTAATTTTTAATTTCTATATATGAGAACTGTTATGACAAACACAATGCACATGAGCACTGATAATGAAAGCGTTGTGGCTTTCGAAAAGAGCTGTTCCGCTCTGCTGTATAAGTTGAATAACTAAAAACTGATGTTGACTTTCCTTTGTGCCTTGGAATATTTATGATGTCTTTCTGAATTTGAAACAAAAATTTCGAACGGTTAGGCTATAAATCTTAATTGAATTTAGTAATTTTAATAATTTTTTCTTAATAATTACCTTCTTAAAATAATATTGGTGATACCAAATGAATTCAAGATGACTATATATTTAGAAAAAACCAGGCAAAGTTCTGAGAAATTAATTATTCCCTACTATGGAGTACTTTCGATTTCTTCAATATCTAGCAGATTGGTTTGAATCTTAAACAGTTGATTATTTTTGAAGATCTTTTTAAAATCTGAAATTATCTAATAAAAGGATACTCGCACTACTTATGAATTCCATTTCTGTGTAACTTAATTGCCCGTATTATTTTTCTTACTAGTAAAATTTCAAAATAATGAATTATTTATAAATTTTTATATTTCAAAAATTATTTTTAATTAATGAAAAATTTTTGTTTATGTGATTAATGTCGATCAATCAACACAATGCTCTAGTATTTAGGAAGATCGCCAGAGTACTCGTTCAGATATGTACTCTGATATGTTGTAGTTTTATACAGTCGACTCCGCTTTATTGGAAATAACCAAAACCCCTATTTTTTCAATTATCCGATTTTTTCTCTAAAACGTAGTTCGGATTACTGAAATTTGTTACAGTTAAGCGTACTGCTTAAGATCAGTTAAACAATATTTTTTATATCAAATGTCTAGCCACTTCCATTGACAATATAATAGAAAAATACAATAAAGTACGTAAGAGAGAAAAGGACAAATACATTTTGCAATTTAATTTTTTAACGAACAAAACATGCACAATTTTTTCAGCCTTAAGTTATGCAATAGATTCGATGTCACTGTTTATTTTTCCACTAAGGCGAAGTAAGTTTCGTACAAAACGTAGTTGTGGGCTTCCTTTTGGTTTTCAGTAATACGATATTTTCAATAATACGATATTTTCAGTAATACGATATTTTCAGTAAATCGATGTTTCGTTAAAGCGAAGTGAATAAAACTATGTGCGTTTAAAATCAGTGCGGGGATTTGTATCGCTTTCAGTAATCCGAATTTTTTTCAGTAAAACGTATTGTACTAAAGCTAAGATCTCTTAATGGGTTAATATAAAATGTAGAAAATATGTCTTTTGAAAATCTAGTTTAAGTCTGGCTTTGGATCGCCATAGCAAGAACTGAGCTAGTGTATATATGACCCCCCACAGAAATGTGATTATTTTAACACAGAAGTACTTAAACGTAATAAAATTGTTTTTCCTTTTTTTCTTAATTTCTAGGAAAAAGTTTCAAGTGATTATTTACGCTGGGTCAGCACATAACAAATTTGTGTTACTTCCAAAGTTCTAAATACTACGTACTTATATATTTCCACTAAAATAATAAGTATTTAAGAACAACAAAAAGACACTGTATGAACAAAAATATTCCAGGGAAAAACGAACACTGGATATGCCATAATGCTTAGCTAATAATATTTTACTTTAGTAATTAATATATTTTTGGTCATCTTACTGGTGGTATTTGTAGGCAAAAACTCTGAATAAACAATAATAAAAAATATATTTTATTTACCACTTGCTCAAAAAACTTTCTTTCACATCGCTAATTGATTTTAGCGTGGCAAGTCTAAAAATCAGTACGAGTATTACGAGCAAATCCAAAGCGTGAACTTTGCTTAAGCTACGAGTAATTGGGTTAAACTTACAAGCACAACTACTCCAAATATTCATTCATAGTTAGTACGTGTGTAACCATAAATCATTGGGCAATTATACCTCCACAGGTAATGTTTAGTGTTTCAGCCAGATATTTATGATCATGTCAATGAGGATTTTGTTTAATGTTTTTCTCTCTTGCACCCAGTTTGTTTGTTTACTTGTTCATTTTCATATTTTTAAGCAGAAATACTTTTTGTTTGGCTTTTTCTTCTTTGTTTTTTGTTTTTTTTTTCTTTTTGTTCCTATTTGATTTATTTTGTTTTCATCTTGCTGTCAAATTAAAAAGCCATTACAGAGGTAAATGACAGTAGTTTTTGTTTGTATGGGCAAACTGAAAGACGAATTTAATGATTACACTGATGATGTTCATTAAGTCGCTGTTGGTACAATTATTATGTTTTGAAGATGAATTATAATAAATACGTGATCTATTTATGTGTGTCTGCTATGGAAATGCAAAAACATTTTTTCTTTTCGAAAACAAGATGCAGATGTTATGCTTTATTAAGGTGGCGCTAGTTTGACTGTTTGTTGAAAGCGTTTAAATCTACAAATTTAAAAAAGAGACGTGAATTATTTTAGCAGAGCAAAAACAAGCTTTTTAATAGTACATACTCGTTTGTATTGTGGATATGGTTAAAAATTCTATATATTTTATTTTTTGATGTTCATATCGTCACCTTAAATACCAAACAACCTATCAGCAGTTTTCAAAAGTTTACAGGAGAGAGAAAAAACGTTATAATATTGGTACTATTTGCAATATTGAAACGAAAATTATATATTCTGGTTAAAATGAAACCAGAAGTATATATCGGTTGAGAAAGCTTTGTTTTTCTAAACGCATCTTATGATATGGCGCTTAGGTTATTTGAAATTGTAAAAATCTGAAACCAAACAACCTATCAGCAATACTAGCATTCCTTTGAACACATGAATGTTATTTACATTAAATTTTAACAGTTATAGTTTCTTTTACTTGTTTAAACAAAACAAGTGCTTAATGTTTGCTTGCAACAAAATTAACATTTTTCATGATTTTTGGTGATTTAGTTTCCTTTTTTTTAGTACGTCACGGCCTTCTAAAGTAAACATTTTTTATTTTTTCTAAAATTTTCAATTTTTCAATAAAGTTATAGTTGTTTTTACCAAACATCTATTTTTTATTTATTGTAATGTTAATAACTAAATAAAAAGTTAAATTAAAAAAAAACATTTCTTTAAATAAAACTGCCACAAAAAATTATTGTCATCTATGGAATACATTTTATTGCGTTTTAACACTTTTTTTCTTCACTTCTAACAATAAATAAAATTTAATAAAACACATTGAACAAC
The DNA here is from genome assembly GCA_951800035.1 of Linnaemya tessellans. NCBI lineage: Eukaryota > Metazoa > Arthropoda > Insecta > Diptera > Tachinidae > Linnaemya > Linnaemya tessellans. Next base: position 11,412,039 of record OX637535.1, read on the forward strand.
AAATCAAAAGTTTTTTTTTTTTATTTTATTCAAATAAAATTTAACTACTTAACCTACAGTTATCACACAATTTACAGAGTTTTAGTCATTATACTAACTTTTCATCTATAAAATCATATTCAGTTTATTAGAGGATTTTTATAACAAATATATTATTTCAGAGGAAAATGGTATTATTATAAAAACCTCTGATTTGATATTTGAGATAAATTACATACACACTCATACACACATATATAATTATAAGTCATATATACGCATTTAAGTATATACGTAATACACATATGTATGTATGGTGCTATAATTAAATAAATAAATTGGTCTTCTTTAATAAAGGCCAGAAATTAGTGGTTACTAGACATGCTGCAAGAAGTCTTGAAGCGTTCAGTTAAAAAGTTTATTTTTTCAATAATTAGTTTTATATTATTTTCTTCGTGGAGATCGTTGGTGGAGAAATGCCATGGTAAATTAAGCATAATAGCTTATTTTGACAGATTTGGATTTTTTTAATATGGGATTTTGCGCAAACGCCCCAAACTGGACAAGCATACAAAATTATTGATTGAAAAATTACTTTAGCCAGGATTATTTTATTATCACGACTTAAAAATGATTTACGCCCGATTAGAGGATATAACATTGCCTTTGCTAAATTGAATTTTTCTTCAAAAAGAAAAAAATCAAATAAATAGTTACTCTGATTTCTTCTTTAGCATGAGTGCTGATAGGTTATTTGGTTTCAGAAAATTGTACATTTGCTGATAGGGTATTTGGTAATTTTGTAATAGCTTGGTTATTTCTAATATTAGAAGTTTAAAATTTTGCATACATATGCTTTATGATATAGGGAATAATATTAAATAAAAAACTAAATTTTCAAAAATTTGCTGATAGGTTGTTTGGTCTTTAAGGTGACGATATACTTGATTTGTCTGCGCAGAAGTACAGTACAGTGAAACCAGGATAGACGTTACAATGCTCAGTGTGACTTTGCAATATTTGGCTATAATTAATAGCGGTCGTTTCGGAGTAGGTAAGGAAATAAAATTTTGTGTAGATAACTAAAGCTTAGAAGGAAAAATACACGTGGTGGACCCATTTTTAAATGAAGACCTTTTCTACAACGAAAAACAGTAGTAATTGAATATGATCAGGCCCTTCTCTAGGGTTGCCAGTCGGGCTTGTTTTGGCTGGATTGTCCAGCTTTTTAATGGCCTGTCCAGTTTCAGGCTAAAAAGAAATTTGTCCATCTAAAAACAATTTTCCACAAAATGCTCTTAATATTTATTGCTGCTTTAAAATAATTTTTATAAATTTGCTATAACTTTTTTATTTCAAAGTACAAAAATTTCTAGTAGCTTTTTTTGTTTTGTTTTTGTCTTTTTGGTATGATTTTTTGTTTTAGTTATTTAATTTTAATTCTTAAATACATATCGATCATATGCTGGAAAAGGTCATAATCAAAGTTTTCAATTTGCAAAGAAGTCAATGGGAAAACGAAAAATTGTATTTCTCTCAAGACTTGAATATGCAAGATTTTTACATAAATTTTTTTACTTAAGATAAATATAGGAGCGATAATTAATTCTACATTAAAATAAGAAACTAATTTTTTGAGTTGTGACGTTGTTGCAGCAAATGAGAGGTATGTAGATATAATTAATAAAATTTTTTGTACAATAAACAAGTAACTTTTCGTGAAAATGTTATTTCAAAATGTCCAGCTTTTTTTTAATATCCAGCATTTTTAATTCACATGTCCAGCTTTTTAATAATCTGGATCTGGTAAGCCTACCCTTCTCCCTATATGTGTCGTGCTGAATCCGAATCGTATGTTCATTGGACTTGTATACAATCAAAATTTTTAGGTAAATTGCGGAAAACAATACAAAAATCAAAAACCAATTCCTTTTATATTTCATTGATGTATGTCCCCATTTACACTTGCAAATTTTGTTGCAGCAATTCTTGAGTATTTAGTGAGGAAAAGCGAGAAGGAAATACAATTGGTATATATTCCTGAATTAATATTTTATAGGCTAATTGTTCGAAATTTTAATTTAAATCTCAGAAAGACATGATAAACTCTCCAAGGCACAAAAGCAAGTCAACATCAGTTTTTGTTATCCAACTTACACAGCAGAGCAGAACAGCTGTTTTCGAAAGACGCAACCCTTCTGCTCTGCTGTGTAAGTTGAATACCAAAAACTGATGTTGACTTGCCTTTGTGCCTTGGAGTGTTTATCATGTCTTTCTGAGATTTAAATTAAAATTTCGAACAATTAGCCTATAAAATCTTAATTCAATTTAATCAAGCAATATAAAATATGTTCTTTAAAATTCCTATTTCAGCACTCTCACGAAAAATAAGAATTGCTGCAACAAAAGTTGCATAGTGTAAATCGGGACTATGAGACCTCCGATTTGAAAGCGTATTTTTTAGAGTGTCACAGGACTAAAACAGCGCGAGCAAATTGTTGAAATTTTTCATCAAAAAAATTGTTCTATTCGTCAAACTCATTGTGCACTTTTTGCATTTCATGGTGTAAATAATCGTCCTTAAGAGCGACTAATTCGAAGAACAACAATGAATAAGTTTAACGTCAGCTTCTGTCCATGAGGACCTCATACGATGATGCTCTCAACATAGTGTGAAATTGGGTGTCCACCACCACCCCTGTTACGACTCAGGAATCCCACATAAGCAACCCTTGGTCGTCCAGGTGGCAATTTTTAGTACGTGGTAGGGTAATACCCCATGCACTAACATCTTGCTTAAGTGTTCGATCCTATCTAGGAGATCTTTGCTTCTTTAAGACATGAATGTACCATAAGAAGCTTTTGTTAATTCACCGGGCCGAAGCTCAACAAAAAAAGATCGGTCATCAATCCTTATTTGACAAATCTTTCAATAATTGATGTAAACCACAAACCACCACGTCTACTCCCGAAGGAGACCTCTCCAATATCTAGTCTCAGTAATACTGCTGGGCCAGTACTGGATCCCATGGTACCAGTTTAGACTACCGGTGAAGCCGCGAAAGCAAAACCAGTGTAGGTTTCTATTGGCTTCAGTTTCTGTTTTACCCAAACTTAGGTGTCCATGTACCTGTTGTTTCTTACCGAGACTCGCAGGCGATAGATTCTTATATACACATACGTTCGACGGTTACTTAGACACTGAGCAGTACCATATAAGTTTTAAGGATGTCGAAGAACAATAGATCGTTTTCGGATCACATTTACGGCTCTTTTCATAATGTACGATTAAAAATTAATGTGGACTTTAACGCCAAGTTTGGCATACAAAAGTTGTCTTTAAAGTAAATGTTAAGTCTTAATCATACATTGTGAAAATGGCCGTTACTGTTACTGATAATATGCATGCCATGACACGCCAAACAAGCACTGCGCACTGAAGAAGCTGTAGCCCCGCTGTACAGGAAACCATAGAAGATGATCCTAATCAAGCAATTCGTCGCCGTTTTCAGCAGCTGCAGTTGTGTCCTTCCATTTTTTGGAAGATTTTTTTACTTGTTGAAAATTGGTATTCCAAATTGTGCCTTCTACGCATCAGGCGTGGTGGCGGCCACATGGCAGAAATCATATTTCAAAATTAATTTCATAAAATTTTCTTTACAATAAAGCCCGTTTCATTGATATTAAAAATGGATTTCCTTATTTTATTATGATTTAAACTGTTGACACTCTATAAAAAACACCCTTTATTTTGATTTATTTTGTAACACAACATATTTTTGAGAGGAGGAAGTACAAAACAAGAACTAAAAGAAAAAAATTTTTTTTTTGCTTTTCAAGCCAATTTAAAACGAATTTTTGCCATTTTATGCTAAAATATTTAGATTGTGCATATCTGCAAAAAATAAATTCTACACCATATATGTCAATAATATTGTTGACCGTCAATATATTTACTTAAAAGTGTACCACAAAAACACCAGTATGTGCTAACTAACCCATACTATTTCAAACTATCCCCATTCTAATTGGCATTTTATATAAAGGCCAATACGTATACAGATATTTTTAAAACAATAATAACTCGTACTAAAATTCCAAATATTTTTGATTCCGAATATGGGATAACCGCTATTCATCGACATATTTTTGTATCGTATGTATTCCAAAAATAAAAATAAAATTACCAGATCCTGGTACTTTATTTTAAAACTTGCGGCCAGCGAAAAGGGCTAAAACGCACGGTGTGCAGTGGTCTCACTACATATGAATTAGTTTAAGATTTTCATGAGTTACATTTTCTGAAATTGAATTTTTAATAATTACTTTTGTTTTTCTGCTGCCTCAACACGCTAATCTATAATTTTGAATTCACATATTTACGATGAGTGTAACTATTCCACATCATGAATGAATTTGTACGAGTATCTTCGAAAAAAAAAATAAAGTTGTTTATTCAATCAAGCTAATTAATCGGTAGCTTACGGTGAAATATTTAACTATTTATCATTTAATAAAACCGGTTCAATAATAATAATCACATATTAATATTAATAAAATTTATAAAGCAATTTGCTTCCTAGGCAACTAAATTATTGGATGACCCGAAGTTGCTATTGAGCAACTAATGGCTAAAAACCAATACCTTGGCTACTATTGACAAACACCAAGCGATTAATTTGTAATTAATAAAAAAAGGAAAATATAATTGCCGTTTGCACAATAAACAAACTGGTAAGAAAAATAATTAATCTATGTTGGTTTCCACACACGCACACACAATTTTTGAAGGGAGTGGAACCCGTTTGGACTGTGTACGAGTAATTGTCACTTAAAACTTTAACTTTATTATTGTCATAAAAGAAAACTGAAACTTAGTTCTTAGAACAATTTTAAAGACGACTCCCAATATACGAGTACATATGATGACATGTTCAAGAAAAATACACTTAATGAGCAACTTTTTTCTTAATGGCTGTGATTTTTATGCTTTAAAAAATTGCTATTACACAATAACAAACAAAAGCAAAAACCATTCAAGTCGGCTGTTCATTTTATTTTGTATCATCATGATATTTTTAAACATCATTATCACACAAAAACTACGTACGAACTCTAATTACACACATGATGAGCTTAAAGCGTAACAAAATCAAGCAACTTTTGTACGTCTGGTTTGTATGCTCACTCACAACACCACAACCCAATAACTTATATAATTTTTACTTCTGATTTCAAATTTGCAGTTTTGCTTCTTTGTAAGCAACACATCGGCGAGCAGCAGCAGCAGCAGCAACAGCAGTAATACAGCATTTAAAGCGCGTAAATACAGGAATAATAGTTGGGTGCTCGTTGACTTTAATACATGAATGCCTGGCTGAATCGGAGAGGAGTAAGTGATAGGAAATATCATTTAAAGTTTTCACGTGTAAAAACTTAATAAAAATTATTAAATAAAGTGTAAAAGCATTCGCAAACAATAATGGGTTTTAATAAATAAAATAAATGAGCAATTATTAATGTGTAATTTATCATAACCATCCACTAAACACTTCATGCAACACATTAATATCGTACATATTTTTGCATCACTTGACCATCTCTAATGTAGCAGCTTGATACTTATAATAGAAGTATGTAATAATTAGTGTTTGTTAAATGGAAAATAAGAGCAAATCTGTTTAAAGTGGGCGCAACTGATGGCATAAAGTATAAAATCAAACAATTTAATAGATCTCACCCTGTGAGATTTGAAGTTGAATTTAAATAATAATTCAATAGCTGCAATGTTTGTAACGGGTGTTTTTGTTAGGATCAGATTACAGAATGCATAGAAATTATTTTATTATTCACTAAATAACATTTTTTATATTTGGCCTGCAGGCTTGAATACGATTACTAGCGTTTACGCTTATAGAGAAACGTCTGTTAACGGGTCAACTTTGTGAAACTTATTTTGATTTCCTTAGTCCGCCATTTTGGAAACCAGATGTGTGAAACATTATACTGTAGCTTCAAAAACTATAGATGTGTCTTTGTTAATAAATTTTTTTAAATTAGATTTTATTTGAAATATAAAAAGTTATATTTATAACAGAAAAATTTGTCATTTATAATATATTTTATATTAACAAACTTATTAAAACGAGTCCCAAAAGCCAAAATAAGTCACTACATTAGAATGGTCACAAACTATCTTATAGATATTATCAACCTTATATATAAATAAGCCACACATTTTTTTCTGGTACACTTTTAAGTGTCTTATTGTCCAGCAACATTGTTGAAACATATTCCGTTTAAAAGGTATTTTTGTGTAAATATGCACAATAATATTTTTTCTAAAAACTTAGAGCATAAATAGTAAAAAATTTGCTTAAAAAGAAACAACAAAATCGATCTTTCTTCTTTTATTTTGTACTTGCAAACACCCATATTTTCAATGATGAATGAACGATATCACTTGTAAATTACAAGTTCTATCGTTCTGATTTACAATGTCCTTTTTATATTACAAGTTGTAATATAAAAAGGACATTGTAAATCAGAACCGTTGCTGCAGTATCAGCTGTTTTTGGAAATTTTTAACTGACTAAGTGCGTATTCACCGGTGTCGGAAACTATCTTTCAATCGCATGAATAATATTTAAAATAAATACTAATTTTAAAATTTGTTTTTGTTCTAAATGCTATTTTATTTATTCGATCGAACGATAGCTTGCGACATCGGCGAAGAGGCAATTAAAGTTACAAACTTACTTTCCGATTTTTCGAACTTTTTTTGTTGTGTGAAATTCTTTAAAAAAAAAACTATATAAAATTTTTATTTTACTACATTTTTGCGCAGCTTCCGCAGGGTAAAATTTTTTTAAATAAATTTTAGCAGTCAGCATAATTTAAAGTGAGCAGTGGTTTGTGTCTAGGGTTATAAATTTCGAAATTTATCTTCACACGGGTTTGTTTTCAATGCCATTTTTATGTTTTTGGGTTTTAACTCAATTCTAATTCTTGATATTCAACTAGTCGTGGTAAACCTGAACTTTTCGATAATTTTGAAGCTTATTTAGGTTCGAATAATAATAATTCTCTTATTCAAATTGTACTGCTGATTCATAAAAATTAGACTTGGACATGCCTTCAATAGACCCGTTTTAGGTGAAATACATATTTCGTTCTTTTAGGTGGGACTTAATTAACTTTAATCTCTCGCTTGTTCTTTGCACAAAGCCTTTTAAAATTCAGATCAATAAAATGGCTTTGTTCTTATTGTGAGTACACTTTTAGTTTTGCTCCAAAAACAGAAGAAACAAAATAAATAAAAATTATCTCCGAAACCAAATAAAACACCCGACCGACGTTTGTGTGCTTTTGGATAAACTTCTTCCACGCGCAGAAGAAAATATATTATTCATAAATGAACTCGGGCAATTGTTAACATCATATGTTTATGTAAAGCGAAATGATAGGTTTTAAACAACACATATTGTTGCTTTTATACGAGTATAGATATCCAAGATGCCAACGAGAAAGTTAAAACGTTAATGAGTTGCCTAACAAATTCCGAAAGCGGATCAGATTTGTTTACAATTTAAGATTTGGAAAAATGTGTATTGAATTTTAATCATTTTTACAAAAAAAAAGGTTAATAAGCAAAAGTTGCAGCAGGTCGGGAATAAATATTATAATTGGCGTAGCTGAATAGTCGTTTATCTGGCGTTTGGGGAAATTTGGTGAATATGGCGTCGTCAATAATCACGTAGCAGATTTTGCAACCAAAAAATGTATTTATGAAGTAATTTTTCTTTCTTTATTTTATAATTAATAATAATTGATGGTTAATTAACGGACCTTACTATTTACTGTTTAGTAGGGTATTTAATTAATCGAATTTCTAATTTAACTGGTTGATCACTCGTTCATTTAATTTAGGATTTGATTTAATCGGTTAACAATTTGTTAATTTTGGATTGATCGGTGAACTGATAAATAAAACTGTTCGGCATATTAATAACTTGCAATCAATTAAAATAATATTAATAAAATTACTTTGAAATTTTATTGTTAACACAAATAAAAACTCTTTAATTATTTACACGGTTAGGAACTTGTAAATGTATATCTTCTCTTCTATATTTTTTTTTTTTTTTTTTTTTAGGAGTAGGACCAGCACTCAGGGGATGTCCCCTATATATGCAATGCATTGCGCTGGAACTGAAAACGAGGGGATAGTACTGAGGGGACAGATTAGGAAAGATGAGAAGATAGACAGTTGTTTTTTTTTTTTTTTTTTTTTTTTTTTTTTTGTAGCTATTTCAACATTTTACTTCGCCGGCTAATTTTTGCTACAGGGCCGACGAAGGTGGGTGCTGTTACTCTGCTTTTAGTACATGATTGGGTCAGTCGCTGCCAGTAATTGTCCAGTGATCAGTACTATGCCTTCATCACTGAAAACAGGCTGGCAACAACTAACACAACCACGCACTAATGCTGATCAGAAGAATTCAACACAATATTTCATGACTCAGCTGGGGCTCGAACTCAGGACTCTCCGCTTCATAGTCTCGTGTTCTACTACTTCAGCCAACATATATAAAAATAAGTTGTCCTATGTTTGTGATTTTATAACTCGAGAACCACTCAACCGAATTTCAAACGAGTACATTCATTCGAAAGGTCTGCTTTCAATGATGATTTATAAAAAAAAACATCGAAAAACTTCTACGAATATGCGTTATACGCGCCCTTTTATGATGGTGTGTTTTCCCTATATATTTTTTTTCTTATGAGGATTACATTTTGTCGGTATCAGGCTCTGCTTGCTCGCGTCATTTGACTTATTTAATTTCTGTGTGTTTACTGATTGTCATTTAAGTTTACAGTGCGAGCATTGACATTTTTTAATTATTGATTTGTAATCTTTCAGTTAAAATTAAAATCTTTTGCATAAAATAAATTTAAAAAGTTATTTAACAATGCCGCGGCGAAGACGTTCACAAATTGGCCGACGAACACGCCACAGCAGTCAAATAGATCTAATCAGGATGAAGAAGAGCGATTAGGAAGTGATGAATTAGCAAGGCAACGAATGGCACGATCTAGATCAAATTAAAATCAAGAACAAAGAGAAGAACGTATTGAAAGTGTGAGAGTTAGAAACAGAAGAGATCGTGAAAGCAACACTGAACGCGGCAATCAAAACAGGCAGCAACAGAGTCAGGAAAATGTCTATTCTTTCCAGAAAATTTAATTTTTAATACAAAGACGTAAACGTATGTTATTGTATTGTCCAGCAAGTGCAGGGTTACTCTAATTTAGCATATTAATAAAAAATGATAAGTAAGTTAGATCCTTAACCCACTTATTGGTTAAATAGAAGTCCTATCAAATCTTTGACACAAAATATACGGTATGTCTTTTCTACGGTGCTTTACAAGCTGGCTTTTAAAAATCGTAAGTGAGAGGTGCCGAAAAGCGATAAAAGAATAAATTAAAAAGCATAAACTAAAAATTGGAGGGGAATTTTGATATCTGTCTTTAACTATGTATCTTATACTTCTATGGATATTGCGTTATATTTTCCATCATAAGGTGGAGCAATTAATATGTCGCCCACGAATTTTAAATATATTGCATCCAAATTTGCAATCACATGAGCAAATTTAGTTTCATCCCTAGGAATTTGTTGTGAAGACACAGATGGCCCATTTTCAATAAGTCCACGAGTAGGTGAATGTGCTGTAGGCATTTCGAGGTCACCAAATCATGGAGGTTTAATAATAAAACCGAACTTTTTAATATGAATAATAGAAAACGACTAATTTTATTTTTATAAAATTCGTTGATAAAGAAAAGTTGGGTATCTTGATTAATATTATTTTTTTTAATTGATAATACATAAAATTTGAAATTATTAACAAGTATATTTAAAAAATATACTTATATATATATTTAGATAAAAATTTCATAACAATATATTTAAAAACTATTTTGTTAATCTCACTACACCTCAATGACAATGTGCTTGACTTTTTGTAGTATTAATAAAATAAAGAATCAGAAAAACAGTCATCCACCTACAAGTTTATAACGATAATATAAATTTCAGTGTCTCCTCCAGGGTAATTTCCTGTGGTATTAAATAATTATTTTGTGTGACGTCAAATACTTTAGCATTATATACGGTGTCCGGTAAACTTTGATTAAATTACATTTAATTGAAAATTAAATTTTATTGAAAATTAACTTTAATTGAAAATTAAATTTAAATGAAAATTAAATTTAATTGAAAATTAAATTTAATTAAAAATTAAATAATTTTAGTGACCACCTCGCTCTGTAAAAATGATCAGTCTATTCTTGGACTTGGTTGCATAAGCCCCGAGATTGTACTTCAGTTCAGTTACCCGTCACCCTTTGCATGTATTAAAGAGGAGAGATTGCCACAATCAAATGATATTTAATATGAAGAAAGAAAATCCACTCTCTGTTCGTGCTTATAAGTGTATAATAAGTGTGCGAGTACGGGTGTGAATGAATGAAAGAAAGAAAGCACACTGTCTAAACAAAAGACAAGAAAAAGTGTTAATTTACATTTGTGTAAAACATCTTAACCTACATTGGTAGTACAAGAAGCTCAGCATGCGATATGTACAAACTTGTAGAAGAAAAAAAATATGTTCATATTTCTTACTTTTGTTTTTTTCATTCATCCATTTAAGCTTTTCGTTTACGACTGGTACTTGCAACATGTACTTATCCAATGTTAACATAAATGTTATTTTTAAACTCGTAACATCATGTAACAATTAATAAGACATACTTTTTATCATTTCTATGTGTTTGTGTTTTAATAACTCTTGCGATTTTAAATAACTTGACATTTGCCGTTTTCTACTACGAGTAGAAACATACTTTCTAACAATTTCAAATAACATGTTAATGCGAATTTTAGCAGCTGATGGAAGACATCTTTATGCAACATTTGCTGCAAAAGTATTTAGCAGTGGCTGCTAGATTTAATTATACATGAAAATTAAAAAAAAAGACATTTAAACATTTAAAAAGAGGAAGAAAGTTGTAAAGGCTTTGGATACAACAGCCAACCAACGAGCCAACGTTTGCCTGCAATGCTCATAACAACATTTAGTCAGTGTCAATAAACGACCTTCCGCAACAACTACAACAAGCATGTTAATAAAGTACATGTAATGAAACAGGTTCATCAACAACTACAGCTAAAAAGAAAATTTTGTTTTTTATTTAAACTGAAATAAAATGAAATGAACAAAAAAAAAAATCATCAACAGCGCCCCCACAATGTTCACATAATTGAATATTAAAGCCAGCAAAACAAAATGATAAAACGTTGCATTCGACAAAGCCACACTCGCCCAAACACACTCTCACACATGCCTTTTCCGATCATTTGGAGTCACTCGTAAATACTGCAACACTATAATTATTCGTTATGCACGTAGAAAACACAAAAAAAAACAATAACTGCTGATCGGTGGCGCCTCTAACAGTATGAACAGCAACAAAGAGTTTGAAGTATGAGAGCTCTTCTCAGAAAACGTTTAATTTCTTTTTATTTTTTGCAAAATTTTACTTAATTAAATATATGGTTTTCTAAAACAAATATACAATAAACGAAGTGAAAAGGCCAGCCGCGGATTGTTCAATCCACCTGTTGACTAAGTTTTCAAAGTCGATTTTTATGAAATTTTAATTCATGTTCTACATGTGAACATAATTTTAGAGCTTAGACTTCAATGACTGAATGGTGTTAAAGTGCTTCGGTCCTGTTAAAATACAAGGTAGGCCAATAGAAGTCACCCGAAGACTCCTCGAACGTGGACAGCGCACCAAGTAGTCAGTTGGAACGGGTGTAATGGTTCCTCGTGTATCACTCGTGGATTTTCGATGCCCAAGAAGCGATAGTTTTGCTTGTTCACGTACCTGCTGAGGTGGAAATGAGCCTCATCGCTCATTATGATTTTGGTCGAAAAATCGTCCACTCCGTCCTAGACGAGAGTATTCCGAGTTCTTGGGGAGTGCATCGCTTCATGGCTTGTTCACTTGTATTCTACATCCGGCTAAATTTACAAATGTCAACACAGATTTGACATTGGCAGCCATTTGCAAAAATTAGAGCATCTTTCAATATGGTGATTTCTTTTGGCCCACCTGCTTCATGGAATTTGCTTTACCAACGCAACTTCAATCCGTGATGGCAACTGTAGCAATTGTTTGGCATTAAAAAAGCAAACTACAAATGGAATAAATATTTGCTGTAGCGCAATGAATTTCAATCAGCATTTTTTTTTAACTTGCATCAGCACTCAAAGGATGACCCCTATAAATGCAGTACATTACACCGGAACTAGAAAGGAGAGGATAGAATTGAGGGGACAGATGAAGAGAGATGAGAAGGTAGAAAAGGTAGATGAGAAAAGAAAAGGTTTGTAGCTATTTCAACCTTTTTACTTCGCCGGCTAAGTTTTTGCTACAGGACCGACGAAGGAGGGTGCTGTTACCCTGCCTTTAGTACAGGATAGTGTCCGTCGCTGCCAATTATGTTCTGTGACCAGTGCTATGCCTTCATCATTGAAACAGGCTGGCAACAACTAGCACAACCATGCATTAATGCTGATCTATAGAATTCAATACAATAGTATGACTCAGCGCGGGGTTTAACTCAGGAGCCTCCGCTTTATAGTCTCGTGTTCTACTACTTCAGCCAACAGCACCCGTCTTGAGTTTTCTGAAACCCAAATTTTATTTAGAATCATTTGGGTTGCCTCACCAAAAAATGCCAAATAACAGATTCCATAGAGAAAAAAGTTTTATTTATACTCTGGAAATTTTTTTTTTTTGGGTTTTCAAACTCCGAATTAGAAACAGTTTGCAGCTAAAGAATTATGTTACTGTCATCAGTAACAAACTTCATGTAGACCCTAACAGCTGAAAATAATCGAGGCTATACAATCACCATTGGACAAATGAAGTTGCATTGGAAACGCAAACTGCAGGGGATATAAACAAAACCACTGACCTACAAGGATATCTTGATAAACTGTCCCACAGAAAAATTTTTACGCTAATTGGCATTGAATCGAATAAGTGAGTCTAGGGCTGTACAGTGATATGTAATTGCTTGCAAATTTTATGGAATTTCCAGCAGTTTTCGAGAATTATAAAGGGTGTTTTTCACAATTTTAAATCATAACAAAAAAAAAAAGGAAATATATTAATATCAATGAAAAGGTCTTTACTCGAAAGAAAATTTTATGAAATTAATGTTTAAATATGATTACTGCCATGTGGCCGCCACGGCCGATGCGTAGAAGGCACAATTTGGAACACCAATTTTCAACAACTAAAAAAAGCTTCCATAAAATGGAAGGACACAACTGCAGCTGCTGAGAACGGCGACGAATTGTTTGATTAGGATCATCTTCAATGCTTTCCTGTACAGCGCGGCTACAGCTTCTTCAGAGCGCCCTGCTCGTTCGGCATGTCACGGCATGCACATTATGAGTAACAGTAAATGCGGTCCGAAAATTGTCTATTGTTCTTCGAATTAGCCGCTCTGAAGGACGATTATGTACGCCATAAAATGGAAGAAGTGCACAATGAATATGACGAAAAGAACAATTATTTTGATTAAAAATTTCAACAATTTGCATGGGTTGCTCTGGTGTTGTGACAATCTAAAAAAAACACGATTTACTACTGTATGGATGCACACTCTGACAGTCTTGAAATGTTCCCCTGTGTGAAGTACACGAGTATAAGTCTTCAAGTACACATTAAAAATTATATGCTAACCGATTGTTTCTTTTCACTCAAGGCAGCTTTAATTTAAATTTTTAAATTCACTCTACTTCATTGAGCCCAAAGTATATCTATATCAAGTAGTCGCAAGAGTACAACAACATAAAATTACAAAAACCACCGTACATTTTGTTTGTGTAAAATTAATATCAGAAATTTTCTTTTATTTTATTTTGGTTTGTTCACAATTATTTCCAAAAATTTAAATACTTTTCGCATAGAACTTTTTTAAAACAATTTCTTTTTGTTACTTTTCTTAAACAATACACTTTTTCACAAAAATCTTTTCCACAACAATTCTTTTTTGCTACTTTTGTTGAATTAATAATGTTTTTCACAATTTTACAAAATTATTTTTTCAACGAATAAACAAATATGGCTCGCTACAAAAGTAAACAAATTTTGACATACGTTCATGTAAAAACTGAAAAAAATTTTAGTCAGCTGGGCCCTTGCATATACTTGATTAGATATACTTTGATTGAGCCCTATTTTAAAAGTCTAAAACTCTTTTAGAATACATAATTTAAATCGGCGTAGCAGGCATTCAAAATTTCTGTCATCACTACATTCACATTTCCTGAACGACTTTAAGGGTTTTTCAAAAAGTCTTCAATTAAAAAATAATTATATGTAAATTCATTTCCAAGTTGATTGCTGTTGATTATGTTAAGTTTCTTTATTGCTGAATAAGGAAATTTGAAAATTTAAGCACATCATTACAAAGTAAATATGATAATTTAAATAGTTTTGTTTTCAGATAAGAGATCTTAGAAAAATTAAAATAATTGCAGTGAAAATATGCAAAATGCATTTTGCAGCAAAACAAGTACTTTCATTTTCGTTTGTCGGATTTTCGCATCATCAGATATGTTAAGATAACATAAATTCATTCATTTGTTCATTCATTCATGCCATCCATCGTTCGTTCATTTATTCATTCCGCAGTTTACACAAATACGATTGCATATCACACACACTCACACACACATACAAACAGATGTTCAAATGCATATGTGCTCCTGCAAAAGTGTGTACGTTCATTAATTTTTATATCATTCACATGTACCTACTCCGTCGGCAAATATATTCATGTACTTAACCCGTTATCACACATCTCCATGTAGCAGATCGGCACTACCTGCAAAATGCGAATATAATGCCAGTAAAGCGAGTTGTTTTTTACCAGTTTTGTTTGGCACAACAGCTTCGCAATTGCTGCAACTTTAACTTTAACTGCAACTGCATCATCATCATCAAGCATCATCATGAAACTAAAATTTACATTTTCTGTTACAATTTTATTTCGTTATACATATTTGAACAATCTACTTATACGATTTTTTTGCAAGATTTTTTGAATTTTTTATTTATTTATTTTTATTTTTTTTTGTGGAAACAATAAGACGGCGTTTCATCATTGTTAACTGTAACAAGTTGGATTCACAGCGCCAGCAATAGCGAATTTATTAAACCCTTCACTTCACTTTAATTTATTTTTAATGAACACCAAAAAAAATAAAAAATTGCAAATTTTCATACAGGAAATTGAAGTCTAAAAATTAATATGCGAATAAAGTGAGAAGTTTCATGACTAAAACTACAGCAAATCATTATCTAAACTAGACTACGTGTCATGCTTCTCATGAAAATCAGTTTGGAGAAGTTCGAAAATTGTCCGTATATCTGACTTTCGCCAACTTATTTAGCAGGGGCCTACTGGCCAGTATTGCAAGTTGCAAAATTTAGAAGTACAAGGCCAAAAGAAGTCATCCGATGACTCTTCCAGCGTGAATAGCGTACCATGCAGTCACTTTAAGCGTTTGTAATGGCTCCTCGTGCATGACTCGTGGATTTTCGGTGCCTCAGAAGCGATAGTTTTACTTGTTCGCGTACCCGCTGAGGTGGAAATGAGCCTCATCGCTCACTATGATTTTGGTCGAAAAATCGTCCACTTCGTCCTCGAAATTGAGGATGGGGAGTGGATCGCTCCATGGCTTTTTCACTTGTATTCTACATCTGTCTAGTTCACAAATGTCAAAACAGATTTGACAGTGGCAGCCATTTGCAAAAATAAGAGCAATTTTTCAATAGGGTGATTTCTTTTGGCCCACCTTGTAAAATACCCACAAAACAAGTATTATTTTTTTATAGGTATTTTAGTCGTACTTATCGATCTTTAACTTATAGATTTTTGAAATGGTCGTCAGATCTTGAAAAGTATTCATGATGTTTGAAGACCTACTGACGAGTTCGGTGTACCACAAATTAAATGCAGGCATATATTTAAGCTTAACCCGGCTGCTGTTGGGTGAAGTAGTTAACATGAGACTGAAGCGGAAGGTCGGTACGGACTTCAACCCCGCGCTCAATCATGAATATTGTGTCAAAGTCTTCTGATCAGCATTAGTGCGTCATTCTGTTTTAGTGTTGAAGGCTTAGCACTAGTCACTGAACATAATTGGCAGAGACTGACTCTATCATGTACTGAAAGGGCAGAGGAACAGCACCCTCCTTCGTTGGCCCTGAGACACAAAATTAGCCAGCGAAGTAAAAAGGTTCAAGTAGCTAAAAAAAAATTCTTTATGTCCTCATCTTTCTTTACTGTCCCTTCAATACTATCCCGTCCTTTCTAGTTTCGGCGCAATGCACAGCATATGTGGGCGTCATACCCTGAGTGCTGGTCCGAATTAAAACAAAATAATAATATTAAATTGAATTAAGATTCTATAGGCTAATTGTTCGAAATTTTTAATTTATATCTCAGAAAGACATGATATATATTCCAAGGCACAAAGGCAAGTTCGAAAACAGCTGTTCTGCTCTGCTGTGTAAGTTGAATAACAAAAACTGATGTTGACTTGCCTTTGTGCCTTGGAATATTTATCATGTCTTTCTGAGATTTAGATTAAAAATTTCGAACAATTAGCCTATAGAATCTTAATTCAATTTAATATAGCAATATAAAATGTTCGTTAAAAATTCTTACTACATACAAAATAATAATACTTAAACATGTTAAATATTTACTGAAGTCCGCCACCAATACTCGATCGCGGTGTTAGCGATGAATATATTGCTAATGTATTGTCTACTAAACCAAAATTGATTCATTACCAGCCTCTTGACAGTCTGTGCCATCCTAAGCAAGTTTTGTAAGCTCAGTTGAGACCTTTAGATATTTCATCTGCTATAGAAATAACGTGATTATGAAAACAACCAAAATCGTTGCAGCATCATAAAATGTGTGCTGATCCTATTCATCTACCATCAACCACCACCACCCATTCATGTGGCATCTACATGTGTATGAATATTGAAATTACAAGCCAGTACTTCAAATAAATGGCAAACAAACAAACAGCAATTACACATACAAGTCATGAGCAACAAACCCTGCTGCACACAAGCTGATTTATTATTGTTTACCGGTGTTGCTAAAGTGCCACAGCCAGCACTTAAACAACAAACCAGAGCAAAAATCTTGTTATTATTGTTGCGATATTTTTCATTTGTTTGTTTTTCGGTTTTTTTTTTCATCATTTGTTTGCCGCATTGCATCTGACACCGAATTGAGAAAACAGCAACAATAACAATGAAAAACAAGCTATTGCAGATATTTGAAGTTATTTACTGTCTTTGTCATGCTTGGACTATGTTGCATGTACAGCAGTTTGCTTGAAAATTTTATTGTTATTGTTAATATTAATTTTTATTTATTTTTTTTTTTGCTCTTTGCATTTCGGGTCCACTAACACTGACTGGCATTTCCCGCCGAAAATGTTTGTTAATATCCATCCCAGGCATATGAAAATGCAGGGTACAAAAAAAAACGACTTAATAAAAAATGATGCAGAAAAATTCCCCACTATTGGGGATGTGCATGTGTAGTTGTAAGGTGTTGTATCTGTTACAGCTATTTTGGTATCTTGGTTTTTTTTTTTTTGCTTTGTTTGTTTGGTTTTATTGCAGTTGTTGTTAGTGTTTTATTGTTGGCTGATTTGTTGTTGCTGTTATTTTATTTTTAACATATTTTATTCCACATTGAGGAGAGTAGAAGTGGAGAATAACATTGCCACCGATGACAGCTCATTAAAAATAATTTCACTTGAAACCTACAGTGTCGTGGGGGAGATAAAATACAAATGTTGCATTGCCGTACAAACACAAACACTCACACACACACACATCTGTTTGCACATAAAATTTGCTTCACATTGTCTTAGTTTGCATTGATTCCAAAACATGCAATTTGCACACTGTGTTTGCCTTTTAATCATACGATCGTACAATCATAAAATGCAGCACAAACTGAATGAATAAACACATGTACGTATGTATTGTATGTACGAGTATGTATGTTTGTTTGTACATTGATGAAATTTATGCATGTAATTGATATTATATTTTTATGAAAAGAAAATCAATATTTATCTATCTTGTTTGCATGTGACAATTTACATAAAAACTATCTGGTGTTAATGAGGTTGTCATAATATATGTGCACGTACGAGCCGTGGTGCATGTACATATGAAAAGTATGTATGCATTGATTTACACATTCACACACGTCCATGTAATTAGGTGTGTCTCTTTTTAACGGCATATCAGGGCCATGTTTGAGATCTAAGATCAAACGATTTTGCAATTTTGCATTTTCACGCTGTTTTCATTGTTAAAATAATTTAAGTGACGCCTTGAACCGCTATTCACCTGTCAGCTCCATCAACTATCATGTCCATAAGTGGTGGGTGTGAGAACTTAACATTCATTGTTGCTCGGAATTGTATCGAATTCAGTTGAAGCATGACTTTTAAAAGATATACGATGGTTGTTATTGATACATTGAAATGCTTATAACAGGTTTTTTTTCTTTAACTTTAATTTTAAAACACTACCCAATTTGCTTATATCCGGGGTTTCCGGCGAAAAGCAAGTTCACTACCATTGGGGCTGACAGCGTTGCTGCTGTAGCTGGCAGCTGTGATTTATTTAGGCATGTTTTTCTACTTTGTTCAAGCAATTCCTAGATTATTGTTAAAAGTTTCTTCAGTAGGGAGTCCAATAATATTTTAGCAAACGATGGCATGATTTTATACTAAGATTTTAGCTAAGACACCCATAGTATTTTTGGAAAATTTTTGTGCACTCTTTTATTAAACAAATAAGTTGCGGGAAATATAAAAATGGAACTAAATAAAAGGGATTTCAACAAGAACTTTGTTTTTTTTTTAATTGTGGCAACACAAACAAGGTGACAGTTTTGACATTTAGTTTTCTGTTTTCAATTGCCAGAGTAGCAGTGAGGGTATAAATTCTTGGTAAAAAGTACAATAATAAGTGAAAATATTCACCCCTATCTTGAATTATTTTTCCCTCGAAATTTTTCCCTAAAATTGCAATTATGAAAAAATTCCCCGTGAATGGTTTCACGCTAAAATTGAATTCCCCTGATAGTGAATGAATTATTTCCCGCGAGTTTTTTCACTTTTTCCTTTAATTTATTCACTTAGTTTTTGGTGGGGAATAGAGTAGAAAATGTAAGCATTTTCTATTATAATTCGAATATTAGAGTTTGCAAATTTTATTTTACTGGCAAGGCCCGTTAATAAGACACAAACTTATATTTTTTGCAACAAATCAATTGCTTGCGTCTGTGTAAAACTTGTTGCTCCAATTCTAAAGATTAAGAATATAATTGTTGTTTGCTTTTATTGACCTTTTCTTATATATGTATTTTAGAATGATTGAGCTCGAGGTCGTTTTTGTAAAAATCGTTATAATTTTTCTATTTTATTCGATATTTCGTCAACAATTTGTTGACATCATCAGGAATAACAATCGAAAATTAAAATTTTAATTTTCGATTGTTATTCCTGATGATGTCAACAAATTGTTGACGAAATATCGAATAAAATAGAAAAATTATAACGATTTTTACAAAAACGACCTCGAGCTCAATCATTCTAAAATACATGATTAAGAATATATTTAATTTGTTTTGTTTGGTTTTCAAAATGTATCCAAATTATTTGACAATTTTTGAGTATTTAGTGGGGAAGAGCGAGAAAGGAATACAAATGGTACATATTCATATTTCAGCACTCTCACACAAAATAAGAATTGCTGCAACAAACGTTGCATAGGACTTGGGTCCTACTTTTTTTTAAATTTTTTTTTTTAATTATTGCATAAACTTAAATTTTTCAGCACAAATTCTATGATTTTTATGTTGTTTTCGGCTTCTTCTCTTTTTGCATTCACTGAGAACTGATAGCGGGAATAATTTCTCACGGGAGATTCACGATACCATTTTTGCCTTCGAGTGGAATAAAAAATTTAAGTGAACAAAAATTCCCCTTGTTATTCACGATAGGGGTGATTATTTCATTAATTATTTGGCTACTAATAATTCAAAGGAAAAGTTGAACAACTAAAAGCTGATGTTAACTTTCCTTTGTACCTTGGAATATTTATCATTTCTCTCTGAGATTTAAAAACAAATTTCGAACAATTACCCTATAAATCTTAATTCAATTTAATATATCAATATAAAAAAAGTTCGTTCAAATACTTACTACATGAAAAGTGGTGTATTGAGAAGATGATTGTTGATTATGAATTGATTATATTGAAATTTATAGAATTTCAAAACTTTTCTCAAAATCAATGTCAAGAAAGGAATTTAGATATAAAAACCTAGTTAAGATTTTTTATTTTTTAATTCTGATGTGAAAAACCTAAAGAAGGACAACTAAAATATATATAAAAGAGATGTATACGTGTATGAACGCAGGCGTTCAACTACTTGGTGAAAACTCACAGGAAGTTAGCCGCATGTCTCATGGCGATATCTCATTCTACATCCAATAATTGAATTTACCATTTTGCTATTTTTTACAGCGAGCCTTTGCAATTATAAGACAATGTAAATTCTTAATGGGAAACGGAAATGAATATTGCAAAAGAGTGCAAAAAGATATTAAATATAAATTTGCACAACCTCATTCATCTCCTTTCTTTCACTTCTATAATTAGCCACCGTTTGTAGTGTAAATTCTTTTTATTAATAACTTGAAGTTTCAGTGACCTGAGCCATCAACATCAATTTAAACTCAGGTGGTTTTAGAAAAGAAAAATTATAACAATAATAAAATGAAAATATTGTTACAGTTAGCAAATTTTGTTGCCTGAGAACAATGAATCTTTTATATTCACAAAATATATGCGACGCAAACAGAAAAAAAAACTATTTTACATACAAATTCCATACTTTAATAAATAGCTGTGTTTGTATATTTTTCTTGTATTGTTTTATGTGTTTTTGCATTCTTTAAAAATATTGGGAACTTAAAAAACTCATCCAACTGAGAATCACTGATCTGTGGTTTGTTTGAAAAAATAAAAATAAAGATAAAATAAAATGAATCATGAAATAGTATAAACTTTATATTGTCTCTATTCTTCTTCAAATTGCAGCCATTAGCATGTGCTAACCCTTTTGGGACCCTATTCATGTCCTTTTTTGACCAATTATCATTTTTTGAATTGGGTGAAAAGTTATTGGTGAAGGCATCAGTTAAAAGAGCATTACACTATATGAGAACCAGTGTTCAACTAAATGGGCTATCGGTTACGTAAAGTTAGCATTATGACTTTAAGACGCTGATACCGGAATGACCTCCTGGTTTAATCGTATCCTAGTACAACCAGCATGCGCTAGTGATTTGGCGAATAAGGCCACAACGTTTTACAGTAGCCCAATAGCAAAGCCTTTCAAGATAGTAAAGTTTTTATTAAATTGGGAAGAGATGGATGCAACACGATATAACACTGGGCAACACAACACATTATACATTTAACGTTTAATATTAATGGAATTGATCCTTTCATCTCTACATGTAAATTGCAAAGAAATTAGAACTCAACATCTTACAAAAATCGTTTTATCTCAGTTTGAATTTTCCGATTTTGTTTTGTAATCACTAAAAATATTACATTGAAATGTAGACAAATTATATTAATCGTGTAATTTTAATATGACCTTAAAACTTTAGCACCTTTTTTTAAATTGGCTTAAATTTTTTTGCATACAATGCATTTATTGTTGTTTAATTCTTTTAAAGTAACAATTAACCAGTTAAGCCAATTTAATATTCTTTTGAAGTAAAACTTATTCTTTTAAATACGCATTGAATTTTAATCATTTCCATAATATATATTATTAGATTTTTAAGATGTTCGAGTCGAATATTCTTATTCGACTTATGGAATATGGCAATGAAATATTAACTAAATAAACTAAAATAAAAATACAGTAATATGCATATTTCTCATTTAAAAATTACAAGCCTTGGCGTCTTTTCATTTCATTTCGCTGAAAGAGTCTTCAGAAACCCTCTTCCATTTATACCACGATTTTTTGTAGTGGATATTTTTTGCAGGATTGAATTTTTGCATAAAAAAACCTCATGCTGGTTACTTGTGCTTTCAAATAATTTTTTTTTTTTAGCTTGGCCCAGCACTCAGGGGATGACTCCTACATACGCAGTGCATTGCGCCGGAACTAGAAAGGACGGAATAGTATTGAGGGGACAGATGAAGAAAGATGAGAAAATAGAGCATATTTTAGCTATTTGAAACTTTTACTTCGTCGGCAAATTTTTTCTAGACGTCCGATAAATGAGGGTGCTGTTCCTCTGCTCTTTAGTACACGATTGCGTCAGTCGCTGCCAACTAGTATATTCAGTCCCCAGTGCTATTCCCTCATCACTGAAATAGGCTGACAACAACTAACACAACCACGTACTAAAGCTGATCCGAAGATTTCGACACAATACTCAAGACCGATCACGGAGTCGAATTCAGGACCCTGTGCTTCATAGTATCGTCTTAACTACTTCAGCCAACAGCAGTGATGGTCTATTACGAGTATTTTAAATAAATTTCAAGCTAAGCTCACATTCACCCCTATCGTGAACAAAACAAGGGGAATTTTTGTTTACATGAAATTTTTATTCCACTCGAAGGGAAAAATGGTATCGTGAATCTCCCGTGAGAAATTATTCCCGCTATCAGTTCTCAGTGAATGCAAAAAAAGAGAAGAAGAAGCCGAAAACAACATGAAAAATCAAAGAATTTTGTGTTGAAAAATTTTAGTTTATGCAATAATTAAAAAAAAATATTAAAAAAAAGTATGACCAAGTCCCGGTTTACACTATGCAACTTTTGTTGCAGCAATTCTTATTTTCTGTGAGGGTGCTGAAATATGAATATGTACCATATGTATTCCTTTCTCGCTCTTCCCCACTAAATACTCAAAAATTGCTGCAACAAAAATTGCAAGTGTAAATGGGGACTAAATATTTAGTAGTCAAATAATTGAATAATGAAAACCAGACAAAACAAATTAAAAATATTCTTAATCTTTAGAATTGAAGCAACAATTTTTACAAAGACGCAGGCATTTGTTGCAAAAAAAAAATATAAGTTTGTGTCTTATTAACGCGTCTTGCCACAAAAATAAAATTTGCAAACTCTAATATTCGAATTATAATAGAAAATACTTACATTTTCTACTCTATTCCCCACCAAAAACTAAGTGAATAAATTAAAGGGAAAAATTAAAAAACTCCCGGGAAAAAATCATTTACGTTCAGGGGAATTTAATGTTAGCGTGAAATCATTCACGGGGAATTTTTTCTTGATTGCAATTTTAGGGAAAAGGGAAAAATTATTCATGATAGAGGTGATTATGTATGGCAAAGTTCCTTAACTGAATGGAAAATGTTTTAAAAAATATCATTTGAACTTAAATAATTTAAGAAAAAAATATATATACATATATTGAATATACGCACCTACAAATTTGTTAACTCTGTGTGACCAAATTTTTTAATTTATTCAATTTATTCGAAACGAAGATTTGGATTGCCTAAAGCTATAAGTTCCTGTACATTTAACTAACAAATCCACACCTAGATAGAGGAGTTCTATAAAATTATTCTTTCCGTTTTGATACTTTAACAAATTTTATCTGTGTATATCATCTGCTAAAAAGTCAGCTTTACTTTGCTTAACACTTTAAAAGTAAACTTCCTGTAAATTACATATTCACACGTGCATACATATGCAATAAATTATTAATTATAGAATAAAGTGTAGATTTGTGTGTATGTGATATGATCAATCATGTGTGTTTTTAGCATTCCAATTTTCATTATATTCATAATTGATATTAAAAGGCTAACACTAGCACGTAGTAGCATACTAATTGTTGTTAGACTGCTGCTACATTTAAATATGGGCAAAGCTAATTTAGATAGATCGCTGATATTTTACTTCTTTTATAGGCTCCCATCGATTAAAGGGTTAAGAAGGTTTAACTGGCGGTGTAGTAAATTGTACCCACAAACTGAATTTAAGAATTTTGTGTGTGTGTGTGTATGTGTTGCGTGCATTAGTGTTGGCAAGAGCATTCTGGTGTTTGTCTTTTAAATTGACTGACTTTTAAAAGCAGTACATTTATTTCACACATTCCGCCTTTTGTTTGCTTTTTTGCTTACAATGCAAACGTTTTATTTTCTTATTTTTGTCTTTATGTTTTTATGTATTACCCTTCACCACGCAGGTGTAAACGGTATATTAAATATGGCAAGTCATTTGTAATTCCTAATATATCCATTTGCAATAAAGCTAAATTTTTCAATAGTAGAAGAATCGTGGGTCGTTTGCCAATCGTGCAAGTTTAGTCCCACAGGAGAAACTGTATTATAACAAAAACTTATATATATAGTATGCCTTCGATGCGTCTAAAGGATTCCTAAAAGAATGTTTTATTCCTGCTACGAACAAGCCTAGTAAAAGTGGCGTTTTCATATACGTGATTTCGACCAAATCATTTCATTTGCTCAAATTAAGTAATTTACGTTATGATTTCCCATACATTTTTCATATCACCAAATTATCTTAAATGATTTAATTTGTTAGAAATTACATAAATGGAAATTTCTCTGTGACTGAGCGGATGTTATTCTTACACCCAATTCACACGGTGAATTTTATGACGCCCAATTTTCGACGTAATTTTTGGTTTCATAGCGAACGGTGTAGAAAAGAAAGAGGGGCAGAAAAAATTGCTTGATTTCTGATTTCATGATTTTTTTTTAATACTTCTCTTTAAATTAATACCTATTCTCTTCGTTACGTTTTGTTCTGTTTTTATTTTGAGTTTATAAACATGGGAAACAATAACAAAAATTGACATGAAAACCAAATTCCTCGTATGGACGCAAAGAGTTTTTGGAACCAATTTCAAAAGGGAATTAATAAAATTAAGACATCATAAAATTCATCGTGTGAATTGGTTGTTACAAATGCAACCGTTGGGCAGCCATTATTGGTGCCTTACAAATTAAAAAAAGTGACATTTAATTACGAATAAAAACGGCACTGATTTTATTTCTTGAGTATAATTTCCTAAAAACTCAATTTTTAATTTGGCATTTTTATAGGTTTTTTTCCCTAATTTTGCTATTTAAAATTATTATAAAAAAAAATTTTAGTTTTTTTTTGTGTCAAAAAGTAAACATTCGTTAAACTGACTTCGAAAATGCGAAAAAAAAATTACTTGCAACATAATGGAAACACTTCGTCATAATTTCTCCAAATCAACTTAATTTGCTCATAGTGGAAACGTGCTATTAACGATTGTTCTACAATTCGTCAGAAAAGATTCAGTTATTCATGCTACGAACGAAGCCTGTAACCAACGTCATATTGCGTTAACGGCGATAAAATTCATTAATTTGATTCTTTCTATCAAAAGAGTTGAAAAAGCTTTAATTACAAGAATAATATATGATTTCAGAGAAATAATAATTGTTCAAAGAAGTGACAAGAAAACTGTTATCCAACAATCGTCCTAAAGGCCCACAAAAGCATCATTTAGAATAACAAAATATGATCGAAGTGAAATAATTTATTTTTAGTGGTCGTTGGAATGAGAAAACGATGACACATTCGTAGAACAATTGTCTGAACGAAATGATCGCCTTCATCAAATACTCTTCCAAATGCTAAAGGCGGATTCACCCATGTTTTCCGAACAAAAGTTTTGTCCGGACAAAATTTATTTTACTGAGAGTTTTCTGCAGCACGATTCACTCATTTCGATAAATTTGTCCGAAAAATCAAAGTTGCCATTCATATAAAAAATGAGTTTTGCAAAATGGTAGTACTGCAGCGATTTTTTATGTTTTGCTTTGTTTTCTTGATATTTGGATATTACATATTTTAAATTATTTTTCAAGAATTTGTGATAATAATAATGGACGAGAAAAGTAAATTGCTTTACCTTATGGCCATTGAATTGCATAAAGCATTGTTATTAGCAAAATACATATAAAAAAGAAACAAATAGATAATATTAGTTCTCAAAATTTATTTTTTTAGTCTCACATACAATTTAATATATCAAACACAAAATGACACCTCAACTTTGTGTGAAAAAGTTTAACATATTGGCAACTCAGTTCAATTTTGTCCGGACAAAATATAAAATTAAACCAATTCAAGCGGAGAGTTGTTCGTAAAAAATATTTTCTCTCTCTCAAGAAGAGAAACGTCAAACTACATATAAACAAAAATTTGTCCGGACAAAAATTTTGTTCGGACAACATGGGTGAATCCGCCTTAAGTGGGAGTCCGCAGTTGCCACCTTCAATATAATTATAATATTTAAAAATGTTTGTGTTTCCAATTAAGAGTGTTTTACAGTCCATTATTACGATATCTTAAATGATCTGCCTGGCCCACGATGTCACTCGATATCGTTCGATCGGGTAAATACATTTAAAACAAAAACAAATTTCAAAATTTTGTTTTTGCTTTAAATATATTTGTATGAAACAACGATACCGAGTGACATCGTGAGCAAGGCAGGATAATTTCCCCTTAGATCTAAATTTTAAGAACGTACCTCATATTGATTACACTTAGCCCATGGAGGGTAAATAATATTCGGCATGGCCGCATGCCGCACTTTTATTTATTTCTTTTTTTTTCTTCTAAGTATCTTGGCTTGTCTTTTATATTTTTAAGCTTTAAATCACAAGCCATACATACAACAACAACCTCTAAGAAGTGGTCAAAGCTGGTACCATATCTTTTTAAACAAAATTACTAAGATATTCTTGTATATGACTAAAAACAAACATAAAAATAACCCTACAAAAAAATGAATAATGAAATAAGCAAAATTAAGAATGTGAAATATAAAATGATCGTATAAAATAAATAAGAGAAAGATATTAAAAAAAACAAGATATATAGGTGGTGAGATCATAACTTTAATTTATAAAAATAAATACAAAAAGCCAAAGCGGTCTGAAAAGCATTAAAATGCGAGCCAATTCCGTCACTCCTCCAACTAACTAAACTTGTAACAATGAAAAATTCATTAACATGACCATTTTTGCAAAAATCCTTGCGACAATGAATAATTTCTTTCTATTCCATTTTAACAATAAAATTATACGATTATATTATTCCTCATACAGGCCTGTCTGTCTATTTGCAAACGTTTTAGAAAATCTCTATTTTATTTATTGCCATGATGTTGATGTTAAAGCTGTTAATATGTTTAATAACATTTAATTGCATATTTTAATTTGAATTTTATTTTTCAAATGCGATCATGTTGCCATAAATGAAATACAACAGATTGAATTGCAAATGCATTTGAATTGACGGTGGCAATAAACACGTTTACAGCAAAAACGCTAGCGAGAACGCATTTCCATGAGATTAATATACGATTATGAGTGTGAGCATTCTTGCCAGTGCTATTTTCAGTTTTCTTTTGCTTTAAATATTATGAACAGAGATGTAAAGGAATTGGTTCATTAAAAACTATTGTCTACTGAGAACTGTTGGCATTAATTTTTCGTTTATTCCTAAACCTTAATGCTATCTATCTAAAGCCATAAACTGCGCCTTTAATTTTAGTTGCTCCGAAAATCCAATATAGACTTTAATGCAGGCAAATAACCTGTAAAATACAAGATATATTGAAATTCTCTCTACATTTTTTATTTCCGGAGTAACAAAAGTTATGTCTAATGAAATTATTCGACATGAAGCTTTTAGAGTTTTATTCAGCTTTTCCCAATTTGGTAACCCAAATTTGTTTTTACGTTGAATAGCTTTATCTGTAACGCTCTACCCTTCTTCACCACACAAAATTAGGCCAGCTCCTGTTATATTGCGTAACAGTTAATCATATTCGTGTATTCCGACAGGGTCCGGCAATTTATTTTCTCGCACCTATTAACATAATTGCCAGTCCGCAAATATGATAATCATAAAATGGCAAAAATCAAAACAATCTCTTCTCATTATTCCCACACAAAAAAATAAAAAATTAACGAAGGCCAAGCTGGGGTTCAGTTAAGTTCATAATTAAATAAACTATATCAATTGCAATTTTTTCTACAAAATTTATTTTTTTAATTTTGGTTATTGTGCATTCAAGTGATTAAATGCACACACTTCATAGCAGGTTAAGCTTTATGCGGCCCCTACACCTTAAGATCTGTTGTACAATCGAGTTCAATGAAAATGAAATTCAGAAAAATGGGGCATGAAGAAAATAATCAAACGGCAACACGGGTATTAAAACAAAAATGTATTAACATCAGGTTGATATAGTTCTCGTATGCAATTTCCTAATAAAATTTTGTATATTAAGAATTGTTATCATATTCAATTAAGCCACCTAATTGTAAGTGGTGACAAACACAATACACATGAGCACTGATGATGAAAGTGTTGCGGCTTTCGAAAACAGCTGTTCTGCTCTGCTGTGTAAGTTGAATAACTAAAAACTGATGTTAACTTTCCTTTGTGCCTTGGAATATTTATCATGTCTTTCTGAGATTTAAAACAAATTTCGAACAATTAGCCTATAAATTTTAATTAAATTTGATATGAAAATCAAATATGTTTGATTTTTTATTCAACTGATGATCAACTAGACCTCTTACGTGGCCACTGGTTGTACAACTTGATAAAATTGTACAACAAGTGGCAACGTGTAGGGACCGCATTACACTGCAGGACACTTTAAATATTTTACTTTTTTGATTCAAATTGATAAAAATGCTGCTAGTCAAATCTCACAATTGAATTGACTCAGGTGCTACAGGCTGCATTCAAAGTGGTAATCATCTTCATATCAGAAATGGATGCGACAAAGATAGATTCTGTAATTCAGTGAATTGCATAAAATTTATATTTTATTCATTTAATTCATCTTTTTGATATAAAAAAAAAACATAATCACGAGAATTTTTATAAACACAATTTCATTGAATTTTTATAACACCCAATTCACACGATGAATTTTATGAAGTTCAATTTTCAACGTCATTTTTGGTTTCATAGCGAACGGTGTGGAGTAGAAAGAGGGGTAGAAAAAATGAATTCATGTTTTTTTTTAAATATTTCTCTTTACATTAAGACCTATTCTTTTTATTATATTTTGTTCTGTTTTTATTTTGAGTTCATATACATGGGAAACAATAACAAAAAAAATGAAAATAGACATGAAAACCAAATTCATCGTATGAAGGCAGATTCTTTGGAACCAATTTCAAAAGGGAATTAATAATATTAGACGTCATAAAATTCATCGTGTGAATTGGCTGTAATTCTGATAAAGCTTTTTTTACCATCATAATTTATTATTTCATTTTTCTGCTAGCAGCTGTTTAAATTGAAAACATTCTAATGGAAAGGTAAAATGGAAAGCAATTTAGTATTGAATTGTGAGTACATTGCGAATTGAAAGTGCATTGAAATGCGAATAATTAAAGTGTGGCCACCGTGTTAATGCGACAATTAATTTAATATAAATAACGAGTTAATGATGACCAGATAATATTAAGAATCCATTTGTTAACGATTTTGGTTGCTCCTTCTTCGGTATTGCGGCAAATTCGCACGCGAAGTAATTTATAAAAAAAATTAAATTACTCTTTCTCCTCTTTCTGCACCTGCGCTTTACAGGGTATACCCTGAGAGCCGGTTCTATATAAAAATAACCAAACTGCCGTAATTCTGAATACCTCTTAAATCACCTACTGCATCCCTGGACCATAGAAGCCCATTCGTAAAATATTATTCATTTAAATAAATCTCACATCAACAAAAACCTAAAAAATCGGCTGTAAGATTCTTCGCCTACGGGAAAAGCTTTCCCATAAAGGAAAAGGCAATTTGCTTTGGCTAGCATAAATATTCGCAAAAATAATTAATAGCGCAATAACAACAATAATAAATAATATATAAAACAAACCAAAATTTAGGAAATATTCTTATTCATGTTGATTCTAATAATGAATAAATTATTTCAAGCAAATTTCGTTAATTATAAAAACGTTCCTATTTAAAATGGTTGTGTATTTTTAATTCGCACTTTAAAGGTCTGCTCGACAGAATCGCTTTTAAGCCAAGTTGGTAAATTTTTGTTAATAATTACATGCACGTAAAGTAAATTGACATACACGCATACATACACAAATACGCACATAGAAACGCGTACATCTACAACCATTTTAAGCACTACCAGTTTTTTTAAATATTTCTTTCTGAAGCTAAATCTTTTAATGTTCCCAGTCTGTTGGTCTGGTTAGTTGACTGTTTGGCAGTCTGGCTGTCTGGCTGGCTGGCTGGATGGTTGACTGGTTGGTAGTGGCTGTAAAACTATCTCACAAACGCTAAATGATGAAAACTTTTTTTTTTTGTTTGCCTTATTTATTCACTCTCTGATTTAGTTTTATTCTTGTGTCTCATTTCAGAGCTTGGGAAAAAATACAACAAAAATGTACACAGAAATTAATGGAAGAGTGCTTGGAGTTGGGAGTTTAAATATAAACTCTCGTTTTCGTATTCATAATCGCACTCTTACTCAAAAAACATCTTGTTGATAACTTAAATATTGGCAACAGCGATCACTGCGACAGCAATAGCAAACGGCAACAGCAACAGTAACAACGACGACGACTTGGCCCAAAGGAAAGAAAAACTGGCTTCGTTAGTTGTTTGTCATACGCCGTCGCGAGTTGTTTGCAAAACATCAAAACCATAATTTTCGTGTAAGATGTCAAGGTGATGCGCGTGTGCAAGTACGCGATAATGTTCATAACGATACAAGAAACAGAACAGCAGAAGTTTGACAAGTATTTTTTTTTTTTTGTTGTTTTGGTACAGAACCCCGGAAGAATGATTAATTATTTTAATAGTCAAGTTGTTTAAAGTTCAGCACTTGACAAAAGTTGTGAACGCTCGAATAGATCCCCGGTTGTGTCAGTTTGCAGTTTGAAATTTAAATAAGTGTGTTTGCTATTGATGCCACCAACATCAGTGCGCTAAAAAGTGTTCCAAAAAATTTAAGAAAAAAAAATATTCACAAAACCCAAAAATTAATACCAAATTTAAAATGGGTACAAAATCACCGGGTGGACCTCAACGTTGTCGCTTAATACTTAAACAATGTATTGCGGTGCAATTATCAAAACCAGGTCATACACTAGATGATTTTTGGATGTACGATTCCGGCTACATGGTTTTTCAGGTAAGTTGCTTAATTATTTCCAATTCCATACACACACACACACATACACACGAGCATGTCTGCCTGCAATTAGAAACAATCCTAATGACAGCATTTTAATTGAACGCTAAATAAATTCTCACACTATTTAAAACCTTAATACATTTAGCGATTTGGGTGCGTTGGATTAAAAGAAGAAAAAAAATCTTTTTGAAATTAGCAAAAACTGTTCTCACATTTATGCAATTCAATAAACAGGTGCAACAACAGCATTTAATAAATGCATACAACAATTATTAATGCATTATTGCTTTAGCCCACATTTTATGATTCAGAACAAATACGAGTAGCAGTTGAAGTATTTGTATTGATTCTATTAGACGTTGCAAAAAAACACATTTCCATTGACTATTAATTTGCATTTTCCTTTTGCAATTTATTGAGTCGTAAAATCATTATAGTCATTTATTAAAATTAACCGTTATTTTTATACCGGCAAGCCACGTGATACCGCAACAGCTTAAGAATTTGTAAAAATTCCATTTTTATGTCAAGCAATAAAAGTCTTCATTGTGTTATTCTATTTAAAGGGAATGAGGAATATTATTTTCAAAGAGTTTTTTCTTAACGATTCTACATTTATTTAAATAATAATAGTTCACCACTAAATTTCAGTAGATATTTTATTTACCAAAAAATAAAGTTAATTAAGAGTAGTTGAATTTGGCAATTTTAGCTTCACCAATAAAAAGTACTTGAACTGATACAAATGAATGCCTACCCCGATAAAACTGTACAAATCAAAATTATTCAAAAAACTGGACTAAAATAATTATTTTTATAAATTTATTAAGGGCCATTATTACAACTTAAAGTTAGTTAAAAATAGGATTTTATCGGACGTATAAAAACTTTATCATTTGCAAAATTTTACTTTAACCTAAAGTGAACGATAAATTATAGGTAAGTTTATCCTACCTGGTAAGTTAAATCCAATTTGCAATAATGGAACGATTTTTATGCGTCTGACAAAATCTTACTTTTAAATCACAAAGAGCAATATTTCTTTAAATGAAGTTATTAAAAGCCATCACCCTATCCTTTTCCTAAAAATGCAATCGCGAAATGAATTCGCCCGCTGCCGTGTTAGTTTGAACTAAACAACATCATTTTTAAAGATTTTTTTTTTGTAAATTTGCTAAGCAAGTGATATATTTTTATGTCAAAGAAGGTCCAATGCGTTAAACTTGGAGCCATAAAATAAAAAATAAAAATTTGGAACCCGCCCCTTTTAGTGGGCGTTTAATACATTACATTTAAAAATAGTGTAAACATTTAACAAATTGTTTTACTTAAGCCTACATTCCTTTAAATGTTTAAGCTTTAATGGCGAAGCTGAGACGTAGTCTGATACCCCTCAACCCTACCCTCTTCTCCCCCTTTGCCCTATCAAAAAAAAATACAAATAATAATTAAATAAAAATAAATTTTACACTTAATTATCCCAAACATTTATATTTGGAGTTTATGGCAAAGGTGAAATGTCTCCCCCACGGCCCTTGCCAGAGCGACTGCGAGAAATAGAATTATATATATTCTTTATCAGTATATATATTCTTGATCAGTGATGAAGTCTAAGACGATCTAGCAATGCCCCTACGTCCGTCTGCGGAAAACATGATATACACCACCATGCACTATTGCCGAGCAGAAGAATTCGACACAATATTCATGACTCAGCGCGGGGTTGAACTCAAGACCCTCCGCTTCATAGTCTCGTATTAACTACTTCAGCTTTCAAATGGTGTGGTGAATAAGATCAGTAAATCACAGACAATAACCCTTTCCAATGCAGAACCTTGCAAGGCAGCTAAGACTATGTCCACACGATGAAACATTTGCTGCAGAAACATTTATTAATTCCTTTTTGAAGGTGCATTCGTGTCCACACGGCTGAATAATATATTATATTATTTTCATCTTTTCATGCAGAACCGGAGAATGGCGTGCTCAACAAATGTTTCTTGTACATGAAACACCGTACCCTTTTCCACTCGTCTTTCCCCTCTCAATGTTTCTGCAGCAAATGTTTCGTCGTGTGGACATAGTCTAAGATTAATTTACTCATTTGAGAGAAAATCGCCTACAGGACATGGAGGAATGATGGTAACGTGGTTATTACACCCTTTTTCAGATATCCTTTTTTTGTATTTCGATTCTTTGAGATACAACTTTCAAATTTTATTACAAGCGAAGATTACAGCGCAACGTGTATTACACGTTTCTAGCTGGCAGAAAAAGTTTTTTGAATTTCAACTTAAATCTTACAATTATATTCTGATATTATTAAGCTTAAGGTCTGTTTATTTTAATTTTATTCTTAATTTCAATATTTCGTCACTCCTTTGTGTGACTGACTTCTTCAGGAAATTAATTATTTTATTTGATATGAAAAAATCTTTTTCTTACAGCTTTTTAAAGGCATTTTCAACTACAGAGCAAATTTTTATAATTGCATTATTCTTATTGATTCCCTCCTGTGTGCCTGCTGGCAGTCAAAAAGAATAAAGAATATTTTTATAAAAAAGAAGTATGTGTTACAAATGCATAGCAACATTTATGCTTTTAAATTGTATCAGATGAATACTTCTAGAAAAAAATGTCTGAAATCTTTTTTTTTTTTTTGTCTAAACATATTTCTTAAAATTTTACAAAACATTTTGTGAGTCATACACTCATGAGAATTTCAAGTTATTAACACTCAAACTTAAGTGGCTCTTATCGCAGTATCCTTCAAAACAGTTTGTTGGTTTTGGCAAGAAAGAAAAAAAAAATACAGTCCAATAAGAAATAACACACTGTTGAGCTTGAATACAGTATAAATATAAATATTAAAAAATATTTATATTTTTTAAAAATACGAAACAAGTTTTCAATGGGGAAAAAATTATTAATAATTAAAAGAAAATTATTTATTAGTCTTGTGTCACCGGAGATAAGATTATTTACAAACTATAGTTTTAATTGATATTTTGTGTAGAAAAGCTAAAAATCAGTTTATTGTTAACGAAATTTAAAAGAAAAAATCACTTCACAGTTACTTAGTATGCGTGCGTATATGTACGTGTATTTGTTGTAACAAAGACGTTTCTGTTTTTATTTATGTAATCGGCTCTAAGCAAATTAGTTTATGACGAAATTTAAATTTGTTTAAAAAAAGAAATTAAAAATTTTAATTATGACTTTTTTTCATTTGGTCGATTGAAAAATGAACGAATTTAAATCTATTTAAAATAAAACCAATCACGGAATTATATTTAATATATTATTTAATTTAAAAAGAAAACAAGTCTTTAATTTTATAAAGCTTAATATATTAAATAATTTCTTTTTTTATTTTTATAAATAGCCATAAAGGGAGAGTAAGATAAAACTGTTTTGTTTACTTAAGATGTGGACCTACTACTACTGGCTTATGCCCTGTACCTATAACATGATTAAGTGTGTGCCAGTGATAAGACTGTCTGTCATAACTTTAATGATGCGATAGAGAGTGGCGGTATTTATTGTCTTTGATAGCAATCACAATGGCAAATTACATGATTGATCAGCACATCCAGCTAATTAAACTGTATTATGTAAAAAGCATTGTCCGTTGCGTAGAGCTTTTTGCGTCCCATTTAATTTTTTAGAGTGAACATCCAGACAATATATCATTCGGGATAAATACATATATCGTTTATAACAAGCAATTAATTAGTAACTAATTTATTTATTTTAAATGGATATTTGTGCAAACAAAAGGAAAATATGTATACCATTAATTATGCTTAATTTTTTATTTTATTTTATTTTTTCTTTACTCGGACTCAGGTTATGGACCCCACTGATGAAATGTATTGTGCAGGAGTTATATAAGCAGGGTATAGTGTTAGAGAACAGATGAAGAATGATTAGATCATTGAGCATTTTTTGTTGCCATTTTAATTCTACTTCTTGGTTGATTTTTGTTACTGTACCGACGCACAGTGGTATTTTCTTTTTGGCAAAAAGTCTATTTTTTACAGTTATTTTTTAGAAATCTAATGATGCAATTCTGTAGAGAAATGTTTTATTAGTACAAGGCCATTATTTGTTTTGGAAAAAAAATTAATTTTGTATAAAAAAGAGTGTGGTAAAGTTATCTAAATATTATTGTATTCTGATATTTTCAAGCTCAGTCGCTGTCAATATCAACTGACGTTTCATAAATTGGAATCAAAACACGAAAATTGAGAGTCTACAAGTAAGAACGTTATATTCCACCGAGTCGAATCTTAAATACCCTCCAAATATTTAGAAAATAAAAACTCTATTTTGTAGGGGTCACTGCCGGAGGCGCCGTATGTGAGACATCTCATCACCATTGCCATGAAAAACTAAAAAGTCAATTTTTGGGTTTATTAACCGTAAAATTTTTTTTATAGGACCATTTAGGCGGCAAAGGTAGGGGAAGGATAGGGCAGAGGAAGATCAGAGAACATTTCAGCTTGTAATTATACAATCAGAATCTAAATTATACAATTTGTTAAATATTTGCACTATTTTTCCATGTAATTCCATATTACTTCAACGGCCAATAAAGAGGGCGGGCTCGAAAAAAAGACTTTTCTAATTTTCTGGCTGCAAGTTTAATGCTTTGGACTTTTTTGACATAAAAATATAAAATTTGTTTGAATCTTTTTGTATTTTGTTGACAAATAATTTTGTTTCATAAACAAAATATTTTTGCATATTAAATAAAATAATTAATTTCCTGAAGAAGTCACACAAAGGAGTGACGAAATATTTAAATTAAAAATTAAATTAAAATAAAGAGACCTTAAGCTTAAAAATATCAGAATACAATAATAATAAAAATATATCATTTGCTTAATAAAATTACAAGAAAAAATTTTTAAAATGATGTTATGTGTTAGAGGTGGGTTCAGTACTCCCTCTGGCCCCATTCAGCCTATTTACGAACTTGACCTGTGCTATCCTTTAGATTTTATCTATACCAAATTTCAAGGGTATGGCTCTTTTCGTTTGGACTGAGTCGGGATTCCCACAGACATGGGATTTCCACGGTCATGGCTAGATCGCCTTAGATTTCATCACCGGTCAATAGTGTATATATGCTTTAAAAGGTCTCAGAGGGTTATTTCGCTGCGTTATACACGGCATGACATTTTCATTTTTTTATTTTTTTGGAGAGTATAAAAAAAAATATGCACAATTCTCTTTTTTGTTAAACAAAAATTTCTAAAATGTTGCAACACTCCGAAAAAACGTCTAAAATCAGAGCAAACTGTACAGTTGGTAATACTGGCGAGTAGTCGAAACTCCTAAAAAATTGCCCGAAACGAATAATATCTATATGCAAACAATCACTGCTGCAGCAAAAAATTGTCTCAATCATGAACAACAGAAACCTTAAAAAATTTCTTACTTTGAAATAATAAAAATTTAACTTTTCTTGTTTCGTTGTAGAACTTTTTGTCAGCAAATGCGCAATGCTGGTGGAATGCGCCACTGACAGCGGCTACACGAGCGCTAAAATATGCCGGTCATGTGGCGCCCGGAATGCTTTTGGTAAGCGGTGAACCATGTGCTTTGGAAGTTGTTAGAGGTGCTTATGCGAGAAGTGTTCTAAAACCGCCAGCTACTTATGTTATCAGTTCTGTTGGTAAGCAAGAACCTATACATACTAACACACATCTATACACAGATACACACATACAGACATACACGCGTTCTTACTTACAGCACATAGAATACATATATGTAATTGTGTTTATCCAGTTGTAGTTTCAATTAGTCAAATGACCATCAAATATGCAATTGAAAGCAGTACGTAATTAATTTAGTTAACAGCAAACTGATGAACAAATAAAAAAACAAGTGTTCTAAGCAGTTTAAGTTAAGTCAACTTTATCTAAATACGATTATTTGTATAACCCAGTGAAAAATTTTTAAAGATAGTCTTGAGAATTTTTTTTGTATTTTATTCCTCGGACGGGGTTTGTTTAAATGGCAAATTATTCGTCGTAATCCAACGTCAAATTCAAGTCTTTAAACAGAACGGTTTCGAAGGCACCTTCATTTCATGAGAAGCAATTAAGAGCTGGGGGCAAATTACGGCAAACGATATCGATCGAAATTCGTTATTAAAATTTAGATCGATACCTAATGCGGCAATTTGGCCCCTGGCTTTATTAATGAATCGGAGGAAATGGCCACTGAACAATATTGCAAATATTTTCTTTGCAATACCAAGAACTTTCATATTTTAATTCGTATGGCAGAGGATGCCAAATTACATGGCATTAGCACGTTATATTTCTCATAGAATGAAAGTAAATTTCTCTATTGCAGTACGTTGGCAAAGTTTTGTCAAATATATATTTTTGAATTTTCTATTTGATAAAGTTTCTGTTAAAAAAAATTAAATAATAATAAATAAAAAAATTAAATAAGTTTAAACTAGCGAAACTGCGAATTAAATTTCAGTAGATTCAAAATTTGTAGTGATGACGTTTCCGCAACAAAATTTTTCTTCAACATCTGATGTGGAAGATCCTTTGGAAGATGACGACTTGCCCGAGTTGACAAAACGAGAAATAGTTTTCTGGTCGCAGAAACTAAAATTAACACCATCTCAACTGTTTTCTTTGTCTAAAAAAGAACTCGATAGAGCGCTGCAAAATTCTATACGAAGTCAAAACGATCAAGATCTACATACGAAATATCAGCGTTGGGAGCAACTGAGCGAAGAGCAAAGGAAATTGATAGGCAATCAACAAAAAGAGCGACTAAAAGCAGGCACGAATTTATATGATATTTTAGCTCGGGCGGCACAGGAGATTGAAAATGCCTATGGACCGAATGCAATATCTGCCGATCTATACAGTGAAGAGGAGCAAAGTGCCGAAAGCTCACATGATGAGTTTGAGTTAAATATAGCCTCACACATGACCTCTACACCGAACCATCCTGCAGCTACTCGCCACGATCACACCTTTAATGTCGACGAAAGGATGACATCTACGCCGCAACGTCCTGCCGGCAAACGTCAAGATTTTACTTTTAATGTAGACCAAAATATGGCCTCTACGCCTTATAGTGCTAGCGCTAGACGTCGGCATCCTTTAGATAAAACTTTTATAGTACCTAGAGCAGGAGCAGCGCTTAATGCAACTTTTGATGTACCCAGAGCTGGACGTAGCGCTACTTATAACGTGTCGGATACCACACCTTCCGGCATGATGGACACAGACAGTTGGTTACCCCAAACCGTCAATTATACTGATGATTCTGGTTTCTGTTTAGCACCATCATTTCGCAACTACACAGATTATTCGATTGAATATGGCCCGGAGGGCACACAGGAAATGGCCAACAGTATATCTGTGCAAAACTACGACGAATCATCAGGAAAAGTAACGGCTTCTTCTCGTACCTTTACTCTTCCACCGGCCACCTCACCGACCAGTGCCCTGGAAATGTCAAATTTAAGTCCGCCATCGCTGGCAACTGCATGTTTGCAACGAGGACTTTCACTGGCTAATGACAGTACGCTGTCGAACATTTCGCACCCTACATTGGCATCAGGTTGCTTCAGGCGTACACCACATGGCGGCGATGTGGCGGATATTTCACCACCCCCGTTAGCTTCCGGTTGTCCGAAGCCCAATTTAAGACCAGGAGGCCGATCACGTTGTGATTTATCTAATATCTCTCCTCCTGACTTGGCATCCGGCTGCCATAGACATTGTTCTCCCAGCGGAAGACCATATACTGACAATTGCTGTCCACCTCAACAATCGACGGACTGCTCGTTTAACATCGAAAATATTTCACCACCTCAAGAAATGGCATCGCCAGGGCCACCGCATTGCCAACATGCACATAGATCGGCAACACCTATAAGACCAAGACCCAATCGGCCATACGTACCTCGACGAGTGTGTGATAATGCGGTTAATCACAATTAAAACTGTTGCCCAAGTTTAGTCAATTGCTGCATGCAATACATATATTTCTTAATCACAAAATTAAACAATGAAATTTCCAGTTAATAAATTTTACTTAATATTTCACACAACAACAACGTGCTTTTATGTAAATAGAAACTTTCAACTATTCATTTGTATCAATAGAAAAATAGTAATTTATTGTAAACTGGCAGCATATAATAAACAGATTTGTTTTTATTTATGAACAGAAAGTGAATGTATTTTTAAATTTTAGGCGACATTGATGATTGCATTTTGACACCAATTATGCAAGGCCAATTTACTCCATTACCTGAAGCGCTTTGTGATGTCATTATGGATCTAACAGCCGAAGGCCATTCGGCTACAATGGAAAATATTCGCACTAGAATTGAAGTACGTTTCCCTCATATGACTCCACCCTCAATTGAAGTTATTTACGATTCTTTGGCACAACTGATGCAGGAACAAAAAATCTATCAAACAGCAAAAGGTTATTTTATCTTAACGCCAGAGTAAGTATTACCAAGTAAAATGTCTTACAAATTAAAATCACAATTTGATTTATACAGGCGTCGCCGCAGTCGTTCACGTCCACGTAGTCATCATAATGGTTATATGGATTTAGATGAATCAACTGATAGTGTGCCGCAAGAACCTCGCACTATGTTGATGACTAATGCCGAAGCTTTGAACTCATTGTATGGTGAGATTTCCACCGAACGTGATGGAGATTTAACGCATCAATGCATACAAACGAATTTAGCCGACGTTATATGCGGTGGTATGTTGTTTGCACAAAAACACACATTTTTATGTCATGAACTTGCCATCTGCAACATTCATTCATTTCAGGCAATTCAAATGACAAAATTCTTTATCCACGAACATCGAAACGAAGAAGTTCTTCATTTCCTACACCACGCAGTTTGGAAAGAAGACACAGTTTACGGCTCTTTGGATCTTCGAAACGTTTACAAAGATGCGCCTCAACAAGAAGCCTTTCAAAGACATACGCACAAACCCTTAATACGGACAGCAGCAGTTCGGAATACCAAAGCACAGATTCTTCATCACCAAGTAAGTGGACTAACTATTATTTCACAAATGATTTTTTACGTTTTTAACAAAATTGTTGGGGAATTTCATTGCATAGGTTGTTGTTCTGCGAAATTCATTGTGCTTTCATTCTAAATCTTGTTATGCAAAGGATTAAAGGCTTCGGAAAAATTGCCTTATATTTGTAAAAATTTAGCTCAATGTTTTTTACCTCTTTTTGAAATATTTTCAATAATCTACATATTCTGGAGTTTTATTTCGGCTGATGCACAGTGGGGATTTGGAGAAAAATTCTGGCGTCCTGAGCATAAGACCTCTATTTATCAATACTTTCGGATAAAAGTTCCTAATGTAAAGGAAAAAGACAGAAAATTAAATGTGTTTCTGGGATTCCCACCAATTATAAAAAAAAAAATCCATAATTGGGATTTTTTATTGTAGTTGGTGTTTTATTCACCAGACTCAGCCACTAATCATATAAGTGAAAAATTCAACTCAGAAGCGAATTCACCTAAACACGAAATTCAATAACAAAAAAAAAATACTACAAACTGCAATTTCTCAGAATATTGGCGACAAATCGAAATTAAAAATATTAAAAAATTATTTCATTCATATTTCTGCATAAAATAGTAATTCAAGTAATAAGGGAAATTAAAATAAGAATTTAGCATTTTCCTTTGGAAGCAAAGTGGTTTACATATTTTAAATTACTTTTTTTTCTAACAGAAACACAAGAGTGTGAAACATATGCAAATTATGTTACGCGTTGTATCTAAAATATTTTATAGGTGCTTTAAAAATCAGTCACTAAATATGTGATATTAATTAATAAAAATTTAAGCATTTTGTGTGTTGGCAAAAATAAAAGTCCTTTAATACTTCATTACAAAAAAATTAAATATTCATTTCGCACTATACAGCAGAGCACTATAACCTGTACCGCTGATCCTTTAAATTTGCTTTTCACTACTTAGATGTTTTGGTTATATGTAAATTTCATCTGATGTGTACTAATTATTTCATTAAAACAATACAAGGCTTTCTATAAATATCAGAGTCCTGTAGAAAAAAGCAAAAATGCTTTGATAACCTCTTATTTTATTTGAAGTCTGTTAAAATTCAGAAATTTTCAATTGAATAAAAATAAAAAATTTTTTAACTTGCAAAATAATATATTTAAAATGCTTTGCTTTACAAAATGTTGCAAAAAAAAATACCGAAATTATTCAAAAATATTTTGCTAACATTCTGATTACTTTACAGAAAAAGGATCTTTGCTATCACGTCTATTTCGCCGCAGTGGGCGAAATAAAGCGCGCCAACTTGAAACGTATTCTGGACAATTTCCCCCAGCAGAATGGTTCAACTCTAAAGCTGTCCATTTGCATAGTGTGGGCACCCAAACACAAGATCATGTAAGTTTTTCACAATGATGTTTGATTTTAAAATTATATCTAGTGTGCGATTTTACAGGACATGCCAACAATACACACTTTA
Organism: Linnaemya tessellans; assembly: GCA_951800035.1. Classification (NCBI taxonomy): domain Eukaryota; kingdom Metazoa; phylum Arthropoda; class Insecta; order Diptera; family Tachinidae; genus Linnaemya; species Linnaemya tessellans. Next base: position 11,454,042 of record OX637535.1, read on the forward strand.
TCGAATTCTACCTTCTATGATGGCTCCGAATTAAGTCAGCGTTCATTAACGCTACCACGACGACATCGTCGCAATTTATCCAGTGAATCAACATTTTTAATATCATCACGCGATTGTTCGCCCATACGACGACGTTCACCCGCTTACTGTAGCAGTTCTTTGCCCAGATCAACACAATCTATACCAGCAACGGCCAACACAAACACTAGTGTAGCAACGGTGGCGAAAAGCAATACATCTTCGAATACATTATCGGCTCGAGCAAGTACACCCTACAAAAGTTCACAAAAGTCTATCCAAAGTGGCACCGTGGCCCGGCACCTGCTAGAACATTCACCTTCTCGCAGCGCTAATTCATCACAAAAATCATCAAGCTCGACAGCAAGAACCCAAGACAGTAGACAAGATTATCGCATGTGGCAGAGCGGTCCCTCCAGTTTAGAGTCGGGTAAAACGTCCCTTTATCCATCAGGTCCTTCCAGTATTGACAGCGGCAAAGTATCATACAATAGGACAAGCGGTCATTCTAGTCTTGAATCACAACGTTCAACAGGCTCAACAGTTATACAGCCTAGATCAATAATCATGCTTAATGGGTCGCCCAGAGGCACACCTAGACATCAAATACTGAGAGCCCGTAACGCCGAACAAGTTATGCGAAATCAGTCCTCCACAACATGCAACTTATCAACCTCCTTTCCATTAGCAGCAAATGACACCAGGCCAACAAATAGTAGAGACACCCCCAATTCCGAAAAGTCAGAAACTGCACCGGCAATAACCAACTCCACTTCCAATAATTCGATAACACTTAAACTAACCACCTCCAATGATGGCCAGCACAATCTGCCAAACACGAAAATTGTGGTACAAAATACTCCGGCACACAGTGTCATCACTTTTGAAAATAGCAAACTAACAGAAAATTCAAATGTTTTCATCATCAACAACGAAACCACAACCAACGAGCGGGGAGAAATTATTAGAAAAACCTTGTCCAAACAGCACATGCCCTCTGCCACAGACAGACACGAAAGAAGCAACCACCAGTCGCCAGAAGCTGTAAGTGAGCAAAAGTCATCGGAAAATGGTTCTTGTCGAGAATCCGATGCGGATACCTTGTCTTACATGAGTACATTGTCGGCCGACCGGTCTAATGAGGCCAATGAATTGCCAAAGTTTTCCAAAAATATTTATAGTGATAATTTGACGGCTATGAATAACAGTCGAAATCTGGGCTTACCTCTACTCCCCACAAATACTGGTCATTTGATTTACAAAAACAATGTGCTTAAGAATTGCGACTCGCCGCCAACTCACTCACCTAGTGAAGAGAAGCGATTTTCAGTGTCGGATTTTTCCAAACCAAAAGCTGATATATCGGGTTCTGTAGGCAATTTAAGATTTTTTGAAAAACATTCTAAAGACTCTGTGGCCAAAGCCATCAATTCCAACTGTGAATTGAATAACTTGCGCTATGAATCATCTACGCTTCTGGCCAAAAATGATAATCTCAACTCCAATACATCGTTGAGTGGCGGCAGTTTAGTGCAAATACTGCAAAAAAATAGTATCGCCATTGGCAGTGAACCCAACTTAGCACAGAAAGGTACCAACTGCAGCACAGTAACGGATAAATCAATACGTAAGGATACTTTAGATCGTCGTCTAAGCATTTCCAGAGATCATGCCGAGGCAGAGGATCTGTTTAATTTTCCCAGCCTAACGGATTTGTCGTTTAATTTCACTTCATTGGCTGCCCAGAAAATATTGCAGGGAGTTAGCTTGAACAGCATCGATACATTAGTGGAATTGAATATGGCAGCAGCCGCTGCGGCCGCTGCGGCAGCGGCAGCTGCAAATACCACAAATGCGTCAGCCATGGAAAAACCGCAAAATAATCAACCCACATCTGTATGCACAGATTTTGGTCTAGTTTAGCTTTAAAAGAAAATCATAAAACATTGTAATATGTGGCACAATAAACAAAAATTAATGTGGTATATGCTCGTGAAATAATCAAATATATAAACACACAAACACACACATACATACATAACTACGCTTGATTTTAGTCAATGACCAAAGTGAGTTGCACAGCAAATGCCACTTGCCCACATACGTACAACACAGAACATAAAATTAAGTTTTGGCACATTAACCACAATTTTAATTAAATTTTTCCAACCTTACGTACATTCATATTTACATACACACACATACATTCATTCACAAAAACATAATTACACACATACATACTATATGCGTGTGTTTCCAATCATTAGAATATTGAAATCGAATTGATATATTTGACATAATTAATTTAAAAGCATTTACTCAAATCACTCATAAAGCAATAATGACTGCTTCCAAAAACTTAGAAATAACAGATTTTCCTATCACATAATGTAATTGGAATTTATTCGACTTAGAAGTTGGCCAGTAATATTTCTTGTAGTCCTCCAAGGATCAGTTAAAATTGTAATATTAAAATATCAGTGCCAAAATATATTGTATATGTTATATAATGAGTAAAATAAGTTTAATAATATAGTTCCACTTATTAGTCAGTATTTATAAATAATTGAAAAAGAAATATGTTAAACTTTCCACTTACATACATGCCCCATGAGGGACTCCCATACACATGAAATACAGAAGGTTAGACATCATAAACATTTTCCTTTGACTCAGGAAAGTAATTGAATTACTTTACAACACAATATTTAAATTCTAAATTATACATGCATTTATTTTCCCTACGAAATATATAAATTTAAGTGGAATATCATTAACGAAATAAAACTACGCAGTAAACTTTAATGCCAGTTGTAGAATCATAATAAATATTATATAAAATTATATATCCCATACATATATCGTTTATAAATTTTGTATATAAATTATAATGTATAAAACATATTGTATAACACAAATAATTTAAGTAGACTTACGAAACAGGTAATGAACAATAATAAATAAATTGATAGAAAACTAATTACAAGAAAATATTTTGTAGTTTCTTATATCACAAATTGGCGTTGCTATATCGTGGGCATTTACCTAATAGTTGAGTTGAAAATCCATGGAATTGGTGAATAAAAATTCTCCACACTTAAAGTTGAAATACAACCAATGCTGGTGAATTCAGCAGGTTTTTGTTTTTGCTAAACAAGATTTTTGTCTCTGTATTGTTACCAGCTTTAAATGCAAGACACCATACCACAAGCAAGTTCATTTCCTAATAGTAAAGTACAACTGCATCCACTACTTTTGCAACTTGGTGCTTTTGTGGGATATTTTGTTGTTCCTTTCCTTATTGAGAGGTCAAAGGAACTAAATCTTCAACAAAAAATTTTAAGCACTTATGTGCATATATGAATAACATACATATTTTCACACACTGCACTCGCGATCATATTAACTACGTGAAACCAATTTATTTAGGTTCTTGCACATAGTCTTCTCTGTATATATACAAGATGATTTAATTTGTTTAAATATTAATTTCTGCTTTATTTTATTATATGAAAAGCAACTTTATATTAGTTTTCCTTATATTATATCCACACCTTGTACACTTTGTCATTCCATTTTAACATTTTAGAGTAAATGGCGAGCTCACGTATGTATTAACTACTTGAAACCAATTTATTTAGGTTCTTGCCACATAAAGTCTTCTCTGTGTATATAAAAGATGGTTTTATTTGTTCAAATATTAATTTCTGCTTTATTTTATTATATGAAAAGCAACTTTATATTAGTTTTCCTTATATTATATTCCACACCTTGTACACTTTGTTATTCCATTTTAACATTTTAGAGTGAATGGCGAGTTCACGTATGCAACAGGATGAAGAAGCATCGTTTCGAATAAATATTGTAAAACACAAACTGAGAAGAAACTATTTGGGACTGTGTATTGTAAAAGGTCAAATTAATGTTCAATATCATGAATGAGGCTGCTAAAAAACCTTTTCAATTCTCTGTACCCAAATCATGCCTTTACAAATGGCAAAACTTTTTTTTTAGCATCCATTTATTTCATTTTAACTCAATTTCACCCACTTAAATGATAAACATCTTTCAAATCCATATGCATTAACCGGTCATGTTTACTAATTTAAGAAAAAGTGTATCAAAGTAATCAAGATATTTTAATACACATCCTTCGCAGAAGGATTCTCGTATTTATTACAATGCCCCTAAATATTTGTATATTTACTTCGGTAAATCAATGTTCTATTCAAGTATCCAAATGTAAAGTTATTTCAATCACGTCCACTTTCACAAAACTAACAACTGTGGACATCTTGCTGAGGTTACTAATTTTCATATGTCGTTAGATTGACAAGAGTTGACAAACAGTTTAACGCTTCAGCACGTTTTCAATTTAATTTTCAAGACACTTTTGTGCCAAAAATGTCACATTAACAGATGCATGGAGGAATGAATGTGTTTGTGCGCATAGTACATACTTATGTGTGTGTATTTATTTCCTTCCATATAATCATTCAAGTGTGTTTAGTTGTGTGTACTTACATGTATACGTTTATACTATATGTATTTTATTATATATTTATTAGAGCTGTTAATTTTATTGTAGCTGATAATTGTTCGAATAAAAGTTAACGGTTAATGGACCGCCACTCAGGGAATGACCCCTACTAATGCGTACATTGTGCTGGTACTTGGAAAATTTGTTGTGAGAAGGAGGATAAAGGGAGTAGTGCCAATGAACATTTCACTTGAAGATCTCACCCACGCCGGTAGTTTATTCGGCATACGGGCAGTCCGGGCAAAGAACGAACTTTCCTTGTAATGCTCACTGCTAAATTTAAGGCATATGGGTGTGACCTAGACTTGTGTCCAACTAGTTCATTAGCTCAGTTTTGACAAGAACCTCTGATCAAACCCATTTAAATTAGATAGGTTTGATCTGAGGTTCTTGTCAAAACTGAGCGAATGAGCTAGTTGGACACAAGTCTAGTGTGACCGCAAGGAAGAGTGTTGAACGTAGAAAAGTGAGCGTTTCGGGAAGAGATCTCCTTGATTTCACTGGAACACAATCCATTATATAAAAAACGATACATTTTGAATATTGAAAACTTTTAGTATAATTTTAAAGTATAATTTTAAAGTTTTCTTGCACAAATTTTAGTTTCAACGCGTCACTACAAAAACACCGTTACCCATTTTAAGATTATCTTTTACTTAGCAGCCTTTGGGTCCCAATGTGCAGCGGTAATAATCGGAAAATGAGTCTGAAGAAAATTTCATAAATAGATTGATCTCATTAAGTTTTCACTAAACCTTCTTTCTGTTATAAACTGCAATGAAACATTCCTAGAATATTGGATAATTTTTTTGTTCTAAACTGGGAAATTTATCCAAATCAAAAAGTGTTAAAAATATTATTCGAATAATTTTCATGCAAATCACAACACTAATATTTGTACATTAAATTTATTTGAATTATCTCAAGTGAACTTTATATGTGAATGTTGCAAGTTTGAGAAGAGGCGTTGAAGCGTTACAAACACAATCTGAGAATTGTTAAACAATATACATTAGATGTTAGTTTTAATGATATGAGATTTTATAATTACAAAGGAAACATTTATTTGTCTGGTGTGCTGTACAGTCAGTACACATTGTCTAGGCGAAACAGTTAAAAGTTTCCTACAGTTATTCAAGTTATTGTAGGGGATGCAGAGAGAATTTCTTAAAAAACTCATACTTTGAGCTCAACTTTTAATTGTAAATTAATTATGTAGCATGAAATATCATAAACACTTCCAAACAAAGTAAACAATAACTAATTCATTTAAACACTTAACCATTTATGTACTCCCATATTTCGCAAAAGTATGGCCAAATTTAAAATAATATAAATCACATGGGACGACAAAGTTCAACTTTAAAAAGGGTTTAGGAAATTTGCACTCCAAGTCGGCCAACAAGATAAAGAGACCAAATAACAATTTATGGTTTGAAACAATAAGCAACTTTTAAAATTGCATAAATCAAAAATTAATCCTAAGATGACAACTGAAAACAACGCAAAAAAGCAAAAAAGCACAAAAAACAATCGAAATGAACACAAACAACTGTCAAAATGATAATCGCAAACAACTGTTTGTTGTATGGCAAAGAATAGACAAAGAAATAGACCACAATGCTGCTGCTCTTGAACGAAGAATATTTTGCGAAAGAGTTTTTGTATGAGTGTCCAACAAACTCCACAGTTGAATTAACGATTGGGAACTGAGTGCATATATATTTTTTTGTGGTAGTGGTAAAAGTAGTTAATAGCAGAGATGAGCACGTGAGGGCTTTCTGACTCACGATCTTTAATTTTAAATAACAAAGTGACTTTGGAGGAACATGTTTAGAAGATTTGTTTATATGTTTTCAAATGCCGAAATTTATTCATCTACTGCGCTTTATCAGTTTAGTTGCATCAGAATTATCAATAGCAATAACCATATAGTTTGACAGCTGACAATGTCAAACTGTGTTGACATTTTTGTTCTGTAAGGTTTGGCAATACATCGTTTAACGCTAGAAAGAGACTTTCAAGTTGTGGAAATTTGGTTACAACAGGACGGCTCAACTTGCCATACCGCGCACAATCAATTTGATGACAATCTTATTTGCGGAAGTAGTCCTGTTCACCGGCCCTTTAATTGCTCTGGATTGTATTCCAAAAAGTGGTCAAATATTTAACTGATAGAATGGTAAAAGTAACTTGAAGCCAGGGCGGAAATACTTTCCAAAAATCATATATATTTATATATGAAATAAATGAACTAAATTTATCTAACACGTTTTAATAAAAAGAAGTTCATTCCAATAGTATTTGGATACCCTCCAAAAAAGCATTGGAGGGTATATTCACTTTGTCATTCCGTGTGTAACGCAGTGAAAATCCCTCTAAGACCCCAAAAAGTATATTCTTGATCCGTGATGAAATCTAAGACGATCTAGCCATATCCGTCCGTTTGTGGAAATCACGGTTCAGTCCAAACGAAAAGAGCCAGCCTCAGGAAATTTGGTACAAATACATTTTGAAGGATAGCATAGGTCCAGTTCGTAAATGGGTTGAATCGAAGCAGAGGAAAAGAAGTTCCCCTAAGAAGAACTAAACCAACCTATAAAAACCATATAATTTTTAAAGTTTTTTTTTGTATTTTTTTTTTCTTGGGCCAGCACTCAGGGGATGACCCCTACATATGCGATGCATTGTGCCAGAACTAGGAAAGTTGGTTATGGGAAGGAGGATAGAGGGCGTACTGTTTGTGGTTGTTCGATTTGAACCTCCCCAAGTTGAAATCTGCAGGACAAACCTCTGCTGGAAGTTTGTTCCACATACGAACCGTTTGGCCAAAGAACGAATTCTCTCTGTAATGCGTGGTGCGGTTCACTGGCAACTCAACCAAAAAAGGATGCGCCCTATGTGAAGTGCGGGTAGCTCGCAAGAATAAACGGTTTTCGGGCACAAGCTCCCTTATTTCACCAGAACACATTCCGTTGTAGTATCAGGTAGAACAGTGAAACACACCCCACGTTGCGTCGATGCTCCAACGAGTCAATAGAGTTGGCTAGCCAACTGTCACTGATGAGCTTCTTCGCTCTCTCCTGTACGCGGTCGAGCAACTTCAAAATAGACTTTGAAGCACCGGTCCATACATGAGAGTTGTATTCAATTTTTGGTCGGATGTCAGTGGTATAGTGAGGAGATCAGTTGGGGTGAAGTATGTTTTACACCGTCTTAGAAAGCCGAGGCACTTGAATGCTTCTTTTGATATATGAAAAATATACCATTTGTTAAACAAATGATATATTTTTATGTCGAAGAAGGTCCAAACTGTTGAACTTGCAACCAGAAAAGCAGAAAAATAAATTTTTTGACCCCGCCGCCTTTATTAAGCGTTGAAGTAACATGGAATTACAAGGAAAACTAGTGCAAATATTTAACAAATTCTTAAATACTTTCCTTAAAAATTAAATTGTAAAACTTTCATGACGAAGCGGAGATGTTCTCTGATCTTCCTCTGCCCTACCCTACCTCCCACCCTCCCACCCTCTTTGACCTCGAAATGAGCCTATAAAAATAATTTTTTTTTGCACTTAAAAAAACTTTAGTTTTTACTGTTTTATGGCAAAGGTGCGATGTCTCCCCCACCGGTTCCTCCCGGAATGAACCCTACAAAATAGAGTTTTTATTTGCTAAACCTTTAGAGGGTATTTAAGATTCTACCCTGTCGATTATAACATTCTGATTTGTATTTTTTTTCCACATATTGTCATTTTTTGCACTCATGCAGTTCAAAAATACCCGATACTTGTTCTAAGACTGGTAAAAAATCCTCCTAAATTTAAAAAGAGGGCAGATATATCACATCACTGGTACAAAAAAAAGTGCTCACATAAGTACATTTTAAAAGTTCTTAGTTTATAGTCATGTTCATCAAGAATATCATGTCACGCGTTCACCATTCATTTATTACATTATTATTTTACATACACAAAATAGGAAAGATGTATGTAGATTGTTAGACCGGTTGACAAAACATAGGGTGTTCAAGATACTGAACACTGATTTAATTATAAGCGATGAGGCAAACAGCCAGCAAAAATGGTTAGACAGACATACGAAAAGATGATAAAACGTATGAAGAAGTTAGTGAAAAAAAAATATAGAAAAATATTTCGAAATCAATTCAACTGACAACGCAAAACGCATTTCACTGATTAGGAATCCATAGTGGAACGAGCTGATGAGGGCATTTGTAAGGGAACTCAATGAGTTTAAAGGATGAGAATAAAAACAACGATTATGAGGATGATGACAATAATCATAAAAACAAATGTAAAATATGAATGGGGTGGCAAAAGTATCATTCATTCACTCATTCATTCGCTTAAACATACAAGTGTACTGACACACACATACACACACGCACACACAAGTCTATATAATCCACTTGTTTTTGTTCATTTAATGGCGTTTATTATGGTGGCAACTTTGGCATTCAGTCAGTGTGTATTATAAAATATGAGGTCATAAATTGACCCGAAATGAATATTGTTATAAACTTAAGTGTGTTCCATCTATTGAGTATTAAAACGAGAAAGAAGTTGGCAATTTTGGCGTGTTGGTTATTTATTTTTTCTTTCTTTCTATTTCTTTGTTTTCGAATTTTGGTTCCTTTTCCTTTTTTTTTGGCGATTAAAGTGTAATAAAAGGGATGATTTTGATTACAACAACAAAACTTTGCTAACCGGAATGAATTATGGAAATGAATAAAAACATTTATTTATGTAAATACGAAATCTGTACAGTAGATGGCCAATTAAAGATTTCCTTAACAATTCTTTATAGTTTTCCCAATTCTTTTATTAGACATCAGCTTTCGAAGGAATACTGTAGATTACCTAGCGCAATGCCCATAAGCCCAAGGACGATAGCTCTTGTTTTACTGTATATATTTGTACACAACTCGAATACCGTACGTAATGCTATTTCAAAAAAGGTAAAAAATATTACGTTTAAAACAAACAGACAAAATCCAAAATAGAATAAATAAAAATTGTATCTTTGCTGCTAAAAATTATTATTTACTAGGATCGGCCGCGGGCAAAAATTTAACTACTTGAAATTTATAACTAAAATAAATCCTTATATGAACATGCAATCGTATTTTTTCAAATTACGGTTATTGAAACTTAATAGTGTTTTCAAACTGACATGGTTTTAATGTTAAAGCCAACTGTTACAATCTGGTTTTACTATATAACATGATTTTGTTAAAACCAACTTAAAACCGCTTTCGAATAGGCTTTAAGTAGGTTTTATGAAATGCAACCTTGTTTTTGCCAGTTTTTTGGCTGCGCTAAGTTGAGGGCTGCCAAGTTATATATTGGAAACAGCTGGTATTGTTTATGTTAATAAGAATATATACGGACGCTTGAAATATAATTTTGTTTTTTATACAAAATAACTTGATTTCCAAGAAATTCTTCACTTTGTATAATTATTCCATAATTTCAAAATATTCATTCACAAAATGTAAAATTGTTATGAAATTTTTATTTGACATATTGTTGTCACAATACTACTGATGATTTGGTAAAGCACCAATGAAATGCATATAGACATTGCTTGACCACCAACAAATAAATTTCATTCAAAATGTAAAATAATTTCTATTTTAGAACGCATTGTAAAACTTTTTCTTTTTTCCTTCAATCAAAAACTTCTAGTGTACAGGTTGTCAATTAAGTGTTTGTAAAAATAGAGAACAAGTATAGCAACAAGTTCACAAACTTCTATAAGCGGTTTGATTTATTTCGAACAAATTTATCGTACAGCCTGTATGTTAAAACCACAATTCGCAGTGTGAACGCGAAATCAGCTGTTTATGATTTTAACGTTGAAACAATGTTGCCATATTTTTCTTTTTACAAGAACTGACAGTTCCGGCAAAAAAAATCTGTTATTTTTTTCAAAAAATCTGCACTTTCAAAACCAAATTAAATAAAATGTAATAAATCCATATTTGTATATGTTTGATTCATTTTGTTGAAGAAAAAAAAAAAAATATATACTTTTTATATTTGATGTAAAAAATAATACGGTGTTGCTTTTAAAAGGCAGTACAAATTATTAGAATATATGTTCGTTAATAACAAGGCGAATTCAATACAAGGTGTCCTCATTAGCGAAATGGCAAACAATTGTTTTAACCAAGCTGTCACAAATCTCTCTCTTCTCTCTTTGCAGGCAGCCGATTTTGACAGCATGGTTTTATTCTTGCATTGTTGTAGGGAAAGTGACACCTGATATTGAATTTGTCTTGGTTAATAATATTGTAATTGAATGATTCTTTGTTTTATTCAAATAAAATTGAAAAAACTGCACTGATTTAAAAAAACTGTTTTTTTTGAGTAAAAACCTGGAAGCCTGTTTTGCACTTAGAAAAACTGCAAAAAACAGATAAATCTGCACATTTGGTAACGCTGCGTTGAAACCAGATTTTAACTTTCAGTGTGAAAACACTACAAGAAAAATAACAAGCGCCTTTTTTTAAGTCTCTTTAGTTTTGAGATGTGAATTAAGTTTACATTTTGTTTAACGTAATCTGAAGAGTGGATTTTTCTGTTGAAATGTATTTTTTTTGTATTTTTTTTTAAATACCAAAATATTAAGCAAAACTTAGCTGTTTCGTCAAAATTTTGTGTTCAAACTTGGCAATGGCGTCACAAATCCGATTTCAGATTAACTCAACCAAATCTATATTTTTTATTAATATTATGCACTAGGCTTAAAATTATTTCATTTAATATCAGAAGGATCAACTGACTTGCTATAACATTTTTATGTAAAACTCTTTAGGAACGGGTGAAAAAATTGTACCACTTGTGTACCACATGTTGCAATGGGGATCAAATCAAAGTCCCTTCAGCTTCAACACAGTCTTTATTGAACTAAGAATTTTTTCTTGGCTTCGTATTTATCTTTATTGCTTGGTTTTATACCATTGTATTCTGATATTTTTAAGCTTAAGGTCTCTTTATTTTAGTTTAATTTTTAATTTCAATATTTCGTCACTCCTTTGTGTGACATCTTCAGGAAATTAATTATTTTATTTGATATGAAAAAATAAAATAATTAATTTCCTGAAGAAGTCACACAAAGGAGTGACGAAATATTGAAATTAAAAATTAAACTAAAATAAAGAGACCTTAAGATTAAAAATATCAGAATACAATAATAATTAAAAAGAGGTCAAGAAACCAGAAGAATTTGGTTTTATACCGAATAACTTAATAGCCCAATTCACAATCCTGTGCAAATGGTCTTGCATTATAGCATTTGCAAATTGAGAGAGTATTTGAGAGCATTTTCAATGTATTTTGTTGGTGTAGAGTACAATTATTTTGCTCATGCTACGATGCTACACTACTTGGTCGAAATTGTGAACTGGGCTACTGTTTTATTCCAGTCTATGTATTTAGAAATTAGCTTTTTGGTCTCTATAAAGGTGAGCACAGCCTGTATACGTACCCAATGTGAATACATACATATGTATGTATGTATCCGTGTATGGACTTTTAAACAGCCATACTGCATATTAATGGCAATTTTCAATTAATATCATTAAGAGTACAAATCTACAAACTAAATATGTGCAAAGTCTATTGCCATTATTATATCACTCACCATATGTAAAATATAAATCAAATTTTATTAAACATACGAGTACTAATAATGACACAAATATATTAGTGTGCATTAAATGATTTGTTTTTCTTCAAACAAATTTTTGGAAATTACAGATATGAATATAAAAATAAAAAATATATGAAACATTTAACGATAAGACACTTTTTGTTTGTAAATTATTATTATAAATGAGTTGAAGCCATTAAAATTCAAGAAAATGTATTTGTAAAGCCTTTTGCAAGCTTTTAATTGTTTAGCAACGTTTGTATGTCTGCTTATTGGCGTCTGAATTATTCGACTTTTAGTTTTGTTAGATTAATAATTTAATCGATTGTAGCATTTTAAATTTGACTGACTGATTTTGGTTGCCCTTGAAGAGATTCCAAAAAATATATATTAATTTTATTTTAATTAATATTGATCTTGAGACTTTTTTTTATAAAATAATAACTGTAAAACTATTTATTTTATAATTATATCAATATTTCGATATCCTCTGGATATCTTCTTCAGGATAACAATTTAAAAATTATTTGTAATATTTCAACAATAACAAAATTTTTAAATTATATAAAGTTAAATATTTTTGTTGTTTTTTGTTTTTATATAAAATTGAAAAATTTGTTTTTATATAAAACAAAAAACAACAAAAATATTTAACTTTATATAATTTAAAAATATTGTTATTGTTGAAATATTACAAATAATTTTTAAATTGTTATCCTGAAGAAGATATCCAGAGGATATCGAAATATTGATATAATTATGAAATAAATAGTTTTACAGTTATTATTTTATAAAAATAAGTCTCAAGCTCAATATTAATTAAAATAAAATTAAAAAATCAAAGGCTGAAAAAATAGAACAATATAAAAAATATATATATTTTTTTTAATATGAACAAAATTCAGGGGATGACCCCTACATATGCAATACATTGCGTGGGAACTAAAAATGAGGAACAGAGGAAGAAAGATGAGAAGATAGAGAATTTTTGTACATGTTTTGGGTGACCAGGGGCTGCACTTTCATAACTCCGGCAACAACTAACACCACCATGCACTAATGCTCGTCAGAAAAATTCGAGACTATATTCACGACTGAGCGCGGTGTCGAACTCGGTATTATCGGCTTCTTAGTCTCCTGTTACCTACTTCAGCCCTCAAATATTCTCTTGTATCAAATGTACATCAAGTCTTTCACAGTTTAAATCTTGTTTAAGGCAAATTTTACTTCAAAATGTTGATGAACTTCTGATTTAATTGAATATAATTAAATTTTTTTTTCTAATATTATGTATTTCGATTTTATTTTTATATAGCATAAATTGAATTTATAATAACTATTGTAACATAAATTTTTATGCATTATCTATAATGCCAATATGGCGCTGGGGCGAATCATGTAAATTTGTTATATTTTATAATTAAAAATTTATTTATAAATAAAAAAAAAACAAAAAAAAATGTTTTTGTCATTGGACTTCCGTGAAAGGAAACATTATGATGATAAAAATGAGTATAGCAGCGGCCATTCAAAACAACTGATACTTTCCAACAATTTTTTTTTTTATATTTTTTTTTTTGCTCTTGTCTTAAAAATATGTATAAATTTTTCATCAACTATTGTTTTGTAAAACGAAAATGTTCAAATACATACTTCTTATAATAAAAATATATTCGAATAAAATAACTTGTGGTTTTACAAAATTAGACGATCACAAACTCAACTTAACAAATACAGTCGACTCTTGATAATTTTAAACTGAAGGGACCAAAAAAAAAAGTTCAAATAATCGAGATTTCATTTTAACGAGACTTCAAAATATCGAAAGAGAGACAGAAAAAAAACCAAACCATTTACACGCACTAAATTCCGCAAAAGCAAAGCAAAGAAATTTAATTTTTTATGTTAGCAACTGTCGATGTAGTGGTGTATACTAAAATCGTGGCACAGAAACTAATGCAAAGGATTTAAATTTCTTTAAAAAACAGAAACAAAATCACATTACTGCCATCCCTAAATACGGGCGGCAAGCGTTTTTTAGCTGTCAAAAGTTCTCATGTCCATACATTTTGTATGGAGCATACCGAAATAACGCGGCGGCAACGCTTTGCTATTGGAAAATCCGATTTTGACAGAACGTTTTCTAATGAAGTTGGTAGCAAAAGAAGAGAATTGTAACCAGAGAAAAAGAGCAAAGATTTACAAAAGTGAAATATATAATAAAAGAAAAAATTTGTGCACTTCGTATTAGAAAATGGTGGTAAGAAAATATTTACAATATGATTATATACATGCATATGTATGCACGTTTGTAAATTGTACAAAATTTCAATAACAAAATCACAAATGTCGTCCGTCCAGCTGTTAAAATAATCAGGGTTGTTCAATTTGTTTGTTTGATAACCCTGTTTTTCTTATTATTTTTTGACAAAACGTTGCCGCTTTTGTTTAGGTATGGCATTTCAGCGTTAAAGCTCAGCGGGAAAAAACGTTCCGCTATTTAGGTATGGCTGTTAGGAGTTCAAATTAAAGAGTGTAGAATAACCGAACTTCAAATTATAGAACTTTGGCGAGCAATATGTCATTTTTGTAGCACATCGCAAAAAACTAAAATAAATGGTTGTTTTATTTATTTTATGTTTTTCATAAAACACAGCAATTAAATTAATTCAAACTATAGAGCATAAAGACAAAAAATTCAAATTAAAGCGAGTCGGCGATCAAAATGCCATTCAAATAATTTCAAATTATTGAGGGGACCAAATTACAGAGATAATTTTCAATTTATTGCGTGTTTTTCAAGGGACTAGGAAAACAGTTCAAATTACCGCGAGATTCAAATTAACGAGTTTCAAATTATCAAGAGACGACTGTATATGAACAAATGTTACATTTATCTAGTTACATTTATTTATACAGTTTAAAACTAAATTTAAGTAACAATTGAAAAATGCAAAGCCAATCAGTAGAATTTTGCCAATCAAATTTGTTTATACATATTTAAAAATAAATTTATGCTTGATTTTGTAAAAGAGCAACGGGAAAGTACTGAAGAAGTATATACGAAAAAAAATCAATAACCAATTTTACGAAAATATTTGCTGGCCATAAAAAACAAAAGACCAGATAAATATTTGTTTATGACCGACCGTGCAGTACTTACGGACTCCCTCACAATCATTAAATATGATAATGTGTTCAAGCAAAAGTGCTCTCGTCCTTTGTTACGAGTACTTCAGGTTGCGGAAGAATACAATTCAAGTTTTGATAGCTTTTAATGCAAAGCATTTGCCGCCAGTTACTCTTTGCAAGGCTAATAGGGCTGCTGTATTGAAAATGTGGAGCACAAATAAAATATTTGAGTGACATGTTGTTTTTTTTTCTGCAGTTGAAGGTGCTAATAAAAAACAAAATGTTGTGTAATGACGTGTAAATAATTGGCCGGCAATAAATACTTAAATTGAAGTTATAAAAGTATTTGAATATATTGAAATAAATATTTTTCTTAAGAATTTAGAAACAAATGGTTTTTAATAAAAAAAGTAAAAATATTATAAGCCACAATGTATTAAATCCTAGTCACTGTATGTCACGAAGCCTTTGGCAAATAATGCGAAAATGACAAATTATGTGAAGCACAAAAGAATGCAAAATTGTTAGTCACAATAAATAATTTGACATGGACCGCTTGACATGACAAAAATGTTTGCGTCAAGGATTTGATTTGAACATATTTTTCTTTTATTCCACTCGTATAAACCTTGTTTGCCAGCATTGTGGCATTACTAAATAACCTCAAAGTCAACGCTTTGCATTCACCTTTAAATCAGCCACAACCCCTAAATGCACAGATAAACCACCATATTGCAACATATGTTGATGCCACATTAGATAAACATCTTTGCTAAACAAACACATACCGTAAAAACTACTCGTAAATGGCTCACACCATTCAACCCACTTTTAGATTCCAATCAGCGTTTAAAGTTCAACCCAACACAAACAGCAAATAGTCTCTCATACAGTCCAACCAGTTTCGCTATCTCCATGCCAGCGATTTGTATCTTTGAATAAAATTGTATATAAATACTAAATTCAAATCAGTTTCATAAAACATAAGGTACTTAAACAGTCGACGTTTAGCACGCATATGTCAACATTTCGGTCACTGAAATAGGTCCTTGTTAAAAAAGAAAAAAATCCCAAATTTTCACATCACACACTCTTTTGCGGTTTCATTATAATTACAGACCATTCGAAACTGGTTCGCCGTATAAAATTGAATTGATATGAAATCACCCCCCGCAACAATAATCGAAAAGTTAACATTTCCATCAAGACGATGATGCTGAGCAAAGTTCCTAGGAATATTTCATATATACATATAATGGATGTTAGAATCTGCACAGATGTCATCTTGTTAAGGGAATGCCTTGCAACAACACTACCCACTCCATAAAAGGGTAGTTTTAAGTGCACGAACATTGTACTTGTGCTCTAAAACAATAAATAAAAATACTTTTTGTTTGCCGTTTAACGCACAGTGGTACAAATTGTATGAACTCATAGAAATTAGTATTGCTATCGGATACGGACCCTGAATTCACTGGTAGATAGATATCACCTTATCCGATGGTTGTGGATTGGTTGCTATTGGCTGAAGTAGTAGAACACAAGACTATGAAGCGTAGAGCCCTGAGTTCAACCCCGCGATGAGTCATGAAATATTGTGTTGAATTCTTACGATAAGCAATTAGTGCATGATTGTGTTAGTTGTTGCCAGCCTGTTGCAATGATGAAGGCACTATCATGTACTAAAAAAGCAGCATCCTGCTTCGTCGGTCCTGTAGCAAAAAATTAGCCGGCGAAGTAAAAAAGTTGAAATTGCTACAATAAATGTTCTATCTTCTAATTTTGCTTGATCTGTCCCCTCAATACTATCCTCTCCTTCCCAGTTCCGGCGCAATGCACCGCATAGGAGTCATCCCCTGAGTGCTGGTTCAAGATAAAAAAAAATTGGTTCACGGGTTGTGTTTAAAATAAAGCAATATATATTTTAAATAAAAATAAGTTAAAAAAAATTTAACTGCTTGTTCGCCGATGTCGAAAGCCATCGTTCGATCGAATAAATAACATTTAAAGCAAAAACAATGTTTTAAATTTGTATTTGTTTGAAATGTTATTTATTCGATGGAACGATAGCTTTCGACATCGGCGAACAGGCAGTAAATCTAGATAAATAAAAATGATACGCCGATCGACTGCACCAAATTAGATAATTTTTTTTTTGTGTTTGTTATTGTCAGGACAAGGTTTGTATACTAAAATCAGATTTTTTTTAAATCTATTATATATAAGCATGCATCTTTATTTGTTCGATTGCTTATATTTTGAAAACTGTTGGACCAAATTGTATTCCTCCTGAGGGTTAGTATGTTATTGCTTCGCAGAGATTTAGGAAAAAAAGGAAAGTCGGAAAAAGTACTCAACACGTGGAGCTGTAGGTTGTTTGATCCTTATATAGGAAGTCGAAAGGTAAGATCGATCGTGTTGAAATTTTGAATCTGTCTCATTTGTGTTTAACTTTATGTCAGCATAATTCGATTAGTGAAGCTCTCTGAATTGTATGTAGGCCACATTTGGAATAAAATGCAAAATTCAACAAAGTCTTGGCAGCATTTGAGTGATACGGGTGCCCCCCTACAAAGTAATTATTAATTTTCCGACGTGTGCACTCTTTTTAAAATTGCATGTAGGTAACGTTTTGAAACAGTAGGGATGATGTCTGGTCCCTATACAAATTTATTATTAGTTTTCCTCTATCTGAAGAACCACCAAAGCGAGGTATTTCTTTAATTTATTTTACTACGATGGGTGTGGCGAAATACAACGGGCTTACGGTGGTTAAGATTTATAAAAATCAGTGTCGAATTGGAAAATCTATACCTTTATTCGAAACCTGATTTTTTTTAATACCTTCAGTATACAGCATACTGAATTGGCAACTTTTATTAAATCTCGTTCCGAAATATGGCGCCTTTCTGATTATTTGTATATTATAATCGTATTTTTTTTAATCGAAATATATTTTTCACAATTTACGAGCTCCGAAAATATTTTCAATTTCTGCTTTTAAATGAATTTTCTTCTGTATTTAAGTATTTTTTTTAACGAACATTCATATTGATATATTAAATTGAATTAAGATTTTATAGGCTAATTGTTCGAAATTTTTTTTGTTTTAAATTCAGAAAGACATGATATATATTCCAAGGCCTAAAGGAAAGTCAACATCAGTTTTTAGTTATTCAACTTACACAGAAAAGCAGAACAGCTGTTTTCGAAAGCCGCAACGCTTTCATCACCAGTGCACACGTGTTTTGTGTATACGCATGAGCACTGATGATGAAAGCGTTTCGGCTTTCGAAAACAGCTGTTCTGCTCTGCTCTGTAAGTTGAATAACTACAAACTGGGGCCAAATTACTGCATTTGATATCGAACAAAATTTCCATACATTTTAAATACAAATTTCGGTCGATATCGAATGCCGTAATTTGGTCCCAGATGTTGATTTTCATCTTTTTGAATTTTATTGGTAAGTCAAATAGGCTCCTCCCGATTTTTATTTTTAATGGCAGCCGATGTTTTTAAAATTTCAGTCCTCATGGCGATTTATCGATTAATTTCAAAATTCTTGAATCATTGCTAATATATAAAATGTTTGACTTTTTTTAATTTTTACCTTTTCCGAAATCGATTTATCTGGATAGGATTTTTATTATTACCGAATTCTAGAATTTTCTTGAATACATAAGGATTTTCGAATTTTTGGCTGATGTTTGATATTTTGTTTTTAGTTAGTTCTTGTAATCTAGAGATTTCCAAATTTTATTTGTTTTACTTTTTAACAAAATATTTCTGCCTTTGTAGAAATTAGTTAATTTTTTTACAAAAGAAATTTTACTGCAAATGATCCACTGTTAATTAAAATCATATTCGAATTATTTGAATTCCACTGCGAATAAGAGTAAAACTATACTGGTGCACAAAAACCTGCTGATTTGAAAAGGAAAAACCTGTAGTTCCTATTACAACAATACGAGTGTAATAGAATTACACAATATGTGCGTACATTAATTTGGCGACCGAACAATTTACTCTCTTTAAAATAAAAAACAAAAACGTATTGTCAAGCTATTTACAAGGGTAGATTATGACTTACTTGATAGATTGATTATTTGGACGCAGAAGGTGGTGGAAGTGAGAACAACCTTGACGTTAAGAGCAAACTTGGCACTCCGCTACATATAAAATTTTTCTTAACTTTTCAACATAAAATTGCTGATAATTTCAATAACTGTTACTTAAGCTATGAAGACTGGTTGGTGGCAAATGTAGGGTATGACTTGCTGCTTGCAGTCGTAACAAAAGAGTATTTAATACCCGTAAACATACGTGGCTGGCTTTAACATGAATGAACATACGGTGGCATATTCCTTTTGTCAAGTGAATGAATGAGTGCATGAATGGCCGGGTAAGTTAGACTTTGATTTCATACCGGAGACAATTTATTCATCATTATTGTCGAGTATACTTAACAATATGCCGATTTGGCAATACCATCATCCGACTTGTTTTCTTTATGGTTTTATACACTTTTAAACTCGCCACAAAACCACCACATTAAGAGCGCTCAATTAACTTCGTATGTTATAAAAACGTATTTGAGCACAAATATGTATATGAAGCGAACAATAGGTACAAGCAAAATTTGTACAATACTAAATGTCTAAATGTGTGTTAATATCTAATAAATATTATCTGCCTTTTATCGAACATATGAAAGCGAAATTTTAAACTAATATGCAAGAGGTATACAAAGAACTTCGATTTGTTCTCAATATCTTTTAAATTTATTTTTAATTGTACTCTTGTCGACACTGTCAGCACATTTTAAGCTTTTACCACAATCAAGAACATGCAACAACGTTTGCAATTTAAGAGCTCAAATCATTTGCTCACATGAAACGATTTCATGCGGAAGCATTCGAGATAAGCTCATATGAACGAGTACTTGTAGACTTGTACGTATTTTTATATGAACAGCATTTGAATGCTGTACTTAATGTATGCTAATTCCACAACACTTGCTCGAATTTCTCCCACTCATTCAAGCTACTTGCATATCAGACGATTGAAGTAATCCCATTATCCTGCAGCAAGTCATGCAGGTGTTAACAAAGTAATAATATTTGATTCGTTTCCTTTTTCTTTTTATACTTTTAACTGATTACTTTTGGAATTCGTGTACATGTACTCTTTTGCTTGTAATGGTTTTATGATTAGAAACAATAGAATTTTTTTATTCGTTTCAATTGATTTACGATGTAAGAAGATCTATAAAATTGCCCATAAATATTTAAATGTTAAACAAATATAAAAGTAAGATGCCGATTGTGTTGCTTGATTTGTATTTACTGCTCCCGTAATAAATTTTATTTAAAAAAGTACTTAACTCAATGTTTTAGTACTAAGTAAGTACTAAAAATATAAGCATTCATATCACTTATTATGAGTTGGTAACAAAAAATTGCTTTATTTGTTTCTATACTTATTCTTCACTTCATTGGCTGTAATATTAAGTCATCATTAGAATACAAACTAATTGCAAAAACTTCTAAGCTTTTACACAAACTTTCAAAAACTATTTGAGAATTATATAACCATATAGTATAGGACTTGATATTTAAAAAAACGCAACAAATTGTTCCATTTTATTTTTCTATGGCCTTTATACAATTACTTTACTATTGGTAAGCAATAAAAGTATTTAGGCAAGGCAAAGTGAAAAAATATATATATTAAACCACTGAATGTATTTTATTTGAGATATTGTTTCAAATAATTTACTAAAAAATTTATTCATTTGTTCACATAATAATTTTTTTTTAAAGGAAAGCTAAGTCGCTTTTTTTTCGAAATATATTTTGCAATAGAGAAACAAATACAGTCGACTCTTGATAATTTGAAACTCGTTAATTTGAATCTCGCGGTAATTTGAACTGTTTTCCAAGTCCCTTGAAAAACACTCAATAAATTGAAAATTATCTCTGTAATTTGGTCCCCTCAATAATTTGAAATTATTTGAATGGCATTTTGATCGCCGACTCGCTATAATTTGAATTTTTTGGCTCTACGCTCTATAATTTGAATTATTTTAATTGCTGTGTTTTATGCAAAATATATAATTAAATAAAACAACCATTTATTTTAGTTTTTTTGCGATGTGCTACAAAAATGACATGTTGCTCGCCAACGTTCTATAATTTGAAATTCGGTTATTCTACACTCTTTAATTTGAACTCCTAATGTGATTTTGTTTCTGTTTTTTAAAGAAATTTAAATCGTTTGCATTAGTTTCTGTAACTGAAATTCAATCGATTATCAGATAAACGCATCAATAGCAGAGGCATTATAGATCACTTGTTCTCTCTTCTGTATTTCATACAAATACAAACAATTTAATAGTTATACGTTTTATCCTGTCATAACTCACTTAAACTGTTAATGCACTTTAACAACAACGGCTACTTAAATTTACGTAACCACAAAGTGCTAAGGATTCGCTCAAGGACTATGAACCACTGCAAGCCTTAGAAACAAATAACCATGACAAGAAAGATGAATTTGTTCAGAATGAGAAGAAAAAAAAACATTAGCTAAATTACAGATGTGTGATTATCTAATACTCAATCATCAAACACTAAGAACAGTTGTCAAAAGCGAAAAGCGTGAAATTGCTTTATGTCAAAAATGGAAACTATGAAAGTGATTTCCCCCAGATATTTTACAAACTGTTTTGCAGCAACAAAACCCACAAAACTTCAAGGAAGCGTTTGTGAGTTTTGTTGTCTGAAGGTTAACTTATTTCACTTAAAGTAAATGTATTCATACGAGTATGTTTTAGTTCAAGGATGAAGAAAATATATGAACGTGAGAATAAATCCTATATAGTATTAGGAATTTATTAGAGATTCTTCGTTCATAGCATTTTCATTTAATAATCTGTTTTACAGACTTAATTAATTTAAATACTCGTATATAAAAATTTATTGGCACAGCTTTATTTTTGTTTTAAAATTTTATTATTATGTTTGTCTTTGTCATTATCTGAAATGAGTTTCAAGTAGAGTTATGGCAATGATTTTGTTTTGCTTTGCCTTCAGAATAAGTTACACCAACCAACACCAGATAATTATGCAAATTTATTCCGATTGCTGTCGTGATAAGGAACATCTTTTAATGTTTTGTTTTCTCTATTTGTTGGAG
The DNA here is from genome assembly GCA_951800035.1 of Linnaemya tessellans. Classification (NCBI taxonomy): domain Eukaryota; kingdom Metazoa; phylum Arthropoda; class Insecta; order Diptera; family Tachinidae; genus Linnaemya; species Linnaemya tessellans. Next base: position 11,476,610 of record OX637535.1, read on the forward strand.
TATATAAAGAATATACAAGATATTTAAAAAATGTTTCGGTATATGTGTATTACATACAGATTTATCCTACTGTGCACTATTAGCATAATTATGCTCTATAAAATTTAATTTTAATAGATATGATCAAATAACATACAAATAGTCTCTATACTAAAAATTATTATGGAAAATTTTTCAAATATTTACTTCACTCACGTTTATGCCTGCGATATGATTGTAATATTTTCGATAACTTAGTTAACACATTTTTTACATTGCACACTGTACTAGCGAAACTTTTTATTTTTTGTGTTCATTCTTTTATATTTTTATCAACAAAATGGATTTTATAGCTCAGATGAGCTGGCGATCAATGTCGTGTTTCAGTAGAAATCGTATGGAACCAATCAACATTAAATAAAGTGAGAATTCATAATGATTATTTATGTAGGATTAATAACATAAAAGTGATGACACCTGAATATAAGAGGGCGGATCATTAAGTCCGTAACTTTTCGAACTTCCCTTGTACTTTAATGAAATGCAACACTGTTCCCATTAAGTACCATTTGTCAAATTTTGAGCAAGTGTCGCCATTTACTTTGCCTTTAACAGCTGTTCAAAACATACAACCTAGTGTATTTTTCTAAAAATGGAAAAAAGTGAATTTTGAGTGCTCATTAAACATAATTTTTTGCGAAATAAAAACCGTCAATGAAACCAAGAAAAAGCTCGATAAATACTGTGGGGACTCTGCACCATCGATTTCAAAAGAAAAAAAAAGTGGTTTACTGAGTTTCATTGTGGTCGCACATATACAGATGACGCTGAACGTTCTGGACGGCCAATTGTATTCAGTACATTCCAAAATGTCGAAAAAGTCCACGATATGGTGTTGGCCGATGGAAGAGTAAAAGTACGTGAGATTGTTGATGCCATAGGCATTTCACATAGCCGTATGTTTTCGATTTGAAACGATCAGCTGGGTTTAAGAAAGTTGCCTGCAAGATGGATGCCGCGTTTGATCTCAATTGACTATAAACGTAAACGTGTGACAACTTCAAAGGATTGTTTGGAGTTCTGTAACCGCAATACGAATGAGTTTTTGCGGCGTTTTGTAACTGTACTCCGGGGCTAAGCAGCAGTCTAAACAATGGGTTTCTCCGGGTGAACCTGATCCCAAGAAGGCCAAAGTAAATTTGTCGGCCAATAAGGTGATGGCAACAGTTTTTTTTGGGATGCACCTTTATATGCCACAAATTGTTAAACTAACAATTAATTTTAAAATAAATATAATTTTACAACAACTACGCGATACAATAACATTCCGTCATAAAATATTTTTGTAAATATCAAGACAATAAAAACAAGTATGAAGCAAATAAATCATATAAATTTATGTGAATATGTAAATACATCACACATTTTTTTGAGGTACACTTTTAAGCATCTCATCGTCCAGCGATATTGATGAAATGTATATTTTTAAAAAAGCTATTTTTATGTAGATATGCATAAAAGTAATTAAAATTAAATCATTTTGAATTGATGGCCATTAATCATATAATTTTCCCATTATTGCAAAACCAGATTTTGTGATACGTAATAATATGCAAACGTCGGTGGCCACATGAATATTTTTATAGAAAAAAGGAATGTTTTAATTTATGTATGAATTTTTGTTAGTCGAAATTTCTTAGGTAAATTGTTAATTTTTTCAACGGGCTTAAGTTCGAATCTGGAACTTCTCATATTCAATTTTCGTTCAAAACATTGGTTAAATAGTTGATATTCCTACTAACTAGCCCCACTTGTAAAAGTGGAAAAATTGAACAAAGAACGCTGATGAGATGGCGTAGCGGCCTCGAAATCAGTACTGATCCGTTCTGCTGGTTTGATGATTATTGAAAATATTCTTAATATTCCAATCTTAATATAAAATAATAAATAGAATTTGAACAAATTCATTTATTAACAAAATAATAAAAAACCATTTGCAGTCATGCAGATTCGAACTTAAGCCCGTTGAAAAAATTAACAATTTACGAAAAAGGGAATGTTTTCTTTGAATTACTTTAAATTTCGCATGTTTATGAAAGCTTCTAAATTCTACGCCCTAAAAACAAAATATGTGATATTTATGTATTAAATAAAATATTATATACTACTACTACTACTTGGAACCGACGTTGCCCGGCTTCCCCAACTATTCCACTTTGTACAAAAGGTTTTCATTTAATGCTTTGCATCCACCTTCTAGAAAATTAAGAACTGTTTTGATGTATTTTCAGTATAAATATTTTTATTGCTTTACTTAAATATTTTCGGAATATATGGGCGCAGTGTGATGGACGTGGCCTATTTCTATGATACTTTCCTGATATGTTAACTTCATAATACTGATAACTTGTGCCAAGTTTCGTAACTTTTGGTGAAGAAACAAACATTTGGGGATGAAAAATATTTTCAGGTTATATGGGCGGCATGCGGTAGGCGTGGTCATCGTTAATAAAATTTAAAATATTTCCTGACTGAGTTGATCAGAGGATCTGTGCAAAATTTCAGCGTTCTACGACCTCTCGTTATACTTTTTGCCATGAAATGCCATGGGATGTATGAAGAAATCCCACTATGTGCCACACCCACTTGAGATATCAAAAATAAAATTAGCCTATTTCACCCCCAAGATATCCCGTAATGTACTGTCAAAATTATACATGTGTAACTTCAACGATATTTGCGGCGCACGCCAAAACATGTCGCCGACTGTAGAATTTATAATAATATTTTGGACAATTTACACAATATCCAATCAGTAGTTTTTGCGTGAAAGAGGAACAAAGATCCACACACCACACTCACCAACATTCGTCTTTATAATATTAGTAGAAAGCCAGTATTTTTCATACAAATACACCTATACAATTAAGAAGTTTGGGAACTTATTTCACATCAATTAATAAACTGGTTTTCACCAACATCCTACTTTAACTCTTACGTACTTGTAGTACTTGATTCAGATACATATTGTATTTACATATTTTAATAACTTTTTTGTGCCTGCGGTCCTTATGCTCCATTTGAATATAAATTAAATAATAAAAGAACAGAAAAACATAAATGTACACGCATACAGAAAGAAGCCCTAAACTTAATTAACTTGAGATTTTATTTATTTGCATAATAACACGACAACAAATAAGCAAAAAAAAAGTTAAAAAAATAAACACAAATTACCGACTGGCAAATATTACATCATGCATATTGTTGTATATAGATACACATACTATACATATGTACTTATCTTATGGAGTCATATATGTATTTACATATAATAAATTTAATTTAGTATGCAACTCATATGTTTGCTGAACAATTATCACCTGAAAATATGCAAAAATTAGGAAAAAGCTTAAAAAAGCTACAATAATAGCACAAGTCAGATGAATAAATGCGACTAAAACACACACACACACAAACAAGGACACCAGCAGCCAACAAACATGCAAAATCGTAAAAAATAACTAACCATACGTACGAGAACTAATTTAAATAAAATGAAAATGAACATTTTATATGTTTTATAAATACTACCACATATGTTTGTTTGCTTGTGTGTCATTTTATAAATATGTTGCTGAATTCTACACCAGCAGCAGAACAATGTGGATACACATGCGAGCATGAATTTGGTAGATGCATAGATATTCTATTTAAACAAACACAATGGTCAGATATGAAATACATACTCAAATACTTCTTCTCTTTGTGTCTCCCTCTTTTTTAATTGTACACTTAGGAAATAGAAAGTTCTTAAAACAACTATGTTATGTTCTCTACAAATATGTAAATGTTAAATTATTTATAATAAAGAAGCTACTTTCAACATATGATATAAAGGGTGTTTTTTATAGAGTGATACAAATTTGAGTTGGCATCACTGCTTTATTTGAACACCCATTTAAAAGCTGATAAGGCCGAGACACATAGAATCCTTCATACGTTATACGTCGCCTTTTTCAACTGACATGAACGTACTGACGAAAAAGGCTGGCACAATAAGTTACTTTGTTGACGGATATTAAATCAATTGTATGTCCTCCATTTTATTTATTTATGTTAAATTTATATATTTTATAAAATTTTTTTGTATATTGTTTAATTTTTCCTGAACACACAATACAAAAAATTTATTAAAACTCATCGATTTCTGTCAAAGTATTCAACGTACGTCAGAAGTTAAAAGTTGGCCAACTTTCGTACTCTGCTTTGACGCAGAAGTACTGAATGTGACAACTCACATATGAAAGCATGTATTTCAACTCAGCTGTCAGTTGAAAAAGGCGACGTATAACGTATGACGGATTCTATGTGTCTCGGCCTATAGTTGCTTTTTGTTTAGTTTGCTTTGACATTTCATTATGAATCGACGTACACCAGAGCAACGCGTGCAAATTGTGGAAATTTTTAATCAAAATAAAGGTTCTATTCGTCAAACTCATCGTGCACTTCTTCCATTTTATGACGTACTTAATCGTCCTTCGAAGAACAATAGAGCGTTTTCGGACCACATTTACTGTTACTGATAATGTGCATCGCGTGAGATGCCAAACAGTGCTCACTGAAGAAGCTGTAGCCTCTGTACAGGAAAGCATTGAAGATAATCCCCATCAATAAATTTCGTCGAGGTCCTCAGCAACTGGGATTGTGTCCTTCCACTTTATGAACGATTTTTTTAGTTGTTGAAAATTGGTGTTCCAGATTGCGCCTTGCGGCCACATGGCCCAAATCATATTTAAACATTAATGTCATAAAATTTTCTATCCAATAAAGACTGTTTCATTGATATCAAATATATATTACTATGTTGCATTGTGATTTAAACTTGTATCACTCTATAAAAAACACCCTATACATACATATGTAGGTGTGGCAATAAGGAAATCACCCTATTGGAATATGCTCTTATTTTTCCGAATGGCGGCCAATGTCAACTCCCCTTTGACATTTGTGAACTAGACGGGTGTAGAATACAAACGAACAAGCCATGAAGCGATACACTACCCTAGAACGCGGAATAATCTTGTCTAGGACGAAGTGGACAATTTTTCGACCAAAATCATAATAAGCGATGAGGCTCATTTCCACCTCAGCGAGTATGTGAACAAGTAAAACTATCGCTTCTGGGGCACCGAAAATCCACTAGTGATGCACGAGGAGCCATTACACCCGCTCAAAGTGAGTGCATGGTGCGCTGTTCACGGAGTCATCGGGGTGATGAAACGACAACAGTGGACAGTGCGCGCTATAGGGTCATGGTAACCGATTTTTTTCTACCGCAATTGAACGAATTAGGGACGGAGTAACGGCACACATTGCGCGAGCCACAACGAAAAAATATGAGAGCCAAACAACATCGGATGCCTTCTTTTGTCCCATCTTTATATTTGAAAATATAAAGTGAAAATTTTCACTTTTTCCATGGTTTTGCGTATTTGGACCGGTGATCACCCGCCCCCAGGAAGTAAAATTACTGCGTGATCACCGGTGCACATTTAATACTTTTTTCTTTCTTTACTGTTTCAGACTAATTAATTCACCTAATTTGAAAAAGAAATAAAAAATGTTAAGGAAAAAACTTAGTGATAAATAGATAAAAGAAACTTTAAATGCTAATCTCTTTGATCTGTCAGACTTTAGGGACTCAGAAGCTGATATTGATAGAGACAGGGATAACATTCCTTCTAGTAGTTATGATGAAGAGTCAGAAAATTGTTTTCGTATGTTAAGCTAATTTTTATTTCAATATAAAAATGAAAAACATGAAGAAAATAATCAAACGGCAACACGGGTATTAAAACAAAAATGTATTAACATCCGGTTGACAAAGTTCTCGTATGCAATTTCCAAATAAAATTTTGTATAAATAAGAAGTGTTATCATATTCAATTAAGCCACCTAATAAGTGGTGACAAACACAATACACATGAGAACTGATGATGAAAGCGTTGCGGCTTTCGAAAACAGCTGTTCTGCTCTGCTGTGTAAGTTGAATAACTAACAACTGATGTTGACTTTTCTTTGTGCCTTGGCATATTTATCATGTCTTTCTGAGATTTAAAACAAAAATTTCCAACAATTAACCTAAAAATCTTAATTGAATTTAAATATGAATGTTTGTTAAAAAAAAAATACTTACACAATCATATTATGTTTTTTGTTTGTGTACAAAGATTCATATAGTAGACATGGATACATAGTACAGCGAGTACTTTAGGGCAGAAGCAGAATTGGAATGTGTGTGTGGATCTCCATAAAAAGAAAAAACAGTCGGACACGCGTTGGACACATAAACATAACGTTTTGATAATAAAATTCGCACATATTTTGTTAAACTTGAATGTGAACATAAAATAAGTAAATCTTAAATACGATAAACAAACACACACACAGATAGCCATTAACATCCAAACTTTCACACATTAAAGATTCATTTCATAATGTATATATATAACAGTTGGATATAGCAAAAAATAATCCCAATAAAAAATCTTTTTATTGCAAAAAGTTCTCAAACTCTTTTAAAACGAGTAGAGTTTTACAAGCAAGTCACGGACATATATTGCAAAATACATATTGGATAACATATTTGCACGCTACAATTAATATGTAGAATATTAATGATATTGGATACATATTGGATATGAAATAAATAGTTTCGAATGGGAAAATTAAGTACAAGATCATGTAGGAATAAATTTTGGGCTACCTAAACTTCTTTTTTATATATGTATGTACTCATATGATGTATGTAGCCAAAAACTTAAACTAAACTAGATTTGCTTTTAATCGAGTGTAGCATTTAAATATTCATTCAATTCAAATATAGTGTTCAATATTGATAGCAGCAACGGAAACAGCAACAAAAAGGCAAAAATTGTTATAATATGTGTTATTTAGAAGATAAACAAAAAAAAAGAAAAGAGAATATTGTAGCAACAAAATAAGTGTATATGTAGATCTGTGTGAATTGTCCATATTTAAGGCCATTCCATTATTTTGTAGTCTTGACACAATCAACCTGTTAGTGAAACAATTGATGAGAGCGACCAGCAGAATGGTTAAGAATTTGTAGCATGGTGCTCCGCCTTTTTCTTCAAACAATATAATACATGTTGTACGCGCATGTTGAATTTTATTTAGGGTAGTTTCAAACCATATTTTCACTGTCTATTTGTGCACATGTTGTTCTTTTGAACAACAGTGGCACCAATTTCCAGCATGAAAATTGTACATACTAACTGATTGAAATAAATCCTTGGCATTTTCAGGTTGCCATTTAGTGCACGTTAGTGTATGCCATTTTCGTATATTTCTCTGAGTGGCACTGCCCTACAAGCTATTCATTTCTAAAGCGGCCCACCCACTTGCAATCATATCGCCAATGTGTACGAGTATGTCATATTCAAAGGTGGCACAAGATATTAGAATAGAACAAATATTTTGATTCAAAATTTCAGCAATTTGCACGCGTTGCTCTGGTGTTGTGTAATAGGCGGCGAAGCCACGAAACGCCAATGTTAGTCACTCCAAAATTATAAAAAATTCAAACTAATACAAAAGATAGTTTGCAGGGAGATTTTCCAATATAGTTTGGGAATTATATAATCCACTAAAAATATCAAGTGCTAATAAAATAAATAAATGAAATCACTAAATGTATTTTAACACACATAGTGGCTCCTGCGGATATACTAAATGGAACAAGGAAGGAGTATATATAAACACATTCTACTATTTCCACTAAACCGAAAATCCATTTTCAATCTCATCGAACCCAAAAATTACATTTATAAAAAATCCTTAAGCGGCCCCACCCACTTGCAATATAACTGTGCAATTTTTCGTATTGTCATATTCAAAGGTGGCACAATATATTGGCAGAAATCAAAAGGCTTTTGATTTTTATTGTACAAACCAAAAGAAGTGCAATATACTGTGAAATGTGTTGGCAACATTGCACAATATTTTACGCAAGCCTCTTCTTCATCACTCATGTCGCTTAATATTTAATATTTTTATTTTAAATTGAAACAAAACTTTTAATAAACGCAACTTCGCAATTTACAAGTCCATATGCTTTTGTTTTGCTTATAGGTTATGTTCACTTTTTATTGTAAGAATATTTGCGCCATATTTTATTTGAAAATATTGTGAAACTTATTTATTTCTTTTTTTGTTTATCTTGGACCAGCACTCAGGGGCTGACCCCTATATATGCAATGCATTACGCCGGAACTGTAAACGAGGGGATAGTATTGAGGGGACAGATTAGGAAAGATGAGAAGATAAACAGTTTTTTTTTGTAGCTATTTCAACCTTTTTTACTTCGCCGGCTAATTTTTGCATAATATAGGGCAAAATGGAAATAATATCATGATTAAAATGTACAATTATATTGTATAATGGATGGGCCGCTTAAATGACAATGAACTTTTACCCAGCATAAGAAAGAATAAAATAGTTCTCATTGTCATAACAATTATATAGATGAACATGACAATTGTGGGTGCTGTTGGCTGAAGTAGTAGAACACGAGACTATGAAGCGGAGGGTCCTGAGTTCGAGGCCGCGCTGAGTCACGAAATATTGTGTTGAATTCTTCTGATCATCATTAGTGCGTGATTGTGCTAAAAAGCAGAGTAACAGCACCCACCTTCGTCGGCCCTGTAGCAAAAAATTAGCCGGCGAAGTAAAAGGTTGAAATAGATACAAAAAAACTGTCTATCTTCTCATCTTTCCTAACCTGTCCCCTCAATACTATCTATCCCCTCATTTTAAGTTCCGGCGCAATGCATTGCATATATAGGGGTCATCCCCCGAGTTCTGGTCCAAGATAAAAAAAAATTATATAGATATTTATATTGGTACATAGATCAATTAAATTTTAATATAATTAAAATATACGTCTTTTATAACATCTATAAAAAAATTTTTCGTATGATATACACCCTACGGGAATGTTGTACCAATTGTCCTGATGGTACCTGGCCTATTACTGCTGTAAGTGAGAACTACACAAAAAGTATCTGAGCCGTGATGAGTGTCTACAAAATTCCCGAACTCTGGATAACATAGGAAAATTTATAATTAGTTACTGTAAATTTCTCGGTAGAAAAATATGTTAAGTATAACTTATCTTTATTTTTAAAATTTAAGGTCATAGGTTACAATAAATAAATATGATATAATCTAATTAAAGAAATGAAGATTTATACTAGGCTTTACGAAACTATTCTATGACATAATGAGTAAGGACTAACCTTAGACAGTTTACTCTGGACTATTTCTATAAGCGGTGCTTATAAAGCCACAACTGGAATTGGCGCTGGTACCACAAAAGGACAAGTGCGTACAGGTTAGGTCTAGGACCTGTCACCGATTGTCTTAATTATGCCAATTGATGGGCGTTGTACATATACAATTTCAAGTGATAAGCTTATGAAAAAAACAATTAAAAAAACATAATGCTAATAATAAATCTGTATTTAAATTTAAACAGCCTAATTTATAAAAAAAAAAAAATCATAAAATGTTTATTGCATAAGACTCTAATGAATGAAACTTTTTTTTTAAATAAGTTTTAAAAAGTATTTTCGCTTTTAATTTAATATTGCGATATACACAATGATTCTGCCAGTTTTAACTTGGGGAATTTCAAATCGAATGTCCACAAACACTACTCCCTCTATCCTCCTTCCCATAACAAACTTTCCTAGTTCCGGTAAAATGCATGGCATATGTAGAGGTCATCCCCTGAGTGCAAATTTTCATTAAAAAATTATTTTAAAGCCTCTTTTATAAATTAGTGGGTAACAACCCACTTATTCATAAAAATTATGAGAGTCTAATAACAGCGTAATAAAACAAAATTTTATATGATATTGGCTCTATTACACTCTTATAAGCCTCTCATAATTTTTATGAATAAGCAGGGGGTTAGACTCTAGATTTCAGATTCACCATTTGCCAAAAATAGAAAATAATGGGAAACTGTATCTGTTTCTTCTTAGTTTCACAGATTGGGAAAAATTAAGATGTTTTATTAATTCGATACATTAAATGAACTATTTATATATTTTGGATTTGTATATGGGCATTTCCAGAAAAAGGTCAACCACGAGAGAAATATTAAAAACCGCGAAAAAAATTTTTCTTTTTCAAATTTAATTAGAGAACTGTCTAAATTTTTATAATTTATTAACTTAAATATATTTCCATTTTTATTTTGAGTAAATTTGTTTGCAAGATGTATGTTTTCTTACACTTTGCGTCTCTTTTTGTAATTTTTTCCTTTTGTTATTACTGACTCTTAAGTATCATAACGATTGCACTCTTTTTATACACTTATTGTATCAACAACAAATAGTTTAAAAAAAAGTTGCAGAGATCTAGTAAAGCACGAATAACGGTTAAATTTCTTTAAAAATGAAAATTCCGGAATTATCTTGATATTTTATTATATTTAGTTTCTTTTACTTGAAATATGTATATTTTTTATTTATTTCAAATATGTAATAAAAAGAAAACACTAAAAAATAATTTTTGGAAATTATGTCCCGTTTGCAATGTCCCGTTTGCAATAGTTATAAATTTTTTTTTTTAATAATAAAAGCTATTGGAAAGGAATAACTTTATGAAGCAAGCTTTATTATTCTATTATATTTAAAAAAAAATTGCTCCTAAAAAATACGACTAAATTCGCTAATTTTTCAATTATTCCACATGCTGCCAAAAATGACTTCCATTTCTTGTCCCGTTTGCAATGCTATGTTTTTTTAAAGTATTTTGAGAATGTAAGAGTTGTACAATTTGCATTTTGCACTCAAAAATAGTGCTACTGAAATGCAATTAAACCGTTATAAAGAGCTTAAAAAATTGTTATGTTTTCATATTTTTTTTTTAACTTGAATGCGTACGAATGTCCCATTCGCAATCTTGGAAATGCCCATATGTAAATTTGAAACTTGTTTTCGGTTCAGGTTTGTATCAGGTTTTAATTTAAAAGATTAACCATATTTTGTTTTTTTTTAAATCGACTGTTTTTTTCTTAAATTTCTTCTTTTGAAGTCTTTTTATTTTGAAAATCTTTTTTCGTCCCGTTTTGAAAATCTCCAAGCCAAAAAAAAAATAAATAAATATACTTCTCATTTGCTACAAATTCCTGATAACTCAAACATCTGATTTTTGAGATAATACTCACATATATTGTAAAAACTTAAAAAAAAAAATTTAAGAATCTACAAACAGAATACACATGAGCACTGATGATGAAAGTGTTGCGGCTTTCGAAAACAGCTGTTCTGCTCTGCTGTATAAGTTGAATATCTAAAAACTGATGATGACTTTCGTTTGTACATGGAAATATTGATCATGTCTTCCTGAATGTAAAACAAAAATTTCGAAGAATTAGCCTATAAATCTTAATTGAATTTAATTTAGGGATCTAAGTTAATCAAATCAGAAGTGTATAGATGAAAAAAGCTACCTGCCGCTAAGTCAAAATTAAATGCACTGCCTACTACTATATAGTTGTAATTAAAAAGTCCGCATTAGCCTAGCCCACTGTAGCAACTTGTGTTTATTGTTTTTATAAACTAAAACAATTCAGCCAACCAGCGTACGTTTTATGCTCACTCCATCTCTCTCTTCAACAACAATAAAGCAACAAAATATGTTTGCAACATTCAAAGCAGATGCACCGTTTTCAAATAAAACAAAAAACTCATTTAACAAAGAACAAGATGCAGAAGGCAAAAACATCACAAACATAAGGGGTGTTGTTTCAATTTGAGCAACAAACAAACACACACTCCCTCACTCACTTACATCACAAGGACAATAAAAGAAAAATCAGGACAGATGTATGAGTACTACTGGATTGTGTGCAACAATTTAAATCAGAATCCAACTAGATTTATATGAATATTCCTTGCTTTTGTTTTTCTAGCTGGCGAGATGGTGAGTGTACGAATATAGAAATTAAACGCTCTGGAAAAAATCTACTTAAAGAGAAACAGATTGTCGCCGCGTACCAGTTTTCGTTTAGACTTTGAAAGTGTTGGAACAATAAATTAAATTTAAACGGCAATAAAGACGGGCTAAAATATCTTATTGGAAAAAAATACAAGAGTTTGAAAAGGAACTTTAGCAAGTGCAAAAAAAGTGTTATACAAGAAATATAAAAAAGTTTCAACAGAAATAAGCGAACAACTTTTGAAACAGATTTCGTTGAAATAATTCAAACGCTTAATAAATTTAATAAAGTGTGCTTATGAATATGATTATGGATAGTGGACACTCGCATACAATTCGTAGGGCTTCACCTATACAAGAGTGCCCACCAGCTAAGGATTTGGAAATATCAACTACTCCACCAACACCACCCAACGATGACAGTTGCCATGGCAACAACAATAACCAATTATCACCAAGAATAGCAACAACAACAACAACTCAAACAGCAGCCACAAAAGGAACTCTAAAGCGTTCATTTGATGTGGCATTTCTAATGATGCCCGATGAACGTTTGAAAAACAATCAAATTGAGAAACAGAAACTGCAGTCACAACTCTATCAGCAATTAAATCGCCAACCAGAAATAAGTGTAAAACAAGATTTGCGTCGCTATCCCCATATAACAGTTAAAACACCCCGCATCTATGATGACCCAACGCTGGTGATATCTTCACCAGAGTGGGAAACAACTCCACTTAGAAGTGCATTTACAAAAGTTCCCTCACGTTTAGAGTCTCCTGGCCACCCGGCTCCCCCTTTGAGTCCAGACCAGCTTAGCTGTTCCTCCATGAGCCCACCTGTCGCCACAACTCCACCACGTTCTGCCAGTGGCAGTAGTAACGACATCATATCAATTGACAGCATGCCTTCATCACCGACAAACATGTCGCCAAATATAGTCTATCACAATTTTCGACCTGAATATCCACCAAATGGAGCTTTCCACTCTGTACAGACCCTGCAGACACAGAGACTAAGACAACAATTAATGTATCGTCCAAATTTTAGTCCAGAACAATCCCCAGTACCACCACCATCCAGCCCACCTGATTTTCTACCGGTCTACCCCGGCTTTCCATTTCCACATGCTGCAACTGCTGTACCACATCCCTTTGCAGGAATTTCACATCCCGAGTTACCCAGAATTGTTCAGAATCCGGCGGCTGCCGCCATTCTCTCCACCCTGATACCACCTACTTTGGCCTCTACTTTCACCTTAACTGCTCAGAATGTGTGTGCCAAATGCAATATAAGTTTCCGCATGACCAGTGACCTCGTATATCATATGCGCTCCCATCACAAAAGTGAAGTAGCAACAGATCCCAATCGGCGTAAACGTGAGGAAAAACTCAAATGTCCCGTTTGCCTAGAAAGTTTTCGAGAGCGCCATCATTTAACACGTCACATGACGGCCCACCAAGACAAGGAAAGTGATCAGACCACAACCAACAACTCCACCAGTAGTTCGCCCAATAACAATTTTAATGCAAACGTTAGTTCCCGTCAGAGTAACAACCAACGGCCAACAGGCTACTCCAAATGACTAAGAAACGATTTTAATTATTTTTAAAGGGATCCGAAATGTATTTCTGTGTTCTTGTTTTAATTGTTTCTATTATTTAGTGTTTTAACTTAACAATTTTGTGATATTAACTTAATGTAGATATTTGATTATATTATTTATTAATTTAGCTCTAAGCCGTGCAATCTTTAGATTTGAATTTAATTAAAATAGAAAATCTTAAATAATTACCAAATAATATATTGGAAACTTGTCTAGTCGCACATAATATTGAAAATAAAATAAAACTGCATTCCAAATTATTTCAAAATTCAATTAACGAAGCTGACTAGGACTGTTGTGGATCCGCTTTTCGCCAGCTGACGTGAGTCAATAATAGTGCGTGCTGGCATTTATTTGGCCAACCGTGCAATAAACCAGGAATATATTTGCCAGATTACAACTTATTGCTCTAGACAGATAAAAATTATGTGGATATTTGAATACTAAAGTCGCCGATTCAATAAGGAAAATTTTAAATTTTCTGTGATAACGATTTTTGCACATTTGATATATAAAATTGTGTGAACGTTTTTGAATATATGATTCTTGTGTCTAGTTTTTTAACCTTTTTTTTGGTTTTTGAATATATATTTATTTTTCCGCAGTTTGTTGCCTGATAGCTATTTGGATAATTTTTGGGAATTTTTTTTTTTGCTTATTTTATTTTGTGTTCAAATTGAATACACATTTCACAAATTTATTACTCAAAAATAAATGAATTATTTACGTTGATATATTTTTTAAACTAATTTTTTATTTATAATTATATGAAAATTTACAAAAAAAATATCCCAAACTCGGCATCAGTCAAATTGTTTTTATCTGTAATGCTATACATGCGATTGAAGCATAACGTGTTACATCGTGGAATTATTAAAATCAAATTTGGTTAATTTTATATTTTCTTTTCGCCGCGTAGTATCTACGTAAATATGCTTACGAAAATGATTCAATATGTAAAAATACAACTCTGAATTAATTTTATTACGACCAATTTTTTAAGATAATTGCAAAAATTCGAAGGATTCGCCTGAATTTATTGAAACCTGAGGTAATACTTTAAAGTGAAAGCAACGCAAAATTCATTTTTGAACCCCGCTCCTTTTAGTGGGCGTTGAAATAACATATTACATGGAAAAGTAGTGTAAATATTTAACGAATTCTATAATTTAAGCCTACAGTCCTTAAAAATAAAATTTTCTCTAATATTTCTCCCCCAATCTTTGGCCCCTAAATGAACCTATAAAATTTTTTTTTTACAATTAATCCCAAATATTTACTTTGTAGTGTTATATGGCGAAGATGAGATGTCTCTCCACCGCCGTTCCCGGAGGGAGTAAAAATATGGTGTAAGAATCGAAAAGAAATTGTTGGCTTTCCAATACCTAGATTATTTGTAAATTACAGCCAGGGAATGGGGGTGTTGACCAAATGGAAAAACCTATTAGCTTTTATAAGTGTCAATAAAAGGAAAAAAGTGGTGGTGGTGTATTTTTACGTATATTGTTGATTTGGCAGTAAGTAACGCTTGGCGCTTGCATGCTTTGTTATGTAGAGCTGATAATACCAATCCTATGGATCAATTGTCGTTCAGAAGAAGTATTGCTAGAGCATATTTGCAGCCTTCAATATCTAGAAAACGTCTTCCACAGTAGCTGATGCCGATCATAAAAATAACGGTCGTAACCCTGAAAGGATTGCAAATCAATTGCGTTGTGCTGTTTGTCATAGCAAATGCCGATGGAGATGCGAATTATGCACAAAAACACTTTGTGTAGAACGAAATTGCTATGGTAATTTTCATAGCTGAAACGCCCGTTGTCCCCATATGGGGACACCCAATTTTCTAATAAATCGCCAATAAATTCAATTTTTTTTTCAATGAATTCCTTTTATTTTATACATAATAAAGCCATAAATAACAATAAAAAAAGTTTTTTACTGGCAGTTTCGTTTTGGGCGTTAATGGGTTAAAGCTTTTATGATGAAGGTGAAATATTCTCTGATCTTTCTCTACCCTCCCCTGCCACCACCTTTGCCCACTAAATGCCCAATTTAATGCCCCTATCAAAAAAAATCGTTTTTTACTTTTTTGTGTTTTATAGCAAAAGTGAGATGTCTTATCCACAGGCCCTCCCGGATTTACGCCGATAAAATAGATAGAGTTTTTATTTACTAAATTTTTGTAGGGTATTTAAGATTCGACCCGGTCGGATAGAACGTTCTTACTTGTTTTAATTTAATTTAATTGTTTCTCTATTAATATAACAAACTGTTTTCAAGAACTTGTGCTGCGCGAACCACGATGTCAAAAGGAAGTTTCGCTTGTACAATTTATTTATAAAATAAAAACAAATTTTTAAAATTTCGATTTTGATTTAAATATAAATTGTACTAACGAAATCTTTCGATATAATGGGGGCTGGTGACGGAGACAATTCCACTCAACCAGTATCTTCTTCAAGGAACATGGATATTATAACTTATATCGATTAAGTTATTTCTAAATCACATCGGCATTGTTTTAGTTGAAAACGAACTTAATAAATTCCTCCCCCCAATTATATTTAAACTTCATATGTTTATAAAAATGGAGATTTATGATCATCATAATACATTTAATTAACAATTTTTATGCGTACATATGTCTCTAGTTAGAGGACAGTTTCCACATTTCAATAGCAGAACGTATGAATACAAAATTGTGTGCCCATTAACAATCCTGTCTGTGCGTTCAAATCTTTAAAAATAAATGGCACTTTTGTTACGCTTTACAATTGAAATTTTCCAAGGATCATTACGTATAGAGTGTGCAAGCTTTGTCGAACTGCTGCCAACACTGGCGATTGGTTATTTAGCAACCCCGAAAGTTGTGAATTTTTTGTTATGGAATTTGTTACAGTCTGTTAAAATTAGTTACGCCAAACTCTCTTTTAGTATGTAAACCACAACAATCATTTGGAATTCTGTGATTGTATCATGGGAAAATTTTAAATAGACAAGTTAATAAGGAGATGAATGGTGAGAACAAGTCATTTGTTAGTTACGGCAACAAGATTATGTATGTTATATTTAAATAAGCATCTAGCTTGAGATTTCAATTACTGCTTTGGGAGTTCGCATTACGCGTAAGATTTTTTTGTAAGTTACATCCTTTCTAGAGTTTAGCTTGTTTAAAAAAAAAAAATATATATATATATATATGTATATATATATATATATATATATATATATATATATATATATATATATATATATATATATATATATATATATTTTAAATATATACATGAAGAGTACTGAAGAATTGTAGCACTCCTTTAAAGTATTTATTATCGGAGTTAAGACAGGGAGAGAAATAAGTTACACAGGTCTGTTATGGAGCTTTACTTCTCTTTTCGATATACCTGGAATTAAGATTATTAAATGAAAGTATTTTATTTAAGAACAACTAAGACACTTCATAACAATACACATGAGCACTGATGACGAAAGAGTTGCGGCTTTCGAAAACAGCTGTTCTGCACTGCTGTGTAAGTTGAATATCTAAAAACAGATGTTGACTTTACTTTGTGCATTGCAACATTTATCATGTTTTTCTGAATTTAAAAAAAAATATTTCGAACAATTAGTCTATAAATCTTTATTCAATTTAATAAAATTATAAAATTATGAAATTCCAGAACTGAAGAAGTCCTTTTTCATTTATTTTATAGTAAAAATTCAGATTTTAGTGCAAATTTCCATACATAGCATGAACCGTTTCTGACATGGAGCAAATAAAAACAAGACATACAACTAAGCCAACGTAGTATAAAAAGTGGTGACAAACAAAAAACACGTGAGTACTGATGATGAAAGTGTAACGGCTTTCGAAAAGAGCTGGTCTGCTCTTCTCTGTTAGTTAAAGAGTTCAATTGATGTTGATTTTTTCTTATTCCTTGGCATACCTGCCGTGTCTAATTAATCTTAATTGAATTCATTATAGAGGAAAATTATAATTTCATAACTCTCGCCCAAAGGAAAACTAAAATTGTTTTTCTGAAGTGTTTAAAGTTCTCGTCATAATTAATACACGTACATATAATATTATTTACATTAATATTGCAGTTAATTTCCACCGCTAGGATTTGGAAATGTGCTTAATTCACTTCAGACCGGTACATTGAAAGCCATTTAGTCGCTTGAAATAGAAAACATGCTGTTTTCAAAGCCCACTACACTTTATTACTAGCACTGGTCACTGAACCTATCTGGCAGCGATTGCAACTATCATGTTGGATGTTTTATAGAGTATCACAAGTTTAAATCATAATAAAGCAAAGAAATATATTTTTAATATCTATGAAACGTGCTTTATTGGAAAGAAAATTTTATGAAATTAATGTTTAAATATGATTTCTGTCATTTGGCCGCCACGGCTGGCGCGTACAAGGCACAACCTGGAAAAAAAATTCAACAAATCAAAAAATCATCCATAAAGTGGAAAGACACAACCTCAGTTACTGGGAACGGCGACGAATTGATTGATTAGGATAATCTTCAATGCTTTCCTGTACAGCGCGGCTACAGCTTTTTCAGAGCGCACTGTTCGGCATGTCACGGCATGCACATTCTCAGTAACAGTAAATGTGATCCGAAAACGATCTATTATTCTTCGAATTAGCCGCTCTGAAGGACGATTTTGTACGCCATAAAATGGAAGAAGTGCACGATGAATTTGACGAATATAACAATAATTTTGATAAAAAACTTCAACAATTCGCACGAGTTGCTCTGGTGTTTCGACAACGCATGCTTTACTAAAAACCAGAGTAGCAGCACTCGCCTTCATCAGCTCAGTAGCAAAAATTAGCGGGCGAATTAAAAGTTACAAAAATTTTACATCTTCTAATCTTTCTTGATCTGTCCTCTCAATTCTATACAAATAAATAATACTAACTGCAGTCGCAAAAATAGATTTTCTTTTAAATACAATTCATTGGATGGACTCAAAATTTAATTACTATGGAGCATGTCACCGGATTTTAGCACGCGTGTGACTTTTTAGATTTTTAACTATGTACTTCTCTTATTTTAGTTTAAAAAAATTTTTAATTTGACTGTTTTAAAAAGCATAAACTTGTTAAACCCGTTCCGTTTTTATGAAAGGTATGTTTTTTTTTCTTGGACCAGCACTCAGGGGATGACCCCTATATATGCAATGCATTGCGCCGGAACTGTAAACAAGGGGATAGTACTGAGTGGACAGATTAGGAAAGATGAGAGCATATACAGTTGTGTTTTGTAGCTATTTCAACCGTTTACTTCGCCGGCTAATTTTTGCTACAGGGCCGACGAAGGTGGGTGCTCTTACTCTGCTTTTAGTACAGGATAGTGCCAGTCGCTGCCAATTATGTTCAGTGACCAGTGACTATGCCTTCATCATTGAAACAGGCTGGCAACAACTAACACAACCACAACCTAATGCTGATCAGAAGAATTCAACACAATATTTCATGACTCAGCACGGGCTCGAACTCACGACCATCCGCTTCATAGTCTTGTGTTCTACTACTTCAGCCAACAAATCAGTGTTATTATTGTCATATTGAGTATAATTAGTGGAATTGAAATGCAACATAAAAATTTTATATAATGATGATGTAATTCTCGTATTTACGTTATTGACAGCAATATTAAATGCATATTCGTATAATGATCAGCCTTGTCACAGAGTTCAATTCCGTCCGGAAATGGAAATCATTTTTCATTTTACTATCTAATTTCAATCATGATATTAAAATTTATTCCATTCCAAAATTTATTTCATTTTTTAAGGAATTAAAATACAAAATAAAA
The DNA here is from genome assembly GCA_951800035.1 of Linnaemya tessellans. Taxonomy (NCBI): domain Eukaryota; kingdom Metazoa; phylum Arthropoda; class Insecta; order Diptera; family Tachinidae; genus Linnaemya; species Linnaemya tessellans. Next base: position 11,496,072 of record OX637535.1, read on the forward strand.
TTCGTTTTCGAAAAGAAATTAACTCTATAATGGCTGAATTCTGTTTTTAAAATGTACTGAAGGGCTCAGCATATATTTATATTGACTTCTTAATTAAATTCACATATTTCATATAGCAATAGATTCTGTGGTATATACCACGGGAAATAGAAGAATATCTTAAAACAAAGAACTAAATAAAAATTTAATTTTGCGACATAAAATCACCTTAGAGGTTACTTATTTCCTATAATAATAAATTTGCTTAAAAACTTCTGATAAAATATCAATTTGATGCTAAAATATTAATGATAAATTAATAATAAAACTTTAAATTCAATGGCAGCACAAATTTTTATTCTAAAAATAAACACGTACTGTATATTTGTTACATGTTTTTTTTTAATATACAAACGAGAAGTGCAGTAGTAATTGATTTAAATAATCTTTCCCTTTATCATGTTAAACAGCTTAAAAACAAACAATACGAATCAAGAAACAATGTTATGAATTATGATGCTACCGATGTGGCAGCAATTCATATGTATCGCATCTTTTAATCTCATCGTACAACACAAGAGCCACAGAATAAATAAACCAACCAACACAACAACCCAACCAAACAATCCAATTTGGTACTACTTCTCATAAATAAGTTAATAACAAACCAAACCAAACCAAACCAAACCAACCAACAACGAACGGACCCACATTTCTCATGTTCAAATATAAAAATGATTGTGATTGTTTTTTCCGATGTTCTTACACTTTTGTTTTTGTTGCTGGCCGCACTCTCGTACACTCGTATGAATGTGTGTGTAAATTGGGGCAGAGTAAATAAAACCATCTCGACCGTTACAAATTGGGCTCCCGTTTAAAAAGCATTTACACTCATACAATAAACAATACGGCCTCGGGTTATTTAATATCCTGGAAAAACAAACAAACAAGGTCACCCATTCCCAAAATGTCACACTTTTCCCACAATTGCCGTAACAAAGCTATTTTAATGTTACTCTCTCCCCCCCAAGACACCTTGCTCAACGCCTATTTCGCTTTTGTTCAACATTCTGTTGAAAAATTTACAATAAGAATTCACACACACGCACACACACACTCTTTAGTTATTACGCTCCAAAGGAAAATGCTAATAGCGTTATAATGGTAAACAAATTGCCAAGTCATAAAGAGCAAACGTATCACCAGTTAGTCTTCTCCTTCTTTGCCAACTGATTGAAAAGCCTTCCGAACAAAGTACACCCACCGCAAGCAGGCATTTTGTTTTAAAGGAGAGTGTAACAAAAGAAACTAATTTTGATACTGAATGATTTCCGTTACAACAACAACAAAAAATAAGTATGCAAATATTTATTTTGACTCCATTTAACCATAAATGCCATCATAAAACTTGACGCTTCTAGCATTTCGACTACCGTTGGCGTTTCGTTATTTGCTGCAACCGTGAAGGCACATTTACGGAAGGGGTACCTTTCGAAATTTTGTATTCATAATTTTATTAGATTCATTTTTAACATTCGTATTATGGTTTCTTGTATCCATATGCAAATAAAGTGAAACAGTAAAAGCGAAAAGTTTACCTACAATTTGAGCATTTGAAAATTACAAGCCCCATTGACAATTTTGTGCAAATGGTCTTGCCTCATTAAAATTTGCAAAATAATTGTACTCTACACCAGGCATAGGCATTGTGGGTGAGCGCGCTTCACATGTATATAAATTCGCTCTTGAGAGTCACACGTATTTTTAGTTACTCGAATATCATAAAAATTGTGATTCACAATTCAATCAATGACAAGCTTCCAACCAAGACGGTTGTTTGGGCGCTTGTTGAAAAAGGTTAGTTAAGGGTGGGGAGAATGCTCGTTTGTTTGCAAAATTGTTCTCACACACACAAACTCAAAATGTTGATGTGTTTGTGCCTATGTCTGCTCTAAACCAACAAAATACCTTGAAAGTGTTCTCAAATACTCTCTCAATTTGCAAACGTAATAATGACAGGTCATTTGCACGAGATTGTGAACAGGGCAGGGCTATAGTGTTTTCACACTGAAAGTCAAAACCTGGTTTTAGCGTTAAAACCATGAACAACTGATTTTGCGTTCACAGTACAAATTGTGGCTTTATAGTAAATTTGTGCTAAGGAAATTATATCGCTTATAGAAATGTGTGAATTTGTTGCTGTACTTGTTTTCCATTTTTGCAGACACTTAATTAACAACCTGTACAACAGAATTTTTTTTTGGAAAGAAAAAAGAAAAAGTTTTAAAATGCGTTTTAAAATAGAAATTATTTTACATTTTGTGAATGAATATTTGAAAATTATGGAACTACAAATTGAAGAACTTCTTAGAAATCAAATTTTTATATATAAAAAATGTTTTCATAATATTTCAGGCGTCAGTATATATTCTTAATAACATAAACAATAGCAGCTGTTTCCAATATATAACTTGGCAGCACTGAACGTAGTACAGCTAAAAACAAACAAAAACAAGGTTGTATTTAAAAAAAAACTACTTAAAACCAATTCAAAAGTGGTTTTATGTTGGTTTTAACAAAATTTTTTTGTATGGTAAAACCAGGATTTAATAAAATCAAGTCTGTTAGAGAGAATTACATAATTTTATTATGAAAATACACGGCGAATTATATTGAAATGACAAGGCAGTGCATTTAAAAATAAAACCGAAACAACTTCGCTGTTTCGAAATTTCATTGGGAAATGACAGTCATTTGAATTTTTCCATCACATTTAGTATATCAATTTCCACCTAATTGAGAATTTTCGGCAGGTCTATTTCAGATTTCTTATATCTTTCTAAAGTAAACTTGAAACAAATTTTATTTGGCATAAATTACTCCATTACCTATGAATTTAGGTTTAGTTAGGTTAGGTTGCACCTGCTGCCAGTTTTGATTAACAAATCCCGAACATTTGGGCGCTATTGAGTCGTTTTGATTCTTTGGTGGGAATCGGCACCACGGCCTATGTACTAATAGGTTAGCATCACTACTAATCAGTCACATCGGCAAACAAAAGTTCTGCGAACCTCTACAGAATATTAGAACAGACAAATTCCGAAAAATAGCTGAGTTATTTAATTACGATGGCAACTGTACTTCTATTTGAAAATGTTCTTGCATATTTTGCTCTCATTTAGATGTGATGTCGTCTGTACAGGAAAAAATCTTTCAAAACTTTTTGACATACGAGTTCACTATTTATTGTGTGTTAGTTTTATGTGAAGCTGTTTGGGGTCATGAAGGCTGCAATTAAAATTTACATGTTTAGTTTTTTAGCAACTTTTTTATAACACGGAACGGAAATAAAGCTCATGTATCAGCAATATTACATTGTTTAGCTACTTTCTTGTTCATTTTTGTACAGAAAACTTTAGCAATTACCAAATATGCAATAGGAATACTATTTAAGCTTAGAACGAATAATAAGTGCTTTATAATCAGGCACAACCCGCTGGTTTTTCTGGAAAAATAATATTTTCACACGAAGCTCATTTTCACCTGTCAGGGTATGTCAAAAAGAAACATTGTTGCACTTGGGCTTCTGGAAATCCTTGAACGATTATTGAGAAGCCTTTGCATGCTCAATGTGTCACTGTATGGAGCGCTTTGTGGGTGGTGTGGAGGCGTGATTGGACCGTGTTTTTTTTCGAAGATGAGGCTGGAAATGCAGTAACGGTCAATGGATCACGAGATGTTAACAACTCAATTTCGGCCTATTGTTGATGACGTAGATATCGCTGACATGTGGTTTCAACAGGACTATGCCATATGTCACACATCCAATGAAACGATCAATTTATTGCAATCCAAATTTACCGATCGCATAATTTCACGAAAATCAGTGATCAGTCAGATTGTGTGATTTAACACGACTGGATTATTTTTTGTGTGGGGCTAAGGACAGGCTTTATACGGAGCCAATCAAATCGATTGCAGCCTTAAAACTCAAAATCCGTGATGTGATTAACGAAATAGACCCGCCATTTTGCCATAAAGTCATTAAAAGCTCTGATGAGAGAATCGATATCTGTCAGCGTGGTCGTGGTGGACATTTGCCAGATATCATTTTTCATTCATAGTTGCCGAACTTTTCTCTTCGTTATACAATAAAAATTTGAATCATTTTCACCTAAATTTTTTATTTTATTTTGTTTTAGAAATCAAAGTTCTTGTTGGAAAACCCTTTATATTATATATTTTTGTTTTCCAAAACCCCTGTGTGCATCTGTCCATTTTCTTTTCTTTTTTCCTTACCTCACGACTAATTTTCTTCATTTTGATTTGATTACTAGCGAAAATTTGTTTATTTTCTAGAAAAGGCAATATTTTTGTTACTTTTCTAAGAAAAATTACCGTATAACGTCTTTTGATATCAGGGAGTTTTTTAGAAATTTTTCTAGCATCCTTTAAGAAAATAAAGTCTTGATCTCAAACTGATTTTAACTAGAAATTTTTAGAAAGAAAAAGCAAAACTCTGTTACACGTTTGTAGAGAAGAAAAAACCATTAAAAAAGGAAATTTCGAATATTAAGCGATGACTAAACGAGTAGACACTTTCACTTTGAAATGAGTGATATAGGGTGATACTACATGGGCCAGGATACATTTATAAGTTAACAGTAAAAAAGTTAGAGAGATGTTGCTGTAGCATTCTTACGTTTTAATTATTACATCAATGAAGTCTAAATACAAAAAGAGATTTAAAGCATGCCGTCTGTCATTTGTTCACTGCACAAAACTTTTTTATTATCCTTTGCCTGAATGATGATGGTATGATTCCTTCCTTAACATTTTAACTCTGTAAAATTCTGTGCAGCGATTATTAATACCTTTTTTACGGTAATAAATATTGCGGTTCTCATCGCTTTGCCAACTTAACTTTAAAATAACTGACGTTTATCCCGCTTAATCTTTGAACTTTGTCGTTTTAATTTTGTCGACGTTTTCATAACCGGATACGTACTTGTTTTTGTTTTATATTCATATATTTTATATAAATTTTTATTTTTTTTTCCCCCCCAAATTCAGCCATATTCTGCTGGTGTTGAAGGAAGTTTTACCGCCATTGTTGGTTTTTCATTGCCACTCAATAAAATAGTTGCACGTACAAGTTACTGTAACAAAAAAGCTGGGTTTGTTTCAATTCTATTTTACAGCAACATTGTAAAGGAGCCACAACAGAAAAAATGATTAAACACACAGGCAACGAAAAAAAACAAAGAAAATATGAACAAAACAAAAAAAAATCAACATCAGTTACAAAGGATTATTTTGTGTTGATACGAGTATCAGTGAATGAAAAGCTTACTTTATTTACGAAATGATAAATTACCAAAAGCTAAAGCGAAAAAAATATATATATTTTTTTAAATTTATTTGGTTTGTGGTCCTCAATGAAAGTTTGATTCGTTGCTTAACTTCAAATAAGCATTTTCCAATAGTTCATCAGAACTGATTGTACAGCAAACTTTTTGCTGTTTGTTATCGAAATAAGTTTACCAGCTTGAAATTACTTTTCTGTAGGCGGGCACCATTTTCTATATACGAGGGAACTGACAAATTATGATCACTATTATTTTATTTTCTGACGAGAAGTAATTTTTATACCAGAAATTTCATGAAATTTATTGTATTATTTTATATAATTAAAAATTATCAAACCGTATAACAAAATTTGTACATTTGCATATTAGTTTATAGTTTTATTAAAAACAAGTAAAAACATTAGATACATTCGACTGGGTCGATTCTTAAATACCCTCCAAATATATAGTAAGTACAATTAAAATTTTTAACTGAGTGGGACAGAGTTTCTTTATATAATATCGTACGTCAACGCCCACTGAAGGGGGCGCGGTCCAAAAATAGACTACATCATGTTTTCCACACAGGAACGAACGTATGGGCATTGCTAGACCGGCTTAGACTTCATCACTGATCAAGAATATGTATAGTTTATGTGGTCTAATTCTTTTTGGAGAGCATTAAATATGTATTTTTTGGGGTCTCTCTGGCAAGGCCCGTGGAGGAGACATTTCACCTTTGTCATAAGACTCCAAAAATAAATATTTATTATAATTATATGTAAAATTTATTATGTGAGTGTAGATAAATATGCCGAGTTAAACATGTTTTGACGTAAGCAGTTACGAAACAACGTATTTAGCTGTGAAGTTGAATATGTTATGACGTAACGAAATGGTAAACAGTGAAGTTTCTTTTTATGAAAATCCATATTTAATAAATTTTTTGAGCATTTTGTGAAAACAATTGAAAGCCATGAAAGGTGAATTTACAGGCCATGAGAGTGTGTATGATCTTGGAGGGATTTTGGCCCCAGTGGCCAAATAAGGTGTTGGCATGCATTGCCACTATATACAAAATGATGTATGGGATAGAAGACAGTCATCATTTTGTATATAAATATGGACTTTCATAAAAAAAATAAATTCACTGATTGCCATTTCGTTACGTCATAACATATTTAACTTCACTTCGTAACTGATTACGTCAAAACATGTTTAGCTCGGCATATTTATCTGCACAAACATAAATTAATTTTTATTTTTTTTTGAAAGGGTCAGTTAGGAGCCAAAGGAGAGGGCAGAGGAGTACCAGATAACCTGGTCCAGCTTACGTCTCAACTTCGTCATTAATGCTTGAAAATGTTATTTTTAAAGAATGTAGGCTTAAGTAAAACAATTTGTTAAATTTTTGCACCATTTTTGCATATAATAACACCCACTAAAGGGAGCGAGGTCCAATTTTTTTTTATTTTTTCATTTTGTGGCTCCAAGTTTAACGCCTTGGGCCTTCTTTGACATAAAAATATATCATTTGCTTAACAAAATTACAAACAAAAAAAACACTGTAAAAATTCAGGTTTTTTTTAGAGGCTGGCTTAGTACTTCTTAGGGGAACTTTTTTCGGTCTGGTCCGATTCAGCCCGATTACAAATTTGACCTGTGCTATCTTTCAAAATGTATTGATACCAAATTTCAAGGGTCTGGCTCTTTTCGTTTGGACTGCACCGTGATTGCCATAGACGGATTGTCTTAGATTTCATCACTGATCAAGAATATATATAGTTTATAGGGCCTTAAAGGGATATTTCTCTGCGTTACACACAGAATGACAAAGTGAATACTTTTAAATTCGTCGTCTTTGGAGGGTATAATAACAATAACTCGCTACTGTGTTAAATGAACGTTTCAATTCATCAATGGAAATGGTGTAATTTTCCTATTGACTACAACGGTTTTTCCTACAGTTTTCATAAAGATTTTAATATTCGCTGCAATCATAAAACAACCGAAAAAACACATAAAAATCTTATTTGGCGTATATTGTGCCAGTGTTTCAAGAATTGTGCGAGTCCCTATTGTATTAAAATTGGTTGGCTGAACAAAATTGTTTCAGGAGGACTTCAGTTATTATTCTTGTTCTTTTTTTTTTTTTTGGTAAACATTTTCTGCTTTCATAACTTTCAGCATAATTAATGAGAACAGTTTTTATGGTTTTATTCGTTTGTTTTCATTTCATTTTTGCGGGAAAACTTTTCTGACTAATGGCTGACATAAAAGTTGTTTTACACAATTTACTCAATTAACTTTTTCAGGTAGTTAATCTTTGTTGACAACTACCACAAAATATAAAACTTTTAACTGTTTTTGGTTTTTGTTTTTGCAGTTTTATACAAAATGAAAGTCTTTTTTGCAGCGACAAATTTTAGTCGGCGCTAAAATTGAATTTTATCAAAATTTAAAAAAAAATGTTTAATAATATGTTGCAATCTTAAGTAGATGCTTTTAAAATTGTATAAAAATACTTAGATAAGTGTTTTGTTACACACACACACACACATTATCCGTTTTAATATTGGCCAACATGTAAATGGTAGACACATTTTTATATTTTTAAATAACGATGACTCATTTTTTATATAAAATCATACTTTCGTATGTAGGGGTTTATGTTTGTATGAATATTCATATGAATGTTGCACACACATGTCTACTGATGTTTGAAAAAATACATTTTTAATTTTATTAAGTGGTCATACATCATCGAAATGTAACACACATTCGAACATAATTCCGAAGTTGTCATATGCTGGAATATATTCATGTGATAAACTAGTTATTGTATAGCTTTTTATACCCTCCAAAAAAGAATTCGAGGGTATATTCACTTTGTCATTCCGTTTGCAACGTAGCGAATTATCCATCTGAGACCCCATAAAGTATGTATATTCTTGATCAGTAATGAAATCTAAGACGATCTAAGCACGTCCTTCCATCCGTCCGTCAGTGGAAATCCCTATTCAGTCCAAACGAAAAGAGCCAAACTCCTGAAATTTGGTTCAAATATACCAGGTCAAGTTCGTAAATGGGCAGAATTGGGCAAGAGGGGAAAAAGTTCCCCTTAGAAGAACTAAACCAACCTCCAAAAAACAACATATTTTTTTTTTTCGTAATTCTGTTAAGCAAATGACATATTTGTATGTCAAAGCAGGTCCAACGCGTTAAACTTGAAGCCATAAAAAAGTTATATTGGACCCCGCCTTCTTCAGTGAGCGTTATTATATGCAAAAATGGTGTAAAAATTTAACAAATTGTTTTACTTAACCCTACATTCCTTGAAAATAAAATTTTTAAGCTTTAATGACGAAGCTGAGACGTAACCTGGTACTCCTCTGCCCTACCCCCTCCTCTCCTTTGGCTCCTAAGTGACCCTTTCAAAAAAAATAAATAAATAAATAAAAATTAATTTATGTGTGTGCAGATAAATATGCCGAGTTAAATATGTGTTGACGTAAGCAGTTACGAAGTGAAGTTAAATATGTTATGACGTAACAAAATGGCCATCAGTGAATTTTTTTTTATGAAAATCCGTATTTGTATAAAAAATGATTATGGGAGTGTTTTCTATCCCCTACATCATTTTGTATATACTGGCAATGCATACCAACTCCTTATTTGGCCACTGGGGGCAAAATACCTCCAAGATCACACACACTCTCATGGCCTGTAAATTCACCTTTCATGGCTTTCAAATATTTTCACAAAATGCTCAAAAAATTTATTAAATATGGATGTTCATAAAAAAAACTTCATTGTTTACCATTTCGTTACGTCATAACATATTTAATTTCACAGCTAAATACGTTGTTTCGTAACTGCTTATGTCAAAACATGTTTAACTCGGTATATTTATCTTCACACACATAATACATTTTATATTTAACTATAATAAAAATTAAATTTTTGTGTCTTATGGCAAAGGTGAAATGTCTCCCCCACCGGCCCTTGCCAGAGAGACCCCAAAAAATACATATTTAATACTCTCCGAAAAGAATTGGACCCCATAAAGTATAAATATTCTTGATCAGTGATGAAGTCTAATACGGTCTAGCATTGCCCATACGTTCGTCTGTGGATAACATGATGTAGTCTATTTTTGGACCCCGCCCCCTTCAGTGGGCGTTGACGTACGATATTATATTAAGAAACTCTGTCCCACCCAGTTAAACATTTTAATTTTACTTTAGTAAATATTTGGAGGGTATTTAAGATTCGACCCGGTCGAATATAACGTTTTTACTTGTTTTGTATTAGAGTGTCTCTAATGTGAATTCATTTTCATAATGTTTTGCACAACTTTAAATGTTTAATATTGCTTTAAGTGTTTATAAAGAGAACGAATGTACGAGTATTTGATAATTATATAATTCAAGAGTAAAGTGACATATAATATGTGACATGATTTTGATAAAAGTTGTATTTCATTATAACACTTGCACCTTGTCATTATGTCAGTTAAATTCTTTTAGGGCGATTTTCTACCAATTGTTCACACATTTCAGGCTGTATCCTGTGATAAATTGACGAATGTTGATTTTAAAATACTTCAAAGTTAAGGGCTACCCACGTAAATACGGAATTTGATTTAGTCCAACAAATAAAGTATTAAGACCGTCTTTCCAAAAAAAAAGTTTTAGTATTATTTATAAGAAAATTTTTTTAAACCCGTATAATTAGTAAAATTAATAATAACATGGTTATCCAGAATTTTTCTAGAACTATCTCCGACTTCTTTATATAGCGATTTCATAAAGAATTGAAACAAAATAAATATGTCTATTGGTTTAAAGGAACAATTCAATTCATCATGAAAATCGTGTAATTTTCATATTGTTTACATAGTTTAAGCTTTTTTCTGCAGTTCTCATAAATATTTTAATATTCGCGGAAATACTGAGAATACCATTTCTGGGATTTCGAAGATTTCTTTGGGAATTGTGGAAAATGAACAACCAATCTGATCCGTTTTCTCTCTGCAAAATTAATTACATTTAAGAAAGAATATTCTCCAAAAATCTTGATAAATAAACATTGTACAGATTAATTTGATCCGCAAGAAGTAAATTTTTATGTAAAATATCAAATTGTGATTGAGTAAAAAGATAATTAAGAAAAATTGGTTAGTGTATGTTTTTTTTCTTGTCAGAATATAGTTTTGAAATTGGTTATGAATAAAAAAGGGACAACTGATTATTGAGTTCTTGTTTAGCCTTGATATTTGTTTAAAATAATAATACCTTTAGTTATTCTAAGAATTGTTGAATAAAGGTTCCCTGATGAACATCATAAGTCCTAGCCAAATTGCGCATAGGAACTAGCTAAACCCCTCAATAATAAATTTTGAACTTCTTTTGCAAATTTGGGGGGGAAAATCAGCACAAATAATATTTAAAATTTAGCATATAATTTTAAATCTAAGTTTTACTTCATACTAGCTTTTACCCGCGTCTCTGTCCGCGAACAATACATGAAACTCCATCTAATGTGTATGTTATGTATTGTGTTTTTTCTGTGTCAAAGTTTAAAACGATCTTAGTTATCAGTTAAATAATTTCATAAGTTTACACATATTTTCCACCCTTGGCCACTCAATAGAATCATTTCCAAAACAAAACTATGTTCTTCTGCAGGTCTTAGAACATCTCTATGCCAAATTTCATCAGGTTGCAGAGAGACAGAGTTAATTTCATATTTATTATTTTAGTAAGGAAAAAAGTGCAAGTCAGCATAAAAAGTGCAAGTTAATATAAAAAGTGCAAGTCACCATAAAAAGTGCAAGTCATCATAAAAAGTACAAGTCATCATAAAAAGTGCAAGTTAATATAAAAAAGTGCAAGTCACCATAAAAAGTGCAAGTTAATATAAAAAGTGCAAGTCACCATAAAAAGTGCAAGTCATCATAAAAAGTACAAGTCATCATAAAAATTGCAAGTTAATATAAAAAAGTGTAAGTCACCGTAAAATGTGTAAGTCATCTTAAAAAGTGCAAGTAATCATAAAAAATGCAAGTCATTATAAAAAGTGCAAGTCATAAGTGCATCATAAAAAGTGCAAGTCAGAATAAAAAGTGCAAGTCAGAAAAAAAGTGCAAGTCAGCATAAAAAGTGAAAATCATTATAAACAGTGCAAGTCATTATAAAAAATGCAAGTCATCATAAAAAGTGCAAGTTATCACAAAAAGTGCAAGTCATCATTAAAAGTGTAATTCATCATAAAAAGTGGAAGTTATCATAAAAAGTGCAAGTCATTATGACAAATACAAGTCATTATGACGCTTATGCGCTCACAACAGCGCGTATGAAGTGTTAAATTTCTTAGCTATCAGTTTCATAATTTCATATATCCATAGAAACGTTAGACCATAGTCATTGCCAAAAACAAAGACGTTGGTTGTTAAGTCAACTGTATCAAAGTTTAAAATGTTCATAGTTATCATTTTCATAACTTCATATTTACATGCAAATTTTCGACCACCCTTGACCACCTAATATCATCGTTTCCAAGAAGAAAAATCACCCTATGTTATTCCTCGAATTTTAAAATATCTCCATGCCAAGTTTCATTTAAATCGGTTCAACGGTTTAAACGTGAGAAAGTAACAGACAGACAAAAAGAGTTAATTTCATATTTATAATAATGGGTCTGCAAATAACTTCTTTTTTTTGTAGATGCTAAAAAAAAACTACTGAATATTTTCTCAAATTTCTTTTTTTATTTGAAAGTACAATCCTTCCGATTAATAATGGAAAATAATTTCATTCAAATGGCTGCATGGCCCGATAACGATCGCCATTGACTGTAACGGCCACTCCTTTCTCATTTTCGAAGAAAAATGGCCCAATTATGCCTCTGGACCAAAATCTGCACCAAACAGTATCTCGTTTTGGGTGCGTCGGCTTTTCAATGTATGCGTGCGGGTTTCCTGTGCTCCAAATGCGACAATTTTGCTTGTTTACATACCCGCCAAGATCAAAATTAGCTTCATCTGAAAAGATGATTTTTTTTTTTGGCGAAATCGGCATCTTCTGTAAGTCGATCGCAGGCCCGCTTAGCGAAGCGAAAACGCATTGGATGGTCAAAAATAATTATCTGTCAAACCAGACAAGTGCTAAGTGTTACCATTCACGAAATAAGCACTAGTTGAAAAAAAACGTTAGATTGCGGATCCTATATTACAAACTGTAGTATAAGGAATTATGTCGTAAATAATTTCAATTTTATTTATATAACATGCATAAGACATTTGCATCACATTTACAACAATGTTTATTTTAATTAAATTAATTATAATTTCCCAAAATAAAACAACATTTCTAGTGTTCAACATTTTTCTATAACCAACGGGCACTTTAGCTTTAAACCGAGAAAATTAATATTCAAATAAAATATTTTGTCAAACAGTCTTTTTTGTAAAAATTACGAAACACTTCTTTGGCATTATGATTATGATTAAATGTACTTAAAGTACACTCGCATTAAAAATGAAAAGAATTTACTGCTCTTGTATTTATTTGCTTGTTCGTATGCATTATTTTTATCAGTTTCGGTCTTGTTTTATTCTGACTCGGTTTAAGCTTTTTTTTATTTTATTTAATTTTTTTTTCTGCAAACTTTTCGCATATGCAGTGTATATAGTTTACATATGTGAATGCCAAGAAATCATCCATACGGCATGCCACATATCACACATGTTGTTATGAAAACACACGTATGTTGTCTGCAGGCGATAGTATCTGCCAGCGAACAATGCCAGTTTATGAATTTAACAAATTCTTGTGCACACACACACACGCACACTACGTGTGGATACATACTATGTAAGTAAATATCTATAATATACATAAAATATTTACATACGAGAGTGTATGTGTGTAGCCAAGATTTATGTGTGTAAGTGTGGATTTTATATGCACACCATAGCAATTAATATGGAATTTTATTTCAGTATCCCCTCTTCCCCTCAAAACTTTGGTTTTTTGATTTGCCAACAATATCTTATCGATTAAACATGAATGATTTGATGTTCCTCCATTTTTAAAATCTTATTGGAGCACAACCATGGAGCTCCACCTTTTTCCACTCACTCACATTTTCATAAATGATGTACGAAAATAAACAGCGCATGCGTTTGTTTCACTCCAAAAGTTCTCTGACAAAAGAGTCACTTGTGCGAGTGTGAAATAATAAAAAATAAATAAATTTTAAATAGACATCAACATCATCAGTATCTTTGGCTGGCAAGTGTTTCTGCGAAGTTAATAAATTCAATATTTTTTTTGTTGCATGATTTCCACACTAAACTTTGCGATGCGAATACTGTGAAGATAAACTGTTTTTATTTTGTTTCATTCAAGTGTTATACGGGTCAAAGATGTTAATATTAAGCCATCAATTATTTCGCACGCAGGCAAATAAAAAATTTTGTATGAAAAAATATATTAAAAATTAGAGGAAATTTAATAAATATATCAAAATGTGGAATATTGTTCACAATAGGTGTGTTTGCTGCTTACTTCATAATTTTGAACAACTTGTACGAAATGTTGCTAAATTTTTTAGATTTTTTTTTTCAATATTTATGCAAACGTTACTAGGTAAATATTAGTGTTAAAATGCCGTAATGAACCTAACGTTTAAAATTTGTTTTTTTACTTTAATTTCCAGTGGAAATATGTTTAATGTTTGGCATGCAAATATATATTTCATGAAAATTTATTATTAATTTTTTTTTTAATTATTAATTGTTAAATTCAAATCACATTTTTCAGTGTATGACATCCATCACTTAATTGGAAATAAATTAAACAAACTGCAGTAGTTTGACTGATGTACATACACACATAAAGTGAATTTTCATTAACTTTCCTTTTGGCAACTCAGTTTTCGGCAGCTCAGATGTTTCCGTTTAACATGTTACTGTTAAACATGGTCAGTCAGAGCAGTCATGAACTGCAAGAACTACGAGAACGGCAAGCATTCCGAAAAATGCAGTATTTGGTGTGGATTATGCAGCACGACAAAGACAAGAACGTTACTGTGAATGGTGAAGGATGCCGTGCGGTGATTAAAATTTTTTCTTACACAAAATGGAAGAGCTAGACTTGGTTTACATGTGATTTCAACAAGATTATGCTACATGCCACACATCCCGCGAGACAATGGCCCAATCGAGAGACGAATTCTTAATCACTTTATACCACTTTATGTCACGGTTGACGCAATGGAATCCAATATTGAAGAATGTATTCGTGAATACCCGGCGTAGGAACCATTTCAGGCGTAGCCGCGGCCAACATTTATATGAAATAATTATATAGAATTATATACATCCTTCTATCGACTTAAATAAAGATTTCATACATTTCTCTTCATGATATTTTTTTTTAAATCAAGTCCGAAAGCTTTTAAAAAATCACCTATTATATATTTGCCCAATATATCACTATGGATTCATAAGATATTTATTTCGACATAATCACATCAAAATAATTAAAATAAATTAGCCAATATCGCAACAACTGCGTGTTTTACCTGTATTACTAAACTAAGAATAGCTCCGGAAAGCAGTCCTAGTGAGAAAGTTGAATTTTTGCTCCAAGTTACTTTTGTCTCACAATTGTCATATAAAAGAAAACTTTTTAACGCAATAAAATATTGCATTTCTCACGCGAAAACGTATTAAAGGGAAAGGACAAAATTTTAAGGGAGATAATAACCCTTTTCGTAAATGTAATGCAACTCTGCTTATAAAGGGTCCGCCATCTAACGGGTTTTTTTTCAACTAGTGCTTATTTCGTGAATGGTAACACTTATATCATGTCTGATTTGACAGATAATTAGTTTTATCCTTCCGCTGAACGAATATGGTTGACCATCCAATGCGTTTTCGCTTCGCTAACTGGGCCTGCGATCGGTTTACAGAAGATGCCGATTTTGCCAAAAAAAATCATCTATTCAGATGAAGCTCATTTTGATCTTGGCGGGTATGTAAACAAGCAAAATGGTCGCATTTGGGGCACAGAAAACCCGCACGCATACATTGAAAAGCCGACGCACCCAAAACGAGTCACTGTTTGGTGCGGATTTTGGTCCAGAGGCATAATTGTGCCATTTTTCTTCGAAAATGAGCAAGCAGTGGCCGTTACAGTCAATGGCGATCGTTATCAGGCCATGCAGGCATTTGAATGAAATTATTTTCCATTATTAACCGGAAGGATTGTACTTTCAAATAATAAAAGAAATTTGAGAAAATATTCAGTAGTTTTTTTTATAGCATTTTCAAAATAAAAAAAGTTATTTGGCGGACCCTGTAGTTGTGAGCGGGCATTTTTTTTAACCAGCTGAAATGATGAGGGCGGCACTAACAGCGATTAATACTCGAATTTCTTTGTCAGTATGGTAACAGAATCGGCAACGAAAAAATGGATACAACAACTTAAAGAACTTCAGCAGTTCCAGCACATTGCTTTGCTTATTTAAGGCTGTTTTTCTGAGCGCGGGTCCAAGGTAACATGAAACCTGTTTAGTTCTAGAAGAGAGTCTCAGTAATTATACACTTTTTCATTTTCAAATCAAACACGTATTTTTTTATAGTTGTGGCTATTTTATTGGACATAGTACAGACTTTTTCACATAGATGTGGCTGTATCTAACTCACCGATGAAGTTTTGGATCTATAATAGCTAAAAAAAATCTCTACCTCCTCGTCTTTCTTCACCTGTCCCCACAATACTATCCCCTCCTTTCTAGTTACGGCACAATGCACTGCATATATAGGGGTCATCCCCTGAGTGCTGCTGCGAATTAAAAAAAATAATCGTCAGGGTTAGGGAATTTCGTACTAACCAAAAAGTAATAACTTGTAAAAATTGATGTGAGAACTTCTCATATTCAATTTTCGTTACAAACATTGGTTAAATAGTTGATATTCCTACTAACTAAACTAAGCACCACTTGCAAAAGTGGAGAAATTGAACAAACAACGCTGATGAGATGGCGTAGCGGCCTCGAAATCAGTACTGATCTGTTGTGCTGGTTTAATGACTATGAAAAATATATTTAATATTCCACTCTAAAAAATAAATAGAATGTAAATACATTCATTTATTAAATAAAAATAAAAAATAATTTGCAGTTTCGCAGATTTGAATTTATAGCCTGTTGAGAAAATTAACATCCTGCAATACAATTTACATAAATAACTATCACTATTAAAATAGAAATTCATAAATAAAAAAAATAAAATTAAAAAAAATTACGGATTAAATAGCATCGACTTCTTTTTGCTCTACTAACTGTTGAGCAAATTGCAATTCTCCATGGTCCACTTCTTTCTTAAAGCACTCCATTTGTAATAATTGGAATAAACATATTTCGCAAGCGGAAATTTCAGAGTTGCCACTTGCAAAAAAGTTAACCCTATATATATTTTTCATTACATAATCGGACGTATAATAGCATTATAAAACCTGTTATATAATTTCTTAAATACTGGTATTATCCATACACATTTCAATGTTCGTAATACTGTGGAAAAATTTTTTTAAAATTTATTTATCGTGTTAAACAAATTAAAAAATTTGTTTACTTCCTTGCTGAAGTTTTGTATGTATTATATGCAGGTAATTGCATGTGCTTGTTTTTAAGAGCATTTTACATGAACAAAATAATTACCGCAGTAGGAAAAAAAGTTGATCGCAAATAATTCTTCATTAGTTTTAAAACTGGTTTTCGAGATTTTAAAAATAAAATTCAGGAAAGCAAATTTTTCTATTCTGTATTTTATTTGCTCTCGTTTTTCTAATTTGTTTACGATCGAATAGTATTTTATGAAGAACAAGTATTTTAAGCACTTAACTTGACTTTTCATAATAATTTTTTAACTAAATTTGGCTCTAAATCAATGGCCCGTGATAATGCAGTGTATTGTTCCGGAACTACGGAATGGAGTGGATGGCAAATAGAGGACAAAAGTTAAGAAATTAGAAAAAAACATTTGTAGCAACCGTTTCATTTATTACAGCTTTGCTTCGCCGACTAAATTTTGCTAAAATAGTAGGGATGGAAGTGCTGCTCAGACTCGAAAAAAATTCAAGAACATCCTGCTGTTAAAGGGCTCACATGAGATTTTTCAATGAGCTTCCTCTTCATTTTTCAGCAAAATTTCAGCCATTACTATAAAAAGGCTTTCAGACTAAGACATAATAAGGCTAAAAATACTACTCCTGTTAAATTCAAATCACTAAGGCGTTACATATTTTGGCAAAAAAAAACATAAGTTTTGTAGCCTTTTGGGACTTGATTTAACTTTTGAAATACTTTTCAGAAAAAATGGTTTTCAACGCAAAATCTTTTGAGGAGCTTACGCTTGTAGTTCGTTACTGTTCGTTGTAGCATGAACAGCTTCTTGGTATGAGTGTATCTGAATGTAATTCATCATGTTAAGTTATTTGTATCTACGAGTACTTGTTTGCACATGTTGCAAGTAATTTTTATGTCAATCGCTTCACACTGGCCAGTTTAAGCTGTTCGTTTGTATTTTAAATATGTGGTTGTTTGTACATCATTTTAAGAACAAGGTGTGTGCAGCCAATTGATGGATGCATGGATAGCTGGCTGGCTGACTGGCTGGGTGGACTGATGGAAAATATAATCTGTTGAAATCCTCAAATTTAATTTTCCACTTCTCTGAATGCGTGATTTAACAAAACATTCAGCAAATAGCAAGTGTCATGGTTTCCCATCACTTTTTTATGTTTTTTTTTTCAAAACTATAAATCGCATCAGTAACAAAGATAATTATAAATATATAAGTTTTTTATGGAAACATTTATCACTCCTATAAAAATGTATTGAATGTTTTTGCTTTTCTTTTGCAAATCAGCAGTGGAAAACAGATGAGGAAATAAATAGTGTTTACTTTTTATTTAATTGTTATTCATTACGGAAGAAGTTATAATTGTTCTTTTGCAATAAAGGATGTGCAATTTGGGGGTTGGAAGGAACTTTTACTACAGTAGTATCAGCTGTATGTGTGCACATGCGTGTGTGTGTGTGTGTGACGATAGTGATAGTAACATAAGCTTATTATGAATTTGAATCTTTCTGTTGTGGCCACTGCAGGTGGTCGATCACAGCATATGAACATTGAATATGATAATATCAATAAAAGGAGACAATATATTTGGGAATTTATTTACTTGTTATTATGTGATAAATTATCTTCTCTAACTTATTAATAATCGGATTTTTGTTTTGTATAAACACACTCATCCCAATAAATAAGTCCTTAGCAGCAAAAGGGTGATTGTTCCAGGAATGGATTTTCTATATATCAGAACTCGCAGAGAGAAATATAAGTTAATACATGCATATAACAATAAAGATTTGTTTTAGCTGGAAGTGAGCCATCCCAGTAATTTAAACTTGATGAAATTATGCGATCATTTAAATCTCAATATTTAAGTGTTATCAGTGACAAAAACAATTTCCACTTTTGGAGGCGTTCAATGGGGATGCAAATATCTTAATCGCATGTAGCTGGCGAAACAGTTAGAAATTGTTATTGAAAAGTCGGAATTATTGGTGGTACTGTAGAGTTTTTAGCACACTATGGATATAATATCATTGTTATTAACCCTGAAATATCATTCTTCGTAATTTCGTGGACTCATGTTTACCTTTTGTATATCTCACAAAAATATGAATGATATTTTAAGGTTAATAATAATACTTGCCCTTATAGTGTTTTTGCACTGAAAGTTAAAACCTGGCTTTAACTTTAAAACCATAAACAGCTGAGTTTGCGTTCTCACTGCAAATTGTGATTTTAACATACAGTCTGTATAGTAAATTTGTTCAAAATAAATTAAATCGCTCATAGAAATGTGTAAATTTGTTGCTGTCCTCTATTTTTGCAAGCACTTAATTGACAACCTGTACAATAGAAGTATTTGTTTGAAGGAAAAAAGAAAAAGTTTTACAATAAGCTCGAAAATAGAAATTATTTTTTTTACATTTGGCGAATGAATATTTTAAAATTATGGAACTAATTAAACCAAGTGAAGAAGTTCTTGGAAATCAAGTTGTTATATGTAAAAAACAACAAAAACTATTTCAGGCGTTAGTATATATTCTTATTAACATAAACAATACCAGCTGTTTCCAATATATAACTTGGCAGCACTCCACTTAGCACAGCCAGAAACAGACAAAAACAAGGTTGCATTTCATAAAACCTATTTAAAACCAAGTGGAAAGTGGTTTTAAGTTGGTTTTAACAAAATCATTTTGTATGTTTTAGAAGTTGGTTTTAACGTTAAAGCCAGAATTTGTTAAAACCATGTCAGTGTGAAAACACTATTACGTAGAATATTCAAACCAAGAGATTATAGAGCAGGTGCCGTGTGTAGAATATATACAGCAAAACTTCGATATAATGAATTCCAAGGGGATCCGAAAATACTTCGTTATAGCCATTTCTTCGCTATAAATATAATCAGCAAAGCCTTGATATAAAGAAAGTTGAAGATATACGAAAAAAAATTCGTTATGACTATAGTTTTGCACATACATTAAGAATTCGTTCTTTTGATAACGTGACTTTACCATTTTATTATAATTTTATTCTTACTTCGTTGTATAGAGAGTTTTGTATGAGTACTTCGCTGTATAGAGGCTTTACAAATGCGCTTGTAAATACATTTAAATTTCGCTATTTTTGTAAGAGGACTTTACCATTTAGGATTAATTCTGATTTCGTTATATTGAGGAATTGTAGGGAATATTTCGCTATATAGAAACTTTTTTCGTCAGAATTTTTCGTTATAGCTAAGCGTATTTTTGTGTGAAAAACTTTGCAATAAAGAGGTTTTCTCAAGGGTCTGAATAAAACATACGTTATAATGAGATTTTCGTTATTACGAAGTTCGTTATATCGAAGTTTCACTGTACTATGAACGTTATAAGACATCGATATAAACAAAACCATAGCTGAGGCTTTAAAAAAACGTTGTCAGCACAAAACCTGCTAAAGATGATATTTTTCCGCTTTCTGCTAGAAAAATTTCAGGAAATTATATTAGTTGAAACATTGGGCATGGATAATTTTATCGGATGTCAAAAAATGATGGAGGATATCAGTAAAATATAAGTTGGTAATATTTTTAATAAAAAAAAATTGAACAAGGAATGCTGATGAGATATCGTAGCGGCCTCGACATCAGTACTGGGGGCAAATTACGGCATTCGATATCGATCGAAATTTCCATTTAAATTGTATGGAAATTTCGATCGATATCGAGTGCGGTAATTTGGCCCCAGATCCGTTCTGCTATAGGGAATATTCTTAATATCTCTCTTAGTAACTCTTAATATAAATAAATAGAATTTGAATAAATCCATTTATTAAATATAAATAAAAAAAATTGTTCGCAGTTTCGCAGAATTGAACTTGAGCCCGTTGAGCTAAAAAAAATTAACATCCTGTAATAGAATTTACATAAGACAGTTCGACTAATAAAATAGAAATTCATACATAATTTTTAATAATATTTAAAAACAATTTGGCATTTAAGCCGACACTAATTGCATATACCATAAAGATTATGTTACTTAACGCAAAATGATTTTACAGAAACAGGTAAAGTTTCCTTTGTGGAAAAAATAAACCATGTGACTGAAAAAACAAGTGATTAAGTTTGATAAAATGAAGTTATCTATCTATACGAATCAATTTTGTTATTTCACAAAATCAGGAAACCTCTTATGTTATACACGAACCTTCAAAAAGCAATTGAAAATTATCTTACCCTGCCTTTACACATGCAAGTAATTACTTGCAAGTTGTATCGAAAATGTTGATGAAATAGCCGAATGTCATGCAAGTTGCATGAAAGTTTACACAGTCAAGTGAAAGTGGCTCCATTTTTATTTGGTTTTGTTTATTAATCAGAGTTACCAATGAGATAAGTGGGATACGTTTTTATGGAAAAAATTGGCATTAGTAATTATGATTGCATTTTCTAATGAAATTGATGTTTTAATATGAAACCAATTGTCTACTTTATGTATATTTTAAAAATAAAAACAAGAAATATTTTAATATAAGTTAAAATTATAAATATTGTTTCCTCAAACAACTAAATTTGGTAACACTGTTTATATATTTGACATTAACTTGCTGCAAGTGTCAAAAAAATCACTGTCTTCTAAAATCTCTTGCAGTTGATCTGCAAGTACGAAAAATATGGTTGTGTTAGTAAAAAAGTGTGAGTGTGTTGAGTTTTTCGAACTTGCACTTGCATGTGTAAAGACTGGCTTAGAAAAGGCTTCAAAATTTCTTCATAAAAAGCACAACAAAAAGTATGCAATTTCCTAATAAAATTTTTATAAATAAAAACTGTTAAGCCACATAATTGTAAGTGGTGACAAATAAAATACACATAAGTAGTGATGATGAAAGTGCAGCGGCTTTCGAAAACAGCTGTTCTGCTCTGCTGGGTAAGTTGAATACAAATTAAAAACTGAAGTTGACTTTCCTTTGTGTCTTGGAATATTTGTCATGTCTTTCTGACTTTAAAACAATTTTTTTTAATTTAATACTCACAGATAACTCCTTTAATCTAGTTGGCTCACTACATGGCGATAGACCTCTGACAGTGATGAAGTAGCTCTTAAAACAACAACTCAAAATTGTAGGCTAAGAAGGAAACCAAGCAGCAAAAAGTCACCCTTTACAGCCAAACGATTTGTTTTCTATTTGTAATTTAAAGTGTTCGTGGCATTCGTTTATAGGAAGTGTGTACGAGTGTGCACAAGTACTATTTCTAGTTGTAGCAAAATACGAGTATTTAAAAGCTTTTGGAGGAATAAACAAAAGAATATAAGAAACTGAGCACGTGCTGGCCATTAATTTATTTGCCAACTAAAGTCATCAACTTTGTACTCGTATTTGGAACAGTTTTATTTGCGTTATCTCGGTAACTACGGAGGACCGCACGTGTCGTGACAATTGTAGCGTTAGTCACTTTGCATTCAAAGCACTGATTTCTAGTTAATTTTTTTAAAAAACTTTTTTTTCTTTTTATTATTTAAAACAAAATTGGATTTATTTCACTTAACTTTATTAAGCGGAATTGTTCGTTTCATTGTTTTCTTTTAGTGCGCTTTTTGCCATGATATTTTTATTGTTGTCTTGCTAATCACCGCCAAGGAACAAATTAATGTTGTTAAGGAAATCCGTTGTGGTTCATTTCGAATGTTTGCTAAACTAAGGAAGATACAGCTGAAGCACACACTCAAATAAATGAAACCAAAAAAAAAAAGAAAACACAATAAGTATTTTTTTCCTTGTGCGCTGCCACCATAGATTGTCTGATTGTTCCTTTGGGAAAACGCGGTTTGTCATTTAATAATTCAACAATTTCATCTTTATCTTTTAATCGACCTGTGCTTTGGAAGTCATTTAGTGTTGTGCGAGACAAAACAATAAACGAATAAAAGTCATTTATTAAATTTAAACAATTTACCATATGATAAGGATAAGAAAAATAATTCTGGTTTTTGCTCTTCCTTTTGTATAAAATCAGATTTATTCCGCTCTAAGATATGATGGCATTAGAAAATATATGAATTGTTTTGTTTTAATAAATTTTAATGCGCTTGTAAGTCACTGAATCAAATTTGAGTTCTTTAATTTACATAATTTTTAGTAAGACTCGCTTTAACATTTTACAAGAGTTCAAGAATTTATGGAAAAACTAGTGTCCATCAGCTGTTTACTCCGCATATTTATTGTCTTATCTCTAAAAATTATGTTCATAAAAAATTTATTGTAAAGCTTGAATAGTACATCACGGCGGCCAGTCTTTACAATTTTTTAATCAAATCAACTTTTTATTATGATTTGATTTGGTTAAATGTAATTTGAATTGGATAATACATGTTTGCAATTCCCAACATTTTTGTAAAGAATCTATTGGTTCTTTTATACTCCTCAATTAATATTTACAACAATTAGCAAAATAATTGGCAAAATAGAAAATATGTAAAACAGTTTTGGCACAACTGCTTCGAAGTACCCTTCGGTAAAGAATCAGTTTGTTTATAGTATATTGCCGAAGTAAATCCAAAAGCTTAAGGTATAGCCTGTTTTTAGAGTGTCACAACACCAAAGCAACGCGTGCAAATTGTTAAAAATTTTAATTAAAATAATTGTTCTATTCGTTAAATTCATCGTGCACTTCTTACATTTTATGACCTACATAATCGTCCTTCAGAGCGCGGCTTATTCGAAGAACAATAGATCGTTTTTTTTATTTTTGTTTTTTTTTATCTTGGACCAGCATCTCGGGGGATGACCCCTATATATGCAATGCATTGCGCCGGAACTGAAAACGAGGGAATAGTATTGAGGGGACAGATTAGGAAAGATGAGAAGATAGACAGCTGCTTTTTGCTACAGGGCCGACGAAGATGGGTGCTGTTACTTTGATTTTAGTACATGATAGTGTCAGTCGCTGCCAATTATGGTCAGTGACCAGTGACTATGTCTTCATCATTGAAACAGGCTGGCAACAACTAACACAACCACGCACTAATGCTGTTTAGAAGAATTCAACACAATATTTCATGACTCAGCGCGGGCTCGAACTCACGACCCTCCGCTTCATAGTCTCGTGTTCTATTACTTCAGCCAACAGCACCCACATTTTCTGTTACTGATCATGTGCATGCCGTGACACGCCGAACAGTGCGCACTAAAGAAGATGAAGCCGCGCTATACAGGAAATCATTGAAGATGATCCTAATCTATCAATTCGTCGCCGTTCTCAGCAACTGGGGTTGTGTCTTTCCAATTATTGGAAGATTTTTTTAGCTGTTGAAAATTGGTTTTCCAGGTTGTGCCTTTTACGCGCCAGCTGCGGCCACATGCCAGAAATCATATTTAAACATTAATTTCATAAAATTTTCTTTCCAATAAGCCCGGTTTCAGTGACATTCAAAATATATTTCCTTGTTTTATTATGATTTAAACTTGTGTCACACTATAAAAAATAAATATATTTTTAATTAATCTTAAAGATATCAGCTGCCCATGAGCCATTCATTACCCTTATCCTGCTCACCTTTAATCGATTTGAGTACTTTCTACTTTAAATAGAAGCGTTTGTTGAAACCAATAAAAAAAAATTTCAGCCAATCGATTATAAAAAGTAAACTGAATGAGAAGCTTAATTTGTACGTATTAAACTTTATGACTAGTCCTCTTATATAATTTCCAAAGAGAATATTATCTCTTAATGTTGTAATAGCCAACTAAGCTGGCGAAACCAAATTATAAAATTATACAACCAGAGTTCAATTCCATTCGGAAACGAAATTGAGTCCACATTTTGGTTCTTCACAAAACGATAAATGAAACAGTTTTTCGAATAAAATCATTTTTAATATCAAGAACGAAATCTATGAGTGAAATTAAAAATGATTTCATTCCGAACGCAAACGAAAGCTGTAACAAAGCCTCCATTAGTCATGTAACATTCTCAATTAGATATTGAAACACGCAGCCATGTCACAGAATTCGGAAACTCTTCCCATTCTCTCTATTTTCTATTTTGCCTTAAAAAAAAACTGAACAATATTTCGGAATGAAATTATTTTAAATTTTACTCACTAATGCCATTCATGATACTCCTATTAAAAATTATGTCATTTCGAAAACTTCTTTTATTTTAAAAGAGGCACCAAATTACGAAAGGAGTTTACATTCATCACAGAAAAAATTTGTATGCTCTAAAGACTTAAATATGCGTCTAAAGCAGACATAGGCACAAACACATCAGCATTTTGAGTTTGTGTGTGTGAGAGCAATTTTGCAAACAAACGAGCATTCTCCCCACCTTTAACTAACTTTTTTCAACAAGCGCCCAAACAACCGTCTTGGTTGGAAGCTTGTGCTAGACTGAATTGTGAATCACAATTTTTATGATTTTTGAGTAACTACAAATACGTGTGACTCTCAAGATCGAATTTATATACATGTGAAGCACGCTCACCCATGCCTATGTCTGGTCTAAAGCATCCGACATCTAGTACAAATACGTAATGGAAACTTGCAGTATGATAATTATTAGAACAAAACTCGAAAAGGCGAAACAAAACCATAAATTTTATATATAATTTTGATATATGTAATTAAAAAGGACCAAATTAATCGGAAAATATTGTATTCCATCAAGAGATGGACTAAACCGAAATTACGTTGAAATTTTTTTAAATTGTGCCATAACCCAAAATCACTTCTTGCTAAAGCATTAAATTTAGTACAACAATTCAACAGGCTAAACATAAGTGCAACACGCTAAAAATTATTATAACTCGGAAAAAATTTACATTTCTGAAATACTCGGAGCTGGGCATGTATTTGTAAATGCACCAACTCGAATTCATTACAGAAGTCGCAAAGTGGCATAGACTATATGGTGCTGAAAGAAGTCGACTTAAATATATTCCGAAAGAAATCGAAAACTAAAATCTGCGGAAAGTTCATCCAATTAGACTAACATGTATCTGCTGTGAATCGCACGATTGTCGAATCACATGATACTTGAAAAACGCCAATTTCTATTGAACGATTTTGAGCGATTGCGAACTCCAGCACACCAATTTTGTGACTTCAAATCGAAAACGCTTTATTTCATGCGATAAGCGATCACATGGCCGTAAAATTAGGCACATAGCACTTCTTCAAAAATGTTCTAAAAAAACGAGTTATAAATACCCCCAAAACCCATTCTCTAACTAAGAGATGGAAAACGAAAGCCATTCCGAAAATGTCGAATGTGTCCGAAAATTCAAATTTCTTTCTACTATTCTAAGGAAATTTTACGAATATGAATGCATTAATAAACAGCAACTTCACTTAATATTCCACAAGCGCATTTACAAACGAAAATAAACCTGGCGGCAGTGTGTCATGGATACATTGTGATTATCCCCTGTGACTGAATCACAGATTGAGTGACTGCCCAATCAATAATGTATTATTTTTTTCTGTTACTATTCCGTCTTCAGACTGTATGTACTCTTATTATTGTTATCAAATTTGGCTTATTGCTTTTTTATTAAATTGTCACATACAACATTATGTCAATGAAATATAGAAAATCCATTTATAATCCTTAAAGAAATAAAATGTTCTTGTGTATGGTTCAGGATAATGGATGGTGTGAGCAAAGAGTCCGTTGATGTCATTAAATTACCTTAAATGTTAAGCTCAACAGCATTTTTCGTAAATATTTTTTAATACATTTTCGATATATGTATGTAATTTGATTTTAGTTCAGCACTTGTCCATTCACCTTTTTTCCAGGATTTGAAAGTGTGTGTTCTGATTAAATTTTTGCAAATATAACATGTTTAATAAAAAATCAATATTTGTTTTATTTAATATTAAGAAAGAAGTACAAGGAAATGTTGTTTAAAGTTGTTGCAAATCAAATCGAACACAAACATACTTTTTTTCATATACCATCTTAGGCCCTCATTGCAACTGCAACTACTGGCGAAAAAACCAAATTTTTCTATGTTCAACAGATTAGATTTCTGCTTGAAATCTAATCTGCTGCGGGAAAATGCCCCTTAAATGAGTGAATAGTAACAGAGGAAAAGAAAGAAAATACATTTTAGACTGAAATTATTGAGCGATTCACATGAAATGCATGTAAAGTTATTGTCAGCACTGGTTGTGGTGGCAATTGTGAATATGATTTCACACAGTTCAGTCTTATTCATACTTAAATTCAAATATTGTTACTTTAATATGTCTGTAACTGGTTTGTATGCGAGGGTGTGTGTATGTGTTGATATATTTTTTAAGCAGATTTATGTCATAAAATTAATTGGATCCTACAAACATTGATGATACTTTCAACAGAGAACATCCGCAATAAAAAAAGCGAAATGAGAAATATCTTTGCTAACAATGTACGACTGAATAACTTATTTTTTGTCAAGGGAAAACAGATTGTGTTCAACATTTGACAATAAACCTTCGCTTTTTTACAACATTTTCACATGCAGGAACACATGCTGGTTTTGTTAAAAAAAAAAATTGTGAGCTTAAAGTATAAATTTCTTTTTTATTGTTGCCATAATAGAATTAAATTTCTTATCAAGGCAGACACAGACACACGTTTGTCATTTAACATAATGTAGCGTTGAAGAAACAATTTTGCAATTTTGGACAGAAAATGAAACATGTATTAACTATTTTAGATAACAAGTTTTTAGTTTTAATGAAAAGAAAAGTAGTGTGAAAACTAACTTAATTATTACCAAAAGAGATTTAAAAGGGAATATGTACAATAATTTTGTAATTTGCTATAAAACTTGCTTTAATTTGTTTGCTGATCTGATCTGTATATTTAAAATATTGAAAAATATAAAGAATAAGATATGTATGTATGTATATATGAATTGAAGGTAACTGCCTGCTAAATGAAACAAATTTGAAAACAAGTCTACGGATAATTGATTTGAGCTCAATAAAACGACACTTTGTTTTTATTAATTAACTTCTAATTGCCAATTTTTTTTTTATTTTTTAAGCTATGGCCCTGAATTCTATAATAACCAAATATTGATATCCCCAATTTTAAACATTCAATTGTATTTAAAATTGTTATCACAATGTATTTACAAGAAAGGAAATATGTATAAAAAAAGCCAAGCTTTAAAACTTTTATATATAATTACCTTGCAGTTTTCATTACTATTGCTAAGCAAAGACAAATTAAATCCCTTCCTGCATACCACAATTGCTAAGCAAAGACAAAAAAAAGTCCTTAAGAATTTTAGGATGGCAGCATTACATTCAACTGCCTACAGGAAATTCTAAGCAAAGACAAAAAATTCCTTAATAATTTCAAGATGGCAACATTCCATATAACTGCCTACGGAAAATGTTAAGCAAAGACAAAAAATTCCTTGTTAATTATAGGATGGCAACATTCTATTTTACTGTATACGGCACACGTATAGTGAGGACAATAGTTTTTTTATGAACCGAAAATTGCAGACTTTTCCCCAAACGTGGTGAATTTTAAACTTTGTACTAATAGCGCCGCCACCCTGATTTGGCTGTATTTAGTCAACTTTTACACCCGTCATTATTATGTTTGCTATTTCTACAATATGCATTTGCGTCCCGACTAATTAACTGTACATATCATCCTGGATATAAAAGTCCAACCGGTGCTGTGAGTCTTTTAACCACAGATTTGTATACAAATATGACTAACAAATATGAACAAAATATACCCTGGTGCGTAGCCATATATGTATGTAATTTTTTGATTTGGTATTGGGTAGTTTCGGATTATAAAATCTTTGAATAATTATATTGTTATATCATGCCAAAATTATGAAAACTGTTTTAGTAAATTATAATTCAAGCGGGAGAAAAGCTTAAGCAATTTGTGAGATAAAAACCATCACATTCCACAGATTTATTTATTCTTACATTCTGTTTATATATATTTACAGCTTTATTATAATTTCTCTGTTAAGTACTTGGAAAAATAAAACGAAAAAATGTGTTCGAATCTTCATATGCACTCAGTAGTGAATATTAGCGAAGGTAGTGGTGATGTGAAATACTTCTACTACTTTCTGTAAATGCACTGAATTGTTGAATTGTTATAATTTTTAAATTACAGTAAAAAATTAATAGGGCAGTTGTTATTTTTCTTATTGTATTGTAAAAAACAACATTCACGAAATTAAAAAAATTTATGATGTAATACAGAAAAACATTAAATGCAACACGAAACATTCGCTGCCAAAACGGAATACATACGGCTAAATTTAGCACTGAACAAGCTAAAAGGATGACTCTGGCTGTTGCAATTGTATATTTATTTAATGGCTTTTTATAATTTGTAAGTAAATTTGTGTGTTTATTGCAGTATAAAAATATACATATGGTAGCACACAAGGGTAGTAGAAGGATTAATAAAGACTTTATCATTATGTATGTATGTTGATATTATCAAGTCAGCCTAAGACACAAAATGGCTGTTTTTTTCTTGTAATTAGAAGTAACTTGAATATTTTGCCTTATACATTTAGCTGAACAGTTGCAACTTTTCGGTGTGCCAAACTCCAACTTGGTAACCTACTCATGCAAAACATTGTGCTCAGCCGATATAAAAGAGGTAAAAAAAAATGTGTTGAAAGGGCGGATGGTGAGTGTTGTATTGGCCATTTTATTATTTTATTTCGCCAATGAAGTTTTTAGGGTGACGAATGAATGGTGGTGCTATATTTAGGGAAGCAAGAACTGGTTTTTTACTATATTTGCTTAAATAATGTTTTTAAATTGTCAAAATTGTAAAGAATAAAGTATATAATTTTTGAGATATTATACAGTGCTGTCTGGGTGGAGTGAACCCCCGATGCTATGAACACCGCGTGAACACCAAAATTTTTACAAAGACTACTCTATAGAGTGAACAATCATGAGACTCTTTAAGGGAGGTTTTAAAATAGCTTAAAGATAAAAACAACGAGAAAGAATGTATGACTTAAGAGAAACCACTAAATAACGGTAAAGTAACGATTCTTTTAGAGTACTGACATACACATAAATATAGTACATACGGATTCTATTCAGTATGGACACTCAGTCTAAATTCATTTAAGCGTGCGCGCATATTCAGTGAAGTTCGTGTGTCAAAGTTGATTTGTTGATTTAATTGTTGCATGAAAATGGATTCGAAAACAAGAAAGTATTTAACCTTAAGACGGCTGAAGCCATTAAAATTTTCGATAATGGTATCGAATGGGCTGAGGCCAATACTACAAACTTCGCAAATATTCAAGCGTTACATTGCCTTCGCGAGGAAGCAGTGCAAATATCGGTGAACAAGTCAAAGAAACAAACAACTATCACACATTTCTTTCATTCCTAAACTTAAACTTCAATATTAAATTAAAAAAAATTAAATTTATGAACAATAAATGTGTTTAAATAAATAAATTAGACTATTTTAGTTAAAATAATATCAACCTTGATATAGTGAACAACCTGGGTATTATGAAATCGCTCTGCAAAAATTAGTTAACTCCACCCAGACAGCACTGTATATATATTTTCTTTAGATCACATTGATTAAATTCAAAACTAGCCTTGATTCTAAATCCGAAACTTGAAAGCCAAAACCAATTTTACAGTAGCCACATTTGACAAGAAACCACCTCCTGTGACATCCCAGACTATAATGAGCAGTCGGTAATGGCCAGTACCACGCTTTGTTGTCGAATGAACTCTTTCTTTCGTACAGATACATTCGAAACAAAAACAATTTATAAAATTTCGTTTTTGTTTTAAGTACGAGTATATTTGTACGACAGAAATAATTCATTCGACAATGAGAAATGGGAAGTTATTGTATTACGATGAGAAAAGTTAGGCAATTATGAATGAAAAATGATATCTGACAAATGTCCACCATGTCAGTGACATCCAAGTGATTAATAATAGGCCAAAATTGAGTTGTTAACAACTAGCGTGATCCATTGACCGTCACCCCATTTCCAGCCTCATCTTCAAAATAAAAAACAGCCCAATCACTCCTTCAGAACACATAGTGCACCATACAGTGACACGTTGAGCATGCAAAGGCTGCTCAATAATCGCTCTAGGATTTTCAGAATCCCAAATGCGGCAATTTTTGCTTGCTAACAGAAGTTCTCAGAAGGACAATTCTGTTGTCCGAAAATATCACGAATTTCACGAAATGTAACTTTGACAGAAACCCCATATTTGCATAGTGAATTTTTATTTATTTTAATGCGATTTGCGAGCAAAATCGAGTTCATTGTAACAACTGCCCATACATCTGCTACGAATACGTCAAATATAAAAACATAAATGTCAAAACTATCAGGTTTTTTTTTTTTTGTAGGAGTAGGACCAGCACTCAGGGGATAACCCCTACATATGCCATGCATTGCGCCGGAACTGAAAACGAGGGGATAGTATTGAGGGGACAGATTAGGAAAGATGAGACGCTAGACAGTCTTTTTTTTAATTTTTTTTTTGTACCTATTTCAATCCATGCCAACATTGACTACTGTGTACCAAGACCCTTCTTTGGTGGACTTTTCCGTTCCATTGTCGTAGACAGGGAACAGGTGGACAGGCTTTCCTTTCCCGAGGATTCAGTTAGAGTTTTCACTGACGGATCCAAAAGGGGAACAAGAACGGGCGGAGGCTTCTATGTGGAGAACTTCAATGTAAGATCTCCATTCCGGCTCCAGGACGGTTGTACTGTCTTGCAAGCCGAAATCTCTGCTATTACTCGGGCAGCGAGATGGCTAAGGTACTATAGGATATCGAATGATATCTTCATTGTTACCGATAGCAAGGCAGCCATCTCTGCTATTAGTGGTGTGTACAGTACATCAAAAACTGTGGTCGAATGCCGACTGTCTATCAACGAGATAGCGAGACATTCGAGGGTGACACTGGTTTGGGTGCCGGGGCATTCTGGATGTCCAGGCAACCATACTGCGGATGAGATTGCCAGACAAGGGACTGAATTGAACAGTTCAATGATCAGTCACTCACTGGCATTCCATTAGCGCGATGTAAGTTTCTGATTCAAAGCGAATCATACAAACTAGCTCAACTTAGGTGGGAAAGCGTGGCTAACTGTCTCGTGGCAAGAGCCTCGTGGCCCCATTATGATTTGCGCAAAACACGAGACCTGCTCAAGTTTGACAAGGCGCGCATGCGTCAACTGGTGACTGTTCTGACAGGACACTGTAGCTTTGGGACTCATGCGAGGAGAATGGGTCTAATATACAACGACTATTGCAGAAGCTGCAATGATGAAGAGGAGAAAGAAACTGTCCTCCATCTTCTGTGCCAGTGTCCTGTCCTGTCAGACTTAGACAGCCTGGCAAATATGGAGCTTTCAGGGGTATCAACCTTCCTCAGGAGTACAGAATGGTTTGAGACGGTGGAGGACATCCCTTAGGAGGTCCTCTGCTTAAGGGCATCACAAAGGGACCGAATTGACGGACCCAAGTGGATTGTCCCGCCAGGGACAACGGCCCTCTAACCTAACCTAACCTACCTATATCAACATTTTTTACTTCGCCGGTTAATTTTTGCTACAGGGCCGACGAAGGCGGGTGCTGTTACTCTGCCTTTTTAGTACATGATAGTGTCAGCCACCGCCAATTATGTTCAGTGACCAGTGAATATGCCTTCATCATTGAAACAGGCTGGCAACAACTAACACAACCACGCACTAATGCTGTTCAGAAGAATTCAACACAATATTTCATGACTCAGCGCGGGCTCGAACTCACAACCCTCCGCATCATAGTCTCGTGTTCTACTACTTCAGCCAACAGCATCCACAATTGAAAAACAACGTTCTAATTGAAAAGCCCTTTATAAGTTTTCACACACTTTTAATAAAAATTTTCCATTCCAGGTGATTGTTGCGATTCCATTACCTGCACTAAAAGTACACAAAATTTCACGCACCTGCTTGAAACTGACTCGATGCAATATTTCTAATATATTTTCGGGAAGCTGTTAATACCCCTAAGAGTGTGCAAAATTAAGTGCGCACAGACTTACACACGTACATTTTTATATTTGTGTACATGAAGTTCGATTTCTCAATATTTCTATCAACACTTGGCTCATTTAAAAAAATAAAATAAAAAAATATTTCACCGCATATTGAACACTGGCCAGAATGATGCAAAAAGCTCATCAAACTTATAATTCATTTCATAACGACTCCTATGAGAAACCTTGAGTGATAATGAACCAAAATACTTGTCTACAGTTTTAATTTCTTTGCGCGATTGCATTTCTCCTTGTGGCGGACTGGAGAAAGATGATCGGACAGACGTGCCTTAAGCTGGCTATCGAATAAATTGATAATAAAAATCTTATGGGAAGCCATCGTACAATGAAAGAAAAAACCACGACAAGCCTTATTATTAACTTGACTTGGTAAAAAAAAAACCAAACTTTTACTTCTTCCTTTGAATTTTAGAGAGAGAGAAAAAAAGCAACGAAATAATATTAAGTGAATAAAATATATGAAACAAACAAATAAATAAATAAATAAATGAAAATAAGTAAACGAAGGAAAAAAAAACAGAGTTGGGGTGCAAAAAGTAAATTGTAAAATTCTTTGTGCTTTGACGTTGTACCAAAAAATCTCTCACACCTAATAAAAGTTTAAGTCGGCGGCATCGATTGCTATTTTATATTGGAGCAATTTTATTGGGCATTTATGCGACATGCCATTGATCTTATCGCTGTAATCTTGACGCCACACAGCCGAGCTGTTTGTGGGAAGCCTGCCACTGAATCTGTCGCATTCATCGTATTCATACGCCATAAATACATTGTACACACACACACACACACATGCATACACATGCATACACATGTACAAGTATGTACATTAATATTGTCCAAAACCGCCAAGCCAGCACACAAACACATCCGCACATCCCCATCCATTTATCGTTCCATAGGTGTACAAGAGTATGTTAAGGTTTAAATGTTCATACACCGGACAGACAGACGGACACACATACAAATATTTTTTAATATAATTTTATTTTATTCCTGACTGCTTGACTGCCTGCTTCCCAAACTTGCCTTCTTGGCTAACTGGCTGCTTGGCTGCTTGTCTGCTTGGCTGGCTGGCTGTTTGGTTGCATGCGAGTGCTCGTCGCACTCTTATTGTGCGGTGCGGTTGCTTGTGCATATGAGATGAGCAACATTCAAACCGTGATAAAGTAGGAGCGAAATTTTTGTGTTTTTGAATTTTCGCACATTTTTTCGGTTGTTGGGAGCATTTGACTGTGATGCGGATGGCCGAATGTATAGTTACACTTGTGGGCATGTGTGTGAACACACATATTTGCATTTGGTCTTTTGTGGTGTCTGCTGGACGGCAGAGTGAGTGTTTTTAGTTTAACCTTTTTTATGTTTTTGTTTTATTTCAATTTTTTGCCTTTTGAATTCTTTAACTTAAATTCACATATTTTATTAAAAGCATGCAGCGGTGGCAGCAATAGCCCGTCAGTAGCTATACCGCAACAGCAGCAGCAGCAGCCGCCGCATTAGCAACAGCAGCTTTATTCGCCCTGCGCACCTGCAAGGAACAATGTCGGCAGATTGAATGTGTATTATGTATACAGTCATTATTTATTGGTGTCAATAAATTTAGGTCCAATTGGAAGTAGAGTGTCCTTTTTGTGTTCGACAAAAAATTTATAACAGAAAAAAAAATAATAATAATACAAAAATTCCAAAACTAAAACACATACAGACCTCTTTCCACATACCAGCTACTCGTGCATGCACACACACACACACACACACACACTCACACGCGTACTTAATAAGCATTTTGTATATGAATTGTTCCAGCCGTCTGCATGATATGTGTGTAGCTAGCCGTCATTTATTTCAATTGTGTTTTTGTAAAAAGCGACAGCCCAGTGTATACTCGTATGTCGGTTTGTACACAGATTGTATCAAATGCTCTGCCAAGTGATCACAATCAATCGTTTATGTGAAATTGTTTTTAACCTTAAGATATTGTCGTCTAACACATTGAGTAAATTGCAGGCAGGTCGCATGCATTTATTTCTTTTGCCTTTAATTTATTTGAAATATTAACGCGGTCTAACTGTTACAATCAGCTCTTCCTCACAGTTCCTTAACAATATCCTTGATAATTGGGGCCAAGGAAAAGTTTTAACGAGTCGAGTGTTCATATTAAAAATAGTTTAGGAAGAGTAAAAAGTCAACGCAGACATTTAATTTGTTGTAACTATTGAAAATCTGTCACGTGCTTTAATATGGCACAGAACTGACAAGATTAATTTTTGAATTGTGCCGTTTTTTTTTATTTAAATTGCAGCACAATAGAAATTATACAGCGTATTGCCAAACATATTCAAATGTTGACGTGCCGCCAATCAAAGCGCAATTCAAATTATTTCAAGGTACTAAATTAAATGGATTTTTTTTTAATTTATTGGATATTTTTCAAGAGGCCTAAAAAACTATTTCAATTATTTAAGTATTCATTAAAATTTTTGTTTGAAACAAAAAGACAAATTTTATTCTTAAGACTGAGGCACATGAAATCCCTCATACGTTAAGCGTCGCCTTTTTTAACTTGCATTAACGTAACAACGGAGAGGCTTGGCACAATGAGTAGTTTGTTGGCGGTTATTAAATCACTTGTTTGTTCTCCATTTTATCTATTCAAGCTAAATTTATTTATTTCATTTCAGTTTTAGCACATTATTTTCTTTCATATTCTCTTCTAAGCAAAGACAAAAAAAATTATCAAGACAATGCAAAATACTTATTGATGTCGGCCATAGTCTTCAGTGTGCGTCACAATGAAAATTAAGCCAACTTTCGTACTTAGCGTTGACGCAGAAGCACAGAATGCGGCAATGCTCATAAGATCGAGACACATAAAATCCGTTATACGTTACACGTTGCCTTTTTCAACTGGCAACTGAGTTGAAATACATGTTTTCTTATGTGAGTTGTCACAAGCAGTACTTGTGCGTCAACGCAAAGTACGAAAGTTGGTCAACTTTTAACTTTTGACATACGTTAAATTACGTTAATTTTTTTGTAAAAAACTTAATCAAAATAATTGGGAAAACTTACTGTTCAAAAGTTAAAAGTTGGCCAACTTTCGTACTTTGCGTTGACGCAGAACTACTGAAAGTTACAACGTTTACGAGACGCACATTGAATACTTTGATAGATATCAATATGTATTTTGAGAAAATGGAGAACAAACAACTGAGTTCATATCTGTGAAGAAAATACTCATTGTGCCCAAACTCTCCGTCGGTACGTTACTGTCAGTTAAAAGATGCGACACATTACGTATGACGGATTCTATGTGTTTCGGTCTTAAGGCCTAGCTATCGTGGCCTATTATATTACATTAGTTTCACATAAAAACAATCAAATAAAATAAATAATCAAATTCGATTTGTATTATGAATGAAATTATATGGCCGGGGCGATAACTACTGACATCATGGGCCAGGCAAATAATTATTGACTCAAGAGTTTTTATTCAGTTTCGGTGAAGTAACAAGTTACATCTTGTTATTGAAAAATTTGCTTTATTTTGCAATTTGTTATTGAAAACGGAATGTTTGAAATATTTTTTTATAATTATCCTGCCAATGGCATTGATCTTGAGTCTACTACGCCTTCTCTCAACTTTCTCTCTTCTGCTTTTCCTCTTTGATCTGTCACACTACGTCTCCTCTATTATACATCAAATATACTCGGACATCAAGCCGGACATGAGAAAGGCAAATGTACATCGCAAATGTCCATGTGCATGTTCATGTTCATGTCCATGTTCATATTCATGTTCATGTCCATGTTCATATTCATGTTCATGCCCATGTTAATGTCTATGTGCAAGTTTATGTCCATGTTAATGTCCATATCCATGTTCATGTTCATGTCCATGTACATGTTCATGTCCATGTACATGTTCATGTCTATGTTAATGTTCATGTCATGTTCAGCTCGATGACTAATAGAGACGTACGGTTATACAGATCGGAAAAAGGTCGTGAATGCCGCATTACGCACTGACTTCGGGTAGATGTAACGTCCGTTTATTTATTGACGTAAGCGTTTCAATGAACATGCCCTTTACTGGTCAATATTATTGAGGATGGCTCTACAATAATTCACACTCCATTAATAAACAGCAGGTATGATCTGTTGCTCTGTGTTAATTTTGTCTTTCGGTAAAATTCGCTGTAGAGTCCGTCTAGTGACGTCCATTTGTGTGAAACGTCGTCTGGTTGATGTGTGTTCGTTTTTAGCCACAACCGAGATATTCTCCACAGAATGGCCTATTTGGTGGCGACCATGTCCTGCAAAGTCATGGCCCCATTCTGTCTGCACTAACACCACCAATCGATTATTTCTAAAAAAAAATCTGTACAGGTGTTGCACGCTGTTGCGGACTGTTTGTCTATTGCAGCTGTCTAGTTCAGAAAGTTCAAATGTGATAGAAGAACGAGGACGCCATTTGCAAAAATTATAACATCTTGCGATAGGGTAATTAATTCTACGCCACCCTGTACAAATGCACACTCATATGGACGTCTATGTTATATGTTCCATGGCGGAAATGTTTTTCTACTTATTTTATAACATTTTCTATTTCTCTTTCACTTTTGTATTGGGTTTTTTTAAACACCTACAATAACAACATCTTTTGTGTCTGAGATAATTTGCATTTTAGCGTACAGAATGCATGAGCTGGTGTGTATGTGTGTTTAGGTATGTATACGTGTGTGTAGAAATAAATATTCATACCTGTCGGAAAAGGTTTTCAACGCTGGTTCTGGTTGCAGTCAAAGATTAATGATGTATTGTGAGTGTTATGTATGTGTCTAATGAGATCATTAATTAACGTTCCTTTTGGCGGTAAATTTAAAATTTCTTTCTTTTAATACGTTGGCTTGTTAAATTTTTAATTTAATGTCAATCTGGTTGCGATTAAATTGCATTTCTTTGAAAAAAAAACTAATACCAACTTTTCCCGGCACATGTTCCTCTGAGCAGTGAATATTTCAGCAGAATAGTGGCGTC
Source organism: Linnaemya tessellans (assembly GCA_951800035.1). Classification (NCBI taxonomy): domain Eukaryota; kingdom Metazoa; phylum Arthropoda; class Insecta; order Diptera; family Tachinidae; genus Linnaemya; species Linnaemya tessellans. Next base: position 11,534,175 of record OX637535.1, read on the forward strand.
AAAAGCAAAACAAATACACCCGTATGCGGTATATTACAGCAGCAGCAAACTTGAAATTTATCAAGTTGTAACATTTTCAAAGGACGACGCACGTACTCACTCACAAGCAAGAATTTTCCATTAACACATTTTGCAGCGCACCTTTTTTAAAAGGAATTTGAAAGAAATTTTTATTTAGTGTAGGTGCGTTGTAATGGTTCCAAGGTTGGTGGCATGACGATATAAAATTTTGTGCAGCAAACGGAAGTGTAACAACAAACAATAAAGTAAAGCACTCTCACACACACACATGCACAGGCACAGCCACACAACGATTATTTAATTACAATTTGTTTCTAATAGGATTTTATATCAGTACACGCAGACAAATTGATCACCTGCTGGGCCACAATCACTGTAACGAGCAAAGAGTCAAATACTTAATGAACGGCATTGCAGTGTGCCCTGGCAACACAAACAATATTGTAATATTGTGGTTGTTGTCTCAAAGGTAGAACAAACAACACATTGCCCATTCATGCATTCCAATCATGCTCGTGTGTTGTAATAAAACAAAGTATATTCCTTAATTCCTTTAGTCCTTTACGGTAGGATAATGCAATTATAGAAAAATAAAATAAATAAAATAAAGTAAGAAATATGGAAGCAAGACACGTTTAGCATATTCCCATTTCTTGTTACTCATATTTTCCCTTATCTCGTTGTGTTTTTTCCTTTTCCATACAAAAGTAAGTATTTATTTTCAGTTGGTTCCGCCGCGCAAACGAGGAAGACGTGTGCGTATAATCGGATATTATAACCTGCTGCGCCTGTGCAAACACTTGGTCGGCGTGCCCGTACGTGTAGTCAACGTCAACAATTGCAATTCGGCACAAGGACAATGAAAACCGACAATAATCGAAAAGCAGATGAGTTTTTCAGCTGTTCTGTCGTCCTGTCCTGTGCCATGCGGTTCTCTACAATTCTGTTGATTATATAAAAGTGAGTGTGTGTGTGTGCGTGTATTTTTAAACTGTTTAATTTTTTTATATTGTCCTGGGAAATTGCTAGTTAGGAAAGTAATTTGATTTTTAGCTACTTCCAAGATCTTAATCGTCTTAATAAATTCCAAAATACAAACGTGACAAAATAAGTAATTATCTCTGTGTGTGTGTGTGTGTGTGTTGAATTTTAATATTTTACTAGTGCCTGCTGCATGCGCACATGCACATTCATATGTGACTCTTTAAAGTAGACTAATTTAGTTGTAGCCGTAAATCGGATTAAATTGATTTATTTCAATTACACATTAAAATTATCAGCTTCTTCGACATATGGAATAATTAATAAATCATATTTATGGGAATATGTTCGTCCTGTTAACGGTTTGTAGTCACGGAGACGGAGAAGTGTTTGTGTAATATCTAGATTTCCTCTGTGAAAAGTAGGGAGACACATTTTTGCATTTTTTTTTTGTTTTGTTTTTATTACTTAATTTTGCAATTGATATATTTTTTTTTTACAAGTTCGTTAGAAAATTGGTTGGTATTTTTTAAGTCATGTTAATGTAACTAAGAGATTGTACCGTTTGGTTTTTTAAGTCTCGACAGAGGTACTAGTTCCGTGAATGCTTTATTTTTTTTATTATTTTTTTTTTGAGTCATGAACGATAAAAAAATAGAGATGAACGGCACTTCGGAAATAACCCTATAATTTAAATCAACGCGCACAAAAAGGGACGAAAACAATTAAAAATATTTAACCTGTTAGATCACAGTTCCTTTAACCCATTTCGTCCCAGTGTTCGATTTTTCGAACAGTAAATTTCAAGCATTTTCAATTTTTTTATCTCTGTTTGGGAAAAACTAAGAACGTATCATTTTTAAAGAAAATTTAAAAAAAAAATTTTTTTAAAATTTTTTCAAAAAATTCGGACATCTGATTCGTAGTCCCTGAACCCAAATTAACTACGAAGTTTTATAAACTTATTCGAAAAAAAAAATATCTCTGGGACGATATGGGTTAAGAAATTTTTGTGCTCAATTTTAAAACTGTATTTTGACAGGGTCACTGCGGGAAGTCCCATAGGGGAAACATCACACCTTACAATTTAAATTTTTGCAGTAATTAAGAGTAGAAAAAAAATTTATTTATAGGGTAATTTAGAGGGCAGAGGAAAATTAGAGAACATCTCAGCTTCGTCATATAACCTTAAATGCCATATCATAAGTCAGAGCCCAATAAAGAGGTCGGGATCCAAATATAGATTTTTCTGATTTTCTGGCTGCAATTTCAACGCTTTGGAACTTCTTTGACATTAAAATTCCTTGGGAGGGTATAAAAAAATTTTATTTTTTTAAACATATTTTAGTTAAAGCAAAGCAGAAAAAATCTTATAAATCCACATTTCTTTTAGCTCTATATAACAAATTTTTAAATCTACAAAGTTTTGCAGTAAACCACACTTTCGCTTTTCTGTCCATGAACTTAGTTCTCGATTCGTAAAGAAATCCCTCCCCCTAATTTTCCTTTTCTTTTTATTACCCACTCCAAAGGCACCATAAAAAACTGCAGCTTCGAATTTATAAAAATCAATTCATTTTGGGACTACAAACTTTAAAAATACTTACAAAGGAATTTCTGTTACAGTTTTCAATTGCAAGTATAATTTTGATTCACATCAGTGTTGCCAAGTGGAGGGATTTATCCCTTTTTTGTACAGGTTTTTTTTTTGTTTATTTTGACGTGTAGGGAGTAAAGGACACATTTTGTACCTTTAGGGATTTTTTTAATTATCAAAAATAAAAAATTAATTCACAGCAAAAAGCATAAAATTTATTAAGAAGAAATTATTTTCTCGCACAAAATTATTATATGATGAAAGATTTTTTTTCAGTCTAACAATAATGTGTCCATCCGGTGGTATGGCAACACCTTTTTAAATAAATTTGACCAGTTGGCATTATGACAGGCATTCTCAATGTGAATTCGCCTTGCATATTCCATAATCTAGGCGGTTTAATCAGGTACCCGCAGTATGGCAACCAAGGCAGCTGCTGATTTTTGGAATTTCAAATCCTATAGTTTTGCTTGTGTAATTCTCAATTCATTTGTGGTAGTTTATGTATAAGCTGAGAGGTTTTGTTAAAGTCAACTGATGATTTGGTGTAAGAAGCAATGAAATGCAGGCATATAGACATACTTGAACACATAACAAACAAAAAGCACTAATTGAAATGAGACAATATGTGGAATAAACGATTTTAAAAATAAAGAGTTTTGTGTGAAAATAAAGAAAAAATTATTGGTAAAGAGCACAAATATATAATTCTAGACATACTCTACCAGTATTTAGACGGCTTTGAATTTCATGTTGTAGTTTTCTGTACACAAAAAAACTCACTGGCATCATAACCTTTGACAGATTCCCTTATTGTAAACCAATTCTTTAAAGTTTGCACCGCAGCATCACAGTAACTGTACAGTTAACTCTCGGTTAACGTGGTAAATTGTATTTCACACAATTTTTATATGAAATTCTATTTAAAATGCGACACTCCATATAAAGGGTGTTTTTATAAGAGCTTGCTGATTTTAAATTTAACTAAAACACATGCCAAATTATGAAAAAGAATTTTTTATTTGGTAGATAATTTCTTGTCATTTAACATTTAAATATAATTTCGGGCATATGGCCACCACGACTATTTTGCACAAAGGTCATTCTGGAGGTCCAATTTTCGACCACCTTTTCAAGCATTTGAGGGCGTATTTCAGCAATGACACGTTGAATACTGGTTTCCAAAGCATCAATCGTTGCTGGTTTATCCACGTAAACCAATGATTTCAGGTATCCCCACAAAAAATAACCGAGTGGCGTCAAATCACAAGAAGGCGGAGGCCAATTCACCGCTCCATTTCTCAAAATAATGTTGTCGTTGAAATGTTCTTTCAATAAGTCCATTGTTTCGCCCGCAGTATGACAAGTGGCACCATCCTGTTGAAACCACATTTCGTTTACATCCATATCTTGAAGTTTTGGTACCAAAAATTCATTGATCATGATTCTGTATCGATTTCCATTCACGGTAACGCATCGTCCTTCCTCATTTTTAAAGAAATAAGGACCGATGATTCCACCAGCCCATAGACCGCACCAAACAGTACATTTATCGGGATGCATTGGTAATTCTTGAACGGCGTGTGGATTATCTTTGCTCCCAATACGGCAATTTTGCTTGTTGACATGTCCATTCAACCAAAAATGAAGAGAATTTTGCGGTAAAAAAGCGGATAAACATTTTTAATTGAACACTGTTTTTGAAAATAAATTTCCACGATTTGGAAGCGTTGTTCTGGAGTTAACCTGTTCATCATGATTTGCCAAACAATACTGAGTAGAGACGTCACTTTAAACTGTCAAAACAGCTGTCAGACAACAGAGTGATTCGTATAAAAAAAAACTTCATAAAAAAATACCTTTTAAATAGAGGTTCGATATGAGGGGTTGAAACAATGCATCACAGTAAGCAGAAATCAAAATGCCGTTTAATATTTGAAAGTGAGAATCGCAGACATTTTCAATGAATACGAAATGTGCTCTAGTGCTCATTTATCTGTAATTTTTGGAGCGAGTAATTTTGAATTTTTCTGTGAATGGCATCGGTTATTTTAAATGTAAAAGAACATTAAATAAAATATATGGAAAACCTTAACCGCCAAAATTGGCATTATTTTAAGTTTAAAACTGCTATAACTTTTGAAGGGATAAGCCGATTCCCACGTAGTACGAGGTAATTGATCTAGTTCCTATATAGAATCGAACACACTTATTGATCACATATATATAATTTCGGAGTGTTTCGAAAAATACTCTTTTGGTGACTATTTCGTTTACGATATCTCACGAACGCGTAAACCGATTTTGACGCGGTTGGTAGCCCTCGACGTGGTTTCTGAAATCTATCGATATTGTAGAAAAACCTCTTTTGAAAAATTTTTTTTTTTATTTTTTTTTATATATCCGAAAATATACCGATCCGAAACGGTTCCAATTCGCTAGAAATCTAAGCTTGAAGGAACCCTTTGAACGCGATTAGTGTGGTTGGATATGGTTTAGCCGTTGAAAGTGGTAATCGGGTCAGTTACTTATAACACACACACACACCCATACAAATATAGTGACGGTTTCTCAGCTGTAGTCAGGCAAGCTTGAGGTTAAAATTCAATTTTTTCAAAACGGTGTAAAACCACTAACTTCCCACTTTTTGGAAGATGTTAAATTTTTTAGTAGGAAGTTAAAGAAAAACTTTGAATATGTGAACAAAATTTACAAAATATCATTTTTCCCCCACTAAAATAATCACCCCTATCATGAATAATTTTTCCCTTTTCCCTAAAATTACAATCATGAAAAAATTCCCCGTGAATGATTTCACGCTAAAATTAAATTACCCTGATCGTGAATGATTATTTTCCCGAGAGTCTTTTCACTTTGCCCTTTAATTTATTCACCAAGTTTTGGGTGGGGAAAAGAGTAGAAAATGTAAGTATTTTCTATTATAATTCGAATAGTAGAGTTTGCAATTTTTATTTTAGTTGCATTTTAGTTAATAAGACACAAACTTATATTTTTTGCAACAAATCAATTTTCTGCGTCTTTGTAAAACTTGTTGCTCCAATTCTAAAGATTAAGAATATTTGTAATTTGTTTTGTCTGGTTTTCAAAATGTATCCAAATTATTTCACTACTAAATATTTAGTCATACTCCTTTTAATTTTTTTTTAAATTATTGCATAAAATTAACAATTTATTGCATAAACTTAAATTTTTCAACACAAATTCTTTGATTTTTCATGTTGTTTTCGACTTCTTCTTCTCTTTTTTTGCATTCACTGAGAACTGATAGCGGGAATAATTTCTCATGGGAGGTTCACGATACCATTTTTCCCTTCGAGTGGAATAAAAAGTTCATGTGTACAAAAATTCCCCTTGTTATTCACAATAGGGATGAATAAGTTTTCAATCGTTTATTGTTATTTTTAAGAAATATTTATTTAAAACAAATTTGTATCAAAAAGGCCTATTTTTTTTCATACCACCAACAAACACATTTTTGACTGCCACATTTAACGTTGAATTCTATTTTCACCAGTTTTTTTTTAGCAACAGAACAGAAGTAATCACACATACAGATTTTCAGCAGAACAGAACAACAAGGGGTTCATAACAGAAAAGGACATACACATAATTTTGCTTTTTTTATCAGTAGCTAACCCAGCCTTTACACATGCAAGTGCAAGTTCAAAAAACTCAACACACTCACACTTTTTTACTAACACAACCATATTTTTCGTACTTGCAGATCAACTTGCAAGAGATTTTAGCAGACAGTGATTTGTTGACACTTGCAGCAAGTTAATGTCAAATATATAAACAATGTTACCAAATTTAGTTGTTTGAGGAAACAATCTTGTATGTGCTGTGAATCGCTTGATTGTCGAATCACATGCGACTTGAAAAACGCCAATATTTTATGAACGATTTTGAGCGATTGCGAACTCCAGCACACCAATTTTGTGACTTCAAATCGAAAACGCTTTATTTCATGCGATAAGCGATTTCCATCACATGGGCGAATATTTATAATTTTAACTTATTTTAAAATATTTCTTGTTTTTATTTTTAAAATATACATAAAGTAAACAATTTGTTTCATATTAAAACATCAATTTCATTAGAAAATGCAATAATAATTACTAATGCCAATTGTTTCCATAAAAACGTATCCCACTTATCTCATTGGTAACTCTGATTAAAAGCAAAACCAAATAAAAATGGAGCCACTTTCACTTGACTGTGTAAACTTTCATGCAACTTGCATGACATTCGGCTATTTCATCAACATTTTCGATGATAATATGTATATACAACTTGCAAGTAATTAATTGCATGTGTAAAGGCAGGGTAATGAACGGAAGTATTCAACTATTAAAAGTTTTGTGAACTGCTGGAAAATAACCTCACAACACAATATGGCATTTTGTGGCATCGCATTTTGGGCTACCATTTAGAAATTTAAAAGGTACCCCTTTACAAAAATATTAGTAAAAATTTATTTTTTGTTTAAATCCTTGTGATTTAAGATTTTTCCGAAGCTTCTGTACCTCTGAAACTCTTGTCAATATGAATTTATTGGAAAAGAAAAGTTTTGGGATAAAATTGTGTTACAACGAAAAAATTTATTTTTGCAAAAAATTGGTAAATTTTTTTTTTTAAATCCTTTCGAATTAAGGTTTTTCAGAAATTTTTTTACGTTTGAAACTCCCTTCCTTTTTGGATCAAATTGTGTTACAACCAAAAAATTCAATTACAATTATTTTCTCTGTTATTACTTGAAAATGACGGTCAAAATAAATAGCTTTTACACAATTTGGGGTGCAAGTCGAGGATTAGTTGTGTAACAATATCGTATAAATAAAAACAAATCAAGTAAACTTTATCGTTCTCGCACCTCTTTGGCGAAATAATATGTATGTAGGTTATCTTGCTTATGATCAAAGGCAACCATATTTGGTTGTTTGCTGCCCTTATTGTGCAAAGACTTGGTAAGTGCCATTAAGAATCGAATTCGATTGAATGCACCACAAAGTTTGGCATTTTAGACATGTCGTTTCGGTAAAGTCAACAATACCCATCGACTAAAACACATATTTTAAACACTTACCTGAAAAAAGTCGCCCGTGTTTTTATTTTAAGTTTATTTGGATGATGTTTTTTATTCTGTTTCTCCTTTTTTGGCATTTTTGTCCTTTTTTTCGATTGATTTTTTTTTTGTTTTTGCACGGATAATATTGTAGCGCCGCTTTGAAGCAATCAGCGTCACCTTTGTTATTTCATTTAAAATTGTTGTTATTGGTCGTTTTTGTACAATAGCCAGCCATTCAGCCTATTCCAATAAGGACGGTAGTCATCGCCATCGTCATCATCATCATCATCATCATAGGGATCTGCAAACAGAGAAATAAAAAATATAATAAAAAATCAGAAGAAAAAAAAAAACAAATGAAAAGCATAAAAAAGAATTTAATAAAATAAACCAAAATGTACCGAAAAGTGTATCAAGTGAACACATAATCTGATTTTTGCATTAATTTGTGAAGAACAATGCCTTTTTTAAATCCCAAAAGTCACAAATATTTAGGCATTGACCAGAAATATTGTATGTCTGCATCAAGGTGTTACAAATACTTTTGCCAATATTAAAAAGACATTTTAACTGTACGCTTCAGAAGCGCAGATACAACAACACAAACGCAGCCAAAGCAAAACCAAACAGTGAGCAAAAAAAAAAATAAATAAAAATAATAAAAAAAAAACGACTGAAAAAAAGTTTTTTTTAAGCAATAAAAATGCACAAACACATGCATTAACGACATGATCAAATTAAAAATCGCCTTAATTTTAATTCTCACTTATACATGCACATACACACACACACACACACAAGCGCACCTTCGCACGCTAAGGAGCCAAATAAAGCGCTGAACTACTGCTATCGCTGATAAGAAGTCAGTGTAGACAAGTGTAAGTGCAATCTTCCATGCAATGGTCTGCTGCTTGGCCAAGACAATTTTTCTTGTTGTTGTTTGTTTGTTTGTTAATTTTGACTTAATATGCCCATAACCACACATACAAATAGCACATGCAAGTGCACTTGTGTTGCTGCATACTTGATTGTATAAAATATTATTATGTGAATAGCTCTGCGTACAATGAGTCTATGTGGCGAGTTTGCGCGTTAATATGAATTTTACAAAATATTCTAGAATGTGTGATTGAAGGAAACTAAAAGCGAAAAGTAAACGAAAAGAAAAAGTCGTTGGTATTAAAGTTAACAAAAAAAAAAAGAAAAGAAAAACAACAACAATGTGTTCTAGATTCTAATTGCAGTTGAAAACTCACTTGCAGGCGGCCACGCGTGACGATCATAGCGTGGTTGGTCTAACCTCAAAAGCAATAAATAATTTTGGATAGAACAGAGAATAATTCTAATACAGAAGAAAACAAGTAAAAACGTTATATTCGACCGAGTCTAATTTTAAATACCCTCCAAATATTTAGTAAGTAAATTTAAAATGTTTAACTGTATTTTGGCGGAGTCGCTCTGGCAAGGGCTGTGGGGGACACATTTCACCTTTGTCATAAAACTCTTAAAAATAAATGCTTGGAATAATTATATAAAAAAAATTTAATTTTTTTTTTGATAGGGTCATTTAGGTGGCAAAGAGGGAGGAGGGATTAGGGCAGAGTAGTACCAGATTACATCTCAGCTTCGTCATTAAAGCTTAAAAGTTTTATTTTTAAGGGATGTAGGCTTAAGTAAAAGATATTGTTAAATTTTTACACTATTTTTGCATATAATAACGCCCACTAAAGGGGGCGGGTTCCAAAAACTATTTTTTTTTTATTTTATGGTGCCAAGTTTAACGCGTTTGACCTTCTTTTATATAAAAATATATAATTTGCTTAACAAAATTGCAAAAAAAAACTTTAGAAATTATGTTGTTTTTTAGAGGTTGGTTTAGTTCTTCTTAGGGGAACATTTTTCCCTCTTGCCCGATTTAGCCCATCTGCGAATTTAGCCTGTGCTATCTTTCAACATATATTTATACCAAATTTCAAGAGTCTAGCTCTTTTCGTTTGGACTGAATCGTGCTTTCCACAGACGGACGGACGGACGGGCATGCTCAGATCGTCTTAGATATCTTCACTGATCAAGAATATATGTACATATATACTTTATGGGGTCTCAGATGGATATTTCGCTGCGTTACAAACGGAATGACAAAGTGAATATACCCTCCATATTCTTTTTTGGAGGGTATAATAATGCTTAGCCTGTAGTAATTCGCTTGTGTTAAGCTTTTTTAAGCCCGGCAACTCATAAAATGCTTGAAATTCAAGGACGAACGGTTACAACGATAATGGATTAATTGAAAGGGTGTTTTTTATACAGAGTGACACAAGTTTAAATCATAATAAAACAAGGAAATATATTTTTATTAACAATGAAACGGCCTTTATTAGAAAGAAAAGTTTATGAAATGAATCTTTAAATATGATTTCTGTCAAGTGGCCGCCACGGCTGGCGCATAGAAATCACAATCTAAAACACCAATTTTCAACAACTAAAAAAGTCTTCCATAAAATGGAAGGACACAACTGCAGATGCTGTTAACGGCGACGAATTGATGGATTAGGATCAACTTCAATGCTTTCCTGTACAGCGGCTACAGTTTGTTCAGTGCGCACTGTTAGGCGTGCCACGGCATGCTCACTATCAGTAACAGTAAATGAGATGCGAAAACGATCTATTGTTCTTCGAATAAGCCGTGCTCTGAAAGACGATTATGTACGCCATAAAATGGAAGAAGTGCACGATGAGTTTGACGAATAGAACAATTATTTTGATTAAAAATTTCCACAATTTGCACGCGTTGCTCTAGTGTTGTGACTCTCTAAAAAAGAACACAATATACATGGCGAATATAGAAAACTACAATTCAACAACAAATCGTTCTTTTGGTCAAAATCGAACTCCTACGTACTCTACAGCAATTGACAAAGTTTAATTGTTTCTTAGTATTTTCGACACTTAACAGAATAATCGGAGGTTGTCAGCTGTAGTCAAGAGTTTTCGCAACGAGTACACAACTGTACTATTTTTGATATTTCCCCTCATTCTATAACTATTTGTCGACATCAACTTCAAGACGATATTAAGCATTCAAGTGCCTTGGCTTCTTAAGACGGTGCAAGAGATACTTCACCCTTTCTGATCTTCTTAATATTTACACCACTTACATCCGACCGATGATGGAATACAACTCTCATGTTTGGGCCGGTGCTTCAAAGTCTATTTTGAAGTTACTCGACCGCGTACAGGAGAGGGCGATGAAACTCATCGGAGACAGTAGGATAGCCAACTCTATTGACTCTCTTGAGCATCGTCGCAATGTGGGGTGCATATCGTTGTTCTATCGTTACTATAATAGCAGGTGCTCTGGTGAAATTAGGGAACTTGTTCCTGAAACTCATTCTTTCTTACGCTTAACGCGTTTTTCATCAAGGGCGCATGCGTTTGTGTTCGATATTCCAACGAATCGCACTACGCATTACATTCGTTTTTTGGCCGAACAGTCCGTATGTGGAACAGACTACCTGCACATGTCTTCCCCGCCACTTACAATTTGAGGGGGTTCAAATCGAATATCCACAGGCACTACTCCCTTTATCCTCCTTCCCAAAATCTATTTTCCTGGTTCCAGCGCAATGCACTGCATATGTAGGGGTTATCCCCTGAGTGCTGGTCCTACTCCTAAAAAAAAAAAAGTGGGATATTCAAATACTCGATCACTTGTATACTGCTGACGTCCTTAGGCTTTTCTCTAAGGATTAGAAAATAGCAAGAGTCTATTAATAAGAAGAAGTATAAATAATTATTTTATTTTTTTTTTATAATATTGAAGTTGACGTCGACAAGTATTTACATAATAAGGGGGATTGCCTTGAAGTAACGTTGACCATTATTTGTAGAATAAGGGGATGGTCTTGACGTGACGTTGATAAATAGTTATAAATTATTCCCATAAAGTTTACTGGAGTTATTATATGCTCATATGAAGAAGAATAAAAATGCCATAATGACATACTTAAGCAGTTACGTTCTCAAAACTCCTTGAATATTTTGGAAAATAAAGTCAAGGAATTTGCCAGGCGTTTAAGGAACATTTCTTCTATCCGACCCCGCGTTTCCTATAGTGATTCTTTTATAAATTTGGCAATCAACAATAAGCTTCTGTTAAGAATTCAGTTCTATTCTCACTCTCTCTGTGATGAGTGAACATTTAATTAAAATTGGAGATGGTCGCCATTCACGTCCTTATATTGCACGTGAAATTTTTTTTATTTTCTTTAATTTTTTCAGTTTGCAAATTTTTAGGTGGAAAAGATATTTTTGAATGCAAAATTTTACTTTTTTTGGAGAATGTAAAGAGAGTTGAAAAGATCTTTAGTGAAACTGTTTTATTTGGAAATATTTGGCAAATAAATAAAATTAACCCAAAATTATGATTTTAATTGGTGCGTATTATCTTGTTCCTAATAAAAACGTAGCATAGTGCTAAAGGGTTTTTCAACAAGAACTTTGTTTTCTAAAACAAAAAATTTTGATGAAAATGATTTAAATTTTTATTGTATCACGAGGAGAAAAGTTCGGCCATTATGAATGAAAAATGATATCTGGCAAATGTCCACCATGTCAGTGATATCCACGTCATCAATAATCGGCCAAAATTGAGATGTTAACATTTCACAATAGCGTGATCCTTTGACCGTTACCGTATTTCCAACCTCATCTTCGAAAAAAAAACGGTTCAATCACTACAATCACTCCGCATAGCGCATCATACCGGGACACGTTGAGCATGCAAAGGCTTCTCAATAGTCACTCCAGACTTTTTAGAAGCCCAAATCCGGAAATTTTGCTTGTTGACATGCCCTGACAAGTGAAAATGGGCTTCGTCTGAAAAAATTATTTTTTTTAGAAAACACTAGCGGGTTGTTCCTAACTGAATTTAGCGAATCTACGGCGATGTGAATGGTCGGTCGTCTTCAATTCAAGCAACAGTTGAACCGTGTAAGGCTTCAAAGTCAAATCCTTACGCAAAATTCGCCATGTGTTGGTTTTGGATAACCCCAATTATTGAGAACGTCAAGGAATTGATCAATTTGGATTTGCTTTAACACTGTGGCTCACGGTTGTGATGTTTGCAGCTGAACGACGCGGTCGAACACGCGTTGTTGCTGGCACATTTTGTATCGAGTCTGTCGACTCAAACTTAACGACCGCATTCTTATGTCGTCCGAAAATATCACGTATTTTACGAAATGTTACTTCAACAGAACCAAAATTTTCATAGAGGACTTTAATTATTTTAATGCGATTTTCTAGCGAAATTGAATTCATATTGTAACAATTGCCAATGCATCTACTACGAATACGTCAAAAAACTACATGTCAAAACTATATCATGTTGTTGCTATTGCCACAATTGAAAAAACAAAGTTCTTGTTGAAAACCCCTTTATTTTATGTTAATCTGTGAAAACGTCCAAGTGATTTCAGTGATATATTGTGCGAATAAATGAATTAAATAGAATTCATATCGTGTATCAAAAAGACTTTTTCAGCTCTTCTAAGACCTTTTAGTTACACTAGTACTTCATTAACGTTCTTTCAGTGTTTAATTATAAATTTCTGAAATAGAAATAGAATTTTGAATTAAAATAGAAATAGAGTACATCAAACTGCAAATGCATATAGTAAAAAAGTTTTCAATGCAAATTTACCCTAGCACCTATAATTTAAGCAATTAATGCATTAAACACATTCACGACAGCAGACTACCGACTACACGACTACAGAAATAGAATTCTTGTCAAGGCGAATTCATACCAGGTGGCCTTAGTTCAGAAATTGGTGATCAGCTGTTACCAAGGCAAAATTATTGAACTGTCAAAGTGTTCTTTTGGTTTTTCGTTTTTGTGTGCGGCTATTGTTTTTTCCAAAGCATTTCATTTGACAGTTCAATAAAATTTACACAGAGTTGCATAAGTGAGTTCACCTTGTATGAATTCGCCTTGATTCTTGTATTTATGTAAGAAAAGTAGCACGGACAACAACCTGGCGTGTAGCCGTGAAAATAATCATTTCCATATAAATACTTGTACTCTATTTCTGCAGTCGTGTAGTCGGTAGCCTGCTGTCGTGAATATGCTTAATACATAATTCTTCTGATCGCTACAGTAGGCTTTATTAGAGGTGACTAAGGCTAACACTTGTGCTTGAGAAGCTTTTTCCGTTCAAAGACGTGATAGATAGACGGCGTGAGCTACTCATGACACCAGCACTAGTCAATTACAATCCATGAAGTTCGTATTGATCGTATTTTATTCCTCATAACTACCACACAAATACACTCACATACATGACTATTTGCGTTTTTAATTCTGTCTGTGTTCTTTGGGTGAGCGTGGGAGAAATTTCAGATAAAATAATGGACTAAATAAAGTTTCTCTATCTATTGACACAATACAAATAGAGGCTAAGAAGAGGTAACAGCAGCAGTGACAGTGACAACAAATATAAACATTAAATGGATTTAGTAGGAGTGTGTGTGTGTATGTGTGTGTGTGAATGTTTGTCTGTTCTATGTGAAACACTGTATTTGTTTTTTATTTCTTGTTGTTCTTCCCCTTGTTTTTTTATTTCGTAGCCATAAACATAAATATTGCTTTTGTTTGTTGACGATCGGTCGGTCGGTCGGTTGGTTTGTTGGTGTATTTCTGTCTGTCACTTTCACATAGTGACGAAATTCATTTGATGTACGAGTATGCCTCAATCTGTTTGTCTGAGACTGGCTGTAACTACATCCACATTAGCAGAAGAACAAATGTTTATTTCCAGCTAACAACATCTGTCAAAAACTACGTCATCGAGCCCATTCATAATTATTCTCTCTATAGTACGAGCAACCGTCCGTCTTTACCTTCTTGTTGTTCATGCAGCAGTGGCATTTGCGCAGGCGCGTCATTCATTCAATAAGACTTCCGAATGTCATTTTCTTAAGGAACGCATTAACTATCAGCATGGATGAGTGTGTGTATGTGTGTACATTGAAAACACAATCTCTTTACTGACAATATGTGAATTTCAACAAATACAAGTCAACTTCAACTACCGCTATGATCAAGCACAATTTTATCCTCTACCTGTTGTACAAAACGGCTCCCAGGGCGCCTATAGACTGTAGTGATCCCAGCAAATGCTCATGACCAAAACAATGTTTTGCATCTTTGGATAATTTGAGTGTAAGTAATTGTTTGATTTAGGTAAAACAGAAAGAAAATAAAACACAAATAAATGAAAACAACTGACAATATTGTTCTGTTAAAAACTGCGGAAGGAAGCCAGCGTCAAAGACCCTAAATAAAGATAAAACGAGGAAAAGATATGTGAAGAGAAACATAAACATGAAAATAATAATTGTTTAAGTTTTAATGGTTATATTTTGTCATCAACAAATTATATATTATGAGAAAAGCAAAAATACACATTTCATTATGAATGTATGTATCTTTTCATTGGGCGCGAGAAAAAATTTGTTCGTACGTTAGAGTGGTCGTTGAATATAATTTCTTTCGAAACTCCTGATGAAAACAAGTGTGATAATTTATTTCACACATTTATTCGACATTTTTTATAACATATTAATAAATAATGTTTATTCAAGCAAGAGGTAAATTTTTTTTGCAAAAAATAATCAAACGGTAACACGGGTATTAAAACAATTACATGTTAACATCAGGTTGATACAGTTCTCGGATTCTTTTTCACAATAACATTTTTGTGTAAATAGAAACTGTTATCACATTTCAACTAAGCCACCTAATAAGAGGTGATAAACACAATACACACGAGCACTGATGATGAAGGTGATGCGGCTTTCGAAAACAGCTGTTCTGCTCTGCTGTGTAAGTTGAATTAAACTGATGTTGACTTTCTTTTGTGCCTTGGAATATTTATCATGTCTTTCTGAGATTCAAAAACAAATTTCGAACAATTAGCCTATGAATCTTAATTCAATTTAATATAAAAAATCTTAGTTTTTTTCAATATTTCGTCACACAAGAAATGATATGTAATTGTGATATTGAATATAACATTACCTTTTCAATAGGTATGCAAATGGGGTAGGCATTCATGAAACTATTTTTCTAATTAAGAAATAACTAACCCATTTTTTTTTGCCAAAACCAGGGAAAGTTTTACTTTTTTAAAACTCTTAATCTTAAATATACCTTTTTAAAAACCACTTCTTTGGAAATATTAAACATGTTGTTTTTAATAAAGGGTTTTTCAACAAGAACAAAATATGTCAACTGATTAAAATTTTTTTTGTATTACGAAGAGAGAAATTCAGCAATTATGAAAGAAAAATTATATCGGACAAATGTCCACCAGTGATATCCACCTCATCAATAATAGGCCAAAATTGAGTTGTTAACATCACGCGATAGCGTGATCCATTGACCGTTACCGCATTTCCAGTCTCATCTTCGAAAAAAAAAACGGCCCGATCACGCATCCAGATCACATAGCGCACTATACAATGACACGTTGAGCATGCAAAGGCTGCTCAATAGTCGCTCTAGGATTTTCACAACCACAAATCCGGCAATTTTGCTTGTTGACAGCCCTGACAAGTGAAAATGGGCTTCGTCTGAAAAAATTATTTTTTCAGAAAAAAAAAACAGCGGGTTGTTCCTGAATGAATTGAGCAAATCTGCGGCGATGTGATTGGTCGGTCGTCTTCAATTCAAGCAACAGTTGAACCTTGTAAGGCTTTAAAGCCAAATCCTTACGCAAAATTCGCCATGTTTTGGTTTTGGATAACCCCAATTGTTGAGAACGTCAAGGAATTGATAAATTTGGGTCTGCTTCAACCATGTGGCTCACGGCTGCGATGTTTTCGGTTGAACGACCCCATCGATTACGCTTTTGTTGGCGCATTTTGTATCGAACCTGTCAACTCAAATTTAACGATCAAATTCTCATGTTGTCTGAAAATATCACGACTTTTACGATATGTAATTTTTTTTTTTAACTTTAACAGAACCACCATTTTCATAATGGATTTTAATTATTTTAATGTGATTTTCGAGCAAAATTGAATTCATTGCCAATGCATGTGCTACGAAAATGTCAAAAAACTAAATTGTGTCAACACCAACAAGATAATCAGCCTTATTGTGTTTGGCGTTTTACGCCCCCATATTCGATATTTTGTAATGGATTAAAGAAAATTTTAGCTTTTTGTCTTTAAGCTATTACAATTTGTCGAATTTGAAGGTGTAAAACACCAAACTCAATAAGGTTGAATAGCTTTGACTATCATGTTGTTGGTGTTGACACAATTGAATAACAAAGTTCTTGTTGTACTACATTTAATATCCCTGTCACAAAAACTATTTATGAGAGTAAATTTAACATATTTTAAACAACTACTTTCTGTTTCTGACAGGTTTGCATTTATCGCAACATCAAGGTGCCCCCCAGTTTGGAGTCTCTTAACTCCGCAACCTTAAACATATTAAATATAGACGTAAATTCAATTGCACCTTCCTAAATAGTATTTTATTACCACCGGGAAATCCCTTTGAAACTGCAGAACTATTAAAAAAATATTATTTTCAAAACCCCCACTGTGCAATGGTACACCAATTGAGCTTTATTTCACATTTTCATATAAAGGGGTTTTTTATGAAGTTTGTTTTATACGAATCACTCTGTTGTCTGACTGCTGTTTTGACAGTTTAAAGTGACGTCTCTACTCAGTATTGTTTGGCAAATCATGATGAACAGGTTAACTCCAGAACAACGCTTCCAAATCGTGGAAATTTATTTTCAAAAACAGAGTTCAATTAAAAATGTTTTTCCGCTTTTTTATCGCAAAATTCTCTTCAGTCATGAGGCGCATTTTTGGTTGAATGGATATGTCAACAAGCAAAATTGCCATATTTGGAGCAAAGAAAATCCACACGCCATTCAAGAATTACCAATGCATCCCGATAAATGTACTGTTTGGTGCGGTCTATGGGCTGGTGGAATCATCGGTCCTTATTTCTTTAAAAATGAGGAAGGACGACGCGTTACCGTGAATGGAAATCGATACAGAATCATGATCAATGATTTTTTTTTTTTTGCCATTTCATAATTTGGCATGTGTTTTATTTAAATTTCAAATCAGCAAGCTCTTATAAAAACACCCTTTATTATACATCAAGTTTAGTTGCTCAATTTTTATTTTCTAGCTAAAAGTCTATTCAGTTCAAGTTTCCTTTAAAACTTTAATAAAATTGTCATCGATATTAAAATCTATAGCAAATTTTATTTTGAAGTTGTGTACAATGTGTTGGCACGTTCTATGCAAAATGTACCGACTAAATTCCTAAGAAAATACGCTTGCCTCAACCTAATAACTGGCAATGTTTGGTCTACAAAGACTCTTTGACGAACTGTATAATTAGAAGTGTTGTAAAAATTAAACAAAAAAAGAAATATATTGTATGTATTACTGGCTGGCTTGTGTGAAAATTTATATTCAGTTTCTTTAACGTCAACATTTTAGTCAGTATATTTCTTTTAAGGCAACTGTTTTAAACAAATATTTATATTTATCTGTGTAGATATATACGAACTCGTATGGTAGTAATTTGGATAATTTTGTAGAAAACCAAATCTACGTAATACTTATTAACGATAATCATCATGGTTAGGTTTTGCCGAATTAACTAGGTATTTTGAAATTTTTTGGGAAATTACACAGGATAGTTTTGGAGTTATCTCAATATGTATACGAGTAGCATTCAAAGAATGATTAATAGCTTCGGAATGTTCAGGGCCATCCTTAAATACTATTGTACATTTACCTTTATTTTCAGCAAATATTTATTAAGCAGATTATAGGCATTTGTCTGTTATTGGTTTTGCCCATTATCTGTTATAACAATACCTCGTTTTGCGTCTTTTCATTTTCGTTTTTTTTTTTTGAAGTTGCGTCGCAGCTGAATTAGTACTAATTTTTACTGTGCGTCGTTAGATTTGCGAAGTTGCGTTGTTTTGGGTTCGAGTCTTAATTTTTTTTATATTTTTTTCTAAAAGATGGCAACGACGTTTTTTCTGCATAATTGCGCCATGAAATCAAAACTCGGGGATTCCCCTTTCTAACTGAAAATCAACGCAATTTTAATACACTTTTATTTTCAGTTACTGTGTTATGTTTTTTGCTAAGTATATCAATTGCGACATATATGTCATTGATTTACGTCAGTTCCTACCTTGCGGCCTAACCTGACGATGCTTTTAACATTGGGTGAAATTGGGTGTCACAATCACCCCTCTTAGCACCAAGAGGCCACACGAAGGCGACTTTAGGTCACCCAGGTGGCAATTTCTAGAACATGATTTGGTAAGCCCCATGATCTAACACCTTGCTAGAGTGCCGATTCTATCTAGATGATCTTTTATTTGTTGATTCACAACAACACATAGATTTTACTATTATCAGCCGGACCGAAGTCCAACCGGAAGGATTGGACATCAATCCTTATCTGACAAATCTTCCACCAAATTGGTGACCACAACCACCACGTGTACTCACGAAGGAGACCTCACCAATATCCAGCCGCAGAAAACTGCGGGGCATCAATTGCGACAAGGAAATTTATTTAAAGTTGGCAAAAAAAGCTGTTCAGTAAACATTGGACCAATTTATTGTGAAAGAAATCCGACTTACGACAACAGTCACTATGGACTCATCCGACAGTGACAAATTTTTACTTTTTTTTTATAACTTAATGGAATATTTTACTTTGTTTTAATTGAATTTGTTTTGTTTTTTATAGGTATGTAATAAAATTTTATATAATTTTTGTTTTTTATATGTTTACCTTGTTCAATTTTCTTTTTAAAAAGTAGTATTTTCCTAACCCTGGAATCTATCATTACGGTGACCATTCGTCCTTTTTTTAAGAGGGACAGTCCTATTTTTTTACATGATGTCCTGTTAGATAGACAAAAATTAAAGTGTCCTTTTTTTAATTAAAATGTCCTTTATTGTCCTTTTTTTTATTATTAATACATTTTTGTTTAAACTCCCAAATTATAAGTTTTATTTTCTCAATACAATAAAATTCAAAATCACCAATGCAATAGAAATTATAATCATTGTGCAGAAACTAAAATCTTTGTATTGTAATATTTCTGGACATTTTTTAAGTTCTGGACATATTTTGTTTATAAAACATTAATATATGTAAGTATGTATGTAAGTCGGCCATGCCTAAAATATATGCAATTGACTATAAATAGTTAAAACAATTTTTATTACATTTCTAAATGTCCTCTTTTTTGGGTTTACAAATATGGTCACCGTACCTATCATCGACCCTTACATGGTTTGCTAGAGTATATCATAATTCGTTTCGGGTAGTTGTTTTTTTTAACGTAAAAACGACGCAAAGTGAGGTATTCGTGTATTTCAGCAATTTTAGATATTTTGAATTATGTATGAATTTTTATTAGTCGAACTTTCTTATGTAAATTGTAAATTTTATTTATTTTTTTTTTCTTTTTTCAATGGACTTAAGTTCGAATCTGCATGACTGCAAATGATTTTTTTTTAAAACATTAATATTCCAATCTTAATATAAAAACAAATTCATTTATTAATATAAATAATAAAAAATCATTTGCAGTCATGCAGATTCGAACTTAAGCCCATTGAAAAAATATACAATTTACATTAGATATTTTGAAATTTTTATTTTTTGCATTTCTATTAATTGCTGCAATATTTTTCAGAGAATGGGAATATTTAAAAAAACAAGGGGAGGTCAACATATAACTCCAGAGCCATTGTTTTTATGTATTTTATATCTTTATATTTTTCTAATATATAAAACGGCAAAATTTATCGGGAGAAAATCAGTAAATCCATACGAAAAACGCCTGGACTTATTCTAATGGAAAGCAGAGTATGTAATTCATTGCAATTGGACACGCGGTATGCTGCAATAATTGGGGAAATGCTATAAGTATATCAATCAGGTCTTTTATTACTTAGCATAATTAATAAATTTTATAAAACCTGGTAATAAAGCTAAACATTTTTCAATTTTTATTGACGACAAGTTGTCTTCAAAATCTTTAGCCTTATAAAAAAAATAACTTTTGCAAACTCCGTCGTAAACGCGTGTAATTTCAAAGTGCTCATTTTACAATGCTGACTGACGGACGGCGGTGTTACAGCTTTAAATGTCTGTAATGTCACTGGAATTGTTTACTTGAATCATTGTTTTCTGTTCTGTATGTGAAGCGATTGTGGCAGTTTTATGTCTGGTAGATACATTATCCATGTGTGGCTCAAACACAACCACATTCTTTCATTAAAAAACAACAACAACAACAGCAACGGCAGCTTAAATCGGTTATAACAAGTGAATAGCAGCAGCGTCAGAAATAATAAAAATATAAAAAAATGTGAATATAGCAAAATACTAGTACCAAATAAAAGAAGGAAAAAAAATCAACACAATTTTGCTTATTTATGTTTGAACAAAACGTAAACACAACATGTTCGATGTTGCCAACAAAATGCCGATGTAGTAAAAATCCCAATCTCTCGATTTCTCCACTGCGTTGCGCTGAATTTTTATTAGTTTGTTTAATTTATTTCTTTCAAACCTCCCAGATTTTCTTAAAAACCCACAATGTGATTATGATTTACAGAAATGAAACTTTAAGGAAACGATTTTTATTGCGCCCATACATAAACCCCTAGTAGTACATCGTATTGCCGAGTTGGGTTTATAATAATTTTCACAAACCATATGTTGTGTTTACATTTTCAAAGAGACAGTTGCGACCATTTTATATTCCCACAAGTAAAACAACGAGTCATCGAAAAAACCTTAAGGAGCCATAAATTTAATTATAGGTCTTGCTCATTGATAGCAATTCTTAAAGTTTTGATAACAAACTAGATCATTTTCTAAAAAAACGTTTGGGTCCAAACTTATCCAACTTCTGTTGCGTTATTTAATGGTAACGCGACTATTAAGAAAATTTATATTCACCGCTATCGTGAAAAACAAGTGGACATTTTTATTCCACTAGAAGGGAAAAATGATATCGTGCATCTCTCATGAGAAATTATTCCCGCTATCAGTTCTCATTGAATGTAAAATATATAAGAAGCTAAAAACAACATGAAAAGTCAAAGAAATTTGTGTTGAAATTTTTATGTTTATGTAATAATTTAAGAAAATTTAAAGAAAAATTAGTAGTAAAATAATTTAGTAGTAAAATAATTTTTATACATTTTAGAAACCGAAAATTATAAATTAAGTATATTCTTAACGTGTAGAATTGGAGCAACAAGACGCAGGGAATTGATTTGTTGCAAAATATATCAGTGTCTTATTAACGGATCTTGCCCCTAAAATAAAATTTTTAAATTAATGTATGGATTTCTATTTTAATAGTGAACCTTTTGTTTATGTAAATTGTATTACAGGATGTTAATTTCCCAACAGGCTAAAGGTTCAAATCTGCGAAACTGCAAATTATTTTTTATTTTATTTTTATTTTTAATAAATGAACGTGATTGCATTCTATTTATTAATTTTTTTGAGAATGGAATATATAGAATATTTTTCATAGTCATTAAACCAGCAGAACGGATCAGTACTGATTTCGAGGCCGCTACGCCATCTCATCAGCGTTCTTTGTTCAATTTTTCCACTTTTAAAATTTTAAATTTTTAAACTCTTCTATTCGTATTATAATAGAAAATACTTACATTTTCTACTCTATTGCCCGCCAAAAACTTGGTGAATAAATTAAAGGGAAAAGTGAAAAAATTCGCAGGAAAAGAATCATTCACGAGGGAATTTTTTTATGATTGCAATTTTAGGGAAAAGGAAAAATTATTCATGATAGAGTTGATTATGTATGGCAACAAAGTTGCCATAAATTCGTTTCGTTCGCCATAAATTGCAAGATGGGCAACTAAATTAATTACAAACAATAAATAGCTGCTCAAGCACTACAAAATTGACTTGCAGGAAATCTAATTGAGTAACAAAGTTTAATCTTCATATTCATAAAAATATAATATTTATTAATATTTATTTTAAGAAAATTTTTTATAAAAATTTTATAAATAAATAAAATACATTTGAAAAAAATAAAATGTATTTCAAATTTATTTTAAGAAAATTTTTTATAAAAATTGTTGAATAAAATATATTTCAAACTCATTTTAGATTTTATGAAAATGAGAAAGACGAAAAGTAAATATGCTCCTTTACCTAAATAAATATCCCCAATTGAGATGAGAATATGTAATTGGTACCAACAACAAAGGCCGAGACACAGAGAATCCGTCATACGTTATGAGTCGCATTTGTTTTTTACTGACATTAACGTACCGTCGTCGATGGTTGGTACAATGTAGTAGTTTGTTGACGAATATTAAATCAGGCGGCAAATTACGGCATTCGATAACGATTGAAATTTGTGTATAAAATTGCCCTAATTGTTTATTTTCCGTTTTAGTTTTTCAACTTAAAGTTATTTATTTTTTTCGTATATTATTATTTTTTCTTAACACAGAATACAAACAAAGATTAATTAAAATTATTTACGTACACACAATGTACGTCCAAAGTTGATAAATTTTCGTACTTTTCGTTGACTCAAAAGTACTGAATGTGAAAATGCTCATAAGAATGCATGTATTTCAACTCAGTTGAAAATAGCAACGCATAACGTACAACGGATTCAATGAGTTTCGTACATTTTCCGAAATCCTTGCGCAATACGGATTATTGTTTCTTCCCTGTTGAGCCCAGATCTATAAATTTACATAAGAAGCCGTTTTCAAAAACTATAAAGTGCATATTTATGTCATATCTTATTTGCACGCATGTGCCTGCCTCACTTAAATGCAACAATATTATTTATTAGTTTCATTTTAGTGTAGTTTACTTTTTCACATTTACTTTCGGTTTGATCTGCTCTGTCGAATCGGTGCAGCCAGTTCAGTCGAACGTGTTGGACATTTAGCGAATTAAATGTGCAACACAAGTGCGTAGATGTTCGTTTGTTAAGAGGTTTGTTCAGTTAAATATCGTCAATTGTGGAGTTCGTACGTCTTCCGAAAACGTACCGGGTGGCAAAAAGTTTTTTAAAGCACAAAGGCGGTGGAATAAATTAATCAAAGTTCTTTTTTCTTTCGTTTAAGAATATACAAAAATATATATAAAAAATAAAAGTGATACATATAAATAAATGTGTATTCTATACACACAGTAGTTGTATTTAAACGTACATATTCTGTTGTATGTTTGGCATATTTGAAAATAAAAACTGATATTGAAATAAAAGAATTTTGAAAATTAATGTTGAATAATAAACAAACAAAAAAAAAAAAAACTTTGTGCTGAGAAAAATTTAATTAACAATAAAAACGAATTGTTTAATCATGAAAAGTGTTAGTGAGTTAATAATAGGAGATTTTCTGCTTTTAATTTTTAACGATAATTCAAATTCAATAATCATTATGAAAGAGGCAAGATAAAATAATAGAGAATCATAGCAACACACATGTACAGAAAGAAGTATGTATGTATGTGTAGGTTTTGCAACCCTTTGTCCAATTATGAACACAAAATTTCTAATAAAGTGTGAATAAATTTTTATGTTCAAATACAAGCTCATAAATTTTAAATTTCACCTTTAATTAATTTCAAAATCACCAAGTAGCGCCATTAAATAAACTTGCATACACACCTACAACCATCCAACCGCCCGTAGACGGGCGCTTACCCATGTGCATGTAAATGTGTACATGTGAGTGTATGCAACACCAGCTATAAAAAAATATCTGGCAATAATCATTCTGGCAGATCATCATTATTTCAGCAGAATCATTATTATTATTATTGTTATAAGTCTGATATTCAAAATTAATTAAAATTCAACAAAACTTAAGTGAAACATCAACAATCGTATGACAAATCAAGCAGAAGATATATAAAACAATTTTAAATAAAATTTATAATACATTAGGCAGATGATTAATGAAATGCAATATTTAACAGTTACGTAGCAAAAATAAAAAAATACAAAAAAAAAAATTATAAATATTATTTCGTTAAAATTTTGGCATTGTTCCGCATACACGAGAAAATCACAAAATAAAATTAATTTAAATAAAATCAAATACAATAACCATTAAAACATTTAAGTATATTGCCATACATACACATATAAGAGATATACATACATACATACACATGCACATGTGTGTGTATATTCATGTATGTATACTTGCACAGAGATCATCTCAGATATATTATTTATATACATTCTATATCTAGATTCATATATATACTGTATTTGCTGGTCTTTATCATTATTATGATTAGCATCATTATCATGAATGATCATGATCAGCTAGATCATTTAAGAAATTTTCTTGATTATTATTATAATTTGAACATGTATGTATGTATGTGTGTAGTACGTATGTGTGCATATCTGGTGTAAAATTATGAATAATGTGAATACCGTTGAGTTCCGAGACCACGACGGATGCCTTCGTAATTCCCAATTTGACATCAAAGGATTATCATGTCTACGATTAAAACAACATTCAATTTTCCAACTTATGTAGATGCAAAAACAACAACAACAACAGCAGCAACGACAACAACAGCAACATGTAAATGTACATCAACGACAGCAGCACAGAAAACAAGCTACAAAAATACATTGAAAATATTTTCTTTAAAAAGAAAATATATCAGCAGAAAATCATAAGTGTATAGAAGGAATTATTTTTAATGTACAACAAACAAGTTAAAGTGGAAAAAAGCAACAATATTTTTTAATGAATTTTATAATGATTTCAAAATTACTTTTCGAAATTGAAAGATACATAAATACGAACGCAATTTTTTTTTTTTTGTTTCCATCTACAATAAAATATAGAAAAACGGGCATTAAAATACATGAATTTTCCAACTTAACTCGCACTCGTCGTAGACTCTCGAAACGATGTCTCGATACTTTTGTTGTTTATGTGTTTTTCTTTTTTAAATTTCAGGCATATGTGTACATGTATGTTTGTATGCGGCGAGTTTTAGTATTATTTTTTTCATTTAATTACTTTGTCTAAAATTAGAAAAGTGTGTGTCTGGCATATCGCACAAAACTCGCACGTCTGTATGTGAGTTTGATCGCATGTCGAGCATAAATAGTACCAGCAGTGAAATATATATATATATAAAAAAGTCTTTCCTTCTTCAGCATTTTCATCATGATTATGATGTTCAAGAAATAAAATAAAAATAACAAGACGAGAAAAATCAAACTCATTTTCATACATTAATGACGATGAGGCTGAGTTGATCATTATTAATTGTATCATCATCATGAGCTTCATTGACATCCTCCTCGGTTACGACGACGACCACTCTTAGAGTCAAAATAGCTTGTGCCAGAAAATTGAACTCGTGAAAATTGTTGTGAATCATACAGAAAAATAAAAATGTTAATGTTTAAAGAAGAACGAAAATTTACACAAAGTATACACATAAGCAAGAGGACAGGCACAGCGACAGACGGACCAGCTGACAGACAGACAGACACTCACACACATATGTATGTACACCAAGCATATGCAGATATTTGCCTATAACGCAACATCGTCTATGTTTGTCTGTTAGGGATACACCACCAACCAGCAGCAGCACTGCCATTCACGGCTGGCACTGAAACGGGGGGAAAACCAAATTAAAGTAAACTCTCGCCAACATCCCTCTACAGCTCCCTCCCTTGTAAAAGACTCTAACATATAGACACACACACACACACTCGCACATACAAATGACTTACAACAAATAAAAAATATATTAAGAATAAGAAACTCAATCAAAACAGAAACAGAAACCGAAACAGCCATCATCTATCTATACATGCCGTCTGCTGTTTTGCCTCATGCTTTTCAGAGTATTTTCGGACTTGGTGTAGTTGCTCGTACCAAAAAGTTGTTGTGATATTTCAGCGAGCGAAATATTTACTTTAGAAGCGAATTGAAAACAACACAAAAAAAAACGAGGGTGTCTAAATGTTGAACGATGTGAGGCTGACTAACTAAATATAGTATAACGAAACTGATTGACTGAATGACTTACTGTCCATGTGGCACGTGTGCATTACTATCTGTCTGGCCGACTAGGAGTAAAACATATTTACATACGTGCATATCTATAACGCATTTAAACACTAAAAAAAATTTATTTTAAAAGTGTTTGGTCAAGGCCGATTTCACTGATGCTCTATACGAATTTTATTTGTATCTCTAACACAGTGAAATGTACGGGCATAATTGCCATGTAAACAGCCTTTAAGACAAAATGTAGGGCATTATTATAGAAATGAGTTGATTTATTTTATATTTTAACATTCTAATTTGTTTGTATAATTTAGTTTTTATTTTAGACAAACATGTTTCAATTGAAATTTTAACTACCCTGAAGACATGAAGATATTAAAAATCCACTGTGCGTATAAAAAAATTTAATTTTAAAAGATTTTCCACGAATCAAAAAACGAAATTTCTCTAAGAAAGCAAAAAAAAATAAAAATAAAAATTAACAGTGAAAAACAAATATCCCACACAAATCGATTTGAAAATCACCTAAGAAGTAGATAAAAACGCAACAAACAAACTGGTACAATGACGCTAGTGTTTCATATAAAAAATTGCCTCTATTGCAATCAGTTTCTGAGAAAAATTCCAAAAATGTATGAACGCAATCGATAAATGATTAATCAATTGGCAAATCAGATTAAATTTGAGGCAACTAAAAATAAATCCTCCCCCTTCCAACAAAAATAAATAACGAAAATAAACAACCATAAAATCCTTGAAATGCAGTGAAATTACAAAAGCAAGTGTTCCCAAGTATAAATAAAAATCAGTGTAAAAACAAAATTAAAAGCTCTTAAAAGTAAATGCATTCGCAAAGAATTGCTATTAAGAAAATCATTCTATTCAAATACATCTATATAATATAAAATATCGCAAAGAGTGTAACAAATATAATACCAAACATCTTACAATTATAATAAAAACAAAAAAAAAAAAAACAAAAAGTAATAAAGTTTTCTCTTTTTAAACTCCACAAACACTCTTGCAAAAATTCTACATCAATTGCGGAAACGCCATGAATGCGCGAATATTGCGCAAATGGAGTGTACATACGAAAAATCTAATGTCTTGCTCGGTGTGCTCACTTGTAGTCGTTGTGCTGCTGCTACTTGTCACATGTGCGCCAACCCTAATATTGGCAACAATGAACTTTCGTTCAGACGCATCATTTGCTGCAAGGCCACCACCACACATGCCAAAAAATGTAATCAAGGAGGCAACATTGTCGTCGTCGTCGTTATTTTCATCATTACCAAACACAAAACACAGACTGGCGTCATCCAGCGGCGTGGAAGTTGTCAAAACTCTAGACACCAACAGAGAGTCATTTCCGGAATATTACAAGAATTTCCATGCAGATGACACTCAGCCATTGTCACCACATCTAGCTGGCAGTAGTAGTGGTGGCAGCAGCAGCAGCAACAGTTACAGTGCCCGCAACAGGGAATTGATGTCCGCCAACATTAAAAATAGACATAATTTCATTGAAAATAAACAGCAGTTGCACAACAGCAATGACAATCTAGGCTACATGCTCCAACTAAGAGGATGGTCTAGACATCACACACCCACATCACGCGTTCCTCTAGCAAATGATGGCTCGTCGTTTAACGACGGCATCAAACAATCACACATTGATAAGGCTGATGGTTTTAACGATGAGTACGAGGCGGAGAGTTATAAGGATTCAGCTGGCCGAAAGCTGGTATATGTGAGAAATGTTAATGTTCCTCCACAAACACCTTCTAACTCTATGGATAGCTATTCAGCAGCGGCGGCGACAACAACATATACGAATCGTAACTTTCCAGTGCAACCACACTTTTACATAAACAATAGACGAATAGAAGATAGAACACATCATGTTGCACCATCTCCTTTAACACTACACATAACAACACCAACAAAAACCTTCTCGCAACCAAAACGAACATCTCGAACAGCATCAGTGGCACCAGCAGCAGCAGCAGCAGCATCACCATCGTCAGCAGTATCAACATCTACATCAGCACATACAAAACAACCAGAACTGATATATAGTAATAATCTTAGAAACGTAAAAAACATCTTTTCAACAACACACAATAAATCTATGTTGCCTGTGCCAGTGGCAGTGGCAGTGCCAAAAGAAGATAATGTTTTCGGCATTGATAACTCCAATGTAAACAAAATTAAGTCGTCAGGCTTGCCGCTACGCTTCATTATAGAGTCGTACGAGGTGCCTGCCTCATTGCCATTGACAAAAGAACTAACAGAACAGCAGCGTCGCATGCTGATACACGAACAACATCTAAAGCAATTGCGTACAATGCAACAGCAGGCGGCCCGTAGCAGACGTGAGTCGCTTCGTGGTCGTTATAAAAAGTATGAAAACGGCCTACTAACAACATCTTCCTCATCATCATCATCGTCATCATCATCAAGATCGTCGTCAGCTTCTTTGTTAGCAGGCACAACAACAAGCTTCCGCATGTCTCCCTCACTACACAACTTGAGGCAACATCAACAAAGCATGCGCAAACATTCGCGGCGCTATTGCTCTGCAAGAGATCCCGCTCAATTGGCATTCGAAGCGCCTACAGTATTTGAGGGCAAAATTGTGTCAATGACACCCGATCGTCGGCAAAACTTTTCGGCCACTGTCGAGGTTCGAGAGGTGTTCAAACAACAGATTGGCTATCGTTTGCAAAAATATTTGCGTCTGCAATTCGCCTATCGCAACAACAGTGGCGAATGTGACATTTATCGCGAAGAACTGAGACCCCGAGGTCTGGTCAGAGGCGATACTATCGAACCGGGCCGCTTGTATTTCCTATTTGTACAACAAATCGACATTGGCAACTTTACCATACTTGGCCAGCCCATAAGGAAGACAAAACGTGTCGTGGAGGCGGTGCGTTATGCAGTGAGTGGAAACTATGGTGAGTGAAATGTGATAATATTTTAATGTACACAAATGCTGGAACAGACAATTTCCAATTTTCATTTAACGTCCTCGGCTTTAAAATTGTTTAGCGAATTCACATTAAATAATGTGATCAGTTGTACAAGTATGTGTGAGTTTGTGTGTATGTGTGTGTGCGTGTGTAAGCAAGCATGTTTCCGTATGGCTGTGCAGTAGCCAAGCGAACATATTTTACTGGGATTTCTCAACTCAGACCTTTAATATCATTTCTGTATGCATTATTTTTTTATTTCCGTACAAATATGTTGCCTTACAAATTTGTAGGTAATATTTTCTACTTATTGCTTACAACCCCGTCAAATGATTCGATTTTTACGGGCAAATGTTTCGATATTGCTTTTATTTAGGAGTAGGAGCGGCGCTCGGGGATGACTCCTACTTATGCAATGCATTGCGGCGAAACTGAAAAGGTGGGGATAGTATTGAGGGGCAGATGAGGAAAGATGTGAAGATAGAGAATTTTTTTTGTAGCAATTTGAACCTTTTTACTTCTCTGGCTAATTTTTTTTTGCTACAAGGCCGACAAAGGAGAGTGCTGTTCCTCTGCTCTTTAGCACATGATTGTGTCAATTGATGAAAGTTATGTTCAGTGATCAGTGCTATGGCTTCATCACTGAGACAGGCGGACAACAACGGAAACAATCATGCACTAATACTGAGCAGAAAAATTCGACACAATATTCATGACTTAGCGCAGAGTTGAACTTAGGGCCCTCCGCTTCATAGTCTCGTGTTAACTAAAGGGTCCGCCATCTAACGTTTTTTTTTTTCAACTAGTGCTTATTTCGTGAATGGTAACACTTAGCTCATGTCTGATTTGACCGATAATTAGTTTTATCCTTCCGCTGAACGAATATGGTTGACCATCCAATGCGTTTTCGCTTCGCTAAGCGGGCCTGCGATCGACTTACAGAAGATGCCGATTTTGCCAAAAAGAATCATCTTTTCAGATGAAGCTCATTTTGATCTTGGCGGGTATGTAAACAAGCAAAATTGTCGCATTTGGAGCACAGAAAACCCGCACGCATACATTGAAAAGCCGGCGCACCCAAAACGAGTCACTGTTTGGTGCGGATTTTGGTCCAGACGCATAATTGGGCCATTTTTCTTCGAAAATGAGCAAGGAGTGGCCGTTAGAGTCAATGGCGATCGTTATCGGGTCATGCAGCAATTTGAATGAAATTATTTTCCATTATTAACCGGAAGGATTGTAATTTCAAATAAAAAAAAGAAATTTGAGAAAATATTCAGTAGTTTTTTTATAGCATTTTCAAAAAAAAAGTTATTTGGCGGACCCTATACTTCAGCCAACAGCACCCTCAGTTTCGATATTGTAATTAAAATTGATGTATAGACATTTAGAATTTCCAACATATAAGAAATATTGTTGTATTGATTAGCGGTAGCAAATACCATTGAAGATTTTAATGCTCGCACTTTCGATATTTTGAGTGGTTTCGACAAAAACTAACTAACTAACTGATTCCTTGAATCCCTATTTTTTTTTTTTTTTTTTTTTTGTTATTCACAATAGGGGAATTATTCCAGTGTTTTATTACAACAGTAATTAAATTATTTCATGTTTCTATGTCAGCTGTTTATTCTAAGAGCAGCACTGAGGGGATGACCCCTGCTCAAGCAATGTATTGTTCTGGAACGTAGGAAAAGAAGGGATAATGCTAAGAACACAGATGGATGAAGTTAAAAAGGAGATAGCGTTTGTAGCAGCTATTTTATTTATTAGTTCGCTTCGCGGGCGAATTTGCCCAGCAATATTGTTCTGTGTAAACTAATTAGAACTGGAAGAAACGCTGTTAACTACTTTATACAGAACAGCTGATTCATTCCGTTACAGTTATTTTCCATTCCAGTCAGCTCTGTGAGCCTTTAACACAACCACGTCATGAGTAGGGTATCGAACCCGTGAGCTACGGCTTCGTAGTGCATGAGTTAGCCATTTCAGCCAACTGCAGCAAAAAATTTTCTTCCATATATAAATATGTTCGCTGGGACATTACGCCGAATTCGTGTTTATTAGACAATATATTCGTGGAATACTCGAATTGAAATAAAAATAAAAAATAGCATTTTTAACATTAATGATAAAAGGAGTGTAAATGATGCAACAGTTTTTTTTTTTTTTTTTTTTTTTGTTAATTTTAATTTTTAAATACTGAGTACGAAAATGCTCATATGTACTTTATTTTCTTGTTTTGCCTTTTCGCTGTTGAATAAATCATTCAAATGAAAAAATTTTAAATAATAAAAACTTTAGAATTTTTCTTAAATGTTGGGGTCTTTGTGCACGCAAATACCATACGAATTAGCATTTGTAATAAAATAATCATCATCATCATCGTCATACTCGTAATAACAATATTAATGAGAATGCATGCACTGCATAAGTTAGAACTTGCCATAAACGTTGGCAAAGCGGATACGGATGCAAACACAAACATACAAAACAAACTCATACATGTTCGTCCACCAGTTGAACGAAAAACTATTCAGTAGAATGTAACGTGTGAATCTTTCTCTTCGGTGAGTGCATGACAGTGTGTGAAAATTATAAAACAAATCAAATAAATAAAGGAAAAAAAAATAAATAAAAGAAAATCACCAGAGTCTTGAGAGAATATTTGTCGTAAGCAAGCAGCCAGATGGAAGGACGGACATACACAGATAGACATGGTGTCAGTTCGTCAGTCAAATTGGTTTGTAAATTCGCACAACATTTTGTTTGTGTGTTTGGTTGGTGCAGTTACAATGAATGCATTTTTGTTTGCTTGTGTGTGTTTGTGTGAGAATAACTTTAGCATCTGTGATTCGCCAGCGGTGTGTGTTTCGTTTCGTATGCAAGTCAACTTTTCTGTGTGTGCGTGAGTGTGCACAGGTAATGTTAATGAAGTAGAGATGTGTATGGGTTTGTAGAGTTCTTCTTTCTTTTAATGATTGTTGCATTACGACGAGTTTGATAAAAATCGCAAATAAAAGCACTCATTTGTAATTCATTTTTTAATGATTTTCCTTAATTTTAAATTACTTTTGTTTTTGCTTTTATATTTTTATTGTTGATTTTGTATCTCTAGATGTGAGTGTGTTTGTCTGTTTCTTGACTTTTTTTTTTGTTTTTGCCAACTTCACGCTCTGGTAGCATTCACCAGACCGAAATAATTTTATGCAGCACAACACACCCGCAAATCGAGAAAAACACACAAATAGCACTTGAGAGGTAAATTTACACAAATACAAACACAAGCTACATAGAAATGTGGCTCTGTGTGTGTGTGTGTGTATATGGCGATGAGCACTGCGGAAGGGCAACTATCTTTTACTTTTCTGCTGCCATTTTTTTTTTGTTTTGTTTCGTTGGTTACATTTTCTTGAGTTTTTCTTTTATTTTTGTGTTTTTTGTCAGTTGTTCTGTAATCAGTGCTTTTATTAATTAATTTTAAATTTTTATATACCATTTTTTCCCTTGTTCAGCTGAGTTTTAGTGTATTTCATTGCTGCTGTTTGGTGTTGTCTGTTTAGTATGTAGTTGGTTTTACGTGTACCCGGCCTTTGTCAGTGCCATCAACAACTGCAGCCAACAGCAGCAGCTGCAATCAAAGTCAAAGCCACAGCCACAGCCAGCCACATTTCTCAGTTGACAACAGTTTGTCTACTTATTGTTTGTTAAATAGTTGTACTCTAGTAGTTGCAACGTTTTTGTTTCAATTTTAGATATTTTTATTTATTTATCCACTACGTTTTTTAATTTCGTTTCATGCTGTTGTTGTTGTTGTTTTGTTATTAGATGGATGTGTTGCTGCTGTTGCTGTTATTGTTGTCGAAATATTTAACGTTGCGGTTCACAGCGTTTAATTTTATGTATCTTTATTTTGTTGTTGTTGTTGTTGTTGTTTTTTTTCACTGTTTTTGTTTTTTTATGACTTCTCATGTTGCTCAAATGTGGTGGATCAATGAATTTAATTCGTTAACAACAAACACTAATTTTTTTATTTTATAACCCAAACACAGTCGCACACACATTTCTACTCATAGATCCTCTTTAATTTTTTTTCGTTTTTTTTTGCAGTTTTTATTTAAAAATGTTAATCTGTAAGTTTGATTCAGTATTAAAAAAAAAAAATATGTAAAAGCACTGGCTAAGGGCGTTTAGCATGAAATTTATTTCAAAGGCGGAATAACCAGAGAAAATTGTTTATTCCCAAAGTAGCCATATCGAAATTTAAACAACACACATGTGACATGAATATAATTATTACATTAAGTGCGAGTACACTGTAAATTTTGTGTTTTCGTTTATTTAAAGAAATCTACTAAACGTATTGCTATTTAATATTTCTGAATTCTATATTCAACAAAAAAAAAAAATGTATACATCCTATAAATTTAAATAGTACATACTTACATACATACAAACATATGCAGATATCGTCAGCTGAACTGCAAAAACCATAATTTACAGCAGAAGTATAAAACTGTTTAATATGAAAACTGCTAGAAATATGGAAGCAAAATTTTCAAATATCGATTCAAATTAAACTAGAAATATTTATAAAGTAAAAGAAGCTGGTTTTCTAAAGAAAGTCCTGCCAAGGTTTTTTATGTTCTATATAGAAAAATTCAAATAGAATGTTCCTAAGCACTACTGCCTTTATGCTGCTGCCAACAGCTAAATCTTCTAGTTCTAACACAAGGTACGCAGCATGAGTAGGCATCATCCCCTGAGTGCCGGTTCTAATAAAAAAAATATTATAAGTTTTTATGCATTTTAGATGACGATATATATGTAGAAAATACTACAATATTAACACGTTAAAATTTTTGTTCGTACATAATAACACCGAAATTGGCAGCAATACACGTAAAGAAAACAATGGTTTACGCAATCGCAACATAGCGATACACACACACACACACACACACATACATACTATTAATTGAATTGTATGGTGGTCAAGTCATGTAGTCGAAATAAATCTGTTGACTTAATTTAGCAATATTATTATGTCACACACAAGCAAAACTTTTTAAAAAAATTATGATGTACTAATAACGCATGTCCGTGTCATGTCATTATTCTGTATAATTTCACACTTCAGGGGTCGAGTGGCTTTAAAACGTATGAATTTAACTTTCCCACAGGCATGCTATTAAATACGAAAAAATACCTATTAGTATTTTTAACAATACGATGTTGTTCTAAGAAGTTTCACAGAAAACCAAAGCTGCAAAATACACCAATACCTCACTTTGCGTCGTCGTTACGTTCTTAAAAAAGAAGTAAAAATGTTATATTCGACCGGGTCGAATCTTAAATCCCCTCCAAATATTTAGTAACTAAATTTAAAATTTTTAACTGCGTGGGACAGAGTTCCTTTAAGACATATCTGTCCCCAATTTTAAATATCTATTTTGACAGAGCCATTTTGGGAAGGGCTGTGGGGGAGACGTTTCACCTCTGCAAGTTCAGAGAACATCTCAGCTTCTTATAGGCTTAAGTAATAAAAATTTTTCAATATTTGCACTATTTTTACATATAATATAGTAAGTCAACGCCCACTAAAGGGGGTTGGGTCCACGGTTGCCACTGAGTAAAAAAATTTTTTACCAAAATTTTCCGAAAATGTTACCAAAAAGTTACCAAAATTTTTTTATAAAAACAAAAATCTTTATTTTTATTATAATAAAAACAACAACTTTTATTAATAAAAAACATAACATAAAACGTTTTAATTCATTTTAGAACATAAATAAATATTTCAATTCATTATACCTACGAATTCCGTATTTAATTTAAATAAATTATTTAATATTTCAGTCATTTAAAATAATCTTTTGCTGACCAAACATAATGACATTTGCATATTACGCCGTTGAACAATTTGGCGCACATTCACACAGTTGTTTTTAATGATTTTTTTCTCAGTGTTGAGTAATGCGGAAAAATGATAAAAGAAAAGCAATAATTTGATAGTTTGTCAAGCCTTAAAACCAAAGTTACCAAGTTACCAACCCTAAAAAAAATTACCAATTTTGGTAGAATGTTACCAACTGTGGCAACTGTGGTTGGGTCCGAAAACAGACTATATCACGTTTTCCACAGATGAACGTATGGGCATTGCTAGACCGTCTTAGACTTCATCACTGATCAAAAATATTTACCTTATGGCTTACAATTCTTTTTGGAGGGTATTAAAACTGTATTTTGTCGGGGTTTTTCAGGCAAGGACCATGGGGGAGACATTTCACCTTTGAAATAAGACTCTAAAAATAAATGTTTGGGATAATTATATGTAAAATTTATTTTTAATTTTTTTTTTATAGGGTCATTTAGGGGTCAGAGGCGGAGAAGGGGATATGACAGAGGAGTACGAGGTTACGTCTCAGCCTCGTCATTAAAGCTTAAAAGTGTTATTTTTAAGTAATGATAGGCTTAAGTAAAACAATTTGTTAAATTTTTACACTAGTTTTGCATATAATAACGCCCACTAAAGAGGGGGGGGGGGGGGTGTCCAAAAATTATTATGTTTTATTTTATGGCTACAAGTTTAACGCGTTGGATTTTTCTTCAACACAAAAATATATCATTTGCTCAGCAAAATTACAAAAACAACTTATGGTTTTTAGAAGTTGGTTTAGTTCTGCTTAGGGGAACTTTTTTCCTCTGGCTCGATTCAGCCCATTTCCGAACTTGACCTGTGCTATCCTCCAAGATATATCTATACCAAATTTTAAGAGTCTGGCTTCTCGTTTAGAGTAAATCGTGATTTCCACAGACGGACGGACGGAGGGACATGCTTAGATCGTCTTAGATTTCATCACTGATCAAGAATATATATATATATATATATATATATATATATACAACACTTTATGGGGTCTCAGATGGATATTTCGCTGCGTTACAAACGGAATGACAAAGCGAATATACCCTCCAATTCTTTTTTGGAGGGTGTAAAAATTAAAGACTCGAACCCAAAACAACGCTGCTACGCACTGTGAAAATTAGTGCTACTTAGCAGCGACGCAACTTCGAAAAAACGCAAAAGGAATTGACGCAAAGCGAGGTATTGGTGTATTATTATATGTGCACATATGAAAATATAAATTTGATTTGGTCATCAATAGCTGTTTCTTTGTATCGTAAAATCATGTCAAAACTTAATAAAAATTAACTTAAATTATTTTGAGCCAAAATTATGATTATGAATATGTTATATCGCCCTAAAAGATCCATTTTATAAAATCACTGCTCCTGGTGTCCATTTGTATTTATATCATATATTAAATATTTTTATATTAAAGACATATATATATAAATACTATATATATTTCCCTTCTTTAATAAAAAAATATCTTGTTAATTTCCATGAATAGCTTTAACAGAGTATTATTATTGATGTCTGCACATACAATAATAATTATTGAAGTTTTTGGCGTCAAAGTGTCAATCATGTTGTATGTATTGTTTATAACACAAATGTACGACATACTATACACATACAGCAATACCTCGTTTTGCGTTTTTTCGAAGTTGCGTCGCTTCTATATTAGTACTAATTTTCACTGTGCGTCGGTAGATTTTCGAAGTTGCGTTGTTTTGGATCCGAGTCTTTATTTTTTTTCTAAAAGATGGCAACGACTTTTGTTTCCATATAATTGCGCCATGAAATCAAAACTCGGGGATTCCCTGTCTAACTGAAAATCAACGCAATTTTTTTTTTTTTTTAGGAGTAGGACCAGCACTCAAGGGGTGACCCCTACATATGCAATGCATTGCAGCGGAACTGAAAACGAGGGGGATAGTATTGAGGGGACAGATTAGGAAAGATGAGACGATAGACAGTTGTTTTTGTAGCTATTTCAACCTTTTACTTCGCCGGCTAATTTTTGCTACAGGGCCGTCGAAGGTGGCTGTTACTCTGCTTTTAGTACATGATAGTGTCAGTCGCTGCCAATTATGTTCAGTGACCAGTGACTACGCCTTCATCATTGAAACAGGCTGGCAACAACTAACACAACCACGCACTAATGCTGATCAGAAGAATGCAACACAATATTTCATGACTCAGCGCGGTCTCGAACTCAGGACCCTCCGCTTCATAGTCTCGTGTTCTGCTACTTCAGCCAACAGTAATAGTTTTACTTTCAATTTGTTTTTTAAAAAAGGATCCTGACAGCGGAAGCAGTTTTAAAGTGACCCAGGCGGTAGCCACGAATATCAATAGCACTTTTGAAAAAACAAAAGCTATTCAGCAAACATTGGACCAATTTTTTTGTGAAAGAAAACCGACTTACGACAACAGCCACTATGGACTCATCAGACAGTGATTCACTTATACGTTGTTTTTTTATAAATTAATTGAATATTTTATTTTGTTTTAATTGAATTTGCTTTGTTTTTTGTATGTATGTAATAAAATTGTGTATAATTTTTGTTTTTTAAGGCTGGATTTTTGAGATCTCAGTTAAACTAGGTTTAGCTAATCTGAAAACAAATTTGTACCATCATTACCAAATTTGTTTTGGTTAAAATGTTGGTCTTTTATGGAATAATATATAAAAAATACCATTTCGTCGGAAAATTCAGAGTTTCAGACTACGCTAAACTAAGTTTAAACTTAATCCATGTATCAAAAATATGATTACTTGATTCAATTTTCTTTTTAAAAAGTAATATTTTCGTAACTCTGGAACCTATCTTCGTTCTTTACATCGTTTGTGTATAGAAAATCATAATTCAATTTGGGTCGTTTCATTCGCGTCGCGTTTTTGTTTTCTTTTTGGAAAGTAAACACGACGCAAAGTGAGGTATTGGTGTATTACAAGCAGATATATGTATATAAGGAACTGACCATTGTTAAGAAATAAATTAAAATTGTTAATTTTAATAGCATTTATTCATAATATAGAGCAAAAAAGTTGTAATTTAGAAATTTTGTAGCCTTGAGTACTCGTCTTTATTTACAGCAACTCAGACAGTAATGCCAATTTGTTTGGATTTTTTCTTAAATACATTTAATGCTTTTATTCACTATAGGCAACTGAAATGCGAGACTTAATACGATTAATGTAACATATGGGTATTCCCATCGAGATATCCAATGTTCTCAAATCATTAAAACTTCTTGAAAGCACTTTTGCAGAAATATTTATTGTTAATTTTTTCCAACGGGCTTGAGTTCGAATCTGCATGACTGCAAATGATTTTTTTATTTATTTTTATTTTATTAATAAATGAATTTGTTCAAATTCTATTTATTATTTTCTTATTTATGGAATTAATTAGTTCTTGCCTTTTTGGCTGGACTCGAACTTGCAACCCCACGTTGATAGTCAAAAATTTGACTAACGTGTTCTGTTACGAAATTTTTGGCTTACAAATTAATGACGACCTTGTTAGCTTCTATATGTATTGTTTTATGTAAAATTGTTTTAATTAAAAAGAGATTACTAATTTGTAAATATTGGCATTAGTTTGTAACACTGTACTCGTGTATTGTGGTTTTTTCACTTCAATAAATAAACATTTTAATCTGAATTGTATGCATGTACGTACTCGTACATAATAGACTTGTAACAGACAGATTCATCTAATAAAATAACTAATACATCGTACTAAATAGCTTTTGTGCATAAGTATTGACCCATAAAATGGGAAGTGACCTTGTTCGGATGATCATGTTACTTTTGCTCGTGTCAGATAAAAAAAAAAGTAAAATGTAAAAACAATCATGAACTTGTTGACAAAATTTAGGAAATAGTGAAGCGGCTAAAGCAGAAATGCAAACTGTAAACTAAGAAAAAATTTCAATAACTGACTTTTGTATAGTGTGACATTTTAGACAAGTCATCGATTGACGATTGGTTGATTGACGATTGTTTTATTGACGATTGTTTGATTGACGGGTTTCTTTAGTAGTAAGGCAAAAAATAATTTGCCTTATTACGAACGGCGACATCGACGTTAAGTCAAGTCGACAGCAAAAAACTATCACTTGTCTATAAGTAGTCGGCAACAATTACTTACTATTGACAATATCTTAGTATGCTTTAAGGCGTATAGTATTTATAGAAGGTATTAATAGTAGTCAACTATTGTCGACAAAGAGTCGAGAAATGACAAGTTGTGGCTGTCGTGTTGATGTAACGTCGATGTTGTCATTCGTAATAAGGCAGAATATTTAAAATAAATAACAACTCTATTTTGTAGGGGTCACTTCGAGAAGGGGCGTGTGGGAGACATCTTTGCCATAAAACACTAAAAAGGGAATTTTAGTTATTATTATGTGAAAAAAATTTTTTTTTTTTTTTATAGGATCATTTAATGGTTAAGGGTAGAGGGAGGATAGGGCAGAGGAATACCACATCAGCTTCGTCATAAAAGCATTAAAATTTCATTTTTAGGGAATGTAGGCTTAAATTATACAACTTGTTAAATACAGTTAAACTTCGATATAACGAACTTCGTTATAACGAAAAACTTAACATAACGTATGTTTTATTGAGTCCCTTGAGAAAACCTCTTTATTGCGAAGTTTTTCATACAAAAATACACTATAGCTATAACGAACAAATTGTGAGCAAAAAAGCCTCTCTATAACGAAATATTCCTTCAAATGCCTCAATATAACGAAATCAGAATAAATCCTAAATGGGTAAAGTCCCATTTCCCAATGGGACAAGCGCATTTCTAAAGCCTCCATACAACGAAGTACTCGTACAAAAGCCTCTACACAAAGAAGTAAGAATAAGATTATAGCAACATGTTTCATTTTTTATTTATCTCATGAAATTGAATAATGAACAATTTAATAAAGGAAACTATAGTTATAACGATTTTTTTTAGTATTTCGCCCACTAAAGGGGGAGGGGTCCAAAAATGAATTTTTCTGATTTTATGTTTGCAAGTTCAGTGCTTTCGACCTTCTTTGACATAAAAATATATCCTTCTGCTTAACAAAAAAACACTTTAAAAATTATGTTGTTTTCAAGAGGTTGGTTTAGTTCTTCTTAAGAGACGCTTTTCCCCTCAAGCCCGATTTAGCCCTCATTTATGAACTTGACCTGTGTTGTTCCTCACAATGTATTTGCAACAAATTTCTAGGGTTTGGCTCTTTTCGTTTGGACCGAATCGTGATTTCCACAGACGGGCGGATGGACATGGCTTGATCGTCTTAGATTTTATCGCTGATCAAGAATATATTTACTTTATGGGGTCTTAGAGGAATGTTTCAGTGCGTTACTCACAGAAGGACCAAGTGAATATAGCCTCCCTTTTTGGAGGGTATAAAAACGTTGATTTATTTTTATTGACCTTATCAGTTTATTGTAATAGTAATCAAGCTTGTGGTCGTTTTTTATAAAATATTATTTTTTATAATTTTTATTCGAATTTTGTTTATACAATATTAAAAAAATAAAAACTATTGAGATATCATTGAGAGCCAGATATAGAATTGACTTTTTCAATGATTTCGATACAGCCTGTTACAAAAATTTAGTACAATAGTATCAAAAATATCGATTTTGCAAGAAAATTATTAAAACAGTCTCAATACATTTCTTTAAATATATAATATGGGTGATGATAAATTTAACTAGAGAAAATACAAGCCGAAAATTATACCACCCCTATTCCGAAGTTAACAGAGCTCTGTTAACCACTTAACAGTCGGAGTAAAATTTGATTAAAATCACTCAAGATCAGTGGTGGGCACCGTCAATGGATTGGTAAATTGTGTATGTGTTGAGCTTGCGAGCTACCCACCAAACAAAAAGCCAAGGGCTTGAAGGATAATTGTGTATTATATATTTATACATAAGTACCAATATATTCTAAGTTGAAAAAAAAACGTTGACTACGTAAAATTATTAATTAAAAATAAAACTTTTTCTAGGTAAACAGTCAAATGAAAAAAATTAAAAAAGATAGGTCAATAATTTGTTATGTTTTCCATTCAAGAAAAAATTATAAAAGAATGGTTGCTTGCTGAAGAATAACACTGAATATTCGCTCAAAAAAAAAAATACGCGGTTGGATGTATCAAAATTAATAAGCTTTGATATTTGTCGGCATGGAAGATCATTTTCATATGGGAAACATTTTCAAAATATTTTTGATAAGATTTAGCACAGACTAATTAATGAGACTAAGTGTATTACTAAATTAGGAGAATTAGTATAGTCCGTTATTAGAGAAAAATTGTATAAAAGGCATTGTATGTTATCGAAAGCATTGTTTATG
The DNA here is from genome assembly GCA_951800035.1 of Linnaemya tessellans. Classification (NCBI taxonomy): domain Eukaryota; kingdom Metazoa; phylum Arthropoda; class Insecta; order Diptera; family Tachinidae; genus Linnaemya; species Linnaemya tessellans. The sequence goes on from OX637535.1 coordinate 11,576,287, forward strand.
ACAAAATATATTTCACATATCATCATGACTGAAATTGTTTGCAGGACATATATTCTGGAAAAATATATAAAAAAATTCGTAAGCATCCGCCTGATATTCATTCGTCGCTGTCTCATTGACGATTAAATTAAAGAGGGTAAGAATACGTGTGAATGATCTCAGCACAATTGTGTTATGAAACGCCCCTAGCTGCTCAAGATACAAGATCCAGGGATTGGAGCCACTTCAGTCCGAATGAGTGCATAGAAAGAAAGTATACAAATTGAACAACGATTCATTTGAAAAAAGTATTTCCCTAGAGAGATTTGAGTTAATTGTAGGAAAACAGGCGTCGTTAGACATATGGCACTTTATGCAAATGGTGATCCAAACAGCCTATTATAAAGCAGAAGAATTTACAAGTCTGAAATAATTTTAAGTGAAATAATAATTAAAATAGTTATTACAAACTTTCCATCTTCTCATACTTTGTTAGCTGACCTCTCAAAGCTATTCCCACGATTCCACACTTGTTTTTCACAAAAAAATAAAAATAAAAATTAAGTTGAAAATAGGAAATTTTTTAAATTAATGCACACCTATTTTCCCATTATTCTATTTATTTATAATATCACACATTGATCTATATTTTAGCAATAGAATTGCCAATTCGTATTACGCAAACTACAGACATCTATTCCTATGAATGTTCATATATATGAGCATGTAGTCAGCCACATGAGTACAAACATATACCCGTATATATGTATGTATCTATGTATTTAATACTCTTACACACACTTGAAAATACTTGTTTCTTTGAACATGTTGTCATAGAACAATACATAAAATTAACAAATTGATAGTAATTACGAGTATCTATTTTGATTATTTTTTTCTTCACTTTTTTTTTGTGTATAAAATTTTACTATAAATTATTAATTGACAATTCTGACGTCATACCTACGCATACAAACATATTTGCAATCAGATTATGGCCGTCTAGAGTAGATCAATGAGGTCACTTTTGTTTAAGTTCTGGCGGATAATTGAATAAACATGTTGAGATGCAATTTATATTTTTTCCAGTTTGGCATACATTTTAAAATTTGTTAACGTTTCAGTATATGGAAAAGTACTTATTGAAATCGATTAACAGTGGATAGCAAAAAATTTTGGATTTTCTTTATTTGTTTAGATAAACACATATTGGGGTGTACAGTGTTGCTTTCGTTGTTTGTAGAGGGCGCTGCTGGCTGTAGTAGTTAACACGGAGACAGACTATGAAGCCGAAAGTCCCGAGTTCGTCTCCACGCTCAGTTATGAATATGATGTCAAATTCTTCTGTTTAGCGTTACTGCATGCTTGTCACTAGAGATGTGAAACTAAGCTCACGATCACGAAGCTTAAATTTTTTTCAAGCATGCTCACGAACGGATTATTTTTAACCACGTACTTTCACGCATGATGGTAATAATTTTCCTAGTCCCACAGGCTCACGCTCACTGTAAAATGTTTCTCATGTGTGAATGCATCTCTATAGCACTTAGATATGTATGTATGTATGTATGTATGCACATACACATTTTCGTTAGTATCAAAGATTCAAAAGAAAAAGAAATTAATGTTTTATTTTGAGTGCGTGAATATTATAATAACACGCACAGTCCTAAATTTTTTTTATAACGTTCACGCAGGCACGCGTGATTTTAATAATTTATATAACTATTCACGTGATTCCCGCGTGAATGGCATAGTTTTAGTGTTGGTGAAAATGACTGACAGCGATTGACACAATCATGCTCAGGGTGTTTTTTATAGAGTGACACAAGTTTAAATCATAATAAAACAAGGAAATATATTTTTAATATCAATAAAACGGGCTTTATTGGAAAGAATATTTTATGAAATTAATGTTTAAATATGATTTCTGCCATGAGGGCGCCACGGCTGGCACATAGAAGTCGCCATCTGGAACACCGATTTTCAACAACTAAAAAAAATTTTCTATAAAGTGGAAGGACACAACCCCAGTTGCTGAGAACGGCGACGTATAGATTGATTAGATTGATTAGGAGTTTTCCTGTACAGCGGCTACAGTCAGTTCGTCAGTGCGCACTGCTCGTTCGGCATGTCACGGGATGCTTACTATCAGTAACAGTAAATATGGTCCGAAAACGATCTATAGTTCTTCGAATTAGCCGCTCTGAAAGACGATTATGTACGGCTGAGTTTGATGAATAGAACAAATATTAGCCCTATTCACAATCTTGTGCAAATGCTCTTGCACTATTGCATTTGCAAATTGAGAGAGTATTTGAGATCATTTTCAATGTATTTTGTTGGTGTAGAGTACAAATATTTTGCAAATGCAATGATGCAAGGCTATTTGCACAATATTGTGAATTTGGCTATTTTGATTACAAATTTCAACAACTTGCACGCGTTGCTCTGGTGTTGTGACACTCTAAAAAAGCACGCTATACTAAGAGCAGAGTAACAGCTGCTTCGTCGGCCCTGTAGCAAAAATTAGACGGCGTTATAAAGGTTAAAATGGCCACGAAATGTTGTCTATCTTCTCATCTTTCCTCATTTCTCTTCTCTATGCTCTGCCGTTCTTTCTAGTTCCGGCGCACTGCACTGCATATGCACTGAGTGCTTTTAATGACTCCTTGAATTATTTACAGATGTATCCATTTTATACATCCAGACGTCCACCTACGCTATGACAAACCGTCTTACAAAATAGCTGTTTCTAAAAATTTAGATAATTAAGCCCCCTTTTCCACATTCTTAAATACAACTGAGTTTACGCAAAGAATAAAATCTTGGTGTCTCGAATCAATACTTTTGTGTGTCACTGTTGTGGCATGATCGCACACATAAAATCTATGTAAAAGCATGCTATGCTTTATGTTTGATGTACATATTTTTTTATTTTATTTTTTTTGTTGTACTTTTTCGTGTGTAATTTTTGTTGCGTTTTATGGCTGCTAAAACAATGATGGTATTTATTTGCGAATGATGGTGATGATAATCGCACGAGAGGAAATTACAATTCTATTTTTCAGCTGGAGCCTTAATTAATGTACAGCTGTCTGGCACACGTTCCGACCTTATTATTAGTAACTATCAGACATATTTATGTATGTGCGGATATCCCTCCAACCAAATATACATACATACATGCATACAACAGCAACTACAACACAACACAAAGTAAACGCATCTGAAGAAAAAAAAAGAAGCAGCAAACAAGCAACAACAAATTGACGGAAACCCCTTTTATTATTTACACATTCAACTTGAAGACCTTCTGCGTTCAGTTAATTGACAACAATAAGAGTAGTTTAAGGATTTTTTTATTTCCTTATATATATTTTTTTCTTTTCTTTTTTTTTTTGCATTAACCCAACTTTTGCCAAAACTTGGAATCTTTAGGCTTCTAATATTAACATTTTCAGCCAGACTCCTCAATACCTACTCGCATCTCCAATTTAATGTTTATTTTCGAATTTTTATATTATTATGTATTTTATTAATATTATTATTATTATTGTGTATTTTTATTGCTCTTAGTGGTATTATTTTGATGATGTCAATAACATCTTTGTAAAATTCTCACCATAATTTGATATTGGCACAAAATGAATCAGAGAAAACTACAACAACAATGACGACAACGACATCAACAAAAGCAAAATAAATGAACTTAAACAAGTTTAGCCGAGTAGCAGTTGATAGTTTATTTCTTGTTGTTGCTGTTGCTGGTTGTTGGAGTTATTTCGTTCGTTTTTTTCCCCAGCTAGTAAATAAGTAGTTGTAGTAATAGTCATGTGTCCCTAGAATGGTAAAGTGTTTAAAATAAATTTAATTGACTTTGTGCTCATTCCAAAAATATTTTCACACACAAAAGCTTAAACCTCGTGTCACATAATCTATATTGCAGTAGTACGACTACGACTATGACAACCACTACATTTGCTAACAGTCTGAACTACCACTTTAGCAAACAGCAAAATTTACAACTACTGTTTACTACTGCTTTTACTACCGACTGCATCTGTAGCTAGATTTAAACATCACCAGCTAAACCTACCACCAACAAACAAACACTAAACTATGGAATATAGGTAGCAAACAGTTTGCAGAGTCTTAAAGGACTTCTGTACAGTCGACTCGGCTTTACTGGAAATAACCAAAACCCAATTTTTTTCAGTTAGCCTATTTTTTCTCTAAAACATAGTTCGGATTACTGAAATTTGTTGCAGTTAAGCGTACTGCTTAAAGTCAGTAAAACGAATTCCTCGAAAATGTCTAGCCACTTGCATTGACAATTTAATAGAAAAATACAGTAAAGTACGTAAGAGCGAAAAGGACAAATACATTTTGCCATTTAATTTTTTAACGGACAAAACATGCACAATTTTTTCAGCCTTAAGTTATGCAATCGATTTGTAATAAATAAATTTGTCATTGTTTAGTTTTTACTAAAGCGAAGTAAGTTTCATACAAAAACGTAGTTGTGGGCTTGCTTTTGGTTTCCAGAAATACGATACTTTCAGTTAAGCGATGTTTCGCTAAAGCGAAGTGAATAAGACTAGCTGCATTTAAAATTAGTGCGGGGATTTGTATAGCTTTCAGTAATCCGATTTTTTTCAGTAAAGCGTGTTGCGCTAAAGCGGATTCGACTATATTAGGCATGTCGTGGTCGCACACTCGGCTATTGCATATTCAATCTGGTACAACTACTAGAGCAGCTGATCGTTCTCTGTCTCCCACTATAAAAAGAGACAAAAGTTTGTTGCCAACTCCAGGGATGGAAAATGGCTATTTTCATTTTGTGCCAATTAACTACGCAAAATGTACTTTTCATACCTTTACGGTACCATTTTTTATATTTATTATAATATAGAAATTCAAGAACTTGACTATACAAATTCACAAGTATACAACAAACATCTATTATATTCATAAAAATCTAGAAATCAGTTAAATAAATTTTATGTAAAAAGACATGTCATTTAAGATAATAAATTTTCTGTTAGTTTAAAATTGAGGTAACGAGACATTGATGAAAAATTTGTTCGCTAATTTTCACTATTATTCTTTCTGACGAATAATCACAGTAACGAGGAGAGTGCTGTTGGCTGAAGTAGTTAACACGAGACCATGAAGTGGAGGGGCCAGAGGTCGACTCCGCTCTCAGTCATGAATGTTGTGTCGAATTCTTCTGATCAGCATTAGTGCATGATTGTTTCAGAGATTAAGGCATAGTTTCTGGACGCTGAGCATAATTGCCAGCAACTGACACTATCATGTACTAAAAGCAGAGGAACAGTACGCTCCTTCGTCGGCCCTGCAGCAAAGAAATAGCCGGCGAAGTAAAAAGTTTGAAAAAGCTACAAAAAATTCCCTCATTTATCTTCATCTGTCCTCTCAATACTGGATATCCCCTCCTTTCTGGTTCCGAGGCAATGCACTGTAGGGGTCATCAGCTGTTAAGTGGGTGCTCAAATAATGCAGTGATGCCAACTCAAATATGTGGCAAAAAAAATTATATTAAGAAAGTCAATTAAACTTTTGACTCATTTCCGGATTTTACATTACATTTTGCATTACAATCAATTCAATTTCGCTTGAAAATTGCATTAAAATAATTAAAATCCACTATGAAAATGGTGGCTGTGTTAAAGTTACATTTCGTAAAATTCGTGATGTTTTCGGACAACATAATCGTCCTTCTGAGACCTTCTGTCAACAAGCACAATTGCCGCATTTGAGACTCTGAAAATCCTAGAGTGATTATTGAGAAACCTCTGCATGCGCAACGTATGACTGTATGGTGGAAATGCGAGATGAGGCTGGAAATGCGGTAACGGTCAATGAATCACGCTATCGCGAGATGTTAACAACTCAATTGACATGGTGGACATTTCCCAGATGTCATTTCTCATTTATAAAAATTTTAATCATCTTCATCTCTATTTTTTATTTTATTTTGTTTTAGAAAACAAAGTTCTTGTTGAAAACCCCTTTAATCAACAAATAAATTTTCGGTTTAGTTTTCTTAGCGTTCGGTGGCCAAATTCAAGCAAAGGATTCCGGATGAGGCCATAATGCATATCAATTTCCAAAAAGAATGAATTCCTTGACAATATATCTTAATGCTCCTAAAAGCTGAGAAGCTGAGACATTAAATATTTAGTGTGTGAATGCATCTGCATGTATGCAATTGTATGAATACTTTATACATACATACATATTATGTATGTATGTGTATGTGTGTATGTGCATACCCATAGTGTGGAGTTGAGTTGTGTAGCACCAATTCCAATACCGACAAATGCCGTACTTGACCGCATAAAACATAATGTAAAAATCCCATTATTCGCCGGCGTAACATTGCTTAAATAACAGCCACAACATAAATAAAAATAACAACAGCAACAACAACAAGAAAATACTGCCTCTACTATAGTTGATAATGGTACGTTCTTTGGCAGCAACAGCAACAACAACAACACTCATACGAAAAACAGCTGTAGCAGTGGCAGCAATATTTTAAGTTTTTTGAAACAGCAACAACAAACAGCAACTGCATAAGTGCTGGCAACGGTAGTGATCGCAGCCAAATAGTAGACAAAGCTTTTTCATTGCAACAGCCATAATATTATCAACAACAATAATAACAAAAGAAGGACAGTAGCAACAATGCAACGGGCAAGGAGGTACGAGCAACTAACAGAATAAACAAAAAATGAAAGAAAAACAAAAAATAAATAAAAAGCAGCAACAACGAAAAAAGACAAAAATGAAAAAAGTGTCTTTAAAAACTCTGTTGTGCGACGAGTACTGCTGGCGTCGACAAACAACAACAACAACAACAAACAGTTTAGTTAAGTTCGATACCAGTTTTTGGTTCCCACAATATAATATGTCCATAAGCGGCAGACCACATGACGTAATTAGCATAGTGCAGCTTTGCAGATCTCAACCAAACAACCCAGTCAGCCAGCCAGCCATACAGCCATACAGCCATAATACACTCAGTGACTGACTGGTTGGATGTTTGGTTGTTTGCCGGACCAAGTGGTTGGTTGGCTGACTAAACAGACACCCAAAATACAGACAATTGACCGACCAAATGGTTGACGAAAAGTTATTTACTTGCCTGGTTGTTACTGTTCGTTCGATCTTTCAATTTTCTTTCCATTGCTCTTGTTGTTGTTGTTGTTGCTGTTGTCCTTGTTGTTCTTGTCTTTATTGTTGTATTAAATATACGTTTAGTTGTAAAGTCGCAAAGTCTCTCAGCGTAATGACAAACAGTATTTTTCAAGTTGCATGCGAAAATCTTGGCAATAACAGCTCCTCAATAAACTAACGGCTGCCTTTGCAGCACAAGTTGTTGTAATTGTTTTTTGTAATGAAAGACTACGTACTATTGGAATATTTGCGAGTAAACACTAATCGGTCAAGCAGATGAACTGGCGTCCGCAGTGACCATTTAAACACCCCTCATAAGGCTACCTGTGAAACTAAAAGCAGCTCTCAACCATCAATCTTTTGCTGTACGAGTCTACATTTTTATGTGAAAACCCCCTCAAAAAAAAAAAATAAAAATAAAAATGGAAAATAATACTTGAGCAACTATACAACTGCACACACGTACTCATACATTCACACACACTTATAGTAGTTTTAAAACAAAAACTTAACGTAGGAATTCCAATTTCTGTTTCTCTTTACAATAATTTATGTCGCGTCTTACTTGGAGTGCACCACCAATCAAAATAAGAAGAAGAAGAAGAAAAAAAAAGAAGAAGCAGAAAAAAAAGACGCAACATGGCAAAGCACTTCTGCAAATGCTGGTTAAAGCGCACCCGTCGCATATAACACCGAAAACCACAACACAAGCCATCCGCCAAAAAATTAAAATTAAACACGATCGTTATCAATTCGATTATTGATTACCATGCAAGGAATGAGAGTTCGGTTCCAACGGGCTACTTGTGCGATTGCTGCATCATCATCGTCAATATCATCATCAGCAATTGAGCAGCCCCGCTTCGGTTAGAAAAGACAGCATGTAGCAAGCAGCAGCTGCTACATTAAAGCCGAATTAAAAAACTCCCTATAAAAGCTGTATTTTAATGTTTGTTATCGTGGCTTTTATTGCTACCGCTGTTGTTGTTGTTGCTGCTGCTGCTGTTGGTCTTGCCATTGCTGCAATGTAAACATGCCACAGAGTTGGAAACTTTCATTTGATTAATATTTTTCTTTTTTCGGACATCGAGTTATGAGGTCACAGATAAGGAGGTGGATTCTCCGCCGTATATCAAAAATACGAGTAAAACACTTCGAGGTCCTTTTTCTTTAGCTATTGAATATCTTTAACTGGCTCTTTAGCTCAATGTGCAAAAATACGAATGGTCCTATGCCAAAGTGTCCTCTTTTTTATATTTGCTTCACTTTGAAGTCGACAAACAGTTATAGAATAGCAGGAGACTATTTCCTATTACATTTGGAGCTGTTACTTAATTAAGATAAATTGCTTTTAAATTTAATATCTAAACTAATGGGACGTCTTTAAATAAGCTATTCAGACTCTGGTGCAAAGGTGCAACAACACCAACAACGCATTGAAAATTCTCTGATATAGGGTGAATTCCAAAACATCAAAATACTTTGCAGTGATGCCATGTTACATTGTTTACAAAAATAAAACACATATGACTTGGCATCACTGCAAAGCATATTGATCTTTTGGAACTCAGCCATACTCTCTCAATTTTGCAAAAGCAATAATTTGCACATAATTGTGAATAGGACTGTTGAAAATACTCTCACAAGGCTGTGAATAGGTCTAATGTTTTTAAGAGTCTTGCATGAAATAAGCATTCATTTCGTGAGGAGTTTTGCAATGAGAGTATCAGAAAAATCGAAGGGCAAAGGTCGAACTTTTCTGATATGCATAATTGCACGGTTGCGTTAGTTGATATATTCCAATGACACAGGAAATTATATTATAAAATAGTTGCAACAAATTCTGGAGGCTTATTCTGAATTGCGATGCGAATGAATAACTGAACGCATTTGTATGCTATTAACATTGAAATGCGAAAGCAATTTCTTTCGCATAGCAATTCAGAATAGCCCCCCTGTATCTCCTTCTCCTGAACAAATAAAACCTGGGGCCAAATTACCGCATTCGATATCGATCGAAATTTCAATATATTTTATATACAAATTTCGATCGATATCGAGTGCCGTAATTTGGCCCCTGTTTTGAGCGTTAAAACCATAAACAGCTGATTTTGCGTTCGCACTGCAAATTGTGATTTTAACATACAGTCTGTATAGTAAATTCGTTCCAAATAAATTAAATCGCTCATAGAAATGTGTGAATTTGTTGTTGTACTTGTTCTCTATTTTGGCAAACACTTAATTGACAACCTGTAGAAGTTTTTGTTTGAAGGAAAAAAGAAAAAGTTTTACAATGCGATCTAAAATAGAACTTAATTGACATTTTTTGAATGAATATTTTAAAATTATGGAACTACTTAAACAAAGTGAAAACTTCTTGGAAATCAATAACAACTTGATAAAAAAAACAACAAATATGTCAGTATATATTCTTATTAACATAATCAATACCAGCTGTTTCAAATATATAACTTGGCAGCACTCAACTTAGCACAGCTAAAAACAAGGTTGCATTTCATAAAACCTACTTAAAACGAATTCGAAAGTGGTTCTAAGCTGGTTTTAACAAAATCATTTTGTATGTTAATACCAGACTTTAACAGTTGGTTTAACAGTTAGTTAAAACCAGAATTTATTAAAACCATCTCAGTGTGAAGACACCATGGGTCCGTGTTTTTAAGATGTGGACTAAATTTGGGCTATTTCTGGCGAAATGTGATTTGTTTCGTCAAAATTTTCAGATTAACTAAACCTAGTTTAACTGAGATCTGAAACCCCCTGCATAATGGTTGTAGTAACGAATATTTTAATGTTGCATCTAAAATTTCTTGTGGTAAATAAACTATTATAATTTATTTAAGTTTGCATAGCATTAATTATATTGGCCTCTATTTCTAATGGATAAAGTAGCGCCATATCGTGATATACTCGTATATAAGAAATGCAACAGTAAAATAATGGATTTTACGAGGTAAAAATTTCGCGAAAGATGCTAGAGTGGGTTTCTCTAAATCTAGATCGAATGTATGGCCAGGGACAAGTTAGTGTATCATTCGCACTACCTACTCCTGCCTATAACTAACAAAATATTTGTTTCATAGATTTTTTTTCGAAAAATCTTAAGATGGAAGATTAACCGAGAATCGAGAATATTATTAGATCATCTTGGCATCAATTAATAAACATAACAATTTCGCTAGGGTTCAGTTCTAGTTTGTTGTCAGCAATCGGTGTCGCCATCTTTGTACTTGTCAAATCGATTGGTGTTGTTGTGTCAATTAACCATCCCTGGAATATTTAATATGAATTGCCAAAACTGTTGGTTGGTGCCACTGCTCCCTGGGCTAGTTGTGCGTTTGTTTATTTGTTTGTTGTAATGTCTTATTTTTTTGTTCGATGTTTACTTTTTTTGTTGTTCTTTTTATTTGGTACATATTTACAAAAATGCACTCGTATGTATGTAGTCGCTGGCAATTTTCTCATGATCACATATGTGCAGCGTAAATATAAATAATTCTCATCGAAACTTGACAATCCATGAAAAAAAAAAACAACGCAAAATACAATAAAACAAAAATGAAATAAAATAAAACAAAATAAAAAGAATTTTAAGTTGAATGCGATCAATAAAAGAACTATTTTGTTTAAACGCATTTGCACGTACTTTTTTTCATGCAGCTTGTCTTGTTATTGTTGTTGTTGCCGTTAAGCTTTTTGTACTACTCAATTTATGCCTGCACCACAGAATGGCCGGGCCAGGTTGCTGTGGCACAAATGTATCTCTTCATCTGTTTTATTTATTTAAATGCAACAGCTTGTATGTGCGAGCCAACTGAAGTTATTGCGCTGCGATGGGGTACATGTGAGCATGTGCGAACAATACTTTTCGACGCAATTTAAATGTCATTACCACAAAGTTCTTTTGAGTGTCATTGTATGCTGCGAGTTTACGTATACAAATACGAAAATATATCAAATTAAGCAAAAGTTGTGAAACTGCAAAGGAACATGTATGCATGTAATATTGTTTTACGCATGTTTGTATGTACGAGTATGTATGTGTGAATGCATGTGTGTTTTAAGGTAATCAAGTCGTACGATTGCGTTATCACACAAATACTTTTTTGCGTTCAATCAAATGTCATATCTCCTAGCACATACGTGCGTACGTGTGTTGATTTACATTTAAGTTGGATGTGTGAGAAATAGCGAAAAAACTCTTCAAAATAAAAAAAAACGAAAAGCAAAAAATAGTTTACACAATACCAAAAATGACCTACAGTCTTCGTGTAAGCCATCAATGTGCAAAAATATGCCATCTTGGGTGGCGAAATTTCTAAAAATTAAAGTTTTAGGAAAAAGTGCCTCGATACTGTCTGTATGCACTTCTATTAGTAACTTTGAAAAAACAGTGTAATATGCAGCCACACAAGCACTGAAGCACGAATTATTTGATCGTAAGAAAGTTGTGTTTGTGTTCAATACTTGACTTGCTTAGGAGTGACCAGTAGTTTGACTGTTCTGAACGGGACAGTGTGTGCGTGTAGTGTGATTTAACTATTTTAACCCCATGACCATAAGTATGTTGATATTAGAAAAAAGTCTGGAGCAGTTTTGTTTCCTCTTAAATAGTGTTTGGGGGAAATTACGACATTCGATGTTGATAGAAATTTCGATCGATATGAATGCGGTAATATTATTGTCAAATAATTAGGCAATTTTCAGCAAATATTTTATAATTTACTCTTTGATATTTTATTTACAAGTGCCATGTTACAGATTGCTGAAAAAAGAAACCTGTTGTACGACATAAAGGTCAGCTAGTGGAGAATTGGAGAGCAAAGAGATAGAAATAATTATGTTTAGGTAGTCCGATTGTAAAGCAAGATTTTTATAGAATGACACAAGTTTAAATCATAACTAAACAAGAAAATATATTTTTAATATCAATGAAACCGGGCTTATTGGAAAGAAAATATTTGATGAAATTAATGTTTAATTATGATTTTTGCCATGTGACCGCTATGGCTGGAAACAGCAATTTTCAACAACTAAAAATATAATTCCATAAAGTGGAAGGACAAAACCCCAGTTACTGAGAACGGCGACGTATAGATTGATTAGGATCATTTTCATTGCTTTCCTGTACAGCGGCTAAAGCTTTTTCAGTGAGCACCAGAAATCTCAGAAATGTACAACAAAATTTAAAGTAACACCTTTAATACAGTGTACACCTTGAATACACTATAGACATTGTCTTTCTTTCATCGTGCACACTTTCTACTTGTGTATAACTAAGAGTGTACTCGTGTACATCTCGTGTATATGCTTTTTTAATTTGAAACTGGTGGGTATTTATAATATTTTCAGTGTTTGCTTTTACTGCGCACATACACATTAATTTTATGAAGTTACAAAACAAATACAATGTTATCATCTCCCCAAATGTGTATACGTACATAAAGTAAATTCAATGTTTTCAATGTATACACTTGAGGTATGATGCACAGTCCTGTACACTCAAAATTTATTTGTGTATAAAGTGAAGCATGCAAATATTTTTCAATGTCATGTTTTTCAATGTCGTTGATGTAAACTGTGTTCAGAGGATAAAATATGTACACTATTTCGAACTCTGGTAGGCACTGTTCGGCGTCTGACAGACTGCACATCATCAGTAACAGTAACGGTGTTCTCTTTTCTGGAAAACATGAATTTTGTTCAAATTCTATTTATTATTTTTTATATTAAGATTGGAATATTAAGAATATTTTCAATAATCATCAAACCAGCAGAAGGGATCAGTACTGATTTCGAGGCCGCTACGCCATCTCATCAGCGTTCTTTGTTCAATTTTTCCACTTTTTGCAAGTGGTGCTAGTTAGTAGGAATATCAACTATTTAACCAATATTTTAACGAAAATTGAATATGAGAAGTTATCACATTCATATTTTTAAGTTATTACCTTTTTGGTTAGTACGAAATTCCCCAACCCTGACGATTAATATTCCCAATATTCCATGTATCTCTTTCGCTTTTTCCAGAGCCATCGGCTGCTGATTGCTAAAGCTTCTTTGTTATTTATGTTCAAGTAATTGAATTTAGTTGTCAATTTACAATGAACAAGTGCGCGTGCCCCCGCAATGTTTTAAATTATGTATGAATTTTTATTAGTCGAACTTTGTAATGTAAATTGTTAATTTTTTTTTTGGCTTAAGTTCGAATCTGCACGAAATCAGTACTGATCCGTTCGGCTGGTTTGATGATTATTGAAAATATTCTTAATATTCCAATCTTAATATAAAAAATAATAAATAGAATTTGAACAAAATTCATTTATTAATAAAAATAATAAAAAATCATTTGCAGTCATGCAGATTCGAACTTAAGCCCAAAAAAAAAATTAACAATTTTGAAATTATATAGATAATAGTGCCATTTCTCATATAAAAAATGCACAAAATGTTGCACTCTTTTATAGAAAAGAAAACAACATAAATGTGGTCCGAAAACAATCTAAATATTGTTCTTCAAATGAGGGACAGGTCCCAATAGGAAACTTAGCTGGACTACTGTAAGAAGACCTAAAGTAGTAGGGTCCACCTGCCACCTAAGCCATTTTGAAATAAGAAAGTAGGCACAAGGTCGCCTACATTCTATTTAAGAATCAAATGGCAATAGAAGGTCAAAACCTATAATGGTTGGCCTTCGAAGGATTAGTATGCTTTTTAGACATTACTGTTGCAGGTAACTCCTCAAAAACTTATATGCTACTACCCAATCTCTAAATAGCAGTGAAACGTATGTGTATATGAGAATACAAAAGAAGTAGGTTCGCCTGCGAGTCTGAGTAAGAAACAACAGGTGCAAGGACACTTAAGTTTGGGTAAAACAGAAACTGAAGTCAATAGAAAGTTTATAGCGCCTACACTGGTTTGGCTTTCGAGGCTTCACCGGTAGTCTAAACTGGTACCATGGGATCCAGTACTGGCCCAGCAGTATTACTGCAACTGGATATTGGTGAGGTCTCCTTCGGGAGAGCAGACGTGGTGGTTGTAGTTTATACCAATTATTGGAAGATTTGTCAGATAAGTTATGACCGATCTTTACGGTAAATCAACAAATGAGGTTCTTTTGGGGTACATTCGTGTCTCATAGAGCTAAGATCTTCTAGATAGGATCGAACACTTTAGCAAGGTGTTAGGGCATGGAATATTACCATACGATTTGCTAGAAATTGCCACCTGGGTGACTCATGGGTCGCTTAGGTGATGCCCCTGAGGTGCATGGGGGTGGTTGTTAACACCCAATTTCACACTATGTTGAGAGCATCCTCGGCTGAGGTCCTCAGGACAGGAGCTGACGTTAAACTTATACATGGTTGTTCTTCCAAATAGCCGCTCTGTAGGATGAGTTTGTAGGCCATAAAATGGAAGAAGTGTACGATGAGTTTGACAAATAGAACAAATATTTTGATTAAAAATTTTACAAATTTGCACGCGTTGCTCTGGTGTTGTAACACTCTAAAAAGCATGATTTAGTAATAGACGGCGAAGTCACCAGACGGCAATGTGGGTCACTCCAAAATTATAAAAAATTCAAACTAATAAAAAAGATAGTTTGCAAGCAGAATTTTCTATATACTTTGGGAATTATATAATCCACTAAAAAAAATTAAAATTTTAGCTGTTTTACTTACCTTGCTTTGCTAATGGGAAAGTGAAATTTTCAAACTAAAAGAAATCAAGTGCTAAAAAAAATAAATAAATGGAATCACTTAATATATTTTAACGCACATATACGGATATACTAAATCGAACAAGGAAGGAAAATATATAAAAACATTTTACCATTTCCACTAAACCGAAAATCCATTTTAAATCTCATCGAACCCAAAAATGACATTTATAAAAAAATCCTTAGAACACTCAAATCCATTAAAATTTACTGACATTCACTTATATGTTAAGAAAATGTTTGTTGGGAAACTAAATGCATATTTGTAGTTTATTTGTATGCATATTTACACGCTTGTGTATATGTGTGTGTGTGTGTGTGTGTGTGTACTCTATGTATCATTGCAAACAGTCGTAAACATTAAAGTCGTCATTAATTCCATGTTTGGTCAAATAGTGCACCCCTGTTTGCATAATAATTAAATACGTTATCAATATGGCAAGGTTACATTTAGCTAGAGTAGCAAGCAGAACAACAACAACACTAACAAACCACAACTGTCAACAATAACAATTCAACGACAATAACAACATAAACTAGTTGGATATTATGCCCGGAAACGTCATCAATAAACTGGTAGCACAACGACAACTTAGCCAGAGATTTGCCAAACTAAATCTATTATAAAAATACGCTCGTTTACAATTCATATGCAGCGTCGCAAATCAGAGCTGTATAACAATTAATCTCTAATTTGTAATGAATATGTGATGGTGTTATGCAAAATGTAGTCACAGCGTCATATATCATAAAATAATAGCACGAAAATATATGACAAGTGTAAACACGTCATAGGTTTGTCATCAATGTAGACTCGCCATGGCTTAAGCAAAAACTGTAATAGTGCTGCCACCTTATATTTATTTCACCATAAGATAATCTAGATATTGTAGATGTTTCTATTTCATATTGTTCCAATGCGAGGCAATACGGAGCTACTTGCACTTAGAGACAAAAGTTGAAATATATGAACCGGGACAAAGAAATTGATTTTTTTTTTAATCTTGGACCAGCACTCAGGGGATGACCCCTATATATGCAATGCATTGCGCCGGAACTGAAAACGAGGGGACAGATTAGGGAAGATGAGAAAATAGACAGTTGTTTTTTTGTAGCTATTTCAACCGTTTACTTCGCCGGCTAATTTTAGCTACAGGGCCGACGAAGGTGGGTGCTGTTACTCTGCTTTTAGTACATGATAGTGTCAGTCGCTGCCAATTATGTTCAGTGACCAGTGACTATGCCTTCATCATTGAAACAGGCTGGCAACAACTAACACAAGCACGAACTAATGCTGATCATCAGAAGAATTCAACACAATATTTCATGACTCATCGCGGGGTCGAACTCACGACCCTCCGCTTCATAGTCTCGTGTTCTACTACTTCAGCCAACAGCACCCACTGCAGTCTCACTTGATCAAAAATTACAAAATATTTTTCGCAAAATTAATCTTAAATATCCTTCAAAAATGGAATACAACTGTCATGTATGGGCTGGTGCTTCAAAGTCTATTTTGAAGTTACTCTACCGCGTACAGGAGAGAGCGAAGAAGCTCATCGGTGACAGTAGGGTAGCCAACTTTATTGACTCGTTGGAGCATCGACGCAACGTGGGGTGTGTTTTACTGTTCTACCGGATACTACAACGGAATGTGTTCTGGTGAAAGAAGGGAGCTTGTGCCCGAAAACCATTTATTCCTGCGAGCTACCCGCACTTCACGTAGGGCGCATCTTTTTGTGGTTGAGCTGCCAGTGAACCGCACCACGCATTACAGATAGAATCCGTTCTTTGGCCGAACGGTTCGTATGTGGAACAAACTTCCAGCAGAGGTCTTTCCTGTCAATTTCAACTTGGGGAGGTTTAAATCGAACGTTCACAAACACTACTCCCTCTATCCTCCTTCCCATAACCAACCAACTCTCCTAGTTCTGGCACAATGCATCGCATATGTAGAGGTCATCGCCTAAGTGCTGGTCCAAGAAAAAAAATATTTAGCAAATAAAAACACTATTTTGTGCGGGTCACTTCGGGAGGGGACGTGGGGGAAACATCTCCCCTTTGCCATGCAATACTAAAAAGTAAATTTTTGGGATTATTAAGGAAATTTTTTTATATAGGGTCATATAGGTGGGGGAGGGTAGGACAGAGGAAGATCCGAGATATCTCAGCCTCAGTCAGAAAAGATTTAAAATTTCAGTTTTAACGAATGTGAGCTTAATTTATAGAATTTGTTAATTATTTACAATGTTTTTCCATGTAATATGCTACTTCAAATCCCACTAAAGGGGGCGGGGTTCAAAAATGGATTTTTCCTGATTTTTTGGTTGCAAGTTTAACGTTTTGGACCTTCTTTGATAGGAAAATATATGTTTTGCTTAACAAAATTACAAGAAAAACTATAAAAATTATTTTGTTTTTTAGAAGTTGGTTGGTTTAGTTGTTCTTAGGGGAACTTTTTCCCCTCTGGCCCGATTCAGACCATTTACAAAATTGACCTGTGCTATCCTTCAAAATGTATTTGTACCAAATTTCGTGGGTCTGGCTCTTTTCGTTTGGACTGAACCGAGATTTCCACAAACGGACGGACATGTCTAGATCGTCTTAGATTTCATCAGTGATCAAGAGGGATACATCGCTGCGTTACACACGGAATGAAAAAGTGAGCATACCCCCCAATTATTTTTTGGGTGGTATAAAAACAAAACAAAAATTTTATTTTAATAATAAATTCATTGCGGATTTTAGCACTTTTCAGGTTCCTTTTCAATAAAGTGAAAGGTCTATGTTAGACAATCTAAAAATTGTGACCTATCCATGTCTACTTTCTGATCATGGGAGGGTGAAAATTGAAACCAATTCCAATTTGAAGGGCAACGTTTAATAAAATATTTATGTTTATGGCAAACATGATATGTTGATAACAAAATTCATGAAAGAGTTTCGGCATTTATTGAAGGTCTGTGTCTCTAAGCGAACAGAAATAATAAAGAAGTTTAAAATATTAAATCTTTATTTTCTTTAATATTACATATTTGCAATTCACAGATCTGTTTAAATATCCCGATTTTGGTATTTCTGGCGAGAGCTACTGCCCAAACGCGTAAATTCACCTTAAGCAAATACCCATTTCTACTGCAACTCGCTACAAAACTACAAGAGCAGCAGCCCACATTCAAACAACCACGCGAAACAACATGCTATACCTAGTATTTTCTTTCTGCAGTTCCTCTTATTTGTTTTAATTTAATACTATCAACAATAACCATTCAATTTTATAAAAAAAATAACATTAAAAGGAAACTTTGAACATTTTCGGCTTTACATGCTAAAAGTTGAAAAACTAAATCCAAACAACAAGGAACAACTGACTGACTGATATTGAAACTCCAACAACTCCACATTCAGGGTGAATTGTATCAGTTTATAATTTTGTGGCATGATTAAGATGAAAAATGACGGTGACGATGGGTTTGACAGCGATAAACCAGAACGAATGAACGATCGGTAGCTTTATATGTATTTAAAAACATTATAATTATCAGAGTGTTACACCTATTAATTA
This sequence comes from Linnaemya tessellans, assembly GCA_951800035.1. Lineage (NCBI taxonomy): Eukaryota > Metazoa > Arthropoda > Insecta > Diptera > Tachinidae > Linnaemya > Linnaemya tessellans. The sequence continues at coordinate 11,594,775 of OX637535.1, forward strand.
GTTAGAGAAGACAACAATGATAACAATAGCGTTAAATTTAGTGTTTTACAAACAGTTTAATCTTATTGTGAGTGCGCGGAAGGTGAAAAGATCCAAAACAAAGTGAACAGACAACAAAATAAAACAAAACAATACAATATCAGCTATAATAACAGCAGCATCACCGCAACTACATCATCATCATCATCATAATTATCATGTTCATCGCCACCATCAACGTCATTTAGCAGCAGCAGCAGCAATTTCTACTTGAAACTAAATAAATTTATCTCACGGGCAATAATAATGAAGAGTCAGACACAGCCAGCCAAACACTCAGCAAAGAAAATCAGCCAGCCGGCCAGCCAGCCAGCGAGCCAACCAGCCCTGTCTGCCTTGGACTCACTCACTCACTCGTACGCAACAGACAAAGTGTTAACAAAATGATATTTAACACAATATCTACGTTCACTTAGTAGACGGCTGGCTGCTACAGCTACAGCTACTTTTGATAGAAATATTATATTGGATGTTTCAGAGACAATCTAAAATTCAAAACTTGAAAGAAAACCAACCATCAAATTCATGCATGCAGGCGCAGCGGGTTATAGTTCTCATTCTTTTCTCCCCCCCTTTTTCTGCTTTCTTGTTTGATGTTGCCCCTTATGATTGTTTTCGTTAAATCAATTAATATATTTGTAATTTATCAACAAGTATTGTTGGCTAATCGAATTTGGAAAAAAAGGTTATGGATTTAATTACAAAACGCTGCTTGAATTAGAAACAAACAATAAATTAAAATCGGATACTTGAAAGAATTGGGAAATATTTTGTTTTTTCCCCTATTGGGGGAGTATTATTTTTAATGTTATCAAATACTAATTGAATTGCCTCTACTTAAGGCTTTTGAGATAATATTAAAATTACTAATTCGAAATTGATTTATGGTGGAAAATACAAAGTGGAGTGAAGACACAACCTTGAGAGAAAATTAAGAATTTTTAATTTCAATATACGAGTAGAAGCAAGTAATATCGTTATCTTCAATCGGGTCGCATCTTAAATACCCTGCAAATAAAAACTATATTTTTATTCTTATTAAAATTTAAAAAACATGTACATGTCGTGTGGTACCTTTAAAACTTTGCTTCTGTAAAAGTCAGACGCAAAGTCTTGTGACAAAATTTCAATTAGAGCGTGTTCTATTTTCTTCTGACATCAGCTGTTTTTATTACGAAAAATACGTTCTAAGAATTCTATGCCGTGACGAAAGAAGCAGCGGCGGGCCACGGCTAATGAAAGTATTAGCCGGCCAAACTTGATATCTTACAATACCACTGTATGCATGTTCTTTTAGTCATTTAATAGAAATTATACACATAATTAAGACTTTAGTATTATATCCTGACTTAATATCTTCCAATTAAAAGAAAAAAAATCTTTAAAATTTGTTGAATTCTTTTACGGCGCAAACAAACATGTTTGTGACGGCAGGATGCCATTTTAAAACCTACGACCTACTTTGGTGTCCGCAAAGACTATACAAAATGCGTAGACCCAGCTGTTGAAAAAATCAGAAACTATGTCAGAAGCAATTAACATGTACGTTTGTGACCGAATATTATTGACCTTCTGTAAAATTGTTGTTTTTGACAGACATGCACAATTACATATGACTTGAAAAGTTGATAGGTCAGATGTAAAAAACATGTCGTGTATGGTAGGCTTAAGTAAACACGAAAAAACATTTATTTTAATACGGTCGTTTCCAATGTGTTAGGAGGAGCATGACTGAAACACCTTTCCGTCAGCATAAAAACCTACTTCGTCGGCCCTGTAGCAAAAGTTAGCCGGCGAAGTAAAAAGGTTGAAATAGCTACAAAAACAACTGTCTATCTTCTCATCTTTCCTAGTCTGTCCCCTCAATACTATCGCCTCGTTTTCAGTGCCGGTGCAGTGCATTGCATATATAGGGGTCATCCCCTGAGTGCTGGTCCAAGATTAAAAAAAAACCTACTTATTAATATTTTTTTTTATTTTATTTATTTTTATCTTGGACCAGCACTCAGGGGATGACCCCTGCGCTAGAACAAGCAACGTGCAAAAAAAGGAACTGATATAAGTTGGAAGTGTTTGACCTGTTGGGTCACAGTTCCTTTAGGACATTTCCGTGCCAAATTTTAAAACTCTATGCAGGGTCACTCCCAGAAGGACAGACATCTCACCTAAATCGTAAAAGCTTAAAATTTAAATTTTCGGGGTAGTTAAATGTAGAAAAAAAAAATTTTTTTTTCGTAAAGTCATTTAGGGGGCAAAGGTATTGGAGGGGTACCGTCGCTATAAAAGCTTATAAATTAAATTTTTAAGGAATGTAGGCTTAAGGAATACAATTTGTTAAATGTTTACACTATTTTTTCAAATATAATGTAACTTTAACGCCCAATAAAGGGGGCGGGGTCCAAATATTAGACTATATCGTGTTTTCTACAGACAAACATATGCGCATTGCTAGATCGTCTTAGACTTCATCACTGATCAAGAATATATATATATATATATATATATATATATATATATATATATATATATATGTGTATTTTATGGGGTCCAATTCTTTTTGGAGGATATTGGAACCGTATTTTGTTGGGGTCGCTCTGGCAAGGACCGTGGGCGAGAAATTTCACCTTTGCCATAATATACTAAAACGACATTTTTGGGGTAGTTCAGTGTAAACAATTTTTTTAGTAGGTTCATTTAAGGGGCAAAAGGGGAGGAGAGGGGCACGGCAGAGGAGGAGCAGGCTATACCTCAGCCTCGTCGCTTAAAAATTTCATTTTCAAGGAATATAGACTTAAGTAATACAATTTGTTAAATTTTTACACTATTTTTGCATATAATAACGCCCACTAAAAGGGGCGTGGTCTCAAAATAGAGCTTTGTGATTTTATGGCTCCAAGTTTAATGCGTTATACCTTCTTTGACATAAAAGTATATAATTTGCTTAATAAAATTACAAAAAAAAAAATCTCTAAAAATCATGTTGCTTTTTTAGAGATTGGTTTAGTTCTGCTTAGGGGAACTTTTTTCACTCTGGCCGATTCAGCTCATTTACGAAGTTGACCTATGCTATCCGTCAAGGTATATTTATGCCAGGTTTCAAAGGTCTGACTCCTTTCGTTTGAACTGAATCGTGATTTCCACAGACGAACGGACGGACATGGCTAGATCGTCTTAGATTTCATCACTGATCAAGAATATATATACTTTATGGGGCCTCAGAGGGATATTTCGCTACGTTACACGAGGAATGACCAACTGAATATATCTCCCAATTCTTTTTTGGAGGGCATAAAAGCATATGTGACACAGAAAGGTGACACAGAAAGGAGAGTTATTTGTATTCTTAAATTTTAAGCATCAAATGAATTTTTAAGGCGAGAATTTTGTATCTGCTATTTGCCTGGACTTTATAGAATATTTAGAAAATTTTGTAAGTTTTTCATAAATAAACTTCAATATCATATGACAGAAAAAAAAATTCAATTTGAAATGACTATGGAAAAGTAAAATTTTTTCAAAATTGGGTCAACAATTTTAATGAACATTTAAATCAATGCACTTATGCACTAAATAAAAAGTATTTTAAGTGATTTCCGTTTCAAAGCATTTTCGAGTGCTTTCCGGAAGATTCGCGGTGGTTGAGAATATTCTCCTTAAGCTGGATGTGAGTTGTGTTGCTCGTTCAATTCCGACCGGAAAAAACAGAAGTTATATAATCTTGTGCTCTTGGATCACACGTTGATTTTTTACAAAGGAAGATTTTCTTAATTGACATCTGTTATGAACCGTTGGCAACACTGTACCAAATTTGAAGAAAAGTTTCTGTCTGTGTTTGCATACATTTTTTTTTGTGAAGTTTATAGAACATTTTGTCATGTTTATCGAATGAAGAACTATTTATGGTTCCCTAAAAATCTACACACACACAAAAAGAAAAAAAGGCTAATGATCATTATGATCCCCCTTTCAACAGTTGTGCATATGAGAGGCGCCTGATCAAAGTAAAATATGATTTTTTTTTTTGTAAATAATAAAACTTAACGCCAAATTAGTTTTGCTCTCGAAATTCTAAGCAAATTATTTCATAAGAAATGGAAATAATTTTGTGAAAACAAAAAATGCATCAGCGATTTTGATGAATTTCGATTGAAACCAAATTAAATAAACGCATTAACGCCCACTTGTATTTACTACACTGTATAGAGGAAATACGTATTCACACACACACACACACACACACACATACACATTTAAATGCTTAAATAGAACATTAACTGCAGATCTAAATAGATCGCTGAGTGTGCGATCGATCACGTTGTGTGTTTGCAAGCGTTACCTTTCCAATGTAATGAATTTATCATTAATTTATTTATTTATTTAGAAAAACTTTTAAGAATTTCACTTTTTGTAAATGATTCTTATTTGAATGTGAAATAAATTAAATTGAAAATATTAAAAACAGACTGACTGTGAGAGCGTTTTGTTTTGAGCGAGCAGCATTGTATTTGATACTGACAAAAGAGGAGATCAGCATATGGTGTTATGGTAGGGTGGCAGAGGGGACAAAAACGTAAGAAAGCATTTTAAATTTAACTTGATTTATGCTTGAGACAATTTCAACTTTACACACTAAGTTGACCAGAATGGGAATCGCGAACAGCACGGATGTTATCCGAAAAAGGAAAATTTATACATTTCAATGTAGTATATAGTCATAGTATATCGTTTTAGTAGTCGGTGATGATGATGGTGATGATGACGATGAAGACGGTAATGTTGTTGTCGTTATAGCTGCTGCTGCTGTTGCTGATGCTGTTGCTTTTGTTGTCGTTTTCATCGTCATCTTCGCACACAAAGTACGTGTTGTGATAGAATGCGGTTAACACAAATAGAATGTATACAAACCAAAGCTAATTTACAAAAGGTTAATACTACTGGCAGTCAAACACGCAGTCAGGCAGGCAGGCCAACAGACCGGCAATCGAGGAAGCAGCTAAAAGTAAACTTGTAAACAAAAGAGAAGACATTTATTTTCTTTGTCAGTCAGTCACCCAGTCAGGCAGGCAGGAAGGCATTTAAAGAGTCAGTCGGTTAGCCAAGCAAGCAATGCACTGCACTGTGCTGCAATGGTCGAGTACCAAAAAAAAAAAGGAAAAAATCAGCAACACCAAAGTAAGCACAAGCAACATGTAGCAAGACAAACAAGCAAGCAAGCAGTCAGGCAGGCAGTCAGGCAGGCAGGCAGGCAGCAGCAGTAGTTGTATGGCAATTGCTCAAAAAGATAATATACGAGACCGGCGAAAAAGAGTATGTCAACTTTTAGTGAGTGAGTGTCGCTTCTTTTTTAAGAAGCTGCAAAACCAGCTTTGCGCACACAAATAATGTTATCACCGTGAGAAAAAATATAAACAGAAGTAAAATAACTGTGGCACACACATACAAACATTTATGCAAGCACGTATACAGACACACACACATACACACGTACACACTAATATGTTCAAAAAAGACAATGAAAATGAAATAATAAATAAGAGAAATTTAACATGAAGCTAACAAGTGTGTGTTTGTTGTCCCCAAAAAAAAAAAGAAAATACAAAAAAGCCATGAAAAGGAAAAAAAAAGAAAAAAAGATACAATGACACACAAATATCTAAGCACACACACACACAATTGTGGGATGAACATAAAGTAGGAGTAACGTGAAAATTTTCGGGGAGTCAGAAAACAAGAAAAGTTGTATAAATAAAAAAATTCTTCCCAGGAAAATGTCAATTGCTTGAAGATGGAAGCAACCAACCAGCTTTTTTTTAGATTAACAACGTTTAATATGAAATTTATCTTAAATTATAAATTGTTAAAATATTTCAAGTATGCGCAAGCACAGTATTCTAATGCTTGTTCGTGTGACTCATGTGCTTCACGGTATTTGCAATTTTTTTTTTTTAAATTCATAAAATTTTCATTGAAAGCAAACAAAAAACGAGTTCTCAAAATTTTTACAAATAAATTAATTTTCAAAACAGGCGCCTCCTCACCAAATGTCTTTCGCAGAAAATTTGTCAGTTTGTCAGTTTTTCTAACGAACGTGCATTATGCGCCTCTTTAGAAATGCATCTCATTAAAATACATTTCTTTTCGGTGTTTCAAATTTGTTCTCGTAAAAAAAAAATCTATTTCAATTTTCTGTGTGTATTTCTTGTTTCATGATAGATGATAATCTAAATTTGTGATTCATCCATCTGCAGTCGTCGGTGGCGCACATTTCTTTTAGTCTCCTCCGCTAGTTGTAGCTGCTTAAAGTTGTCTATTTGATTTTGGTATTTATAGTTCGTCGTTGCACAGTGGGCTAAATTGGCATATTTAGCAGTACGTACTCATATATATTAATTGTATTAACGGGCTTTTTACAAAAAGTGATTCTTATATGAATGATGTCTTGCTACGTCGCTTATAAGGTTACAATTTTCAGGGTTTTCCTATTTTACAAATCAGGTACATATTTCCACAATTTTAGTACTTGTGCTAAGTTACGACAACCATATATTTAAATCATTTTACTAATTTTTTTCAACGGGCTTAAGTTCGAATCTGCATGACTGCAAATGATTTTTTTTTTATTATTTTATTAATAAATGAATTTGTTCAAATTCTATTTATTATTATTTTTTTTATATTAAGATTGGAATATTAAGAATATTTTCAATAATCATCAAACCAGCAGAACAGATCAGTACTGATTTCGAGGCCGCTACGCCATCTCATCAACGTTCTTTGTTCAATTTTTTCACTTTTGCAAGTGGTGCTAGTTAGTAAAAAAATAACAAATAGAATTTGAAAAAATTCATTTATTAATAAAATAATAAAAATATCATTTGCAGTCATGCAGATTCGAACTTAAGCCCGTTGAGAAAAAATTAACAATTTACATAAGAAAGTTCGACTAATAAAAATTCATAAATAATTTAAATCATTTTACGCATACATAAACAATCTCTATGGCAACGATTTTTATCTTGCTTCCCATTAATCCTAAATACACTTATCTCACAATTTATGTAAAGAGTTCGAAGCCAAATTTGTGGTAATAGCAAATAATTTTTTTAAATCAGTTATTAATTCAAACTTGCAACTGATAGGCTAAAGGCCAAAAACAATATTTCAAGTATTTCATAGTGTTTTCACACTGAAAGTTAAAACCTGGTTTTTTGGCGTTAAAACCATAAACAGCTGATTTTGCGTTCACACTGCGCAAACTGTGGTTTTAACATACAGACTGTATAATAAATTTTTTCAAAATAAATTAAATCGCTTATAGAAATGTGTGTATTTGTTTCTGTACTTGTTCTCTATTTCTGCAACACTTCATTGACAACGTGTACAACAGAAGTATTTGTTTGAAGGAAAAAAGATAGATTTTTACACTAAGTTCGAAAATAGAAATTATTTTACATTTTGCGAATGAATATTTTAAAATTATCTAACTACTTAAACAAAGTAAAAAACTTCTTGGAAATCAACTTCTTATATATAAAAACAGAAAAACAAAAAATATTTCAGGTGTCAGTATATATTCTTAATAACATAAACAAAACCAGCTGTTTCCAATATATAACTTGGCAGCACTCAACTTAGCACAGCCAATAACAGGCAAAAACAAGGTTGCATTTTATAAAACCTACTTAAAACCAATTCGAAAGTGGTTTTAAATAGGTTTTAACAACATCATTTTATATTGTAAAACCAGGTTTTAGCAGTTGGTTTTAACGTTAAATCCAAAATTTATTAAAACCATGTCAGTGTGAAAACACTATAAGTCCTTGTTTTTAAGATGCGAACAGCGTTGCCAAATGTGCAGATTTATCTGCATTTGACAGTTTTTCTAAGCATTGAGCAGTTTTGCGGTTTTTTTCTTTAAAAACCAGTTTTTCTGTAAATTGTGCAGATTTTGCAGTTTTTACGTTTTACTTTTTTACTCTTAATTTTGTTATTTTAATTCCAATTTTTGAAACCATAATTTTACCCCATTTGCTTAATATAACAGCGGCAAGGTTTAACTATACTTTTTTATACGAGTATGTAATTATCCCATACATCTTTTTGCACCCCTGACCACAAAGCAAGTTGAATTTTACCAAGGTGTACATATATTGCAGGTGGGAGCACGAGCTCACTTGCCTAACCTGATAAAACGTCAAACTTAGTAGTGTCGTTTAACGATGTTTGCAACTGTTAAGGTACTTTCTACAATAAGTGTTCTATTTTTGTAGAAATGGTTGTACCTGTTAGATAGATATGCCTTGTGTTTTTCTATGTACATACAAACAAATTTAAATTTTTAATTATTGGTTTCAATATAAATATGAGAACGACATCGACTTGTCGAGATTCTGGAACAGGCAGTATTATATCTGAATAATAATGAACTCTTTTTGTTTATTTAAACCCTATGTACCTATATATTTTTTATTAAAATGAATTGCTTTATTACACAGCTTTACAAATTTTTAATTTGGAAAAATACCAAGAACGCCACATGTCTAGATAAGTTAATTGGGACCTCCTGAACACGAAAATCGCTGTAATTTTTTTTCCTAAGTACCGTTTTTTAGATAACGGTACTTTTGTGTTTTTCGGTGCATGGTCCCACTCAAACCCTTGTGGAGCCCAACAAAAAAAAAAACGCAAAAGTTCAAGTCGCTCGGCATTTTAATTTAAATTTTTACTGTTGGACGCCGAATATAGTGTGTGAGCAATGAAAATGAAAATATTGTCGTTCCACAAAATCCTTAATAAAAACTTTATTTTTCATCAATTTTTTTTGAAATTACGCTTAAAATGTTGGTAATTAAATAAACTATTTGGTAAAAAAATAAAACATTCCAGATCTTTACTATAACGTAGAAAAAAAACGAGATAAAAATTAAAATTTTTGAAACAAACGTAAAAAATAGGCAAATTTTGAACTTTGAGGTACCATAACTCAGCCATTTCATGTCAGATAGAAATTTCCAGCATATCGACGGAAAAGACATGCAAGTACCTTTCCAACGATATGCCATTTATTTTGATCGGACTTTTTGGTTGGGCTCCACAAGGGTTTGAGTGGGACCATGCACCGAAAAACACAAAAGTACCGTTATCTAAAAAACGGTACTTAGGAAAAAAAAAATTACAGCGATTTTCGTGTTCAGGAGGTCCCAATTAACTTATCTAGACATGTGGCGTTCTTGGTATTTTTTGGCTGTAAACCAGTGTTATATGTAGATGTATTTCATATTTAATTTGTTGTGTTATGTTTTTGTTTTAATAAAAAAATATGAAAAAACTATATATTTTTGTGAATTTTTTATGTGCAGTTTTTTTACGTGAAAACCAGTTTTTTTTTTCTAAAGTTGCAGTTTTTTTGAAAAAGTTATGGCAACGCTGGATGCGAATTAAATTCACATCTGTGATTTTTCTGGCGAAATGTGATTAACTAAACCTAGTTTAATTGAGATCTCAAAACCACTGCCTAATGGATTTAGTGACGAATGTTTTAATGCTGCAACTAAAATTTCTTGTGGTAAATAAACAGTTTTATACAGCAAAAATTAAGTTGGACTCTATCGTAAGCTGGCATCGTCGTACTATCATATAAAATTATAGAACTACTTATACAATATGAAGAACTTCTTGAATGTTAACATAAGTAATACCAGCTGCTTGCAATACATAACTTGGCAGCACTCAGCTTAACACAGCCAAAGACAAGGTTGCATTTCATAAAACCTACTTAAAACCAATTCCAAAGTGGTTTTAAGTTGGTTTTAACAAAATCATTTTGTATGGTAAAAGCTGGTTTTAGCAGCTGGTTTTAACGTTAAAACCAGAACTTATTAAAACCATGTCGGTGGAAAAACCGCATAAATCCAAGTTTTTAAAATGTGGATTATATTTAAACTGAGTATAACGTAGTTTAAAACTTTAATATTTTTGACGAAATATGATTTGTTCCGTCAAAATTTTCAGATTAACTAAACCTAGTTTAACTGAGATCTGAAACCCCCTGCCTAATGGTGGTAGTAACGAATATTTTAATGTTGCATCTAAAATTTCTTGTGGTAAATAAACTATTATCAATGATTTAGGTTTGTACACTATAAGGGAAACCTACGTCAATTACTTCCCATCTACACGGCAGAACATAATAATGTTTATTAAAACATTATCTATTGTGAATGTTTATTCAAACAGTTTTAGTCTACTGTGCTTTATGTCTTACTTTCAGAAAGCTTCTTGTTTTTGTGGGAAAAATTAGATTTGAAGTGTGAAATAGTTTGATGTATGCGGAAATTTTCTGTATGCGTTTGCTTCGGTGTCACTGTGCAGGTCGTACGTTTTTTTTTGTATTCATTTTATTTTTATTTTCTTTTAGTTTGTACAATCTTATCAACATATTTATCTCTCTTACGTTGGTTGTTCACACGCCCCCATAACTCACCTTGCGACTGACTGCGACTGAAAGCAAAGGAAATTTCACATGATTTTTTCAGCTCAAGCAACAGCAGCAAATGTTTACTTTTCGTTTTAACCGAAGGTGCTTCAAGTAGTACGTTTAAAAAGCAGTAACAACAACAACAGTAAAACTAAACAATAAAAATAAATAAAACAACTGCAAAAATATATATCATTTAGGTATGTACTTCTGTACCATACGTTGCTCAGTTTTTAGCTTTTGAGTTTTTTCTCTATACCCTTCATCGTGGGTAAGGAAGTATTTTCAGTTTGTCACTTCGTATTGCCAGCGGACGTCATTCCATGTTATTATAGTCAGTTATTCTTTTTTTTAACTCGGACCAGAGCCCAGGGGATGACCACTAAGTATGCAGTGCATTGTGGCGGAACTAAAAAGAAGGGTATATTATTACCTCGACAGAGGAAGAACGATGAGAAGATAGAGAATTTTTTTTTAGCTATTTCTTCAACCTTTTTCGCTATAGGGGCGACGACCATCATCTCATTTCTTAGCTTTCATCATTTGGGAAAATCATGTATCATATTTTTGAAAAACTTTGAATTTCTTTTATAACAAACAAAAACGCTAGAATTTTTGCCGTTTTGAAACCGCTAGAGGTATAACTGAAGCAATCTGGTAAATTTTATTGAATCTTTACTATAACGCAAAATTTAAATGATACACAAAATATAATATTTATTGTTCCTAGAAAAACATTTTGCTTTGAGTTTGAAAATTGTGTGTTTTTAATTAACACTTTTTTTTCTACAATGTGCACAACAACTGTGTGTATTTCAATTTCAAATTTATTTTGTTGCGATAAAACATATACATATTTTCAATGCTCGAACACATTGTCGAAATATAGCAAAATGCCAGGGGTAAGAGTTTATTTCTTAATGATGTGAATGTCCTATTAGGAAGTAAAATCTTAAATTCTTCAAGTTTATTTAAATATGAAAAACAAATCAAGATTTCACCTCATACACCTGCTTAACAAGACTTTAAAAAAAATTTTTTTTTTTGCACTCTTCAATATTTTATTGCGCTGAAGTGAGAAAAGTCTAATTAATGGTTGTACATATTTTATTTCGAAATCTATTATTTTAACTGTTTGTTTGATATTTTTACTCATCTGCTTTAATGTTTAAGGTAAACAGAAAAAAATAAACTTTTTCCACAAAATAGTAATTTTAGGCATTTAAGACGAATTTTAAATGTTTTTGGATATTTTAGTGTTTCCTCTGCATTTTATTTATGATTTAAAAATTCGTCATTCGGAAGAAAATATCATAAAATTATATATTTTATGATGTTTTTCATTAAAAATGTGATAAAACCTGCCAAAAAGCTCAAAGGATCATATCATTTCCAAGCTGCCATAATTCTCCTCGATATTTTGCACCGGATACTCAGTACTCCTGCATGCTAATTCTTATAAATTTTTTTAGAAAAGCATATCGAGAGCCCATATTCAATACCGGCTATGAACCATTTTTTTTTTCAAAATCACTTTTTATTGGGAAACTGTTTTCTTATAATAGTTACATATCTTATAATAAAAATCAGAGAGAAGAAATCATTGATTCAGTAACCATGGCTTAAATATATTGCAGAAGAAATATTGACTTGTATTTAAATATTTTGGATATTTGCCTCTCCTTAACAATATTCTATTTGGTTCATAGTCGGTAATGAATATAAGCTCTCGATATGCTGTATTTATGTTTAAAATGTCATACGCAATTTTACAAGTTTTTATTGATCCGAAATTGAGAAAAAATTTCCATATAAATTTACATATAAAATTTCCAGAACAACGGCTGCAAATTGTTCAAATTTTTAATCAAAATAATTATTCTATTGTGCCCTTCTTCCACTTTATGGCCTACATAATCGTCCTTCAGAGCGGCTAATTACAAGAACAATAGATCGTTTTCTGACCTCATTTACTGTTACTGAGAATGTGCATGCCGAAACACGCCGTGGCATGCCGTAACACGCAGTAAGCACTAAAAAAACTGTAGCCGCTATACAGGAAAGCATTGAAAATGATCCTAATCAATCTATACGTCGCCGTTCTCAGCAGCTGAGGTTGGCACCTTCCATTTTATGGAAGATTTTTTTAGTTGTTGAAAATTAGTGTTTTAGATTGTGATTTCTACGTGCCAGCCATGGCGGCCACATGGCAAAAATCATATTTAAACATTAATTTCAAAAAATTTTCTTTCCAATAAAAACCGTTTCATTGATATTAAAAATATATTTCCTTATTTTATTATGATTTCAACTTGTGACACTCTATAAAAAACACCCTTTTGGTATAAAGAAAATAAAAAAGTAGAGTTTTAAAAATATTGGAAAAAATTTTTAAAGAAGTAAATATATACATAATAATGGGCGCGCTTTCATAAAACGTAACTGTTGTGCAACTGTTGAGTATGTATTTTAGAAACGTATAATTGAGACGTTTCACTCAGCCATATTTTCATCAAAAAATATTTGCTTATACATAAAATATGGATATGCATAGAAAATATGCATGCAACATTATTAAGTCCTTTCTTTATCCACGTCAAAAACTTGGAAAATTCAGATTCATTGTTTGCATAAACAACATTTTGTCTAAGGGAGAGGTTTTAGGATTGAGATTAAGTACTGACCACAAGTAACTAATCTTAAAATATAATTTATTTCGCAAAACGGGATCTCAGAGATCCTACTTGAATGCTTGTGGGTTACAGGCAGCCACGTATACCAAGACCGAGGTGATTGTTTATATAAATTTATTTTCAGTTGAAATAATTTTATATAAAAAACGACCGCTCGAGCTTAATAAATAAGAAATTATCAAAATAAAGGTCAAAATGTTAATAGCAATTAAAATATAATTATTTGAGTACTAATCGAGTTTGCTGTTTTTAAATGAAAGTTTAAGCTTCGTAAAGTTGCCATACTGCGTAATAAAAAATATGGCAACGCTATGTATTCATATGTCAAATTTTAGTCAATGCAACTCTGCATTTCATACAAAACGAGAAGAAGAAAATGTGTCATTTTAAAGTAAATACAAAAATAGTTTTTACGTAAAAAGTTTGGCTTAGGTGTGATGGAACAAAAAAATTCAGAAAATGGGACATGAAGAAAATTAACAAACGGCAACAAGGGTATTAAAACAAAAATGTATTAACATCAGGTTGATACAGTTCTCGTATGCAATTTCCTAACAAAATTTTGTATAAATATGAATTGTTATCATATTCAATTAAGCCACCTAATAAGTGGTGACAAACACAATACACATGATCACTGATGATGAAAGTGTTGCGTCTTTCGAAAACAGCTGTTCTGCTCTGCTGTGTAAGTTGAATTACTAAAAACTGATGTTGGCTTTCCTTTGTGCCTTGGAATATTTATCATGTCTTTCTGAGATTTAAAACAAAAAATTTCAAACAATTAGCCTATAAATCTTAATTCGATAAAAATATTTATGTTTAGTTGTAAAGCAAAAAGATCTGTCAATTTGGTTAAATTTAAATTCTTAAAATTGGTAAACGATAAAAAAGTGGGGTTGAATGCAAAACAAATTCCATGTGAGAGTGATGATAGACTTTGCAAAGTTTAAACCAGCGTTGGCCGCTTAAGCTCTCGAATAAAAGTAACTTAAAAAATGAAAACTGAAGATTAAGGATGACTTAATCCCTAATCTCAAGCCTAAAAACCCGCCCTAATTGTATGAAATTTCGGTTGCAACATCGAGCTGAAAAACATCGAACATCGATGTTTCAATTTTTTCATCATACATGATTTAATCTGTTTGAACTGTATTAAGATTTCGATCGGAGATTGATCAGAAAATGTGTCGTAAAATTATATAACCGGGCAGTTAGAAATCGCAAAGTACAACTGGCTGTCATTATACGGGAAGAGTGTATAAAATTCGTGACTACCAGATTTTTCCTTTTGTTGCTGTTGAATACTGAATATTACATTTTTTTTTCACTTTAGTTTTCATGATGATGATGATTTTTCTTTACTTCATTTGTCTGATGCTCTTATTTTCGGATGTCGCTTTTTGATGTATTTATTGTCGCGTCTTGATGTCCATGTTTACCAAACTGACGTTCGTTGGTTCGTTCGTTCTGTTGAATACTTTAAAAAAGAGGTGATGGTGGCAGTGATGTTTTAATGATGTTGTAGTAGTTGTTATTGCCGCAGATATGGCTTTTGTTGATGTTGTTGCAATTACTAAATCTGCTGCTGATATTGTTATTTGGTACATTTAAGAAAATTTCAAATTCCAATGAAATACAAAACACATAAGACCACAACAAATGCCTAGATTTAATTAAACGAAACTAAAGAAGAAAAATATAAAAAAAAAAACAAAAACATTGAAATTATACGATGCTGAAAAATGTGTCGTAAATTCTTGTATCATTCAGTGCAGATAAGAAACAAAATTATTTAAAAGTGACAATTTAATCATATCACTGACGTCACATTGAAATACGTACCGTACACAAAAAAACCGCTCATAATACAACACCAGCGGAATTGTCAGGAAAGCGATAACACAAGTGGATATGGATGCATGGATGAATGTTTTGGATGAGTAAATGAATACAATATGGGGACAGACAGGCAGACACCCATAACACACTATAACGCAATATTATTAAAACATAAATACATACATATTTTTTAATTGTTATTTTTTAACAAAATGTCCCCATAAATCATTTTTCTTTTTTGTTGTGTAGTCGTCACAACTAGATTCATGTTATTTTATGTTCTAACACACAGTGTCCCAGCCATAAATACTTGAACTTACCCAATCGTTCACGCACTTATTCGCTCCCTCACTACACCATAAATATTTTTACAGATAAATCTTCTCTATTTTTTTTTCTTACATGCTTATCGGAAAGATACACACACACACTACATACATGTACACAATACATATGTATAAATGTGCGTATATTTAAACGCATGTTAATATACATTTCGACATGTGTTAGAACTATTTAGTTTCTTTGCAATGATATATGTATTTGGCGGCGATAATGCTATTGTGTATGTTACCCTACTAATGTCATGCGTTTTTTTGTTTTTTTACAGCACAGCTTGCTTCTATAAAATCAATATCAGCCAGTAATCGTTCTGTGGAAAATGGCCAAGAGTTAAGAATCGTTTGTAAAGTTACTGGACGTCCGCCACCCAAAGTGACATGGTTTAAGGATCACCGATCAATAAATCGCAATCGTAAACTGTATCAGTTTTCTCACTATAAGTAGGTTAAATTTATAATTATCACTCTTATAATGATCATTAACATCATTGTCACACAAAAAAAAAACAAAAAAAAAAACCAAACCAAAAAAATAAAATGATTCATTCACTCAAACAGTCATTGATGATATTGAGCATAAGAAACTGCATACACGTAATAAAATCAAGCAGTTTATATGCGCATAAATATTAGGGGGCTCACAGTTTTCACTGTTGCTGTCGTCACTAAGCAAATGATTTTTGAAAATTGTTTTATGAAATTATTTTTAATTGATTTTACAATATTTTCTAATTAAAAGAAAATTATTTGTGACTTGATTTTTTTTTTCTACTAAAACAAAGTAAGCCCCCCTAATATTTATTTACATTTATTCAAAATGCCATCTCATTTTTTGTGTGCCGTGTATGATGTTTTAAATTGAAAATGTCAAAAATATGTCTTATTAATTTAAATGTTTTTCTCTTCTTTTTTTTTCTTTTTTCTTTCTGTCTCCCTAATTATTTTAATCATTTCGCAGAAAAAGATCTGAACTTATTATACGTTCTTTTAATACCTCAGATGCTGGTCGTTATGAGTGTCGAGCAAAAAATAAGGTTAATCGTAATATAGAACGCAGAGCAATCGTAATTAAAGCGTATCCAGGTATTTATAGCCACACATCACATCACTTTGCTTTTATTTTATTTGTTGAGCACGCCGCCAAGTGCACTTTTAATAATTTTTTATCTCTTTAATATTATTTCCTGTAATGTTTTTTTTTCTTTTTTTTTTTGTATTTTTAGTACAACGTTTTGATCCCAATCCCAGAGGGGCAGGCAATAATTGTCCAGATGATGCCTCCGAGTTCTGCTTCAATGGCGGAACTTGCAAATTTTTTTCAGAAATCGGTTCTTATTCCTGCATGTAAGTTGTGTTTTAAATTTTAATTTTCCTGGGATGTAAACATTTACCTGACATTCTGTGACTATAGTAGTCTCACAAGCGGTTCTTAAATGTCAGCTATTGGTAGTAGATCTAGAAGGTTATATCGAAAGTTATACAGCTAGTGGTAATTAAAGCGGACCAATCAAAATAACAAGGGCTTATTAAGTAACAGTAGCCCGTATTTTAGTTTTTATACCCTCCAAAAAAATTTTTTCACTTTGCAATTCCGTGTGTAACACAGTGATATGTATATCCCTCAAGACCCCATAAAGTATATATGTATATTCTTGATCAGTGATGAAATCTAAGACGATCTGGGCATGTACGTCCGTCCGTCTGTGGAAATCACGATCCAATGCAAAGGAAAAAGGCCAGACCTTTGAAATTTGGTATATATATATATGTAAATATAGCATACGGATAGCACACGTCAAGTTCGTAAGTGGTCTAAATCGGACATGAGGGAAAACAGTTCCTCTGAGGAGAACTAAACCAACTTCTAAAAATCAACATAGTTTCTAAATTTTTTGTTTTGGGAATTCTGTTAAACAAATGATATATTTTTATGTCAAAGAAGGTCCAAAGCATTGAAAAGAAAATCAGAAAAATCTATTTTTGGACCCCGCCCCCTTTAGTGGGCGTTGAAGTAACATATTACATGGAAAAATAGTGTAAATATTTAACAAATTGTTTAATTTAGGCCTACATTCCTTTAAAATTTTAATTTTAAAGCTTTTATGTCGAAACTGAGATGTGCTGTGATCTCCCTCTGCCCTACTTTCCTCCCCCCCCCCCATTTTTGCCCTCTAAATGACTCAACAAATTTTTTGTTCCCTTAATAACCCTAAAAATATACTTTTTAGTGTTTTGTTGCAAAGGTAAGATGTCTCCCTTACGGCTCCTCCAGCAGAGATCCCTACAAAATAAAGTTTTTACTTACTAAATATTTCGAGGTTTAGCTGTTGCTATACTCTCCACATGCAGAGAAAAATATTTAATGGTGAAAAACAAGAAAAGGGAAATATATTTTAGTACGGAGGAGAAAAATGGGATGATTTTTTTTTCTTGGACCGGCACTCAGGGGATGACCACTACATATGCGATGCGGGTATCTCGCAAAAATAAACGGGTTTCGGGCACAAGCTCCCTTGTTTCACCAGAACACATTCCGTTGTAGTATCAGGTAGAACAGTGAAACACACCCCACGTTGCGTCGATGCCCCAATGAGTCAATAGAGTTGGCTACCCTACCGCCACCGATCAGTCTCTTCGCTCTCTCTCTTGTACGCGTTCGAGTAACTTCAAAATATACTTTGAAGCACCGGCCCATACATGAGAATTGTATTCCACCTTAGATCAGATGGGGTGAAGTATGTCTTACACCGTCTTAAAAAGCCGATGCAATTGAATGCTTCTTTTGAAATATGAAAAATGTGATCAGTCCATCGAACGTCACACTGTATTTTCATACCAAGAACATCAAGAGCTTCTGATTCCCCAATACCTATACCATCAATAAACACGGATGTCGCTGAACCTTCTACCAGCCGCCTATGCGTAAGCACGCAGCACTGCGTCTGATAAGGGTTATGAGGGTGGGTGCTGTTGGCTGAAGTAGTAGAACACGAGACTATGAAGCGGAGGGTCGTGAGTTCGAGCCCGCTTTGAGTCATGAAATATTGTGTTGAGTTCTTCCTATCAGCATTAGTGCGTGGTTGTGTTAGTTGTTGCCAGCCTGTTTCAATGATGAAGGCATAGCCACTGGTCACTGACCATATTTGGCAGCGACTGACACTATCATGTACTAAAAAGCAGAGTAACAGCAGCCACCATCGTCGGCCCTGTAGCAAAAATTAGCCGGCGAAGTAAACGGTTGAAATAGCTACAAAAAAAAAATCTGTCTATCGTCTCATCTTTCCTAATCTGTCCCCTCAATACTATCCTATGTATAGGGGTCCTCCCCTGAGTGCTGGTCCAAGATAAAAAAAAAAAAAAAAGTTAACCCTGTTCGCGAGGCCCCATTCGGAGATTGACACGAGATCACTTGTGAGCGACTCGTTCATTCTTTGACTTCTGGCGTCAATCTCCTTCAGGCTTGGCCGGCTGGTGAGCGAAAAAAAGTGGTTAATGCTGCTATCAATATAAAAAGTCAGGACACGTACTGACTCGTAGTATGGGTAGCGCAAATGACAAGAGGTCCTTCAGAGGGCATTTATACTAAATTTTCAAAAAATAATTTTTTAAATCAAACACAAAATCGGCTAATAATTTTCAAAATTCAATAAACGATTTTGAACTCAGGGCAAGTAGTCATGTCATGAAAAGCATTGAGGTAAACAAGTAGATAAGCGGTGGTTTGTTTTCAAATGCTCTTGAATAATAATTATTATGATTTAGACTTTTGTAATTAATGGCTATCAAGAAAATATGTTTACAATTCAAAACCTAATTATTTGCCTGAAATCTTAAAAAATATTAACATGCACAACTTTCTTTGACTTTTAGATGCCCCGAAGGCTTTATTGGTGAAAGATGTGACCGGAAGGAAGTCAACAATGTGCCCCCTAGTACGTACAGCAACGAACACGAATGTGGCGAAAATAAATATTTAGGAAGTTATTATTGCTAAAGTAGGCTTTTCTATAGCATCGAAAATTTTTTTTGTTCTGTTTTTCTTTTTGTTTCACTTTTACTACGAATTTGTTGAAGAATTTTTTTTTAAGAAAATTTTATATAACAAAGAAAATAAGAAATATTACATACTGATGAGGTATGTAAAACTATAATTTCCTTATTTGTTACGAAAGAAAAAGAAACATGAATGAACATTTTTAAAATTTTATTAGAAAAAACAAACACAAATCGCAGACAATTTAAATTCTAGCAAGTTTGAAGAAATTGTTTTACCAAATTACCCTGAACTAATTGTTCAATTGAGAAGCTCAGTCGTATAGTTTATCGTTAAATTTGTTTTAACGTTATTTTATTGTATTTTTAGATGCTACAAATTGTAAATGTCAATTTTAATGCAGTTATTTCAACCAGGTTTGGGAATTAGCTTTTGATGGTTGATTGCTTATAAAGTGATTGCAATAGGCAATTGATACTACAATCTTTTGAAACTTAAATGGAATTGAATTAATAAATAGAATATATATATTTAACAAATCAAATATACCCAGACCTGGTCAAAATACAACCATTTCAAACACCCATAAAATTCAATCCTAGAAATAGAACATTAAAGCTACGTTCACATCTATCAAATATTTGACGTAATAAGTGGTTACACTATATTTTGACAAACGTTTCTTTAATATTTCGTGTGTATGACCCGAAAAAGGAAACGATAAAAAACAATACTGAATGTGTTCATTTCAAAAATATTTTCCTAAAATTATAAAAAAAATTAAACCAGAAATTATTAGTTACGCTTATTTCGTCAAATATTTGCTAGACGTGAAAGTAGGAACGATAATTCGCTAGTGTACAAATACACATTTATACAACACACACGACTTTAATAGGAGCTTGTGAATTGAAAATATATAAGCAGAGCTGTATTAGATTTTTTTTAAATATACTGTTATTTTAAAAAAAATTCCCGTTTGATTTATTCATTTATATAAAAATTGATAAACTAGGAAAACAGACTCAAATTAGAGTTCAATATCTCGCAAAAACCATGCATGTGAAAAATATTTATTAAAATACTTTTTGAACAAAATAAATTCTTAAACTCCATTAAGAAAAATAGTATTTAAAAAAAATATATATTTTGCATAAGAGTACCTTCTGGGGTACTTTTACAGTAAAGTACTTTTAAAAAAAAATTGTTTTACAGAAAAGTTCTTTATAAGTAAATACCTTTACAGAAAAGTACTTTTTGATGTATTTATACAAAAAAGTACTTTTACAAAGAGGTACTATTTAAAAGAATAATTTAATCTGTACCTTTTCTGAAATATGATATTTAATACAAGTACCTCATGGTGATAAACGTTAAAGTAAAGTTGCGGTAAGAAATTTTCTAAGTGGCTATTTCATTGGGAAAATACATTTAAAAAAAATTAAAACTTGAAAAGGATTGTGAGTGAAAAACCCCTTTTCCCAACGTTGGTTTTACATTTGAAGAAAATACCTCTTAGTGGCAACACAACCTCAGCTGGGTTGCCACTTGCTGAAAATTTCATTAAGGATGACAGCCGTCAACATTTTCTTTTAGTGCCACATTTAGCCACAGAGTATATTTTGAGAATCACTCAATTTTTAGAAAAATCAATTAACAATACAGCCGTGCTTATAGTTTCAGGTGTAAATTTCAAAAACCTTTTGTCTTCACACGCATTGTATTAAAATATTTAAAAAAAAAAGAAAATCTTTGAAGAAACAGTCTAAGCCCTAAGCACTATTAAAGAAGCGGGGCTTATAAGAACACAGAAATTTCACCACATTCCATAATAACTGCTTAGAACGTTTTCATTTAAAGTTTTGCTTAAAGTACACGTAGACTCCGTAACATTAAAAAAAATATATATGTTTATTGAAAAAAAAACTAAAATAAAATTTAAAATAGTTATACATACAATACACTAGAGGTGCTATAGAAAGGCTTTTACTTAACCATACGAGTATAATTACTTTCCGCTAAGCGGGCACTAACGATTTTTTTGTTCCTTAAGAGTTTTTTTATACTATTTAACACACACACACATGCATACACACACTTGACAGTGTAATTTTAAATTAAATTAAGTTAAATTTTGTTTAATTTTTTAAATGCTTTTTTGATTTAAGATTGATACTATTTAGAGATTTAAACGAGTACAATATTTTTTTTAATTCATTGACACCACCCACGTCCTAATAAAAGTTACGAAAAAAATATTTTGGCAAGTTTTGGACTTTTGAAAGCAGATATGAGTGTATTTGCAAATGAAAAGAAATTTAAAGTTAAAACCTTTGCAAGCACACACACACACACACATATGCATATACATATAAATACTAATATCCATACCATGTAGTATAAATGGAAAAAATCCAAAGTTAATTTATTATATAATTAAAAACTATTATAATTTTATTTTATTTAAAACATATTTAATTAGATTTAGATTTCTTTTAATTTATGCGATAAAAGTAATTTTAATTGAAAAAGAAAATTGTACGAAATAGAAACGTAATATTCATAGATTTCTCGAATAACAAGTTATTTGTATGTAAAAAAATTGCTTGGAAATGGTTAACTTTTCAAAGATGCCTTCTAATGTACTTCCTTTTCCTGTCCTTCAAAACAACAACAACTACTACATACTACTACTATTATTTATTTATTTTATTTTAAAGTTTTGTATATTTGTACTTAATCCATTACACTCGCACACACACACACATACACACAAACTTACACACACATATACATACCAACATAGGAAACGCTCTTCACTTCATTATACATACATAAATTAATCGCGGTTGTACTTGCAGTAGTTCTGTAGTTGTGGCTGGTAGTTACTAATTTTAAAATTTGTTTGGCTGTAGATAATGCAACAAAATAATTTCTTTCTGCATTTGTTACAAAAATAAATTATTCTTAACTAATGGTGTTTGTTTTTCAAAAAAAAAAAAAAAAAAAAAACTTTTTTTACAAAATATCTTTAAAAATGTATTTAAAGTTTTCAAACTTAACATGGGGAAAAGTACTATAGACACCTTTTGCAAGCGGTTGCCTTGAAAAGTCTTAAATTATTAAAGTTAATTTTGAATTTGTTTTAGAATGTTTAGCCACTTAGCAATTACCATAATTAATGAGACTATTTTACATGTTGTTTTTTTATTCACAGATTTTATGTTGCAATCTACGGCCAAATACACACCTTTGATAATTTAGACCACTACTAGAACTACTACTACCACTACTACTTAAATACTGTACTTTTTATTGGTTTCGTATTATTATTATTATTACGAGTATTTTAATTTGTAATTATGTAGTTATTTCTAAAAAGATTATTCTATTTTAAAGACAAGTGTGTAACAAGTAAAAATTGTGTTAATCAGTAAATTAAGATGAATTTATGTATGTATTTTTGATACCAGTAAATGTGAAAAAAGGAAAGAGAAACTAAAAAATTATCTATTACTTTTTTTTCCAAATAATTGTAAAAAAGGTATGGCTGGGATTGAAGCGTAGATAATCAGCTGCATTATGGTTGTCATAGACGTAACAAAATTTATAAAAATGTGGCAACCTTGTCATATCTTTAGCATTGGCGTCCTACTAATGCGTCTATGAATATGACAACCGTAATAAGGGCTCAAATTTATTGTACACATATAATTTTTATTCAAAATCAAACTAGCAGTAAGCCTGGGGGTAAACTACGGCAATCGATATCGATCGAAATTTCCATTTTAATAAATTCTTTTGGTTTCTTGACCTCTTTTTAATTATTATTGTATTCTGATATTTTTAAGCTTAAGGTCTCTTTATTTTAATTTAATTTTTAATTTCAATATTTCGTCACTCCTTTGTGTGACTTCTTCAGCTAATTAATTATTTTATTATAAAATAATTAATTTCCTGCAGAAGTCACACAAAGGAGTGACGAAATATTGAAATTAAAAATTAAATTAAAATAAAGAGACCTTAAGCTTAAAAATATCAGAATACAATAATTTTCATTTTAATTGTATTGAAATTTCGATAGTTATCGAATGCGATAATTTATGCCCTTATATTTACTATTTTTTTAATGTACTTAATATTTAGATACGAAGACAATAACTAATTACTGTGCAAATTATTTGTGTATATATTGTTATGGTATAATTTCAAACTATGAGGATATTCAGTTATTCACCTCTATTGTGAATAACAAGAGTATTTCTTTTTTCATGTGAAATTTTTATGCCACTCGAAGGGAAAAATGGTATCATGAATGTCACGTAAGAAATTATTTCCCGCTATCAGTTCTCAGTGAATGTAAAAATGAGAAGAAGCTGAAAACAACAAGAAATATCAAAGAAATTTGTGTAGAAAAATTTACAGAATTCATGCAATAAATTAAAAAAAAGTTTAAAAAGTATGACTAAATATTTAGTAGTAAAATAATTTGGATATATTTTGAAAACCAAACAAAACAAATTAAAAATATCCTTACCAAGGTATTCATAAAATTTCAAATCATTTTGAAATGTATTTTAATCAAATTTTTTCATACAAAATTATCTTAAGACATATTTCAAATACGTTTTATTTTTTATGAATATGGGTTTTAATGTTTAGAATTGGATTTGTTGTAAAAAATAAATATCAGTTTGTGTGTTATTCACGGATCTTGCCCCTAAATAAAATTTTTAAACTATTATATTCGAATTATAATAGAAAATATTTAAATTTTCTACTCTATTCCTCCTGACCAAAAACTAAGTGAATAAATTGAAGGGAAAGGTGAAAAAACTTGCGGCAAAAAAATCATTCACGATAAGGGGAATTTAAATTTAGCATGAAATCATTCATGATTGGAATTTTAGGGAAAAGGGAAAAATTTCGAGGGGAAAATTATTCATGATAGTGGTGATTATTATTATTATTTATTTATTTATTTAATTTTGTTTTCTTTTTTTTGAAAAATCAAAAAGTGGAAATATACTGTAATAGAAAATACTCGCATTCTATTCTCCACTAAAACCTAGGTGAATAAATTAAAGGGAAAACTGAAAAAACTCGCGGGAAAAAAATCATTCACAATAAGGGGAATTTAATTTTAGCATGAAATCATTCATCGGGAAAATTTTTCGTGATTGCAATTTTTTGGGAAAAGGGAAAAATTTCGAGGGGAAAATTATTCATGATAGGGGTGATTATTATTATTATTTATTTATTTATTTATTTCATTTAATTTTTTTTTTTTGAAAAATCAAAAAGTGGAAATATACAACAATTACAAGAAAAAAGTTTCCCATAGATCATGCACAAATAAACTTAGAATAACTATCAAGTGGAAAAAGTTCAAAACGCAGACTGTATCGATAACTCTTGAAATTCATGTATAAGAAAAATAGCTTGGCTCCAAATGAAATGAATGTAATTAACCCTCTATGACTGGCGTTTTAGTCTAACAGAGACCAATAAACATAAAATAAAGTTTTGTCCTGCTATTATATAAATATCGACTCAAAGAATTCTCTAATAGATCTTCATTCTAAAAACAAAAATTAATAAATAGAATGCTATGCCGTTAAACTAAAGCATAAAATAATTTCGCTAGGTTTAGAAAACGAAACTAGGAAAATATAAGCCGTCAAAATAGTGTCTAATGTACTACCACGTCAGTAGATTTGCAACAACAAAGTCACGTCAGTCGCAGAGGGTTAATATATAAAAAAAAAACCTTTATTCTGTAACTATGTCTCGACGTCAAGAGCAAAAAAAAATATACAAAATAGGACAATTCTTTACACTTTTTCTTCGCCAATTGTCTGTTTTTAACAGCCTCTTGCTACTTTATAGCCCTACAGAATTCAATTGTTCACCACAACGAGTATGTGAGTATCCCATTTTTGATATTGTCGTGACGTTGACGTCCTCAAATAGTCACAAAATAAGTGGGGATTAGTATAAAATCGTTGTCTAAAAACTACTATATGGCTTATTTGCATAAAAGTGATGTTTATCCTCTATTTTTGTTGCATTAGAATTCGTAATTTCTGTAGAAAAACTAATAAATAAGCAGTTCCTAAACATTAAATATTTCTATGAATTAGTTTTGAAATTTTATTAGAAAGAATTTGAGGAAATAAGTACAATTGATATATATTTTATATATAATGATATATATTTTATATATAATGATATATATTTTATATACTATGGCAAACATTTATTACTTTCTTAGCAGCCACTGCGTTAAATCAATCAAATGCTGTATCACAGTCCTGGGCAACTTGCGAAGCAATTTTTATCATCCATTTTAGGGATTACTTTTTTAGGATGTAGGCTGCGTCAAGAATAATGACTTCTGTAATCAGGCTTCAAATTACCGATCGAAATTTCAATACAATTTTAATGGAAATTTCGATCGATATCGACTGCCGTAATTAGCCCCCAGAATTCGAGCTTCTTTATTTTTATTAATTACCTTTTTCCCGCTAGAGAATAGTTGTATTATTATTAAAAAAAAATTAATTTACATTCATATTAAAAAAAAAATCATTTCCAGTCATGCAGATTCGAACTTAAGCCCGTTGAAAAAATTAACAAGTTAAAAAAACTCTAACACTTGATGACACCAAAAAGTTTATATACTTTAGTTTTTTACGTGAATGTAGTCAGTCCAATGCACAGGATAAATTTTTGTCGCAAAAATCTGTGTACTTTCTATACTCCAAAGCATAATATTATTTCCATAAAGAATATCGAAAAATAATTTTATTTCTTTCTTATTAACATGAAATACTGTTTCAGAAATAAGATTAAGTCTTTAATCTCAACTAAAAATTTTATTTTAATAATATGTATTGTATTGTTCAGCTGTACAATTATTAATTTCCTCAAAGTGAATTATGCAGGCATATTGAAAATGTTTAAAAGATATCAGAAAAGTAATGATTAAAATATAATATATATTGAAAATGTTTAAATGATATCATAAGTAAAGTATACTTTAAAAGTTAAAACCCAGCACTTCCATTATTTTGAATGTGGTTTTAGGCTTTCTTTTGACTATGAGTAAATGTGATTGAAAATTTTTTAAAGATCGAATTCATAATGACGATTTTAATAGGCCACGGCACGCCCACAATATCTAATAATTTAAAAAATTTTATTAAACTTTTGCAACTATTTGCCCAATTAGCAAAATTGCATTAACATTCAATTTTCTTTCTTTCTTTTTTTATTTATTTTATATAAAAATTTTTGTGGGTTCTCATGTTATTGTACACCAGGCCTCAAATTAACACTTTCGTTTTCGGTCGAAATTTAATAAAGAAAAAATTGCATTAAAAAATATTTAAAAATAATGAACTAGTACTTGCGCCACACTGTCACTCAATATCGTACTGTCGAATAAATTTACTTAAAACAAAAATAAATTATTACCCCGGTATTTATAAAATTTAAAATGAGTTTGAAATGTATTTTAATCAAATTTTTCATACAAAATTTTCTTAAAACAGATTTCAAATACGTTTTATTTTTTTATGAATATGGGGGTTAGAATTTGTTTTTCGTTTATATGCAATTCTGCGACAGAATGATGTCTAGTGACATCGTGGGATGGGATGTTATAATTTAAAAATTTTCTCAAAATATCAAATTTATAAAAATATGGTATTTTAGTTTAGCCAGTTTGTTAAGAAGTAGTTAAACTTAAGTTTTGGATTTGGATTTTAAATTTTATTTTTATATGATAAAATAATATTTAAAATAATCCCCCTTATTCTATTTGTCAACGTCACGTCAAGACAATATCAAAAATAGGACACTTACATACCCTTTCTGTGCAACAATTAACTACTTCTGACAGCCTCTTACTACTCTCTATGTCGTTGAATTTAGCAAAAAGTTGTGAGAAATTGGCAATTTTTGAAGAGAATGAGTATAGAAGTGCTGTAACTTTCATATTGTCTTGACGTGACGTTGACGTTGACAAATAGAATAAGGGGGAATATTTTAAAATTCCTTTCAAGTACATATATTAAAAATATGTACGTCTAAAATGTATTTTGAGATAGTGTTTTCAAACATTAAAAAACATATTAGCAAACATTTCATAAAGTTTAGCTCAAACAGCTGATACAACAGCTGATACAGCAGCTGATGAATCCTTGTGTAATTATTTTATATGTACGATTTCCTGATTGAATTATCTTCAGTACAGTAGATATCTTGCCGATTACTATTCGAAATAGCCTAAGATAGTCGAGTAAGCGAAATAATAATTTTGCCTCTTAGGAAGTTTCTCCTAGAGAGATGGACCACAGAATTACTCAATAAAATTAAAAATTTTGTGTCGCTAATAAAATTTTTTGTTGTGGCCATATAAAAAAGTCTTAAAATAAAAACACGTTTGAAATAAATTTATATGCGATGCTTTTCATATATGTATTATGATTTAAAAACAAAACTGCGCTTTTCATTCCAGCCCAATACTTATACAAACAATTTTTCCCCCCACAAAACTGCATAATATCGTCTTTATTTATTTTTATTTTTTAATTTCATTTTGTTAGTATTATAAATATTACAAACTGTTAATGTTTTGTTTTTTTAAAATTATCACATTTTCATTCAATGTTTTGTATTTAAGATTGTAAAATTTTATTTGTAATTAAAGTATGTACTTAAGTAACATAAGCATCACAACTACACACACACACACACAAACACAAAGAGCCAATGTTGAATTTTAATTCAAACTCATTAATTTTAATTAAAACTCATTAATAGATTTAAGCTACAATTTTATATATAAAAAAAATTTTAAGAGAAAAACATTATTCATCATGATGAATGATAATGAAAGCACACACACACACATACACACATAATTCATACCAAAAATTTAATTATAATTATTAGTTACTTTTTAAATTGTAAATTTTAGATAAATAAACAAAAAGAAAACCAACAATAGTTATTAAAAACAATAAAAAAAGCTTTTTTTTATTTTCCAATTGAAAATAATTTGTGTTTGTCTTGATATTGTATTTGAGAAACTCTGAAACTGAGAGTTGAATATATTTTAATTAATTTTTTATTTTTTTGTTGTTAACATTTATACGTATAGTGTTTTTGAACGGAAACATAAAATGCTACACACTCACACACTTTCATATACAAACATATATACATACATTCATATATAATATGCCCACTTTTTTATAATTTTTAGTTTTAGTTTTAACTGTATTTTTATTTTTTTTTGTAGATTGTTAAGTTATTATAATGTAAATGTAAATTATTCAATAATTTTAGCATATTTTTATATAAACATTAAATGGAAAATAAAAGCATGTCTGAAATAGATGAAAACAGAATAAAAAAAATAATAATTAAAATAAAACCGAAAAAAATAATAATGATAATGAGACGATGGCAAAAGAGAGAACACGAAAGAAATGAACTCAATATTTTAAACTCTGCTGAACTTTGCTTAATAAATGTATTTGAAAAAAAAATTATAAAACATGTGTTTCATATATTCCAATCAAAGCATTTGAAAATCGTGTAACGGCAACTTGCAACCCCTAAAACTGTTGCTATTCACATGTATACAAAAGCTTTGTGCTGCGAAAATCTCTACATAGCATTTAGCGTTGCCACACATATCGCTTAAAGTTGATGTTATCTGGTGTTTTAGAGATATGAGTGGGAAATTAAGGAAACTGAAAATATATTCATAATAACGTTAAAAGTAATTATGAAATATTTAAGTTTGCATAAAATATTTGTTACTTTGCAGACAGACTTGGGCATTTAAAATCCCTTCAAGAAAGGTTCATAATAAAAATGATTATTGCACAGGGAGAGTTTAGGGTTGTTTCAAAGGATTTTAAATGGATAAAACTTTTTATTAAGAAATTTTATATTCGATCTTAGAATTTTCTGAGGGTGGCAAAATTGACATGACCGATTTAGTTTCCTTAAAATCGGTTTCAGCTATAATGTTTTAATGTAATCTATAACACTTTTGCTGGATTATACTAATAATTTGGTGCAATAGTACGTTTCAATGTACGTGATTTGGGCCAAATCATTTAACTTGCCCAAGTTAAGTACTTTGTGACATGATTTTCCATACATTTTTTAAATGACCGAAATATGTCAAATGACTTCATTTGTTTCAAGTTAAGTAAAAAAAAAATGCAGAAATATGGGACATGAAGAAAATAATCAAACGGTAACCTGGGTATTAAAACAATAATATTTTAACATCAGGTTGATACAGTTCTCGTATGCAATTTCCTAATAAAATTTGTTTAAATAAGAATTGTTATCATATTCAATTAAGCCACCTAATAAGTGGTGACAAACATAATACACATGTGCACTGATGATGAAAGCGTTGCGGATTTCGAAAACAGCTGTTCTGCTCTGCTGTATAAGTTGAATAACTAAAAACTGATGTTAACTTTCCTTTGTGCCTTGGAATATTTATCATGTCTCTCAGATTTAAAAAAAATTTCGAACAATTAGCCTATAAATCTTAATTCAATTTAATATGTCAAAATTTGTCTGTGGAACACTGCACGGCTACGCTTTTAACAAATGTTAAAAAAGTTTCTGGCATCCATTATTGGGGAGTTGCAAATACAAAACAGTGACATTTAAAAACGAATAGAATGGTGCTGATTTTATTTGCTCAATAAAATTTACTAAAAACTCAATTTTATAGATAGATTTTCTTTTAATTTCGCCATTTCAAATTAACATTTAACAAACTTTTTGCATTTTTCTTATGTTAAAAAATAAACAATCAACATATATGTCAAATTGTTTTTGAAAATTCGAACACATATACACCCAATTCACACGATGAATTTTATGACGTCTAATTTTATTAATTCCCTTTTGAAATTGCTTTCAAAAACTCTTTGCGTTCATACGATGAATTTGGTTTTCATGTCTATTTTTATTTTTTGTTATTGTTTCACATGTATATGAACTCAAAATAACTCAATTTGAAGAGAAATATGAAAAAAACATGAAATCAGAAATCATTTTTTTTACGCCTCTTTCTTCTCTACACCGTTCGCTATGAAACCAAAAATGACGTCGAAAACTGGACGTCATAAAATTCATCGAGTGAATTGGGTAAAAGCTACTTATTTACACAGTGAAAATACTTCGCTATAATTTCCTCAAATCAATGTAATTTACTCATAGTGAAAATCTACTATAAGAGCGAAGTAAATGTTAGCCCGCAACAAAAACAAAAAAGCATTAATAAATTGCTGGAAACTTAAAGAGCGTTGAGGTTTGTGCGTATATCATTAGTGTTGGGTGCTGTTGGCTGAAGTAGTAGAACACGAGACTATGAAGCGGAGAGTCCTGAGTTCGAGCCCCAGCTGAGTCATGAAATATTGTGTTGAATTCTTCTGATCAGCATTAGTGCGTGGTTGTGTTAGTTGTTGCCAGCCTGTTTTCAATGATGAAGGCATAGTCACTGGTCACTGAACATAATTGGCAGCGACTGACACGATCATGTATTAAAAAGCAGAGTAACAGCACCCACCTTCGTCGGTCCTGTAGCAAAAATTAGCCGGCGAAGTAAAAGGTTGAAATAGCTACAAAAAAAAAAAAAAAAAAAAAAAAAAAAAAACTGTCTATCTTTCCTAATCTGTCCCCTCAATACTATCCCCTCGTTTTCAGTTCCAGCGCAATGCATTGCATATATAGGGGACATCCCCTGAGTGCTGGTCCTACTCCTAAAAAAAAAAAAATTAATTGCAATTTAGAACTATGAAATAGTAAATATTTCATATTTTAAGCTGTGAACTTCAATAAGAAAACTCTAAGAGTGAGTAAGTATAATAAATTGTTTCATTGTTGTGATTTATTTACAGAATAGTTATTAAAAAATATAGCCGTGTGAAAATAAATTTCGAAATTTATAACCCTAGACACAAACCAAGTACGTTAACATGTTAACCTAGTGCTGTTAAGCATGAAAAATTCGAGTGTTTGTATTCCAAATGGAATACTGGCCACATTTCGGGACCAACCTTGAAAAAATATATTAAAGGAACAGACAACCAGGTCCATAGCGTTCATAATATATTAACAGTTTGGTATACCTGTGCCTTTTTTGTACACAACATTTTAAAAATTCCAGAGAGGATAGGCCAGGTGCCTGGGAAAACGGGAGCATGTGGACGACTAGAATTGGCTCTTGTGGTTCTCTATCACGCTAATGGCCATAACCTTTAACAGTTGAATTTTTATAGAGAAATTTGGATTTTACTGAAATTTCATATTTGGAATTTTTTGTTTTTTATCTTGCATTGCGCCGGAACTGAAAACGAGGGGATAGTATTGAGGGGACAGATTAGGAAAGATGAGAAGATAGACAGTTGTTTTTGTAGCTATTTCAACCTTTTATTTCGCTGGCTAATTTTTTGCTACAGGACCGACGAAGGTGGGTGCTGTTACTCTGCTTTTTAGTACATGATGGTGTCAGTCGTTGCCAATTATGTTCAGTGACCAGCGGTCTGCCTTCATCATTGGAAACAGGCTGCCAACTACTAACACAACCACGCACTAATGCTGATCAGAAGAATTCAACACAATATTTCATGACTCAGCGCGGGCTCGAACTCAGGACCCTCCGCTTCATAGTCTCGTGTTCTACTACTTCAGCCAACAGCACCCACTAAGCGACTAAAAATTGTTTTATTTTGTAGTTCTTGTGGTCCTCTATCACGTCCAATGGCCGTACCACCTAACACATGGATTTTTATTGCAGAAATTAGGATTTTACTGAAATTTCATATTTGGAATTTCTTATAAAAGATGAATTTCTGGAAAATTAATTAAAATATTTTTTAGCCCGCGTTATCAATACAAAAGTAAAAACGTGGTTGAATAACTAATTTCTGATAGCAACATACATATATCACTTTTATATATTTACGGTTCTTCTGAGGAATTTTCCTTTGTTAACTACCGATCCAGAGGTATCACCCTGTCAGCATCTGTGCATTGAAATTTCCTTTGAAACATCAAACTGATGCTTCAAACTTGTGTATCTATTGGTAAACTTCTGTTTGGCAGTGAAAATCTAAATTGTATTGATATTCTTCAAACTCACGTCAAACCATACGTGTGAGTTTTTTTCACTAACACTATCAAAGAAAAGCAGAGTTTGAAGCGTCAGTTTAATGTGTGGCCATGACGCTTAATAATAATAAGATGAATAGCTCTGGCAACGCTACTTGAGCAGAAATTTCCTTTTCCGTTCAAAGAGAAAGAGAGGGACAGAGAGAGAGAGAGTGATACAGCAAGTTGGCCATAGTGTGCTCAATAATCTAATGGCAAGCGAACAACTGACTATTCATAATGCAAAAATAACTGTTCAACAGTGTGTGAATAATTTGGTGGTGGTTTTTACATCGTCAGGCAAAATTACACTTATTTGGCCAAACGAAAACAGTTGGACACAAAGCTCTCTTAAATAAACGACTAAGCTTCAATAAAGCGGAAAGTGCTTATTTTTAATAATAATGATTTTTTTTCTACACAAAAATCATATACATAATTAGATAAATATTATTAAAATTAATTTATTACATATAAGTGCAATAATAGGTTTATAACATAAATATCATGTGTACATACGAGTATATAAAGAAAAAACAAAGTTTTTGATACTACAAACAACATGGAAATGTGCTATAAAAGAAATTTTCCGCTGTCTATTTTAGTCGGTATCTGCAGATAGAAGTCATATTAATTAAACTTATAAAATATATTTTTCTGCAACTTCTCTGAAATGGTTTATTATATAACACAAGTTTTCTAATACATACTTAGTAACGGTTGCACTTAATAATTGCTTAAATGATAAAAGCAAGGAAATGAAAAACTCATTAACACCTAAACGGATGGATTATGTGCGATAAATCAATAAATATATAAAAAATGTGTTTTAAACACAATTTTCATAAGGCAAAAATATCACACAACCAAAGTCACTAGCAGTCTCTTTATGTGTATATACTGTTTTAAGTATATACTAAAGCCCGTCTATATGTATATCCATTTACATGTGCATACATATATGCACACACACAATAATCTATACATACGTGTAACGAAGTAGCAAATGTCAAATCAACAGTGTTAAAACATATTATCCACCCAGCAAGAAAAGTCAATCTAATTTCGCACGTCATACTCGTTCTATTGGAATTTGACATACTCCACAGTGTGCTTGAGTGTGTTCTATCTCATTGCCTGCCAGTAATCACTTCATATCATCAACTATGGCCACTGCCAATCCCATAAGTAGTAGCTGCCAAAGCATTGCCACTACCAGTTTGGGTAATGTTGCGGCTGCAACTGGTGCTGCAAGCGGAAGTTTACGTACGGGCAATGGTAACGGAAATACCACCCATTATGTCATGGGCACCGGCAGTCTAGGACGTTTAAAATACCACAACAAGCACAAAAGTCTAGACGCCAGCGATGAAGAGTTAGAATATTCTCAGGTAAGCAGAAAGAAACAAATTAATATGGATTCATTTCAATAACTACTTTTTTTTTTGTTTTTTTTTCTGTTTTTGTTCCAAGAGCAACAACATTTGTTTGTTAAGGGTGGGTTGCTTAATTCAATACTGTCCCCTCCCCCCCTCTCAAATATTGTATGAGTGCTTCACATTCTGCTTTACGGTGTCACACCTGATTGAACAATAACTTTATGTTAATTTGGCTTACAGAGAAAAAGTTTAATATACACAAACACACATACCCAAATGTACAGGATTATCGTTATGTATGTGTTTATGTGTTAGTAGCATATGCCAATAGAGCGATTTATGCTGTAGCTTGTGCTGTAATCAATAGCTTGATAACTTTTTATTAGTTAATTTTCAGTGTAATCAAATTAAGTGCTCATCATAATATTAAATATGAGATGTGACAGATCCACAAGAACTCACTGTGTTAATTAGATAACGTTATTGGCACTATCTATACAGTAAGCAGGGTTCAATTAAAATTTGGATTGTTACCAATTTGAATAAACCATCAATTTCACAAGGATTTTAATCATGTTTCCTATTTCGATTTTACAGTGTCATAGGGAACTGGGTATTGTAATCTTAACCGACAACCGATATTACAATATTCCATTTCAAAAATAGCCCAGTTTATATCACGACATCATGACTGACAAATCCGCAGAATCTATAAATCCAACGGCGCCATCCTCCCTCCGTACTCGTTATTACTTTTTGAAATTATCCTATTTAAAAATATAAATTTGTCACCAGACACCCTGTACAAGCAAAGTAATCGCCAGAACATCATCAGTACGCTGCACAGTGGGATTTGTTCATACAATGTTTCGGAAAATATATAAGGAGTGCTCGTAGAATGTTGATATTTTGCTGTGAGCCTTTGGTTAGCTCAATTAAGGAAAATATAAAGTTTCATCAAAATTGGCCACGCCCACTACCACCGCCCATAGAAACCAAAATTTATTTTTGGCCAAAAGTTTTTGAAATTTGGCACAGAGCCTTTTATTACCTCAATTAATAATAAAATAAAGTTTCATCAAAATTGACCACGCCCACTACCCGCCGCCCATAGAACCCAAAATTTATTTTTGGCCAAAAGTTTTTGTAATTTGGCACAGAGCCTTTTATTACCTCAATTAAGAATGAAATAAAGTTTCATCAAAATTGGCCACGCCCACTACCCACCGCCCATAGAAACCAAAATTTATTTTTGGCCCAAAGTTTTTGAAATTTGGCACAGAGTTTTTTATTACCTCAATTAAGAATAAAATAAAGTTTCATCAAAATAAGCCACGCCCATAGAACCAAAATTTATTTTTGGCCCAAAGTTTTTGAAATTTGGCACAGAGCCTTTATTTCATGATTTTATAAGATTATTAATTATTTAAACTTTTTTTTTTAATTGATAATATGGTGTTTTACCTTTCATTTTATTATAGCGGTAGCACCTAGAACGACCGAGCAACCCTTTTTGTCTTCCAAGGAAGTTTGCAATTACGGCACATTATGGAACAAATTTTATTCTATCATACCTTTTAAACCATATGAGCGAACTTTATAATTTTTTTTAAATACGCAGAAAAGGCTATATTTGAAAAAAATCACTATTTAAATCAGAGCAATAAAATTTTTCTTGCGTACAAACACTATAGAAGTGCGTAAACAGTTTTCAATATTTTGGACCAAAATTTACATGTGACTTTACTTCATTATTTCCAAGACAAATAAACGTTTTTTTTTGGGAATACATTTTATGGATTCTTCATACTGAATCAATTTTCTACAAAACTGCATTATTACATTTTTAAATTTTATGTGTCGAAAATATTACTTATTGCACAAAAAATCCCACTGTGCACTGTAGTAGATTTTTTTGAGCTACATATATGAAAGTTTTCTTCCTGTATTAATATGGCGTAAATATGTCAATTGCATTTACAAAAAGATTTTAAAGAACAAAAACATATTCAAAAAGTTTTAACTTTTTAAAATTTTAAATTACGGATATTAAAATATTTTACATTATGATTTTACAACATGTATTTTTTAAGTAACAATATATTTATATTGCGTGCTTGGAATTAGTTTAAAACGGATTTAAATCTAAAACAGACAATTAAATTGTGTTCTATTCATGCAATTTCCCTTCAATGGCTTGTAATAATAGTACGCATTTGACCATGACTATTTGGTAATTTTCAGTTTACCCTTCAACGACGCTGATAGTGACCATCGTAATACGCAATAGTGTTTGGTATAGAATATAAACAATTGCCTCACATATAAATTTAATTACATAAAAAAACATGCAGCACGTGTACATGATTTAACTAGGAAACTCTCTGATTTCGTGAACTGTATATTTTTTATAATTCTGAATAACAGAATTGTCAGCGTCAGAAATAATCTGCAAGGGTTTTTCAACGCATGACCATTTACAATAACCATCATTTTAAGTTTAATAACGTGTGCAGAAATATGGATAATAATTGAAAGGACAAAATTCCAAATGCCTCCAGTTGTTTGTTTAAAGTTTCTTTCGCTTTCGAATAGAACATAAAACAAACTTATAATGAGTTTTAAATACTTAATGACCAGCAGATAGACAACTACAACTATCGAGCAATTGCCAAGCATGTGTATTCATTCATACAGGAGAAGGTTGCAAAATATTTATATGCCTTAAGCAATTTAATTTTAAACAGCAAATAGAATTTTGTTTGCAGTTCATAAGCATAAGAATCTAATGAAGATATTTCTCTATTACCTTCAAGTTATCACAATCTACCCACATTCTCGGCAGGGTGAAATCCGAACGCTTTCTCGCCTCGAAAGTAGGTGAAGACCGTCGACGCCGCACTATAATTGTGGAGAAGAAAAATGATTCATTTGGCTTTACGCTGCAAAGTTATGGCATCCACTATAAAAAAGATCAAGAGGTTGAAATGATTACATACGTGGACTATGTGGAATACGATGGACCCGCTTATAGGGCAGGCATGAGAGAAGGTGATGTTATACTTTCGATTAATGGCAGGGATATGGAGAAGGCTGATCATAAGACATTAGTCGATTACATTAAGAGTTGCGATGCACGCATGCGCATGGTTGTTCTCTTCGAAGACTGTGTCCGCAAGGTACGTACCCCCATATACCCCTATGCACTGGCTAAATAACAATTTATCATTTCAATTGCTCATTTCAGGTGGAGCTGCACATGCGCTACATACAATTGCAGAATATGTTGCAAAATAAAATGAATGAGTTGGAAAAGATATGCATAAGAGAAAGAGAACTTTTGGAGGGCAAGTGGAAAACCCATAGTTTACCCGCCCGCAAAAAGGCCACAACTTCTCCTACAGATGGCGCTGATGCTGGAAATTCTCCCACAGATGGCGAGCTGAATTTGCCATATTACCGTTCGACGCTCTCCACCGACGACGTGACAAATATGGCGCGTCAAACGCATCAGACAATAATACCGCCACCAGCTCAATTCATGTTGTCCTATCATTATTTCGATCCACATTATCGTTATGTCATGAAACCGTCTACATCCACCAACAGCAGTGGTGATTGTTTTATAACAATTGGTGAGCCCTTGACTAGAGCGGAGTCGGGAGACACAACAACTGCCCCGGCCACATCCACATATGTGAACAGCCAAAGACGTACCAGCAATACGCAGCCACCTGCGCCACCACCACGAACTTGTGAAAAACACAAGCCGCCTCCTAAGCAGCACCAACATCAGCAGCAACAGTTAAATCAGTCGCAGCAAACCCAACATCAAGCTCATAAACAGCATGCAACTAGTGCACACAAATCGTCCAAGACTGGCAAACACTGTCATGGTCATTCTTGTAATCCCTGCATTGATTTTAGATGGAAATCAGCCGAAAAGTCAGGGCCATCTATAGCCACAGTTGGCAATGGCAATGGCGACAACATTAGCCTGGATGCCTATGACCTGGCGAGTCCATGCTGTGATACACACTGTGTACCATCACGTCGACGAACGCGTCATCACCACAAAGAACACGCGCACAAACACAAGCATCGAGATCGTGAGCGCGAACATGATGTGGCCAAAGAGAGACCACCACGACCAAAGTCGCAGAGTCATGTGATTACTGGAAGCACTAGGCATCATCATCACCATCATGCCACAAATGAGGCGGGCCAACACACACTACACTATTACGAGCTTCAACAACAACACCAACAACAACAGCAGCAAACGCAACAAACGCAGCACCATCATCATCATCCAAAGGCCCACGCATGTGATTCTCGCACAGGCAGCATACGATCACGATATTTCGACATCGCCTCGGGCTTAGCTAGTCGTTGCAGTTTGCACTCCTGCACTTCCAGCGAATTGGCGCCCGCAGATTCGGCCTCCTACACCACTTCCATTAGCACCGATACGCTATTCTACGATCCAAACAGCGAGAATCCAGTTACATCTCGTCAACACTCTACAAAATCGAGGCAGTCATGTCAAAAGCAGCTGCCACAAGCACAGGCCCATACCCAGCCGCAACCACAAGCGCAAACCTTCCATCATACGCATCATCAGCATGCACACCATCAACAACAGCAAC
This sequence comes from Linnaemya tessellans, assembly GCA_951800035.1. Lineage (NCBI taxonomy): Eukaryota > Metazoa > Arthropoda > Insecta > Diptera > Tachinidae > Linnaemya > Linnaemya tessellans. The sequence goes on from OX637535.1 coordinate 11,633,389, forward strand.
AGTACATGCAACAAATGTATCAGCAGCGTTATCATATAACCGCCACGCAGGTCCAACCAGCTCAGATCTATCCCAACTCGGCTTATGTACACAAACCCAAGTCGTGGGATAATTTAACGGCCGCTAATATTGGCGCGTACGGCTATGGTTACGGCTATTTGGATACAGTGGCCATGAAGCCCGTGGTTAACTTGCAAATAGCCCAACAGCGTCACTCCATACCACGTAAAAATCCCTATGGACGCTACTCCACTTTCACCGATGTCGAAAACTATGCGCCCCCACCCACTGAGTTCGTGGAACAAGTTACAACCACCACCACCACAATAACAGCCAAATCTACAGAAGAATTAATAGCCACCGCGCACAGTGGCTGCGACTGTATGACACCCAAGCAACATCAACAAGCTATCAAACTGGCCCAATTGCAACTCAACCAAAATTCGAATATCTCTCAGCACAACAACTGCCAAATGGGCTATTATTCGCATTTGGGACAACCGAAAATCGATGCTGCAACCTCAACTCCAACACAGAATGCACCGGGGGGCAATGCCACTCCCAGTGCCAATGTCTCTGCAAATGCCAACGTAAGTGCTGGCCCAAGTTCAGCCGCCACCACCAGTGATGCCAATGTAGCGACTGTCCGCGAAGTAACACGTTTGTAGGTAACGCTTGTTTAGGCCAATAACTGCAGTTGGCCTAAGTGACACAAAGACACGTTAGCGAACATTGAGTGCAGTGCATACGACAAAAAACCAAAAATTATTTAAATATTTCGAAATTACCCAAAAGGAATTCATGAACAAAACTTCAAAGAGAGTAACGCTTAAATTAATCAAGTAGTTTAGGTTTAAAATTTTAGAATTTCGATAGAGTAAAGAAGAGCGTTTTTTTAAATTTAAGTTTGTTTCAAAAATTGTTATTGATTAAATCTCATTTGAAAATATTTCAATTTGATGCCATTTAGAAAACTCTTTAAATTGTTCTAAGTACGATTATTTTAGATTTAAAGCACATTTTATCAGGCCGGTTATATACTTTTCCATGAAGCTCATTGAATCATTTTTTAGGTCTGTTATATAACGATTATCGAACGGTAACCTGGGAAGAGCAAGTAAATCGATGGCTTAATATAAAAAAGGCCTAACTCGATTTTGTGTTACTTTACAGTCGAAGGAAAAAACTTAATAGAATTCGTAAAATTTCTGACACCAGAAAAATTTGTATGCACTTATTAAAAGAAGATGCAACATATTTTATTAAAAAGCCATCAAAATTTTTCTTGTATCAGAAATTCTATGAATTCTACAAAGTTTTTTCCTTCTACTGTAAAGTAACACAAAATCGAGTTAGGACTTTTTTATATCAAGCCATTGAAATATATTAATTTGCTTCCTAATATCAATGCATATTGTTTTTTTATATTTTTTATTTATATATTTAGAAGTACGAAGAAACGGGGATGTCAAATAGGTTGCTAAGGCTTTTCGCTTGTCAATCGATTACCGTGATCATTCGTTCAAAGGAAAGCAGCATGAAAATTATTTTTATTATCACCTGGTACTCAAAATTCGAACACTTATATGTAAAATACTTCTAGTGATTCTTTCTTAATAATAACATCTACTCTGAGATTAAGAAAACTAAATAGGATTTCCTATTTCCTTTTTTTCGTTACACAACAAATTTCAAGAGAGATAAAACATATAGAGAGTGTTTTTTATAGAATGGCTCAACTTTCAATCATAAAAAAACAAGGAAATATATTTTTAAGATCAATGAAAAGAGCTTTATTGGAAAGAAAATTTCAAGAAATATGATTTTTGCCAAGTGGCCGTCACGGCTGGCGCATAGAAGACGCAATCTTGAATACCAATTTTCAACAACTAAAAAGATCTTCCATAAAGTGGAAGGACACAAGCCCAGTTGCTGAGAACAGCCATTAATTGATTCATTAGGATCATCTTCAATGCTTTCCTGTACAGCGCGGCTACAGCTTCTTCAGAGCGCACTGTTCGGCATGTCACGGCATGCTCATTCCCAGTAACAGTAAATGTGGTGCGAAAACGATCTATTGTTCTTCGAATTAGCCGCTCTGAAGAACGATTATGTAGGCCATAAAATGGAAGAAGTGCAGAATGAGTTTGACGAATACAACAATTATTTTGATTAAATATTTCAACAATTTGCACACGGTGCTCTTAAGTTGTGACGCTATAAAAAAAACACGTTGTACAAACTCTTGTGAATGGGCGTTCATACAAGTCAAAAGCAAAAGTGAAAAATGTTTGTTGTTGTTTTGTAATTAAATTTAAAAGGTTTTATGCTAAAAATTTATAAAAATTGTTTGTATTGTGCATATCTACATTGAAATAGCTTTCAAACTATATATATTGCGTCAATATTGCAGGACGATAAGATATTTGAAATTGTACCACAAATATTTTTGTGTATAAGAAGATTATCCACAGTAATATGGATTTAAATGATTGAAGCAAATCATATTATATTGTAATTACATAGCCCATGGCAATCAGCAAATTTTCTAAGCAGGAAGCCAAATTTTGTCTGATTAACTGAAATTTCCTCCGTTTATATTTCAAAACAATATTTTTAATATAAATAATATGATATTGCAATGATTTGGTAAAGCACCAATGAAATGCAGATAGATATTGCTTGACCACCAACAAATAAATTTCATTTAAAATTCAACTAAACCACCTAATAAGTGGTGATAAACACAATACAAATGAAAACTGATGATGAAGGTGTAGCGGCTTTCGAAAACAGCTGTTCTGCTCTGCTGTGTAAGTTGAATAAAACTGATGTTGACTTTCCTTTGTGCCTTGGCATATTTATCATGTCTTTCTGAGATTTAAAAACATATTTCGAACAATTAGCCTATGAATCTTAATTCAATTTAATATATTCATTTAAAATATTTTTAATATAAAAATAATTTCTTTTAATATAAAAAAATAAATTAACAAGAGCATTACCCGGTCACAAGTAAATACAGTGTAAATCATAATTAAACAAAAAAAGAAAAAAAATCCTGGGGCCAATTTGCTGCATTCGATATCGATCGAAATTTTAATCCAATTTAAATAGAAATTTCGTTCGATACTGAGGCCAAATTACCGCATTCGATATCGATCGAAATTTCCATACAATTTATATACAAATTTCGTACGATATCGAGTGCCGTAATTTGCCTCCTGTGAATGTCGTAATTTGGCTCCTGATTTTTGTAAAAAACTTTTTTTTTGTTTTGAAAAATAATACAATAAGGCATATCATAAAGAAAAGTCTATTTCAACATTTTCAGTATTGGAGCAGCTAGACGATTTCAAAATAGTACCATTTTTATTACACCCTCCCAAAAAAGAATTGGAGGGTATATTTACTTTGTCATTCCGTTTGTAACGCAGCGAAAATATCCCTCTAAGACCCCATAAAGTATATATATTCTTGATCAGTGATGAAATCTAAGACGATCTAGCCATGCCCGTCTGTGCAAAACACGATTCATTCCAAAAGAAAAGAGCCAGACCCTTGAAATTTGTTATAAATACATTTTGAATTATAGCACAGGTCAATTTCATAAATGGGTTGAATCGAGCCAGATAGAAAAAGTGTTCCCCTAAGAAAAACTAAAGCAACCTCTCAAAAACAACATAATTTTTAAGTTTTTTTTTGTAATTTTGTTAAGCAAATGATATATTGTTATGTCAAAGTAGGTCCAAATCGTTGAACTTGCAGCCATAAAATCAGAAAAATCCGCCCCCTTTAGTGGGCGTTCAAATAACATATTATATGAAAAAATAGTATAAATATTTAATAAGTTGTAGTAGTTAGGCCCACATTTCTTAAAAATTAAATTTTAAAGCTTTTATGATGCAACTGATATGTTGTCATGACATATTTTAATGATATGCTCTCCATATTTCCATAGTATGCAACAGTTTTTCAACATTTTCGTCCGATTTCTCGCAATGACCCAGTAGGACTAAACATTGATTTTGGGTTTTTCCGCTATAGTTAAAATTCTCTACTTGTCCTTTTTCAACCAATTTTATTAGAAAGTAGTATTATTTACATATATTTATAAAAATTATATGGAAAAAATATTAAAACTGTTTTTTTTGTGGTTTTCAGAAAAAGTACATTAAAACTAGGGTTGTAACCGATACCGATTCCGATACATCGGCGATACTTCTGATTTGCCGATATATCGATATCGGCGATATTATACTGTCAATACGACGATACTTCTTACATTTTCTTAGAGCTGTTTTGAGCAAACAATTCAATTTTCAACGCTTTTTTTTTGCATAACACCTAATGCAGCCAATACACGACAACAGCATACACGCGCAATCATACGATTGAGCTGTCGGCACGAGCCATATATCATACCAGCAAGCTGGTACAGTATTCATTTCTTTAAAAATAATTTCAGAATGAATTCAAATATCAATTTTAAATGTTAATCATCTCTTACACTGTTATTTTGTATAATAAAAGAATTACTCTACTTGAGTTTTGTTAATTTTAACCCATTTCGTCACAGTGTTTGATTTTGCGAACAGTAAATTTCAAGCATTTAAATCTTTTTTTTCTCTGTTTAGAAAATGCTATTATACATATCCTTTTTAATGAGAATTTAAAAAAAAATTTTAATGACAATATGTATTAAAAAAAAATTTTATTGAAAATTTTAAAAACATTTTTAATGAAAATTTGTAAAAAAATGTTTAATAAAAATTTTTAAAAAAATTATATAATTTTTAATGAAAATTTTTAAAAAAATTTTTAATAAAAATTTTTAAAAAAATTTTTAATGAAAATTTTTAAAAAAAATTTTAATGAAAATTTTTAAAAAAAAATTTTAATGACAATTTTAAAAAAAATTTTTAATGAAAATTTTAATGAAAAAAATAAAAAAAAACTTGGACATCTGATTCGTATTTTCTGGAATCAATTTACCATTTAACTACGCAGTTTTATAAACTTATTCGAAAAAAAACTCTCTGGGACGATATGGGTTAACTTGAGTTCAATTTCAATATGTGTATCGGTATCGGCGATATTTCATTCTGAGTATCGGTATCGGGTATGCAAAACGGCGTATCGTTACATCCCCAATTAAAACAAAATTGTTTCAAACTTTAATGATTGCTGTTGTTCCCATCGCAATCGTATGAAAATGTCCCTTTCAATGGTATACATATTTTATCGGCCCCCAAAAGATTGCATGTAATATGCAATATTGTTTTCTATTTATTCTTAACTTTTCGATATTAATTTGGTAATAACTTTCTAAGCTAGAGGTCTTGTTATATAAAGAAAAATTTCGGCAAAAAAACTTTATATGGAATATTAATATCTGATATCATCAGATTTTTTTCCTATGTGTGGCATTTGCTCGCAGAGTGAGTCAACTGATGTAACCGGACATAAATTCATCTGGGTATTAAGATTTTAAATATTCTAATTTCCTTATTCATAAAAATTATGAGACTCTAATAACAGCGTAATAAAACAAAATTTCATATAAAATTTGCTCTATTACACTCTTATAAGCCTCTCATAATTTTTATGAATAAGGGAGTAAAAATTTAGAAGGAAAGATTTAATGTCCGTATCTGAAAATTTTGGAAACACAATTTTTTGCTTTTTTTACTAGACCGTGCTCCAAGGATTTTCATGCAACTTTTTCTTGAAATATTTGCAGAAGAATAATTAGTCATTGCTTCGGATATTAATTCATATGCGATAAATAAATTTTAAATAGATAACAATTTATATTGGATTATTCAACTGGAGCGATACTAATGCACTAACTTATCATTTACCAGAGAAATCATATTTATTTTTTTTTTTTTGCCATATTTTACTTAAGAATGTGATATAAGTCATTTACCGAGAAATGGTAACAACTACACATACATCTATATGATTTTATATAGTTTTATTTTTTTGTATATATAATTCAAATTAACACTTAATATAGCCGTCTATAATTCATAAACTTATACATCGATTCATTATAATGTAGGTCCATAATATATGATATACATACTTGATGTCAACGCTAAGGTCTTGTCAAAACTATGCCAAACTTAAAATTATACGATTTTAAAATAGATTTTTGTTGTTATAAATCTTTTAACTTAACATATATATAACTGAAATTAATATTGAATATATTATATACTAACCCGTTATTCATAAAAATTATGAGAGTCTAATAACAGCGTAATAAAACAAAATTTCATATGAAATTCGCTCTATTACACTCTTATAAGCCTCTCATAATTTTTATGAATAAGGGTGTAACAATAAGTACTTTTAAGGAGACTCACCATGTCCTTGAATTTAAATATATAATAGATTGCTGAATACAGCTGTATGCCGCTAGTAAAACTAAACAAGTATTTATTTCCAATCGTTAAAGTAGTAGAAAATCTGTAAAAGAATAGAAATATTTATCTATTAAGACTGAAGGGCTTTTAAGATAAAAATGGCATTTGCAAATCTGGTGTTAGTTTTAGTATTAGAATTTATTTCATTGCATACATCAATTGTGATATAAAAAAAAGCACATTAAATAATATATATGATATTGAGTTATAATAGAGTATTTAAATATAAAATATATAAAATAATATTTTAGATAAATTTTGAGCTATAAAAAATATTTTGAAAATCTTAATAAAACTTTCTTAAAACTGTAAGCTTAATTTATTTTTTTTTTTTAAATCTAATTGGGAAATTGAAAAATATCGTATCATTAGCAGTATTTTAATTATATTAGAATAGAGTGTAGGCTACATATAAAATGATGTATATCAATTTAATTATATTTTATATATAACAAATGTATTGAAGCTGTGCATATTGAAGAAAAAATATTAAACAATTAGTCAAACATTAAATAAATATTTAAATTAATAAAAATAAATGTGTTCATTGGTTAAACTAATCACAAGTGTTTAATTTACTCATGGCGGAAATGAAATGGTGTTACACTCATATTTTTCTTAATAACATTCATTGCAGCCGATTGACAGCAACTTTCGCAGATAACAACAATACCCATCCAACTGTCAAGCTAATGGAGTTGCCATACTAATTATGTTATACTAACACGCCATCTGTGTTAATATTTAGACAATATTTATGTGTATGAGCAAAAATCAATAAACCACCCCCCATTAGAAAAATGTTAAGGGAAAACTCAATATATTTGACTGCACGTAGACGTAAGAACGTAAAAATTCATTAAAAATATTAAATATCACTTAGAAAATTTAGTGTAGAATACTTGAAAATCCCCTCAAAGTGTTATTTAAGTGCCATTTTATATTTTTATTATAAAAATCTTATGAAAATCATTGCTAAAAGCAGTTAAAATAAAGAATATCATAGCCGGCAAAATCATTTCCAATAAGCATATGCCAATTCCTGCTGGAGTTTTACTATTCAACATCAGTAAGATTGTTAAACAAGCAGCAGCAGCAGCAGAGAAAAGCAAAGAAAGAAATAAAGAATAAAGGAAAATTCGCATACGACAAGTCACAGTAACGTATCCACACACACACACAGACACACTCTGTACACCCATGCATACACGTATATGCTGCATTTTATCGTAGTTAGTTGCCAGAAAACGGGCTTAGTTCAATAAATAATGCAAAAGAAAACCTTTAACCAATAAAATATAACACAAATAAAATAAATGAATAAATAAGTAAAAATAAATTCCAGTCAAGTGAATGAAATAAAGTGCAGTGCGTTTGGAAAATAAAATCAAATAAGTTGCAGTAAAATTTATCTCAACTGCAATTGTTTTAATAAATTAGAAATCTTTTCACGCTTATTATTTATTCTATCCCAACAACGAGTAATAAAATACAAAAATTATTAAGAAAACTCATTGGTTTCGACTACATATTAAATAAACAAACACAACAAAGTATTTAAAGTATTAAATTTAACTTAAACAAATCATAAGTCTATCAATAAATTAGATGTGCAGAAAAAAAAAATTTTTTACAAAAAGTGTTTTATTCATGAAAATAGAAAAATCTAATAAATAAATAAATATTTAATGAAAACCAACAACTCAACTCAGTAAAACTGCCCGTTTTCTTTTCATCAATATGTACTAACACACAGTCCCATATAAACACACACGGACAAAGGCACGCACACATAAATAAATATATGTAGATTACAACTAACCAGAACAAAGAATGGAGTCGGAGAAGCCAAACGAACTTGGAGTCTGTTATACGATTGTAAAATGAATGGGATTTGAATGCTGTGAGAATTTCAATTACGATTTTGCCAACAACAAATTTGTTAAAAATACAACTAAAACAACAAAAAGGTTTAATTAAGCAGCAGAATACAATACAAAAATAATCATCAGCAACACAAACAGAACAACAAACAAATAAAAAGGATCATGTAAAAGTTTCGTTGCAACAATTTTGACGACACACTAAATCATGAGTTACTGTTACACATACAGGTAAATTGCATGAAAAAAATCTTGCTTTTCTGCCCACCATTTTTTTTTTTTGAGATATTTAAAAGTTTTTTGTAATGAGTCCCTTTTTAACTTTTTGCATTGTTATTTTTTTTCATGGGATTTTAATGCACGGCTCCTGTCGTACTCATACTTGTTTTAGTTAAGTTATTTTACGTTAGAGAGCGCCTTGGTAACTGCACTACATTGTATATGTAGTTGCGAATCCTTCCTCTCCCCCAAAAACCAGATTTTAGAAAAAAAACTCAGCACATAATGGCCAAATGGCTAGAATATTTAAGAATATTCTGTCATTACCGAATGCATGATGTGATGAAATGTAAAGAGGGAGTTTCGCAATTTTTTTTTAGATGACCTACCTGATGATCTAAGCTATTAAGCCAGGCATGTGGAATTATTTTAAAAACTATTGCTACAAAAAAAGGAAATAAGAGTGCTGTTGGCTGAAGTGGTTAACACCAGACTATGAAGTGGAGGGTCCTGAGTTCAACCCCGCGCTTAGTCATGAAATATTGTGCTGAATTCTTCTGATCAGCATTAGTGCGTGGTTGTGTTAGTTGTTGTCAGCCTGTTTCAGTGATGAAGGCATAGCACTGGTCATTGAACAAAATTGGCAGCCACTGACACAATCACGTACTAAAAAGCAGAGGAACAGCACCCTCCTTTGTCCGACCTGTAGCAACAAATTAGCCGGCGAAGTAAATGATTCAAATAGCTACCAAAAAGTCTCTATCTTCCTCATCTGTCCCCTCAATACTATACCCTACTTTCTAGTTACGGCGCAGTGCACTGCATATGTAGGGGTCCATCCCCTCAGTGCTGGTCCGAGATAAAAAAAAAATAAACATCATAATTTTCATGTTTGGCCTATTTCAAAGCAAAAATTCTGTTCATATGTTTTAAAAATCTCATAGTTTGCATTCAAATACCTAAAATAATTTAAATGCGCGAGTGGATATTTTACCAGCTTTAAGCCAAATCGATCGTGTTCTAAACTGTAAAAATTTCATTTTGCAGATACGCGTAACTTCTTTTTATGGTGTTTTTACACTGAAAGTTAAACCCTGGTTTTAGCGTTAAAACCCTGAACAGCTGATTTTGCGTTCACACTACAAATTGTGGTTTTAATATACAGGCTGTACAATAAATTTGTTGAAAATAAATTAAATCACTCATAGAAAAGTGTGAATTTGTTGCTGCGCTTGTTCGCTATTTTTGCAAACACTTAATTGACAACCCGTACAACAGAAGTTTGTGTTTAAAGTTAAAAAAAGAAGTTGTACAATGCGTTCTAAAATACTCGTAGAAACTATTTTACATTCTGTTAACGAATATGTATTTTAAAATTATGGAACTACTTCTTGGAAATCAAGTTTTTTATACAAAAAAAAACAAGAAAAAAATATTTCAGGCGTCAGTATATATTCTTATTAACATAAACAACACCAGCTGTTTCCAATATATAACTTGGCAGCACTCAACTTAGCATAGCCAACAGCAGGCAAAAACGAGGTTGTAGTTCACAAACCCTATTTAAAACCAATTTGAAAGTGGTTTAAAACCAGACTTTATTAAAATAATTTCAATTAAAACCTCAAACGAAATATTATGTTTTGATATTCATTTTAAAGGGGTTTGCAGTAAGAACTTTGTTTTCGAAAACAAAATAAAATAAAAAATTTAGCTGAAGATGATTCAAGTTTTTATTGTATTACGAAGAGAAAAGTTCGGCAATTATGAATGAAAAATGTTATCTGGCATATGTCCCCCATGTCATTGATATCCATGTCACCAATAACAGGCCAAAATTGAGTTGGTAACATCTCATCTCATTGCCGCATTTCCAGCCTCATTTTCGAAAAAAAGACGATCATGCCCCCAGACCATATAGCGCCCCATACAGTGACACGTTGAACATGCAAAGGCTTCTCAATAATCGCTCTAGGATTTTCAGAAACCCAAATGCGGCAATTTTGCTTATTGACACAAGGTCTCAGAAGGGCGATTATGTTGTCCGAAAATATCACAAATTTTACGAAATGTAACTTTAACAGAACTACCATTTTCATAATGGATTTCAATTATTTTAATGAGATTTTCGAGCACAATTGAATTCATTGTAACAATTGCCGTCAGTACGTCATAAAACTAAATGTCAAAACTCTCATGTTGTTGGTGTTGTCACAATTGAAAAACAAAGATCGCCTTGGCGATCGAGGCGAATTCATACAAGGTGAACTCACTTATGCAACTCTGTGTAAAATTTATTGAACTGTCAAATGAAATGCTTTGGAAAAAACAATGGCCGCACACGAAAAACCAGAACACTGACAGTTTAACAATTTTGTCTTGGTAACAGCTGATCACCGATTTCTGTACTAAGGCCACCTGGTATGAATTCGCCTTGATGGCGATATTGCAGAACTCTTACGCCCATACTATTTCTTATCGCTACATCTCTCTCTCTCTCTTTCTCTAAAATATCAAACGCAATCTTAGCAAGGTTTCGAGCATCAATGCAGCCATTCGAAAAATGCTTTTCTTTTAAAATTTCATTCTCATTTCCTTAAAGGGAATGAATGGAAGTGAAAGTATCTATTTCGTAAGCCCATTCCTTGAAAAACATTATGACAGGAAATATCGTGATGTTTTCTTTGTAAAGCCTTAAATGATTCTCTGACAATCGACGACATATGGGTGTGATTTTAATGAGGAACTATCTGATATTTTTCTAAACAGAAAAATATTATTAGTGCTACTTTAATAATTCGAATTTTTTTGATACCTAATATCAGCATGTGATTTCAATAAATCCCTAATTATAGCAGAATTCAAAACTGACATTCTGATTAACTGTAACGCAGCATATTAAAATACATATTACACACCTATAACTTTAAAAAACATACTTATCAAGAAAAAGTTTTTAAAAATGTTAGTGAATTTTTCACATTTTCCATAATCATTTATATGTAGAAAAGTTTACAACAAACTTATTTTGCCAATAGTAAATCCTCTTCTATTCCTTTAATTAAGGAAACTTTAACGCAGAAAAACATAATCATTAAAAAGTGTGTTTAACAGCTCTTTCGAATGCATGTGCTCGTACATCTGTACCAAGATGTTTGCTGTTGTGTGTGTAAGTATATATTTACACAGATTCTTAGCATGTGTAGTGGTAGTAAATTTTGACCCAATTTCCACACGGCTCCCAACTGTCTGACATTTAAGATGCCACTAAATAGAATTGCAACAGCAACAACAAAACTATCGTCCAAAGTTAACTAATTGTCATACGGCGGTAAAGTAGATGAGAAGAATAATTAGAGAAAAAAAAGCAAAAGCCAACGTCTAAAACCAGAATAGAACAGGAAACCAGAAAACATTTAAAAAACTTACGACCACGAGCACAACATATAGAATGAATGGATGAATGAATGAATGTGTCTGCCAACACACATTCATGCACATGCTTTTCTTACTGCCGCATGAAACTATTTCATCTTTTTCAAGAGCCAAGAAATACTGAGTACATGATGGTACGAAAAAACAGCCAACATTTATTTAAAGGAGTCTAACAGTCTAGCAGGCTCAAACTGCGTTTATGTACACTAACACGGCCGCATCAGATCAGATCATTTTTGACTCCAAACATTTCATAGCATGTTCTTGTGATCGAGTGTTGCCGTTGCTTAAATTAAATCTCCTTAATTTGCTGATCCATTTAAATCAGCAAGAGCTTTACGTTTCAGGAAGCTTAACCAAACGTAAATATTTGAACGTGTTGCTACAGGAATGACAAGCCAATTACTAAATCCATCCGCTGCTTCGCTGCAGAAAATAAAAGCAAATGAAACTAAATATAGAAAATAGCCTTAAGCTCCTCGACATAAATACTTCAAGCACACACATGTAAAGGCGTCGTTCTCACATTCACACGGACAGGTTAATTTTACTACACATGTAAACAGTGCAAAATGTTTACTCGTTTATGCAGGAACTAGCATGTAAAGATTTGCTACAGACATGATGCAGGATTGGAAAATACGCTTTTCAGAGTTTATGCCAGTTGTAAAATACTTATGCAAGCACTTTTTGGAAAATGATGGTGCCATCATTGCGGATACTTGCTCATAAACTTTGTTGAGTTCAGTTAGAGTCCCATCTGTTGTTACCAATTTATTTTTATTTTTTATCATCTAGGGCTTAAGAATTACTGCAATAGATTTCTTGTATATCTTTCAACTGCTGGAAATGCATATAATAAATATCACGGTTTTTATATATTATGCTTCCAGATGTAGCAAAATAAGTAAAACTGTTCAGGATGTCCATCCCTGGAGTCGCAAAAAATTATTCTAAATGGAACTGAATTCAGTTTGAAGAAGTAAGAACGTTTTATTCGACCGGGTCGAATCTTAAATATCCTACAAATAAAGGGTGTTTTTATAAGAGCTTGCTGATTTGAAATTTAAATAAAACACATGCCAAATTATGAAATGGCCAAAAAGAATTTTTGATTTGGTAGCTAATTTCTTGTTATTTAACATTTAAATATAATTTCGGGCATATGGCCACCACGACTATTTTGCACAAAAGTCATTCTGGGCGTATTTCAGCAATGACACGTTGAATACTGGTTTCCAAAGCGTCAATCGTTGCTGGTTTATCCACGTAAACCAATGATTTCAGGTATCCCCACAAAAAATAGTCGAGTGGCCAATTCACCGGTCCATTTCTCGAAATAATGTTGTCGTTGAAATGTTCTTTCAATAAGTCCATTGTTTCGCCCGTAGTATGACAAGTGGCACAATCCTGTTGAGACCACATTTCGTTTACATCCATATCTTGAAGTTTTGGCACCAAAAATTCATTGATTATGATTCTGTATCGATTTCCATTCACGGTAACGCGTCGTCCTTCCTCATTTTTTAAGAAATAAGGACCGATGATTCCACCAGCCCATAGACCGCACCAAACAGTACATTTATCGGGATGCATTGATAATTCTTGAACGGCGTGTGGATTATCTCTGCTCCAAATACGGCAATTTTGCTTGTTGACATGTCCATTCAACCAAAAATGCGCCTCATCACTGAAGAGAATTTTGCGGTATAAAAGCGGATAAACATTTTTAATTGAACACTGTTTTTGAAAATAAATTTCCACGATTTGGAAGCGTTGTTCTGGAGTTAACCTGTTCATGATGATTTGCCAAACAATACTGAGTAGAGACGTCACTTTAAACTGTCAAAACAGCTGTCAGACAACAGAGTGATTCGAAAAAATAATACCTTCATAAAAAAACACCCTTTATTTAGTAAATAAAAGCTCTATTTTGTAGGGGTCACTGCGGGAGGGGCCGTAGGGGAGACATCTCATATTCGCCATTACACACTAAAAAGTAGATTTTTGGGGGTTATTACATAATTGTAAAAATATTTATATTTTTTATAGGGTCATTTTGAAGGGGTCACTGCGGGAGGGGCCGTGGGGAGACATTTCACCTTTGCCGTAAAACACTAAAAAGACTATTTTTTTAAGTTATTAAGTATAAAATAAAATAAAAATTATAGGGTCATTTAGAGGGCAAAGGTGGGGGGAGGATAGGGCAGAGAAAAATCAGAGAACATCTCAGTTTCGTCATAAAAGCTTTAAAATTTAATTTTTAAAGAATGTAGACTTAAATTATACAATTTGTTAAATATTTAAATTATTTTTCCCGAGTAATATGTTACTTCAACGCCTACTAAAGGGGGCGTGGTGCGAAATAGAATTTTTTTTAATTTTCTGGCTGTAAGTTCAACGCTTTGGACAGTTCTTGGAGATAAAAATATATCATTTGCTTAATAAAATTACAAAAAAAAAACTTTAAAAATTATGTTGTACTTTTAGAGGTTGCTTTAGTACTTCTTAGGGGAACTTTTTCCCCTCTGGCCCGATTCAGCCCATTTACGAACTTGACCTGTGCTATCGTTCAATTTATATTTATAACAAATTTTAAGGGTCTGGCTTTTTGGGTTTTTTTAACTCGGACCATAAATTATGGTCCGACGCCTTGCGCCGGAACTAGAAAGGATGGGATGGTATTGAAAGCACATATGAAGGAATATGAGAATATAGGGATTTTTGCAGCTATTTCAACATTTTACTTCCCCGGCTAATTTGTTGGCAGCAGGTCCGACGAAGGAGGGTGCTGCTCCTCTGCTCTTTTAGTACATGGGTGTGTCAGTCGCTGCCAATTATGTTCTGTGACCAGTGCCATGCCTTCATGACTGAAACAGGCTGACAGCAACTAACACAAGTATGCCTTAATGCTGATCAGGAGAATTCGGCAGACAATATACATGACTGAGCGCGGAGTCGAACTCAGCACCCTCCGTTTCATAGACTCGTGCCAACTACTTCAGCCAACAAACACCCTCACCCACGTTTGGATTGAAACGTGATTTCCACATACGGACGGGCGGTCATGGCTAGATCGTCTGAGATTTCATCACTGAACGAGAATATCTATACTTTATGGGATCTAAGAGGGATACTTCACTGCATTACACACGGAATGACAAAGTGAATATACGCTACAATTATTTTTGGGACTGTATAAAAAGGGTAGTTTCAAAATAAATGTACGAAACATGTATTAGTGCCCGTCTCTGCTTAGGGGACTGTCACTGCTTCATAATTTTTATTGCTTCAATGCACATACATTTCTACACATCTCCCTGGCAAAAGTCACGACAAAAATTTGTTTTAAAAAATGTTGAGTTTATGTTGGAGCCAGAGATTTGCTCAAGTGAAACAGTTGCTTTAAAAGACTCCGTTTAACATCCCTGATGTATCCTACCATGTTTACCCTTTCATGTTTGCAAACTAGAAAACTAAAAGGAAAAATTAAATAGATAAAAAATATCTACTGCCAGTTTTTTTTTCTTTCTCAACCATTTTCATTCTATGCAAATACTAAGACACATTTTTTATTATTGCGTGATGCTAAATTCGGATATAAGGCTAAAAACAAAGAAAGGTTTTATTGTGACCCAGTTTCCATATAATGAAAATCAATGTGTCCACTTTGAGTTTAACACTTGCACACATTAACTCTCACTGGCACACAATTACCAACAACAAAAACAAATGCAAGCTGCCATTTATAGCTCCATGTACAGCAGAAACTGAAATATATTTTTAAGAGGCGCCCGGCTTTTCTTTTTTTTATGCTTTTCATGAATGAGCGAGCTTATTAAAATATTTATAACTGAGTAAACATGAAAACTGTATAAGGATATTTTAAGCTCAACTGTTTAGAAGGTTTCAGTTTAATTTAATTTATCGCTAAATGCTAAGATGTGCGAAAAGTCGCCTGTACGCAAAAGCATGCTTAAGGTAATCAAACTGTGAAACCAATGAAACGCATAAAGCCTTCATGTTGTACCACATTTTTTATTTCTTTTTTTTTGTTCACTTCTATAAATTCAAACAATAAATTTATTTAAATACTGCCTGCCAAGATGGTGCCAAAAGTAAATTCTGGCATAAATATTTACGTTTGCTTTTCATCTCGCATTTGATTACAAGTTTAGTGCCAAAAACTGGAAGAATGCATCTCTACGAAAGTTGTTCATATTGAAATATGCATTAGATATTATCGATTACTGTGACTAAGTCGTACACACACACACACTAACACACACTCTGTCAACTAATTATTGAATAATATATTCTTGGTATATACAGAAAAGAGGAACAAAACCAAGAGTGAGTGCATTAAGTGAGTTAAAATGTTGCATGATAAGATTTCTATTCTAAAAGATCTCGCATACAATTTAAAACTAATTGGCAAACGTATTACTCGTATGTATGACAACATTCAGTCAGAACTACTTAGTCGGCCGGTTAATGTATTTAAACAGTTTGTGTATCTTTTGTGCACAAAGTACTACACACTAAGTTGATTATTCATATTGAAAAGGGTGAGATTTAATTCAACAATAAATTCTCTTGAAAAACTAATAAAGTTTCTCAAGTGGAAAATAAAAAAATCTGCTATTGATAAATAATTGATAAAGCTTAAATGTGCAGGCATAATTATACATCGACAGATGAGAGTGAAAGTAATATACAGCACACTTTTTCCCGATATTTTTATTGTAATAAAAAGAAAAACTAGGAACAGCCGGTAGTTCAAATTTAACCACTTGATATTTACTTTTCATAAAATAAATCTTTGTTGGAACACAAGTCCTCATATACGATACTTTCTACGGAAATTTAAGATACTATAAACAAAATGTTTTCTTTTGTAATCGGTAGCGCCCTAATTTGCGCACACACCCGCTGTAAGCCCACCGTGATGACTCAAACTTCCGTTTGGTAGACTATATTGTGGACAGACAAGCAGAAAAGAATTTCATTCACCGGTTCGGTTATAAATTTAAAATTAAAGAAAATACATATTAAGAAAGTATATATAATCGGTATTTCATTAAATAAATAAAACAAAAAGACAAAATGTAGAATATAACATCATTGAAATGCCCGCCAATACTTCTCTGTGCGTATCCCAAGTGTCCAATTTTCCATGTTGGGTTTGTGGCTTCTCCGCTCACACTTGCGGTTTAAGAAAACCCTACAAGAAAAAGTCGAACGGGGTCGACTCCTCGCTAAGTCATGAATATTGTGTCGAATTCTTCTGACCAGCTTTAGTGCATGGTTGTGTTAGTTGTTGTCAGCCTCATTCAATGATGAAGGCAAAGTGGTGGTCATTTAACAAAATTGGCAACGACTGACACAATTATGTACTGAAGAGCAGAGTAGCAGCACCCTACTTCGTCGGTCCTATAGAAAATTATTAGCCGACGAAGTAAAAGGTTCAAATAGCTACAAAAAATTCTCTATCTCCTCATCTTGCTTCAATAATATCCACTTCTTTTTAATACCGGCGCAATGCACTGCGTACGTAGGGGTCATCCCCTGAGTGCTGGTCCGATTAAAAAAAAAATCACACGATCTCGATGACCAGTTCACGTGACCCACACGTGAGATAATTGAATAAAATCATATCGTTCGTACAGAATATACAATGTGGCATGAGATTTGGGGCACGTAGCACCGTCCTGCTGAAAACACATGTCGTTGGAGTAAAAATCTAATTCAGACTAAAAGAAATTGCGATCTATAGGTATAACACCAGCCGTTGATACAGATGACCCAGCCAACGTCGTTCTCAGAAAAATATACACGGATGACGCCGCTAGCCAGGATGATTGGACGCTCTTTGATCTCATGTGGATTGTTTGTTCACATAACCATTCATCCAGAGATGGCTCTCATGGTTGAACATGATTTTTCAATTATTTTTTGCACGTGTTGTCGAATGCTATATCCGTCCTTGACAACTAATTTGACAAACAGATGCCCGTAATCAACTGCCAAAGTTTACAAATACTCGTTGTAGTTGTAACTAAACAAACATGGTTTTAATTAATTCTGGTTTTAACGTTAAAACCAACTGTTAAAACTTGGTTTTGGCACACAAAATGATTTTTTTTAAAACCAACTTAAAACCACTTTCGAATTCGTTTTAAGTAGGTTTTATGAAATGCAACCTTTTTTTTCACCACTTTTTTTTGGCTGTGCTAAGTTGAGTGCTGCCAAGTTATATATTGAAAACAGCTGGTATTGTTTATGTTATTAAGAATATATACTGAAATATTTTTTTTTGGCTTTTTTTTAAATAACAACTTGATTGCATAGAAATTCGTCACTTTGTATAAGTAATTCCATAATTTTAAAATATTCGTTTACAAAAAGTAACATAATTTTTATTTTAGAGCGCACTTTAAAACTTTTTCTTTTTTCCTTCAAACAAAATCCTCTTTTGTATAGGTTGTCAATGAAGTATAGCAACAATTTCACACTTTTCTATGAACGACTTATACTGTGTTCATTTATACGTTTTTAATTGAAACAATATTCAGTTAATTGACAATATTTTTTTGGTGTTCATACATACTAAATATTGCTACGACAACTGAAAAAAATTATTTCAATATTCATGACTCAGCGCGAGGTTGAACTCAGGTCCCTACGCTTCATAGTCTCGTGTTATACTCCTTCAGCCAACAGCATTAGTCTAATTTCAACAAAGTGTATTCAATAAGCACTTTCGTTGTAAAAGCTTTCACTTTTGTAAAAGCTTTTCACTGAAAACAATTCTGACAGTGTTGCATTAAAAATTTTACTCATTATTAACACAATTATCTCTTAATTGCCAATAAGTTTATTGTAATTTTTATATATAAATTTAATCTCAATAATGGCCTTAATTGTTATAATTTGAATATTGCTTTACATGTGAACACCGTATTAATTTATTTTGAACAAATTTATTGTACAGACTGTATTTTAAAACCGCATTTGCGGTGTGAACGCAAAATCAGCTGTTTATGGTTTTAACTTTCAGCGTGAAAACACTATTACAGAACCGCTAGTAACTAAAAGAGTTTCGTTAAATTGAATTACGATTCTATAGGCTAATTGTTCGAAATTTTAATTTAAATCTCAGAGAGACATGATAAATATTCCAAGGCACAAAGGCAAGTCAACATTAGTTTTTGTTATTCAACTTACACAGCAGAGCAGAACAGCTGTTTTCGAAAGACGCAATCCTTTCATCATCAGTGCTCATGTGTATTGTGTTTGTCACCACTTATTAGGTGGCTTAGTTGAATGTGTTAACAGTTCCTATTTACACAAATTTTATTGCGAAAAAGGATACGAGAACTGTATTAAACTGATGTTAACATGTTATTGTTAGAGTTTGGTTTTTTTAGAATAAAATGCCATAGTGAAAGATATTCCTATATTTCCGAAAAGGGTTGTATTGGATCATGAGGCTTTCTACCTTACGTACACCTTTTCCAACGTCGTTGGAGTGTAGATCACAGAATAAACACACACACACACACACACATATCGATATGTATAAACGTTGCAATTTTTTTTATGCACACCTTTCTAGAAGAGTTTTCTTAATATGTGCATGCAAATAGATGCATACAAAAACAAAACAAATAACAAATCTGATATTGTTTAATATGATGTCATCTCTATCGTCATTTTCCTCCTCCACATTGAATGTGGCAGAATATGATGAGCACTTTAATAAAAATAAAAAAAAAGCAACAAAAATATATTGAATTTCATCTCAATCAAGATGAATGAATGAATAGTTGTTTGGTTGAGCATCAGCTTTATTGTAGGCCGGTTGGTTTAGTTTGAACGTACAGACTCACATACACGAATAAATATTATAGGCAATTTTTTTTATTTTTTTTTTTTGCGTTATCACCGACAGTAACGTGAGGAGGGACTGAATAGTACAAGAGCCAGTGAATGTTTTGGGTAAGTGAGTGATTGAGTGTGCAGTATATGAATACTTTAAGCACTCAAACGTTTTGTTGGCAATAATAAGTGCACTAATATTCTCGTTTATACAATACCCAAGTGTTGTAAAGGCCTCTTTGATAGTCGGATGGTGGTAACATTTGGATTGTTTCAAAACAATTACAATTTCTCAACACAAAAGTTGCGATATAAAAGAAAATCTATAATCGGTCAAGATTGTTTAGCTGGGAAACGTTTAAATGAAAATGAAAAATATGATGATATATACAAATTAATTGAAGATGTGTGTGTGTGTGTGTACCTAGAGTAGGGCACACAAATTTATTCGATTTATATTTATAGAATTCAATCAAAACGCTGGTTTTGTTTTGCTGTTAACAAGAGCTGATTGTCTTTTATATATTTACAATTATATATATTTTTTTAATTAAATTATTTTATTAATACCATTTAGTGTGTGTGTGTGTGTGCTGCCATTGTTTATGCTTCACACGAGGAGTATAAATCAATTTCATAAATCCATTATATATTAATGCAGCACATTTATGTGTGCTTTTCATTTCAGTTCTTTAACGACAGCAACATAACACAACTGAACTAAAGAACGGTATGGTGAAAATGGAATCCACAGAAGAACAGGATAGAAAGTTGGTCTTGGAGTTTATACATTTGCTAGAAAAATCCAAACAGTTATTTAATGGTTTAAGGTGGGTGAACACTTTTTTTTTTTGTTAGTAGCAAGTACTTTCATAATTATTAATAATTATTTCTTGAATAATTAGAGATTTGCCTCAGTACGGCCATCGTCAATGGCAGGCCTATTTCGGTCGCACATTTGATGTGTATACGAAATTGTGGAAATTTCAGCAGCAACATCGTATGGTTTTGGACTCTAAATACGGTTTGAAACGTTGGCAAATTGGAGAAATTGCAAGTAAAATTGGACAGCTTTATTATCATTACTAGTAAGTAGAGACTAGGGGCCACCAATTACCCCATTCGCTAACGATCGAAATTTCCATATTAAATTGAATTAAGATTCATAGGCTAATTGTTCGAAATTTGTTTTTAAATCTCAGAAAGACATGATAAATATTCCAAGGCACAAAAGAAAGTCAACATCAGTTTTATTCAACTTACACAGCAGAGCAGAACAGCTGTTTTCAAAAGACGCAACCCTTTCATCATCAGTGCTCATGTGTATTGTGTTTGTCACCACTTATTAGGTGGCTTAGTTGAATGTGATAACAGTTCCTATTTACACAAATTTTATTGTGAAAAAGAATACGAGAACTGTATCAACCTGATGTTAACATGTTATTGTTATAATACCCGTGTTACCGTTTGATTATTTTTCTTCATGTCCCATTTTTCTGAATTTTTTGTCCCATCATACCTAAGTCAAACTTATTTGGTTTGAATTTTATACTTAAGTACATGTGAAACAGTTTAAATTTCCATTTAAACTGTACTAAAATGTCCATATAAATTGTGCTAAAATTTTGATCACCATCGAATGCCGTATTTTAAGCCGCGCAATGAATTGAAATTTCGCTATAGAAATACTTGACTAAAAATTGATTTTATATTCCAGTTTAAGAACCAGTGAAACGAATTACCTGAATGAAGCGTATCAATTTTATGCAGCTATTAGAGGTAGAGCGTATTATTCGCGAGCAATTAAGGAGGATCGGCCGGATTTGATGGTGAAAAAGCTGCGCTATTATGCACGTTTTATTGTGGTCTGTTTGTTATTAAAGAAAATGAAATTAGTGCGCGAATTGGTTACTGAGCTGGAGAAACAAATACAGGAATACACCACCACGTAATCATTTATTTAATATTGCAAAAAAAAAGCCATTGGCTGCACATGGCAACAAAGAAATTAATTTAATTCTAATTATCTGTTCTTGCAGTTATGAGCCAGAAGATCATTTAGAATGGTCTTTGGTTTTGGAGGAAATTAAAGGTTTTATTAAAGCTGAGGCTGCTGTTGCTGTTCTTCATGCGGATTCCAATCCCATCGTACTCTCTCACAGGTATAATTTATTGAGACCATTATTTTCATTTAACAGAACTTTGCCCGTGCTTTCTTTGGGAAGGAAAAATTTAACTAAAATCAATATAACAATTGGTTTTCAATATAATTTCTAAGTTGTTTACCTTTATAATTATAAGTTCTCTTGATTTCGTTAAATTTTTCCAAATTAAAATATATAAAGAAAAAATATATATATTATATATTATTTATGATTTGGGAGGTATACTAGTTTTGCTTATGTTCCTTTTATTATGTATTACATAATTAAGTATTTGCATAAGATGGCATTTAGTTTCTTTCTATTTGAGTTATATGCATTTTAAGTTGAACTATATTTTATTCTTAAGTTGTTAATGGCAGTATTTAAAATATTGTGCTTATCACAGAAGACTTGAAACAATTTCACCCATTCACAAATAAACATTTGCCCGTTTTTCACCCACCCATACACACTTCACATTTTTATATAAACACACACCCTCCCATGTATACTTAATGATATTTTCCAAATAACAATCATATTTTTTACACCCAAACGTAAAATTATAATTAGGGTGGCACTTTTTTTTTAAATTAATATGTCTATAAATATTTAAAAAAATTATAAAGCTCTTAAGCAGCATTTTTTGCTTGAGACATGAAATTTTTTGACCAACTTATTGCAGTAAATTTTTTTATTAATAAATATACATCAGTTTTAAATTGTTGACATGACTGCAGCATGCTGTTAACTGCCATGTTATTGTTGTAACAACTAAAGCATGGTTATAGCAAACAAACATATTTGTATGAGTGCAGTGAATACGTTTTCGAAATTCTTATCATGCATAGTAATTGCAACTTAGTTTAATTAATACACAAACATATTTTTTATAATTTGTAATTAGAAAATAAAGGAAGCTCTAGCACTCACTCACATTTGCACTAAAAATGGATGCCATAAATGTACTTGGAATTAGCACATACAATGTTTAGGTATCATTTGGTTTAGATTTAAACATTATCGACTTACTCACAATTGAAATATTAATATTTCAATATTTCATTCCGAATAATTTTATCGTTTTAGAGGAATCACATGAATGTGTTATTCCTCCTCAAACAAATAGTAATACAGTCGACTTCGCTTTACTGGAAATAACCAAAACCCAATTTTTTGTTCAGTTATACGATTTGTTCTCTAAACCGTAGTTCGGATTACTGAAATTTGTTACAGTTAAGCGTACTGCTTGAAATCAGTAAAACAATACTTTTTATATCAAATTTCTAGCCATTTGCATTGACAATATAATAGAAAAATACAATAAAGTACGTAAGAGAGAAAAGGAAAAATACATTTTGCCATTTAATCTTTTAACGGACAAAACATGCACAATTTTTTCAGCCTTAAGTTATGCAATCGATTCGATTCCATTGGTTATTTTTTCACTAAAGCGAAGTAAGTTTCATATACCACGTTTGTACGCACGTCTTATGTGCAAATAACTAATTCACTCTTTATACGGGAAATTGCATACAGAACTTATGTTATTGTTAGTGATGCCAGGTGACGAAAATATGATTGTTTGGTAAGCTGCTATAAAAACACGTTCATGAAGTGGCAACGTCTTACTTTTTATTTGCAAATAGTGTCGTTATTCACGACTTGTTAATTGCGTTAATAAGTTACAATAAAAAAGTTATACGGCAACATTTTTTTATTTGGAAATAAGACGTGCGTATAAACGTGGTCATACAAAACGTAGTTGTGGGCTTGCTTTTGGTTTTCAGTAATACGATATTTTCAGTAAAGCGATGTTTCGCTAAAGCAAAGTGAATAAGACAAGCTGCGTTTAAAATCAGTGCGGGGATTTGTATCGCTTTCAGTAATGCGATTTTTTTTTTCAGTAAAACGTGTTGCGCTAAAGCGGATTCGACTGTAATGCAACTGAAGGCGAACGTTTATTTAAAAACGTTTAGCTTACAGAAAATTCAGTCGACCAGACAATTATATATCGTCAGAATACCGCATTAATTAACAGTTCAATAAAAAAAAATTTATCTGGTTGTTTATAAAACATATCCGTATATAGGGTGTTTTTTTTTAGAGTGACACAAGTTTAAATCATAACAAAACAAGGAAATATATTTTTAATATCAATGAAACGGGCTTTATTGGAAAGAAAATTTTATGAAATTAATGTTTAAATATGATGTCTGCCATGTGGACGCCAATACTGGCGTGTAGAAGGCGCAATCTGGAATACCAATTATCCACAACTAAAAAAATATTCCATAAAGTGGAAGGACACAATCCACAGTTGCTGAGAACGGCGACGAATTGATTGATTAGGATTATCTTCAATACTTTCGTGTACAGAGGCTACAGTTTCTTCACTGCGCAACTGTTCGGCGTCTCACGGGATGCACAGTAAATGTGGTCTGAAAACGATGTACAAGTATTGTTCTTCGAATTAGGCGCTCTGAAGGACAATTATGGAGGGCATAAAATGGAAAAAAGTGTACGATGAGTTTGACGAATACAACAATTATTTTGATTAAAAATTTAGACAATTTGCACGCGTTGCTCTGGTGTAAGTCTATTCACAATCAAATTTCAAAGCAAACTAAACAAAAAGCAACTATCAGCTGTTAAATGGCTGCACAAATAAAGCAGTGATGCCAACTCAAAATTGTGACACTCTAAAAAAACACGCTTTATTTTGTAGTGTTGGAATATTATTTAATATATTTCTTTGCTAATAGTAGCTAAGAACTTGCATCAGTCTGAACTACAAAAAGAGTTGGGCTTGCTTTTGCCCCATAGACATAAAAATAAGTGCCACCTTATATTATACAAACAAGAAACATAATTAAAGGTACGAAATATTAAACTTCTTATTCCATTTTTTTTAATACATTCAAATATTTAAAATTTCAAAAATGTCAAAGATTTGATTAATATTTGAATTTATGTAACCACGTATGTAGCTTCGAAACAATATGATTGGCAAAAGCAATGAATAGATTTAGATTCATAACGTACAGAAAAGAACAGAAATTTTCAGACATCAAATCGGAAAGGATACCCAAATTCAGTTAAAATTAAAGAGATTGTCATTTGATTGCTTATGAATTATTATAACATTGACTTTCCACTAAATACTCATATACACTTTATAGGATTCCTATACAACTTGGCAGCACTCAACTTAGCACAGACAAAAACAAGGTTGCATTTCATAAAACCTACTTAAAACCAATTCGAAAGTAGTTTTAATTTTAAGTTGGCTTTAAAAAAATCAGTTTATATGATGAAACCAGGTTTTAACGTTAAAACCAGAATTTATTAAAGTCATGTGAAAAGACTAGAAAACAGTTAATATATAACAAGCAGCTGGTCCATATAAGATACGAGTATGGGTTTGTACATTAGGGTGTCCATTATTTACCAAATTGACATTTTCACTTCAACATCATCTAAATTATTTACTTATTACCCAAAAACAAATTAGCAAAAAAAAAAATAAGCCCTGACTAAATGACGATACTTTCCCACTTAGTTCATATGATTCTTTCAGCAAACAAAACAAAATTTTGACATTTTCCAAAACTTTGTAATACACGTTTTTTTGTCAGCATTAAAATTCCTCTATCTAAAAAGATCATAATGAAAGAACCGCGACTTGAAGAGATAACAAGTGAGATAAAAATTACTTGCGACACACACGACAAAATTGACAAGTTGGTAAATAAGGGGAACCCTAATGTATAATTTTTAAATTTTTTTAGTATAGTTTAAAAATTTTTTACAACATATTTTTTCGAAATTACATATAATACTGTTCATTTAGTGAAGACACTTTCTCCAAGTGACCTTGCGGAATTAGAAGTCAGCAGTTTTCCCCACACTCGCACAGTATGTGGTGAATATGATCAATTTTAGATTATTTTAAAATTTAGAATGATTTTAAACACAAACATCTTTAAGTACCATGTTATGTTACTATTTTCAATACCTAAAACTGTAGCGAACTCTACTTTCATCGCGATTTCGTACCTTTTTAAAATTGCATCAAAACATTCAAGAAAAAGAATCAAATCAAAATTCTTGCACGTTCAATGTTTCATTTATGTTAAACTAAAACAATAATAAAGACAAATAATTAAAAATTAAAATTCAAAAAAATAAAATAAATAAATAAAAAAAGCTAAAGAGCAAAAAAAAAAAAAAGAAAAGAAAGGTGTGTGTTTTGGATATAAAATGCAAGGATTTTGCAAATAAATTCAATAAAATCCGTGTCCACCTTAAAATCACAAAAATCATTAGCATCACATTAAATCAATTCTTCTGTGAAAGCACGGGCCTTTGCAAGAGCTTTTTTTAAATAGTAAAACTTCACCCATTGATGATTAGTGGTTCCGGTTCTAGGTTGTCACCGCTAACGACACCGCCATGTGAAAGATCGCCCCATATGACTTTAAGTCTACAGGAGATACTTATAGTGGGCTCAGCATGTGAGCAGGCTAAATTTTCGGAGTTAACAATGGACATGTTTAGGTTGGTGGAAAACGAAAGACGTCCGACTTTGCCATTATATTGCCACTTTGCCATTGAAATTAAATTTATTTAATTTTTGTAATTCTATTTTAGAATGCTACAGACTTTAGAACGGGAACCAACTGAAACTACACATCCTATGAGTGCTTCACACGGCCTACATGGGCACGATGCCAGTCCGGCGGCCAGTCGTATACCACCATACGGTGTTCCAGGTTCCAAAGGCTATTTAGAAAATAGCCGTCATTATCGAGACAATCCTCATAAATATTTATTGTATAAGCCTTCGATAAGTCAACTTCTGGTATTCTTAGCTAGCGGTTTTAAAGAATTGCCTCCAGGAGGCGCTTTACTCTTATACATGTCAGCGGATGGTTGCTTTTCCACCACCAAGCACCCGGAAGACTGTAAGTATTGAACTCTAACCGATTTATTTTAGAGACATACGCTCTACACACGGCCTACTCAAGTGGAGAATTTATACACACAGAAATCAATGATGCCCCTATAGAGATTTTCATATAAATTTTCCAATTGACCAAAGTCTCTGATATTCAGACGAACGAAAGTTATATTGATCACAATTTTATTTCTTCTTTAAAGATGGCTATGAATTGGGTGGTTTGGCTACCAGCGTTAAACGCGATGGTGTGGATGGTGGTGGATTGGCATGTCGAGGGAAATCTTATAAAGAAACGCACTGTTTGTATCCCGGCGACTTGTATCCTTTCACCCGTAGGCCGATGTTCATTATAATCGATTCAGACAACTCATTTGTTTTTCAACATATACCCCGTTATTTTGGCCAACCTTTAGTTGTTCTCATGTCACCTCAAGACGTACCACCAGCATTTCAAGGTTTGTGTCACATTTTCTGCATATTAAAAGTTAAATATCTATCTAATGAATTGCGAAACCATATATTCTTTCTTTACAGCTGAAGTCCAGCATCATGGTTCATTATTTACTCTATTCCTGCATTCTCCTCTAACTGCATTGTGTTACATTTGCAATGTTGGCGATGTGCCCATACACCACTGGGAACGTTGCCAATCATATGTGGATCATTTTATAACCGAAGCTTCGCGTTTAGTGACAAGATGTCGCATCGATGAAATTGACCAAGGATATATAGGTAAAGTGCTCAGAATAAATTTTGTATATTAGAAAGTTTTATTCATTTTAAAACATACAAGACAAATTGTACGTACGAGTACTCATGGTATGGTTACATTAACCACTCGTATAATAGTTGCGGTAAATAATTGTTATACCCTCCAATTTTTGTTTGGTTGTGGTGAATAAATTGTATACCCACCAAACAAGAATTGGAGGGTATATTCACCTTGTCATTCTGTGTGTAATGCAGCGAAATATCTCTCTCAGACCCCATAAGTTATAAACGAGTATATTCTTGATCAGTTATGAACTCTAAGACGATCTAGCCATGTCCGTCCGTACGTCCGTCTGTGGAAATCATAATGAAGTCCAAACGAAAAGAGCCATTTCTTTGAAAATTTGTATAGATACATTTTGAAAGATAGCACAGGTCAGATTCTTAAATGGGCTGAATCCATTCAGAGGGAAATAATTCACCTAAGAACAATTAAATCCACCTCTAAAAATTAAGAAAATTTTTTTTTTTGCAATTTTGTTAAGCAAATGATATATTTTTATATCAAAGAAGCGCCAAAAGCGTTGAACTTGCAGCCAGAAAAATCTGTAAAATCCGTTTTGGGACCCCCGCCGTTGAAGTAACATTGTACAATTTAGGCATACACTCCTTTAGAAATTTACTGCCGTATTCATAAAAAATATTTTAGGTTTATTAAGCGCTTATTTGACGTATTTCTATGGGAAATTTGTCAAATAAACCTGTAATAAACCTAAAACATTTTTTATGAATACGGCGGTTAATTTTAACGCTTTCATGACGAAGTTGAGATGTTCTCTGATCTTCCTCTGTCCTACCCCCGCACCTTTAGCCCCTAAATGACCCTATGGATTTTTTTTACATTTAAAAAAGAATTCAAAGAAAGAATTCATTTTTTAGTATTTTATGTCAAAGGTGAGATATCTCCCCCACTGCCCCTACCGATGTCTCTCGGACAAAATAGAGTTTTGACTTATAAAAGTTTTATCAAAGAGATTTCCATACGAAAATTTGTTTTATAAACCTTTTATAAAACAATAATCACTCCTATCGTGAATAACAAGGGGAACTTTTGTTCACATGAAATTTTTTATTCCACTCGAAGCGAAAAATGGTATCGTGAATCTTCCGTAAGAAATTATTCCCGCTATCAGTTCCCAGTGAATGCAAAAAAAAGGGAAGAAGCCAAAAACAACATGAAAAACCAAAGAATTTGTGTTGAAAAACTTACAGAATTCATGCAATAATTTAAAAAAGTATGACTAAATATTTAGTAGTGAAATAATTTAGATACATTTTGAAAACCAGACAAAACAAATTAAAAATATTGTTAATCTTTAGATTTAGAGCAACAAGTTTTACAAAGCCACAGGCAATTGATTTGTTGCAAAAAAATATAAGTTTGTTCCAGTTTACATTGTGCATTTTTTGTCGCTGCGATTCTTATTTTGTGTGAGAGTCCTGAAATAGGAATATATACCACTTGTATTCCTTTCTCGCTCTTCCTCACTAAATATCAAGAATTGCTGCGACAAAAATTGCATAGTGTAAACCGGGACTTTGTGTCTTATTAACGGGTCTACCCCACTAAAATAAAATTTGCAAACTCTAATATTCGAATTATAATAGAAAATACTTAAATTTTCTACTCTATTCCCCACCAAAAACTAAACGAATAAATTAAAGGGAAAAGTGAAAAAACTCGCGGAAAAAAAATCATTCACAATCAGGGGAATTTAATTTTAGCTTGAAATCATTCACGGGGAATTTCTTCATGACTTCAATTTTTGGGAAATGGGGAAAAATTTCGAGCGAAAAATTATTCATGATAGGGGTGAATATTTTTTATGAATAATTGCCCCAAAGTTTAAAAAAAATCCATACATTAAAAGACAGGTCGATAAATTAGTAAAACAAATTTGAAAAAAAATCTTAATTTGGGATTCCCATGGGAAATTTAACGACAAACGCTTTTGTAGGACATCTAAGTCCTGCCAAAATAAGTTCTACGCCTAAACTTTTGAAACGATGACGAAATGAGGCAAAAAAAAAAGCACAATTGCCATGAGTAAAAAATGTACTTGCTGAAAGTGCAAAATAAATGCCAAATAGGCAACGGGGCCTTTATAGTGACGCATTGAAATTAAACATTGTGAGAGAAAACTAAGAAAATAGGCAGAAATTAGCTAAAAATCCTATTCTCCGCAAGTAAATTTGAAAAAGTTATAAATCAAATAGTTTTTGCTCAAATTTGTAAGAACTATTATTTATAGAATTGCTTTTGTTTTAAATGTTTATATTACAAATGCGAATATAAAGATTTTCTCCATTTAAAACAACACAAAGTTATTAATTAAGATCAATTTAGTACAGAATTTAGTTTTATTTTAAAAGTTGATTAAATGAAGGCTATTTCATTTTTATTTTATTTTTTGGCACAAGCACAGCATGGGTGTTTTCTGCCTTCTCGGCCATTGCTACTGACAGGCTAGCATTGCTGCCTATCAGCCACATGGGGTCCGTGCCTCAAAATTCATGCACGATTTTCACTTCGTCTCACACGTTTAGTTTACCAACGAGAAACACTTTGCGACTCTTGTTAAGAATTTATTTTCTGGACGTCATATTTTTCTGTTTTCATTAGAAATGTGCCATAAAGTTAGGCATAATTCATGCGTGAATTACTATTTCTCACTTCGTGAGTGCTTCTTAGGGTTGTTCCAATGGTAGGCAGTTCAGTGGAAGCGTGCCCGAATAAATAAATCATGTTTGTTAATTAATAGGGAGTTTATATAGCAGGTAACCAACTTTATGTTGTTACAACTTGCGACTTCCCTTAGAGTTAGCCACATTGAATTTAGTGCGCCTCCCTATTATAGATCTGCAGACATGGAACAATTAATAATTTATTTTTATGTGGTGTAACTGCCAGTCGCCTATTTCACCACCAATATTTCATGAAAAATACCATTTTGTCCTAACACTGATTAGGTTGACAGGTTGCGGTTAGAGAAAGAAAAGAGTCCAATCCACTTGGGTCCAATATGAAAGCGATCATATTGCCTGTATAGAAAGAGAAGGATAGTATGAATGCAGAAGGAAAGAATAGGTCAGCAATTTGTTAGAAGACGATAGAAAGAAGTTAGGTTAGGTTAGGTTGAAGAGAGGGGCATAAGCTATCCCAATCCTTTCAGGATTACACTTAGGCCTCATAGGCCTGTTGTGCGCTCTATAATAAGGAGTTCCCATTCCACTGTAGGGAGCCTCCGCCGATACCATGGAAACCTCTTAGTTTGATTACGTCAATAACCGAGTTTCTTCAATGTACTTCCTTAAGTCTCTCCAATTAGAGCCCCTAAGAAATTCCATCTCTTGTATAATCTCCTGATTAAATGTTTGTCTTCTGACTTGGCGAAAAGCTGGACAGTAGCACAAGTAGTGCTCCAGTGTCTCGTCCTCCTCCTGACAGGCCCTGCATGTTATATCGTCAACGATACCCATTCGTGCCAGGTGATTCCTTCTGTATGTCCTGATATTAAATAAACTAACCTCCGTAGTGCTGGCCTACTAAGTGTTAAGATCTCCTTTGTCCTGTTGCCATGTGGGTCGCCCCATTGGATTCTAGTCACCCTGCCTACGGTAGAGTGCTGCCAATCTCTTGTATGCAATTCTATATCCCATCGTTTTAGTTCGTTCTTAAAAATCTGAAATGGCTTCGGACCGTCTAGTGTAATGTTTTCCATTAATGCTCCCATCTGTGCTAGCCTATCTGCCTCAACATTTCCAGGTATTCCCTGATGTCCTGGAATCCATATTATCTCTATGCCCCCACAGTACGTATATGAGTTAATCTCATCTTTGCACTGTAGTACACACACCGAGATTGAACCACATGATTCCTCAGGCCCTCGATGACCTTCCTACTATCCGTGAATATATGAACCGGTAGTCTGTTATGGATTCCCTTCAACCATTTTATCCCTTCCGCAATAGCCACGATCTCACTCTAAAATACTGTGCTATGATCCGGCAGGCGGAAGTATTTGCGAAAGTTACGACCCATGTCACAGAAACCTCCATCCGATCGGTCACCAATGTTCGACCCGTCCATGTATAGATTAGTTATGGGGCTCATTGTACCTGCACCCTCCCACTCCATACCTTCCGATATTATGGTGGTGCAGTGTGATTGTACATATCTAATAGGGATTCTATCGCACGTAACCGTGCGAGCGTTGTTCCCGGGTAAGACATGTATTATACTCTGGTGTTTGGTTATTCGTTCCCTTGTAAGCCACTCACCCATCACCACCGATCTCGTAGCAGCCAGAGCTGCTTCGTATTTAACCTGTATAACAATAGGCAGTATTGATAGAATATTCTCCATCACCTTAGTTGATGTGGTTCTCATCGCGCCACAGATGCCGATACAGCACTGTCTTTGTATCCTTTGAAGATGTTTGATATTAACCTTCTTATCAACGGACGTCCACCATACTAACGAGGCGTACCACATTCTGGAAAGAAGTAGTTGAAACTTTTTGGTCGTGCATGTACCCCTCAAGGGAGTCGGGAGCCGAACCAGCCGTTGCTCCTGATACGGAGACTCTGGGCTTTCAGTTCAATTCCCAATACGTCCGATATGTCACCGAAGTGTGTTCTACTCAGGGAGTGTAGACGTTGCTCCTCCACAACAGGGGCATGGACCCTCCAGAGCAGGGCATGGACCCCGAAAGTTCAGTGTCCAGTGATTGTGGCCAATATACTGCATACATGATCTTTTCTAAAATTGAGAAGATTCATGGTCCTATTAGAGTCTAGGCGGGGACATAAACTCTCCTTATGTCGCAAGTCCTAACAGTGAAATTTAAATTTTATTAAATTTAGGATGCATCAGGACTGCTGTTGTGCAAATTTGAAGGAATATTAATAATTTCTTCCTAAACTACTAAAATTTTGTTGGAACTTGCAGTTTGTTCTATAAAATTTGAACCGTTAAAAAGACCTTTTAGCCCCACTGTGCGCCGATAAATCCTTTCTTATTTTTAATTCCTACCACGCAATTCACACGATGAATTTTATGACGTCTGATTTTATTAATTCGCTTTTGAAATGGGTTCCAAAAACTCTTTGCGTTTATACGATGACTCTGATTTGTCATGTCTGTTTTTATTATTTTTTGTTAATGTTTCACATATAACCTCAAAATAGAAACAGAACAAAAAGTAGCAAAGAGAATAGCTATAATGTAAAGAGAAATTTAAAAAAAACACATGAAATCAGATATGAAGTAATTTTTTCAACCCCTGAAACCAAAAATGATTTCCAAAATTGGTCGTCATAAAAATCATCGTGTGATGATAGAACTTATTGCAGAATTTTGCTTTTATGGCTGACTCACGCATACACTCATGATACGTATTAGCCATGTCCATTTACATTAGAATAGTAATGAAAACATTTATTCGTTGTAGCGACTTGTGACTAGAGCAGAATACAGATTTCGTATATGCCAAAAACTGATTTTTATATTTTATGTCTTACAGATTCATCGTATGTCCAATTCTTTGGTGATGATTTTTTACGTACGCTAATGTTACGTTTTGTTTTCTGTGATGTTGTATTGCGATTACATCGCGGTTTTCGTGGACGACATATGAGGCCACGTTGTGAGCCACCTTTGCCATCCACAGATTTACTGGAGCATCCCACACTCTCACACATAATATTTCAATTGGCAACAGCGCTCGATGTACGTGGTCATTTCTCCGATGGACCCGAATGCGACTGATGATTTACAACTACTATTTCAGTTTGTAAACAAGAACAACAACAACAAATGCTAGAATACCTATTTAATCTGATTACAAGTCTTATAAATATTTTTATACAAATTCATTATGAGTTTTGTTTAAAAACCGAAATACTCCTGCTGCAATAACAACAAAATCGAATTTCATTTTTAATGGTAATTAAGTTTAAATCGCTTTTAAGTTGTTTTATAGGCATAAACACATACTCGTACATATATTTTCTGTGAGGAAAGATATTATTTTTGTTCTCCTTTAAGGGGATATATAAATAATTATATTAAATTAAATTAAATTTATACATAAATTAAATAAACAAAGTCAAGCAAACATACCAACAACCACACATACATACATACATATATACAAACATTAAAATATACAAACATACTTATACATATATGCAACAACAACAACAACAACAACAACATAAAAAATATATAGTTGAATTACTTAAATAAATGCTGAGCTTCTATTAATGATGATGCAAAAGAATAAGAAATAAGTTTAAAATTAAAAACCAAAAACAACAAAAACTAAAAAGTTAATAAAGTTATGAAACTATAAAGCTATACAACAAAATAATTAAAGCATAAAATTACAAAAAGATTTTTGTCTTAAAACGTTTTCTCTTTATTTAATAATTTTCTATTAAGCGGCCATTTAATTATTTTCCAAAAAGACAGTTTAGCTATTTATGAAATAAAATGTATTCATTTTCCACTCTCAAAAAGAAAAAACAAACGTGCAACTCTAGGAAAATAAAACATACATATTTATGACACACAAATAATATATATAAAATATATTTTAAAAATAACAACAACACGGAAGTGACTGATTAATTAATTACTTAAATAATATTAAAGAAATATGAAAAAAAAAATGGCCGGTTACTGCGAAATTCCGTTGTTGTCCTACCAAAATATACTCATTTTATAGTGTATACATACTATACATATATTTTTGCCTAAAAACATTTAATAATTAATTAAAATTAATTAAATTTATGATAATGATAAACAAATATATTAAATAACAATAATTAAAATAATTTTATACGATGATACTAGACTAGACACCAATAATTTAAACATACTGGCGCACACACACAGACACGTGCTCTGCTAAAATATGTTTGTATGTATATGGTGCAATTGTTTGTGTGTGTAAGTATTAGGCAAAACAAGAAAATAAAAATATATTATAAATACTTTAACAAATATATGTAATTATGGATGAAAAAAAAAAATATTAATTAATTAATTGCAAAAACAACAGAAAACTTAATAAATTTTTCAATCTCTTTTCCATTTATATTTTTATTATTATTATTTCGTAAAGGAACGTTAAAAGAAGAAAAAGACTTTAAATTACACAAAACAAAGAAATAATTTCTCGAATAATAATTCCATTCCCCGCCTGTTATTAACAAATATTGCTCATGAGATTTTTCCAAATCCCCTTTTAGGGCGCGGGGGAAAGAAGTTGGTATTCTCCATTTAAACTTTTTATTTAAACTTTTCCCCAAAAATATTTAATTTTATTTCCTGCAGATGTCAACAAGCTGTTAACGAAATATTGAATAAAAATTAGACGAAATAAAATTTTATAAAAAAGGACCACAAGCTTAATTAATATTATAACAAAAATATTAATTTTCATAACCAAAAGGAGTTTTCATTAAAATGTTAGTAATAGTTTTATAAAATTTAAATAAAATCAATAACAGCATGTTTTATTGTTCTTCCACGTCGAGAACTACGAATGTTTTGTTGTTCAGACGCTGCATGTCTTAAAGGCCGAGACACATAGAAACCGTCATGCGTTATACGTGGCCTTTTTCAACTGACAACTGAATTGAAATGCATGCCTTCTTATGAGAGCTGTTACATTCAACACTTCTGCGTCAACGCAAAGTACGAAAGTTGGCGAATTTTTAACCTTTGACGTACGTTGAATATTTTGATAGACGTGAGTAGGTTAGGTTAGATTAGGGTAGATTGAAAAGAGGGGCATAAGCATCCCAATCCGTCCTGGATTACACTTAGGCTTCATAGGCCTGTTGTGCGCTCTATAATAAGGAGTTCCCATTGTACTGTAGGGAGCCTCCACCGATACCATGGAAACCTCTGATTTTGATTACGTCAAGAACTTCCTTAATGTACTTCCTTAAGTCTTTCCAGACGTGAGTAAGTTTTTCAAATTGTTATGATTAATTTTTTAATATTTTGTGTTCAGGAAAAATCAAGAATGATAAAATAAAGATTACGCCAACAAGCTGAAATAAAAAAACTTTTCTGCGCATGATGGAACTCTGACGTCACTCAACATGTGTTCTGATTGGCTAATAAAATTCAGCTGGAGAATTATTATGTTATTGTAAAAACAGGACAGTGGGGCAAATTGCGATTTTTCAAATTAAATTTGTTTGATAATAAACAATTTTAAAAAATTATTTTACGTTCCACTTTTTTTATTTGTAATTGTTAATTTATAGTTATTTTATATAAATATTGAACCCAAGTGCTAATTATTTTTCTTTTTTCCCCATTCAAAACAAATTTTTTTGCTTGCAAAATATCAGCCATAACTTCCTTTGAGCTTAATTTCCACGTTCCACTTTTTTTATTTGTAATTGTTAATTTATAGTTATTTTATATAAATATTGAACTCAAGTACTAATTATTTTTCTTTTTTCCGTATTCAAAACAAATTTTTTTGCTTGCAAAATATCAGCCATAACTTTCTTTGAGCTTCATCTCTTGGAAAACTATAAAATGACACAGCTTTTTGAAAACAAACAAAATTTTGATAACAATATTACATTTTAACACAATTATTTCTCACTTGTTTTTTTTTGTTGTCACTTTGTTTGTAATTGCCCACTGCACATTTCATGCTTGCTCTTTTTGTTCTCTTTTCTCTTTAATTTAGGTTTTTTGTTTACAGTTTATGAGCTTTAAAAATCAAGTTTTAATAAGTTTTTTACACTTTAAGTTATTTAACAATTATTTTACTATATTTATTTTAAATTATAACACAATTTATTATAAAATATAACACAAAACTTGCACTTTCATAAATCCGATTTAATTTGCTTGTTGGAAATCTCTCTGAGTAAATTGGAAATCTCTCTGAGTAAATTGGAAATCTCTCTGAGTAAATTGTGTGCAGAGTTGCCAAATTTAGCATAAAATATTAATTTTGTACGATAAAGTATTAGTTTTGCATATAATAAACATTTGGTAGTCTCTTCGAGGGAACAAATACGTCATCAAACGGTAAATCATGCGCAAGGCGTAATCTTTATTTTATAATTCTTGGGAAAAATCATATAATATATAAAAAATTTTATAAAATAAAAGTTAAATAAAGAAAATGGGGAACACACAACTGATTTAATATTCGTCAAAAAAGTATTCATTATGCCAACCTTCTCCGTCAGTACGTTCATGTCAGTTAAGACCGAGACACATAGAATCATACGTCATACGTTATGCGTCGCCTTTTTTAACTGACATGAACGTACTGACGGAGAAGGTTGGCACCATGAGTACTTCGTTGACGGATATTTAATCAATTGTATGTTCGCCATTTTATTTATTTATGTTAAATTTATATACATATTTTATAAAAAAATTTTTCTGAACACACAATACAAAAAATTAATTAAAACGATTTGAAAAACTCATCGATTTCTGTCAAAGTTATAAAAGTTGTTATCGTCATAATATGCATGAGTACGCCACGTATATACTTTTTGAATCGTTATATCTCAGAAACGGTGGCTCGTAAGAAAAAAAGTATTGAGACATTTTTTATAGATAATTTTATGATCTACAATTTTGTCTGAGGTGATGATAAAACTTACCGTTTTGCTGAAAATCGCGAAAAACTCATTTTTTTTTGACCTTTGACCTTGAATTAAATTTTTTCCTTACATGGGAATGATGGGGAACTTCTAGACACTGTTTATAATTATATTTTGAACAATTTCACTGAAATTCAGCTTGTTGGGACTTTATGTAACTTCACTCTCATTTTTTGGTCTAAATTGACCGGACTATGTATTTTGACTATGAAAATGGTCATTCATTCGTTGGTTATTTTTAATAACAAAAAAAATAATTCAGGAAACCTGTTATTGTTGTTGGTGTAAAATAAAAATTTCATCATATTTAGAAATTAAATTAAAAAAACAGTTTTAATAACAATTTTGTTCCAACAACTGATTCTGGTAGAGGGGACCATAAAAGAAATTTATATGAGAGTTTACATTTGCGATTAGTTTTTGAATATTTTGTCACGAAATTTTACTATAAATCATTCAAGATTTCTGTCTATGAATTAAAATATTTAATTTAAAATCATTCAGACACTTAAAGTGAACTTTTAGACACACACTTTTATGTAACAATTTAACCCTCTAAATCTGCAATTTAACACTAAATGGGTTAATTTCGTGTAAGAAAACTACTCCGGAATAGCGATATGAAGATTTCTATTCTACAGAAATATTTGGAATACAAAACGTGAAAAGTCTTTGTGAATAAAGCCGGATTCACCCATGTTTTCCGAACAAAAGTTTTGTCCGGACCAAATTTATTTTACTCAGAGTTTTCTGCAGCACGATTCACTCATTTCGATAAATTTGTCCGGACAATCAAAGTTGCCATTCATATAAAAAATGAGTTTTGCCAAATGGTAGTACTGCAAGCGATTTTTTATGTTTTGCTTTGGATATTACATATTTTAAATTATTTTTCAAGAATTTGTGATAATAATAATGGACGAGAAAAGTAAATTGCTTTACCTTATGGCCATTGAATTGCATTAAGCATTGTTATTAGCAAAATACATATAAAAAAAGAAACAAATAGATAATATTAGTTCTCAAAATTTATTTTTTTAGTCTCACACATAATTTAATATATCAAACAAAAAAATGACACCTCAACTTTATGTGAAAAAGTTTAACGTATTGGCAACTCAGTTCAATTTTGTCCGGACAAAATATAAAATTAAACCAATTCAAGCTGAGATTTGTTCGTAAAAAATATGTTCTCTCTCTCAATAAGAGAGACGTCAAACTACATATAAAAAAAATTTGTCCGGACAAAAATTTTGTTCGGACAACATGGGTGAATCCGCCTTAATAGTAAAAAATTCAAAACCCAAATAAGTATGATCTTAAGCCTTCAGAGACCCGCAATAAGATTTTTTTTTAACAAATAATTTTATAAAATATTTCAGTTTGTTTTCTTTTCTCTGTTTAAAAGTATTTGATTGGCACGGTTTGAAGCAAGAATGATAAAATAAAAATTCCGCCAACAAGCTGAAATAAAAATACTCTTCTGCGCATGAAGGAACTCTGACGTCACTCAACATGTATTCTGATTGGCTAATAAAATTCAGCTGGAGAACTATTATGTTATTATAAAAACAGGACAGTGGGGCAAATTGCGATTTTTCAAATTAAATTTGTTTGATAATAAACAATGTTAAAAAATTATTTTATTTTCCACTTTTTCTTATTTGAAATTGTTAATTTATAGTTATTTTATATAAATATTGAACCCAAGTACTAATTATTTTTCTTTTTTCCCCATTCAAAACAAATTTTTTTGCTTGCAAAATATCAGCCATAACTTTCTTTGAGGTTCATCTCTTGGAAAACTATAAAATGACACAGCTTTTTGAAAACAAAAAAAAAAATTGATAAAAATATTACATTTTAACACAATTATTTCTCACTTGTTTTTTAGCTGTCACTTTGTTTGTAATTGCCCACTGCACATTTCATGTTTGCTCTTTTTGTTCTCTTTAATTTAGGTTTTTTGTTTACAGGTTATGAGCTTTAAAAATCAAGTTTTAATAAGTCTTTTTCACTTTTAGTTATTTAAAAATTATTTTAATATATTTATTTTAAGATATAACACAATTTATTATAAAATATAACACAAACCTTGCACTTTCCGATTTAATTTGCTTGTTGGAAATCTCTCTGAGTAAATTGGAAATCTCTCTGAGTAAATTGTGTGAAGAGTTGCCAAATATAGCATAAAATATTAATTTTGTACGAGAAAGTATTAGTTTTGCATATAATAAACATTTGGCAATCTCTTCGAGGGAACAAATACGTCATCAAACGGTAAATCATGCGCAAGGCGTAATCTTTATTTTATCATTCTTGGTTTGAAGCGTTAATCGTCTAGAAGTGTTTCATAAAAATGTATGCTATAATATGCTGCATTATATTATTTCCCCTTATTCTGTAACTATTTGACAATGTCACGTCAAGTCAATACCAAAGGAAGGACACTTCTGCACTCCTCTTCTTCAGTAAGTGCTAGTTTCTAGCAAGTTCTTGCTTTATTCAAGGCCCTAGAAAGTAGCCACAGGCTGTCAGAAAAAGTTAATTGTTGTCCACAAGGAGAAGGTACGTGTTCTATTTTTGTCTTGAAGTGAAGTTGGCAAATATAGTTACAGCAGAAAGGGGATTGAATATTCAAAAGTAAACAAATTATTTAGTAAGAATTTTAACGAACATTTTATATTGCTATATTAAATTGAATTAAGCTTTTTATGGGCTAATTGTTCGAAATTTTAATTTAAATCTCAGAAAGACATGATAAATATTCCAAGGCACAAGGGCAAGTTTTGCTTTGCTGTGTAAGTTGAATAACAAAAACTGATGTTGACTTGCCTTTCTGAGATTTAAATTAAAATTTCGAACAATTAGCCTATAAAAAGATTAATTAAATTTAATATAGTAAACAAATTAATTTGCATGACGGGAAACCATCGCAATATTAAATCCATGTTTGAACAATTTTTCATATGATGGTAAAAGATCTATTGGGCAGTTGGCATTAGCAGGCCTACACGACAACAACTGAATATTTGCGAAATATTGTTGCCTGAGAATACCTCAAATAAAGCACATTCTTCAAAAGCAAAAGAAATTCTGTGCAATAACTTTTTGCTAATGAAAAGTTTTATGTGGCCACTTGCATTGAACTCCAAATGAATTTCTATTAT
Source organism: Linnaemya tessellans (assembly GCA_951800035.1). Taxonomy (NCBI): domain Eukaryota; kingdom Metazoa; phylum Arthropoda; class Insecta; order Diptera; family Tachinidae; genus Linnaemya; species Linnaemya tessellans. Next base: position 11,673,952 of record OX637535.1, read on the forward strand.
ATCTCTTTAAAATTCCCCAAAAGATCCTTATACACACTCGTATTATTATTAAATCTGCTAGAATTTGCTAAAAACTAAATTTCTTTACATAAAAATGTTAAAACTTTATTTCTGAATGGCATGTAAAATACATGGCAAAAAGACTGGATAGACAAAATTGACCAAAACTTAAGTGGAACGGGGCAGAGTCGGTGTCATTAAAAATTAAAAGCGCAATATTGAAAGTTTGAAAATAAAATAATTTAAAGAAACATTAATAAATTATTGTATGTATATTATTAGCATTTGTACTCAATAAAATCATAATGAAAACCAACAAATTAAATTAAAAAAATAGTATATACATAAATTATACATAATAAAAATTATATTTACATATTAAAAACCAACTGAAGAAAATTTCACATTTAAAACAAACAGAAAAAGTTTAAGCTAAAAAAAAACAATACGTAAGCCAAGCATTATTTTACTAAAACTCCTTTTTAAGGATTTCTATTTCTATAAAAAAAGCTGTAAAAAAATTTAATCAATTAATTTGTTTCATACTTCTTTCTTCCCCGTTTATTAAATAGAATTTATAATTCTTTAACAATTAAAATGAAACTAACTTTTAAAGACAGACTCATTAAATAAAAATTCTCATTCATTGTCAGTTATTTTGTACTTTAAATCACCTGAACAATTTCATTAACATTCAAAAATATGGAAACTTTTATTATTTTAAATAATTTCTTAGAAATTTGTCTAACAACAAGTTCAATTTACAAAAAAAACAATTAGCTAATTAAAAAAAATAAATCTGGACCTTTTTTAATACCTACAAAATTTATTAATTCTGTTCATTGTATAAATTCAGTCATAAGAAATTATCAATCACCGAACAAATGCAACCAATCCAATAACAAAATATAAATAATTAAATAAATAAACAAAATTGTAGAATTATCAACAAATTGTCAATCGCCACTTTATACATTAAAAAAACAGTATATATAAATAAATATTCATTCACTCACTCATACATACACACAAACACACACACATACTCGTACAAATGCATTACAACTCCCACAGAAGGATAGAAATTTACACTCCGCAAAACTGAGTTTCCCCAAGTGAATCGTAATAAATCAATAGCTTCACACTATTAATTGTATAGGGTCCGCCAAAAAACTTTTTTTTTTTTGAAAATGCTATAAAAAAAACTACTGAATATTTTCTCAAATTTCTTTTTTATTTGAAAGTACAATCCTTCCGGTTAATAATGGAAAATAATTTCATTCAAATGGCTGCCTCGGCTGGCCATGCAATAGCCTACACGATCGGTCCAATTTTTAAGCAAATTATCGATTGTGTGCAGTTGTGTTTCACCAATGGCTTCACGAATATTGTCCTTTAAAGCGTCAATTGTCTCTGGCTTGTCGGCGTAACACTTGTTTTTGACGGCACCCCACAAATAATAGTCCAACGGTGTCAAATCGCAGCTCCGAGGTGGCCAAACGACATCAGCTCCGCGGCTGATAATGCGATCTTCAAAAACAGGGCTCAAAACATCGAGTGTAGCTTCGGCTGTGTGGCACGTAGCACCGTCCTGTTGTGGGTGCTGTTGGCTGAAGTAGTAGAACACGAGACTATGAAGCGGAGAGTCGTGAGTTCGAGCCCGCGCTGAGTCATGAAATATTGTGTTGAATTCTTCTGATCAGCAATAGTGCGCGGTTGTGTTAGTTGTTGCCAGCCTGTTTCAATGATGAAGGCATAGCACTGGTCACTGAGCGTAATTGGCAGCGACTGACACCATCATGTACTAAAAAAGCAGAGTAACAGCACCCACCTTCGTCGGCCCTGTAGCAAAAATTAGCCGGCGAAGTAAAAAGTTGAAATAGCTACAAAAAAAAAAAAAAAAACATAAACTGTCTATCTTCTCATCTTTCCTAATCTGTACCCTCAATACTATCGCCTCGTTTTCAGTTCTGGCGCAATGCATTGCATATATAAGGGTCATCCCCTGAGCGCTGGTCCTACTCCTAAAAAAAAAAAAAATGTTGCCAATATCCTCCTCTTCAATTTTTGTGAACAAAAATTCGTTCAACATGGCCCGATAACGATCGCCATTGACTGTAACGGCCACTTCTTGCTCATTTTCGAAGAAAAATGGCCCAATTATGCCTCTGGACCAAAATCCGCATCAAACAGTGACTCGTTTTGGGTGCGTCGGCTTTTCAATGTATGCGTGCGGGTTTTCTGTGCCCCAAAAGCGACAATTTTGATTGTTTACCTACCCGGCCAGATCAAAATGGGCTTCATCTGAAAAGATGATTTTTTGCCAAAATCGGCATCTTCTGTAAGTCGATCGCAGGCCCACTTAGCGAAGCGAAAACGCACTAGATGGTCAACCATATTCGTTCAGCGGAAGAATAAAACTAATTATCTGTCAAATCAGACATGAGCTAAGTGCTACCATTCACGAAATAAGCACTAGTTGAAAAAAAAACGTTAGATTGCGGTCGGTCTGATACTTCAGATATTCAGTAACTATAAGAATATTATTTCAAAAATGCCGCAGAGACGGCTATATCTTGTCACGTTTCCAAATAACAGAAAAATTATGGCTTTATTAGATCACAAAATAATTTCTGGAGGTTATATCTCCACGATTATGCCTTATGAAAGCCATCCTGTTGGTCTAATTTGTTTCCCTAAATGGAACCATTTCTCAGGGTATGACCTCTACATTTGAGGCAGCTGTTGGCTGAAGTATTTAACACGAGACTATGAAGCGGAGGATCCTCAGCTCTCAGTCATGAATATTGTGTCGAATTCTTCTGATCAGCATTAGTGCATGATTGTGTTAGTTATTGTCAGCCTGTTTCAGTGATGAAGGCATAGCACTGGACACTGAACATAATTGTCAGCGACTGACACAATCAGGTACTAAAGAGCAGAGTAATAGTACTCTTCTTCGTCAACCTTGTAGCACAAATTTAGCCGGCGAAGTAAAAATTTTGAAATTGCTACAAAAAAATCCCTATCTCTTCATCTTTCTTCATCTGTCCCCTCAATACTATTTCCTTCTTTCTATTTCCGGTGCAATGCGGTCTAATTTGGCATCACTTTTTCAATCATAACGATCGATCTTATTTTGTCTACAGGGTGCGGAATGTTGCTGACTGATTAGCATAGACCATTTGATGTACCCCCCTATTGGTGATTTGAATAATATGATCACTAAACGTTACTTGATTTAAAGCGATTTTTACGCAGGCGAATTATACTTTAAAATATCAATAGACACAAGAGGAAAACACCCACAGGCAACAAAAAAGGAGTAGCATAAACCGGTCTCTTCAAAAACTAAATTTGCCGTGATATGATAGTGAGAAACATGTCCATGTACACTTGCATGAAGTTACAGATTTATTACAATTCATTTCCCAAACTTCTTCCCGATTCAGAGAGCCAGTATAGGTTGCGCATTAAAATGATAAGGTTGCTTAAGAACTTGCACTCCTGTTTATATCCCAGCGCTCTATTTTTTATTTGAGCTAAACATTTCTAGCATATTTCATATTATCGATAGCTTAACTCCCAATTTTTTAAAATTACCTTTTTTATAAATTTGTTCTTGCCTTCTATATAAATTTCCCTAACGGAAATTGATTTACCATATTTGTTAGGTAATTAACTGAAAGTGTTTTCACATTGAAATGATCTTAAAAAATATAAATGTTAACAACCGGTTTCATCCTTCAAAGTAATATTGTGAAAGCCAACTTAAAACCTGGTTTGTATTGGTTGTCCGTAGATTTTATGAAAGACAATCCCGTCTTTACTGTACTGAGTTCGGTGCTGCCAAGTTAATTATTGAGATCAGCTGATGTTAAAAGAATGAAGCGGAAACTCTAAAGCGGCCCATCCATTACACAATATAATTGTATATATTAATCGTGATATTATTTACATTTTGCCCTATTTTATGCAATAAGTGGCACAATATTTTCAAGTAAAATATGGCGCAATTTTCTTACTATAAAAAATGAACATAACCTATAAGCAAGAGAAAAGCAAATGGACTAGTAAATTGCGAGATTGCATTTATTGAAAGTTTTGTTGGTTCAATTTAAAATAGAAATATTTATTACTAATTAATTATAAATAAAAATGTTAAGCGACATGAGTGATGAAACCCTTTTCTTTTATTATACAATGTTGCCAACACATTTCACAGTAGATTGCACTTCTTTTGGTTTGTACAATAAAAATCAAGTCTTTTGATTTCTGCCAATATATTGTGCCATCTTTGCACGAATTGCACAGTTATATTGCAAGTGGTTGGGCCGCTTAACATTTCCGCATTTTTTTATTGTTATTATTATTATTTTCTTTTTTATTTAGCGTAAACGCTCTATCTAACATTTTGATGATTTTAGAGGAGGTGAAAAAAATATATTAAAATGCAATTTACTTTCCACACAATTATGATCAGATCGATTGAGAATTATAGATAATTTAGATAATGATATGAAACAATTTGATCATCATGTGCTTCTTCAATTTGTAAAATTAGTTAGACTATTTTGCAATATTTATTTAGAAAATATAAAATAATTAATTAAATTTGTACTGTGAATGTAAAACTAATATTTTTAAGATCTTATTCATAAAAAATATATCTGATCTATAAACGGTTTATAAAGCAAATTTCCGTACAAAATTTGTTTTAGACATCCGTTGTAAAAAAGAAACATTTTTTATCAATAAGATAATTAATCTGCAATTATGTGTGCATCTTATGAATAAAAGAAATAAGTAACTTTATCATTTCCGCGCGCAACTCATAGCAAATAAAAAAAATTCAATAACTTCAGTAATTAACCGATCAAATAAAAATCATGATGATGATGATGATATTTAGAAAATAATTGAACAGCAAGATACAACAACAGAGTACAGAGAAATGAAATAATAATGATTCATTGACACATAAATTTATTGAAAAGAGAACAAAAGCAAAACAAAAAAATATAGTAGCTCCATTCACAATAGTCCTATTCCCAATAATATTGCATACGGTTTGTATTATCGCAGTTGCGACTTGAGAGAGTTTTTGAGAGCATCCAGAGTATAATTATTTTGCAAATACAATAGCCCAATTCACAATCCTGTGCAAATGGTCTTGCATTATAGCATTTGCAAATTGAGAGAGTATTTGAGAGCATTTTCAATGTATTTTGTTGGTGTAGAGTACAATTATTTTGCAAATGCAATGATGCACGACCATTTGCACAAAATTGTGAATGGGGCTAATGATAAAAAATCAGTTGCACAGGACTGTGAATAGGGCTGATCTCTTGCAAATTACATTGCATTATTGCTTTTGCAACAGATTTTAACTTCATGGCAAACTTATATGGCGTGTACATTTGAGATTGCAATATGCAAGAGCAAAGATGCAACACCATTTGCACGATATTGTGAATACAGCAAGTGTCTTATGTTGTAAAATGTCATGTTAAGCTTTGACAAATTTTAAAATGTTTTGTAATTTAAATTTTTCCCCCTAAGAAATTTAGCAATGCCAGGCATTGCATTTTAAAAAATAAGGCACATTAAACATATATACATATATAAATAATAAAACAAAAACATAGCAATGCATTTAAATTATACAAAATAATAATACTTAATAAATAAAACAACAACTATATAACAAAATATTAAAATAAAATAAAATGAATAGAAAAGAGATGAAAAAAGTAAAGGAAATTTATGATTGGTATATAAAATAAAAAAGCACATGTTTTGAAACAAAAGTAAAGAGTTTGGTATTATTGGGATGGTTTTGGCAAATAAAAAATTATGGGAAATGTGGTTTGAAAAGGAGTCGGCTACGCCCACACTTCCAAGTTGGTTCAGCATATTGCCTGATAAATAAAATATGGCAAAAAAAGTAATTTCATAAATTATTTTATAACAAATTCACGTTTTCCGATATCGTTACACCCTATAATTAAAGCCTAGTCCATAAAAAATATTTTTTTGCTTATAATCTTCTTATTTGACAAATTTCTATAAAAGAAAAATGTGCCAGATGTGCAGTTTATAAGCATAAAATATTTACCCCGGTATTCATACAATTTAAAATGAGTTTGAAATGTATTTTAATCAAATTTTTTCATACAAAATTTTCTTAAAACAGATTTCAAATACGTTTTATTTTTTATGAATATGGGGGTTATTTTTTAAGAATTAAGCCTCGAAGTATAGCGTTTTCGTCCAATTGAGAAATTTTAACTTTACAGAGTAATAACAATGTAAAACAGCAGATATAAAACTGGGTTCTGGTATGTGCTGCTTTGATTGGCAGCCACAGATATATTTGCAGCACCACCTATCGCCCTGTAGAATATAAACATATCCAATCGGTTCATTCGAACTTATTTTGAATCATTCACTTGGAACTACTGACACATGACACTAATATGAACTGAGTTGCCAGATGACTTCGGTTTTAAACCTTGATTCAATGAGATATTTTTTCAACGGGATTTTAAGCGGTCCATCCATTATACAATATAATTGTACATTTTAATCATAATATTAGTCGCAAAGCAGCTCTGAGTCAGTCAACATCAAGCCTCGTTGGCAATTATTTTTTAAGTGCAGCCAGACCACTGATTGTTTATTCTCTTTCGAGAGTTTTGCGTCTCACTCGCACTAGTTAATTTCAACACCTCAGATAACTGTATAGTTTTACAGTTCTTCTGAGGAATATTCCGTGGTTAACTACGTTGCTACTTCCTATGTGAAGGCATAGGTCGTGTACAGTCAGTCACAGTAACGGAAGAAAATACGCGTTAATAACATCGCCGGCATATGGTCTGAGTCACCCCGTCGGCATCTGTGCACCAAATACTTTGCAAATTTACTTTGTAAAGTATTTCATTCAAACAAACAAACAATCATAATATTAGTTCCATTTTGCCCTATTTTATGCAATAAGTGGCACAATATCTTCGAATAAAATATGGCGCAATAATATGTGAACATAACCTATAAGCAAACCAAAAGCATATGGACTAGTAAATTGCGAGGTTGCGTTTATTAAATGTAACAATATAAAGTGGCAGTACAAGGACAACAAACACAGCATTACCCCAAACATCGAAGTTTTTGTAAACCCACCGAATACGTTGAAAATTATTGTATTCACACAACACGTTGGAGAGCTAAACACCTGATAATTATTACCTTATCAAGAATAATTTTATGCAAAACCTTTATGCAAACATTTTGATGAAACGAACACTTATATAGCTCTGTACTTTCTTAAAAATACATTTAAAACACACATTCATGATGTAATATAAAAATCTTTTAAAGATTTGCTTATACATTTTCAAGCACTTGTTTGTTTTTGAGTTGTTTTAAAAGAAGTAAACACATATTTTAAATATATTTTTAATTTGAAAAGAACATGTTTCAGTAATTACCTTATTGGATTTCAATCAAACAAAAATCTAACAAAATCCATATATTCAAACCCCAACGGAACAATAATTTCACATGAGTGCAAGCAGACGATAGTTAAGCAAAATATACTCAACTGTTGTAGCAGAGCCACCTATTTATAATATACGTAATTACACTGTGTACTGCACACCTAGCGGTTATTTCTAACATTAAAATATTTGTAAACAATAATTACAAAATGCCTCTTTTGTTACTGTATGCACAATTTCATTGCACCTGAAACCTAGTCATCAGCAGACTTCAACGTAAGGACAAACTTTTGAAACTATTTGAAGATTATATAAAAAACCATATTAGACTTTAAATTTTTTCTAAAAAATAAACAACAAATAAATTTTTTTCGAGATGTACGTATATTCAAGATGGGTTCCATACGTCTTGTGCATATGTGCTTGCTCACATTTTTGTTTTCAAAAGACCTAAGTATGTTAGAATATGTAGCAAATTCAATATGAAATTTAAAGAAACAATTAAATGATATATAGGATGGAAATTGTTATCCATATAGATGTTTGTGTAACCCAACAACAGAGTGATCGTAATGATACGAATTCCATTCCATGGGAACGAACACAAGAGACATAAAGAAACACCAATAAATTGCTAACTTACCATTTGTAATTTTATGTAAACATTTTGATGAAACGCGCACTTAAATAGTTCTGTTCTTTTTGTAAAAGTAAATTTAGAGCACTTAAGTTAGAATAAAATAAACATTCTTGATATAATTTACACTTTACTGGCAGCTACTTGCCAAACATTTGCACACACACATTTTTAAACACTTGTTTGTTTTACACTTGTTTTAAAAGGATTAACCACATATTCTGAACACACTTTTAATTTTAAAATCATATATAAAGAATAGCATTTATTGGATTTAAAATAAAATAACTAACAACAGTCAAATATAAAAGCACTACGAAACAAATATTTAACTGGAGAGCAAACAGACAATAGTTGAGCAAAATATACTCATCTGTCGTAGTAATGCCACCTGTTTATAATACACGTAATAGCACTGTACGCACCTAGCGGCTATTTCTAATATTAAATTTTTTTAAACTATAATTAAAACTTCATTCCACCATATTCATAGAAAAATAAAACGTATTTAAAATCTATTTTAAGAAAATTTTGTATGAAAAACTTTGAATAAAATACAGCTCAAACCGTTTTAAATTTTAGCTTTATGACGATTTATATCTTGCGGGATACGTATGTCCATATCCCAGTATTGAAACTATAACTATATCACTACTATTTGCTACTTCATTCAACCCCATGGGCCATACTTTGTGCAAACTTTAAAACCAAGGCATATTTACCACTTACTCTCACTAGTACAACAATTAACATCAAAAACTACACGTATTTTGCTGCTAGAAAATTACGATCTTATATCAAAATCAAGAAAGAAGAAGCTTATTAAAGCCCTTGACTGATTATCCAACACAATCGGGCGATTCATTCACATGGAGATCTTACAAAAGCCTAACAGATTTAAAAAAATCGGTCAAAAATGGCGTTGCAGGTGACACACTAATATACATCAATGACGGAAAAACGTGTGGCTCGCAATTAACACTACTCTAATCACATGGAAACTATAATTTTATGAAAATTTTCATAAACATTTCCAAATCGGAAAAACTTGTAAAAAAATTTGTTACACAGTTACGTTTTTAAGCCGCACTACCATACATTTTTAGCACACATGTCGTAATTGATAGATCGCGCGATTGTATAGGGTAGTCAGTAATGGCGTCAACAAGGCAGATGTAAGAAAAAAAGTATAACATATTATGTAGATTGTAAATAAACTTTTGACAGTAGTTCGATACGTTCCACAACATATTGAATTGAGAGCTGCGCTACTGAGTGAACCAGGTAAATCTGTCTTATTTAACACTCTTTTAAGAACTACATTAACAAAATTACTAACTACAAAAATTACAAAACTATATTTTAGGCTTCAAAACAAAATTTGGTTAGTCCATTAGCTTAATGCCACAGAAAATCGTTGTAGACTTCTGTGTTTGTAAGAGTTGCTGCTATATACATCAAAATCGTCACATCTCTCTAATAAATATTAATTGGGAGATCTGGCAGCCTAGAATACAAGTTTTGTTGTTTTTTCCCCCTTTTGTTTGACAGCGAAAGTCAAATTGGAATTGTATTGTTTATTAATCAAAACAAAACGGGATATACAAAATGAATTTCACGACGTGGCAAACAAATTTGCTTTGCGTTATTACATTAACAATATTTTTTAAAATTGTAACAACACAAACAGTTGGACAAGAAGTGCACAAACCATGGTATGAAAATCTTCCTGCTGTGGCAATGGATTACAAGGTAAGAAGTGAAATAATTTTGCTATGGAATGAAGGTGTCACATGAAAATTATTTCATTTTTCCTCATATTCGTATGCAACAGGTCCACATAGATGCCGGAAAGGAAGATTGCTACCATCAATATGTGCAACCAGGAGCCACGTTCTATGTATCATTTAGCGTGAGTAAAGAAGAAATTTATTATAAGATATTTGCCTTCTACAACATATGTTGTAACAATTAAAGGTTGTACGTGGAGGTGATGGTATGGCTGGTTTTGCTGTACGCAATCCTGCCGGACAGATTGTGAAACCATACCAATGGCAAGCTACAGCGGACTACACTGATCAAGTATCACCCGGTGGCTACTATTCTGTGTGCATTGATAATCAGTTTTCACGTTTTGCTGGCAAACTCGTGAACATATACATTACCGTGGTTAAATATGATGCCTGGGACAAGTACGCCAAAGAAATTGAAGAGTTACAGCTTAATATGGAAAACTTTACGGTAAGCAATAATGTATTTTGCTTCTCAGTACTAGTAATAAAATATAAAATGTATATTTTATCCAGACCACTATTGGCACAGTGGAACGTAACATCAATGATATGCTGGCCTATCAGTACCACAGTAGAAATCGTGAGGCCAGGGACTATGCTTTAGTGATAGATAACAATTCGTATATACAGACATTTTCGCTGTGTCAAATTGTTGTCATTATTATTACGTGTTCTGTCCAGGTAAACATTAAACTCAATTTTCAAGTTATTTTCATAATATAACATTTAATCTGATCTAAAGGTATTATTTGTTCGCAAACTGTTCAGCGTTAGAGAAAGCTCTCGAAGTCGTATTTAATAGCTCATGGTTGATAAGTTAGCCCAACAGCAATCGCATGTAACAAAAAAGGAAAGAAAAGACTTTGCCATCATGATCACTACATTTCATAATGCACTTTTCTACATTCAATGACCACTTGTACATTATCTAACTACTTTATTGAGTTTATTCCGGCCTAATGTGTTAACAAAATTGTTGAAATTAGTTATTAAGAAGTGATTTTTCTATCATTATATTACATTGCATATTAAAATATAAATCAAGCATTTCCAATAATTTTGCGTGATGGAATTTTATTCAGTATAAGACCAGTGTGCTGTATGCAGTTGTTTTTCATACTTTTTTTGCATTTTTATGTTAATATGTGTACACTCCATTTTTTTTACTTAATAAAATTTAAAAATTAATAAAATGATCTACAGCTTAACGATTTTGTTTGTATAATAAAAGGCTTTGGTTTTTTTTTTACAAACAAGACTGCATTCCTCAAGCTAAACATGTATAATTACAATTAGAATTATATGGTTAGTTCAAGTATATAAAATATTATTATATTTCAGATAACAAGTAAAATATCAAAATTAAAATTTTTGCTCGTTTCTATAAGAAAAAAATCGAGCCTTACTCTCACACCTCATGGTCAAATCATTATTTACTTCGATCCCCTATAAAGAAATTAATGTTTTCTCACACTACAGACACAACACTTTATGATTTCCTTTGAAGTTTTCTTGAATATTTAGTTCCCTACAAAAGTTTTGTGCAATAATATTTCGTGGACAATTTTAACTCACTATGTGGGTATTTTTGTGTGTTACTACACTTAAACAGTGATATGAAGGATTTAAATCTCCTACAGAGTTATAAAATTCAATTACGGAAACTTTCTGTTCTCTTAACTGCCAAATATAATTTCGTGCAACTATAAACATCTATATGTATTAGTACGGTGTCCATTCGTCCTTTTTCTTGCACGAAGTCCTCTTAGATCAGAAAAAATTAAAATGCCCTTGTTTAAATTGAATTGTGCTTTATAGTCCATTTTTTTATTATTTTTTTTCTTTCAATTCTAAAATTAAAAGTTTTATTTTCTCAGAACTAAAAAATTTACCAACAATACAATAAAAGTTATAAACACCAATAAAATAGAAATTAAATTGTTTGTATCAAATGATAGTATATTCGATTCGAATTGTTCATAGAAGGCAGACGTTCTTTTGTTCAAATAATTTGAAAATACTTAAAAAATATAAAAAGACAATCTAAAATTAATAAAAAAAAAATTAACATACATATATCTAATAAACGGATTGGCTAACATAAAACTTAATTGTTATTATCATTTAACAATAATAAAATGGCTGATGATACAAATGTATCAGAAGAATATAGTGATTTGAAGTGGCAAAAAATTGTATCTACAAGAAAAAGACATCAATGTGAATCGCCTAAGATATATTTAAATAAATGTAAGCAAGTGATAAATGATGATGAACCTTCAACAAGTAATCGATATCATATGCTTCAAGATGACGATTTTGATAATGAAAATGATGAAGAAATTAACGACAAGATAAATGCTGAAACTAAAAATGATCCCAATGATGACGATGTTGATGTAGAAGTTGCTGAAACAGCAGATAATCCAAAACCACCCCCAATATACATTCCTGATGTTGTTGATATTAAGAAAATGATAAGTAATATTAGTGCTATTATATCTAATGATCAGTTCACTTATAAGTCACTTAAAAATAATCAAGTTAGGCTTATGATAAAAACTATTGATTTATATAGAAAATTAGTAAAATACTTAGATGCTAATAAAATAGGTTTCCACACTTATCAGCTTAAACAAGAACGCTCTTTTAGAGTAGTTATAAAAGGCCTACATCACTCCACTCCTGTTGCTGAGATAAAAGCTGAATTATTAGAATTAGGACACCGAGTTCGTAGTATAACTAATATTAGAAGTCGACTCACTAAGGAACCTTTGCCAATGTTTTTTGTTGATTTGGATCCTAATTCAAATAATAAGGAAATTTACAACGTCAAACATATTAATTATGCTATAATAAAAGTTGAAGCCCCTAAGAAAACAATAGATTTGATTCAATGTCATAGATGTCAACTTTTTGGGCATACGAAGGCCTATTGCAAAAGGCCATTCAACTGTGTTAAATGCGGTCTTAATCATCCGACGGTGGATTGTAAGAAAAATGCAGATACACCACCTCGCTGTTATCACTGTTTAAAAGATCACACTGCAAATTATAAAGGTTGTCAGGTATATAAAAACATACTTCAAAAAAGAATGTCCCAAGGTAATAGATTCCATAATCAACAACAAAATAACGTCCAGCATGGTAAATTACCACAAATCAATAATAATAATAATAATAATAATAATAATACATTCAATTTACCTCAACATTTCAACAACAATCAATCTTATGCAGAAGTTTTAAATAACAATATTAATAATAACACTAATAATATTACTATGGAAAGAATTGAATCCATGTTAGCAAACCTTCTTAATATGATAACAATGTTGATCTCTAAATTATGCAAATAAATCTTCGTATTGCAATATGGAACGCCAACGGTCTTTTAAATCATTTAAGAGAAATTGAGACTTTCATTCATTTACAACACATAGATATTTTCTTAATATCTGAAACTCATTTTACAACAAAAAGTTACTTTAAAATAAGAGGTTATGATATAGTTTCTTGTAATCATCCAGATGAAAGAGCTCATGGTGGATCAGCAATTTTAATAAAATCTAATTTGAAGTACGTTCCCCTCGAAAATTATAAAATGGCGCATATACAAGCAGCTGGTATTGAAATTAAATTATGTAACTCTAATATTTCTATATACTCTATATATATTCCACCAAGGCATCCTGTTAAGTGTCAAGATTTTAACAACTTTTTTGAAACACTTGGAGATAAATTTATAGTTGGAGGTGATTTCAACTCTAAGCATCAATGGTGGGGATCTCGGTTAGCAAACCCAAAAGGTAGAGAACTATACAAAAGTATAATAAACAAAAAGTTTTCTGTTCTATCTACTGGAAATCCAACGTACTGGCCTAGTGACAACAGAAAAATTCCAGATTTACTTGACTTTGTTGTTTACAATGGGATATCAAGTCATCTTTTAGATATCCTAGATTCAGACGATCTAAGTTCTGATCATTCACCACTTATTGTAAATTTAAGTACATATTGCTCAACTTTAGATAAAAAATATAAAATTGTTTCACCTAAAACTGATATAAATTTGTTTAAAAATTGGATAGAGGACAATATAAATCTAAATGTTCGAATTAAGGATGGAAAAGAGCTTGATGATGTGGTGGAAGATTTCACAAATCTGATTCATGAAGCTGGTTTTCAAGCAACTCCTTCTGCAATCCATGAAAATTCTCGAAACCAGATTATAGTGTCTGCAGAAATCAGAAATCTGTTAAGAGATAAAAGAAGGTTACGGAAAATATGGAAACAAACAAGGAATCCAGCAGATAAAACCAATTTTAATCGAGCTACAAAAGAATTAAAAACACGTTTAGATGATAACAAAAACGAACAGTTAAGTCGATATTTGGAGAACCTTACCACATTATGCGATAGAAGGAATGAATATAATTTATGGAATGCCACAAAATATTTAAAAAGACCAACTAAAAGAAATGTACCTATAAAAGATCAAAACGGTGTCTGGTGTAAATCGGATCAACATAAAGTTGTTTCATTCTCTGAATATTTACAGAACATCTTCACACCATTTGCCTTAAGTAATTCTGAAGATGAAATTACTACTTCTGCTTTTATAGACATACCTTGCCAAATGGATCTACCTATTAAGCATATAACCCCAGTTGAAGTTAAACGAGAAATTTCTAAATTGAATAACAGAAAATCTCCCGGTTATGATAAAATTTGTTCACATGATATTAAAATTTTACCTAAAAAAGCCATTATTTTACTAACAACAATTTATAACTCTGTACTAAGACTTAATCACTTTCCAACTCAATGGAAATGTGCAGAAATAATGATGTTTCATAAACCTTCTAAGCCAGAAAATGATATTAAATCGTATAGACCCATAAGTCTTTTAACCACATTTTCAAAAGTTTTTGAAAAATTATTTTTAAAGAGATTGCAGACAGTTTTACAAACCAGAGATATTATCCCTGAGCATCAATTTGGATTTCGTCATAAGCACGGTACACCAGAACAATGTCATCGAGTAGTAAATATTATCAGAAATGCCTTAGAAACCAAACAGTACTGTTCTGCTGTATTTTTGGATGTTAAGCAAGCATTTGACAAAGTCTGGCATATAGGTCTTTTATATAAATTAAAAAAATTGTTACCTGCACCATTCTATTTGGTCCTGAAATCTTACCTAGAAGATCGTTATTTTTATGTAAAAATAAATGATGAAATTTCAAATATTTGTAATATA
The DNA here is from genome assembly GCA_951800035.1 of Linnaemya tessellans. NCBI lineage: Eukaryota > Metazoa > Arthropoda > Insecta > Diptera > Tachinidae > Linnaemya > Linnaemya tessellans. Next base: position 11,689,144 of record OX637535.1, read on the forward strand.
AAGGCTGGTATTCCTCAGGGAAGCGTACTGGGTCCTGTTCTATATACAATATATACATCTGATATGCCTTTGAATGAAAATGTTACTATTGCTACGTATGCGGATGACACAGCGTTAATTGCAACCAATAATTGTGAATCAGAAGCCTCAAGACTAGTTCAAAATCATCTGGACAGAATGTCATATTGGTTTAAGAGATGGAATATTTCAATTAATACAGAAAAATCTAATTATATAACATTTACATTAAGGAAGGGTATATCTCCTCCCATTTTTTTAAATAATGAAGAAATTCCAAAATCTGATTGTGTAAAATATCTTGGCATGTATATTGATAAAAGGCTAACGTGGAAACAACACATTAAAGCTAAAAGAGATTGTTTGGATATTAAAACAAAACGAATGCACTGGTTACTAGGGAAAAAATCTGAACTTAGTTTAGAAAATAAGGTACTATTATATAAAACAATTTTAAAACCAATATGGACGTATGGAATTCAACTTTGGGGTACGGCAAGTAACTCCAATATAGAAATACTTCAACGATATCAATCAAAAACTATTAGAATGATTGTAGATGCCCCATGGTTTGTAACAAATGATGCGATTCACAGAGATTTATATATACCAAAAATTAGAAATGAAATAAATAATTACAGTTTAAGATACCTTGACAGACTTAGTTATCATTCCAACCCTTTAGCTATTATTTTATTAGATGATGAAGAAGAAGTACACAGATTAAAAAGACAACACGTGCTTGACCTTCCATTTAGAAAATAGTGTATAAGTCCTTGTATATATACATATATGTAAATATATTATTTATATGTTAAATAGAATTAATGTAAATAATTATGTTTTAATCTTAATGTAGGTTAAAATTCATGTTAATATATATGTTTTAATTAATTTGCTTATTATTGAAAAATAGATTGCAAATAAATATGATATGAAAAAAAAAAAAAAAAAAAAAAAAAAATGATAGTAATTTAAGCTCTGGGGATATTTTATTTTTTTCAAAAAACATTAAATAAAAAAAAGCAATAAATCTGTTATACATATAATATAACCAATAAACTTAAAATTGAATAAAATGTTTTTTAAATTTCTAAATGTACTCTTTTTTTCCATTGAAAAATATGGTCACCCTATTAGTATTAGTGAAGTGCGAAGTTTCGACTTCGTAATTAAAAGGTAAATTTCAGAGGTCCTTAATTGTCAATTTGAGGGCATATTTCTCGAATATTTTATAAACAAAACATAATATGTAATAATAATTTCATAGGTCGTGTATAGTCAGTCACAGTAAAGGATAAAATAACCCGTATTTTATCCGACATATGGTTTCAGTCAACTGTCAGCATCTGTGCACCGACATTTTGCAAAGTACTTTCTATACAATTACAAATACAGTCAAATTCATAAAGCCTAAAAGATTTTATATAAATGGTTTAAAAAAGTAATTTAAATTCAAACCCCGGTATTCATAAAATTTAAAATGAGTTTTGAAATGTATTTTAATAAAATTTTTTCATTAAAAATTTTCTTAAAACAGATTTCAAATACGTTTTATTTTTTTATGAATAGGGGGAAAAGAATATATAATATTAAAGGAGTAAAATATTTATTTTTGCTATTACTCATAATGCGTGATCATATTATCGATAACTAAACTTGGGTCGAACTCTTTCATTCTGTCGTTATAGGAAAAAATTTAATATCAAAGCCATAATTTTATCGTTTCGATCATAGGAGTTTTCGTAAAATGTGTGTCTAGGTTGTTTGTTATAAAATGTCTTTTCCGCATAGAAGAAAGTAGAGGTGTGAGCGCGAGTAAAATTAAACTCATGATCACGCTCAATCAGGAATATCAAATTTTTTTCACGCATGCTCACGGCTGGCAATATTTAAGGTGCTCAGGGCCTGTCTAATGAGCCACCCTTTTTGATTCAATATTGTTATTTTATTTGCCGAATAATACGGAAGTCGAATATTCGTACATCACTAATCCGTATAGATGTTTGTGGTTAGTTATCTGTTCAAAAAATAAGGTGAATTTAAATTTTTCTCAAAAATATTTATCCATCAATTTTTATTTTATTCCCTTGGAATTAGTAGCCCTCAGATAAAATGTTATTATGACGGCAAATTGCGGCGGTTTTCTGTTTGGCCAAAAAAATGTGGCGAAAATTTAACGTTTTTTTTAACCAAAACATTCAATGGAAATGCGCTGGCACATTAAATTTAGCAAGAAGCTCGAAAGTTGCCAATAAATTTCCATTATGGGGTCTTACAAGTCATTCTGAATGGCCTGTAAATGGTAGACCTCTTATTGTGAGTGATTTAATTATCGCAATTATTTCTTGACAATTTTTTTTTTCGGTACAAAATTTCTTCATAGTACTGATTTTTTAGACGTCATTAGATATTTTGGAGTTTTGTAAAGTTTGCCACCACGGGCTTGGCCCTCACGGGCCTAGGCGAGCCTTTGGATTTTTCTTCCTCCCGAGATTGAAAAGCTCTGCTTTTAGGGACGATTGTGGAGATTAAAGCTAAAGCAATGAGAGCTCAATGACGGACTAAAAAAGTGCAAATTAGAACTGCTACAAGGATTGGAAAAGAACTGTGGCGCAAATTCATATATTAGCTGTGTTCCAGATGCAGCCCGAACTCGCCCAAAGTTACCCAAATGCGTTCCAAATAACAATTTTTGTGCAATTTTGAGAGAAAATGAGAAAGTAATTTTTTCCATTTCCTGTACAAAGTCGCCCGAACTATTTCTTTGGGTAAGTTTGGGCAAGAATTATATTATCAGCTGTTGTTGTTTACATTTGAAAATAAAAAAGTAAAAAGAAAATTTAGAAATAAAGAAAAGAATGTTGGTGATTGCAAATTGGTTAAAAGTAAAATGGAAGATTTTTCAAAAAATCTTGAAGTTGTTAGTACATTTGCGCTTATTTGCCCCTTTGTTTAGTATACAAAAATGCTTTATCAGATTAGTGAACAACTTATGGACACATCAAGTGAGTCTGACGAAGACGACATGTTACATTTCCAATAATGCTAATCTTTCATTTCATGATGTTGAGCCTTAGTCAGTGTATAAAAGCACTAAAATAAAAATTAATTTAAAAAGTAAGCAGCACTAGTTTTTCAAAAGATATAATTATGGTTTTTTGAGTTCCAACAAATTTGGGTAGATTTTGCACTTTCAGAGAGTAATTTTCTTTTTACTCTCATTAACCCAAACTTGCCCAAAATTACTTGGAATAGACCTATTATATCCCAGGGATACTACTTTGAAGGTGACAGAATAAAAATTGACGAATAAATAAATACATTTTGAAAAAAATCAAAATTCAGTGTAGTTTTTGAACAGAATGATTATATTGAATCAAAATTAGAGCGGCAGCAGGTTAGGTTAGGTTGAAAAGAGGGGCATTAGCATCCCAATCCGTCCTGGATTACACTTAGGCCTCACAGGCCTGTTGTGTGCTCTATAATAAGGAGTTCCCATTCTACTGTAGGGAGCCTCCACCGATACCATGGAAACCTCTGAGTTTGATTACATCAAGAACCGAGTTTCTTCAATGTACTTCCTTAAGTCTTTCCAATTAGAGCCCCTAAGAAATTCCATCTCCTGTGTAATCTCCTGATTAAATGTTTGCCTTCTGACTTGGCTAAAAGCTGCTCCAGTGTCTCGTCCTCTTCCTGGCAAGCCCTGCATGATATATCGCCAACGATACCCATTCGTGCCAGGTGAGTCCTTAACTCTGTATGTCCTGTTATTAAATAAACCAACCTCCGTAGTGCTGGCCTACTCAATGTTAGGACCTCCTTTGTCCTGTTGCCATCTGGGTCCACCCATAGAATTCTAGTCACCCTACCTACGGTAGAGTGCTGCCAATCTCTTGTATGCAATTCTATAGCCCATCGCTTTAGTTCGTTCTTAAAAACCTGAAATGGCTTCGGACTATCTAGTGTGATAGAGCGGCAGCAAGTCTAAATCTAGAGATGTGCAAATGTCGTGATTTTTTCGTGTCAAGCGTTTCTCAAGCGAGAATTATTAAAATCCCGCGTGCGTGCGTGAGCCTGTTTAAAAAATTTAGAACAGTGCGTGATAGTACATGACTTTTATGTATAATATTCATGCACTCAAAACAGAAGGCAAGTTATTTCCCTGCAGTAGTATATTGCACTAGTACAAAAATCACCAGTACTAGAATTTAAATTTAGAACCGTGCGTGCTAGTACATGATTTTTATGTATAATATTCATGCACTCAAAACAGAAGGCAACCCTGCAGTAGGATAAGCGTTAATTGTCTTTAAGCTAATGGTACGATTACTAGTATAGCAAGCACTAGTTCAAAAGGTTATTGAACATATACAGAAAAGTACTAGTACTTCAAGTAGTTCATTTGTAGATTGAGTTGACTTGCAGAATTTCATATTACTTTTTGATCATGTTTTAAAGCGAATTGCTAATTCGCATTTTCATTTATTTTATTTTTAATTGTTACAATTTTTAAACAAATTCAAATTTGAAACAAAGAATAGTATATCAGATTATTTATTCGATAATTTATGTAAGCAAGCCACAGTTTTCTGGTGTGTTAAAAAGTGACATTTTAAAAAATATATAAAATTAAAAGCTAATTTAAAAATTTTTTTAACGTGTTTTTTTTGTTAATAGTTATTTTTGTTAATAAAATCAGCGATCTTTTTTAAAATAATAAAAACTGATATATGTATTGTATGTTCATTAGTGTTAGGGATATGGTGGAGTACCAAACGTAACTCAAGTTGTGCAAGGTGTTAGTGGACTGAGTGTGCCCTGAAGGAAATTTCCATTTCCTCTTATAAACTAAGAATTCATTAACCAAAAATTGCTTGTGAAGACAAAGACTTAAAAAATTTCATTGGGTTTAAAAAACCAATAAATTTAGGGATTTTTTTAATATATAAACCAGTTGTTAATGCAGAACTGATTGTACTAGTATCCGACTAGAAGAAATTATACTAGTACTCATCTAGCACTAATAGTACTAGTAGTTTCCATCTAGTACCAATGGTACTAGTAATTTTCCAAACACACTCAATGTTAATTTGAGCATTAACATGGTATAGGAAAGTTCACAGTTGGGAACTAGTATTGTCTTACAATTCAGTGGAATAATAAATTTATTCATGTACATATTTTAAATTTTTTTAATGAATATTTTACGGCACATAACGACAACCGTGCAGATTGCTTTATGGCGATTTCTTTTCTGGAAAATATGTAACATTTTGTCACTTTTTATTCTAAAAAACCACAATTATTAGCAATTTTAAAATAAAACACATCTTCATAAGAGATGGTAGATCGATTTCCAATAAATTCACTATTTTCAAATGCCATAATGTTGCCATTTTCCATTGAAAAGTGCAAAAAATGTAGCATTCATTTTTAGAAAAGAAATCAGTGTTATTACATTAAAAATTTAATTTATATATTAATATGACATTGTCTGACTAAATGAACGATATGGATTTACATTCACGCACATGAATATATTTACAAACCACTGAAGCCATAAAGAATATATTTTTAAAATTGTTGAGAATATATTTTCAACTACTTGAAAATAACACGTTGACACTGCAGATAAACCATGAAGTGAAATAAAATATTAACGAAAATATCATTGAGTATAAAACATACAAAAAGCAAGCAGCAGCACTTCAAATAGAGAGACATGGAAAATATTTTTAATTATAAAATATTTCTTTAAAGATTACAAAATGAAAGTATCTAGAGAAGGATGTACAAAAGGCAATGTAAACGAGTAGAGTGCGTGACTCCGCCCACCATCAAGAGATAAACATCCTTGATGTGCGCAGCCGCTTATCAAACCAGCAAACACAAACCACACAAACGGCAGGGCAACAAAAATAAATAAATAAAAAATATGACGAAAAAAGTCATATAGTCATTTATCTAGGATTAAAACAACAACAACAACAATAGCATGTAGTGGAAGTATACACATCCTTATAAACAAACAGTACAGCTAAAGATTGCTCTGGTTCTGGTTAATGCAACCGCTTTGGTGGTTACTCAGGCCTTGATAATCTTTATGGCAAACGTTTTACAAACATTTAAGAGAATGTGGGGTTTAGGGCTCGAATTAATGACGATGATGATGATGATGATGCTGATGCTGCTGATAATTGTGCTTGCACTCCAAACAAATCCGATTATTGTGGGAGGAGTAATTCATTATTGAACCACAAATACAAACATAAACGCATGCACATGTTATAGAAATGACGCCATCTTTTAAATGAAATGGATGGATGATCTACCGTTGGCATGATAGAATCATGAGCTCCATCGTCATACACCATTTTAATACGCATACAGACGTATTTCATTTTAGAAAACGATAGAGTAGGCAGCATAGCGTGTTTTAATAATGATGGCCTTTTTTTTGTTATTGTTGCATTACAAAGACTGCAAAAACAATCGTAAAACCCTTAAAAATAATTACGGCTTAAAGTGGTTGTAGCTGGCAATAGTTTTGCTCACATGTCTTCTTGCATTAACACACTTTCGGAAAACATTTATTGTTGATTGTATATTGCGGTTTCGAAACTCTCCGAGTGGCAGTTTTTCTTGCCATCGTTAGTGCTAACGGAGAAAGCATGAAATAAATAAAAATCTACTGCAAGACAGACAAGTCACATGCACTTCTATACCGCCATCCACCCACAATTTGGATTTGCCAAACAAAAACACACACACACACACACACACATAGTTACACTCACACTCACACTCCCACTCTCATGCTTGTGAGTCGTCTTCTTTGGCAAAATAAAAAGTAACAAAAAAATGAAATTAAATATAAACAAATAAGAAGAACAACTAGTCAGGACAATCCAATGCCAGGACATGTTCAAATAAATTTTATACCTTTAACGGTCTAGTCGACAAGCAAAAAACCAAAAATTCTTAAAGGTGCGCTCCCTCTCATACGGTTTGAATACGAGATTACATACACACACACTCACACACAGACAGACGGACGTGCAAAGCGAACACGTAGCACGTACGAACGGAACTCTTTATTGTCTGTCAGCAAGTGGTCATATCCCATCAGACAACAAAGTGTTGGCTGCACCATATTTGTTACCGCAATTCGAAAAAGTTGGCCACTAGAGCTTGTTGCTTCGCGCTTCCTTGCAGAAAACCCAGAGAAAACAGTTGACATTACAATTTTTTTTCCGTCATCCTGATATTATTGTTGTTGTCTTATTATTACTGAATAGTGTGTAGTGCCAGGAGGACACATACGACAAATCCAAAAATAATAAAACAAAAAAAAAAAACAAAATAAATATTACGAATATATAAGATATAATAACAAAAAACTAAGAACGACAAAGAAGTCGTCGACGGCTACTTCCTTTATAGAGGAATCGGAAATTTTTAAGCGGAAATTATTGAAATTTTGTTGCAGTTTCATTTTCATTTCAAACGTTTGCACACAAAACCCAACTCATTGCAAGCAACGCATACGTTCTAATCACAGCGACACACACACACACACACACACATACACACACTATTTTCTGTGTTCACCTGTTTAATTTTTTTGTGTTGTTATTTAATTCGTAGAATGAGTGGCGCGTCTTGAAGAAAATAAATAGTGCATACTTTAAAGGGCAAACAAACCTTCTTTTCCGGTTGGGTTTTTTTCCGAATTTTTTTATTTGTTTTTGTGTTTTATAATCGTGTGTAGAATTATGCGAATTTGCGGCCATTGACAAATTAAGTGAACATCCGTTTCATGTGAAAGTGTGTGAAAAGTGCGCGCAATTAATATGCGATAAGACGTTTCCTTTTGTGCTTTAAAATTGTTCTTTACAAACAAATCCGTCGCATTGCGTTGACCATAATTTTCGTACAAATAAATAGCTAAACAATAGTTAATATATAAAACAAACATCATCTTTTTGGATAAATCTATAAACGATATGAGGTAAGAAGAGTTTTTTTAATTTAATTTTATTAAGGATTCCTTCATTCATTTTTTAAAGAAAAAGTATCGAAAATTATTTGATTATTTTATTTATTGGTTGAACCCATTTTCAAACTATATTTTGCTAATTCTTTTACCCAACAATCAGAGATCCATGTTGGCAGAATGATAAATTCGTTATATATCTTATGATTAATTACTAAGGTCGGGTTTTTGAGAGGTGGTTTAAGTTTAAACCTAGTTTAACGAAGTCTGAAACTCTGATCTTTCCAGCAAACTGCAATTTTTTTTATTATTTCATTAAGGACACACATTTTAAGCAAAACCAAACTGTTCCGTCAACATTTTGTATAAAAACTTTATAATAAAGGCAAAAATCTGTTTTCAGATTAACTAAACCTAGTTTAACTGAGATCCCAAAAAACCGGCCTAAGACAACAAAATGTGATTTGACGATATTCTTATGCTTAGAAGCATTTTGCATTTATACTGGCCCCTGGAGAAATATTAAGTGAAAATTGAAACAAGTAAAAACGTTATATTCGACCGGGTCGAATCTTAAATACTTAAATATTTTTCACAAAAATATCGGACATCGTTTCTGTATTTTGTTGACAAATAATTTTCATAATATTTTTGTTTCATAAACAATTTTTTTAAATCAAATAGAATAATTGATTTCCTGAAGAAGTCACACGTAAGAGTGGCGAAATATTGAAAAACACATAACATTTTAACATAAAAATAAAGATTTACCCCCATATTCATAAAAAAATAAAATGTATTTGAAATCTATTTTAAGAAAATTTTGTACGAAAAATTTTGAATAAAATACATTTCAAACCCATTTTAAATTTTATGAATATGGGGGTAAAAATATTTGAGAATATTATTACTTAAAAAGAGGTAAAACAAGTAAAAACGTTATATTCGCCCGGGTTGAATTTTAATTGCCCTCCAAATATTTACAGGGTCCGCCAAATAACTTTACTTTTTTTTCTCAATTTCTTTTTTTATGTGAAAGTACAATCCTACCGGTTAATAATGGAAAATAATTTCATTCAAATGGCTGCCTCGGCTGGCCATGCAGTAGGTTTCTGCATGGCCAATTAGTTCAATTTTTAAGCTGTATTTCTCCAAACTTCACGAATATTGTCCTTTAAAGCGTCAATTGTCTCTGGCTTGTCGGCGTAACACTTATCTTTGACGGCACCCCACAAATAATAGTCCAACGGTGTCAAATCGCAGCTCCGAGGTGGTCAAATGACATCAGCTCTGCGGCTGATAATGCGATCTTCAAAAACAGTGCGCAAAACATCGAGTGTAGATTCGGCTGTGTGGCACGTAGCGCCGTCCTGTTGAAACTAAATGTTGCCAATATCCTCCTCTTCAATTTTTGTGAACAAAAATTCGTTCAACATGGCGACAATTTTGCTTGTTTACATACCCGCCAAGATAAAAATGAGCTTCATCTGAAAAGATGATTTTTTTTGGCAAAATCGGCATCTTCTGTAAGTCGATCGCAGGGCCACTTAGCGAAGCGTTGTTCAAGCGTATACACAACCATATTCGTTCAGCGGGAGGATAAAACTAATTTTCTGTCAAATCAGACATTAGCTAAGTGTTACAATTCATGGAATAAGCACTAGTTGATGGCGGACCCTTTAGTAAGTAAAATTAAAATGTTTAAATGGGTGAGACAGAGTTCCTTTATATAATATCGTACGTCAACGCCCACTGAAGGGGGCGGGGTCCAACAATAGGTTATATCATGTTTTCCACAGAGGAACGTGTGGGCAATGTTAGACCGTCTTAGACTTCATCACTGATAAAGAATATGTATACTTTGTGTGGTCTAATTCTTTATGGAGAGCATTAAATCTGTATTTTTTGGGGTCTCTCTGGCAAGGGCCGTGGCGGAGACATTTCACCTTTGCCATCAGACTCCAAAAATAAATATTTGGCACAATTAAATGTAAAATTTATTATGTGAGTGAAAATAAATATGCAGAGCTAAACACGTTTTCACGTAAGCAGTTACGAAACAACGTATTTAGCTGTGAAGTTATATATGTTATGACGTAAGGAAATGGCAAACAGTGAAGTTTTTTTTAATGAAAATCCATATTTAATAAAGTTTTTGAGAATTTTGTGAAAATATTTGCAATCCATGAAAGGTAAATTTACAGGCCATGAGAGTGTGTGTGATGTTGGAGGGATTTTGCCCCAGTGGCCAAAAAAGGAGTTGGCATGCATTGTCAGTAAATAAAAAATGATGTATGGGATAGAAGACACTCCCATAATCATTTTGTATATAAATATGGATTTTAATAAAAAAAAATTTCACTGATTGCCATTTCATTACGTCATAACATATTTAACTACGTAACTGCTTACGTCCGTCCGTCTGTGGAAATCACGAATCAGTTCAAGCGAAAAGAACCAGACCCTTGAGAAATGGTATAAATATAAATTAAAGGATAGCACAGGTCAAGTTCGTAAATAGACTGAATCGGGGCAGAGGGAAAAAAGTTCCCCAAAGAAGAACTAAACCAACCTCTAAAGAACAACATAATTTTAAAAGTTTTTTTCTTTTTTGTAATTTTATTAAGCAAAAAATTTAGTTTTATATGAAAAGAAGGTCCAAAGCGTTGAACTTGGAGCCATAAAATCTGAAAAATTAATTTTTGGACCAAGTCTCCTCTAGCGGGCGTATACGTCAAGTGTTATATTATATTCTAAATATGATACAATACTATTTGAATTTTAAAAATCAACATAGAATTCGTTATATTCGAACGGGTTGTATCTTAAATACCCTCCAAATATTTAGTAAATAAATGCTGGGCCAGAGTTCTTTGAAGACAGTTTTGTGCCCAATTTTAAAACTCTATTTCAACACGGTCACTCTAGGTCACTCTAGGAAGGGCCATTGGGAGACATCTCACCTTTGACATAAAAATTTAAAAAGTAAATGGGAGTAATTAAGTGCAGAAAAAAGTTTTCTTTGATAGGAAATGTGAAGGGCATCTCAGTTTCGTCATTAAAGCTTTACCCCGGTATTCATAAAATTTAAAATGAGTTTGAAATGTATTTTAATCAAATTTTTCCATACAAAATTTTCTTAAAACAGATTTCAAATACGTTTTATTTCTTTATGAATACCGGGATTAAAATTTAATTTTTAAGGAATCTAGGGTTAAATTACACAATTTCTTAAATATTTACACTATTTCTCCCACTAAAGAGGGCGGGGTACAAAAATGGATGTTCCTAATTTTCTGGTTGCAAGTTCAACTCTCTGGACTTTCTTTGATATTCAATTCATTTTATTTGCTTAACAAAATTGCAAAAAAAAACTTTAAAAATTATGTTGTTTTCTAGAGGTTGGTTCAGTTCTTCTTAGGGGAACTTTTTTCCTCGGATTTAAACTTGTGTCACTCTATAAAAAACACCCTATTTGAGCGTTTGGAATACAAATTACATAAAACTTCAGCGATAAGTAATTTAAGAAATGAAATACAAAATGCATTTCTATTAATTAATTGAAACAAAACTACATATCATGTACGTTAGAGCGACTCACCAAAAAAAGCACTCGATGTATCCTCCTAAAAATGAACGTTGGACTATGACATTTAAAGTATTTTGGCTGCAGCTTTGAGCTCTCGTGAGCTGGACCATTTTCAAAAAGGGTCTGTTTTTGCATGTTTTTTATTAATTTGAGAATCAGTTTACTTACCAACATATACAATATGTGTATCATAAGAATAGTTTTTTTAAGGCGCGTCCAACTGTATTTACAATTTGTCCAAGGACGATCATCCATGTCCTTTTTTTAAGGATATTCTGTAAAAAAAGAACGGTTTTTGAATTTTTAGTTCGGGGTTGTTTGTAATAAAAATGCCAAATTAACATATTTTAATCTTTACTCGATTTAATTAATAAGGATATCAGCTTTTTTTTTGAAATTCGTGCTAGTTCGCGTTTTGACAAAAATGCAGTGGGGTGGTAAACCTTCGTTTTAAATAGGGCAATATGGGTATAAAATTTTTTCTTTTGCCAAGTACATCATCTTTGTATGTAAATAATTTAGATTTTTGCAAATTAGATGCATTTTACACGGTGCTCTGGAATATACTACATAAATGCAATTTTGTGGTATCTCTAATACATAGCTGTTAAGTAATGATTGCTAATCATAATAATTAGTAATTAGATTATTTTTTTTTGAAAGGTGAAGTAACGAATATATTACGATTATTTTCAGACTCGCACGATTATTAATTGATTACGATTACAGATAATCGAAAAATAATCAAGATTAATAAAGATTACGAAAAAATAATCAAAAATAATAAAAAGTAATCGAAAAATAATTTGACTACTTCCGAAGATTACTTTTGATTGTTTTTGATTATTTTTTTTATTTTGCGAAATTATGGCAATACTGTTTAATGTTAGTTGTTATACCCTCCAAAAAAGAATTTGGAGGGTATATTCACTTTGTCATTCCGTTTGTAACGCATCGAAATATCCATCTCAGACCCCATAAAGTATATATATTCTTGATCAGTGATGAAATCTAAGACGAACTGAGCATGTCCGTCCGTCCGTCCGTCCGTCTGTGGAAATCACGATTCAGTCCAAACGAAAAGAGCTAGACTCTTGAAATTTGGCATAAATATATTTTAAAGCTTAGAGCAGGTTAAGTTCGAAGATGGCCTAAATCGGGCAAGAGGGAAAAAAGTTCCCCTAAGAAGAACTAAACCAACACAGAAAAAACAACATAATTTTTATAGTTTTTTGGTTATTTTGTTAAGCAAATGATATATTTTTATGTCAAATACGGTCCAACGCCTTAAGCTTGGAGCCATTAAATAAAATAAAAATATTTTTTGACCCCGCCCACTTCAGTGGGCGTTATTATAGGCAAAAATAGCATAAAAATTTAAAAAATTGTTTTACTTAAGCCTACATTCCTTAAAAATAACACTTTTAAGCTTTAATGACGAAGCTGAGACGAAACCTGGTACTACTCTGCCTTACCCCCTCCTTCCCCTTCGCCCCCTAAATGACCCTACCAAAAAATTTTTTTTTTTAATTTTGTATATAATCATCCCAAGCATTTATCTTTAGAGTTTTATGACTGCCGATTTCTGCCCTACCCCCTCCTCCCCCTTTGCCCGCTAAATGACCCTATCAAAAAAAAAGAAATTTTAATTTTGTATATAATCATCCCAAGCATTTATTTTTAGAGTTTTATGACATAGGTGAAATGTTTCCCCCACAGCCCTTGCCAGAGCGACCCCGCCAAAAAACAGTTTTTATAGCCTCCAAAGAGAATTGTGATAACTTCACAATTTAGTCACGCATTGCTAGACTAAGACGGTCTAGCAATGCACATACGTTCGTCTGTGGAAAACATGATATTGTATATTTTTAAACCCCGCCCCCTTTGGTGGGCGTTGACGTACGATATTATATAAAGGAACTCTGTCCCACCAAGTTAAACATTTCAAATTCACTTACTAAATATTTGGAGGGTATTTAAGATTCGACCCGGTCGAATATAACGTTTTTACTTGTTTTTTTTGAATTTTTTGTTATTAGATATTATTGATGTGCATCGATTTGATAATTGACAACCTGTTTGCATTCTTCATGATTCTGCATTCTTCTTATTTGTCACGGGTTCACGGGTTTGTGCTCTATTCGTATAAAGCAGGGTCCGAAAATATCTGCTATGTTTTTATTTCGGAGCAAAAAGATTACGCAAAAATGCCCTTTATATGTATTTGGGAATTTTTAACTATTTGGTCGCATTTATATTATATTGATTACAGTAACCAATTACATTGAGAAAGATAGAATTTTGGTTATAAATAACCATTATGTCAACCAGAAAAATATTTTATTTATAAATAACCATTATAGCAACCAAAAAATTTTTTTTGTTAAAAATAACTATTATTATAAATAATTTATTTTGTTTGGTTATCACTTATAAAACAACCCCACAAAATCAACGTAGTTCCAAATTGAAGGTCAGTCTCCAATACATATTTTAACGTATGCTTGTCATTAATTTTTTTATGTTTTAAATTTTTTTAAATAAAAATAAATGAATTTTTAAAATATAATCCAAAATAATCCTTGAAAGTAGTCAATTATTTTTTTGAATCTTAATTATTTTTGGATTATTTGTAATCATAATTAATTAATAATCAGGAATTTTTAAAAAGAGAATTATGTAGTCAATACCATTCCTTTTAAAATTTAATCTAATTGATTACTAATCGTAATCCAAATTTGTGGGTGCTGTTGGCTGAAGTAGTAGAACACGAGACTATGAAGCGGAGTGTCGTGAGTTCGAGCCCGCGCTGGGTCATGAAATATTGTGTTGAATTCTTCTAAACAGCATTAGTGCGTGGTTGTGTTAGTTGTTGCCAGCCTGTTTCAATGATGAAGGCATAGTCACTGGTCACTGAACATAATTGGCAGCGACTGACACTATCATGTACTAAAAAGCAGAGTAACAGCAGCCACCTTCGTCGGTTGAAATAGGTACAAAAACAACTGTCTATCTTCTCATCTTTCCTAATCTGTCTCCTCAATACTATCCCCTCGTTTTCAGTTCCAGCGCAATGCATTGCATATATAAAAAAAAAAATTTAACATGATAGTGTATTTAGTTTCTAGATCATGTATGTTTGTATGCGGAAGATTGTGAAACCTTAACTACAAAGTATTTTTATGTTTTCAAACTTAAATGGACGTGAAGGCAAAGCATGTCACTTACTGCTCTAGTACAATTTGCACCGTGTTAATTTAATGAGAAAATAATCTTTTGATTCTAAAGGCGACGTCTGTGTTAAATACTGTAAAGAAGATATTTCTTTAGATGAGAGTCGTAAAAATATTCCTTTAGCCACTTAATGTCGCATTGGCAGTATAATAAATGGCCAGCACACGCCTGTGCTTCACTTTGATTATTGCAAATGATTAGGCTGTATGAGAAAGTGCAAATAAGACAGAGATTATCACACAAATTGAATAACAAACATACAAGCACGCATCCGTACATACATATATATATAGGGTGCTTTTTTTATAGAGTGACACAAGTTTTAATTGTAATAAAACAAGAAAATATATTGAGGCTTATTTTTATAAAATAATAACTATAAAACTATTTATTTTATAATTATATCAATATTTCGATATCCTCTGGATATCTTCTTCAGGATAACAATTTAAAAATTATTTATAATATTTCTACAATAACAAAATTTTTAAATTATATAAATTTAAATATTTTTGTTGTTTTTGTTTTTATATAAAATTGAAAAAAAAATTATATAAAAACAAAAAACAACAAAAATATTTAACTTTATATAATTTAAAAATTTTGTTATTGTTGAAATATTATAAATAATTTTTAAATTGTTATCCTGAAGAAGATATCCAGAGGATATCGAAATATTGATATAATTATAAAATAAATAGTTTTATAATTATTATTTTATAAAAATAGGCCTCAAGCTAAATATTAATTAAAATAAAATTGAAAATATATTTTGATTAACAATGAAACGGGCTTCATTGGAAAGAAAATTTTTTTAAATTAATATTTAAATATGTTTTATGGCATGTGGCTGTCACGGCTGGCGCGTAGAAAGGGCAATCGGAATAACCAAGTTTTCAACAACTAAAAAAAATCTTCCATAAAGTGGAAGGACATAACTGCAATTGGTGAGAACGGCGACGAATTGATTGATTAGGATCATCTTCAATGCTTTCCTGTACAGCGCGGCTACAGTTTGTTCAGTGCGCACTGCTTGTTCGGCGTGTCACGGCATGCACATGATCAGTAACAGTAAATGTGGTCCAAAAACGATCTATTGTTCTACAAATTAGCCGCTCTGAAGGAGCCATAAAATGGAAGAAGTGAACGATGAGTTTGACGAATAGAACAATTATTTTGACTAAAAATTTCAACAATTTGCACGCGTTGTTCTGTTGTAAGTTGGTTCACAATTAAATTTCAAGGCAAACTAAACAAATTTTGTTTTTGTATTCTATGTATGTATATAAGATGACAGTGGTGCAAAAGTCAGCGTTTCGGTCCAATTAAAAAGTATCCAAAGTACACGACCTATGGCTTCAGAAAGGAAGTGATTGGAAGCAGCAACGTAGTTAACCACAGAACATTCCTCAGAAGAACTGTAAATCTATACAGTTATCTGAGGCGACGAAATTAACTAGTGCGAGTGAGACGCAAAACTCTCGGAAGAGAGTAAACAATCAGTGGTCTGGTTGCACTTAAAAAATATTTGCCAACGAGGCTTGATGTTGACTGACTCAGAGCTGCTTTGCGACTGGCAAACTAAACAAAAAGCAACTATCAGCTGATAAATAAAGCAGTGATGCCAACTCAAAGTTGTGACACTGTAAAAAAAACACGCTTTATAATTAACATGACTGCCTTTTTAAAAGTTTTGAATGCGCTTAATCTGTATGTGATCTAGGCAATTGAGAACTAAAATATTCAACAGCTAGCAAAGAGAGGGAGAGAGAGAGAGTAATTTTAAAAGGTTTGTTTTTATCAAAATCAATTTTAAAATTTCGTAGCAATTTTCATCATACAAACAGCCACCCAAAGTAAAGTGTACTTAATAAAGGCGATATGCTTAAAGGTTGGCATGTGTGTGTGTGTGTGTGCTCTCATTGTACCACATATTGTTGGGTCGATTTAAATGGTAGTGCCGTGCGCACCGGAAGTCCTTGGCGGATGGCTTTGCGCGTGCTACATAACGAGATCCCAAAATGAAACGCATATTGTTGGATAAGAAAAAAAATAATTTATAAGTAAAATTTAAATGAAAAGAGCAATGGAGATAACCATTTATGTTTGTTACAGTTTCATTCTGGGGCTGAGATTTTGGTTTTTATGTTTGTTAGCAAAATGATTTAAGCCCAAGATTATTATTGTGTTTACTAATTATCGACATACGTTTTCATGTACATTTTCACTCACACAAACACTTACGAATTTTAATGGTTTGTAATTCAGTTTATATATTCTTGTAAGTGTTGCAGGGGGAGGGAATGTAAAGAAAATAACAACAAGTTTTATCAATGCCTAAGGGGCGTGGCATAATTGAAGCACAAAGCACTGAATATATTTATATATATTCAAATTAATGAATAAGTAAGAAGTTCATACGAGGGTTGCTGTGTGCATATTACAGGAGTTTTCGTAGCTCCATTTAGTGCTACGTAAAGGAGTATTTGACAAGTAAGTCCAGAATTTAAAAAAAAAATTTAATAGATTTGTTTGTAATTGTAGTGCATTTAATTGTGTTATTTATAATGACACCAAAGGGAAAATAATTGAAATAGCAAGGATACTTTTTCCTTAATAAGGTATTTATTTGCTGTTGTATGAAATATAAAAGGACATTTAAGGTTTTGAACGAACATCTTATAGGCGCATTAGACAACTAATAAATATATATGAAAATAGGAAAGGTTTTTTTTTTGGAAATGTGACCCCTTGAAGGTTTTCGATCTTTAGTCGGTCAAATAAAAAAAAACAACTATATACGTGCATAGAATTCACTTTCGATTTGGTTTAGTGCTATAGATTATCAGCAATTTTATAGAATTGTAAATTTTGCTTAAATGCATGCGACTTACGCTTTTTCGGAAGCTTCTACGCGTTTGAAACTCCTTTCAATACTCACTTATTAGAAATAAACGCCTTTTGGGAAAAATTGGGTAAAATTGTGTTTCGACCAAAAAATTTATTTTTTTGCAAAGAGGTACTCCTCTCCAAAAAAATTGTTATAGGAGCTGAGATTAGAAATGTTAATAAATACAGTGGTTCTACATAGATGCCTTCTCTAAACTGTCCGAATATTGGCTATTAGCTCGATGCTGTGCAAGATTTTTTAGACTGCTGTTATGCCTAGAATGAAAATACAATAGACAACAACTGTCACAGCTGCTATTTCAGCATACATTTAAAAAATAAGAACGTTATATTCGACCGGGTTGAATCTTAAATACCTTCCACATATTTGGTAAATAAAAACTATTGTGTAGGAGTCACGCCGGTAGGGGCAATAGGGGCGACATCTCACCTTTGCCATAAAACACTAAAAAGTCACTTTTGTGGAGTTAGTAAGTGTAACATTTTTTTTATAGGGGCATTTGGGGGCGAAGGTGGTGGGAGGGTAGGGCAGAGGAAGATCAGAGAACATCTCAGCTTCATTATAAAAGCTTTAAAATTTAATTTATACATGTTGTTAAATACACTATTACAGTATTTTGTTATGTAATATGTTACTTCAATGCGGGGGGCGGGGTCCAAAAATTAATTTTTCTGATTTTCTGGCTGCAAGTTCAACGCTTTGAGCCTTATTTGACATAAAAATATATCATTTGTTTAATAAAATTACAAAAAAAAAACTTTAAAGATTATGTTGTTTTTTAGAGGGTGGTTTAGTTCTTCTTAGGGTAACTTTTTTCCCTCTGGCACCGATTCAGCCCATTTACGAACTTTACATAAGCTATCCTTCAAGATATATTTATACCAAATTTCAAGGGTCTTGTTCTTTTCGTTTGGACGGAATCGTGAGTTCCAGAGACGGACGGATGGACGGTCATGGCTAGATCGTTTTAGATATACTTTATGGGGTCTTAGGGGAATGACAAAGGGGGCATAAAAATTAGTCAAATTTTGAATTGTTTAAAAGGTCAGCAATGCCTGATTGCGAAACGGCAATAATTTTTAATGAAGTCTTTTGCATTATAGGCTCTTGTTTGTAAGGTGCTTTTAATTCAGACCAATTTTCGGAGAGAAAGCCAACATCAATTAAGCTATTCAACTTACATAGCAGAGCAGAACAGCTGTTTTGGAGAACCGCTACGTTTTCATCATCAGTACTCATATGTACTTTTGCTTATCACCACTTTTTAAGGCGGCATGGTTGCCTGTTTATATTTTGAAACATTTTATTAGGGAAATGGATACGAGAACTGTATCCAAACGATGGTAACACATTTAAATCAACTTGTTCTCATAAAAATGAAAATTTTTACTTCTTAGTTTTATATTTTCGCTTTTTATTACTTTTCTTCGTGTAAGCTAGGGCAGATATGTACATATACATTAGAATTACAAAATACGACTCAGCAAAAAATTGGGCAATTTGCTCATCTGCTTCTAAGATTTCCATTTGCGTTCTCCAAAATTATAAACTAAGCAATAGGAAAATTCGAGAGCGTTATAATGCAGAATTCTCTAAAAATTAGTCTCGGTCGCACTATGAAATTTTATTTCATGAAAGTGGCAGTTTGTTGGTGAAAGGGGAGAGAAGAATGGTGTCGGGTACACAATTTCATGTTCACTGAAATTCTGTTTTGTATTGTAATTCGTAATTGATTTTACTTTATTTTTATATTCTTTATGTAAAAGTAAACAAACAAAAATATTAAGTTTCATGAAATTAACTTTCAGTGTGCAGACACGAGTGAAATTTTAAAAGAGAATTTCAGAAATTTCATTAAGGAAATTTCATAGTGCGAACCGAGACTTACTAAATCACACTTCAACTTTCAACTTCGCTACAAAGACCTGAGACAATTTACGGCATTCGAAATTTCATGTCAATCGAAATTTGTATTTCGGTACTATGTCTGTGTTCATACGAGTCATGTTTTACTGACATGATTGCGACTTTGTAGGCGAGAGGGGAGAAGGGAAAAGTAACGAGTACTCATGCGCATGTACTGTCAGTACGTTTTGATTTCTCATTCGTAAAGCACACAACCATATGTACATGAATACAACTATATGTACATGTCGTCGTCAACAAGACATGAATTGTGTGAACACGAATGCAAGTTCAAAGAAGAAAAAGTAAGAATCTTGTCAATAAGACATGAGTCGTATGAACACAGACTATTGAAATTTCGATCGATATCGAATGCGGTAATTTAAATTATTTCTTATGCAATTCAAAGGTACACCTACATCGCTCTATACAATACGTTTAAATGCAAGGTATCTCTTTGGAGGGACAAAAGATTGTTTATATTTTAATCAGAAAACTCTTCGCCACATTGGATTTGCCTATATGTGGTTTTTATTTTTCCGTAGTATTTTTTATTCAAAACTTTTATTTAGCACCCTCCTTGTAAAATCTTTAAATAGCTAAAAAATTCCTTTCTTCTCATCTTTCCTCTCAATACTATCCCCCAATACTATCACCTCTTTTCTAGTTCCGGCGCAATGCTCAGCATATGTAGGGGTCATCCCCTGAGTCCGAGTTAATAAAGTGGCATTTATTTATGTGTAATTTTTTTTGAAGAAATATTCTTAGTATATACATATATGTTGGTATTTATATTAAAGTATATTTATATTTTTAATAAATTTTGTTTTAAATGTTATTTAAACAACAGGACGATCGCTGCACTGCAGAACAAATTATTTATAAATATTGCATGCAATCAATCCAAGGGCTAGATGTTGCGAGTTAACTAATTTATTTTCTTAATATTAAAGGCTCCTGATTTCAATTTTTATTGGTGGTCTTCCATAAAAATAAACTAATAAAACAAGTAAAATTTAAACAATTTTATACAAATAAAAAAATTTACAAATCGAGTCTTTCTGTTATTAAATGTTGAACAGCTTTTATTAATCTACATACGAATTTAAAAATATCCCTTTTTGAAGGGATATTTTTAAATTCGCATAAAGATTTATACGCGAGTGTATCATTGAAATTCCCCAGAATAAATATCAAAATATGTATATTTTTTTAAAATAAGTTGCTTGAATGCAAACATGAAATGAAAATTATGATAAACGTGTAAAATTGAATACTAGTGTAAAGAATGTGTGCGTGTGTTTGTGTGTGTGTGTGTGGGTGTGTTCACATGTAAACAAACTTACAAAAGGCAAATAAATATCAGTATCATGGCATAAATTTAGAAACATAAATCAAAATGTTGGACTTCCGACACAAGCGCTGGTGTAGGACAAGTTAAATTTGAATACGATACGTACGAATTTTCAAAATGAACAATAATAATGTTCTGCAACATTTTTGTTGTTTGGGCTCCTGTAAAATGAAAATGAACAGTAAAAGGATGACTAAATATTACGCAGATGTAAACGAATGTGTGTGAGTGTGTGTTCTAAAGTATAACGAACTGATATTGAAACAGGGTTATGGACATGTTAATAAACAATTATTTTGCCTCTTTTGTTTGTTTGCTTGTTTGGACGGTGCTTTATTATTCTATACATACAAGACCAAATAACTTGATTCACAAATACACTTACTTTTCTATAATTATGAGATACCAATAATATTGGCCTGCAACGGTGCGTAGTTATTAATATGCAGTCCGTTTTGTATGAACATTTAAATTTTATAGTTAAACTTGTAAAAGAATTACATCCATAGAATGTAATCATAATTATTCGTTTATTTAGTAGGCAGCATTAAACCAAATTATAATTTGGTCTTGCGACTACCGCTCGCTAGTGGATTGTGATCACGGTTGCCACTGAGTAAAAAAAATTTCTACCAAAATTTCCCGAAAATGTTAACAAAAAGTTACCAAAATTTTTTTTTATAAAAACAAAAATCTCTATTTTTAGTATAATAAAAACAACAACTTTTATTAATAAAAAACATAACATAAAACGTTTTAATGCATTTTAGAACATAAATAAATATTTATTTAATGCATATAGACATTGCTTGACCATTAACAAATAAATTTTATTTATAAATAAATATTTCAATTCATTATACCTACGAAGTCCGTATTTAATTTAAATAAATTATTTAATATTGCAGTCATTTAAAATAATCTTATGCTGATCAAACATAATGACATTTGCATATTACGCCGTGGAACAATTTGGCGCACATTCACACAGTTGTTTTTAATGATTTTTTTCTCAGTGTTGAGTAATGCGGAAAAATGATAAAAGAAAAGCAATAATTTGATAGTTTGTCAAGCCTTTAAAACAAAGTTACCAAGTTACCAACCGTAAAACAAATTACCAATTTTGGTAGAATGTTACCAACTATGGCAACTGTGATTGTGATTGTTTATAAATTTAAGTTTATGTCCCCACGTAAGGCCGAAAGGTAAGGGCTGTCACTGCTGGCTAAATTGTATATTATTAAGGTAATTTACTCATGGTAGCAAAGTGTGTTTTTTCTTAGAGTGCCAAAACTTTGAGTTGACATCACTGCTTTATTTCAGCAGCCACTTAACAGCTGATAGTTGCTTTTTGTTTAGTGTGCTTTGAAATTTCATTATAAATCGACTTACACTATAGCGACGCGGGCAAATTGTGAGAAATTTTTAATCAAAATAATTGTTCTATTCATCAAACTCATCGTGCACTTATTTCATTTTATGGCCTATATAATCGTCCTTCAGAGAGGCTAATTCGTAGAACAATAGATCGTTTTTGGACCACATTTACTGTTACTGATCATGTGTATTCCGTGAGACGGCGGACAGGGCGCACTGAAGAAGCTGTAGCCGCGCTGTACAGGAAAGCATTGAAAATGATCCTAATCAATCAATTCGTCGCCGTTCTCAGCAACTGCGGCTGAGTCCTTCCACTTTATGGAAGATTTTTTTTAACTGTTGAAAATCGGTGTTCCAGATTGCGCCTTCTACGGGTCAGCCTTGGTGGCCACATGACAAAAATCATATTTAAACATTAATTTCATAAAATTTTCTTTCTAATAAACCACGTTTCACTGATACTAAAAATATATTTCCTTGTTATATATATAAAATTGGAGAGTATATTAAGTTTGTCATTCCGCGTGTAACGCAGCGAAATATCCATCTGAGAACCTATCAAGTGTATATATTCTTGATCAGTGATGGAATCTTAGACGATCTGAGCACGTCCATCCGTCCGTCTGTGGAAATCACGATTCAGCCCAAACAAAAAGAGCTAAACTCTTGAAACTTGGTATAAATATAGCTTGAAGGATAGCACAGGTCAAATTCGGAAATGAGCTGAATCGGGCCAGAGGGGAAAAAATTCCCCTAAGAAGAACTAAGCCAATCTCTAAAAAACAACATAATTTTTTAAGTTTTTTTTTCGTAATTTTGCTAAGCAAATGATATATTTTGAAGTCAAAAAATGTCGAAGGCGTTAAACTTGGAGCCATAAAAATATTTTTTTTTGGACCCCGCCTCTTTAGTGGGCGTTATTGTATGCAAAAAATAGTGTAAAAATATAACAAATTGTTTTACTTAAGCCTACATTCCTTAAAAATAAAATTTGTATGATTTTATGACGCAGCTGAGATGTAACCTGATCTTCCTGTGCTCTATTCTCCCCCAACTTTTTCCCCTAAATGGCCCTATAAAAATTTTTTTTTTTTACACTTAATAACTCCAACAACAGACTTTTTAGTGTTTTATGGCAAAGCTGTGATATCCCCCCTCTCCCGGAATGACCCTGGGAAAACAGAGTTTTTGGTTACTAGGGTTTTGAGGGTATTTAAGACTCGACCAGGTCGATTATAACTTTCTTACTTGTTATATTAAAATGAATTAAGATTCTATAGGCTAATTGTTCGAAATTTTTAATTTAAATCTCAGAAAGACATGATAAATATTCCAAGGCACAAAGGAAAGTCAACATCAGTTTTATTCAACTTACACAGCAGAGCAGAACAGCTGTTTTCGAAAGACGCAACCCTTTCATCATCAGTGCTCATGTGTATTGTGTTTGTCACCACTTATTAGGTGCCTTAGTTGAATGTGATAACAGTTCCTATTTTCACAAATTTTATTGTGAAAAAGAATACGAATTAGAATACGAATAAGAATTTACTTGTTTATTCCTGAAAATGTAGAACTCGTTGATGAACGATTTAACGATCCATACGATTTAACGATCAAGAAATCAATTCTTTTATTTTTTATTTATTCTATAAATAAAAATCAAGAAGTAACATTTATTTTCCAAGCGAAAAATAATACCCAGGAAATAATAATTAAAATTGGGGTATTCACACTGTCATGAAATAATATCACGAAAAATATGAGTAGTGTGAACAACCTGTCATAACTTATGCTTGGTTTTCACTATGTTTTCACTATGTCATTTTTTTTGTCAAATTGTCCAAATTGTTGGCAATTGTATGAAAACGAGTTTTCATATGGCGTCATCTATGTTTGCATAATTGACTGCAAACATAGATGACGCCATATGACAACCCGTTTTCATACAATTGTCAACAATTTGGACAATTTGACAACAAAAATGACATAGTGAAAACCAAGCATTAGTATGCTATTTCAAATATTGATCAGCTGATAACAAAACAACACATTTGTAATTAGATGTTATAAAAGCAAAAGATAATTAAGATATTTGTAATAAAATTGTTTGAATATGAGAAAAACTCTATTTCTATTTAAAATTATTAAATTTGTCTTCTGGTGCGCAAGAATATATAAATGAATTTGTATGTATAAACTAAAACAGCTGCTGCCTTGATATGAGCTGAATAATTTTTTTTACGGAAAAACGTTCAGTGGCTGTCAGCTACGTAAGTTAAACCAGAAAAATTTTTCACTTGTATGTATTTAGTTTTTGTGCTTTAGTTCTCTTTTAATTTTTTTTATGTTATAAAAATGCGATTGAATGTGCAGACATATAAGTTTGAGCCGTTTTTTAGTCGTAAATCATATATAAGTAACGGCGGCAAACATATACTTTCGCCGTCTCGCTTAAAGATTTTCAGCCGTTCGACTCAGATCTCTAGAGCTATTTTATGACAAAACAAAAACATACCTGAAACGGTGCTATTATTTTATCATTTTTTTGTATGCAGCACAACAACAAATTTTTTAAGCTGGTCTAAAATATTATGACTTTATGACAATTTGACTAAATAGCACGAAGTGTGAATACCCCAAATATAATTTTTAATATAAAACTTATAACCGTTACGATCCCTGGTATGAATACGTTAACTTCAAATGAAATATTTTTAACCAATTTTTTTAAGTCGGAATTGCTTTGGCGCCAAAACCAAGTCCTTAATAAATCTGTAACCATCATTATGTATGAATTTCTATTTTTATAATGAACTTTATTTATGTAAATTGTATTACAGGATGTTAATTTTCTCAACAGTTATAAGTTCAAATCTGCGAAACTGCAAATTATTTTTTTTGCTTTTTTATTTTTATTTAATAAATGAATGTGATTACATTCTATTTATTTCTCAGAGTGGAATATTAAGAATATTTTTCATAGTCATTAAACCAGCAGAACAGATCAGTACTGATTTCGAGGCCGCTACGCCATCTCATCAGCGTTCTCTGTTCAATTTTTCCACTGTTTCAAGTGGTGCTAGTTTAACCATCATGTTTGATAGGATTTATACCCAAATACTTTTATGGAAAAATTATAAAATTTTTTCCAGAATTTTTTCTCTGCACAGGATTTTCTGTAATAAAAATTTTGAAGCTATTTTTTTTTTCAACTTTTTTTTCCGGTAAGACTTTGTCTATGCTTTTAGTAGCAGTTGTGCGTTGCGGCAGTATTATTGTGTTTGTATGTTAAGCAACATTTTTAATTCGGCATGTTTGCATACGTGTATACATGTGTGTATGTATTCCGCACAAGATGTGTCTATAAACGCTGAAAATTTTGCTAAAATTTATAAATAATTCATGTCCAATTATGTAAAACACCATGAAATATGACCAGAATATTTATTGTACAACAAACTCACTTGCAACTGTAATTAAAGTTCATTTATGTGCAGCAGACACATAGACAATTTTACTAACAACGCCCCTTTCCTTAAAAAAAATTATTATTATTAATTGTTTAAGTAATGAACTTAGGATTTGTTTGTAGTGAAGTTGAATATTAAAAATCTTATTGTTTTTCTCTTATGTTTTCAGAAAAAAAGTTTGACTAAAAGAAATTCTTAATACTTTTCGAAGCCTAAAAATTGAAGCACCAAAACTGTTCAAAATGTATGAAAATTCGTGTTCATATCAAACGGCTTTAGATCTTAAAAGAGTCTCACCGCCAACTTTGGCTCAAGTTAAAACTGAAGACTGTATTACACTGGGCCAGTGTTCGCCAGATTGGAGTTCATATCGTTTTCATCAGTCCACCTTTGAACAGCTGAAACAAAGCGTTGAAAAAGCCAAGGCGGCCTTGCAAGATCGTAGTACATTTTTTGGAGCTTCCAGTGCATTTAGGTAAATTTTTTCATATATTTCTAACAAACGGAGATGCAGTTTTTAAAAAATAAAATATTTTCTTTTTTTGCAGCGATATATATTCCACGCAACGCCTAACTGATACCTTAGACACTCTGCCAACAGTTCAAAGTGGCAATACAGCAAATTGTATTGGCATTCAAGTTCATAACAGCGGCTCAGCCGCCATAGCGCCCAGCTCTCAAAGTTTAGTATTAAATGGCAATTGTATATCATCAATACCGTCGTCCTCAAATGCCCAACGTTATCGTTTGGATACCCTGCAACCTCCAAATTGCTCTCCAGTACCTCAGCACGGTGTCATAACTTCAACTGCTGCACCGTCTTCTCTCACGTCCACCTTAATGGACGTTTCCCACAACGACAGCAAAACGAGAGGTAAGAAATATTAATGAAGGTAATTGAAAAAGTAATTTTTTCCCGCAACACACGTTTGATTTGAATATTTAATTCAATCTAAAAAACTAATCCGCTTTTATTAAATAAATTACCAACAGCAAAAGTATTAAATGCACTTGACAAAAAAAAAAAAAAAGAAAAAAATTAGCTCAAAGAATTTATGGCATGCACTTTCAAAATAGAAATATTCAAATACATTTACACTCACACTCAGGAATTGTGGTAAATAGATCTTGTACAAAAAGCAGAACAATTTTAATAAATTTACTCAGGTCATGCAAGCGTTACATTACAAGGACCTAAAATTGCAACCTCTATTTGTTGAGCGCTGATGTTTCAATAAAAGCCTTTAGAGATTTATGCAAGATAAAAAAAATTAGCTGAATGGAAAAACCGAGTATAATAAACTGGCATGCAAAAAGCTTGAAAGCCAAAGAAAAGTTTCTTTTAAAGAAGACATTTTATATTCATAGATGTTTGTTCCATGTTGATGGTCATGCTGTTGCCCAGCAAACACAAAAATAATATTAAACAAATAAAAACGTTATATTCGACCGGGTCAGATCTTAAATATCCTCCAAGTATTTAGTATATAAAAACTCTATTTTTATTCTTAGTCTGTGTTCATACGACTCATGTCTGATTGACAAGTTTCTTACTTTTTCTTCTTTGAACTTGCATTCGTGTTCACACAATTCATGTCTTGTTGACGACGACATGTACATATAGTTGTATTCATGTACATATGGTTGTGTGCTTTACGAATGAGAAAGCAAAACGTACTGACAGTACATGCGCATGAGTACTCGTTACTTTTCCCTTCTTCCCTCTCGCCTACAAAGTCGCAATCATGTCAGTAAAACATGACTCGTATGAACACAGACTTATTAAAATTTACTGATCCGTTCTGCTGGTTTGATGATTATTGAAAATATTCTTAATATTCCAATCTTAATATAAAAAAATAATAAATAGAATTTGAACAAATTCATTTATTAATAAAATAATAAAAAAAAATAATTTGCAGTCATGCAGATTCGAACTTAAGCCCGTTGAAAAAAATTAACAATTTACATTTTTATGGTATTTGTCTTACTTACTCCAAGAAAAGAAAAAAAACAGAAACAAATTTATTTTAATACGGTCGTTTCCAATGTTTTGAGAGGAGCATGACTGAAACACCTTTCCATCAGCATAAGAACTTACGTATTAATATTTTATATCAACATGCAAAAAAGGGACTGCGATAAGTTAAACATGTGCTGGGTTCCTTTAATACATTTTTGTGTCCAATTTTAAAACTGTATACAGGGTCACTACCACCACCAAAATCGTAAAAACTTAAAAACTAAATTTTCGGGGTAGTTAAATGTAGAAAATATATATGGATATTTCCACAGAAATGTCAACCACAGCCAAAAAATTTATGGTCTATAAAAGTATGTTGTTTTAAAATATTTTTTGATGTGTTAACATCTATACGCGCGCCTCTAGGGCAGTAAACTATCAGTTTCAATACATACGCAAGTGTAAGGTGTAAGATGAAGATTGAAAGTGATTATTGGTCGATTTTCATATAATTTTCCCACGCGATTTTCTCCGGAAATTCATAGCCGATTTTATTAATTTTTGGATTAAAACGCTAGTGCGGGTTTCGACGAAGAGTTTAGGCCAAAAATTAAGGCGATCCGATATCGGCGAGCGGAGATTTAAGTGTTTTAATTCGGAGTATTAATTTGGAGTAATATTAAAAAAGTGTTTTATGTTGATCTTCGGTTTTGTCTTATGCATAGCAAAGAGAATAGTGACGTGGTTATACGTACATACATATATAAAAATGAGATAGCAAGACAGCAACGTATGTAGCTTATGTGCAAACATAACAATGTATGTACATATGTACATTTGTCTGTTGCTTTGCATTCTCTTTGTTTTTTGTGGGTTTAATATAAAATAAATAAACAAAAAGGTGTTAACACATCACCCGTGAGTTCGAACACTCATTGATTTTTTTTGAGAATATATCAAACTTATCTAATTTAAACAAGTTTTACATTTATTCATAACTCATTTTGAAATATTCGAATGTAAAGTCGAATAATTGCAAAAGTTCTGTTTTAAAAATTTCTATTGCTTGTTTTGTTTTGATTAATGATCTTATTGGGAGACATTATGCATTGACATTTGCTTTTATAAATCTCAGTTTATATTTAAAGAATATGAGAAATATGTAAAAGGAACGAAGCGATTGCAATTCGACATTGGAGAAATGCCCATATATATTTTTTTAATAAGGTCATTTAGAGGATAAAGAGGGGTGGAAGATCAGAGAATATATTACCCTCGTTGTAAAAGCTTATAAATAAAATTTTTAAGGAATGTAGGCTTAACGAAAGCAATTTTTTAAATATTTACACCGTTTTTTCATATAATATGTAACCTCAACGCCCACTAAAGGGGGCGACATCCAATAATAGACTATATCGTATTTTCTACAGACGCAGGTATGGGCATTGCTCGATCATCTTAAGGTGGGCACACACTTCGTTCTTTTGAAAAGTTATAACCGGACGGGTAAAACTGTACGGTTTAACACGTACAACGACCATGAAAAAAACACTACACGTTCTTTTCTTCTTCGCAATAATCAAAGCAAAACAAAAAAAAAAAGTATGCATAAGTATGTAAACACGCGAATCAGTAATTTTTACATTTTCTGTATTTTACACTGGCAAAAGCTGTCCTTCTTTACTGTTTGGCCCACACACAAGCAGTTTCGAAAGAAAACACGTTTAAAAATCGACGGTTAAAATCAAGACGCGACAGATTTTTTGCACGTTCCAAAAGAATGTCGGTTTTTGGTCACACCCTACCAGTTTTAACCGTACAGTTTGAACCGTACGGTTAAAACTGTGCAAAAAGAACGATGTCTGTGGGGCCCTTTAGACTTCATCACTGATCAAGAATATATGTATATATATATATATATAATATATATATATATATATATATATATACTTTGTGAGGTCCAGTTTTTTTGGGATTGTATTAAAACTGTATTTTGTCGAGGTCGCTCTGGCAAGGGCCGTGGGGGAGACATTTCACCTTTGCCAAAAAACACTAAAAATTAATTTTTGGAATAATTAAGTGTAAAAAATGTTTTTGGCAGGGTAATTTAGGGGAAAAAGGGGGAGGAAAATGGTAGGGCAGAGGGAGATCAGGTGACGTCTCAGCTTGATGATAAAAGTTTAAAAATGTTATTTTTAAGGAATGTAGGCTTAAGTGAAACAATTTGTTAAATGTTTACACTATTTTTGCATATAATAACGCCCCCAAAAGAGGGCGGGGTCCAAAAATTAATTTGTTTGACTTTATGGCTACAGGTTTAACACATTGGACCTTCTTTGATATAAAAATATATAATTTGTTTAGGAAAATTACAAAAAAAAACTTGGAAAATTATGCTGTTTTTTAGAAGTTGGTTTAGTTCTTCTTAGGGGAATTTTTTCCCCTCTGGCCCCATTCAGCCCATTTACGAATTTGACCGGTGCTATCCTTCAAGCTATATTTATAATAAGTTTCAAGGGTCTGGTTCTTTTCGTTTGGACTGAATCGTAATTTTCACAGGCAGACGGACGGACGGACATGGATCGTCTTAGATTTCATCACTGATCTAGAATATATAAACTTTATGGGTTCTTAGAGGAACATTTCGCTGCGTTACACACCAATTCTTTATTGGAGGGTACAAAATTGGAGAGAGAAACAATAATTGCGTGAATAGGATCCCATTTACGGATTTATCAGTGATTATTAGAAAAAGGAAATATGAGGGCCCGAAAAATTATTTAATTACAAATATTCTTGTTTGCTGGGTTGCACTTGCCAAACAATTTCGAGCACATGTTTAACTTAAAATTGTATCTATTTTTTTGGTGCTTTTGAAAAAAAATATATATAATTTTACTTGGGCTTATTCGTTAAGACAGTATTTGTCTGCCTGCTGTATGTGGCAGGCAAGCAGTCAGTCAGTCAGTCAGTCAGTTTTCGTCTCTAATTCTATATTTTGTTGCGGCGGATGTCTATATTGATAAATTCATGTTGACGTTACAGCTGCTGACCCCACAAAGTTCGCGGTTTGCCGCCTTAACATTTTTCTTTTTATTTCTATTTATTTTAATAATAAAAAACATTTTCTTTTTCATATATGAACATATTTTATTTTGGCAACTGTTCTTGTTTATAACAAAATGTTTGTATTTTATTTTATTATTTCACTTGGTTCCTTTTTCCTTACAAAAAAAAAAAAATTGAAAAGTATGTATGAAATGTTGTTGAGATTTTTTTTGTTCGTTGAGCAGCGGTTTTTTGGCAAATGATTTTGTAAAAAGTTTTTTTTCGTATATATTTATTTAGGTACATTTATATTAAATGGGAAAAAGTTGATTTTTGTGTTATTTTCCCCATACGTTGAGAGGGCAGTGGAGTTTTTTTTATTCCTCGTTTGGCGCGAAAAATAGGACTTTATTTAATTTAACTGAAATATTAATGTATTTGCTTGTATGATGTTGCATGTTTTCACGGACAACATATGTTAAGTTAAGCAAGAGCAATATTTTTTTTCAGCTGACCAGAAAATCGTTGTTTAACCGGAAGGTAAAGATTTGTTTTTCCGCTATACCGAGTAGCTAATGTGTTTATTATGAAATGATATTGTAGAAAAAAGGACATTTTGAATAGAATTAAAGGAAAACGTTTTATGTGAATCGCCGTTTTGCTATTCTGAGACAAACATATTTATTACTTCAATGGGTGAAAACATATATAACAATATACTGAAGTGATTATGTAGTTTGCTGTTGTTTAATTTTTAAATTAAACAACTCGATACACAATTACTTGTTGTTACTAAATAATTAAATTCACCATTCAGTATGGAGAGGGGCTACGCTATTTGCTCAAATTTATCACTCCTTCATCTTTGTAACGCTTGTAAAATTAGTTTTATTATAAGTGCACACCCGCGTAATAGAAGCTACAGCTTCTTCGATGCTCACCGTAACAGTAAATGTGGTCCGAAAACGATCAATTGTTATCGAATTAGAAAAATATTAAACGTAGACATATTGGCAAAAACGTATCTACTACTGAGTAATACAGCAGCACTATAAAACAATCTTTCTTGATTTGACATAAAGTAGTCAAGTGGAAGTAGTTAGTTTCGATTCCGCAATCAATCATGACTATAGGATCGAATTTTTCTGATTTGAGTCAGTTTGTAGTTGCAATAATTTTTTTGGTCCATTTAAATGGTTGACCCTAAAGGTCGTCCCTGCAACTTCTCGCTGCATTTCTCATGATGACTTGCACTTTTTATGATGACTTGCACTTTTTACGATGACTTTCACTTTTTACGATGACTTGCACTTTTTATGATGACTTGCACTTTTTACGATGACTTGCACTTTTTATGGTGACTTCCACTTTTTATAATTACTTGCACTTTTTATAATGAGTTGCACTTTTTACGATGACTTGCACTTTTTATGATTACTTGCACTTTTTATATTGAGTTGCACTTTTTATAATGACTTGCACTTTTTATAATGACTTGCATTTTTTACGATGACTAGCACTTTTTATAATGACTTGCACTTTTTATAATGACTTGCACTTTTTATGATGACTTGCACTTATTTTAATGACTTGCACTTTTTATGATGACTTGCACGTTTTATGATGACTTGCACTTTTTACGATGACTCGCACTTTTTATAATGATTTGCACTTTTTATGATGACTTGCACTTTTTATGATGACTTGCACTTTTTATAATGACTTGCAATTTTTATAATGACTTGCACTTTTCATGATGACTTGCACTTTTTATGATGACTTGCACTTTTTCTGATGACTTGGACTTTTTACGACGATTTGCACTTTTTATAATGACTTGCACTTTTTATGATGACATGCACTTTTTATGATGACTTGCACTTTTTATAATGATTTGCACTTTTTATGATGACTTGCACTTTTTATAATGACTTGCACTTTTTATGATGACTTGCACTTTTTATGATGACTTGCACTTTTTATAATGACTTGCACTTTTTATAATGAGTTGCACTTTTTACGATGACTTGCACTTTTTATGATGACTTGCACTTTTTATAATGACTTCCACTTTTTATAATGTTTTGCACTTTTTACGATGACTTGCACTTTTCATAATGACTTGCACTTTTTTCCTTACTAATATAATATATATGAAAGTAACTCTGTCTCTCTGTCTGTCTGTTACCTTTTCATACTCAAACCGCTGTACCGATGCAAATGAAATTTGGCATAGAGATATTTTAAGATCTGAGGATTTTAGTTTTTTGCAAATGATCCTATTGAGTGATAAAGGGTGGTCAAAAATTTTAACACACATATGAAATGATTAAACTGGTAACTAAGAATTAATTTAATTTTTAATACAGTAAAAATACAACACATCATTGCCATAACATACACATTAGCTGATGTTTCATATATTCTTCGCGGACAAAGTCGCGGGTAAAAGCTTGTATTCTATAATTTTAAAATTTTTTTATTGTTAATCAATTATTATCAATTGTCATCCTGAAGAAGATATCCAGAGGATATCGAAATATTGAAAACTAAAAAATAAAAGATTTTCAAGTTATTATTTTATAAAAAGCTCAATATTATTACTTAAATTAAAAAACTTAAGGCCAAAATATTAGAACAATGGATTTTTTTTTAAGTTTTAAATTTTCTCAGCGGCAAGTTAGAAATTCTACTTTTTTTTAATTACATACAATTTTGCTGTCCTCATATCTTCCCTTAGAGCTTTTGTAAAAATTAAGATATTGAAAATTTTCACGAGCTATTAAATTAGAGTGTTAGGATGTCAGTTCACTTTTCCCTGTTTGCGATTTCCGAACAGTTTTTGCGAGATTTAAAAATATACATTCCGCTAAAAAAATTTGTACATTTTTGGTATTGCCGAAAGTCGTATTTTGCAGAAAAATTTATATATTAAGCTTTTCAAAATTGAAATTATTTAGATATTTCTCAGCAATAGGCTGTGGAAAGCAATTGTTCACTTACTTAAATTTAATTTTTCGAATAATATTAAAAATTACTTTAGCCTATTTCTTAAGCCTAAAAACATGTCCGTCCATAAGATTCAAAATTTCTCTCAGTACATGAAACAACATCGAGTTTGAAAATGTTAAAAATCGTTCAGTACAACCCAAACGATTAGTAATTGCAAAATAAAAGTCTCCCATTTTCTTTTTCGCTTAAAATGTTGGTATCTTTAGGGTTAGTGTAGCCCAGAATATTACATAAAGTTTGTCTGTGCATGATCTCAATCAACCAACCATGCAGTTGAAGCTCCCATCATGCTTTTGTGTAAGAATTTTATTGTGTTTTTTTTGTACATTTTTACGTATTCTACAACCAGAAATGAATCCTTTTGTTATATTTCTTTCTGTATGGATGGTATCATTTGAAAAAGAATTCTTTCATGCGTAACTCATTATTTTTCTTTTCTTTTCAAGTTTCTTTTTTCTTTCTTCTTTTAACTTTGAGCAAAAGAAGAAAGAAACAGAAAATAATTGCAGAAAATATTTACAAAAGGCCCCCAAAGATTACAAGCGTGTAAAAATACACTAAAATGAAGGTACATTTCAAAGAGGTGCTGGGGGTCAGAAATGGGGGGGTTCATAAAAAAGGAATAAAAAAAAAGAGAATGATATGCCTCAAGGGATACTTAAAAGAAGTTCTTTTTGTATGTTTTATGATTAAATGAGCTTGTGTTTTATGAAAATAATATCATAAAAAAAATGTTTAGAAAAATTTTGTGATAAAAAAGGTTTGAACATTATTTTTATTCTTTTACTATTTTTACTGTCTTACGGCCATGGCGAAAATCATGTTTGCATTTATAGTCCTTCGTTTCTATTTCAATAAATCTAAACATTATTTATTGCCAACTTTTTTCTACACAAGAAGAAAAAAAAAGACATTTATTATGACGCCTGCCTGCCATTCACACATAAAAACCATAAAAATTTTAAGACTGGTTGCAAATTTTTTCCATTCAACATCAACATCATCATCATCTGCACCAAAATTGTTATCCTTAAACCAACAACAAACAAATAAATACAGTAAACAAATAATACAACAACATTTGGGTAATTATGTTTTTCTTGTCTTTTGTTGAGTCCTAGAATCGATATGTTATGATTGTCAAACACTCCACCCCTTGATTTAAGACCAAAGCAGCCACCCTCCTACAATTATAAATGGTTCTATGGTGCGTTACAAGGTTCCGGTCGCATGTTCACTCTGGTCTTACTGATGCATGCGATATAAAAACTCCATCTACTCTACATCAGAGATTATTTGGGTTTATGTGACAATTATAAGTTTTTCTTGTTTTGCTGAAATGAATCTAAAGCACTCAATGCTACGATTAATGTCATTATTATTTTTTGTTTTATGGGAACCACTTGAAAGCATACCAAGTGAAGCGAATTTTAAAGTGTGTTTTGTTTCAAACACATTGTGCTTTTTTTGCTTGAACTTTTGTCCTCATGGTCATTTATGAAACAATTATATGAAGATGTCATGTGTAAAATTATTTTTTCATTGTTATTATGAAATACATGCTTTTATATTGTTTATGTTTATCTCATTATATACTTTTAGATAAATCATCTGTTGTGTGCTCTTCCAGCTCCGTGTCCACAAATTCTCATAACAATTCCAGCAATGACAATCGTAGCTTGAGCAAATGTTTGTCGGGTAAGTGTTATTTGATTGTTCGTATTTTTTATTATAGTTTAACATCAAACATGTCCTTTAAGCTTTTTGTGTGTGTTTATCGCAGACAGTCACCACTTTATAATTTTAATGTCGTAATAAAGCACTAGAGTGCGTTTGTTTCTCACGGGGGAATAGAAGAAATGTTTTCGTCATAAGCACATAAGCTTTTGTTTTAAAGGATTAAGGTTATTCAGACGACTCTTGATAATTTTAAACTCGTTAATTTGAATCTCGCGGTAATTTGAAATGTTTTCCAAGTCCCCTTGAAAAACACTCAATAAATTGAAAATTATCACTGTAATTTGGTCCCCTCAATAATTTGAAATTATTTGAATGGCATTTTGATCGCCGACTCGCTATAATTTGAATTTTTTGGCTCTACACTCTATAATTTGAATTATTTTAATTGCTGTGTTTTATGCAAAATATATAATAAAATAAAACAACCATTTATTTTAGTTTTTTGCGATGTGCTACAAAAATGACATCTTGCTCTCGCCAACGTTCTATAATTTGAAGTTCGGTTATTCTACACTCTTTAATTTGAACTCCTAATGTGATTTTGTTTCTGTTTTTTAAAGCAATTTAAATCGTTTGCATTAGTTTCTATGCCACGATTTTAGTATACACCACTACATCGACAGTTGCTAACATAACAAATTAAATTTCTTTGCTTTTGCGGAATTCAGTGCGTGCAAATGCTTTTGCTTTTTTTTAATGAAAACTCTTGTTCATTTGAATTTTTTCTGTCTCTCTTTCGATATTTTGAAGTCTCGTTAAAATGAAAACTCGATTATTTGAACTTTTTCTCTGGTCCCTTCAGTTTCAAATTATCAAGAGTCGACTGTATTATTATTATGAAATTCGTTTTGAGTGATATTTTATTCGAAAACTTCATTTAATAAAATGCCGAAATTTAGTAATCGGTTTGCAGTGACATTTCGTAAATGTATAAGCAATCAAGGAAATATTATTGTTGTTCAATGTTGGCAACAGCATTGTTTTAAATATATTAAAAACGTCATAAGTTGAAAAATGTTGTGTTGCTTACAGTGGATTGTCTTAAGTGAGACATTCTCTTACATGAGGTTGTATAGATCAGTTGAGCAAATATTATTGTAGTAAAACGGTATTCACTTTGGCAAAGGAAAATTATGCGAAAATATTTAAAATTTCCTTAGCATTTAAAAGAACTAATTTCGTGCTATCCAAACATGATTTAACTTAAAAATTAATATAACAAGTTCTCATATTCTATTTCATTAAAAGAATTGATTAAATAGTTGATATTCCGAATGACTAATACCACCGTGGAAAGTGGAAAAGATTGAAAAAAGAATGCTAATGAGATGGCGCAGCGGCCTCGAAATCAGTACTGATCCGTTCGGCAAGTTTGATGATTATAAAATATTCTAAAATTCTTCTGGTTTTTTGACCTCTTTTTAATTATTA
Source organism: Linnaemya tessellans (assembly GCA_951800035.1). Lineage (NCBI taxonomy): Eukaryota > Metazoa > Arthropoda > Insecta > Diptera > Tachinidae > Linnaemya > Linnaemya tessellans. The sequence continues at coordinate 11,726,195 of OX637535.1, forward strand.
TTGTATTCTAATGTTTTTAAGCTTAAGGTCTCTTTATTTTTATTTGAAATATATTAATTTCAATATTTCGTTACTAGTTTTTGTGACTTCTTCAGGAAATTAATTATTTTACATCAAATAAAGAAGTCACACAATGGAGTAACGAAATATTGAAAATTAATATATTTTAAATAAAAATAAAAAGACCTTAAGCTTAAAAATATTAGAATACAATAATAAAATATTCTAATATTTCACTTAATAAAAATAACTTGAATTTCATAAAAATTCATAAAAGAATAATTTGCAGGTTGCAGATTTCAACTTCAATGCAATAAAGGAGTTCTTATCTCAATACCCAATTCGTTTCAGAGTTTAGCTATTGTTCTGTTAAAATCCATTTTAGCTGATTTCGTCCTGTAGCAAATAATAGGCAACAATGATAGTTCTCTGTTTATATAACGATGTATATTGTTATGCACTTTTTTATTTAACATATTGTCACAAATCTATTTTAAATAAAATTTATTTGTTCGTGGCCAAGCAATGTCTATATGCATTTCATTGGTGCTTTACCAAATCATCAGTAGACTTTTTCCCCATTTTTGAAAATAATTTTTAATTTACAAATTGTGAATTCTCAGATGGTTTTCGGAAGTATGTGCATAAGATAAGAGGTTTTTAACTTTTCAAAACTGTGATTAAAGTCTACTGATGATTTGGTAAAGCACCAATGAAATGCTTGACCACCAACAAATAAATTTCGTTTAAGATATATATTGTTAATAGATCAAGTTATTAATCAACATATTATTAACCTATTAATAGAATTTTTGTCCTACTTTTTGGGAAAGAAAAAATATATTTTATATGCCATACCATAGTCTTTTTCCAGAGCAATCGGCTGCTGATAGCTAAAGCTTCTTTGTTATATATGTTCAAGTAATTGAATTTTTGAATTTTGAAAATATTCTTAATATTCCAATCTTAATATACAAAAAAAATAGAATTTGAACAAATTCATTTATTAATAAAATAATAAATAATCATTTGCAGTCATGCAGATTCGAATTTGAGCTCGTTAAAAAAGTTAATAAAAAATATGAAGTTAATGCAGTTTTCAGTTGGGTTACATCTTTTTTAAAAATGATTTAACTAAAAATATTTTACAAAGTTTCATTAAGATGATCGTTATTGTAAACATTTTTACAATAAAATTCTATTACTTTCACTAGACTCGTGAGAAGATAATAAATCTCGCTGTGCTTGAATAAAACTAATCGATTTTAATGGCAAAAATATTTTTCGCAGCCACTTCATATGCTAAATGTCAATCCTTGTCAGCTGCTTTACCAGCGGGAAGTATGGGTGGGAAAGTTTGTAAACAATTGTCAGGCTAAGAACTTTCATACACACACACACACACACTCGCACTTAGCCAAAACATTAACTGACAATCACAACAAATAAAGTGAACAAGCAAACAAAAGAGTCATAATTTCTTCAAAGTAGCAACATTTTGATAATCATTTGACTCTTAAGTGCTCTTCAGCTTTAATCCTATTAAAGCGTGTAGCATGTGACGGACACAGAAGCAACAATTCAAAAAAAATAAATAAAAAAAAAGAATTAAATAATAGAGATGGTTACCAAAAAGAACAAACGCACACGCTTGGCGTAACCTCCCCCTTGTGATGGAAACTATCACAACAAACAACTTTAAAAAGTATTGAAAATTAAGAAGCGTAGTCAGCGATGACTGTAATTTTGTGTCTGTTTAGCTCGAATGATTTAATGTGCTCGTACGAGTGCATATTTTACTCACCAATAAGCAGACAATGAAGCCAATCATCAGATCATAAAATGATCATCCATTCAAGTGTGCGTGAGAATTTGCTACCAACATCAAAAGGCAGTGCGCACGAGCAATAAATTTTCAATTGATTTATATGCGACAAAAGAAATGTACCGCAGGCAGTGGGGTGGAATTGACACACACACACACACATTGGCCACACGCACATACTCTTAAATGCTGATGGAAAGGGTGCATTAATTTTGTTTTTATTTTTAATTTAATCATTATTATTTTAGCTAGCAAACAACTTGGAAAACAATACGTTTGATTATCTATCAAATCTTTTTGCTATTTATTGTCCAAACACTATTAATTGCATTAAACAATTACAATTAGTTGCATAATACAAGAGCCCGATTTGTGTAAAGAGATTAAAATGTAAATATTGTTTTGATAAAATTCGAACAAATCTGGATTAAATCGGCATTTAAAGCATGTCAATGTAATGAATTATTAGTACAATGAGAATTTTATCAGCGCCGTCATCGCTGGTAAACATCAGTGAAAACAATGAATTATAATTTGGAGTGCGTGTGTGTGTGTGTGAAAATTATCTTACACACTAGTGACTACTCAATTCTCAACCGGCCATCCCAATAAGTCAGTTTGCAGAATGTGTAGCAATAACGATAATAGAGTTTTGTTGCTTTTCTTAGAAGGGATGATAATGACGATATTAATACTCGTAACAATGTTGATGATGACGTTTGACTTATGTTGCTGCTGCTATTGCTTGTCATTATTATTTATTGTTATTATTCCTTTAATATAGGGAAGTATCAAAAAATAAGTGAACTGCAAAAAAAAGGGCCGTGAATAGAAAATATTTACATTAAAAATTTTCCCAAAGACTAATTTTCCCATATAGTATTTATGCGTATACATTAGGGTGTCCGTTATTAGAAATTATGAAAATAATGAGCATGAGAACACTTTTTTAATCAAAAACTTTATGCAATTTTTCGCTATTCTTGTGTATTTCTTCAGCATAAATATTGAACAAATTCAGGATAAACAATTAACAAAAAAAATTTTATTATTATAAATAAATATTCGCCCTTATTCTGTAACTATTTGTCAAAGTCACGTCAAGAGAATATCCAAAAAAATAGGTCGCTTTCCTACTCCTGGTGGACAACAATTAACTATTTGTGGCAGCATGTGACTACTTTCTTAGTCCTTGGATATAGGAAGAGGCTGTTAGAAAGTGTCGATTGCTGAAGAAAACGAGTACAGAAGTGTGCTATTTCTGATATTGTGTTGACGTGACGATGGCAAATAGTTACAGAATAAGGTGGATTGTATTCTCCGGTTTTTGTTTTATCCGGACGAAGCTATACAAGAGACCGGATCGAGTTTCAAATACCCTTCGAATATTTAGTAAATAAAAACTGTATTTTGTCGGTGTCACTACGGAAGGGGCCATGGGGAGACAGCTCATCTTTGCCATAAAACACTAAAAAGTCAATTTTTGGGATTATAACGATGAAAGAAAAAATTTGTATAGGGGTATTTAGGGGGCAAAAGTGGGAGAAGAGTAGGGAAGAGCAGAGAACATCTCAGCTTCGTCATAAAAACTTTAAAATTTAATTTTTAAGGAATGTTGGCTTAAATTATACAATTTATTAAATATTTACAAGTTCAACGATTTGGACCTTCTTTGACATACAAATATATCAATATATCTAGCCATGTCTGTCCATCCGTCGGTGGAAAACACGATTCAGTCCAAATGAAAAGAGCCGACCCCTAGAAATTTGGTACAAATATAAATTGAAGGATAGCACAGGTCAAGTTCGTAAATGGACTGAATCGGGCCAGAGGGGAAAAAGTTCCCCTAAGAAGAACCAAACCAACCTCTAAAAATCAACATCATTTTTAAAGTTTCTTTTTTTTAATTTTGTTAAGGAAATGATATATTTGTATGTCAAAGTAAGCTCAACGCGTTGAACTTGGAGCCATTAAATAAATAAAACATTATTTTTGGATCCTGCCCCCTTTAGTGGGCGTTATTATATGCAAAAATAGTGTAAAAATTTAACAAATTGTTCTACTTAAGCCTACATTCCTTAAAAATAAAATTTGTAAACTTTTATGACGAAGCTGAGACATAACCTGGTACTCCTCTGCCCTACCCCCTCCTCTCCTTTGTATAAATGACCCTTTAAAAACAAAAACAAAAAGTTTCAAATAAATTTATGTGTGCGAAGATAAATATGCCGAGTTAAATATGTTTTGACGTAAGCAGTTACGAAGTGAAGTTAAATACGTTATGACGTAACAAAATGGCAATCAGTGAAATTTTTTTTGTATGAAAATCCATATTTATAAACAAAATGATTATGGGAGTGTAATCTATCCCATACATCATTTTGTATATACTGGCAATGGATGCCAACTCCTTATTTGGCCACTGGGGGCAAAATCCCTCCAAGATCATACACTCTCATGGCCTGTAAGTTGACCTTTTACGGCATTTCGTTACGTCATAACATTTTTACATTTCGTTACGTCATAACATATTTAACTTCACAGCTAAATACGTTGTTACGTAACTGCTTACGTCAAAACATGTTTAATTCGGCATATTTATCTTCACTCACATAATAAATTTTACATTTAATTATCGCAAATATTTATTTTTAGAGTCTTATGGCAAAGGTGAAATGTCTCCCCCACGGCCCTTGCCAAAGAGACCCCAAAAAATACAGATTTAATGCTCCCCAAAAAGAATTAGACCATGTAAAGTATACATATTCTTGATCAGTGATGAAGTCTAAGACGGTCTAGCACTCCCCATACGTTCGTCTGTGGAAAACATGATGTGGTCTATTTTTGGACCCCGCACCCTTCAGTGGGCGTTGACGTACGATATTATATAAAGGAACTCTGGCCAGCCATTTAAACATTTTTAACTTACTAAATATTTGGAGGATATTTAAGATTCGACCCGGTGGAATATAACGTTTTTACTTGTTTTACCTCTTTTTAAGTAATAATATTCACAAATATTTTTACCCCCATATTCATAAAAGAATAAAACGTATTTGAAATCTGTTTTAAGAAAATTTTGTATGAAAAAATTTTATTAAAATACATTTCAAACTCATTTAAAATTTTATGAATACCGGGGTTAGTCTGTATTTTTATGTTGAAATATTATTTGTTTTTCAATATTTCGTCACTCCTTCGTGTGACATCTTCAGGAAATTAATTATTTTATTTGATTTGAAAAAATTGTTTATGAAACAAAAATTTTATGAAAATTATTTGTCAACAAAATACAAAAACGGTGTCCGGTATTTTTGGGAAAAATATTTTTTGACGAAAATATATAAGTCTCCAGCCTTAAAAATCTTGTGCTGGATGCATAATGATTCTTTAAAAATATCTCGGGACTAAAACCGGTTACAACTTCAACCCACCCACGTACGGTTGAAATATTATTCCTGATAGCAGGGGCCAAATTACCTCATTAGATATCGAACGAAATTTCCCTTACAATTTACATATATACAAATTTCGATCGATATCGAATGCTGACACTGTGGCAGTTCTTAAAAGTTTTAGTTTTTTGTAAGGCGGCTTAAGTTTGTTGTAAAGCTAAAATATGTACCCACATGATTCTACCTTAAGGATTTGAGAGAGGATATTTTAATATATTACAACAACGTTACATTTAGAATATTCCTAGAAATGGGCAATGATTATACTCTTTGAGAGGAGAAACATCAATAATTCTTACTAGATTAAAAATGCTATGGCGGAGAGGTAGCAATTTCCTTTTATGAGTCCCGTGGTCTCAGGCAAGGCATATCGTTTCATGGTTTATGTTTATCACAAATACATTATAAATAAATAAAACATTAAAATATATATTTTTTAAATATCATTATGCACATATATTATTATTATGGGGAAGCCCCCATTTAATTTATATTCGTACATAAACGGATATTTTTATGGTCGCATGCCTTAACATTAGCCTGGGTGTGTTTGGTTATGGGTGAACGTCTTTGTGTATGTAGACCAGTCACCCTTGTAAACTTGATTTAACTTTTTATGGCCAAAATGTGAGAAAATTTTATTTACAAATAAGTCAGCTTAATTATTTGTGTTTCTTTGTACGTGCGTGTACGATGTGGAACGTGTATGAGTTTGAACTGTTTTTTGTTTTGGACAATGTCATGGCTGTTGACACAGAAGAATATATTATTTGTTTGAGATTCAATGATAATAATTATGTAGGAATGAAAATTAGAAATAAAATTTTCTACAACATGAATTCACATAATCAATAAGTTAAATTTTGGGAAATTTATTGAAAGAAAAAAAGTTGTATTTAACCCATATCGTCCCAGAGATTTTCTTTCGAATAAGTTTATAAAACTTCGTAGTTAAATGGTAAATTGATGCCAGAAAATACGAATCAGATGTCCGAATTTTTTAAAAAATTTTTTTTTAAATTTTCATTAAAATTTTTTTACCAATTTCCATTTAAGATTTTTTTAAAAATTGTCATTAAAATTTTTTTTAACAATTTTCATTAAAATTTTTGTAAGTATTTTCCATAAAAATTTTCCTTAAAATTTTTTTTACAATTTTCATTAAAATTTTTTTTAAAAATTTCATTAAAATTTTTTTAAGAATAGTCATTAAAAAATTTTTTTTAAAAATTTTCATTAAAAAGGATATGTTCTTAGTCTGTCCAAATTTACTGTTCGAAAAATCGAACACTGGAGAAATACTGGAGAAATTATATGCAAGAACGTACTCCACAGCGTATGAGTTATATTTTTAGATATTAAAATAAAATTTTTTTATTACTAAATAATAGTACACGCTATTTTTATTAATATGTAATTATATTAATTGTTAAATTCTATTCCCACAGAGTTTTTATCTTCAATATTAGCATTTAAACTCCTTTTACATATTAAATATTTCAAAATTCTTAAATTTTGTGTAGTAAAATTCAATTTAATTTTTAAATTCATAGACCAATTTGAAAAGCGTTAGTCCGCAATATATGACACTCATTGAAAGTTTGCCAAAAATAAAATCTGGCCTCATCTCACAAACATGCCATTCATTGTCTGGCTGAAAATTAACACTTGTGTTCATTTATGCTTCTACTTAAGCAACATTTAATATTGTGTGTATGAATGTGTGTGTGTGTGTGCTAGCTGGATATTTATCTCTTAAACACCCATTCGTTACAAAATCTTCAATGATTATCTTTTTTTTTATACATAAAAAGCAAATTTTGTTGCTACACAGAATCGTAATGAAATTTGAAACAAAATTAAACTGAAAGAAGCATATGGCATAAGAATTTCTATATATTTACATGTAAGCAAAATCACAATTATATTCATATTTCCTTTTACTAATACAATTACAAATTAAAAAAAAAATAAACAAAAATCATTGTGCAACCTGTGCCTCCTACTACAACAAAGCCATGAAGCATGCTGTGCTATAATTTCAAAATGTTTGTTTGTAAATGGGGTTCAGGACTCTTAGATGTTGACAGATGACTATTAAGATGGCGGGGGGTGTAAATGAATTTATTAATTTTTATAATGAATATATAATCTGTGTAAATCGAACGATTTGGAATGCCTCTTTTAGTGAGGCCATGCTTTCACCAGCATTCATATATTTATCATCACTTGGTCCAATTTTGTTCCGTACATCATCTACTAGCCGAAAAATCTATAAAAATGCCATCAAAAAAGATAAATCATTTGCTTCATAGGAACCCAGCCTTTTACGTTATTAACTTTTTGATTCATCAAATGCAAAACTAGTTTTATAAAAAATTATACATATTTCATTCGTGTTGTAGGGCAAAAAAATCCTATTTTCATACAAGCAGAAGAAGTATTGGAGGAGTCTGGCTTCCCAATTGCATGAAGATGAAAGTTACAACTTACGAATAAAACTTTCTTGAATCCTTTCGATGGTAGTCGGGTGATATGATGTTTATAGTTTTGGTAGAGTTGTAAGTGGTAGTAGGAGTTTTCAAACTATGATTTCCCGATTGGTTGAAATTTGACCAGTTACATTTAAAATGAATCTCTATATGGATATGGGATTCTTTTTTCAAAGTAAAGCTACTGAAAGTTATGAAAAATAGCAAGCGGCAATTTTCCCATATTCTCTTAATCGTCACACGACAAATTATAAAAAAACGAAAACAAACACTTCTACGCTTTTTATCAATCATAAATTATTATAAAGAAACTGTTGAACATGAATATAAATTTTGTTGTTCGAAATTCTTAACTTAAGGTAAGCATTTTTATTAAGGTTTAAGTTCAAATCTGCAATTTGCAAATTATTATATTTTATTAAATTATTATATATAAAATTATTAAATTATTATATATAAGTAAATTTTTTTCTGGAGCCTTCTATGACTATTTCGAAACTTTTTAGCGGGTATGCGCAAAAAAATATTGAGGTCCAAAAATAAGGGACACCCTAATATATATATATATATATATATATATATATATATATATATATATATATATATATTTTTATTTTGGACCATCACTCAGTTGATGACCCCTACATATGCAGTGCATTGCGCCGGAACTAGAAAGGAGGGAATAGTATTGAGGGGGCAGATGAAAGATGAGATTAATTTTTTGCAGCTATTTCAACCTTTTTTACTTCGCCGTCTAATTTTTTGCTACAGGACCGACGAAGGTGGGTGCTGTTACTCTGCTTTTAGCACATGATCGTGTCACTCGCTGAAAATTATGTTCAGTGACCAGTGACTATGCCTTCATCATTGAAACAGGCTGGCAACAACTAACACAACCATGCCCTAATGCTGATCAGAAGAATTCAACACAATATTTCATGACTCAGCGCGGAGTTGAATGATTTACACAAATTTTTGGTTTTTGAAGAAATATTATAGGAGTTAAAATTTTAAAGAAAAACTTTTGAATCACTGAAGTACTTCGTGAATGGCATTATAAATAATATTACGATTACTTCTTTAGTCCAATTTACAGTGTTTTCACAATGGCATGATTTTAATTAATGCTGGTCTTAATGTTAAAACCTGGTTTCAAGATACAAAATGATTTTATTAAAACCAACTTAAAACCACTTTCGAATTGGTTTCAAGTAGGTTTTATGAAATGAAACTCTGTTTTTGCCTGTTTTTTTGGCTGTGCTAAGTTGAGTGCTGCCAAGTTATATATATGGGAAACAGCTGGTATTGTTTACACAATCCCATCATTACTTGCCGAATCCGCTTACGTTTTTTTTTTAATAAAAAAACAACTTGATTAGTTTTATTTAAATAGTTCCATAATTTTAAACTATTCATTTACAAAATGTAAAATAGTTTATATAGTAGAACTCATTGTAAAACTTGTTCCTTTTTCCTTGAAACAAAAACTTCTGTTGTACAGGTTGTCAATTAAGTGTTTGCAAAAATAGAGAACAAGTACAGCAACAAATTCACATATTTCTATGAGTGATTTAATTAATTTTGAACAAATTTATTGGACAGCCTGTATGTTAAAACCACAATTTGCAGTGTGAACGCAAAATCATCTATTTATGGTTTGAACGCTAAAACCAGGTTTTAACTTTCAGTGTGAAAGTATTATAATATTGTTTCTTCAAATTTTGCTGTTTGTTTTAAAAACCAATTATTTATATTTTTACTGTATGAATGACTCTTTATTAAATGCCCATAAAATGAAGACGTATTTTGTAAAAAAGATACTTAAGGACATTAGAAATACGTTTGTTAATCTTTTTTGTAAAATCAATAAAAACAAAAAGTGAGAAAGCACTTGGAAACTTTACCGCCCAAAGCCACAAATGCATGAACGAAGTATGAAGTAAAATATTAGAAGGAAAAAGTCATAAATATGAACATTTTGGCACGCTGACCTTAAACGGAAACGGAATCCAGCCGGAGGTAACAGTGTCGAATCGTCTCCGGCTGAGGAGCCGCAAATGTAGGTTTACACAAGCAAACACACACGTACAAACACACACACGCTCACACAACAAGCAAAGAAACAACAACAAACTAAAATACTAAATAGCGAATTGTTAACGTTTTTTATTTCTAATTTCTTTTTTGTGCTGACCAATAGATTTTATTTTTAACTCACATGACTTTATAGTCGTTATACAATTAAGTTGTCAATAAAATTTATGTGTCTGCCAGTAAAAGGAAAAATATTAATTGCTTTGAATAAACATCGACATGTAGCCAATATATCAACTGTAAGTACGAGTATCTAATGGATTTCTCCCAGTGCATGCGACTACTGCGTGTGTGATTTTTGTGCATTTGCAGAAATCTCAAGAGTCAGTTCATAACTTTCGTTTGAATTATTGTTTTTATTGTCTTGGGCATGCAACATATTGTGTGTGTCAAAAATAGAAAATTCTATAAGAGTAATAAAGTCATAAGCTTTGCTAACACTCTATCTCAAGGGATTATCGTGGGAAGATGTTGACTTGTGTACAATTTTTTTCTTTTTTTTTTGTCAAGAGGGTGGTTAATAAACGCATTGTCAAATAGATAAGTACAAATGTAGCCGCAATCGTTCCTAGTTAAGGTAGCAGTGGAAAACCAAGGCACTCAAAATAAAGCAAAAACAAAGCACGTGAGCTCAACTGGTGCTACGACTGACTGGTTGGATGTGTGGACTGTAGCACGCGTTTTCATAACCTGAACTTGCAGTATGCAGCAGCATTAATTGTTTGTTTGTTTGTTGTCAGTGCCATTTGAGTGTTGGGGTGGGTTTGACTTTGAGGTCTCAACATAAACATATATTAAGAAAGAAAAAAAATACAATCACATTTGATTACCGCAGTAGCAGTGCCTGTTATAGTAGTTGCATGAGAACTAATTGTCAGAACCTTAAAAAAAATCTATGAATAAATAATATATTCAACTTTAACACATTCGTGTATGGTTGACACTATGACTTTGAACGCTGCTAACTGCCTGGTAATTGGAGAAGTCAACATTTTACCCATTTCTGTAAGTATTGCTTGCGCACCGACCGAATGGGTTTCATTTTTTCAAGGTTGAATGTGCTTTGCTGGTATCAATTGCACAATTAAGGTTTATATTGTTCATGCAAGAGACAATTTTCATATGTTAAAGGTCTTTTTGTTATTTAAATAAATTATTTTGACTGAAAACTCCCTCATGGGCGGAACATTATGTTGATATAGTGTTTTCACACAGAAGGTTACAACCTGCTTATAGCGTTAAACTAAGATCACACTATCAGGTCAATGTACCCGATTTTCGTCGGCTCACTGAAATAAAGTTAAAAGTAATAAGCTAAATTTGCCTTATTTGTCAACTAATTGAAATATAAGGAAATAATTGCACCACACTGCATTGGTAATAAGGCCATATAGACTTATTCCAGAATTAATTGAGAAATAATGCAATTTTGGTTTAGTACTTGTGACTTTATTGCAGTGAGCCAATGAAAATCGGTACATAGCGCCGATAGTGTGATCTTAGCTTTAAAACCATAAACAGCTGATTTTGGGTTCACACTGCAAATTGTGGTTTTGACATACAGGCTGTATAATAAATTTGTTCAAAATCGTATAATAAATCGCTCATAGAAATGTGTGAATTTGTTGCTGTACTCGTTTTCTATTTTTACAAACACTTATGTTGTTTTCTTCTCTAAAAAAGAATGCTAAATTTTTCGCACTTTTCAATGGAAAATGGCAACATTATGGCATTTGAAAATAGTGAATTTATTGGAAATTGATCTACCATCCCTTATGATGTGTTTTATTTTAAAATTGCTCCTAATTGTTGTTTTTTAGAATAAAAAGTGACAAAATGTTACATATTTTCCAGAAAATAGATCGCCATTAATTGGCAACCTGCATAACAGAATTTATTGTTTGAAAAAAAAGAAAAATATTTTAAAATAGAAATTATTTTATATATTGCAAATGAATATTTTAAAATTAAACAAATCGAAGAACTTCTTAGACATCAAGTTTTTATATATAAAAGAAAGTAGACAGATTCTGAAAATTCTGTTTATGAAGATAAACAATACCAGCTGTTTCCCATATATATAACTTGGCAGCACTCAAACTTAGCACAGCCAAAAAACAGGCAAAAACAAGGTTGCATTTCATAAAACCTACTTTAAACCAATTCGAAAGTGGTTTTTAGTGGGTTTGAACGAACTCATTTTGTATGGTAAAACCAAGTTTTAACAGTTGGTTTTAAGGTTTATTAAAACCATGACAGTGTGAAAAAACTCTTAATGTGATGGAACGAAAACAATAGATTTATTTCCAAAGTCCCCTTAGTTCCCCTTGAAATTATTCGAAATTTAAAAATTGTTTTTTTTTTAGTATTTGCACGGAAATTTCTTTAAAACTATACATTTTCGGTATTGAGATGCCACATGTTAATTTTACTTAGATCGTTTTATTACTTTAGAAGTAATATGAGTTTCAAATTTATATCCACACCGTCTCCTTTTTTAATAAAATTTTTCTTTTGAAATAATAATCTATAGCAGGTCATTTTTTCTGCTAATCGGACAAGAATGCCCCAAGATAGTTAACAACAGTAAAACTAAATTTTTAATTAAGATTTATAGGCTAATTCTTCGAAATGTTTGTTTTAAATTCAGAAAGACATGATAAATATTTCGAGGTACAAAGGAAAGTTAACATCAGTTTTTAGTTATTCAACTTACACAGCAGAGCAGAACAGCTGTTTTCGAAAGCCGCAACACTCTCATCATCAGTGCTCATGTGTATTGTGTTTGTCGCCACTTATTAGGTGGCTTAGTCGAATGTGACAACAGTTCTTATTTAAAAAAATTTTATTAGGAAGTAGAATCCGAGAACTGTATCAACCTGATGTTAACATATTATTGTTTTAATACCCGGTTTACCATTTGATTATTTTCTTCATGTCCCATTTTTCTGAATTTTCTTTTTGTAGATTATCTCCTAAACTGTAAGCAAACACCCAAAAATATACTACATGTTTTGAATTTTTCTAAACTACGAAGTGACCCATTTCGGGGGTGAAGTTGCTCCGCCCAATTCAATATAAATAAAATTAAGCCTTTAATTCTTTAAACAAGGTGGGCCAAAGGAAGTCATCCGATGACTCCTGCAGCGTGAACAGCGCATCATGCAGTCACTTTGAGCGGGTGTAATGGCTCCTCGTGCATAACTCGTGGTTTTTCGGCGTCCCCTAAGCGATAGTTTTGTTTGTTCACGTACCCGCTGAGGTGGAAATGAGCCTCATCGTTCATTATGATTTTGGCCAAAATATCGTTCATTTCGTCCTCGAGATTGAGGATGGGGAGTGTATCGCTCCATGGCTTGTTCACTTGTATTCTACATCATTCTGTCTAGTAGAAAAATGTCAAAACAGATTTGACATAGGCCGCCATTTGCAAAAATAAGAGAGGATCTTCGGATAGGGAGATTTTTTTTGGCCCACCTTCTATATTGCATAACATCTTTTTAGAACGGGACACCACATTTAGGAAACACGGAAGAATATTTATTTTCGTGTGACAGTTAAGGTGCCAATTTGAAGAGGAGAAGATCGTTGTTTATTGATATCGATGTTTCTGCATAAAATATTGCAACACAAAATAGAGGAAAATATAGTGGTGACTAACAAAATACACGTGGGTACTGATGATGAAAGTGTAGCGGCCTTCGAAAACAGCTGTTCTGCTCTGCTGTGTAAGTTTAATAATTGAAAACTGATGATGACTTTCCTATGTGTCTTGGAATATTTATGATGTCTTACCGAATTTAAACAAACATTTCGAACTATTAGCCTATAAATCTTAATTGAATTTTATATAAATAGTTCAATACGGCACGTAAATTGTTATCATATTTAATGAATTTTTCATTCTAGGTTTGTTACAGGTTCTCCTAGAGGATCTAATCCGTGGCTGAACTAAATAGTTGCCAAAAGATCACAGCCGGTTTGTTGCAAATAATTTGCATTTCCAAGCCTAGATTTGGATATTTTTCGATGATGCAAAATTGTGTATGCACACATACATACGCACTATATATAATATGCTACAGTATCGCCTAAATTAAATGCGACTGAAATCTCTTTTAAGATCTCTTACTTCGGCGTGTTACGAAATCGTTTGTAAAGAAAACGGAAGAAAAACAAAATAACTCACTATAACGGCACGTGTCATTCGCATGTTACGTCATTCATACGTCATTAGAGGGCACGTGTATGTGTCTATGTTTGTATTTGTGTACGTATTCCAAGTCACTCTTGTTGTTGTTGGGTATTATTATTACTGTTTTACACCAACAACAACATTGTTGGTGTCAAATCAGGGCGAACTAATATTAAATTATAACCAACGTCAAGCCCATGCTAACTTTGACTTTTTTAATTTTTCTTTATTATTTTGTTTTTTTCTTTAGCACGACAAGAGAGTGTTTGAACAAATAATGTAGTACCAACAATAACAATAGCAGAAAAGTACAACAAAAAGAACATCGATATTAGCCTTTTGGCATTGTTATTGTTGTACGAGTATGTTTTCCTATATACATACATTTTTTTAATATTATTTCAATCGAGTCTTGCGAAAACAAATCAATGTTTGGATTACGTTTCTAACACCAGCATAACAAACTGAGATTGTTTGATTGTGCTTATTTGTAGTTTATGAGTGGGAAGGTTTTAATATTAGCATTCTAAAAATAAAAGCGGGCGCATGAATTAAATCGTATGTGCGAGTATGCAGAATTTCTGCCACGTAACTTTTTGGAGATCTGAAACAAATTCTGTTCGAAGTGAATATTTTTGGAACTTAATCATCAGAAATTGCACTTCACCTTTTAAGATCACAGCAAAGATTAACAAGTAGGAACTCTATATTCGACCCTCCAAATAGGAGCAACATGGCTGAGACAACTTTCCTTCAGCATAAAGGTAAACGCGCAAAAAGGGAAATAAATTTAAAATGTTTAACCTGCTGGGTCAAAGTTCCTTCGAGACAGTTCTGTTCTTAATTTTGCAACTCTATTTTGACAGTGGGGCTGAAGTAGTAGAACACGAGACTATAAAGCGAAGGGTCCTGAGTTCGAGCCGGCGCTGAGTCAAAAATTAGCCGGCGAAGTAAAAGGTTGAAATAGCTAAAAAAAACTGTCTATCTTCTCATCTTTCCTAATCTGTCCCCTCAATACTATCCCCTCGTTTTCAGTTCCGGCGCAATGCATTGCATATATGGATGTCATCCCCTAAGTGCTGGTCCAAGATAAAAAAAGAAAAAGAGTCACTCCAGGAAGCGCCGTGGGGGAGACATCATCACTTTTGTCGTAAAAACTTAAAACGTAAAATTTTGTTGTAATTAAGTGGCGAAGGGGGTAGGGCAGAGGAAGATCGTCATAAAAGCAGAAAATTTTAATATTTAAGAAATGTAGCAAATGTAAGGAATATAATTTTTTGAATATTTACACAATTTTACCATGCAATATGTTATTTCAAAGCGCACTAAAAGGGACGGGTTCCAAAAATGTCTTTTTCTTGTTTTTGAGCTACAAGTTCAACTCTGCCTTCTTTGACATAAAAATATATCATTTGCTTAACAAAATTTAAAAAAAGTGATACTAAAAATTATATTGTTTTTTAGAGATTGGTTTAGTTCCTCTTAGGGGAACTTTCTCCTCTCTGGTCCGATTTAGAGCATTCACGAACTTAACCTGTGCTATTCTTTTAAATGTATTTATACTAAATTTCGAGAGTCTGGCTCTTTTCGTTTGGACTGCATCGTGATTTCCACAGACGGACGCGGATGGGAATGGCTAGATCGTTTAAGATTTCATCACTGATCAAGAATATATATACTATATGGGGTTTTAGAGGGATATGTCGCTCCGTTACACACGGAAGGTCAAAGTGAATATACCCTGTAATTCTTTTTTGGAGGGTAATCTTTTTTTTTTTTTGGAGAAAAATAAATTTTTATTTCCCGCCCCCTTTAGGGGGCGCTGACGTAATAATTAAATTTTTAAGCTGCTATGACGAAGCTGAGACGTTATCTGATCATCCTCTTCAGCTTATCTCAGTCCCTTTTTTGCACAAATATACGTAAATTGCTAATAAGTACGAGGTGGGCCAAAAGAAATCTCTCAGTTGGAAGATGCTCTCCTTTTTGCAAATAGCAGCCAATATGAAATCTGTTTTGACATTTCTGAACTAGACAGATGTAGAGTACAAGTGAACAAGCCATGGAGCGATACAATTCCCATCCTCAATCTCGAGCACGAAGTGGACGATTTTTCGACCAAAATCATAATAAGCGGGTACTTCAGCGGGTACGTGACCAAGCAAAACTATCGCTTCTGGGGCACCGCAAAACCACAAGTGATGCACAAGAAGCCATTACACCCACTCAAAGTGACTGCATGATGTGCTGTTCACGCTGGAGGAGTCATCGCATGACTTCTTTTAGCCCACCTTGTGTTAATAAATAAATGATATTAATAAATAAACTTTTTTATTGTTTCCTTAAGCCAAATACCATAAAAATGTAAATTTTAATAAGAATAAAAATAGAGTTTTTATTTACTAAATATTTGGAGGATATTTAAGATTCGATCTGGTCGAATATAACCTGCTTACTTGCTTTTTAGTAGAGATGTTCCAATACCGTGCTTTACTATATGTGAGTCATGGATAAGCTACGCTTGAATCTGGAAGTACTTGATCTAAAAATATTTCCTTGCGCGATTTTACAGTTTTAATTAAGACGCTTTGTGGGTTTACAAAATGCACACCGATATTTGAAAACATTCAAATGAATGACAAGAAAATAATTTTTAAAGATTCCAAGTGGAAACTCTATATTCTGAACCATTTGAGTTTGATCGAAACTCAATTTTTAATGATATATGAGATCCTGTGAAAGTGCGTGGTAGCAATGAAAATTTATTTCTTTTTCCCAGGCAATAACCATAACTTTTAGTCCATAAACTTTTGTTTTTATACCCTCCAAAAAAGAATTTGGAGGTTATATTCACTTTGTCATTCCGTTTGTAACGCATCGAAATATCCATCTCAGACCCCATAAAGTATATATATTCTTGATCAGTGATGAAATCTAAGACGATCTGAGCATGTCCGTCCGTCCGTGTGTGGAAATCACGATTCAGTTCAAACGAAAAGAGCTAGACTCTTGAAATTTGGTATAAATATATTTTAAAGCTTAGAGCAGGTTAAGTTCGGAGATGGGCTAAATCGGGCAAGGGGGAAAAAAGTTCCCCTAAGAAGAACTAAACCAACCCAGAAAAAACAACATAATTTTTAAAGTTTTTTGTTTATTTTGTTAAGCAAATGATATATTTTTATGTCAAATACGGTCCAACGCCTTAAACTGTAGCCATAAAAGAAAATAAAATTATTTGTGGACCCCGCCCACTTTAGTGGGCGTTATTATACTCAAAAATAATGTAAAAATTTAACAAATTGTTTTACTTGAGCTTACATTCCTTAAAAATAAAATTTTTAAGCTTTAATGACGAAGCTGAGACGATACCTGGTACTCCTCTGCCCTACCCCCTCCTCCTGCTTCACCCCCTAAATGACCCTACCAAAAAAACCCCTCTCCTCCCCCTTTGCCCACTAAATGACCCTCTAAAAAAAAATTTTAATTTTGTATATAATCATCCCAAGCATTTATTTTTAGAGTTTTATGACAAAGGTGACATGTTTCCCCCCAAAAGAGAATTGGACCCTATAAAGTAACTATATATATTATTGATTAGTGATGAAGTCTGAGACGATCAGCAATGCCCATACATTCGTCTGTGGAAAACATGATTTTGTCTATTTTTGAACCCCGCCCCCTTTAGTGGGCGTTGACGTACGATATTATATAAAGGAACTCTGTCCCACCAAGTTAAACATTTTAAATTCACTTACTAAATATTTGGAGGGTATTTAAAATTCGACCCGGTCGAATATAACCTTTTTACTTGTTTTATTTTGTTTGGACCAACATTCGGGAGATGACCCTTGAGCGATGAATTGTGCTGCAACTAGGAACATTGGATATGGGAGGGATAATACAAGGATTAGTGTTTGTGGACAATCGATTTGAACTTGCCCAAATTGAACGTAGGTGG
This sequence comes from Linnaemya tessellans, assembly GCA_951800035.1. Classification (NCBI taxonomy): domain Eukaryota; kingdom Metazoa; phylum Arthropoda; class Insecta; order Diptera; family Tachinidae; genus Linnaemya; species Linnaemya tessellans. The sequence goes on from OX637535.1 coordinate 11,744,217, forward strand.
ACAGTCCTCTAAAGAACAAATGCTCTCTGTAAAGCGTGGTGAGGTTCACTGGCTCATCAACCAAAAATAGCGAAGCCCTGAGTTATGAGGGTGTAGCTCCCAAATAAATTATCGTCTTTCGCGTAATATGGCTTGAGCACATTCCGTTGTAGTGGCGGTAAATCGCAGTAATGAAGGCAACAGACAATCATCGACAGCAAGTGCTGTTTCGGTTCCTTGTGGGGCTGGAATCAATGACAACCTATAAGTACGTTTTACGCTAAGGGCGCTCCAATCTAGCAACAGTTGTTGGTGCCCTATTGGATCTACATTGATTGGAAACTTGCGTCATCTTTAATTATACCAAGCAGTCCTTCTGGCTTAACATACAATACGTCGATGGTAAATATGTAACCACATCGTATGTAAAATATTCAGTCCCAATATCGTCACAATTCCAAGTTCTTCGAAGGCTTGAAGAGACCTTGTAGATACAGAATATTTATGTAACTACAACAAAACAAATATAAATTTAATTTAGCATTTTTATTACATCTTTGTTGCTATTGTCATATTTGTTTTAAAAAAGAAAGCGTAAATGGATTTTTGATGCCATTTGGAAATAAATAAATGAACTTTTAAAAGTTCCATTTAAATAACACTAAGTCATACAAAACAAACACCAGCAGTTTGACTGCCAAACAAGCCATAACAACGTTCCAAAAACACCCACAATCCCCAACTACCCCGCACACTGGCACATGGAACACATGGAATACATGCCTGTTCCCCCCTCCCCCACTCCTAAAAAAATGAACTAAAAATAAAGACTTAACAATATTTAAAACAAAATTAAGTTTAAAGTTAAACAAAGAAAGGAAGAGAAAAATAAAAAGTCTGACTGTTTAGAAATTCGCATTAAAGTTTTATAAAACTTTTAAGCAAAAAAAAAGTCGTATTAAATATTTGTGCGTTCAGGCGATAAAAATACAAAATGAGATTTTTTTCTTTGCTGTTTGTAGGTTTGTTGCAAATAGCTGCTTGTATGCAATTTGCTTTTCAACGCCTGCGGCTGAAAAGTGTCATGAAAAACACACTCTTATATGCCGTTGTTTGACAACGAAGAAAAAAAAAAAGAAAATTATTTCACAAAACTACAACAACAAAAATATGAATGTTTTACTGATCTCAAAAACTAATTAAGCTTTCTCATCAACAACAACCCCCCCTTCCAACTACAAAACACTTCTGTGCACATGCATAAACACAAACACACCTACACACGCACAAAGCTAAACTTAATTGTAGTAGGAGTCCTTAAGTCTTGTTGGCATTCATGTGTGTTTGTTTGTTTGTGTTGCAAAGTCTCATAATTTCCAGGCGTTTCTAACGTTTGACTCATACAATCAAAAACACAATCGGCAGGAATTGGTGGCAAGAGTGTTCAACACTTAAGCGTTCCTTCCTCTATCATCAACCATTAACTAGGCAAGTACGAGTACTTATAAATTGTTTCTCTGCCACCGCTACCACACCGCCTGGCGCTACACTGCATACAAATCATTTCTGCGCTGCTGCTGGTATTAAAAAAAAAAAACTTTGTACTTTTTCTGCCTCCCCTACTGCTTTCTCCGGGCTAACTAGCAGCAGTTTTCCAGCCAAAAAAAAAATTCTTTTGTTAAGCCTGGTATCTACAGGAACTTTTCGTCATACGGTGTAGCTCTCTCTCTGGGCTTTCACAGAAAGTTTGCCCACTTTTGAATACCACATGCCCGGTTATGACAACGACTATTGTGTGTGTTTTTGAATAGCGCAAACAATGACTCTGCCATGGTGCCTGCTTTTAGGTGGTCTAGGTATGCCAGGAATTAAGGACCCCCGCCCTGGCGGAATTTGTTGCAGCAGCTAGAGCAGCTCGCTCTGCTGCTGCATACAAGGAATGACGAAACGGTAATATCCTTGTGTTTGGTGGAAGGAAAAAGGAAGTGGATAATACATCCGTCCTTGTTGCTTCGTGTCACCCACTAAAAAAGTCTTCTAAAGCCAACGAAATGCGTTGATTTCATGCTCTTAGTTTTATATTTATTTTTACTTGTTCGTATGTAAGTACGTAAATATGTACAGTAGTACATGCTTGTGTCTGTCCCATAGTATATATATTTATATATGTGTGAATTCGTGTGAGTGAGTCGAATAAAACTCATTTATTATCTCACCCAGTTTTCAGTTGTGTTTTCTAACTCAAGTGAAAACTGTTACATCCTCCATGTTTGACTTGGAAAACAAAAGGACGGAGCTGGAGCTTTTTTTGTTTATTGTGTGTATGTGTGTGCGTGTGTGTGTGTGAAAGAGAAAACTGTACAACTGCTAGACAGAGTGGAGTGTGAACAAACGGCTGTTGGCAAATAGTGAGCAAAAGCTTTATCGTCCATATTGGAAAGTTGTAAAAGTATCTAGAAGCATTTTTTATAAAATTGTAAAATCCAAGAAGTTTTCAATTATTTTGCTAGTTGAATGGTATATGAATGAATATATCTTTCGTTTAGTTAAAGATTTTTTATTTTATTATTATGTTGTGTGTATGAATATGTATTTTTTTTATCCAAAATTTATACGTCTTGAAAATTTTGAATTCCCTAACTAAAAGTGATTTTTTTTAAATTCGGTAAAAGCTATAGAAAATATTGGGAAGTTGTAGTTCCCACGTTCTTAAAACCAACTTAAAACCAGCTTTTGGCTGTGCTAAGTTGAGTGCTGCCAAGTTATATATTAGAAACAGCTGGTATTGTTTATGTTAATAGGAATAAGTTGAGTGCTGCCAAGTTATATATTGGAAACAGCTGGTATTGTTTATGTTAATAAGAATATATACTGACGCTTGAAATATTTTGGAAACATTTTTTTATATATAAAAACTTGATTTCTAAGAAGTTCTTCATTTTGTATGATGAAACAGTTATATGTGGGAAGTTGTAGTTCCCACGTTCCCAATTGCGACTTACAACTATTTCATCTCATGACAAACCGTTTCGGTTTAATTGAATTTGATTTTCCTAGTATTTTAATAATGGAAGACGGCAGACACTCTTTATATGTAAGTGATATGTTTCTTATACATTTTGGCAGAAATACTTTTAAAGTTCTAAGTAAAAGGTACATTCTTATATGAAATTTCAAATAACGTGATCTAGGGATGTGTACCACTATTTTATGTTACACCAATCCGAGGGGAATTTTGCGCCAATTTGATTGAATATACTTCTGCACGAAGTGCTTGCTCGATTTCTCCACATATACTACAATATAGTATTTTCACACTGAAAGTTAAAACCTGGTTTTAACGTTAAGACCATAAGCTTATTTTGTGGTCACACTGCAAATTGCGGTCTTAACAGACAGGCTGTATGATAAATCTGTTCAAAATGAATTAAATCGCTCATAGAAATGTGTGAATTTGTTGCTGTACGTGTTCTCTATTTTTACAACACTTAATTGACAACCTGTCCAGCAGAAGTTTTTGTTTCAAGGAAAAAAAAAATGTCTAATGGTGATTTCTTTTCTGAACAAAATGTAACATTTTATTACTGTTTTCCTAAAAAACTACAATTAGGCGCATTTTTAAAATAATTTTTCGCAAGGGATGGTACATTTATTTGTAATAAATTCACTATTTCCAAATGTTATAATATTGTCATTTTTGATTGAAAAGAGCAAAATATGTAGCATTCTTTTTTAGAAAAAAAGTCAACATAAAATAGAAATTATTTTACATTTCGTGAATGAATATTTTAAAATTATGGAACTACTTAAATAAAATGAAAAACTTCTTGAAAATCAAATTGTTTTATATAAAATATGTAAGCGAATTCTGAAAGAAAAAAAGCGCTTGTATAAACAATAACAACTGTTTCCCATATATAACTTGGCAGCACTGAATTTAGCACAGCCAAACAGAAGCAAAAACAAGGTTGCATTTCATAAAACCTACTTAAAACCAATTCGAAATTGGTTTTAAGTTGCTTTTTAAAAAATCATTTTGTAAGGTAAAACCAGGTTTTAACAGTTGGTTTTAACGTTAAAACCACAATTTATTAAATTCATGTCAGTGTGAAAACACTATTACCATTTCCAAGTGTAATCTGTAAATTAAAGGGCTGGTAATAGGGGTTATGCTAGTCATTTCTACAAGTAAATGAAACTAAATTATTTACTTTGAGTTCTATGGTATTAGCGTTAACTTTAAACGGCATTCTTTCTATTGTCTTGATATATTTATTTACTATTTCCTATTATACAATTATTTTCTCCTGACATCCAGCTCCTTATATTAAGTAAAAACTAAACTTATATGTATGTAACCAAGATGTACAAAAACTAATTGCCAATTAACTACTTCAAAAATTATTATTATACTATTCTGGATTGCACGCTTTTAATAAAATATCACTGAATAAACAATCAAACTGTTTAGATTGATCAGTACATATTAACATGAAGATGTATGAAAATATAAAAGGCCCGTAGATTTTTGTGGTACACTTTTAAGCATTTTATTGTCCAATAGTATTAATAAAATACGAATTTTTTAAAAGGTATTTTTGTATAAATATGCAGAATATAAAATTTGGAACAAAAAAATTTTTATTTATTTTTTGTTTTGTACTTGCAATCTCACGCACGAGTGTAAACAGTAAAAGGTGTGTGTAATATGTTTTTTTTGTTTTTGTTTTTGCTGACGGAAAAGAATATGTGCGTCTTGTTGCTGTCCCTAAATTTGTTATATAAGAAGTTATTTGATATATTTTTATACCCTCCAAAAAAGGATTGAGGGTTTATTCACTTTGTCGTTCCATGCGTAATGCAGGAAATTTCCATCTAAGACACCATAAAGTATATATATTCTTGATCATGAAATATGATCAAGAATGAAATCTAAAACGATTTAGCCATATTCGAAAGAAAAGAGTCAGACCCTTAAAATTTGGTATAAATTTATTTTGAAGGATAGTACAGGTCAGGTTCATAAATGATATAAATCGGGAAAAAATATCCCCTAAGAAGAACTAAACAAACCTCTAAAACAACAACCTAATTTTTTATTTTTATTTTTAAATTGTATTAAGCAAATGATATATTTTTATGTCAAAAAAGGTCCAAAGCGTTGAACTTGCAGCCAGAAAATCAGAAAAATCCATTTTTAGACCCTGCCCCTTTAAAGGGCGTTGAAGTGACATATTACATGGAAAAATAGTGTAAATATTAAACAAATTGTATAGTTTAAACCTACATTCCTTAAAAATCAAATATTAAAGGTTTTATGACGAAACTGAGATGGGCTCTGATTTTCCTCTACCCCTAGTCTCCCCCGCATTATTGCCCCTAATTGACGCTATCAAAAAAAATTTTTTTTCATTTAGTAACCCCAAAAATGGACTTTTTGGTATTTTATGGCAAAGATGAGATGTCTCCCTAACGGACCTTACCGGATTGACCCCCACAAAATATTTTTTATTTACTAAACATTTGGAGGGTATTTAAAATTCGACCCGGTCGAGTATAATGTTCTTACTAATTTTAATTTTAGAAGACTAATGAATTTTGGTGAAGAAGGAATCTCATGTAAGACCATAAGAATTTATTTTTGATATGTAAATGTCAAGTGATCAATAAGATATATAATGATAAGATTGTGGTGTATTATTTTAAAAGGGGTTCAATATGTTTAGAAATCCTAAAGATTTTTTTTAATAAAAAGCGTTTTAGCCAAAAATATCGGACCGGAAAAAGGGTACAACATTTTTTTGACTGCAAATAAGTTCTTTTATAATTCTTTGTGTTTCAAGAATTATATTCTTTAGGTTTCATTATGTAAAATTCGCTAAGATTCAGAATATATCCAGGCCATATACATGACTGAGTGCGGCCTTGAGCCCACGGTATTTCGGATCCGTAGTCTACTCACCAGCAGCTCTCATTGAATAGAAAAAAAATCTGTATTATAAACTGAATAAAATCAACTGAAACTATTTCCTAGATCAATTAATAAAATACTGAAAATGCAAAAGCTCTATATAATTTTTTCTATTTGATGCTCACTATGACACATAATATGACCACGAATTGTAACCTTCAGCAATTTCCACTAAAACGATAATGACAAATAATTTTAGTTTTTATTTTGCATGAAATACCTCTTCCTACGAGGTAGTAATTTGACAAAAGTATCCGTTAGTTTTCATTTAACTTTCCTTTTTTACACACTCACACACACACACACACTCACACAATACATACATACGTATTTTATGGAAAATATCTTCATATAAAAAAGAACAAAAAACAATAATAATTTTTTTTTAAATTTTTCGAATTTATTGAAGCATTAATTCAACAACCGTTCGTCTGTCCATCTGTCTGTATGTCTATCTGGCTAAATGTTTGAATTTGTATTTATATTATGTTAGGCTACCGACAGGCACACACAGCGAACAAGGCAAAAAGCTTTTAATAATACTTTATCCTTGTGTGTGCATGTATGTAAGTGTAAGCTTTGCAAAAGTACATGAGTAGGCCACACCTTGTCTTGTCTGCGATTGGTGTTCAAAAGGAAAACGGGTGTTGGTTACGGATTAAAAGTATATATTGACTGTTGCAATAGTTAACAGCGCTGCTTTATTCCGATACAAACACACACACACCGAGGAAGACCCACCCCAAAATATATTGAAAGCAATATTGATCACCCACTCACCACCCAACAACAACAACAACGACAAGCTTATTCAACCCCGTACCGAACAGAAACAAGCAACATTCATTACATGTCCACACAATGATGCAACATTCATATTCACCCCCACAATTCCATACATTAATTTCATTTATCGCACAATTCACTTACACTGGCCGACGTACACAACACTACAAACACAGAAAAAAGGGGGTTGGAAGCATGAATTTACTACAACGCGCCGGTAGCTGGCAGGATATGTGCGATTTGACGACGGAATGAAATCAATTGTTACGTTACCGTGCCACAGATCAGTCGCAATCCGGTATCAGTCACCAGCAACCACAACAACCAAAGCAAAAAACAACTGTTTTCACGTAATTCATCATTCAAATCGCAACTTATAGACAAAATCAAACACAATATTTGAGTAGTTAATATTGGAAAAAGTAAAAAAAAAACAAAAAAAAATAACATTCAATAATGCAAACAATTCAAAAAGTTGGACTTGAGACAAATTCATCATCACCAGCGTTATTCAAACAAACTGCTAAAGAGCCGACTAAAATTTAAACGTGAAATAGGAAAAAAGTCAAATAGAACCAAAAAAAAAAAAACAAAAAACAAAAACAATAACAAAACCGATTAACTTTTGCGTGCATTTTATTTAAATTCGCCTACATTCGCGCCACGAAACTAGAAAAGTTTTCCGGAAGTTGAGGTGTCCGGTAACGGTAACCGGTTCCGATCGTTACTTTTCCCGTTCCTTTTCCTGTTCCGCTTGTGAAACAGATACACACACACAAACAAATATTTTACTTGACAAAACGCATGCATTGAATATTTTTTCAAAAATAGAAAAGTAAACTTTTTACCAACTAAATAAAATTTCTCTGCGTGTAAAGTGGTTTGAAACTGTGATTTAGTTCCACAAAATCTACTTAATAACAGTTTCCTATTTTGGTGGACAATTTTTCAACGGCTTCCTTTAAAATACGAAAAATTTGTTTTTAATTGTTTTGCTTCTGTTTTTTTTTTTTAATAAAACAAAATATTTCAAAAAAAGTGTAAGAGAAGTTATTAATTGCTTCAGCTACCGGCGGCTGGTTGCAAAAGCTGCCAAGAGAGCAAAGTTTGATTTTTGCTCATATGTGCCATGATGCTTGATATCAAATCATCCTCAGATTATTTGTCACGTTCGACAGGAAGCTTTAGCAACTTTTCAATGTTGTTTGCAGGTAAGATATTGGTTATATGAAACATTTGATAACGCATTCAAATATATGCTCAAAATTTAAAACTAATTACCAAAAAAAATTTCTGACAACAAAATTTGTTTACAAATAATTGTTTTTTGGTTAGAAATATTTTGTTTTACAGTATCTTTTTACATATAACTTTATACGATATAACAGGGCTACAGGCGTCTTGAGAAAGCTTGTGTCTGTGCCTCTGAGCCAAATGTTACGTTTTAAGATCGTCTTATATAACTCGCTTATATGTGTCTAATAATCAGAATTGGAAGGATGTATAGATAAGAAAAATAAAGGTAGAATAATACTGCGACAAGAATTATAAAATGTGCCACAAATTGATTACTTTCTATAGCAGCTCACATATTTCATTTCAACAAAATTTCTTTTGATTCATACAGTTCTCGTATTAAATTTCCTAATAAAATTTGTTTAAATAAGAACTGTTATCACATTCAACTAAGCCACCTAATAAGTGGTGACAAACACAATACACATGAACACTGATGATGAAAGCGTTGTGGCTTTCGAAAACAGCTGTTCTGCTCTGCTGTGTAAGTTGAATAACTAAAAACTGATGTTGGCTTTTCTTTGTGCCTTGGAATATTTATCACGTCTTTCTGAATTTAAAACAAAAAATTTCGAACAATTAGCCTATAAATATTAATTCAATTTAATATAAAATTTCTTTCTCTTTAGAATTTAGTTTTGAATGTTGCTTTTAAAATGATGGTTCAAAAATATATTTGTGAAGTATATATATATATATATATATATATATATATATATATATATATATATATATATATATATGTATATATATATATATATATATATATATATATATATATATATATATATATACATATATATATATATATGTATATATATATATATATATATATATACATATATATATATATATATATATATATATATATATATATATATATGAGATACTCTTCCATTAGCATAAAAGCTATTTACGTTGTTTTTGAAGTGAATATTTTATATCAACGCGCACAAAAAAGAGTCGGAGATAAAATAAAAATGTTTAACCCGCTGGGTCAGAGTTCCTTCAAGACATTTCTGTGCATAATTTTGAGACTCTATTTTGATAGGGTCACTGCGGGAAGAGCCATGGGGGAGACATCTCACGTTTGTCGTAAAAACTTAAAATGTACATTTTTGGGGTAATTAAAAAACATTTTTTCTATAGAGGCTTTTAGGGGGCAAAAATGAGTAGAGGGGAGGGCAGAGGATGATCAAACAAAATATTACCTTCGTCATAGAAGCATTTGAATTTAATTTTTAAGGTTTAATGAATACAATTTGTTAAATATTTTTGAATGTAGTATCTTACGTCAACGCCCACTAAAGAAGGCGAGGTCCACACATGGACTTTCCAGATTTTCTGGCGGCAAACATTGAACGCTTTCGCCATTCTTTGACTTAAAAATATATCATTTGCCTAACAAAATTTTAAAAAAACTTTAAAAGTTATCTTGTTTTTTTTTTTAGAGGTTGATTTAGTTCTTCTTAGGGGAACTTTTTTAACTCTGGCCCGATTTAGCCCATTTACGAACTTCATCTGGGCTATCCTTCAAGATATATTTATACCAAATTTTAAAGGTCTGGCTCTTTTCATTTAAACTGAATCGTGGTTTCCACAGACGGACGGACATGGCTAGATCGTATTAGATTTCATCGCTGATCAAGAATATAATTAATGGTTGATATTTTATAAAGTAAGTTTTTCGGGCTGGCAGCACTGGTTGGTAATTGTGTCCAAACGACATCTGTGAAAGTGAAAAGTGTAGCTATTTCAACCTTTTACTTTGCCGGCTAATTTTTTGCTACAGGGCCGACGAAGGTGGGTGCCGTTACTCTGCTTTTTAGTACATGATTGGGTCAGTCGCTGCCAGTAATTGTCCAGTGATCAGTACTATGCCTTCATCACTGAAAACAGGCTGGCAACAACTAACACAACCACGCACTAACGCTGATCAGAAGAATTCAACACAATATTTCATGACTCAGCGGGGGCTCGAACTCAGGACTCTCCGCTTCATAGTCTCGTGTTCTACTACTTCAGCCAACAGCACCCACAATTAATTATTTTTGAGACGGCAGCTACATTGTCAACATCTCAGTTTAGTGGTGCCACTTTCATATATAAAAAAGCGCTTATTCTAAATCTATTTTTAGACCGAAACAAAATTAATAATAAAAACAATTTATTTGTTTATAGCTCTTTATTGTTTTGTAATAAATACATTTTGAAGTCCTTTTTTTGTTATGACACTATGAAAATGAGTTTATAAGTTAATTAATTTGTGACCTAACTCACGTCTTTTATCGATAACGGCTATCAAATATATTCAAAATTAGAGTTCAAATGTGGTTGCATCGAGCTTTTTTCAAAATAATGGAATTTTTACTTGAAAAGTCAGATACTAAAATTCAAAATTTAATAATACTTCCAATATGTGAATAAAATATGTCCCACAATAGAAAGACATTTTGCAGTACTTTGAAATGATACCCATATCATTTATATGGGTCCTATATTCTAGGAGCTATTATAAAAAAAATAAATAAATAAAATAAAATAAAAAAATAAAAGCCGAGAGAGAACGCAAAAAACTAAATAAATAAAGATTAAAACATAATTTTTGTTCTTGAAAGGGCTATTAAATTTTTTTATTAATAACAATTTTCATATTCTTAACCAGTTTGCAAATATTTTTGAACGTTTGTTTATTTAAGATGTTTCACTGTGTTGGCAGCACTAATTTATTTATTGTCCCCTATGAAAATAGAAATTAGTTTAATTTGCCTACAACCACAAAAGTAGCACGGACAAGAACCTGCCGTGTAGCCGTGAAAGTAATTATTTCCGTATAAACACATGCATTCTATTTCTGATAGGTTGTAGTCGGTAGCCTGCTGTCGTGAATGTGTTTAATGCATTAATGTATACGTAAACTAGTGAAACTGTCGCATCTCTGGGGTGAAGAACAGCCACATGTCGTACAAGAGTTACCGATGCATCCCGAAAAAAAAACGACAGTTTGGTGTGTTTTATGGCCTGGTGGCATCATCGGTCCATATTTCTTCATAGACGACCGTGGAAGAAACTTTACCGTCAACGGCGAACGATATCGAACCATGATACGTGACTTTTTTTTTGCCCCAATTGGCTCAGTTGGACTTGGTTGATAGATATGTGATTTCAACAAGACGGTGCCACATGCCACACAGCTCGTGAAATAATGGACATATTGAAGGATGAATTTGGTGAGCAGTTTATCTCTCGAAATGGCCCTGTGAGTTGGCCGCCAAAGTCACGTGATTTGACGGCTCTTGAATATTTCTTGTCGGGTTATGTGAAATCGTTGGTGTATGTGGACAGGCCAAACCTGATTACAGCCTCAAAGTACAGCATAACACGTGTTATTCATGGAATACAGGCCGAAATGATTGAAAAAGTGGTGCAAAATAGGATCTTACGAATGGACCATATGAACCGGAGCCTCGGGCAACATTCTCATCAAGTTATTTTTAAAAGACCAATATATCGATTTTAATAACAATTTTTTAAATATGAAGCAAATTTTAGTGTTTTATTAGATTTAAAAAAAAACTACTTTATGTGCTCTCAGAGGAATATTTCGCTGTGTTACACAAAGTGAAAATACCCTCCAATTTTTTATTTTTTATTTCTGAGTTTATAAAAAGAATTATGGCAATTATTGAAATTTCTGTGTATCCTGTGATACTTAATCTATTATTTTTTTCTTGCAGATTCGTCGTATAAATCCTCTTGGGGATCTCACAGTTCAGCACAATCTCAAGGTAAGTTTTGTTTGTTAAAAATCCAATCATATATTTAAAACTTTCTTAAGCATAGCAGAAATTTTTGGGAAAAATTAAAAACACAAGTAAACGCCTTATATTCGACCGGGTCGAATCTTAACTACCCTCCAAATATTTAGTAAGAAAATATAAAATGTTTAACTGGGTGGGACACAGATCCTTTAAGACATCTCTGTACCCAATTGGAAATCTCTATTTTGACAGAGTCATTCCAGGAAGGGCCGTGCAAGAGACGTTTCACCTCTGCAAGATCAGAGAATATCCCAGCTTCTTATTGGCTTAAGGAACAAAAATTGTTCAATATTTACACTATTTTTGTATATAATGTCGAACCTAAACGCCCACAAAAAAGGGGGGGGGGAGGCGGGGTCCAAAAATAGGCTATATCATGTAAATAGGAACTGTTATCACATTCAACTAAGCCAACTAATAAGTGGTGATAACTACAATACAAATGAGCACTGATGATGAAAGTATTGCGGCTTTCGAAAACAGGTGTTCTGCTCTGCTGTGTAAGTTAAATAAAACTGATGTTGACTTTCTTTTGTGCCTTGGAATATTTATCATGTCTTTCTGAGATTTAAAAACAAATTTCGAACAATTAGCCAATGAATCTTAATTCCATTTCATAATTTTTCATATCATGTTTTCCACAGACGAACTTATGGGCCTAGTGCTAGATCGTCTCAGACTTCATCACTGATCAAGAATATATATGCTTTATGGGGTCAAATTCTTTTTGGGGGGTATTAAAACTGTAATTTGTCGGGGTCTCTCTGGAAAGGGCCGTGGGGGAGACATTTCACCTTTGCCATAATACTTCAAAAATAAATGTTTGGCATAATTATATACGAAATTAAAAAAAAAACATTTTTTATAGGGTCATTTAGGTGGCAAAGGGGGAGGAGGGGGTAGGGCATAGTGGTACCAGGTTACGTCTCATCTTCGTCATTAAAGCTTAAAAATGTTATTTTTAAGGAATGTATTCTTAATATATACAATATTGCATATCTATAGTAACGCCCACTAAAGGGGCGGGGTCCAAAAAATTTTTTTTTTTTAATTTTATGGCTCCAAATTTAACGTAAAGAAGGTTCTTTGACATAAAAATATATCATTTGCTTAACAACATTACAAAAAAAAAAAAAACTACTAACTAGCACCACTTGCAAAAGTGGAAAAATTGAACAAAGAACGCTGATGAGATGGCGTAGCGGCCTCGAAATCAGTACTGATCCATTCTGCTGGTTTGATGATTATTGAAAAATATTCTTAATATTCCAATCTTAATATAAATTAATAAAATAGAATTTGAACAAATTCATTTATTAATAAAGTAATAAAAAAAAAAAATGGTTTGCAGTCTTGCAGATTCGAACTTAAGCCCGTTGATAAAATTAACAAAAAAAAAAAAACTTTAAAAATTATGTTGTTTTTTAGGGGTTGGTTTAGTTTTTCTTAGGGACAATTTTCCCCCCTTGACCGATTTAGCCCATCTCCGAACTTAACCTGTGCTATCCTTCAAGATATATTTATACCAAATTTCAAGAGTTTAGCTTTTGCGTTTGGACTGAATCGTGATTTCCACAGACGGACGGACGTGCTCAGATCCTCTTACATTTCATCACTGATCAAGAATATATATAATTTATGGGGTCTCAGATAGATATTTCGCTGGGTTACAAACAGCATGACAGAGTGAATATACCCTCCACATTCTTTTTTGGAGGCCATAAAAATGTAAACGTAGCACACCCAGATTGTGAAAGCACGCTCCCATAAAAAACAGATTTTCATTTCCTGCGTAGATTGGAGTGAATGTTAACAAAAAAAAAAAAATTACATTCACATCAAATATAAAAAAAAGGTGTTCAAAAGTATGATTGGCCTTTTTTCGGCAGAGCTGGTGTTTGCAAGGTATTCCAAAAAATATACATAAACATGCATTCACACATTCACGTACGCATGAGAATGTGTGTATGTATATGTGAATTAAAACACAAAAATCATAATATAGGATACGATGTTTGATTTCGAGTTTTTATATATTTTTTTGTTGTTCCCTTTTGCGGGTGACAGGGTTTGTTCAATTGATGAAGTTTAATGAAGCGTTAACATGTTTGAGTTGCACAATATTCAACAATCTAGATATTTATTGATTGTTAACTACAATCGTGAAGGCCATAATCATGTAGGGGTTTTAAATATTTACACGTTCATATGATTATAAGTTTCAAGTGTGAAAAGTTAAGATAAACACATGTTTTTTATATGTCAGGAAAATTGTTGCCTATTGCGTTCCACCTGCTCTTTGTTGTTGAACAATTTCCAATGAAGGCAATGGAATTGGTTATTCATATTAACCGCACTAAAAGCACACAAATATTTGTCCTATAGCTAAGATTCCATGATTCTTCAATCAACAGATATTTATTTAGTCCTGAAGTTATGGAAGGAGGTTGGAAATTGCATAACGTCGTGTTTAAAGCGTAAATGTAATCTGTTTGTTTGTAAGTTTATTTTAAAATAATGAAAATTATCTCTTTGAAATTTTTTTGGCAAGCAATTGCTTCTTTATCCCGGGGCTAATTTCAGTGTAGAAATTTATGAAAACTTTTCCAAAAATGTCTTTTTGATTATCATTGTGCAGTTGTGGCTGCTGATGTTTTGTTATTTCTGGAAGTGTGTCCTTTGACACTTCTCTATCGTGTCATTTCATTTTAAAAATTTCTGCTTCGTTGCGTATTTAAAGCTGTTGGGCAAAATAACAATGCCACGAAGGCAGCTATTACATGAACTCATTCAACATTCAACATTCATTCAATCTTTTTATACTAGAAAAATACAATGAGTTCTATTCGTCGTATCTGTGTTTTACAACATTTTGTTGGTGTTGTTCTTTTCTTACACTTGAGTAGCATTATCATCAGCCAGCACACAGCCTTTAAAATGTACATATTCCAAATTTCCAAAAAAGGCACACGCAAAATCACCCATATGAAAGAAATATCATCAACACAATCAAACAAACCATCATCATCCATCCATTCCACAACATCCTTTTTCACATCTTTAACACTTTTAGCATTTTGGCTGGTGTGTCTGACAGTGTGGGTGTTTGTGTAGCGTATGTTTTGGTGTTGCTCTTGACGGGTCTATTTTGTGAATATTAAAAATAACACACACACACACACTTATACGAAAGACAATACAAACAAATGATGCACTGATTTCACTGCATGCCCCTCCGGCTATAATAAATACTCAGATTATATTGTAGCGCCATCTTGTTGAACATTTTGATTGCGCTTTTGATTATTCTCTGTTCTGGAGGACACAATTTAAAATTTTTCAATTTGCCCTAAGGCATTGTTTTCATTTCTTTGTACTCGCAATTCATTAAAATTTCACAAAGAAAATTTCCATGAACAATTTTGAGAAAATGTTATCATTAAATAATATTGAGTTAATTTTGTTTATATTGAAAGTGTTTGCAAGTTTTTAGCGTTTGTTTAATATTTTGAAGGAGTATAACGTAGACAAAATTAAAGTCAGTTAAAATGCAAAGCTTTAAGTGTGAAGTGAACACGTATGAAGTTGTTTGCGAACAAACTAGGCTTGCATCGAACTACATAGTTCCTTCTAGACTTGTGTCCAACTTGCTCATTCGCTCAGTTTTGACAAGAACCTCTGATCAAACCTATGTAATTTAAATGGGTTTGATCAGAGGTTCTTGTCAAAACTGAGCGAATGAGCTAGTTGGACACAAGTCTAGTTCATTCACTCGTTGTTGACAAGAACCTGTGATCAAACCCATTTAAATTAGACTCGTGTCGAATAGACTTGTGTCGAAACCTTTCGTCTACTCGTTTTTGACAAGAACCTTTGATCAAACACCATTTATATAACATTGGTTTGATAACAGGTTCTTGTCAAAAACGAGCGAATGAAAGAGTTCGACAAAAAAGCTTAAAGAGTTCGACACAAGTCTAATCAAAACTAGACTTGTGTCGAACTAATTCATTGGCTAGTTTTTGACAAGAACTTATTATCGAACCAATGTAATTTAAATGGATTTGATCAAAGGTTCTTGTCAAAAACGAAAGAATGAAAGAGTTCGACACAAGCCAAGTCTGTACTTGCCCTCCTTGTGAAGTCGGTTTGTTTTAGACTTGCATCGCATTCGTTCATTCGCTCGTCGTTGACAAGAATCTATGATCAAAGTCATTTAAATTTAGACTTGTATCGAACTCGTTTATTCACTTGTTTTGGACAAGAACCTTTGATCAAACCTATTTAAATTATATATGTTTGATCAAAGGGTCTTGTCAAAAACGAGCGAATGAATGAGTTCGACACAAGCCTAAAACAAACCGACTTTATAAGGGGGACAAGATGAGATCTCCCCAGAAGTTATTCCGTGGGTCTGTTCTAGACTTGTGTCACTGGCTCATAGTTGACAGAACGTCTGATCAAACTCATTTATATTACTTTGGTTTGATTAAAGCTTCTTCTCAAATCCGAGCGAATGAACGATTTCGACCGAATTCCAGTCTGTTCTTGTCTCTCTTATGAAATCGGTTTGCTTTAGACTTGTATTGAAATCGTTCATTTGCTCTGTTTGGACAAGAAGCTATAATCAAACCAACGAGCGAATGATTTCGCAACAGACACACACACATACATACACACACGCGCACACATACATACACAATTATGACTTCTCAGGAGTACTCAGGAAAGTTTCCTAAGAACTCAAAGCGTCGAGATCTGGTAGGAACTCGATTTTTTCACAACACTTCAACACTTATAAGAGGAAGTACTGCGTTTTTACCTATAGCGGCTGGTAGAAGGTTCTGCCCCAACCGTGTTTATTAGTGGTATAGGTATTGGAGAGTCAGAAACTCTTGGTGTTCTTGACATGAAAATACAGTGCGATGTTCCATGGACTGACCATATTTTTCATATCTCAGAAGAAGCATTCAAGTGCTTCGGCTTTTTAAGACGTTGTAAGTCATATTTCACCCCAAACTGATCTCCTCTCTATATAGGCCACCTACAACCGACCGCAAATGGAATACAACTCCCATGTATGGGACGGTGCTTCAAAGTCTTCTTTGAAGTTGATCAATCGCGTACCAGAGAGTGAGAAAGAGAGGGAGAGAGAGCGAATAAGCTCATGGGTGACAATAGGCTAGCCAACTCTGTGGACTCACTAGAGCATCGATCCAACGTGGGGTGTGTTTTTCACTGTTTTACCCAAAATACAACGGAATGTGTTGTGGTGACATAAGGGAACTTGTGCCCGAAACCTGTTCATTTTTGCAAGCTAACCGCTCTTCACACAGGGCGCATGCTCTTGTGGTTGAGTTGCCAGTGAACCGCACCACGCATTACAAAAAGGAATCGTTCTTTAATTATTGTTGACTAAATGTCTTTAGCTAATTGCGGCCTAACTTTTTCTTTATGTCAATAAAAATTCCTTTTATTACATATTTTATCCGACGTTTCGTTCTTTGTTTTTTTTTGTAGTTTCTTTTATTCAGGCTTTTGTTTATTAGTTTCTTTTATTCAGGCTTCTTTGGCCGAACCGTTCGTATGTGGAATAAACTTCCTGTAGAGCTCTTTCCTGCCAATTTTAGCTTGGGGAGGTTCAAATCGAACGTCCACAAACACTATCTCCCTCCTATCCTCTCCTTCCCATAACCAACTTTCCTAGCTTTGGCACAATGCATCGCATATGTAGGGGTCATGCCCTGAGTGCTGGTGCAATACCAAAAAAAAATGTATTTTATTTTATTATATAACTCCGTAATTTTAATTTTTCATTACAGGATACAGCTCAAATGCCTTAAGTAGTGTTGGTGTTAGCGTTGGCAAATCCTCACTGGATCCACACACGCATTTAAGACAGCCCGGTAAGTAGCAGTTGGTAAAAAAGTTTTAAAAAGTTTAAAGCGAACAAATCTATTGATTTTTACTTTTTACCTTTTCCTCTAAAGTCGTTACCAATGAATCTTGTTTCAATTTCATGTAAACTCTTTTGTATTATGATTCCTTTTTTGCTTTGTGGGACTCCACAATCTCAGCAGTATTGCTTAAGTGACACTTGAAAAGCAGAAACAAACAAAAAAAATACCATAAATACCCCCTTCAAAATACATGAACAGTAGCAAAACAATACAATCGTGTGGCACTTGAAACGCATTTGCGGCAATGACACATAAAAATACAATAAAAGACTCGTGCTCGTGCAAATCATTGAAAATTTTAAACATGTTTATTGTTATTGTTTAAAATCATACAATCTACAAATGTTTTCTGTAGCTGTTACTGTAGAGACTTGCGGGCTGACTACTTTGCCAAACAAACATTCTGTATGATCGAATAATTTAAAGCGAGAGGAAACAAAAAACGAACCTAGGAAAGTTATATTCGTGCAATTGTATGTGGTTTTACTTGGTGTATGTGTGTGCGTATTGAATTGTAATGAAATGGCAATTGAGCTAGAAAATAAATAGTTATTAAATGTAAGAAAATGTGTACAAAACTTGTACTCGTACAACGTACAATTAGAGTTGTTGAAAAATAGAACAAAACGCATCAGCAACAGCAACAACAACAATAACAAAAGAATTGAAATGAAATGTACACAATATTGTTTAATATTTATTTATTTTTTTGTTAGATGTTTTTCGTTTGATTTCATTTTTTTTCATGTTGATTTGTTTTGTTTTGTTTTGTGACTTAATGTGATGTCGACCTGTCAAATTTTGACGGTCACGAGTAACTTTTTACAATAACACCGTAAATATATTTTATACAAACGGCATTAAGAAAAAGGTTATTAAAGAAATTATTTTAGGTTTACTTATACACTCAACGACCAGAAATATGCCTAATGCCAGATATAATGTTCATACAAATTACATAGACAACTTTTTTACTATTATATGTCGACTTTAATGGCCTTACTGTATAAATATGAGACTAAAATGCGATCTAAGTAGCGCTAGAAAAAAATATAGGGTGTTTTTTTTAAATAGAGTGACCCAAGTTTAAATTATAATAAAACAAGGAAATATATTTTTAATATCAATGAAACGATTTGTTTGGAAAGAAAATTTTAGGAAATTAATATTTATATATGAATTCTGCCATGTGGCCGCCACGGCTGGCACGTAGAGGGCGCAATCGGGGGACACCAATTTTCAACAACTAAAAACATCTTCCATAAAGTGGAAGGACACAACTGCAGATGCTGAGAACGGCGACGAATTGTTGAATTAGGATCATCTTCAATGCTTTTCTATACAGCCCTGCTACAGTTTCTTCAGTACGCAACTGTTCGGCGTGTCACGGCATGCACAGGCATCAGATACAGAACAGTAAATGTGGTTCGAAAACGAGCTATTGTTCTTCGAATGAGACGCTCTGAAGAACATTTTTGTACGCCATAAAATGGAAGAAGTGCACGCTGAGCTTGAGGAATAGAATAATTATTTTGAAAAAGGAGTAGAACTATTTTTTATGATTCTTGTGTCTAATTTTCTTTTAACCTATTTTCTTTTAATAGTAAATAGATTTGTTTAAGCTTTTAGGTTACTTTATGTTAATAATAATTGTTCGATATTTCGCTAACCATCGGTTAGCTTCTTCAGGAAATTATTTAGTTTTGTCAAAAAAATTTTTCTTTTCAATACTACTACTATTTTTGATTTAAATAAAAAAAACATTAACAGCTGATTTTGCGTTCACACTGCAAATTGTGGTTTTAACATAAGTTTATTCAAAATAAATTAAATTGCTCATAGAAATGTTTGAATTTGTTGCTGTACTTGTTTTTGTTTAAAGGAAAAAAGAAAAAGTTTTACAATGCGTTTTTAAATAGAAATTATTTTACATTTTGTGAATGAATATTTTAAAATTATGGAGCTACTTAAATAAATAGAAAAAAAAATTATAATAACAATTTAAAATGAAAAACTTCTTGGAAATCAAGTTATTTTATATAAAAAATGTAATCGAATTCTGAAAGAAAAGAAGCGCTTGTGTAAACAATACCAGCTTTTTCCCATATATAACTTGGCAGCACTGAACTTAGCACAGTCAAACACAAGCAAAAACAAGGTTGCATTTCATAAAACCTACTTAAAACCGATTCGAAAGTGGTCTTAAGTTGGTTTAAACAAAATTATTTTGTAAGTTAAAACCAGCTCTTAGCAGTTGTTTTTAACGTTAACACCAGAATTTATTAAAGCCACGTCCGTGTGAAAACACTATAATAAAAGTTAATATTTTTTTTATTTATAAACCAAAGACATTTTTGTTTATGGTTTTAACGCTAAAACCAGGGGGCAAATTACGGCACTCGATATGGGTCGAAATTTGTATTTAAATTTTATGTAAATTTCGCTCGATATCGAATGCGGTAATTTGGCCCCAGGTTTATATTGTTTGCGGAAACTTTATTTATTTTTTTTAAATTAGTTTTCAAATTTAATGAAACGTTTGTGCGATTCAGTGTGTGTTTCATTTTGAGTATTTTTTTTTAAGTAGGATCAGCGCGCGCTTAGGAGAGCACCTAAAATTAGCACAACAAACCAGTTCCCCAGGAAAATTAATGAAACGCAATTCTTTTTGCCTACAAATAGCTATTACGACGGTAATTGTAATAGCAATCTGAAAATTTTATAAAACGTGTTTTTTAGAGAGTCACAACACCAGAGCAACGCGTGCAAATTGTTGAAATTTTTAATCAAAATAATTGTTCTATTCGTCAAACTCATCTTATTTCATCTCATATTTCTTCCATTTTATGGCCTCCATAACCGTCCTTCAGAGCGGCTAATTCGAAGAACAATAGATCGTTTTTGAACCACATTTACTGTTACTGAGAATGTGCATGCCGTGACATGCCGAACAGTGCGTTCTGAAGAAGCTGCAGCCGCTGTACAGGAAGGCATTGAAAATGATCCTAATCAATCAATTCGTCGCCGTTCTCAGCATCTGTAGTTGTGTCCTTCCACTTTATGGAAGATGTTTTTAGTCGCTGACATTTGGTGTTCCAGATTGTGGCTTCTACGCGTTAGCCGTGGCGGCCACATGGCAGAAATCATATTTAAACATTAATTTCATAGAATTTCCTTTCCAAAAAAATATATTTCCTTGTTTTATTATGATTTAAACTTGAGTCACTCCTTAAAAAAACACACTTTAGGAGAAAAATATAGTCATAGCGCATAAAAAAAATACAAAATGAACTCGATCATGAAACAATTTTGACTTGCCTGTTTTGCCGTCGATAAGTGTAAGAGCTGCTATTTACCAAAATAAAAAAGTGTGACCAAGTTATTAAAAATAAATCTCTAAGAATGTGCTGATGTACGCACAGAAGTCAATGCAATTCAATTGTATTTGCCCGACTAGAGTTTTGTATGTGTATAAACATGACGCGTGGCTAAAATGATTTTTGTTTTTTAGCTTGAAATGCACGCGACACATTAACTGGGAAGCAAAATTATTCTACAGCTAAAAAAAAGAAAGAAACTCAGTTAAACAATGAAAATGTTTATCGACTCGACGCAATGAAAAGGAAAAATAACAAAATTGAAAACAATGAAACTATTTAATATACGCAAGCACACATACACACGCACACTTTATAAAACGCAAATACATGGACATAATTATTTAGGCCATATTTATTTTTTTAGCCATAAAGTAGCCAAAGTTTTAAGAATTTCTTCAAAATGTTACTTGAATAAATAAAGTCAGCTGTAGTTGTTTAAGTTTTAAAACCAACACACACTTAAACAAAAAAAAAAAAGAGTAAAAATATTAAGACGGAGACGGAAACATAGTCAACGCGCGTATTAAGGAAATATAACCTTCCTGTAACTTTTTGTGTGGATTTGTTGTTGTTTTTAGTTTTGTTGTATTGTCCTGCTACCGTTAATGCTTTATTAATGGCTCAGTTTCAATTGAAAACTTATTTCGTTAAATGAAACGATGCACTTCAACTTGTGTGTGTGGCAAGAAACATGCAAATGTTGTTGCTCCAAACAATATCATTCGTATAATTTGCAAGTAAAACAATTGTTTTGCAGTATACGAATGGGTATAAGAGTATGTGGAAATGTGTAAAAAATAAATGAATGGATAAATGAGTGATTGTGTACTAAACTTTTTAATAAAGTACTACAATAATAAAAATGTTATAAAACCTAAACAACCAGCCATGCACACACAAACAAATACCAACACTTGCGAAGAGGAGTACGAGTCCTTTTACATTTGTGTGTGTGTGTGTGTGTGTAGGTAAATGTTGTTGATATATTACTTTTTTCCCCGCTCTTGGTAAATAAAACAACAATAACAAAATAACATTTGTTAAGAAACTAACGAAACATTACAATAAAAACACTCGACAAACATTATACAACAACATGAAATGAGGCTTAAATGTACAAATGCTGATGCCTGTCTGTGCAAGTAAATGTGTAAATGTGCACAAGTGCCACGCCCTGAGTGCTCTTGAGAATTTTTAATGTGTAAAATTGCTAAAAATTATTATTATTATTTTATTTGGTAGTATTTAGTTCAGCTGGCTTTCCTCTTCATTTATTCATTCTTCCTATTGTTCCATTAAAAACAAAAAAAAAAAAAGAAAAACAAAAAGGAGAACACAAAATATCCATTATAACACATTTTGGTTAAGAATGTGCTCGTGCCACCGGCCACTTGAATTGTACTTATGGACATTTCAAGATTTTGTTTTTAAAAACAAGTTTTTTTCTCTCTCTCCCAGCTTTCAAATACTTGTGCGTGATACTTTTAATTTAAGAGCACTTACACCTACGCCAAAAAATATACACACACACATTAAATCATCTATAGATGATGAGAATAATAAAAAATTTTTAAGTATTGCTAAAAATGAGTGTGTGTGTTTGTTATACAATTCACTCATTTGTAAAAAGGTTTTTGATACAATTGCATTTTGCTTAAAACTATTGCAGCATTGCAAGAAATATTACTCAAGCCTTGTTTCCCGGAAGTGACAGTACAAAGATATTTCAAATTTATAAAAACTTTAGAATAATTGCAGCAACACAAAACCTTAAAGTCGTTGGAGCGTCAAAATACAAATAGTATTTCGTTTATTTTTATCTCGGACCAGCACTCAGGGGATGACCCCTACATAAGCAGTGCATTACGCCGGAACTAGAAAGGAGGGGATAGTATTAAAGGGACAGATGAAGAAAGATAAGAAGTTATAGAATTTTTGTAGCTATTTGAATCATTTACTTCGCCGGCTAATTTGTTGCTACAGGTCGGACGAAGGAGGGTGCTGTCCCTCGGCTTCAATTCCTGCACCAGTTGAACCTTCTAAGGCATCAATGCCAAATCCTTACGCAAAATTCGCCATATGGTGGTTTCGGATAACCCCAATTGTTGAGAACATCGAGGATTTGACAATTTTACGAAATATATCTTTCACAGAACTACCATTTACATAAAGGACTTTAATTATTTTAATATTCGAGCGAAATTGACTTCATTGTCTACTACGAATAAGTAAAAAAACTAAATGTCAAAACTGTCGTGTTGTTGGTGTTGCCACAATTTAAAAACAAAAAATTTTATAAATAAAAGCTGTCCACATTTGAGTACTGATGATGGACTTGTAATGCTTTCCGGAAACGCGGTTATTCTGCTGTGCTGTCTAAGTTTAGTAATTTTTGGGAAGTCATTATGAATTTACTTTGAAAAAAACTGTTCTCCTAATGAAAATAAATAAAGTAAAGATCAATAAAAGTTAACAGGAATTTTGTTACTCTTCTCGATCCCAAACCATCAACAAGGCAAAAAAATATATATACCGACAAAAATACTATTGCTGTCCTTATCTCTTTCCAAATAAGCAAGGACTTGCAGATAAGATTCATTCCAAAAATTAATCACCTAGAAGAAGATGCACAATTTGATGACAGAGTCCTGGATTACTTTTTAAAGGATCAAACCAGCATCTTTTAAAGCATTGGAAGTTAATAGAAAAGCCTTCGCATACGCCATACTGCCACGATTATTGGAAAAGGTTGTAAAATATTCAATTAGCACTAGGAAATTGTATTTAAACAATTAATGCCATGATATCATCTACTAGATTATGAAAATTCTAACAATCTTCATTTATAATCATTTTAAGTGCTAATGCACCTAAAAAAATAGCAACCGATAATTTTCCATTTTCAATAGTACCAAAAGAGTACAATTGTATGAAATTTTCCAACCCTTCTTGAGAATCTATAGGAAATCGGTCGTTTAAAATTAAGCGAAATAATTTAAAATAAAAGTCTAGAATATGCAGCGGTAAAATATATATAAACAGTGTGGTTTTTAAAGTGTCACAACTTTGAGTTGGCATCACTGCTTTATTCGAGCACCCATTTAACAGCTGATAGTTGCTTTTGATTTAGTGCCCTATTACACACCTCAAGTTTACTTGCTCAGTTTTTCTTCAATTTTCTTTTCAACCTGCATTTACGTTCACACACGAAAGGGCATGTCAAGTTTCTCTTCACTGCTAAGAATATTAATTTAATATATTCTACATGATAAAACCGTCAAGTCTTTACCCCTTTTCACGCTCTTCACCACTCTCTCCTAAAAGATGGAGACTTGATGAGTCAAACCTGATGTGTGTGAAAGGGGACTTAGTTTGCTTTGAAATTTCATTATGAATCGACTTATACCAGAGAAACGCGTGCAAATTAATGAAATTTTTAATCAAAATAATTGTACTATTCGTCAAACTCATCGTGTACTTTTTCCATTTTATGGCCTCCATAATTGTCCTTCAGAGCGCGGCTAATTCAAAGAACAATAGATCGTTTTCGGATCACATTTACTGCTACTGATCATGTGCATTCGGTAAGACGCAGAAGGAACAGTGCGCACTGAAGAAGCTGTAGCCGCTGTACAAGAAATCATTAGGGATGATCCTAATCAATCGATTCGTCAACGTTCTTAGTACCTGGGGTTGTGTCCTTCCACTTTATGGAATATGTTTTTAGTGGTTGAAAATTGATCTTCCAGATTTCGCCTTCTACGCGCCAGTCGCGGCGGCCACATGGCAGAAATCATATTTAATCGCTAATTTCATTAAATTTTCTTTCCAATGAAGCCCGTTTCATTGATATTAAAAATATATTTCCTTGTTTTATCATCATTTAAATTTGTGTCACTCTATAAGAAACACCCTACTTAAGGTATTATGCTGCTTGGGGTATAACTGCACAAAACACTGAAATAAAAGCAAATACCGAGTGCAACGTGTGTTACATAAGACAATACAACTCAAGCCGAGAACGTGTTGGGGCATTTTGTGTCATCGCAAGCAAGCAACGTTTGACATGTTCGTGTTTCTCGTTTTGAATGGAACTGCCCTCCAAACTCTAAACTTTTAAGTGACTGTACAAATGCAATGTTCTTTATCTATGCACATGTTTTCCTTAAAAAAAGTGACTCACTTATTTAGCTCCTGTTTTTGAATATCTATAATTTTAACAAAATTTACATATTATTTAAATTAAACTGCTGCCGGGTGAATGTAATTAATTCTGTACTATTTTAATATTCCCTTACAGATCCGTATCAAATGTTTGGACCAACTAGCAGTCGTCTAGCAAGTTCAGGTAAGTCTTTTTCTTTTTTTTTTTGTTTTGAATGAAATCACACTTAAAGGCAGGTGCTTGAGTTAAGCAAACCGTGACAGTGTCAGAGGGACACGTGCTTAAACACTTGACTGAGGAAAATTAATGTAAAGTTTTTCAGCAAAAACTGATTGAAAGATAAACTTTGGCCATGATTTAAAACAGAATAAACTTATTAGCATAAATATAAAACTGATTCAAAGCAAAGGCCAAGTGTGCTGGTATACAAATCTACCCTGTCTGTTGTAGTACGACTAGTTTATGCAACCTTTACATTTTCTTTAAAATTTTATTGTTCAGCAAAAGTTTATGACTTTGAAAATAACACCTTTTTTTGGGTGCAGAGAACACTCACACTTTAATAATATTTTACAAATTATCCCTTTTTTATATTCCAAAGAAAAAGGTGTTGTTGTGCCTTTAGCCCTGACAAGAAGTAAATAGACAGACATCTCGTGTTAGGGGTGTGTAATATTCAGGCCAGCATTACTTTACACCAATACCTCACTTTGCGTCGTGGTTACGTTGCAAACAAAAAAAAGGCACGACGCATAGTGAATTATGATTTTCTATAGCAAACCATGTAAATATCGAAGAGAGGTTCCAGAAAGTTTAACAAAGTAAATATTTACAAAAAAAAATTCTATAAAATTTTATTACATACATACAGGGTGTCCTTCTGGAAGGAATACTACTTAGTTTAATTCTTGATTAAAATAAGTAGTAGTAGTTGTGGGTGCTGTTGGCTGAAGTAGTAGAACACGAGACTAGGAAGCGGAGGATCCTGAGTTCGAGCCCGCGCTGAGTCATGAAATATTGTGTTGAATTCTTCTGATCAGCATTAGTGCGTGGTTGTGTTACTTGTTGCCAGCCTGTTTCAATGATGAAGGCATAGTCACTGGTCACTGAACATAATTAGCAGCGACTGTCTCTATCATGTACTAAAAGCAGAGTAACAGCACCCACCTTCGTCGGCCCTGTAGCAAAAATTAGCCGGCGAAGTAAACGGTTGAAATAGCTACAAAAACAACTGTCTATCTTCTCATCTTTCCTAATCTGTCCCCTCAATACTATCCCCTCGTTTTCAGTTCCGGCGCAATGCATTGCATATATAGAGGTCATCCCCTGAGTGCTGGTCCAAGATTAAAAAAAAAATTAAAGAGAATGGATCTTATATTGATAAATGTTTTATGTATGGAATACAATATCAGATAAATGTCCGCCTCTGTTAGTCTCACACATGCGACCCCTTTTGAGCACATTTTTCATTACATTCTTACACATTTCACACGGTATTTCATTAATTTCATCACGAATTTTCGTTAATTTTGCTTGAACTGCTCAAGCGTTTCTGGTTTGTTTGCATAAACTTTGCTTTTCAGATATCCCTAATAAAAAGAAGTCCGGAGCAGTCAAATCGGGCGACCGTGCAGCATCACCATTTCTTGAAATAACTTATTGTGGAAAGAGGTCCCGCAGTAATTCCATTGTAATCCTGGCTGTATGCGATGTGCCATCGAATATTTTTCCATAATAAATTTGCCACGTGTCTACTTCACGGCTGTCAAATATGAACCGTCAAGACTAATGTTTGCCAAAATGGCGGCAAAAGAAAGTTTTTTTTGTCTTGGACCAGCACTCAGGCGATGACCCCTATATATGCAATGCATTGCCCGGGAACTGAAAACGAGGGGATAGTATTGAGGGGATAGATTAGGAAAGATGAAAAGATGGACAGTTTTTTTGTAGCTATTTCAACCTTTTTTACTTCGCCAGCTAATTTTTTGCTATAGGGCCGACGAAGGTGGGTGCTGTTACTCTCCTTTTTTTTAGTACATGATGGTGTCAGTCGCCGCCAATTATGTTCAGTGACCAGTGACTATGCCTTCATCATTGAAATAGGCTGGCAACAACTAACACAAGCACACACTAATGCTGATCAAATATGTCTTTGATTTACGCCAGTTCCTGCCCCGCGGCCTAACCTGACAATGCTCTTAACATCGGGTGATAATTGAGTGTTACCAGCACCCCTCTTAGCACCCAAGAGACTACACGAAGGCGACCTCGGGTCGCCCAGGTGGCAATTTCTAGAACATGATTTGGTGAGCCCCATGATCTAACACCTTGCTTAAGTGCCGATCCTATCTAGATGATCTTTTATTTGTTGATTCACAATAACACATAGATATTGCTACTATCAGCCGGACCGAAGTTCAACCACAAGGATTGAACATCAATCCTTATCTGACAAATCTTCCACCAAATTGGTGACCACAACCACCACGTGTACTCCCGAGGAAGACCTCACCAATATCCAGCCGCAGTAAACTGCGAGGCTTGTACTGGATCCCGTGGTACCAGGTCCAACTACTGGTAAAGCCTCGAAATTCAAACCAGTGGAGGTTCTATAAACTTTCTATAGACTTCGGTTTCTTTTTTTACCCAA
Source organism: Linnaemya tessellans (assembly GCA_951800035.1). Lineage (NCBI taxonomy): Eukaryota > Metazoa > Arthropoda > Insecta > Diptera > Tachinidae > Linnaemya > Linnaemya tessellans. Next base: position 11,772,225 of record OX637535.1, read on the forward strand.
ACCTAGGTGTCGCTTCACCTATTGGTTTTTAATCAGGCACGTAGGCGAACCTACTACTTTTATATTCTTATATGCACATCTGTTACACTTTAACAGAGGTTGGGCAGTAAACTAATGCTGATCAGAAGAATTCAACACAATATTTCATGACTCAGCGCGGGCTCGAACTCAGGACCCTCCGCTTCATAGTCTCGTGTTCTACTACTTCAGCCAACAGCACCCACCTTTCCGGTGGACAGTCTGTAAAAAAAAACTAGACAAATTCATTTGAAAAAAAATGAAATATTCAATTAATTTTTAAAAATCAAAATAAAAATTAATCTCTGTCTAATGAGTCCATAGTGGCTGTTGTACGACAACGGCTTTCTTTTACAAAAAATATGTTTGCTAAACATCTTTTTGTTTTTTCAAGGTAAAATAAATTTCCTTGTAGCAATTGATATGCGTAGATACCGCCTGGGGCACTTTAAAACTCTTTCCGGTCCATTGTGCAGGCACTGAGATAGTATGGATTCAAGGACATCAAGGAATACCTGGAAATATTGAGGCAGATAAGCTGACAAAGATGGAAGCATTAATGACAAACTGCACACCAGAAAATCTTAAGGCATTTCAAGTTTTTTAAAAATGAACTAAAGCAATGGTCTATACAATTACATACAAGAGCTTGGCCGCCCTCTACTGTAGGTAGAGTGACTAGAATTTTATGGGGAAACCCAAATTGTAACAAGACAAAGGAAATCCTAAGATTAAGTAGGCCAGCACTATGGAGATTGATTAATATAATAGAAGGACATATTGAGGTAAGGAATCACCTGGCACGCATGGGTAGCGTTGACGACGATATAACATGCAGAGCCTGCCAGGAGGATGACGAAACACTTGAGCCTCAGTTGTGCTACCGTCCAGCTTTTAGCCAAGTCAGAAGACAAACATTTAATCAGAAGATGGAATTTATTAGGGGTTCTAATTGGACAGACTTAAGAAGAGACATTGAAGAAACTAGGTTCCTCAGCCTCTGTGGCTGATAGGTAGCAATGCTAGCCTGCCAGTCCAATGGTCGTGGGTTCGATTCCCGCCAGAGACTCTGGGTGTTTTCCGCAGTTAAGCAAATTGGTTCGCGGGCTGTGTTTATAAAAAAACAAAAAAATTAAATTCAAAGGTTTCTATGGTTTTTAATAGGGGCTCTCCTTATAGTAAAGCGTACAAGAGGCCTATGAGGCTTAAGTGTAATCGTGAACGGTTTGGGACAGCTCTTGCTTATGACCCTCTTTTCAACCTAACCTAACCCAACCGAACCTTCTGCTGTCGGGACCGTTTTTTAAAAAACAAAGTGAAAATAAAACTATCGGGCATGTGATGGAAATCGCTTATCGCATGAAATAACGCGTTTTAGGTTTGAAGTCACAAAATTGGTGTGCTGGAGGTCGTAATCGTTCAAAAGAAATTGGCGTTTTTCAAGTCGCATGTGATTCGACAATCGTGCGATTCATAGCACATGCATGTATATTAAAATTGCGTTGAGTTTCAGTTAAAAAGGGAATCCCCGAGTTTTCATGGCATGGCGCAATTATATAGAAACAAAGTCGTGGCCATCTTTTATAAAAAATAAATAAAATTAGAAAAATATATATTTAAGACTCAAACCCAAAACAACGCAACTTCGAAAATCTAACGACGCACAGTGAAAATTAGTACTAGTTCAACAGTGGCGCAACTTCGAAAAAACGCTAAACGGAAGCACGCAAAACGAAGTATTGGTGTATATTGAAATGTATAAATTTTGTATTTCTCATTGTGTTGCTTTTTTTAAAGGACCTCAAGTTTTACGGGCACGTGATCATACAAGGATCGGCTTAATAAAGGGTTAATATTAATATACAATTCTATTTGCAAAGTCATTAATTATGCTGCTATTTTTCATATTTTATTGTTTTTAAGGAGTGAAATAAATGATTGCGCTTTTGTTTGTTTTTTCTTTTTACAAAGCTGAAACTTTACAACACCTACTACAATTGGTAGAACGGGTTAAACGGGCTGGCTAAAGTGGGCGTGTTTGAAAAGTAGGAAACTGGATCATAAATCAAATCATAACATTTAACTGTAAAATTTAAATTAGGGGGTAAAAAAAAACTTCTCACAGATTTAATTATTGCAATAAAAACAATTTTTTTAACAGTGAACCAGATAAAAACGGGCACATAATTTTAAATGATATTTAACTGTTACAATACAAAATATTTAGCCTTAGCATTTTCGGCACCACAAAAGCTTGTATCTGCAGTCCACAAATTTTATAGGCCGGAAGAAGCATAAAAACCAAAACCGTCTTCACTTTTCCGAAGCGACATACTCGTATAAATGTTTTGTTGCACCCACTACTTAATACTCGTACATGTGCCTCCCATAATAAACCTATACTTAAAATCTAGAAAACATTTTATTTTTATACGTCCGTGTATTCAATTTCTTCTCGTCTTACAACTTAAGCAACATGAACTCTGCCTGCTTTTTAAAATACTACCGCGAAGAGGGGAGAGGCAAGCAGTTGGGAATTGTAGTCAAAACTATAACTAAATCAGTTTAACAAACCAAAACTAAATCTGCTGCCACGATTTTATTTATATGTTGTTCTACTGAATTTTATTTGTAGGGAGGGCCATTAAAATTTCTCTTTGCTTTTTTTTTAGTTTATTTTACAATATAAAAATTGCCACTGTTGTGCTTTAGCCAGAAGAATGATGGTGGCAAAAATGCTGTTTTGATTAATTATAGTTTCCTTAAAACACGGAACCGCTTTGTTACCCAAAGTCCGGTGCAACAACAATATATTAAAAACAAAAGCAATAACAAAAATAGGTATAAAAGGAAAGCAAAAAAAAAATAAATAAAAAAAAACAACGAATGAAAATAACCGCCACAATAACATTCTAAAGATTCAGTGAAAATTTAAATGTTTTAAACATGCAACATGCAGCTAAAAATATAAGCAACAACAGCAAATGTAAATTATTACCATTTCAAATGTTATTCAAGCACACTTGCAACTTTTAACATTTCGACGGTATTGTAGAAGTTTTTTAAACAAATATTTTAGATGTTGATAAAGAAATTATATAAAGTACTTCTGCTTTAAAGGAAGGGCTCTTTTAGCAAAACTGATTGTGAACAAAATCTGCAAATTTTGCTGTACAAAAAAAAAAAAAAAAAAATTTGTTAAGAGCAGTTACATATTGTGTCGAATCGTGTTTCCTCACGTTTTACACAAAACTGCAATATTTCTGCTTCTCTTTCGGAATATCGTAGCAAGCAGATAGCAAAAGAATGCATTCTATGCACTGGATCTTACATCAATAATATATATCCACCCTCTCCTAGAACCCCACTCTCCTCTGAAGTCGTATTAGTTCCGCAATTTACTTTTTCAGAAAATAAAATAAAAAATATCTCTTATTTTTATATATAACGATGTTCGTTATGACGAACAATTTAATATAACGTCAGTTTTATTGAGTGTCTTGACTTTTCAAAAAATAAAATACAAATTTTTTGTCTAATTTTTTTACCGTTTTGTTTATTATACAGTGAAACTACGATGTTCGTTATAACGAACAACTTAATATAACGATAGCTTTATTCAGTGCCTTGACTTTTCAGAAAATACAGTATAAAATATCTCTTATTTTGTCTAATTTTTTGACCTTTTTGTTTGTTATACAGTGTAACTTCTATATAACGAACTTCGTTATAACGAAAAACTTAATACAACTTATGTTTTATTGAGCCACTCGACTTTTTAGAAAATAAAATACAAAATATCTTCTTTTTTGGATAAATTTTTTACCTCTTTGTTTTTATACAGAGAAACTACGATATAACGAACTTGGTTATAACGAAAAACTTAATAAAACGAATGTTTTATTGAGTCCCCTGACTTTTCAGAAAATAAACTACAAAATATCTCATTTTTTGTCACATTTATTGACCTTTTTGTGTTCTATTTAGTGAAACTTCTTTATAACGAACTTCGTTATAACGAAAAACTTAATACAACTTACATATGTTTTATTGAGCCCCTTGAATTTTCAGAAAATAAAATACAAAATGTCTAATGTTTTAGTTGGCTACTTTTTTCCCTTTGGTTTTTTATACAGTGAAACTACGATATAACGAAATTCGTTATAACGAAAAACTTAATAAAACGAATGTTTTATTGAGTCCCCTGACTTTTCAGAAAATAAACTACAAAATATCTCATTTTTTGTAAAATTTTTTGACCTTTTTGTTTTCTATTTAGTGGAACTTCTTTATAACGAACTTCGTTATAACGAAAAACTTAATATAAATTATGTTTTATGGAGTCCCTTGACTTTTCAGAAAATAATATACAAAATATCTCTTCCCTTATCTAATTTTTTGACCATTTTGTTTTTTATACAGTTTAACTTCTATATAACGAATTTCGTTATAACGAACAACTTAATATAACGTACGTTTTATTTAGTGCCTTAACTTTTCAGAAAATAAACTACAAAAAATTTCTTTTTTTGTTGGTTAATTTTTTACCTTTTTGTTTTTATACAGTGAAACTACGATATAACGAACTTCGTTATAACGAAAAACTTAACACAACGTATATTTTATTCAGTGCCTTGACTTTTTAGAACATAAAGTACAAAATATCTAATTCTTTGTCTAATTTTTTACCTTTTTGTTTCTTATACAGTGAAACTACGATATAACGAACTTCGTTATAACGAAAAACTTAATATAACGTACGTTTTATTGAGTCCCTTGGGAAAACCTCTTAATTGCAAAGTCTTTCATACAAAAATACACTAAAGCTATAACGAACAAATTCTGAGCAAAAAAGCCTATATATAGCGAAATATTGCTTCAAATGCCTCAATAGAACGAAATCATAATAAATTCTTAATGGTAAAGTTCCATTATAAAAATAACGAAGTCGAACTGCCGTATTCATAAACAATATGTATAAACAATTTTGTAAGGAAATTTGTTTGTTTAACCTTTTGTAAAGCTAAATTAATTTTTATTAATTAATTTACAAGCGCATTTGTAAAGACTCTATATAATGAAGTACTCGTACAAAAGCCTTTATACAACGAAGTAAGAATAAAATTATGGCAAAATGTTTTATATTTTATTTACCTCATAAAATCTAAGTCCTTATTGGCATTCTCATGTTAAAAAATGTGGCAAAAGAAAACTGTAGTTATAACGAATTTTTTTTCTTGTCTTTTCAAACTTTGATATAACAAGGATCTGCTGATTGCATTTATAGCGAAGAAATGGCTATAACGAAGTATTTTCGGATCCTTTTAAAATTCGTTACATCGAAGTTTCACTGTATATAGATTAACATCAAGCTGATGTTCTCTTATAAAATACCATGAATGTTTAGATTTTATCGACATTTTGATATCCTCTGAAGAAGATATCCAAAGGACCTCAAGCTCAGTATTCCTTTGTATATAAATATCCCTTTTAAAGTAAAAACAGACTAGTCTTTTATGCTACAGTATCATTTTCCATTCATTCAGGATCAGCAGTGCAGAATATGTCACAGGCTTATGCCTGACGGATTTACTTTAACTATAGTCGCTACCTGTTCCAAGTTCGGTGTCTTGGTATTTGAAGTTAAAATAAATCGTTGCTCAAGTTGGGGGGTGAATTTTAAAAAAATAACGAATTGCTCTTCATATATCCTTTTACATAAAACTTTTGAGAGACAAACAAGAGGCAGTTCTTGAATTTCTATTCGTCAATTGCGCATCTTTAAGCACCTCTTCTTCCAAGTGTATTAACAAATTATATTGAAAGCAAGTTCTAGATTATCAATGCAACTTAAGGCGGATTCACCCATGTTTTCCGAACAAAAGTTTTGTCCGGACAAAATTTATTTTACTGCGAGTTTTCTGCAGGGCGATTCACTCATTTCGATAAATTTGTACGGAAAATCAAAGTTGCCTTTCATATAAAAAAATGAGTTTTGCAAAATGGTAGTACTGCAGCGATTTTTTATGTTTTGCTTTACCTTATGGCCATTGAATTGCATAAAGCATTGTTATTAGCAAAATAGATATAAAAAAGAAACAAATATATAATATTAGTTCTCAAATTTATTTTTTTAGTCTCACACACAATTTAATATATCAAACACAAAATGACACCTTAACTTTATGTGAAAAAGTTTAACGTATTGGCAACTCCGTTCAATTTTGTCCGGACAAAATATAAAATGAAACCAATTCAAGCTGAGAGTTGTTCGTAAAAAATATTTTCTCTCTCTCAAGAAGAGAGACGTCAAACTACATATAAAAAAAAATTGTCCGGACAGAAATTTTGTTCGGACAACATGGGTGAATCCGCCTTTAGGAAAACGCAGCTTAAACCGCAATTCGCTACGTCTGGCTACTGATCTTATAATTAGACTTTTGTGATTAAACTGTATTTTGTATGAAGATGAATTGTATGATCTTCATGAAGATCAATTGTATGATCTTGCGTGTCATATTAGAATATGGATACTTTTCTCAAAATTTAATTTTTTTAAAGTAGTTTCTCCAGCCACTGTACTAATTTTTGTCTGTGAAGGTTACAGCTGGATTGAGGCAGTGGATACCCTGTTGGAGTCCAAAATTACTATTATTATTATTAAATTTACTATTACTTTTATTATTAAAATTACTATTACTTTTGCCTCAACTCCACGGCGACAAAGGCCATGAAATGTCTACTTGATACCATTACCTTTACATATTTTTTTTTCAAAAACTGTTTATTTTTTTACAAATTTGCTATATCGAAATGAACAGCAATCACACCTTTACAAAGATATTTTAAAAATTTACCCACCATTAAAATTGATTCAAGGCAAGCTTAAATCAATTCAAGTCACTCATTGTCATGAAAAGCTCATTGGCTTTATTCAACCCTTTCGCTTTTTTTTTTTTTTGGTAATAACTTATAACCCTGTATACTGGTGAACATTAACTTAGTAAGTTAAATTGGCTTAAATATTAACTCTACATAATTTTTGGACATATTAAACATTTTCTGGCATCAATTATGCAAGAAATTTTAGCTCATGTCCTTAAAACACTTGCTTGATAGGAAATAAAAAATAAAAAACAAAACACTAAAATAGTTAAAAAATTGTAAGATTAAAACAACTAATTATTTCCGTAGAAGCATTTAAGTTAAACAAGTTTTCTTGCTTGTTTCTTTGCATTTATGCAAAAATTAAATTAATATATTTTTTTTTCTTTAACAAAGTTAAGATCAAAGGCAAATCCCTCCTTTGAAACATGCCATCCGAACACCAGCAAAAATATGAAAATGTACGTTTAGGAAGGAGGAGCACTATAAATAAAATAAACTTAAATGCTATAGTAAAAGTAACAAACACAAAAGCAGGGATACATATACATACGTACCTACAAGCAACCCAGCGAGCATTTTTACCATAACATATATAATGCATGTATATGCACATATAAAACTTTGGCAAACTTTGAGATGTCGTGAACGAACAATTTCGAAAACAGTGATTTTATGAAGAAAAGTCTGAAATTATATATCTGCTCAACTAGGGTTCCCAAGAAGTCAGTCGCGTTTTAAAATTTTCTTTCCAACTTCAATTTACTGTGAATTGAAACCTGTTCGGAACAGTAGATTTCGAGAAATATCAAAATAACTGAACATATTTTTTTTTCAAAAGTGTTCTTTTTAGAATAACTTTTTAAATTATGTATGAATTTTTCTTAGTCGAACTTTCTTATGTAAATTGTTAATTTTTTTCAACGGGCTTAAGTTCGAATCTGCATGACTGCAAATTATTTTTTATTATTTTATTAATAAATGAATTTGTTCAAATTCTATTTTATTAATTTATATTAAGATTGGAATATTAAGAATATTTTTTCAATAATCATCAAACCAGCAGAACGGATCAGTACTGATTTCGAGGCCGCTACGCCATCTCATCAGCGTTCTTTGTTCAATTTTTCCACTTTTTGCAAGTGGTGCTAGTTAGTAGGAATATCAACTATTTAACCAATGTTTTTAACGAAAATTGAATATGAGAAGTTCTCACATTCATATTTTTAAGTTATTACCTTTTTGGTTAGTACGAAATTCCCCAACCCTGACGATTAATATTCCCAATATTCCATGTATTTCTTTCGCTTTTTCCAGAGCCATCGGCTGCTGATAGCTAAAGCTTCTTTGTTATTTATGTTCAAGTAATTGAATTTTTGAATTTTGAAAATATTCTTAATATTCCAATCTTAAAATAATAAATAAAAAAATAGAATATGAACAAATTTATTTATTAATAAAATATTAAAAAATCATTTGCAGGCATGCAGATTCGAACTTAAGCCGGTTGAAAAAAAAATTAACAATAACTGTTATGAAGTTTCCTTATTCAACACATTGTTGTCACAATACTAATATATCACAATAATAATATTGTATAAAGGTGTAGAAAAATAAAATAGATTCGTATCGAACATACTTTATTTGTTGGTTTAGTTTTGTATGAGTTGTAAGCCTATGTTCTTGTTCTGTTGTTATTTTTGAAAATAGTTTGTAATTTACAAGTTGTGAGTTCTCAGATGGTTTTCGGAAGTATATGCATAAGATAAGAGGTTTTTAACTTTTCAAAACTGTGGTTAAAGTCTACTGACGATTTGGTAAAGCACCAATGAAATGCATATAGACATTGCTTAACCACCAACAAATAAATTTCATTTATAAATTAACAATAACTTTTTAACGCATTTTCCAATCGATTCCAGTATGAAAATTAAAATAATACCATTTTTAGCGGTGAAAATTAGAGGGAAGTTGCCGGGATGACCTTTAAGGTCAACCGATCGCCTTTTTTTTTTTTTTGTTTTTTCTTAAACAGCAAAGCAACAGGTTATAAAAAGTTCGATTAGACTATGATTTGAAGAATATGATTTGTTTTTAATTTTTTTTTATAACATTTTACTTTTTATATATTTTTAAATACATTCTGATATATGGTTTTTATTGCGAAAAACGAATGTTACAATGGCATTAAAATGCTATGCAAGAAATAAAAAAAAAACTATGCAAAAAATAATACCGAGAACAAATTATGTGATTTTTTCATCCACTTTTTACTGTCGCTAGCAAACACGAAAAATCTATTTTCAAAAAACATGGCAAAAGTCTTAAGCGGCCCACCCATTTGCAATATAACTGTGCAATTTTTCGTATTGTATAGGGTCCGCGAAATAACTTTTTTTTTTTTTGAAAATGCTATAAAAAAACTACTGAATATTTTCTCAAATTTCTTTTTTTATTTGAAAGTACAATCCTTCCGGTTAATAATGGAAAATAATTTAATTCAAATGGCTGGATGGCCCGATAACGATCGCCATTGACTGTAACGGCCACTCCCTGCTCATTTTCGAAGAAAAATGGCCCTATTATGCCTCTGGACCAAAATCTGCACCAAACAGTGACTCGTTTTGGGTGCGTCGGCTTTTCAATGTATGCGTGCTGGTTTTCTGTGCCCCAAATGCGACAATTTTGCTTGTTTCCATACCCGCCCAGATCAAAATGAGCTTCAACTGAAGAGATGTTTTTTTTTGGCAAAATCGGCATCTTCTGTAAGTCGATCGCAGGCCCATATTTCTCAGCGTTGTTCAAGCGTATACACAACCATATTCGTTCAGGGGAAGGATAAAACTAATTATCTGTCAAATCAGACATGAGCTAAGTCTTACCATTGATGAAATAAGCACTAGTTGAAAAAAAAAACGTTAGATTGCGGACCCTATACAATCATATCGCTAATGTGTATGTCATATTCAAAGGTGGCACAATATATTGGCAGAAATCAAACGACTTTTGATTTTTATTGTACGAACCAAAAAAAGTGCAATATACTGTGAAATGTGTTGGCAACATTGTTTAATAAAAAAAAAATGATTTTCATCACTCATGTCGCTAAAAAAATTTTTTTTATAATTAATTAGTAATAAATATTTTTATTTTAAATTAAACCAAAACTTTCAATAAATGCAACCTCGCAATTTACTAGTCCATATGCTTTTCTTTTGCTTGTAGTTTATGTTGACTTTTTTTGTAAGAAAATTGTGTCATATTTTCTTTGAAAATATTGTGCCACTTATTGCATAAAATAGGGCAAAATGGAAATTATATTGTGTAATGGATGAGCCGCTTTACTGCGTAGTTAGTATTCGAGAATTCTTACATTTTGTTAAGACATGTGGCCAACATGCATTCTTTTGTCGCTCTAGAACAGGGATGCCCTAGATTAGTCGTTGATGATAAGTCGACAAGTGCACATGTTTAGCGATTGCTTTATTACTTTTTTCAGGTCACACTCAAAAAATGTTGCGTGGTCATTCAATGCCATGTAAATGCTTGTCACAAAAGTTTTTTATATGAATATAATTATTCGGTTATTCAATCTCCTACTAACATTATAATTTGGCTGTAAATAAGTTAATTCTCTCAATTTGTTTTTTCTCTCTTACTCACTAATACACAACAAGAAATTTTTTGGGCATCCCTGCTCTAGAATTACCATTTGTAGAGAATTCTTCAAAGATAGTCAATCAGAAGAGTTCTACAAATTTTATCACATAGAACTTCACCACTGTTCTCGCTTAGCGACGGAATATGGCTACAAATGTTTGCTGGGTTATTTCACTACAAACTACATAGTATTATGTTATATATTTCGTAGAATATGCTAATTTCTTGTATTTGTTGTACGGCATAAATGAAAAACAAAATGGCGCTAGACGCCTGAATAATACACAGTAAATAAACTCAAAAGTTCCTTCCATTTTCCAACAAATATGGCGGGTGTTTAAAATTTTAGCTTTAAAACTAAAAAGTATAAAACAAAAAAAGCAAAACGAAAAGAACTGCCATAAAGTAGAGTAGAGAAAATAAATGTTGCATGTTGGTAATTAAAATATTACCAACATGCGTTTGCTAAGTTGAAATTACTTTCCGTTTTCTTAGAGTCTTTAAGGAAAACACAAAGTCAAATCTTTAAGAAACCAAATACGGAGGGAGAAAAAACAGGCAAAAGCGGCAAAAAAAAAACCCCTGAACTAAACTGTGTAAAGGACGGAAGTCAAAATTAGTGCAAGTGCTGGTGAAATATTTAAATGAAGTCTACAGCAGAAATGACGGCAATTTTATTCAACACTTTCATGCAACGAGCATTTTTTAAAACATTTCAATACGTTTTATGCCACATTAAGTTCCATTAAATAGCACGTGCTCCAAATTCGGTATTTCCAGTAACAAATAACGAATCTATTGAAAATTAAAACTTCTCTCTGAGATTTTAACAATTAACAGCATATTCAATACTAATTTTGTTGAATTGCACACATGAGTGGTGTTGAAAGAAGAATATGTATACAAAATAAAATTGAGAATTTAGAAAACACTTATATTTCGTGCAACAACAACAACAACAGCAACATTCTAGTGTCTTAAACGACTAAAATCCTAACAACCCTTCAAAATGTTTTCTAATTGTCTACATGGAATCACACACAGCCAGCCACCCTTTTTGCGAACACACCATCCTGCCAACATATAATTGCCAAATGATTAAGCGATTTATGATGTTCATCAGATGATTCTTTGAAGTGCATAACGAATCAAATAATGTTTCATCAAGTTGTTGAAATTATTTGCGGTTGGCTTTAATGTCTTTAAATACAGTGTGATTTATAATGCCTTCGGGCTGTTGTATCTTTTTTACAATTTTGAAGTTTTATTATTTTGTTTATGTTTTCTATATATTTTTTTTTAAATTATAAAGTATAAAAACAAAACAATGGGTGGTCCAACGTGTGATCACTTGCTCAAATGGGTTTTTTTTTACAAATGCTACGATGTAAATATAAATACTTTTTTTATATAACTCATGAAATTTCCAAAAAAAAATTTAAAGCTTATGAAATATATAAAAAATCAAAGTCCCTAGAATTGTAGAACGTAGTTTCAAAAAGATATCCCATTCAGATTTTTATTTTGAAAACTTTATTACACTTTATTACAAAAAGACAATAACTTTTTGTCGTTTTTTTGGGAAAATTTTAACTTAAAAATAAAACCTTTGCATGACGCCAGTCCGCAATATCGAAAAAGAGGAATATACACATATGTGTATACAAAACATAAGGACATATGGGCATTTCCATGATGTCGAACGTTAATCTATGATTGCTGCTAAGTTTTGCTTGTAAGTAAATTCTATACCCTCCAAAAAAGAATTGCGGGGGGCTATATTCACTTTTTCATTCCGTGTGTAACGCAGCAAAATATCCTTCCAAGACCCCTTAAAGTATATATATTCTTGATCAGTGATGAAATCTAAAACGATCTGAGCATGTCCGTCCGTCCGTCTGTGGAAATCACGATTCAGCCCAGACTCTTGAAATTTGGTATAAATATATCTTGAAGAATAACACAGGTTAAGATCGTAAATGAGCTGAGTCGGGCCAGAGCGAAAAAAGGTCCCCTAAGAAGAACTAAACCCACCTCTAAAAAACAACATCATTGTTAAAGTTTTTTTGTAATTTTTTTAAGCAAATGATATATTTGTATGTCAAAGCAGGACCAACGCGTTAAGCTTGGAGCCATAAAATAAAAAAAAAAATTATATGTATGTAGCATGTATTTTAATGAATATTTATATTGCTATATTAAATTGAATTAATATTTATAGGCTAATTGTTGGAAATTGTTTGTTTTAAATTCAGAAAGACATGATAAATATTCCAAGGCACGAAGGAAAGTCAACATTAGTTTTTTGTTATTCAACTCACACGGAAGAGCAGAACAGCTGTTTTCGAAAGCTGCAACACTTTCATCATCAGTGCTCATGTGTATTTGTTAACTTTCCTTTGCGCCTTGGAATATTTATCATGTCGCTCTGAAATTTAAAACAAATTTCGAAAACAATTAGCCTATAAATCTTAATAAAAAAATGTTTTTATAGTTTACAATTTAACAAATAGTTTTACTTAAGCGTACATTCCTTAAAAATAATATTTTTAAGATTTAATGACGAAGCTGAGACGTAACCTGTACTCCACTGCCCTACCCCCCCCCCCCCACTCCTTTGCCTCCTAAATGACCCTTTCAAAAAAATTAAAATAATATAAAAAATAAATTTATGTGTGTACAGATAAATATGCCGTGTTAAATATGTTTTGACGTAAGCAGTTACGAAACAACGTATTTAGCTGTGAAGTTAAACATGACGTAACGAAAGGGCAATCAGTGATTTTTAAGAAAATCCATATTTATATACAAAATGATTATGGGAGTGTCTTCTATGCCATACATCATTTTGTATATACTGGCAATGCATGCCAACTCCTTATTTGGGGCCAAAATTCCTCCAAGATCACACACACTCTTACGGCCTTGACTCTTGACCTTTCATGACCTGTAAATATTTTCACGAAATGCTCAAAAAATTTATTAAATATGGATTTTCATAAAAAAACTTCACTGTTTACCATTTCGTTACGTCATAAGATATTTACCTCCACATCTAAATACGTTGTTTCGTAACTGCTTACGTCAAAACATGTTTAACTCGGCATATTTATCTTCACTCACACAATAATTTTTACATTTAATTATCGCAAATATTTATTTTTAGAGTCTTATGGCAAAAGGTGAAATGTCTCCCCCACGGCCCTTGCCAGAGAGACCCCAAAAAATACAGATTTAATGCTCTCCAAAAAGAATTAGACCACATAAAGTAGACATATTCTTGATCAGTGATGAAGTCTAAGCCCGTCTAGCAATGCCCATACGTTCGTTCCTCTGTGGAAAACATGATGTAGTCTGTTTTTGAACCCCGCCCCCTTCAGTGGGCGTTGACGTACGATATTATATAAAGGAACTCTGTCCGATCCAGTTAAACATTTTAATTTTACTTACTAAATATTCGGAGGGTATTTAAGATTCGACCCGGTGGAATATAACATTTTTATTTTTATTTTTATTCTAAATTCGCCTTTAACACAAATTGCATATGTGTATACCCAACACCATCAAATGACTACAAAACAGATATCTGACATTCACTACCCGCTCAGTTCTAACATCTGCCTTAATTTTATATCAGTTGTTATTAAACATTGTAAATTTTCAGGTTCTGGTCAAATACAACTGTGGCAATTTTTGTTGGAGCTACTTTCCGATTCGGGTAATGCTGGCTGCATAACGTGGGAGGGTACAAATGGTGAATTTAAATTATCCGATCCAGATGAAGTGGCCCGAAGATGGGGTGAACGCAAATCAAAACCCAATATGAATTACGATAAATTGAGTCGTGCTTTAAGGTAAGAAAAAAATTAACTCATATGCATGTTGTCAAATAAAATTCTCCCCGAAAACTTATAGCAATAGTTTTACGGCTCCTGAGAAGCGCTAGATGATATATTTTAAAAATTATGGTATATGATATCCATCGACATTTGTATATAAATTGTTTTGAAATCGATCGACATGGAATGATGTAATTTGGCCCAAGATTCTTATTTGGGCCAAATTATTCTTTGTAGTACTTTAGTTCAAATCATTGTAGGTACGAGTACATATTTATTTAAAACCTATTTTGTTACTTTATTAATTTTAATTAATATTTATAGAGTGAAGGCGGATTCACCCATTGATTTCTGAAGAAATTTATTTGCCGGAGAATAATATTTTTAATGAGAGTCCGCATTTCAAACATTTTATCCAGAAAATCAAAGCTGTCGTATGTAAACAAAATGTATTCGTTTTACAAAGTGGCCGTCTTGGTTTTTACAGACGGCTCGGCAATGAACACTGGCATTAGTTCGAGGGTATTTTCCGAGGATCTCGGCCTTTCGGTGTCACTCAAGCTACCCGATGCCTCAACACTTTTCCAGGCAGACATTTATGCCATTACCGAGGCAGCATTAAAAATTAATGGGCTCAGTTTAGAGGCCAGAACTATTGACATTTGTGTAGATAGTCTGGCAGCAATTAGGGCCCTGGACTCGAGGATGATAAAATCGAAATTTGTACTGGAATGCATTCAATCTCTGGCTCGACTTAAAAGACATGACATCAAGATAGTTTGGGTTCCAGGGCATGAAAGCATTCAGGGAAATGAAATGGCGGAGGAATGCGCAAGAGGAGGTTCGGCCTTGGATGAAGCAGTGTCACGTAGGAATATTGACATTCCCTCAGTTGAGCTGCTGAACATAATTGAGGTGTGGGCAGAGAGGAAGGTGACAAGCAGGTGGTCAACAATTACCGCCTGTAGGGTCTTCATAATTCTATGGGCCTCACTTAGCAGAGTTAGGACTAGACAGCTCCTAATTTTTGGGAAGAAGTCGTTGGCACTTCTGGTGGGCGTCTTAAAGCGGCAATGTGCAATTGGGCACATGTCAGAGCGTTTGGGCTTTCCCCATGATGGAAGAAGAGAATTCAGTACAGCATTTCTTTTGTGACTGCCCGGTCCTGCAGGAGCGTAGGCTTAAACATCTAAGCTCTCGTGTCATGCGAGATCTGGACTGTGTCATGGATGCAACGCTGGCTGCCCTGGCGGGTTTTGTGAGAAGTTCTAGGTGATTCTCAGGAGCCAGTAATTCGTTTTAAAAGGATTGTGAAGGGTTTAGTCCTCTGGGCATCACAATGAGCCCCCAGGTGTTTTCTCGCTAACTGCGGGCAGCCCTTTTTAACCTAACCAAAGTGGCAGTATTGATATTACTTTTCCTGTTTTTGGGGAATATATTTATTTATCTTCACTAAAATATATTTCTTTATTATTATTATATTTTGATATTTTTAAGCTTAAGGTCTCTTCATTTTAATTTAATTTTTAATTTCAATATTTCGTCACTCCTTTATGTGACTTCCGAAAATTAATTATTTCCCTCTCTAAGAGAGACATTAAAATTCATATAAATAAAATTTTGTCCGAAACAAAATTTTCTTAAGAATACATGGCAGAATCCGTCTTAAGATTCATTCTTTGACATTCTGGAAGACATGATAAATATTTCATGGAACTATGGCACACCCAAAATACAGAACAGCTGTTTTCGGTAACTTCTACACTTCCATCATCAGTACCCATGAGTACTTTTGTTTACACCCAAATTGCAGAGCAGCTGTTTTCGGTAACTTCTACACTTCTGTCGCGACCATCGTATATTTGCGTATCAAAGTAATATGTAATTAAGCAACTCTGTTAAAGTTAACGGGCACTGCGCAAAAAGTCGTAAGTATACAACATAAAGAAAACACCATAAAGAAATCAAATAAATGAGGGAAATTCAATATCATCATCCTCTTGTCTCGAAACATCTTTTGAAACAAAAACACGTGTATCTCGCTATAAAAAACCCAATTGCTTTTAAATAAAATCTAGGTAGGCTTGTGCCAAGCTAAGTAAAAATCGGGATGTTTTATTTGCCATATTTAGTAAATTTAGGAAAATACCTAAACTTCCATCATCAGTACTAATGAGTATTTTTGTTTATTATTACTTATTAGGCGGCTTAGTCTTTATTTTTCACAAATTGTATCAGAAAATGGTATACAAGAAGTGAAGAACATAATTAATTTTTAATTTCAATATTTCGTCACTCCTTTGTGTGACTTCTTCAGAAAATTAATTATTTCCTAAATTAATTAATTAATTTCCTGAAGAAGTCGCACAAAGAAGTGACGAAATATTGAAATTAAAAATTAAATTAAAATAGAGAGATCTTAAGCTTAAAAGTATCAGAATATAATAATAATAATTAATAAGAGCTCAAGAAACCAGAAGAATTTATTATATTTATTAATTATTTTATATAGAAAATTGTCACTCACAATCCCTTCACAGCACAAACTGACTATGCAAATTTTAAGATGGGGCAACTCAATTCAACTTTTATTTAGTTTATTGGCATCTCATTTATAGTTTGTTCGGAATAAATATAAAATTAAACCAATTCAATCTGAGAGTTCACCGAAAAAAATGGTTTGTTCTTCTCTCTGAGGGAGATGTCAACCTTTATATAAAAAAATTGTGTCCGAAACAAAATTTTCTTAAGAATGCATGAGTGAATCCGCCTTAAGATTCTTTCGCTGACATTGTGAAAGACATGATAAATACTTCATGGAACTATGGAACGTCCAAATTGCAGAACAGCTGTTTTCGGTAACTTCTACACTTCCATCATCAGTACCCATGAGTATTTTTGTTTATCATCAGTTATTAAACGATTTATTTGAATATGATAACAGTCTTTATTTTTCACAAATTGCATCAGAAAATGGTATACAAGAAGTGAAGAACCTAATGTGAACATTAATTATTTTCTGCATGTCCTATTTTCTGAGCTTTTGTGGTTTGATGTTTATGCTGTTCAACATTTTGCCCTGGAGAACTCCGAAACCATTAAATGTTAAAGTTTATATAAAAACAAAAGAAAAAAAAAACAAAACTTATTCCTGGATATTTTAATATCTAATCTAATAGTGCAGTTGTAGAGGACACACAATAAAACTGAAAAAATGTAGTTGCTATCTCTTGTTGCATAGTGTAATTAAGTGAAGATAATGAGTTGAAAATACGAGTACATGCATACATACAAACAATACAATCATAATAATAATGGCAACAATAAAATTGTGTTGATTTAAGAGGGTTGCTTAATTGCAACTTAACGAAGCAGTATGATTATCTGCGAGGTTTAAGGGCATAACGTACATTAGATGGTAAATAGAACAAAAATCATGACATTAGAGAAAAAAAAATACTTGTATAAAGCAAAGCATGATGCTGATTAACACTTAATTAGGCAACTTCTTTTTTTTTTTGGGCAAAAATTCCAAGCCAATGCGGTAGTTTTGTGACCTGCATAAATAAAACTAGCAAAATATGAGCATTTGTCGGTTTAAAGATTTTCCAGATAATTGAATTCATTGATTAGTCTTATTGATTGCTTACTGCTTCCTTTTTTTTTTAAAGAAATGTTTTATGTAGCCAAAATTATGCTAGAATTTAAGGTAAAATCCACCCACCACGATTTATTAAAGACTCTGTTGCAAACAGTCTCAAAGGATGTGGCAAAAGGTAGGCAAGCGACAAACACAACAGGGGCTTGAAATGTCATCATATGTCACAGTTTCGCTGTACGTTTATTTATTCTCATTTGATTTGATTTTTATTTTCGTTTTATGCATTAACGATGACAAATATCCAACTAAGGTCACATTTTGTTTGTACAAAATCAAATTAGGCTGGCCACTGCTGCGAATAGAGCAGAGAAACTAAATTGAAATTGAAATGAAATTAGAAAATGTAATAAAATGTTTGCAAATAGATATAAAAGAAAGACGCTAAATGTTTGAGTAAATGAAAATAAAAATATGTTATTATAATGTGACCATAAACGACAATTTGTGAAATGTTAAATATTGTAATTAAACTTTTGTGCAGGGATGGAACTCACTCGCATACTCGTACATGCTTGTACACGTACAGCCAGCCAGGCATCCCCTAGAATTTCATTATGGATATTTCACAACTTTTTGTTTAAAATTTATTGTTTCTAGCAAAATGAAACATCAACACTTTTTCTTTGTCAAGAACAAAGAACAAAAAGTGCACAAACAAAAACAACTTGCAACATTTCTGAGCGTAACATTGACAAACTATTGAAAAACTGAACACAACAACTCAGCATTGAATGATAATTTGTGTGTGTGTGTGTGTGTTATTTTGTTAAAACATTTTTCATTCATTTACGGTTTTTTTTTCGACAAACCGACAGCAGCAGCATCACCATTCAGCTCTAGTAGTAGTTGGGGGTCATTTCCGGTCCCAATGAATGGTTGAATGCAAAAAAGCATCAACGGACAACAAAATGTACAGAGAAAAATTCAAAAAGAATGACAATATTTTTTATTGTGCAATTGTTTTTTACACATTTTGTTTTTTTTTTGCTATATTGTACGAGAATTCCACAAAATTGGCACGAATTTAATTTGACATCAGTGACAATTATTGTTTTTATTTTATATCTTTTTTAACAATAATGGAATTTTCCAAAGAGAGAAAAAAGTCATGAATAACTTTTCATCTTTTGTATTCAATTTAATTAAAACTAATTATGGAAATATGTTTGAAAGGAGGAATAATCAAGTCAATCATTAAATGTTTAAATAATTTAAAAATAGATTAGTTAGTTTGGAGAAATTTCAAGGTGTTTGTTTATTTTGTTTAAATATCGTTAGCCTTTTCCCTTCGAGAGCCATTGCATATAAAAAATATATAAATATTGGACAGATATTTGAAGCTTTAAGAGTAAATAGTTTATATACTGCAAAGCTGTAGTGTTTTCAGGTGATATATGATCAGTTCGTCTGAGGTCTGATTTTCTTGCTACAATATTTACAAATTGCTGTCTTCGGGATACCCTATGTCGAATATTTTAATTGAATTGAAAGAACATTTTTATATCCTCCATAAAAGAATTGGAGGGTATATTCACTTTCTCATTCCATGTGTAACGCTGCAAAATATCCCTTTAAGACAACCCCCCCCCCCCCCCCCCCCCAAAATAAAGTATAAATATATTCTTGATCAGTAATGAAATCTAAGACGTTCTAGCCATGTCTGTCCGTCCGTCCGTCTGTGGAAATCACGATTTAGCCCAAACGAAAAGAGCCAGACTCTTGAAATTTGGTATAAATATATAATGAAGGATAGCACATTTTAAGTTGGGAAATGAGCTAAATCGTGCAAGAGGGGAAAGAGTTCCTCTAAGAAGAACTAAACCAACCTCTAAAAAACAACATGATTCTTAAAGTTTTTTTTTCGTAATTTTGTTAACCTATTTCGTCCCAGTGTTCGATTTTTCGAACAGTAAATTTCAAGCATTTAAATAGTTTTTTCTCTGTTTAGGAAGAACATATCCTTTTTAGTGAAGATTAAAAAAAAATATTTTTAAGAAAATTTTTAAAAAAATTTTTAATGGAAATTTTTAAAAAAAATTTTTTAAATTTTTATTGAAAATTTTTAAAAATAATATTAATGCAAATTTGTAAAAAAATTTGTAAAAAAAATTTTAATAAAAATTTTTAAAAAAATTTTAATAAAAATTTTTAAAAAAATTTTAATAAAAATTTTTAAAAAAATTTATAAAAAAATGTTTAAAGAAAATTTAAAAAAAAAAATTTTAATGAAAATTTAAAAAAAAAATTTTTGGTAAAATTTTTAATGAAATGTTTTTAAAAAATTCGGACTCCTGATTCGTATTTTCTGGAATCAACTTACCATTTAACTACGCAGTTTTATAAACATATTCGAAAAAAAATCTCTGGGTTAAGCAAATGATATATTTTTATGTCAAAGCAGGACTAACGCGTTAAGCTTGGAGCCATAAAATAAAAAAAATTTATATGTAGCATGTATTTTAATGAATACTTATTTATGTATATTGCTATATTAAATTGAATTAATATTTATAGGCTAATTGTTCGAAATTGTTTGTTTTAAATTCAGAAAGACATGATAAATATTCCAAGGCACGAAGGAAAGTCAACATCAGTTTTTTTGTTATTCAACTCACACAGCAGAGCAGAACAGCTGTTTTCGAAAGCCGCAACACTTTCATCATCAGTGCTCATTTGTATTTTTTAACTTTCCTTTGTGCATTGGAATATTTATCATGTCGCTCTGAAATTTAAAACAAATTTCGAATAATTAGCCTATAAATCTTAATAAAATTTTTTTTTATAGTTTAAAATTTAACAAATAGTTTTACTTAAGCCTACATTCCTTAAAAATAAAATTTTTAAGCTTTAATGACGAAGCCGAGACGTAACCTGTTACTCTTCTGCCCTACACCCTCCTTCCCCTTTGCCTCCTAAATGGTCCTTTAAAAAAAAAAAAAGTTAAAATTAATTTATGTGTGTGAAGATAAATATGCCGAGTTAAATATGTTTTGACATAAGCAGTTACGAAGTGAAGTTAAATATGTTATGACGTAACGAAATGGCAATCAGTGATTTTTATGAAAATCCATATTTATATACAAAATGATTATGGGAGTGTCTTCTCTGCCATACATCATTTTGTATATACTGGCAATGCATGCCAACTCCTTATTTGGCCATGGGGGGCAAAATTCCTCCAAGATCACACACACAAATATTTGCACGAACTTCTCAAAAAATTTATTAAATATAGATTTTGATAAAAAAAAACGTCACTGTTTGCCATTTCCTTACGTCATAACATATTTAACTTCACAGCTTAATACGTTATTTCGTAACTGCTTACGTTAAAACATGTTTAATTCGGCATATTTATCTTAACTCACATAATAATTTTTACATTTAATTATAGCAAATATTTATTTTTAGAGTCTTATGGCAATGGTGAAATGTCTCCCCCACGGCCCTTGCCAGAGAGACCCCAAAATATACAGATTTAATGCTCTCCAAAAAGAATTACAACACATAAAGTTTACATATTCTTGATCAGTGATGAAGTCTAAGACGGTCTAGCAACGCACATACGTTCGTCTGTGGAAAACATGATGTAGATCGCCCCTTCAGTGGGCGATGACGTACGATATTATATAAAGAAACTCTGTGCCACCCAGTTAAACATTTTAAATTTACTTACTAAATATTCGGAGGGTATTTAAGATTCGACCCGGTCGAATATAACGTTTTTGCTTGTTTTATATAAAATGGTTTCTTTACACCATAAACAAAGCAATTCATTTTACATAAAACTTGACCTTTTCCCCTTTAAAAAAAATTTTAAGAGTTCAAAAAAAATTTTAAAAACTAAACAAAATTTTAAGAACATATTGACCATTTGTTAAATGTATTGTTAACGTTTAAACAAACAAGCCTTAATTTTTGTGGCCAATTTACTAAAAATAAACACAAAAAACTCCCACTTACAGGTTGATATCTACTAACGCAAAAATTGTCCTTTTAGCTTTCAAAGAGGACTGTTTATTTGTTCTCAAATTCAACTGTCAATTGCAATCATCCAAAGAAAAAAAAAATTCTAAGATTTTTAAAAGCATAAAAGATCTGTGCAAAAACAGTCCCACAATAACAAACCCTAAAAAATAATTCTTGTTGTAGATAAATCAAAGGCTTTTTTACACCATGTGTAAAATTAAATCAACCATGCAAATCGGAACAAATCAAATGCACAAGACTTTTAAAGCCAATTTATTTGCTTTCATCTGAACACTGCCACAGTGCCGCATGCAGACAGACAATAAAGAAAGTGTTAAATAAAAACACTTGTAAATCCTTTGAAATCAAGAAATGGAAAATTTACACAGATTTTCTTTCAAAAAGGGGGGTTTGATTTTTCCATATAAATATTTTTTTTTGTGTGAAAAGTAACTTGATGTCTTTGGTGTTTAAAAGTGTGTTAAAATTAACCAAATAGAAAGTGTATTATCTCCTCACTTGAAACTCTTTTCTTTTTTTTTTGTATTGGCATCTGGGCAATCAACATCTTCCATCATCGACAGAAGCATAATGTTGTTGTTGTTATCTTTATGTTTAGTCAGTATTATCATTATCCCAACAACAAAGTCCTTTAATGCTTCATTTAATACATTTTTACATCCTTTCTTTGTTTACTCACCCAAATGCCATATAAATATTCACATATACAAGCAAAATGTTTGTCTATCCCACCGTCTGCCTGGCTGCCTGCCTGTGTGTACTTTTTGCTTTTGATGGACACTTGTAAGTGTCAACGAAATGGTTTATTTTAATCCTTTTCAGTTACCCATTTTCTTTTATTTTTATTTACTCTCTCAGCTATTGTTAGCCTGTGATGCGCTCACTTTGGTGCATGACAGTCGTATTGTATGACTGTGTTTGAGGTTATGTTTGCCAATTTTGTTTTGCCAGTTGAATAAATGAGAAAAATGAGCCAAATTAAATGCATTTTCGGATTTAATTGGATTTATTATTATTTGCAGTTTCTTTACTTTGGGACAAGTCGAATTATATGGGCTTTCTAAAATATCTGGTTTCTTATAAAAATCGGCATAAGTGGACTTAACTTGACTCAGAATTATTTTTTTTTTAATGTGTTAACATCTATACGCGCGCCTCTAGGGCAGTAAACTATCAGTTTCAATACATACGCAAGTCTAAGGTGTAAGATGTAAGAGTTTGTTTGTTCGTTGCTTGGCAGTCGGTATTGAAAGTGATTATTGGGCGATTTTCATATAATTTTCCCACGCGATTTTCTCCGGAAATTCATAGCCGATTTTATTAATTTTTGAATTAAAACGCTAGTGCGGGTTTCGACGAAGAGTTTAGGACAAAAATTAAGGAGATCCGATATCGGCGAGCGGAGATTTAAGTGTTTTAATTCGGAGTATTAATTTGGAGTAATATTAGAAAATTGTTTTATGTTGATCTTCAGTTTTGTCTTATGCATAGCAAAGAGAATAGTGACGTGTTTATACGTACATATATAAAAATGAGATAGCAAGACAGCAACGTATGTAGCTTATGTACAAACATAACAATGTATGTATGTACATTTGTCTGCTGCTTTGCATTCTCTTTGTTTTTTGTGGGTTTAATATAAAATAAATAAACAAAAAGGTGTTAACACATCGCCCGTGAGTTCGAACACTCATTGATTTTTTTGTAACTCGGACCATCACTCAGGGGATGACCCCTACCTACGCAGTGTATTGCCCCGGAACTAGAAAGGAGGGGACAGGCGAAGAAAGATGAGAATATAGACAATATTTTTTTATAGTTATTTAAACCATTTACTTCGCCGGCTAATTTTTTGCTACCGGGCAGACGAAGGAGGTAGCAATTCCTCTGCTCTTTAAGGACATGATAGTTTTAATCGCTGCCAGTTATCTTTAGTGAATAGTACTATACCTTAATCACTGAAACAGGACGAGAACAACTAACACAATCATGCATTAATGCTAATCGGAAGAAGTCGACACAATATTATTGCGTGATGTTTTCCTCCAAGTCCTGAATCGAAGCGGATTTGTCCGTATAAACTTTAGACTTTACATATATCCACAGGAAAAAGTCTGACGGTGTGATATACGATCTTGGTGGCCAATCGACTGGACCAAAACGTTTCTTAATAAATCCATTGATTGATGCGATCTGTGGGAAGTGGCGTCGTCTCACGAGCTTCAATTTCAGGCATCAAATAGTCGGTTATCATGGCACGATAACGGTCACCATTGACGGTTACGTTCGCTAATTTGAATTAAGATTCTATAGGCTAATTGTTCGAAATTTTAATTTACATCTCAGAAAGACATGATAAATATTCCAAGGCAGAAAGGCAAGTCAACACCAGATTTTATTATTCAACTTACACAGCAGAGCAGAACAGCTGTTTTCGAAAGACGCAACATGACATAGTCATATCTCGAAATAGATCAAACTTAGAAAAATGTGATTGACGTTTTTTAAATTGTATGTTTTTTTGTATATTTTGCTATAACTTGGGTTCAGCTTGAGATATATACCAGTGCCTCGCTTTGCGTCGTTTCGTTTTGCGTTTTTTCGAAGTTGCGTCCGTGTTAAATTACAGTGCGTCGTTAGATTTTCGAAGTTGCATTGTTTTGGGTTCGAGCCTTTAATTTTTTTTAATTTTCTGTTTTTTTTTTTTTTAAAATGGCAACGACTTTTGTTTCTATATAATTGCGCTATGCCCTCAAAACTCGGGGATTGCCTTTTTATCTGCAATTTTAGTACAGTTTTATTTTCACTTTGTTTTACGGCCGCTATATTTTCTTAACAGCGTACTGGTCGTGGTCTATTCGGTCGAATATTATCCAATAATGAATGTTGGGTCTCAAAATGGGTGATGGTTTTGCGAATAGTACGCTCAGTAGACCGATTATATTGACCAGAAGTTAAGCGAAGTGCACGAAACACATTCCTCACAGACCGTGAATTTTTGTAATAAAGTTGAACCGTTTGCAAACGTTGTTCAGGCGTAAGTCTTTCCATTATGAAATGCCAAACAATACTAAACAAAAATAACATGACAGCATGACACGACTCACACGTGATCTGTCAAAAAAAGGCTATTGAAAAAAGTAGATATGGGCTGAATCACCCATTAGAAGTATTTAGAAAAACATTTACTTTACGAATAGTTGAAATATTTATCCCCTCGGTGGGACCATTCACATATCTCTCCTTTATGGTAAACATAGTCATATCTCATAAAATCTAAATTCCTAGTTATTCAAACAAAAGTCCTCCTTCATACCATCTGCAAATTTAAAGCAAATTTAAAAATAAAATAAAAAAAAACAACTCGACGCAAATTGAAACGACGTGAAAAGAGTTTTGATTTTCTATAGCAAACCATATCGATGATAGATTCCAGGGTTACGAAAATACTACTTTTTAAAAATAAAATTGAAGAAAGTAAATATTTAAAAAACAAAAATAATACAAAAGTTTATTACATAAATACAAAAAACAAAAAGCAAATTCAATTAAAATAAAATATTCAATTAATTTATAAAAAACCAAATAAAAAGTAATCACTGTCTGATGAGTCAGTCCATAGTGACTGTTGTCGTAAGTAGCAGAGATCTCAGAAATGTATAACAAAATTTAATGTACACCTTTAATACAATCTACACCTTGAATGCACTATAGACATTGTCTTTCTTTCATCGTGTACACCTGTATAACTGTACTGCGCACACACAAATTAATTTTATGAAGTTACAAAACAAATACAATGTTATCATCTCAGCAAATGTGCATATATACATAAAGTGAATTCAATGTTTTCAATGTCTTCAATGTATACACTTGAGGTATGATGCACAGTACTGTGCACTCAAGACTTATTTGTGTATAAAGAGAGGCATGCATACATATTCCAATGTCATGTTTTTCAATGTCGTTGATGTAAACTTGTGTGTACAGAGAATAATATATGTACACTATTGCGAACTCTGGTAAGTAGGCTTTCTTCCACAAAAAATTGGTCCACTGTTTGCTGAACAGCTTTTTTTAAGGTAAAATAAATTTCCTTGTAGCATTTGATATTCGTAGCTACCGCCTGGGACACTTTAAAACTCCTTCTGCTATCAGAATCGTTCTTTAAAAAACAAAGTGAAAATAAAACTGTACTAAAATTGCAGTTAAAAATGGAATCCCCGAGTTTTGAGGGCATAGCGCAATTATAAAGAAACAAAAGTCGTTGCCATCTTTTTGAAAAAAAAAAACAGAAAATTAAAAGAAATTAAAGACTCGAACCCAAAACAACGCAACTTCGCAAAATCTAACTACGCACAGTAATTTAGCAGCGACGCAACTTCGAAAAAACGCAAAACGAAACGACGCAAAGCGAGGTACTGGTGTATATCTCAAGCTGAACCCAAGTTATAGCAAAATATACAAAAAAACATACAATTTAAAAAACGTCAATCACATTTTTCTAAGTTTGATCTATTTCGAGATATGACTATGTTGCAATAAAGGAGCGATATGTTGACATTATCTGACTGCACCACGATCTCACTCGATATCGTTCTATGGAATAAATAAACTTAAAGCAAAAACTAAATTTTTGAATTTGTTTTTGTTGTAAATGGCAGAATATTTTAGACTCAGAGAGTCAAGTTAATTTAGTTAAAAAGATCAGCAAAATATATTATATTTCTTCCATGCTGCTTTCACATTTCAAATATCTTATCCAATTATCGCCCCTGATGGAGTAGAATATGTACTTTTAATGGGCGTGGTATCATGCACTTTTGTGCTAAGCCCAGGAATGACTGCTAACCATTAACCCATATCGTCCCAGAGATTTTTTTTCGAATAAGTAAAAAAATGGTAAATTGATTCCAGAAAATACGAATCAGGAGTCCGAATTTTTTAAAAAATGTTCATTAAAAATTTTACCTAAAAATTTTTTTTTAAATTTTCATTAAAAATTTTTTTAAAAATTTTCTTTAAACATTTTTTTTAGATTTTTTTTAAAAATATTCATTAAAATTTTTTTTACAAATTTTTTCAAAAATTTTCATTAAAATTATTTTTAAAAATTTTCCTAAAAATTTAAAATTTTTTTTTTTTAAATTTCCATTAAAAATTTTTTTAAAAATTTTCTTAAAAAATTTTTTTAAAAAGCTTCTTCAAAATTTTTTTTTTTAATTTTCACTAAAAAGGATATGTTCTTAGTCTTTCCTAAACAGGGAAAAAACTATTTAAATGCTTGAAATTTACTGTTCGAAAAATCGAACACTGGGACGAAATGGGTTAATAACACGAAAATCTGCGGTTCTAAATCAATTTAGATCTTTAGATATAAGCGAAGCTAATAACAGCGTATTAAAAATTATTATTTTCTTCAGCACATATTACGAAGCTCAAATAATAGTGCCATGCAAATTATTTCTGAAATATGCGTATCTACTATTTAATAATAGAAATTCGTAAAAAAATCCACTGAATATTATTATTAATGGTTTACTGCGTGTTAATTTTGACTTGAATTAAAAAACTAAACCAAGAAAAACCTCCCTAAAGGTTACGCGCACTTTATTACCCACGTACGAGTACATATTTTCCTTTACTTATCCAAAGTCTATGTTTATTTTAAGATTTATGGGTGTTTTTAATTACACAACAAAAGTCCGACCACAAAGTGTTTTAGCCAAAACTACAAATTCGGCGAAAATAATTACTGAGGCAAAATGAAATTCCTTTCAAATGATGGACATTATTTTGTGATTATTTCTGTGTATTTGTTGGTTTTTTGTTAATGCATTAGTTCTGGGCCAACTGGCAGGACTATTATTTTAAGTCATTGTACAGGCAACAGGGAGAGCTGGAGAAGTGTGAGAAAAACAAACACACAAACAAAAGAAAATAAAAAAAAAAACAAAGTGATAAAATTAACAATTAAGACTGAATGGGTGGTGGCAAGAAAATTTTGTATTTATGCCAAAATATCTCTGCTTAATTCACTCTTAATGTCATTTACTTTTTTCATGTCATTTCATCTCTTCTGTTCTTTGACTATTTACAGATATTATTACGACAAAAATATTATGACCAAAGTCCATGGCAAACGCTACGCATATAAATTTGATTTTCAAGGTTTAGCGGCTGCCACACAGCCGGCAGCCAGTGATCCCACTTACAAATACCAAAGTGATTTGTTTATGACACCATATCATCATAGCGCCAAATTAAGCTCATTTATGAGTCCTCATCATGGCATGACATCATCATCCGGTAAGTTTAAAAACTTTTTAATTTACATAAAAAACGAAAAACTCATTTTGGGAAGATACACATTATTTTTAATTACCTGCTTATATCACCATGCCGAAAGATTACGATTTGAAAACTTTTAGAAAAATTCAACTTTAATGAATTGCAATTTAAAATAAAAACTTTTAGAAAAATCTAAAACCAGAAATTGCGAGGGCATTTGGAAAAATATTAGCCCTATTCACAATCTTGTGCAAATGGTCTTGCATCATTGCATTTGCAAAATAATTGTACTCTACACCAAGAAAATACATTGAAAATGCTCTCAAATACTCTCTCAATTTGCAAATGCTATAATGCAAGACCATTTGCACAGGATTGTGAATTGGGCTATTGTATAGTATCAAGTGTTGCAAAGTTTAAGTTAAGAGTTTGAACGTAAAAGAGCCTCGACCCCGGAGACCACAAAGTATGTCACGTCTCACTGTGGGGTGAAAGCCCTCACAAGTGGCGATTAATTCAAAAGATTAACTTTAACCTTCGCACCCGTATTTGGTACCATATGAAAGAAGATAAAATTCTACATCAATAACTGCAAAAATAAAAGTTCTTGGTAGTTTACTTTAGTTGCAGTGTGTGTTCAAAGTTCAGTCATATTTGTTATTTTTGCGCGCATTGATTCAAAGAGAACATTTTGATATTTTAAGTGACTACAGTTTTTGTTAAGACTTCTATAAGTAAAAGTTTTATAATGGAACCGTCAACTTCAGGTTGAGCATTTAAAAAATAATTTTTTGTTTAGATAAATGTTTTAGAAATATTAAAAAAAAAATTAAATGTCCCCAAAAATGTGTCATTTCTAATATAAACACTGAGTTTCAACAACTTTGCGGATGAGTGCAGGAAAAATGCTTTTATGCTCTTAAAATATAAGATTTTAGCTAATAAAACCCAGAATGCCTATTTGCTTATTTGTGCGATTTTTGCGTTATGAAGGCTTTTGTGACAGAATTCCGGTTGCTTAAAATCAATGTGGAAAAAAACCAAACAAAAAACCAAGTTGTTTTTATTACCCTTTTTATTATTTTTTCTAAAGGCACATAAAGTCTGCTCTAATTTACAATTTCATTTACTAATTTATCGTTTTTCATTTCAAAGTTACAGCAAAAATAGTCAAATAGGACCATTTTCTCCAAAATACAAAAAAAGCCCATAAAAGGTTAACAATTTTTTTTTCAAATATTTTTTTAAATGTATTATATTATGTATTTATTAATACTCATCAATAAAAAATAACAACATTTTAATATTACGACAACATTTTAATATTGCGCTGTGTTTTCTTTTCCTAATTTTTCACGTTCATTATATATATTAATTATAAAAATAGTTTTTTTTAAAAATATCTGTCCCATACTTATTTAAAATAATAATACGATGAGATATATCAGATATATCATATATTTGTTATTGAAGAAACTACAGTCAGAAATAAAAAAGGGAAAATTTTTAAATACTATATCAGGCATACGGTCTGTTCTTCATAACACCTAATGTGCCCTTAAGTACTTAAAAACAATGAGTTTGGCCACCCGAAAAATTTTAAAATTCTCTCCACCGGCGATTGATACTATCATGTACTAAGACCAGATTAACAGCATCCTCCTTCATCAGCCGTCCACAAAAAAATTCTATGGCGAAGTAAAAATTAAAATAAGTACAAAAACCCTGTATATTCGCCTTTTTCTTCATCTATACAATCAATAATATCCCCTGTTTGCTAGTTGCGATGGAATACATTACATAAAGGGTTTCTACTAAAGCGCTGGCCCTATTAGAAAAAAGTGGGGTCTAGCAAAACTATTGATAAATAAAAATATGATAACATCGCTTAGCTTAAAACTGTTTCTATGTATCACATTTAAACTTAACAAATCTATTGTTCTCCTTAAGAATTGTATAACATATATTTTTTTTACCATCAGGCTACACCTTTAAAAATTGCCAAACTATTTTAATTTTTATAGTTCGAAATTCCCCCAATGGGCCTCGCTGGAGTAACAAATTAGTATGTTCTTTGTGCTTTTACTGCTTTTTACAGTTTATATTATTATAAAACTAGCATTTTCCCGCGACTTTGTCCGCAAAGAATATGTGAAACTTTAGCTAATCTGTGTGTTCTCTCAATCATGTGTTGTATTTTTAACTTTATCATAGTTTATATTTATCAGTTCCACAATTTCATATCTCCCTAGAAATTTTAGACCACCCTTGACCCCTCATTAACTCATTGTCAAAAACAACTTCACTGCTAAGTCAAGTGTATCGAAGTTTAAAATATTCATAGTTATCAGTTTAATAATTTCATAACTCCATACAAATTTTCCACCACTCTTGACCACCTAATAGGATTATTTCCTATTTTATTACTCGGATCTCAAAATATCTCTATGCCAAATTTCATCTAAATTAGTTAAGCGTGAATAGGTAACAGACAGACAGACAGACAGACAGAATTAATTTCATTTACATATATTATATTAGTAGGGATAATATTATTTTGTTTTATTGGAATACTTCTAACAATATGTTTATAACAATATTGAATTCATGTCTGTTTATGCTTTCGATCTATGCAATTCGATGTGACAAAATATTTATTTAAAATTGGTAAAAGTAAAATTATGTACTTACCTTTAATAACCGCCTTATGTGAAATTGTTCCTCTCGTTCGCCTCTTCATTTACATACAGACTTTTTCATCATACTTTTTTACACTTCCAAAATAGCACAATAAACACACACACGCTGCCTACAGCCATTGATGACACACAAACAAACACTCAACTGGCAAACAACAACAAAACAAGTGGCAGAGAACCAAAACAAACAAACAAAAGAACACAAATATCTTCTGATAATATTTTCTGGAACTTGTAGCCTATACAATTTATATATAAAAACATGTACACACAAACATAACTCATTTTGCTTTTAAGATATTAATTTAACAAAACATAAACAGTTATTTTGCTCATTACATTTTTTTTTGGTGGACAAAAACACTTGATAAACACAAGGCGTCTGCATCATGTGGCGAACTTCTTAAAGAACTTTTCATAAGATTTATCAATTTAACACTTTCATTAAACTTATCTTAATAAACTTTTTGCCAATTGATTATTTTCAATACAATAATATATATTTTTCAAGAAACAATACACACTTTCTATTGCCACCCGGTAACTTAACACTTTGCCAATATTTCCCTGACTTTTCCACTATTTTCTCAACGAACTTCATATATTCCATAAGTTTTTTGTGGTTTTGTATTAGAAAACACTTTAGTCAACAGATATTTATAAGAATATTTCACGAACTAGTGTTTAAAAATAAATAAATTCACTTAACAGACAAGAAACCGCATAAATCTTTAATTTTTCCTTAACAACTGAAAGAACTAAACGAGACAGTGGGAGAATGTCAAACTTATTTCGCGCAAATGAGGAAAGTCTCCAAACAACAACAAGAACACCAACAGCAGCACTGTTGCATATTAAGTATGCAATTGTAGAAAATTAAGACAACTGACTATTAACGGGATATTATTAAATATTTAATTTTTAAATTGATAGGTTTATTGCAATATATGAAGGAGGTATTTATTTATACATCAAATGCAAACTATTAAGAAATATTTTAATAGCAAAAAGTGCAATAAGAATATAAAGGTTGGTGGGTGTATATATATATATATATATATATATATATATATATATATATATATATAGATAGATATATATATATATATATATATATATATATATATATATATTTATATGTATATAATATAATATATATTAAAGTTACTCCGGCTGTCTGTCTGCTTTTCACGCTTAAACCGCTAAACCGATCTAAATAGAATTTGTCAAAAAGATATATTAAGTGGCCAAGAGTGATCGAAAATGTTTCTGGACATATGAAATTATGAAACTGACTTGCACTTTTCATAATGACTTGCACTTTTTATGAAGTCTAGTAAATATTATGTAAGAGTGTATATATATGTATATATATGTATGTATGTATATATATATATATATATATATATATATATATATATATATTTATATGTATATAATATAATATATATGAAAGTTACTCCGGCTGTCTGTCTGCTACCTTTTCACGCTTAAACCGCTAAACCGATCTAAATAGAATTTGTCAAAAAGATATATTAAGTGGCCAAGAGTGATCGAAAATGTTTCTGGACATATGAAATTATGAAACTGACTTGCACTTTTCATAATGACTTGCACTTTTCATAATGACTTGCACTTTTTATGATGACTTGCATATTTTATGATGACTTCCACTTTTTATGAAGATTTGCACTTTATATGATGACTTGCATTTTTCATAATGACTTGAATTTTTACAATGACTTGAATTTTTTATGATGACTTGCACTTTTTATCATGACTTGCACTTTTTATAATGACATGCACTTTTTATGATGACATGTACTTCTCATAATGACTTGCATATATTACAATGACTTCCATTTTTTATGATGACTTGCACTTTTTATCATGAGTTGTACTTTTCATAACGACTTACACTTTTTATATTGACTTGCACTTTTTATGATGACTTGCATTTTTTATGATGACTTGCACTTTTTTATAATGACTTGTACTTTTCATAATGACTTGCACTTTTTACGATGACTTGCAATTTTTTTAATGACTTGCACTTTTCATAATGACTTGCACTTTTTATAATGACTTGCACTTTTTATTATGACTTGCACTTTTATAATGACTTTCACTTTTTATAATGACTTGCATTTTTTTTCATAACTACCATTTCTTATGATGACTTGCACTTTTTTATCATGACTTGCACTTTTTATAATGACTTGCACTTTTTTATCATAACTTACATTTCTTATGATGACTTGCACTTTTTATGACGACTTGCACTTTTTATGACGACTTGCACTTTTTTACCATGACTTGCATTTTTTATGATGACTTGCACTTATTATAATGACTCGCATTTTTATAATGACTTGCACTGTTTTCCTTACTAATATAAATAATATTAAAGTAGCTCTGTCTGTCTGTATGTCTAGCTGTTACCTTTTCATGCTCAAACTGCTGAACCGATTTCGATGAAATTCGGCGTAGAGATAGTTTAAGATCCGAGGAATAACATAGACTAGTTTTGGTTTTAGAAATGATCGTATTGAGAGGTCAATGGCGGTCGAAAATTTGTATAGACATATGAAATTATTAAACTAAGAACGGCTTAAACTTTTATCCAGTAAAAATATAGCACCAAACTGAATTTGGTGCTTTTTTTTGAATATTGAAAAAATCGTTTGATTTAAAATATGATTTTATCAGACATAAAAAGTTTTTCTTTCATTGCAATTTTACTTGAACCTAGATAAATCTATAAGTTGAAGAAAAGTTAATTTTAACTAAGAGCTTAAACGAACGTATAAAATCCTATTTTTAAATAACAAGAAGTTGTAAAAATAACCTTTAATGAGTATATATACCATTATATTATCAGCGTGGCTAAACATTATTAGAGCTAAAATTTAGATATATTTATTAATACATTTCGTTTTATTTTTAGCTTCCATATTTCCTTCAGCCGCATCGTGGGGTAATTGGGGCAACCATGCCACTAATTTGTATCAACCCCATTCTATGGGTCATGTAACACCCTCTCATGTTGCTCCACATTTGAGCTCTTATCCCCATTACGCATGACCATCATCGTCCGGTGGTGGTTTCTAATATGAGAGTAACGCCATCGCTGGCAGCAGTGGGGCACATTCTATGCATACAAGTGGCGTGGTGGGTAGTTCTGGTGGCACAAGCACAAGTGCAGCACAGGCTGCAATAAATGTAGCCACTTTACACAATCTAAGTTCGGCCGTTAGCTCCAGCGGCAACATGTCAACTGGTTTAACCAACAATACAACCGGCGGCTTAAATAGTGGCCTGAACACCAGCGGCAGTATTAACCACAATAGCCTCAGTCTTACACAGAATAGCAACAGCGGTGGCACCAATGGTCTCATTAATGGAAATCACCTTAACATTGCAACAGCCTCCTTAGCCTCAACGCACACGCATGGCGTGGGAATGGGTATGGGTGTAGGAGGCAGTAGTGGCTTTGGCAGCATTGGCGGCCTAGGCGTGGGAGTCGGTAGCGGCAATTTGAATTCTTTGGTAGTGGGCAATCGTTTAATGAACTCGGGTCTAACAACCATATTGAAATGATAACATATGGCTGAGTATGGTTTAGCCATAGGTAATACAAATGAAACCAGGCCATCGTCAATGGTGAACACAATAGAACCTTTAAATGCCTCCACCTACAATACAACATTCACAGATACTCCCTCCTTCTACAGACACATTAAAGGCGAACAACCATACTAAACGAAACCACCAGTTAATGAGCAAATCTACAAAAGTAGACAGTTTAAACAATTTTTAATTTAGTAAAATCTAACAAATAAACTTTTAACAAATCCAATGAATGTAAAATATTAATTAAGCTTAAGAACCTAAAGCGCAAAACGTTGATCTAAGTCATCATCATCAAATAAGTGCGCGTGAAAAGCAAAAAATAAATGAAGTTAAGTAACTTGTAAAGGAAAAAATATTATCCTCATCTAAAGTTCAATAAAATACTAACGAATTTTTAATTGTTGTTAATATCTGGAAGCAAAAAAATATATATATTAAGAGATAAAAACCAAAAGTATTTAATTACCTAATAAAAATGCTCTTCTGCTAGTCATTAATGTTGTTTTAAAACAAAAAAATTTTTTAGATCTAATTACTTGTAATAAATCCCTGTAAATATGACACATTTTTAAGAAAATGAAATATTATTGTAGTTTTTCTCCACAAAATAATTTAAAACGTGTATTTGTAGCAATAATTTTAAATGCAGTAAATAAATAACTTGACATTTTCATTAATTAACAATTACGAATGACATTGAAAATTTTATAAAAATTTGTATTAAAATATGTATGATGTCTCCTTTTTCACAGTTGGATTTAAATTGACTTTAATATTGAACTGGATGACTGTGATAGCGAAATGTACAGTTTATCAATAAATTATAATAATTAATTAATTTTAATAATAACATCAAATAAAAAGTTGTTAATGGACAGAAATAGCTAAATCGAAAGAAAAAAATACTCGCTGTTATCTAAAATGGGAAATAAATTGTTTTATTTGTGTTTATTAACTACATTTTATTTGTATTATTTGTGACAGTTCCCAGTTGGTGTAGCAAAACCTCACTACATCTCTGGATGTCAATTGTAATATTGTTTTTAAGTATCGTAATATTGTAATATAATAACCATTTAAATAATTCCATCGATGTTTATATAAATATAAATGTTTTATTCTACTTTAATATGCAAAAAGGAATATTTCAATATCTCAATGTAATCGACGTATTTCTGTTTATAAAAAATATTACAAACAACACTCTCCCAGAAAACATTAATATGATACACAACACTTATGAATAACTAATTGTAATATATTTTAATCTTGTCTCTGTGTAAATTAATTAACAAAGATAAAAAAACAACAATTTTAGATTAACTAAGTTCTTAAAATAAATAATGAAAAACCATAAATAAATGATAAAAAAATATATTTGGAAAAATCAATATAACAATTTTTATTTTATAAAAATTATAGAGAATCTTTTTTATAAACAGTTCAATGTAACAATACTTCATATGCCATTTTCAATCCTTTGAAAGAAATACACAATCTTCTGCCTATTATTAAGCGCTTGCTAAAATCGAATACCTACAATAATCAACATTCCCTTATTCTCCTTGCATTTTTACATTTTCAGGTTTCGCAATAATATATGTTAATATATATTCGAAATTGAAATTAATAACATAATTTTCCACTATTCACACTTTTTCAACCGCCTATATATCTAACGCATACACGTATATACAACCCTGCTAGTGGAGACTTGCTTCTTTCATTTCCTTTTATCTACCAATTGACAGCTCTCCAAACACTTCAGTTTTACTTAAGAAATTTGCGCGACAGGTTTACATGTTAAGAAGTCCGAACATATTTAAAGAAAAAAGTGTAAAATAAGTTAAATTAATTTGTGTTTTTATGATAAATGTGTTGTGCAAGTGCAGCAGCTTCAATTTATTGAAAAAAGTTTTATATTGTTGCTGTGGAATACACAACATAAAAGTCAGCTGCCGGCAGCCGGCTTCATGTGTCTTTTGCAAAATATTATGTTGATGTTGTATGTGAAGAAGTGTAATTGTGTTATATACAAAGCGCTTAATAATTATTGCAAAATTATGTTAAAGTTTTAATAAAATTCTTATGAAATTATAAGAAAAATAATAAGTAAAAGAAATGCTCTTATAAGAATCATGTGTAGCTTTTGTTGTTGCTGTGTTTTTTCTTTGCTCTGTTTGTGTGTTTGTTTTTGCTGTGAATACTTGCATGCACATGCCATACTCAATAACAGATAATACAGTGATATTTTTGTTTTGGGTAACAGTGTGCCCACGTCTAGTGTACACAGCATTATCAAAAATAAGAGTATTGCGGTTTTCAGTTGTTCTATTGTCGTTAATAGAGTTTGTGTGTGATAAAAATACAAGATAGTGCAGGATATATATGGAATAGGGAACTAGATAAAGCAATGCAGAGTACATCAAGTTAATTTTGATAAATGGTAAGTTTTTATTAAAATTTTTATTTATTATTGAGCATGGGTATATACATATATTATTATTTAATATCGTCTTAATAATTGTATGACTCCGCAAAATATTTTATGACTGTAAAGAGAAAAATAGTCTTCGATTTTGTAAAAAGAGATATACAATCAAGAATTGTCTGTTAATCCTCAGGTATTATACGCGTTATCCCCTAAAGACTGATCTACTTTCGTAACGGATTTGTCTTTTGTTAATTATAATTATCAGGAATATTCGGTTTCTTTAGTAAATCGAGTTGTTACTACAAAAACTTTTGAAATATTGTGGTTGAAAACCGGTCAGCCAAATGCCAGCGATATCAAATAAATTGACGTTTTTACTTCGAATTCTAGTGCTGTGAACTAAAACAGGCTAATTATTTTTTGTATTGATCACATGCATCTGCCAGTCGGATTTGCTTTTTAATTGCATGCCATGTCTGCAAGTTAATTGTATTTAAAAAAACGAAAATTTGGTTTGAAAAATTGTTGGTAAAGTTTTTTTTTTTTTGGTAAAATTATTCATTGAATTATAAAATAGATTCATTTAAGGGGTTTATTCTGCAATGCGCTGCGAATGGTAAACTGAAAGCATTTGTATGCTATTTATTTTGAAATGCCTTTCGTATCGTATTACACAGCTACCCCCTAGATTTTTATATACAAGTTTCTATGTAAAAGTAATAAAATATAATAATATACAATAATAATTTAATATAGATATGTATTACAAACTATAAAAAGTAAAATAAGTCAACAAAAAATTCATCTCTTAAATATGGAAATAATTTTTCTAAGCAGTTGAACACATTTCATTCAAATAATATATAGTATCATATTCAATATTGTGTATAGCCGTGATCACTTTTGAAACCACACAAATTCATAGTCCTTAAGAGTATTTTCTTTTGGCTTGATTTCATTGCTGTCCAATTTACGCCAACGTACGCGAGGTTGGTAGCCCAGTTCATTTGCCACATACTCAATGCTACGTTCAACATTATCGTCACCAATGACAAAATAGTTGCCTTCCTTGTTTCCATTACGCTTGCCAGTCTCCGTATGACCATGATAGTCTAATATATATTTGAAACGATACAAATCAGCATCATCATTTGCGGACGAAGAAACATAAGTGCCTGCCGACTTTGAGGGGGCATCGTAGCCGGCATTGCTAGAACTGGGCTTTTGGTTGGAGGGCAGTGCTAAAAAGGAAAGATTTAGTTAATTTTTAGGGAATTTTAAAATCTATAGCTAAGCCACCTACCATTCGCTTTATTATTAAGGGCTGTTGTCTGAGAAGGACTTGAAGCTGCTGTTTGACCCTTTTTACCCATAAGTGTTGGTAGTATTTCTTGCATAATTATATCCATTATAGGTGGCAGACTGCCAGTAGACGTCTGTGATGTAGACGAAGAGGTGGGAGCACCTTGTGTTGTCGAACTTGAAACTAAAAGAAGGGTATTTATTAGTTACCGTTTTTGCAAAAGTGGAAAATATATAAAATACTTTTTGGGACTAGAACTTTATTAGCTGCAGGATTTGCAGTCTGTTTGTACTGAAATATATTTGTTGTTGGTGCTGTTTGTGTATTTGGTGCTATAAACTTGGAATTAAGGGTTGAAGGATTTGATGATAAGGCAGGGTATTTTGTTTGAATTGACTGTTGCAGCAAATTGTTTGTGCTTTGAGTCACTGAAACTGTGTTGGAATTTGTTTTCGGTAATTTAGATATTGTGTTTTCTTGTTGTGCTGTTACATTTGTGTTGGTTACAGGGAAATCGAGTTTTATAGATTTATAAGGTTTTGTGTTTATTGGAATTTGAATAGAATTGATATGAGTTGGGTTTGCAGTCAGGATAGTCTGTTCATTATTATTTCTGTTTGGAAGTGCGGAGAATTGTTGCTGTTTGTGTGGTGCATTGTGTAAATGTGCGTTGTTAGATACTTTTGGTGCTTGTGTCTCCAAACTAGTTTTTGCAGTATTTGGGGAATGTTTGAATTGATAATTTACATAGGAATCAGGATCCTTTACGTTTGTTGTATTATCTGTGATGCCTTTGGCAGGTGCATCTGTTGAATTAATTATGATAATCTCGTTAGGTTTAGATACATAAGGAGTTGCTGCATCTCGATTACCGACGTTTATAGCAGAGCTTGTGGCATTATTATTTGATGCATTACTGTAAGTTTTTACATCACCTGGATTTGAGTATGTGTTTGTTTCAACTTTATTAGACTCAAATATAGAATGCTTTGTTGCAAGCTGATTGGGGGAAGTGGAAGTAATCGTTGAAGGTCCCATAATATGTTTATTAGCTGCATTTGTATGAGTACTTGTCATATGTGCTACGCCAGCGCTGTCAATTGGGTTCGTGTAGGTTGTTGTATCAACATTATTACTTGCAAAAGCAATATGACCTTCTTTACTAGAAGTAATTGTTGATTGTTTCTTATGAGATGCATTATTTACAGAAATTGTTGTAAATTGTTTGGAATCCCTTGTTATATCTGCTGCAGCTTTATTAGCTGCATTTATAAAAGACATGGTTGCAGCTTTCATATGCAATAATAGTGCAGTTTCATTGGATTCACTTGTGTAGGGTATTGTTGCAGGTTTGTTAGATTCAAGTGTAACAGTTTTTGTGTCAAATTCATTGTTAACTTTTACCGAATTCTCTATATCATGTTTCTTTTGTGCATTTGTGTGAGTTGCTGAAATAGTTTTAGGTGCTAGTGTAGAGATTGTTGTGTGCAAATGCTGACTTGTGATAACATTTTTTAGTGCATTTAAATCTTGAAATATAACAGATTGTTTAGGTGCAGTGATATTTTGTTTAATAATATTTTGATTGCCCTTTAAAACAAGTAAAAGATTTGCATCTTTAGAAACAATTCGTTCACCTGTTGACGGAGTTTTACTAGACGATTTCGGGTTAGCTGCAGAACCTTTACTTGAATTAGGTAAGTCCTTCGTTGAAAGTCTTACATCAATGTCGGTGGTTTTCCCCTCAATGTCGGTCTTTTTCCCCTCCATGTCATTGAAGCCTTTCGGTTTATTGTTGCCATTCGCTAAAAAGCAACCCGAACAAGCTTCTGTATTAAAATTGTGTTTTGTCAAGGGCTTCTTGGTTGTAGTAGTTGTCACAGGTTTCGGCTGTACCATTACTTCGACAGTTTCTG
The DNA here is from genome assembly GCA_951800035.1 of Linnaemya tessellans. Taxonomy (NCBI): domain Eukaryota; kingdom Metazoa; phylum Arthropoda; class Insecta; order Diptera; family Tachinidae; genus Linnaemya; species Linnaemya tessellans. The sequence continues at coordinate 11,812,554 of OX637535.1, forward strand.
TAAGAAAAAAACAAGATGAAGTGCATTTAAATCTTAGAAATTATTGAAACACAGAATCTGCTCTGGGGCTTTATACGTGAAGGCGACATGTAAAAACTGTTGATGTATGCAATTTTAGTAATATTGGATAACATTTGAAAAAGTTATTTGCTAAAAGTGTTGCCAATATAAAAAAAATATTAATAAATTTATGAAGTTTCTTTATTATCATGAAGTTGCATAAACGTAATCGGAATCTTTAAACATTTCTTTTTCTATGAAAGTTTGTAGAATTTTCCTGTTTCGGAGCAGTTCTAATGGAGGCGACAAAATATTTTCTAAAATTTAGGACAAACAATTTTTATATTAAATAATTTGGTGGAAATGCGTTTTGTGGGAATTGCTTCTGTCTTTTACCCTTTGAATCTAGATAATAAGTCTCGAATTGGCGCATATTTAGAGTTTTTTTTTTTAGTTTCATGCAGACGTATCCGTGCCGTAGAAATATGATAGAATAAAAAGTATCTAAAGTCTTTAACATCAACATTTTTATCTGCCTGCTTCACGTGTGCTAACCCATACACTCAAGTTCTTACTTGGTGGCGATTCGTACGGATAATTTTTCATTGCTAATATACGAAATCGGCCTTGTTCGTCTGTGGCGTATACAGTTACATGATATATTCCATCAGCTGTTATGAAGCCAAATTCTCCCATCACAATGCCGCGTTCATCTGGAAAAGAATTTCAGTATAAATATTATAAATAAAAAAGAAATTTTAAATGAAAATTGGAAAAGAAAATTTCCTGCCTGTTCTTTGAAAATAAAATAAAAATGTTCGTCTGAAAAAATCCCTCTTATTCTGTAACTAATAGTCAATGTCACGTCAAGACAATATCAAAAACTGGACACTTACCTACTCCTTATGGACAAGAATTAATTACTTCTGACAGGCCATGAATATTCTCTATTCTCTAAGGCCCTGACTTTAGCGACATGCTGTTCGAAATTGTCAATTGCTGAAGAAAATGAGTAAACAAGTGTTCTATTTTTTATATTGTCTTGAAGTGACGTTGACAAATGGATACAGAATAAGGGGGAATAATAAAAAATTTCAAATTTGTCATTGTTTTCAATATGAAACTCTTACCCAAAAATTTTTAATTTTATTTACAAAAATAACCAGTTCATATAAATTTATGCACTCAACAAAAAAAAAAATTATTTACATTTTAAATATTCCACTTCTCATAAAAAAATTTAATTTAACTGCCTATTTCTCATTGTCGAATGAATACTTTCTTTCGTATAAATACATTTGAAACAAAAACAATTTATAAAATTTTGTTTTTATTTTAAATATATTGGTACGAAAGAAAGAATTCATTCGACAATGAGAAATAGGCAGTAAGACATATTCTTAAAAATTAAAAGTATGTAATTTGTAAATATGCAAATTTGAATAATAATTTTCATCTTTTTAATTTTATCTGTATATAGTGAGGAAGAGCGAGAAAGGAATACAAATGGTATATATTCCTATTTCAGCACTCCCACACAATAAAAGAATTGCTGCAACAAAAGTTTCATAGTGTAAACCGGGACTTTATTTAATTTTACGAATAAATGTTATGACTTGAAAAATAATTCAGTGTAATTATTTAGTACAAATGCATTCAATTCAATATATTTTTTAAAATATTGGAGTAATAGATTTGCTTCTGGCGAAATATACAGGGAAAATACAGAAAAATCACAATATTGGGACTTTGAATTCTTTTATTTTGAATTATGTATGAATTTTTATTAGTCGAACTTTCTTATGTAAATTGTTAATTTTAACAACGGGCTCAAGTTCGAATCTGCAAGACTGCAAACCATTTTTTATTATTTTATTAATAAATGAATTTGTTCAAATTCTATTTTTATTAATTTATATTAAGATTGGAATATTAAGAATATTTTTCAATAATCATCAAACCAGCAGAACGGATCAGTACTGACTTTGAGGCCGGTACGCCATCTCATCAGCGTTCTTGGTTCAATTTTTCCACTTTTTGCAAGTGGTGCTAGTTAGTAGGAATATCAACTATTTAACCAATGTTTTTAACGAAAATTGAATATGAGAAGTTATCTTTTATTTTGGGAATAGCGGGTGTTTCAGAAACAACTCTCATTTGGTTTCGTTTCCAGTATGTAGAAATTTTCAGTCCACAAAATTTTTTTGCATTTTTTTGTTTAAGAATTTTAATGGTTTTTTAGACTCTAGTGCACTTTTTTTTATATATAATTTTCTAATAAAAAAACAATTATAATAACCCTTCATGCCTGGGACTACTGTCCTTAGCCATAGTGTTTTCTAGAAACTTTATTTTTCAAATACCAGGAAGCCGAAAACGAACCCTTTACCTTTGGCCGGACTGTAGCTGGTAGCATTTTTAGCTGCCAGGTACACCGTCACCTACTTTATTTTCAATATTTTATTTATTTATGCAAATTACCCCAAAATTTATTACACATATTTTTACTATGAAATACTTGAAAAATATTACATCAATTTGAAACATACAATTTACTAGTCGAACTTCTTTGCATAATTAATGTAATTTATGATATTTATTCCAGTTGGTAAATCAATAAATTTAATCAAAAACTAAATATCTACTCGTAATTATGTTAAGCGTGTCTTTAAATTTCTTAGCCTTGTAGTTGATAGTTTCAGTTGAAATGATTTTGTTTGTTCTCTTCTCTGTATTTCACGACGAACATTTAATATTTTTTTTTTTTGTTAAACACAAAACAATTACGAAAAATGTCAGCAGTAAAAATGTGAGTGACAGTTATTATCTTGTGTTTATAATTTGGTGATAATGTATATTTTTCAAATTTGAATTCTAGTTTAACTGGTTGGTGTTTATTTGCTTTATAGTACATTTATTTATGGTGGCTTATTTCATGCCACTAGGTATAAATAAGCAGGAGCTTAAGTTCACTCCAAATTGCCAGGACACATGGCGAACTCTGTTTTAGTTAATTTTGGTAATATTTCCGCAATAGGTTTTTAAAAATAAAACCTTAGCTACTGACTTTTCTTTAATAGAAACATAATAAAAGTTAGAGGCAATAAAATATTGTAAGATTTTTCACTTTAATGGTTTGCGTGATTTTTATGTCCTCAAAAAAAAAAAAAAAAAAAATTGGAGGGTATATTCACTTTGTCATTCCGTGTGTAACGCAGTGAAATACCCCTCTAAGACCCCATAAAGTATATACATATATTCTTGATCAACCATGAAATCTAAGACGATCTAGCCATCACTATTCAGTGCTAAAAAAACGAGGCAGATTTTTGAAACTTGGTATTAGAGAGTATCACAGGTCAAGTTCGTTAATGGACGGAATAGGGTCAGAGGGAAAAAAGTTCCCCTAAGAAGACCTAAATCAACCTCCAAGAAACAACATAATCAGGCTGATTGTGTAAGGCGTTGGCGTTTTTTGTACAAGATTAAAGAAACATACACGCAGTTTTATTTAATCTACTACGAAATACGACTCAGTCGTAAACGCCAACGACTTACACAATCAGGGAGAAGTTTTAGAGTTTTTTGTTGTAATTTTGTTAAGCAAAGAATATATGTTTATGTCAAAAGAAGCTCCAAAGTGTTGAAGTAGAAAATACGAATAATTAATTTTTAGACCCCGCCCTCTTTAGTGGGCGTTGAAGTAACATATTACATAAAAAATAAACCGTGTAAATATTTAACAAATAAATGTATGAATTTTTATTAGTCGAACTTTCTTATGTAAATTGTTAATTTTTTCAACGGGCTTAAGTTCGAATCTGCATGACTGCAAATGATTTTTTATTATTTTATTAATAAATGAATTTGTTCAAATTCTATTTATTATTTTTTATATTAAGATTGGATCTTAATAAATAGAATTTGAACAAATTCATTTATTAATAAAATAATAAAAAATCATTTGCAGTCATGCAGATTCGAACTTAAGCCCGTTGAAAAAATTAACAATTTAACAAATTGTATTTCTTACAAATTTAATTTTTACGCTTTTACGACGAAGATTAGATGTTCTCTGATCTTGCCCCGCCCTACCCCTCTACCCACCTTTGACCCCTAAATGACCATAGGAAAATAAAATTTGTTTTTTTTACAACGGAGGTGAGTGATCTCCCCCAAGGCCCCTCCCTGAGTGACCCTTACAAAATAGTTTTTATTTACTAAATATTTGAAGGGTATTTAAGATTCGACCCGGTCCCTTTTGTTTAGTTTCCATTTAGTACCACGTAAATATTTGAATTTTGTTGTCACTTACAACTATTTAACAAGATTTTGGTTTTCACAGCAAAAACCAGAAAAACTAATATCTTGTACATCTTTTATAAAAAACGATCAGCAGAAATTAAAGACTAATTCTGATCTTGTCCGTATGCCTGCTTTGAAGTTAACGCCACTAAACATTAATAAAGTAAATGAAAACTTAGACTTGAAAGAATTAATATGTCAGTTATAAATTCATAACTGCGTTTGATTTAAATTGAAATAAGCAATTAAAAGAATATTGTCGTTTAACACACACACACGCACACTCACAAATTCTTATAGGTTTTAAGTGCATCTTTAAATAAAAACCCGCCAATTAATGACAATTACTTGTATCTAATGGATTGAAAAAATTTCGTTGATCAAAAACCACTATGGCTTGTTTGGCAAAAATATTGTGCAACATTGTTTTCTTAATTTTTACAAGCAGAATTAATAAAAGTTCGAGTGTGCAATTGTGTGTCTTTTCAAAAATACATCTCATAAAGCATATTTTGCTACGCTTCACTACAGCTAACAAATTGTGTATATAGATTTATTATTTCATTTGTTACGGAGATTCCTTTTTTAAGGCCGCTAAAGCTTGAAATTCTCAATAAATATTGCAACAATTCCATTTAGTCAATTAAATTTTTTTATCCTAAAGATCAATACATCCTATTGATATATAAAAAGGGCTACCGGTATTTGCTCAATATGCTCTTGACGCAGCGCTTTCTAGACGTTCAATTTTGAATATATTTTTCAAGCACTGCTGTGTCGTATCTGAACAATATCGCCAACAATGTTGGCCTCCCAGGTTTCATTTACAGCTGGCTTATCAGCAGTGACCTCACAGAAAACAATCTAGAGACATGAAATTACACGACCTTTGAAGCCAATGGACAGGTCCATGTCTGAAAAATATCATGCCGTCAAATTGTTATATAGCAAGTAAAAACGTTATATTCGACCGATTGGTATCTTAAATACCCCCCAAATATTTAGTAAATAAAAGCTCTATTTTGTCCAGGAGGGGACGTTGGGGGGAGACATCTGAACTTTGGAATAAAACAGCAAAAAGTCAATTTTTGGAGTTATTAAGTGAAAATTGTTTTATAGGGTCATTTCGGGGGCAAAGATGGGGTAGAGGCTAGGGCAGAGGAAGATCAGAGAGCATCTCAGCTTAAGTAAAATTTAATTTAATTTAATTAAAATTGTTTAATATTTACACTACTTTTCCATGAATATGTTACTTCAACGCCCACAAAAGGAGGCGGGACCAAAAATTTTCCGATTTTCCATTTCCAAGTTCAATTCTTTAGACTTAGGTTACAGTTTAGCTTAAAAGGGCTGCCCGCAGTAAGCGAGAACAGCAATCGGAGGTCATAAAAAGGCCCATTGTGTTGCTCAGAGGACTATACCCTACACACTTTTTTCAAGACGAAGTGGTGGTTCTTAAGAATCACACAGAACTTCTCACAAAGTTCGCCAGGGCAGCCAGCGGTGCATCCCTGAGCCAGTCCAGATCTCGCAGGAAACGAGAGCCTAGATGTTTAAGCCTACGCTCTTGCAGGGCCGGACAGTCACAAAGGAAATGCTGTACTGACTCCTCTTCATCTTCATCGAAACAGCTCCTGCAGCGGCCATCATGGGGAAAGGCCAAACGATCTGACATGTGCCCAATTGCAACGTGCACCGTCAAGACCTCTACCAGGAGTGCCAACGGGTTTTTCCCAAAAATCCCAAAATAAAAGAAGTTGTCTAGTCCTAGCTCTGCTAAGCGAGGGAGCTAGGACTTTCTTTGACATAAAATTATATCACTTGCCTAACAAGATTACAAAAAAAAAAAATTATAAATTATGTTGTTTTACAGATTGGTTTAGTTCCTCTGAGGGAAAATTTTCTCCCTCTGGCGCGAATCAGCCTATTTCCGAACTCAACTTGTGCTATCCTTCAAAATGTATCTGTACCAAATTTCAAGGGTCTGGCTATAACGTTTTAGATTTCATCACTGATCAAGAATATATAGGGTCCGCAATCTAAAGTTTTTTTTTCAACTAGTGCTTATTTCGTGAATGGTAACACTTAGCTCATGTCTGATTTGACAGATAATTAGGTTTATCCTTCCGCTGAACGAATGTGGTTGACCATCCAATGCGTTTTCGCTTCGCTAAGCGGTCCTGCGATTGACTTACAGAAGATGCCAATTTTGCCAAAAAAATCATCTTTTCAGATGAAGCTCATTTTGAGCTTGGCGGGTGTGTAAACAAACAAAATTGTCGCATTTGGTGCACAGAAAACCCAAACGCATACATTGAAAAACCGACGCACCCAAAACGAGTCACTGTTTGGTGCGGATTTTGGTCCAGAGGCATAATTGGGCCATTTTTCTTCGAAAATGAGCAAGGAGTGGCCGTTACAGTCAATGGCGATCGTTATCGGGCCATGTTGAACGAATTTTTGTACTTTTGTTTACAAAAATTGAAGAGGAGAATATTGGCAACATTTGGTTTCTACAGGACGACGCTACGTGCCACACAGCCGAAGCTGCACTCGATGTTTTGCGCCCTGTTTTTGAAGATCGCATTATCAGCCGCAGAGCTGATGTCGTTTGGCCACCTCGGAGCTGCAATTTGACACCGTTGGACTATTATTTGTGGGGTGCCGTCAAAGATAAGTGTTACGCCGACAAGCCAGAGACAATTGACGCTTTAAAGGACAATATTCGTGAAGCCATTGGTGAAATACAGCTGCACACAATCGATAATGTGCTTAAAAATTGGACCGATCGTGTAGGCTACGGAAGGATTTTAATTTCAAATAAAATAAAAGAAATTTGAGAAAATATTCAGTAGTTTTTTTATAGCATTTAAAAAAAAAAGTTATTTGGCGGACCCTATTCTTTAGGGGGGTCTTAGAGGGATATTTCGCTGTATTACGCACGGAATGACAGAGTGAATATACCCTCCATATATTCTTTTTTGGAAGGTATAAAAATCACTGATCACTGATTTTACTTCTTGCTGAAGGGTATACAAGATTCGCCGTAGCAGAATATGTTATTCTTCATAATTTTTTCTATATTCATTATTCTTGTTCCTGTATAATTATTATGGCTTTTAATGTAATTTTTTTTTCTACTTAAAGAACAAGTTAGATGCTTATAAAGAAAACTGAAATTGTTGCGACAAAGATAATCATATTTTGCAACTTAGCGATCAATAACAGGCTATAGATTACATGGCCTGCTGTCTTACCCACATTTGCTTCGAATATTTTTAGCTGTTGTTCTTGCATTTGGTTTTTATTGATGCCAAAAGTCACTAACAAGTGCCTTTAAATTAATACTGTCATAGTGAGAATGCCACACTTGCCAGCATGTGCCTGCCAATGATTGCTAGCAAAAATGACTTGATGATGGCGCAGTTTATCGGTTCATGTTATTCAGCATTTATGATTTTTGTCCATGTAAATCGTTTAATAAATTTTTAAATATTGTCATTATACACAAAAAAGAAATAACTAGGCAAATTCAGTTTCTTCTGGTAGTATTTGCGGCCTTTTTTTAATCACCGATAATTATTAAACTTTCATTTAAAAACTATTTCCTTGACACTAACAATTACAGATCAAATTATGGGAATACATTTTGCCATGCAATTATACTTACAAATCCTCACCTATAGTCCTACAGACCGTAACTAAAAAAAAATTTATTGATTATATAATGTACGAGGCCTTTTCGAAACCTTAAAATACCTCAAAAAAAAAACTCTATATTCGTATTATTCTTCAGTTGTCTTCTCAATAATATGCCCTCTTTTCTAGGTCCGGCATTATGCACAAAATATATATAGGGGTCATCCCACTAAAAAAATATAGAAAACGGTTGATCGTAACCCATTTCGTCCCAGTATAAATTTCAAGCACTTAAATTTTTTTCCCTGCTTAGGACAGACTAAAAACATATCCTTTTTAATGGAAATTTAAAAAAAAAAATTTAATGACTATTTTTAAAAAAATGTTAATGAAATTTTTAAGAAAAATTTTAATGAAAATTAAAAAAAAAATTTTAATGAAAATTTAAAAAAAAATGGTTAATGAAAATTTTTATGGAAAATATTTAAAAAAATTTTAATGAACATCTGATTCGTATTTTCTGGCATCAATTTACCATTTAACTACGAAGTTTTATAAACTTATTCGAAAGAAAATCTCTGGGACGATATGGGTTAAAGGCCATCCCTGCAACTTCCCACTAATTTTAACCGTTAAAAATTGTATTATTTTAATTTTAAAACTGCTAGAACTTTCAAATGTATCAGCCGATTCCCACGCGCAAGCCGTGATTGCTGTAGTTCTTCGATACCTTTAAAGAATCAAGAACAATAAGGCCGGATTTTTGGGATCTCAGTTAAACTAGGTTTAGTTAATCTGAAAACAGATTTTTGCCGCTATTATCAAGTTTTTATACAAAATTTTGACGGAACAGCTTAGTTTTGCTTAAAATGTGTGTCCTTAATAAAATAATAAAAAAAATCGCAGTTTGCTGGAGAGATCAGAGTTTCAGACTTCGTTAAACTAGGTTTAAACTTAAACCACCTCTCAAAAACCCGACCTAATTGATCACACATATAGTTACGGAGTGTTTTTCACTTTTTTCAAAATTTTCGTTCACAATATTTCGCGATCTCGTTAACCGATTTTAAACCGGTTGGTAGCCGATTAGTTTTTGAAATGGAGCGGAGGAGCCGTTTAAAAGTTATTCTAAAAAAACATTTTAGAAATTTCAGATTTTTCTTTAAGAATCTTGTTTTTCGAATATTTTCGTTGACGAAATTTCACGAACCGATTTTGTCCCGGTTAGTAGTGCTAGACGTAGTTTTTGCTTGTCAAGAGCTAGTTAATTTTTGGCATGGATCACAAAATCCGTTTAAAGGTTATTCTAAAAAATAAAACACTTTTGATATATTTTTTTCACTTTGTGTGATATATCCCGAAATCTGCCGGTCCGAACCGGTTCCAATTCACAGGAAATCGAAGTTTGAAAGAAACTTTTCAAATCCGACTGTGTTGGTTCGAACAATAATTGATCAGATATATAATTTCAGAGTTTTCTTTTCAAAATACAATTTTTTCGAATTTTTTTCGTTCAAGAAATCTCACGAACTCATGAGCTGATTTTAGCCCGGTAGCGCTCGCCGTGGTCTTTGATTGTCAAGAACTGATTAGTCTTTGAAATCAATTGGAAGAGTCATTTAAAAGTTATTCTAAAAACACTTTTGAATAAAAAATTTTTTTTTCAGTTGTTTTTTATATTTCCGAAAATATATTGTTCCGAACCGGTTTCAATTCATGGAAAATCTAAGTTTGAAGAAACCCTTTGAAACTTAACTAGTTTTGTTGGATTCGGTTCAGCCTTCCAAAAGTTGTTAGCGGGTCACATACACACACACACACACAAACATACAGACATAGTGACGCCTTCTCAGGACTAGTTAGGAAAGTTTCCTAGCAACTCACAACGTCTAGATCTGGTAAAAAAATCGATTTTTTCAAAACGGGGTAAAATTAGTAACTTCACACTTTGTTTTGAAAATTTAAAATTTTTTTAGTGGGAAGTTAAAAATGTTGTAGTCAAATATACAATTTCAGTTTTTCTTTTGTCAAAGATTTATTAATATTTTTCTTTACTAATTCATTAAAAATCTAAGTTCCAATGAGATAATCTAAAATGATTTCATTGCCAAAAAATTACTTTTTTTTTATATATTAAATTGAATTAAGATTCATAGGCTAATTGTTCGAAATTTGTTTTTAAATCTCAGAAAGACATGATAAATATTCCAAGGCACAAAAGAAAGTCAACATCAGTTTTATTCAACTTACACAGCAGAGCAGAACAGCTGTTTTCGAAAGCCGCAACACCTTCATCATCAGTGCTCATGTGTATTGTGTTTGTCCCCACTTATTAGGTGGCTTAGTTAAATGTGATAACAGTTCCTATTTACACAAATTTTATTGTGAAAAAGGATACGAGAACTGTATCAACCTGATGTTGACATGTTATTGTTATAATACCCGTATTACCGTTTGATTATTTTTTCTTCATGTCCCATTTTGCTGAATATTTTGTTCCATCATACCTAAGTCAAACTTTTTTGGTTTGAATTTTATACTTAAGTACATGTGAACGTTTTCCAATTTTATTATTGGTAGCTCAAGCCATAGCTTTTTTTTATATTTAATTATAAAAATTGTCAAACAATTTTTTTTTCTAATTGAGAATGCACAAGGTGAGAAGATAATCCTTCTCCTTAGTACAACTAAGTTCAGTCTATCATATTACAACTACGTTAATACTATTATAAACAACGCTGTTGTACGCACTTTTGCAACATCATCATAAGTACCACGGAACACACATTCAGAGCTCACTTGTTTAAGATCAATAGTATTTTTTCAATAAATAATTTTATATATTAAATCTAAAATAATAAACAGAGTTTATTATTTACACAAGGGAAAATCAAAGTTTGGATTATCCAATTTGCACAGTAGAACAGAGCAGCTGTTTTCGAAAGCCACTACACTTGAAACCTCCGTACTCATGTGTATTTTGGTTTCTTACCTCTTATTTGGTGGCCTAGTTGCATATGAGAGCAGTTTTTATTTATAAAAATTTTATTAGCAAATGCCATACGAGAAGTGTGTTAAACCAATGGTAACACACTTTTATTTAATACGCACGTTGCCATTTGATTAATTTCTTCATGTCTTGTATTTTTTAATTTTTTTTGTGTTTTCCTATACTTAAGGCAAACTTTTCTGCTTTTTGCTTTTAAATTCCCGACTTTCGGAATTGAATGCCATGACAAGGCACTTATGTTGAAAACTTTAATTATTTTATATCATATTCTAATATAATTGATACTATTTATGCGCACATGGTGGCGCCACTGTGTACTTGCCTCTCATTTCCCTTCGATGTTGTTGTTCGTCTATGGTGAAGCCAAATTTATAAGGACGCACTGTTGAACTTTGACCCAAGCAGCATTGCTGCAGACAACACACAGCAATAATGAACTTTAATGAAATTTTAATTTGATTTTTTTAAAAATTATTGAAATTTCTTGAAACAATTTATAACACTTACTGAACTTATTAAATATTTATCAAAACTATAGAACTTCATGGTTGATTTTGTTTTTCGTTTTATTTTTTTAATTTTTTTTAACACTAAGAAAACTGATAAGTTCAAAACTTTTGAATGGTGGTGGTTATCACTTTTTCTTAATGGTGCCACTTTACAGTGGGTTACAAAGTTTGCCAACTAATTGCCAAATAATAATAATTTCGTAGCTTAAGGCATAAATGTTGCAAAAAGTATTTATTTGTTTTTAGTGCTATTGTATTTTTCAAATTTAATTGTTTTTCTCGTTTTTTGTTTTTTTTTTGTTTTTCTATTTTGCTATTTTCTGCCTGAGTTGGCCACTTGTGAAACACACCTTACGACGTTCTATACGAGATTGACTGGGCTCATATTACTTGGTAAACATTATAAAACATTAGAATCGTTAAAAAAATAAATATAAAGAAACAAAGCAACGAAAAACAATCACAATATTATTTGATTTAAGAAAACACACACTCACACACAGCAAAATACTCTGGCAGTTACAACACACTGGACCTAGAGATACCTGCATTGCTGTTGTTGACCGTTTGCTGGCATGGAACTACGAGCCGGCTGTTTGCTTAGAACTCTCACGCATCATCATCGTCATCTAATGAAATATGTAAATTGGTTTCAAGTCACCGATAATTGTGCAAGCAATTATTGCATTTTGAAAGTCTTAATTAATTTATTTCTCAATGCATTAGAGGATGAAGTTTTGATGCTTCAATTGCAAATTTACTCCTCCGTCACAACTACTGATACGGCCACATGCGAATGGGTTACTGAGAGTGTATGTGTGTGCATGCCTTAACTTTACATCTCATTATTTATTAATTGCGGATTAATGTCAAATCGTCTAAATAGTGTTAAACACTAAATCGTCTGCCTTTTAATTGGTTTTGCTTCTTGCAATTAATAAAAGCATTAAGCGCCGATATCATATACAAACAAATAATCCTCGTTAAATCTAGATAATTTACATAATCCAATAAAAATGTTTTTAGTATTAAACGGTTGTTATTAGCGTCTTTTATTGGTTTTTATAATATATTATTTGAATAGCATTAGGAAAGAAAAGCGTATCTACACTCATTCATATTCTAAGGCATTTTAGTTTGTGGGCCATTTTTTAAAACAGAACAAACTGATATTTTTTTATACCCTCCAAAAAAGAATTTGGAGGGTATATTCACTTTGTCATTCCGTTTGTAACGCATCGAAATATACATCTCAGACCCCATAAAATGTATATATATTCTTGATCAGTGATGAAATCTAAGACGATCTGAAAATGTCCGTCCGTCTGTGGAAATCACGATTCAGTCCAAACGAAAAGAGCTAGACTCTTGAAATTTGATATAAATATATTTTAAAGCTTAGAGCAGGTTAATTTCGGAGATGGGCTAAATCGGGCAAGGGGGAAAAAAGTTCCCCTAAGAAGAACTAAACCAACCCAGAAAAAACAACATAATTTTTAAAGTTTTTTGGTTATTTTGTTAGGCAAATGATATATTTTTATGTCAAATACGGTCCAACGCCTTAAACTGGAGCCATAAAATTAAAAAAAATTATTTGTGGACCCCGCCCACTTTAGTGGGCCTTATTATATGCAAAAACAGCATAAAAATTTAACAAATTGTTTTACTTAGGCCTACATTCCTTAAAAATAAAATTTTTAAGCTTTAATGACGAAGCTGAGACGAAATCTGGTACTACTCTGCCCTACCCCTCCTTCCTCTTCGTTCCCTAAATGACCCTGCCAAAAAAATTTTTTTTTTTAAATTTTGTATATATAGTCATCCCAAGCATTTATCTTTAGAGTTTTATGACTGCCTGTTGCTGCCCTACCCCCTCCTCCCCCTTTGCCCGCTAAATGACCCTATTAAAAATAAAGAAAATTTTTTTTTAATTTTGTGTATAATCATCCCAAGCGTTTATTTTTATAGTTTTATGTCTACCTGTTTCTGCCCTACCCCCTCTCTTCCTTTGCCCTCTAAATAACCCTATCAAAAAAAAGAAATTTTAATTTTGTATATGTATAATAATTAATTTGTATATAATAAAAATAAATGCTTGGGATTATATTTAGAGTTTTATGACATAAGTGAAATATTTCCCCCACAGCCCTTGCCAGAGCGACCCCGCCAAAATACAGTTTTTATACCCTCCAAAGAGAATTGGACCCTATAAAGTAAATATGAATATTCTTGATTAGTGATGAAGTTTAAGACGGTCTAGCAATGCCTATAGGTTCGTCTGCGGAAAGCATGATATAGTCTATTTTTGGACCCCGCCCCCTTCAGTAGGCGTTGACGTACGATATTATATAAAGGAACTCTGTCCCACCAAGTTAAACATTTTAAATTCACTTACTAAATATTTGGAGGGTATTTAAGATTCGACCCGGTCGAATATAACGTTTTTACTTGTTTTTATTCTATTTACTTATATAATTTATGTGTTATTAATTCTTCAATTAATTTCATATATTTTGGTGGGCTTCAGATTTTCGTGTGTCCACTTAATGTTTGATGTTGGAAATTATATATGTGCATATATTTTATGGAATATTATCACATCAAAGGCTGTAAATAAATCTTTAAGTAATTTCAAAGGTTTTATACAGAACGGAAAACAGGAAATAGAATCGAATACTCTCAAGACCATAAAATAATGTAACAGATACTGTTTTCAAGTTCACTAAACAGCCCCCCCATAGACTAGCGCACTATGCGCTAGACTATTAGTCTGGGCGTCATACGTTCCATTTATGAATCAACGCTTTTAGCCTGACATTTTAAATGATTTTATCATAATTTAAAAACAAATTTGTAATTCATTATAATTTTAGTTAAATTTTTTTCTTTTATCAAATGATTTAATATGTCGATATTAGTATTTAGTATTGAGTATGTCAAATGTTTAACCGGTTAACCAAATAATTCCTGTCCCTTTGACTGTTCCATTAATTTAAAATTGGCTTTGGCTAGAAGAAATTTAAAATTTTTATACGTTTAATTAACGGCGTGGGTATAACAAAAATTAGTAAAGACCGTGTAACACTAATCGAGATTGAGGGAATAATTAATATTTTAATTAATAATTTCGTAAAAACCTATAAAAGTATAAAGAAACAAATGTAAGAATGTTATTTTCGACCGGGTCGAATCCTAGGTACCATCTTTTTTTGGACAACCACTCAGGGGATGACCCCTACATATGCGATGCATTGCGCCAGAACTAGGAAAGTTGGTTATGGGAAGGAGGATAGAAGGAGGTGGTGTTTGTGAACATTTGATTTGAACCTCCCCAAGTTAAAATTGACAAGAAATACCTCTGCTGGAAGTTTGTTCCACATACGAGCCGTTGGGCCAAAGAACGAATTCTCTCTGTAATGCGTGGTGCGGTTTACTGGCAACTCAACCACAAAAGGATGCGCCCTATGTGAAATATGCGGGTAGCTCGTAAGAATAAACGGTTTTCGGGCACAAGCTCCCTTATTTCACCAGAACACATTCCGTTGTAGTATCGGTAGAACAGTGAAACACATCCCACGTTGCGTCGATGCTCCAGTGAGTTGGCTACCCTACTGTCACCGATGAGCTTCTTCGCTCTCTTTTGTACCCTTCAAATATTTAGTAAATAAAATCTATTTTGTTAGGGTCACTCAGGAAAGGGGCCTTGGGGGAGACATCCAACCTCCGTTGTAAAAACTTAAAAAGTAAATTTTTTGTGGTAATTAAATGATAGGATCAGTTAGCGGGCAAAGAGGAACGTCAGAGAATTTCCCAGCCTCGTCAAAAAATTTTAAAAATTTGAATTCTAGGCTTAAGTAATACAATTTGTTAAATATTTACACTATTTTTGCCTACAAAAATTTACATCAACGCCCACTAAAGGAGGCGGGATCCAAAAAATTAATTTTTGTGTTTTTTTCTAGCTCCAAGTTCTTTGACATAAAAATATATCAGTTGCTTAACAAAATTAAAAAAAAACTTAACTGATGTTGTTTTTTAGTGGTTGGTTTAGATCTTCTTAGGGGAACTTTTTTCCCTCTGGCCCGATTCAGCCCATTTACGAACTTAACCTGTGCTATCCTTCAAAATGTATTTATACCAAATTTCAGGGGTCTGGCTCTTTTCGTTTGGACTTAATTGTGATTTCAACAGACGGACGGACATCGTATATATATATTCTTGATCATAGATTTCATCACTGATCAAGAATATATATATTTTATGGGGTTTCAGAGGGATATTGCTCTGCGTTACATACGGAATGAAAAATTAGTATACCCTTCAATTCTTTTTCGGAGAGTATAATAATGGAAGATGAATTAAATTTTGAGTCTATTTAAATTATTTCTTGCTGCCCAAGAGCCAAAAGTAAGAATTTCTACAAAATGTAGGAGGGCAAGTCCTGGATAAACAAATTGGCTACAGATAAATTTTGATAGACCCTTTTCAATTGGACACCCCGGCAAGAAAGACAATTTTCCAGCTCGAAATATTGCGGTCTTTATTTTAATGCACGTTTTAAAACTGGACAACGGCACTGGTTCGGTGGTCTTTTCCTAGAGTCTTGATCTTTCGGCTTCGCTCAAATTATACAATAGCTCAACTATTTCCCGGCTGGAGATTTATTTCGTTACTGAGGTAGCAAATAGAAATCATGGACACTATATGGAGACCAGAACTGCAGATATCTGTTAATTGTCTACTTGAATAATTAGTTTTATATGTTTGGGTCTGTTATTCTTCATCTATTTTCTATGTGTTCACCCGCAATTTGGGTTCAGGATTCAAAAGTAGTAAAAATCGAAGTGCTTACTGGCATACATTCAACTCTTGGCTCCCTTTGAAGACATTCCAGGGAATCAAATGATTGACTACAGCGGTAGAGCAGTTTCGGACTCGGATGAAACAGACTCACATTTGGATGATATTTTCTTGGTTGAACTCTCAAATATAATTAAGCAGTAGACGCAAAGGAAGATGCTAGTCAGGTGGTTCACAAGGAAGGAGAAAAGTCAGTACAACATCTTCTCAGTAACTGCCCAGCGTGTAAATTGGAACCGGTTCGGGCCAGTAGATTTTGAGAAATATCAAAAATAAACTTAAAAATACCAAAAAATTTGAAAAAAAGGGAATTTTTCAAAACGCTCCGAAATTATATATGTGACCAATTAGTGCTCTCGATTCTTTTGTAGGTATCGAAGAAATACTTCAATAACCGCTTACCGTGTGGGAATCAGTTATAAAGTTAAAAAAATACTTTTTAGCGATTAATGTAAAATTAGGCGATTATTAATCGACTAAAAAAATACGCTTTATTCAGCAAGCGATTAATCGACTGAAACAAAACCTCGATTAATTTAGGAGCTTGGTATGCAATAATATAGCTATTGGGTACTGGCATACAAGTGCTATGCGTACCGACAAAATACTTACTGCTCTGGCCACACTCTTACCATCTTATAATTTAGTCCTCCCACTAATTGCGGAAATAATCAAGTCTTGTGAAATCTTGTGTGTGAAACCTCAACTATAAATGCTGTAGAATTAATGATGAGCAAAAATATACAAATTAATTTGCTAAAAACTAACGTTTTGACGACTTTTTAGAAATCATACGCGCGTCATTATGATGTTTCCTTTATTTATTTCTGTACATTTTAATTACAAAAGCTGCTGCTTTTTTTGTTTGCCGTTCTTACGCATATTTACCTACTGACAAAACACAGTTTAGCTTCATTCATAACCATAAGATTTTCATGACGATAATATTAATCGCATGATGACATTGTAGCGTCATTTCTGTCAATTTGTGTATCCAAATGTATTAATAAATTGCCACATGATTGCGATGAGAAAACAGCTTAAAAATTAAATAAAAATTTATTATTTTAAACAAATCAGGAAATCGATATTAAAATTGATCAATTGCTATTCTAATCATTTTTATTTCGCTTTAAAAGCTCAGAATTGCTTGCATAATGCACTTGCATCCCCATTACTTGTGCCATTATCATCATCTCGTTGCCGTTTATTTTGATTTATGAAATATTTTGAGTGTCACTAAATATGTTTTACACTTGCAACGGCCAGCGTGTATCGCAGCAGTTTATGTCGATAGTAAATTTTTATGTACTTGTGTCTGTGATATGTGCAGCAAGATACGAGTAGTTGATGTTGATGTTGGCATCGTTCAGTTATTATTGATGACTTGTATGCATATAAAAAGCGACTGATCGACTGGTTTGCACATTTTTTTTAGCATAAATCAATATACGAAGGTGGCCTCTAAACATCACGACAAAAGCATAATATTCGAGTTGTAAGTCAAAGATCTCTTTTTTAATTATTGTTAAGATTCACGAGTTTTTCTGCTTTTAGTTAAATTAATTCGCAACAAATAGTTATGCAAAAACTATGTTTTATGTCATTCGTAAGTATAATCAAACACGTATAACTATTTCAATAGGAAAACAAGTACGAATGAAGCGTGCGTCACGCTGAACTTTAACTTCCCGCAAAGAAAATTTGGAACAAATACTCTTTAGCTACGCACTTCCGATTGAAATGAAATTTCGCATATCGATAGAAAATTTAAAAATAAGACGAAAATTTTAAATGGTGAAAGTCTCGGAAATGAATAGTTTTCGAGTTATGGACTTCCGAAAATTTCGTTTAAAAATGTAATGTTTTCCTACATTTTTTAATTTACTTAGACAATATTGGTATCATTTGGAAGGTTTTGAAGTAATCTTATGATATATGCAAAATTTATGAAAAAATTCTTCGGCTTCGTTAACTAAAGCTTCTCTGCATAGCCGGCCTTCGGCCGGACTGGAAGATTTTCTCTCTCTTTATATGAAAATTTCGGAGGCCCATAACTCGAAAACTATGTATTTCGGAGACTTTCACCATTTAAAATTTTCGTCTGGTTTTTCAATTTTCTATCGATGTGCGAAATTTCATCTCAATCGGAAGTGCGTAGCTAAAGTGTATTTAAGCCGAAAATTTAAACTGTTCAAAATAGTGGGAAGTTATTGGTTTTACCCCGTTTTGAAAAAAATCAAGTTTTCAAGAGATCTCGACGTTTTGAGTTCCTGGGAAGCTTTTCTGACTAGTCCTGCGAAACCGTCACAATATATCTGTATGTGTGTGTGTAAGAATGTGACCAGCTTATAACTTTTGAACAGCTGAACCAAATCCAACTAAACTGGTTGCGTTTCAAAGGGGTTTTCCAAACTTAGATTTATTGTAAATTGGAACCGCTTCGGACCGGTACATTTTCGGATATAAAAAAAAATTCCAAAAATTTATTTTTCAAAAGATGCTCTTTTAGTGCTTTTTGTTTGTTATGTGATCAAGTATTTCTATATGCCTGCATTTGACTGCTTCTTACACCAAATCATCAGTAGACCTTAACCTAATTCCAAAACAACAAAACCTCTCAACTTATACATAAACTCCCAAAAACGAATTGAGAATTACACAAGCAAAATCATAGGATTTGAGATATTAGAAAACACAACAAACAAATTTTATTTATTGTTTTTTTAGAATAACTTTTAAACGGCTCTTTTCCTTAGATTTCAAAAACTAATCAGCTGTTAACAAACAAACATCATGCAGAGTTGCCGTTTTTGGTAGTTTCCTACCAAATTCGGTACTTTTGAAATGCGTTGGTAGGTTGGTAGGTTGTGTCGTGAATTTGGTAGTTTTTTTCAATTTCAGTTTTAATATTTTTTTCACGCTAATCAGCTTTCATCCATGCATGATTTTTAATAATCAGCTTTCATCTATGATTGCTTTTTGATTTTTAGTCATCAGCTTTTGTATGCATCATAGAGGCGACAGTAATAACAAGTGGCAACTTTTCGGTCTTAATGGCCATCTTTTTGATGTTACATCAATCTTGCCGGCTCTCTGTTACTCTGTGCGTTGTATGGCATCATGGACAGGTTGGTTTGATTGAATAATATTATGACGTGCAAGGGAATGATAAATAAGACTGATTCGCACTATATATGGTCAGCAAAAAGAGACTTTAAAAAATAAACCTTTTTCCAAATAAACACTTAAGAGTTTTACTTTTATTAATTTATAATGTTTATTTAAGCAAAAGGTCAATTATTTTTTGATTTTTATATAAAAATTATGTTTTTATTCCAATATTTCGCCACTTCTTTGTGTAGCTTCTTCAGGGATATATAAAATTGTGTAATTTGATATAAAAATTAAAAAATAATTGACCTTTCGTTTAAATAAACATTATAAATTAATAAAAAATAAGGTCGAAGAATTTTATAATATAAATTTTTACTTTTACTAATGAAGTCTTATTTATTTTTTTACTTAAAATATTGTTTCTTTTACAAATGAATTGTTATTTATTTTTATAAACATTGTTATGTATAAACTTGTTTTGTTTTTTTTTTAACAAAGTTTATTTTTTTTTATAACTGCTTATTTTTTTTTTTGGTAGGTAAACATGCCATTTGGTAGTTTTTGAAATTAAATTTGGTAGGAAAAAAAAATTTTGAGTGGCAACCCTGACATCATGTCGATCGCTACGAGGCGGGTTCAAATAGGTTGATGCGTTCGTGAACGAAAAAATTCGAAAAAGTAATTTTTTAAAGAAAACTCTTAAATTATATATCTGATCAATTAATGTTCGTACCAATCCAGTCGTGTTTCAAAGGTTTCGTTCAAACCCCAATTTCTTGTGAATTAAAACCGATTCGAACGAGATGTCGGGAAATATCAATAATAAACTTAAAATTTTTTCGGAATTGATTTTTTTAGAATAACTTCTAAACGACTTTTCTGATAGATTTTCTACTTTCCAGCTCTTGACAATCAAAAAGCGTATTGAGCGCTACCAACCGATTTAAAATCGGCTCACGCGTTAGTGAGATTTTTCAAAACATTCCGAAATTGTAGACGTGATCAATTAGTGTTTCCGATTTTTTTTATAGGCAGCGAAGAACTACATCAGTCACCGCTTATCACTCGGGAGTTGGCTGGTCCATTTGAAAATTATAGCAGCTTCAAAATTAAAATAATATAATTTTTAGCGGTTAAAATTTGAGGGAAGTTGCAAGGATGGACTTTATGGTCAATCGTTTTCTATATATTTTTTTAAGTTGAATCAGCACCCAGGGGATGTTTCCTAACTATGCAGTGAATTACTTTTTTTATCTTGGACCAGCACTCAGGGGATGGCCCCTATATATGCAATGCATTGCGCCGGAACTGAAAACGAGGGGATAGTATTGAGATTAGGAAAGATGAGAAGATAGACAGTTTTTTTTTGTAGCTATTTCAACCTTTTTTACTTCGCCGGCTAATTTTTGCCACAGGGCCGACGAAGGTGTGTGCTGTTACTCTGCTCTTCAGTACATGATAGTGTCAGCCGCTGCCAATTATGTTCAGTGACCAGTGACTATGCCTTCATCATTGAAACAGGCTGGCAACAACTAACACAACCACGCACTAATGCTGATCAGAAGAATTCAGCACAATATTTCATGACTCAGCGCGGGCTCGAACTCAGGACCCTCCGCTTCATAGTATCGTGCTCAACTACTTCAGCCAACAGCACCCACTGCGAAAATGGGAGGAAAACAGTTGAAGAAAGATGAGAATATAGAGAATTTTTTGTATCTATTGTAGTTTAAACTTTACTTCGCCATTTCTCTGCTCTTTAGTAAATGTTCAGTGACCAATTCTATGGCTTCTTCAATGAAGTAGGCCAACTACAACTATTGCAATCATGCGGTAATTCTGATCAAAAAAATTCGACTCCATATTTATGATGTAGTAGAGAGTCGAGCTCGGGCATTCGGCTTCAGTCAACAGAACACTCTATGTGATATAAGATAAAGTTTTTATCAGTATCGAATTACTTATTAAATTTTTAAATCAAAAATTATTTTTATATGCTACACACAAATTATGTCATTGCCGGATAATTGTGAGTTCATCCTCGTCATTTATTCTAGCCGGATCTATGCAAAGAGAAGTGTTATGCAAAGAAGATTGCATATGTTTCAAAATACTTGACATTTGAGGATTTTCTGCGAAACCGCACAGAGGGATTTGTTCATGCAATGTTTGGCAAAATATATAAGGAGTGCTCGTAGAAAGCTGAAATTTTGTTCTCAGCCTTTGGTTGGCTCAATTAGGAAAAATAGAAAGTCTAATTAAAATTGGCCACGCCCACTACCCACCGCCCATAGAACCCAAAATTTATTTTTGGCCCAAAGTTTTTGAAATTTGGCACAGAGCCTTTTATTACATCAATTAAGAATAAAATAAAGTTTCATCAAATTTTGCCACGCCCACTACCCACAGCCCTTAGAAACCAACATTTATTTTTGGCCCAAAATTTTTGAAATTTGGCATAGAGAATTTTATTACATCAATTAAGAATAAAATAAAGTTTCATCAAAATTGGCCACGCCCACTACCCACCGCCCATAGAAACCAAAATTTATTTTTGGCCCAAAATTTTTGAAATTTGGCACAGATCCTTTTATTACCTCAATTAAGAATAAAATAAAGTTTCATCAAAATTAGCCACTCTCACTGCCCACTGCCCACCGCCCATAGAAACCAAAATTTATTTTTGGCCCAAAATTTTTTAAATTTGGAACAGAGCCTTTTATTACATCAATTAAGAATAAAATAAAGTTTCATCAATATTGGCCACGCCCACTACCCACTGCCTATAGAAACCAAAATTTATTTTTGGCCCAAAATTTTTGAAATTTGACGCAGAGTCTTTATTACCTCAACTTTATTTTTAATTGATAATATGGAGTCTTACCTTTCATTTTATTATAGCGGGTGCAGCTAGCACGACCGGGCAACCCTTTCGTTCTTCCAAGGAAGTTTGAAATCACGGCACATTATGGAGCACATTTTATTCTATCATATATTTTAAACCATATGAGCGAACTTTATAATTTTTTTTAATACGCAGAAAAGGCTATATTTGAAAAAAATCACTATTTAGATCAGAGCAATAATATTATCTTACGTAGAAACACTATAGAAGTGCGTAAACAGTTTTCAATATTTTGGACCAAAATTTACATGTGACTTTACTTCATTATTTCTAAGACAAATAAACGTTTTTTTGGGATACAATTTATGGATTCTTCATACTGAATCAATTTTCTACAAAACTGCATCATTAGATTTTTAAATTTTATGTGTCGAAAAAATTATTTATTGCACAAAAAATCCCACTGTGCATCGCACTGTGGTTTACGGTCATATTTAAACTGAAGCCACGATCTCCAGTTAGATAAAGTAAAACTGCCAGCCAGCCTTATAAAGTGTTATGAAAAAATGCTGAAATATCTATTTGATGGCTCAAGAGCTGTCTTCTATTTCCAATATGAAAATTATTTTACACTATTGTCCATTGGCCCTGTATTTTTTGAACGGTTATTTTCCATTTGACTCTTTTAGTATTTAAATATTAATTTAAACAACATTAATGGCTTTTGAAGATAAAAAATAAGTTTTAACATAAAATAAACAATGATGTGACATTCTATAATAGTTTTGTTGTTAACACCTCAGAGCGCGTAGTTTTAAGATATTTAAAGAAAATTTAAATAATTGAAAACCTTAAAGAACTTGAGTCTGGTCCTAAAATTTATTATTGCTTAAGTTTTCAAATTGAAACATAATGAACAAAAAGCAGCCTTTATCATGATCATTAATTATTAATAACTTAAAATTCATGCGAAGCCATTCAATATTTTGAAGTGCTTCTTTGTAAATTAAGTTGAAAGTGCTTCTTTATAAATTGACCCTAAAATCAATGAATGGGTTAACTGCGGTTTAATGTTTCCTACCGTCAATGATGTTTCTATACAACAAAACAAAGAAAAAATGTCAGCTATTTTTATATCACTGAGGTCGCTAGCGGTCTTTGAATAATATACAGACATACTCGTACACACATTTTAAATTATGCAAAATTGTTTGATAAAGACTTTATTCTGTAAGCAGACAATTTCAATAACAAATGAGTTTCTTGTAAATTTAATTCAATTTCAAATATTTATGTTAATCTGTTCATTAGACGACTCAACAAGCTGGGCGAAGATAAAACTTGAAGAATTTTCTTCATTAATTGTTTATTTTCAATGTTGTAAAAATCACAAATATTTTGACAAACTATTCATTTCCGCGTTGCTGATTGCTCAGACGATAATGACAAAATGTATTTATTTATTTATTATTTGTTTGCGAATTTAATTTAGCCAATCTAATAGATTATCTTTAATAATCATCACTTTCTCAAATCATGCTTGATGATTTGTTATCGCATAAATTTATTTACAATGAATATATTTCATTAATGCCTGATGTTTCGCATAATGATTTGGTGAAGAGTGTGGTGAGTCTGATATAGACTGCATATAGATTTATGTAAAAATATGTTAAAGATTTGTTGTGGACAGTAGCATAAGTGCCCATAGCAACAAAACCTTCGCTTGCTTGCATGAAAATACAATACCGTGACTTAAGGACGAAAATTTTACAAAAGTAAGTCTTTCCTGACAACCGGTTCATTCGAACGCGTTTCTGTATAAAAATATAACCGTTTTTTGGCCTTCCAAAATTCTGATTGGAAACAGAAAATATATTTATTGTTAAGATTTTCAAAATATGTTGTATTTTTTTTTATCTGGGACCATCACTCAGGGGATGGCCCCTATATATGCAATGCATTGCGCCGGAACTGAAAACGAGGGGATAGTATTGAGGAGACAGATTAGGAAAGATGAGAAGATAGACAGTTTTTTTTTGTAGCTATTTCAACCTTTTTTACTTCGCCGGTTAATTTTTGCTACAGGACCGACGAAGGTGGGTGCTGTTACTCTGCTTTTTAGCACATGATAGTGTCAGTCGCTGCCAATTATTTTCAGTGACCAGTGACTATGCCTTCATCATTGAAACAGGCTGGCAACAACTAACACAACCACACACTCACTAATGCTGATCAGACGAATTCAACACAATATATCATGACTCAGCGCGGGCTCGAACTCAGGACCTTCCGCTTCATAGTCTTGTATTCTACTACTTCAGCCAACAGCACCCACTAAATTTTGGAGTTATTGAAAGCAAATGCTCTTGTATTACTGAGGTGGTGTTGGCTGAAGTAGTTAGAACGAGACTGATGCAGCGGAGGGTCCTTAGTTCGACACCACCTTCAGTCCTGAATATTGTGTTGAACTTTTCTGATCAGCACTAATGCATCGTTGTGTCAGTTGTTGCCAGCCTGTTTCAGTGATGAAGACATAGTCTTCCTTCGTCGGCACTGTAGCAAAAAATTAGCCGGCCAAGTAAAAAGGTTGAAATAGCTACAAAAAATTCTTCTCTTCATCTGTCCCCTCAATACTATCCCCTCCTTTCTTCTTCCCACGCAATGCACTGTGTACGTAGGGGTCATCCCCTCAGTCCTGGTCCGAGTTAAAACAAAAATATTGAAAATTATTGGTCACATTCATGTACAAATCTGCAAATTTACAAATAAGTTATTATTTTTGAGAAAAATCTCTTAAAGTCAAATAGTTTTTTGAATGGAATAATTAAAATATTTTTTAAAATCATTAAACAGAAGGAATCAGTTCGAGTTCTTTCGCCAGGTTATTTCACTTTCGAAGAATATCAACTTTTTAATAAATATTTTTTAAATGAAATAGAGCACGAGAAATTCTTATATTCATTTCTTAAATTTATTCCAAATATTCTATTTTCCCTTTTTCCCTTTTGCTAGAGCCATGGACCGTTTTAATTCAAACCAAATTCCTAACAATAATGATTAATTTATAAATTAGCTTGAGCTCAAGTCTGACAAATAATTATCATGTCAGTAACTCAATATATATAATGCGAATAATAAAAGTACGAATTAACATGTGATATTATATACATACATGTTTTAGGGGACCCTAAAATAATAAAAACAAAAAGCTAAAAATATTTTTACAAATGAGTCTGATTTGACAAATATTTTGTTGGCATTAGCGGATATGGTAATTATTTTGCTTCAAAATGAAAATCAATTATATTCATGCTGCCAACGACAGTGCATAAGTTCGTGCGTTTGACTGTTTATAATAATTATCTATTATTTATTGCAGATAATATCCCGGTGAGGAAACAAAATCTAATAATTAGTTATATTATGATGTTTTTAAAATTAAACACAATCTGACAAACATGTAACTAATTGCAAAAAGGTATCAGGATTATTCTAGATATTACGAAATAATTTTTGTAGAAGACACATAAAGAACAGGAAATTTGTTAATGAATTCAATTAATTAATTAATTGTATCAATTTATATGTACGAGTATAGTATTCTGCAGGTTGCTTGAAAACTTATACGTCTATGTTTGAACATCGATACGTCCACATATGTAAGACGGCATACGATGGCGATCCTAGCGTATTCAGTTCCTTTTAGAATATGATTGAAGTGTGAACAATCATTAAAAGAATTTTTCAAAATAATGTGGCTTTTTATACGCTCCAAAAACGAATTGGAGGTTACAGTCCCTTTGTCATTCCGTGTGTAACGCAGCGAAATATCCCTCTAACTAGCACTGGTTAAAAATAATCAAAGCAGCAACACTGAGCAAACAAATTATTGGCTGCCTATATATATGCTTTAATGTACGTTCACACTTATCAAATATTTGCCCCGAAAAGCGTAACCACTAAATACTAATGAAAAATATTTTTGTTCAGATACGTGTTTATTAATTAAAACAATTTCATACAAAACTAATAGGCAGTGTCGTGAATCCAATATTATTGGAGACTATTTAACTCAATAAATATATTTTTGAATTAAGAAGTTTTTTATTAGTGTTTAGTGATTACGCATTTTTGGGCATATATTTGATAAGTGTGAACGTACCTTTAGTTATTAATTTCAATATGTAAGATATGATCACTTATCATTAGCTGAACCACGTTTCTTTTAATTTTTTCTGACTAATCACTTACGTAGTTAATATTGAAGATATTATATTATTTGAACAAGTTGTTAAATAAGTTTTACATGCGAATTTGCCCGCGAAGAATATGTGAAACTTCAGTTAATGTGTATGTTATGTCAATGATGTGTTGTATATATACTGTATCAAAGTTTAAAACGTTCTTAGTTATCAATTGCATAATTTCATAAGCCCTAAAAACTTTACACTACCTTTGACCCTTCATTAGGTCGTTGCCCAAAACTAATACATTGTTAATTCAACTGTATGAAAATTTAAAATGTTCACAGTTATCAGTTTTATTTCATAAGTCCATAAAAATATTCTACCACCCTTGACACTTAATCATTTCTAAAAACAAAAACCACCCACGTTATTCCTCGTAGCACAAAATAAGTCTATGGCAAATTTCATCTAAATTGGTTTAGCAGTTTTTGAGCGTGAAAACTTAAGAACAGAAGGATAAAAAGATAGAGTTACGTTCATATTTATTAGTAAGGAAAAAAGTGCAACTCATCATAAAAAGCGCAAGTCATCATAAAAAGTGCAGGTCGTTATAAAAAGTGCAAGTCGTCATAAAAAATGCAGGTCGTTATAAAAAGTGCACGTCGTCATAAAAAATGGACGTTATGATAAAAAAGTGCAAGTCATTATAAAAAGTGCAAGTTATTATAAAAAGTGCAAGACATCATAAAAAGTGCAGGTCGTTATAAAAAGTGCAAAGCGTTATAAAAAGTGCAGCTCATTATAAAAAGTGCAAATCGTTATGAAAAGTGCAAGTCATTATAAAAAGTGCAAGTCATTGTAAAAAGTGCAAGTCATTGTTAAAAGTGCAAGTCATTATAAAAAGTGAAAGTCATCATAAAAAGTGCAAGTCATTGTAAAAAGTGCAAATCATTATGAAAAGTGCAAGTCATTATAAAAGCTGCAAATCATCATAAAAAGTGCAAATTATTATTAAAAATGGAAGTCATTATAAAAGGTGCAAGTCATTATGAAAAGTGCAAGTCATTATGAAAAGTGCAAGTCATTATGAAAAGTGCAAGTCATTATAAAAAGAGCAGGTCGTTATAAAAAGTGCAAGTCATTACAAAAAGTGGAAATCATTATAAAAAGTGCAAGTCATTATAAAAGTGCAAGTCATTATAAAAAGTGCAAGTCATTGTAATAAATGCAAGTCATTGTAAAATGTGCAACTCATTGTAAAAAGTGCAAGTCATCATAAAAAGTGCAAGTCATTATAAAAAGTGCAAGTCATCATAAAAAATGCAAATCATTATAAAAAGTGCAAGTCGTTATGAAAAGTGCAAATCATTATAATAAGAGCAATTCCTTTAATATTTGCGACAGTAGTCCGTTTTTGAGAAGAGCGACCAATTTCCGTTAAGAATATAACAGTAGCATTTTCTATTAAGGCAATAGTTCTGAGATTAACTTTTCTTGAAGCAGCTGGCTTAGTTTTTCCCTAATTATTTAAAGGGGGACTACTTCCCTGCTTAAGCAGAATAATTGATCAGGCAAGGTAAATACGCTAAATTTAGCACGTAAGATAAGTTGATTCGAAGTTTCATTCCCCCCAAGAATATTTTAGTAAACTGTCATTGTTAAATTTATCAAAAAAATATAATAATGCTTTAAACAATTGCAGCGTACATTAAATTTTACATTTTAGTCCAGAATTGTATTAATTTTGCTGAAGTGGCAAGCCTAATGGTATACTATGATTTTTCGTGTTTAATGTTTTACCAAGTAAAAAAACAAAAGACTGAAGACAGCAACCTGCAATAGTGGCATGCTCAGCAAAGATTTGTAAATTTAAAGTTTTCGTTGATTTTTTTTTTAATCATTGCCAAAGTTAAAGAACTTATGCACAACGTGTGCGTTAATATCTGTATGTATAACAGCAGAAGTGACTGAAGATAATAAGCAATCTGGGTTAACACAAAAATGCTTATGATGAGCGGTACACAAGGTTCTTTATTAAATTATTTTTATAAGAGGGAATCATTTATGTGCACACTTGTAAGAAATTTGTGGAATTGTAAATTGAGCAAAAGTTGTATGGAGTTATCTATGAAATAAATAAAATTAGTATTACTTGAAACAAATATTATATGAAACAGAAATGGTAACAAAATTAATTTAAAGTGTCTAATATGGAAACAAAAGCCACCTGCAGTTAAATAATCGGCCATATTGCGAAAGGTTATTTAATCATGTTACAGCTTCCAGTTTTGCTTCTTTAGCTTTGAATACCTTCAGGAACATATTAAGTCGAGCTATTTTTTAAAATTGCTTAAATTTGCTAAGACTCATTTATTCTTTTGGTACAAAGACATCACTTCTTCACTCTGTGCAGAAATAAAATTATTCACTTTATGAATAATGATTTATTAATGTTTATATATATCTCGATGCGAGAATATATTGAATACGAAGGTGCGCTTATTTCACTACGTCATGGATATATTTAAATAAATAATTCTTTTACACAAAATTGTATTTGTTTTTGTTGAGAATACTATTGATTTTTTGTTGCTGGATTTTCTTATAGTTGTATTTAAATCCTCCAAATGATATTGGTTATCTTAATTCATTTTTTTAACAACAAGTTAACAATTTACTCTTAATAAGTAGGCAGAATATGAGAAAAAAAATAGAACGGAATAATTTTATATTAAATTGCATTAAGTTTTATAGGCTAATTGTTCGAAATTTTTGTTTTAAATTCAGAAAGACATGATAAATATTCCAATTCATGATGATAAATATTCTAGCTCATCTCTACAATAATTTACAAAAATTCCTTGTCATAGAAATATCAAAAGATGTGATTAATTAAGAGTATTTTCACCTTTATATTCCATAAATGTTAACAGATTTTAAAATATTTTCTTTTTATTATGGGCGCGTATAAAGAAGTCGTGACATCAGCGTTTCCCGGCCATTTGGATACATCTATTACCACAAAACTTGTAATTGTTAACGACTAGGTGTCTGTACCTTTTCAATTAAATCTAATTGCAAACAATTTAAAGGCAAATAAAACTAAATATGATTTGATTTTTTTTTTATATAATTTTTCTATTTTATATATCTTTTTATTTTAATCACTTAATCTAATTTTTGTAACAATATTTCTTTTTTCTTTTGTTCGCTGCGCGATGAGCTATCGCTAACTAAAAACGTTAAGGATAGAATGCAGGACAGTTAACAAACGGGACTAGGATAAAGAGGGATGTTGTAGGGGGAATATTGTAGTTGAGAGCGGGTAAATAGGGGATAGATGTTGCATTGTTTGAGTATTTTGGGCTTGGAAAGTAATCGTTGTAGGTGTAATACTAGCTAAGGAAATATTTAAGCTTCTGGGGCAACGGGCAAATGAGCACCTTGTGGCTGGAAGCCGTTCTCATCGGCAATATAGGTGACCGTGTAGGTTACACCATCATCACCAACAAACGAGTAAGAGCCCTTAACGGAAATGGCCTCATCTTCGGAGCCTGCATTTTTCAATTCACCTTGAGCTTCTGCTTCCACACCGTCGCTGGTGGCATAACTGTAATTTAGAACGAAGTTTGTATTAGTTTTTGCTTAGAAAAAATAAACAATTTTTTTTTTCAATTCAATACTACTTACGAGTATTGGAAGGATTCGGGTCCTACTTCTGATTCAGATCTCAAGATGACAGCTTCTTCTGGCCGGGGAGCAGCTAACACAGCAGCGAAGAGAGCGGCAAACACAATGACGAATTTCATTTCGAAAGTTTTGTCTTCTACACAGCGTTACTTACTCGAAGAGTTTTTAAGATTGAATGATGCCTTCGACGGTTTCTTGTTACAATTTATAGCAAAATTGATATGAGGCAATTTGCATAGTTGTTACTACTAAAGAAGATTGGCTAGATTGTAAGATTGTAAAGAATATACAAAACTAAATGAAATTAAGTTAAATGTATACCTAAACAATATAAAAATTAATAACGCTACTAAAAACCAGAAAAAAACAAAAAAAAAAAAAAATGCGTGCAAAATATAAAAAACAAACAACAACTTGCGCATGAGGTTCCTAAAATTTTAAAACACAATAAAACACAGACAAAAAGAAGTTTTGGTTCAAAAACAAATGTGTTACTTTAATTCACACTAACTTTTGATTTCTGGTCATTTTAACTTTGAATTCTGTTGAATTTGATTGTTTTTTAATACATTTTGCTCTAAGGTCTTTCTTCACTTAAGCCAGTTAATTTATGTATTAAATAATCTAAACTAGAAGTTAAAATATTTGGATTTTTACATGTGAATATTAATGCACACACCACAGACACACACACACACATACATACACTTAAACCTCAAAAAACACTGTTATATTTGTAATTGCATTTTGAAAAACTTTACTAAATTCTTCTGGTTTCTTGACCTCTTTTTAATTATTATTGTATTCTGATATTTTTAAGCTTAAGGTCTCTTTATTTTAGTTTAATTTTTAATTTCAAATAAAATAAAAATTTGTTTGAATCTTTTTGTATTTTGTTGACAAATAATTTTGTTTCACAAACAAAATATTTTTTCATATCAAATAAAATAATTAATTTCCTGAAGAAGTCACACAAAGGAGTGACGAAATATTGAAATTAAAAATTAAACTAAAATAAAGAGACCTTAAGCTTAAAAATATCAGAATATAATTGTGAAAAACTTTACATAAAAACAAATGATGATATCCTGTGGATCACAGTTCCTTTAAGGCATTTCTGTGCTCAATTTTAAAACTTTGCATATATTGACAGGGTCACTGCGGGAAGGGCTTTGGGGGAGACATCTCACCATTATTGTAAAAACTTTAAAAAATAGGTAATTTTGAGGAAATTACGTGCAAAAAAAAATTTTTATAAAGGGTGTTTTTAGAGCTTGCTGATTTGAAATTTAAATAAAACACATGCCAAATTATGAAATGGCCAAAAAGAATTTTTTATTCGGCAGATAATTTCTTGTCATTTAACATTTAAATATAATTTCGGGCATATGGCCACCACGACTATTTTGCACAAAGGTCATTCTGGAGGTCCAATTTTCGACCACCTTTTCAAGCATTTGAGGGCGTATTTCAGCAACGACACGTTGAATACTGGTTTCCAAAGCGTCAATTGTTGCTGGTTTATCCACGTAAACCAATGATTTCAGGTCTCTCCACAAAAAATTATCGAGTGGCGTCAAATCACACGAACGCGGAGGCCAATTCACCGGTCCACTTCTCGAAATAATGTTGTCGTTGAAATGTTCTTTCAATAAGTCCATTGTTTCGCCCGCAGTATGACAAGTGGCACCATCCTGTTGAAACCACATTTCGTTTACATCCATATCTTAAAGTTTTGGCACCAAAAATTCATTGATCATGATTCTGTATCGATTTCCATTCACGGTAACGTGTCGTCCTTCCTCATATTTAAAGAAATAAGGACCGATGATTCCACCAGCCGATAGACCGCACCAAACAGTACATTTATCGGGATGCATTGGTAATTCTTGAACGGCGTGTGGATTATCTTTGCCCCAAATACGGCAATTTTGCTTGTAGACAAATCCATTCAACCAAAAATGCGCTTCATCACTGCGGAGAGAATTTTGCGGTAAAAAAGCGGATAAACATTTTTGATTGAACTCTGTTTTTGAAAATAAATTTCCACGATTTGGAAGCGTTGTTCTGGAGTTAACCTGTTCATGATGATTTGCCAAACAATACTGAGTAGAGACGTCACTTTAAACTGTCAAAACAGCTGTCAGACAACAGAGTGATTCGTATAAAAAAAAAACTTCATAAAAAACACCCTTTAGATTAATTAAGAGGCAAGGGGGAGGTTAGGGCACAGGGAGGCCGTCATGAAGGCTGAAAAATTTCATTTTTAAGGAATATAGGCTCCAGGAATATAATATGTTAATTATTTACACTATTTTCCAGGTAATATGTTACTTCAACGCCCACTAAAGAGGGCGGGGTCCAAAACTGGATTTTTATAATTTTTGGGCTTCAAGTTCAATGCTTTGCAGCCTTTTTGACATAAAAAGGGTTCAAGGGTGCTGTTGGCTGAAGTAGTAGAACACGAGACTATGAAGCGGAGGGTCCTGAGTTCGAGCCCGCGCTAAGTCATGAAATATTGTGTTGAATTCTTCTGATCAGCATTAGTGCGTGGTTGTGTCAGTTGTTGGCAGCCTGTTTCAATGATGAAGGCATAATCACTGGTCACTGAACATAATTGGCAGCGACTGACACTATCGTGTACTGAAGACCAGAGTAGCAGCACCCTCTTTCGTCGGTCCTGTAGCAAAAATTAACCGGCGAAGTAAAAATTATTGAATTAGTTACAAAAAAAAAACTGTCTATCTTCTCATCTTTCCTAATCTGTCCCCTCAATACTGTCCCTTCGTTTTCAGTTCCGGCGCAATGCGTTGCATATATAGGGCTCATCCCCTGAGTGCTGGTCCAAGATAAAAAAAAAAAAAACACTTTCAAAATTATATTGTTTTCAAGAGTTTGTCTTAGTTCTTCTTAGAGGAAGTTTTTTCTCTTTAGCCCGATTTAGCTCATTTACGACCTTGCCCTGTAGTATCCTCCAAAATGTATATATATATA
This sequence comes from Linnaemya tessellans, assembly GCA_951800035.1. NCBI lineage: Eukaryota > Metazoa > Arthropoda > Insecta > Diptera > Tachinidae > Linnaemya > Linnaemya tessellans. The sequence goes on from OX637535.1 coordinate 11,845,713, forward strand.
TATATATATATCAAATTTCAAGGATCTGGCTCTTTTTTCCTTTGAACTGAAACGTGAATTCCACAGACGGACTGAGTGATATGGCTAGATCGTTTAAGATTTCATCACTGATCTGGAATATATATACTTTCTGGGGTCCAAGAGTAATATTTCACTTCGTTACTCACGGAAAGACAAACTGAATATACCCTCCATTTCTTTTGAAGGGTATAAAAATAAAGTGACTCTACAACAAACTGTCTATCCTCTTGTCTCTCTTCGTCTGCCTTCTCAATGCAATCCCCTGCTTTCTAGTTGCGGCACAATGCACAGTTTATGTAGGGGTTATACCCCGAGTGCAGGTCCTACTTAAAAATAATAGTAATAAGTCAAGCAAAATCAGATAGCAAATATATGTTCATGTTGTGGAAGGGGCACTGCCCACTTTTTTTGATAAAATACTTATGTTGAGAATAGAGCACGATGGTGTACAGTGTACTGTCTCTTAACGGACACCTCTCATAAGCGTAGACCTCCCATAAACGGACAAAAATTTTAGTCCCAAAAAAATCCTTAGGAACTTTTTAACATTTTTCCTCTTAAACGGACAAACGTCCCATAACAGGACGCGGACACTTTTTTTAACACCAAAATTACTAATATTTCCAATAAGCGGACACTTTACAATACCTATTTCGTTTGAAGATGAAGAAGAAAGTGAAATTGAGGGCGAATTGACTTCCTATAAAGAAGCTTATTAATCCATTGGGAAACTTAAAGCTTTTTCTTTAAGTCACAACGACCTTAAAGGTGTTCAGCTGCTGACTGATTTTCAAAATTGAAATTAAAGGGAAAACTCGCCAAGCTAAAATTTCTGACTATTTTAATTCCAATTAAATATAATTCTATTTTTATTTTTTAACTTGTCATGAAAAAACTTATGAAAATTCTTTTTACTTTGTTCTGTTAAAAAAAAAAAAAAAAACTAAAAATATTTTAAACTATTTTTTTTTCATGTCTATCTGTATCCATAAAAAATATTTTCGATTTATAAGTGATTTACAATACAAATTTTATAAGAAAAAAAATTTAAGATACAAATTTTGTAAGAATTTTTTTTTTAAATCTTTAATAAATCAAAAATGTGTTTATGAAAATATTTGTCAGTCTTTTTGTACTTTTCTCATAAGCGGACACCTCTTATAAGCGGACAAACTTATCAGTCTCTTAGGTGTCCGCTTAAGAGAGAGTACACTGTACAAAGTTTTATAGACCTCGTCTATAAATTGGTTGTTATAATTCAGTATTTTAATTTAAAAAATTAAATTAAATTATTTTATTTAAAAATATGTATATTAATATGTTTGGTTTTTTATATGAATATAATTATTTTGTTTTTCAATCTCTTACTAACATTATAATTTGGCTGTAAATAAATCAATTCTCTCAATTTGTTTTTTCTCTCTTACTCACTAATACACAACAGGGAAGCCCCTGATCTAGTCCTCACTGCACTTGAAAAAGAGAGGAGTCAGTGGCGATTTTTCCAACCATAAAATAATTATAAGAAGAAGAAGAAGTCACATAAAAAAGTGACGAAATATTGCAATTAAAATTTAAATTAAAATAAAGAGACCTTAAGCTTAAAAATATCAGAATATAATAATAATTATAAGAATATAATAATAATTTTGTCCAAAAGGTGGCAAAAAATTCTTCAACTTGTATAATATTACCGTATACTGAGGCTTGAGTGTTTAAGCGGCTGTTTCTATTTAAATTTCTTGACATCAAATGAGAATAAATGGTCGATTTAATAAGAATGGCTTCATTAGCATTAGATTTATGGTGCAAGAAATAAGCAGACTAATTTAGTATCGCCGTAAAATTTCAACTAGTTTGTATTTAAATTCATCAAATTCAGTCTTTAGGCTGTTTCTATATAAATTTCATCTTCCTCTCCCACAGATTCTTATCAGCCTAAAGATGATCTGCCACATTCAAGTGGCCTACGAAAGATCTACCATTTGCTGTTGTTGTTATTAGTGTTTTAAGTAAATTAACAACTAAACAAATTGAAAATAGTCAGAAAAAAATAAACGAAAATTGCTAGCATTGGCTTAGAGAGCCAGCCACAAGAAAAAAATATATATTAAATAAAAACTGGAAATGAAATAAAACCGATGACCAGTTATTAGCAAATATTGGACTTGAGCAGCTAAAGAAGATGGTGATGATGATATTGTCGCTGCTGGTAAGGCTGCCCCTGTTGCGGTTAATTTTGCTGAAATGACCTTCAAAATACCATTTTTGCTTCTTCTTCTTCCTCTTGTCTGTTTCTCTTTTAATGTGTTTGTCAGCGTGTGTTTATTCATTTAATTTTGTGTTTTTAATTGTTGGATTTTGGGTGATTTTTTCAATTCCTTTTTTGTTTTGTAATTTAAGGAGTAGTGAAATAATTCTTTTAGAAATAGAAATTATTTTGTGGGGTATAGTTTTAGGAACCAGTGCCTTCAAATATGTCATATAAATTAAGGCTGGTTTTTTTGCCAAATATTTGTACAGTCTGACGATTTTTTTACTACAGTTTTAATTTTTATAGCCTCCAAAAAAAAAAAAAAATTGGGAAGGTATATTCACTTTGTCATTCCATATGTAACGCAGTGAAATATCCCTCTAAGGCCCCATAAAGTATATATATTCTCGATCAGTAATGAAATCTAAGATGATCTGGCCACTTCCGTCCGCCTATGGAAATCACAATTCAGCCTAAACGAAAAGAGCCAGACCCTTGAAATTTGGTATAAATATATTTTGAAGGATAAGCACAGGTCAAGTTCGTAAATGGACTGAATCGGGCTAGAGGGAAAAAAGTTCCCCTAAAAAGAACTAAACGAACTTCTAAAAAAAACAACATGATTTTTAATGTTGTTTTTTTTTGTAATTTTGTTAAGCAACTTGTGAAACTTGGAACCATAAAATATAAATAAAATAACTTTTGAACCTCGCCCCTTTAGTGGGCGCTTTTATATTTTTTTTTTTTTTTTTTTTTTTTAGGAGTAGGACCAGCACTCAGGGGATGTCCCCTATATATGCAATGCATTGCGCTGGAACTGAAAACGAGGGGATAGTATTGAGGGGACAGATTAGGAAAGATGAGAAGATAGACAGTTGTTCTTTTTTTTTTTTTTTTTTTTTTTTTGTAGCTATTTCAACCTTTTACTTCGCCGGCTAATTTTTGCTACAGGGCCGACGAAGGTGGGTGCTGTTACTCTGCTTTTAGTACATGATTGGGTCAGTCGCTGCCAGTAATTGTCCAGTGATCAGTACTATGCCTTCATCACTGAAAACAGGCTGGCAACAACTAACACAACCACGCACTAATGCTGATCAGAAGAATTCAACACAATATTTCATGACTCAGCTGGGGCTCGAACTCAGGACTCTCCGCTTCATAGTCTCGTGTTCTACTACTTCAGCCAACAGCACCCACAATAGTGTAAAAATTTAACACAAAGCGATCTACTAGAACCCAAGTGTGCTGGATTTGTTAATCAAAACTGGCAGCCTGTTACAAAAAAAAACTTGAGTCGTAACCTGATATTAGTTTGCCCTATCCCTTCCTCCCCCTTTGTCCCCTAAATGACCCTATCAAAAAAAAATTTTTTTAAATTGATTTTACATTTAATTATCCCAAACATTTATTTTTGGAGTTTTATGGCAAAGGTGAAATGTCTCCTCCACGGACCTTGCCAGAGCGACCCCGATAAAATGCAGTTTTAATACCCTTCAAAAAGAAATGGACCCCCTAAAGCATATACATATATTCTTGATCAGTGATGAAGTCTAAGACGATCTAGAAATGCCCCCTCGTCCGTCTGCGGAAAACATGATGTAGTCTATTTTTAGACCCCGCCCCCTTTAGTGGGCGTGGACGTACGATATTATATGCAAAGAAAATTTAAATATTGAACAATTTCTATTTCTAAGATGTTCTCTGATCTTACGTAAGTGAAGCGTCTCCCCCACGGTCCTTCCCGGAATGACTCTGTCAAAATAGAGATTAAAAATTGGGTACAGAGGTGTCTTAAAGGAACTCTGTCTCACCCAGTTAAAAATTTTAAATTTTCTTACTAAATATTTGGAGGGTATTTAAAATTCGACCCGGTCGAATACAACGTTTTTACTTGTTTTTTTTTATAATTTTGTTAAGCAAATTATATATTTTTATGTCAAAGAAGAACCAAAGCGGTGAAATTGCAGCCAGAATATTAGAAAAATCCAGTTTTGGACCCCGCCCACTTTAGTGGGCGTTGAAGTAATATGTTGCATGGAAAAGCCTACATTTTTTTTTAAATTAAATTTTATAGCTTTTACGACAAAGCTGAGTTATTCTCTGATCTGCCCTATCCTCCCCCTACATTTGGCCCCTAAATGACCCTATCGAAAAAAAATTTTTTTTTTTCATTTAATAACCCCAAAAATGGAATTTTTAGTGTTTTATGGCAAAGGTGTGCGGTCTTCCCCACGACTCCTTCCGCTGTAACCCCTACAAAACAGAGTTGATATTTACTAAACATTTGGAGGGTATTTAAGCTTCGACCCGGTGCAATATAACGTTCTTAGCTGTTTTTATTATGCACTTCTTTCGATTTGCTCTTGAAAAGTAACACTAGGATGAAAAATAAAACCTGTTGTGAAATTTTCTTTTTTATTTGAACAAAAATTATTCTTTCCTAAGAGATGATTTATATGACACCCGGGAATATTTGATCGGATTATAAGACGAAATGTTAATGGCCATATTAATCATTTACCAAAAATTAATATTGAAATTTTTTATTTATTTAAATCACATTTATTTTGCAAAACCGCAAATAAATTATTAGTATTTTTATAAAACTCTAAGCTTGAGCAAAGAAAAAAAAAGTTAAATAAAATGAAAACAAAAATCAAATCTCCAAATTTACTGCCTTGCCTGGCTTATGAAAAAAATATTTTATTTTGTTTATACTAAAACTCGTTTTGTAAAAGAATTCTGTAGTTTTTAAATTCATTTATTTTTTTCAACTCTCTGCTTTGGGCAGATGCTGGTCTTTTACACAAACTGGTAACATAAAAGTAAAATTTATATAATAGAATACTAATTTATAGATTTATGCTAATCAATGTGGTATGATGCAATTTGTTAGAGAGCTCTCGGAGGTCTTTGCACTTAAATCTTTGTCTTAAAAATCAAAAATTGAAACCAAATTCAACTGCTTCCAAATCGATTTATTTAATTTAAGGGTTTTATCTCGCTGCCCGCTCAAATTCATTGTCATTTGAACTTGATTTTTCAATGTTATTTTATATTTTATATTTGAGATGCTTTGAAAATCATTTTAATAAAAGTTATTGGTTTTTTTCCACTGTAACATTAAATTTTATGTCATTAAAGCCGGTTTATATTCTTTTATATAAATTATTAATTCGTTAATTATTGGGAGTTAGTAAGAAAAGTTAGGCTGCTTTTTAAAAATAGTATTAACATTTTTAAAATTAATATTTGCAACAAGAAAAGCTTAAAATTACCATGAAATTGCTAAACTTTTAACGAACTTTTTTATTTGGGTTTGATCATGGGTTATTAATATATAGGGTCCGCCAAATAACTTTTTTTTTTTTTTTTAAATGCTATAAAAAAACTACCGAATATTTTCTCAAATTTCTTTTTTTATTTGAAACTACAATCCTTCCGGTTAATAGTGGTAAATAATTTCATTCAAATGGCTGTCTCAGCACGATCGGTCCAATTTCTAAGCACATTATCGATTGTGTGCAGCTGTATTGCACCAATGGCTTCACGAATATTGTCCTTTGAAGCGTCAATTGTCTCTGGCTTGTCGGCCTAACACTTATCTTTGACGGCACCCCACAAATAATAGTTCAACGGTGTCAAATTGCAGCTCCGAGGTGGCCAAACGATATCAGCTCTGCTCAGCTGATAATGCGATCTTCAAAAACAGGGCTCAAAACATCGAGTGTAGCTTCGGCTGTGTGGCACGTAGCGCCGTCCTGTAGAAACCAAATGTTGCCAATATCCTCCTCTTCAATTTTTGTGAACAAAAATTCGTTCAAATTGGCCCGGTAACGATCGCCATTGACTGTAACGGCCACTCCTTGACAATTTTCGAAGAAAAATGGCCCAATTAAGCCTCTGGACCAAAATTCGCAAGAAACAGTGACTCGTTTTGGGTGCGTTGGCTTTTCAATGTATGCGTGCGGGTTTTCTGTGCCCCAAATGCGGCAATTTTGCTTGTTTCCATAGCCGCCAAGATCAAAATGAGCTTCATCTGAAAAGATGTTTTTTTTTTGGCAAAATCGGCATCTTCTGTAAGCCGATCGCAGGGCCACTTAGCGAAGCGAAAACGCATTGGATGGTCCACCATATTCGTTCAGCGGATGCATAAACCTAATTATCTGTCAAATTAGACATGAGCTGAGTGTTACCATTCACGAAATAAGCACTAGTTGAAAAAAAAACGTTAGATTGCGGACCCTATAGAAGTTTCATGGATGTCCTGTTATAACGAGTGTGTCCTGTTTTTCTCTTAAATTATGTATTCGAGACAATGTAATTTTTGTATTAATTAAAATCTTTATTTGAAACTTTATGTTCTTAGTAAAAAAGAAAAAATCAAATTGAAAAAATTAAATTGAAAATTTTAAAACATGCAGTTGCTGCGAATATTTACAAAATTATTATAATTGTTGGCTGGTGTGCTTCTTCTAAGTCTCGTGCTTAGGATATTAGTTTAATGCTGGGATGGTAGCCCAATTCGTCAGCAGTGAATACAAGTTCAAATTTTTTGCCCTCTGGAGATGTCCAGGAAGTGGTACCCTGCACAATAATAGCAGCACCATCTTCTGTGGTCTTCAATTCACCCTGTTCCGTGCGGGAGATGCCGTTACTGGTGTCATAACTAAAAGTAATTGAAAAAAATTTAACTTCTTTTAGTGTTTCAAATACTTTTTCGAAAAACACTTCCACCCATATTCACAAAAAAAAAATAAAACGGTTTTGAAATCTGTTTTAAGAAAATTTTGTATGAGAAAATTTTATTAAAATACATTTCAAACTCATTTTAAATTTTATGAATAGCGGGGTTCTTATACACAATGAGGCTACTGTATCAGGCAGCTAAAGAAACTTGTGGAATTTTCTTATTATTATTATTATTATTTTTTTTTTTAGGAGTAGGACCAGCACTCAGGGGATGTCCCCTATATATGCAATGCATTGCGCTGGAACTGAAAACGAGGGGATAGTACTGAGGGGACAGATTAGGAAAGATGAGAAGATAGACAGTTTTTTTTATTTTTTTTTTTTATTATTTTTAAATAAAAAAAGAGGCCGGATTTTATGGCCAAAAACTTACGCAAAATTATATTTATCAACACCATTGTTTTCGGTCTCCAGACGTAAAGTCTCAGCATGAGAATCGTCCTGGGCTGGAGTAGCAGCAAAAGCGCAGGTCATCATGCACATCCATACTAAAACTTGATATTTCATTTTTAACAATTGATCCTTTATTAACTCGTCTGGATGTTTATAATACAAGATATTTGCCTCTAACTGATTTCCATAACTGCAACGACATCTTTATATACTCTTAAAGCAAATATTCAATTAAAATTATATTATAAATATTAACTCTTGAACAGTGTCCTCATGTTAAGCCATTTGTTGGCTTAACAGAAAATTAATATCCGAATTGTTAAAAATTAACAACGAGATGACAGCAGCAAGATAAACTCCTTCAGAAATCAGCAAGTACCTAAAACGACTTTGTCATCGTGTATAAACAGATGCACATGCCTTTAATCTAACATTTAAAAAGAAATATTAATTAAACTTTAATAATTATTAATTAGAGTTTAATTAGAAGTCCACAGTGAGTCGGCTTTTTTGATGCCAACAATATTTCCTAAGAAATTGTTGAATGATTAATTCCAAAAATAAAGGAAAAAAAAAGATAATAATAAAAGTACTACAACAATTATCAAGTTACTAACTGCTCATGCCCATAAATATTCCGTGGCTCTCTGTGACTTAATATTAATTGTACCATGACACACTTGTTGTTTAAGTCCATCTTACATGACTGCACCTTAACGTATGTAAAAAGGCTACAAAGCCCATTTGCGTCAAGATCAACGTGGCTGGCTGTTTGATCCATAACACCAACAAATTATTTTAATTAAAAGCTGCCCAACCCTATACGATTTATGAGATTAAGTCGCATCTCCAAACGGAAACCAAAAATGTCAAACGAAATATAGACAAGTCACAATGATTCACGTCAGTGTTTCATGCGTATTACAATTACAATTATTATTATTATTAGCATATTCCAGGGGTTCCCATTGCTTAAACTAGAGATAGAGTACAAATGTCGTGTTTTTTGCGTGTCACGCATGATTCACCTAAATCGTGATTACACATGATTTTTTAATGCGTTTAATACTCACGCACCCAAAACAGTAGATAAGTTTTTTCAATATTAAATTGAATTAAGATTCGAAATTTTTAATTTAAATCTCAGAAAGACATGACAAATATTCCAAAGAACAAAGGAAAGTCAACAACAGTTTTATTCAACTTACACAGCAGAGCAGAACAGCTGTTTTCGAAAGCCGCACAACACTTTCGTCATCAGTGCTCATGTGTATTGTGTTTGTCACCACTTAAGCCGCTTTCACACTATAAGACTGAGTCGTATGATTTTCATTCGAATTTCTCTTGTGAGAATGCCTGAGATGCCGAAAAATCTAACGTCTGAAGTAGTAGAACACGAGACTATGAAGCGGAGGGTCGTGAGTTCGAGCCCGCTCTGAGTCATGAAATATTGTGTTGAATTCTTGTGATCAGCATTAGGGCATGATTGTGTTAGTTGTTGCCAGCCTGTTTTCAATGATGAAGGCGTAGTCACTGGTCACTGAGCATAATTGGCGGCGACTGAAACTGTCATGTACTAAAAGAGCAGAGTAGCAGCAGTAACGAAGTAAAAAAGGTTGAAATAGCTACAAAAAAACTGTCTATCTTCTCATCTTTCCTCATCTGTCCCCTTAATACTATCCCCTCGTTTTCAATTCCTTCGCAATGCATTGCATATGTAGGGGTCATCTCCTGAGTGCTGGCCCTACTCTTAAAAACAAAAAAAAACACTTTCACACTATCCCACTTAAAACAATTCATGAAATCTCTGTAGTAAGCTGTTGCAAAAAAAACAACCCTGATAATATGAAATGTCTCACCTTTTAGAAAAATTTCAAAAAAATGGAGATATTCATCGGTGTGTAATATTTTACTTCTGAATCTATGACATTTTACTTAAGATCGCTTTCACAGTATAAGACTTTTCATATTATTTCGAATTTTTGACAAATCTTAACACTTAGTCTTATAGAGTAAAAGCCGCTTTATTAGTTGGCTTAGTTGAATGTGATAACAGTTCCTATTTACACAAATTTTATTGTGAAAAACAATACGAGAACTGTATCAAACATGTTATTGTTTTAATACCCGTGTTACCGTTTGATTATTTTTCTTCATGTCCCATTGCTAACAATGAATTCCATTTTGCTCGAAAAACGCATTCAAATCATTAAAATCCATTATGAAAATTGTGGTTCTGTTAAAGTTACGCAAAAATTACTTTTTGTAAAATTCGGACAACATAATCCATCCTTCTCAGACCTTCTGTCAACAAGCAAGTTTCCGCAATTGGGCTTCTGAAATATTCTACAGAGAGTGCCCAACGTGGCACTGTAATCTGGGGGTGTGATTAGACCGTTTTTCAAACATGAGGCTGGGAATAAGGTAACGGTCAATGGATCACGCTATCGCGATATATTAACAACTCAATTCTTTTTTTTTATCTTGGACCAAAACTTAGGGATGACGCCTATATATACAGTGCATTGCGACGGAACTGGAAAGGAGGGGATAGTATTGAGGGGACAGATTAGGAAAGATAAGACGATAGACAGTTTTCTTTTTAACTATTTCAAACTTTTTTACCTCGCCGGCTAATTTTTTCTAAAGGACCGACGAAGGAGGGTGCTGTTACCCTGCTTTTTAGTACACGATCGTGTCAGCCACTGCCAATTATGTTCAGTGACCAGTGCTAAGCCTTCATCATTGAAAACAGGCTGGCAACAACTAACACAATCATGCACTAATGCTGATCAGAAGAATTGAACACAATATTTCATGCCCCAGCGCGGAGTTGAACTCAGGACCCTCCGCTTCATAGTCTGGTGTTCTACTACTTGAGACAACAGTACCAACAAATTGGCCTATTATAGATAATATTGGGCAAAATTGGGTAAAATTGTGTTTCAACCAAAAAAATGATTTTTTGCAAAGGGGTACCCCTTTCCTAAAAAATTGGCAAAAAAATGTTGTTCTTAAATGCATGCGATTTGAGATTTTTCGGAAGCTTCTTCGCATTTGAAACTCCTTTCAATACTTTCTTATTAGAAATAAACGATTTTTGGGCAAAATTGGGTAAAATTGTGTTTCAACCAAAAAATTGATTTTTTGCAAATTGGTACCCCTTTCCTAAAAAATTGGTAAAAAAATTTTGTTTCTTAAGGGATATCACTGACATGGTGGATATTTGCCAGATATCATTTTGCATTCATTTCTCTTTGTACTACAATAAAAATTTTAAATATCTTCATCTAAATATTTTGTTTTAAAAAACAAAGTTCTTGTTGAAGAACCCTTTTACTAATATTAAGGAAAATATGTATGCATTACAAACACACATTATATATGGGGTATATACATAGATGCCCTGCAGGAGATCGAACTAGTATCAAATTAGTATTGCACTAGTACAAAAATCACCAGTACTAGTTCCCAACTGTGAACTTTCCTTTCCTATACCATGTTAATGCTCAAATTAACATTGAGTGTGTGTTTGGTAAATTACTAGTACCATTGGTAGTAGATGGAAACTAGGGGGATACTAGTACTATTAGAACTAGATAAGTACTAGTATAATTTCTTCTAGTCGGATACTAGTACAATCAGTTCTGCATTAAGAGCTGGTTTATATATAAAAAAATCCCTAAATTTATTGGTTTTTTAAACCCAATGAAATTTATTAAGTCTTTGTCTTCACAAGCAATTTTTGGTTCATCAATTCTTTGTTTATAAGAGGATATGGAAAGTTCCTTCAGGGCACACTCAATCCACTAACACCTTGCACAACTTGAGTTGCGTTTGGTACCCCACTATATACCAAACACTAATGAAAATACAATACATATATCAGTTCTTATTATTTTAAAAAAGATCGCTGATTTTACATATGAACATAAATATTAACAAAAAAAAAAACACGTTTAAAAAATTTTAAAATTAGCTTTTAATTTTATTTATTTTTTAAAATTTCACTTTTTTAACACACAAGAAAACTGCGGCTTACTTAATTAAATTATCGAATAAATAAACTGATATGCAGGTGGCAAAGTCTTCTAATACTATTCATTGTTTCAAATTTAAATTTGTTAAAAAATTGTAACAATTAAAAATAAAATTAATGAAAATGCGAATTAGCAATTCGCTTTAAAACAGGATGAAAAAGTAATATGAAATTCTGCAAGTCAAATCAATCTACAAATGAACTACTTGAAGTACTAGTACTTTTCTGTATATGTTCAATAACCTTTTGAACTAGTGCTTGCTATACTATTAATCGTACCAGTAGCTTAAAGAAAATTAACGCTTATGCTCCTGCAGGGTGCATACTTTTAATGGGTATTTCCGCACGAGAGAAATATTACTATGGGCGTGTATAATTTTGCAAAATTGCTATCTTCGTAAACGAAAGTACGTGATTAAAAATAATGTATTCGTGAGCGTGCGTGATCGTGAGAGCCTTAAATTTTTCCGTGAGTGAATATGCGTAAACAAATTTAAGTTTCGTCATCTTGTGTCATCGTGAGCATAATTTTAATTACGCGCACATCTCTAGTTTAAACAATTATTTGCGATATTTGTCTGTGGGCGGTCTATAAACTTTAAGTCGAAGTTTTTGGGAAATAGAAATTATTTCAGAAATATCAACACACTTTGCACTTTTTTTTTGATCTTGGACCAGCACTCAGGGGATGACCCCTACATATGCAATGCATTGCGTCGGAACTGAAAACGAGGAGATAATATTGAGGGGACAGATGCACTTTTTTGTTTTTTAAAAGGCAGTTGTACGATATTGATTACGATATTGATTTAAGCCTTTACGGTTCACATCAAAAATTTTTGCAGCAGTTCAACTGAGAAAATCAGAGATATTTTTCGGTCCTTTTCCAAACAACATATCACGTACGTGAATTGATCGTACACAATCATTTCTGAAAGCAATTAAAATATTTTACTATTCTTACAGATTAATGTCACAACTATTGTGCAGCTGCAATGTAAAAGTAGAATTTTTTTGCGCTAATGCATCATGAAATCATCTACCAAAAGAAAAAAAATTATATGAAAATAGCTGAAAAAAATTATTGAATTCTCTTGCTGCTGTAAAAACCTCAAAATAACTTTTCAACAAAAAAAAAAGCTTTAAATCTCAATAGTAGGCTTAATTGTTTTTAGGATAATTTAATACTGACAAATTTTTGTCAGCTTTGCAAATGATAAGACGGTGTATTTTTTTCTCTTAAGAATTCAAAAATAAATAAAAAATCTGCCTCTGCACAAGTTTGTTTATTAAAAATTATGTAAATTTTATTTCACACAAAACACACACACGGACTTACAAGTAAATATTTTAATATCTTGCGGCCAATTTGTTGCTGACCTTAGCCAATAAAATTGTTAAGCCTACAAAAACTTTAAATAACCAAAATAAAATGAAATATATATGCCATCAGCCACAGATAGATACCAACTTAATGATGCATTTGTTTTCCAAATTATCGAGACAAGCAAAGCAGTTTTATGATTGAAATACGAACACAACATAAATCAATCACATTTTATTAAAAAATGCTATACAAGAGGCTTTTTTAATGCTGTGAAACTAACTGGCCAACATGTTACCATCAACATTTAGCGGCTGCTGCGGAGAGTTTTATGCGTTAATAAATATTATGAACACACCCTACACCACAATGCAATTTCTTTAGATCTATGGTTGAACATGCAACATGTTATCGATTTTTATACCCTCCAAAAAAGAATTTTAAGGAATAGTCTCTTTATCATTCCGTATGTAACGCAGGGAAATATCCCTTTAAGACCTCATAAAGTATATATATTCCTGATCAATGATCTAAAGCGATCCTGACATATCTGTCCGTCAGTCCATACGTCCTTCCGTCACGATACAGTCCGAACGAAAAGAGCCAGGCCCTTGAAATGTGGTACAGATAAATCCTAAAGGACAGCACCGGTCAAGTTCGCAAATGGGCTGAATCAAGCCAGGGGGAAAAAAGTTCCCCTAAGAAGTACTAAAACAACCTCTTGAAAACAACATAATTTTTAATTTTTTATAACCTCCAAAAAATAATGGAGGGTATATTCACGTTGTCATTCCATTTGTAACCATCTGAGACCCCATAAAGTGTATATATATTCTTGATCAGTGATGAAGTCTAAGACGGTCTAGCAATGCCTATAGGTTCGTCTGCGGAAAGCATGATATAATCTATTTTTGGACCCCGCCCCCTTTAGTGGGCATTGACGTATGATATTATATAAAGCAAATCTGTCCCACCACGTTAAACATTAAAATTTGCTTTATAAACCCTTTATAAAACACAAATATTTTTTATGAATAACGCAGTTTAAATTTACTTACTAAATATTTGGAGGATATTTAAGATTAGACCCGGTCGAATATAACGTTTTTAATTTTCTTTTTCTTTGTAATTTTCTTAAGCAATTGATATATTTTTATATCAGAAAAAGGTCCAAAGCTACAAAATTTCATTTGTGTCCTCCGCCCCCTTTAGTGACGTAAGATATCATATATATGCAAAAATAGTGTAAATATTTAACAAATTGTACAGGGTCCGCCAAATAACTTTTTTTTTTTTTAAAGTGCTTTAAAAAAAACTCCTGAATATTTTCTCAAATTTCTTTTTTTATTGGAAAGTACAATCCTTCCGGTTAATAATGGTAAATAATTTCATTCAAATGGCTGCCTCGACTGGCCATGCAGTAGCCTACACGATTGGTCCAATTTTTAAGCACATTATCGATTGTGTGCAGCTGTATTTCACCAATGGCTTCACGAATATTGTCCTTTAAAGCGTCAATTGTCTCTGGCTTGTCGGCGTAACACTTTTCTTTGACGGCACCCCACAAATAATAGTCCAACAGTGTCAAATCGCAGCTCCGAGGTGGCCAAACGACATCAGCGCTGCGGCAGATAATGCGATCTTCAAAAACAGGTCTCTAAACATCGAGTGTAGCTTCGGCTGTGTGGCACGTAGCGCCGTCCTGTTGAAACTAAATGTTGCCAATATCCTCCTCTTCAATTTTTGTGAACAGAAATTCGTTCAACATGGCCCGATAACGATCGCCATTGACTGTAACGGCCACTCCTTGACCATTTTCGAAGAAATATGGCCCAAATATGCCTCTGGACCAAAATCCGCACCAAACAGTGACTCCTTTTGGGTGCGTCGGCTTTTCAATGTATGCGTGCGGGTTTTCTGTGCCCCAAATGCGACAATTTTGCTTGTTTACATACCCGCCAAGATCAAAATGAGCTTCATCTGAAAAGATGTTTTTTTTTTGGCAAAATCGGCATCTTCTGTAAGTCGATCGCAGGGTCACTTAGCGAAGCGTTGTTCAAGCGTACACACAACCATATTCGTTCAGCGGGAGGATAAAACTAATTATCTGTCAAATCAGACATGAGCTAAGTGTCCCCATTCACGAAATAAGCACTAGTTGAAAAAAAAAAAACGTTAGATGGCGGACCCTTTAATACTTCAGCCTACATTCCTTAAGAATTAAATTTGTTAAGCTTTTATGAATAACTACTCCGAATTATTTAATATTTGTGGGTGCTGTTGGCTGAAGTAGTAGAACACGAGTCTATGAAGCGGAGGGTCCTGAGTTCAACCCCGCGATGAGTCATGAAATACTGTGTTAAATTCTTCGGATCAGCATTAGTGCATGATTGTGTTAGTTGTTGCCAGCCTGTTTTCAATGATGAAGGCATAGCACTGGTCATTGGACAAAATTGGCAGCGACTGACACTTTCATGTACTAAAAGAGCAGAGTAGCAGCACCCTCTTTCGTCGGTCCTGTAGCAAAAAATTAGCCGGCCAAGTAAAAGGTTGAAATAGCTACAAAAAATTCTCTATCTCCCCATCTTCTGTCCACTCAATATTATTCCCTCCTTTCCAGTTCCGGCGCAATGCACTTCATATGTAGAGGTCATCCCCTTAGTGCTGGTCCAAGATAAAAAAAGGTAGAATTTTGAGCAGCGCGATTTACTGTCAGTATTTATTAATTATTTTACACAATATATTTTATGTACATGAGAGCGGTACTAATGAAGCAGTTGTTTGATTTCAATACATTTTAATTGCTGCTGATTATGAGCTCGTGTTTTTGTGTATTTAAGTTTTTTTTATATAAAAAAGTATTTAAGTATTTGTTTTTAAATATTTTGTTTTCTTCTTCAATTCGTCATAGTTTTTAGGGAAGTTTTCTCGGTCATTTAAGTCATACATCAAATATATTTAACACACAAATGTTTGCAACTTATATTAATGATTTCTAACAAAAGATTTATTTATTTCATTTTAAAATTTAAATCTTAAAGATAACCAAGCAAACTCACACAATGTCTGTTCAAGTGAGTATGTGTATGCATCAAAATTGTATATGCAAGAGTGATGTGTGTATGAGTGTTTACAGTTTGTATATGATTGTGTGCATGTGTGCTGTTGCCAGTGTGTTTGCTGCCTGTATGTATTTTTGTAGGTGGCAATTTGTTTGTGGCGATTATGCAATTTTTGCTAATTTTATTTCATTTTCTGCCATTTATTGTTTGAACACCTCATTTTCATAGTTGATGGGATTAACAGTCATTAATCATTTTTCTGCCTGTTGATATGAGATTGTTTGTTATTGTTTTGAAATTTATGTAATTCTCAATGTGTCTGCATTTGGTACTGGGCTGTAATTGGTTTGTCAGCTCGTTAGCAATGACAACAAAGGCGTCCAAAGGTTAACGAACAATCGGTCAATTGAAAAGAAATTCACGTGAGTAAAAGAGATTTTCAACTTAAAGTGGGCTATATAAAAGAGTTATTGCATACTCGTATGTATATACATACATAATTCAAATTGTATTGTCGTGTCAGTAATATTGCCAAGGTTAAAATGAATATGTACTTTCATATGTACTTTCATAAGATTTACTGCCTATTTCTCATTGTCGAATGAATTCTTTCTTTCGTACAAATATATTTAAAACAAGAACAAAATTTTACAAATTGTTTTTGTTTCAAATGTATTTATACGAAAGAAAGAATTCATTCGGCAATGAGAAATAGGCCGTTAATTTTTTTTTTATTTACTTAAGTTTTTATTTTATTAGTTGAACTTTTTCTTATGTAAATTATATAACAGGATGTTAATATTTTCAACAGGCTCTAAGTTCAAATCTGCGAAACAGCAAATTAATTTTTTATTTTTATTTATTATTATTATTATTATTTCAAATCTATTATAATTAAAATTACAATAAACAAAAAGAAGTGAAGGCACTGACAACTAATGGCTATCGGGCCAATTTTTTTTTTTTTATAAATGAATTTTGGTTAAATTCTATTTATATTAATATTCCACTCTTAATATAATAAATAGAATTTCAACAAAATTCATTTATAAAAATAATTTTCAGTTTCGCAGATTTGAACTTAGAGCCTGTTGAAAAAATTGACTTACTGTAATATATTTTATTTAAATCAATTAAGATTTATAGGATAATTGTTCGAATATTTGTTTAAATTCAGGAAGACGTGATAAATATTACAGGAAAGTGAGCATCAATTTTTAATTATTCAACTTAAATAGCAGAGCAGAACAGCTGTTTTCGAAGGCCGCTACACTTGCATCATCAGTACTCCCATGTATTTCGTTTGTCACAATTTATTAGGTGCCCTAGTTTCTACTGGATTTTCTGTTATGTTGTAGCCAGGATTACAAATAGTACAGTATTAGAAAGGGAAATAACAATGAATATGACGGATATCAAATATTCAGTATCCAATGAAGCTAAAAAGCCGGTTTCCCTTATTTGCTAATTTAGTAATTTCGATATTGTTGTAAAAGCTTTATGAAAAGCTTATCATCATTTATATCAATGTTTTTCTTAAAATGGGGACAATTTTGAATACTAGTGGCCATATTTTGAATCAAATATTATAAGTGGTTAGGCTAAAAATATTTTGTGGTACATTTTTATATATCTGTTCGCCCCTTAATTATATATTTAACATATATATTTGAAATTGCTTTTTTATGTAGATATGTAGAAAACTAATAACTTTCTTCGATACATTTAGTTTGTATATCTAAACACATATGTATTAACATACAAAAATCTCTGCATAATTTGAAATATCCAGTTCATGTTTCTCTTTTTATATTCTACAAAAATAAATTGGAGGGTATAGTCACTTGACCGTTTTATGTGTAACGCAGTGAAATATCCCTCTAAGGCCCCATAAAGTATATATATATATATATATATATATATAATTATATTTGATCAGTGATGAAATCTAAAACGATCTAGTCATTTCCGTCCGTCCGTCTGTGGGAATCACGATACACTCCATACGAAAAGAACCGGGCCCTTGAAATTTGCTATGGATAAGTTTTGAGGGATAACACAGGTCGAGTTAGTAAATGGGCTGAATCAGGCCATTAGATAAAAAGTTTCCCTAAGGAGAACTAAACTGTCCTCTAAAAACCAACATAACTTTTCAAGTTTTTTTTTTGTAATTATTTTAAGCAAATGATATATTTTTCAGAAAATTCAGAAAAATGGGACACGAAGAAAAATAATCAAACGGTAACACGGGTATTAAAACAATAACATGTTAACATCAGGTTGATACAGTTCTCGTATCCTTTTTCACAATAAAATTTGTGTAAATAGCAACTGTTACCACATTCAACTAAGCCACCGAATAAGTGATGACAAACACAATACACATGAGCATTGACGATGAAGGTGTTCGCGGCTTTCGAAAACAGCTGTTCTGCTCTGCTGTGTAAGTTGAATAACAAAAACTGATGTTGACTTTCCTTTGTGCCTTGGAATATTTATCATGTCTTTCTGAGATTTAAAAACAAATTTCTAACAATTAGCCTATGAATCTTAATTCAATTTAATATAGATATATTTTTATGTCTAAGAAGGTCCAAAGCGTTGAACTTGCAGCAAAAAAATCAGAAAAATTTATTTTTGGACTCCACTCCCTTTAGTGGGCGTAGAAGTAACATATTACATGGAAAAATTGTGTAAATATTTAACAATTTCAATATATTTTTTTGTTGGACCAGCACTCAGGGGATGACCCCTATATATGCGATGCATTGTGCCAGAATTGGGAAATTTAGTTATGGGAAGGAGAGGATAGAGGGAGGTAGTGTTTGTGGACATTTGATTTGAACCTCCCCAAGTTAAAATTGACAAGAAATACCTCTGCTGGAAGTTTGTTCCACATACGAACCGTTCGACCAAAGAACAAATTCTCTCGCGTGGTGCGGTTCACTGGCAACTTAACCACAAAAGAATGCGCCCAATATGAAGTGCCAACATTTTAAATTATTATTATTTTATTAGTCGAACTTTCTTATGTAAATTGTTAATTTTTTCTACGGGCTTAAGTTCGAATCTGCATGACTGCAAATGATTTTTCATTATTTAATTTTTTTTTACAACATTCTTTAAAAATTAAATTTTAAAGCTTTTATGAGATAGCTGAGATGTTCTGTGATCTTCCTCTGTCCTACCCTGCCCCACCTTTGCCCCCTAAGTGACCGTATCAAGAAAAAATTACTTTTTAAACTTAATATCCCTAAAAATTGACTTTTTAGTGTTTTATGGCAAAGGTGAAATGTTTCCCCCCCACGGCCCCTACCGGAGTGACCCCTACAAAATAGAGGTTTTTTTACTAAATATTTGGAGGGTATTTAAGATTCGACCCGGATGAATATAAAGTTCTTACTTGTTATTTTATTAACCCTAATTTACAGAAAGCGACTTGGATCATATGCCAGCGATGTCGCTGACCTATATTTTGAGATATTACCTTGACTGACTGTACACGATTTACGCTTTCACATAAGAAGTAGCCACGTAGTTAACCATGGAAAATTCCTTAGAGGAACTGCAGTCTATACAGTTGTCTGAGGTGGTGATATTAACTAAGGCAAGTGAGGCTCAAAGCTCTCGAAAGAGAGCAAACGATCAGTGATCTGGCCGCAGCTAAAAAACTGCACAATAACTTTTTCACCATGCACTTGAGATGCCTTCAAATTGGGCGAACTGGGCCCACTCTTTCCGCAAATCTTTAATATTAATTTATTAGCTGCACCGGAATGGGAATTCCGGTGCAGCTAATAGTTCCACCTAAAGTTCCAAAAAGTCGCACAGTGGGTTGGTATTGAAAACTATAATCTAAAAAAGTACGGATTTACTGAAAATATTTCACTAAAATAAGTTTTAGAATCAACTAATTCGGCCGAAGTAAACGATATCAAGGCTTGGCTCTCCAAATCAATTCATTTCCTCTTAAAACGTATGCCAGGCAATTAAATAACAAGAGAAGTTTTCAAAAAAAATAATTATTTTTATAAACATAACATAGACTAGAAAGAAGTTCGTGCAGTATCAATTCAGGACATAAAACAAGATCATCAACAATTGCATGTTTCAAATATTACGTTTCAGGAGCCACTGGCAAATGTTTGCCCTCCGGTTGGAAGCCATTTTCATCGGCCAAATAATTCAAGGTGTACTGAATGCCATCGGGACCGATCCAACTGACGGTGCCTTCAACGGAAATTGCCTCCTCGTCAGTGCCCAAGTTTTTAATGGTGGCCGTTTCTTTGCGTGAGACACCATCACTTGTCTCAAAACTGAACAAAAAATTAATTTAATTGATTAACAATTCCTATAAAAAATGTAAAGCTAATGAAACTTACGCAAAATCATAGCCATCCACGCCAATATTGGAATTTTGATATTTCAAATTCACGGTTTCCGTTGCCACATGTGAAGACTTTTGCTGGTCTTTTTCTTCCACTTTGTCTAAAGGTGCTGCCTGCAGGCCTTCAATAGCAAAACACAGAATATTTAAACATGTCAGTATTACGCCAACATTTGCAGTGGAGACTCTCATAGTTTAAACGCTGCTGCACAACGATAATATTTCTTGCGTATGTGTTGAACTTCAGAAATAGCAGCGTTTTTTGTTAAACTTATTTTCTTTTATACTCTGCGCAAAACAATTCAGTTTGTTTCAGTGCTGCGGTTGAGGGTTTTATAGCCAAAGCCAAAGCCAACTTACACGAGTCGCAGACAACAAGCGATCCCTCTCTCTTGGAATAGACGGATGGTAGTAAGCCAAGAAATACTTTTTTCTTAGCCTACAACAGTCTTTATCTTTAGATATGCAGCCACAATTTCTGTTTGTTGTATCTAGACAAGTTGCACTAGAAATTCTTATCACTTTTATATTTTCCTCTGGCTGTAGGTTTTTTTTTATTTAAGCAACGGAATTAACAAACTTTAGCTTCTATCTTTGAATAATAATGGCAGGTAAATGAAGCACAAAAGTTAATTTTAAACTCGTAAGTCAGCCAGTTTGATTGCATGCACTTAATAGAAGCAAAATGTTTGCTCCAACCGGAATTTCTGTTCTAATTTGGAAAAAAAACATTAAAAAACAAAACTCATATAAATGTCATTTTGCTGCATTTAATTTGGTGAACTGGGGAAGTATAGCCAAGTATTTTACGGCCGCAGACTGGAATGAAATAAAAAGTTATTAAATGCTCACACACGTTGTTGTGACAAGGTTACAACAACTATGTAATATTTTTTTGCAACAATGTCTTAATGTGGAAATTAAATTATGTTTATGAAAATATTAAATATTTATTTTTGTTAATGCAAAACTGTGTCTGGCGTGTCTTGGACGCTTATGCCAACTCATCTGTAGACCTTCATGAATACACACACACACCAAATACACGTTGACTTACAACACACACACACGCACACTGACTTGGCGCACACAATGAACAAAAAATTTTTGGAAAAATTGCTTGGGAGAGTATCTCAAATGAATTCAATAAATTTTTTTATATCAAACATAACAAGTTCTTGCTTATGGCAATCAAAAAAAAAAAGAAAAAATTGCAACTGTTTGTTTGACCACAACTAAAGTTTTGTTATTGTAAAATAAAAAGTTTTCTCGTTGGTGAGCAAACCAGCTTTTATTAGCTGCAAAAAATAAATATTTAAAAGCTGTGGTTTTTCGAGAAAACTTAACTCGGTATTTCATTTGAAGTTTTTAAGAAAAATATTTTCAAGAAACACACATACTCTTACAAATATACACGTACTCGTATCAAATCCACTACTGTAATCATCATCATCATCACAGGCAATTTTAAAATATTTTCTTATTATATTTAAACCTCTTTTGTATTTAAGTAAGAAAAAAGCTGTGGTTACAGAAAATTTTATTCTTCCATTCTGTGTGACTGGCTGTCGAAGATAATAGGCCATGACTTGGACTCATAAGATATGTTGCACTGAAACTGGAGAAAGGAGGCTACAGTGCTGAGAGGACATTTAGGGAAATATGACAAGAGAGGAGATTTGAAGTAGTAATTTGATTTTGTAACTACCCGCTAAGACAATTTAAAATTTTCTATAAAAAAAATTTAAAGTTACTGGTTTTACCCCGTTTTGAAAGTATAGAGTTTTTACCAGATCTCGTCGTTTTGAGTAGAGATGTGCAAATGTCATGATATTTTCGTGTCACACATGCATCACGCGCTAATCACGTGAATCGTGATAATAAATTATTAATATCACCCACGCGTGCGTGAACGGACTAAAAAATTTAGAAATTTAGATCGAACTAGAATCAAATTGGTATTGCACTAGTACAAAAATCACCAGTACTAGTTCCCAACTGTGAACTTTCCTATACAATATTAATGCTCAAATTAACATTGAGTGTGTTTGGTAAATTACTAGTACCATTGACAGTAGATGGAAACTAGGGGGATACTAGTACTATTAGTACTAGATTAGTACTAGTATAATTTCTTCTAGTCGGATACTAGTACAATCAGTTCTGCATTAAGAGCTGGTTTATATATAAAAAAAATTCCTAAATTTATTGGGTTTTTTAAACCCAATGAAATTTGTTAAGTCTTTGTCTTCACAAGAAATTTTTGGTTCATCAATTCTTAGTTTACATTTGATCATCAATATTAAACAAAAAAACACGTTTAAAAAATTTACAAATTACCCTTTAATTTAATTTTTTTTTTTAAATTGTCACTTTTTTAATACACGAGAAAACCGCTGCTTACTTACATAAATGTTCGAATAAATAAACTGATATGCAGGTGGCAAAGTCTTCTAATACTATTCTTTGTTTCAAATTTGAATTTGTTTAAAAATTGTAACAATTAAAGATAAAATAAATGAAAATGTGAATTAGCAATTCGCTTTAAAACATGATCAAAAAGTAATATGAAATACTGCAAGTCAAATCAATCTACAAATGAACTACTTGAAGTACTAGTACTTTTCTGTATATGTTCAATCACCTTTTGAACTAGTGCTTGCTATACTTGTAACCGTACCAGTAACTTAAAGATAATTAACGGTTATCCTCCTGCAGGGTATGCACATATACACATACATATCCATGTGTTATAGAGATACATACTTTCACACACGAGAACTGTGAGCGCGGGCGATTAAAACAAAAGAAATTATACAATCATGCGTGAATGTGCGTGATTAAAATTAATGCTTTCGTGAGCGTGCATGATTGTGAGCGCTCTAAATATTGCCGTGCGTGAGCACACGCCAATCTCTAGTTAAAACTGTATGTATTCACACATATGCATACAAACTATGTAAGTATGTAAAGAATTCCTTCAAACAGATTTCCTGTGAATTGGAACCGGTTCGGTGCGGTATATTTTCGGAAATATCAAAAAAATTGAAAAATACTACTTATTTCAAAAGAAGTTTTTTTAGAATAACTTTTAAACGACTCTTCCAAACCAAACAAAAACCACGTCGAGCGCTACCAACCGGGTCAAAATCGGTTAATGTGTTCGCTTAATTTCGTGAAGGAAATATTAGAAAAAAAGTGATTTTGTAAAGAAAACTCTGATATTATATATCTGATTAATTAGTGTTCGAACCAGCTAGTCGCGCTTAAAAGGCTTCTTTCGATATCCTATGAATTGGAATCGGTTCTGAAAACTGGAAAAAATTTCAAAAGTGTTTTTTTAGAATAACTTATAAACGGATTTCCTGATCAATTCCAAAAGCTAAGCAGCTCTTGACAATTGAAAGCGACTTCGAGCTCTTCCAACCGGTTTAAAACCGATTAACACGTTCGTGAGATATCGTAACTGAAGATTTCAAAAAGAGTGTATTTTTCAAAACACTCCGAAATTATATGTATGTGATCAACTAGTGTTCCCGATTTTCTTTTAGGAATCGGCTGATCCATTCGAAAGCTATACCAGTTTTAAAATTAAAATAATACCATTTTGCCGAATATTTATTATATTATTTCAAAGGCGAATTTTTTGCTATAGTCACCACGAGAGTCCTATGACTTTGTCATTTACAGACAACAAGCAACAGAACCAGAAAAGTTCTCTGACATTTTGAGTGTGGGATCCCACTCAGGCCAGAAAAATTGAATAAAAAATTTACAATAGTTGATAGCTTCCACAACACTTTGGATAGTAATTACATTCCATTCACAATAGATTCACTATTTTCGAAATATTTAGTTATTTGAATTTTACGAACGTAAAAACGAAACTGAAGCTTTATTTTATTTAAATTTAAAAATCAGCAAAGGCTGTGATAAAATAATACGTACGTATGAGGCATCATATAATCTATTGATATTGTCGAATTCATCGGAAGACTTTGAGTTCTTAAGTAGTTCCGTTGGAGCAACAAGGATTTTGTATGAACTCCGCCTTTACATTTGATTGTCGAGAATTCAATTTATTATAATTAGTAAAAAAAAATGTTTAACTATTAAATTAATTAGTTGAAATTTAATTTTACTTACATATTTTTTTATAAAACATTCGGGTTGTAATCCGAAAATGGACGAGCAGGACATTTTGCATGTGAGGCTTCCGTTCCGGCTCTCATTATATAAATGAGGTTATATATTTTTCTTTTCAACACTAATTTTAAAACAATTTGGAAATAATTTATGCAGAATATAAACGGATAAAGAATTAAAAAAAATAAATATTTTATGTTAAAAATTTATCTCAAACAAATTTGCATTAAATGATTCAATTATTTACTTAAATAAAAACTGTCAAGTGTCTGGTTTAATTAAAAAAAAGTCTGATCAATCACTGATTTCATTGTAGTTTTGCTTCATTCCAATAAATGAAATATTTACTTCGTTTTGATATTAAAAAGCTCTTGTATTTTGTCTTATTTTAACTAAAATATATACAATTTTATCTAAAACAAGTTTGATGATTTTTATTTTCATCAGAAATTTAAATATTTTGTTATTAAAAATTTCTTGTTGATCATTTAATGAACACGTGAAACTTGAAATTCTAAATACTTGTTTTATATATATTTTTACTTTTTTATGTAGTTATTGGTTTTTTTTTTATTATTTTTATTTTTCTGTTTTATTATTGTATTAAATTGCCATCTTAAGTTTACTTGTTATATTCGTGGCATAAAGGTGCTTCTTCAATGGCAGCTATTTAAGCCAAGAAACCTGAAATATAAAGAAATGAAACGTCCAAAGAAATCAAACAGATTCAAGAAATACTTAAAACTTTAACACAAAGTGGATTATTAATGCAATAAATAGGAAATAAATCTGCATCTTCTAGGCAAGAGTTGCAATATTAATGGCAGATCACTTGTGGAACTTGAGTTTAAGCTCAGCTTTACTCTGGCTAAGCACTGTGGTCTGTTTATAAAGATGTGCCCGATTAGATACCATGCCATGGTGATAAAAACTGTTTGTTTACAAATGTTAGGTTAATACGAGGGTTGCTGAGAAACAATCAATTCTCGGTTTTAGATTAGAGGTTTAGTAAATCACATGTGGAATGTTTTTACTTTTAAGTAAAGATTGGTAGGGATATAGTGGCCATGTTTTGGTATACAACAATTTCCCTCAAACATGATTTCGAGGGCAGTTTTCGATGTTCCAAATGTTAGAAAAAAATTTTTTAATTTTTTTTTTGGTATAACAAAATTTTAGGGATTTTTTTTTAATTTCCGCCTATAAATTATGCATTATTTTGGAAGCTTCTGTATTGTTATGTTTTGTAATTTTATTGAATCAAATCTTCATTCATTCTATTAACATCGACCTGCTTGGTCCAAATTCTTTTAAGACATTTCTGTGCCCAAATTGAAAACTCTATTTTGACGCCATCACTCAGGGAAGAGGAGTGCGGATTATATATCATCTTTGCGTAAACACTTAAAAATTTTTTGTGTTAATGAAGTGTAGAAAATTCTTTTCTTAAATAGGGTCATGTAGGGGTCAAAGGTGGGTGGAGGAGTAGGGCAAGCGAAGATAAGAGAACAACTTGCATTTGCCGTAAAACCTTAAACATTTAATTTTTAAGGAATGTTTGGTTTACGTAATATAATTTCTTAAATATATACACTGTTTTTGCATAATATCTTACGTAAACGCCCACTAAAGTGGGCGGGGAGCAAAAATGGATTTTTTTGGGAATTTCCATCTCAATGCCTCGGGTCTTCTTTAACATAAAAATATATCGTTTGCTTAAAATTACAAAAAAAAAATTTTAAATTATATTGTTTTTTTATAGATTGTTTTAGTTCTTCTTAGGGGAACTTTTTTCCCTCTGGTCCGATTCAGTCCATTTACGAACTCGACTTGTGCTATCCTTCACAATATATCTATACCAAATTTCAAAGGCTTGGATCATTTCGTTTGGACTGTATCGTATTTTCCGTAGACGGACGTAGGACCAGCACTCAGGGGGGGTGACCACTACATATGCAGTGCATTGCGCTGCAACTAGGAAAATAGGTTTTGGGAAGGAGGATAAAGGGAGTAGTGTCTGTGGATATTCGACTTGAACCCCCTCAAACTGTAAGTGGCGGGGAAGACATCTGCAGGTAGTTGGTTCCACATATGGACTGTTCGGCTAAAAAACGAGTTTTCTCTGTAATGCGTAGTGCGATTCGTTGGAATATCGAACACAAACGCATGCGCCCTTGATGAAAAACGCGTTGAGCATAAGAAAGAATGAGTTTCAGGAACAAGTTCTCTAATTTCACCAGAGCACATGCCATAAAACAGCGATAAAACAACGATACGCACCCCACATTGCGACAATGCGCAAGAGAGTCAATAGAGTTGGCTACCCTACTGTCTCCTATGAGTTACATCGCCCTCTCCTGTACGCGGTCGAGTAACTTCAAAATAGACTTTCAAGCTCCGGCCCAAACATGAGAGCTGCTTTCCATCTTCAGTCGGATGTAAGTGGTATAAATAGTAAGGAGATCAGATGGGGTGAAGTATGTCTTAAGAAGCCAAGGCACTTGAATGCTTCTTTTGCGACCTGAAAGACATGTTCCGTCCATCTGACATCACACTGCACTTTCATGCCCAGAACATCAAGAGCCCCTGACTCCATAATATTTACACCATCCATAGTAACAGATGAAGCAGCACGGTCATACGTACGTCGATGCGTAAGCATACAACACTGGGTCTTAGGAGCATTAAAATTTGTTCCCTGTTCGTTTGACCCCATTCGGATATCTTCATGAGGTCACTATTCAGAACATCATTCATAAAATGCCTACTCGTCTCGATCTCAGACGTCGACGGCCTGCAGTCAAATGAATATGAATGCGAAAGGCTACTATCATCTGCGAAACAGTGAATAGGACAAGAAGTTTGGGAAAGTAGATCGTTGAGAAAAATTAAAAATAGAGTAGGAGAAAGAACGGAGCCCTGCAGTACCCCTGAGTTAACTCAGAACTCATCGGATGAGATTCCATCTAAAACAACTCGTATAGTTGTTACAGTTATAGATTTCATCACTGATCAAGAATATATCTAAGACCCCATAGAGGGATATTTCGCTGCGTTACACACGGAATGACAAAATAGGGTATAAAAAAGTAAATATTACACGTTTTACAATCCCACATAAAAGTACTAAGACCCATTAAATGAATCGTTAAATTTCAAGCAAATGGTGTAGCTGCTTAGATATGCAGTAAAAAGCAAAGCAAAAAAAACAGAAAAAAAAATTTTTTGAATTATTAACCTACCCTCGTAATAAACAGAAAATAAAGGAAAATAAAAATCTAAAGACTTATTAAGACCACGCCTTAATTATATATAAATTAAATTGAACTTGACACACAAACAAAATATAAAAATCAAATATTTTTTGTGGTCAAATACAAGACGTTGTGATGCGTTCGTCAGACCAACGAAGTTTGAGTTGGAATTTGGGGTCATTATACATATACAACGTTATCGGTTGCGTGTTGTGTAAAAATTATGAAAAAATTAAGATGTAAACAGAAATAGATACAAGATCGATAGATGGCAAACAAAAAATAAAAAAGATCACTAAAACATATTCGTTTAACATTTATGAATGGACAGATAAAGTGTTGGGATTAGTTTGCTTCTTCACTGCTTCTATGCTTTTGTGAATTATCCAACTGCCATGTGTTGCGTATTTGTTGTATACCCATCACTCGTTAGATAAATTAATTAATGAAGTACATGATTCGGTTTATACACTCCCTAATTTATTAAAAATTACACTAAAACATATTCACTGTTATCAGTAAATAAGGCGATGAGTTGGTAAGTTGCAGTGGCTATTGTATATTCAGTTTAGAGATGTGCACGTGAGTAAAATTAATCTCACGATCACGCATGGTCAGAAAAATAAATTTTTTTCACGCATTTCAATATATAAGGCGCTCACGATCATGCACGCTTATGAAAGTATTATTTTTAATCACATACTTTCAATCACGATGGTAAAATTCCTTTCAAAATCGTCTCCGCGATTCATGTCATTCACTCGTGACACGAAAAAATCTCGACATTTGTACATCTCTAATTCATATGTCACTGCTTTTTTTTTTGTTGCATTTCCCGGTCAATTGGGCCTGAACCGTTTCAAAAATTGTGAATTATTTTATAAATTAATATTCGGCTGAGTTTAATTTTCCTTTGCTGAAAGTTTCAGGATATCGCATTGTTACTGCAATACTATACTGAAGGTTGTGTTGGTTTGGTAATTTTTATTTTAGTTCGATGGAATCGCCCGGAGATCAAAATTTCAGCACAGAACATACCGATCTAAAATAAGTCCTTATGTGCATAAATTTACAAAGCAAAAAGGGGATGGAAATATATTTTTTATGTAAAAATTTGTTTTTCTTTCTCCCACTAAGACACTGTAATTCATACAGAAAATAAATTACGTCCGGAAAATATATTGTGAGAAATAAATGGGTGATGCAAGTGACACTACCGATTCGAACAACAGCGGCATCAGTCTGACAAATAAGTGGGAATGTGAAATATATACGACCTAAAGCGGCCGTGGCTCTAGTAAAAAAGGGCAAAGAAAAATGTAAATGTTTGTTAAAAACCAAATTAAAAAAAGAAAAAGAAAGAGCTCTAAATTCGAATCTTAAGCCCTCACTCTGGGAGGGGCAGTGGGGCGACATCTCCCCTTTGCCATAACACTAAAAAATAATTTTTTGGAGATATTAAAAGTAAACAAAATTTTTTTATAGGGTCATTAAGGGGACAAAGGTGGGGGAGGGTAGGCCAGAGGAAGATCGGTGAAAATCTCAGCTTCAAAATAAAAGCTTTGAAATTTAATTTTTAAAGAATGCAGGCTTAAATTATACAATTTATTAAATTTTTACACTATTTTTGCATATAATATCTTACGTCAGCGCCCACTAAAGGGGGAGGGGCCCAAAAATGGTTATTTCTGATTTTCTGACTGCAAGTACAACGCTTTGGACCTTCTTTATCATAAAAATTTTTCATTTGCTTAGCAAAATTACAAAAAATTTTTTAAAATTATATTGTTTATTTTTAGAGGTTGGTTTAGTTCTTCTTAGGGGAACTTTTTCCCCTCTGACCCGATTCTGCTCATTTACAAACTTGACATGTGCTATCCTTTAGAATTTCACTGTAGCAAATTTCAAGGGTCTGGCACCTTTCGTTTGGATTCCACAGACGGACGGACACGGGTAGATCATCTTAGATTTCATCACTGATCAAGAATGTACGAGTACTTTATGGGGTCTTAGAGGGATATTTCGCACGGAATGACAAAGTGACTATACCTTCCCTATTTTATTTTTTTTTTGGAGGGTATACAAATTTTATAAAGTTTGCAATTATAAAATCATATTTCCATAAGTGAATCCCTAATAAAGGGTGTTTTATATAGAGTGTCAACAAATTTAAATCATAATAAAACAAGGAAATATATATTTAATATCAATGAAACGGACTTTAGGCTAGGTTAGGTTAGGTTAGCAGGTTGCTGGTAAAAAGAAAAGAGAGTCCATCCCATTTGAGTCCAATTATTTTGATCCCTTTGTGACACCTGTATATGAAAAGAAGAGTGTATAGTTGAGAGGTGAGGAAGAAGTAGGGGATAGTCGGAGTTTAGGTAAGAAGGCTAGTAAGAAGAAGAAGGCCACTGCACCTAATAAAGAGACTCAGGTATCTCAGTCTTATCTCTGATATCTCCGAAATGTCTCCAAAGCGTGTCTTGCCCAGAGACTGTAGGCGCTGCTCCTCCAGAGCAGGCCAGAAGCAGAGGAGGTGTGCAATGCTTTCCTCCTCCTCCTCGTCATTGCAACTGGGGAGACCCATGCGCCTGGCATCGATCCCAAAGGTGCAGTGACCAGTAAGTGTGGCCACCATAATGCGTAGAGTGGAATGCCATTTAGTTGGTCAAAGTCGGCATGAAACGGCCTTTAGTGGAAAGAAAATTTTATGCAATTAATTCTTAAATATGATTTTTGCCATGTGGCCGCCATGGCTGCCGAGTAGAAGGCGCAATCTGGAACATCAATTTTCAGCAACTAAAAAAATCTTACATAAAGTGGAAGGACACAACCGCAGTTGCTGACAACGGTGACAAATTGATTGATTAGGATAATTTTTAATGCTTTCCTGTACAGCGGCTACAGTTTCTTCAGTGCCCTCTATTCGGCGTCTCACGTGCTGCGCAGTATCAGCAACAGTAAATCTGGTCCGAAAGCGATCTATTGTTCTTCGAATGAGTCGCTCTGAACGACGATTATGTAGGCCATAAAATGGAAGAAGTGAACGATGAGTTTAAGGAATAGATTAATTATTTTGATTAAAAATTTCAACCGAAAATATCGCAATTCTTTTGTGCTGTGTAAAGCCTAGTATTCTGTTTGAATTTGTGGAAAATGTTGAGCAACATCAGTTATTTCAGTTTCACTTTCAATTTTTTTATACCCTCCAAAAAAGAATTTGGAGGGTATATTCACTTTGTCATTCCGTTTGTAACGCATCGAAATATCCATCTCAGACCCCATAAAGTATATATATTCTTGATCAGTGATGAAATCCAAGACGGTCTAGCAATGCCCATACATTCGTCTGTTGAAAACATGATATTGTCTATTTTTGAACCCCGCCCCTTCAGTGGGCGTTGACGTACGATATTATATAAAGGAACTCTGTCCCACCAAGTTAAACATTTTAAATTCACTTACTAAATATTTGGAGGGTATTTAAGATTCGACCCGGTCGAATATAACGTTTTTACTTGTTTCCCTTTTAATTGAAATTATGTTTTCCATTTTCAATGAGAATATTTTTATATATTAAATTGAATTAAGATTCATAGGCTAATTGTTCGAAATTTGTTTTTAAATCTCAGAAAGACATAATAAATATTCCAAGGCACAAAGGAAAGTCAACATCAGTTTTATTCAACTTACACAGCAGAGCAGAACAGCTGTTTTCGAAAGACGCAACCCTTTCATCATCAGTGCTCATGTGTATTGTGTTTGTCACCACTTATTAGGTGGCTTAGTTGAATTTGATAACATATCCTATTTAAACACATTTTATTGTGAAAAAGAATACGAGAACTGTATCAACCTGATGTTAACATGTTATTGTTTTAATACCCGTGTTACCGTTTTGATTATTTTTCTTCATGTCCCATTTTTCTGAATTTTTTGTTCCATCATACCTAAGTCAAACTTTTTTGGTTTGAATTTTATACTTAAGTACATGTGAACGTTTTTCCAATTTTTTTTTATTATTGGTAGCTCAAGCCATAGCTTAAATTTGTATGTAGTAAGAATTTTAACGAACATTTTTTATTGCTATATTAAATTGAATTAAGATTCATAGGCTAATTGTTCGAAATTTGTTTTTAGATCTCAGAAATTTTTAGTTTCAAAAAATTATCGTACGAAATAAATAACATTCATATTATTTCACATCTTTTTCATAATTAAAACAGAGTACTAGTTTAGCAACATTTTTCCACAAATATTTCGATTGAATATTTTTTGTATGGGTTCTGTCAGAATTTCACATGAAATTTTAAACAGAGTACTTGGCATAAATTGAAAATTACATTGATATCGATTTTCCCTCGTTTCTTGGAATATGTCTATCAATTATTTCCGAAGTTTAGATTATGAACCTTCCCTATAATTCTTAATTGAATTTCATCATATAACAAAACAGAAGGCGAAAATCAAAAAAATATTTTGGCAATAAAACGTTGATTAAGGGATAACTACAAATTTGTGTTAATACATCTTCATCAAATCTCTGTAGTAAAATTTTATTCTCTCCAAGACTGCTTGTCTATCAAATTGTCGGGCCGAACCCTTCTTAAGCATCGTGTGTATGTGTGGAATGTTGCCAAAAACAAGTACTTGTAATACACACAATCATGCGCACATCGATCGCATCATACCGCCGCTTACTTCATATTTTTTTATTTATTTTTTATATTGTATGTTTCGTTTACGAGTATCGAAATACTTTTATTTAACACCAATAACGACAATAAAAGGAAACTGAGTCTCAAAGTGAAAAATATGTATAAAATGCCGGTAATGAGTCTTGGTAGTTAACATTAATTGTTGGTTACTTGCACGGTTAACAACAGCAAAAGAAGACGAACTTTTTTGCCCAGCGAACGAAATACTTTAAACGTAATCTTTACACATTTCAGTGGGATTTATTTTGAAAAAAGAAAAACAAAAACTAAAATAAACAACAAATAAAACAAAATGAAATCGTGTGTTGCTGTGTTGTATGTTGCTTTAATCGGTTGTGCTTTGGCTGCGCCACCACAGGATGCACAGGAAGTACAAGTTTTGCGTTACGATTCAGATGTTCAGCCGGAGGGATACAAGTTTGCGTAAGTTTCAAGTGTGTGTGTTATGCGATTTTATTGCTTCTGCTGCAAATGAACTGGTTTAAACAACTTTTTCTTTCTTTGCAACTGGCCGGTAAATTGGGTCAAGTGGCCAAGGCCAGCAGGAATTAAGTTAGTGATGAGCGATTGTTTCAATGTCAAACTTGTTTCTCTTTTTTTTTTTTTTGTTTTCTTCCACTTTCGCTTTCTGATGATCTTTGCAGTGTGGAAACCAGCGATGGCAAAATCCATCAAGAAGAAGGTCAATTGAAAGATATTGGAACTGAAAATGAAGCGATCGTCGTACGTGGCTCCTACTCATACATTGGCGATGATGGGCAAACTTATACAGTCAACTATGTGGCCGATGAGAATGGCTTCCAACCAGAAGGTGATCATTTGCCACGCCTTTAAAACGGGCTACCGGGGTGGCTGAATGTATTGTGTTAACTAGGTTTAAGTATTCCTACAATTTAATGTGTGATTTAATCTCTCAAGAAAAACAAATAAAGTCAATTCAGTTTAAAACAATTTATTGTTTCCTTTTATTTGGAAATTTGTATTTTTAATAGGCATCAGGAGTTGAATTATATAATTGAATGACGTTTAAAAACTCTTAGGGATATAAATAAAAATTTTGAAAACTATTTCTTATAAGAAAAAATAATGAAGTGGAGCTCCTACGCACAGTGTGATATTTTGATAAAACAAATATTGTTTTTTAGCTTCCTTCCTAAGAATTTCAGCATCAACGGTTTAATTCAAGCCAAGCTTTTTTAAAAAAAGTTGGTTTTTTATATGTAGGTGCAACAATACATCTGAATTTTATTTCAAAATGTGCAATAAAATGCAGACAAATTGTTCATACATATTTTCAAAAGCGTTTAAATTTTTAGAAACGAAATGGTTTTTTTCTTAATTTGGCTTTATTCACAACTATTTGTCGACATATCCCGAAATCCACTAATTTATAGGCTTACGCGTGAAAATTAATTAAAAACAAGTAAAAACGTTATATTCGACCGGGTCGAATCTTAAATACCCTCCAAATATTTAGTAAGTGAATTTAAAATGTTTAACTTGGTGGGACAGAGTTCCTTTATATAATATCGTACGTCAACGCCCACTAAAGGGGGCGGGGTTCAAAAATATACAATATCATGTTTTCCACAGACGAACGTATAGGCATTGCTAGACCGTCTTAGACTTCATCACTGATCAAGAATATATGTACATATTTAATTTATAGGGTCACATTCTCTTTGGAGGGTATAAAAACTGTATTTTGGCGGGGTTGGTCTGGCAAGGGCTGTGGGGGAAATATTTCACCTTTGTCATAAAACTCTAAAAATAAATACTTGGGATAATTATATACAAAATTAAAATTTCTTTTTTTGATAGGGTCATTTAGAGGGCAAAGGGGGAGAGGGGGTAGGGCAGAAACAGGCAGTCATAAAACTCTAAAAATAAATGCTTGGGATGATTATACACAAAATTAAAATATATTTTTATTTATTTTTAATAGTGTCATTTAGCGGGCAAAGGGGGAGGAGGGGGTAGGGCAGCAACAGGCAGTCATAAAACTCTAAAGATAAATGCTGAGGTATATTATTTACAAAATTTAAAAAAAAAATATTTTGGTAGGGTCATTTAGGAGGCAAAGGAAGAGGGGGGGGAGGGGTAGGGCAGAAATCGGCAGTCATAAAACTCTAAAGATAAATTCTTGGGATGATTATACATAAAATTTAAAAAAAATTTTTTTTTGTTGGTAGGGTCATTTAAGGGGGCGAAGGGGAAGGAGGGGGTAGGGCAGAGTAGTACCAGGTTTCGTCTCAGCTTCGTTATTAAAGCTTAAACATTTTATTTTTAAGAATGTAGGCTTAAGTAAAACAATTTGTTAAATTTTTATGCTATTTTTGCCTATAACAACGCCCACTAAAGTGGGCGGGGTCAAAAATATTTTTATTTTATTTTATGGCTCCAAGTTTAAGGCGTTGGACCGTATTTGACATAAAAATATATCATTTGCTTAACAAAATAACCAAAAAACTTTAAAAATTATGTTGTTTTTTCTGGGTTGGTTTAGTTCTTCTTAGGGGAACTTTTTTCCCGTTTGCCCGATTTAGCACATCTTCGAACTTAACCTGCTCTAAGCTTCAAAATATATTTATGCCAAATTTCAAGAGTCTAGCTCTTTTCGTTTGGACTGAATCGTGATTTCCACAGACGGACGGATGGACGGACGGACATGC
This sequence comes from Linnaemya tessellans, assembly GCA_951800035.1. Classification (NCBI taxonomy): domain Eukaryota; kingdom Metazoa; phylum Arthropoda; class Insecta; order Diptera; family Tachinidae; genus Linnaemya; species Linnaemya tessellans. The sequence continues at coordinate 11,880,735 of OX637535.1, forward strand.
TCAGTTCGTCTTAGATTTCATGGCTGATCAAGAATATATATACTTTATGGGATTGACAAAGTGAATATACCCTCCAAATTCTTTTTTGGAGGGTATAATAATAACACAAATTACACATAAAAATAAAAAACATAAATTAATCTTACTAACCTGAGGTTGAAGGTTCCATTAAAATATTTTTAATTATCACTTTGGAAAACACTCCAAACTAATTTTTAAGACACCAAAAGTTGAAATTTATATTGCACGCGAAGAAAACGTCAAATAACTCAAACTTTAAAATGGTATAGTGACAAATCGGTTTTTTGCACTAGTGATGTGGAATGTTTGCACTAGTGATGTGGAATGTTGTGTACTTTTACCGACTACAAAAATTTATTCGGTTCTCCTAAATTTACTTTTTCCAATTAATTCCCATTTTTGGTATCAAAAATCCCACAGTGCGACTTATGTATTCATATAAGAATTAGGAACGTAAATCTGCACAATTATCTGAGATGTGGAAATTAACTAGAGAGACAGTGAGGCACGAAACTCATGAAAGAGATTTAACAATCAGCGGCCTGGCTGCACCTAGAATATAGTCGCCAAGGAGGCCTTTTCTTTTTTTTTATTAACAAATCCTGGCCACTTGGATCCTAGTAGTTCCCTTTGTGTTACCCGAAAACATCACGAACAGCCAAGGTCCTTGGAGGGAATCGAACCCATGACCTCTGTACTAATAGGCTAGCAATCAGCCCCTGCCGCACCTTTACAGAGAAGATTAGCATGGCCCCTGCACCAACGAGGCTTGATGTTGACTGACTCAGATATTTTATTATTATTAACTGAAGTGCACTCAACAAAATGGTTATAAAGCTTTTCTAAGAGTGTTTGGCATTTTGTATAACTATTTGGCTGTTTGCAGGACACTGTGCAACGCACTGTGGTGTATAATGTTACAAAGTATGGAACTTGTACAGTATTGAGTGCAATGGTATGAAAATTAAAATTGTTGCTGAGAAGCAGTGGAATTTCATGTCATGTTTGATGTTTGATGTTTTTTTATCTTGGACCAGCACTCAGGGGATGACCCCTATATATGCAATGCGCTGGAACTGAAAACGAGGGGATAGTATTGAGGGGACAGATTAGGAAAAATGAGAAGATAGACAGTTTTTTGTAGCTATTTCAACCGTTTACTTCGCCGGCTAATTTTTGCTACAGGACCGACGAAGGTGGGTGCTGTTACTCTGCTTTTAATACATGATCGTGCCAGTCGCTGCCAATTTTGTCCAATGACCAGTGCTATGCCTTCATCATTGAAACAGGCTGGCAACAACTAACGCAACCACGCAATAATGCTGATCAGAAGAATTCAACACAATATTTCATGACTCAGCGGGGGCTTGAACTCAGGACCCTCCGCTTCATAGTTTCGTGTTCTACTACTTCAGCCAACAGCACCCACAAATGTTGAAATGTTTGATTATGATTTCAATAGAGGCCATTAAGTTATTGAGTCTGGAATATTAGCCATCCAAATAAATAAAACTAGAGCCATTTGGGAGGTTCAGCTTTCGTCTTTTTGCCTTTTGCAAAGTATAAATAAAATTTAAAGCCAATTTACAGATTTTGTATCTCAATAAACAAAACTTTTATTCATAAATAACAATCAGGACTTAAGCTTCGGGAGCAACGGGCAAATGAGCACCTTGAGGTTGGAAACCGTTTTCATCGGCCACATAGTTGACGGTGTAGGTGACGCCATCGTCGCCAACAAATGAGAAGGAGCCCTTAACGGAAATAGCTTCGTTTTCAGTGCCAATATTATTCAATTGTCCTTGAGCCTCAGCTTCGGTGCCATCACTGGTGGCATAACTGTTATAATGCGAAACAAATTTATTTTTCTAACTTTTCCATTCTCTTGTGGGAATTATAAAAGCGAATACTTACGCGTATTGGAAGGATTCAGGTCCTACATCAGACTCAGATTTCACCACGGTGACATCGCCGCTAGGACGGGGAGGAGCAGCCAAGGCGACAGCAAAGAGAGCAGCGAATACAATGATGAATTTCATGTTGATTTAGTTCTTTTTTTTTTTTTTTTGCTGTGTTTGTTTTGTGTTCTAAGTGACTAGAAGACTTGAAATTAAATGTGCTCTAAATAGTTTGACTGATTAGTTTTTATAGGCTGCAAACTAATCATGCGTGGTGTAGCGATTTTGAGCAGCAAAACATTTTATATTTCCTGAAACTGTTTTTGGCCATTTTTGTTGTTGCGCCTATGAATTGTTACATTTCTCGTTTGAAATTCAAATTTTATTTAATGTCGCTTGTTATTAACAAGGCTGTTGGTTTTTTATTATTATAATTATAGTTATTTTATTTTATTCCATTTTATTTAATTTTATTTAATTTTATTTATATATATTTATATTTTATATCGTACATATACATATATTTATTTTTTGTTTATGTTATTTTTTGAGGATCTTATGTAAATTATTTTTTACACTTGCCCATTGGCCCCATTTGCTGTGAACAGCCGGGTCAATATTTATTTAAATATTATGCTTGATTATCATATAAATGTATGTACTCAAGTGGTGGGAGATTAACGATTTGGTTAATTAATTTGGAATAGGAATAGGCTCATTTATTTAAGGTGCAAGCAAATTTAGTTTGAAGTTGATGTGCTTGTAATAGAAAATATTCAATATTCAAAAGACAATGCTTTTAAGTCTATAGGTTTGTGTTGGCCCTCTCAATTATCCATTTTGTAAAAGCAGTTGCCTAAATTTTTAATCTGCTGTATATTTTAATGTTTGTTTTCCTTGTTAGGGAAAAGAAAACGAGTCGCTTTGAAAGGGAAATTTTTTAGAAACACATAAAAAAAATTATTTAAGTAACAATTATATAAAATTTTATGTAACAAACAAAACAACAAAAATATTTAACATTCTATAATTTTAAAATTTTGTTGTTGTTAAAATCAACTGTAATTACAATCAATTGTTATCTTGAAGCAGATATCCAGAGGATGTCGAAATATTGATAAATAAATAAATAACAGTTTTAAAGTTATTATTTTATAAAAATAAACCTCAGGCTCAATATTATTATGTACTTAAATTAAAAAATTAAAGGCTAAAGAAATTAGAACAATATATAAAACAAGTAAAAGTGCTATATTCGGCTGTGCCGAATCTTAAATACCCTTCACAGATGTAATTCTTTCTTTCTTGCCAAAACAGAAAGTAGGTTTAATTAAAAAATCAAAATGATGTTATCGGTTACTTTTATATTTAAGAAAACGTTTAAATTTTTTGGCTAGGAAGCTAAATGTTTGGCTTTTCTTATATCTAATACCTATGAACGTCTTTCAAAAATATTATATATATTTAATTTACAAACAAAACAAAAAATCCGTTTCGTGTACCTCAAAAAGTTCTAATTGTCCAACCGTAGAATCGTCTTTTAGATTTTGTTGGTTTTTAATACCAGTTTACTTCTTTCTGATATATAAAGTAGGTAAAATTCATCATAAAAATCAAAAATATCAAATGGCTGCTTTTATGATTCAGAAAATGTCGATTTTCCAACCGTGGAAACGAAATTTTAATTTTTTTTGTTTTTTTTTATCAGTGCAACGCTTCTTGAGGTATAAGAAAAAAACAAAAAAAAACAACATCAGTTGCCTGTTTGATTACTTGCATGTATAAAAAATTCAATTTCCCACCCCTGGTAGCAAAATTTGAATTTAAAATTTTTGATTTTTTTTTTTTGGCTAATGCAAATCTTCATGACGTAGAAAGTGGTTTTGTTAAAGAAAAACTTGAAATTTTTAACAATTTTAGTTACTATATGTACTACAAAATACGGAATAGGCCGAAAAAAAATTTTAATTTCCCATCCCTGGAAAAAAATTTTAATTTTTTTAGTTTTTAATAGACCATTGAGGCTCCCCAAAGCACGAAATAGGTTTAATTTAAAAACATTAAAAAAAATAATTGTTTTTTGGTATAAATTTTGCGTCGATAAATAGGTGTAACCTTCCCAGCTCTGGAACCATACTTCCGATCTTTCTGAATTTCAATAGCACTCTATTTAAGTTCATTTCCAATCCAACGGTCCAAGAACGAACTCTCTAGCTTTTCTCGGGGCTTGGGAAACCCGATTTCACGGACAGACGGACATCGCTCAATCGTCATCGCTATTCATAAGGATCCAGAATATACATATATACTTTATGGGGTCCCATGTGCATATCGAAGATATTACACACGGAATGACAAACCTATATATACCCTTTCACTTTTTTGTGAAGAGTATAAAAAGAAAAAGAAATAGCGCTAAATTCGAATCTTAAGCTCTCACTCCGGGAGGGGCAGTGGGGGCGACATCTCCCCTTTGCCATGAAACACTAAAAGATTTAATTTAAAGAATGTAGGCTCAAATTGTACAATTTGTTAAATGTTTACACTATTTTTCCATGTAATATGTTATTTTAATGCCAACTAAAAGGGGCGGGGTCCAAAAATGGATTTCTCTGATTTTCTGGCTGCAAATTCAACGCTTTCCACGTTCTTTGACATAAAAATATATCATTTGGTTAGCAAAACTACAAAAAATATTAAAAATAGTGTCGTTGTTTAGAGGTTGGTTTAGTTCTTCTTAGGGGAACTTTTTACCCTCTGTCACGATTCTGCCCATTTATGAACTTGAGCTGTGCTGACTTTCAAAATATATTTATACGAAATTTCAAGTATCTGGCTCTTTTCGTTTGTACTGTATCGTGATTTCCACAGACGGACGGACGGCTAGACCGTCTTAGATTTCACGGATCAACAATATACATACATATATCACTTTATGGGGTCTTAGAGGGATATTTCACTGCGTTACATACGGAATGACAAAGTGACTATACCCTCCAACTTTTTTTTAGAGGGTATAAAAACTCGCCCTAAGTATTTTCTTAAACTACTGGGGTGTTTACATTGTGTGTTATTTCGTCATATTGTCTTAATGTTTAATTATTTTAGAATAGTTTTAAAAGCTGTTGGTTGTGCTGCACCCAAAAAAAGTCATAAAATGATAAGATATTTTTGAAGTATGATTATTATTTTGTTATAAAATCTGAGTCAAGCGGCTAAAACTCTTTAGTCGAGATGGCGAAAGTCCATATTAAAAACCGACATATATATAACAGGAAAATAATTAAAATAAGAAGGTATGAAAATATACAAGTGTAAGATTTTGCTTATAAAATTTAAGTAACTGGCATCGCCATTTGGCGCCTCCAAGCAATTTAATCAGCTGGTTTTATTTATACAAATTTATTTTGAGAATAATTTTATAGTTTTCAACAAAAGTGGAGTTTTGTAGAAGATTTTTGATATGTTTTTCTTTTTTCCCTTTATAGCAAGTAATTACAAATGGGCTTTTTTTCTTATCAGCTGATCGAATTTTCAAATAGCGCACGGGTTGTTCGCACCAGTCATATATATCGTGCTATTATTTTATGGCATATGATTTTATGACTACAGTTTGAGTCGCCCAAATGTGTTTTAAGCCGTACGCTGTTATGCGGCTATTATTTAAATGCAACTTGTATTAAGAGATAAAATATAATGCGATAAAATTATTATCCCTGAAGGTGTTGGAAAATACCCACGGAACTACGGGTGTGTAAATGGAATAAAATCATCTTTCATTTCCATTTGAAATTAATTCAATGGCCTTAGAAGCCCGAAAAGAATTAATTTCTTACGCATAACAATAGTGCCATAAGATATATATGAATATATTAAAAAATCTTCTTTAACAAAGAGTTGTAATAAAATTATAGAAGAACCATTGATTTAAATAAATTTCATACTATTTCATAAACCTCTGCAGTTGTTACCTATTAAGCGGGTTTCCAAATTTTACATCATGTGCAGTGCATAAATTCTGTCATGAATGAAATAATGCATGCGAGCAAACAGTTTTTAAATAGATTTGAAGGGTAATTTTTAAGGAAGCTAAATTTCAAGGCCGTCCCTCGCACGTGTTGTAAAAGAATTCACATATATAAAATGGAACTATTTTTAATTTAGTTATGATTTAAATAAATGCTTTTCATAGCATCTATCGATAACTATATTTAACGTTTAAACATGTCTTTTTTATTATCCAATAAAATTCGAATAGATATTTTATTACATTTGTTTTTTTTTAATTTTATTAAGATCATTTAAAAAAATATTATGCTAAGTCTATCAGAAACCTTCAATGGAAATAATAAAATTCTATTTTTATTTGTGTCTCAGTTAATTTATTAAATATTAGCGTTTTTTTGTTTGTTTTTCATGTGGTCAAAAATGTCTATATGGAATTAGATTAAAGTCTACTGATGATTTTGTGTAAGAACCAATGAAATGCATGCATGTAGACATACTTGACCACATAACAAAAGCACTAATATTAAATTTTTATATAAAATTCATAACAATTAGCATAACTGATTAGCTTTTCAATATCAGCTGACACATCTGTTGAAAATAAAAGTGTTTCCCAAAGGTGGCATAACACCAACTGTTTTACATGTGGGCTATTCCAGTTGAAAAGAACAAAAACATTTAAGAACATTATATTCGACCAGGTCGAATCTTAAATGCCCTCCAAATATTTATTAAATAAAAACTCTATTTTTGTTGTTATTAAAATTTAAATTTTTATGGTATTTAGCATAAGTATACAAGAAAAAAAATTATATATAAATGAAATTTATTTGTTGGTGGTTAAGCAATGTCTATATGCATTTCATTGGTGCTTTACCAAATCGTCAGTAGACTTCAACCACAGTTTTGAAAAGTTAAAAACCTCTTATCTTATGCATATACTTCCGAAAACCATCTGAGAATTCACAACTTGTAAATTACAAACTATTTTCAAAAATAACAACAGAACAAGAACATAGGCTTGCAACTCATACAAAACTAAACCAACAAATAAAGTATGTTCGATATTTCATAACAGAAAAAAAAATTTATTTTAATACGGTCGTTTGCAAAGTGTGTTGTGAGAAGCATGGCTGAGAAGCAATATAAAAAGGGACTGAGGAAAATAAAAAATGTTTAACCTTTAAGGTCGGGGTTTTGAGAGGTGGTTTAAGTTTAAACCTAGTTTAACGAATTCTAAAACTCTGATCTTTCCAGCAAACTGCGATTTTTGATGTGTTAACATCTATACGCGCGCCTCTAGGGCAGTAAACTCTCAGTTGCAATACATACGCAAGTGTAAGGTGTAAGATGTAAGAGTAAATCATCGTTTGTTTGTTCGTTGCTTGGCAGTCGGTATTGAAAGTGATTATTGGGCGATTTTCATATAATTTTCCCACGCGATTTTCTCCGGAAATTCATAGCCGATTTTATTAATTTTTGGATTAAAACGCTAGTGCTAGTTTCGACGAAGAGTTTAGGCCAAAAATTAAGGAGATCCGATATCGGCGAGCGGAGATTTAAGTGTTTTAATTCGGAGTATTAATTTGGAGTAATATTAGAAAAGTGTTTTATGTTGATTTTCGGTTTTGTCTTATGCATAGCAAAGAGAATAGTGACGTGGTTATACGTACATATATAAAAATGAGATAGCAAGACAGCAACGTATGTAGCTTAAGTACAAACATAACAATGTATGTATGTACATTTGTCTGTTGTTTTGCATTCTCTTTGTTTTTTGTGCGCTTAATATAAAATAAATAAAAAATACTTTATATTAACTCTACCTCCGGGTTTGTGGGTCTGTGTTCATAGAAATCGAACAGGTACCGTGTAACAAAAAGGTGTTAACACATCGCCCGTGAGTTCGAACACTCATTGACTTTTTTTTTATTATATCATTAAGGACACACATTTTAAGCAAAACTATGCTGTTCCGTCAAAATTTTGTATAAAAACTTGATAATAGCGGCAAAAATCTGTTTTTAGATTAACTAAACCTAGTTTAACTGAGATCCCAAAAATCCGGCCCAAGACATTTCTGTGCCCAATTTTAATATTCCATTTTGACAGGCTCACTCCGGGAAGGGCTGTGGGGGGAGACATCTCACGTTTTTCGTAAAAACTTACAAAGTAAATTTTTAAGGTAATTAAGTGTAAACAAGTAAAAATGTTATATTCGGCCGGTTCGAATCTTAAATACCCTCCAAATATTAAGTAAGTAAATATAAAATGTTTAACTTAGTGGAACAGAGTTGCTTTGTATATCGTACGTCAACGCCCACTTAAAGAGGCGGGGTCCAAAAATAGACTATATCATGTTTTCCACAGACGATCATTTATGATCAAGAATATATATACTTTATGGGGTCCAATTCTTTTTGGAGGGCACTAAAACTGTATTTTGTCGGGATTGCTCTGACAAGGGCTGTGGGGGAGACATTTCCCCTTTGTCGTAAAACTCTAAAAATAAATGTTTAGGATAATTATATACAAAATTTAAAATTTTTTATTTTTTTGATAGGGTCATTTAGAGGGCAAAGGCAAAGGGAGAGGAGGGGCTAGGGCGGAGTAGTACCAGGTTACGTCTCAGCTTCGTTATTAAAGCTTAAAAATTATATTTTCAAGGAATGTAGGCTTAAGTAAAACAATTTGTTAAATTTTTACCCCATTTTTGCATATAATAACGGCCACTAAAGTGGGCGGGGTCCAAAAGTTATTTATTTTGATTTTATGGCTCCAAGTTTAACGTATTGGACCTTCTTTGACATAGAAATATATCATTTGCTTAACAAAATTACAAAAAAAAACTTTAAAAAATATGTTGTTTTTTTAGAGGTTGGTTTAGTTCTTCTTAAGGGAACTTCTTTCCCCTTTGGCCCGATTCAGCCCAATTAGGAACTGGACCTGTGACATCTTTCAATATAAATTTTTACCAAATTTCAATGGTCTGGCTCTTTTCGGTTGGACTGAATGGTGATGGTCCACAGACGGACGGACTGGCATGGCTAGGACGTCTTAGATTTCACTGATCAAGAATATATATAATTTTATTGGGCCTTAGAGGGATATTCCACTGCGTTACACACAGAAAGACAGAGTGAATATACCCTCCAATTCTTTTTTGGAGGGTATAAAATTTAAAGTACCCACAAGAAAACCCGGTTTTCAGTAAAGGAACCAAAATTTTGGATAGTTTTTTGTACTTGGTTAAATTATTTATTCTAAATATTCAAGATCTACTAAATGAATATTTTTGTTTTACAATTTTAAAAAGATATTCTTTAGCTTATAATCGTCGTCTAAATTTACGACATCAAAATTTCAACGAGTTAGAAAAAATTAATGTGTATTTTAAGGATGCTGTTGGCCGTAGTCTAGTTAGCACTTAGTTAGACTAATAAGATGTTGGGTTCGACTCCGCATTCACTCATGAATATGGTATTAAATAGACTTGTGTCCAACTCGTTCATTCGCTCAGTTTTGACAAGAACCTTTAATCAAACCTATGCAATTTAAATGGGTTTGATCAGAGGTTCTTGTCAAAAATGAGCGAATGAGCTAGTTGGACACAAGTCTAGTATTAAATTTTTCCTTCGTTGGTACTGTGGCAAAAATCCACCGGCTAACTAAGAATAAAAGTTGCTACAACAAATTCTCCATTTTATCATCTTTCTTTCTATTCTTCTATTCTCGCAGCACCATTCATTCCTTCCTCTCATCATTATGGTGCATAACCTGGGTACTGTCCAACTACATGGTCGTTGTCTCTACTGTCATATAAGTTCTGTACGAATGCTATTTGACATCTGATTCATTTAAAAAAAATATATTTACTATCAAGTTTTCTAAATCGTTTAACTTTTTTAACATTTTGTGTAGTTCTTAACTCTTAATTCTCCTCATATTTGTGATGGGCATGTCATCACTGTATTTCTTTGCGAACCATTAACATAAAACCACTACAATACTGACATACTTTTATGTTCTACATGCTAATCGCCTTAAAATCGTCTAAATTTTATAATTAATTTATTTTAACGGCTACTAAATATAAGTTAATTATATGCAATTAATTAGGCAAGTAAATTATATTCAGTTAATTATATTCAGACATCAATGTTAAAAACCAAGCTGATATCTATTGTTATTTTGTCTGTAAGTTATGTTTTCCCAAACGTTTGATTTCTATTGAGAATTATTTAAAAAATAAACTTGCACTTCTTTGTTACGAAATTATTTCTACCCAGCAAACAAATTTTATTTGGTTATTTGAAGTTATTTGAACTATTGTGTTCGACTAACATTGATTTAAATCCACAAGTCTGTAGAGGACTTCGTTTGCTTATAATGTAAGTTAACGAAAGTACATCATAATCAATTAAAAAACCTATTTTGTGTTTTTTGTCCAGTTCCAGCTTGATTTTTCTCCGATGCTCCATAAAATGCTTCTCTTATTGCTAAAAAATATGAGTTAATTTTTTATAACAGAAAGAACACTTCCTTGAAAAAATTCACGTTAAAAAATAATTTAATTAAAATTTTTTATGTGTAAACATCTATACGCTGGGGGGTAAAAATATTTTTCACAATACAGTCACAAATTTAGAGTAAGATCAAATCGGCGTGAGCTACATATATGTATATGAGTGTGTTAGTGCAATCATACAGACAACAAGAAATACAGAGAAACTTAACAGCTGCATAGAACTATATTCAGCACCATCTAGTGTGCAATATAATTGTGTCCAACTAGCCCATTCGCTCAGTTTTGACAAGAACCTCTGATCAAACCCATTTAAATTACATAGGTTTGATTAAAGGCTCTTGTCAAAACTAAGCGAATGAGCTAGTTGTACACAAGTCTAGTGTGCAATAGTAGTAGTCGTACATTATGTTATCGTAGGCAAATAAAAACAAATAAATAAAATGAGTACAAAAACATTTAATTTTAATAACTTTTAAAAATATTTTTTGCACTTTTAATAAGAAATTTACTAAAACAAAACAAAATAAGGAAAACAAAAAAACTAAACTTGCCAAACTAAAAGTATTCTTCGTCTTTGAGATTGTCATTCATACGGACAACAAGAAGTACAGAGAAACTTAACAGCTGCATATAAGCACCATCTAGTGTGCAATAGTAGCTGCTAATTTTCATTAACTTAATTATGCTAGCGCTGTACAGTTCGAAAGCCATTGCTGTCAAATAACTACATGCATTACATTTCAGTAAAAAGCTGATTAATATAGACTTGTGTCCAACTAGCTCATTCGCTCAGTTTTGACAAGAACCTTTAATCAAACCTATGTAATTTAAATGGGTTTGATCAGAGGTTCCTGTCAAAACTGAGCTAATGAGCTAGTTGGACACAAGTATAGATTAATATATTTTTCATTACTAGATGTTTACACATCTCCCCTGTGATCGGACTCACACTGCTTTTTTTACCTGGATCAGCACTCAGGGTATGAACCCCATTCTGCTAGAATTATGAAAGGAGGGAATAGATGCTAAATAAAATGCTTCTCTTGTTGCTAAAAACATGAGATAATTTTTTAAAACAGAAAAACAGTTTCTTGAAGATGTTGACATTAAAAAATAAATTAATCCAAATTTTTATACCATCCAAAAATGAATTTGAGGGTATTTCCACTTTGTCATTCCTTGTGTAACGCAGCGGAATATCCGTCCAAGACGGCATAAATTATATAAATTTCTGATCAGTGATGAAATCTAAGACGATCCCGCCACGTCCGTCCGTCTGTGGAAATCACGACTCAGTCCAAACGAAAAGAGCCAGACTCTTGAAATTTAGTATAAATATATCTTGAAGGATAGCACAATTCAAGTTCGTAAATGGTCTAAATCGGGCCAGAGAGAAAAATTTCCCCTAATGGGAATTAAGCCAACCTCTAGAAAACAACATAATTTTTTAAGTTTTTCTGTAATTTTGTTCTGCAAATTATATATTTTTTATGTCAAAGAAGGTTCAAAGCGTTGAACTTGCAGCCAGAAAATAAAAATAAAAACTAAAAAATAAAAATAATTTTTTCTATAGTGGGCGTTAACGTAACATATTACATGGAAAAATAGTGTAACCCCGGTATTCATAAAATTTAAAATGAGTTTGAAATGTATTTTAATCAAATTTTTTCATACAAAATTTTCTTAAAACAGTTTTCAAATACGTTTTATTTTTTTATGAATATGAGGGTAAATATTTTAAATTTTATAATATAAGAATACATTCCTTAAAAATTAAATTTTAAAGCTCTTATGACGAAGCTGAGCTGTTCTCTGATCTTCCTCTGCTCTACCCTCCCCACATCTTTGCCCCCTAAATGACTCTATAACAAAATTTTTTTTTTACACTTAATAATCCCAAAACTTGATTTTTTACTGTTTTCTGGCAAAGCTGAGATGTCTCCTCCGCGGCTCTGCCGGAGTGACGTCGACAAAATAGAGTTTTTATTCAACAAACACTTAGAGGGTATTTAAGATTTAATTCGATCGAATATAAAGTTCTCGATTCTTTTATTTGGGTCAGGGCTCAGGGTATGAATTCTACTGATGCAATGCACTGTGCCAGAATTATGAAAGGAGGGAATAGTTTTTAGAGGGCAAGTGAAGAAATATAAGCACATAGAGAGACCTTCTTATATCCATTTTAATGATTTCTTTGCCGGCGAAGGAGGAAGAGTTGTATTCTGTTCTTTAGCACATTTTAGTGTGAATCGCAGTCGGCACGGTTTAGCGACTAGTGGCATGAGCTCGTCATTGAAACAAGGCGACAAGAACTAACACATGCATGCACTAATACAGAGCAGAAAAGTTCGTTACTATTCTCATGACTGACTGGGGGGTCGAACTCAGGATCTTCCCCTTTATAGTCTCGTGTTTTTTTTAGTGTCACAACACCAGAGCAACGCGTAGAAATTGTTGAAATTTTTAATAACAAATAATTTTTCTATTCGTCAGACTCATCGGGTACTTCTTCCATTTTATGGCCTACATAAACGCCCTTCAGAGGGCGGCTAATTCGAAGTACAAGAGATCGTTTTCGGATCACATTAACTGTTACTGATAATGTGCATCCCATGCGACGCCGAACAGTGCGCACTGAAGCTGTATGCGCACTGTACAGGAAAACATTGACGACGATCCTAATCAATCAATTCGTCCCCGTTCTCAGCATTTGCAGTTGCGTCCTTGCACTTTATGGAAGATGTTTTTAGTTGTTGAAAATTGGTGTCCCCCGATTGCGCCCTCTACGCGCCAGCCGTGGTTGCCACATGGCAGAATTCATATTTAAATATTAATTTCATAAAATTTTCTTTCCACTAAAAACCGTTTCATTGATATTAAAAATATATTTCCTTCTTTTTACAATGATTTAAACTTGTGCCTCGCTATAAAAAACACCCTATACAGCACCCTCAATGCGTATGTTTTTTTACAAATATTTTTGCAATTTTTCTCTCACAAATTGAAAAGTAATTTATGTATGAATTTCTATTTTAATAGTGAACCTTTATTTATGTAAATTGTATTACAGGATGTTAATTATAGGTTCAAATCTGCGAAACTGCAAATTATTTTCTATTTTTTTTATTTTTTTAATAAATGAATAAATGAAATGAAGTAATTTGTTCACGCAAATATTCAAGCGGACAATTCAATACTTTTGAAAAACTGAACACAATGAAATCCAAACGCATGAAGTATCGTTTGTTGGCCGCAAATTTTAATATCAACACTTTAATTCTTAGTCTGCTGTTTTAAGTTTTTTCATTCGATGGCATTCAAATATTATAATTTTATTAAAGACTTAATTGGAAATTCTTGTCTACTTACATAGAAGGCAAACAATAAAACTAAATAAAACCTGCTTGTGATCCCTGGTAAATAAAGTTAACATGTCAAGTCCAAATCTGGTTTAGTTGGACTATTGAAGAGCAGCAAGAAGAAGAAGAAGAAAGAATAAAAACAAAACAACAAACGAAAACGATTTTAGATAAAAAAGCGTATTATGACGTTTTTTACACTTTTTGCATAAATATTTGTCAGACTTGTTTAGCATTTGTATCCCACAACTATTAAGACCGAAATAACGAAAACAATAACAGAAACATCTTTAATTGATATCCATCTTAGAGTTTACGTTTGCTTAAGCCGTTTGGATTATTAACAAAATTATACACACATTTTGAAATTCATATAAAAGCGCAAGATTTACAAACTGAAAACACCATTCAAAACAGTGACACGAAAGGTGAAACATTAGAAGAACAAAAAACAAACAAAAACAAAAAATGAAATTCATAATTGTATTTGCTGCCCTCTTCGCCGTCGTGTTGGCTGCTCCCCGTCCCGAGGAAACCTCCATCTTGAAATCTGAATCAGATGTGGGACCCGAATCCTTTCAATATGCGTAAGTAGAGTTCCTGCCAACATCAAGTTCCTGCGAGTGCACAAACCCTAAAACTGATTGTTAAATTGTTTTGATATTTTGCAGTTACGCCCTCAGTGATGGCACCGAAGCTGAAGCTCAAGGTCAATTGAAAAATGTTGGCACTGATGAAGAAGCTATTTCCGTTAAGGGTTCATTCTCATTTGTCGGTGATGATGGTGTCACCTACACCGTCAATTATGTGGCCGATGAAAATGGTTTCCAACCTCAAGGTGCCCATTTGCCAGTTGGTCCCGAAGCTTAAGTTGTGATCTTCAATTATTTATTAATAAATATTTAGCTTTTTTAATTTAAAACCAAGTGTTTTTAATTTTATAATGCAAAGATAGTGATTCATGGAATCAATTTCAGAATCACGCCTGCATGTCAGCGTGTAACAAAATTAGATCGACCAACTTTAATGGAATGCTCAGCTACAGGACTTTGTTTAAGTTTTTATAGATTTTAATTTGTTACCAGTATGTTGGAAAACTGAGCACCAACAAAATCTGATCTTTGGAATGAAGGATTTCCTAATACTATATAGGGTGTTTTTTTAAGAGAGGAAATATACTTTTAATATTAATGAAACGGGCTTTATTGTAAGGAAAATTTTATGAAATTAATGTTTAAATATGATTTCTGCCATGTGGCTGCCACGGCTGGCGCATAGAAAGCATAATCGGGAACACCAATTAACCCTGAGAACGGCGACGTATAGATTGATTGGGATCATCTTCAATGCTTTTCTGTACAGCCCTGCTACAGCTTCTTCAGTGCGCACTGCTCCTTCGGCGTGTCACGGCATGCACATTATCAGTAACAGTAAATGTGGTCCGAAAGCAATCTCTTGTTGTCGAATGAGTCGCTCTGTAGGCCATAAAATGGAAGAAGTGCACAATGAGTTTGACGAATGGGACAATTATTTTGTTTAAAAATTTCAACAATTTGCACGCGTTGCTGTGGTGTTGGGGCACTCTAAAAAAACACTCTTTATTTGGTCTTTTTCAAATAAATGACGTTTGCAGCGAATATGAAAAATTCAGCCGAGAACAATAAAGAATTTTGAGCCATCGAAAGCAAAGAAAATAGTCTGTACTAGTGGCAACATTTATCATTGTCCAGTAGTTCTAAATGCGATATCACAAAATGTTCTAAATTAAATTGAAATTTATAAAATTTTTAGGTTCAACTTTTTGAAAATCTCATAATATTTTTTTAAGACATCCGAATGAATTAAAACTCCTATAAATTAGATTTAAGAAATAAAATCAGTGCCATTGAATGTCACTTTCTCGGAATTGTAACTCACCAATAATGGATGCCCCAAGGTTGCATTTGTAAGCAGAGAGCAACCGCGCAGTGTTGCACAGACAAATTTCGAAATAATTTGCAGTAAATTATGTCATTTGAGTTAATTTGGTCATATGAAAAATTTATGGGAAATCATGTCGCAAATTACTTAATTTGGGCAAATGAAATGGATGCGCCTCAAATCACGTATATGGAAACGTACTATAATTGAAAAAATATTTTCAAATATCGTGAAAATTGAAAATATCTGCTTAAAGAGCACAGAATTCTTCATCATTAGGCAAAAAATTAATTGGGATTTTTATTTATTTATCTATTTATTTAGATTAGTCTATAGACAATTTCCTTACAGTCTATTTAAGCAGAATAGTATATGAATCAATTAAATTAATACAAATTAAATACTTATTGCGGTATTTAGAGAACATTGTAAAAGTTTATGATTGAAAAAACATATGACGTTACGTTTGATGATACAAAGGTTCTGCGAAAAAATCTATAAAATTCATTAAAGCAAGTACATAGTTTTCTAAGAGGATCTGACATTTTATAGTTAGTACGACAAGCTGCAACATATAGTGGGTTAAAAGAACGAAGTGAATGTTGAGGAATATTGAAACATACATTGTTCAGTAAAAATTCGGAGTTGATGTTACCACTGAAGAGGTTTACCATAAAAGAGGTGTGAGCATTGTTCTCCGGCTCTTTAAAGTAGGAAGATTAATTTCAGCTAATCCCGTAGAGTATGATGGAAGTGCCATCCGATTTCTATAAACGTTTCTTAGGCAGAAAATTAGAAATTGTTTTTGAACAGATTCAAGACGTCCAATATGAATGTTATACAGTGGATCCCAAATTATGCTACCATATTCTAAAATTGGCCAAACTAATGCAGTATACAATGTTTTAGTGACATAAGGATCATTAAACTGTTTTGCCCATCTTTTAATGAATGCAAGGATACTTTGGGATTTATTAACAGTCATAGTAATGTGTTGGACAAAATTAAGTTTACTATCGAGTAAAATTCCCAAATCCATAACTTCGTGAAGCGTTTTTAAATTATAACCATCAAGGTTATAGTTGTGAACAGGGCTATGTGATCTTGACAATTGCATATGATTACATTTGTTCAAGTTTAATTGCATTAAGTTTAGTTTACACCAAATATAAAAATTGTTTAAATCATTCTGCAAGAACTGTTGATCAGTTGTATGTTTTATTTCGCATCATATTTTTACGTCGTCCGCATACATCAATATATTACAGTATTTTATTGCTTCTGGTAGGTCATTGATGAACAGAAGGAAAAGAATTGGACCAAGGTGACTCCCCTGCGGAACACCAGAGATTACTGAAATGTCCCTTGAAACTGCAGCGTTGAATTTTACCGATTGTGTCCTGTTTAACAAATAAGATTTAATCCAGCATAATAAGTTATTATTAAAACTCATTATGTCTAATTTCTTTAAAAGCAGCGCATGATTAATTTTGTCAAATGCCTTGCTGAAATCAGTGTAGATGACATCCGTGTGATAACCTTTCGCGAAAGCTGCATTCACTAAAGTATATTCACATTATGTGCTATTTAGTCATATTGTCATAAAGTCATAATATTTTAGACCAGTTTAAAAAATTTGTTGTTGTGCTGCACACAAAAAAAGTTATAAAATAATAGCACCTTTTCAAGTATGTTTTTGTTTTGTCATAAAATAGATCTAGAGATCTGAGTCGAACGGCTGAAAATGTTTAGGCAAGACGGCGATAGTATATGTTCGCCGCCGTTACTTATATATGATTCACGACTAAAAAACGGCTAAAAAATTATTTATATCTATATTATATCTGTACATTAAATCACTTTTTTATAACATAAAATATATTAAAGGAGAACTAAATCGCAAAAACTAAATATATATAAAGGGAAAAATTTTTCTCGTTTAACTTACGTGGCTGGCAGCTACTGAACGTTTTTCTGTTTGCCACCGCAAAAAAATATGTATTCAGCTCATATCAAGGCAGCAGCTGGTCGATGTTTGAAATAGGACACTAAGTTATGAAGTGTTGTTCACACTAGTCATATTTTTCGTGATATTATTTTATGACCTACGACTTTATGACTACAGTGTGAATCCCCCAAATGTGAAATATGTAATAGTAGTTTTGTGAAATTAAACAGTATGAGAAAAAAAACAAATCTGACCACCAATTTTGCTAAAATGGGCGGATTGGTTTCACAGCAATCCACGTAAAATTTTGCTCTCTTCTCTTTTACTGTTGTTGAGATATTAATACATCTGTGAAAAAAAGGGCATTTGACCCCACTGTGCAACTGTTTGAATTCAGCACACAATCAACGAAATAGATTAAATAGGAATTTTTAAAATATTTTTTATACAGTTTCTTTTTCGAATCCTATAAAAACGACAGTTGACAACATAAAATATGACTAAATTTTAAAATTACTCTTATGGCAAAATAAATAGGAATTTAAATTTCGCAACAATTAGAATTGCTCAATAAAACTAAATGCTGACCTTTAGAAACAATAACATGCGATAAACGAATCATACGTTAACATGTTTGAGAAGAAAAAACAAATCCAGCACCTCAATAACTTAACAGGAGCATCTTGAAACACTTAAATGGAATTATAAAATTTGTTGCACATGCAGTCAAAATTCATGAGAAACAAGTTTAAATGCATTCAACATGGCCTCGTTTATGCAACGAAATGAAGTGGCCATTGATAAAAAAAGTCCTATAAAAACTGTTGCCTTCTTGGTTCTTTCCATCACTCGGTTTTTAATCCTCTCACAGACACGAAACAGTTGCAAAGAAGACAAACAGTAACATGAAATTTTTAGTTTTTGTTTTTGTTGCACTTTTTGCTTTGGCACTGGCAGCTCCACGTTCACAAGACGCGACTGTTTTAAAATCAGAATCTGATGTTGGCCCAGAGTCTTTTCAATATGTGTAAGTGTTCAAATAAGTTGTGTTTGAAAATTTGAATTCCTAATTCCGTAATTCATAAATAGTTATGAAACAAGTGATGGGGTCAAGGCTGAGGCTCGTGGCCTCTTGAAAAATGCTGGTGCTGAGAATGAGGCTTTAAGTGTAAAGGGTGCCTACACTTATGTTAATAATGAGGGCGAAACGATTAGTGTGGAATATGTTGCTGATGAAAATGGATTTCAACCCAAAGGAGATCATTTGCCGGTTGCTTAATAATTTTTAATGTTATTTTTTTTTTTCAATGTTGTAACTGAAATTAAATAATAAATTTTGTTTTTCCTTGTTTAATTATTTCTATGGGTATAATTTTATATTTTAATTTTTTTTTTTTTGATAGCAATATTTCCGTTGCATGATTTATATTTTCGTTTAAACTGTCTACTTGAGCTTTTCTCCGATTTAGCAAAGATTGATTTGGTAGAGATGGTGATTGATATCACCGTTTTTGGTTAATAAGTGTTTTTTTAAATATTTTTGTTGTTTAGACAACTATTTAGTATTTTTTTTCTTTTATTTGTATTTTTTTTCATTTATTGCAGCTGAAAACAAGTTCTCCCTATTTAATGATGAACATTCAATCTTTTATTTTCAGTTAAATTTAAAAATAGGTTATTATTCACATGTTTATCCACAATTAAATGTTTCGTTTAAATATGTAGATAAAATCTGTATGTAGCAAAAAAAAAAATCTAATAAGCCGGATATTTATTTATCTCACGTCAGGACGATATCAAAAATAAGACACTTACCTACTCCTTGTGGAAAACCAGCAACTATTGCTGACAGCCTATTACAACTCTCTGAGGCCTTAAATATAGCAATAGGAAGGCACTTCGAAATTGTCTATTGCTGAAAAAAATTAGCACAGAAGTGTCCTATTTTTCGGTTTCTCTTGACGTGACGTTGACAAATAGTTACAGAATAATGGAAAATATAAGAAACAAGTAATCACGTTTTATTCGACCGGGTCGAATCTTAAATACCCTCCAAATATTTAGTAAGTCAATTTAAAATGTTTAACTTGGTGGTACAGATTTCCTTTATATAATATCGTACGTCAACGCCCACTAAAGGGGGCGGGGTTAAAAAATAGAAAATATCATGTTTTCAACAGGCGAACGTATGGGCATTGCTAGACCGTCTTAGATTTCATCACTGATCAAGAATATATATACTTTATGGGGTCCAATTCTTTTTGGAGAGCATTAAATCTGTATTTTTTGGGGTCTCTCTAGCAAGGGCCGTGGGGGAGACATTTCACCTTTGCCATAAGACTCTAAAAATAAATATTTGCGATAATTAAATGTAAAATTTATTATGTGAGTGAAAATAAGTATGCCGAGTTAAACATGTTTTGACGTAAGCAGTTACGAAACAACGTATTTTGCTGTGAGGTTATATATGTTATGACGTAAGGAAATGGCAAACAGTGAAGTTTTTTTTAATGAAAATCCATATTTACAAAATTTGTTTTAACATTTCGTGAAAATATTTACAGGCCATAAAGGGTCAACTTACAGCCCGTAAGAGTGTGTGTGATCTTGGAGGAATTTTGCCCCCCATGGCCAAATAAGGAGTTGGCATGCATTGCCAGTATATACAAAATGATGTATGGCATAGAAGACACTCCCATAATCATTTTGTATATAAATATGGATTTTCATAAAAATCACTGATTGCCCTTTCGTTACGTCATAACATATTTAACTTCACAGCTAAATACGTTGTTTCGTAACTGCTTACGTCAAAGCATATTTAACTCGGCATATTTATCTTCACACACATAAATTTATTTTTATATTATTTTTATTTTTTTGAAAGGGCCATTTAGGAGGCAAAGGTGTGGGGGGGGGGTGGGGTTGTAAGGCAGTGCAGTATAGGTTACGTCTCAGCTTCGTCATTAAAGCTTAAAAATGTTATTTTTAAAAAATGTAGGCTTGAGTAAAACAATTTGTAAAATTTTTACACTATTCTTGCATATAATAACGCCCACTAAAGGGGACGGTGTCCAAAAATTCTTTGTTTTTTATTTTATGGCTCCAAGTTTAACGCGTTGGACCTTCTTTAATATTATAATATATCATTTACAAAAAAAAACTTTAAAAATTATGTAGTTATTTAGAGGTTGGTTTAGTTCTTTTTAGGGGAACTTTTTTCCCTCTTACCCGATTTATCCCATCTCCGAACTTAACTTGTACTATCCTTCAAGATATATTTATACTAAATTTCAAGAGTCTGGCTCTTTTCGTTTGGACTGTATCGAGATGTCCACAGACGGACGGACGGACATGCTCAGATCGTCTTAGATTTCATCACTGATCATGAATATATATATACTCTATGGGGTCTTAGAGGGATATTTCGCTGCGTTACAAACGGAATGACAAAGTGAATATACCCTCCATATTCTTTTTTGGAGGGTATAAAAACAGCTTCATTTTAAAATTTTTTTTTATAATTTTGTTAAGCAAATGATATATTTTTATGCCAAAGATGGTCCAAAGCGTTGAACTTGCAGCCAGAAAATCAGAAAATTCATTTTAGGTTCCAGTCCCTTTTAGTGGACGTTGAAGTAATATTTTGCATGGAAAAGTGTAAATATTTGACAAATTGTATAACTTAAGCCTACATTCCTTAAAAATTTAATTTGAAAGCTTTTATGACGAAGCTGAGGAGTTCTCAGATCATCCTCGGCCCTACCCTCCCCACGCCTTTGACCACTAAATGATCGTATTAAAAAAACATTTTTTTTAATAGCCCTCAAAAATTGAATTTTTCTCCCCCATTACCCCTCCCGCAGTGACCCCGACAAAATAGGGTTTTTAATTACTAAATATTTGGAGGGTATTTAAGAGTCGACCCAGTCGAATATAACGTTCTTATTTGTTGTTTTTTCAATTAATTAACAGCCTAATGGATTTTAGCACCTACTAAATATACAAAATACATATTTAAATACATGCAAAAGCAAACAGAATTTGATTAATAAACTTATTTCAAGTCTTAGAGAAAAACTGAATTCCAAATAAAAATTTTAAAAATTAATTCGGAAATGATGCAGTAATTAATTGTTTGAAACTTATGTCTTCGTAGTTTTTACTACCAGTTACACTGTACAACACAATTCGAGATAGCAAAATTAATTTGTTGTTTTTTTTTTTTGTCACGGAAGTGCAAGTGCAGTGCGCAGGCTATTTGAAAGTTTACTTATGAAATTAGTTGTAATAGCAGTAAACATTTTGAGATTTTTATGGTGAATCCGCACACAGTGATTTAGATAAAACAAAATGTGATAATAAAAGTGAAATCTCTAAACTACTGAATGTTTTTGTATCAAAATTGAAACAGTTGCACAAGAGGTGTTTAGTTTTCAGCAACGTGTCCTCTTAAGCCTGTAGCTGCACCGGGAGCTAAAGGACCGAGAGCGAAAGTTGGCTACCTCGGACATGAACAATTTTATGTTGCTTGTAATTTTCGTACAATTTTAAGTACATTAAGACACAATTAAAACACACAATTAAAACATACAATTGTTGAGGTGTGGTTCACCCTGTAGCGAAAAATTAGCCGACAAAGTAAAAGGTTGAAATAACTACAAGGAATTCTCTAGCTTCTCATCTTTATTCACCTATTCTCTCATTACTACCACCTCCTTTCTAGTTCCGGCACAATGCACTGTGTACGTAGAGGTCACTGAGTGCTGGTCTTAATTAAAAAAACTGTGCCTCTGCATTGTATTGCTCTTGTTCTCTTCAAATGGCAAAAAACAAATACACATGAGTACTGATGATGAAAGTGTAGTGGTTTTCGAAAAATAGTGCTGTTCTTTTCTGCTTTGTGTGGTGAAAACTAAATATGTAGACGTTGATATCTCCATTGATCCTTGATTTATTAATCACGTCCTGCGAACGGTATCCCTTCAATAAAATTGAAAGCAATGCATGGAGCTCAGTCTCACATTTCCAATACTATGATACATATTTTTCCCCCAGTCATCAACGGCGGAAAGTTGCAAGATGCAATTTTGAAAAAAAAAATATTTTTTGCTGCACAGTGTTTTTTTAATATTGCAAAAAATCAACCGTCTTACTTCTCCAACCAAGAAAGAAACTAAACAGCAGCAATAAATTATAAATATGATTTTGACAAATTGTAATTAAAATGTTAATAATAAACAAATTTAAAAAAAAGAACTTATAATAATGATTAAGCCAAAAATTAATACTTAATATTAAGCCGATAACGACGTAATAGTTATTAAGAGATTTCGTATATAAACGGCTAGCAAACCCAAATGAAGCATCATAAATCTTAAACGATTCTGTTGGAAAACAACAAAAAATATTTTGCACTCAACACTTGCAGAACATAAAAGACAGAAAACATGAAAATCGCCATTATTTTCGCTGCTTTATTTGCTGTCGCTTTAGCCGCCCCTGCCCAGGACTATTCACAAGCTGAAGTTTTGCGTTTGGAATCCAACGTCAGACCCGAAGGCTACAACTTTGCGTAAGCTATTATCCTTATTTATAAACTCCTCTAATTTCCACAAAATGACTCTTTTGATTATAAAAAATACTCTGCAGTTTGGAGACTAGTGATGGCAAGACTCATCAGGAGGAGGGACAATTGAAGAATGTTGGTTCTGAAGACGAGGCCATTGTGGTGCATGGCTCGTACTCTTTTGTTGCGGATGATGGCCAAACTTATACCGTTAACTATGTTGCCGATGAGAATGGCTTCCAACCGGAAGGTGCTCATTTGCCTAATGCTGGTCGTTAATATAAATTGTAAATGCTGTCATTAATATATTTAAATAAATCTCATAAACAGGCTGAAAACAAGGGTATGAAGTTAAATTCGTGTGTCAAATACGTTCCACATCTCTGTTAATTGTGTTAAAAAACCAAATTTGATTATTATAATTTTTTTAAGCATAAAAACAAAAAATATATGATTTTTTTACATTCATTTTTAAAGAAAACACTTTAAATATGTGTTTAAAATAAAACTAGTTTTTAATACTAAATTAGCTTCACAGCTGTACCACTCCACATGTGCCCTTATGGAGGTATGAATAAACATACAGTCGAATCCGCTTTAGCGCAACACGGTTTACTGAAAAAATCGGATTACTGAAATCTATACAAATCCCCGCACTGATTTTAAACGCTAGTATTATTCACTTCGCTTTAGCGAAACATCGCTTTACTGAAAATATCGTATTACTGACAACCAAAAGCCAGGCCACAACTGCGTTTTGTATTACCACGTTTATACGCACGTCTTATTTGCAAATAAAAAAGAAAAATGTTGCCGTATAACTTTTTTATTGTAACTTATTAACGCAATTAACTAGTCGTGAATAACGACACTATTTGCAAATAAAAAGTAAGACGTTGCCACGTCATGAACGTGTTTTTATAGCAGCTTACCAAACAACAATATTTTTGTCACCTGGCACCACTAACAATAACATAAGTTCTGTATGCAATTTCTCGTATAAACAGTGAATTAGTTATTTGCAAATAAGCCGTGCGTATAAACGTGGTATATGAAACTTACTTCGCTTTAGTGAAAAAATAAACAATGACATCAAATCGATTGCATAACTTAAGGCTGAAAAAATTGTGCATGTTTTGTCCGTTAAAAGATTAAATGACAAAATGTATTTGTCCTTTTCGCTCTTACGTACTTTATTGTATATTTCTATTATATTGCCAATGCAAATGGCTAGACATTTGACATAAAAAGTATTGTTTTACTGATTTCAAGCAGTACGCTTAACTGTAACAAATTTCAATAATCCGAACTACGTTTTGAGAAAAAATCGGATAACTGAAAAAATTGGGTTTTGGTTATTTTCAGTAAAGCGGAGTCGAAATATATAATTCAATTGAACAAGTTTTTTAAACGTAGACGTAATTACTTTTACAGTGATATAGTACAAGTCCGTAGCATTAATATATAAAGCATTTAACTAATAAACTTCTTCAAAATTGCCTCACTGTGGATTCTTCCATCAAAATGCCTACTATGCACTTCTCATACTTGCACTTAGGCTCAGTAAAGATTTCTAATTGTTTGTTAGTGATTGTATTAGTTACGATATTTTTTTTTTGTGCCACACTGTGAATTCGTCCGTCAAAATGCCTACTATGCACTTCTCATACTTGCACTTAGGCTCAGTAAAGATTTGTAATTGGTTGTTAGTGATTGTATCATTTGGATATTTATTTTTTGTACCACACCGTGATTTTAAGCAGTACGCTTAACTGTAACCAATTTCAGTAATCCGAACTACGTTTTAGAGAAAAAATCGGATAACCGGCGAAAATCGGAACATTGCGCCGATAGTGTGATCTTAGCTTAAAAATTAAATTTGGGTTTTTAACGTCATGTGGACCATAGTTAACAGACGTGTGGAACCTATTTAATTCACGAATTTAACTTTACACCTTTACACAATTTTACTTTGCAATTAATTCACAATAATTATTTCGAAAAAATATACAACAATTCCACGAAATGTCACACATTGTGGTGACACAAATTAATTTAAAAAAAGTGCAAGTACTTTGCAAATTTAAATTGTTTTTGTAAGGAATTCTTTTTATTGCCAGTAGTTTTTCTGAATTAAAATTTTTTAAAACACTAGAAAAATATTCTGCATAATTTTCAATTTAATAGAAACAATTATTGCGTGAAAGTCATATTAACCTATACTCAGAGTGTTAAATAAATAATTTGCACATTGCAGATTTGAACTTGAGTCTGAATAACAAATTCTTATTTTAAATAACAAAACTAATAAGTTCGAAAAATAAAAATGTACATTCTCGATATTTGACAAAACTTGTTATATAAGCAGGGTTTAATTAGGCCTTACAACTTTACGGCGGGCTACACCCATAGCTAAAAAAATAGTTTCCAGATTGCAGATTTGAACTCGAGTCTGAATAAAAATTCTTATAATAGCAGAATTAATAAGTTCGAAAAATAAAAATGTACATTCTTGTTATTTGACAAACTTCTGCACAAATTGTCAAATAAGCAGTTTTTTTAACTAGGACTCACAGTGGGCTACACTTATAAAACAACGTTCTTCAAGAGCTCCAAACCAGTATTTTGTATTAAAATACTAGTTTTATATTCATAAATTATATAATTTGTTTATGGCTACGATTTTGGGTGGTACAATAATTTTTTTTTTATGTCCGTGTGCATCTTTTATTTATTTAAAATTTTTTTTTAGCTATTACTCTTATCAAATATATTTATCAGTATGTACAAAAGTTATACTCTAGACTCCATATGTTATATCTTATTATATATTTAAAATAGTTTTGAAATATACATTTTCAATCTAAATTATGGCGTGACCGAATCCTGGGTCATAAGTTACGCACAGTGATACTTATTTTAAACTTAACTATTATGCAGTTTACTTCATATTTTTAGTTTTAGTTCTAATGAAATGGAGCGACAATTGGTTTTAATGATTTTCTGTTTTAAAATTAGGTTTCATCTTACAAACTATAACTTAAATGAGAAAAATCACAGTCTATATAAATTTGTATTAAAATAACAATTAATTGGATAATTTAAAAAAATCGTTGAAAATTTTAAATGAATTTAAAATCGATTCGCCCTTCAAAACAGCTCCATTGAAGCGATATTTTCGTGTAATATCATTTGATGTACATCATTGAACACTTTACGAATGCAACTGGTATCTGTGGCGACGGTGAAATGATAATAACATTCGCGTTTCGAATGATTCCGGTGATTGCGGGAGGGACGTTTTACTGGCTCCTGGGTGATATCCACAAGTTTTTGTTTTATAAACTTTTTCGTCCAATCACATTCATCAAAATAGCTTTCGGCTTGCGGACTATTACGGAATTGTTCGAATTCAGGAAAATAGTCGACAATATGTTTCCCCGCCCTTATTTTTCGCTCCATAATGTCTTGTTTGTTCAGAAAGACAATGAGACCGGCCGAGGCTAAGAAACGATTTTGCCAAACACCTCGGAAGAGATTTAAAGCTTCTTGTAGACGATTTTGTGTGGGATCCTCTCGTAGTGTTTGATCGAAATCGCTACAAGAGATGAGGAATAAAACAGCCTGTATACCCTCGAATACTTGTATCCATTTGTTGCGTTGATCGCGCTGGCCACCAACATCGTACATGTGAAATATTTGTTCACCGCCACCCAAATGTTTAGGAATTTCCACACGAAAGGATATATTATGGATGCCGGTGGTAATTTTGCGACTGTGCAGTATGTCCTCGGTGGATGGTATATAAAGACAGTCCGAGATGCGATCAAAGTTGTCAAGAAAACTGAAAAGAGAGAAGCGAAAATTGTTGCTTAGTTGAGTGTTGAAGAAAATTTAAATGAAACCTATTAAAGATTTTTGTTAATGCAAAAAGAAAGAGATACTTTTGAAATGATTTTAAGATATCAAAATATTGACAGTAAACAGTTTTTATATCAATTAAATGAAAACCTAATTTTTTTTAAAAGATGCCTTTTATACAAGGGATTTTTTCCATCAGAGTAATTTTCATGAGAAAGTACATTTTGTTGTGATCTAGTTTGAGTTAGTGAATAACTTTTTATTTATTTACATAATTAATTATCTTTATAAAACTAGTGAATAAATTAATGACTAGTTTTGATAAAAGAGTACTTTTTATAAAAGAGTATTTTTTGTAAAAACCAAGTACCTTTTGTAAAAGAACCATTTTTTCATGAGGGTACTTTTTTAAAAGGAAGTTTTGTGAAAAGTACTTTATGTGAAAGGTACTTTTTTGTAAAAAGTAATTTTTGTGAAAAGTACTTTTTGTGAAAAGTACTTTTTGTGAAAAGTAATTTTTGTGAAAAGTACTTTTTGTGAAAAGTACTTTTTGTGAAAAGTACTTTTTGTGAAAAGTACCTTTTGTGAAAAGTACTTTTTTTGAAAAGTACTTTTTATAAAAGGTTCTTTTTGCAAAATATTATATTTGTAAGAGGTACTTCTGGCAAAAGGTGCTTTTTCTATGAGGTACTTTTTGTGTGAAAGGAACTTTTTATAAAAGATATTCTTATAAAGGATAATTTTTATAAACAAAATTCTTCTTGAGGGTACTTTTTGCCAAATTCTACTTTTCTAAAAGGTACTTTTGTGAAAGGTACTTTTTGAAAAAGGTACTTTTTGTGAAAGGTACTTTTTGAAAAAGGTACTTTTTGAAAAAGGTACTTTTTGAAAAAGGTACTTATTGAAAAAGTTTATTATTGAAAAAAGTACTTTTTGAAAGGGGTACTTTTTTAAAAAAGTACTTTTTGTAAAAGGTACTTTTTGAAAAAGGTACTTTTTGTAAAAGGTACTTTTTGAAAAAGGTACTTTTTGTAAAAGGTACTTATTGTAAAATATATGCTTATAAAGAATAATTTTTATAAAAAA
Organism: Linnaemya tessellans; assembly: GCA_951800035.1. Classification (NCBI taxonomy): domain Eukaryota; kingdom Metazoa; phylum Arthropoda; class Insecta; order Diptera; family Tachinidae; genus Linnaemya; species Linnaemya tessellans. The sequence goes on from OX637535.1 coordinate 11,908,933, forward strand.
AATTTCTTTTTGAAGGTACATATGTAAAGGTTTGTTTTTCTAAAATGTACTTTTAATAAAAAAAATGGTACTTTTTATAAAAGTGTATTTATTACAGAAGAATATATTTTAAAAAAGGGCACTTCTCATAATTAGGTACTTCTCATAAATGAGGACTTTTCACAAAAGTTTATTTTATAAAAATTTGCTTTTGATAAGACGGTATTTTTTATTGGACGATATTTATTTGTTGTATTATGGAATTAGTTTGAAGTCTACTGATAAAATGGGGTAAGAACCAATGAAATACAGGCATATAGACGAACTCAACCCACAACAAACAATGCATATGTTATGTATTGTATCGATTCTAAGATTGTATGTTTGTAGTTCTCATTTGCTGTTTCTTTGTTTTTATAAAAAAACACACGAAAGTAGAGACTTTTCAAAGACATGAAAGAAACTCGTAATTTTCATTTGAAATAATAAATACTTACTACTTTGTGCTATCCGATAATGGAAATTCATTCGATCGTTCAAAGCATGCACGTATGCCAACATCATTCCACAGTGTCATGACATGGTCACAATATTCCTGTAAATATATGAATATGAAATTTCAATATTAATATTGAGTCAAATTTGGATTTGTGTGATTTATTTCAAACAATATGTATAATCTCAAATTAAATGCGCAAGGCGTTAGTCGTAAATTTATTAAAAAATAAATATATAATCGTTTATGAAGAAAAGGTAAATTTTATTTGAACTTACGCCTTCTTTCATTTTAATCTAATCACTTGATAAACACCACAATATATTTGAAGATATATATTTCTGTGTGTTATGTAAGACCCCTTCCGCACTGACAAAGTGTACTTTGCAAAAGCCTTGAGTTTGGGGGCGAGAGACGAGAAAAAGCCAAGGCGGTGGGTATACACTTTGATGTTCTCACAAATTTGCTTTGATCTGGTTTAAAACAAAGTGAATGGAAATTGACTTTCTGAAAGTTTTAAACAAAATTGAAAAGAAAAATTTGCCTGTGCGAAAGGGCTCTAAAGGCCCAATTGTGATTCAGCGCCACAAGTGTTGGCGCCATTGGCATGAATTTGAGGGCTGATTTTTATATTTTTATTTACGACGGCAGATGTGTTGCGAAGTGAAGTCGTGAAGTGTAAAAAGTGATTTATTAAACATTGAAATTTTGTTGTGAACTGCAATTATTAATCAGAATTAATTTTTTTTTTTTGTTAGACTTTCACCTTATATTTCTTTTTATATGAAGTTGCAGTTTTTCACATTGAAAGATTATTATTTTCAATCGGGGATTAACAATATTTGTGTAAATACTAGTCTATTACCCGCTACTGCGCTAACCCATTGCGATTTGTAGTAATAAAAATAAAAATTATTTACATAATGTTATTCTAACTCCTTCGATCTTCTTATTGTATTTTTAGGCTCTTATATTTTTTGAGCAAAAGATCCACTTAGTAAAAAATAGTTTGAATTTATTGAAAAAAATTAAGAACATATTTTGGAGATTTGCAGATTTGAACTTGAGTCTGAATAAAAAAAATCTGTATCTTAATCATAAATTAATTATATAGATATATATTAAGGCTTAATGTCTTTATATATTGATATTTTTGATTCATAAATAATAAAATGCTTTTGGTAAAAAGAATTTATCCAAAAAAAATAATTTTTTAAAAAGTGATTTTTCCAAACATCTCTTTTTCACAATTACCTTTCCTTAAAAATTAACTTTCCTTCAGAAAGAAAGAAAGAAAAGAAAGTATCTGTTTTAATAAGATATCTTTTCAAAGAGTACTTTTTCAAAATAGTACTTAAAAAAAATTTTTTTTTTTGCTTGTTAAGCATAAATATAGATTTTCCTTCGATCTTATTAATTTATTATTAAGATAAGAATTTTTTATACATAAAAATTAAGTACTGTTTTATGTAGTTTTTGAGAATGGTACTTTATGAAAAAAGTACTTTTCACATTTTTTGAGCAAAAAAATTTTTTTTTGATAAATTTACCTTCTTAAAACTTTTGGTAGTTTGAGAAAAGTTCTTTTAAAAAACAAGTTTTTTACTAACATAAGAATTGTTTATACAGACTCAAGTTCAAATCTGCAGAATATGTTTTAAAGGCTTTTTTTAATTAATATTTTTATTAAAAGTGGAATATTTACAATATTTTTATTATCATCATCCGTGCTGCTAGTTGATGTTTATAAAAATATTCTAAATATTCTACTGTTAATAAAATTAATTTGATTTTAATAAAAAATTCTTAGAAAAATAATTTACTGTTTGCAGATTTGAACTTGTGTCTAAATAAAACATTCTTATCTTAGTAAAAAAAAGTTGTATTTTTCTGAAACTAGCAACAGTTTTAAGAAGGTAAATATTTCAAGAAAATTTTTTTTAAAAAATGTAAAAAGTACTTTTTTGGCAGAGTACTTTTTTCATAAAGTACCATTTTCAAAAAGTACAAGAAAAAAGTACTTGATTATTATTATAATACAAAAAAATTAAATTTTTAATATGATATTAGAATTATAATATGATGTTAGGGTGCCAAGTGCATAAATGATAACACAATTTATAATATGCACATATATGTATGTACATATACTCATATATGTACTTGAAATTATACTTCAAATTGTGTAAACTTTTTATAGGAATTTGTTCAAGTTTTGTCAATACAATTTGAATTGTCCATAGATATAGGTCTGTTCCAGGTGCGTAACGAAACAGTCCTGACTTTAGGGAACGCAAAAACAATCTCCACTAAACATCGATTTGAAGGAGACATGGACATGATGCTGTCAAAGTAGTGGTATTAATAATATGTCCACGTCCTTGTATGTGCCGACTACATGTTCACACTTCTCAAAGTTGGTTCAACTAAATAATTTTATGTGTTAAACTAATCAACAATTAAAGTCAACATTTATTAAAACGTGGTCAGTGTGAAGGCACTATAACACACTTTAAGTAAACATTTTTTAGGTATTCTGCCTTGTAACGTCGTTTTGGACGTGTAGATATCTTTGAAAAATCTTAATTGACAAGCATTGATTTATCGACTCTATTGTCAGATACTCCAAAAAATTTTCTGTACACTTATAAAGATCTGAACAAAAAAATGTTAAGTACCTACATGAAATTTGAATTTTTTAATTGATAACTACTCGTACAAATGACGCAAATGGGCGGTTTTATTTGCTATTTTGTGCAAACACAAGTTATTTCGTTTTAATTTTTCTTTTACAAACATTATGATTGTTTTTTTGGTTTTCTTTAATTTTTTTTTAAATAAATATATGTACATACTTTCAAGTATAAACAATGAATATGTACGGCAAATATAAAACAAATGTTCTTTCCAGAGGTAACAATTTTGCTTTTGTTTAATACAGAAAAAAACACTTGTGGATAAGAAATTAAAAAATTTGTTTGTAAGTGGTATTGGGCCTGTGTAAACAACTACATTAAAGCATAATTTGATACCAGGAATCGAGATTTTAGTTTAAAAGGGAATTTGTCTAGGATATATTCTATAGCTGGGTTCTTGGCTTAACTATGCGGTCATTTCACTACACTACAACAATACAAAAAACAACGGTCATTTTGTTTGTGTACAAAATTTTCCAGTAGAATCAAGAAAAACGTGCTTAAGATTTTGCGAGAATGCCTTGTACAATAACAAAAAAAAACATCATAGTAAACAAACATCGCTAAAACGTCAACAAAATTGTAAGCAACTTTTGACATTATGGAACATTTTTATCAGGCAAAACACAACCCTGCGATAAATCATCTGGTGACTTGAGATATACTGCTTTATTCGGCCATGATCTAGATTTTTTTCTTATATTTCACTAACACTACCATAATGCTTGACGGGGGTTTGACCAATGTAAAGTGCTCTTAACTGATTCAAATAACTCATAGATTGCAAACGCTATAAATCGACTGTAAGACATTGCTACTAGTGTCCGATTGGAACTTTGGGTTCGGCTTAGGCCAAAGTTTGAAATTTTTACCGAACACCGAAATTTTTCTTTAAAATATTAATAATGCAAATTATTACGAAAGAATGCAAAAATGACAATCTAACATGAGATAATGTGCAAATTTTTCGTTGTAATTTCACAAGTCGCTAAAATGTACAACAAAAAAGAAGATAATTTTATTTCACCAAAAATTTTAAAAAAATTTTATAAAAACATTTCATTTCTCAAACATACATAATTATTCTTATGTATAAATTTAAAAAAAGTATGTATAATAAAAAGTTTGGATTCGGCCGAACTTTACCAAATTTACCAATATTCGGTTTCGGTCTGAAAAAATACATTAGGTCGGACACTAGCATTGCTACCCAAAATTACTTTGTATAAAATTAATTCTTTTCAATAAAAATTTTTTAAAAATATAGAAAATCTGATGTCTTGAAAGCCATCATATGTGACTTCATATGATTTTAATCATATATGACTTCGTAAGATTTTAATCATATGTGACTTTATATGATTTTAATAATATGTGACTTCATAAGATTTTAATCATATGTGACTTCATATGATTTTAATAATATGTGACTTCATAAGATTTTAATCATATGTGACTTCATATGGTTTTAATAATATGTGACTCCATAAGATTTTAATCATATGTGACTTCATATGATTTTAATCATATATGACTTCGTAAGATTTTAATCATATGTGACTTCATATGATTTTAATCATATATGACTTCGTAAGATTTTAATCATAAGTGACTTCATATGATTTTAATAATATGTGACTTCATATGATTTTAATCATATATGACTTCGTAAGATTTTAATCATATGTGACTTCATATGATTTTAATAATATGTGACTTCATAAGATTTTAATCATATGTGACTTCATATGATTTTAATAATATGTGACTTCATAAGATCTTAATCATATGTGACTTCATATGATTTTAATAATATGTGACTTCATAAGATTTTAATCATATGTGACTTCATATGATTAAAAATTAACCAGGAAGATGTAAATGATTTGAGTCAAACCTCTACAATTATTCGAAATATGTACATAAAATGCTTATAAGAATTTTTGCTATAATTTTATTTATTTACTTTTCCATAGTTAATACTTGTTACTTAAACTGTAGGAGGTATTTGAAATATTTTAAGTTTTAAAATCAATATTATGTACATATTTCAACTGCCAAAATATTTACACACCAAATAAACAATATTATGAACAGCGCATTTTCATATAAATAACTACATGCCTGCACCAACTTCAGAAGCCACAAAATAATCGAACACAACTTCTTTATCTTGTATACCGATAAACGAATTTCACAGTTTTTTTTTTATAAAAATTACCAACAAAGTCGTGCATTAATAATTTTCTATTGGTGCATGTAGTACTACGGTTTATAGCGTACAACGAGTGTTAATTAAATCTTTTCATAAATTGTTGTAGTTTCATTAAATGTATGGGAAATATCCAAATTAAAATGCTAAAACAATTTTTAATCAATTTAAGATCTTTGAAGATATGTATTTATAAATTTGTGCAGAAAAAATTCAATAAGCGGATCTTTTTAGCTTCGGATGGCAAATTGCCATCATTTATTTCTTTAAAATACAATTTTGTATATCCTGCGGGGTTAAATTTGTTTAGAAACAGTCTGTCAATGCTTACTTTCGCCGTTTTCATTAGTATAGACTCTAGATAAAATCACAATGTCAGTACGTGCAATATAAAGTTAAACACTCTATAGTTAATTGCTTTTAATACTTGCCGCAAACAAACTCAATACAGAATCAATTAAAGCGGAGTGATAATAAAAAAATTATTATCAATTAAATGCAAAGATATCAGGCTATTGTCAGAAGCCTTACATTAAATATATTTGAAGCATGCACGAACATGCACGATCATAACAAATAAATTAAAAAAATTACTTCTTTAAGTAAAATCCAACTTACCTCGTTCATATATTCGGGCGCCGATTCGCCCATCGTTAATATATAGGCGGCACTGTGTTTACTGGCACAACTTTGATACTCTAAGCCCAAAATGGTCATATACTGAACAAGTTGATATATCGATTCATGTATATTTTGATAAATTTCGGGAATTTTATCACGACGTTCACTGCAATAAAATAAAATGAATACACAATAAAATAAATGAATACAATAAGTATTATATATGTATGTGACAATGTATATGTATGCATGTGTTGTGGCATACACATGCCACAGTCTTCTATATGTCATCATTTCATTACTGGCAACTCTTACTGATTTTATCATGGCATGACATATACGGTTAAGATGAAACTTTATTGATCATTCTTATGCAGGAATGATAAAATAAAGATTACGCCAACAAGCTGAAATAAAAATACTTTTCTGCGCATGATGGAACTCTGACGTCATTCAACATGTGTTCTGATTGGCTAATTAAATTCAGCTGGAGAACTATTACGTTATTGCAAAAACAGGACAGTGGGGCAAATTGCGATTTTTCAAATTAAATTTGTTTGATAATAAACAATTTTAAAAAATTATTTTATTTTCCGCTTGTTTTTATTTGAAATTGTTAATTTATAGTTATTTTATATAAATATTGAACCCAAGTGCTAATTATTTTTTCCCCCCCATTCAAAACAAATTTTTTTGATTGCAAAATATCAGCCATAACTTCCTTTGAGCTTCATCTCTTGGAAAACTATAAAATGACACAGCTTTTTGAAAACAAACAAAATTTTGATAACAATATTACATTTATCACAATTATTTCTCACTGGTTTTTTTGCTGTCACTTTGTTTGCAATTGCCCACTGCACATTTCATGCATGCCCTTTTTGTTCTATTTTCTATTTAATTTAGGTTTTTTGTTTACAGTTTATGAGTGTTAAAAATCAAGTTTTAATAAGTTTTTTACACTTTAAGTTATTTAATAATTATTTTAATATAATTATTTTAAAATATAACACAGTTTATTATAAAATATAACACAAAACTTGCAATTTCATAAATCCGATTTCATTTGCTTGTTGGAAATCTCTCTGAGTAAATTGAGTGAAGAGTTGCCAAATATAGCATAAAATATTAATTTTGTACGAGGAGGTATTAGTTTTGCATATAATAAACATTTGGCAATCTCTTCGAGGGAACCAATACGTAATCAAACGGTAAATCATGCGCAAGGCGTAATCTTTATTTTATCATTCTTGATTCTTATGTATGTATATGCCCATATATGTATATACTCATATATGTATATACCCATGCCATATATGTATATATATGGCTTTGCATGAATGCTTTTATCCAAGGCGAATTCATACCAGGTGGTCTTAGTTCAGAAATTGGTAGTCAGCTGTTACCAAGGCAAAATTATTGAACTGTCAAAGTGTTCTTCTGGTTTTTCGCTTTTGTGTGCGGCCATTGTTTTTTCGAAAGCATTTCATTTGACAGTTCAATAAATTTTACACAGAGTTGCATAAGTGAGTTCCCCTTGTATGAATTCGCCTTGCTTTTATCCGTTCCTCAACACATTTTAAGAGAACAACAAGAAGCACTTTTTCTGTTTTCACCGACCAATAAATATTAGAAAGTTTTGTTGTTAGTTTTTAGGCTGTTTTATTACTTTTATACTAATAGTTTGCAAAAAATATTTTTAATCTGCATATTTGCATTTAAATACCTTTCAAATCATGAACGCTTCATTAATATTGCAGACTTATAAGTTACTAAAAAAGGTACCCCAAAAAAATTTTTGGGGTATTTGTGTATAAGATTACATTAATATTAAACACTTGTCATAGCAAAGCCTTGTTCCCGTGGCAGATCCCCTTCATATAAACTGTTTAAATTAGATCCAGTTATGAGCCACGAGAATAAACTGTGGTTACAAAGTCATAATTCATAAAATAAAAGCACGAAAATTGTTGTCTAATGTGAACAACCCGTCAAAATCCGGTCAGCTGATAAGAAAATGACATATTTGTAATTATTTGCTATCAAAGAAACAGGAAATTAAAACCTTTGCACAATCTTTTATAAATTTCATTTTTATTTAAAATTATTTGGCTTTTTTTGTCCGCAAGAATCTCAAAATAGATTTCTACGTATAAGCCGAAATAACGGCTACCCGCGATATGAGCTGAATAAATTTGTTGGTGGCGGCAAGTAGAAAAACGTCCAGTGACTGGAAGTTAAATACCTTTAAGAAGCAACATTTTTATATATATTTGTTTTAATAATACAATATTTTTTAAGCGTATTATTATATAAAAAAAAAGTCGAAAAATTACCAAAAAACAAAAATATATTTGTTTTAAATTATTTTTGTAAAAAATTTTTAAAGTGCCTTTTATTCTCGAATCATACATTAGTAACGGTAGGTAATATAAATGGGTGGGCCATTTAAAAGTATCAATTTTAAAATCCAATAAACCAAAAACGGTTTGAAATTTTGTCAGATTTATTTTTTTGTTGCCAAGTACAATTGTTCCGGTTAGAGATGGTTAGTCATGCGACTTCAACTCTTGAACCAATTAAATTTTATAAGCCGTCATACCTACAACTTTTAGCAAAATTCGACGTCAGCTGGCGAGTGAAACGTTCAATTCTTAAGAGCAATGATGAGTTGATGTTGATGGACTTTCACTCATAATCTCAACTCTCAACTTCGATATTTTCGTCTTGGCTCATCAACGGTGGAACCAGTTTCACGGACTTTAGCAATAAACTTGCTTATACCGGGCACTGTTGATCCTTCTCTGCGACCAAAATTTTGTATGACATTTTCGTGCAATTTCCGGTCTTTGTTTTGGAAATAAATTTCCAATAAATCCAAACGTTGCTCAAATTTAAAACGATTCAGTTCCTTCAGTGGAGATAATATACTGATTTTTATGAGAGAATAGAATGATATAAGTGTTGCCACCGGTTATGGTTCAAATTTAAACCGATAGATGGCCCATGCGATATATACTTTCGCCGTCTACACTAAAGACTTTTAGCCGTTCAACTCAGATTTCTAGAGCTCAAAGAATCCTAATATTTTTTGATAACCATTTTTAAAACTGTTCTAAAACAATAAGACAATATGACTAAATAGCACACTTTGTGAATACCCCTTGTATGTATTTTTTTTTTGCAAATTATATTTTAAAATTAGGTAAGACCATATTCAGTTTTTCTAAGTACTTTATGCTAACTTTAGGGCATTTTTTCTTTATGCATATGAAGGGTAACATGTATGTATGTACGTGTGTTGCAGGTACTTACTCGTCTGAAAAGCCATTAATGTGTAGAATGCGCATTTGCTTAATTATTGTGGTTTTGCCAGATTCGGCAGTTCCGAGTAGTAAAATTTTTACAGCTTCTTGGAAATTTTTTTGCAAGTCACTATATTTACGCTGAAGTTCTTTTGGCGATGCTTTAACATCGTCCGGATGTGTTTTAGAGTGTCTTAGACACCGTAACATTCTGAAAGTAAGAAAAAAGAGATACACATGTTTTAATATATTTTATATATTAGAATCTTCAGTTGCTAAAATTTATTATGGTATTACGATACAGATTAAGGTTTAAAAAAAAACTTTAAAACTAGAAGATTCATTTTATGGTTTCACTGGTTACTTCATTCTCTACTTTAACAAGCAAATAGTATTCCTACAATTTCAGTATATTGAATATATTTTAGTTAAAAGTCACATAAATAAAGGGTGTTTTTTTATGATTTTTTTTATACGAATCACTCTGTTGTCTGACAGCAGTTTTGACAGTTTAAAGTGACGTCTCTACTCAGTATTGTTTGGCAAATCATCATGAACAGGTTAACACCAGAACAACGCTTCCAAATCGTGGAAATTTACTTTCAAAAACAGAGTTCAATTAAAAATGTTTATCCGCTTTTTTACCGCAAAATTCTCTTCAGTGATGAGGCGCATTTTTGGTTGAATCGACATGTCAACAAGCAAAATTGCCGTATTTGGAGCAAAGATAATCCACACGCCGTTCAAGAATTACCAATGCATCCCGATAAATGTACTGTCTGGTGCGGTCTATGGGCTGGTGGAATCATCGGTCCTTATTTCTTTAAAAATGAGGAAGGACGATGCGTTATCGTGAATGGAAATCGATACAGAATCATGATCAATGAATTTTTGGCGACAAAACTTCAAGATATGGATGTAAACGAAATGTGGTTTCAACAGGATGGTGCCACTTGTCATACTGCGGGCGAAACAATGGACTTATTGAAAGAACATTTCAACGACAACATTATTTCGAGAAATGAACCGGTGAATTGGCCTCCGCGTTCGTGTGATTTGACCCCACTCGATTATTTTTTGTGTGGATACCTGAAATCATTGGTTTACGTGGATAAACCAGCAACGATTGACGCTTTGGAAACGAGTATTCAACGTGTCATTGCCCTCAAATGTTTGAGAAGGTGGTCGAAAATTGGACCTCCAGAATGACCTTTGTGCAAAATAGTCGTGGTGGCCATATGCCCGAAATTATATTTAAATGTTAAATGACAAGAAATTATCTACCAAATAAAAAATTCCTTTTGACCATTTCATAATTTGGCATGTGTTTTATTTAAATTTCAAATCAGCAAGCTCTTATAAAAACACCCTTTATATCTATTTATATATCCCTTTACAAGGCCAACGTTAAGTTCTTAAATCCTAAAATAAATACAAAATTTATGTATAAATAATTGTTTCTAAAAATAAACTTGTTGTATGTAATAGAATTGCAAATATTTGCTTATGCTTAAGAAAGAAGAAAAACATAAAGAGATATGCCGAAAAATTTAATTTTTGTCGCCATTATTCTTATTAACTTGTTTGTCTATCTATTAAATTGCCAATTAATTAGTGTTAGTGAAACATACTACCCATTATAATTATTTTTTAAAATAGTTTTGCAATTGAAAAAACTTACTCCTAGCTCAATATCTTATCATTTTCACACACACACACAAACACGTTTAGGATATACATATAGACAACTGCTTTCCCCAAAAATTTATCACATTTTATTTTTATTTGTTATCACAGCAAGAAGGGGGATTTCCATTTTCTTGAAATTTCAATTCATTTCTCATTTGAATTGGGCTTGTGTCATAAACGTTTGACTGCGTGACTTTATAAAAGGCTCATAAAAGATGATTAAATTGTCTAAACAATTAATCAATCACGTTTAAAATTATAATATATATATTTTTTTAATTAATTGCTGGAACGTGTTAAAATTTGGTGTAAGTGAAAACCAGTTCTTCGAAAAGTTTAATCTTAAGCAAATTGTTAATTGCATTTATTTTTACTTCCATTGATGTTTGTTTAATTGAATATGTTTAAGCAAATGCATAAACTGAAAAAAAGCATACAAGTTCCATTTTTTGGAAAACAAAGTAGGGGGGGTTTCACTGCTAACAATAAAAATTTCCACTTGTGAGATTTTTTCTTCGAATATGAGATAGTAGAAAAACTTCACAAACTAAAATATTCTATTAAATATAAATGAAATTTATTTGTTGGTGGTCTATATGCATTTCATTGGTGCTTTACCAAATCGTCTATTAAAACAATATTGTGCATGGCTGCACAAAAATACCTTTTGAATGAAATATTTTTCATCAATATCGCTGGACGATAGGATACTTAGAAATGTACCACAATAAAATGGCATTAAAAATGCGAATATGGATTTGTAGAAAAATTTATATATTAGACTATATCCCAGTAGGAAAAGAAGTTCCAAAAATTTAAGTCAATAAGATTCTAACCCTGTAATCCTGAAGTAGTGGAAATATTATCATTTCTAATGCTCTTTACATACGATTGTCATTATAAGAAGTTATATTTTTTCTGTGTCATTTTTAATAAGTGCAAAGGAACTAATTTTTCCTTACTTCTATGGAGTTTGGAAAAATCGCTTATTTATTTTATATAAATTTTTTTTCTTCGTTAATTTTTTAATCAATTACATTTTTTAGTTTAATTAATAATATTGAGCTTATTATTTTGTAAAAATAATATTATTACTCAATATTATTACTTAAACTAAAAAATTAAAGGCTAAAAAAGTTAGAAATATATATATTTTATTATTTATAAATTAAAAAATATTTTATAAACAAAATTATAATACATGCGAAAACAAATAACTTTCAGTTTGGTGTAAGAAAAATAACTTTTTAATATTTTTGATAAGTCACAATACCTCGAAATTAGAGAAAAATTATAGTTGCTCAATAATTACTTCCAATTTGTTGGGTACTATTTTAAAACAATATTTTGGCAACATATGTTTAAAATGTAAATATTGTGCAAATCTACATAAAAATGCCTTTCAAACCATATATATTTCATCAATATTGATGTACGATTAGTTACTTAAAAGTGTACAACAAAATAAAATAAATAAAAGAAATATAATCAAAAAATGTGTGCCATGTTTATAAAGGGTGTTTTTATAAGAACTTGCTGATTTGAAATTTAAATAAAACACAAACCAAATTATGAAATGGCCAAAAAGAATTTTTTATTTGGTAGATAATTTCTTGTCATTTAACATTTAAATATAATTTCGGGCACATGGCCACCACGACTATTTTGCACAAAGGTCATTCTGGAGGTCCAATTTTCGACCACCTTTTCAAGCATTTGAGGGCGTATTTCAGCAATGACACGTTGAATAATGGTTTCCAAAGCGTCAATCGTTGCTGGTTTATCCACGTAAACCAATGATTTCAGGTATCGCCACAAAAAATAATCGAGTGGCGTCAAATCACACGAACGCGGAGGCCAATTCACCGGTCCATTTCTCGAAATAATGTTGTCGTTGAAATGTTCTTTCAATAAGTCCGCAGTAGGACAAGTGGCACCATCCTGTTGAAACCACATTTCGTTTACATCCATATCTTGAAGTTTTGGCACCAAAAATTCATTGATCATGATTCTGTAGCGATTTCCATTCACGGTAACGCGTCGTCCTTCCTCATATATAAAGAAATAAGGACCGATGATTCCACCAGCCCATAGACCGCACCAAACAGTACATTTATCGGGATGCATTGGTAATTCTTGAACGGCGTGTGGATTATCTTTGCCCCAAATACGGCAATTTTGCTTGTTGACATATCCATTCAACCAAAACTGCGCCTCATCACTGAAGAGAATTTTGCGGTAAAAAAGCGGATAAACATTTTTAATGAACACTGTTTTTGAAAAAAAATTTCCACGATTTGGAAGCGTTGTTCTGGAGTTAACCTGTTCATGATGATTTGCCAAACAATACTGAGTAGAGACGTCACTTTAAACTTTAAACAAAACAGCTGTCAGACAACAGAGTGATTCGTATAAAAAAAAACTTCATAAAAAAACACCCTTTATATAAGATTATCTAACAAATACTTAATGTATGTAAAAAGTAATTTATTTACAAAAGATTCTTATTAAGCGGCTAATTGATTAATCCGCAGTTAACCGATTTAACCAAAACCTCGATTAATTCATCGAACGGCGATTAACCGATTAACACAGAAATGCTTTATTTCATATCCTAACAGCGATATTATGAGAAAGCTTAACTTTCCAAGACAGTCTATTAAGTAATTAACAACAAAAGAAATGAACTTTTGTCCCATTAAGTGATTATTTCACGGCGGGGAGAAAATGATTAATTATTTTATTTATGATTCAGTTTCTAGACTCTAATAGCCAATACATTAAATTTTAATTTTAGCTACCAGATGTAGTCCATTTTATATCAAATAGAAACTTTTTCCCATTTAATTTTGAGCTTAATCAACAATTGTCTGAAATATTTCAAGATTTTTGTAAAAGTATTTTGAACTCTCGTTGAAATCTAGTTTTCATTCAAAGTCTCCATTAATGAAAAAATTTCGGTAGTGATTTGGAAAATTTTGCTAAACTGAAATTCTGAGGAAATATTTGTTTGTTTATTTTTATTTCATTCTTGTATTGACACACAAAAAAATGTTTACGCTGCTTTAAAACTATTTATTTAATTTTCTTATAAAATATGTGAATTAGTGCTAATCAAGTACGGTTTTATTTGATATTTACATATTTTGGTTGTTCAACAGATGTGATATGATTAAGAGGGCAAAATGAACTAGTCAGAACGTTGTATTCGACCGGGTCGAATTTTAAATACCCTTCAAATATTTAGTGGTCTAAATTTTACTGATTTTCTGGCTGCAAGTTCAACGCTTTGGACATTCTCTGACATAAAAATAAATAATTTGCTTAACAAAATTACAAAAAAAATTTAAAAACAGTATTATTTTTAGAGGCTGGTTTAGTTCTTCTTAGGGAAACTTTTTTCCCTCTAGCCCGACTTAGACCATTTATGAACTTGACCTGTGCTATCCTTCAAAATGGATATAACCCAAATTTCCAGGGTCTGGCTCTTTCGTTCTTTACTTTTCGTATCACTGATCAAGAATATTTATACTTTATGGAATCTTAGAGGGATATTTCGCAGCGTTACACACGGAATGACAAAGTGAATATACGTTCCAATTCCTTTTTGGAGGGTATAAAAACAAACAAATTTTTTGGCTAAGAATATTTTTAGAATTCACGGTCAAAAACTATTAATAGCTTAAAGAAAAGTATTTTACTTTTCGACAGAATAATCCAATAAATAAAAAAATCATGCGTCATTTGAGAGTCATGCGCCTAATTATTTTCCATTGGCTTAATATTTAGCCTTGACTAATGAAATTCTCATTTATATATTGACGTACAGTTAGGGTTGCCATCCGTCCTCTTTTCCCCGGACACCGTCCTCTTTTTTATATCGTCGGGGTCCGTCCTCCTCCTTTTTTAACAAGTGTCCAGGGTTGTCCTACTTTTTGCTGCTTTTACATTTTCAAAATATCAAAACCGCTCATAAGTAGCCAAGCTGAACTTTTAAAAACAAAACACCAAAAATAATTTACAAATAACACAGATTTCGTACGAATCAATTTTCGTTTGAAATTGTGAAACAGCCAGTAAAAATCACTATTTTGAACAAAAAAAGGGCTATATGTGATGCGTTGGAGACTGCGTTGGCATCACTGTATGAATTGTCAAGCACTTTATGAATATTTGAAAAAATGTGATAGACATGTATTGAAATGAATATAAATTTTTTAAATAAAAATAAGTAAGTTTGTATTATTTTTGTTATTGTTGAAATATTATAAATAATTTTTAAATTGTTATCCTGAAGAAGATATCCAGAGAATATTGAAATATTGATATAATTATAAAATAAATAGTTTTATAGTTATTATTTTATAAAAATAAACCTCAAGCTCAATATTAATTAAAATAAAAAGTAATTTTGTATATTTTATTGAGTTTTTTGATTTTTGTATTTGAATTTTAGGCAAAAAAAAAAAAGAGTCCTCTTTTTTGAGTCAAATGTCCTCCTTTTTTAAGGTTGTTGTACTCCTTTTCCAAAATTGGAAATGGCAACCCTACGTACAGTGGAAATTTTGCTTGAGCCAAGGTTTTAATAGAACTAGTCAATAGAAATTAGCATATTTTGAGATTTGGCTTACTTTAGACGTTTACATAATTTTGTGGTTTTATTTCGCATCAGATACTATATTTGTGGAATATTTTGACCGTTTTGTCGTTATGTAGTTGCAGTTTTGTTTACGCCAACAAGGGAAAAGCACAATTTTATGCAACTCTTAGGTGTTACATAACAGTGCCAAGCAAACCCTATAGCAAAAGTGTAAGGATTAAAAAATTTCCCATGTCTCTCATTATGGCCTTTGTATGAGTAAAGCCGAAAAGACATTAACGAAATATATTTACGAATATGGCAAACGATATCACACTGATCTGCGTGCTTTCGATGGCACAAACTGCCATAGTGTGTTTTCGGCTTTAGGGACAAATTCGATACAAAATTTGTTATCGGGAATTTAATTTACATTTGGGTAAAGAAATATCTTTTAAGCCTAAAATAATGATATAACATTTTTGTGTTTGTAAGGAAATGCCTCATAACTCAATATACGAGAATTACAAATAATGTAATTATTGTACACTTTTTGTGTCATATTAAAGATTTCATATATAATACATTAAATCCTTCCCCCCTTTTGTAAAAATTTTTGCACGTTGCAAGAATGTCTCTCTAAAACCCAGTGAGGCTGGCTTTTGATATAATAACTTTTGCGACACGCCTCAAAATTTAGCCCCTCTTTTATTTTCCCACCTAGAGCGGGTCGGTCTCAATGACTACCTGGACTTACAAAATCCTGAATTGCTTCCTTTCCATTTATGAGTAAATTTTACATAAGGTTTAAGAGGGACATTATTGAAACGTGCAACAAATTTTACAATAGGAGGGAAGGAGTCGATGTATCATATATGAAATCTTTAATTGGACGTCACATCAAAAAGTCATCTAAGGGTAAAATGAAGCCATAGTCTAGTCATAAACAACGAGATACGATATATTTATATCGGACTTTAAAGACGGCGTTATATAAAAAAACAACAAAATAATAAAAGGGCTGTATTTGGGGGCGTGGCAGAAAAAATTTCCCACTTTTATTGACTAATTTTTCATTCAAGGGGGTGACTGACACCACTTTTTTTTCAAACCGCCCTAATGAACATTCAACGCCAGCTACTGAAGGGCAGGTACACACGATATGTTGTTGTGTTCTGTTGTGTATATTGAAATTAATTAACTTTTCTTTATTCATTAAAACTTGTCCGATTACCAAATTATTTTTATTAAAGATACATTGTCTTTTCTGCTTTATAAGAGGTTTATAAAACAAATTTTGTATGGAAATCTGCTTAAAATACCTTTTTTTATAAATCAAAAATATTTTTTATGAATAGGAACTATAATGTTTAGCGTATCACAAAATAATTTCCTATAATGGCCTTAATGAATCGTTTGATTAAAACACTCAATGGCGGATTTTCCAAAGTCATTAAGTGATAATATCTGATTTTAAAATAAATTGTCAAGTGTTCTTTTTTATTGTCTTATTTTATATTTAAATGTAAACAATTTGATTGATAATTTCCAACCATTTGATTTGGTTTACTAACCACAGCCAGAATAGATTATTTTTCATTGTTGTTTTATGAATTTCCGGATAAAAATTCCGATAAACTTGCGACGTTTTCTTTTGAATAAAACAAAGAATATAAACCGTTTGGGTTAAAAGAACATTTATCGACATAAGCACCATAAAAAGCAAATTCTTTAAGTAGAAAGTAATTTCACTGATAAAAATTATAACATAAATTAATTGCTTGTTCAATATGTTAACGCTCTAGTAAATTTGTTCTCCTTTTTCGCTTTCGTTAAAAGGCTAACATGTGGTCGCCAGGCCAATTGGTTAACAACAATATCAGACTGATTAGTTATCAAAGCTGTGGCATCGGTAAAAACGATTTCCTACTCGTTTTATTGTTATATTTCCATTAAGATTTGATTAACTTATCACAAATTAAAATAGCACTTCTCTTTTGTTCAGAAGTTATAGAGAGTACAAAATTCAGATTAGCATGTCACGGGACTCGAGGTTTCATAGCAAAATATTATCTTGATATTGCAGAAATATTTAAAAAAAAAACTTTTCCCTAGCCTTGGACCAAATCAAGGCTTTCCATGTCGATCGAATTTTAAAATACAATTAACTTACGAATTTCGATCGATATCGAATGCCTTTGGTCGCTTCTCCTTCGTCGTTACGGTAGCAGAAATGAACCAGAGAAATGAAAATTAAAATGGCTACCATGAATTCTCTATCATTTTTTCATCATTTTTTCTTCATCTCTCCTGTCAACACTAATCCCTTTTTTCTAGGTCTGGCACAATAGGTACATAACATCAGTAGGGTTCACACCCTAAGATCCAATTGCTGTAGTGTAATAATTATTGGGTGATTTTTTAACAAATTTCTTTTTTGGCAACACTGTTTTTAGCAGCCCAGCTGTTTTTAGCAGCTCAGCTGTTTTTAGCAGCCCAGCTGTTTTTAGCATCTCAGCTGTTTTTAGCAGCTCAGCTGTTTTTAGCAGCTCAGCTGTTTTTAGCAGCTCAGCTGTTTTTTTTTTTGCAGCCCAGCTATTTTTAGCAGCCCAGCTGTTTTTAGCAGCTCAGCTGTTTTTAGCAGCTCAGCTGTTTTTAGCAGCTCAGCTGTTCTTAGCAGCTCAGCTGTTTTTAGCAGCTCAGCTGTTTTCGTGTAACGTTACTGTTAAACATGTTCAGTTTGGCTCATAATTTAACCATGATTCGATTTACATTTCTGATGTGGATTATGGGCCGATGGCATCATTGGACCGTACCTTTTCAAAGAGGACGAAGGAAGGAAAGGGACTGTGAATGGCGAGCGCCACCGTTCAATAAATAAAAACATTTTTTTTGCCCAAAATAAAAGAGCTGGACCTGGCTGACATGTGGTTTTAGTAAGACGGTGCCACATGCCACACAGCACGTGAAGCAATGGCCTAATTAAGAGGTGAACGCTTTATTTCACGTTTGGACCCGGTCAATTGGCTGCCTAAATCGTGCGATTGAATGCCCTTAGACTATTTTTTGTAAGGCTATATTAAGGTTCATGTCTCTTACGGAAATCAATAAGAAATAATTTATTCGAGAGATACCGGCCAAGAGGTTGCAGAGAGTGTGCAAAAATTGGCCCCAGCGTATAAATCATATGAAACGTAGCGGCGGCCAACGTGAAGTCATCTGTAAACATTGAGTTCTATATGCCGGTGCTCTTTTATCAAATACGAAAACTCTTAAAAAATCACCCATTACAAAAATAACCTATGGAAGGCACATACGAGTACATAAATGGAATCGATATATGCAATTTTAAAAATATTAGTAACCAAATTTAAATCCATCGAAAATTATAATTTTTTGTGTGCATAAAATTTAGAAAAAAAATTTTATTCATATAAATTCCTTGGCAGCTTTGCCGCAACAGGAAAAAAATTTCAAACCTACATACCCGCCATTTAATGCATTTGCTTTGATAAGATCTAAGCAATCGATTGGAAATATTTATTTAATGCTTTAGCTACTTGAAATTCTAGGCAAGCTGATCGGTTAGAGATACAATAAAAAAGTTTTGCTAAATAATTAGCACAAGTTGTGAGCCATAAAGTCTAGTCCAGATAGCAGCAATACATCGACTTGAACAAAAATATAAATAAAAATTTCTATATTTTTGTGATTCCCAAACGACCTTGTCATTATTATTGCAGTCATAAAATGTTTCTCTTGATTTCAGGTGGTGCACTATGTTTGTATGTATGTGTGTATGTTTAACTATGTGAACAGTGTATAAATTTTGAACCAAACTAGTGGCGTTTCAAAAGGTTCTATTCAACTTAGATTTCCTGTGAATTGAATTCGATTTCGTCTTTACCGGTGGATTCCACTAACCTGAGGCCGATATCGATCGAAATTTCAATACAATTTAAATAAAAAATTTCGATCGGTAGCGAATGCCGTAGTTTGCCCCAAGCTCGAGATCGGTTAGTGCTTTTGTGAGATATCGTGAACGAAAAATTTCGTAAAAGGTATTTTTTTCGAAACTCCGCATTATATATCTGATCAATTAGTGTACTCGATTCATTTATTGGAAACTACATCAGCCGCTTGATTCATTCTCAGATTAAAGTGTCAAGCAAACGCTATACCAACAATGTGTGGGTGCTGTTGGCTGAAGTAGTTAGTTAATACGAGACTATGAAGCGGAGGGTCCTGAGTTCGGCTCCGCGCTGTGTTGAATTCTTCTAATCGGCACTTGCGCATGGTTGTGTCAGTTGTTGTCAGCCTGTTTCAGTGATGAAGACATAGAACATAACTGGCAGCGACTGACACTATCTCATGGTACTAAAGAGCAGAGGAAGAGCACCCTCCTTTGTCGACCCGGTAGCAAATAAAGTTAGCCGGCGAAGTAAATGGTTCAAATAGCTAAAACAATTCTCTGTGCTCTCATCTTTCTTCATCTGTCCCCTCCATACCATCCCGTCCTTTCTATTTCCGGCGCAATACACTGCATAGGGGTCATCCTTTGAGTGCTGGTCCGAGGTAAAAAAAAAAAATGGTGCTGTGTTGTATTGGGAAACTACTTTGCAAAGTATCGGCATCTATGTGGCGATGAGTTTACTCAGACCATATGCCTTCACACAGGAAGTAGCAACGTATTTAAGCTCGAAATAATTCCTCAGAACTGTAAAATTATACAGTTATCGGAGGTGTACAAATTAAGGCCGAGTCACATAGAATTTGTCATACGTTATGCGTCGCCTTTTTTTAACTGACATGAACGTACTGACGGAGAAGGTTGGCACAATGAATACTTTTTTGACGGATATTAAATCAGTTGTGTGCTCTCCATTTTCTTTATTTAACTTTTATTTTATAAAATTTTTTTTATATAGATAGTATTTAATTTTTCCTGAACACACAATACAAAAAAATTAATCCAAACAATTTAAAAAACTTACTGATGTCTGTCAAAGTATTCAACGCACGTCAAAAGTTGGCCAACTTTCTTACTTTGCGTTGACGCAGAAGTGCTGAATGTGACAACTCATATAAAGCGGTATTACCACACATCAAACTGACACTTCAAACTCTGATTTTCTTTGATAGTATTAGTGAAAAAAACCCACACGTATGGTTTAATGTGAGTTTTAAGAATATCAAAACAATTTAGATTTTCACTGCCAAATAGAATTTTACCAACACATACACAAGTTTGAAGCATCAGTTTGATGTGAGGCCATGCCGCATGTATTTCAATTCAGTTGTCAGTTGAAAAAGGCGACGTATAACGTAAGACGGATTCTATGTGTCTTGGCCTTTACTCTCGAAAGAGAGTAAACGATGAGTGGTCTGGCTGTACTTAAAAAATAATTGACAACGACGCTTGATGTTAACTGACTCAGAGCGACTGAAGAATATAAATGTGTGGATATGTAATGAAACTACATTTGTGGTCTTCACTGTAAGTCACTTGGAGTAATTCTTAGGGCACTGCTACACGTTCAATATATATTGAATGCGATCCAGTATAGCGATGTTTATTGAACTTGTAGCATGCAGTATTGATGGATCGCGATCCATATCGTAGAATGGCCTAAAATATGGAATCCAGATCGGGGATTGCGGGATAAATATTAAACGTGCAGCATTTTCATGATATTATATCACGATACATTAACCCTTAATAGCCTTCTGGTCCCGTTAGGAACCAAGCAGGTATATGTTAAATTTTTCAGGTAAATAAAAATTGCGAAGAGTAAAATATGTTTAGAATTGCAAGTTTTATAACACTGATTTTTTTGCGGCCAAAAGAAAAAATCAGGCTATTAAGGGTTAATAAGAAGTGAAATAAAACAATTAAAATAAAAGACGCAGTGCAAAAAATTTAACAAATAAAAAGTAAAATAGTTTATTACATTTGTGTAAAGTTTATTTGTGGGTGCTGTTGGCTGAAGTAGTAGATCACGAGACTATGAAGCGGAGGGTCCTGAGTTCGAGCCCGCTCTGAGTCATGAAATATTGTGTTGAATTCTTCTGATCAGCATTACAGCCATACCTAAATACGGGCGGAAAGCGGAACGTTTTTTTCCGCTGAGCTTTAACGCTGAAATGCCATACCTAAGCAAAAGCGGCAGCGTTATGTAAAAAAACAATAAAAACAGGGTTATCAAACAAACAAATTAAACAACCCTGATTATTTTAACAGCTGGACGGACGACATTTGTGATTTTGTTATTGAAATTTTGTACAAATTACAAACGTACATACATATGCATGTATATAATCATATTGTAATTCATTTTTAATTTGGAGGCATTGCCGGAGTTGTGGGACTTGTCGGCTATAGCTTTTTTTTGGTTTTTTTTTTAAAGAACTAAATCTAATCACTTCCTTAATCAAGTAGCAGCGAGTGTACAATAATTTGCTTTCATCAAGCACAAGTAATTGTTCATCTCAGGAACTTGTAAATTATCACATTTTTCAAGGCGGCCAAATAGCATTTAGAGCGTCTCACGAAAATAGATTCATAATATTTATACAGAATATTAAATTCATATCTTGATGTTTATAAAACAAATATTTTGTTTACATGAAAATGCCATCATGCGTTTATGTGAGTTATTAGTTATAAATTATTGATTAGCAACTGTTGCAACTAAAAATAAATTAAAGCGTCTAGATTCTAGATAAATATTTACAACTTGGCAACTGATACCGAAATTTTGGAAATATGTGTAGTTGCGTATCCAAGCGTACATATTTTACAACATGACCGTGTTTTCTTTTGCTCAACAAATTGTTTGATATGTAGGCCATATATTTCATGTGAATTATATAGATAAAGCGCTGGGGTTAACAACAATCCAAGTATCTCATGCCCTTGACTAAAACTTGTAATTTATTTATTTCTTTACAAATATTTTGTAAAATTGGGAATTCCTTTTTATTATACGAGTAATGGAATTTTTAAGATTTTGTTACTATGTAAATATATTTTTTTGTTTGTTTTATAAAGTGTTTATAAAACAATTTTTTTTTTTGTGGAAATCTGTTTTATAAAACTTTTATATATTAAAGGCCTAATTCATAAAAAATATTTCATGCTTATAACATCGCTATTTGACATATTTCTATGGGATAATTGTCAAATAAGAAGGTTATAAGCATGAAATATTTTTTATGAATTAGGCCTTAAAAATATTTGTTATGATTAAAACCGCTAAAGTTAGACGTTTTTTTTAAATTTAATCATTTTGGCCTGCCTTTCGTGTCAAATAATGCTGCTCTATGCCATGGCTAGAACACTTTAGGCCAGCTTTTGTCTTCTTTTTATGTATTTAAGAATATCTTATAAAAAATAAACTATAGATGTCATTGTGATTTTTTAGCAACTTTCTTTTTGGCAACACTGTTTTTGTCAGCTCAGCTGTTTTTGTGTAACACGTTACTGTTAAACATGTTCAGTTTGGTCTATTATTTAACCATAAATCGACTTTCAGACGATCTTGCTTGTAAGTTATTGAATTTTATTATCAAAATTCATGCACTTCTTCGTCTTTCATTATGGTCCGTTTAAGCGACCTTCTGAGGCGGCTACTCGGAATCTTCTGTATTCGCCAGTGTGGCTAATGACGCGAATTATTGATTTTGCGGCAATTGTGTTTCTGTTAGTCCACTCACTAGTCGAATATTTTGAGGAAGGATTTTGAAATATGTATAGTCGGTGAAAGAATTGACGACACACGATCTTTTCACTTTTGGTGAACTTTTTTGGAGGGTATAAAAAATAAATAAAATCATGCATGTATTTCCGAAAAAGTCATCTTCATATTTTCAATTTATCATTCATAAGATGTTTTAAAAAATTTTAATACGTTTTTTGTGTTATCACACAAGTGCACCGGCAGTGTGCAAGTGAAGAGAAAATTTAAAACTTTTTTTTAACAAAATTAATATATGGTCACCTAAAATGCATAAGGATGTAACTGGCAAAACAAATCAAAATATATTTATGGAATAATTGTAATTAAATGTTTTTTAATTTAAATCATAATCAAACAAAAATTCTATTTATAATCAAACAAAAATTCTATTTTTGTTTCTTTTTCAGTTATTTGCTTTTGGATTTTAAGTCAAAATATGTGTTTTAAAATAGCAAAAAAAATCAAAAACAGCTTTTACTCACTTTAACTTCATTTTGGACAGTATTTTAAAGTCTTTTATTTAAATGAATTAATCAACAGCGTAGATTCCTGTTTCTGCAAACAGAAATATGTTTTTTTCAATTTCTTAATTTAATTAAATTGCTGAGCGCAAAGTCTTGAATTTATTGACGGAGTTCCGTATAAATTAATACACTTTAAAAGCACTTAATAGATTTATAGTATTTTTACTGCTTTAGCTGTACTTTTTTATTGCACTTTTTTTTTTGTTCTATTGAAAAGTCTTTTGCCACCACAGTGTAACAGCAGCTCATAAGTTGACGTATTTTTCTTTGTAAATTAAAAATAAAATAATTTCATATTTTTATCCGGTGATAAACCTTTGATGCTTGGCTTTTGTTACAATAAATCTATTTGTATTAGACTTTTTTTTTATATTGATATTTTTTCCAGTTGAAATTTATATATGAAATATATTTTTTTTTTTTTATAGCATTGAATTAATATTTTCCGCACGTCTTGCTAGTATTTCGTATGATCCGATACTAAAACAGTTTATTGGTTGAACGATAACTTATAAATGAATGGTTGGTTGGAAAGTATAAAAGACTTTCGGCCGACTCGATCAATAATAACACAATCATAACGACTATATGGCAATTACAAAAGCAACAGCAAACACAAGTAATTTTAAGAACCAACAATTTTTTGATAAGATTAGAAACTGAGGCGGTCGGGTGGTCGGGCCACAACATTTACACTTGTATGGAATATTCGCACTACGAGAAAATTGAGAGCAAACAACTTTAATTTGTTGTATTGAATTTTTGTTTAATTATTTTTTTTTATCAGAGATGGAAGCTATAAAATTATGTATTTGAAAATATTTGGAGCTGCTTAGATACACAATTAAATGTGTGTGTGTGTTCGCTTGCATTGCAACGCATAATTTGATAAATTTTTGGTGAGGGAATGATAATTAAACCTTTATCGTCCTAAGGTACAAGACATCAAGTCGTTAAGGATTTTTATTTATATCTGAGATAGGGGAAGAAATATGGAGGAAGATTAGAAGGAAGTTCTTCACCCAAAGGATATGTTTCGCAGCCCACATGTTCACTGAAATATATTTGGGACACCAATAAAGGCAATAGAGAGAGAGAGAGAGAGTGAGAGATTGTGTACTTAACCTGAAGTCAACTAGAACTTTCTTTTGCATGGCAGGAACCATGTGTGGGTGCTGTTGGCTGAAGTAGTACAACAGGAGACTATGAAGCGAAGGGTCCTGAGCTCAATCCCGCGCTGAGTCATGAAATACTGTGTTGAATTCTTCTGATCAGCATTAGGTTGTGGTTGTGTTAGTTATTGCCAGCCTGTTTTCAATGATGAAGGCATAGCACTGGTCACTGAACATAATTGGCAGCGACTGACACGATCAGGCAGATTAACAGCACCCTCCTTCGTCGGTCCTGTAGCAAAAAATTAGCCGGCGGAGTAAAAAGGTTGAAATAGCTAAAAAAAAATTCTAACTTCTCATCTCTCTTCATCTGTCCCCTCCTTTCTAGTTCCGGCACAATGCAGTGCATTTGTAGGAGTCATCCCCTAAAATTAGCCGGCGAAGTAAAAAGGTTGAAATAACTAAAAAAAATTTTCTTCTTCTCATCTCTCTTCATCTGTCCCCTCCTTTCTAGTTCCGGCACAATGCAGTGCATTTGTAGGGGTCATCCCCTGAGTGCTGGTCCAAGATAAAAAAAAATGAGCCGCACTATGGTGCTGTCATTTTTATCCAATACCAGCTACTTTTGCGATTTATTTTGAAATAAGTATAAATATTTACTGCTCTTTGATATATTCAAGAGATATAGACCCACCTGCTCACATGACTATTTTCAAGGAAATAGTATACGAGAACTATATCAGTTCCAGGGCGTTGTTATTATACATTTTGTTGTACACTTTTAAATATCTTTTCTTCCACTAATTTTAGTCAATTAGATATTGTTCAAAAGGTATTTTTATGTAGATTTGCAGAATATACATTTTAATAATATCTTAAGTTAATTGTGTATATGGACATTTCCAGAAAAAAGTCCACCTTGATCGAAAAATTAAAAGTTAACAAACAGATATTTTCCTAATGTATTATAAAAGAGAAACCTCTAATATAAATTAAATTTAGGAGCTCAAAGCTTCCCTTTGTTGGGATGGTGAAATACTGAGCTACAAATTTGAAGTTCTCGTTTTGGTAAGTGTTTCTTAACTTCAAGGACATTTTCTCATTATAATTAACATTCCTAAGAGCAATTTCATAATAATACTCTTATTGCAAAACTGTTGCTACAAAAATATTTAATCATAAAACAAATGCAAAAAATATATTTAGTATATCGTAGTTTTTATATAATTTTCTAATATTTATGTGTTTTTCGTATTTTTTTAACAAAATAAATATCAAGTGGAAATTTTCGTAACGTAACGCCAGTAACGTAACGCCAGACCAATTTTCATAAAAGAAAAAAAAGGAAAAAAGATTTGTTCAATTTATAACTTGGAAAATAAATGTATATTGGTCCAAAACCTATCAAAAAAAATTTGATTAAAAATACTTGCCCAATTCGCAGAGTTCAACAATTTTGTTATCAAAGTCAAATCGCACTTCCATTTTTTGTAACGTAAGACCAGGTCATTTTGAAATCCTTAGGCTCGATTATTTGCATTGTTTTTACTGAATATAGAGGTGTCCAATCTCTTCTCGAATGTGAGAAAAATACTTTTTTAAATTATGGTTTTTAAAGTTTTTTTCAACATATCGTCGTACAAAAGTAACGTAACGCCAAAATGGAAATGCCCATATGCAAACAAATAAATTACGAAGCATTAATTTCTAGCGTAAACGAGAATTATTTTACTTATGAAAGATGTAAGATGGCAACTCTGGTAAACGTAAGAAATATTATCTATCTAATTTGTAATAAAAATCAAATTAAAAAAAAGTATGCAGAGTCCAAAATACCTGCAGCGAACTTTTTATATCTGCTCAAAATTTCGACGGGTCTGTATAGGAATGAATCATTGCAGAAGAAAAAAAAATTTTAGAGATTTCAAAATAAGAATACATGCCTGCTATGAATAATTATGTTTATTTTAATAAAAATAAAAATCTAAATAATCTGTTAATGTTTGATTTAAATAACATTTTAAATATTTTCGGCAAGAAGAAATTTAAACAAATCAAATATTTGGCTCCATTAAGTAAAAGATAGCAATTATCAGTTAATCATATGAAATATCTTACTTTCGATATCTTCTATTATAAATAAAATATGTACGATAAATCAACAGAAAATTAATTAAAGCATAATTCTTCTTTTTTATATAGAATAGAATTTTTGTGGTGATCGTGTTTGTTTCAATTTCGTAGGTAAACACGAGGAGATTTAGTCTGTCCGCCGTCTGTATGCGGTGTTCACTTAGAAATAGAAGTTGTGTTCCAGGTAAACATATTGCAAAATATTTCCCTAAGGAGTTGGCCACCTGTAGTATCTGTACAACATATAATTATTGCAACAGATTAATGACCTGATTGGCGACGTTTTTTTTAACAAATAATGCAGCGATTTGATATTTAAACTAATTTCAAACAATTGATAAGGAATTTTTTGTGAAAAAAGGTCGAATAATAAATAAAATATGAACTTTTTAAAGTTTAAGACAATATAAATAAATTATATTTTTACGTTTTGTAATTAAATATCTTATTTATAGACAAACACACAAAACCATTTGTAAATATTTTATCTGGGGATGTAGAGATACAGTTTTTTTGAAACATCTGCAGTAGCGATAAAAATATTAAATTTAAATTCAAATTAACAAAATTCAAGTAAAGTAATATTTTAATATGCATTAGACTGTAAGAGATTATTAATAATTAAATATCATCTTTAAAAAAAAAATTACAAATTGAATTCAAATTAATGGTTTCATAATTTTATAAAGAGTGGAACCAAAGTTGTACTGGCCTCCACACTGATATGTTTTTCGTAAACCTGGTTTAACCATACAAAATTATGCTGTTAAAACCAACTTGCTTTTATGAACTGCTACCGTGATTTTGCTGTATTAAATTTAGTGCTGCCAAGTTAAAGATTGAAAACAGCTGAACTCAATGGGGAATCCCACCATATTTGCATGTTTCTTTCGACAATCTTTTTGATATTTTATGCAAGAATTTCATTTTCAAGCACTCCTTCACTTTGCACAAGTATTTAAATGAATCATGTCAAATCACGACTTTATGACTACAGTGTGAATCCCCCAATTATATGGGGGATTCACACTGTAGTCATAAAGTCGTAGGTCATAAAATAATAGCACGAAAAATATGACTAGTGAGAACAACAAGTCATAACTTAGTGTGCTATTTCAAACATCGACCAGCTGCTGCCTTGATATGAGCTGAATAAATATTTTTTTGCGGCGGCAAACGGAAAAACGTTCGGTGGCTGCCAGCTACGTAAGTTAAAGGAGAAAAGTTTTTCACTTGTATATATTTAGTTTTTGCGATTTAGTTCTCTTTTAATTTTCTTTATGTTATTTTTTAGCCGTTTTTTAGTCGTGAATCATATATAAGTAACGGCGGCGAGTATATACTATCGCCGTCTCGCCTAAAAATTTTCAGCCGTTCGACTCAGATCTCTAGATCTATTTTATAACAAAACAAAAACATACCCGAAAGAGTGCTATTATTTTATAACTTTTTTGTATGCAGCACAACAACAACTTTTCTAAACTGGTCTAAAATATTATGACTTTATGGCAATATGATTAATTAGCACACAGTGTGAATACCCCAAATATATTTTCTATTTTAGAAGACATTATAAAATTTCTCACTGCCTGTTCGGTCATGTCGTAAGCTATCGTTCGATCGAATTAATAACATTAAAAAAACATTTAAAAATATTAAAAAATTGTTTTGTTTTAAATATTATTCATTTGCTCGCACGACATCGCCAAACAGGCAGTTGTACAATATGACCATTTAGTCTTATAAAAAGGAGAATACAACAACAAAAATACCCATTTACATATATGAGAAATTTATTTTTAAAGAAAGCTGATCGCTTAAACTTATAACACCATATTCATAAAATTTAAAACGTATCTAAAATCTGTTTTAGTCAGAGTTTTTCATACAAAATTTTCTTAAAATAGATTTTAAAAACATTTTATTTTTTTATGAATATTTCATTGATCTTTAGGCATCACAATGGGTCTTTATAGCCTTCGAGTATTTTCTCACTAACTGCGGGCAGCCCATTTCAACCTAACCTTAACATCATTGATCGTTTTATCGACAACAAATAAAGATTTGGTATAGTTCTATATATTTAATTTTTTTTTAATTCAAACCAGAAAAAAATCCCCCTTATAAGTCATGATATAAGACTTTTTCTGTCTGGTGTTTACTTAGACGAAAATTGTTTGTAATTTCATAACATTTGCAAATTTTTTTTCTCGGTCACCAGGCGTCCCAACCAATTAATCATACTTTTCCTAAGCTGTCTGATTTAAATATAATTAATAATAAATAATTAGTTCTTACGCGAGACCATAATTGCAGAATAGTTGACACGCCACCTGCATTGAGAGGATCAAGTGAAATTATTGCAACGTGTTAATGGGATTTAAGAAAAAAGCTTCCATACATCCACAAACATATGAGACTGCAAAAAAAATAAAATTCTTATCTTGTCAATAACAATTAAAACTCATCAAAACTTCTGTACAGAACACGAGCATTTTATAATGTTTTAATTACAAATACACGTTTGATTAAATGAGTACAATAGACAATTTTCTTGCAGTGATGCCAGAGTGGTAGATTATGCCAGCAGGTTTTCTGTCACAATTCCACCACGGTTTCTTCCGTTTTGTTCTTTGTGCTAATCCCTAATGTATTATTAATTATTTTCGTTTGAAATTTTATTAAATTTACTAATCCTTTCATAATTTTTGGAATATTTGTCTCTATATCGTATGCAATTATAGTCAATGTTTAGGTTTTACCATTTTAATATCTTTGAGAAAGAATTTCTGGCAACTTTGGTTTATCGTTTGCTGAAATTAATATTTCGCCTTATAAACTGGATTGACGAGTATTTAATTGTTGAATTTTTTTTTCAATTTTCATTGGAATTTTAACTATTGTGAGAATTTGATATAGCAAAGTTTTTGAAGTACGATCAATTATATCGTACAAGCACCAAATAACGCCTTTTACGTCACTAGAATTAAATGCGTGTTTGTATGAATGTATATGTCATTAAAACAAAACTTAAAGTCAATCACATTATTATTCCTTCCTAGTGCAAGTGATTATTTGTGCATGAATTGACAATATTTTTTAGTCAACAGAAATTCAAACACATTCTTTCAAAAATGAGCATTCAGATAATAAAAGTACAGATCGCACATGATCACAAATTGCACAGGATACTTCTTTGATCGGTGGGCAGAACATGTGATTTAAGCCGCAATGCTTTGTTTCTGAAATTAGCAGGGACAAAAGGAAACTGTATTTAATGCGATTTAATATTCACTTTCTTCAGATGAATTTTTTAAACAATCCATATTTTGTTATTTTGCTACTACAACCACTCTGATTTTGTTTATTTTAAATGTCCTACAGAACCCTCGGCTAAAAATAAATTGCTGTTATTTGAAAAGCCACATACTTTATTTCAGTAGCAACAATCTGTTGAAATAACCCAGACCAAAAATAGTTTACAAGACCGTATAAAAATATTGTTAAAAAAACACAACATATGGTTCATTAATATGTAAAGGGTGACCTAAAAAAATATTTTTTTGATTGGAACTAAAATGAAATGAATTTGTACAGCGTGTCGCATGTCAATTGTATTTGATATATGTGAACTACACAGTTGCAGTTTACCGTCGTTAAATATTAAAAGTATTCAAAACGAAAAATAAAATAGATAAATAAATAGAAATAATCTCATCGAATGGATTTTTTTTGTAATTCTCAATTGGTTTTTGAGTGCTTGTGTAAAAGTTAAAAGGTTCTATTGGAATTAGATTGAAATCTGCTAATGGTTTGGTGTAAGAGTCACTGATATACAGCCATATCTTAACTTTCCATTAGTCTGGCAATTTTGGTTCAATTTTAACAGCTGATCACACAGAAACATTTTGGCACGTTAAGGCCTACACAATCGCACGATTCATTCACATTCTAAATTGTGGGTGCTGTTGGCTGAAGTAGTAGAACACGAGACTATGAAGCGGAGGGTCCTGAGTTCGAGCCCCCGCTGAGTCATGAAATATTGTGTTGAATTCTTCTGATCAGCATTAGTGCGTGGTTGTGTTAGTTGTTGCCAGCCTGTTTTCAGTGATGAAGGCATAGTCACTGATCACTGGACAATTACTGGCAGCGACTGACCCAATCATGTACTAAAAAGCAGAGTAGCAGCACCCACCTTCGTCGGCCCTGTAGCAAAAACTAGCAGGCGAAGTAAAAAAGGTTGAAATAGCTACAAAAAAAAAAATCCCCTCGTTTTCCCTATCCCTTCGTTTTCAGTTCCAGCGCAATACATTGCATATATAGGGGACATCTCCTGAGTGCTGGTCCTACTCCTAAAAAAAAAAAAAAAAAAAAAAAAAAATATTCCACTCTTAATAAAAATAATTTGAGTTTAATTAAAAAAATAAATTGCAGATTTGCAGACTTGAATCTGAATAAAAAGTTCTTATCTTAATAACAAATTAATAAGTTCGAAAAATAAAAATTTACATTCACGTTCAAAAATGTTTTAACATGTTGTTGCTTAAGATATTTTATGTTAAAAAAAAATAATTTCCATTTTTATGGAATCTTCCACCGTGGATAGGAGGACTTGCTTTTTCTTGTGGCATCAAAAACACCTAACGTAAATTGTTTATATGTATATATCTATAAAAAACAACATATTAACAAAAGAACGCCACGGCAACTTGTTTTTGAATCACCCTTTACAAGCAATAAAAATTGCACAAACAAAATATTGAATGTGTACTTAAGACTTAGGAACGTTCAGCAAAATTTTGATTTTTTTTTCACCACATCGACGGCAAATGACGACGAACGTGTTTACTTCACTAAATCAAATCAACTCTTTAGCACGTGAAAAAAGGGTGATAGTGAAATGAGAGAAAAAAAAGATATGAGCCAACAAATAAACAAATTGTATTTCATTACAAGATCATAATCAAAATGATAACTAAAGAGTTCGATAGCAACTGAGTGTGAAAGGAACGTATTTTTGGTAACTAAATCCTATTCGTTCAATTCAATTCATCCAAAAAAGAATTGGAGGGTGTATTGAGTTTGTCATTCCGTATGTAATGCAAAGAAATATCCCTCTAAGACCCCATAAAGTTTATATATTCTTGATCAGTGATGAAATCTAAGACGATCTAGTCATGTCCGTCCGTCTCTCCGTCTGTGGAAATCAGAATTCAGTCCCAACGAAACGAACCAGACCCTTGAAGTTTGGTATAGATAAATGAGCTGAAACGGGGGCAAAGGGAATAAAGTTCCCCTAAGAGGAACTAAACCAACTTCTAAAAAACAACATAATTTTTAAGGTTTTTTTTTTGTAATTTTGTTAAGTAAATGATATATTTTTATATAAAAGAGGGTCCAACGCATTAAACCTGGAACCAAAATATAAAAAGAAATAAATTTTTGGTCCCCGCCCTCTTTAGTAGGAGTTGACATAAGATATTCTTATATATCTTAAGCCTATATTCCTTAAAAAAAATTCAATTTTTAAACTTTTATGACGAAGCTGAGATGTTCCTCTGTTCACCCACCTCACACCTCCTTCACCCACCTTTGCTCCCTAAATGAACCTAAAAAAAAATTTTTTTACACTTAATAACCCCAGAAATTTACTTTTTAGTGTTTTATGGCAAAGGTGAGATGTCTCCCCCACTGCCCTTTTCGGAGCGGCCCCGACAAAATACAGTTTTAATTAACTAAATATTTGAAGGGTATTTAAGATTCGACCCGCTCGAATAAAACGTTCTTAGTTGTTTATTTTAGGTTTAACCATGTGATTTTTTGATCGGCACATGTTCACATGTGAAAACAACGTGTCTAGCGACTTTCATAAGCGCTTGCAATTTGACATGTGAACAAAAGTACAAAGATAACAGTGGCAAAAAGGAAAAATAAACACCTGTCGTGTTTATTTTTTGTAAAACGCAACGCCTAGCGTTGTTAAATAAACAAATGGCGGTAAAAACGTTAACACTTAGCATTTCGCTTTAAGGTCTTGATTGACTAAAATACACAATCGTTCGATTATATCACAAAGAATTCTGCCAGATTTCTGTGATATATCAGAACATCGTTGCCACACTGCCAGAAAAAAAAGATGGATGATAAAAATGCAACTCTAGTCTCATAGAAGTGTGCCATTTACAGCAACCCTGGATCGTATATCACCGAACCGAACCGAACCGAAGATTAAAGATAGATTTCCAGCCCATTTTTTTTACCTTGGACCAGCACTCAGGGGATAACCCCTACATATGCAATGCATTGCGCCGGAACTAAAAAGGAGGAGATAGTATTGAGGGGACAGATGAAGAAAGATGATTTTTTGTAACTATTTCAACCTTTTTACTTCATCGGCTAATATTCTGCTACAGGGCCGATGAATGAGGGTGCTGTTGCTCTGCTTTTAGTACATGACAGTGTCAGTCGCCGCCAATTATGCTCAGTGACCAGTGACTATGCCTTCATCATTGAAACAGGCTGGCAACAACTAACACAATCACGCACTGATGCTGATCAGACGAATTCAACACAATATTTCATGACTCAGCGCGGGCTCGAACTCACGACCCTCCGCTTCATAGTCTCGTGTTCTACTACTTCAGCCAACAGCAGCCACTGTGATCCCTCTGTGTTCCCTGTTAAATAGGAAGTGAAATAGAAAGGGGGATTACAGTATCCCAGTGGAGAAATTGGGGCAAAACCAAGAATATAAGAAGAATAGCGAAAGTAGTGAAAAAAAAGCTTGATAGGGCAATATGGTTCGTGCATAAATGCCTTAGGAGAGACTGCCGTCGACAAAGACACCCGGGCTCTTTCTAATAGCTTCATTATGCCACAGTCAAGGGATTTTAGACGCTAGGCCTCTACAATTATATAGAGGCCGGAGAAATATTCCAAACTCTACTCCTCCTCGTCGTAGCAATTGGATCAGTAATCGTTGTAAGGGAGGCCTATGGGTGTGGTATGGACTCCGAAAGTACAGTGTCCAGTGAATGTGGCCACAATACAGCGTAGGTTGTTTTCTTGTAAAATTTATAAAATTTTTGGTCCTATTATCCAGACGGGGACATAACACCCTCCCTATTGCGCAGGTGTATTCTCTGAACCACCTGTCCTCAGCTAATTTAAGAAATGCAGCATCACAGCCTATCCAGCAAGATGAGAGTGAATGCTCACAGAGTTATGCGATATGGGCCCCCTGAAATAGAGCTCCCCTCTTGGCCCGATCATCGGCCTTTCCTTGATGAAAATACCACATCAAAAAACAACCAGTAATTACTTAAACGTACATAAAATCATATAAAAATCAGGCCTGTCATTACTGATGTTTGCAATTAAAAAAAGAAAAACAATAAATAACTTTTTTTTCCATATACATTTTAATATAATAAATGTAATTACTACAACAACACTTCAGATAACAGAGCACAAAAACATATTATTTATCAATTAAAATCAAAACAAAACAATGCTCTTGCTGTTCTTTTATTTTATTATTCAATTATTGGTTCATGGACGTTTGCTTGCCTCATCATAAATCATACGTTCGTCGCACTTTTGAAAAACCATCCATTCGTCTTCTGTGGAGAAGTGCGTGAGCTGGTTTTATTTTAACCCACTGACAGTGGCAGATAACACTTGATATGGTAACATATTTTTAAATTTATGAAAAAGGTCATTGTATTAGAATAAAAAAAGAGGATAATGACACAGTTCTACAGAAAAAAAATTAAAACAACTTAATTGTTGGAGTCAAAGTCCTAAAGAAAACAAATTCAATTTTTTTTTGTTTATTAATAGTTGCGGCAGAAAATTTTCATTTAGGTGGTTTATTTTCCAGGAAAACAAATATGAGTTCCCCACAATTCCCAAAGAGTTTTTCAAAAATCCCAAAGTTGGGATATTTTATTTTTGTTAGATGCAGATAATTTTTTTTGCTATATATTTAAGATCACTTTAGGTCACAGAAAAAAAATAACAACAACTTTGTTTTTGGAGTCACAAAAACTCTTCTTATTTATCAACATTTCGCTCCAAATTTTCACTTTAAGGGATTAGGAAAACAAATATGAGATCCCCAAAAAAAATTTTTTTAAATCCCCAAACTGGGATATCTGTATTTGTAATTCCTTTAAATATTTAAGATCACAGTAGGCCACAAATAAAAAATAACAACAACTTTGGAGTCAAAGTCCTAAACAACAAGATGATACTTTTTTTATTTATCAACATTTTAACTCCAAATTTTCACCTTGACGGATTAGCAAAACATATGATACCTAGAATTCCCAGAGATTTTTTTTCAAAATCCCAAAATTGGAATATATTCTTGCTAAACAAAACCGTGATACTTTTTTTATTTAACAATATTTTAGCCTAAATATGTTCACTTAGGTGAATTATTTTCCAGGAAAACAAATATGAGCTGCCCGCAATTCCCAAAGAATTTTTGAAAAATCCCAAAGTTGGAGTATTTAATTTTTGCTAAATGGAGATAATTTATCTTTTTATATATTTAAGATCACATTAGGCCACAGAAAAAAATATAACAACAACTTTGTTTTTGGAGTCAAAGTCCTAAACAAAAACATGATACTTTTTTTATTTATCAACATTTTGAATAAGGAAAACAAATATGAGATCCCCACAATTCCCAAAAGATTTTTTTTAATTCCCAAATTGGGATATTTGTATTTGTAATTCCTTTAAATATTTAAGATCACAGCAGGCCACAAAAAAATAGCAACAACTTTAGAATCAAAGTCCTAAATAAAAGAAGATACTATTTTTATTTATCAATATATTAAGCTGAAAATGTTCACTTAGGCGGATTATTTCGCAAAAAAATATGAGTTCCCCACAATTCCCAAAGAATTTTTTTAAAATCCCAAAGTTGGGATATGTTAGTATTTTCGAACACTCAACTTTTTAATATTTAAGATCACATTAGGTCACAGAAAATATAACAACTTTGTTTTTGGGGTCAAAGTCGTAAACAAAAACATGATAATTATTTTACTTATCAACATTTTAACTCTAAATTTCCACTTTGACGGATTAGAAAAACAATTATGAGATCCCCACAATTCCCAAAGAATTTTTTTTAAATCCCAAATTCTTCATAAACAAATAAATGAAAATTTTCACTTAAGCGAATTATTTCCCAGGAAAACATATATGAGTTGCCCACAATTCCCAGAGAGTTTTTGAAAAATCCCAAAGCTGTCATATTTCAGTATTTTTCGCCAAATGCTGTTAATTTTTGTTTTTTAATATTTAAGATCACATTAGGTCACAGAAAAAATAACAACTTTATTTTTGGAGTCAAAGTCCCAAGCAAAAAGATACAATTTTTTTATTTATCAATATTTTTGTTTGAAAATTCTCACCTAGGTGGAAAATAATGTAATTAATATGGATAAGAACAAATGCGTTTTAATAAAGCTTCAGCTAAAAATAAATTTGTGTTATTTGAAAAGCCACATACTTTATTTCAAGAGCAACAATCTGTTGGAATAATTTACAAAAAAAAAAATTAATTGCTAAACGTGATAAAATATTGTTAAAAAACCACAGCATATGGTTCATTAATAGGGCGGGTTTTTTTTTTATTTTTTTATAAATATGTAAACTGAATTAAAATATAGCGGTATGAAGTTGTAGTTACATTAAAGTCATTGACTTCTTCAGCTGAACATAACTCCCTTTTGTTAAGTGGACAATTTGAAGAACTGACACAATTGGGAAATTTAATATTAAGTGCGATCATTAAATTCATGGATAAAAAAGGAATGATTTTCCAAACAAAAGTTATTTTAAATTGCGAATGCTAACACAATGGGCCCACTAACAGATTTCCGAGGCAATATATATTATCAATTTTTTTTTTTTTTATCTTGGACCAGCACTCAGGAGTTGACCTCTACATATGCAGTGCATTGCGCCGGAACTGGAAGAGGGGGGATAGATAGTATTGAGTGGACAGATGAAAAAAGATGAGAAGATAGAGAATTTTTTTTAGCTATTTCAACCTTTTTACTTCACCGGCTAATATTTGCTACAGGACCGACGAAGGAGGGTGCTGTTACTCTGCTTTCTAGTACATGATAGTGGCAGTCGCCTTCGTCATTGAGAACATGCTGGAAGAATTCAACACAATATTTCATGACACAGCGCGGTATTGAACTCAGGACCCTCCCCTTCATAGTCTCGTGTTCTACTATCAATTCAAATGTCCAGCTTTTCTTGGGGCTTCGGAAGCATGATTTCATATCCAGACAGGAAGGGTCGCATAGATATTAATAATATTGTGGAAATTACACACGGAATGACAAACCTTTCACCATTTTTCGTGAAGTATTTTGTCTCTTCTCATCTCTCTTGATTTACAATTCCTTTTTATAGTTCCGAAACAATGCATTGTATGAGTAGGGCTCATCTCCTGAGTGATGATCGTAGTTTTTAGAAAAAACGGGGACAAATTCGCGTTACTTTATGGGGCAAATTACTGTTTCGAAACTCAAAAAAAATGTCGACCGGATTTCGGAACCTGTGACATGGGCGATTAAACGAATATGAAAGCAGAGAGATATTATTATTATTATTATTATATGAGGCCATAAGCACCGCGACCCAAAGGATCTTTTGTGCAGCCCAAGTGTTCACTGATGTAGATTGAGGCTGCGAATAAAGCCAATTACTCTACCCGGTGAGATATCGTACACCTCCCCTGGAGTCGTGAAATTGCCTCCGAGGAACCTTCTTCTGCACGACGCCACTGCCGGACAGTCGCAGAGAAAGTGCTCCGGTGTCTCCTCCTCTGCTCCGCAGAGTCTACATACTTTGGTCTCAGAATTGCCCATGGTAAACTGGTGTCGTCTGAGACCGCAGTGTCCGGTAAACCAACCCGTTAATAATCTGAGGTCATTCTTGTCCATCAGAATTAATTTTTGAGATTTGTTCCGAGATAACGTAATGAAACGTTTTGCCTGTCTTAGGCCGTGAAGGGCTTTCCAGTGGCGATTAAACTCCACTCGAGCCCAGGAGTCATTCTGTTCTTTGACATATCCTCCTGAGATGCCAAAGAAGTGTTCCGGTCCTATGAATCTATGATGGGCTCCTCTGTTCGCCAGACAGTGAGCCCGTTCGTTCCCAGCGTGGCCCTTATGGCCAGGCACCCAGCATACCGTCAGCCTGTTCTGAGCGCCCAGTTCTATCAGCGATGTAACACAGTCTATAACAAGCCCTGACCTGATCTCATACGAGGTTATGGCCTTGAGCGCTGCCTGGCTATCAGACATCAGATAGATACGAATATTCTCACATCTTCTCCTCAAGCATTCCCTAGCACGTATGAATATGGCATAGACCTCCGCTTGGAAGATCGTAGGGTATTTACCCATGGGAATTGCCCTTTGAAAGTTAGGGCCATATATCCCTGCCCTCGTATCCCCATTTTCAGAGAGATAACGGAATAAAAAAAATTAATCGATTCTTTAAAATCGCTGTCACTTACTCATACAAAAAATTTATATAAATAATAAATGAAACAGAAATTTTATTATATTATTTATTTGTTTTAGTGGTTTTCCAGACACTGTATAAATAATGATAGCAAAATAACGCTGCGTATTTGTGACCGATATGTTCAACTCGCAATTAATTGTCATTTACTGACTAATGAATTTATTATTTTATGAACGAAAATATTCCATTATGTTTCGGGTAAAAAAAGAAAAATTGGGTTAGTAATGGAGGATATGCACAAATATTTCATTGACTGATATTTGCCAACAACAATGAAAAAATAGTTTATTATTATTTAACAATTTTAAGAATTAGTCTTATCAAAGTAAAGAAAAATAGTTTTGCGTCAATAAATTAGACTTCTCGTGGAAATATGATCTCATATAAAGAGAGCAGCTCTGTCAAAGGATTTTGGTAAATAGATCTCAGGTATTTTTTCTTTGTATATGATAAAACTTTTCAACGAGATAGAAGATGTTGTATCAAAATTTAAATACATGAGGCTCCTACTTGATTCAGAATATGATAGAAAAACAAGTAAAAACTTTATATTCGACCGGGTCGAATCTTAAATACCCTCCAAATATTTAGTAAGTAAATTTAAAATGTTTAACTTGATGGGACAGAGTTCCTTTAAGACATCTCTATATTGACAGAGTCATTCCGGGAAGGCCCGTGGGAAGACGTTTCACCTCTGCAAGATCAGAGAACATCTCAGCTTCTTATAGGCTTAAGGAACAAAAATTTTTCAATATTTACACTATTTTTGCATATAATATCGTACGTCATCGCCCACTAAAGGGGGTGGGTCCATAAATGGACTATATCATGTCTTCCACAGACGAACGTGTGGGCATTGCTAGATCGTCTTAGGCCTCATCACTGATCAAGAATATATATACTTTAAAGGGTCCAATTCTCTTTGGAGAGTATTAAAACTGTATTTTTGCGGGATCGCTCTGGCAAGGGCTGTGGGGGACACATATCACCTTTGTGATAAAACGCTAAAAATAAATGTTTGGGATAATTAAATACAAAATTTACAACAACAACAAAAAATTTTTATAGGGTCATTTAAGGGTCACTTAGGGGGAGGAGGGGTAGAGTATTTATTTTTATTTATTTATTTTCGATGTCCCATATATAAGACTTAAGTCTTATATTACAGTATGGAACTGAGCATATGTAAATACAATAAATCAGAACACAAAAACAAAATTAACTTGGATTAAGTTTGCGCTTTTAAATTATAAAAATAAATTTAAAATCTAATGTAATATAGTTTAAAAGTTAACCAAATTTAATAATAAAACCAGCTAAAATAATAATAGTTAAAAAAATATGTAGCCTGAAGAATTTGAAATTTAAAAATTTACAGTGTTATACTATCAGTCTTTATCAAAGAAAAACAATAAAAGCATGTACAAAAATATATTCAACGTGAGAAATGACAAAAAATACTTTTGCTAAATTGACGTGCGTTACTAATGGTCTGAATTCTATAGGGGATTCCATTCCAGAGACTGACAGCATTAATATAGAAGTGGTATTTAGAAACAAGAGTTCGATGACCAAACGCTAGAACTCTTTTACCTCTAGCAAGCGTTGAAAAGCTTAAACGTTCAAAGAGATGTTCAGGTTGATGTGTATATATAATTTCATGCATTAACAGCCATAAAGCAAGGTTACGTAGGGGGAAATATGGTCATATCTTCTGAGACCATATACGTACCGAATAATGTTATTAAAGGCCACGTTAAGTTTTCTTTTACTTACGCTATTGCAGCTGGCAAAAAGTTCACAGCCGTACAATTAAATCGGTATTAAATACGATTTGGCAAGGATTATTCTAATTTTAATTGGAGTACAATACTGAGTTTGCCAGAGACCGTTCGACCGCATGCAAAATTAACGTGATTAGACCAAGTGAGAGTGCTGTTGAAATATATACCAAGATTTTTAGCAGAATTTACAATATCTATGGACTGGTTGTTTAATGTTAAAATCGGATTGCAATCAAAATTTGATAACCTCTTTTTAATAATCAGGCACTTGGACTTAGTAGGATTAATTGCTAGACCATTAGCTGTGGCCCACTCGTAGACACGACCTAACTCCTGATTTAAGGTCCTCACACATTCATCAACGGCAGTATTGCTGCAGCTAATGTAAAGCTAAACGTCGTCCGCATACAATCTAATCCTGCAGTGTTCGAGTTTGCCCTGAAGATTATTCACGTATAATGAAAAAAGGAGAGGACCTAAGATGGAGCCTTGCGGAACACCTCGAGTTAATGGCAAAGATGTTGAAACTGAGGTAGGCGTTTCAACATATTGGTATCTATCGACTAAGTATGAATATATTAGACCTGAGGCAATTGATGCGAATCCAAACATATATACTTTATAAGTAGTAGTACCAGGTTACATCTCAGCTTCGTGATTAAAGCTTAAAAATGTTATTTTTAAGGAATGTAGGCTTAAGTAAAACAATTTGTTAAATGTTTACACTATTTTTGCATATAATAACGCCCACTAAAGGCGGCGGGGTCCAAAAATTATTATTTTTTATTTTATGGCTCCAAGTTTAACGCGTTGGACCTTCTTTAATATAAAAATATATCATTTGCTTAACAAAATTACAAAAAAAAATTAAAAATTATGTTGTTATTTAGAGGTTGGTTTAGGTCTTCTTAGGGGAACTTCTTTCCCTCTAGCCTGATTCAGCCCATTTACGAACTTGACCTGTGCTATCCTTCAAGATATATTTATACCAAATTTCAAGAGTCTGGCTTTTTTCGTTTGGACTGAATCGTGATTTCCACAGACGGACTGACGGACGGACGGACATGCCCAGATCGTCTTAGAATTCATCACTGATCAAGAATATATATATTGCACTTTATGGGGTCTCAGATGGATATATCACTGCGTTACAAACGGAATGACAAAGTGAATATACCCTCCACATTTTGTAGGGTATAATTAAACGATTTATAAAACTTAATAGTATATATATTTTTTCAAAGTCAATCAGATTTCTAATAGCATTCATACACAACTTATATGACAGTAGAGACAACGACCCCTCATATTTTATTTTATTTTTATTTTTTGGAGGGTATAATAAACAAGAGTCGTTCTGGAAAAATATTAAATTTTACTATAATTTCATTATATATATTTTTTAATGTTAAACTAAGTTCACCCTATTTGCGCAAATAGCACAATCTGTGCCAATTTTATTTTTTGCCATTTCTTTTTTCGAAGAATATGTGCCAAAACAAAAATGTGACTACAATCGATACAACAAAAAAATATAAAATTAGAATTAGGGCTGAAAAACTGCAATGACACATCAATTAATCATTTACTACAATTTACAATTTTCCCTAGTTTAACATTCTGACTGATTTACGGTGGCAACTCATTTTTGCTATCAATTCTTTGTGATTTACTTCTGGCATTCACCTGTTTATTATTAAACAATTGTATATATAATTACAGCGCATACAACGTTAATGCGAGTTTATGAATTTCATATCTAACAAATTATATGTTAATTGAAAATTAAATTAATTATTTATACCCTTTACCAAAAGTGCTAAATAATTTCACACAATGTTAATTAATAGACGATCCTATAAAATATAATTATATTCTGGGTCCTTATGAATACGGAAGTCGAATAAGCGATATTCGTCTGTGTGCTTTAGAACTCGATTTTCCAAAGCCTCCAGAAAAGTTAGGTTTGAATTGATGTCATAAATAGATTGATATTGAAAATCGGCCAAATCCAAAATATGGTTCCAGAGCAGGAAGATTTAAACTTGTTTTTGGCATATAAAAGTAACTGGCTAAAACTTTTTTTTTGTTAATTAGAACTAATTAACTATTTTATACTTCAGGAGGAATTATATTGGAAATAAAAAATTAAACATAATCAATAGAACGATTCCAGGGTTGGACAATTGAAATTATTTTTAAATTGTTAATTTTTTCAACGGGCTTAAGTTCGAATCT
Source organism: Linnaemya tessellans (assembly GCA_951800035.1). NCBI lineage: Eukaryota > Metazoa > Arthropoda > Insecta > Diptera > Tachinidae > Linnaemya > Linnaemya tessellans. The sequence continues at coordinate 11,951,608 of OX637535.1, forward strand.
GCATGACCGCAAATGATTTTTTATTATTTTATTAATAAATGAATTTGTTCAAATTCTATTTATTATTTTTTTATATTAAGATTGGAATATTAAGAATATTTTCAATAATCATCAAACCAGCAGAACGGATCAGTACTGATTTCGTGGCCGCTACGCCATCTCATCAGCGTTCTTTGTTCAATTTTCCCACTTTTGCAAGTCTAGCACCACTTAGTAGGAATATCAACTATTTAACCAATGTTTTTAACGAAAATTGAATATGAGAAGTTCCCACATTCATATTTTTAAGTTATTACCTCTTTGGTTAGTACGAAATTCCCCAACCCTGACGATTAATATTCCCAATATTCCATGTATTTCTTTCGCTTTTTCCAGAGCCATCGGCTGCTGATAGCTAAAGCTTCTTTGTTATTTATGTTCAAGTAATTGAATTTAGTTGTCAATTTACAATGAACAAGTGCGCGTGCCCCCGCAATGTTTTTAAATTATCTATGAATTTTTATTAGTCGAACTTTCTTATGTAAATTGTTAATTTTTTTAATTTTTTTTGTGGATAAAAGTAACCAAATAAATAAATTTTTATTCATTGGTATTAGAAAGCAGAGAATTAAAAAAAACAGCTCCAGAGATGGAAAATTTAAAATGTTGTTTTTTTGGAATATTGAAATAACTTAATAAAAATAATTTTTTTCTTTGCAAATTTCGATATAGAAAAATGCCTGGCTAATGTTTCTGAAAGCGAAATCATTGATATTACAAATCAGAAAAGTTAGAAATACACCCTCAGAGCTGGAAAATTTCGACTTTTTTTGTATTAAAATAACGAAATAAAAATAATTTTTTTCTTTGCAAATTAAATAGGTATATTTTATATTTTAGAACGAAATGCTATGAAATGCCAAATTACCGCATTCGATATCGAGCGAAATTTCTATACAATTTATATACAAATATCGATCGATATCGAATGCCGTAATTTGGCCCATGTACTTCGGGTAAGGGTGTATAAGATTCGGCACAGCTGAATATTAGCACTTTCACTTTAACACGAAAAAAAGATAAACCTCAATGTCTTGCGGAAAAGTTGTATAAAATAAATTAAACTTCAACCAAAATTAGTTTTGAATATGGAAACTATCAAAGCGATTCCTTATTAACGCCGATGTGGAGAATAACAATTCAGTACAAAATTTATTGCTGATAGTGGAAAAAAACTAGTCGCCGAAATTTTACAGTGGCAAGAACAAAACAGAACAAAAGTATCAAATAAATAACTTTAAAAGGCTGTAAATCAGGGATCCCCACACACATACATTATCATTTATGTTTGTGTTGGTTGTTTGATTTTGAGCGTAATTTATTTTTCTCGCATTGCATTAGGGTTGCCAGGACATATTTGGTGCTGTCCCCGAACAAATTAAAAAAAAATTAACACAAGTCGCCACATGTGATATAAATATATTAAAAATACCATTTAATTTGTTATTTTATTTTGTACTCAAATAAAGACTTAATGTCAAATAAACTTTTAATGAAAGCTTGGAAGGTAAAAAAATTTTTTTATTTTGAAAATATACAATATAAAATTCATTTTAAATTATGTAATTATATTTTTAAATTGGATAATTATATGGTTTATAATTTTTGTAAAACTGTAATTCGAATTTTTGTAATTATTATTCAGGGCTAATTATGTAATTGGTACTCGTAAAACAAAATCATCGGTTCTGTTCTGTAAACCAAATCCGAGTAAATTTCATATTTTCAAAAAATTAATAATTGCACCATTGATGCGTTTTAAACCGTAAGTAATAAATTAATTTCAGATATATTTTAAGCTCTAAAAAATAGAAAATCACGAAATAAAAATAGATTTCAGAAGAATTCAAAGAAACGCTTTAAGTATATGAGTTTATTTAATTCATAATTATAAAAGAAGTAATAGTTTAAGAAAAAAAAAATAAAAATAATCCATTTTTTTTCATGTTCATTATACGTTGAGCAAAATTTCGAAATCCAGTAAGAAATGTTGGTTGCAGTGTAATAAATTAAGTATGCACTGATGATGGCAACGTGTGTTTTGCAAGATTTTTTTAATTGACACCATATCAACAGACATTTTTCACAAAAAAAAAATTGCGTTATGAGATCACTATGAAAGTTGCCACAAAAATAATTAATCGAAATTTTAAAAATAATTCTGATGAAATACGGACGTCACTTTGAAAGGTTCATCGCTAAAATGTGATTTTATATATAGAGAAAAATCCTTTAAAAGATACAAACGAGATTCTTATAATTTTCAAGAAAAAAAATTTCTTAGATTTTTCGTTCTTGGCTAATATAACAGAATTCAACTATCAGCTGCAAGATAGGAATAACAAATTTAACTATTTTTCACGTTTCATCAATACAAAATAAATACTGATGTGTTAATAACGTAACTAAGATTAGTAAGTTGACGAGATTAAAATGAACTTCAAAAACTTTCAATAACAAAATTATTGAATATATATTTTTGAAAGTTTACTAATACACCTCAGTAGCCGTTTTTAATAATATATAACTACATGATGTTAAAGAAGAAGTAACAAAAATAACGAATGATTTCGCTTTACCACTTGCATTCTCCCATTCTATATTAAACATTTTATTCAGTGTTGTCTAGTAACAAGCTACTACACAACCTGCTCATAGGAGTTATATAAAATCTAAATGGTAACCCTGGGAAAAGAAACAAGCGACGACACAAACTGCTCGCATGAATGATCCAACAAGACTAAATGATTTTATTAAATAAAAATTCAAATTATCTTCTCATGCTCTCTTCATTAGTAAGAGAGCATTCGCACATGTGCGGTGTTTTGCAGATCCCTGCTGTAAATCATAATTCAACTTCAGAGATTGTGTGTGTGTGTGTGTGTGTGTGTTTGTGTATACGGACCGCCAGTCATAAGTGATTAGTTTTTATCACAATATGCTTTTGCATTGCGTAAAGAGCTGGCAACTGAAAAATTTAACGATTATTATTATTTCTTAGAGGAAACAAGAATGTAAACAAATAAAAAGAGGCATGGCATGTCTTGTGAAATGAATTTTTAGGGTAAAAATTGTTTGTTGCTTCAACAAATTAATCAGTTTTGTGTATTTTTGGATTTCTTTCTTTTTATATTCCGCAAAAAGACATGTGGAGTATAAATTTTGAATTCCATTTAGTTTTAGAAGGCGGTAAATAAAATTAGCACTAGGAATTTATAGCTCGCATTCGTACATGAATGAAATACTTGATAAATTATATTGATTTTATTTGAAGCATATGAGACGACACATACAAATCATTTGCTTTGAAGCATTTTAGGAATTTAAATTTGTCAAAAGCACTCCAACAAATCGTGTAGATTATTTCCGATATAAATACATTAACACAAAATTATGAAAAATTACATATTTAGAATTAAAGCAAAAAAATTGTTATGTGAGTTTTTCCATGAAAAAAAACTTATGAATTTCTTGCGAAAGGAATTTCAAACAAAAACAATTCTGTTTAAAACACACACACACACACACACTCATGCAATGATGGTATTTAATCAAAATCTTCAATAGATTATCAATAAATACATTGCATGCATATACGATTACGAATAGCAATTTTTACGATAAGAGCGTAAAACGAAATTTAATCAGGGAATTGCTATTCGCTGTGCTATTTTTTCTTTTTAATTTAAAGAATGCAGAAAGCAAATAATATTTGTGTGGATTTCCTTGTAAGAATTATGTATTTAATGAAAATAATGTAAAGGAGGAAAGAGACTATTGCACAATGGCATGAAATGGGGATATATATATAATTTAATTTTATGAAAAATATTTTATGTTAATAAATATAAAATATTTTTATGAATAAATTCTGGCAGAGCTTTAAAGTTTGCAATCATTCAAAACTTTTGCAAATGTCAGATGGGCAACGATGTTATTGTTGCCAAAAAGAAAGTTGTAATAAATAAGTCAGCTGATAGTAATAATAATAATAATAATAATAATAATAATGATACTAATTTCTTAACCCACAACAATCAAAGCATATGTTTAATAAATTAAATAAGATATTATCTCATATGTACATAACTTTTTAAATTAAATTGTTGAAATAATTGCCTTTATTTTGTAAACATTTGCCAATGTCACGGCAAGACAATATCAATCAACTCATTCTCAAGAATGATAAAATAACTGCCATCCCTAAATACGGGCGGCAAGCTTTTTTTAGCTGTCAAAAGTTCTCATGTCCATACATTTTGTATGGAGCATACCGAAATAACGCGGCGGCAACGCTTTGCTATTGGAAAATCCGATTTTGACAGAGCGTTTTCTAATGAAGTTGGTTACAAAAGAAGAGAATTGTAACCAGAGAAAATGAGCAAAGATTTACAAAAGTGAAATATATAATAAAAGAAAAAATGTGTGCACTTCGTATTAGAAAATGGTGGTAAGAAAATATTTACAATATGATTATATTCATACATATGTATGCACGTTTGTAATTTGTACAAAATTTCAATAACAAAATCACAAATGTCGTCCGTCCAGCTGTTAAAATAATCAGGGTTGTTTAATTTGTTTGTTTGATAACCCTGTTTTTATTGTTTTTTTTACATAACGCTGCCGCTTTTGTTTAGGTATGGCATTTCAGCGTTATAGCTCAGCGGAAAAAAACGTTCCGCTTTCCGCCCGTATTTAGGTATGGCTGTAAAGATTACACCTTGTGCATGATTTACCGTTTGATGGCGTATTTGTTCCCTCGAAGAGATTGCCAAATGTTTATTATATGCAAAACTAATTAATATTTTATGCTATATTTGGCAACTCTTCACACAATTTACTCAGAGAGATTTCCAATTTACTCAGAGAGATTTCCAACAAGCATATGAAATCGGATTTATGAAAGTGCAAGTTTTGTGTTATATTTTATAATAAATTGTGTTATAATTTAAAATAAATATATTAAAATAATTATTAAATAACTTAAAGTGTAAAAAACTTATTAAAACTTGATTTTTAAAGCCCATAAACTGTTAACAAAAAACCTAAATTAAAGGGAAAAGAGAACAAAAATAGCAAGCATGCAATGTGCAGTGGGTAATTGCAAACAAAGTGACAGCAAAAAAACAAGTGAGAAATAATTGTGTTAAGCGGCATGGCCACACATCAAACTGATGCTTCAAACTTGTGTATATGTTGGTAAAATTCAGTTTGAGAGTGAAAATCTAAATTCTTTTGATATTCTTCAAACTCACATCAAACCATACGTGTGAGCTTTTCACTAACACTATCAAAGAAAAGCAGAGTTTGAAGCGTCAATGTGTGGCCATGCCGCTTTAAAATGTAGTATTGCTATCAATATTTTTTTTTTGTTTTCAAAGAGATAAAGCTCAAAGGAAGTTATGACTGATATTTTGCAAGGAAAAAAATTTGTTTTGAATGGGGAAAAAAGAAAAATAATTAGCACTTGGGTTCAATATTTATATAAAATAACTATAAATTTCAAATAAAAAAAAAAAATGGAAAGTATAATAATTTTTTAAAATTCTTTATTATCAAACAAATTTAATTTGAAAAATCGCAATTTGCCCCACTGTCCTGTTTTTACAATAACATAATAGTTCTCCAACTGAATTTTATTACCCAATCAGAACACATGTTGAGTGACGTCATAATTCCATCATGCGCAAAAAAGTATTTTTATTTCAGCTTGTTGGCGTAATCTTTATTTTATAATTCTTGCTCATTCTGAACGACAACTAACTAGTATTTCTGAGAGCCTGTGAATACTCTCCATGAGCTTGAATATCCTAGGCTGTTTAAATTGTCAATTTTGCGAAGAAAATGTGTTAAGAAGTGTCCTATTTTATAGATATAGTCTTGAAGTGACCTTGACAAATAGTTACAGAATAAGAACGAATAATTATATAAAAATGCCATGATTATGTTTTCTTTATATTTTCAGGATTTCGTAATTTAAAGATGTCAACTTTTAGTGATAATTCGTTATTCGTGTATCACAGGTATGTTTTAGTTTAAGCTTGATGCTGCCATGCTTAATAATAATAACAATAATAATGATTATCAGGCCATGTCACAGAGTTGATTTCTTTTCGGAAATGACGCATTTTCGTTCTACAGAAGACGATAAAGGAATGAAATAATTTTTAATATCATGAACGGAATCAGCTGATCAAATAAAATAAGATTTCATTCCGAAAAAAATTTTTCTTCCATGTTTTCTGAAAAGTCAAAATACGTAAGCAATTCCGTTTCCGAACGGAATCGGAAGCCGTAACATGGCCGAATAATTATAATATAAATGACGATAATAATCAAGATACTAACAATAATAATAATATCAATATATAGTTTATTATTTGAACTTTAGGCTTAAGTTAGAGTGGAATTTCTTTCTGTAACGGAATTGATTCGTAATAAAACAAAAAAGGAAAACAATTTTTCGATATATGTACATATAACTATTTTTATGAACGGAACTACCTAATGAAATTAAAAAAGATTTCATGGCAACATTTTTTTTTCGTTCTTGTATTCTGAGAAATATGTATATGAATCCAATTTCGTTTCGGAACGTAATTGGATTCTGTGACCCGGCTGTATAATTTTTTTTCGGGCTTAAGTTCAAATCTGCTATTACGAATTATTTTTTAAAGAATCTGTATTAAACTGAAATCATGTTATTAACAGCGGAATATTTAGAATACATTTTTTTTATAATCAACAAACTTGCAGAACGAATTTATAGTGTTTTGGAGGCTGCTACGCCCTCTGATCACCGTTCTTTGTTTAGATTTTCCACTTTTCATGGTGGCACTAGTCAGGAAGAATATCAATTATTTAATTTTTTTTTTTAACATAATATAATATGAGAACTTCTGTTATTCATGTGTGATTAAATGTTAACTGGCACTTTAACCGACAGTTAGCTGAAATTGTATTTCACAATGTACGATTAAAATTTAACTGACAGATATTAACCGAAAAGTTGCTGTTATATTTAAGCGAACAAATTCTTCTGGTTAGTATAATAATTGCTACTTCAAAAAAAAAAAACAAAATGAGGAAAAATTACAATCAACACTTATATTTTTTTAATATTTATTAATCCAAATAAAGTTTTACTTCAGAAATAGTACTTAAACGTCGAAATCATTTCTCTTTATCTAGTGAAGAATTTAGAAAAAAATTTAGATGCTGAAATAAATATGAGTAAAAATTCGAAATAAAATGAATGAATTGAATTAAGATTCATAGGTTAATTGTTCGAAATTTGTTTTTAAATCTCAGAAAGACATGATAAATATTCTAAGGCACAAAGGCAAGTCAATATCAGTTTTTGTTATTCAACTCACACAGCAGAGCAGAACAGCTGTTTTCGAAAGACGCAACCCTTTCATCATCAGTGCTCATGTGTATTGTGTTTGTCACCACTTATTAGGTGGCTTAGTTGAATGTGATAACAGTCCCTATTTACACAAATTTTATTGTGAAAAAGGATACGAGAACTGTATCAACCTGATGGTAACATGTTATTGTTATATTACCCGTGTTACCGTTTGATTATTTTTCTTCATGTCCCATTTTTCTGAATTTTTCCTTTGTGCCTTGGAATATTTATCATGTCTTTCTGAGATTTAATAACAAATTTCGAACAATTAGCCTATGAATCTTTATTCATTTTAATATAGCAATATAAATTTTCGTTAAAATTCTTACTACATAAAATGAATGAATTTTTTTAAATTTTTCTGTTACAAAGGGAAGTATTTTCAATTTTGAAATTTGAAAATAGTTTTTTTTTATTTTTGCAAAAAAAAATGCAGCCCACCTTTTTTTACAAATGACAAAACTAGAATTCATAAATTTAACTCCTTCATTACATTATTTTTCGTAAATCCAAAATTCAAACGTTGCCATAAAGGGTCCGCCATCTAACGTTTTTTTTCAACTAGTGCTTATTTCGTGAATGGTAACACTTAGCTCATGTCTGATTTGACAGATAATTAGTTTTATCCTCCCGCTGAACGAATATGGTTGTGTATACGCTTGAACAACGCTTCGCCAAGTGGGCCTGCGATCGACTTACAGAAGATGCCGATTTTGCCAAAAAAAAAAATCATCTTTTCAGATGAAGCTCATTTTGATCTTGGAACAAGCAAAATTGTCGCATTTGGGGCACAGAAAATACGCACGCATACATTGAAAAGCCGACGCACCCAAAACGAGTCACTGTTTGGTGCGGATTTTGGTCCAGAGGCATAATTGGGCCATTTTTTTTCGAAAATGAGCAAGGAGTGGCCGTTACAGTCAATGGCGATCGTTGTCGGGCCATCTTGAACGAATTTTTGTTCACAAAAATTGAAGAGGATATTGGCAACATTTGGTTTCTACAGGACGGCGCTACGTGCCACACAGCCGAAGCTACACTCGATGTTTTGAGCCCTGTTTTTGAAGATCGCATTATCAGCTGAGCAGAGCTGATGTCGTTTGGCCACCTCGGAGCTGCGATTTGTCACCGTTGAACTATTATTTGTGGGGTGCCGTCAAAGATAAGTGTTACGCCGATAAGCCAGAGACAATTGACGCTTTAAAGCACAATATTCGTGAAGCCATTGGTGAAATACAGCTGCACACAATCGATAATGTGCTTAAAAATTGGACCGATCGTGTAGGCTACTGCATGGCCAGCCGAGGCAGCCATTTGAATGAAATTATTTTTCATTATTAACCGGAAGAATTGTACTTTCAAAAAAAAAAAAGGAATTTGAAAAAATATTCAGTAGTCTTTTTATAGCAATGTAAAAAAATAATAATAAAATAATAAAAAATCATTTGCAGTTATGCAGATTCGAACTTAAGCCCGTTGAAAAAATTAACAATTTACATAAGAAAGTTCGACTAATAAAAATTCATACATAATGTAAAAAAAATTATTTGGCGGACCCTGTATTATATACAGAATACGCTGGTTTAATAACTAAATTATGGTGAAAGGCAAATGAGTAACCATCGGTTAAAAAATGCTTATTAAGAAAAGTGTCAATTAGCTAATTTTTCGTTAAACTTAATTTAATCATACATTGTGAAAAGGGTCGTAAAAGTTAACTTACTTTTGGTTAGTACAAAATTTCCCAAACCTGATGACTAATATTCCAAATATGTCATTTTAATCAAATACTTTGAATTTAATACGAATTCTTAAAAAAAATAATTTGCAGATTTCAACTTTAGTGTAAATAAAAATTATTAGCTTAATAATTAAAATAAATTTAGTTCTCTTTTAATTTTTAATTTATTTATTTGGGTTTTGTTACTGACAACATGTTTTTAGGTTTATTATCGTTCTCGAATAGTTTACGACTGTTTTACTTTAAATTAAAGAAACGCAAAATTCTATCACAAACTGTTGAGTCTATTCGTCAACCATATTTCTCCTTAGCAAGATTTGTTATTCTTTCTAAATACAATCTTACGACTTCCACTCTCTAAATTTTCATTGAGTTTAAAATACAAAAAAAAAAAAAAATAAAAATTCGAGGAAACTTTTACATTAATTATTTTTATGGAAATATATACTTTTTTAAATCTATCTCTAATCATTTAAAAAAAGTTTTCAAACATTTCCAATGGTAATTGCAGTCGAAAAAGGTAAAAATCTTACATTTTTACACTGTAAAATCTTTTCCGCCAAGAGAAGTGCAAATTGTTTCTAAACTTAATCAACCCTATCGTGAATGACAAGGGGAATTTTTTTTTGTTCGCATGAAATTTTTATTTCACTCGAAGGGAAAAATGGTATCGTGAATCTCTCGTGAGAAATTATTCCCGCTATTAGTTGTCAGTGAATACAAAAAAAAAAGAGAAGAAGCCGAAAACAACATGAAAAATCAAAGAATTTGTGTTGAAAAATTTAAGTTTATGCAATAATTTAAAAATATTTAAAAAAGGTATGGCTAAATATTTACTCCGATATTCATAAAATTTAAAATGAGTTTGAAATGTATTTTAATCAAATATTTTCATACAAAATTTTCTTAAAATAGATTTCAAATACGTTTTATTTTTTTATGAATAGGGGGGTTAGTAGTCAAATAATTTGGATATATTTTGAAAACCAGACAAAACAAATTAAAAATATTCTTAATCTTTAGAATTGGAGCAACAAGTTTTACAAAGGCGCAGGCAATTGATTTGTTGTATCTTATTAACGAGTCTTGCTACTAAAAGAAAATTTTAAAACTCTAATATTCAAAATATTATAGAAACTACTTACAACGCTTTGCTATTGGAAAATCCGATTTTGACAGAGCGTTTTCTAATGAAGTTGGTTGCAAAAGAAGAGAATTGTAACCAGAGAAATAGAGCAAAGATTTACAAAAGTGAAATATATAATAAAAGAAAAAATGTGTGCACTTCGTATTAGAAAATGGTGGTAAGAAAATATTTACAATATGATTATATACATACATATGTATTCACGTTTGTAATTTGTACAAAATTTCAATAACAAAATCACAAATGTCGTCCGTCCAGCTGTTAAAATAATCAGGGTTGTTTAATTTGTTTGTTTGATAACCCTGTTTTTATTGTTTTTTTACATAACGCTGCCGCTTTTGTTTAGGTATAGCATTTCAGCGTTAAAGCTCAGCGGAAAAAAACGTTCCGCTTCCCGCCGGTATTTAGGTATGGCTGTAAGTAAATAAATTAAAGGGAAAAGTGAAAAAAATCGCGGGAAAAAATCATTCACGATCAGGGGAATTTAATTTTAGCGTAAAGTCATTCACGGGGAATTATTTCATGATTGCAATTTTAGGGAAAAGGGAAAAATTATTCATGATAGGGGTGAATAATTCCAAGTCACTGCTCTATGATATAAAAAAATTCTCTATCTTCTCAATTTCGTTCATCTGTCCTCTCCATACTATTCCCACCTTTGTACCGCATAAGTATGTAGGGCACAACCCCTGAGTGCTGTTACCATTAAGAAGAAAAGAATTGTATCGAATCCTATAAAATCTCCCCTCATTATTATTGAACCCTGTGCTTAGATTATCACGATTTGCAATATTAAATTTTTATTGGAAAATAACAAGCTCCTTTTGAAAGTCAAATATTTGTAAGAAGTGCCAAGCAAAGTACTGATCTAAACAAATATCGTAAATCGAGTATAATGAAATTTAATGTCATGTTTAGTACATTTCTTACATAAAAACTCTTTTATTTCAAGATAATTTTTTTTCTTTCTCGAAAAGAGCAAAAATTTCATCATGTTAACAATGTCTGGAAATTTAAATAAAATTAAAATGATCGTTATTAAAAAAAACTGACAACAAAGAAAGATGTGCGGGCACGACTTCTACATTGATTTTATCGCGTGAATTGATTTTATCGATATCATTAATGTAGTAACTGATTTTGATTGTGGTTGTGATCTTATCATTTAGTTGTGTTTACTTATATTCGTTTGACTCCTTCTTCTCCTCTTCCTAACTACTACTACGTTAAGCACGTATATATAATGTTGCACAATGGGAGTTCTTAACCTACTTAATTTATTGCATGTATTTAATGTTGATTTCTTTTCTAAAAAAAGAAATGTAGCATTCTTTGCACTTTTTATAAAAAATGGCAATAATATGGCATTTAGAAATGGTGAAGTTATTACAAATGAATGTACCATCGCTTGCGGAAAATTATTTTTATTTTAAAATAGGAACACAGTGATAAAATTTAACATTTTTTTCAGAAAGGAAATCGCCATAAGCAGTAATTTTCCATTGCCGGATTTTCAGATATCCTCGTAAATAAATATTGTGTTGCGAAGTTTCTACTTCTGAATCGTATAAATAAAACAGAGTTGTATTCTGTATAATTATTTCGCTCCACCGTGTGGAGGTGATTGTTCAATATAAAGGGTGTTTTTTATGAAGTTTTTTTTTTATGCGAGTCACTCTCTTGTCTGACAGCTGTTTTGACAGTTTAAAGTGACGTCTCTACTCAGTATTGTTTGGCAAATCATCATGAACAGGTTAACTCCAGAACAACGCTTCCAAATCGTGGAAATTTATTTTCAAAAACAGAGTTCAATTAAAAATTTTTATCCGCTTTTTTACCGCAAAATTCTCTTCAGTGATGAGGCGCATTTTTGGCTGAATGGATTTGTCAACAAGCAAAATTGCCGTATTTGGAGCAAAGATAATCCACATGCCGTTCAAGAATTACCAATGCATCCCGATAAATGTACTGTTTGGTGCGGTCTATGGGCTGGTGGAATCATCGGTCCTTATTTCTTTAAAAATGAGGAAGGACGACGCGTTAACGTGAATGGAAATCGATACAGAATCATGATCAATGAATTTTTGGTGCGAAAACTTCAAGATATGGATGTAAACGAAATGTGGTTTCAACAGGATGGTTCCACTTGTCATACTGCGGGCGAAATAATGGACTTATTGAAAGAACATTTCAACGACAACATTATTTCGAGAAATGGACCGGTGAATTGGCCTCCGCGTTCGTGTGATTTGACGCCACTCGATTATTTTGTGTGGGGATATCTGAAATCATTGGTTTACGTGGATAAACCAGCAACGATTGACGCTTTGGAAACCAGTATTCAACGTGTCATTGCTGAAATACGCCCTCAAATGCTTGAAAAGGTGGTCGAAAATTGGACCCCCAGAATGACCTTTGTGCAAAATAGTCGTGGTGGCCATATGCCCGAAATTATATTTAAATGTTGAATGACAAGAAATTATCTACCAAATAAAAAATTTTTTTTGGCCATTTCATAATTTGGTATGTGTTTTATTTTAATTTCAAGTCAGCAAGCTCTTATAAAAACACCCTTTATATAGATCGTGGAAAGGTATAGAAAAAACCAGATAGAAACATTTAAATTACATTAACAATTTTCTACCTGATAAAACATCGTATTTAGTCGTATACGAGTATTATTTATACGATAAATACTTTTTTCAGTTTTCTTTCAATAAAAAATTTCATAGCACGCAAACATTTAAATATACAAACAACTTGTTGCTAATGTTAATTTCTTTTGTGGAAAATAATGCAAAATTTTTTACACTTTTTAATGAAAAACTGCACCATCATGTCATTTCGAAATAGTAAATCTATTACAAATTAATCTGCCATTGCTTAGGCAAATATATTATTGTTTTAAAAATCCGCTTAAATGAAAATTCTTGGATTAGAAGTGAAAAAATTTTACATGTTTTCTAGAAAAGAAAACGCCATAAGATATAAAAGAAAATAGAATCACAAAACAATTGGTTATTTATTTTTCGATACTTAATTACACTGGTTTACAGCCAAAAAATACCAAGAACGCCACATGTCTAGATAAGTTAATTGGGACCTCCTGAACACGAAAATCGCTGTAATTTTTTTTTCCTAAGTACCGTTTTTTAGATAACGGTACTTTTGTGTTTTTCAGTGCATGGTCCCACTCAAACCCTCGTGGAGCCCAATCAAAAACTCCGATCAAAATAAATGGCATATCGTTGGAAAGGTACTTGCATGTCTTTTCCGTCGATATGCTGGAAATTTCTATCTGACATGAAATGGCTCAGTTATGGTACCTCAAAGTTCAAAATTTGCCTATTTATTACGTTTGTTTCAAAATTTTTCATTTTTATTTCGTTTTTTTTCTACGTTATAGTAAAGATCTGGAATGTTTTATTTTTTACCAAATAGTTTATTTAGTTACCAACATTTTAAGCGTAATTTAAAAAAAAATTGATGAAAAATAAAGTTTTTATTAAGGATTTTGTGGAACGACAATATTTTCATTTTCATTGCTCACACACTATATTCGGCGTCCAACAGTAAAAATTTAAATTAAAATGTCGAGCGACTTGAACTTTTGCATTTTTTTTCTGATCTTCGCGAATGAGGAACCAACAATAGTCCGCCATCATTTGTTCATCCCACCAGCCTTTGTAACGTCTCTCGGTTTCTTCCATTTCCTGGTGAAATCTTTCACCTTGTTCATCACTTTCGGAGCCCAAGTTCGTGGGGAAAATATCCAAATGACTGAAGAAGAAGTGTAATTTAGGTGTCATATTTGAACGTAAAAGTTAAAAAGAATGAATTTTCAAATGATAACATGGATATACATGCTTTCACTCAACGCTTACCAATGGCATTGAATTTTTGCAGTAATATATCGATCTTCTCAGCGTAATCAGGACTTCTGTAATTTCCCAAAAAGTTGTGAACGATGTCCTGGAATGCTTCCCATGCCTCCAAATGAGCTGGACCTAAACACTCATTAAATGCTTGGTCACCATACAGAGCCCGAATATATGTATGCATATATGTATGTATATGTTATGTTTGCATTTATATAAGTATGTAAGACAGAAAAAAAACGCAAAAGTTCAAGTCGCTCGACATTTTAATTTAAATTTTTACTGTTGGACGCCGAATATAGTGTGTGAGCAATGAAAATGAAAATATTGTCGTTCCACAAAATCCTTAATAATAACTTTATTTTTCATCAATTTTTTTTTAAATTACGCTTAAAATGTTGGTAATTAAATAAACTATTTGGTAAAAAAATTAAACATTCCAGATCTTTACTATAACGTAGAAAAAAAACGAAATAAAAATGAAAAATTTTGAAACAAACGTAAAAAATAGGCAAATTTTGAACTTTGAGGTGCCATAACTCAGCCATTTCATGTCAGATAGAAATTTCCAGCATATCAACGGAAAAGACATGCAAGTACCTTTCCAACGATATGCCATTTATTTTGATCGGAGTTTTTGATTGGGCTCCACAAGGGTTTGAGTGGGACCATGCACCGAAAAACACATAAGTACCGTTATATAAAAAACGGTACTTAGGAAAAAAAATTACAGCGATTTTCGTGTTCAGGAGGTCCCAATTAACTTATCTAGACATGCGGCGTTCTTGGTATTTTTCCAAATTAAAAATTTGTAAAGCTGTGTTATTATTAACTCTGGCCGCACATATGTACATAAAAAGATAATCTTTTATGTAACTTTATTTTTATGTTGACAGTTTAATTGAGCCATAAATTTAAAATTGGCCAAATAATTAACGAATAAGAGTAAATAACTTCTTATCGTTAGAAATTTAAAATTGCGTTTTACAAACAGTTTTTTTAATGATCAAGCTTTTGAAATGTTTGAAAATTGTCTTTTTCATGGCAACAATTTCTAGCTTTAAGGCCTAATTCATAACAAATATTTTATAATATCTATATTAAAATATTTCTTTCTCTATAAGTATACACGACTATAGGAAGAACGAAATTTATAAAAGTATTTTCTTTTTTTTTCAGCCTTTGATTATTTTATTTTAATTTATATTGAGCTTGAGGCTTATTTTTATAAAAATTATTTATTTTATATTTAGTTCAATATTTCGATATCCTCTGGATATCTTCTTCAGGACAAAATTATTTATAATAATTTAATAATAACAAAAATTTTTATAAATTATATAAACTTAAATATATTATGTTGTTTTTTGTTTTTATATAAAAAATTTAAAATGAATGAAAAATTTTTTCATACATATTAAAAACATTCCAAAATTGAAACTTTTTTTTTTTCTAGAATGTGTTCAAATTTTATTAATTATTATATTCATTTCCTCATTTTTCAAATTTCAATTTTCATAATGTAGACAGGAAAGAAAAGTTTCAATTTTGAAATGTTTTTAATATGTATGAAAAAATTTTTCATTCATTTTCAATTTTTTATATAAAAACAAAAAACAACAAAAATATTTAAGTTTATATAATTTATAAAAATTTTTGTTATTGTTAAATTATTATAAATAATTTTATCCTGAAGAAGATATCCAGAGGATATGGAAATATTGAACTAAATATAAAATAAATAATTTTTATAAAAATAAGCCTCAAACTCAATATAAATTAAAATAAAATAAAAGTATTTTCGTCTTAACAGTTCATAAACTTATCAATACTTAAAAGTTAATTGTTTTCTGCTCTTTATGTCATTTCTGCTCTTGCACTCTCGGGGAAGAAAGAACTTGCAGCCTCCAGGAGGGCAGAGCTATGCGACGTAATACAACATGGTTGAGTTGCTGGCTAATTTAACGTTGACACCGAGGTTTAGCTTTTCGTGGTGTTTTTAAAAACTTCCTAAACATACTATGCTTTTTCTAATGTAATTCTCAAATGGTTCTTTAAAGTTGATACATAAACCAAGAGGTTGTATTATCGAGTTTACAAAAATCCCTCTTTAGTGGATCTATACATTGGAAAGGGTACATAGACATAAAATATTAAGTAGCTCCCTGGCTGTAGTCACTTAGGCAGGTCGAGGATATGTCAATCAGTCAGTCAGTCAGTTGAAACGTTAATTTTTTTATAGTATACATATATAGATGTTATCCTGACGATAACACTGTAATACATGTAATATGAAATAATATCAATAAGTACCTATTTTCATCCCTAAAGCGTCTAAATATTTATTATTAATTCGAGAATAATGATACTTTGTAACAAAATTCCTCGGTAATGACAAAATAGAATGCATTGCGGTCGCATTCTATTAGTGTTTGATATTGAAACTATTTTGTAAAGATTCCTTTTATATGATTGACTCATTCTTATTCAAGAGATGACGGTGGCGTATAATTAATTTTATTTGCACATGCAACATAAAAAAGAATCTCGTATGAAATTGATTGTTCAATTTCTGTTAATTTTTTTACACAAAATTTCATGGCATAATAAAAGAAATAAGTTGCCTAAAGCTTACTCATCAGCACCTTCTACAGAGTTTAACTGAGAGCCATGAAAAACAAAAATATTTGAAACAATAATGAAAATGGAAAAAACAGATTTATATGCTGATACTTAACAAACCTCTTGTAAAATTTACAGTGGAGCATTTGTTGTTACTTAATGGAAACTTATATTAAGTGGAATTGAAGTATAGATATGATTTTCAACTCATCTAATATTTTCTGTTTTCTTTTTCTTGCAGAAAAATGAAGAAAATCGATTTTAAATCGTTGAACAAGAAATACTAAAATGTTAATCAAAATTCTACAAGAGAAAATCAAAATGTATTTAGACATGATGGGTAAGTCAAAATATTATTAAGTGATCGCTTAAAAATATAGTTTAACAATTATTACTTTTAAATATAAGAACATAATTTTGGCGTTGTTTTACAAACAAAAACTATTGAACTATTTTATGAAATCATTTTAAGAAAATTTAAAAGAGAATTAAGTTTATGCAAGGCGCGCTGTACTACTTCTCTAACCATTAAGCTATATTAACAAAGTGTTTTCAAAACGAGGGTGGTTCAAATATTATATTTACTTTATATGCACAGAATATCACAATTTTCTTTTTGAAGGCATCGAGTATGAAAATATTAAAATTTAATATTGAAAATACTTTTAGAGGTGAAAAACGGATTAGTTTTTCATAAATCATGCTGCTAATATTTCTATGTTTAAAAATGGTAAAAATTTCCATTCTCTCTGCTTGCGAAAATACATAATCAAGAATCAAAATATATTTTTTATATCTGAAATGGTTGTAGCTTTACACGAGGTCTTTTCAAAAAAGAATTTCACAGCGGTTAAGTATGTTCGTTTAGTGTTTTTTTTTTTTTTGTTTTGTTTCTCCCGTCTCGAATTGTCTAGACTTCAAGACAATTCGAGACGATTTGGTTTTAGATGCAATAAACTCTGAATAGACATACTTAACCCTCTGTAGGTGGTATGACAAAAAGGGAAATTTGAATCTTTAGCTCTACACAAAACCCCCAACTTGAAAGTGACCTGATAACATTTACATAATAAGAATTTTCTCTCATCTAATAACGTTTAAGAATTTTCTCTCAGTCTAATAACGTTTTTAGCTTAAAATTTTTACGGCACTTTTCTACGCTCTGGTTGTGAATACCTACCTTTGGGTTGGAACGAATTAATTAATATTGGATAATATCTACTGATTGGCACCACCTTCATAATTTTCCGTTTTCATATCAGTTATATTGTGTACGGCTAGGGGGCGCTGGCTAATATAGCACGGGCATATATAAGTACATGCCTTGATATAAGTAAAATTACTTATCTACTAAATTCTATAGCATATTGATTATTTTTATGATCTATTTTTTTAATAGAATTGAGTCTATTTTTGCATAGTTATTAGCACATTATCAAATCTAATGTAATATTTTAACTTGGCCTTTGAGGCTTGCATTACATTTTCTTGAAATAAATAAATAATTATTCAAAACCATTGTTTTTTAAATATTGGATGTATAAGGAAAAATGATCAAGTGAGAATTGGTTGCTGTATTATTTCATCAATAAGTGGGAATTTTCGTTTTAGTGAGTGGGTTTTATTTTACAGAGTAACTGTTATCTTATAAAAGGCCCCGAAATCTCTAACTTTACGCTATAATTATATTTAAAATCATTTTCAAAACTTTGACAAGGTTTTAATTAAAACAAGAGCATTATTGTGGTACTCGTATCTACTATTACTTAATTATAAACCTCTTTGGAAAGTATTGTGTAATAGAAATACGTTTTATTTTTCATTGTGTCACAATTCTAACAAAAAAAAAGTAAGAACATTATAGTCGACCGAGTCGAATCTTAAATACCCTACATGTACTAAGTAAAACACATCTATTTTGTAGGGGTCACTCCGGTAGGGGCAGTGAGAGAGACATCTCACTTTTGCCATAAAACACTAAAAATTAAATTTTTGGGGTTATTAAGTGTAAAAAAAAGTTTTCATAGGATCATTTAGCGTCAAATGTGGGGGGAGGGTAGAGCAGAGAAAGATCAGAGAACATCTCAGCTTCTTCATGAAAAATTTAAAATTTAATTAATTTTATATATTTGGGTATTTGCTGTTGTTCACAAAATTTTTTAATATTATTCGTGCTGTATACAAATTGTTAAATATTTACACAATTTTTCCATGTAATATGTTAGGTTAACGCCCACTAAAGGGGGCGGTGTCCAAAAATGGATTTTTATTATTTTCTTGCTGCAAGTTCAACGCTTCAGACCTTCTTTGGCATAAAAATAAATCATTTGCTTAATAAAATTACAAAGAAAAAAGAACGTGAAAAATTAGGTTGTGTTTTAGAGGTTGGCTAAGTACTTATTAGGGAAATTTTTTATCCTCTGGTCCGATTTAGCCCATTTACTAACTAGACCTGTGCTAGCCTTCAAAATGTATTTATATCAAATTTGGTTCTTTCCGTTTGGACTGAATCGTGATTTCGACAGACGAACGGCCGGGCTAGGCCAGACCCAGAATGTATATACTTTATGGTGTCCTAGAGAAATATTTCGCATACGGAATGATTCTTTTCAATTCAATTTTGGAGGGTATAAAAAAGACGATGAGAGGCGGCGCTAATATAACTGTATTTACCAACCGATTGTCAAGTTAAGGCAACAAAATTTTAATTAAGAGGGATACTTCATACGTGGGTCAAGATTGGAAATAGTTAAGGCCATGTTGTCATCTTTTCAGTGGCAGTCCCTTATGATATTTCCCAAGTGCAGCGCTAATATAGAAAAGTTTTCCTAATAAATACACAAATGATAAAAAAAATCAGTTGTATAACGTTGAAAATTATAAAAATTGATATAAAGATAAGTATAAATCACAAAGTTCATAATGTGTTTGTTCAGAGAGAAACAAAAGTAGTGCAAAGTGGTTGCTTAAAATTTAAAATGAGTCAATCGATGTCGCAGTGATCGTAAAATGCACTGCAATGCTAAAGTATATAGAGCTATTATTTCCGCTGGAGGTTATTGGCTTTGAGAATAACGGTAAACCGCAAGCTGACTAAAAGGATCATAAACAAGAGAACAAAACTCGAAAGAATTAGAAAATCAATTGATAAAAAATAATAATTAGTAATCAAAAATTTTTTAGTATAAACTCATTATATTCTTTTGTTACAGTTAAAAGGGCATTATTTTTATATGGATTTAAAAAAAAATATAAGTTGATGCAATCTAAGGACTTTCACTTTACACTGAACCAAAAAGCTGTCTTGAAATATAAATATTGCGTTTTAGTTTTTGAAATGTTTAATTTTTAAACATAAATTATTAAATTAATGTTTTTTAAAAAATTACCCCTTATTCATAAACAAATTATAACTATTTGAAATATATTTTAAGAAAGTTGTTTACGAAATATTTTGAATAAAATATATTTCAAACTCATTTTAAATATTATGAATGTATATAAGATTGTTAATTTTGTATCGAAAAATTTTTAAAGCTGCTTTGCGACTCATAAAAAAATTTATATAAAAATTTTTTGCTGGAGTTGTTCCCATAATTTTTTAAATATATCAATTGAAATGTCTTAGTTTATTCTTTCTAAATCTGTTAGGAGTTTCAATCTCGAAAAATATTTACATAAGTCATTGAGCAATAAGTGCAAGATTTTGTAAATGTTTTGAAAATTTTAAAAACTGATTTTAACCGTAAAAAATATATGTAGTATCACCTCGTACACCTTTTTTTTTTGTCGCACAATGTTTTTCATCTTCTTCATATGGCACAACAATTAACCACATTTAGCAAGTTGAACAGAAATGGCTTGACAACACGATCGGGACCACAGAAAATGTTGCGTTATTTTCACATATTTCTTTTTTTACAATAATTTTTTGTATTCGCTTATAAAGTAATAAAAAGTAATATCTTTTAACATACAAAAGAGAATGACAAATCTATGGTGAAGGGTGTAAAAAAAATTCGATTAGAGGATCGATTTAGATTTCCTGTTGTAAAAACTAACATTCATATTTCTAACAAAGGCAACAATTAATCAGTTCATAAATATTGCTACCACTATATATAAATTTTTTAATACATATTACAAACATTTTCATGTGACCAAAAAAAAAAAAGAATATATCTATCAATTGGTTTAAAAATAAATGTAATTTTAAAGCTGGAGATTAAAAGCGATTGCGAGTGATTTAATGCAATAATTAACTTTAGTGGGACTTTTATTATATTAATTACAAAACTTATTGCACATATTGTAAAGATATTAAATGAGATATAGTTTGGCCGATAGCAAAAATAATGGTTATAAATCTGTTTTTAAAAC
The DNA here is from genome assembly GCA_951800035.1 of Linnaemya tessellans. Classification (NCBI taxonomy): domain Eukaryota; kingdom Metazoa; phylum Arthropoda; class Insecta; order Diptera; family Tachinidae; genus Linnaemya; species Linnaemya tessellans. The sequence goes on from OX637535.1 coordinate 11,972,829, forward strand.
TGTATAAATGAAATGATATAGAAAATATAGCTTGCAAGATGCTAGTTAAACAGATAAGACGCATTAATTCACCAATACCACTTCTTGTATTTGACATATTTTGTTTATAAAATTTTCGAACAAGAAGTTTATAAGCCTAAAATAGTTTTTATCACTTAGAGCAAATACTATAGATTTGTAATCTATAGTCTTTGATTATTTATATGCTTTCCGTAAGTAAGGATTTCTTATTGGATTCCATATTTTAACTGTTATGCTAATGTGTGAAACTTGAATGGCTTTTTTATTGCTGCAGTGCAAAACATTAATAATACACTAACAATACGAGAAGTTTTAGAGATAAAATAACCATAATTTTCGTATTTATATTCTTTATCCTGAAACAATTTGCCAATGCAACGTCAAGAGGTTATCAAAAATAGGGCACGTGCGTACTTATTGGAAACAAAAAATATTACAGCATCTGGTTACTGTTAGAAAGAATTGTTTAAAAGAATATGTGTTTTATTACTGCTATTGCGTATATTATTTTACATGAATGTTTTTAATTATTTTTATTTATCAATATAAAAAAATCGAATGTACTGCAATTGCTTTGCGTTGGGGAACACAAAACACTGATGTTTTCATATTTTTTAAAAATGCATTGAAATTATAATCTTAATAGAAATACTTGTAGTATGTTTAAAATGTATAACAAATTTTCACTTAAGTATAGACCATTTCAGCTGTTCGCGGGCCGATTGTAGAACCTGTAAAAAGTAATACAATTTCAATTAATTTTAATACAATTCTTTAAAAATAATATATAGATATTATAATTTTTTTTTTGTGAATAAAACTATAAATAAGTGTAAATATAATAAAATTTATTTAATTAATTGAATATCTACAACATAAATAACCTGGATAATGCATTCAGATGATATATTTCAAGCATTTACTTAAACGTGAATAAAAGAATTGAGTTGTTTGGAGTTAAATAACTAAAATAGTTTAAAAATAATATTAAATAAACATATTTCACAAGTTTTCGATATCAAAACTATTACTCAATATGGTATAAGACGATATAATTTCTGACTACCGAAAGAGTCCATTTAAAGTGTTAGTTACCTGGGCCACAGTCTGTTCGGCGATGGGAATGTCGTCATTACGCAAATCAACTCTTTTAACCACTGATGATGCATCGGCATCTAATATTATGCTGTAAAAGGGAAATGTGCAGTTTAAATATTTTGTAAATGGAAAAAATGAGTGATAACGTGGAAGCAAGAGTAGTTTAGTGTATTTTTCTCTTACTTCACACATAAGTCAAGAGAATAATCTTTGAGTTACTTTTATAAAAAGGTTAATTTGGTTCCAAGATCTTTCGCAAAGCTTTATGCATGTCTACACACATTTTTAAACCTTCAATCAGCATGTTATCAAAAGCACTTACCCTCCATCGCAGATTTCATCAAACGCCAGCATTATAATTTCTAAATTATCCATAACCCAACGCTTCTCCACATTTTTCTTCAATATCAGGCTAATGGAATCGTACAGGCAGTTTAACACAGACAGCAGAATCAATTCATTCTCATAGGCGTTACCCATGACATAAAAAAATAAATCCACATTTGATTTGTACACGCAAGTCAAACCATCCAGCATGATGATTTCTGTATTGGAGCGATGTGTCTTACTGAATAGATTCTTTTCGAAGGCTTTTTGTTCCTTGACAGTGGCCAAGATATTTTTGTCATAGTATTTGGCTATTATACGATTGCCATCATTATCCATTATACACATACCTTTGATAATGTCCTTAAAGTTTCCAAAAATCATTTTAATTACTTTTTGTATAGTTTTTTTTAAATAATTTTACGAATATTTACCATCATAAAACCATCCATGATGTTGTGGCTGATAAATTTTTCTTTACAAAATCTCTATTTGACATTTGAACACGTCAACTGCTGCTGTTGTTTGACAGCTGTTTATATTGTGCGTAGCAGTACAGTGTTGATGTGTTGCTTATTTATTACGGCGCTGAGTGGCTGCCTAGAAAAAACCCATTAACTTAAATATTTAATGCTATACAGCAAAATATCTTTTAAATGTTTATTTATTTTCGTGATTTCTACATTTTGTTGTGTTGCTTTTTTTATTGGGCAATATAATATTATGTTTCCTTAACAAATACATACAAGTATGCATAAAAAGCGGCTTTGTTTGTATAAAAATACTGATCTATTCCCGAAATAAAGAGGAAATTTAAATAAATTCATAAAGGTAGAAATTATATAAAAATAACATTCTGTATTACAGAAAATAAATGTCTAATTCATAAAAATATTTAATGCTTATACTTTCATATATGAATTAAATTTTAAATTCATATATTGAAAATATATACTCATCACCCCATATTCATAAAATTTAAAAAGGTTTTGATATGTACCTTAGTCAAAGTTCTTCATAAAACATATTCTTAATATATATTTCAAATACATTTTATTTTCTGATGAATATGGGGTATAGTGTATTAAATTCTTTACTTATTTCTTAAATTATTAAGTACTGAAAACCAAAACCTTAAAATAACTATTTAACAGATTTTTTGAGGTTAGGAACAGATTAAAATTCGCACTCGATCTGAAATCTTATTTTAGTCATACAATAATTAATTCTCCTTCTGAATGCCCGTGCAATAAAATTTTTCTTCCTTTATTTAATTTTTTTAAATTAATTACAAGGCGATACGTCTTGAATTAATTTAATAAGCCCATTTGCTTACTGAACAAAGTTTCTGAAACTCAGTTAATTTTGAAATAACTTTAATTATCTACATGTCTATATAAATATATTTCGTAACACATATTTTTTCCAAAGACAAAAATAAAATAAAAAATAAATATATAGAAAAATGGACATAATAAGAACTGAGGATCGGTCTGTTGCTACCGATAACTCTTCACAAGTAAACACGTCAGGATCTTGCACAGAAGTGATTAAAACCGAAAAGAAAAAATCGGAAAACAAAAAACTAAAAAAGAAATTGACCGAAATAGAAGAACACAATGAAACACTGACAAAATTAATAAATGATAAAAGCAATGAAATTTCAGAACTTAAAAAATCCATCAATTCCCTTAACGATGTATTGAATTCCGTGCCCATTCATGAATTGAGGAGTAACTCGTCAATTGCCAGTGCTAAACTGTTAGATTTGAGTAAGAAAAATCGTCAATTGAGAGCTGAACTGGAGTCGACGAAAAACCGTCTGAACAGAAAGGATCAGCAGGTGCGAAAATTGGAAAACGATTTGCAAAAAGAAAAAGAAAAGCTTCAGCAAAATAAAGAAAGTTCAAAGAATTCAGTAAGTTTATTTTAAATATGTGAAAAAAAATATTTGCTTTAGTTTTCCCTTTTCTCTAAGAATCCTGTTTATGTTGAGGAAATGCAAAACAAACTGACTGCCATGCAGCAAAAACTTTTTGAAACACGTAACAAAAATGTTGAACTTAATACACAATTGAAATTGGCACAAAAATGTTTGCAACAAGAAATAGGGGAAAGTTTCAATTTAAACTTATTAGCCAATCAGGCCAACATTTCCAGTTGGCGTGGTCGGGCTCAACAAATACTCAATTTACAGCAAAAGATCAAGGATTTGCAGGACAGACTAGATGGCAATAAACATAATGAGTTGCCCAACGAGCCTATTTACTGTTTTCCAAATCATATCCTTGGCTCTAGCGCCAGTCTGGGCACCTTTGAACGTTCGACTGTAAAAAGAACCGAAATCCAGCATCGGGCCAAAGTTGAGAGTCTGGAAAAGGAAATCGTTAACTTAAAAGCCGAGTTAGAAGACCAACGTACCAAAATTTCGGCCTTAAAATTGCGCAACAAAACTTTAAATGATGAAATATCACGTTACAAGCTAAAAGCCACTTCCTTGGAGGAGCAAACAGACTACAACAATTTCAATGTGGCTGCCATGAACGAGAGGCTCAGCCAGCAGAAAACATACTACGAAAAACTGCTAGACCAAAAATCCAAAGAAACGGACAAAATTTTCAAAGAAATGCGAGAAATAGAACTTATTAAGGAACATTTGGAGCAAAAGGTCACCGAACTGGAAAGTCTATTATTAAATAAGGATAATTCTATAGAAGAATTAAATATCAAGACGGAAAAATTAGAGCAAGATCTAAAAGCCATAAGTGGAGACTTCTTATTCTCTTGCAGGGATTTCAGAAAAGTATATAAATTAAATAGTGTTTTAATGTTTTGGAAAGTATTTTTTTTTCCTATTTAAACAGGAAGAATTTATTGCAATTTTGGATAGTTTAGAAACTGAAAAGAGCTCCTTGTTAGAGCTTAACAAAAAACTTAACGAACGTTTAACTAACGAACGTCTCAAACATGACAATCTTTTCGAGCAAGCATCAAAACAAAAAATACGAATTTCCCGCCTAGAAGCCAAATTACGCGATTTGGAATGTGAACTAGAAGTGCAAACAGAAAAAAAGAAACGCAGCCAACGTATAGCAGAATACACAGCGACTTTGTCCACCAAAAGCAGCACTTCTTCCATAGGCTCCTTTACGTTCGACAATACTTCTTTAGCAAGTGGTTTAAATAATAACAATAACATTTCAGAACAGCAGTCAGATGAGAATTTCAACGAATTAAAATATCGGTATGATTTTTTTTGTTAAAGTTGATCTTCTTACCCCAACAAATTATTACTTGTAGACATGAACTTACCACGGAGAAGATCACTATACTAAAGGAAAAGTTGGACTATTTATCAGCCGAAAAGGAGAACGATATAAAAACCTTTCATGAAATAATCACCAATTCGAAAAACGTTTTAGTCGAAATGATTTCAAACCATCATGGGCGTAGTAATACTGATCGGAAAGTGCAAGAAATTTAGTTCCATAGTTCTTTTTTTTTTTGTAAATAGTAATTTCTAATGTAGAGGAGGGTGCAGAATACTTTTTATTTTATTCAAAACCATATCAAAATCAGTTAAATTTTGTATAATCTTAATGTATTCACTGCGAAATGTTGACATTTGGAAACAAACCGAACTAAAAAAATTTGTAAATCGTATACTAACTAAATTTTATAAATAACCGCAAGGCAACAAGATTCACATTGACCACTTATGGCTCGAATAATTTAAGATAATTAGTGCTACAAGCAACTAGAAAACAAAATTTACAGACATTTTCGTACATCCTTTAACCGGAAGTTATTTTAAACTGCCATTCATAATGTATGATTAACATGTAGCCAACACTATTTAACAGAAAATTTTCTCTTAAAATTAATCGCAATTTGTAATAATTGCCTGGCCCACTATATCAAAAGAAAATTCTAACGTAAAATTTATATACAAATAAAACAAGAACAAAAATTTAAATTTGCTCTTGTTTCAAATGTAGATTTTATGAACGAATTCTTCTATTGATATACTTTACCAGGCAGTAATCGGCATAAAATAAATGGAAAGTTGAATGAGTTACCTCTTTAAAATTTCTACCGTTGCCACATTTTATCGACTTAGTCACGACTACGACAAACATAATAAGGCTAAATAATATAAATAAATGTGAAAAACTCCATACAAATAAAATAAACTTTGTTTGAATGTATAAAAAATTCCAGCAAATCAGCTTTGAAGTAACGGATTGCTTCATTTTGACACAATCTATTCATTATCAAATATGTCATAATTTCCAAACGGCTGGATCAATTTTCTACAAACGCACATACATAGTTCAGAGTCATATATATGAAATTACTTTTGAACCAGATTTCATCTGATTGGTTTCAGCGGTTTGAGCATGATAAGGTAGCAGGTAGACAGAGAGACAGAGTTACTTTCAAGGAAGAAAGTGCAAGTCAATATAAAAAGTGCAAGTCGTCATAAAAAGTGCAAGTCATAATGAAAAGTGCAAGTCATTATGAAAAGTGCAAGTCATTATGAAAAGTGCAAGTCATCATAAAAAGTGCAAGTCAATATAAAAAGTGCAAGTCATCATAAAAAGTGCAAGTCATAATGAAAAGTGCAAGTCATTATGAAAAGTGCAAGTCATTATGAAAAGTACAAATCATTATGAAAAGTGCAAGTTAATACGAAAAGTGCAAGTCATCATAAAAAGTGAAAGTCATCATAAAAAGTACAAGTCAATATAAAAAGTGCAAGTCGTCATAAAACGTGCAAACCATTATGAAAAGTGCAAGTCATCATAAAAAGTGCAAGTCATTATGAAAAGTACAAGTCATTATGAAAAGTGCAAGTCAATACGAAAAATGAAAGTCATCATAAAAAGTGCAAGTCATCATAAAAAGTGCAAGTCATCATAAAAAGTGCAAGTCATCATAAAAAGTGCAAGTCATCATAAAAAGTGAAAGTCATCATAAAAAGTGCAAGTCATCATAAAAAGTGAAAGTCGTCATAAAAAGTGCAAGCCATCAAAAAAGTGAAAGTCATTATGAAAAGTGCAGGTTCATTATAAACAGCGGAAGCTTAAGCGCTCATCCCAGCGTGCATGAAGTATTAAAGTTAATAATTTCATATGTCCATACAAATTTTCGACTACCCTTCACCACTTAATAGGATCATTTCCAAAAACAAAAACCACCCTAAGTTATTCCACGGATCTCAAAATATCTCAAAATGCCTCTCTTGTTTGAAATGAGTTAGTTAAAAATATACATTCTTGAGTACTATTACAAATTACATACATACATACATACATACATACATACATGCCGTTGGTCTCGTATATGTAGAAAGACAATAACTGGCAGTTATTTGAAATTTACATCTTCGGCAATTCCAACACATTTCACTCAAATTCACCTATTTACAAAAATTTAGTGCAATACTACCAAGATTAAGGGATTAATAAATAATGGGCAATTTTTATTTCTATTATGATGATCACAGTTGCAGTTAGAGCCCTGCAACATGAGGCCAACGATTCATAATATGGTATATTACACTTTATTTATTATATTAAATTAATAAATACATTTGTTACACGTTAATAAAAATACCTTTTGTTCCAGAGAAATTAATTAATAAATCTCTAACTTCACATCAAATTCCCGCGATTACTTTGCAAAAGAATAAAATTATATTACAAAAGAATATAATTACATTTAATTACTGCTATTGTAACTCATAGTAAAGCTTGTAATATTATAACTGTAAGATAAAATTACAACGATATTAATTTAACTTTCTTATGGAAAATAAAGTCAGCCAGTCGTACTCACATATGACAATTAGAAATAAAATCGCTAGTAGACCGGCAAGCACTAATTTTGTTTTCATGCGTTTTCTCCACTCTTTCCGTTTGACCACAACCGCTTGAGTTTTAAATTCACCCGCACTCTTTTCCAAACTTTCGGATATTTCATTCAAGTCTGATAGTTTTTGTTCACGCTCCATTGCCTTGCCCACATTTTCGTGTAATATTTCTACCAATTCATCGACCTTTTCCTGGGTCTGTTTCAGTAAATTTTCCGAAGGCTGCCTATAGATTTAATCAAATTGAAGTCAATTAAAAATAAAATTATTTTCACTTAAAACAGAAATCACAAAATTTACTTTTCGGTAGTTTTTACTTTTTTATAATAAACATTCTCATAGATGGGAATCGTTGTATTATCGCCCATGATGTTTTGTTTCAATTTTAGTTTCTTTTAATTTGAATCTGTTGCAAAGTGTTTCCGATTCTTGTACGTTTTATTTGAGAATATTTCAATAGACTAACAGCCATTCCATAGATTTTTTTCGATGAGAAAACATTTTTTTTTAAACAATCGTACATTTAAATTTTAAAAACCGCTCATGATTCATTATTATTATTATTTGAGTTTAAAGCGAACGCCTGAACTAGAATTGAGATTAGGAAATTAATATTGGCAAAAGCTGGGCTAATTTTCCAATACCATTTGTTTTCAAAGTCAACACTTAATCAAATAAAAATACAAATGAAACTTATTTGGGATACGATGCTGTTAAGTTCTCTTTTCTAGTAAAAATAAAATTAGCATCGAATAGACAATTACACCGGGCAACACGACATGTTCATCCGCGACACAATGACACAAAGATGGAACCAAAATAAAATGCACATGAGTACTGAAAATAGCTGTTCTGCTCTGCTGTGTCAGTTGAATAATTAAAAACTGAAATATTTATCATGTCTTTCTGAATTTAAAAAAAAATTTCAAACAATTAGCCTATCAATCTTAATTCAATTTAATAAAATATTGTTGTTTTCCAAAAATTTAAAAAAAAATTATGATAATAAAAAATACACTCATATGTGGGGTCATCCCCTAAGTGTCGGTCCTAAAAAAAACTCATTAATAGAAACTTCTGGCAATTAAATTCTGTCGCTTAACTGCTTGTTAATAATATCATAATTTTGTGTATCAATCACTTCTGGGCACTTATGTTTTTATAAATGAAAAAAAAAATTAATTCGAAGTGTAGCGGCTTCTGGAAACAGCGCTTCTGCTTTGCTAGTAAGAAAATTGAATTAATCTTGTTTTCCCCTTGTTCCTTGGAATGTAGACCATGTCAAATTCTTTCTGAATATAACACTAAGAAACTTAGTCTGGACATTTGAACAGAAAAAAAATTAAATTTGATGCAATTTAATTTTTCGCTACTGTCACTAGAGTAAAATTTTCGAAACTTTTCATGCGATTAGAAAATTATATCAATACGATTGGAAATCAGTCTTTTGGATTTTTTTTTATTGCACCATATCAAAAGGGTATGCTCTTCATGGAATTCCATAAAATTGCTCATAAAAAAAAGATTTTGTAGGCCTGTGTTATTCTCTCACAGTGCTAATGCTCCAAATTGGCACAAGCCATTTTATTAAAACGATCAGACAAAAATAACCCCAAGACTCGTCATATCCATTGTTTTCTCACATTTGTAATGATACTAAATTAAATGCAAAAATCCACTTAAAAAAAATAACTCAAACTCAAACAAACAGCGTCAACTAAATAAATAATTATGCTCTTTTTTGTACTTTTTAAATGCATGAGATAAAACAAAGCCAATTACACCGTTTCTGATTATTGCGAAAATTGATCTACAATTTGTAAATAATTTCAGCATCAATTTAAAAGCTTTCGATTGAAAAAAAAAATTGCTAGAGTTACTACTTAAAGTCGCGGGCTTATGCTAACGAGCCTTCAGACAATAACAGTCCTTAAGGAGGATCTTCTACAGGAATACGAATATTTATTACCGGAAGTTTTGCTGGAAAGTCATGAAAAATACAATAAAACTGAACACAAATGTGTATTCACTTCTCAGAAAATATTGTAAAGTTCCAAATAAAGATTTCCATCACTGAAAATAGTATTTTTAAACCCTTCAAAAAAGAATTGGAGGGTATATTCACTTTGTCATTCGCCATAAAGTATATATATTCTGAATCAGCGATGAAATCTAAGGTGATCTAACCACGCCCGTCCGTCCGTCTGTAGAAATCACGATTCAGTCCAAACGAAAAGAGGCAGACCCTTGAAATGTGTTAATAATACATTTTGAAGGATAACACAGTTCAAGTTTGTAAAAGGGCTGAATCGGGCCAGAGGAAAAAAGTTCCTCTAAGAAGAACTAAACAAGCCCGCATAATTTTGAAACTTATTTCTAAATTTTGTTAAGCAAATAATATATTTTAATTACAAAGAAGGTCCAAAGCGTTGAACTTGCAGTCAGAAAATAAAAAAAATCCATTTTTGGACCCCGCTTCCTTTAGTGGACGTTGGAATAACATATTACATAGCAAAATAGTGTAAATATTAAACAAACTGTATAATTTAAGCCTTGATTCCTTAAAAATTAAATTTTAAAGCGTTTATGACGAAGCTGAGATGTTCTCTGATATTCCTCTGCCCTACCCTCCACCCACCTTTACCCCTAAAAAAAAATGTTTACACTTAATAACCCCAAAAATTTAATTTATAATGTTTTATGGTAAAGGTGAGATATCTCCCCCATGGCCCCTCGCGGACAGACTCCGATAAAATAGAACTTTTATCTAATAAATATTTGGAGGTTATTTAAGATTCGACCCTGTCAAATATAACGTTCTTACTTGTTTGTTTAGCAGAAAAGTTACTCAAAATTCCTGATTAATTTTACGCCAGACTCCACACATTAACGATGTTTTTTGAGCTGGCAACACCTTCTCTCTTTCACGATTCTTTATGTATTTCACCTCTTCTTAATGAGACGCCATCATGATGTGTAATTTCAAGTTCCATTTGTAAATACAAATTGTTAGTGAAAATTTAAAACGAAAATTATTATACACTAGAATGCACACGAATGTTCCATAACCTCAAATTAATGCCATTAATTTGATTTAATTATGATTTTTTGTATTTACTCTTAAGGAGTTAAGTGTAATTTATGAATGAATATTAACAGGCTTATTTTTATACACAATATATTAATTTAGCTTTTAACAGAGTTAATCACATTTCTTATTTATTTATCCCTACATGAATAGTAGGAGTAATTCTTTTGAATCCCTTAAAAAAGATCCATGCGTACAATTTTAAAACAAAGCCACACGTAAAGTTCTTCCTTGATCTTATCCACCACGAAATGGTTTTTTATTTAATTTGTTATTATCAGCAAGTTTGAAACCCTTAAAAAAATTAGAACTAGTCATTATTAAGATAACAATTTTTTTACACAGACTCAAGTTCAAATCTGCAATTTGCAGTTTACGCCACCTTAAAAAGATTCTTATTCATTAATAAAGTTTACATGTCACAAACTATTTTTTTATATGCCAAATGAATTTATTTCTATTTTATTATTTCACAATAAAACTCTGAACCAAAAATGCTGTAAAGAAAATTAGAGATAAACGTGTGTCCGTTTAGTAAGAAAGAAAATAAATAATAAAAGTATTATGAACTTACATATAATAATTATGAGTAAAATCAATAGCAAACCAGCAAAAATTATTTTTATTTTTACATTCTTCCTCCACTCTTTACCTTTGATAGCAGCCGCTGAAATTTCAAATTCTGCTGCTCCCTTTTCCAAACTTTCGGATATCGTCTTTAGATCTGTCAGGTTATTTTCGCGTTCTATGATTTTTTTCACATTTCCGCGTGAAACTTCAATCAATTCATCCAGCTGTTTCTGGGTCTGTTCCAGTGAAACTTTTGTGAGTTGTCTATAGAAAATTTTTCACTCTATTTAAGTATAAAATTTTTTAAGTAACTCGACAACAGCAAACTTACTTTCCAGCAGCACCAACATCTTTATAGTTTTCACAATTTGCAGAGTTTGAATCGTCCATTTTGGAATTTCAAAAATATTTTTTTTTCGCCCTTCAAAATTTAGCTATTCTTATGTGTTTAATTTGTATTGAGTTTCATTTGTATTGAGTTCATTTCATGAACCTAATTTCACTCACGCCGGTAACAATTTTGCAAAGTTGGGCACGCCCACAGTAAAATTTTACTGGTATGTGTATGCCCATTAAAAGTATGCATCTCTATAGCTAATGTATACGACAATTCAGAGTTGTTTTAGCGGCCCCCAAAAATATTCAGTTGGCAATTGGCAACCTATTGAAAAATCCATTGCAATTTACTCACAAACACAAAAGCTTCTTTTTACTACTTGATTAAAGGTTATCAATGATTAATAAATAGTTAGATATTAAATCGTTTTCGAAATAAAATGAAAGAATCTTTGCAAATTATATCTGCACACAAATTTCTTTAATAAACTTTTTAGCCAAAAATAGTCCGTCTATATGTCACCCACAATTTACTTTCATAACGACACTAAATTAAATGTGCAGTTTCACATTTAGAAAAAACCCACTCTAACTCATTAACAAACAATCGATAATATCAAATAAATAATGTTTTTTTTTTAAACACGTTTATTAAATTCACGCGAGCAAGTCATTACACCATTTCCAAAAATACGCCTTATATACATATATAAAAAATATATATACTCGTATATTAAATGAGCACAAACCCAAAATAGCTGAATAAAAGTAATCAAATTTATACTTTACTGTCTGGATCAGAGGTTCCGAGACTTCTCAATAGCAAGAAATCGAAAATAATCGGGTTGATAAAATATATTCAACATTCAATGATTTATTAATAATTCTTCAATTATATGTATAAATAAATAGAAATTTTAAATTTTTTCAAACATTTTATTATTTTTTTTAAGATTTTTTACAATTTTAATTTTTTTTTTTTGCTTTAAATTTTTCGTTTTTTTTTCATTTACAATTTTCGATTTTGGATTTTATAATTAAATATACATAAGTCTTACTTTCAAGTACAATAATTATAATTAATTAAAAATAATTTAGTTTCTAAAAGAAATAATAATCAAGATGAAGTTCAAGCGGGGAAGTGGAGCACAACAGGAGTACAAGGACATACATAGTTTTAGAAGGACGAAACTTATAAGAGGAAAAACAAATAGTAACAGGAATTTAAAGTTCTAAACAAATATTTAGTATTAAATTAAAATGGAGTTTTCAAATTAAACATTTTGAGCAACAGAAGCACAACTGATTTCAGTTTATTTACTATTCGATTAAAAAATATATATAAAACAAGATAAGCGGCCCAGTTCCGTATCCCATTCGGAATGCAAAGAATGAAAATTCTCATGTCAGTTGTTACCGTGACAAGCATGAGCATTTTTTGCATTGCGAATGAAACACAGAAATAGGACGCAGGATGTACAATTTCGATTTTTCTCTTACATTTAGGTGTTGCTGTTTATTTTATACTTTTTACTTTCATTTTATGAAACTAAAGAAACTTATTTAGAGATCTTCAAAACACAAATTATGAAACCCAAAAAGATTTTAATAAGAAGAGGTTTAGGATACTTTTTTAAGTGTTTTCTTTTCTAGAAAAATTAAATTTTTTTTTTGTATTTAAAAAAAAAAAATATGTTGGAGCCTAATTGTGTGTCTCATCACTTCAATTAAGTGAAATTTGTTTTTGTGATTTATTATATTCTTTCGGATCGATTCAAGAACCGTAATAAGGGACAATATTTTTAAAACTATTAAGGGCCTATTTTTTGATTTTTATAAAAACAAAAACCATTTTCTATATAATGTAAAAATTTCTTTTTGATTCGTACACAATTTGCTTTGAATTTCAAAATATTTAAAAATTTTAATTCAAAATATTTAAAAATTTTAATTCGAAATATTTAAAAATTTTAATTCAAAATATTTACAAATTTCAATTTTAAATTAAAATAAATAGTGTAAGAGATAGCACACTTTGAAATTTTGTTTTTGTGTACATATAAATTTCACTAACGCAAGCTGATTTATAAAATAAATTTTCTAGTTCTGAATTTCATCTTAGGTTCTTTTTTTTAGAAAAAAAATTAATCGATTTACAAATCCGCTGTATCGCTTAAAGTTGTGTTTGAAAACACAATTTCAAATTAAATTTCTCAAAACAAAGACAGGAGTAAAATTAATGTATTCCATATCGCTCGAAATTTCAATACAATTTAAAAGGAAATTTCGATCGATGTCGAAAGGTTATCTGTGAAATATTTTTGTTCTGAAAGATTTTAATTGAAATTGCATTCTCAAATACATTTTTAAATGATACAAAAATGGGTGTAATTGTTTCTTTTTTTTCGAAAAGAAAGTTAACCTAAATTTAAAACAATTTGAAAATTTCAATTTTTTTAGAAAAGAAAACACTACTATTACTTTTTAAAGGTCGTTTGAATTTACTTATTCAAAAGACCTATTCATAAAAAATAAATTCTGAGTAGAATTTTCTTTTACAAATTTTTGTATGCTGTTTGAATATTTTAGCAAAAGATCTGGGGCCAAATTACGGCATTCGATAATGTTCGAAATTTGTATTCGTTCGATATCGAAAGCGGTAATTTGGCCCCTGATAATTGATTTTAATCGATTTGTATAAATGGCATTAACTTTTTTCGAAAAATTGGATAGAATTTCTAAATTATTTTTCTTTTTTACAAAATTAAACGATTAAATATTCATGTTTACTAGAATAAGGAATACAACGAAGTAATTTTGTTAAGAAACTGGGATACAAAATTTTCTGTATACATACTGACTCAGATAATTAATATATTTCATTATATTTTTGAATTTTTTCAATGTACTTCGACAAATTCTATCAACTTCTTTTTTGAAGATATATCCAAATATTTATATTTATAAAAAATTTTAGTAAAGTTGGACGAGTGGAAATCGAATATATTTGAAGAAATAAATTGTATTTGGTTTCAATTATGGTAAATAAAAATATTTGTGAAAAATTTATCCAAAGCTGAAACTTAATAAATTATAAGAAAAAAATTTGCATTGATCTGACAAAACTTTTGATGCTATTGCATTACTTGGGTCTAATTTAAATAAAATCAATTTCAGCACTGTAAAGCATTTAATAATGCAAGAAAATTGTTAAGCTTTCCATTTATATTACCAACTTTGGAACGAATTTAAAAATATTTCGTAGAAATAAATAATCACGCTACGCGATTATATGGTTCTAAATGTTAAACGATTGTGGATGAATTACTATGTATATATCAAATATAGCATATCATAAAAAAATAGATAATATAATTAATTAAAATGATATAATTCTTTGTTTTGAAAGGTTAAAAATATAAAAAACTTTTTTTCTTGCCTATCGATTTAGGAAAAATTCAAACTATTAATTGCCAAAAAATTTTTTAAAATATTTTTGTTTTCGATTTCCTAGATTTTTAGATCCTTTAAGATATATCCATTGTACAATTACTAATCTTTTGGTAAAGCAAAATATTATTCGAAGCGTGTCCGTTTTATAAAAAAAAATTATGTCAAAGTGCATGTCTAGACATGTTCTTAAATAACATATATAACACAGAAATATCACTTGAGAAAATTTATAACAAAAATTGCATCAAACAACTTTATAAATTAATTGGAATATTCATAAAATAAAACATATTAAGAGATGTGGAAATATTCGTATTCGAATTGCCGAACAATCGGGAATTTTTACATACTCGTATTCTCCATCTAGGCGAATATTAAAAATATATATAAAATAAATGCATTAAGTCTAAAATAAATTTTAACAAATGACAAAAAATTTATTTCAATTAAAGCGGCATGGCCACACATCAAACTGACGCTTCAAACTCTGCTTTTCTTTGATAGTGTTAGTGAAAAAAACTCACACGTATGGTTTGATGTGAGTTTGAAGAATATCAAAACAATTTAGATTTTCTCCCTCAAACTGAATTTTACCAACACATACACAAGTTTGAAGCATCAGTTTGATGTGTGGCCATGCCGCTTAACAGTTTTTGGGTTTTGGCTTGTAATCCTTCATTCGCCCGATTCAGAACAAAAAAAAAAAAAAAAAAAAAAAGAACGAACGATCAAATCCATTTAAATTACGTTGCTTCGATAATTAGTTTTTGTGTAAAAAGAGCAAATGAAAGGATTGAAATTTATTCAGAAAGTTTGTGTACAAGGCTCATCTATCAGGTATGACGTCGTCTCCTATTTTTCGCAGTAATGCACCTTATAAGCGTTTAAGGTTACTGTGAGCACAAATACATCAGCTTGATATCGATAATTTTCGGAAAAATATAGCAACATAACGGCAGAATTTTTGATTACAATGCAAAGAATTCTATATATATTTTTTAATTCGTTTTGAGTTTTTTTTATCACAACAAAAAGTATTAGAATACTAGTTTGATTCTAATTGATATTAATAAAAATATAATAGAAAATAAATATTTATTACTCTGAATTTCTTGGGACACACCTGAATTTATTTTGAGTATTTAACTTTCCGCAATATCTAAAATTTTAAACAAAAAACTTTGGCCTTAGTCAATGATTTCTTTCCGTCTCAAGAACTTTAATCCATAATTCCATTGCACTGCATTTCGAAAGCATTTTCTTTCAATTTGAAACACAGAGTAACTCTTAGACAAAACAATAACAGCAGTATTTTTGGGATTTCGAATATTCGAAATTACTCCAAGAGATGAAAGAGTGAAAAGCAAACATGTATTCGGGTATTTGTAATGAATTGCAATTGTAAAGATTTTCCGTCTACTATAAAGTTGACAAATTTAAAACTTTTGAAATTTCTCACAAAAGGACAAAGGAAATTTAGCATTTAATGAAAATTGTAACTTTTTAATTTCCATACACTTAAAATTGCCTTTTGACTTTTTTTCATTAGGCTCAGCATGATATTTTTCAGATTACTTGCAAGTTTTCTTCTTGTTGAAAATTAGTGCAATTATCGTTGATCTTATAAATTGATCTTATAAATAAATTTCTTTAAATTTTGGTTTGTAAATTAGATTTAATAATTATGTGTAGTTGTATAGTAAAAATATGTATGAGCTTCTTTTTAATATTTTTGCTTTCAAAATAGTGGGGTTTTACTTTAAAAGGTTTTTATTCCATTTGTTATCCGTTAAAATCAGTTGTCTTACTTTTTTGTTTGTTTCTTATTTGATTTGTTATAAAAATAGATACCAAAGTTCAATGCTAACAATATTTTAAGTTTCCCTTTTAAACTTATGGTTTTCTTGTAAACTTTTGCCTGGTTCCTGGTTGGTTCAATATTTAATTTTCTTTAGCTTTAATTGTATGGAAAGTTCTTTTACACTTGTGTTCGTGTATTCGCTGTTTTTATTAAAAATTGTTATTATTATTTTTTTTGCTTTGTTTTCCTCTTTTTTAGATTTATTTTCTTTTTTGTACAAATATAGATTTTTTTTAGATTTTTATAACAATAATTTTTTTATCTTAAGAGTTTTTCTGTTTTTTATATGTTTTTTTACAAGAGATTGCAATTTTTTTTGTGTTTTTTTTTTAATTTTTGTTTTGCATGTTTTATTTTTTTTTTATTTTTATTAATTTCGTTTCGTTTTGAGTTTTTCTCAATTCTTGCCTTTTCACTTTACTTTAAAATGAACTTATGATACATGATTTAATTTTTTCGATTTTCTTTTTTTAAATAAAACTTTATTTAGCTTAATCAATTATTTTGTTTGCTATATTTCTTTTATAATTTATATTTTGTTTCAAAATGGTAACAATTTCGTTGGGGAAGGGTAATTGTTGTAGTTGTTGTTGATGTGTAGAAATTAGGAGAGAAATGTGATAAAAATAATAGTCTAGGAGAGAAAACTAAAATTCAAAAGAGAAAGAAAATCTGTATAAAATATAAATTCTGCTTAATATTAAAAACAGACTTTTTTTGTTTTACATTTCTGAAGTATTGTAAAAAAATGTGTAAAAAAAAATAAAGTATAAAAAACAACCAAACTACAAAATTTACATCTGACTATAGCAAAGTAATGGAAAATATAATAATATATATAAAAAAAAGAATATACGTATATTTTTAAAGATCATTTGAAGAAGTTTGCTTACTTTTTATAAATAAATTACTTTTGTTTAAATCTAAAGTTTGTGTACAATATAATAATGTTTACCTATTATTATGTGGCAGCATTAGCCATCAATTCGGAAAATGCCTTTTCCAGACAATTCTTGAGTTCAGCATAAGTAACAATAAGAACGGATTGCTCATCGCGTGACATTAGTTGAACCTAAAAAAGGAATAGAATAAGTGAGTAATATTTATTAACCTGAAATAGTATTAGCATAAAATTTAGTTTTATAAAAAAGGGGCAAATATTTATATAAAAGAGGCCAAGAAATCAGAAGAATTTGAAAATATATTTCTTTGTTTTATTGTGATTTAAACTGCACTCTATAAAAAAACACCCGTTAGTACACAGGTAGTGGGTTGTATGCCCGCCAAATACCTTGGGTGTATGTTTTCTCTTAATACAATGGATGGGACCTACTAGGACCCAAGTGGCCTGAATTTGTTAAACATCAAACCTATCAAATAATGAAATCCCAGAGCGCTATTATTTAAAAATACTTGCATTTGGCCACTTGCTCTTTTAAACTTACCCTTTCTAATGAGCCCGCATCCAATTTATTTAAACATTGTACAATATGTGCGTGATCCAACCATGGCCGGCCATCTTCGGTCACGGAATGAAACAAAAAGTCACGGAATAGTTTTAACATATATCTATCGCCGATTTCAGACCAAGTGCAATCCAAATTGAAGCTATAAAGTTTTAAAACAGATTGTTGTTTTATTTAATGTATTTATTTTTTGATTAAAAAGACTCAAACTTACTCCGGCCTCTCATTGATGCAATTTAGTTTCACCAATATTCTATACAGCCGGCCATTTTCCATTTCCTTGGCAAGCTCATCTTCTTGCATATCACATTGTGCCTGCAAGGTATCCAGTTGGGTATAAAAACGTGCACCAATCATTGGCATTAAATCGGTCACCGAACGTCTTTGTGCCGTTGTAAATAAATAGCTTAAATATTTAAATTAAACTTAAATTAAAATTGGCAAATATTTCCAGTTAATTTGAAACCAAACTAATAGTGACTGACTGATATATTTTCACAAGCTGCTTACACTAATTCAAAAAGCATTAAACTATTTTAAAAAATATATATGCATACATACATACTCGAAGCTTTGTTAAATTTAGTTAGGTTTCTTTGGTATTTGTTAATAATTTACAGAAAAATAATTGAGTTTAAAAAAAGTACATACATTTGATTACAACTTACACAATAAAATTTCTCAAATCGGAGGAATAATGACGTGAGACCATTTCAATGCTTGATTGTACATTATCACGCTGTACCGACTGCAAACATCTGCAAGCCAATGCTAAGACTAACCGACCCAAAGCAGTTAAGTCCTCCTTATATATTAAAAAAATACATCTAATTAATAAAAAAAAGTCTTCAAGCACAGAAAAATATCATTTACCTGCTGGTGCATGCTAATAACAGCCAAAGGATTTGCAGCATTAGGATCAAACTGTGCAATATCACTGGTGCCACAAAAACTGAAACGCACGCGTTTGCCAGTTACGATAATTTTCGTTGGATCTAAGACTCTGTTTAAGAATTTTTGTTTTTACAATTTTTGCTCATTTAAAAGCTCAGGTTAGGAAACACTCACTTGCAGGCTAAGCCAGCTTGATGAATTGCACGCAAACCGGCAGTTAATTGCATTATTATTGCCCAAATTGTTGCCTCCGATAATAGAGAACCATTGTTTGAACGTTGTAAATTGCTCTTATGACTAAAATTAGAGTTTCAGATGAATTTGTGGTGTTTGCTTGTGTAAATAAGGGATCGTTTGTTTTTAAATTGGAATTTAGTTTCAGCTTTTAATTGCAATTTAATTAGGGCCTATTTCTCATCGTCGAATGAACTCTTTCTTTCGCATAAATACATTTGAAACAAAAACAATTCATAAAATGTTGTTTTTGTTTTAAGTATATTTGTACGAAAGAAAGAATTCGTTCGACAATGAGAAATAGGCCCTTAATTTAAATTAAAAAAACACAAAGGACTGTTTTCGAAAAATAATATAATAATATTCGCTGGTGATTTTATATTGCAACCAAAACCAAATTTTAGTTTTTGTTATTGTTGTTTCCATATAAAATACCCACACGAAAATTTTTATTTTCTGCCAGTTTTGGTAAATAAAATAAAAATTCTCGTTTGAGTATTTATATTGAAACAACAATAAAATATTTTTTTGTTTCAGTATAAAATTCCAAACGATTATTTTTTTTATTTAATTTACAAAAACAGCCCTTTATTTATTAAAACGGACAAAAACTCCTTTCTAGTTTTGTATTTAAATTTTCTTTATATTATATTATTTAATAATTTTTATTTATATTATATTATTTAAATATTTTAATTATATTAATATAATAATTTTTAATTTCCCTCTAAAAAAATTGAAAATTTTTAAAACAATCGGGAAGTTATTGGTTTTACCCAGTTTTGAAAAAAAATCGAGCCTGCACCAGATCTCGACGTTTTCAGTTTCTAGTATTCTTTCCTGTCTGCTCCTGAGAATGTGTTACAATCACGGTATGTGAATGTGTGTGTATATAAGTGTGTGATCGGCTTATAGCTTTTCAACGGCTGTACCGAATCGATCAAAATTAATCACGTTTCAAAAAATTCTGAACTTAGATTTTCGGTGAAATGTAAAAAAAAACTAAGAATATTTTTTAAATGTGATTTTTTTAGAATAACTTTTAAATGCCTTCGCCGATTGATTCCACAGACTAGCTCTTGAAATTGAAAAACCACGTCGATCGCATCTAACCGGATGAAATCCAATGATCGTTCGGGAGATGTCGTGAACGAAATAATTGCGAAAAAATTCATTTTTATTGAAATTATATATAATAAGTGTTCTCGTTTTTTTACAAGACTCGAAAAACTGCATGAGTCACCGCTTATTGTGTGGAAGCCGGTTGCTTCATTCAAAAGTTATAACAGTTTGAAAATTAAAATAATGGTGTGTTTTAGCGGAAAGTTGCAGAGATGGTCTTTAGGGTCATGTTTTTAATTAAACTTTCTTTTTCGAGATGTTTATAAGTATTTATTTGCTTTTCAACTAGATTATTTAAAATTTCAGTAGTATGAAAAAATTTTATGTTTTAATTTAAAAAATTTGCCAAAATTAAAATCAATTGAACTTGATTTCCTATACATAACTTTTTTTTATCATTTATTTGTTTTCGAATGAAAATTCTGCCTGGTATATACAGCTTCTGCCCTATTCTAAATAAAAAAAATATTTTGAAACTGATTTTTTCTTCACAAAAATTTTCAAAAAAAAGAGTTTGTAGCATTGATTTAGAAATGTTAAACAGATTCCCTTAATGGCAAATAATATTTCCCTTAAATGTTATTTAGCTGTCATACCTGAAGGGGCGTGCCTCGCCCTGGAATGGATCGTTATAGCCATTGCTCTCTGGCGTTGGTGTAAAGTATTTCGTTAATAATGTATGTGAGTTTGGGTGGTAGTCGTAAACTAATACTAATGCTGTTAATAGAAAATAATTAAATTAAATAATTTATCTACATAATTTTGAATCAACAAACTTACAATTATCACCAAATGCTTTTGTTGTGAAGACTTCACGTAATTGTACCACATTTGAATGTTGCAATTTCTTCCACATTTCAACAACTGCCATACATTTTGTCGATTGTAAACGGAACCCTTAAACATAGACATACAATTAAATATATTTTTTATTTAGATTTTGGTTTCTAAATTTAATTAGGATTTTTTTTAAGTTATATCACATAAAATCTTTGGAAGCTTTTAAAAATTGTATTTAAAAAAAAAAACATTTTAGATTCACAATTCATTTGAAATTTCGAAATTGCTTTCGAATTTTGGACAATTTAGTTTTATGGCCTAAATAACCCAATATAACTTGACCGACAAAGTTTTTCATTTTTAAATGGAAACTAGTTGTTTATTAACTGAATTAAAAATATTTCAACTGCCAGCTTTTGTGATTAAAATTTTCATATGAAAACAGCAATAAAAAAACTAAACTTCTGTTTTTGTAAAATCCCAGACGAACATTTCAATTTTGGGCACTATACATATTTACAATAATAAGTTAAAGTGGCATTCAGAGTAGCTGAAAGAGTGTTATTTTTCCATAAAATTTACTATTAAAATCCATGAAGAAAGTTACGACCAAGAGTAGTTAAAAAAAATAAAAAAATAAAAAACAATTTACGTCCTAACCTCAAAGTAGCCTGGCCTTTATTTTGCTCCTTTAATGCAACGTTGCCATATTTCAATAAATTTCAGAGTTAGAAAAAGATATTAAAGTTTTTCAAATATACACTTTCAGATAAGAAGGCATTTTTGTTGAAATAACTAAAAATTGTAATTTTTTGAGATATGACTATTTTGCATATGACATGAGCGATATGACATTATACGAGCGGATACATTTTACAACCGATTTTGGACAAGAATAAAGATTTCGAATATCGCATTAAACGCCAATTTTTTTTAATTTTCATCAAAACTCACCATGTAACCGTCTTAGGCAATATTTAATACCCGTTGTTGATTGAGTTGCCTTGTAGGTGGAAGAGGATAGAGTTAACTTGGCGTGTAGAGGTTGAACGGGCAACGGTTCTAGCGGATATAACGTATGATAATTATCAACTTCCAGGGGTAGGGCGTGTTGTGCTGCTTCGCTGGCATCTAACATTAAATTCGAGATCAAATTTCGCGACAATATTTCCGAACGCATTTCATCGGGTATAAAGAATGCCGATTCTAGTTGTGTTTTCGGTTGTATTGTTATAACATTTGAGGAAAGACCGGGATACACATGGCCCGGATAGATGAGCGAAGGTTGCACGGGTGTTATGGGTGCCATGGCTACACCCACACCCACGCCGACTGCGGTTGGTACAGCATGATGAACTGCAGTAGGATCGACAACGCCGCTGGGTACACCGACGGTATTCGTATTCTGGCTGGGTGTGTGATAAAAGTATATTGTGCCGCCAACATTTTCCTGCGGGGGGAAAAAAAGAGTTAAAAATTATTTTCAGCTTTTAACAGACATCATTCGTGTATCTTACCTGATGAACACTGGCCGGCAATGTGGTGGGTATGGGTGATGCGTGCGGTGTTATGCGTGGCGGTGATTTTTCTCCTATGCTGGAAGGTGATTCGTTGCGCATCAAACTACTACGACCACCTTTTAGGGGGGTCGTTGTCATGCCCACGTAACCTTGGCTGGCAACCACTGGACCAATTTGTTTTGTGCCGCCGTTTACGAGGCAGAGCTGTTTTTGTTGTTGCTGCTGTTGTAATTGTTTTTGTTGTGCCACAACAGCGGCAGTTGCTTTCTGTAAACCCAAAATAGAGGGTGTACCATTGACCGATTTAGCTGCTGTACTGGCGGGCGTTAGACCATTTACGTTACTTCCGACCGCTGCCGCACCATTTAATATTGTATTAGCATGATATGGCGCATAGAAGTTGGGCGACGAATTTATACGTGTTGGAATGAATTCGGGTGATTGTGGTGTTACCTGTTTGAGAATATGAAATATAGATTCAGTAGTTCTTAGTCAAATATTTATCGTACACATATTCTTCTACTGCAGCTTGAATTAACTGATAAATATAGCAAGCAGACAATTTACAGCTCTAGCTTAAAATTAGTTTAGCATTTCAAGCTCAAGTAAATTAAATCCCAAGATTCTTGTTACTATAATTAACAATTTTGTTGCACACACTACTTGATACAGGCAAATGCAGGCCAATTTCTAAAAATAACATGCCTAAGAATCTTAATAGGATATTGATTTTTGCTTAAACCCCAGGAACATTTAAGCACCTTCATAACAAGTTCTGGAACACATACATACGCGTACAATGCACGGCGGTATAGATTTTTCCAAAGTTGCACTATGGGCCCCCGATGGCTCATGTACTGACTTTTTTCAATGATATGAGACTCATTGTATTGTATTACAAGAGTTTTAAAGCTAATGGGTGATTTTTTTTTGGCAACTTTCTTTTTGGCAACACTGTTTTTGTTAGCTCAGCTGTTTTCGTGTCACATGTTGCTGTTAAACATGTTCAGTTTGGTCTATAATTTAACCACAAATCGACTTTTAAACGAAGCACGCTTGCTGATTATTAAATTTAAGTATAAAAATTCATGGTCGGTTAAGAAAATGCAACGAGCCCATTTCTGGTTGGATGTGGATTATGGTTCGGTGGCATCATTTCACCGCACTTTTTCAAAGTCAACGAAGGCGGCAACGTTACTGTGAATGGCGAGCGCTGCTGTGCAGCTGGACTTGACTTGACATGTGGTTTTAACAAGACGGTGCCACATGACACACAGTACACGAAACAATGGTCCAATTGAGAGATTCGATTTCCGGGAATAGTTTATTTCACATTGGTCGTCTAGATCGAACGATTTAGCGACATTGGACTTGTTGTGGGGCCTTTGTTAAGGCTCATGTCTATACAGACAATTCCGCAAGGGCGGAAAAATTTATTCGTGTAATGCCGGCCGATATGTTGGGAGGGAGTTGATTTCAATATTTACATGAAATCAACTGTAAACATTGAATTATATAGATCGCTCTATCGACTCAATTAAAGATTTCATAAAATTCTATAAATTTAATGTATTTTTTTCTAATTCAAAACCGAAAGTTTTAAAAAATCACCCACTATTATAATATACAAAAAACGCAGTGTGTTGCCTCCATAAAACGCCATGTTGCTCAATTCTGCTGTACTATTCTCAGAATTAGTTATCCAATAAATTAAGATCCTGTTTGTTTGTAAATAAAATAAAAAGATTCATTGGGGATTTCATATTGAAAGTAAATTTTGAGTTTTTAGTTTTGTTGTATTAATATAATTTTAATCTCCCATCGAAGTTTTTAAATTTATTTCCAAAAACAAGTCAGTTAATTTTGATCATGTTTCATTACAAATACTGTTAAATAAAAATTATAATTCTAGTTTCTATTACAAGAGGCCATGATGCGTCTTTGAAACTAATTCCATCAAATTGTATCGAATGCATGCTTGTGCATGTCACATGCTTATGTATGTATCTATGACAGTTGCTAATGCATGTGTCCATGAACTTGATATGACTTCCTGCGATTTTTTTTGCACTAAAGCTATTCTAACTTGTTTATTGCTTTACCTGAGCCTTCTTAATCGATAAAGTTGAGTCCATGTTAAATATAGAAAATCCCGTTTTAATACCGTAAGTCGGCGTTGCAATGTTTTGTCGGTTCTTAAAGAAATTGTTGTATGTTGAGGTTTTTATATAAAATATAATGCAAAATACATTAAAAAAAATATATATATAGTATGTAAATTGTATTAGAAATTTCACAAGTATTTTCGTATTTTGAAAATATTTTTTCCTTAAAGGACAATTTTCAAGTGTGATGGACCTATTAATACAATTCTTATGCATGAATTTAAAGAATTTTTACTAAATTTACATATATAAAGTTTATTGGCTGAAACAACCGCAAAATTAACACTCACATATCTTTTCGTGTTGTGTAAAAAATTCTTTAAAATAATTAATTTCCTGAAGAAGTCACTCAAATGAGTGACGAAATATTGATATTAAGAAATACAATTAAAATAAAGAGACCTTTAAGGTTAATTAAATTATTATATTCCTTAAAAATCTGTAAATACACTTTCGTGTGATTAATTTCTACAGTAACAATAATTAATTCAATTACAATTACAATATAATTGGCTGTTATTGCAATTTTCAATTATAAGTTTTCAAGGAAAAGGTTAAGTTACACAGTCAAGTCATAGAATCCGGTTCCCTTCGGAAAGGGAATTTATTGTGTATTTTGAATTCTCATAGAAAGAAAAAAAGAAAACAATCAGCCTTATTGTGTTCGGCGTTTTTCGCCTTCAGATTCGACATTTTGTAAAAGACTAAAGAAAATTTCAGCTTTTTATCTTTAAGCTATTACAATTTGTCGAATTTGAAGGCGTAAAACGCCAAACACAATAAGGCTGAATATTTCAGAATGAAATATATTTTTTAGTATCATTAGACGATTTCATTCATGATATTGAATATGATTTCATTCTGAAAAATTAATTTTGTTTATCCTTTCCCAGTTACCAGAATAAGTTTTGTTTCCGAATGGAATTGATGTCTGTGATAAGTTTGATGTTTATAATTCCAAAAAGTAATTAAGAAACCCGTTTGATTTGACAGTTATGCACATTTGTTTATAATTAATTTTATCTGACTCAGAAAATCTCTTAATCATATTGAGCTTTTTATTCACACTGAAACAACAATAGAAACCAGTTTTATTTCCAGATCATGAGATGATCAATTTTACTAATTATTTCTATTTCACTGATCTATTTTATTTACTTGAATTAGGTTTTTTCACATAAATGTTTTTTGTGTCTATTACATGAATTCCTTCTAGAATTAACCTTTAACTTTACTTATGCAAAACATACATATTTCTTTTGTGCGTGTTGCATGCAACAATACAGCCAACTAAAAACATTTTTGCAAAATGCTAGATAATTTATTTATATAGACATCAATAATTTAAAATTCTACTGAAAAATCAATTGTGAAGGTCCACGCTACAGCATTGCAATTCCAGCACACAAATATTTGAAAAGAAGTAAGAATGTTATATTCGACCGTACCCTGCAAATATTTAGTAAATAAAAACTCTATTTTGTAGGCTTCACTACGGGAGAGGCCGTGAGGGAGACATCTCAACTTTACCGTAAAACACTAAAAAGTCAATTTTTGGGGTTATTAAGTGTAAAGGAATTTTTTCTTTACATGTTCATTTAGGGGACAAAAGTGGGAGGGAGGCGAGGGCAGAGGAAGATCAGAGAACATCTCAGCTTCTTCATAAAAGCTTTAAAACTTAATTTTTAAGGGATGTATCCTTAAATTATGGAAATTGTTAAATATTTACACAATTTTTCCAAATAATATGTTACTTCAACGCCCACTAAAGGAGGCGGGGTCCAAAAATGGATTTTTCTGATTTTCTATCGGCAAGTTCAACACTTTGGATCTTCGTTGACATAAAATGATATCATTTGCTTTATAAAATTAACAAGAAAACTTTAAAAATTATGTGGCTTTTTAGAGGTTGGTTTAGTTCTTCTTAGAGGAACTTTTTCCCTCTGTCCCGATTGACCTAATTTAAGAAGTTGACCTGTGCTATTCTTCAAAATATATTTATGCCGAATTTCAAGGATCTGGCCCTTTTCGTTTGGACACAGACGGATGAACATGGCTAGATCTTCTTAAATTTCATCACTGATCAAGAATATATATACTTTAAGGCCGGATTTTTGAGATCTTAGTTAAACTAGGTTTAGTTAATCTGAAAACAGATCTTTGCCGCTATTATCAAGTTTTGTTTTTTTTTTTAAATTTTGTATCTTTATTTCATTTTCATTTTAACAAAAAATTATATTTTTATACAAAATTTTGACGGAACAGCTTAGTTTTGCTTAAAATGTGTGTCCTTAATGAAATAATAAAAAAAAAAAATCGCAGTTTACTGGAAATATGAGAGTTTCAGACTTCATTAAACTAGGTTTAAACTTAAACCACCTCTCAGAAACCCGACCTAAGGGTCTTAAAGGGATATTTCGTTGCATTACACACGGAATAACATTTCACTTTGTCATTCCCTCCAATTCTTTTTTGGAGGGTATAAAAAATAGTTTAAGTTTGAAAATAAAAGTGATAGTGTTTTATCAAACGATTTTTTAGCTCGAAGATCTTAAAAGCATAGGATGATCTTAAAGGTCAACCGTCTTCCAACATTTTTTTTTTTAAATAAACTTTAAAAAAAATTAAATTTTCAATGTAACAAAAATTTTTTTTTTTTAATTTATGACACGAAATTTAAGTGGTTCTACTAATATGATCGCGAATGTACATGTATGATCGTATTAACTTTTAGTGATATTTTAAAAAAGACCGAAATATTTTGCAGTCAGAAGCCAGTCAAACTTCAATATCCATAAAAATATTTTAAGTTTTTTTTTCGTTTTGAGAATTTAGAATGTCAATTGCTGTCACTGTGTCGTCTTCTGCGTAGATACGATCGAGCATATAAAAAGCAGTCATATACATATACAACCGACCATAATTATGCGATTACATATATACACATAATTATATACAATTTGTATACTTATTATTAATATAAAACGTATAAACTGTAAATAACCTGTTGAACGAATAATTAAAATATACAAGAACAAAGTAATTGCAAAATTTACACACACTCACACACACACACACTGAGAAGAGTCTGTTGTGTCGATGTGTTTGTGCTCCAGTAGAGTGCAAATAATATTTTAATCTCCGACAAATGAATACTTCATAAAAAATTTTTTTTTTTAAGATTTTATAATAAAATCAAAATGAATTAAGTATGTCAAGATTGTTCTTATAAAACAGGTCGTTGTGTATATAAAATGTGTTAATTGAATAAAAAATAAATGTTAACAATGTAGGAGGAGCATTTTTGACTCTGTAATTTGTTAAGCCCACATGTGTACTCGTATTTCCTAACTTTTTCTTTTAACATACGTGGCTGAAACTCTAAATCGGACAATGAGTTTTACTATAATTTTATGGCTAATTTGCAAAAGCTATTTCACAGTTAACTTTGAGAAAATTGAAATGTTTGTCCCAATTTGCATCCTCCAATTATCTTTCTTCTTTCAACTTTTATTGTAGTTCACACAATCCAAGTCTTATTGCTGATTTTATTGAAGAAGATCAGAGAACATCTCATCTTCGTCGTAAAAGATTAACTGCCTTATTCATAAAAGATATTTCTGCTTTATAAAAGGTTTATAAAACAAATTTTGTATGGAAATCTGTTTCAAAAACTTTTTATAAGTCAAAAATATTTTTTAAGAATAAGGCCCTAAAATTTAATTTTTAAGAAATTTAGGCTTAATGCTAGAGTTAATGTCGACGTCGTCGACGGCGTCAAATGTCAAAAAAAAAGTTGAATCGAATGAAATTGTATGAGAGCAGTTAATCTCAACGCGTTGCAACGCCGTAAAAGTTCAATCTATTTCAACTTTTTCGGCGTTGAAACGCCGTCAACGGCGTCGACATTAACTCTAGCATAAGGAATAAAATTTTTCAAATATTTATTTTTGCGTCAACGCACACGAAAGGAGGCGGGGTCCAAAGATAGATTTTTCTGATTTTCTGGCTCCAAGTTCAACGAGTTGGACCTTTTTTAACATAAAAATATATCATTTGCTTAACAAAATTACAAGGCTTAAAAAATTATGTTGTTTTTTTTAGAAGTTGGTTTAGTTCTTCTTAGGGAAACTTTTTTCCCTTTGGTCCGATTCAGCCTATTTATGAACTTGACCTATGGTATCCTTCAAAATTTATTTATACCAAATTTCAAGGGCCTAACTAATTTTGTTTGGGGTCTAAGAGGGATATTTCGTTGCGTTACACACGGAATGATAAAGTGAATATACCATCCAATTTGTTTTTGGAGGGAATAAAAATCATCAAATTTTATATAAACAAAAGCTGTTATCGCATTAAGCAAGCCAATTAAGACAACTTTTGTACCAGAAAAATCGATTTCAATTTTCTTCTAAAATTTCTTTCACTGCATAATAAACTTGAACCAAATACAACCAATAAAGTCTGCAATCACAAACCATTTCTTTGCCTGTGGAAAAGCGGTCTAACAAACGATGGTAGCCATAGTAAATGCACACGAGTACTGGTTATGGAAAAATAACAACTTCCGAGAATTTATTTCTGTTTATCATTTCTGCTGTGTTTTTTTTTTAAATAATTATATTGAAGTTAATTTTTAATTTTTACGTTGATCCTTTTTAATGACATTTGAATATTACTTTGAATTTAAGAACAAGAAATGTTTTCATAAAAAATGTTTGTACTGTTTCGTTCAAATTTTTGGAAATTTATATATTTCGCTTCGGAAAAGATATTTTCGAAATAAACTGATACATTTTGAATTCAGTGTTTGTTTCCAAAAATAACTCGCTTTTTTTTCTTGCTCCTTTCATACAAAAATTTCCTTTTTGCAACTCTGCTGGTATATTCTTCTTCCGCGCTATCATTCACTGCGTATTGATAGCGCGGGAGCATATATTCCCATGAAATTCACAACAGAAAATTATTGGCGGACGATAAAAACAATTTTGTGTGGCGTTTTTAAATATTCTAAATATTTTTTGTTCCGTTTAAGCTTTAAAATTATTATTTTTATTTATTTATTTATAGTCAATATTGAGTGATAGCACTGAAAAGCTTCTTCGCATTTGAAACTCATTTCAATACTTGCTTATTAGAAATAAACGCCTTTTGGGCAAAGTCGGGTAAAATTGTGTTTCAACCAAAAAATTTATTTATTGCAAAGGGGTACCCCTTTCCTAAAATATTGATGAAAAATTTTTTTTTCTTAAATGCTTGCGATTTCAGATTTTTCGGAAGCTTCTTCGCATTTGAAACTCATTTCAATACTTGCTTATTAGAAATAAACGCCTTTTGGGCAAATGCTTGCGATTTGAGATTTTTCGGAAGCTTCTTCGCATTTGAAACTTATTTCAATACTTGCTTATTAGAAATAAACGCCTTTTGGGCAAAGTCGGGTAAAATTGTGTTTCAACCAAAAAATTTATTTATTGCAAAGGGGTACCCTTTCCTAAAATATTGATGGATGAAAAAAATTTTTTTTTCTTAAATGCTTGCGATTTGAGATTTTTCGGAAGCTTCTTCGCATTTGAAACTTATTTCAATACTTGCTTATTAGAAATAAACGCCTTTTGGGCAAAGTCGGGTAAAATTGTATTTCAACCAAAAAATTTATTTATTGCAAAGGGGTACCCCTTTCCTAAAATATTGATGAAAAATTTTTTTTCTTAAATGCTTGCGATTTGAGATTTTTCGGAAGCTTCTTCGCATTTGAAACTTATTTCAATACTTGCTTATTAGAAATAAACGCCTTTTGGGCAAAGTCGGGTAAAATTGTATTTCAACCAAAAAATTTATTTATTGCAAAGGGGTACCCCTTTCCTAAAATATTGATGAAAAATTTTTTTTCTTAAATGCTTGCGATTTGAGATTTTTCGGAAGCTTCTTCGCATTTGAAACTTATTTCAATACTTGCTTATTAGAAATAAACGCCTTTTGGGCAAAGTCGGGTAAAATTGTGTTTCAACCAAAAAATTTATTTATTGCAAAGGGGTACACTTTCCTAAAATATTGATGGATGAAAAAAAATTTTTTTTTTTCTTAAATGCTTGCGATTTGAGATTTTTCGGAAGCTTCTTCGCATTTGAAACTTATTTCAATACTTGCTTATTAGAAATAAACGCCTTTTGGGCAAAGTCGGGTAAAATTGTGTTTCAACCAAAAAATTTATTTATTGCAAAGGGGTACCCCTTTCCTAAAATATTGATGAAAAATTTTTTTTTCTTAAATGCTTGCGATTTGAGATTTTTCGGAAGCTTCTTCGCATTTGAAACTCATTTCAATACTTGCTTATTAGAAATAAACGCCTTTTGGCTATTTCATGTTAGCATCACTTGAATATAAATTTCCCTTTTTAATCATGAATAACTCGGTTTTTTTGGATTATTATTATAAGCTAATTTTGTAGCAAATTTGCTAGCTGAAAAAGAGAATTTAATTTTGAATTAATAATTTCCAAAATTCATTTTATAATACCTATTATAAAGTCATTTGAAATTAAAAGTGGAAAATGTATTCTTAGCAATTTCACATGTATTTTTATTAACGAAAACAGTTTTTTCGTCTTCGTCATTATTTTTATTGAGGTATTATCGGTTTCATTTGTTTATAGGAGGTTTTTCCGCACTTGACTTGAATATCAGTAGCAATTCATACCAAAACTTACCATATATGTTGCGAGTTTGCTTTCAGAAGGTATGCCATTTGATGGGGAATAAAAAAGTGGATCCATAGCAGCCGTGTCTAAAACAAATATCAAGAAAAGAATTTCGTTACTTTTTTTTGGAAATTTTTTTAAAATTTAATTAAATATTAATTATTGCAGCAAACGAAAATATCAAAGAAAATCAACCACAAAAGCCAACCGCTTTTTAGATATTTTTTTTTTTAAATATACAAAATATTTTTTTTATATTTACTTTAATTTAAATAAACTGTGAAAAAGTGAGTGGCCATTACACATACGAATGCCATAATTCACGTTTTTTTTTATTTGCTAATTGTGTATTTAGAAAGCAATTTTTTGGGTTTTTAGCACAAAAAAGTACATACACTATACATATACATATGTATGTATATGTACCCGTATGTATGTATGTACATATATGCAATAAAGAATAAATCAAATTGCAATATCAATGACGATACAATTTTGAGAACTTCTCACAAATCTTTTTTGTTTATTTTTTTGTTTGAATAAAAAAATATTCTCATAAACTTTAAAGATGTTTTGTGGTTTTGAAACGAATTCTTTGTCATACAATTTATACACTCAAACACACAAGCACAAAAATAATTTAAAATCGCATTGGAAGACATGATATTGAATCCAAGTTACAAACTCAATAAAACAATTCTTAGTATCATGGATTTTTTTTTCTTTCTTGAAAACGACCTACATAAAATAAGCGGTATTGTTTCAGTGAATGTAAATAAATATAAAATTAGGGAAATTGTTCTGCATGTTTACCACACAACATTGAAAATTTAAATTAAAATTATAAGGAGTAAAAAATTATTTTGTAATTAAAGGAAAATAGCGTTTTCAATCAAATCTTTTTACAAAGTGTGGGCAACACTGTAATTGTTATTTGACAAGAAGAAAGTAGAATTTATAAAAAAGTGAAAACATCTGTTTTTAACAGCTGACAAATAAGTTTGTTCCTATTTTATTAATTTATGTTATTTTTAATTAACAAAACTTATCTTTTCTCGAAACTCATCTTTCCAAGATTACGAGAAGTTGCTAAAAAAATTGCGATCCGTCTGCTGTTACCTAAGATTAGTGTTGCCAATTTTGTTTTAATATATTACTTATAATTGGTGATTTTTTAGAAGCTTTCGGACGTGATTTAAAAAAAAGCGAGAGTTTAAAAAAATGTGTGATGATTTCATGTAAATGTTGACAACGACCGCCTCTCAAATGGTTCATACACTGGCTTCAATTTTCCCATACTTTCTCCAACAATATCAGCCGGTATCTCACGAATAAATTCTTCAATATTGGCTTCCAGTGTGTCAACAGCTGCGGTCTTGTCCCTATTAACATAGACATATAGAAAATAGTCTAAAGGCGTTAAATCGCACGATCCAGGCGGTCAATTGACCGTAAAATAAATTGTTCACCGAATTTGCCTCTTCAAATGGGCCATTGTTTCGTGTGCTGTGTGGCATGTGGCACCGTCTTCTTGAAACCACATATCAGCAAAGTCTTAATATTGTATTTCAGATTAAAAAACTTGTGATCATCGCATGGCATAGGCTCGCCGTTCACAGTAACATTCCTGCCTTCGATATCTTTAAAAAATGATATCATCGGCCCATAATCCACACCAAACAGTGAATTTTTCAGGATGCATTGACAGTTCTTGCAATGCTTCACACCAAATACGGCAATTTTGGCTGTTCACGTCTTTAGTTAACCAGAAATGAGCACAATGCATTTTCTTAACCGATCAGAAACTTTGATTAAAAAAAATCAATAGATGTTCGTTTGTAAGCCGATTCATGGTTAAATTAAGGACAAAACTAAACATGTTACACAAAACAGTGTTGCCAAAAAGAAAGTTGCAAAAAAAAAAACACCCGATATATACATATCTAGAATATTGCCAGAAACAATTTTCTTGAAATCTTGAAAATAAAAATTTAGCTCTATTTTAAAAGTGTCATAAACAATTCCTAAGAAATCTGCATCATGCGGAATAGTTATGAATACCCTTGTTCGTGCTTAATTATATGTGTTTTTCTGAAAAATATTTTTAAGGCTCAGACAAGCAACGAAAGTGTTATCTCTTCTAGCATTTTACATTGTTTGCAAAAAAAAAATAAAAATTTTTGTATTTGTAAAACAATTTTATTTCTTTCCTAAATCAAAAGGTAATGGCTTCAACATACTTGTGTTATATATTAATATACATACAAATATACATAAATGCTATATACATATATGTATGTATATGCACATAACCGAAACAGATACTGACCTTGAATTTTTTTTATATACATATAAACATGTTGTTTATTTTTTTTTCTCAATTATTTATTTGTTGTTGTTATATTGATATTGTTCTTTGTGTTTTCATCTATTTGCCAAAAATAAAAATATATAATCAAACGAAATAAATTTTTATACACATACATTTATATATGTATGTATATATGTTTGTGTATGTGTGTATGCATAATAAGAGTTTTTTTCCTAAATTTTCCAAATACAATAATCAAAGAAAGTGGTAAAAATATATAAATAACACAATGCAACAGCAAAATGTTGAAAGTAAAGTAAAGTTGCATTAATAAAACTGCACCATCACCTCGAATTTAATACAAAACTGCATGATACAACGATAGAAAACACCTCAATAGTCTATACGACAGAGCATTTCACTGAGACTAATGCAACTCATAAAGATGGAACACCCTTTAATTTTTAACCTATATTATGCTACAGGATATGTGCCACAAAGTACTACTCAACGAATAAATTATATTCCTCTTTATTCTGCAAGTATTTATTTGTCAACGTCACGTCAAGGCAATTCTCCGTATTCTGTAACTATTTGTCAACGTCATGTCAAGTTAATATCAAAACTAACACATCTACATTCTCTCTGCCTCTTATTAGTTTCTAATCAGCATCAATCAACAGTCGCCCACAACCAGAATGCAACTGTGACCTTTTTTTATATTCCCACTTATTCTATAAATATTTGTCGACGTCAACGTCAAGACAATATCAAAAATAAGGCAATTATTTACACTGTTTCTTCACCAATTATTTGCTTTTAACAGCCTCTTGTTCATTTCTATACCCTAAAGAATAGTTTGAGGCCATCAGCAGAATTTAATTGTTTACCACAACAAATATTTAAGTAACACATATTTGATATTGATGTCGACAAATAGTTACAGAATGACGTGCCGTTGCCACATAATTACAAAATAAGGGAAAATATCAAAAGTAGGCCACCTGCTCCCTGCGGGCAACAATTAAGTACTTCAGACAGCCTCTCTAGCAAAAGGTCGGTAAAAATTGCCTACTGCTGAAGAAAACCGAGTACAGAAGTGTCCTATTTTTGATATTGTCTTGACGTAAAGTTGACGAAATTATTACAGAATAAGCGAACTCTTTATTTGTATTCTTTTATTTTTAATTTATTTTGCATCGCATGCAAAAACACGATTTTTGACTTCCTTTACAATAATAAAGATGACGGTGAAAGTCTGAAGTATTCATCAAGTAAATAGTAAATAGATACTTTTTGGGACACCCTTAATTCAGTTCAAGAATTATTATTTTGGCTAGGATATTGTTTTTTATTACCAAAATCTCAAAATAATGAATAACATAGCTTTAAGTTTAATTCATGTATGAATAATTTTTATTAATCGGTTAATCGATTAATCTAAAATTAACCGATTAGTCAAAAAAAGTCGATTAAGTAATCGATTAAAACAAAATCCCGATTAATGGTATACCTTAGTGTTTACCTTATTATGGTGCAACACACACTTAATATTACGTTAATTGCCTTGGGACACCCTTTAATTTGTAACTTTCCTATATCTGTTACTGCAGCGGCTGCAATTACACACACAATCTGCAAATGTAGGCTAAACATTCATTACTTTGCACGAGATTTCAAACCTTTAGCAGACGGACACTCTTCTAATGTAATTAATTGCGGCCATAAAAATGACATTTATTGCTGCTTTTAATGGCGAATGCAGAAATAAACATTTACCTTTGATAAGATATTTTAGAAATTTATGCTTGCAAGTGTGTAAGTTAATTTTGAAGAAAGAAAACAAATTTGGAAAGGCCCCTTACAAAATGATTAGCAAATCAGATTCTTATTAAACCTGTTATTTAATTTTAGATATACTCGTAAGTAAATCTATTCAATTAAAAAAATATAAAACATTTTAGAGATCACGATCACGTTCATGAAGAAATACAGCAAAAAGCTTTAAATGAAATGATTGAAAAGAAAAGCAATAAGATAATTCAAATAAACAACAAACAAACGTTACGTCACTTTAATTAAAAAGCTGTTGCACCATCGACTTGTTTGTAATAGCATGACCACAAAAAAAAAATATATAATGAAAAAAAAAATCGAATACAAATTTTATTTTCATAAAATTCACTTTTTATTTATGTTTTGAAATATCCACAAGGAAAAACACACAAAAATATTCTACTTATTGCAACGTTTGCCAATTGAATGTCAAGCATTAAATAAAAATAAACATTAGATATGAATTTTTTTTACTAAAAATATTAAAAAAAAAAAAACAATCACAATTCGCACATTTTATTTATTTATGTCATTTGGCAGTGGCCATTGAGGTTGGTCAAATAAAAATTCAGAAAACTAAACAACAACAATTTATATCATTACGTTATTCCATTTGGTTTGTTTATACTTTTCTATCAGGCCTACTTAGCGTAAGTGTATTTTTGGGGCCACCGTACGTACAACCGCGAGTTTAACAAGAAAAAATCGTTTTGCTGTTCGCTCGCGTTCACGGGTTCACTACTTGTTTATAACTGAGTAATAATATTTTCTTTTGTGTGTGAAAACAAAATAAATTAAAATCCGAAGAAAACAAAAATGTTTTTTTTTTTTTTAGTTGTATGAGAGATTTTTATTGCTTCGATTTGGCCATATCTAGAAATAATAAAAAGAGCACAAATTCATTTAATTTTGCTCAATTATTTGTTTGAGTGTATAAGTCAGTTATATGCCTCTTGGCGATCACTGATAGCAGATTAGTGTCAACAGAACTGTAAAGAATGTGATTATCTTGGGATATTCGGAAAATATACATACATATATCGAAAGAATGAATTTTGAAGTAAAAATTGCCCTTAATTTTTGTTCTTGTCTTGACGTGGCATTGCCTAGTACATAGTTACAGAGTAAAGGGGATTATTGCAAAATTTCACTTAAATGAATAAGAAATTTAAGCCAATAAAAAGTCACAATCCGTCGCAAAACAGCCTTGAGTTAACCAACATCAAGTCTCTTTGGCTGCTAAATTTTAGTTGCAGCTAGACTACTGATCGTTTACTCTCTTTCGAGAGTTTTGCATCTCACTAGCTGTAGTTAATTTCTACCCCTCAGATATGATAACTGTATAGATTTCCGGTTCTTCTGAGAAATTTTTCATGCTTAACTATATTGATAATTATTCAGCCTTATTGTGTTTGGCGTTTTACCCCTTCAAATTCGACAAATTGTAAGAGCTTAAATACAAAAGGCTAAAATTTTCCTTAATCTATTACAAAATGTCGAACCTGAAAACGAAAAACCCCAAACACAATAAGGCTGATTATGTGAAGACATTAATCGTGTTCAGTCGCAGTAACGTATAAAAATACGGACGGCATACGATCTCAGTCACTCCGCCGGAATCTATGCAGCAATACTTTGGAAATTTTCTTTAAAAAGTTTTTTACATATAATAAATTAATAATAATCACAGTCATAAGAAGAACTCAATAATCAATTAAATACTTTTTATAACCTCCAAGAAAGAATTGGAGGTCATATTCACTTTGTCATTCCGTGTGTAACGCAGCGAAATATACCTCTAAGACCCCATAAAGTATATACATTATTGATCAGTGATGAAATCTAAGACTATCTAGCCATGTCCATGCGTCCGTCTGTGGAAATCACGATACAGTCCAAACGAAAAGAGCCAGACCATTGAACTTCGTTATAGCTCCATTTTTAAGGATAGCACAGGTCAAGTTCGTAAATGGGCGGAAACGGCCCAGAGCGGAAAAAAGATTCCCTTAAGAAGAACTAAATCAAACTCTAAAAAACAACAATTTTTAAAGTTTTCTGTGATTTTGGTAAGCAATAGATAAATTTTTATACTAAAGAAGGTCCAAAACGTTGAACTTGGAGCCAGCCCGCCCCCTTTAGTGGGCGTTGACGTGAGATATTATATGCAAAAATAGTGTAAATATTTAACAAATTGTATTGCTTAGTCCGACATGCTTTAAAAATTAAATTTAAGATGTTCTCTGATCTTTCCCCTGCCCTACCGCTCCACCCACCTTTATCCCCTAAAAGATCCTATACAAAAAAAATTATTTATCTATACTTAATTACCCCAAAAATTTACTTTTTAAGTTTTTGCGAAAAAGGTGAGATGTCTCCCCCCAGCCCTTTCCCGAGTAACCCTGTCAAAATTGAGTTTTGAAATTGGGCACAGAAATGTCTTAACGGAACGCTGATCCAGCAGCTTGAACACATTTTTAATTTATCTCCGTGCGCGTTGCCATACAATTTTAACAGCAAAAATAGTGCAAATTGCTTTTATGCTGAGGCAAAGGTGTCTCAGCCAGAGTGCTCCCAACTCAATGGAAACTATCGTGTTAAAATAATTTTATGTCTTTGTTTACTTAAGCCAAACACCATAACC
This sequence comes from Linnaemya tessellans, assembly GCA_951800035.1. NCBI lineage: Eukaryota > Metazoa > Arthropoda > Insecta > Diptera > Tachinidae > Linnaemya > Linnaemya tessellans. The sequence goes on from OX637535.1 coordinate 12,011,124, forward strand.
ATTTTCATTGTAATAAGAATACGATAAGGATGCTGAAATTTTTAATTTTCACTTAGGTATGATGGAACAAAAAATTCAGAAAAATGTGACATGAAGAAAAATAATCAAATGGTAACACGGGTATTAGAACAATAATGTGTTAATATCAGGTTGATACAGTTCTCGGATTCTTTTTCACAATAAAATTTGTGTAAATAGGAACTGTTATCACATTCAACTAAGCCACATAATAATGATAAACACATGAGCACTGATGATGAAGGTGTTGCGGCTTTCGAAAACAGCTGTTCTGCTCTGCTGTGTAAGTTGAATAAAACTGATGTTGACTTTCTTTTGTGCCTTGGAATATTTATCATGTCTTTCTGAGATTTAAAAACAAATTTCGAACAATTAGCCTATGAATCTTAATTCAATTTAATATTTACTATTTTATTTTTTAAGTTTCTTCCCAATGGAAAATTATTAGAATATTGAAATAATAATAAAAATAGGAGATTTTATTTATTAAATATTTGGAGGGTATTTAAGATTCGACCCGGTCGTATATAACGTTCTTAATTGTCTTATTTACCGCTGCCATTTAAAGTCTGATCTATCATGCCGCATACCATTGTTGAGGGCTTTATTTTTGCCTTTTATGACTTATTTCATTATCATATCATATCATTTATGATATTTTGGATACTTTCCCTCTATTGTATAAGTTTTCATAAATGGAAAATGAGCCCTTCTGAAACGTGGCATATCTATAATTTTTGTATATGATCTCTTAAAACTATAAAATTAACAACCATGAACAATAGAAATATCAGTTGGGTGCACGCCGACTCTACATTTAACCAAATGTCTATCACATCAACTGACCAAACATGAAAAAAAAATAAACTCAGTCACTTGCACACTCACTAAGGGATCATTATTTTTATTATACAAAATTCATTGACCTGACATTTTAGTTTGTTTTCATTGTTTTGTTTCTGTTTTATATTTGGTTTTGGTTTATTTTCTGCATAGAAAAAGAACCAGTTTATTTAAAAGTTTAATTAAATATAAATATATTTGAATATGATAATTTTTATTGTTTTATTTGTTTACAGCAATTGGTTAAGAATATTTTCCATTTGTGTGTTTACTTTACACAATTGCAACTGAATGAAACAATAATTCATTGTAATCTGTAGCACAGTTTGTTTCTGTTTTTTTTTTTAGCATAAAAACCGAAGTATTTGCATTTTTGCAATTGTTGGGAAAAGTATGTAAATAAAGTCATGGCGAGGAAACGGCAACTTTTTTATTTTATAAAGTCTCGCGCTTTGTTGATTCAAGTGTGTATTAAATTAAAAAAAGTCAATGTTCCATATGCGGATGTGTATGTGTGTGCATTCATACTTACATACATGATACATGTGTAGGTATTTATTTTTCCGAAAATATATGATGTACTTTATACCTATTTTTTTTTAAATAATTTGGTTAATTTTTAAACACCGTTTTTGTAAAAAGTACTTTCTTAGATGTTGTTTTTTCTAAAAGGTACTTTTTTGAAAAATAATTTACTCTTTAAAAATATATAATTTTTAAAGATACTCTGTTTTAAAACTACTTTTTCGAAACTTCTTAAAAAAAATACTTTTTAAAAGCAGCTCTTTGTTTTGCAGTTTATCTTTTTTTATGATGTACTGTTTGTTTTAATATCTAATTTTTATTTTCAAAAACGGGACTTTTTACAAGGTTGTTTTGTTTTTTCTAAAAAGTAAGTTTTTTTAATAATATATTTTTTGAAGGTACTTTTTTAAAAAGTACTTTTCCTAAAGGTACTATCGCAAAATATCCTTTTTGCATATACATATTATATTTTAAAAAGACTTTTCCCAAAGGTACTTGTGCAAAATATCGGTTTTATAAAAATTATATTTTAAAAATTACTTTTCCAAAACGTCCTTTCCACTTTTGCAAAATGTCCTTTCCACAAAAATCATTTTTTAAAAGCAACTCATATTTCAGTGATCTTTTTAAAAAGGTACTATATATTTTTAAAATGTACCTTTGAAAGTACTTTTCCAAAAAGTTATTAATTTTTTAATGCTTTACTGTTTTAATAGCCAATTTTTTAAAAGGTACTTCGGGCGATTTACAACAAAACGTAACTCTTTGGAAAGATCATTTATATACAAAATATATTTTTGATAGGTAGTTTTTTAAAAACTACTTTTTCTTTAAAAAGTACCTTTCCTTTAAAAAGTACTTTTCTTTTAAAAAGTACTTCTTTTAAAAAGTACTTTTCCTTTAAAAAGTACTTCTTTTAAAAAGTACTTTTTTTAAAGTACTTTTTCTTTTTAAAAGGTACTTTATTTAAAACGTATATTTTACAAAGTTACGTATAGCTATAAATGAAGCTTTCCGAAAGCTTTTTCTTTAATTAATTTTTTTTTTTAATTTTTAAATTTTAATTTGGGTAATTTACAAAAAAGATACTATTTAAATTGATTTTATTAAAAGTTAATTTCTTGAAAGGAAAAATATTTAAAAATATATTTTTGAAAGGTACTGTTTTTAAAAAAAAGTACTTACCCTAGAAGCACTTTGTTTAAAAAAATATTTTTCCTAAAAGTACTTTTGCAAAACATCATATTATATTTTAAAAGCAACACTTTTTTTGCAACGATGTATTTTTTCAAAAGGTAAAGTTGTATTTTTGTGGGTAATTTTTCAACTAGTTTACATACCTACTTTTAAAAAAAAAATAGATAGGAAGAAGTTTTTAATATATTAACGGTGTTAGAAACTCAATTATATTAAAAAATTGTAATTAAATCTTTTGGAGTTCCTCTTCACTCATTTATTTTAATTGTACAAGGAATCATAATTAAGCTCTCACAAGGCTCCAAAGCAATCTAGCCACTTTTATTACGGAACTTTTAACTGAATTGAAAATATGGCTGTTGCCAACAACACTTAATAAGTTCTTAATGTCGGTTTGTTAATTAAATTTTATAATTCCTTATTACATAAACTAATTTTGATATATTGTCTACCTCAATATTAACAGTGAAGACAATTAAATTTCAATGTCAATGCAATAACAATAACAATTATAAATCTTTTTCACCACCACTTATTTAACTTGTATTACAATTGTTGTAGTTAACGAAAATTAATTTATAACAGCAGCAACTATTGCTGGAACTAACAAAGAAATTTAAATCGGCAACGTGACTTCCAAACCAGTTTACGAGTATCTTTAACAAAAACTTATTTATTTACCCAGTAAATTGTTCATACAAATGCGAGTGCTTAGAAACACAAATAGATAAAACACAACAAACAAGCGGCCACAATTTGACCCAATTTTATAAAAAGCACGTTTGAAGTTGATTTGACGCAAGCTTTTGTTTTAGTTAAACCAACAAAGAACCTACTGAACAGCAGCAATGCGTAGTGGAATTAACGAGCTTTTTAACAGGCAGCGCAGTAAAATAATGGTTGTCAATGGCAATAGAGTAAGCGGCATTCTGCTAATTGCAATTGCTGCTACTTACTGATTGAGTTAAACGGCGTAAGCATAAAAAAAGTCATTAACTAACTGGCTGCGGTTAGTGTCAGTTTAAGTTTTAAAACTTTAACCACCAATAAAATGACGCTTATTTCATTTGACACACAATTATTTAAATGTTTTTAAAATTTTAATTCATTATAAATCTAAAAATGGTTTGATTAAAACGTTACCATGCCGCCTACTTGTTTTACAATAGTTTAAAAATATGTAGTCTTTCATGAAGGTTTTTGAATAAATAGAATTTGTTCAATAGTCGTCAAGCAGCTCTGAGTCAGTCAACATCAAGCCCCGTTGGCAAAAAAATTTTTTTTTGGGCGCATCTTCATCGCTTTCGAGAGCGTCTTACTCGCACTAGTTAATTTACGAAGCAGTTGAATGCTTCTCTTGATATCCGAAGACAGTTGCAGACAAAGCAGCATGATCGGACATGCTGCGATTTGTAAGCATGCACCTATTCTTCTGACCACTTTCGAATTATTTTTTCTTTAGGTCATTATTGACCTAAATTGTGGCTTATCACCATGATCTCTGAAAATGTCGGACTACAACTAAATGCATATAAATAACGAATGGTACTGTCATGTGGCCAATATTGAGAACGTCGCAAGTTTGACATAGAGTGACATTAAGAAAAATTGTGAAATATGCAGATTAGAACAGTGCAATGAGCCTTGCTTTCTTTTAATGTACTCTTTTTTATAAAACGTTTTTCCAAAAAATCACTTTTTATTAAATTTTTTGATAAACCGCCCTCGTAAAAGCATTTAAAAGATACACTGAGCTCTGCTTCAAAACACTCCTACAAAGTTTACGATCTGTAACATAACTTTCAATTTATGACTTTATTATCTTGTAAGAAAAAAAAAACGATTAAAACGAGTTTACTTTTTGAATTTGTAGAAATTTATACAAAAGAAAACGCAACCAATATGTAAAAGTAAAAAATGTTTGCCATTAAATAGCTCAAGCGTGAGATATGCAAAATATATCTACTCTTATTTATAATTTTAGCTGTAACAACAGAAAGTAGTGCCTTCTATTTTAATAAATCCAAATATATGTAAAAAAAAATTATTTGCTTAAGCAAAGTGTTGAATGAAAAGGAATCAAAATAACAGAAACAAAATAATTATTTATAACACCCAGCATTATTTATAACGTCAATATTTCGGTATCGTGGATGGGTATTAAATCCGTGGTTGTCCTCTAAGTAAAATAAACTGAAATTTCGAAGTACTTTCGCATAAAATATTACACAGATGAGACAGTAACGAAATAAATATCTGGCAATACGAATATTAGGAAAGAATTTACTGCGCTTAAGTTTTTAAAGTCAAGGCGAAGTACTTGTGATAAAGGCCACTCGACTACTTATCTGTCTTAAGAAATATATCTAAAAATTTGAAACAAAATTTTCTTTCAACCTCAAAATCATATCCGAAGTTCTGCAATGAGGATACAACAATATCAAGGAAAATAATTCCGCAATTTCCAAACGGGTAGTCCAAATGTAATAAAATTTTATACTCCAAGACTCCAAAGTGAGTCACCCCAGGGTTGCAAAAAATTCGCAGCATATGATCAGTTAAGAAAATTTTTTCAAAAGCAGATTTTCTTATTAAATAGCTTAAATCAATACACTAGGGATTTTCGCTTACACACAGAAAAAAAGCTCATAATAAATTTAAGTTATTTCAACTTATCTTGAGAACAAGTTGTTCTTAAAAATTTAAGTAGGAATATCATTAATATATTTTTTTTAAACTCGGGTCAGCACTCAGAGGGATGACCAATAAATATGCAATGCATTGCGCCGGAACTAGAAAGGAGGGGATAGTATTGAGAGGACAGATGAGAAGGTAGAGAGCATTTTTTTATGACGGAACGTGCAATCGAACTCTAGACCCTCCGCTTCATATTAACTACTTCAGCACCCTCAAAATATATACTTAAAACAAGCCAAATCACGCTGCTTCATCTGTAAACATGGGTGGTATTGTTATTGAGGAATCAGAAGCTCTTGATGTTCTTGGCATGAAAATCCAGTGTGACGTTCGCTGGACAGAACACATTTTTCATGTTTCAAAAGAAGCATTCAAGTGCCTCGGCTTTCTAAAGCGGTGTAAGACATACTTCAGCCCATCTGATCTCCTTACTATTTATACCACTTACATCCGACCGAAGATGGAATACAACTCTCATGTATGGGCCGGAGCTTCAAAGTATATTTTGAAGTTACTCGACCGTGTACAGGAGAGGGCGAAGAAACTCATAGGGGACGGTAGGGTAGCCAACTCTACTCGTATTGACTCACTTGAGCATTGACGCAATGTGTGGTGTGTTTCACTATATTATCGTTACTATAACGGATTTTGTTCCACCGAAGTCAGGGATCTCTTTTCCTAAACGCGCACTTTTCTACGCTCAACACGCTCCACAGTGCGATCACACCCATATATCGTGGATTTATCAGTGAACCGCACTACGCATTATAGGGAAAATTCATTCTTTGCCCGTATGTGGAATAAACTCCCTGCGGAAGTCTTTCCTGCCGTATATAGCATGGAGAAATTCAAATCGAATGTCCATAGACACTACTCCCTTTATCCTCCTTCCCACAACCAATTTTCCTAGTTCCAGCACAATGTTCGCATAAGTAGGGGTCATCCCCTGAGTGCCGGTCCTAATAAAAAATAAACAATAAAAATAAAAATTGTGAACTTTTCAAAATAGGAATAAAATGTTTAAATCAAGTACAAAAATTTTAATTAAGAACAAAGAAATATTTTTCAACGACTCAAGTTCGGTTCCGCAGTCGGTAAAAAAATAGAAAAATAATATATAGAGAAAAAAATAATAATACTAAAAGAGAAAAGGAAAAAGAAAAAAAAATTTTTTTTTTCAAAAATATCAATATTGATTTGGAATGGAATCTGGAGAATTGATTTGGGTACATTCGACAAAAAAAACAACAATGTTATATTCGACCGGTTCGAATTTTAAATACCCTACAAATATTTGCCCCCATATTCATAAAATTCAAAATGCTTTGGAAATTTATTTTATTCAAAATCTTTCATGCAAAATTTTCTTATAATAGATTTCAAATACATTTTATTTTTTTAATGAATATGGGAGTTAGTAAATAAAAACTTTATTTTGTAAGAGTTACTCCGGGAGAGGGCTTGGGTGTGACATTTCATCTTGAAGATAAAACACTAAAAAGTAAATTCTTGGGGTTATTGAGTGCAAGAAAATTTTTTTTAAAAAGAGTCATTTGGCGGCAAAGGTGAGGGAGGGTAGGGCAAAGGAAGATCAGAGGATATCTCAGCTTCGACATAAAAGCTTTAATTTGGAAGGGATGTAGACTTAAATTATACAATTTGTTATATATTTACACTATTTTTCCATGTAGTTACTGCAACGCCCTTTGAAGGGGCGGGGTCTAAATTTGAATTGTTCTGATTTTCTGACTGCAAAGTTCAATGTTTTGGACCTTCTTTGACATAAACATTTATCATTAATATAGCAAAATTACAAAGAAAAAAAATTTTAAAAACTATGTTGTTTTTAGAGGTTGGTTTAGTTCTTCTTAGGGGAGCTTTTTCCCGCTGGTTCGATTCAGCCCATTTACGAACTTGGCCTATGCTATTCTTCAAAATGTATTTATACCAAATTTTAAGCGTCTGAAAACAGTATGCTATCACAGTCTCAATAATAAAATAAATGGAATTCGAAATAGTTTTTATTTTCTTATAACTTGACAGACGTCTTTCCGCCCCATTTAACCGGTTTTTTTTTAAACAAAATTATATTCTTTTGGGGGAAGAAATGCATGACTGTATGTGAAATTTACCTGATTTTAGTGTCTTTAGCACATGGTGTTAAACGTCGTATTGCTTAATCGCACTAATTTTTTTCTTTCAGTTTTTCTTTTGGATGATTAATCCAAATTGCACATTTAAAAGAAACAATAATTTTCATTTAACTTTTTATTTTCATTAATTTATCATAATTTCAACACTTTCATTTTTATTTACTTTATTTTTGCTCACTGACTATCCGTGATCATATTCTCTTTTTTTGTTATTTTTTAATTATAAAAAGTTTCTCTTAAGAAAAACAAAACTAAAGGAATATTATTTTTATTTATTTATTTTGCTAGTTGTTGTGTGTTGGTTGCTGGCTGTGTGGAAAACTCGTACTAGACAAACTCACATAAACACACTACAGTGGGATAAAAAAATTAAATTAACTAACAAATACTTAAATTCATTAAAACATTTTGAAAGCGATTAACTCCAATAGAAGTCTTACATAAAACACGGATAAATCTCAAGGCAAATATATTATTTCAAACACCAGTTGCTCACATGTCAGGTAAGCAGAATTTTTTTAATGTAGTATTTAAAACACTTTTTAATGTAATCAAACCTATTTAAAAAACTTGAGTTTACGGGAAGTGATTCCAAACTGGGAAGGAGAATTAATTTAAAATTTTTCGACAATTATTTATCATTAATTTTTGTGTCATATAATTTTATTCAGGACAGAAGATTGAAGATATTCCCCTTAATTCTGTAACTGTTTGTCAACGTCACGTCAAGACAATATCAAAATTAGAACACTTCTATACTCTTTCTCTTCAACAATTATACATTTGTAATAACCTCTTGCTAGAGAATAGTCAGAGGGTGTCAGAAGTAGTTAATTGTTGTCCACAAGGAGCATGTAAGTGTCCTATTTTTGATATTGTCTTGACGTGCCGTTGACAAATAGTTACAGAATAAGGTGGATTATAAACATGTAGGATTACTTTGAAGTTCGATGCGAAATTTGTATGTGATTACCAACAAACCGAAAACAGGCCTTAAAAACGGTTTTGAGCATTACTAAATACACGCGCAGTAAAAACTGGAAAAATAAATAAACAAAAACAGCTGTTCTGCTCTGCTGTGTAAGTTGAATAAAACTGATGTTGACTTGCCTTTGTGCCTTGGAATATTTATCATGTCTTTCTGAGATTTAAATTAAAATTTCGAACAATTAGCCTATAGAATCTTAATTCAAATTTAATATAGCAATATAAAATGTTCGTTAAAATTATTACTACATACAAATTTAAGCTATGGCTTGAGCTACCCAATAATAAAAATTGGAAAAACGTTCACATGTACTTAAGTATAAAATTCAAACCAAAAAAGTTTGACTTAGGTATGATGGAACAAAAAATTCAGAAAAATGGGACATGAAGAAAAATAATCAAACGGTAACACGGGTATTATAACAATAACATGTTAACAGCAGGTTGATACAGTTCCCGTATTCTTTTTCACAATAAAATTTGTGTAAATAGGAACTGTTATCACATTCAACTAAGCCACCTAATAAGTGGTGACAAACACAATACACATGAGCACTGATGATGAAAGGGTTGCGTCTTTCGAAAACAGCTGTTCTGCTCTGCTGTGTAAGTTGAATAAAACTGATGTTGACTTGCCTTTGTGCCTTGGAATATTTATCATGTCTTTCTGAGATTTAAATTAAAATTTCGAACAATTAGCCTATAGAATCTTAATTCAAATTTAATATAGCAATATAAAATGTTCGTTAAAATTATTACTACATATAAATAAACAAACATTTATTTAGAACCAAAACATATTTTATTTCAAAAAAATAATAACATAATAAGAAATAAATTTTTTTATATCATAGATGCCGCTACTGAAGATATTTAGATTTTATTTTTATTTTGCCTTATAAATACTTTTCTTGTTATCAAATTGATTTCTAATTGTATAAAGGTATAGAAAATTTAAATAGATTCATATCGAATATAATTTATTTGTTGGGTTGTTTTCGTATGAGTTTTAAAGCCTATTCTTATTCTGCTGTGATTTTTGAAAATAATTTGTAATTTACAAATTGTGAATTCTCAGATGCTTTTCGAAAGTATGTGCATAAGATAAGAGGTTTTTAACATTTCAAAACTGTAGTTAAAGTCTACTGATGATTTGGTAAAGCACCAATGAAATGCATATAGACGCTGCTTAACCATCAACAAAAAAATTTCATTTAAAATTAAATGGGGAAAACACAACTGATTTAAAATCTGTCAACAAATTACTCATTCTGCCAACTTTCTCCGTCGGTACACTTCTGTTAGTTAACGTATGACGGATTCTATGTCTCGGCCTTTACTACCCATCCACACGAGCAATAAGTTTGGCAATTATTTGCCGTGACAACCGTCAAATTTGATTGTCGACACAAGATATTAATGTGTGGACCGCATGAATATATGTTAGAACACATATTCGGCAACAAATACATTGCCGAGCAATAATCTTATAACACATGCCGTCAAATTGAATTGTCATTTGATTGAAATTTTTGTCTTATAAGAAAACAACACTGTTTATAATTGTACGTGTACGTGCTACCAAGATATACAAGCAAGAACATTGGCAATTGACGTCGCGCTTCTGCCGGCGTTATTGCTTGTTTCAAGACACGAAATGTTGCTCGTGTGGTCGCAGTGTTAGAAGGATATTTCGCTGCGTTAGACAAGAAATGACAAAGTGAGTACACTCTCCAATTTTCTTTTGAGCTTATGAGTACTTTTTGGACAGCGTACTTTTTCGCATTAGAAATTATATTAATACATACATACATTTTAATATGTGCATGCTCTGGCGTTGCAGCAAATGTCAATAGTGAATCTGTATTGAATTAATGTGGACACAGTCACCAGTACTAGTAACTAATAATACTCCAGTCAATGCCATTTAGTAAAGACATTTAACATGTGCTAGTCATTAAAAATCTACTACTGACATTTGGTATAGGTTCTGTTGAATAGGTTCCTTTGGGATTATATGCTGACATTGGAACCAGTGATTTACTAGTACTTGTTACTAACTCTAGTCTACACTTCTGGTAATTTTCTGAAATTTCTTTCTTTCACATTTTATCCCACTGTAATACGCAATGATCAACGTCTTTGACGAAAACAAAAATGTTAACTATCCACTACAACTATTTCTGTAAGCAATTGTTGTATGCAATGCAGCACGCTCTCTCTAGGTACTTACACATGCACGTGATCATATACAGATATCTACATATGTGAGCACATTTATCTTATGTACCTAGACTGTATGCAAGCGTGTGGTAAATATATAGATACTTGCACATACATATTTACTTTTTATTTTATTTTGCACTTATTTTTTTCCAATGATCGTAAGCAAATAATGATGTTATGCACAATATGGAACACCAAACAACAACAATTGTTTTGTATTTTGTTGTTGTTGTACATACACACTTATCCATGCAGAGTTCTTTTTGTTGCTATTTCTGTTGTGTATGAAACGTATTGTGTAGATACGCAGATACGTAGTATCTTTTGAAACGCACTTTTGAATTTATACACACACACACATACATGCGTATATGAATACGTAGGTATCTACAAATACAATAACCATTTATATGTATGCTGATGTATGTATTTGTTAGATATAAAAACGTGAAAGCTTAACCATTGTAAAATGAAGATACACAATAACCGTAACGGCAGTAAATGGATTATATATAAGCGCAAAGAAAGTCGAGTTGTTTGTTAATGTTACGTTTTCGATTGCCAATATCACGAAAACAAAATTTACTGTCGTTGTTGTATTTAATATATCGCATGCAACAGCTGTTGTTAAAACATGATGACGAACGCGAACGAAATTTTGTGTGAATACAACGTCGTCAACGCAAAACACAACGTAATAGAAAAGAGCGTAAGAAATTTAAAGCGCAACAGACAGACGAGAGCGTCAAAACACAGCCGTCTGTTAGAAAAACCGATGAGTGACTAAACTAGTAAAAAGATTGGTAAACATCAAATACCCCACCACTCTATTCATACATGCATAAACACATATGTATGCATGTACATGTGTATGTATGTATCTGAATTATTATTCTATATACATACACACAAACATGTATGTACATATGTACGAGATACATTTATGTATGGATGTGGATAAATACCGGTGTATATGTCATGTAGTGTTGCCATATCTAAAGATTTGTCTTTTGTTGTTGGATGGAATAGGCATATACAAATTTTTAATCTTAGATATTTTTACCCTTTGTCACAATTGCAGCTGAATTCAGAGGGATATATAAATTACTTATAGCTATTTCAGTATAACTGGGTCAGTAGGATTGTTATGTTAAGTTATGGTCACATTTGGCAAAAAAAAAACAACTTAACCAAAATATATTAATGAAAAGTATATATTTTTTTAACTCGGACTAGAACTCAGGGTATGGCCCCTACATATGCAACACATTTTTTGTAGCTATTTAAAAATTTACTTCGCCGGATAAGATACGTTTTGTTCCTCTGTTCTTTAGTACACGACAGTGTCAATCGCTGGCAGTTATGTTCAGTGACCAGTGCTTTGCCTTCATCACTGAAACAGGCTGACAACAACTAACACAACCATGCACTAATGCCGATCAGAAGAGTTCAACACAATCTTCATGACTCAGCGCGGAATCGAACTCTGGTTCCTCCGCCTCATAGTCTCATGTTAACTAAAATTCAATTTAATACGGTATTTTCTAATGTGTTGGGAGGAGCATGGCTGAGACACCTGAGGATGATCCGGTAGAACCTTAAAAATGTAGCTCCTTAGGAATTTAGGCTGATGTAATACAATTTGTTAAATTTTTTCCTATATCTTAACTCAACGACCACTTAAGGGGAAGGGGCTTTGGACCTTCTTTCACTTAAAAATATATAATTTGCTCAACAAAATAAAATTTAAAAATATTTAAAATTGTTTTTTAAGAGGTTGGTTTAGTGCTTCTTAGGGGAATTTTTTTCCCTCAACCTATTTAGGAACTTGACCTGTGTTATCTTTCAAAATGTTTTCATGCCAAATTTCAAGGGTCTGGATCTTTTCCTTTGGACTGGCGGACGGGCATTTTATCACTGATCAAGAATATACATACCTTATGGGATCTTAGAGGGATGTTTTGCTGGGTTACACACGGAATGACAAAGTGAATATACCCTCCAATTCGTTTTTGGAGGGTATAACAATTAAAAGTGATCTTTAATTAAAAAAAGTCGAACTTTATATACCGTACACGGATGTACTTTTGGAGTATAAAGTGTCCAACCCTGGCATCGTTTTTTTGTTTGTATGTATTTGATTTTTCATACCAATTTAATTCTTCCTGAATTATAAAATCGATTTAATTAACAACAAAGAAAAATTAGTTTCATCCAGTTACTTTTATATAACAAAAATAAGTTCATATTTCCAGCTCTGAAGTCGGAAACACTTAAAAAAATAAAATAACAATATATTTAACCTGAAAATTATAAATAATATCAAAAGACAATTTTTTGTTTTTAAAATCGCCACAAACACTATTTATTAGCGATATCTGGCAACAACATGAGTTGGAGAACAAGAAAAAAACATTTGTATCTTACAAATACAATTCGTGTTAAGTTCTTTCTCAATTGGAGATGGTGGAATTTATCTGTTAAAGAGATATTAAATTTAACATTTAACTTTACATATGGATTATATCAAGTGTCCGTTTGCACAAGAAATAAATAGAAAGTGAGAAAAAAGTGAAATTAGTTTGAATATTTTTTTAATTTGGCTTTGACTCATCAAGATCGTGTTACTTGAGGCTAATAACTAGTCAGTAATAAAATTATAATTTATAATAGGATAGCCTTCGGTTAGAACATTGTAAGGTTAAAAGTGAAAAGATATTTGAAAGAACGGTGTAGAATTGCTTTAATTTACAAATTTTAAATTAATTATTAAAAACTATTAACGACGACTGCAGGTTTTAATTTCCGGCAAATACTTTTTATTATAAAAAAAAGATTTCCTATTTATAACAGGTTAATAGGACAAAATTTGATACAAAAATGTGTTTTATAAGCCTCTTATTAATCAAAAAAAAAATTCTTTTTTTTTATAAATTAGGATGTAATTGTATTGAGTACAATTAATTTAGAAGTAAATGGAGTTTTTAATTTAAATGACCTTATTGTGAATGGAAGTAAAAATATATTTTCAACCAATATTCTTCACTTCTGTTCAATAAATATCAAAATTCGAGAGGAAAAATATATTCCCTTTCCTCTTACTCCCAATAGAGATTGGATTTATCGTTGGGTAATTTTCCAAACTTGTTCAGATTAATTCAAAATAAAGTGAATAGATAATTTTTATTATATGTATGTCTTAAATTATTAAGCAATGATATCAGTTTTTACACAAAATTATTATTGGGAATAGATAATTATTAAATTTATTTCAGTAGTTGGCATTACTACCTGATGACTTCCAATTAAAGTAGATAAATCATTTAGCGATCTTCGAAAGCATTTTTTTGGCATTTTTTAATATAGGGAATTTAATAGCATTATGTCGTACATGACAAGGTATATCAATAAACAGTTAGACTCGCCGCGAAGGCGAATTAATATGTTCTTTTTTGATTCTCAAACAGCTTTGTATGTCAAACTAGTATTTTGACATTTCTGGATGAATTGATATACCTTGAGCATTGACAAGTAACATATTCTGCATATTCTGTGACCTTGAACACATTTATTTTATATTATTTTGCACAATCACTTGTATTATTACATTTTCACGAAATACTAATTTTCTTCAAGGAAAGAAGAATACTAGTAAATATATTTTGACAATAAAAGCATATCAGAGCAAAGTAGCAAAAAATTCTTAGAACAGCTGTCAAGGCTACCTGTTATGAATTTGCCTTGGTACATGATATATAGAAAGCGTCTCATTAAGAATGTATTTTTAATTTTAAAACAAAAACACGTATTTTTTTAAGGCAATGATTATTTTTTATAAGATTGTAACGAAGACATTTTCCGATTAAGGATGGAATAATATTTTCATCAAATTGTCCCCACGGCTCTGATGACACGCCAATTCTCTTTTCATGACTTTTCCACAGAACAAAATTTTAATTGCATAAATCACTAGGTAAAAATAATGTTGACATCTATCCGATTTCGTGTGAATGTGTATCGATTTGTAACATTTGAGAAATTACAGTTAAAAATAAAAAATTGTTTTCCAAAATATTGAATTATTTTTATTGACCTTATCAGTTTATCAGGACATCCCCTGAGTGCTGGTCCTACTCCTAAAAAAAAAAAAAAAAAAAAAATATTAATCAAGCTTGTGGTCGTTTTTTATAATATATTATTTCTTATAATTTTTATTCGATATTTCGTTAACAAGCTGTTAACGAAATATCGAATGAAAATTATAAGAAATAATATATTATAAAAAACGACCACAAGTTTTCCAAAATAAATTGTTTATGAAAATTCTCAGCCCAATTATAAATATCCGCATGGAATTTCTCCCTTCCCCCATTTTACTTTTCCCGAGGAAAATATTCTCCTATTCCGGTAAACTGGGGAAGAAGTAAATTATTCCAAATTAGAAACATTTTATTTATTTATCTATTTTTAAAAAAAATTAATTTGTAATTGCTTTCTAATTTGTATACATAAGTAATTGACGTTGCTTTTGACGCCTTCTCGTATTCTAGATAAGATGCTAATGTTTTTAGTTGGCAGATATTCATTGAATTTTTTACACCTAAAATACATTTTTACAAATACTTTATTTAATATTTACATACTATTTCTTTCTTAAAAATTTTTCTCATTCATAACATCAATATACATTCCAAAACATCAATATGCATTGCAGTGATGCCAACTCATATGTGTTTTGTTTTCGTAAACAATGTAACATGGCATCACTGCAAAGTATTTTGATGTTTTTTGATGTCAACCATACAGTTTCAAACAGTTTTCTATTCCAATCGAATTACGCAGTAACTCCACAAAATAGAAGTCTTCAAGTAAACAATTTTTTTCTGCTGATTAGATAAGACTTTAGGCTTCAGTTTGAGATTTATATCTACAAGCAAAATTCTAATTATAAATAGCAAAGTTATTATATAACGCATTAAAATTGCTAATAACGTTTCTGTATATATTCCACAGAAAGTATGGCATATCGCACGATCACTACAAAAGTGGCATAACTCAAAATATGGGATTTGTAAAGTAAAATTCCAAAAATTTGTGTTACTAACTACTCATGGCACATGACAAAAAAAAAACGATTATTCACCAGAGAATATTTTTTTTACATAGTAATTACAATTACTGCGTTATAGGTAAGATAGGCATAGGTATGTACTTAGTAAATAGCAATCAAATAAAAATCACCTGTATGTACATATAACTTTATTATTCTTTTTATTTTTTATATGTCTTATCTGTTTGAAAAGCTCAAAAATAAACCCCACTTTAGTGTATTATTGTCATTTCATTATTTTCCTTAACATTTAATGCGTAATTGAAATTATTTTAATACAACTACTCCTGATTAAAGCAATCAGAAAGCCAAAACTTTATTTGCCTACACACGCACACCCCCACCCACTCAATATATGAACATAAATTAAAATGACGCATTAGAGTAATAGAAAAATATATAAATAAAAGTTTTATGTTTCTTGTTTTGAGACCTTTAAATGTTGCCTCCTAAGAATACATGCGGGATAGGGGTCGCACTGGTTATACGTTTTATTTTAAAAAATTACATTTTTAACATTATTTTCCGACATTATTTTCGCGTAGAAAATAAAAGTTATTTTTCTGAGTTTTATTTATTGCTCAATAAATAAAAGTTATTTATTGATTTTTATTTCTTCCTCAGAAAATAAAAGTTATTTCTTGATTTTTATTTATTTCTGAGAAAATTAAAGTTATTCCTTGATTCTTATTTATTCATCAGAAAATAAAAGTTATTTCCTGATTTTTATTTATTTCCGAGGATATAAAAGTTATTTGCTGATTTTTAATTATTTCTGAGAAAATAAGAGTTATTTCTTGATTTTTATTTATTCATCAGAAAATAAAAGCTATTTCTTCATTTTTATTTATTCTTCAGCAGATAAAAGTTATTTCCTGAATTTCATTTATTCCACAGATAATAAAAGTTATTTCCTGATTTTTATTTATATCCGAGAATATAAAAGTTATTTATAAAATAAACAGATTTAATAGCGTGTCTTTTAAAAACTCTTTTCTTCGTCAAATATAAATAAAATAAATAAAAATCAAGTTATAACTATTATTTTCTTAGGAACAAATAAAAGGCAAAAAATATTTTTTATTTTGTGAGGAATATATAAAAGTCAAGAAATAACTTTTATTTTCCGAGAAATAAATAAAAGTCAATAGGTAAATAACTTTTACTTTCTGGGCAGTAAATAAAAGTAAAAAAATTACTTTTTTTAACTCTTACCAGCACTCAGGGGATGACCTTACATATGCAGTGCATTGCACCGGAACTGAACTATAAAGGGGGGATAGTATTGAGGGGACAGATGAAGAAAGTGAGGATATATAGAATTTTTTTTAGCTATATTTGAACTAATATTTTGCTACAGGGCCGACGAAGGAGGGTGCTGTTTTTTTAATAAAAATTTATATAGCAATTAAATATTTAAAAAATTAAAAAAAAAATTTCGCATTAAAAAAATCCTTTTGACAATTTAATTACAGAAAAACCTATTTTCCCATAAATATACACAAAATTAATAATAAAAATTATAAAAAAACAAATAATTCAAATACTTATTTAACTGCCTATTTCTCATTGTCGAATGAATTCTTTCTTTCGTATAAATACATTTGAAACAAAAACAATTTATAAAATTTTGTTTTTATTTTAAGTATATTTGTACGAAAGAAAGAATTCATTCGACAATGAGAAATAGGCAGTAAAGCCGGTTTTGTCCGAAAACATATGGCAACAAAAATATTTAATAAATATTATTAAATCATTGTAAAATCATCCGGCAAATTTTAATAAAAAATAAACTATAATTAATTAAATTATGCATACGAAAAAGTTTCGCCATATAACAGATTTTGCACTATAACAAATTGGCACTATAACATTCGTTATACCGAGCTTTGACTGTATAATTTCAAATTTGAAGTTTGTTATATATTTTATTTTTTCCTTATAAATTTTACCGCAACAAAAACTTAAAAATATCATACATATAAATATTCCTTGCAAAATAGAAAATCTGCAAAACACACATCTCTAAAATTTATACAACAAACTTTTCTTGCAATTTATTATTGCCAAAGTTCTCCTTCGACAGACAACAATAAATATTATATTACATTTGCTTTGAAAATAAAAAAAAAATAAAACAAAAAAATCATGCTAATAAAATCATTAAAATAAACTGCAAGTCAAATAAAGCAGATGGTCATTTATTCCTGCAGACGTCTTGTGAACAGAGTAGAGAAAAACAAAAGCATGCGGTTTCAATTACCAACCAAATTTGTGGCTCTTCTTCAAACTGCACAATTTAGGTCAACGGTTTTGTTTTCTTTTCAAAATTGAAAAATAAAATAAATAAATAAAGCTGTGTCAGCAAGAATGCCAAACTCCAAAAAATTACAATTACAATAAACAAAATAGGAAATGGTAGAATGGTGTCACTCAACAGCATACATAATTAACCATTACAAATTAATTTTAAAATGTCATTAACCAACCAGATGAGCTTTAATAATAATAAAAAAAAAATTTGAAATTTTTGAAACAGGGCGGCAATACCGTGTAATTAACAGAGTGACTAATTTCCACTAAATGTTTTTAAAGTTGGCTTAAGGGTTGACTTTTTTAGAGAATTTTTTTGTAAAACGCAATCTTATGATTTGAAAACTATTGTTGAAATTAATATTTAATAAAATGAAGAAATTCAAAAGAAGTTTACAAATTCAACAGAATTCCAAAACGAAACCTACATTTGAAATTTCTAAAAAAAAGAAACAAGTAAGAACGTTATATTCGGGGCGGGTCGAATTTCAAATACCCTTCAAATATTTAGTAAATAAATTAAATATGTTGAACCTGCTGAGTCAGAGTTCCTTTAAGATATTTCTGTGTCCAATTTTAAAACTCTATTTTGACAGGGTCACTCCGGGAAGGGTGGTGGGGGAGACATCTCATAAACAAAAAAAGTGAATTTTCGGGGCAATAAAGTGTAGGAAGAAAAAAATTTGTTTAAGGCGATTGAGGAAGTAAAGATGGGTGGAGGGGTAGGGCAGAGGAAGTCCAGAGAACATCTTACCTTCGCCGTAAAAGTCTAAAAAATTAATTTTTAAAGTTTAAAAAATTAATTTTTAAAATGTAGGCTTAAGGAATACACTATTTTTTCATATAATATCTCACGCCCTCTAAAGGGGCGGGGTCCAAAAATTAACTTATCTGAATTCGTGACTCCAATTTCAGCGCTTTGGATCTTCCTTGACATAAAAATATATCGTTTGCTGAACAAAATTACAAAAAAAAAATACTTTAAAAATCATGTTGTTTTTAGAGGTTGGTTTAGCTCTTCTCAGGGGAACTTTTTTCCTTCTGGCCCGATTCTGCCCATTTACAAACTTGACCTGTGCTATATTTACAAATTTATCTTTAACAAATTTCAAGGGTCTGGCTGTTTTCGTTTGGACTGTATCGTGATTTCCAGAGACGGGCGGACATGACTAGATCGTGTTAGATTTCATCACTGATCAAGAATATATATCCTTTATGAGGTCTTACGGGGATATTTCGCTGTGTTACACACGGAATGACCTAGTGACTATGCCCTCCTATTCTTTTTTGGGAGGGGATAAAAATCATTATTATTACTGTAGTCTAAAATAAGAAGCCATCGGTTCTCAATAATTTAAAGTGTATGGAAATCCTATTTTTCCAGCCATGATTTGTTCATTCCACCGACTTGTACAATTTTAATCAGTTTCTGTTTACAACTTCCGCGGCACTTTTGCTTTGTACTTGCATGGAAAATTAATATTTTGCTATTAAATAAACTAAAACTATTTGAAAATAATTGAATATTCATACACATAAAACGCAGCACGAAAAAGCGTTAAAAATCCACGTTAAGCTTAAAAGCTATTTCAATTATAATTTTGAGCGCCGGCCAACGTACGCACTATGGCTCAGATGACCACTTTTTTGGTCAAAACTATTTTAGAGCGAAGTTAGGAAGCTTTGTAGAAATATTCACGCACTACCTGCGGCAATTTTATATGACTAAAAAAATAGTCAAAATATGAATAAAAAATAGGCAGTGCCACGCCCATTCAAATCAAAAATTCATTTTGAAATATTTAATGAAACTTGGCACATAAATCTTAATGTAGGCCAGTTTTATTATTAGAGCAAATGGGCAGTGACACGCCTATTAAAAAGATTAATTTCTTCTTATGCACTTCCACTTCACTATATCTTATGGAATTTGACACACACACACACACTGAGCTCCGGTGAAAATGCAGTATCATGACTAGAAAAGCAGGATTTTAAAGGAATTCATAGGCGTTAGGGATTTGTATACGTTGGAATTTGGAATGTCCGTTATGTATGACAGCAAAGATTTTGCTGTCATGCATAATATGACATATTTCTTACACAACGAAATATGTAAGAGATTTATAGACTTTTCGTAAGAGTGGCGGAGGATGATATTTTGCTCTCTTTTATATGTATGTATACAGTCGAATCCGCTTTTATGCAACACGCTTTAGTGAAAAAAATCGGATTACTGAAAACGATACAAATCCCCGCACTGATTTTAAATGCAGCTAGTCTTATTCACTTCGCTTTAGCGAAACATCGCTTTATTGAAAATATCGTATTACTGAAAACCAAAAGCAAGCCCACAACCACGCTTTGTATGAAACTTACTTCGCTTTAGTGAAAAAATAAACAATGACAAATTTATTTATTAGAAATTTATTGCATAGCTTAAGGCTGAACAAATTGTGCTTGTTTTGTCCGTTAAAAAATTAAATGACAAAATGTAGTTGTCCTTTTCGCTCTTACGTCAAACTTTCGAGGAATTCGTGAAAAATTTCAACAACAAATTGTGCACATATGCATGTGTATGTTTTACTGATTTAAAGCAGTACGCATAACTGTAACACATTTCAATAATCCGAACTACGTTTTAGAGAAGAAATCAGATAACTGAAAAAATATTGGTTTCTGGTTATTTCCAGTAAAGCGGAGTCGACTGTATGTGTAAAATTCGTTAAAAATTTTGATTTTTTTTTATATATTTATTTTTTTTGTTGAAGCAAAGAGAACAAAAATATTTCCATTTTTTTTATTTTTGTTCATTTACTTTTCACTTACGCTAAGTGATTTACCAAATTTAGGCCTTAAAATGACTTGCAAAATGTGCATAAGTTTCCTTACTTTTTGATAGCACTGTATTATAGCAACATTATTACAATTGACATTTCATAGTGCGCGCCTTTTAGGCTTAACAAATACAAGAGAAGATTCAGACTTAAAACAAATTTAAAAAAAAAAAGTTGATGACACCTCATGATAAACCCCAGTCTTGATGATAGGGGCCAAGTGGGCGTATTTGTTCTTGTTTTTATTGCATATTTGTGTACGTATTTTTTATGCTAATATGTAATAGCATGTTTTCAATTTTGTTTACATTTCGACTAAACATCGCCGTACTAATTATTACAGTGAGCAAGCAAGTGGTGGTTCTCGTTGTGTATGACGTCGTTATGTCTGCAAAATGTTGTCAAAATGTATTCCTTAATTCAATTTGCAATTCATACACAATCTCTCTGACCATTTAACACACTTAGGCCACTGTGGGTTTACAGTTTTTCCACTTTTTGCCTTTTTTATATTTTGCACATTTTAAGTTGTAAAGAGGAGGTCAAAGCTGGGCAAAAAAAGTAAAATAAAATAAATAAATAAATGGAAATACAAAAACAATTATTGCAACAATATCACACTAAAATAATAAAATGTAGTTGTCGCACTAGTGGGTGTGCTGTAGTAATTGCTTGTTTAAATAGCATTTTAATATCATAATACGAGCTACAAGTTTAAATGTCAAGCAAAGTAAACAAATTAAAATCATTTTGCTAAGAAATAGTGTGGTAATTGGCCAGGATTAATGTTAAACCTAAAAAAATATATACATATAAGAAAAAGAATGTTTGAAGAATGTGATATCTGTGTTGTGGAATAAAAACGGTTTTTATGTACGAGTCTACTTGAGGGAATTTGTGTTTTATTGTCAATTAGAGAATAAATTACGCCTGTTTATGTAATTATTTATTTTATTTCGTTGCCATTAAATTTTCTTTTTTTAAATTGTGCTCTTTTTACTATCATTTCGCAATGGAAATCCCCTTCAACATGATTTATACACTTGATGTTTCTTTTCAATTTTAATTAGTATTTTCAATTAATTATATTTTATTTCGGAATTTGATTATGTGACTATGGCGAACATTTTTTCTAGAGCAATTTTCTGTCTGAAGCATTTACTTAATTTTAGTATAGAATTAAATCAAACTGCTGAGGACTGAAAATATTCCGACCTATTATGGTTGCCATATTCGTAAAAAAATCTATCAAGTGTGGCAACGCTTGCCATTTGTTTCACTTTGTTGTCGTTTGATTCCCACCACGCCTACGACAAGCGTAATAATGAGCTTTACTCTCTACTGCAGTTCTATAGGAAATTTATAGCAGATTAATTTTATATAAAATATGTACCTACTGCTAATTTGCAAATTGTATTGTAAATGTTTCAATCCATGATTCCATTAAATAAACTTAGAATTGGAAAAACTTCAACTTTCAAACCACATCATCTTTTTTTTAACACAATTTTATTAGTGGTTTTATATTCAAGTGAGCTAAACACGAATGAAGTGAATAAAATTGTTTTTCATTTTGTGAATTGAAAATGCAATAAACGAAACAATAAAATACAAATTCTAATATTTCAATTTATTCATGCATATAAATCAAATAACATGACATCAAAATATTTGTTAATCAAATTAAAACGTGGTGGGATTGTTAAGGGATGGTGAAAGTTGTTTTTGGGAATAAATAAATATTTATGATTTTACAATAAACTGTTCACTGAACTCGCCTCTCAATTGGGCCATTATTTCGCGAGCTGTGTGTCATCTTGCATCGTCGTGTTGACATCACATGTCAGCCAAGTTCAACTCTTCCATTTTGGAAAAATAAAATGTGTAATCATCGCACGATAACACCCGCCATTCACAGTAACTTCGTCATCTTTGAAACAGTACGGTACAATGATGCCACCGTCCCATATTCCACATCAAAGAGTGCATTTTTCGGGATGTATTTGCAGTTCTTTCAATTCTTCTGCATATTTAGGTTACCCTAAATATGGTAAGTTTGCTTGTTCACGTATCCATTGAACAATGCACGATGCATTTTCTTACACGAACATGAATTTTGATAAAAAAAATTCAATAATCTGCAAGCGTTGTTCGTTTATAAGTAGATTCAGGGATAAATTACAGCCCAAAATGAACATGTTTCAAAGTAACATGTGACACGAAAACAGCTGAGCTGTCAAAAACAAAATTGCTTAAAAATCACGCACAGTCCGAATTTACGTGCACGTAATCCTGACTCATGATTGAATCACGAGTCACCAAGGTTGGCAAACGGTATCGTAAAAATACCTTTACCGATTCAAATACCGTTAATATGAAATGCCGGTACATTATCGATATCGAATTCAGTTTCGGTTAGGAAATACCGGTATCCACAATACCGACGTGATCGAAATCACTCTGCGTATAGAGACATACTTTACACACAATTTTTAATTGAAACCGGTCAGTATTAACAAGAAACTATTTTTAAATACTGATATTTGAACCTAGTAATTAAAATAAATGTTCATGTGTGTCAATAATTTGTTCTTGTGCTTTAGAAGCACCTTGAAAGAAACTCTCCCTTGGCTTACGTATTGTCCCACCATGTGTAGCCCAACACAGACACTGAAAATATCTTCCAACACGATGTTAAATACTCGTATCTGATGCTTATCACCAGTGATGTGATGTGAAAAATCGTTGTCGATTTCTTATGTCAAACGAATGGAAAACTGATATTCTGTTGCATGCAAAAAGTTTTAACTTTAAAATCTTTCATATCATTTTTATTCGATTTGATTTACTTTTAAAGTTCAAGTTTCATTTGCAGTAAAAAAAAAGTTCTTTGTTATGGTTTTGGTTGCATATCGGTTGCATGGAGCTAACTATCACAGAAACAAACACCCATACATATGATTGTATGTATGTATGATTATGTGCATGCAAGAAGTACCTACATTTCTTGATTTTATATCTCACTGTTTTCTTACTTCCTTTGTTATTATTGCTGGATCATATTCGTACATACAGTAAAACAAGTTTAACTTTGCAAGTTTTTTTCTTTTTAACAAAAGCAAAAAAATAAAGATAAAAAAGATACAAAAACAAAACAACAATGATAATGACGATTTCAAAGATAAAAATTCTGTTGTTGTTGCTTCAAGTGATACACTTATATAAAAAGAAACCCAAAAACAATTACGATCAAAACAAACCACAGGTAAATTTTTAAAGGAAAAAACCTACAAATCCATATAAGATTTAGTGCACACACCCATACAAACAAAATATATCATTTCCGGTTTTTATGGTTACAGGTCCACGCAATGCATTTGTATACAAAAATTAAAGAAAAATAAACTGGAATGTAATAAAAAAATAAAAATATTCTAGAATAAGAACTACAAAAAATAAACATATAAAAAAGAGACGACAGAAAGAACCAGTTCTTGGTGGAAACCATAACAAACAATAATAAATTGTTTTCACGACTTGGCTGAATTTCAAAATTCATACAATAAAAAAAAAAAAATTAGTACAACTGATGGCTATACAATTGCACTGAGAAAAATTCCACTTAAAATTCTTAGACACTTCTTTAGCGAACGGATAAAGAATAGATAGATGGAGATAGAGTTAGTAACATATAGTATATGTATTTTATTAAATTAATCACAAGCGGACTACTTTAAAGGTGGGGTCGTTGGTAATAAATATAATATTAAAATATTAATCTGGTGATGAACTGCTTAATTTAGGGCAAGTTTATAAAATTGAGATTAACATTAATTTTTAAATACAATTAACTAATCTTATAACCAAATTTATAGCGGCAATGCGTTCCAAATCCTTGAAGCTTTTTGTTTCGTTCTTATTTGTCTAGAACAATTAATTGTAACAATATGCAATTTTAATCGTTAACGACAATAAAAAAAAACATAGATTTTTTAATTAGATACGTACTTTACATAAATTGTTCACATGGTGTAGTTTTGAATCATGAGAAATATGAACACAAGAATTCCTGCCAGCAAGATTGTCCGGCATTGCCAGATTCAAACATTTCTTACAAATCAGTCTGCGTTCATTTAGCGATATCGTTTACATCTCTGGCAGATACTTATGGATGGGTGATTTTTGATCGGCTCTTTTACATAATTTTGTTGCATATAAATATTTAATAAATTGTAAAATCAGCTAATGTGTATGTCAATGATGTGTTGTAACTTTACTGGATCAAAGTTTAAAAAGTTCTTAGTCATCAGTTTAATAATTTCATATATCTCTCAATACAATCATTAAAAAAAACCCCCTATGTTATTCCTCGTATCTTAAACTATCTCTATGCCAAATTTCATCTAAATCGGTTCAGCGGTTTGAGCATGAAAAGGTAACAGACACGCAGAGAGACAGAGTTACTTTCATATTTATTATATTAGTAAGGAAAAAAGTGCAAGTCATTATGAAAAGTGCAAGTCATTATAAAAAGTGCAAGTCATTATAAAAAGTGCAAGTCATCATAATAAATGCAAGTCATCGTAAAAAGTGGAAGGTATTATAAAAAGTGCAAGTCAACAAAAAATATGCAAGTCATCATAAAAAGTGCAAGTCATCATAAAAAAATTAGTCATCATAAAAAGTGCTAGACATCATAAAAAATGCAAGTCATCATAAAAAGTGAAAGTTATCATAAAAAATGCAAGTCATCATAAAAAATGCAAGTTATTATGAAAAGTGCAAGTCATTGTGAAAAGTGCAACTCATTATAAAAAGCGGAAGCTTATGCGCTCATACCAGCGTGTATGAAGTTTTGAACGTGGGTTTATTTATTATACTTTTTATCCGCGGCTTTGTCCGCGAAGAATATGTGAACCTTCAGTTAATGTACATATATGTATGTTGTCAATGATGTGCTGTATTTTTACTGGATCAAAGTTTAGTATGTTCTTAGTTATCAGTTTCATAATTTCATATATCCCTAGAAACGTTAGACCACCCTTGATCCCTCATAAAAACATTGCCGAAAACAAATACATTGTTAAGTCAACTGTATCGAAGTTTAAAATGTTCACAGTTATCACTTTAAAAATTTCATATGTCCATACAAATTTTTCGACCAGCCTTGACCACTTAATAGGAGCATTTCCAAAAACAAAATCCACCCTCTATGCCAAGCCTCGGTTTAAGCGTGAAAAGGTAACAGAGTTACTTTTATATTTATATACTTCACGTTACTCTTTTCACGCTCGAGAAAATATAAAAACAATATTTCAGATTTTTTTTTTTTTATTAATTTTTATAATTTAAAATGTGTACTTTTTTTCTTGGGAGGATAAATAGTAACGCGATGTAGCAATAAAGTCGATTAAAAAATTAAATGAATTTCGGAATTTAAGGCATATTTACATATTAATTTAGATTCCTCTAAGATTGTTTTCGACATTCTTTTCCTATGTCTGTTACAAAATTCCAAAGACTTTTCATAATATACTGTCAGATTTCTATCAGAAATTACGACAAAAACTCAGAATTGGACGTATCAACATATACATAAATTTCTGGTTCACACATCTGACACAATTTGTATACAAATATTTTGGTATCTGGAATAAATAGTACATATGCAAGCACAAATTTATATGAAATAATAATAATAATATATTTCTTTATTTTACGCTTACCTGCCGAGAAAAAATTATTTAAAAACGCTGACATTGTAGTAAGCAAAAGCTCACTCTGGAGATGACCACATTATAATTATACAGTATATAATTTTATTTCGTTTTCTTTTTATTGAAATTATTTAATAATAACAATTATAATCTTGATATTATAATTATGACGGTATTTTTCTATGGTTGAGTCTACAGCGTGAATTTGTACCGCATTGATGTTGCATGATCTTTATGTACACATGTGCTAGTCTAGTTGCCGTTGATTAATTTGGACCAAAGATTTAGTTTTGCACCTTAATGTTTATATTTTTGTTGTTGTTATTATTATTAATATTATTATTATTAATATTATTATTATTATTAATATTATTATTATTATTATTAATATTATTATTATTATTAATATTATTATTATTATTAATATTATTATTATTATTAATATTATTATATCTTGTTATAACTGCTACTACTATCCAAAACTCGTCGGGAAATTTACCACATACATAAATATAGTATCTATATACATATGCATGTAGGTATGTATGTAAATAAATACATACATAAATAAAAGTCAATGCCTGTGAGTAGAGCAGGTATTAGTTTAATAAATTCATGAATCGATCACTTTTAATAATGGCGACATGGTTCATGGTGATATTGACTGTCAACAACACTTCAATTACTTTTCGTAATAAAAGCTCTTTTCTCTCTACCTTTCCCTCAGTCTATTACGGGATTGCTTTTCTATTTAATTTCCTTTTGAAGTTTTTGCTTGCTTTTTTTATTTTATGGATATGGAGAGATAGTATTGGGGATTTGTGTGTTTTTATTTTTCCTTCATAAACTCTCTTTCTAGACGTCGCACACAAAAGCAACAAAGTTTATCCCCTCTCCATGTTTGCTGTTATGGCCTCTAGTTTGTTCCATGTTTTGAATTTATGTTTTGATTACGTTTAAGAAAATATACATACATATGTACATATAGTATATGTAGGTATTTTGATTTGATTTCTGGAGACCATACCAACAACAACTCAAACAATGCAGGTTATACCTTCGAGTGGCTGGGAGGTGATAGAATAAAAAGAAAGTTAAGTATATGGAGGTCGAAACAGATGGTTGGTTGACTGGTTTGGTTTGCTTCTTGGTGACTTGGAATTCTTGTTTTGGTTATAAACCTCATGTGCATGTGTGTATATATCAGATATGTATGTACATATGCAGATAGTTCATACTTCACATTCATACAGAAAAATATGAAGATAAACAAACAAGTTTTGCTTCTTTTAAATAATAAATGCAAAGAGAATTATTGGATATAACTTGCAGTTTGCTCTTAATTTTTAATTTATTTCTTAATTTCTGTTGCAAAATATTTTTCTTCTCAATACGATGGAAGAATGTTTTTATAAAGTGATAATACAGAATATAATTGGGTTTTGATTAATTATTTGGAGAAATCATATTTATAAGTAGTTTTTAAATTACATTTTATATTCATAAAGAACCCTTTTTGCTATCGAAAGAGAATTCACAAGCTTAAATTATTTATTTAACAAAATAAATTCAAATTGTCAATGGGAACGAGAAGAAAGCACGTAAATTTGTAATCTGTATTTAAGGACCTCTAATTGCTTTTTTTTCATTCAATTTCATTTGCCACCTTCCAACTAAAGATAACAAGTAAATTTTATGTTAATAATTAACTTTCAAGGCCGAGACACATACGTTATACGTCGCCTTTTTCAACTGACAACGCAAAGTACAAAAGTTGTGTTACTTTTAACTTTTGACGTACGTTAAATACTTTGACGGACATCAGTAAGTTTTTTCAAATTGTTTTGATTAATTTTTTTTTGTATTGTGTGTTCAGGAAAAATTAAATAATATATGTATAAGGAATTTTATAAACTATATATTAGGTGATGCCAACATACAAAAATATTCTATAAACTTGTTTATTTTGTTGGCTCCATTTTTGCGCCTGCAATTGCACAACAAAATTTTTTTTCTTTAGCACAGTGTAAATTTAACTGGCAAAATGTAAGTGATTTATTTGTAGATACACATTTTGTAAATGTTCATTACTATATTTAGCATTTTACTGAATTACTTATTATTATATGTTTGCATCTATTAATGAAATTATTTTACATACGTTTTTGTTGACGGTATATCTTTTCTTAAAGGATTTGCGTTTCAATTATTAATTATGACATGTATGTATTAACATTGATAGTATTTTATAGGTAATTTCATGTTTAATTTTAACACATTATTAACGAATTGTTAGTTAATGACCACATTTTGAAGCTAGAAACAGAAATAATATACATTATTCTTCTCTGTTCTGTCTCCCTTCTTTAACCGAACTAGAAAATCTAATACACAAAAAAAAAGAAAAATTAAATAAAATAATACAACAAATAAAACACATTGCCAGATTCGCGCCTGTAGACTGGAGTAAGCAAAATTAAATTTTTACTGATGAAATTCCCTCTATGATTTCGGCGAAAATACTGGCATTTTTGATAGTGCAACCAGATTGCAAAATAACACGAAGTTAAACGGCATCGAAAAAGCAGCTCGAAAATTCAGTTTAATATATTTTTGATATAACATTTTTATTAATGAAACTGTTAATTGCATTAAAATGATACAACTTAATATAAGAAAGCATAATTTTGTTGAACTGAACTGGTAACCTGTTACATATTTCAAATCTTATAAATACCTAGGTATAAGGAAACTGTTTTTCAAAATCAGTTTCAGTTTCGAAAAAATTTTTAGCCCTATCGAGTAATTAACACAAATAGGTGTTAATTACTCAATAAGATATACTTATATATACATCATCCTATGAATACCTACATCTTCTTTTATTCTTTTTATTAATGAGATTAATAGTGAATTTATGGTACTTAAAGTAAATCCAAAATTTTTGTCTGAAACTATTTTGGCGAATATTGTTTAAAAAAACTGGCATGTCATCCTTGCTGATAACTGTATACATATTTATTCATGTAGACCATTCGTTTCTTGGATCCAAATAAACACCACAGAATAAAAACTAAAATTGATGAAGTTAACAAAAAAAATAGAGAAGAAAATATAAATATTAATAATACTGGCTGTGAATGTGTGCCTGTATGTTGCAGTATGTGCAACAAAACAAAACAAACCAAACCAAAACAGTGAACAAGTCTGCCCCCTTTCTGTCTGACATGAAATTATTTACTGTTGTTTGTTTTGAAAAATATATGCACAAACTTATTTTGTTTTTGCATTTGCACTTGTGTAAATCTCCATGGGAGCAGAAATCGAAATTTTATTGCAAATGCCGTTTTAGTGTGTGTGTGCCATTTTTATACATATACAAGATTGTTGAAAAACATTGCAACTAAATGAGGAATATGTATGTATGTATGTAAATACTTATGTATTAAGTTCTTGTATAAATATAATTGTAAAGAGGGAATTATCAAGTAATAAACAATAATTGAAGCGGAGTTCCGCAAATTGCTGCCAAGAGTGCTGAAGAAAATTTATATAAAATTATCTATACTATATTAATTTATCACTCATGAATATCGGTCTGCTTTAAAACCATTTTTCCACGACAACCGCAATACACTTCATTCAGAAATCTAGACTCAAAACTTTAAAAGATTATGTATAAATGTTGTGTTATGCTGGCGACATACATATGAATTGTTGCTTCCCGCTGTTTTTAGTGCGTAGTGGCATGCTATGGGAACAAATCCCGACACCAATTGCAAGTATGTGGCCAGCTTAAAACTACGGTTTTTGCTGTTCAGATAATAATAACAGAAGTCTGCTCCTATATGATATTTATACTTAAGAGGCCAAAAGTTAACTATATTAGAAAACAAAGTTGTGGGAGCTCCAGAAGTTCTAAACTCCTTAATCACGTTATATGACACAGTTAAACAGATTTTGCTTAGTCGACAATAAGAATGTATCTACATATAAGCATGCGAAAAGCTATCGAAATGCACATAGGTACGGTGACCATATTTTTCAACGCAAAGAATTATAATAAAAATTGTGTTTACTATTTATAGTCAATTACATATGTATATTCTAGGCAGGGTCGACTTACATATGTATATTAATGTTTTTTAAACAATAAAATATGTCCAGAAATATTACAGTCATTTGATAAAAAGATTTTTAATTCGGCACAATTCATTTTATGATTATAATTTCTATTGTATTGGTGATTACAACTTTTGTTGTATTGAGACAGTAAAACTTTAAATTTTGGAGTTTAAACAAAAAATAATAATAATCAAAAAAGCACCTTAATTTTCTTTTAATCTAAGAGGACATTGTGTAAAAGAGTGAAATGTCTTCTTAATAAAAGGACAAATGGACACCGTATACATAGGAGTTAATTATCCAGTCTATGTAATGGGTTGCTCATCAACTTAGATTTAAAGTTGTAGGTCTTCTTAACCAATTGATGGCGCTTTTCAATTTTAAATGTAATTTCAAGAAATTTTTTTGGCGAAGTAAAATTGCCCAGTTTCGTGTAGAAAAATTACAATGACTGAACACAAACAAAACAATTAATTGCTGCAGACGCCATATTTAAGATTATAAAAAAGGACGAAATAAAAGTCGAAAAACACTTCAAAAATGTGCATACATACATACATACCCACAGAATTTACAAAGAGTAAAACAAACAGAGAATATAACCGTAAAATTTTCTCCAGAAAGTTAAAAAAACTGAAAAGTGTAACAAGTGCCAAAACATATTTAATTTTTAACATTTTCAAATATTAAAAATTGTTTACATTAAATGAAAATAGTGTAAATAGTATAAACATGTTTTTCTTGTTGTGGAAAGAGAACAAAAATAATTTGTTGTTAAGAGCAACGTTATGCTTTCAATGCGAAAGTAGTTTTGCTCGCTTTGGGGAAACTATTAATTTTTAAGACGTAATTTTTGCTTATAATTTTATTAATAAGCCGGGTAAACAAGCTTGTTTTTCAATCGAGATACGAAAATGTATGCATATATATTTCTATAATGATTTATAAAAGCGGTGAGTTGTTTTTATATTTAGTAACAAAAATTGTTAAAGTTAAGTTATCTTCTTTATTCATCCTACAATTTTTTAAATATTTATAGAAAAACTTTATATATTTCCTTAATATATAACATATAATTTTGCATATATTTAATTTGCTTTCAAATGTGTTGTTATATCTTCTCAATTTTTCAATTCATTTATTGTGTGTATATTTTTTTATATTTTTTCTGTATTCTTTTTCACAACACTCTTGTTTAATGAGTTTTCTTATTGTCTCCACGGTTAAATATTGCATTTTTACACATATTCGGCTGGACTTGTAACTATTTTTGTACATTTTTGTTGTGTATGCAAAAATACACATTCCTTTTTCTATTTTCAATGCAAATATTTACATAAATTACTTTTTAATTTTACATGAAAAATCCGCTGCGTCTTTAACGAACAGCTGTAGTCACCATCTTAAAAAATATATCCACTAGTGCTGCGTAAAATAATGATTCAGGTAATCGGCTGCTTTCTTTGTTTATTAAACGTCGTCTAAAAGGCGTTCTTACACTGATAATGGCTACAGAATACTTGTGGATGAACGGCATTGCCATTGTTGGTTGACTGCCTGCTAAGAAATTTGCCAAATATTTTAGCATATTGGCAATTCCAATAAATAAAATTCTTGTAAGAAACAGGTTTTATTTGCTATATTATTATCCGCTGGTTACGTTGCCTTTCTCTTTAGTAAAGTTAGATAACTAATGTACGTACTCAAAAGACCTGCAGTACCAGAAATACTGCCTTACCATTTCATAAATAGATGGTAAATTGAAGATTTGTAGCAGGCATCAGGGCA
This sequence comes from Linnaemya tessellans, assembly GCA_951800035.1. NCBI lineage: Eukaryota > Metazoa > Arthropoda > Insecta > Diptera > Tachinidae > Linnaemya > Linnaemya tessellans. Next base: position 12,043,660 of record OX637535.1, read on the forward strand.
TTAATTAAAATTTTTAAACGATACTGCAAAAAGTTAGTTTTATTTGTTATATACATACACACATACATATGTATACAAGGCCTAAAATTTTTATATGCATATGTATGTATATAAAGTGCTTATTTGACAAATTTTGTATAGAAAATTGTGTTTCAAATCATTTTTATTTGTATGAATTGTATTGAAAAAAATAATATTTTACATCAAATTACACAATTTTATGTATCCCTGAAGAAGCCACACAAAGAAGTGCCGAGATATCGGAATAAACAAAGTTTTTTTTATAGAAAATTATTGACCTCTTGCTTAAATATATGTATATAATTTATTAATTACCTTTAACTGTGAACCTCTTACAATCTCAATAAAAAATCGTTCGTTGTTTATGGAATGATTTAAATGACTTAAAAAACTTTATTTCATGTTTTCTCTTAAATTTTACATTCTGTTTCATTTTATTTCGCATATCTTATATATTAATTTTTGCTAGTGATACTTAAATAAATATTTAGACTAAACTTAAATCTTATTTAAAATAAAATTTATAGAAAATTGAGTTACAAAATATAAACGCAAATATGTTAATGCTTCGATATTGTATTTATCCCACTAAGGATTAAGGATAAATATTTACTAAAATAAAAAAATAATAAAATTTAAACTAAATAAGAATTTTTGGTATAAACAGAAACAACAAATGCGTTTATATTACAAAAATCCTTTTTATTAAAAAAAAGGAATCAATCGATTTATAACAGAAATTAGTTTAAGTTATACAAAAATTCGAAAACACCGGATATTAAGCAGCCTATAATTTGTTTGGTGCTATTTGGTTTCTTAACATATTTTAATTGACAGCAAAACGAGCATTGGCCTCTTTAATATAAATACATATAATGTTTGTCAAGCCCCGGTGGCATTTTGCTTGCCTAAAGACTGCTAATTCAATTGTAAACACTGTAGATGTATTTAACAGAATTTGAAGAATTATTTCATCTATGGAATTTTAAGACCCAATTGTGCTTTAACTGCTACATGAGACAAATCAATTCAAATGTTATACCTTCATAAAATACTATCGATTTCAAATACAATATTTTTTATACAGGAATATGTACTACAATTGTTATTTAGTTTGAAATGCTTAATTTTTGAAAAAAAAACTATAAGCTACTTAATTATTACGTTTTGAATTTAAATTTCATAGAATCTAATGTGACCGCATGTTTTCTTTTCAATATATATTTATTTTACAAATTCTTAAACCTACATTTTCATTTCCTGTTAGTTGCTATAAAATATAAAAAAAATTATGAACTATTAGGAAAGTTTTTAGCAGAAATTAAACTTGATACATTTTCTTAACAGCACTTGGAGCCTAATTACCGCATTCGAAATCGAGCGAAATTTACATACAATTTAAGTACAAATTTCGACCGATATCGTATGACTTGTCAACAGATGTAAAAAAAAAATCAAGAGAAATTTCAAATTCTGTACTCACCCTTGTTTTATATTTTTAAATAAAATTCTGAATTTGGTGGACTCTGTTACACCGATTTTTCTCACAATTTTTGTTTGTATATAGAAAACTTTTAGAATAAGTTTAAGATTTATAAACTTTATTTTTCAAAATGCTAGAGGAATTTTCAAGTTGTGCTAAACTTTGTCGAGCAGCTACACTATAACACTCGAATAAAATCAACACTTGTCCATCGATTATCGCGAATGGAAGCCTATTAGTTGAATGACTCAGAAAAATATTGAAAATTTAACTCTTCGAGTATTAAAAAATTTCTAACAAACAAAGTTTTTTTAGTTAAAGTTTATTTTGTGGGAGTAAAAGTGGTTTATAAAACAAATTTTTGTATGAATAAAAGTGAATCAGAAAGAATTATCTGCCTTCGATTGCTTGATTTTAAAAGCGAATTTCGAAACACTAGAGATATCGTAGCAGTGTTGCCAGATGCGAAGATTAATCTTATTTTTCAAATATTTGTTTTGTCGATAAGATAAAAAAAACTTTGCACTAGAAAAAAGATGTTTGTTTAAAATGGACTAGAAAGAGTTGAGCTATGCGACCAGTGTTGCCATATGTGAAGATAATACTTATATTTGAAATTTTTATTTTGTCAAATGGAGGCTTGCACTAGAAAAAAATATTTTCATAACAGGGAACTTAGAAAAGTAGTGATATTGTACCAGTGTTACCATATGTGATGGTTAATTTTACTTTTTGAAGTTTTTATTTGGTCAAAAAGATAAAATGATTTTTGCACTAGAAAAAAATTGTTTACTATTCGAAAATTGAAGTTTTATTTCAATTCCATAGGATTTTCTATCTTTAAATTGTGCAGAAAGTTTTGTAATTCTATTAATTTCGGTTTGTTTTCGAAACTACTTATTGACTGATTGATCTCGATGGAGTTGAACAGTTTCCAACTAAGTGAAAAAACTATTTTTAGTGTTTTGATTTTCCCACGAAAATAATTTTGTGTTGAATTTTTAATTAATTAAGAAATGAAATGATGTGATCAGTGGTAGAAAAACTGAACTTTTACATTCTCATGATACAAAATAAACTGTTTAATGTTTTTAAACGATTAAGATTTCAATATATATTTTTGAAAAACATATAACAGCACTGCCAATATATGCGTACTGTCAAAGTCGCCAGTGCCGTAATTTCGATGCCAGCATGTCTGTTAATTAACTGTAAATTCTGCTATATTAAAAAATGGTTGTTGCCGCTGCTACTTTCCTTTAAAAATGTTCTTAAATAAATTACATACTATTATATAACAATAGTTTTTTTTAAAGTACATTTTTGTAGTAATTTTTGTTTAAATATTTTATAGAAAAAATTTACATTTGAGTAATTTGCTGTGTTGTCTGTTTAATTTACTGCAGTTTTCTCAACTGTTTCATATATATCATTGACAATAATTTTTAACGGAAGTTTTAATTTTGGTATTAAGTATATAATTTATTTCAAATATATTTATATTTTTTATTACAAAGTTCTGTTTTGCTTTTTGTTTGTTTTTTTTAAGTTTACTGAAGGATTTTTAAAACTTTTTTGTTGGTTGTTATGAAATTATTTTTCAAAATCTATTTACTTAAATGACGTAAAATATTTTACTAAACTTTTTTTAATTGTTTTTAGTTCATTTGTGTCATATTTATTAAGCTCGGGAGAGTTTTTAATAAAATCACAATTAATTTAATTTATTTTCAATATCTCGTTAATAGTTTGTTGATTTGCTGACATCGATTGGAAAGAAGCAATAGAAAAGTGATCATATTGGCAAACCGTTAAAGCAATATTGAAAATAATCAAAATTAATTATTATTTTAGGAAAAACGATATTAAACTTCTTAATAAATTTCAAATTTCAACCAGTTTTGCTTGCTAAGTTTGATGAAAAATAAAAAAAAAAATTCTTAAAATTTTTGGCAACAATTTATTTTTCTTACATGAATACGAGTATTATTTTCTTAAGTTATGGGCCAATATTTGACGGAATAAGCATAACCACTTGCACACTGCTAGAAGTAAGATACAATTTTTGTAGTTTTCCCCCATTTAATATAATTGTTTTGGTAAATAATTAAATTTATTAAATGGCATCTAGTCTATTGTGTGATGAATGTGTGCTTACAGACACGCTTTGGTTAAACTTATAGCATCAAATATTTTCCCAGTGCATCAGTATCTCTATGCGTTTCAAATTAATTAATTTTCTGTACTTTTAGAAAATTAATATGAAATTTTTGCAGAGCGAAATGGAATTGATTTTTTTTTTTGGGAAGTTAATTAAGTTTTCTTTTTTATAAATCTCAATTAACTTGAGTGTTTTGAATTCTTTAACTTTTTTTCATATTTGCTATATACCCGTAGTTTGTGTAAATGGGATATATGATTTGATCGTAAGAGGGATAACAAAAAATCGTTATTTTGAAACTTTTAACTAATAAAGCTACATCCGTACCAAGACTGCATATATTAGTGGCAATTAAAAGCTTATAACTTCCAAAATACCAAAGCAAATTAATTTAAATAAATTTTATACACATTTACAGATAAATTCCTTTAAAATTTTACATATTTTTTTTAAATCAGCTCTATCATTTGCGTATGAAACGGATAACAAAATATCATCATGATCACTACTTAGAATTACATACACATACATCATATACATGGCTGCACATTAGAGCGTCTCGAAAAAAAGTTCGCCGTACACCATCAAATATAAAGCATTGTTGCAAGGTGATTCGAAAAAAAAAATTATTGTACTTTATATTTGTATTGAAAAACAAAATATTTTTTCATATCAAATAAAATAATTAATTTCCTGAAGAAATCACACAAAGGAGTGACGAAATATTGAAATTAAAAATTAAACTAAAATAAAGAGACCTTAAGCTTAAAAATATCAGAATACAATAATAATTAAAAAGAGGTCAAGAAACCAGAAGAATTAAAAAAAAAAAATTTTTTTGCCGAGAGTAGGGGTCGACAAAATACATTTTTCTTTATATCTTCTACATTTTCAGTCGGATCTCAAAGAGTGATATGTCGATGTTTTTGTTTTGAGGAGGCCAATGTTTTGTTTTAATAGTCATTGGCCTCAAATATACCGTTCTTGTATTTACCCACCAGATCTTAGTTCCTACCACGATAATGGGCCACCCTAATATCAGAATATTACAACACGCAAAAAATCATTAAACTTTTGCTAAGGAAGTTTTTCAATAATTCCAACAGAACTTTAAAAAAAAAGAAATATATATTTTTGTTTGCCGAACGTAGGGGTAGCCTATTTATCATATCTTCGATATTTACAGCTTCTTGATTTGTCACTTGCCAGACGATGTACAACAGGTTCTTCGTTCGTCCATAGAAAATAACGCGTTCTTTTTCCACCCCGTGAATGTTTTGTTATCGATGATAACAGACCACGATCCGCTAGTGCGTTCAGATGGCTATGCTAAGATTTTATCTGCCCGAAGTGAAGCAACGGTATGCATTCGTCAAATGTTCGGTCCACAAGTTCATAATATCATAACTTCGAGAGTGACTCATATTTCAATATGATCAATTTGACCAAACTTGTAAACAAATACAGCCAACTTGGATCATTATGTAAAATATGATTGATTAAAATTTTTTGATTTTAAATTAATTTTTTTAATCCTTTTTGTATAAGTTAGGATAATATGGGTAAGTTCTATTTGGAATATGTTACCCATCATATCCCAAATAGATTATTGAAGAAATTGAAGAAAAACACCCTTTTTTTATAAGAGCTTGCTGATTTGAAATTTAAATAAAACATATGCCAAATTATGAAATGGCCAAAAAAAATTTTTTATTTGGTAGATAATTTCTTGTCATTTAACATTTAAATATAATTTCGGGCATATGGCCACCACGACTATTTTGCACAAAGGTCATTCTGGAGGTCCAATTTTCGACCACCTTTTCAAGCATTTGAGGGCGTATTTCAGCAATGACACGTTGAATACTGGTTTCCAAAGCGTCAATCGTTGCTGGTTTATCCACGTAAACCAATGATTTCAGGTATCCCCACAAAAAATAATCGAGTGGGGTCAAATCACACGAATGCGGAGGCCAATTCACCGGTCCATTTCTCGAAATAATGTTGTCGTTGAAATGTTCTTTCAATAAGTCCATTGTTTCGCCCGCAGTATGACAAGTGGCACCATCCTGTTGAAACCACATTTCGTTTACATCCATATCTTGAAGTTTTGGCACCAAAAATTCATTGATCATGATTCTGTATCGATTTCCATTCACGGTAACGCGTCGTCCTTCCTCATTTTTAAAGAAATAAGGACCGATGATTCCACCAGCCCATAGACCGCACCAAACAGTACATTTATCGGGAGAAAAACATCGATATATCTCACCTTATGATCCGACTATAAATAACGACGATATGACAAACAATTTAAAAATGCTACCCCTACGTTCGGCAAAAAAAATATATAAATTTTTTTTTTAATAGTTCTGTTGGAATTATTGAAAAACTTCTTTAGCAAAAGTTTAATGATTTCTTGCCAGCTTTAATTGTCTGATATTAGGGGGGTACATTAGAATGGTAGGAACTGAGATCTGGTGGGTAAATACTACAAGAGGATATTTGAGGTCGATGACTATTAAAGCAAAACATTGCCCTCCTCGAGACGAAAACATCGATGTATCACTCTTTGAGATCCGCGTGAAAATGTAGAAGATATAAGGAAAAATGTATTTTAGCGACCCCTACTTTCGGCAAAAAAAGAAAAAAATTTTTTTTTCGAAACCGCCTTGCAACAATGCTTTAAATTCGCTGGTGTACGGCGAACTTTTTTTTTGATTGCTTGTAAGGCGAGACGCTCTACTGCACATGTTCCAAATTAAAGAGCAAAATAAGCACCTATAGCTTTCAAAATGCTATATATTGAATTTATATATGTATGTATGTGTTATGCACATTTGCCAGTAAATATCTATGAAATTTTAGGTATTTTGTCTCAAATAGCTGCAGCATTTCAATGTAAAAGGGATAACAAGAATACTTTTTGCCCCATCAATCAGTTGGCTTTAAAATATTTCAATTCCATTTGCTCCACTTCAATTAATCAAAAAGCCTTATAAATACCGATCAAAAGGATTTCTATAAATTTAATTTTTAAATGCAAATTCTCTACAACTAAGTGTTTTTTTGTCGCTCTTAACTACGATTCCCAACAAAATTCTTTTTGGCTTAATTTTGTTTTTTTGTTTTTTTTTTTTTTTTGGTAATTTCAATTTGAAAATGACATTTATTTGCTGATTGCTAAATCAAAGTTGTTTAACTACAATTTAAGCTCTTAAAATTTAGTTTTTTGAACTACTTATCAAAAATAAGATATTTGTTTTAGTTTCTTTTTTCTTTTGCTTAATAATTTTGGAATGCAATTTTACATAATTGATTGCTTAAACTACTAAAGAACTCGCGTCCACACAAGAGGACACGTTTTTAATGCTTAGAAACTAGTTAATAAATACATCTGTTTTTGTTTAGTTACAACCAATTAGCTTTAGTTTTTTATATGATTTAATTTAGTTGTTTATTAGATAATTTTATTAATAAAATATTCTACTTGTAAAATTTATGGAATTAATTGTTCAAATGTGTGGAGTATGCATGAATGTGTGATTGTATATGTATGTATGTGGGTGTAAGTGAGATTAGAGTTGCAATCATTTTAATGCCTAAAATTTTGACATGAGTTTTGTTTTTGGTTTGCAGTTTTCTTTTTGTTGTGGCAATTTTTTCCTTTTTAGCTTTTATTCTCTTGTTTTGCTGAAGATGAACAATTCAATTTAAAATCAATGTCTCTCAATTACAATTCAAGCCAATAAGAAAATCTAACGACTCTAGTCATCTGGGTCTAACCCGATTAGTTCGGCTTGCAAACGGCCCTTAGTCTTACAGCATATTGTTAAGCAAAATACTCTGAGAGCGATACGAAATTGTGGTGACATTGTTGTCATAATGATTATTTTCCAAAATGAGTTTAACACACCAATCCAGACTACGCCAAAATTGATGAGAGTACTTTGTATAACATCACCGGTTGCCAGTTCGTACAGACGTAACGAAATCCATGGCAACCATGACATCCAGAATGCAAACACTAATGCGAATGACATCATATGACTTGGATTCGATAAATTTTCAGCTAATGCAGTAGCATACTCTTTATCATGTATGGGTTCACCCGATCTAATTTTACGCATCATAATGAAAATGTATGTGTAGTTGTGAACAATTGATATAACACTAGGACCTAAAACTAATATTGCCAATGTTATGCTGTACGCCGCCATATTGCCCCAATCGAGCATGCAGATGTGGGCCACGGGATTTTTTATGGGGGCCGTGTAGCCCAGAATGGGTGGACTGCAGAGCAGGGCTGCTGAGATCCAGGTAAATGCCATCCAACATTGGCATCTGAAAGATGAAAAGGAAAGGAGAAGAGAGGAGAGCAGAGCAGAGTGAGATAGAGTTAAAGTGAGATGGCAATACTGCAGCTCTCTTACTTACCTCGTTTTCGTTTGTACCGTTTCATAGCGCAGTGGCTTGCGTACCGCTAAATAACGATCAACCGATATCCACATGAACGTATAGACCGACACCGCCCATAGCGTTACTTCCAGATAGCCCGTAAAGCGGCACAGGAATTCTTCGTGCAGCCATTCGCCCGTTAGCGCCGGGTAAACCGAAAACGGTACGACCAAAAGACCGCACAGCAAATCGGCCACAGCCAATGACAATAAATAATAATTGATAACTTCTGTAGGACCTACAGCCGGCGGTGAAATTGTGTCGGAAAAAATGGATAAATTTTAAAAATTATCTCTTTATCAGTTTAAGTTTGTTTGCATTAAAAAAGAAGAAGCATTCATTTCCCTGTTCAACTACAAAGCATTTTATTTAATTTAATTTAATTTAACTTAATATTTTTAATTTATTATTATTTTTTTTTGGTGTTTGACAAAAAAGCTGTTAAGTTTTGTTTTTCTTATTTTATAAATTGAATTTAAAACTACTACGCATTTACCTTGTTCGTTCCTAGTTCAACAGATCTACTCACTTACACACACTCACACAAAACATGTTAAAATCTATATTTGTCAGATTGTTTTCATATGTTGTATATAGATAAATAACATCTTATTGTTTATCTGGTTTTTCATTTCAGATAAAGTTCATATGTTTTTCGTAAAGTGCTAATTTTTCGGTCTTAAGCTGGACTTACCTTTAAAGTTGGCATATGTGGCAATTATGAGAAGATTGGAGAGGACTATGGCTACGCCTAATATGGAGATGAGAACAGCTTTGGTAAGTGCCTCCACTTTGGAATTATCTTGCAGGTAATTCATTTCCTGCATTTTTGTATTATCTGTAAAGACAAGATTTTTAGTCGATTATTGGTTTCTTTGGAATTTTTTGTACTCGTGCAGACAAAATTTCGTTATTCGATATTAATCGAAATTTCGTTCGAATTCGAATGCTATTGTTTGTACTCTTAAGTTTTGACTTATTTTCTGTGGTTCAAGATGAATTTTGACCTATCGATAAAATTTTTTTTGATAAATATTTTTGTGCTACAGGCACAACCCGCTACAACGAACGATATAATGCCCAGGCCCTTTTTTTATAATTATTGCAAAATTTTTTAAACTTTAATTTTATATTCTGTTATCTTTTAATGATTTTTATTTTATTATAATTAATAAAAATTTTATTTATTACAATTCAATATTTCATTAAGATGTTGTTAAGATCGTTAGGAATTTGTAATTTTATGATAAAAATGGCGCCTGTATCCTTTCTCTATGTTGTCCAGGGCAGTAGTTTCATTAGCGTATAAGTATTTTTTTTTTTTGGTGAATTCTTTCATTAGCGGCGAGTTTTGTTCGCTTTTTGAAAATAACATCACATATCGTTGGCTTAATATAAAAAAGGCCTAACTCCATTTTTTGTTAATTTACAGGAGAAGGAAAAATGTGAATAAAATCCGTAAAATTTCTAACACAAGAAAAGTGTTCATGCAATTTTTAATAAAAAGATGTAACACATTTTATTAGAAATTCATCAAAACTTTTTTTGTGTCATAAATTTTTCGTATTTTATTAACAGTTTTCCTACTCCTGTAAAGTAACAAAAAATCGAGTTAGGCCTCTTTTTTTGTATTAAGCCATCGATATGCTCTATAATATTTTGTAAATTTATTTTAAAAGTATTTACAAGATTATATCTGGATGAGCCTTTGAGGTAACTTTAAGGCAATTTCATTTACAGACAAATATTTTTCCTTTGACTAAGCAAGCCACTGAGGGTGAGCTGTGGGCTGCAATAGTTAACACCACATTATGAAGTGGAAAGTACTGACTTTGACTCCGCTTTCAGTCATAATTATTGTGTGGAATTCTTCTGATCAGCATGAGGGCATTTTTGTGTTAATTGTTGTCGATCTGTTTCAATAGCTACAAAAAATTCTCTATCTTCTAAATTTTCTTTTATAAAAATATTCTAAATATTCCATTGCTACAAAAAAGGTCTCTATCTTCTGATCTTTCTTTTGTAAAAATATTCTAAATATCCCATTCTTAATAAATAGTAATTTGAATTTAATAGAATTTGTAAAAAAATAATAATTTGCAGCTTGCAGATTTGAACTTGAGTCTGGGTAACAAAATTCTTATCTTAATAATAAAATGACTTCTAATAAAATAGCACAATTGTAATATTTTGTATATGGGCATTTCCAGAAAAAAGTCCACCTTGATCGAAAAATTAAAATTTAACAAACAGATATTTTCCTAATGTATTATAAAGGAGAAACTTCTAAAATAAATTAAATTTAGGAGCTTAAAGCTTTCTTTTGTTGGGATGGTGAAATACTGAGCTACAAGTTTGAAGTTCTCGTTTTTGTAAGTGTTTCTTAACTTCAAGGGCATTTTCTCTTTATAATTAACATTCCTAAAATCAATTTCATAATAATACTCTTATTGCAAAACTGTTGCTACAAAAATATTCAATCATAAAACAAATGTAAAAAATATATTTAGTATATCGTAGTTTTTATATAATTTTCTAATATTTATGTGTTTTTCGTATTTTTTTAACAAAATAAATATCAAGTGGAAATTTTAGTAACGTAACGCCAGTAACGTAACGCCAGATCTTTTTTCCCTCAAAGAACAAAAGGAAAAAAAATTTTCCATTTAATAACTTGGAAAATTAATGTATATAAGTCCAAGTTCTACCAAAAAAGTTTTGATTAAAAAGACTTGCTCAAAATTCCCAGAGTTAAACAATTTTGTTATCAAAGTGAAATCGCACTTCCGTTTTTTGTAACGTAACGCCAGGTCACTTTTTAGAGTATATCTTGAAATTCTTAGACTCAACTATTTCCATTTTTTGGCTGAATATATATGGTTTTTAAAGTTTTTTTCAACATATCGTCGTACAAAAGTAACGTAACGCCAAAATGGAAATGCCCATATAGCAACCTTGGTTTTTACTTCAATCTATCCGAAAAAACTATATAATGAATTGATTGCTATTTGAATTTGTAATGAAATATACGTCGAAAAATAAATAACTTCTATAAAATATATTGGTTAAATAAAAAGTCATTGGAAAACAATTTGAGTCATCGTTTAAAATTCAGGTGTGGGGTCTATACGTAATCTCTTGAACGGTACACATTTTTAGAGGAAATGGACATGCGACTAACAAGGCAACAGATCGTGGAGGATCTTCTTGAAAAAGGTATAGAATTTCCACCAACGGCTGCGATAGCACAACTACGAACGATTCATGAGCAATTACATATCAGTCAGCATGCTGACAATATATGCGAGAGAGAAATTTCTGATGCCGCTATGACAACCACGGGAGTTTCTGTGACCCCACCGCCGCTATTGCCTGAATACGATTACGTTGAATTTGCTGGTGAAATGCCTCCTCCAGGTATGGAAACTGTTATCTCAATGCTAGCTGCAACAAGCCAAACTACCGCATCTGATTCTACCGTTAGTACACCGCCGTCTCTGAAAAATTCTCCTGTATCGGGTATCTCAATACCTTTGGATAGAACTGCTGCCCTAGTCGGTTGCCACTTCAATGCCTTTATGTCTGACTTCTGCGGCCCAAACGATAAATATGGAAGGTTTTTCTGCTTCATCCCCTCTGGTGCATACAGCCCAATTATGAATAACAACTCCCCGGGAATTTTCTCTCTTTTCCCTTTTCCCTTATTCTAAATAGAATCTCCCCGGGAGATTTTTCCCTTCTCCCTTTTCCCTTATTCTAAATAAACTTCGAAAATGGGAGACTCTTCCCCGGGAAAAAAGTAGGTATTATGAATGTAAATTAAAGGGAGAATTTGATAATAAATTTAGAAAATAATTCCTTCAAAAAATTGCAAGGGAGTTGTGCTGAAAAAAATATTTTTCACTTTTTAAGTCAAAACAAAACAACTGAAAGCAAAACAGTTGATTGCGAAAATTCGAAATTCTCTTTCCCATAATACTGTTCTCCCCGTCTGTTTAGAATAAGGGAGTTTTATTCCCGGGAAAATGAATTCCCCGGGAACTCTTTTCCCCGGGAATATTTATAATTGGGGTGATAATCTTGGCACCGTGAATATGCTGCCACGTGTAATGGATAGATCAGCTGTTTCTGCAGGGCAATCTAGGGGAAGAGTCTGTCGAAATACAAAGGCGATGCTGAAAAATCTGTCCATCACGAACTCTTGCATGACAATATTGAATATGAGTCCTCTGATAGTAGAGGGATGGATTGGGGTTATGGCTAGCTACAATTGAGGTCAATTGTTCTGTCAGGTTGGTCGAAATTGTAATATTTTGTATATAGCAACCTTGGTTTTTACTTCAATCCATCCGAAAAAACTATATAATGAATTGATTGTTATTTGAATTTGTAATGAAATATACGTCGAAAAATAAATAACTTATATAAAATATATTGGTTAAATAAAAAGTCATTGGAAAACAATTTGAGTCGTCGTTTAAACAATAAAGGAATTTTATATCCGAAAAATTTTTACAACAAATAATTGCGATTATTTTATCACCCACAATAAGAGGGCTGGCATTTACAGGGGCCAAATTACCGCATTCGATATCGATCGAAATTTCAAGACATTTTAAATACGAGTTTCGATCGATATCCAGTGCCGTAATTTGTCCCCGGGATATTTAGAATGGCTTGAAGATCGCCATAATGGATATTTTTTTTTTTTTGGGAACATTCAGCTTTTTGCTCAATTCGATATGGCAGCGATGAAGTTCCATCAGAAATGTTGATTAAAAAAAAAAAATCATTGAATTTCCATAATATTTTGGTCAAGCACAACACCGTAATCAAGGCATCGTATTCAGCGGATTTGGTCCCTCTGCCTCTGTCCTCTACAAACAATCGAAGAGACCCATGAAAAGTCGGCGTTTTACGAAAATTGAGGAGATAAAAAATTAAATCGCTGGGAGCTCAATGGCAAAATAAAAACTACAAATCACAGGTGAATCGAGGATTGGAAAAAAAACTCTGGCACAAATTTGAAGGGAATAAAATTAAAATTGATGGATAAATAGATATATTTCAAGAAAAATTAAAATTCACCTTAATTTTTGAACAAACCTTCTAAATGAATAGAATTTTTCAATATATATTGTTTTTATGCGGACCAGCACTCAGGGGACTACCACTACATGCGCTAGCCATTGCGCCGGAAGTAGAAAGGAGAGGATCGAATGGGGAGGATAGATGAAGAAAGCTGAGAAGATAGAGAATTTTTAGTAGCTATTTCAAACTTTGTACTTAGCCGACTAATTTTTTGCTACAGGACCGACGAAGAAGGGTGCTGTTCCTCGGCTCTTTAGTACATGATAGTGTCTATCGCTGCCAGTTATGTTCTATACATTCATCACTAAAGCAGGCCACCAACAACTAAGGTCGGGTTTTTGAGAGGTGGTTTAAGTTTAAACCTAGTTTAACGAAGTCTGAAACTCTGATATTTCCAGAAAACTGCGATTTTTTTGTTATTATTTCATTAAGGACACACATTTTAAGCAAAACTAAGCTGTTCCGTCAAAATTTTGTATAAAAACTTGATAATAGCGGCAAAAATCTGTTTTCAGATTAACTAAACCTAGTTTAACTGAGATCCCAAAAATCCGGCCTAACAGAATCATGTACTACTATTGATCGATCAGAAGAATTCGACACAATATTCATGAGTGAGCGTGGACTCGAACTCTAGATCCTACACTTCATTATCTCGTATTAACTACTTCATACAACAGCACCTTCAAAAAGGGCTGCCCATCGGACAGGACAGCGGCAGCAATCTTAAATCCCACACTGATTGTCCAAGACCTAAATTCATATATTTAGTAAATTACCACCCACCTCTACTTATAGCCATCACTTTAGAGTCTGTTAGATGAGGCTACGATTATAGGAAAATATTCAAAATTAAATTATTTGCTTGAAATCTTAATATTATAAAACATGACGAAGATCTACAGGATGGAAAAAAGTGCCATCATACGAGTACCAACAACAATGTGCTACAGCAAACTTTTCTGCTACATTTTAAGGACCTTGATTCTATTATGGCAGCACAAGTATCTGATGTATCTTTCTGGTGTTTTTTGCAAAAATGGCAAAGCTTTTGTAAAAACTGGCTTTATGAATTTATAAATAGCACATATTCTATGAAGCTAAACTTGCCTGCCACGTAGTTTCAATTTACAATTTGAATTTGAAGGTTGCACCAGCAACCTTTACCTTAAGACAAAAAATAAAAAACAAAAACTTATAAATGTATATGTACTTAATACAAATTTCAATAAACCAATAAACTAAACAAACTTGGCAATATGTATTCTAGCCGTATTATAACAGACAGTTACATGTGTTTCCTTCTGTTTGTCGAAACGCCCACCTTTGCGTTTGAATTCCTTGAAAGAAAGCGTAATATGCCAGCACTGGGTGGGGAGCAGAAGTGCTTTAAAAAGGAAATTTGTTAAATACCAAATGGCAAGAAAATCATAAATTTCCACACAAAATACCAAACAAACAGGCAGGAATTTTTATTCTGTGTGTGTGTGTGTGTTTATTTTTAATTTTTTGTGTGTGTGCTTTTTATCATGTAAAATGTGCTTGTACCAGGTACCTCATACACACATGCATATGTATATGCACACATACATGTGTGTATGAATCAATATCTACATAGACACATATACAGGGTGGGGCAAAATTAAGAAAACCTTTGGGAAGTTGTTATAAGTTTTGCAAATGACGTCGTACCATATTTGGGAACCAGACAGCTGCAGTATATCAAATGGCAAGCAATGAAGCGATATACTCTGCAATAGCAATTGTATCGATTTATTATTACTATTATTATATGAGGCCATAAGCACCGCGACCCAAAGTATCTTTTGTGCAGCCCAAGTGTTCACTGATGTAGATTGAGGCTGCGAATAAAGCCAATTACTCTACCCGGAGTCATACACCTCCCCTGGAGTCATGAAATTGCCTCCGAGGAACCTCCTCCTGCACGACGTCACTGCCGGACAGTCGCAGAGAACGTGCTCCGGTGTCTCCTCCTCTGCTCCGCAGAGTCTACACACTTTGGTCTCAGAATTGCCCATGGTAAACTGGTGTCTTCTGAGACCGCAGTGTCCGGTAAACCAACCCGTTAATAATCTGAGGTCATTCTTGTCCATCAGAATTAATTTTTGGGATTTGTTCCGAGATAACGTAATGAAACGTTTTGCCTGTCTTAGGCCGTGAAGGGCTTTCCAGTGGCGATTAAACTCCACTGGAGCCCAGGAGTCATTCTGTTCTTTGACATATCCTCCTGAGATGCCAAAGAAGGGTTCCGGTCCTATGAATCTATGATGGGCTCCTCTGTTCGCCAGACAGTCAGCCCGTTCCTTCCCAGCGTGGCCCTTATGGCCAGGCACCCTGTATCGATTTTCTTCCCAGTAATTGGTCGAAGGTGTCACGCCAACTGAGCAAATATGCCGCCGCTTATCTGTTCGTTTCGAACAGACTGGAACCTTAAAAGACTTTATTACACTTGTGTCGAACTCATTCACCCAGCCGCTTTTTGACAAGAACCCATGTTCAAACTCCTTTAAAGTACATTTGGTTTGATCATACGAGTGGGTTCTTGTCGAAAACAAGCGGATAAAAGAGTTCGACACAAGTCTAAAATTTATAGGAAGTGGAGTCCGCTGTCGCTGAGACGACGTAACACGCATTTGGTCATCACCACAAGGATCCAACGGCGAAATGTAGTGAAAGTCTTATGTGGACCAGAGTTAGAAATAGTGTACATATTTTATTCTCTGTACACACAAGTTTACATCAACGACATTGAAAAATGTATGCATGCCTCACTTTATACACAAATAAATTTTGAGTGTACAGGAGTGTGCATCGAACCTCAATTGTATCCATTGAAAACATTGAATTCACTTTATGTATGCGTGCACATTTGCGGAGATAATAACATTGTATTTGTTTTGTAACTTCATAAAATTAATGTGTGTGTGCGCAGTAAAAGCAAACCCTGAAAATATTATACATACCCACCAGTTTCAAATTAAAAAAGCATATACACGAGCTGTACACGAGATGTACACTAGTACACTCATAGTTATTCACAAGTAGAAGGTGTACACGATGAAATAAAGACAATGTCTATAGTGTATTCAAGGTGTACATTGTATTAAAGATGTACATTAAATTTTCTTGTACATTTCTGAGATCTCTGATGTGGACCATTTAAAAGTTCAAATTTAACAAGTAAAAACGTTATATTCGGCCGGGCCGAATCTTAAATACCCTACAAGTATTTAGTAAATAAAAACTTGTTATTCTTATTAAAATTTACATTTTGATGGTATTTGGCTTAAGAAACACAAAAAAAAAATATTTTAAGACGGCCGTTTCACTTTTTTGTGATGGGAGGAGCATGACTTTCCATTATTAATATTTTATATAAAAAAAATGCAATAAAACAACAACGTTTTGACAATTTTTTTTTTACTGTGTAGTACAATTTTTCCGGTTAGAGATAGTTGATCATGTGACTTCATCTCTTCCATCCAATTAAACTTTGTAAGGCGTCATACCGAGATCTTTTCGCAAAGTTCGATGTAAACTGATACGTGAAATGTTCAATTGCTAAGAACTATGACAAGTTATTGTTGATGGATACTCACGCACATTCTCAACCACAGTTCCGAATTTTTCGGGTATTCGTACCATACGAGCACGCTCTCTTTTTAACGCATAAACAACGAAACCAGTTTCAAATTTTTAAATAAACTTGCGGATATCGTGACCGGTTTGCGACCAAATTTTGTACGACATTTTCGTACAATTTCGATCAATTGTCTGGAAGTTATTGAAAATTAATTTCCAATAACTTCCAACGTAGCTAAGGCGTAAATCCATTCATTTCGTTCAGTGGAGATAATGTACTGTTCTGTTGTGACAGAAAATAATTACATAAGTGTTGCCAGATGCACAATAACCGGTGGTTCAAATTTAAACCGATAGATGGCACACCAATTTTCAAAGTACAAAATGTGCATCAGTTAATGTCTACTGACATCCTCAATCTTTATAAAGAGTATGACGATCCTTGAGTATGACGATCCTTGAGGCGCATTTCCATTTAAGTCAGTACATCAATAAAACAAACCTTCGGGTCTGGGGTAGTGAAAATCCACGAGTGAAGCAGGCAAAGCCGTTGCATCCAGCATTTACGTGGGAGGAGTGAAGGACTAGACACATAGAATTCGTCATACGTTATGAGTATTTTTTTCTAATTCGGATTAGCACTTAGGGGATGAGCCCTACATATACAGTGGACTTAAGCCTCTTTCACTGATGCAGGCACTTAGGAACTTATTTTTATTTATTTGATTAATACAATACAACAAGAAAAAGTGCCTTATATTACAGTATTGGCTATTAATTTGGTAGGGATCACAGCCTGAGTGCTAAAATTAAAGTTCCGAATTAAAAAAAAATAATAATCTTCTGGCATTATAATTTAAGAATGACTTCCGGCATATGACTGCGACGAAAGTGTTAACAAAGAAGGATAATCAAATGTGCGCAGCCCCGCAAAATTTTAAAATTTATATTAATTTTTTAACAGACCTCGTACTTAATATTTGAATAAAGTTCGCAACATTTTTATCTCCCGATTTATGAGCTTTCTGTGTAACATTTTATAAACGCCTGTATGGCTCCATGACTGTATATGAACACTGTGTCGATGGATTCAAGTGCGCGTAAAATTTTAGCTTTAAGAAACGTTTGACTCAAAATACAACAAAATAAAATCAAAAATAAAAAAATGCCAATGAAGTTCTCTTCATGTACTTTCCATAGCAATTAGGCAGCAAACAACTTAAAACAAATTACAAACTCTGCTTTCTCTATCATTTAGCAAAAATTTAATTTAAATGAACTTGTGTATAGAAAAAAAAATTGCCTGATACTGAAAGAGGGAGAAAAAAAATAATAATACCACTTACCATACATCCGGTCATGACGCTTTGGCAAAATTTATTAGTATTTCATATGGACGCCAAAAAAGAAATGCAACAAACAAACAAACATACAGCCGGAGAACAATTCGAATACAAAAAGCGGCAGTTGCAGTTGAGTTCTTCCCAGTCTTTCTGCTTTGTCTGTTTTACAAAATTTCAGAATGTTGTTAAAAACTTCGTGTTGTTGGAGTTTCAGTTGCCGTGCATTCTTCGTATTCCAATATGTCCTTAAGGTGTTGGAAAGAATAATACTTTTTGTTACAATGTTTTTACTTTCTGCTCACTGGACTAGCTGGTTCACTGGCTGGCTGACTGAATGACTGACTGACTGACTGACTGGCTGGCTGCCTGCAACACGCGAAGGTCGCTGCTGTTGGCTGCTCGGTTGTAGGTACTTTTATAGGTGTTTGCTTGTTCAAGGAGGTTTTTCAGCAAAATTACATATAAATTGTAGTTTTTTTGGTTTTTGTAATTTTTTGGTTTTCAGCCAAAAAAAAAAGAAAGAAAAATAATAGTGTCTAGTTGAAGTTGGCTGCTCTTTAATGCAAGTGCTTGTGTGATTGTTTAAACACCAATATTTTCTAAGTTTAAGGTCAAAGGTGAAACTTAAATTGTCTCTCTTTTGTATGTATAAGAGTAGGGCTTGTTAGCGTTTAAACAGAGTTTAAACGATATTTTTAACTGCTTAAAATCGTAATTTGATTGGTAGGCAAAAGTTTTATATATTAAGCGGTTGATTTAAAAAAAAAACAGAAAATTTTTATTATATTTCTTATTCACAACACTTTTTATTAATAAAAATTTTAGATATCACTACATGTTTTTTTTAAATTAAATTGATTATTAGTTAAGCTTATGTTGTTAATAAATATTTATTTAATTAAATATGGAAGATTTTGTTGATTATCTTAAAATATATTTGAATTTGAGAGTTTAATTTTTTTTTTTCAAATATATACTTTTGTTTATATATAGAGATTTTATTTAAATAGTTCTTAATACAGTTTGGATTGTTTTTAATTTTATAGCTTTTTTCATAAATTGTTTGTAATATGAGTATCATTAATATTTTTAAAGGTTTGGATCTTTAAATAAGATGTAAGAAATCTGCAAAGAAATAATGGAATATGATAATTTAATTATATTTATATGGAAAATTTTAAACACAATATTCAAATTTAAAATAATGGCCTTTTATTCGCGAACAACAAAAATCACTTGCTTTCCTTCCGCCAGCCGGTAAAAATTTAATAATGAAAATTTAAGAAAGATATTTATATTGTGCATATTTACATAAAAATACCTTTCAAGTCATATGAGTTTCATTAATATTGATGAACGATAAGATAATTAAAAGAGTACCACAAAAGTATATATTGCGTATTTATATATACAACTATTTTCGCCTCACCCTAGTGCAAAATTGAATTTACAGCAATATATATTGAAATTTTAAATAATGGCCTTTTATTTTTAAAATAACTCATTTTAAGAGAACAACAAAAATCACTTACTGCTCTTCTTCTACCAGCCAGGAAAAATTTAATAATGAAAAATCTCTTGCTCACCTTCTACCTTCTAACTTAAAAAGTTATTAATGAAATTTTAAGCAAAATATTTATATTGTGCATATTTACAAAAAAATGCCTTTCAAGTCATATAACTTTTGTCAACATTGGTGGACTATAAGATAATTCAAGGAGTACCACAAAAAATATGTAGCATATTTCTATAAAAAATTTTTTTCGCTCAACCTAGTGCAAAATTATATTTAAAACAAAATATACTTAGTTTTAAAATAATGCAATTTTATTCGTTATATAACACATTTTAAAACAAAATATTCCAGCTACTGAAATTTTATATATCGGCCTTTTATTCCAGAACAACAAAAATCACTTGCTCTCCTTCTACCAGCCAGTAAAATTCAATAATGAAAAATCTCTTGCTCCCCTTCTACCAACCGGTAAAAAGTTATTATGTAATGAAATTTTAAGCTAAATATTTATATTGTGCATATTTACAAAAAAATGCCTTTGAAGTCATATAACTTTTGTCAATATTGGTGAACGATAAGATAATTCAAATAGTACCACAAAAAATTTGTTGCAAATTTCTACAAAAAAATTTTTTCGCCTCACCCTAGTGCAAAATTTAATTTAAAACAAAATATACTTAATTTTAAAATAATGCAATTTTATTCGTTATATAACACATTTTAAAACAAAATTTAAACAAATTATTCCAGCTACTGAAATTTTATATATTGGCCTTTTATTCCAGAACAACAAAAATCACCTGCTCTCCTTCTATCAGCCAGTAAAAATTTAGTAACGGAAATTTAAGAAAAATTTTAATGTTGTGCATATCTACATGAAAATGCCTTTCAAAATATATAAGTTTCATCAATATTGATGGGTGAAAAGATAATTCAAAGAGTACCACAAAAAATGTGTTGCATATTTCTATAAAAAAATTATTTCGCCTCACCCTAGTGTAAAATTTAATTTAAAACAAAATATACTTAAATTTAAAATAATGCAATTTAATTGGTTATATAACATATTTTAAGAGAACAGCAGAAATCACTTGCTCTCCTTCTGCCAGCCGGTAAAAATGTAACAATGAAAATTTAAGAAAAATTTTAATGTTGTGCATATTTACATGAAAATGCCTTTCAAATTATATAAGTTTCATGAATATTGATGGGTGAAAAGATAATTCAAAAAGTACCACAAAAAATTATATGGCGTATTTGTATACAAAATTATTTTCGCCTAGCCCTAATGTTAATGTTAATTAATTATTATAACCGTCTTAGGAAATGCTTTAACGTACAACTTTTGTGTAATTTGCAATAATAAGTTCCATTAGTGCCGTGAAAAATTTCTCGATGATTTTTTCTTCGTCATTAACAACTCGATGGGATTTTGATTAATTCTTTGCTATTTTGCTTTCCAACAAAATATATACTTTGAATAGCATACACACCCAGAAGTTAAGTTTCTTTTCGCTCCTTATTTTCTTATCAAGATTTGGCTCTTGGCAAATCTAAAGAACAAAAAAAAATACTATTTATACACTAACAAACCAGGAAGTTATCAAATTGGTGCACGATATTTAATACTTAGTTTACTAACACATTTAATCAGTCACTGGTTTATTTTAACAACCAGTCAGTCATTCATTCATTTATTCAAACTTTTTCTACAAAAAATAAATTTTGCTATTTCAGTAGTAACGCAAGTGAACAGATATTAAAGGCAGTTAAAGTTTGGTTGATGTGTAAGCATGTGTATGTGTTGGTATGTATATAAAAAAAAACTATGTAATAAATTGTTGATGAAATTGCAATAATTGTGCTTTAAATAATCGATCATCCATTTAGAATTAGCTGATTTATTTACGAGTTATTTAAATACCACTCGACTGTGCGTTAATAAACTAATTGAGACATACTTAAAAAAAAGCAATACGCTGTTATAAAATTTGGCTCTTTTTTTGCAGACCTCAACACATTAGACTTGGGTCCAAGTCGTTCATCCTCTCGTTTTTATAAAACGCTTATAAATTCCATAGTTTTGATCAAAGATTTTTGTGTATTTTCTTAGGGCCTGATTCTAGATATTGTGTGTTGAGTCCTTTTTTAAGATTATGTTTCAAGTTTAATTAGTATCACTTATAAATTTTATTATCTGCTGTCACATAAGAATGTGATTTTATTTTCAATTCCTTTAATTTGTTGGCACACTCAGTGTTCGTGTTTCCCCTTGCATAAATATAAAAAAATACATTTTATAAAAATGCTTATGCACTTCTCTTTGAATTCTTAACTCGTATTTCCTTCCCCTAGTGGCAAAAGGCTATTGCTACTACTTCCGTTTTATGTCAACATAAGTGCGAATATACACATATATGAGTGTTTTATGTTTAATTGTAAATCCATAGATTAGCGTTGTGGTGTGCCTGTGTGTGTGTCTGCATTTAAGCTTAAGTACGCATTATAAGGTAAATCTTGTTATAAAATTTCCCTCTCAAGTTTATTTGAATGGTTATTGCACTTTTATAGCACCGACATTCACACGTGCATACGTACAATAGGTTTAAAAACATTTCAAATATTGGAGTAAAGTGTTATAAAATATTTTTTTTTACATCTTGGACCAGCACTCAGGGGATGACCCCTACATATGCAGTGCATTGCGCCGGAACTAGAAAGGAGGGGATAGTATTGAGGGGACAGATGAAAAAAATATGGGAAGATAGAGAATTTTTTTTAGCTATTTCAACCTTTTTACTTCGCCGGCTAATATTTTGCTACAGGAGCGACGAAGTAGGGTGCTGTTACTCCGCCTTTTTAGTACATAATAGTGTCAGCCACCGCCAATTATGTTCAGTGACCAGAGACTATGCCTTCATCATTGAAAACATGCTGGCAACAAGTAACACAACCACGCACTAATGCTGATCAGAAGAATTCAACACAATATTTCATGGACCCTATTTTTATAGTATCGTGTTCTACCACTTCAGCCAACAGCACCCACAAACCTTTGAAAAAAAAGAAAGTCGATAATGGCCGATGTCTGAAAAAGGAATGTTTGATTTGAAAGTTGTTAAAAAATATTGGCTCAAGGATGTGTAATAAGCCCACCAATAGTTTTAAAATATGTGTGCGTCGTAAAAGGATTTCTGTATTCCATGTGGAATTTTCATTCGAAAATTTTCAAGATTTTGTTTTCACAAATTAATATAAATAACAATAATGGTATGAAAGGGTTGATAATAAAATTTATTACTTAAGCCATTTATTTATGGCGGCTTAAGTAGGCGTATTTGATTTAAGCTTATACCAAATGATCAGTAGACTTCGACCACATTTTTGAAAAGTTCCACAATCTCTTTAGTTATGCAACAAATTTTGTAAATAATTTTAGAATTTCATTATAAAACTAGAAACTCATATAAAAAGTAATGCTAAAAAAACTGTTTAAATATATTAAAATATATTGGCCAGATCAATATCAATCTAATACGACTAGAAAATTTCGGTCGCAGATAAGTAGTTAATTATTAACCAATTCCATATTCAATATTAAGGTTTCATTTGGTTAAAAATGCTGTAAAAGAAAAAAAAATTTTTTTTTGTGGTACACTTTTAAGTATTTTATCGTCCACGAATGTTGATGAAACGTTTATATTTTAAAAGGTATTTCCGTGTAGAAAAGCACAATATAAATAGCATATCTAAATGATGAACTTAATCGTTTTAAAAATCTCTCGTTACTTTGTTTGAAATTCATTAGCAAATCCAAATATTGTGATCATTTCTTTAATAAGTTTTTAAATTAAATCACGTTAATTTTAAATTTTTTGGAATGTCCAAAAAGTCCTTTAGGTATAATAAATATAAAAAAAGCAAATCATTTCATTTAACATTTTTTTGCTGTTAAGTTACCCTTTGTGGTTTAGCTAATATTGTAGTTTTTAAAATTATAATTTTTTGTTACATAAAACTTAAGGTACGTTCACATTTGTCAAATATTTGGCCTAAAATGCTAAATACTAATGGAACTTATTTCATGCCATACAATCGAATGTCATTGAAAGCTGTTTAACTAGAAAAAACAGTTTTTTGAAATACAGGTTTTTTATTAGCATTAAGTGGTTACGCTTTTTTGGGTAAATATTTGGCAAATGTGAACCTACCTTTAGAATTAGTTTTTGTGTTGCATTATTCACACAATCAGCGAATAATAAGTATTTGGGAGTTTTTTTCCCCTTTTCCCACTCCTACTTTGTGTAAAATTTTCCTCATGAGATTTCTCACTTTTCTCCTTGTAATGAGGCAAAAAGTAGGTATTCTGAATGTATTTTAATTCAGTTTTCTCCTTAAAAATATTTCACTTTTAAAACAGAAGGGATTTTACATAAAAATGTTAGCAATAATTTTCTAGAATTAAATTTCCTTAAATAAATAAATACGGTATTATTTTTTGAAGATAGAAGACTGCAAATAAAGTACAAGTGCAACATATCTTGGCTTTTATTTCAATATCAATGTGAACTGGATTTTTAACTTTGCAAAAAAATTTCGTCTATGCTTGTTAATAGTTCCTATAGCACATAATACCAAACAATTTGTACTAATTGCTTTAGTATGATTCATTTGAAATTGAATCTAAATTCGTTTAATATACTTTTTACTCTATTTGGCTTATTAGTCTTCACTTGTTTGTGCCAGCCAGCATTATTGATTGTTTTGTTTTCTCTTCTTTGTATTACCATTTGACCATGACGTATTTCAAATGTGATTTTTTCATCGTACTCAGTTACACTCTATTCTTCCGTTACATTCTATTGTTACCGTTATATCTTTAGGTAAATTTCATCTGCAGTATGACGCCCGCATGGTTGAGATGTTGTGAGAGAAATGAAATTAGAAATTCAAGGTTTTCTATTCTTGGGATTTTTCTATTCTTCCACAGAGATTTACGTATGAAGTCGAAAATAATGCAATTCATTTGAACTGATTGTTGGGAAATAAAGGAATATGACGTTATTAGCTAAGGGGTGCGTAATAGAAAATAAATTCGAAGCCAGTATACATATGAAATTAATTTTATAATTTATATTTTAATATTTCTGACTTTTCGTATGTACTCATCTGTGGTTTTATAATGGTAGAAAATTTATGAACAAAAAAAAATATTTTTGAATTAAACATAAATTATCTGATAAAAAAGTATCTTTTATAAAAAAGTACCTTACATAAAAAGTACCGTTTTTGAAAATTTACCTTTTTTAAAGAAGTATCTTTTATAAAAAAGTACCTTTTGTAAAAAAGTACCTTTGATAATAAAAGTACCTTTTACAAAAAAGTACCTTTCATAAAAAACTACCTTTTATAAAAAAGTACCTTTTATAAAAAAAGTACCTTTTATAAAAAAGTACCTTTTATAACAAAGTACCTTTCATAAAAAAGTACCTTTTATAAAAAAGTACCTTTTATAAAAAAGTACCTTTTATAAAAAAGTATCTTTTATAAAAAAGTACCTTTTATAAAAAAGTACCTTAGATAAAAAAGTACCTTTCATAAAAAAGTACCTTAGATAAAAAAGTACCTTTGATAATAAAAATACCTTTCGTAGAAAAGTACCTCTGATAATAAAAGTACCTTTTATAAAAAAGTACCTTTTATAAAAAAGTACCTTTTATAAAAAAGTACCTTTTATAAAAAAGTACCTTTTATAAAAAAGTACCTTTTATAAAAAAGTACCTTTTATAAAAAAGTACCTTTTATAAAAAAGTACCTTTAATAAAAAAGGACCTTTTATAAAAAAATACCTTTCATAAAAAAGTACCTTTTATAAAAAAGTACCTTATATAAAAAAGTACCTTTGATAATAAAAGTACCTTTTATAAAAAAGTACCTTTGATAATAAATGTACCTTTTATAAAAAAGTACCTACTATAAAAGAGTACCTTTTACAAAAAAGTACTTACTATAAAAGTAACTTTTATAAAAAGTACCTTTTATAAAAACTTATTTTTAAAAAATTACTTCTTCAAAAATAGCTTTTACAAAAATATACTTTTAAAAAAGGGCATTCTCGTTTACCAAAACAGTACCCAGTAAAAAATTATCTTGTATGAAAGTACCTTGTATGAAAATGCCTCTAACAAAAGTTAGAAGTATAGAAAAGAACCTTTTATAAAAAGTGTATGTCGTAAAAAGTACATTTTAAAGAAATTAATTTCAAAGGTCCAATCCATAAAAAAATTATGTTTATAAACGGTTTATTTGATATATTTTCTATAGAAATTTGTTAAAAAATATCGTTGTAGGCATAAAATCTTTTTTTTTTTTTTTTTTGATCTGGGCCTTAAAAGTGTACTTTCATAAAAAAATAATTTGCATAAAAGAGTACCTCTTAAGAAATGTCCTGTTAATTAAATACCTTTTTTTAAGAAAAGTGCAGTTTATAAAATTAACATTTGGTACAAGAGTTGTACTCTTATGTATGTTTTAAAATCAAACTTTAGAAAAATGTACCTTTTATGAAAATTTGTGTAATCCAATCACTTTAATTTCTTTTAACTGTTGCTTACAATCAATCAAAATTGTTACGAAAGTTTCAAAAACGTTTTATTCAAACTCGTAATTGACGCCATAAGCCAAATGTTTCAACTTCAATCGATATCAGTTACAACAGTTTTTATTGCCCCACTTGACTAGAACATTTTTTTAGTAACACAAATAATCTAGTTTTGACAGACGTTATGCGTTACACTTTGAATAAATTTACTGTTTGAAAATTTGTCCTTAAGGAATCTGTTTGTATGTTTTCTGCTCATGTATAAATGCATGAACTCTCTAGTACACGAAGACGAGTTTTTTAAATATTACAAGCAATATGTTAGTGTGTATAAATGTTCTAAAAATTAGAGACAGCCCCGTCTACTACGTAAACATTAGTGGCAGCATCGCATAAATGTTTGCATTATAAGTAACAGAACAGGCTGTCATTTAAATGATTTATTGTTGTTGTCATTAAACACTATTATCACATATAATTCAAAGCTAAAACATCTGCAAATACATGTAGTTACTTTACTTCTTAGTCAGTTGTCGCTTATTCAACCCGTCAAGTAAATGAGCTGAATTGTTTGATTAGATTGCAAGTGGATGGATGGGAGATTTAATGTGACACCAAATCCGCTCAAGCAATAACACAAATGTGTTTGTTTGCATAGATTTCGCAGAACTTCAATTATGCAGCAAATATTTATTAAAGTATTTATAAAGAATTTGTATAATTACGAATGTTATATATAAATAAAAATATTCGTTGAAATATGTGTACATTTTGGGCAATGAAATATGTATGTACGCTGCATATGAGACTCTGTGCCTGGTTTCGGCAACTTGTAAGAAAAATATATTAATTATACAAATCTTATAGAAATACAACAAAAAAATATATAAAATTAAGCAATATATTCCGATTTGTCTTGTGAATAACAAAAACTTTTTCGATGCGGGAATTTCTCTTATTGGGTATAGAAACGAGTCACTAACTGGTTACTTTTACTTTTAAACGAGAAATATTAATTTGAAGGCCTAATTAATAAAAAATATTTTATTTTTATAAACTGTTTATTTCTTAATTTGCATAGAAAATTGTCAAATATCGAGCAATAAGCATAAAATATACATATTTTTAGTTTTTAAAGTCAAGTGTTCTCCCACGAAAATATAATCCAGAACTTAAGCTGTACAAGTGTTACTTGATTCTAATAAAAATTCATTTTTAGTCCTTTATGTCACCACTTGCCCCTTGAGACAGATCGAGTCCATAATATATCTTCTATGGCTGTATTAATCTTTATTTTTATAAAACCGTTTAGAAACTGTAATTTCATCTCCATTTTATGAACTTCATACGTTGTGTGTGTTATTCAAGTTGTGAGGGGATGGCGTATACGTTGTGCACAATTATACGAATTCAATATAACGTATACGTCGCAAAAATGCGTCAGAAATTAGTACTCTTTTTTAATGGCGTTTTTTTTCTATAAATATGTAACACATTTTTGTTTTGCTTTTCTAAAAATTTCTAGTCAAACTCGGTTTTAGACCAAAGATTTATTTTCTTAAGGGATGGTGAATAAATTTCTAACAAATTCACTTCTTTCAAAAGACATAATTTTTTCTTTGAAAAGGACAAAAAATGTTGCAGACTATCCAAACCACAAAGCGATTTGCTGGCTTATGGAAAACCATTAGAATATGTGATGGGAATTGAAACCACTGTCATCGGGCTAACAGGCTGCCATGGATAGCAGCAATATCTATTTAAGATTTAGGCAACTGACTAAATAAATAATATTTGTATTTAAAATTTCTTGAAAATCAAGTTACCGAAATAATTTGTAAAAATTGAAACAGATTGTCTGCATGAATTTTGAAAAAGTTAAATAATCAATTTAATTTATACAGAAAAAAAAACAAAGGAAAAAAATATTAGCAGTGGTCAGTCATCACTGGGACGAAGATCTTCATATATAAGACATATTTTTTAGTATTTGCGAATCAAAAAATTTTGAAACAAAATGCCATCGATTTTTTAATGCATATTTTTAAACAAATTCACATTTTTCATATAATGGAATGACTTTCATATGCTGCAAATTTGCCAAGTGAACTAAAATAATTAAAAAAAGCAAAAATGTCAGCCACAAATTCTTTCTTCTCAACTTTACCATCATCTCTAATAGCAACTATTCCCTGTTTCCTACAGATTCTCTTAGTGGCGGTCTACTTGATTTTTAATGACACTATAATTATGAAAGTAACTAATAACATATTACGTTCTGTTCTTCGTCACACTTTAATAAAATACCTTATGAAATTGCTAATAAGGATAACTTATTGCCACTTTTATTTTCATGTAGTGAAACGTATTAGTTTTCCAAAGTAATTTTTCACTGGAAACCTCCATTTACTATAAAATGCTTACAATGACTGAAGTCTTATTCATTTATTTTATTTGCAAATAATTAAGGCAATAAATATTTCCTTTTTATAAATCCTTGTATTGTCAGTGTAATATGATTGTAAATTCAGAGTAATTACAGATATGAGTATTCTATTAACTATTTTAGTAATTGAAAAACCTTTGAACCACCTCTAGTCGTCTAAATAAATGTTTTTGTTGTGTTATATATGTATATGTAGTTGCTGTGTATGCTATCGAAAAGAATTATATATATTGCATTTGGAAACCGAATTGATTCCATATTTTGGGTCTAAAGAAAAAAATTGTTTCCTTGGTCGTTTTCTGAGGAATCTGATTATGTAATATGACTGATAGATTCTAATATTTTTATATAAATTAAAGGGTTCAAAAACACTTTTTTGTACATATGATGAATCTTTGAGAAATTAGAAATTTTATTATTAAATTTTTTTTTCGAAATCTTAAGTTTGTTGCAGTTTCACATATAAATTAATTGGAATAATTTTGTCAAAAATATTAATTTGTTGTCTATATCCGTCAATTACGTTAGTGTAATGCTAACTTAATGAGTTTTTAAATGAAATTTATTTGTTGGTGGTCAAGCCATGTCTATATGCATTTCATTGGTGCTTTACCAAATCATCAGTACTCGTAGACTTTAACCACAGTTTTGAAAAGTTAAAAACCTCTTATCTTATGCACATACTTCTGAAAACCATCTGAGAATTCATAATTTGTAAATTATGCTAGGAACACAACTGCGACGAACGACGAATTTTTGGTCGCGAATATTCGTCACCAAAAATAAAACACATTGGTGTATATGAAAATGCACACAATCGTGGCGTTGGTCGAAGTTCGTCATACTCAGCGAAAGTTGAAATACATTTATTTCTAATTGTTTCGTCAACGAACGACGAACAAATCAATATAAAGTGACCAGGTTTCATATACTCAAACTGGTTTTTTGTAGAAAAACATAGTTCACTACTGTATTGTTGCATGTAGCACTAAAATTTTCAGTACATACTAAAAATGCATTCACAAATTCACAAAAATGTATCATTCGGACGACTTTTTATTAATTTTGAACACTTTTTGTAATATAGTTTTTCTTTCTATTTCCCACTTTTTCATATGGTCACCCCATCAGCTGTTAAATGAAAATAATAATTTATTTACAGACCAAAAATTTTTCAGAAAATAATTACAAAAAGGAATTTCAATAATTATCTCGGTGGACAACACCGGGATAATTATTGAGTGTGTAAACAATCTGGCTGGCATCAGAGGTAACAATGATTTAAAAAACAAATATTAAAATTTTGTTTGCTTATTATTTTAATTTATTCGTCGTTATTGTGTTTCATACGACGAATTTATAGAGCGATTTTTTACCAACGAATTCGTCGTACTAAGCGAAATTCGTCGTTCGTCCCAGTTGTGTTCCTAGCATTACAAACTATTTTCAAAAATCACAACGGAATAAACAGAGTAGGCCTTGAAACTCATACAAAACTAACCCAACAAATAAATTATATTCGATATGAATCTATTTTATTTTTCTACACCTTTTTATTATTTTTCATTTTTTTTAATGAGTTTTTTAATTAAAAAGATCGTTAATTAAAATATAAACCTAACAAGTGAGTTTTTTAATTAAAAAGATCGTTAATTAAAATATAAACCTAACAAGTTTCCAGAAAACAACAAACATTTGAGCTTTCTTATGTAAGATTCGAGTTTAAAATCGGGGCCACATACTGGTGGAAGAACTACTGGCACGTTTTAAAAAAAATTTAAAAATAATAATAATAATATTGTAATATTAATAATAATAATAATAATAATAAAAATAATAATAGTAATAATAATAATAATAAATAAATTTTAATCAATACAGCTGTTTATGTTTTTGTTTACTAACCAAAAAATTAGTTTTTGTTCTGCCTTTGCATGTAACTGCATGCATGCACGTACCTGCGTTGTATTACTGTCTGCATAAAAACGTATTATTTTTAAATACCCGCTGAGAATTCAATCACATGTTAATTCCTTATAAATTTCTTATGTGTTTTTGTGGCTTTCCTTTAATTCTCTCTTAAAGGTCATTTGCTAATAGCAGAATAAAGCAACAACAATAACAACAACAAAATAATTATTTTTGTTGTTGTTGTGTGTTTTTTAATTACTTAGAATTTTTTTGGTTACGTGGTTTCTCTGTTATTTGCTGCTTTCATAAATTGCAATTTTAATTAAAAAAAAAAAAAAATTGTTGCATGCCTCATGCATATCTCCGGAAGCTTACAGCATTATTTTGTTTAATTTACTGCATACGTTTTCAGATAAGAATATAAAATGAGTTGTAGTAATATTTATAATAAGTACTAGAGTAAACTTCAAGGACAAAAATTTTTAACAATTTGTTTTATATACTTAATGCTCTCTCTTTTGTTTGTTTATAAGATATTTTGCATAATTTAACAATTATTTATAATAAACGGTGGTAGACTTTTTTTTTATTAAAAACAAAACATAAGCAACCAGTGCGAAAAGTAATTTATATTAATGAAACAACGAAACTCATCTGGTATGGAATTATTTATGCTGTAAATAAATAAAGAGGATACACTAGAGCTTCTTTATAATTAATTTATTTTATATTCCGTTTTCTTAACTTATGACAATTTTTTAAGTTTCCCTTTAATATATCAACTTCTGCGACATTATTTTTCTTTAACTCTTTAGCCAACAACAACAAATTTTAGTTTACAGAAAAGTTTTCATGCCAACTTAATTACTTTCTGAGGAAACAAATTAAAAGAATGCTTTTAATTAAAAACTTACAACTGGAAAAATATGCAGAGAATTTTATTATCTTGAAGAAACAAGAAGAAAGAAAAGAAGGCAGTATAACACAAGAATGGAACAACTTTAATATATATCAGTAATTGGAAAAGAAAATTGCAAAATAATTTATTATAAAATTTTCAAAGTTTTCTGCCGTTATGGTATTATTTTATATTTTCTTATATGTTTAAGGGCTGTCCATCATTCCATCATGTCCCAGTTCGTTTGTTAAATAAAACCAAATAAAAGTGACTTCCATTTGATTTACTACTTAAATGATCTTTTATTATTTGTGTTAATATCACATTTCAGAGTTATTGAAAAACTAAATGTCTGCCATAATACTCACGATGAAAATCATAAATACTAATCCTGGCGTCTGATTGTCTGCACTCCAATTTCATCTCTCTGTATGTATGTGCGGTTCCAAGAAATTTATATATTTTATTACAATCGCAAAAAGAAAAACAATTTTTTAGTACAAAATATTAAACACACAAAAAGTTCAATGACTCCGGAGAAATGTGTTTGATAAAGTCACAAAAAAAGTTTTCTAACTGCTTATCATGACATTCTTAAATTCTATTGTATTAAATTAAGGTAAAGTGAAAATGGAAAAATATTAAGTGAGTGCAATGTGAACAGTCTTTCTGCTTTTCAAATTGTGTTTTCAACTAAATCAATTATTTAACGATAAAATGTTGCTGTCCATGTGTAGAATCACCCCAGCGATATTATTTTGTTCATTAAAAAATTCTCTATAATTTTATGTAATCCTAGTTTTTATAAATTTTTAAAATTCATAAATTTTTAAGAAAGGCTCTCTGTCTCTCCTGAACTAGAAATACGTCAGTTTTATAATCAGCTCCATGAACAACTTTTTGTATTGAAATCGGTTTTCTTGGCAAAATTACCTCTATAAAAATTTACAGATTTTCATGCAAAAACTAATTTTGAAAATTTGTTACCAGTGTTTATTTATTTATTTATTTTTTAATTTTATATTTTTAATGGAAGAGTAGAGAAGTAAATAGTGAATATCAGGAAATGAAATATTAGAAAATCAAATATTAAAGATTTCTAACTTTTATTAAGATAAGAATTTTTAGTAAAATTTATATTTAATTAAATAAAATTGACTACCATCATCGTTGGATCAGAGGTGGGCACATAAAGAAGAGTCCTTCACAGGACGCAGTTTCTGGTCCTTCACGAAGTAATGCAGAAAGCGGTCCCGTGAAGGCAACACACCAGTAAAAGAGGGGTCATTGTTTTAGTGGAAACACCACCCGACGTAGTTGGCGACGGTCACTGCAAGTGCGAAGGCATTTTTAACCCTCCCCACTCGCAAAAAGAAAACTACCATCATCGGCTCTTATTTCTTTCGAAATGAACAATGAATGGCGATCGCTAATACGTCATGCTGACTGAATTTTTGTTTCCAACAATTAAACAGCAAAATATCAACGACAATCAATTTATTGCAAAATCAATTTGTGAACTTTATTTCCATTATATTTTGCATCACAATGGGCCTCCATAGAAGTGATCATGTTCACTAGTCTACTAGTCACTAGCGCCTCATATTTTGTAAGGGGTCTATTACAATAAAATTATTGTATTTAGATTATGTATGAATTTTTATTAGTCGAACCTTCTTATGTAAATTGTTAATATTTTATTAAATAATTTTTATTAATTATTGTATTTATTACCGCCGCGCTTACTACAGAAATAACTTTTATAACTATTAGAAAATCAAACCATAAAAGATTTCCTATGCAGTAAATTTCCTTCATAACAAATTCTCGATCATGATGAACTATTTTCAAAGATCCAACATTTTAAATTTTTTCGTTACAATGAATTCATTTGTTTAATAACAAATCATCGCTGCTGACCTACTTTCTACGGTTCCGCTAATTTCCATCAATTTTTAATTTATTTTCTTAATTGAAAACAAGAGTCAAGTTACAGCATTCGACATCGATCGAAATATTTGTGCATTTAAATTGTTTTGAAATTTCGGTCGTTATCGAACAGCCAATTTTATGTTACTGAGAATTTTATTATATTGGGAATTTGTTTATGTTATTAAAAAATTACATAAAAATTAACCTCCATATTCATAAAAAAAATAAAACTTATTTGAAAACTGTTTTAAGAAAATTTTCTATGAAATAATTTGATTAAAATACATTTGATTGTTATTCTTTTTTTACGAACTTTTCGAATAAGGAATTATTTTTAATGTTTTTATGGGATTCGTTGTAAACGAGTTTTCTATTATTTGTTTGACTAATTTATTAGATATTAGCAACAATATAATTTGATGTGCTTAACATCATTATGTTTTTTTTTCGACTGTGTTTTACAAACAACACTTTTCAAGGCCAAATAGCAAGGATTTTTCGTTATTCTCTTTTTTTCATGTATGTATATTTATACCCTGCAAAAAAGAAATGGAAGGTATATTCATTTTATCGTTCCGTGTGTAACGCAGTGAAATATCCCTCTAGGAACCCATCAAGTATACATATTCTTGATCACTGATGAAATCTAAGACGATCTAGACACGTCCGTCCGCCCGTCTGTAGAATTACGATTCAGTACAAAGGAAAAGAGATAGACTCTTGAAATTTGTTATAAATAAATTTTTAAGGAACAAGTTCGTAAATGGGCTGAATCGGGCCAGAGGGTAAAAGTTCCTCTGAGAAGAACTAAACCAACCTCTAATAAATAGCAAAATTTTTAATTTTTTTTTTGTAATTTTTTTATACTTTTATGTCAAAAGTAGTCCAAAGCATTGAACTTGGAGCCAGAAAATTAAAAAAGTCTACTCTTTGACCCCGCCGCCTTTAGTGGACATAGAAAAATAGTGTAAATATTTTAACCCCGATCTTCTCCTGCCCTACTCCTTCTCTCACCTTTGCCCCCTAAATAACCCTATCAAAAACAATATTTTTTATATATGTAATTACCGCAGAAATTTAATTTTTACGACAAAAGGTGAGATGTCTCTCTCAGGGTCCTTCCCGGAGTGACCCTGTCAAAATAGAGTTTCACAATTGGGCACAGAAATTCTTAAAGTTGACCCAGCAGGTTAAACATTTTTAATTTAAATTGTTAATTTTCTCAACGGGCTTAAGTTCGAATCTGCAAGACTGCAAACCATTTTTTATTATTTTATTAATAAATGAATTTGTTCAAATTCTATTTATTATTTTATATTAAGATTGGAATATTAAGAATATTTTTCAATAGTCATCAAACCAGCAGAACGTGTCAGTACTGATTTCGAGGCCGCTACGCCATCTCATCAGCGTTCTTTGTTCAATTTTTCCACATATTGAAAAATATTCTTAATATTCCAATCTTAATATAAATTAATAAATAGAATTTGAACAAATTCATTTATTAATAAAATAATAAAAAATGGTTTGCAGTCTTGCAGATTCGAACTTAAGGCCGTTGAGAAAATTAACAATTTACATAAGAAAGTTCGACTAATAAAAATTCATACATTTTTAATTTATTTACTAAATATTTCAAGGGTCGACCTGGTTGAATATTACGTTCTTACTTGTTTTTTTTTTTTTTTGGTAACAATAATTCGTGACTCAAGTCATTTTTTTCCATCATATTCCGTTTGCAAGGTTTTCTGTACAGAAGCCTGATAACTATTTAGCCTCTACTCTTAAAATCATTTAAGTTCTGTAAATGCTCACCAACACTTTCGATTTTACTTTCTTCTATATGTTCGCCAAATAGAGAAGAAGAATCAAGAAAATAAGCTCAGAATTTGGGCAAAAATCGATAAGCAAATAAAAACTGCTCTCGATTTATTATTTTTCAGCACATGTTTTCTTAAAATCCATTAAACTACTATAAAGAAACATTAAGCTAATATTCACATACACACACGCACATACTATATACCATACGACTGAGTATATGCACTTACACACAAACATGAATAGCGTCATATGAAAATAGTATAACAAGTTAATGTGTGTGCGTTTTAGAATGTTCCGCCCATATATTTTACATGATTGGCTTTAGAAACTAGAAGATGACATTCAAGGCTAAATACATCATTATCGTCATCGTTTTCGAAAAAATGTGTGCTGCTGCAAAGATTTTGCAAGAGGATAATCTGTTTTTATGCTGTTATACCTTTGGAAACTATATGAATATAAATTTAGAAAAACTTTTAATGCGATGTAGTTGAAAAACAAAAACAGTGTGTTTAAAAAGTTGAGTTACGGCTTATTCATTCAGGTTAATAAGATCTATACAAGAGCCCAGTTGATAGGCGAACTTCCAAATATTTTCATAAGACTTTTTTTTCGTAAGTTTTGCCAACAAGAGAACTGATTTTATAGTAGATTTACCTGGACTTATGCCTTTAAACACATTCACCACTTCAGGCAACAAAAACCAAGAGAAGGATTTTTTTTTCACAGTGTCAAAAGGCAGGTTGTTGTCCGTGATTCTTAATGACAGTTTTACACTACATGAGTAAAATTATATGTACGATTGAAAGCATGTTAATTTTACTTGGTCTTTGAGTTTTATATGTACAAATTTTTAATTTGATTTTGTTTCATACTATTAATTAAATTAAATTAAAAAAATTGCCTTTTTTTCATTTTCTATAAAATTTGTAAATCTTCAAAGCTGCGTAGCATTGAAATGCCATAAGAAAAGTCCTTAATTGTTTTAGCAACCAGCAAAAATAGACAACAAAAATCGGAAAAATTTTATTATTTATAAAGTTTGTTTGTGGTTAAACATTTCATATAAAAATAAATAAATGATAAAGATCCTTTATTTGGCTTTTATCCATTTTTCTAGTTGTATCTCAAAGGGATGAAATTTTAACCTTGTTGTGCTAGAAACATACGCGTACAAGTAGAGATACATGATTTTACTTGATAGTGTTGTTACAAAAATACAAATTATTCGTATAATCGAATAGTGTTTTTTCAATATATATTTCGAATGAACAATAGCTCTTTATAAATATTTCTATTATTTAGCTCGTAATTTTGTAAATCATGTGTAATTCTCAAATAGTTTTTGAAAGTTTGTGCATTAGGTTTTTGAGGAATTTTTTTTTATGTTGTAGGTTTCTGATGATTTAGTTTGAGAGCCAATGAAATGCAGTCTTGCACACATATTTAATTTTAACGACTATAACAACATTTTAATAATATTTAATCACAAGAACAAAAAAAGTATCAAATTTAATACGAATAATAAGTGGTGACAAACACAATACACATGAGCACTGATGATGAAACGGGTGCGTCTTTCGAAAACAGCTGTTCTGCTCTGCTGTGTAAGTTGAATAAAACTGATGTTGACTTTCCTTTGTGCCTTGGAATATTTATCATGTCTTTCTGAGATTTAAAAACAAATTTCGAACAATTAGCCTATGAATCTTAATTCAATTTAATATATTAATACGAATAAATTTTTATTCGAATAAACTAACAGCTCTATCACTTACACACACACACACACACATAGTAAAATAGTCAATTCCCTAAATACAGATTTTCAACTCGAAGAGAAATTTAATCATTTCATTGTATTTTCTGTTTTTTTTTTCTTTCATAAAATATGCTAAAGGGAACAATTTCTATTCCATACATTTTCACAGTTTACTTTGTTTGACATTTTCCTTTTTTTTCTTTTTTTTTTAGATAAAACGCAATTTAAGTTTGTAAATTGAAAATTCAATGCTGCTGCCACACCTTCAATAAAATATAATAAGACGAATGGATTTAAACACACAAACAAATTTCATGGTGTTTAATTAAACGGGGGTAAGTTTAATTTGATTAATACATGCTGTGAAGGTAGACGTTCAGACGTCGCCAAAAATATTTCCTGGAAGTAGTTTTAACTGCTTTAATTGAAGTTAATCAAATTTATTTATATATATGACAGAGATATTATTTTCATTAAACCAAAAGGCGGTTTAAATTTTTTACTGGTGAGATTAATTTGTTTTTTAATATTTTCTGCGTCTAACCGTTCTTTAAATGAATATTTAAATACTCTTATATTTGCAAATAATAAAATGATTTTTTTATGATAAGAGAAAGTGTGGGATTAAAAGTACACATGCATAAAATCTGTTTACAAGTAAAGTAATACGAGGGCCTTTGCTTAGAATTAAAATTAGTTGCAAATTTTTATAAATTACGCTTCAGGAGCGATTTAAATTATAAAGATCGCCCAGTTTGTTTTCTTATTTAATATTTTCAATTAAAATAAACATTGTGGCCACTATTTTATTTGAGCCTTTTTTCTCGTTTTTGTAATTAGTTTATAATTTATTAAGCGCTGAGATCAGTTTTTTTATAAATATTTCTTTATATTTATTGCAACTTTTTCTCTAATGCAGATAAGGAAAATTTTATGACATATTCCTGATTGAGTGTGGTATCGAACCTACGACCTTCGGTTTTATGGTCTATGCGTTGACTACTTCAGCCAACAGCGCCCTACCAAAAACTTGGTAATATTCACAAAATACACAGAAATACTGATGGGAGACTACTGCGGCCTCCGAAAACAAGAGTACAATATGCCGTGTACCATAGAATTAATACAGCAACTGTGCAACGTCGTTTTTATTGAATGAAGAATTTTTTTATTTCACACTATGAAATTCGAAATATGCGAAAGCAATAATGTAATAATTTTTACAACAACTGGGCTACGAGCTCAGTTGCTTGGGCTTTGTTATTCTACTCACTAAGAAATTGTCTCCTTATTTCTATAGCTTTACAGATTTATTATAATCCAATCAGACTTTAAACGAATTTAACGGACTCATAAAAAACACCTTTTATTTTAAATCGCATATCTAAAATGGATTCTTTTCAAAACGCTTCACACGGTGATTTAAAATCATGAGTAAACATCATGACTTTTTTTATATATGCGATCGGGGTACAGAACAATGATGTATGGATAATAAACCCCGATTTCTGTTTCAAATGTCTTTTTTTTTGTATTGCTCCTTAGATTAATTTTCGTTCTTGTTATTATGTTTTTTTAATCGTTTTCTACTTTCAAAGAATATCAAGCAATTATACGAAAAACCCCACCCTTCGATAAAAGCAATCTTAAAAGTTAATTTATTAAATATTGCATGAAATATTTTCCAACAATACCCACGAATATTTTTAAGAAGGAAACACATTAACTACATGTTTTAGCTAAATTGTTAATTAAACTGTTGCAGCTGGTTATTAACATTTTAGTAGGACACGTGATATTTATTTAGTACTGCGAATAGGAGTGTGTGTGTATGTGTGTGTGTACTTCTTTACACGTATTTAAGCGTGTGCCATACGCACATCCTTAACTGCCTCCTGCAAGCTACAATAATTAAAATAAAGTATTTTGCCTTGAACAATTGATTGTTAACAAAAATAATAGAATAAAAAAAAAGTTGTATGAGAAAAGCAAACACAAGTTTTGAATTTTTATTATCGAGAAGCATATGGCGTCCATTGACATTTTTCATGTATAATTTATATATAATTTATTTATACAACCAACCAAAAGTATCATCATGGATAGTAGTCCTTATTTTTTTTTTCAAGCGGAATAAATGTTAGTGCGTGCGTTTGTGTTTAATATTCCAGCTGCGGTAATTGTCATACGGGGCGTATGAGCATAATTATTTTAAAGTACGTTATTAATTATACGGCCAAGTACATGATATATTGTAGTGAATATTCATGATTAAATTTATGTTTTTAAAATTCTTAACTGGAATGGAAAGTAATATTGCTTTCTTTTCTAAAAAATAGTGCAACATTTTTTGCACTTTCCAGTGGAAAATGGTAACATTATGGCATTTTTGATCTACCATCCCTTATGTTAATGTGCTTTACTTTAAAATTGTGCCTAATTGTGTTTTTTTTAGAATAAAAAGTGACAAAATGTTACATATTTTCCAGTAAAGAAATCGCCATAAGATTTAAAAAATAAGTGTACTATTTTCAGTCTAATTGTATTAATTCTTTTTAAATAGTTTTATAAAAAATTAATTAAAACTTCATTGGTAGACAAATTAGCAATTAACATGAGTTAATATTAAAATGTGAAATTTTAGGAAATCCTTTCCCTTTTTGTTTTAGTTTAGACAAAATCTGAACTTTCATGCAGAAAACTTAACAAATATTTAGGACACTCAGAGATGTTTAACACAATTAAAATTTAAAGAAATAATTTGTTAGAAACATAAAAATTTGTGATCTTGCCGCGTCACGTGCGACATCATTAATGAAAATTAAAAAAAAAAAGAAATTACATTAACGAGTTATTTATGCAAATAATTCTTAAAATTTTGATGGGTTTATTTTACGGCACTCACTGTTGCTGCAACTGTAGTGCTCATCGCGTGCTATCAATTTTTTACTTGCATAGATTCCCTGTGGAACGTACCTCTTCTATGAGCGGTACAAAATACTGCACAAGAAATATTGTGCTAATTGTCCTGAATGCAACTGCCCTACAAATGAGAAAAATAAGAACGGTACCAAACTTTGCTGGGTCGCTACTGGTAAAAAGAGTACATAACCACAAAACTAGACTAAAAGTGCTTACAAAATTCCCTCACTGTGCGTGACACCGTTTGTATTTAATTTCTGCAAATCTTACAGGACACAAAAAAAATTTAAATATTACTTTTCTATGCTTTTCTTAATTCATGATCATAGGTTACATTAATTAAGTAAATAATAATAATAATTGTTCTGTGACATGATTATTAAGGACTAAGGCCTAGTCGGTTTAGTCAAGAATATTTCAGTAACCACTCTTTTTAGAAAACCACAACTGGGGCTGGCACTGGTACTAAGGTCACCACATTAGGACAAGTACGTAAAGGCTAGGACTAGAACAGGCCACCGAGAATCCTAATTATGTCAATTGATCCGCCATGTAAAAGTTGCCGGTACCGCTCGCTTAAAGTTCCGAAACTTGAACCATTTGCTAATTCCTGAGAATCAGTCACATGACGTGTCCCGTGACAAGCTCAAGTTTGCGGTCTTTTTAATATAAAGTTCTAGAACTCGAAGCAGTCACTAGTTCCTGGGAGCTATTTACGTCACTCTGAGGAAAGATAAAGCATAACATTTTTGATAAATCTCTAAATTGAAATTTTATAAAACAATGAGGTTTCTCCACAGTAGAATGGATTTTTCCCCCCAAACTCACTTGCAAAGGTATTCGTTACACCAGATTGAAAAGCATTCCATTTTATATAACTCACGATTCTTGTAATTATAGAAAAATAAACACGTTAAAGACTTGCATTATTAATTCGAAAACATTTTCAATAAGCTTCTCTATTCACAATTTCTTAAAAAATCAATCAAAACAATATATAAAAATCATGATGAAATAAAATGTCACGTTCGACATGACCAAGAAAAATACTTGATTTGAGTTGTGGCATGTTATGATGCTAAATTTCATTTAGATAAAAATGTTTCTTTATTGTCTTTAGTTCTAAAATATAAAAAAAAATTATTAATATGGGAAAAATTTTTAAAACACATATTTTCAACAAAACTCGAAGAAAGTGAAAAATATTCCATTTTCCGCGAATATCTTTTTCCATGCAGAAAAAACATATACGCACTCTGCAGCCGCAAAGTATCTGAGATCAAGAATACTATTTTCAGTATTTTTCTTTTCCGTAAACTAGTGTAATTAATAAAATTGATTGATTGTATCTCTTTTAAATAGCACAAATAGTTGTTTTGTTGTTTTATATTGTACGATATATGCTTGTTAATAGATTTCTAGTCTAGTTGTTATTCAACAATAAAAACAACAATAAGATAAAAATAGATACACAGTAGCTAAAAGTATGTATGTGTGTGTGTGTATTATCTTTTTCATGTTCTTCCCCGATTATTTGTAGTTAATTTGTTTTTGGGGTAGTTTCACGTGCTTCTTGTCATAGAACACCCACATGCGCACGTTACACTTGTTAAAGAGAATCTGTTAAATAGCAAAAATACGTAGTAAAAATATTTTGTTATTTATTGTTTTTGTGTTAAATTTTTCAATTTAATCAAGTTACGTGCAATTTTGAAACTTAAACACTTGAATTTGTGTTTCTTTTCTTTCCATTTCTTTTCTTTGGAATTGATTTAAATTTTATTTGGCTTAAAGGCCACTTTGTTGTCTGTTTATATTTTTGTTATCATATCGGATTTTCTTTTCCCATTTGATGGCGTCTGAATGGGTGGGTGTTGTCGTTTTTTAATAGATGAAAAATACATTTTTGTTGTATACTTTTATTTGTTCAGCAAGAGGTTTTATTAATTATACATATGAAAAAAGAAAATTTGTTTAAAAAAGAAAACTTCTTGTAATGGCAAAAACACCTTTTTCTTGTTGGTTTAATATTAATAATTAAATAAATTGATTATTTTATATAATACTTTTGTTTTATTAAACTTTTCTCTTAATACGAGATTTCGCTTTTTTTATACACTTTTTATATACATAAATTTATATGTACTTAAATTATTTATATTTTTATCCATTCACTTTTATTTTTGTTGTTTTCCTAACACACACTCTCAAACATCACAATTTTGAACACCGCACTCGTCGTCGTCGTCTTCAACGTCTTCGTCGTTTAGGCACTTTAGACCAACTTTACCGCATAAAATCTTCACATCAACTGTTTTGTATGGAAATATTGTATATTCTTCTTATAAAAAAACAATATTGTTGGCCTGGCTAAATGACAAAATCAAGTTGAAATAAAGCTTTTATTAGCTGATTTTCTTCTCTTTTCATGTTGACACATTTTCTTCACAGGTTGTTGTTATTGTTGTTAAACTATTCACAACAAAACTCTTCTATTTACATTTTATATTCCTCATGCATTGTGTATCTCTCTCTTCCTCTCTCAATGTGTGTGCTCCAGGACATTTGGCGCCTGCGCTTTTGTTACATAAACAAATTTATAAAACTGTTAAGAACTTAAAAAATACTTTGTTCTTTAACATTTATAAATACTTTTTTTTTTAATTCGTGTTGCAACATCAATTCCACCAAGTTTTTTAATGCTGAAAAACGTCATGGCCTCACTTATGATTGTTTCTGTAATCTTGTTGTTGTAGTGAATAATATGTGATGACATCTACGAATTGTCTACTAATGGCAAGTGCTCTTGCGAATATTTTTAGGTCTTGGCAAATATTTGTTGTTTCATGCTTTTCAACGTTGATTGCTTTATAAAGATAAATAAATAAACTGGAAAAAATCAATGCAAATTATAACTCTTAAACTTTCAGATTTTTGTAACAACAGCACAATTTTATATTGTCAGGATATTTTATAATTATAAAGCATCATAACTAAAAAAAATCTATAGAAAAAATTAAGGAAGCGAAGTTCGATGGCGTTACTTCATAGAGTTGTGCTCACTTTTTATTACGAAATATCTCAACCGTTGATTATTAGCAATTTGGAAAAAAAAGTAAGACAACGAAATGAACTTCCAGTGCACAGAACTGCAGCAAGAAAACTTATACCGTGTGCTTAAGTCGAATATAATAGACACGTAAATTTTGTGCCAGAAATGTTGTGGCACACTGTACTTATATACATATTGGCAACCATTTGTTGTAATGTTATAGCATACGTTGAGGCTGTACAGTGAATTCCAATAGAAACTTCTGAACCAGAGATGATAGGAGATTCAACCAGTTTTTGTGTATATGAGTTCATAAAATAGTACTTTTTGACACACACTGTGCTCATTGTATATGTATGTATATCTTTTAAGATTGATCAAACAGGGACGCCATACAATTTTAAGGAATGACTGGGTGTGCTCATTATGTTCAATGTTTAAATTAGTGGAGAAATTGTCTTTTAAAATAATGACTTGCACTTTTTTATGATGACCTGCTTTTTTTATGATGAATGGCAATTTTCATAATATTGCACTTTTTATGATGACTTGCACTTTTCATTATCATTTGCACTTTTTATGATGACTTGCACTTTTCATTATCATTTGCACTTTTTATGATGACTTGCACTTTTTGTGGTGACTTGCATATTTTGTGATGACTTGCATTTTTTATGATGACTTACATTTTTTATGATGACTTCCATTTTTTATGAAGACTTGCACTTTTTACGGTGACTTGCAGTTTTCATAATGACTTGCAGTTTTTATAATGACTTGCACTTTTTACAATGACTTGCGTTGTTTAAGATGACTGGCATTTTTTATGATGACTTGCAGTTTTCATAATGACTTGCACTTTTTCTGATGACTTCCACTTTTCATTATCACTTTCATTTTTTATGATGACTTGCATTTTTTATGATGACTTGCATTTTTTATGATGACTTCAATTTTTTATGATGACTTGCATTTTTTATGATGACTCTCAATTTTCATAATGACTTGCACTTTTTCTGATGACTTGCACTTTTCATTATCACTTGCACTTTTTATGATGACTTGCACTTTTTGAGTGACTTGTATTTTTTATGATGATTTGCACTTTTTGTGATGACTTGCATTTTTTATGATGATTTGCATTTATTATGATGACTTGCATTTTTTATGATGACTTCTATTTTTTTATGATGACTTGCACTTTTTATGATGATATGCACTTTTTATGATGACTTGCAGTTTTCATAATGACTTTCATTTGTTATGATGACTTGCACTTTTTACGATGACTTGTACTTTTTTTGATGACTTTCACTTTTTATAATGACTAATGTAATAAATATGAAAGTATCTCTCTCTGTCTGTCTGTTACGTTTTCATCCTCAAACAGCTGAACAGATTTAGATGAAATTTGGCTTAGAGATAGTTTAAGATCAGAGGAATAACATAATGTTGGTTTTTGTTTGGAAATGATAGTATTGAGTGGTCAATGAAATTCATAAACTGATAACTAGAAGGTTTAAAATTTTGATCCAGTAAAAATACAGCACATTATTTACAGAACATACACATTAGATGTGTGAAAAGTTTGAAAAAGGTTAAAATATAGTTTTCACAAATTTATCTAATTTTAACCACAAAACTTTTGTATTAAATTTGTTTCATCTAAAATGATATTAAATAGAAGTATAAACAAGCCTTTTTTGAAAACACGTGTAACAAGTCTTATAAAAACTTTTTGCTTAAAAGTGTAAAAACTTGATATGATATACAAGAGAAAAGTGCCGACCTAGTAAGTAAGGGACCCATTAATATACATGCAAACATACACACGTAAATATGTATTATTGAAATGTTAGA
Source organism: Linnaemya tessellans (assembly GCA_951800035.1). Lineage (NCBI taxonomy): Eukaryota > Metazoa > Arthropoda > Insecta > Diptera > Tachinidae > Linnaemya > Linnaemya tessellans. The sequence goes on from OX637535.1 coordinate 12,088,544, forward strand.
TTTATTGATTGTTTGCTATATTTAAATCAGTTTAAATAAATTAGATCATTAAAAAATATAAATACTCGTACAATGACTGAAAGTATACACTTATGTAAATTCAGTGCTAAATGATATAAATGCATACACATGTATGTGTGCAAACCTGAATTCAATTTATTTCTAACTAAAATTTAAGCACTTTTGATCCCATCAATTTTCTTCATTGTCACTAAAGCTGCCATAAATAGCACCACTGCGCGTCGTTTTCAAAACATATGATTTGAATTTTGCCCCCGGCCTCTCATTCGGTCCAATATACTGACGCACTGTCTTAATGGCATTTCGTAATATTTCATGATCACGATAAATGGCTCCAGGACGTCGACGTTGGGGAACTCTGCATACAATATTTTAATGAATCGTATCACATACTAATGAGAAGAAAACAAAATATTGCTCATATCTATTTGACGTACCTTTCGTTGGCCCTTTGGAAGTTTTCTCTGCGCCTTCTTAGACCTAGGCGTCTTCTGAAATCATAAATGTAGCAATAAACGCAATACAAAATCAGTAAAACCGAAACCAAATACAAAAGCCAACTGTAATTGTTGAGGAATCTGAAATACGAGAAAAAAAAGTTAAAAATGTATGGGCTTTATTGTCACTCAAGTTTATTATTTTCATTTTGTTTACAACTATTTTATGAAGTAAAGCCGAAATCTTTTGCTAGATCGCTATTCTTAATTTCTATGATTTGCATTAAGAACGTTTCTTTACTCTACTTACAGTTTAAATATTTCATTGCATTTGATGAAATAGGGTGACGTGGTTTCACTTTTTGCATCTGCTACAATTCTTTCCGGTTTCTTAAACAATTTTGAGAACATCTTCAACATTATTTTTCGTTAAAAATAACAACTTTAAAATTTTATTTAGAAAATAAGCACAATCAATGAAATTTTATAATTTTGTAGAAAATTTTTAACAAATTTTAATATTTTCAAAAAGTCACAGCCAAAAAATACATTTATTTGAATAACACAAAAATGAAAACTTGAATAAAAATATTTGTTTCCTACGCTTTCGAAAAAAAAGGAATCGGTTTGTCAGACTCTACAGTTACACTACGTCTTGAAGAAAAACTTTTTGTTTAACACTAACGGAAACGTCAGCAGAATTGTTAACAAAAATTTTTCAAATTTCTTGTTGTAAAGAGAATTTAATAAATTCATGCCATAGAGTATTGAAGTTGTTGGACAGAAACAGCATATAAATTTTTGTGTTTTCCCCTAATGATGCCTGTTGTTTTAACATCGTTGTTTAAACAATATTTTTTTAACAAGACTAAGAAGCCGAAAATCTTGAGTTCGTCTCCGCACTCAGCCATGAATTTTTCTACTCTGCAATAGTACAAGATTTATCACTAAGTGAGACACTATGATGTGGTAAAGAACGTAGTAAAAGCGTTTCCCTTCGTCGTCCCTGCAGTAAAACTTCTTTGGCTAATTAAAGGTTAATGTCTGGCCCACAATATCACTCGATATCGTTCTGCAGACTAAATATATTTAAAACAAAAACAAATTTCATACGTTTTATTAAATTGAATTAAGATTTTATAGGCTAATTTTTCGAAATTTTTAATTTAAATCTCAGAAAGACATGATAATTATTCCAAGGCACAAAGGCAAGTCAACATCAGTTTTTGTTATTCAACTTACACAGCAGAGCAGAACAGCTGTTTTCGAAAGACGCAACCCTTTCATCATTAGTGCTCATGTGTATTGCGTTTGTCACCACTTATTTTTGTTTAAAATATATTTATTTGACACAATATGGAGAGACATCGTGGTCCAAGCAGTAAAATAGATTCAAAAGTTCTCTTATCTTCTCATATATCTTCATCTATCTCCAAATACTGCCCCCTCCTTCCAGTTCGAGCGCAATGTACTGCATATGTAGAGATCATGCACTAACAACCCGTCGTACTACAAAACCAATAAAAAAAACAAAAAAAAAGCAACGGCGATCCAGACAGAACAAAATCTTATAACAACTAATTACAACTGACGCTGTAACATAGTTTACAAGCAACTTGATAGTCAATTTGCTTTTCAAGATGAATGACAGGTGAGTCACTGCCTTTCATTTCCTACTGCGCTTAAAATAAAACATTTACACAATATTATTCTGAGACTGAGAGAGTAAAAACTGTTTTCACAAGTAAAATTTTAAATTTTTCCATGAAACTGTTAGCTGGAAATTAATAAATAAAAAACATTTTAGAAAAATTAAAAGTTACTTCCATCCTTTCAATATTTTCAGTTATTTTTAAATGCAAATCCAATTCTTTTAATACCAAAAACTGTAAAATGCCGACTTAAAAATAAACCAGCCAATCAATAGCAACAGAAATATTTAATGCTGACACAAAAAGCCCAGAACTGCCTAAACACACAATGAAATTAAAAATGTATTCGCACACAAACACCAAACAACTGAAAGAAAAAAATGTTTTCTTTAAAAAACACTAAACTGTAGTAACTGGGTCAATGCCAATAGAAGCAGCAGAAGTGTGAGTATAATAGATTTTAAACGATAAATGCAATTGGTAGTCACATAAAAAAGCATAACAATCAAGTATATGAACTAGACAAAAGTACCAAAAACTGCAACGCCAACAATAAACAGCAATAAAAGAAAAAAAAAGAAAAAATAAAATATAAAAAGGCACGGTGGTAAAATTAACACAAACCGACATTTATTTCGAGTACATACATATTTGTAAAAACCTTCATTGAGTACATGCTAAAACGCTGATGCAGCGCCAGCAGCAGCAGCAACATAAATAACATGTAATGACGTCATTAGTTCAATGTAATTGGAATGTTAGCAACATTTCACCTACATTTCCTTATTTGCCTAACAAGTGTGCCAAAATGTTAAAATCAAACGACTGTTTAACGTGTCCTGTTATCGGCAAACTGTTAATACGGAAAGCTTTCTTGCACTCCCACCATTATTCTTTAACAGTCGTCAAGGACTCTCGTAGTTATCAGAATTTTACATCTGATTTGTTCTCTATTTGAAGCTTGTAAACAAGCACAGTTTGCCTGTTTCTTCTGTGCATCTGTATCTATTTGTATTTGTTTTCTTGCTGCGGTGCATTAAAATGCCATAAAATATTCCGATACACACTTTAATGGAACGCCAAGAGATAAAAGTTTACATAATGAATGTGTGCAGTGCAATGCTGGTGACACTGATAATTTTCCATAATATTCGCAACTATTCAAATTTAATGCTCAGGTGTTTTTTTTTTTGAATAGTTGAATATTTCAAGAGTTAAATTCTGCACACTTTTGCAAATTTGACTTATCATTTTGTCATAGAGAAAAAAATCGCAGAAATAAAAATTCAATAAACGTGTCAAACAATTCATGGGCGCTAAAACGAATTTGGAAAAAATGCTTTAGGGAGAATTAAATTGGTATTAAAAATCAAATGAAATCCAAAAGTTGATTCCAGTATGGAAAATATGGAAAATTGTTGACCCTAAAGGCGAGTTCTGCCACTGTCAGCTAATTTTAACCGCTACAGAATTCTATTATTTTAATTTTCAAAGTGCTATAACTTTTAAACAAATCATGCAATTCCCTCGTGGGAAGCACTGATTGTTGTAGAATGGGGAACACCAGTAATTTCGGAGTTTTTTTTGATGTGTTAACATCTATACGCGCGCCTCTAGGGCAGTAAACTATCAGTTTCAATACATACGCAAATGTAAGTGTACGAGTTTGTTTGTTCGTTGCTTGGCAGTCGGTATTGAAAGTGATTATTGGGCGATTTTCATATAATTTACCCACGCGATTTTCTCCGGAAATTCATAGCCGATTTTATTAATTTTTGGATTAAAACGCTAGTGCGGGTTTCGACGAAGAGTTTAGGCCAAAAATTTAGGCGATCCGATATCGGCGAGCGGAGATTTAAGTGTTTTAATTCGGAATATTAATTTGGAGTAATATTAAAAAAGTGTTTTATGTTGATCTTCGGTTTTGTCTTAAAGAGCAAAGAGAATAGTGACGTGGTTATACGTACATATATAAAAATGAGATAGCAAGACAGCAACGTATGTAGCTTATGTACAAACATAACAATGTATGTACATTTGTCTGTTGCTTTGCGTTCTCTTTGTTTTTTGTGGGTTTAATATAAAATAAATAAACAAAAAGGTGTTAACACATCGCCCGTGAGTTCGAACACTCATTGATTTTTTTTTTAATTAAATTTTTTCGAATTTTTCCTTTACGATGTCTCTCGAACGTTCGCAAAATCGTTTAAGTTATTCTGAAAAAATACTTTTCAAAAAACAATGGTTTCTTCGTTTTTTCAATATTTTGAAAAAACACTTTGAAACGCGACTAGTTTGATTCGATTCGGTTCAGCCCTTCAAAAGTTATAAGCGGGTTACATACTTACACACACGTTTACATACATACAGACATAGTGACGGCTTCTCATGGGCAGTCAGGAAAGCGTTCTAAGAAGTCAAAACGTCGAGATCAAATGGGATAAAATCAGTTCTTCCCGATTTTTTGAAGATATGTGTTTGTAAGAAATTAATTGGTACTAAAAGTTGGAAAAGCCAAACAGCAAGCGGCAGACTGGAAAATCAATATTTGTTTTTTCATAAAGCAAATTGTTTCCTCTGGCCATTAAACATATTTTATATTTTAGAAAGAAATAAATTAGTATAAAAAAGCGGAAGATCAAAAGACTCCACACTTAAGGTGAAGGGTGTATAAGATTCGGTATATCTGGGATCGAGGGATGACTTTTTAATTTTTTTCGTATCTTATCATGCAGTTGTTGAAGCTTATTTTTCAACCAACACTGTTTTGAAATATGTTTTTTATGAAACCTATGTAATCGTTTTTTGTTAAAATTTTTTCTCAAAAATATGGTAAAAATCGTATATACATAAAAAAAATGTATATTCTTTTAAATTGTTCTTTTATAGGCTTTTAAAAGTAATTTTTTACGTCGCATTTTTAAACTCCTTTATAAAATTATTTAATTTAAATATTAAATTGAATTAAGATTTATAGGCTAATTGTTCGAAATTTTTTGTTTTAAATTCAGAAAGACATGATAAATATTCCAAGACACAAAGGAAAGTCAACATCAGTTTTTAGTTATTCAACTTACACAGCAGAGCAGAACAACTGTTTTCGAAAGCCGCAACGCTTTTATCATCAGTGCTTATGTGTATTGTGTTTGTCACCACTTATTAGTTGGCTTAGTTGAATGTGATAACAGTTCTTATTTAAACAAATTTTATTATGGAACAGAATACGAGAACTCTATCAACCTGATGTTAGCACATTATTGTTCTAATACACGTGTTACCGTTTGATTATTTTCTTCATGTCCCATTTTCTGAATTTTTTGTTCTATCATACCTAAGCCAAACTTTTTTTGTTTGAATTTTTTTTATACTTAAGTACATGTAAGCGTTGCGGCTTTCGAAAACAGCTGTTCTGTTCTGCTGTGTAAGTTGAATAACTAATAACTGATATTGAATTTCCTTTATGCTTGATATTCATTTTGGCTTTTTATCACTTGACTAGAGGTGTAACATAATTCCTAAGAAAATTTGGGTAAAAGGTAAACTATAATTTACTGTTCAATACGGTATTCAGATATTCATCTTCATTGAGTTTTTCTCAATTAATGTTATTATTGAGCTCAATTAACCATATACAAATTTAATTAAGTAATTGCTCAAATTAACACTTAATTGCTATAAAATGCGGCACTGCCAAAAAGTGTGTTTAGTGAGCAAAACACAACTCACTGAACAAAGTTAGTCGAGACTTAGCAAAAAAACGCAAAAAAGAAACTATAAACAACATATGGTGAAGTTAAGTTATTGATATTAAACTTAATATTAATTAAAAAATTAAAAAAAGAAACGAATTTTAAAAAAAGTCCCAAATTTGAACTTGAGGTCTTCGTGACTATAAAAAAATTATTTTTAGTTGTCATGCTTTAACTGGATTGACTAAATTTTGTATGTGTATGTGAACAGAAAGATACCCTGTAGAAAGTCAAACACATTTTTAAGTAACTTAAAACTGGGTTTTAAATAAGCACAACTAGTGGAAAAAGTGACTTTTTTCCTTGTCGTCGACTCATTATATTAACATATGCATGTCATAGGCTATAGTCAATTGGTCATCTCTGCATGACTTTTTAATTGATTACTAATTAATTATTTTTCAACCAATTTGTAGCCAGTTTAATTTAAATTTGTTAAAACACTTTTTTATTAAGTCATTTGTAAATAGTTAAGTTTCAAAAAATTTTTTATTAAAAAAGAATAAAAAATGTATCTTATTACAGCGCTGATACTGATATTAAATAAAAATGCAAGTACATTTCATGACTTAAAATTAAAGTTAAATTCAAAATATTTAGGTTTTTTTTATTTAGTTGATATCTGCATTAGATTTAAACCAATTTTAGTCAGTTGCAAAATAGTTAATTCATAATTAGTGTTTTTATAAACCGATTATTTTACTTCCTAAAGGGTAATTATGTCCATAAAGTAAATATTGACTCAATTACAAATGCATGCCTGAACACTGTATAACAACATTTCCACAATCATTTAATTACTAAAAATAAATGGTTTTTTAAAACTGAAGTTGTTAATAGCAAATGTGCCAGTTTTCTTTATTTTATAAAATCACATGCTCTGAATTGATTTGCTACCTGGATTTGTTAACAATCCTGCTTTTTAAGACAATTTTATAATGTGTAACTTTGAATGTCTGTTCAGCTTCTGGTAACCTAAATTTCGCAAAAATTCAAAGCTGAATAAATGTAACAAAAAAAATGTGTCTCTGCAGGTAAGGCATATTGAATACTTTTTTGACATTTAGGTTAAGCATAACAGCACTATTGGCAGCACATTTGTCAAAAATTTCAGCGAAAACAAAAAAAAAAAAAATAAATAATTCTTATTGGTAAAAAAAGTTATTTAGGATATTGTTTTACTGACTCCGTTTATTTGGTAACAGACACATTTTGATACCCTTGATACATGCATTTGCATGGATATGACTGACTTACACCCGTGGCTTTGAATTTTTTACTTCATTTATAATTCTTTTTCATTTTTGATTTTTGAAATTTTCATATACACACTCATACATACAAAAATATATTTTGTTGAATAGAGGTATTCGTCGTTTACTCAGACTCCTGGCGTTCATGCTTTTTTTTAGGTTTCTTTTAATGTGGTTTTTCGTAAATATGACATTGCATGTCGTTGCATGTCTTTGCCAAAATAAAATATTACAAAACATACATAAATTCAGTTACCAATATATTGGGTTATTGATACATGTTCCGCAAAAGCACAAATGCAACAAATTCATTTAAGCCAATGAAAGCGTATGCAAACTAAACTTTTCGAAACAATAAAAACAGATTAAAAACCAAGCCCAGCTTTGTTTCGTTTCCTTGTGTACGTATGTGTGTGTGTGTGTGTGTGTGTGTTTACATGATTGTGTTGTACTGGCTGCTGACACTTTGGATGATTTCAATTCTTAATTTTTATTTTTTTTCAGATAGTCGATATTCATGCCACCAACGACAACCACAATTGACCAAAAACATTTTTAGCCATTTTAAGCTTTTAAAGAGAATTTAAGTTTATTCTTTTAAAAATCCTAATGACTTTTAAGGGGTTTTTTGTGTTCATACAATTTGGTTTTAAATTTAGTGGACCAAAAAATTGCTCATGTGTTCTTTTGTATTATATTTTTTTTAGCTGAAAAAAAGTATCATGATACTCGTTATATTAATTTTGCAAATATTTTTATTTTTTTTTGGAATCCGAAAAAAATAGTTTTGCGTGTTGTATTCAAAAAAGGCTGCATGACAGTTGTACACTGAACAGTATTGAAATAAAGCTAATAGAACACACTATGGGATTTTGTGGCATCGCATTTCTGGTGTTATTTAGCAATGCCACACAATAAAATACACAAAAATGGCAGCAACACTATTTTGTTTTCTTGCGATATATTCATGAGAACCTGAGTTCAAACCAGGGATCCTTTTTTGTATATTTTTTTTCAATTTCCTAATTAATTATAAATTTAATGTTAATGATTTAACTTCAACATGGCTTGTCCACAATTTAGGTGCTTTGCTCACTAAACACACTTTTTAGCAGTGCTGCATTTTATAGCAATTAAGTGTTAATTGAGCAATTACTTAATTAACTTTTTATATAGTTAATTGAGCTCAATAATGGCATTAACTGAAATAAGCTCAATTAAGGTGAATGTCTGAATACTACAAGAATTTTCTCCTCTGGGTATTTAATTATGTCGAATAATGGCTTTGCTGCTTAGACCGGCATTAATAATTTCAAAAATTCAAATTAAATATATCTCTTTTAAAATGCATAATAAAAATGTCATATAACAAAAAATAGTAAGACAGTAGTTCTTCCAAGATTTTGATAATCGTTTTATTTTTACTTTTTGCTTTATTTCTGCCCTTATTCATTTAGGCATGAGTGCCAACACATATCTTTTGGTTTGTACAATAAAAATCAAAAGTCTTTTGATTTCTACCAATATATTGTGCCACCTTTGATATGACATATGGCGATATGATTGTACAATACGAAAAATTGCATAACTATATTGCAAGTGGGTGGGCCGCTTAAAACTTAACAAGAGCTAAGAAAAAGAATACGTAAATTTCATATTTTTTATATTGTCTTGAGGTGACGTTAATAAAATGGTTACAGAATAAGGGGGATTATTGAGTTTGCAATTAAAGGAAACAAACAAAGTGTGTTTTGACTTAAACCTTCCTTAAATGGCTGGTCAGCAGTGTTGTCATATTGTCAGATTTTTTTTGAGGTTTTTTGAGATTGAATTTTTAACCTTCTTTAAGGTTTTTTTCATATTATATATACTTAAGTTTATTTATATACTTTTTTTAAATGCATCTTCACTCCGTTTTATTTATTAATAAATTATTTTAAGCCTAAACCAATCCATGATCCAGTGAAGCAATCTTACTAATTTTATGCAATATGCAAAATATACTGCCATATCTTCGAAAAATAAAAAAATCCTATGTGGTAGAAAATATAATACTAACAAGAAAATGCTAAGTGCATAAGTCCTCGCCATATTATATTCGGGAGTTACAGATTAACAAAATTTTAATGAATTAGTTCAGTATAACAATGTGAATCATTGGCTGAATTCTAAAACATCAATATGAATTGCAGTAATTGGTTTAATGTTTTGGAATTAACGCATTTAATCAATTATTGGAAAGATCTTCTGTATAGGCGGCTTTCGGCTTGGCTTATTGATTTTCTGCTCTAGGGTATATATTCACTAATTATCTTCCTGTTCTCATATACAGAATTTAGTCAATTCAATTAACATATGCCAACTACAAATAGCATTTTGTTATATACACGAGGACCTGAGTTCAAATCAGGGATCCTTTTTGAGTGTTTTTTTTTTTTCAAATTCCTAATTAATAATAAGTTTAATGGATTCAATATGACTCGACAAATTTTGTTTAAGGTTTTTATACTTTTTCTACAATTTAGGGGCTAAGTCTCGACTAACTTTGTTTAGTAAGTTGTGCTTTGCTCCCTAAACACACTTTTTAGCAGTGCTGCATTTTATAGCAATTAAGTGCTAATTGAGTAATTAGTTATGTTGTTTTCTTTTCTAGAAAACATGTAACATTGTTTCACTTTATTTCTTAAAATTTGCAGTTAGACGGATTTTTAAGACACAAATTAATATTCTTATGGAATGGCAGTTTATTTTCTAATAAATTCACTATTTAGAAATTATATAATAGTGTCAAGTGCACAAAATGTTGCACTCTTTTACAGAAAAGAAAACAACGTTATTAATTAAATTTTTATATGGTTACTTGAGCTCTATAATGTCGTAAACACCATGTAAGAATTTTTCTCCTCTGGGTATTTAATTATGTCGAATATAGTCACTCAACATTCGTGTACCGGAATTAATAATTTATAAAATTCAAATTAAATATATCTCTTTCAAAATACTTACTGCCTATTTCTCATTGTCGAATGAATTCTTTCTTTCGTACAATTATATTTAAAACAAAAAAAAATTTTGTAAATTATTTTTGTTTCAAATGTATTTATACGAAAGAAAAAATTCATTCGACAATGAGAAATAGGCAGTTAATAAAAATATCATACAAAAAAATATAGTAAGACAGTGTTAATTCCAAGATTTTGATAATCGTTTTATTTTTACTTTTTGCTTTATTTCTGTCCTTATTCATTTAGGCCAGAGTGTTCTTTTTTTTAGCATACTTGTTGTCTGTTTAAGTTTTGTATGCTTTCGTATTTGCATGTTTATTTGTGCAAAAATATTTTATGTGCGATATGTATTTATTTGCATCATGGGTACATTTTGACATTTATTACTTTGAGTAAAAAAACCGTTTTATTCTTTTGTATCATTTCCAAAAAAAATAATTTTTCATTTTAGTAGGAGTTTAAATCGTTTGTTTTCATTGTTTTCCATAATCTCAATAAACATATTGTGCAAATTGTAGTTTATTGTTGGGATATTAAAGTTTGTAGGTACGAGAGTATCCGTGTGTTGTTCATTTTAATTTAATATTTTGTTTTTATGTCATATTTCTATTTGTTTCTACAGTTTTATTATTTACTATCATTATTTCTGGGCTCAAAAGTTGCGTGTTCTATGCTAATTTTATGGATTTTAATAAAAAACTCTTTTATTTTCACATAACACCTGCAAGGGATACAAAATTGCAGTCAAATTTATTCGTAGTGAATACATATTTCATTTTCGTTGGTGTCTTATATTCGCCATTTGGTCTTTTCTGTTAAGTTTTTTTTATTTTTTTGGCAAACATGGCACAATATTATTAGCAATCATATTTGGTTAAATGGTTTTATTATTTGTATCTGCTTGTTTTAGCCGAAAACATTAAAGTTAAATAAACTTCTTGTTTAAAATGACACAACTTTTATCATCAGATCACATCTGGTTTTATGGTATTTTGGTTGTGTCAATTAATTTAATGTTTCTTAAAATAATTTAACAAAAATATAAGTTAAAAAAAAAAAAACGATAAAGCGGTATGTCCGTTCATATAGGAATTCGCTACACCATAGTCAAGCCACTTGTATGTGTGTACATATAAATACGCCCTTGCCTGTTGAATCGACTCGAGAGTTTGTACTAGATTAATCTATTTTTTTACTGGGACCGGTACTCGCGGTATGAACCCTACTGATTCAATGTATTGTGCAAGAACTATGCAAAGGGGGCGATAGTGTTGAGAGGAGAAATGAAGAGATATGGGAATATTGAGAATATTTTGTAGCAATTTGATTTTTTTACCTTGCCGGCAAGGTAACGCTGCTGTACTAATGAAGGAGGGTACTATAATGCGCTCTTTGGTACATGATAGTCTGAATCTTTGTTGACTATGCTCAGCGAACCGCGGAGTCCTTCTTCATGATCGATTGAAATTTCAATATAATTTAAATACAAATTTCGATCGATATCGAATGCTGAAAAATCTCATACCATATTCATGACTGAGTGCAGTATCGAATCCGTGATGTTCAACTTCATTGTCTTCGCGTTAAATGTTTCAGCCAAGAGCGCCCTCAAATCCTGGAGCCTATTCGACAGCAGTAGTCAGCCAATATTTTTTATTCGTTTGTTTTGTTGTTTTAAGGATCAGAATACCTTTATTGGATATTTGCGACTAAGTCGTCGTATAGGTGATCGAATGTCCGTTCGTATGGTTCCGATAGAATAAAATTTATAAATGTAATGCTAGAGTTAATGTCGACGCCGTTGACGGCGTTTCAACGCCGAAAAAGTTGAAATAGATTGAACTTTTACGGCGTTGCAACGCGTTGAGATTAACTGCTCTCATACAATTTCATACGATTCAACTTTTTTTTTGACATTTGACGCCGTCGACGACGTCGACATTAACTCTAGCATAAAAGCTTTTCGTTTTATATTATTTTTTATATTTTTTGTTTGTTTTGCAGTGAAATAAAAATATATGATTCCTATAAAATATAAACAAAATAAAAATAAACCAAAATTGAATCAAAGTATATCTATATCAAGTATATAGAAGAGCCCAGCTGACTAAACTTTTTTTTAGTATTTACCTGAACGTATGTCAAAATTTGTTTACTTTTGTAGCGATCCATATTTGTTTATCCCGTTGAAAAAATAATTTTGTAAAATTGTGAAAAACATTATTAATTCAACAAAAGTAGCAAAAAAGAATTGTTGTGGTAAAAATGTTTGTGAAAAAGTGTATTGTTTAAGAAAAGTAACAAAAAGAAATTGTTTTAAAAAAGTTCTATGCGAAAAGTATTTAAATTTTTGGAAATAATTGTAAACAAAATATCTATATTATAAAAGAAAATTTCTGACATAAGATTAGAATTTTACACAAACAAAATGTACGGTGGTTTTTGTAATTTTATGTTGTTGTACTATTGCGACTACTTGATATAGATATACTTTGAATTGAATATTCTTAAAACTAATTTTGTATTAACTTCAATTAAGATGGATAGACTACAATAATTGTTCGAAAATGTGTTTTAAATTGAGAGAGTCATATGAAATACGACAAGGCACGCGGGAAAGTCAATATCAATTTTAATTATTCAACTTACAAAGCAGAGCAGAACAGCTGTCTTCCAAAGAGCCGCTGCACTTTCATCATCAGTACTCATGCCTAATTTTGTTTATCAGCACTAATTAGGTGGTTTAAGGTGTGGTCGCATTAGACAAACATGTACACAAAAAAAGCATAACCAATAAAAATACTACTGAAACATCTTTTAATTCAGACAAGTATTTGTTAAGTAAAAAAGTTTCCAATAGTACTGATTCTACGACACACGTACGAGTATGCAAACCAAAATATTTTTTATTAGGTTTTAGTGGTAACGCTTTTTTGGGCAAATATTTGCCAAGTGTACGTTGATGTGGAATGTAATAAACAAAATCGTTATAGTAAAATACATCAATACTCCGAAGAATTGGAAGTTGAAAATCTTCTACAATAACGTTCCTCGCAGTCTGCCACATAAAATCACATAAACACTTACTGCCTGTTCACCGATGTCGAAAGCTATATTTCGATCGAATAAATAACATTTCAAACAAAAACAAATTTAAAAAATTGTTTTCGGTGAACAGGCAGTAATTTTACCTAAAATGTCCAGATTACAAGAGCCGTTTTAATATAATAATAAGCAAAAGAAAAGAGCTTCAAACCCCGAAAAATATACTCTACCATTCATTGGAATATTATTTATTTATTTATTTTTTTTTAATTTTTTTAAATTTTTTTAAATTTTTTGTTGTTGTACAGTGTTATGACTAAATTTATTTCTTTTAATACTATTTATCTGAGATGGCCCAAATAATTTTTTTAATAAAAATTGTGTTTTTTGTTATAGGTTCCGTACGAAAATTTCAGGGTCGGCTATGCTTTTTATTTTGTAATTCTCAATCACTTCTTGAGAGCTTCAGAATAAGATAAGAAGTTTTGAGATATTTAAAGTCTACAGTTAATTTGGCGCATAATCCAAAGAACTAAAAGCATATGGACATACTTAAATTTTTTTAAATAAATTTGTTTGTGCTGATAAGTGTCCTTTCTTAAGTTTTGTACTTTTTTAAACTATTCCATCATACAGACTTGTACAACAACTTACCAAACAGCTATCAGTCTTTATTTACCTATTTTCAGTTGCTCTCTATAAATTTTGTAGAATTTTTAAAAATCATTTTCTTTACAAAAAACACTGTTCCCTATCAATTGCTTTAAGAAAGATGCATCTTTTTGTCTACTCTAATACATGATTAATGTGTTAAATTAAAATGCAATTTTTCTTAATATTAAAAATCGTGTAGCAAATGCAAGACTCATTGTCAAATTTTTTGTTTTGAAACAAAAAACAAAAATGAATAAAAACAAAAACAGAAAAACATGTCAAAGCCATTGTCGGCTGACGGAAATAAATATTTAGCAAAAAAAAAAAAAGTAAATAAATAAAATTGCGTATTTTGAAATCGTTATTCACGATTTTCTGGATAAATTTCTAGCAAAACAATATAAAAACTTTTAAACAAAAGTTTTAGATTTTGAAAACACATTCAATCATTGAAGCCTAATTTAGCTAATTTTCAATTAGAAAAAAAAAAAATGTAATTACAACTAATTAAACAGGAAAATAAATAAGCACGAGCAACCATGACAAATATTTTTTGTTACATTCAATTCTATTCGCCTTTCATTGTTTTCAAGTTTTTTCAATTGCAAGCTTCCTCTTAAATAAAATTTATGTTAAACTCTTTCAATCAGCAGCTAGTAAAATGGCTTTAAACACCATCATCGACATTGTTAACTGGTTCCTATTCAAGTTTCTAACGAATATTAATTTTTGTCTTTGTTATCGCAGCAATAAACGCCCACTGCAATTGTTCAGTTTTTGGATATTGAAGTCTTCATTTCTTCAGCATCAAATTAAATGAGTTTTTATTTCTTACCCTAATTATGTGACAATTAAAATGAACTACTAGTCCACATGATACTTTTGATGGAAAAGATATTAAATGATCGAAAAAAGCTGACTGAATATTTTAAAGCCCCTATTTTTTAAATGTTTGTATTTTGTTAAACAATCACAAGATCCAAATAAATTAAAATTTATGCCTCTTAAATACATAGAAACTGATGATTATCATTAATTTTCAAGCACACATTTGTTTGGAATAAAATCGTTAAAGGGTTTTACTTCAATAATTATATGTTTTAAATTTTTTAAATTTTTTATACCAAATTATATATAAAGAGGTAGATCAAAATGATTGAAAAACGACAACGCTACATGGAGCATCAAATTAATATTGAATCTAAATTTTAGTTATTGAATATCATTATCAGCCGCCGGCATTCACGTCTAATTTCAATTAATATTAATAATAATATTAATTATTTGAATCCAGTAAATTTTTGATAAAAACATTTACTTCACGACATTTGGGTTTTCGTCATGGACTTATTGCAACTATAAAAAATTTTAAGTTTCGTGTACATGTATTGAATATTATGGCCCCTAAAACATATGAATATCTGAACTGAAGTTTTACTAGGCTGCATATAAATATTAATCACAGCTGATAGATATATCGGTCACAGCTGATTGATACATATGTCTATCTATGTAAATTAAGCTAAATCAAGTAAAACTGAAAATAGCTAAACCTTATCATTCTTCTAAACAATTTGCCGTATCAGTCAGCTTTGTAACATGTTATTTATTTATTACGCGCTTCTTTAGACATTTACAGCGAAAAAATTTCTTTCTAGTAGATTTCTAGACAAGTGCTAACACTGCATTATTTATGACAACATACAATACCGTGATACGATTTTACTAATTGCACCTTAAGTATAAAGTATGAGTGCGTATGAAAAATCTGTTGAATGGAAGAATTTAAAAGAAGCGTATATTGATTTGAATGTGATCAGCAAACTGTATGAATTAAAAAAGGTTATTGTGGATCAAACGCGTGGTAGGTACCTTCATCTGTGCGGCAACGCCTTTTTGCTTTAAATATGTGGCAATAAAAAAAGGTAGATAATATCTATAAAAAAAGATAAACTAAAATAAAGCAGTTAAAAGACTATTCAACCAGTAGTTATTTATCAAGAGTCGCAAGGGAATCACGTTCAAGAAAAATCAAACACACACACATACACACACTACCATGCATACATACACTTACATTCATACTTTCTTGCTCTTGGTATCTGTAATGCATTTTAAAATATGATATGCAGCCAACTAACAACTTTTATCGCTTTATCTTGGTTTTTTTTTAATTTATTTTACATTCTTTTGTTTTAATATTTACAAATTTTTATGTACTAAATTGTTTATAATTGTGTTTTTATTAAAATCTTTGACTGATAACGACACTAGTCCATTAATTTTAAATTACGTGGGTTGTTTATACTCTAATCTTTGTTTTTTTTTTTTTTGTTCTTGGTTGCCGCTTATTTATTATCATAGTTTTTATTTTTTATTTAAAATTGTGTGTTTTATTCACCCGTTTTTTTTTTTGTCTGTGTTTAGATTTATTTTTAGCCGCAGTAATTGGAATTTTTAAATCTCGGCTATTCAGTGTCAAATGCGGTTTAATAAAAATTAATTAAATTGTTATTTTTTATAACAAATAATATAGATTTAATAATTATGTTACGTATGCACATTGGAGCATTTACGCATAAAATTTTCAACTTATTTTGAAAATGGAAAATTTCCGACCACTGGCAAATGCAGTAAATACATGCTCAAATTAAATTTAAACAAGTAAAAGCGCTATATTCGGCTGTGCCGAATCTTATATACCCTTCACAGATGTAATTCTTCTTTCTTTCTTTCTTGCCAAAACAGAAAGTAGGTTTAATTAAAATATCAAAATAATGTTATCGGTTACTTTTATATTTAAGAAAACGTTTAAATTTTTTGGCTAGGAAGCTAAATTTTTGGCTTCTCTTATATCTAATACCTATGAACGTCTTTCGAAAATATTATATATATTTAATTTACAAACAACACAAAAAATCCGTTTCATGTACCCCAAAAAGTTCTAATTGTCCAACCGTAGAATCGTCTTTGGTTTTTAATGTTGTTGGTTTTTAATACCAGATTACTTCTTTCTGATAAATAAAGTATGTATAATTCATCATAAAAATCAAAAATAACAAATAAAATGGCTGATTTTATGAATCAGAAAATGTCAACTTCCTAACCCTGGAACCGAATTCTTAATTTTTTAATACTAATCTAATTTTTTCTGATATATAAAATAGCTTTAATTCACTAAAAACACAAAATTTTTAATTTATGTATGTACTATTATGTACGAAAATTATTTCGATTTTCCAACTCTAGAAGCGAATTTTTATTTTTTTACCAATGCAATTCTTAGTGAGGCGTAACATAGCTTTAGTTGACAAAAAAAAAATACTATTTTTAAACTTTTTGGTCACTTTCACGTACCATAAAATATATCATATGTCCAAACCTGGAGTCGAAATTTTGATTTTTAAGATTTTAATACCAAATTTGTTCTTCCTGAATTATAAAACAGCTCTAATTAGCAAAAAAACAACGTCAATTGCCTTTTTGGTTACATTTATGTTTAAAAAAATTTCAATTTCCTAACCCTGGAAGCGAAATTTAAATTTTTTAAAATTTTCTTTATCAATGCAAATCTTCATGAGGTATAAAGTAGTTTTGTTTAAGAAAAAGTCGAATTTTGCAACCATTTTGGTTATTACATGTACTACAAAATATTGCATGTACCAAAAAAAATTTAATTTTTCTAACCCTGGAAACGAAATTTAAATTTTTTTTGTTTGTTTTTTTTATCAGTGCAATGCTTCTTGAAGTATAAAGAAGTTTTATTTACAAAAAATTGCAAATTTTTTACCATTTTGGTAACTTTCATGTACCATAAAATATTGCACTTGTCCATCCCTGGATTCGAAATTTTATTTTTTATTTTTGAATTTTTGATACCAATTTTGTTCTTCCTAAATTATACGACTGTTTTAGTTGGCAAAAAACAAAAAACAACAACATCGATTGCCTGTTTGATTACTTGCATGTATAAAAAAAATTCAATTTCCCACCCCTGGAAGCAAAATTTGAATCTAAAATTTTCTTTTCTTTTTGCCAATGCAAATCTTCATGACGTATAAAGAGGTTTTGTTAAAGAAAAACTTAACATTTTTAACAATTTTAGTTACTACATGTACTACAAAATACGGAATGGGCCGAAAAAAAATTTTTATTTCCCATCCCTGAACATTTTTTTTTTATATTTTTAGTTTTTAATACACCATTGAGACTTCCCAAAGCACGAAATAGGTTTAGTTTGCAAACATTAAAAAAAATAAATTATTTTTGGTATAAATTTAGCGTCGAGAAATAGGTGCAAGCTTCCCAGCTCTGGAACCATAGTTCGGATCTATCTGAATTTTAACACCACTCTATTTAAGTTCATTTCCAATCCAACGGTCCAAGAATGAAGTCTCTATCTCTTCTGGGGGCTTGGCTAGACCTGTTTCATTACTTTCACTTATAAAAACAATGCAATTTCCCAACCCTGGAAGTAAAATTTGAATTTAAAAACAAAAATTTTTTTTTGCCAATGCAAATCTTCATGACGTATAAAGTGGTTTTGTTAAAGAAAAACTTAAAATTTTTAACAATTTTAGATACTACATGTACTACAAAATACGGAATAAGCCGAAAAAAAATTTTTTTATTTCCCATCCCTGGAAAAAATTTTTAATTTTTTTAGTTTTTAATAGACCATTGAGGCTCCCTAAAGCACGAAATAGGTTTAATTTACAAACATTAAAAAAAATAATTGATTTTTGGTAAAAATTTTGCGTCGAGAAATAGGTGTAAGCTTCTCAGCTCTGGAACCATACTTCGGATCTTTCTGAATTTCAATAGCAGCCTGTTTAAGTTCATTTCCAATCCAACGGTCCAAGAACGAAGTCTCTAGCTCTTCTGGGAGCTTGGGAAAACCGATTTCACGTACAGACGGACGGACAGACGGACATCGCTCAATCGTCATCGCTATTCATAAGGATCCAGAATATATATACTTTATGGGGTCCCATGTGCATATCGAAGAAATTACACACGGAATGACAAACCTATATATACCCTTTCACTTTTTTGTGAAGGGTATAAAAATTATTAAAAAAAGTTTTTAAAAACCTTATATAGACAATATATTATAGGTAAATGAAATTTATTTGTTGGTGGTCAAGCAATCGAAATATTATATATTTTATTTATTTATTTATTTTATTTTTTTTGAAAAATGTTTACATAACTATTTCAAAATTTTGAGTGTAGCCAGTTTTTACGAATAACGGCTAAAGATATTTCAAAGCTTAGTTCTGTATATTTCCTTAGAATCTCATAATAAATTTAATGGTATGCTTCAAGTTAAAATCAAAGGCTTCTGAAAAAAGTTACAACTAAAAAATTTAGAAAAAAAGACCGCAAAAAAATTAAAAATGCTCACTTATTATGAAAAATTCGTTAAAATTAAAAAATCACACCTTAGCATTCAAAATTACTTTGGTTTTTTGTAACGTGCGTCACAAAACTACCCAGTAAAAAATAGGATCATCCAAAGAGTAATCTTGGAGCGCTCCTTTGCGAGTAACAGATTACTCCATAAAACTCCGAAACTCATTGGATTTTTAACACAGAATTTCCACAGACACGAGCACTCCTTTTGAGCTCCTTATGGAGTACTCCCTTTGATCTTCAAAATGACGACAGATGGAGTAGTCGTTTTTGTCTCCTAAAAGAGCATAAAGGGAGTAATTTTTCAATTTCTTTTTCAACTAGTCGTCTTAAATGACGCTTAGAAACTAACTTTTTACACATTTTTAACAATATGTTACTATACCCGTACCTTTTCGCTTTATTTAATAACACGTCTTTCACTTTTTAAAACTAAACTGACTAAATAAAAGAACAAAACGAAAACATCAACAATTAACAGTTGTGTCAAAGAAAAAAAACCAAAAAGGAACCGATACATCCCTCATTGATCCATTTGGAGTATTAAGCGAGGCATAATTCACAAAACAAAACAAAAAGTTTCAATAGCTGGCTTATTACTCCAAAAAGTTTCGATAGCTGGCTTATTACTCCAAATGGATGAACAAGTCATTATTCCTTTAGTCCTCGATTATGGATTAATCCATATATTTTTTACTGGGTAAGACTAATTATTTTGTTACAAATACTTATAGAGAAATTATTTTGTAATTGTATAAAAAAATAGTTTACAAAGTAAATTTGCAAAATATCAGTGCACAGATGGAGTTGGGATGACTGGTACCATATGCCGTTTCTGTGACTAACTGTACACGACAGTTATCTGAGGCATTGCAATTAACTAGTTCGTGTGAGACGCAAAACTCTCGAAAGAGAGTAAACGAATAGTAGTCTGGATGTACTTAAAAAATAATTTCCAACGAGGCTTGATGACCGACTCAGAAGTGCTATGCGAAATTATATTTTATACTATTCGAATTTACACTTAAATTAAATGTGTATAACCGAAATTTTTTGTTAAAATTGCTTTTGGAACTTTTATTTTATTTGCATCTGTAGGTGGGTTTCAAATTAAAGTCACCCCTATTGTGTTTGGCGTTTTACACCTGAAAATTCGACAAATTGTAATAGCTTAAATACAAAAAGCTAAAATCTTATTTAATCTATTACAAAATGTCGAATCTGAAGGCGAAAAACGCCAAACACAATAAGGGTGAGTAACTGCCTGTTTCACGATGTCACCAGATATCGTTCTGTAGAATAAACTCATAAACACATAATTTTACAATTTTTTGATTTTAATATAATTATGCGACAAATTGATATCTAGTGACATCATGTGACGGGCAGTAAATGTTTCTTCCACTGATGGTTCAATTCCAGTAAATTCTATTCTTTAAATAATATGTAGTACTTACTGTTCTAAAGCTTTTGCGAAATAAAAAACAAATACTTTTCTTTCATAAGTAACAATAATTTTATTAAAAATATTTGTGTTTTTAAAAAACAGTATTAAATTACAGATTAATTACAGTTTTAGACGGCTGCATCCTCTGGCAACGAATGGCGTAGCCAATCCCAGAACCCTTTAATTTAAAAGGAATAATCATGAAGTTTTCGCACCACCCCATCGCATTCTCTTATGAGACTACACCTCCAGTGTAAGTCGTAAAGTGAGTTTAAAACTTCCAGGATTTCCTTAATATAAATTTGATTGAACACTCAACCTTGTAACAGCAAACCAGGGATATATGAATGGAAAGTCAGTCCATTTTTCGAAGAAGTGAGATATTATTTGAGCCTAAGTTATCCGTTGAATATGATGAACCATTTAATCAGACTTGTACTGCTATTGCAGGATGCTACAAAGACAAATTCGCAACCATATTTTAAGTTACAACACTTTCTTTTTTATTTGAGAGCTTCATGGTTCAAAATATTCTGCTTTACTGGCATTAGCACGAACTGATCAAGGGTCATCGGGATCAGCGGGCATAGATGCAGACTTGCCTCTAAACCACAACATAAAAATTTTGATGCTTTAAATCTCAGCAGCTGATGGCCCTGAAAAAAAACACGAGAAAATGAAATTTTTCGATTAATAATTATCAGGGATGGAGAATTTGGTATTAAACACAAGTAAGTCAACTTTAAAATTAAATGTAAGAAGCATTAAAATGCTCATATCACTTTTCGTTAAAAAAATTTCTTAAAAAGTTAGTATTCCCCATGACTAGTAAAATTGTACAATTTGTTTCAGCCAAAAAATTGATTTTTAGCAAAGAGGTACCTCTTTCCTAAAAAATTGGCAAAAAACTTTTTTTTCTTAAATGCATGCGATTTGAGATTTTTCGGAAGCTTCTTCGCATTTGAAACTCCTTTCAATACTTGCTTATTAGAAATAAACGCCTTTTGGCCAGAATTGTGTTTCAGCCAAAAAATTGATTTTTAGCAAAGAGGTACCTCTTTCCTAAAAAATTGGCAAAAAATTTTTTTTCTTAAATGCATGCGATTTGAGATTTTTCGGAAGCTTCTTCGCATTTGAAACTCCTTTCAATACTTGCTTATTAGAAATAAACGCCTTTTGGCCAAAATTGGGTAAAATTGTGTTTCAGCCAAAAAATTGATTTTTAGCAAAGAGGTACCTCTTTCCTAAAAAATTGGCAAAAAATTTTTTTTTCTTAAATGCATGCGATTTGAGCTTTTTCGGAAGCTTCTTCGCATTTGAAACTCCTTTCAATACTTGCTTATTAGAAATAAACGCCTTTTGGCCAAAATTGGGTAAAATTGTGTTTCAGCCAAAAAATTGATTTTTAGCAAAGAGGTACCTCTTTCCTAAAAAATTGGCAAAAAATTTTTTTTTCTTAAATGCATGCGATTTGAGCTTTTTCGGAAGCTTCTTCGCATTTGAAACTCCTTTCAATACTTGCTTATTAGAAATAAACGCCTTTTGGCCAAAATTGGGTAAAATTGTGTTTCAGCCAAAAAATTGATTTTTGGCAAAAAAATTTTTTTTCTTAAATGCATGCGATTTGAGATTTTTCGGAAGCTTCTTCGCATTTGAAACTCCTTTCAATACTTGCTTATTAGAAATAAACGCCTTTTGGCCAAAATTGGGTAAAATTGTGTTTCAGCCAAAAAATTGATTTTTAGCAAAGAGGTACCTCTTTCCTAAAAAATTGGCAAAAAAATTTTTTTTCTTAAATGCATGCGATTTGAGATTTTTCGGAAGCTTCTTCGCATTTGAAACTCCTTTCAATACTTGCTTATTAGAAATAAACGCCTTTTGGCCAAAATTGGGTAAAATTGTGTTTCAGCCAAAAAATTGATTTTTAGCAAAGAGGTACCTACCTCTTTCCTAAAAAATTGGCAAAAAAATTTTTTTTCTTAAATGCATGCGATTTGAGATTTTTCGGAAGCTTCTTCACATTTGAAACTCCTTTCAATACTTGCTTATTAGAAATAAACGCCTTTTGGCCAAAATTGGGTAAAATTGTGTTTCAGCCAAAAAATTGATTTTTAGCAAAGAGGTACCTACCTCTTTCCTAAAAAATTGGCAAAAAAAATTTTTTTCTTAAATGCATGCGATTTGAGATTTTTCGGAAGCTTCTTCACATTTGAAACTCCTTTCAATACTTGCTTATTAGAAATAAACGCCTTTTGGCCAAAATTGGGTAAAATTGTGTTTCAGCCAAAAAATTGATTTTTAGCAAAGAGGTACCTCTTTCCTAAAAAATTGGCAAAAAAATTTTTTCGCATTTGAAACTCCTTTCAATACTTGCTTATTAGAAATAAACGCCTTTTGGCCAAAATTGGGTAAAATTGTGTTTCAGCCAAAAAATTTATTTTTAGCAAGGAGGTACCTCTTTCCTAAAAAATTGGCAAAAAATTTTTTTTTTTTAAATACATGCGATTTGAGATTTTTCGGAAGCTTCTTCGCATTTGAAACTCCTTTCAATACTTGCTTATTAGAAATAAACGCCTTTTGGCCAAAATTGGGTAAAATTGTGTTTCAGCCAAAAAATTGATTTTTAGCAAAGAGGTACCTCTTTCCTAAAAAATTGGCAAAAAAATTTTTTTTCTTAAATGCATGCGATTTGAGCTTTTTCGGAAGCTTCTTCGCATTTGAAACTCCTTTCAATACTTGCTTATTAGAAATAAACGTCTTTTGGCCAAAATTGGGTAAAATTGTGTTTCAGCCAAAACATTGATTTTTAGCAAAGAGGTACCTCTTTCCTAAAAAATTGGCAAAAAAATTTTTTTTCTTAAATGCATGCGATTTGAGCTTTTTCGGAAGCTTCTTCGCATTTGAAACTCCTTTCAATACTTGCTTATTAGAAATAAACTCCTTTTGGCCAAAATTGGGTAAAATTGTGTTTCAGCCAAAAAATTGATTTTTAGCAAAGAGGTACCTCTTTCCTAAAAAATTGGCAAAAAAATTTTTTTTTTTAAATGCATGCGATTTGAGCTTTTTCGGAAGCTTCTTCGCATTTGAAACTCCTTTCAATACTTGCTTATTAGAAATAAACGCCTTTTGGCCAAAATTGGGTAAAATTGTGTTTCAGCCAAAAAATTGATTTTTAGCAAAGAGGTACCTCTTTCCTAAAAAATTGGCAAAAAAAATTTTTTTTTTAAATGCATGCGATTTGAGCTTTTTCGGAAGCTTCTTCGCATTTGAAACTCCTTTCAATACTTGCTTATTAGAAATAAACGCCTTTTGACCAAAATTGGGTAAAATTGTGTTTCAGCCAAAAAATTGATTTTTAGCAAAGAGGTACCTCTTTCCTAAAAAATTGGCAAAAAATTTTTTTTTCTTAAATACATGCGATTTGAGATTTTTCGGAAGCTTCTTCGCATTTGAAACTCCTTTCAATACTTGCTTGTTAGAAATAAACGCCTTTTGGCCAAAATTGGGTAAAATTGTGTTTCAGCCAAAAAATTGATTTTTAGCAAAGAGGTACCTCTTTCCTAAAAAATTGGCAAAAAAAATTTTTTTCTTAAATGCATGCGATTTGAGCTTTTTCGGAAGCTTCTTCGCATTTGAAACTCCTTTCAATACTTGCTTATTAGAAATAAACGCCTTTTGACCAAAATTGGGTAAAATTGTGTTTCAGCCAAAAAATTGATTTTTAGCAAAGAGATACCTCTTTCCTAAAAAATTGGCAAAAAAATTTTTTTTCTTAAATGCATGCGATTTGAGCTTTTTCGGAAGCTTCTTCGCATTTGAAACTCCTTTCAATACTTGCTTATTAGAAATAAACGCCTTTTGGCCAAAATTGGGTAAAATTGTGTTTCAGCCAAAACATTGATTTTTAGCAAAGAGGTACCTCTTTCCTAAAAAATTGGCAAAAAAAATTTTTTTCTTAAATGCATGCCATTTGAGCTTTTTCGGAAGCTTCTTCGCATTTGAAACTCCTTTCAATACTTGCTTATTAGAAATAAACGCCTTTTGGCCAAAATTGGGTAAAATTGTGTTTCAGCCAAAAAATTGATTTTTAGCAAAGAGGTACCTCTTTCCTAAAAAATTGGCAAAAAAATTTTTTTTCTTAAATGCATGCGATTTGAGCTTTTTCGGAAGCTTCTTCGCATTTGAAACTCCTTTCAATACTTGCTTATTAGAAATAAACGTCTTTTGGCCAAAATTGGGTAAAATTGTGTTTCAGCCAAAAAATTTATTTTTAGCAAAGAGGTACCTCTTTCCTAAAAAATTGGCAAAAAATTTTTTTTTCTTAAATGCATGCGATTTGAGCTTTTTCGGAAGCTTCTTCGCATTTGAAACTCCTTTCAATACTTGCTTATTAGAAATAAACGCCTTTTGGCCAAAATTGGGTAAAATTGTGTTTCAGCCAAAAAATTGATTTTTAGCAAAGAGGTACCTCTTTCCTAAAAAATTGGCAAAAAAATTTTTTTTCTTAAATGCATGCGATTTGAGCTTTTTCGGAAGCTTCTTCGCATTTGAAACTCCTTTCAATACTTGCTTATTAGAAATAAACGCCTTTTGGCCAAAATTGGGTAAAATTGTGTTTCAGCCAAAAAATTGATTTTTAGCAAAGAGGTACCTCTTTCCTAAAAAATTGGCAAAAAATTTTTTTTTCTTAAATGCATGCGATTTGAGCTTTTTCGGAAGCTTCTTCGCATTTGAAACTCCTTTCAATACTTGCTTATTAGAAATAAACGCCTTTTGGCCAAAATTGGGTAAAATTGTGTTTCAGCCAAAAAATTGATTTTTAGCAAAGAGGTACCTCTTTCCTAAAAAATTGGCAAAAAATTTTTTTTTCTTAAATGCATGCGATTTGAGCTTTTTCGGAAGCTTCTTCGCATTTGAAACTCCTTTCAATACTTGCTTATTAGAAATAAACGCCTTTTGACCAAAATTGGGTAAAATTGTGTTTCAGCCAAAAAATTGATTTTTAGCAAAGAGGTACCTCTTTCCTAAAAAATTGGCAAAAAAAATTTTTTTTCTTAAATACATGCGATTTGAGATTTTTCGGAAGCTTCTTCGCATTTGAAACTCCTTTCAATACTTGCTTATTAGAAATAAACGCCTTTTGGCCGAAATTGGGTAAAATTGTGTTTCAGCCAAAAAATTGATTTTTAGCAAAGAGGTACCTCTTTCCTAAAAAATTGGCAAAAAATTTTTTTTTCTTAAATGCATGCGATTTGAGCTTTTTCGGAAGCTTCTTCGCATTTGAAACTCCTTTCAATACTTGCTTATTAGAAATAAACGCCTTTTGACCAAAATTGGGTAAAATTGTGTTTCAGCCAAAAAATTGATTTTTAGCAAAGAGGTACCTCTTTCCTAAAAAATTGGCAAAAAATTTTTTTTTCTTAAATGCATGCGATTTGAGCTTTTTCGGAAGCTTCTTCGCATTTGAAACTCCTTTCAATACTTGCTTATTAGAAATAAACGCCTTTTGGCCAAAATTGGGTAAAATTGTGTTTCAGCCAAAAAATTGATTTTTAGCAAAGAGGTACCTCTTTCCTAAAAAATTGGCAAAAAAAATTTTTTTTCTTAAATACATGCGATTTGAGATTTTTCGGAAGCTTCTTCGCATTTGAAACTCCTTTCAATACTTGCTTATTAGAAATAAACGCCTTTTGGCCGAAATTGGGTAAAATTGTGTTTCAGCCAAAAAATTGATTTTTAGCAACGAGGTACCTCTTTCCTAAAAAATTGGCAAACAAATTTTTTTTCTTAAATGCATGCGATTTGAGCTTTTTCGGAAGCTTCTTCGCATTTGAAACTCCTTTCAATACTTGCTTATTAGAAATAAACGCCTTTGGGCCAAAATTGGGTAAAATTGTGTTTCAGCCAAAAAATTGATTTTTAGCAACGAGGTACCTCTTTCCTAAAAAATTGGCAAAAAAAATTTTTTTCTTAAATGCATGCGATTTGAGCTTTTTCGGAAGCTTCTTCGCATTTGAAACTCCTTTCAATACTTGCTTATTAGAAATAAACGCCTTTTGGCCGAAATTGGGTAAAATTGTGTTTCAGCCAAAAAATTGATTTTTAGCAACGAGGTACCTCTTTCCTAAAAAATTGGCAAAAAATTTTTTTTTCTTAAATGCATGCGATTTGAGCTTTTTCGGAAGCTTCTTCGCATTTGAAACTCCTTTCAATACTTGCTTATTAGAAATAAACGCCTTTTGACCAAAATTGGGTAAAATTGTGTTTCAGCCAAAAAATTGATTTTTAGCAAAGAGGTACCTCTTTCCTAAAAAATTGGCAAAAAAATTTTTTTTCTTAAATACATGCGATTTGAGATTTTTCGGAAGCTTCTTCGCATTTGAAACTCCTTTCAATACTTGCTTATTAGAAATAAACGCCTTTTGGCCAAAATTGGGTAAAATTGTGTTTCAGCCAAAAAATTGATTTTTAGCAAAGAGGTACCTCTTTCCTAAAAAATTGGCAAAAAAATTTTTTTTCTTAAATGCATGCGATTTGAGCTTTTTCGGAAGCTTCTTCGCATTTGAAACTCCTTTCAATACTTGCTTATTAGAAATAAACGCCTTATGGCCGAAATTGGGTAAAATTGTGTTTCAGCCAAAAAATTGATTTTTAGCAAAGAGGTACCTCTTTCCTAAAAAATTGGCAAAAAAATTTTTTTTCTTAAATGCATGCGATTTGAGCTTTTTCGGAAGCTTCTTCGCATTTGAAACTCCTTTCAATACTTGCTTATTAGAAATAAACGCCTTTTGGCCAAAATTGGGTAAAATTGTGTTTCAGCCAAAAAATTTATTTTTAGCAAAGATGTACCTCTTTCCTAAAAAATTGGCAAAAAATTTTTTTTTCTTAAATGCATGCGATTTGAGCTTTTTCGGAAGCTTCTTCGCATTTGAAACTCCTTTCAATACTTGCTTATTAGAAATAAACGCCTTTTGACCAAAATTGGGTAAAATTGTGTTTCAGCCAAAAAATTGATTTTTAGCAAAGAGGTACCTCTTTCCTAAAAAATTGGCAAAAAAGTTTTTTTTCTTAAATACATGCGATTTGAGATTTTTCGGAAGCTTCTTCGCATTTGAAACTCCTTTCAATACTTGCTTATTAGAAATAAACGCCTTTTGGCCAAAATTGGGTAAAATTGTGTTTCAGCCAAAAAATTGATTTTTAGCAAAGAGGTACCTCTTTCCTAAAAAATTGGCAAAAAATTTTTTTTTCTTAAATGCATGCGATTTGAGCTTTTTCGGAAGCTTCTTCGCATTTGAAACTCCTTTCAATACTTGCTTATTAGAAATAAACGCCTTTTGACCAAAATTGGGTAAAATTGTGTTTCAGCCAAAAAATTGATTTTTAGCAAAGAGGTACCTCTTACCTAAAAAATTGGCAAAAAAATGTTTTTTCTTAAATACATGCGATTTGAGATTTTTCGGAAGCTTCTTCGCATTTGAAACTCCTTTCAATACGTGCTTATTAGAAATAAACGCCTTTTGGCCAAAATTGGGTAAAATTGTGTTTCAGCCAAAAAATTGATTTTTAGCAAAGAGGTACCTCTTTCCTAAAAAATTGGCAAAAAAAATTTTTTTCTTAAATGCATGCGATTTGAGCTTTTTCGGAAGCTTCTTCGCATTTGAAACTCCTTTCAATACTTGCTTATTAGAAATAAACGCCTTTTGGCCAAAATTGGGTAAAATTGTGTTTCAGCCAAAAAATTGATTTTTAGCAAAGAGGTACCTCTTTCCTAAAAAATTGGCAAAAAAATTTTTTTTCTTAAATACATGCGATTTGAGATTTTTCGGAAGCTTCTTCGCATTTGAAACTCCTTTCAATACTTGCTTATTAGAAATAAACGCCTTTTGGCCAAAATTGGGTAAAATTGTGTTTCAGCCAAAAAATTGATTTTTAGCAAAGAGGTACCTCTTTCCTAAAAAATTGGCAAAAAAATTTTTTTTCTTAAATGCATGCGATTTGAGCTTTTTCGGAAGCTTTTTCGCATTTGAAACTCCTTTCAATACTTGCTTATTAGAAATAAACGCCTTTTGGCCAAAATTGGGTAAAATTGTGTTTCAGCCAAAAAATTGGCAAAAATTTTTTTTTTCTTAAATGCATGCGATTTGAGCTTTTTCGGAAGCTTCTTCGCATTTGAAACTCCTTTCAATACTTGCTTATTAGAAATAAACGCCTTTTGGCCAAAATTGGGTAAAATTGTGTTTCAGCCAAAAAATTGATTTTTAGCAAAGAGTACCTCTTTCCTAAAAAATTGACAAAAAAATTTTTTTTCTTAAATGCATGCGATTTGAGCTTTTTCGGAAGCTTCTTCGCATTTGAAACTCCTTTCAATACTTGCTTATTAGAAATAAACGCCTTTTGGCCAAAATTGGGTAAAATTGTGTTTCAGCCAAAACATTGATTTTTAGCAAAGAGGTACCTCTTTCCTAAAAAATTGGCAAAAAATTTTTTTTTCTTAAATGCATGCGATTTGAGCTTTTTCGGAAGCTTCTTCGCATTTGAAACTCCTTTCAATACTTGCTTATTAGAAATAAACGCCTTTTGGCCAAAATTGGGTAAAATTGTGTTTCAGCCAAAAAATTGATTTTTAGCAAAGAGGTACCTCTTTCCTAAAAAATTGGCAAAAAATTTTTTTTTCTTAAATGCATGCGATTTGAGCTTTTTCGGAAGCTTCTTCGCATTTGAAACTCCTTTCAATACTTGCTTATTAGAAATAAACGCCTTTTGACCAAAATTGGGTAAAATTGTGTTTCAGCCAAAAAATTGATTTTTAGCAAAGAGGTACCTCTTTCCTAAAAAATTGGCAAAACATTTTTTTTTCTTAAATGCATGCGATTTGAGCTTTTTCGGAAGCTTCTTCGCATTTGAAACTCCTTTCAATACTTGCTTATTAGAAATAAACGCCTTTTGGCCAAAATTGGGTAAAATTGTGTTTCAGCCAAAAAATTGATTTTTAGCAACGAGGTACCTCTTTCCTAAAAAATTGGCAAAAAAATTTTTTTTCTTAAATGCATGCGATTTGAGCTTTTTCGGAAGCTTCTTCGCATTTGAAACTCCTTTCAATACTTGCTTATTAGAAATAAACGCCTTTTGACCAAAATTGGGTAAAATTGTGTTTCAGCCAAAAAATTGATTTTTAGCAAAGAGGTACCTCTTTCCTAAAAAATTGGCAAAAAAATTTTTTTTCTTAAATACATGCGATTTGAGATTTTTCGGAAGCTTCTTCGCATTTGAAACTCCTTTCAATACTTACTTATTAGAAATAAACGCCTTTTGGCCAAAATTGGGTAAAATTGTGTTTCAGCCAAAAAATTGATTTTTAGCAAAGAGGTACCTCTTTCCTAAAAAATTGGCAAAAAAATTTTTTTTCTTAAATGCATGCGATTTGAGCTTTTTCGGAAGCTTCTTCGCATTTGAAACTCCTTTCAATACTTGCTTATTAGAAATAAACGCCTTTTGGCCAAAATTGGGTAAAATTGTGTTTCAGCCAAAAAATTGATTTTTAGCAAAGAGGTACCTCTTTCCTAAAAAATTGGCAAAAAAATTTTTTTTCTTAAATGCATGCGATTTGAGCTTTTTCGGAAGCTTCTTCGCATTTGAAACTCCTTTCAATACTTGCTTATTAGAAATAAACGCCTTTTGGCCGAAATTGGGTAAAATTGTGTTTCAGCCAAAAAATTGATTATTAGCAACGAGGTACCTCTTTCCTAAAAAATTGGCAAAAAAATTTTTTTTCTTAAATGCATGCGATTTGAGCTTTTTCGGAAGCTTCTTCGCATTTGAAACTCCTTTCAATACTTGCTTATTAGAAATAAACGCCTTTTGGCCAAAATTGGGTAAAATTGTGTTTCAGCCAAAAAATTGATTTTTAGCAACGAGGTACCTCTTTCCTAAAAAATTGGCAAAAAAATTTTTTTTCTTAAATGCATGCGATTTGAGCTTTTTCGGAAGCTTCTTCGCATTTGAAACTCCTTTCAATACTTGCTTATTAGAAATAAACGCCTTTTGGCCAAAATTGGGTAAAATTGTGTTTCAGCCAAAAAATTGATTTTTAGCAAAGAGGTACCTCTTTCCTAAAAAATTGGCAAAAAATTTTTTTTTCTTAAATGCATGCGATTTGAGCTTTTTCGGAAGCTTCTTCGCATTTGAAACTCCTTTCAATACTTGCTTATTAGAAATAAACGCCTTTTGACCAAAATTGGGTAAAATTGTGTTTCAGCCAAAAAATTGATTTTTAGCAAAGAGGTACCTCTTTCCTAAAAAATTGGCAAAAAAATTTTTTTTCTTAAATACATGCGATTTGAGATTTTTCGGAAGCTTCTTCGCATTTGAAACTCCTTTCAATACTTACTTATTAGAAATAAACGCCTTTTGGCCAAAATTGGGTAAAATTGTGTTTCAGCCAAAAAATTGATTTTTAGCAAAGAGGTACCTCTTTCCTAAAAAATTGGCAAAAAAATTTTTTTTCTTAAATGCATGCGATTTGAGCTTTTTCGGAAGCTTCTTCGCATTTGAAACTCCTTTCAATACTTGCTTATTAGAAATAAACGCCTTTTGGCCAAAATTGGGTAAAATTGTGTTTCAGCCAAAAAATTGATTTTTAGCAAAGAGGTACCTCTTTCCTAAAAAATTGGCAAAAAAATTTTTTTTCTTAAATGCATGCGATTTGAGCTTTTTCGGAAGCTTCTTCGCATTTGAAACTCCTTTCAATACTTGCTTATTAGAAATAAACGCCTTTTGGCCGAAATTGGGTAAAATTGTGTTTCAGCCAAAAAATTGATTATTAGCAACGAGGTACCTCTTTCCTAAAAAATTGGCAAAAAAATTTTTTTTCTTAAATGCATGCGATTTGAGCTTTTTCGGAAGCTTCTTCGCATTTGAAACTCCTTTCAATACTTGCTTATTAGAAATAAACGCCTTTTGGCCAAAATTGGGTAAAATTGTGTTTCAGCCAAAAAATTGATTTTTAGCAACGAGGTACCTCTTTCCTAAAAAATTGGCAAAAAAATTTTTTTTCTTAAATGCATGCGATTTGAGCTTTTTCGGAAGCTTCTTCGCATTTGAAACTCCTTTCAATACTTGCTTATTAGAAATAAACGCCTTTTGGCCAAAATTGGGTAAAATTGTGTTTCAGCCAAAAAATTGATTTTTAGCAAAGAGGTACCTCTTTCCTAAAAAATTGGCAAAAAATTTTTTTTTCTTAAATGCATGCGATTTGAGCTTTTTCGGAAGCTTCTTCGCATTTGAAACTCCTTTCAATACTTGCTTATTAGAAATAAACGCCTTTTGACCAAAATTGGGTAAAATTGTGTTTCAGCCAAAAAATTGATTTTTAGCAAAGAGGTACCTCTTTCCTAAAAAATTGGCAAAAAATTTTTTTTTCTTAAATACATGCGATTTGAGATTTTTCGGAAGCTTCTTCGCATTTGAAACTCCTTTCAATACTTGCTTATTAGAAATAAACGCCTTTTGGCCAAAATTGGGTAAAATTGTGTTTCAGCCAAAAAATTGATTTTTAGCAAAGAGGTACCTCTTTCCTAAAAAATTGGCAAAAAATTTTTTTTTCTTAAATGCAAGCGATTTGAGCTTTTTCGGAAGCTTCTTCGCATTTGAAACTCCTTTCAATACTTGCTTATTAGAAATAAACGCCTTTTGACCAAAATTGGGTAAAATTGTGTTT
Source organism: Linnaemya tessellans (assembly GCA_951800035.1). Lineage (NCBI taxonomy): Eukaryota > Metazoa > Arthropoda > Insecta > Diptera > Tachinidae > Linnaemya > Linnaemya tessellans. Next base: position 12,120,941 of record OX637535.1, read on the forward strand.
CAGCCAAAAAATTGATTTTTAGCAAAGAGGTACCTCTTACCTAAAAAATTGGCAAAAAAATTTTTTTTCTTAAATACATGCGATTTGAGATTTTTCGGAAGCTTCTTCGCATTTGAAACTCCTTTCAATACTTGCTTATTAGAAATAAACGCCTTTTGGCCAAAATTGGGTAAAATTGTGTTTCAGCCAAAAAATTGATTTTTAGCAAAGAGGTACCTCTTTCCTAAAAAATTGGCAAAAAAAATTTTTTTCTTAAATGCATGCGATTTGAGCTTTTTCGGAAGCTTCTTCGCATTTGAAACTCCTTTCAATACTTGCTTATTAGAAATAAACGCCTTTTGGCCAAAATTGGGTAAAATTGTGTTTCAGCCAAAAAATTGATTTTTAGCAAAGAGGTACCTCTTTCCTAAAAAATTGGCAAAAAAATTTTTTTTCTTAAATACATGCGATTTGAGATTTTTCGGAAGCTTCTTCGCATTTGAAACTCCTTTCAATACTTGCTTATTAGAAATAAACGCCTTTTGGCCAAAATTGGGTAAAATTCTGTTTCAGCCAAAAAATTTATTTTTAGCAAAGAGGTACCTCTTTCCTAAAAAATTGGCAAAAAAATTTTTTTTCTTAAATGCATGCGATTTGAGCTTTTTCGGAAGCTTCTTCGCATTTGAAACTCCTTTCAATACTTGCTTATTAGAAATAAACGCCTTTTGACCAAAATTGGGTAAAATTGTGTTTCAGCCAAAAAATTGATTTTTAGCAAAGAGGTACCTCTTTCCTAAAAAATTGGCAAACAAATTTTTTTCTTCAATGCATGCGATTTGAGCTTTTTCGGAAGCTTCTTCGCATTTGAAACTCCTTTCAATACTTGCTTATTAGAAATAAACGCCTTTTGGCCAAAATTGGGTAAAATTGTGTTTCAGCCAAAAAATTGATTTTTAGCAAAGAGGTACCTCTTTCCTAAAAAATTGGCAAAAAATTTTTTTTTCTTAAATGCATGCGATTTGAGCTTTTTCGGAAGCTTCTTCGCATTTGAAACTCCTTTCAATACTTGCTTATTAGAAATAAACGCCTTTTTACCAAAATTGGGTAAAATTGTGTTTCAGCCAAAAAATTGATTTTTAGCAAAGAGGTACCTCTTTCCTAAAAAATTGGCAAAAAAATTTTTTTTCTTAAATACATGCGATTTGAGATTTTTCGGAAGCTTCTTCGCATTTGAAACTCCTTTCAATACTTGCTTATTAGAAATAAACGCCTTTTGGCCAAAATTGGGTAAAATTGTGTTTCAGCCAAAAAATTGATTTTTAGCAAAGAGGTACCTCTTTCCTAAAAAATTGGCAAAAAAATTTTTTTTCTTAAATGCATGCGATTTGAGCTTTTTCGGAAGCTTCTTCGCATTTGAAACTCCTTTCAATACTTGCTTATTAGAAATAAACGCCTTTTGGCCAAAATTGGGTAAAATTGTGTTTCAGCCAAAAAATTGATTTTTAGCAAAGAGGTACCTCTTTCCTAAAAAATTGGCAAAAAAATTTTTTTTCTTAAATACATGCGATTTGAGATTTTTCGGAAGCTTCTTCGCATTTGAAACTCCTTTCAATACTTGCTTATTAGAAATAAACGCCTTTTGGCCGAAATTGGGTAAAATTGTGTTTCAGCCAAAAAATTGATTTTTAGCAACGAGGTACCTCTTTCCTAAAAAATTGGCAAAAAAAATTTTTTTCTTAAATGCATGCGATTTGAGCTTTTTCGGAAGCTTCTTCGCATTTGAAACTCCTTTCAATACTTGCTTATTAGAAATAAACGCCTTTTGGCCAAAATTGGGTAAAATTGTGTTTCAGCCAAAAAATTGATTTTTAACAAAGAGGTACCTCTTTCCTAAAAAATTGGCAAAAAAATTTTTTTTCTTAAATGCATGCGATTTGAACTTTTTCGGAAGCTTCTTCGCATTTGAAACTCCTTTCAATACTTGCTTATTAGAAATAAACGCCTTTTGACCAAAATTGGGTAAAATTGTGTTTCAGCCAAAAAATTGATTTTTAGCAAAGAGGTACCTCTTTCCTAAAAAATTGGCAAAAAAATTTTTTTCTTAAATGCATGCGATTTGAGCTTTTTCGGAAGCTTCTTCGCATTTGAAACTCCTTTCAATACTTGCTTATTAGAAATAAACGCCTTTTGACCAAAATTGGTTAAAATTGTGTTTCAGCCAAAAAATTGATTTTTAGCAAAGAGGTACCTCTTTCCTAAAAAATTGGCAAAAAAAATTTTTTTCTTAAATGCATGCGATTTGAGCTTTTTCGGAAGCTTCTTCGCATTTGAAACTCCTTTCAATACTTGCTTATTAGAAATAAACGCATTTTGACCAAAATTGGGTAAAATTGTGTTTCAGCCAAAAAATTTATTTTTAGCAAAGAGGTACCTCTTTCCTAAAAAATTGGCAAAAAAATTTTTTTTCTTAAATGCATGCGATTTGAGCTTTTTCGGAAGCTTCTTCGCATTTGAAACTCCTTTCAATACTTGCTTATTAGAAATAAACGCCTTTTGACCAAAATTGGGTAAAATTGTGTTTCAGCCAAAAAATTGATTTTTAGCAAAGAGGTACCTCTTTCCTAAAAAATTGGCAAAAAAATTTTTTTTCTTAAATGCATGCGATTTGAGCTTTTTCGGAAGCTTCTTCGCATTTGAAACTCCTTTCAATACTTGCTTATTAGAAATAAACGCCTTTTGGCCAAAATTGGGTAAAATTGTGTTTCAGCCAAAAAATTGATTTTTAGCAAAGAGGTACCTCTTTCCTAAAAAATTGGAAAAAAAATTTTTTTTTAAATGCATGCGATTTGAGCTTTTTCGGAAGCTTCTTCGCATTTGAAACTCCTTTCAATACTTGCTTATTAGAAATAAACGCCTTTTGACCAAAATTGGGTAAAATTGTGTTTCAGCCAAAAAATTGATTTTTAGCAAAGAGGTACCTCTTTCCTAAAAAATTGGAAAAAAATTTTTTTTTTAAATGCATGCGATTTGAGCTTTTTCGGAAGCTTCTTCGCATTTGAAACTCCTTTCAATACTTGCTTATTAGAAATAAACGCCTTTTGACCAAAATTGGGTAAAATTGTGTTTCAGCCAAAAAATTGATTTTTAGCAGAGAGGTACCTCTTTCCTAAAAAATTGGCAAAAAATTTTTTTTTTAAATGCATGCGATTTGAGCTTTTTCGGAAGCTTCTTCGCATTTGAAACTCCTTTCAATACTTGCTTATTAGAAATAAACGCCTTTTGACCAAAATTGGGTAAAATTGTGTTTCAGCCAAAAAATTGATTTTTAGCAGAGAGGTACCTCTTTCCTAAAAAATTGGAAAAAAATTTTTTTTCTTAAATGCATGCGATTTGAGCTTTTTCGGAAGCTTCTTCGCATTTGAAACTCCTTTCAATACTTGCTTATTAGAAATAAACGCCTTTTGACCAAAATTGGGTAAAATTGTGTTTCAGCCAAAAAAATTGATTTTTAGCAAAGAGGTACCTCTTTCCTAAAAAATTGGCAAAAAAAATTTTTTTCTTAAATGCATGCGATTTGAGCTTTTTCGGAAGCTTCTTCGCATTTGAAACTCCTTTCAATACTTGCTTATTAGAAATAAACGCCTTTTGGCCAAAATTGGGTAAAATTGTGTTTCAGCCAAAAAATTGATTTTTAGCAAAGAGGTACCTCTTTCCTAAAAAATTGGCAAAAATTTTTTTTTCTTAAATGCATGCGATTTGAGCTTTTTCGGAAGCTTCTTCGCATTTGAAATTCCTTTCAATACTTGCTTATTAGAAATAAACGCCTTTTGGCCAAAATTGGGTAAAATTGTGTTTCAGCCAAAAAATTGATTTTTAGCAAAGAGGTACCTCTTTCCTAAAAAATTTGCAAAAAAATTTTTTTTCTTAAATACATGCGATTTGAGATTTTTCGGAAGCTTCTTCGCATTTGAAACTCCTTTCAATACTTGCTTATTAGAAATAAACGCCTTTTGGCCAAAATTGGGTAAAATTGTGTTTCAGCCAAAAAATTGATTTTTAGCAAAGAGGTACCTCTTTCCTAAAAAATTGGCAAAAAATTTGTTTTCTTAAATGCATGCGATTTGAGCTTTTTCGGAAGCTTCTTCGCATTTGAAACTCCTTTCAATACTTGCTTATTAGAAATAAACGCCTTTTGACCAAAATTGGGTAAAATTGTGTTTCAGCCAAAAAATTGATTTTTAGCAGAGAGGTACCTCTTTCCTAAAAAATTGGAAAAAAATTTTTTTTTTTAAATGCATGCGATTTGAGCTTTTTCGGAAGCTTCTTCGCATTTGAAACTCCTTTCAATACTTGCTTATTAGAAATAAACGCCTTTTGACCAAAATTGGGTAAAATTGTGTTTCAGCCAAAAAATTGATTTTTAGCAAAGAGGTACCTCTTTCCTAAAAAATTGGCAAAAAAAATTTTTTTCTTAAATGCATGCGATTTGAGCTTTTTCGGAAGCTTCTTCGCATTTGAAACTCCTTTCAATACTTGCTTATTAGAAATAAACGCCTTTTGGCCAAAATTGGGTAAAATTGTGTTTCACCAAAAAAATTGATTTTTAACAAAGAGGTACCTCTTTCCTAAAAAATTTGCAAAAAAATTTTTTTTCTTAAATACATGCGATTTGAGATTTTTCGGAAGCTTCTTCGCATTTGAAACTCCTTTCAATACTTGCTTATTAGAAATAAACGCCTTTTGGCCAAAATTGGGTAAAATTGTGTTTCAGCCAAAAAATTGATTTTTAGCAAAGAGGTACCTCTTTCCTAAAAAATTGGCAAAAAAATTTTTTTTCTTAAATGCATGCGATTTGAGCTTTTTCGGAAGCTTCTTCGCATTTGAAACTCCTTTCAATACTTGCTTATTAGAAATAAACGCCTTTTGACCAAAATTGGGTAAAATTGTGTTTCAGCCAAAAAATTGATTTTTAGCAAAGAGGTACCTCTTTCCTAAAAAATTGGCAAAAAAAATTTTTTTCTTAAATGCATGCGATTTGAGCTTTTTCGGAAGCTTCTTCGCATTTGAAACTCCTTTCAATACTTGCTTATTAGAAATAAACGCCTTTTGGCCAAAATTGGGTAAAATTGTGTTTCAGCCAAAAAATTGATTTTTAGCAAAGAGGTACCTCTTTCCTAAAAAATTGGCAAAAAAATTTTTTTTCTTAAATGCATGCGATTTGAGCTTTTTCGGAAGCTTCTTCGCATTTGAAACTCCTTTCAATACTTGCTTATTAGAAATAAACGCCTTTTGGCCAAAATTGGGTAAAATTGTGTTTCAGCCAAAAAATTGATTTTTAGCAAAGAGGTACGTACCTCTTTCCTAAAAAATTGGCAAAAAAATTTTTTTTCTTAAATGCATGCGATTTGAGCTTTTTCGGAAGCTTCTTCGCATTTGAAACTCCTTTCAATACTTGCTTATTAGAAATAAACGCCTTTTGACCAAAATTGGGTAAAATTGTGTTTCAGCCAAAAAATTGATTTTTAGCAAAGAGGTACCTCTTTCCTAAAAAATTGGCAAAAAAAATTTTTTTCTTAAAGGCATGCGATTTGAGCTTTTTCGGAAGCTTCTTCGCATTTGAAACTCCTTTCAATACTTGCTTATTAGAAATAAACGCCTTTTGGCCAAAATTGGGTAAAATTGTGTTTCAGCCAAAAAATTGATTTTTAGCAAAGAGGTACCTCTTTCCTAAAAAATTGGCAAAAAAATTTTTTTTCTTAAATGCATGCGATTTGAGCTTTTTCGGAAGCTTCTTCGCATTTGAAACTCCTTTCAATACTTGCTTATTAGAAATAAACGCCTTTTGACCAAAATTGGGTAAAATTGTGTTTCAGCCAAAAAATTGATTTTTAGCAAAGAGGTACCTCTTTCCTAAAAAATTGGCAAAAAAATTTTTTTTCTTAAATGCATGCGATTTGAGCTTTTTCGGAAGCTTCTTCGCATTTGAAACTCCTTTCAATACTTGCTTATTAGAAATAAACGCCTTTTGACCAAAATTGGGTAAAATTGTGTTTCAGCCAAAAAATTTATTTTTAGCAAAGAGGTACCTCTTTCCTAAAAAATTGGCAAAAAAATTTTTTTTCTTAAATGCATGCGATTTGAGCTTTTTCGGAAGCTTCTTCGCATTTGAAACTCCTTTCAATACTTGCTTATTAGAAATAAACGCCTTTTGACCAAAATTGGGTAAAATTGTGTTTCAGCCAAAAAATTGATTTTTAGCAAAGAGGTACCTCTTTCCTAAAAAATTGGCAAAAAAAATTTTTTTCTTAAATGCATGCGATTTGAGCTTTTTCGGAAGCTTCTTCGCATTTGAAACTCCTTTCAATACTTGCTTATTAGAAATAAACGCCTTTTGGCCAAAATTGGGTAAAATTGTGTTTCAGCCAAAAAATTGATTTTTAGCAAAGAGGTACCTCTTTCCTAAAAAATTGGCAAAAAATTTTTTTTCTTAAATGCATGCGATTTGAGCTTTTTCGGAAGCTTCTTCGCATTTGAAACTCCTTTCAATACTTGCTTATTAGAAATAAACGCCTTTTGACCAAAATTGGGTAAAATTGTGTTTCAGCCAAAAAATTGATTTTTAGCAAAGAGGTACCTCTTTCCTAAAAAATTGGCAAAAAATTTTTTTTCTTAAATGCATGCGATTAGAGCTTTTTCGGAAGCTTCTTCGCATTTGAAACTCCTTTCAATACTTGCTTATTAGAAATAAACGCCTTTTGACCAAAATTGGGTAAAATTGTGTTTCAGCCAAAAAATTGATTTTTAGCAGAGAGGTACCTCTTTCCTAAAAAATTGGAAAAAAATTTTTTTTCTTAAATGCATGCGATTTGAGCTTTTTCGGAAGCTTCTTCGCATTTGAAACTCCTTTCAATACTTGCTTATTAGAAATAAACGCCTTTTGACCAAAATTGGGTAAAATTGTGTTTCAGCCAAAAAATTGATTTTTAGCAAAGAGGTACCTCTTTCCTAAAAAATTGGCAAAAAAAATTTTTTTCTTAAATGCATGCGATTTGAGCTTTTTCGGAAGCTTCTTCGCATTTGAAACTCCTTTCAATACTTGCTTATTAGAAATAAACGCCTTTTGGCCAAAATTGGGTAAAATTGTGTTTCACCAAAAAAATTGATTTTTAACAAAGAGGTACCTCTTTCCTAAAAAATTTGCAAAAAAATTTTTTTTCTTAAATACATGCGATTTGAGATTTTTCGGAAGCTTCTTCGCATTTGAAACTCCTTTCAATACTTGCTTATTAGAAATAAACGCCTTTTGGCCAAAATTGGGTAAAATTGTGTTTCAGCCAAAAAATTGATTTTTAGCAAAGAGGTACCTCTTTCCTAAAAAATTTGCAAAAAATTTTTTTTTCTTAAATACATGCGATTTGAGATTTTTCGGAAGCTTCTTCGCATTTGAAACTCCTTTCAATACTTGCTTATTAGAAATAAACGCCTTTTGGCCAAAATTGGGTAAAATTGTGTTTCAGCCAAAAAATTGATTTTTAGCAAAGAGGTACCTCTTTCCTAAAAAATTTGCAAAAAATTTTTTTTTCTTAAATACATGCGATTTGAGATTTTTCGGAAGCTTCTTCGCATTTGAAACTCCTTTCAATACTTGCTTATTAGAAATAAACGCCTTTTGGCCAAAATTGGGTAAAATTGTGTTTCAGCCAAAAAATTGATTTTTAGCAAAGAGGTACCTCTTTCCTAAAAAATTTGCAAAAAATTTTTTTTTCTTAAATACATGCGATTTGAGATTTTTCGGAAGCTTCTTCGCATTTGAAACTCCTTTCAATACTTGCTTATTAGAAATAAACGCCTTTTGGCCAAAATTGGGTAAAATTGTGTTTCAGCCAAAAAATTTATTTTTAGCAGAGAGGTACCTCTTTCCTAAAAAATTGGAAAAAAATTTTTTTTCTTAAATGCATGCGATTTGAGCTTTTTCGGAAGCTTCTTCGCATTTGAAACTCCTTTCAATACTTGCTTATTAGAAATAAACGCCTTTTGACCAAAATTGGGTAAAATTGTGTTTCAGCCAAAAAATTGATTTTTAGCAGAGAGGTACCTCTTTCCTAAAAAATTGGCAAAAAATTTTTTTTCTTAAATGCATGCGATTTGAGCTTTTTCGGAAGCTTCTTCGCATTTGAAACTCCTTTCAATACTTGCTTATTAGAAATAAACGCCTTTTGACCAAAATTGGGTAAAATTGTGTTTCAGCCAAAAAATTGATTTTTAGCAAAGAGGTACCTCTTTCCTAAAAAATTGGCAAAAAATTTTTTTTCTTAAATGCATGCGATTTGAGCTTTTTCGGAAGCTTCTTCGCATTTGAAACTCCTTTCAATACTTGCTTATTAGAAATAAACGCCTTTTGACCAAAATTGGGTAAAATTGTGTTTCAGCCAAAAAATTGATTTTTAGCAGAGAGGTACCTCTTTCCTAAAAAATTGGAAAAAATTTTTTTTTCTTAAATGCATGCGATTTGAGCTTTTTCGGAAGCTTCTTCGCATTTGAAACTCCTTTCAATACTTGCTTATTAGAAATAAACGCCTTTTGACCAAAATTGGGTAAAATTGTGTTTCAGCCAAAAAATTGATTTTTAGCAAAGAGGTACCTCTTTCCTAAAAAATTGGCAAAAAAAATTTTTTTCTTAAATGCATGCGATTTGAGCTTTTTCGGAAGCTTCTTCGCATTTGAAACTCCTTTCAATACTTGCTTATTAGAAATAAACGCCTTTTGGCCAAAATTGGGTAAAATTGTGTTTCACCAAAAAAATTGATTTTTAACAAAGAGGTACCTCTTTCCTAAAAAATTTGCAAAAAAAATTTTTTTCTTAAATACATGCGATTTGAGATTTTTCGGAAGCTTCTTCGCATTTGAAACTCCTTTCAATACTTGCTTATTAGAAATAAACGCCTTTTGGCCAAAATTGGGTAAAATTGTGTTTCAGCCAAAAAATTGATTTTTAGCAAAGAGGTACCTCTTTCCTAAAAAATTGGCAAAAAAATTTTTTTTCTTAAATGCATGCGATTTGAGCTTTTTCGGAGGCTTCTTCGCATTTGAAACTCCTTTCAATACTTGCTTATTAGAAATAAACGCCTTTTGACCAAAATTGGGTAAAATTGTGTTTCAGCCAAAAAATTGATTTTTAGCAGAGAGGTACCTCTTTCCTAAAAAATTGGAAAAAATTTTTTTTTCTTAAATGCATGCGATTTGAGCTTTTTCGGAAGCTTCTTCGCATTTGAAACTCCTTTCAATACTTGCTTATTAGAAATAAACGCCTTTTGACCAAAATTGGGTAAAATTGTGTTTCAGCCAAAAAATTGATTTTTAGCAAAGAGGTACCTCTTTCCTAAAAAATTGGCAAAAAAAATTTTTTTCTTAAATGCATGCGATTTGAGCTTTTTCGGAAGCTTCTTCGCATTTGAAACTCCTTTCAATACTTGCTTATTAGAAATAAACGCCTTTTGGCCAAAATTGGGTAAAATTGTGTTTCACCAAAAAAATTGATTTTTAACAAAGAGGTACCTCTTTCCTAAAAAATTTGCAAAAAAATTTTTTTTCTTAAATACATGCGATTTGAGATTTTTCGGAAGCTTCTTCGCATTTGAAACTCCTTTCAATACTTGCTTATTAGAAATAAACGCCTTTTGGCCAAAATTGGGTAAAATTGTGTTTCAGCCAAAAAATTGATATTTAGCAAAGAGGTACCTCTTTCCTAAAAAATTGGCAAAAAAATTTTTTTTCTTAAATGCATGCGATTTGAGCTTTTTCGGAAGCTTCTTCGCATTTGAAACTCCTTTCAATACTTGCTTATTAGAAATAAACGCCTTTTGACCAAAATTGGGTAAAATTGTTTCAGCCAAAAAATTGATTTTTAGCAAAGAGGTACCTCTTTCCTAAAAAATTTGCAAAAAATTTTTTTTTCTTAAATACATGCGATTTGAGATTTTTCGGAAGCTTCTTCGCATTTGAAACTCCTTTCAATACTTGCTTATTAGAAATAAACGCCTTTTGACCAAAATTGGGTAAAATTGTGTTTCAGCCAAAAAATTGATTTTTAGCAGAGAGGTACCTCTTTCCTAAAAAATTGGAAAAAAATTTTTTTTCTTAAATGCATGCGATTTGAGCTTTTTCGGAAGCTTCTTCGCATTTGAAACTCCTTTCAATACTTGCTTATTAGAAATAAACGCCTTTTGACCAAAATTGGGTAAAATTGTGTTTCAGCCAAAAAATTGATTTTTAGCAAAGAGGTACCTCTTTCCTAAAAAATTGGCAAAAAAAATTTTTTTCTTAAATGCATGCGATTTGAGCTTTTTCGGAAGCTTCTTCGCATTTGAAACTCCTTTCAATACTTGCTTATTAGAAATAAACGCCTTTTGGCCAAAATTGGGTAAAATTGTGTTTCACCAAAAAAATTGATTTTTAACAAAGAGGTACCTCTTTCCTAAAAAATTTGCAAAAAAATTTTTTTTCTTAAATACATGCGATTTGAGATTTTTCGGAAGCTTCTTCGCATTTGAAACTCCTTTCAATACTTGCTTATTAGAAATAAACGCCTTTTGGCCAAAATTGGGTAAAATTGTGTTTCAGCCAAAAAATTGATTTTTAGCAAAGAGGTACCTCTTTCCTAAAAAATTTGCAAAAAATTTTTTTTTCTTAAATACATGCGATTTGAGATTTTTCGGAAGCTTCTTCGCATTTGAAACTCCTTTCAATACTTGCTTATTAGAAATAAACGCCTTTTGGCCAAAATTGGGTAAAATTGTGTTTCAGCCAAAAAATTTATTTTTAGCAGAGAGGTACCTCTTTCCTAAAAAATTGGCAAAAAATTTTTTTTCTTAAATGCATGCGATTTGAGCTTTTTCGGAAGCTTCTTCGCATTTGAAACTCCTTTCAATACTTGCTTATTAGAAATAAACGCCTTTTGACCAAAATTGGGTAAAATTGTGTTTCAGCCAAAAAATTGATTTTTAGCAAAGAGGTACCTCTTTCCTAAAAAATTGGCAAAAAATTTTTTTTCTTAAATGCATGCGATTTGAGCTTTTTCGGAAGCTTCTTCGCATTTGAAACTCCTTTCAATACTTGCTTATTAGAAATAAACGCCTTTTGACCAAAATTGGGTAAAATTGTGTTTCAGCCAAAAAATTGATTTTTAGCAGAGAGGTACCTCTTTCCTAAAAAATTGGAAAAAAATTTTTTTTCTTAAATGCATGCGATTTGAGCTTTTTCGGAAGCTTCTTCGCATTTGAAACTCCTTTCAATACTTGCTTATTAGAAATAAACGCCTTTTGACCAAAATTGGGTAAAATTGTGTTTCAGCCAAAAAATTGATTTTTAGCAAAGAGGTACCTCTTTCCTAAAAAATTGGCAAAAAAAATTTTTTTCTTAAATGCATGCGATTTGAGCTTTTTCGGAAGCTTCTTCGCATTTGAAACTCCTTTCAATACTTGCTTATTAGAAATAAACGCCTTTTGACCAAAATTGGGTAAAATTGTGTTTCAGCCAAAAAATTGATTTTTAGCAAAGAGGTACCTCTTTCCTAAAAAATTTGCAAAAAATTTTTTTTTCTTAAATACATGCGATTTGAGATTTTTCGGAAGCTTCTTCGCATTTGAAACTCCTTTCAATACTTGCTTATTAGAAATAAACGCCTTTTGACCAAAATTGGGTAAAATTGTGTTTCAGCCAAAAAATTGATTTTTAGCAGAGAGGTACCTCTTTCCTAAAAAATTGGAAAAAATTTTTTTTTCTTAAATGCATGCGATTTGAGCTTTTTCGGAAGCTTCTTCGCATTTGAAACTCCTTTCAATACTTGCTTATTAGAAATAAACGCCTTTTGACCAAAATTGGGTAAAATTGTGTTTCAGCCAAAAAATTGATTTTTAGCAAAGAGGTACCTCTTTCCTAAAAAATTGGCAAAAAAAATTTTTTTCTTAAATGCATGCGATTTGAGCTTTTTCGGAAGCTTCTTCGCATTTGAAACTCCTTTCAATACTTGCTTATTAGAAATAAACGCCTTTTGGCCAAAATTGGGTAAAATTGTGTTTCACCAAAAAAATTGATTTTTAACAAAGAGGTACCTCTTTCCTAAAAAATTTGCAAAAAAATTTTTTTTCTTAAATACATGCGATTTGAGATTTTTCGGAAGCTTCTTCGCATTTGAAACTCCTTTCAATACTTGCTTATTAGAAATAAACGCCTTTTGGCCAAAATTGGGTAAAATTGTGTTTCAGCCAAAAAATTGATTTTTAGCAAAGAGGTACCTCTTTCCTAAAAAATTGGCAAAAAATTTTTTTTTCTTAAATGCATGCGATTTGAGCTTTTTCGGAAGCTTCTTCGCATTTGAAACTCCTTTCAATACTTGCTTATTAGAAATAAACGCCTTTTGACCAAAATTGGGTAAAATTGTGTTTCAGCCAAAAAATTGATTTTTAGCAAAGAGGTACCTCTTTCCTAAAAAATTTGCAAAAAATTTTTTTTTCTTAAATACATGCGATTTGAGATTTTTCGGAAGCTTCTTCGCATTTGAAACTCCTTTCAATACTTGCTTATTAGAAATAAACGCCTTTTGGCCAAAATTGGGTAAAATTGTGTTTCAGCCAAAAAATTTATTTTTAGCAAAGAGGTATGTACCTCTTTCCTAAAAAATTGGCAAAAAAATTTTTTTTCTTAAATGCATGCGATTTGAGCTTTTTCGGAAGCTTCTTCGCATTTGAAACTCCTTTCAATACTTGCTTATTAGAAATAAACGCCTTTTGGCCAAAATTGGGTAAAATTGTGTTTCAGCCAAAAAATTGATTTTTAGCAAAGAGGTACCTCTTTCCTAAAAAATTGGCAAAAAATTTTTTTTCTTAAATGCATGCGATTTGAGCTTTTTCGGAAGCTTCTTCGCATTTGAAACTCCTTTCAATACTTGCTTATTAGAAATAAACGCCTTTTGGCCAAAATTGGGTAAAATTGTGTTTCAGCCAAAAAATTGATTTTTAGCAAAGAGGTACGTACCTCTTTCCTAAAAAATTGGCAAAAAAATTTTTTTTCTTAAATGCATGCGATTTGAGCTTTTTCGGAAGCTTCTTCGCATTTGAAACTCCTTTCAATACTTGCTTATTAGAAATAAACGCCTTTTGACCAAAATTGGGTAAAATTGTGTTTCAGCCAAAAAATTGATTTTTAGCAAAGAGGTACCTCTTTCCTAAAAAATTGGCAAAAAATTTTTTTTCTTAAATGCATGCGATTTGAGCTTTTTCGGAAGCTTCTTCGCATTTGAAACTCCTTTCAATACTTGCTTATTAGAAATAAACGCCTTTTGACCAAAATTGGGTAAAATTGTGTTTCAGCCAAAAAATTGATTTTTAGCAGAGAGGTACCTCTTTCCTAAAAAATTTGCAAAAAAATTTTTTTTCTTAAATACATGCGATTTGAGATTTTTCGGAAGCTTCTTCGCATTTGAAACTCCTTTCAATACTTGCTTATTAGAAATAAACGCCTTTTGGCCAAAATTGGGTAAAATTGTGTTTCAGCCAAAAAATTTATTTTTAGCAAAGAGGTACCTCTTTCCTAAAAAATTGGCAAAAAAATTTTTTTTCTTAAATGCATGCGATTTGAGCTTTTTCGGAAGCTTCTTCGCATTTGAAACTCCTTTCAATACTTGCTTATTAGAAATAAACGCCTTTTGGCCAAAATTGGGTAAAATTGTGTTTCAGCCAAAAAATTTATTTTTAGCAAAGAGGTACCTCTTTCCTAAAAAATTGGCAAAAAAATTTTTTTTCTTAAATGCATGCGATTTGAGCTTTTTCGGAAGCTTCTTCGCATTTGAAACTCCTTTCAATACTTGCTTATTAGAAATAAACGCCTTTTGGCCAAAATTGGGTAAAATTGTGTTTCAGCCAAAAAATTGATTTTTAGCAAAGAGGTACGTACCTCTTTCCTAAAAAATTGGCAAAAAAAATTTTTTTCTTAAATGCATGCGATTTGAGCTTTTTCGGAAGCTTCTTCGCATTTGAAACTCCTTTCAATACTTGCTTATTAGAAATAAACGCCTTTTGACCAAAATTGGGTAAAATTGTGTTTCAGCCAAAAAATTGATTTTTAGCAAAGAGGTACCTCTTTCCTAAAAAATTGGCAAAAAAAATTTTTTTCTTAAATGCATGCGATTTGAGCTTTTTCGGAAGCTTCTTCGCATTTGAAACTCCTTTCAATACTTGCTTATTAGAAATAAACGCCTTTTGGCCAAAATTGGGTAAAATTGTGTTTCAGCCAAAAAATTGATTTTTAGCAAAGAGGTACCTCTTTCCTAAAAAATTGGCAAAAAAATTTTTTTTCTTAAATGCATGCGATTTGAGCTTTTTCGGAAGCTTCTTCGCATTTGAAACTCCTTTTAATACTTGCTTATTAGAAATAAACGCCTTTTGACCAAAATTGGGTAAAATTGTGTTTCAGCCAAAAAATTGATTTTTAGCAAAGAGGTACCTCTTTCCTAAAAAATTTGCAAAAAATTTTTTTTTCTTAAATACATGCGATTTGAGATTTTTCGGAAGCTTCTTCGCATTTGAAACTCCTTTCAATACTTGCTTATTAGAAATAAACGCCTTTTGGCCAAAATTGGGTAAAATTGTGTTTCAGCCAAAAAATTTATTTTTAGCAAAGAGGTACCTCTTTCCTAAAAAATTGGCAAAAAAATTTTTTTTCTTAAATGCATGCGATTTGAGCTTTTTCGGAAGCTTCTTCGCATTTGAAACTCCTTTCAATACTTGCTTATTAGAAATAAACGCCTTTTGGCCAAAATTGGGTAAAATTGTGTTTCAGCCAAAAAATTGATTTTTAGCAAAGAGGTACGTACCTCTTTCCTAAAAAATTGGCAAAAAAAATTTTTTTCTTAAATGCATGCGATTTGAGCTTTTTCGGAAGCTTCTTCGCATTTGAAACTCCTTTCAATACTTGCTTATTAGAAATAAACGCCTTTTGGCCAAAATTGGGTAAAATTGTGTTTCAGCCAAAAAATTGATTTTTAGCAAAGAGGTACCTCTTTCCTAAAAAATTGGCAAAAAAATTTTTTTTCTTAAATGCATGCGATTTGAGCTTTTTCGGAAGCTTCTTCGCATTTGAAACTCCTTTCAATACTTGCTTATTAGAAATAAACGTCTTTTGGCCAAAATTGGGTAAAATTGTGTTTCAGCCAAAAAATTGATTTTTAGCAAAGAGGTACCTCTTTCCTAAAAAATTGGCAAAAAAATGTTTTTTCTTAAATACATGCGATTTGAGCTTTTTCGGAAGCTTCTTCGCATTTGAAACTCCTTTCAATACTTGCTTATTAGAAATAAACGCCTTTTGGCCAAAATTGGGTAAAATTGTGTTTCAGCCAAAAAATTGATTTTTAGCAAAGAGGTACCTCTTTCCTAAAAAATTGGCAAAAAAATTTTTTTTCTTAAATGCATGCGATTTGAGCTTTTTCGGAAGCTTCTTCGCATTTGAAACTCCTTTCAATACTTGCTTATTAGAAATAAACGCCTTTTGGCCAAAATTGGGTAAAATTGTGTTTCAGCCAAAAAATTGATTTTTAGCAAAGAGGTACCTCTTTCCTAAAAAATTGGCAAAAATTTTTTTTTTCTTAAATGCATGCGATTTGAGCTTTTTCGGAAGCTTCTTCGCATTTGAAACTCCTTTCAATACTTGCTTATTAGAAATAAACGCCTTTTGGCCAAAATTGGGTAAAATTGTGTTTCAGCCAAAAAATTGATTTTTAGCAAAGAGGTACTTCTTTCCTAAAAAATTGGCAAAAAATTTTTTTTTCTTAAATGCATGCGATTTGAGCTTTTTCGGAAGCTTCTTCGCATTTGAAACTCCTTTCAATACTTGCTTATTAGAAATAAACGCCTTTTGGCCAAAATTGGGTAAAATTGTGTTTCAGCCAAAAAATTGATTTTTAGCAAGAGGTACCTCTTTCCTAAAAAATTGGCAAAAATTTTTTTTTTCTTAAATGCATGCGATTTGAGCTTTTTCGGAAGCTTCTTCGCATTTGAAACTCCTTTCAATACTTGCTTATTAGAAATAAACGCCTTTTGGCCAAAATTGGGTAAAATTGTGTTTCAGCCAAAAAATTGATTTTTAGCAAAGAGGTACCTCTTTCCTAAAAAATTGGCAAAAAAATGTTTTTTCTTAAATACATGCGATTTGAGATTTTTCGGAAGCTTCTTCGCATTTGAAACTCCTTTCAATACTTGCTTATTAGAAATAAACGCCTTTTGGCCAAAATTGGGTAAAATTGTGTTTCAGCCAAAAAATTGATTTTTAGCAAAGAGGTACCTCTTTCCTAAAAAATTGGCAAAAAAATTTTTTTTCTTAAATGCATGCGATTTGAGCTTTTTCGGAAGCTTCTTCGCATTTGAAACTCCTTTCAATACTTGCTTATTAGAAATAAACGCCTTTTGGCCAAAATTGGGTAAAATTGTGTTTCAGCCAAAAAATTGATTTTTAGCAAAGAGGTACCTCTTTCCTAAAAAATTGGCAAAAAAATTTTTTTTCTTAAATGCATGCGATTTGAGCTTTTTCGGAAGCTTCTTTGCATTTGAAACTCCTTTCAATACTTGCTTATTAGAAATAAACGCCTTTTGGCCAAAATTGGGTAAAATTGTGTTTCAGCCAAAAAATTGATTTTTAGCAAAGAGGTACCTCTTTCCTAAAAAATTGGCAAAAAATTTTTTTTCTTAAATGCATGCGATTTGAGCTTTTTCGGAAGCTTCTTCGCATTTAAAACTCCTTTCAATACTTGCTTATTAGAAATAAACGCCTTTTGGCCAAAATTGGGTAAAATTGTGTTTCAGCCAAAAAATTGATTTTTAGCAAAAAAAAATTTTTTTCTTAAATGCATGCGATTTGAGCTTTTTCGGAAGCTTCTTCGCATTTAAAACTCCTTTCAATACTTGCTTATTAGAAATAAACGCCTTTTGGCCAAAATTGGGTAAAATTGTGTTTCAGCCAAAAAATTGATTTTTAGCAAAGAGGTACCTCTTTCCTAAAAAATTGGCAAAAAATTTTTTTTTCTTAAATGCATGCGATTTGAGCTTTTTCGGAAGCTTCTTCGCATTTGAAACTCCTTTCAATACTTGCTTATTAGAAATAAACGCCTTTTGGCCAAAATTGGGTAAAATTGTGTTTCAGCCAAAAAATTGATTTTTAGCAAAGAGGTACCTCTTTCCTAAAAAATTGGCAAAAAAATTTTTTTTCTTAAATGCATGCGATTTGAGCTTTTTCGGAAGCTTCTTCGCATTTGAAACTCCTTTCAATACTTGCTTATTAGAAATAAACGCCTTTTGGCCAAAATTGGGTAAAATTGTGTTTCAGCCAAAAAATTGATTTTTAGCAAAGAGGTAGCTCTTTCCTAAAAAATTGGCAAAAAATTTTTTTTTCTTAAATGCATGCGATTTGAGCTTTTTCGGAAGCTTCTTCGCATTTGAAACTCCTTTCAATACTTGCTTATTAGAAATAAACGCCTTTTGGCCAAAATTGGGTAAAATTGTGTTTCAGCCAAAAAATTGATTTTTAGCAAAGAGGTACCTCTTTCCTAAAAAATTGGCAAAAAAATTTTTTTTCTTAAATGCATGCGATTTGAGCTTTTTCGGAAGCTTCTTCGCATTTGAAACTCCTTTCAATACTTGCTTATTAGAAATAAACGCCTTTTGGCCAAAATTGGGTAAAATTGTGTTTCAGCCAAAAAATTGATTTTTAGCAAAGAGGTACCTCTTTCCTAAAAAATTGGCAAAAAAATTTTTTTTCTTAAATGCATGCGATTTGAGCTTTTTCGGAAGCTTCTTCGCATTTGAAACTCCTTTCAATACTTGCTTATTAGAAATAAACGCCTTTTGGCCAAAATTGGGTAAAATTGTGTTTCAGCCAAAAAATTGATTTTTAGCAAAGAGGTACCTCTTTCCTAAAAAATTGGCAAAAAAATTTTTTTTCTTAAATGCATGCGATTTGAGCTTTTTCGGAAGCTTCTTCGCATTTAAAACTCCTTTCAATACTTGCTTATTAGAAATAAACGCCTTTTGGCCAAAATTGGGTAAAATTGTGTTTCAGCCAAAAAATTGATTGTTAGCAAAGAGGTACCTCTTTCCTAAAAAATTGGCAAAAAATTTTTTTTTCTTAAATGCATGCGATTTGAGCTTTTTCGGAAGCTTCTTCGCATTTGAAACTCCTTTCAATACTTGCTTATTAGAAATAAACGCCTTTTGGCCAAAATTGGGTAAAATTGTGTTTCAGCCAAAAAATTGATTTTTAGCAAAGAGGTACCTCTTTCCTAAAAAATTGGCAAAAAAATTTTTTTTCTTAAATGCATGCGATTTGAGCTTTTTCGGAAGCTTCTTTGCATTTGAAACTCCTTTCAATACTTGCTTATTAGAAATAAACGCCTTTTGGCCAAAATTGGGTAAAATTGTGTTTCAGCCAAAAAATTGATTTTTAGCAAAGAGGTACCTCTTTCCTAAAAAATTGGCAAAAAAATTTTTTTCTTAAATGCATGCGATTTGAGCTTTTTCGGAAGCTTCTTCGCATTTAAAACTCCTTTCAATACTTGCTTATTAGAAATAAACGCCTTTTGGCCAAAATTGGGTAAAATTGTGTTTCAGCCAAAAAATTGATTTTTAGCAAAGAGGTACACCTCTTTCCTAAAAAATTGGCAAAAAAATTTTTTTTCTTAAATGCATGCGATTTGAGCTTTTTCGGAAGCTTCTTCGCATTTGAAACTCCTTTCAATACTTGCTTATTAGAAATAAACGCCTTTTGGCCAAAATTGGGTAAAATTGTGTTTCAGCCAAAAAATTGATTTTTAGCAAAGAGGTACCTCTTTCCTAAAAAATTGGCAAAAAAAATTGTTTTCTTAAATGCATGCGATTTGAGCTTTTTCGGAAGCTTCTTCGCATTTGAAACTCCTTTCAATACTTGCTTATTAGAAATAAACGCCTTTTGGCCAAAATTGGGTAAAATTGTGTTTCAGCCAAAAAATTGGCAAAAAATTTTTTTTTCTTAAATGCATGCGATTTGAGCTTTTTCGGAAGCTTCTTCGCATTTGAAACTCCTTTCAATACTTGCTTATTAGAAATAAACGCCTTTTGGCCAAAATTGGGTAAAATTGTGTTTCAGCCAAAAAATTGATTTTTAGCAAAAAGGTACCTCTTTCCTAAAAAATTGGCAAAAAATTTTTTTTTCTTAAATGCATGCGATTTGAGCTTTTTCGGAAGCTTCTTCGCATTTGAAACTCCTTTCAATACTTGCTTATTAGAAATAAACGCCTTTTGGCCAAAATTGGGTAAAATTGTGTTTCAGCCAAAAAATTGATTTTTAGCAAAGAGGTAGCTCTTTCCTAAAAAATTGGCAAAAAATTTTTTTTTCTTAAATGCATGCGATTTGAGCTTTTTCGGAAGCTTCTTCGCATTTGAAACTCCTTTCAATACTTGCTTATTAGAAATAAACGCCTTTTGGCCAAAATTGGGTAAAATTGTGTTTCAGCCAAAAAATTGATTTTTAGCAAAGAAGTACCTCTTTCCTAAAAAATTGGCAAAAAAATTTTTTTTCTTAAATGCATGCGATTTGAGCTTTTTCGGAAGCTTCTTCGCATTTGAAACTCCTTTCAATACTTGCTTATTAGAAATAAACGCCATTTGGCCAAAATTGGGTAAAATTGTGTTTCAGCCAAAAAATTGATTTTTAGCAAAGAGGTACCTCTTTCCTAAAAAATTGGCAAAAAAATTTTTTTTCTTAAATGCATGCGATTTGAGCTTTTTCGGAAGCTTCTTCGCATTTGAAACTCCTTTCAATACTTGCTTATTAGAAATAAACGCCTTTTGGCCAAAATTGGGTAAAATTGTGTTTCAGCCAAAAAATTGATTTTTAGCAAAGAGGTACCTCTTTCCTACAAAATTGGCAAATAAATTTTTTTTCTTAAATGCATGCGATTTGAGCTTTTTCGGAAGCTTCTTCGCATTTGAAACTCCTTTCAATACTTGCTTATTAGAAATAAACGCCTTTTGGCCAAAATTGGGTAAAATTGTGTTTCAGCCAAAAAATTGATTTTTAGCAAAGAGGTACCTCTTTCCTAAAAAATTGGCAAAAAAATTTTTTTTCTTAAATGCATGCGATTTGAGCTTTTTCGGAAGCTTCTTCGCATTTGAAACTCCTTTCAATACTTGCTTATTAGAAATAAACGCCATTTGGCCAAAATTGGGTAAAATTGTGTTTCAGCCAAAAAATTGATTTTTAGCAAAGAGGTACCTCTTTCCTAAAAAATTGGCAAAAAAATTTTTTTTCTTAAATGCATGCGATTTGAGCTTTTTCGGAAGCTTCTTCGCATTTGAAACTCCTTTCAATACTTGCTTATTAGAAATAAACGCCTTTTGGCCAAAATTGGGTAAAATTGTGTTTCAGCCAAAAAATTGATTTTTAGCAAAGAGGTACCTCTTTCCTACAAAATTGGCAAATAAATTTTTTTTCTTAAATGCATGCGATTTGAGCTTTTTCGGAAGCTTCTTCGCATTTGAAACTCCTTTCAATACTTGCTTATTAGAAATAAACGCCTTTTGGCCAAAATTGGGTAAAATTGTGTTTCAGCCAAAAAATTGATTTTTAGCAAAGAGGTACCTCTTTCCTAAAAAATTGGCAAAAAAATTTTTTTTCTTAAATGCATGCGATTTGAGCTTTTTCGGAAGCTTCTTCGCATTTGAAACTCCTTTCAATACTTGCTTATTAGAAATAAACGCCTTTTGATCAAAATTGGGTAAAATTGTGTTTCAGCCAAAAAATTGATTTTTAGCAAAGAGGTACCTCTTTCCTAAAAAATTGGCAAAAAATTTTTTTTTCTTAAATGCATGCGATTTGAGCTTTTTCGGAAGCTTCTTCGCATTTGAAACTCCTTTCAATACTTGCTTATTAGAAATAAACGCCTTTTGGCCAAAATTGGGTAAAATTGTATTTCAGCCAAAAAATTGATTTTTAGCAAAGAGGTACCTCTTTCCTAAAAAATTGGCAAATAAAATTTTTTTTCTTAAATGCATACGATTTGAGCTTTTTCGGAAGCTTCTTCGCATTTGAAACTCCTTTCAATACTTGCTTATTAGAAATAAACGCCTTTTGGCCAAAATTGGGTAAAATTGTGTTTCAGCCAAAAAATTTATTTTTAGCAAAGAGGTACCTCTTTCCTAAAAAATTGGCAAAAAATTTTTTTTTCTTAAATGCATGCGATTTGAGCTTTTTCGGAAGCTTCTTCGCATTTGAAACTCCTTTCAATACTTGCTTATTAGAAATAAACGCCTTTTGATCAAAATTGGGTAAAATTGTGTTTCAGCCAAAAAATTGATTTTTAGCAAAGAGGTACCTCTTTCCTAAAAAATTGGCAAAAAATTTGTTTTTCTTAAATGCATGCGATTTGAGCTTTTTCGGAAGCTTCTTCGCATTTGAAACTCCTTTCAATACTTGCTTATTAGAAATAAACGCCTTTTGATCAAAATTGGGTAAAATTGTGTTTCAGCCAAAAAATTGATTTTTAGCAAAGAGGTACCTCTTTCCTAAAAAATTGGCAAAAAATTTTTTTTCTTAAATGCATGCGATTTGAGCTTTTTCGGAAGCTTCTTCGCATTTGAAACTCCTTTCAATACTTGCTTATTAGAAATAAACGCCTTTTGGCCAAAATTGGGTAAAATTGTGTTTCAGCCAAAAAATTGATTTTTAGCAAAGAGGTACCTCTTTCCTAAAAAATTGGCAAAAAAATTTTTTTTCTTAAATGCATGCGATTTGAGCTTTTTCGGAAGCTTCTTCGCATTTGAAACTCCTTTCAATACTTGCTTATTAGAAATAAACGCCTTTTGGCCAAAATTGGGTAAAATTGTGTTTCAGCCAAAAAATTGATTTTTAGCAAAGAGGTACCTCTTTCCTAAAAAATTGGCAAAAAAATTTTTTTTCTTAAATGCATGCGATTTGAGCTTTTTCGGAAGCTTCTTCGCATTTGAAACTCCTTTCAATACTTGCTTATTAGAAATAAACGCCTTTTGGCCAAAATTGGGTAAAATTGTGTTTCAGCCAATTTTGGCCAAAGAGCGTTTATTTCTAATAAGCAAGTATTGAAAGGAGTTTCAAATGCAAAGAAGCTTCGGAAAAATCTCAAATCGCATGCATTTAAGAAAAAAAAATTTTTGCCAATTTTTTAGGAAAGAGGTACCTCTTTGCTAAAAATCAATTTTTTGGCTGAAACACAATTTTATCCAATTTTGGCCAAAAGGCGTTTATTTCTAATAAGCAAGTATTAAAAGGAGTTTCAAATGCAAAGAAGCTTCCGAAAAATCTCAAATCGCATGCATTTAAGAAAAAAAAATTTTTTGCCAATTTTTTATGAAAGAGGTACCTCTTTGCTAAAAATAAATTTTTTGGCTGAAACACAATTTTACCCAATTTTGGCCAAAAGGCGTTTATTTCTAATAAGCAAGTATTGAAAGGAGTTTCAAATGCGAAGAAGCTTCCGAAAAATCTCAAATCGCATGCATTTAAGAAAAAAAAATTTTTTGCCAATTTTTGCTAAAAATCAATTTTTTGGCTAAAACACAATTTTACCCAATTTTGGCCAAAAGGCGTTTATTTCTAATAAGAAAGTATTGAAAGGAGTTTCAAATGCGAAGAAGCTTCCGAAAAATCTCAAATCGCATGCATTTAAGAAAAAAAAATTTTTTGCCAATTTTTTAGGAAAGAGGTACCTCTTGCTAAAAATAAATTTTTTGGCTGAAACACAATTTTACCCAATTTTGGCCAAAAGGCGTTTATTTCTAATAAGCAAGTATTGAAAGGAGTTTCAAATGCGAAGAAGCTTCCGAAAAATCTCAAATCGCATGCATTTAAGAAAAAAAAATTTTTGCCAATTTTTTAGGAAAGAGGTACCTCTTTGCTAAAAATCAAATTTTTGGCTGAAACACAATTTTATCCAATTTTGGCCAAAAGGCGTTTATTTCTAATAAGCAAGTATTGACAGGAGTTTCAAATGCGAAGAAGCTTCCGAAAAATCTCAAATCGCATGCATTTAAGAAATAAAAATTTTTTGCCAATTTTTTAGGAAAGAGGTAGTACCTCTTTGCTAAAAATCAATTTTTTGGCTGAAACACAATTTTACCCAATTTTGGCCAAAAGGCGTTTATTTCTAATAAGCAAGTATTGAAAGGAGTTTCAAATGCAAAGAAGCTTCCGAAAAATCTCAAATCGCATGCATTTAAGAAATAAAAATTTTTTGCCAATTTTTTAGGAAAGAGGTACCTCTTTGCTAAAAATCAATTTTTTGGCTGAAACACAATTTTACCCAATTTTGGCCAAAAGGCGTTTATTTCTAATAAGCAAGTATTGAAAGGAGTTTCAAATGCAAAGAAGCTTCCGAAAAATCTCAAATCGCATGCATTTAAGAAAAAAAAATTTTTTGCCAATTTTTTAGGAAAGAGGTACCTCTTGCTAAAAATCAATTTTTTGGCTGAAACACAATTTTACCCAATTTTGCCCAAAAGGCGTTTATTTCTAATAAGCAAGTATTGAAAGGAGTTTCAAATGCGAAGAAGCTTCCGAAAAATCTCAAATCGCATGCATTTAAGAAAAAAAAATTTTTTGCCAATTTTTGCTAAAAATCAATTTTTTGGCTAAAACACAATTTTACCCAATTTTGGCCAAAAGGCGTTTATTTCTAATAAGCAAGTATTGAAAGGAGTTTCAAATGCGAAGAAGCTTCCGAAAAATCTCAAATCGCATGCATTTAAGAAAAAAAAATTTTTTGCCAATTTTTTAGGAAAGAGGTACCTCTTTGCTAAAAATCAATTTTTTGGCTGAAACACAATTTTACCCAATTTTGACCAAAAGGCGTTTATTTCTAATAAGCAAGTATTGAAAGGAGTTTCAAATGCGAAGAAGCTTCCGAAAAATCTCAAATCGCATGTATTTAAAAAAAAAAATTTGTTTGCCAATTTTTTAGGAAAGAGGTACCTCTTTGCTAAAAATCAATTTTTTGGCTAAAACACAATTTTACCCAATTTTGGCCAAAAGGCGTTTATTTCTAATAAGCAAGTATTGAAAGGAGTTTCAAATGCGAAGAAGCTTCCGAAAAATCTCAAATCGCATGTATTTAAAAAAAAAAATTTGTTTGCCAATTTTTTAGGAAAGAGGTACCTCTTTGCTAAAAATCAATTTTTTGGCTGAAACACAATTTTACCCAATTTTGGCCAAAAGGCGTTTATTTCTAATAAGCAAGTATTGACAGGAGTTTCAAATGCGAAGAAGCTTCCGAAAAATCTCAAATCGCATGCATTTAAGAAAAAAAAATTGTTTGCCAATTTTTTAGGAAAGAGGTACCTCTTTGCTAAAAATCAATTTTTTGGCTGAAACACAATTTTACCCAATTTTGGCCAAAAGGCGTTTATTTCTAATAAGCAAGTATTGAAAGGAGTTTCAAATGCGAAGAAGCTTCCGAAAAATCTCAAATCGCATGCATTTAAGAAAAAAAAATTTTTTGCCAATTTTTTAGGAAAGAGGTACCTCTTGCTAAAAATAAATTTTTTGGCTGAAACACAATTTTACCCAATTTTGGCCAAAAGGCGTTTATTTCTAATAAGCAAGTATTGAAAGGAGTTTCAAATGCGAAGAAGCTTCCGAAAAATCTCAAATCGCATGCATTTAAGAAAAAAAAATTGTTTGCCAATTTTTTAGGAAAGAGGTACCTCTTGCTAAAAATAAATTTTTTGGCTGAAACACAATTTTACCCAATTTTGGCCAAAAGGCGTTTATTTCTAATAAGCAAGTATTGAAAGGAGTTTCAAATGCGAAGAAGCTTCCGAAAAATCTCAAATCGCATGCATTTAAGAAAAAA
Organism: Linnaemya tessellans; assembly: GCA_951800035.1. Taxonomy (NCBI): domain Eukaryota; kingdom Metazoa; phylum Arthropoda; class Insecta; order Diptera; family Tachinidae; genus Linnaemya; species Linnaemya tessellans. Next base: position 12,145,821 of record OX637535.1, read on the forward strand.
AAATTTTTTGCCAATTTTTGCTAAAAATCAATTTTTTGGCTAAAACACAATTTTACCCAATTTTGGCCAAAAGGCGTTTATTTCTAATAAGCAAGTATTGAAAGGAGTTTCAAATGCGAAGAAGCTTCCGAAAAATCTCAAATCGCATGCATTTAAGAAAAAAAAAATTTTTGCCAATTTTTTAGGAAAGAGGTACCTCTTGCTAAAAATAAATTTTTTGGCTGAAACACAATTTTACCCAATTTTGGCCAAAAGGCGTTTATTTCTAATAAGCAAGTATTGAAAGGAGTTTCAAATGCGAAGAAGCTTCCGAAAAATCTCAAATCGCATGCATTTAAGAAAAAAAAATTTTTTGCCAATTTTTTAGGAAAGAGGTACACCTCTTTGCTAAAAATCAATTTTTTGGCTGAAACACAATTTTACCCAATTTTGACCAAAAGGCGTTTATTTCTAATAAGCAAGTATTGAAAGGAGTTTCAAATGCGTAGAAGTTTCCGAAAAATCTCAAATCGCATGCATTTAAGAAAAAAAAATTTTTTGCCAATTTTTTAGGAAAGAGGTACATCTTTGCTAAAAATCAAATTTTTGGCTGAAACACAATTTTATCCAATTTTGACCAAAAGGCGTTTATTTCTAATAAGCAAGTATTGAAAGGAGTTTCAAATGCGAAGAAGCTTCCGAAAAATCTCAAATCGCATGCATTTAAGAAAAAAAAATTTTTTGCCAATTTTTGCTAAAAATCAATTTTTTGGCTAAAACACAATTTTACCCAATTTTGGCCAAAAGGCGTTTATTTCTAATAAGCAAGTATTGAAAGGAGTTTCAAATGCGAAGAAGCTTCCGAAAAATCTCAAATCGCATGCATTTAAGAAAAAAAAATTTTTTGCCAATTTTTTAGGAAAGAGGTACCTCTTTGCTAAAAATAAATTTTTTGGCTGAAACACAATTTTACCCAATTTTGGCCAAAAGGCGTTTATTTCTAATAAGCAAGTATTGAAAGGAGTTTCAAATGCGAAGAAGCTTCCGAAAAATCTCAAATCGCATGCATTTAAGAAAAAAAAATTTTTTGCCAATTTTTTAGGAAAGAGGTACCTCTTTGCTAAAAATCAAATTTTTGGCTGAAACACAATTTTATCCAATTTTGGCCAAAAGGCGTTTATTTCTAATAAGCAAGTATTGACAGGAGTTTCAAATGCGAAGTAGCTTCCGAAAAATCTCAAATCGCATGCATTTAAGAAAAAAAAATTTTTTGCCAATTTTTTAGGAAAGAGGTACCTCTTTGCTAAAAATCAAATTTTTGGCTGAAACACAATTTTATCCAATTTTGGCCAAAAGGCGTTTATTTCTAATAAGCAAGTATTGAAAGGAGTTTCAAATGCGAAGAAGCTTCCGAAAAAGCTCAAATCGCATGCATTTAAGAAAAAAAAATTTTTTGCCAATTTTTTAGGAAAGAGGTACCTCTTTGCTAAAAATCAATTTTTTGGCTGAAACACAATTTTACCCAATTTTGGCCAAAAGGCGTTTATTTCTAATAAGCAAGTATTGAAAGGAGTTTCAAATGCGAAGAAGCTTCCGAAAAAGCTCAAATCGCATGCATTTAAGAAAAAAAATTTTTTTGCCAATTTTTTAGGAAAGAGGTACCTCTTTGCTAAAAATCAATTTTTTGGCTGAAACACAATTTTACCCAATTTTGGCCAAAAGGCGTTTATGTCTAATAAGCAAGTATTGAAAGGAGTTTCAAATGCGAAGAAGCTTCCGAAAAAGCTCAAATCGCATGCATTTAAGAAAAAAAATTTTTTTGCCAATTTTTTAGGAAAGAGGTACCTCTTTGCTAAAAATCAATTTTTTGGCTGAAACACAATTTTACCCAATTTTGGCCAAAAGGCGTTTATTTCTAATAAGCAAGTATTGAAAGGAGTTTCAAATGCGAAGAAGCTTCCGAAAAAGCTCAAATCGCATGCATTTAAGAAAAAAAAATTTTTTGCCAATTTTTTAGGAAAGAGGTACCTCTTTGCTAAAAATCAATTTTTTGGCTGAAACACAATTTTACCCAATTTTGGCCAAAAGGCGTTTATTTCTAATAAGCAAGTATTGAAAGGAGTTTCAAATGCGAAGAAGCTTCCGAAAAAGCTCAAATCGCATGCATTTAAGAAAAAAATGTTTTTGCCAATTTTTTAGGAAAGAGGTACATCTTTGCTAAAACTCAATTTTTTGACTGAAACACAATTTTACCCAATTTTGGCCAAAAGGCGTTTATTTCTAATAAGCAAGTATTGAAAGGAGTTTCAAATGCGAAGAAGCTTCCGAAAAAGCTCAAATCGCATGCATTTAAGAAAAAAAATTTTTTTGCCAATTTTTTAGGAAAGAGGTACCTCTTTGCTAAAAATCAATTTTTTGGCTGAAACACAATTTTACCCAATTTTGGCCAAAAGGCGTTTATTTCTAATAAGAAAGGAGTTTCAAATGCGAAGAAGCTTCCGAAAAAGCTCAAATCGCATGCATTTAAGAAAAAAAAATTTTTGCCAATTTTTTAGGAAAGAGGTACCTCTTTGCTAAAAATCAATTTTTTGGCTGAAACACAATTTTACCCAATTTTGGCCAAAAGGCGTTTATTTCTAATAAGCAAGTATTGAAAGGAGTTTCAAATGCGAAGAAGCTTCCGAAAAAGCTCAAATCGCATGCATTTAAGAAAAAAATGTTTTTGCCAATTTTTTAGGAAAGAGGTACATCTTTGCTAAAAATCAATTTTTTGACTGAAACACAATTTTACCCAATTTTGGCCAAAAGGCGTTTATTTCTAATAAGCAAGTATTGAAAGGAGTTTCAAATGCGAAGAAGCTTCCGAAAAAGCTCAAATCGCATGCATTTAAGAAAAAAAATTTTTTTGCCAATTTTTTAGGAAAGAGGTACCTCTTTGCTAAAAATCAATTTTTTGGCTGAAACACAATTTTACCCAATTTTGGCCAAAAGGCGTTTATTTCTAATAAGCAAGTATTGAAAGGAGTTTCAAATGCGAAGAAGCTTCCGAAAAAGCTCAAATCGCATGCATTTAAGAAAAAAAAATTGTTTGCCAATTTTTTAGGAAAGAGGTACCTCTTTGCTAAAAATCAATTTTTTGGCTGAAACACAATTTTACCCAATTTTGGCCAAAAGGCGTTTATTTCTAATAAGCAAGTATTGAAAGGAGTTTCAAATGCGAAGAAGCTTCCGAAAAAGCTCAAATCGCATGCATTTAAGAAAAAAATGTTTTTGCCAATTTTTTAGGAAAGAGGTACCTCTTTGCTAAAAATCAATTTTTTGACTGAAACACAATTTTACCCAATTTTGGCCAAAAGGCGTTTATTTCTAATAAGCAAGTATTGAAAGGAGTTTCAAATGCGAAGAAGCTTCCGAAAAAGCTCAAATCGCATGCATTTAAGAAAAAAAAATTTTTTGCCAATTTTTTAGGAAAGAGGTACCTCTTTGCTAAAAATCAATTTTTTGGCTGAAACACAATTTTACCCAATTTTGGCCAAAAGGCGTTTATTTCTAATAAGCAAGTATTGAAAGGAGTTTCAAATGCGAAGAAGCTTCCGAAAAAGCTCAAATCGCATGCATTTAAGAAAAAAAAAATTTTTTGCCAATTTTTTAGGAAAGAGGTACCTCTTTGCTAAAAATCAATTTTTTGGCTGAAACACAATTTTACCCAATTTTGGCCAAAAGGCGTTTATTTCTAATAAGCAAGTATTGAAAGGAGTTTCAAATGCGAAGAAGCTTCCGAAAAAGCTCAAATCGCATGCATTTAAGAAAAAAAAAATTTTTTGCCAATTTTTTGCTAAAAATCAATTTTTTGGCTGAAACACAATTTTACCCAATTTTGGCCAAAAGGCGTTTATTTCTAATAAGCAAGTATTGAAAGGAGTTTCAAATGCGAAGAAGCTTCCGAAAAAGCTCAAATCGCATGCATTTAAGAAAAAAAAATTTTTTGCCAATTTTTTAGGAAAGAGGTACCTCTTTGCTAAAAATCAATTTTTTGGCTGAAACACAATTTTACCCAATTTTGGCCAAAAGGCGTTTATTTCTAATAAGCAAGTATTGAAAGGAGTTTCAAATGCGAAGAAGCTTCCGAAAAAGCTCAAATCGCATGCATTTAAGAAAAAAAATTTTTTTGCCAATATTTTAGGAAAGAGGTACCTCTTTGCTAAAAATCAACTTTTTGGCTGAAACACAATTTTACCCAATTTTGGCCAAAAGGCGTTTATTTCTAATAAGCAAGTATTGAAAGGAGTTTCAAATGCGAAGAAGCTTCCGAAAAAGCTCAAATCGCATGCATTTAAGAAAAAAAAAATTTTTGCCAATTTTTTAGGAAAGAGGTACCTCTTTGCTAAAAATCAATTTTTTGGCTGAAACACAATTTTACCCAATTTTGGCCAAAAGGCGTTTATTTCTAATAAGCAAGTATTGAAAGGAGTTTCAAATGCGAAGAAGCTTCCGAAAAAGCTCAAATCGCATGCATTTAAGAAAAAAAATTTTTTGCCAATTTTTTAGGAAAGAGGTACCTCTTTGCTAAAAATCAACTTTTTGGCTGAAACACAATTTTACCCAATTTTGGCCAAAAGGCGTTTATTTCTAATAAGCAAGTATTGAAAGGAGTTTCAAATGCGAAGAAGCTTCCGAAAAAGTTCAAATCGCATGCATTTAAGAAAAAAAATTTTTTTTGCCAATTTTTTAGGAAAGAGGTACCTCTTTGCTAAAAATCAATTTTTTGGCTGAAACACAATTTTACCCAATTTTGGCCAAAAGGCGTTTATTTCTAATAAGCAAGTATTGAAAGGAGTTTCAAATGCGAAGAAGCTTCCGAAAAAGTTCAAATCGCATGCATTTAAGAAAAAAAATTTTTTTTGCCAATTTTTTAGGAAAGAGGTACCTCTTTGCTAAAAATCAATTTTTTGGCTGAAACACAATTTTACCCAATTTTGGCCAAAAGGCGTTTATTTCTAATAAGCAAGTATTGAAAGGAGTTTCAAATGCGAAGAAGCTTCCGAAAAAGTTCAAATCGCATGCATTTAAGAAAAAAAATTTTTTTTGCCAATTTTTTAGGAAAGAGGTACCTCTTTGCTAAAAATCAATTTTTTGGCTGAAACACAATTTTACCCAATTTTGGCCAAAAGGCGTTTATTTCTAATAAGCAAGTATTGAAAGGAGTTTCAAATGCGAAGAAGCTTCCGAAAAAGCTCAAATCGCATGCATTTAAGAAAAAAAATTTTTTGCCAATTTTTTAGGAAAGAGGTACCTCTTTGCTAAAAATCAATTTTTTGGCTGAAACACAATTTTACCCAATTTTGGCCAAAAGGCGTTTATTTCTAATAAGCAAGTATTGAAAGGAGTTTCAAATGCGAAGAAGCTTCCGAAAAAGTTCAAATCGCATGCATTTAAGAAAAAAAATTTTTTTTGCCTATTTTTTAGGAAAGAGGTACCTCTTTGCTAAAAATCAATTTTTTGGCTGAAACACAATTTTACCCAATTTTGGCCAAAAGGCGTTTATTTCTAATAAGCAAGTATTGAAAGGAGTTTCAAATGCGAAGAAGCTTCCGAAAAAGCTCAAATCGCATGCATTTAAGAAAAAAAATTTTTTGCCAATTTTTTAGGAAAGAGGTACCTCTTTGCTAAAAATCAATTTTTTGGCTGAAACACAATTTTACCCAATTTTGGCCAAAAGGCGTTTATTTCTAATAAGCAAGTATTGAAAGGAGTTTCAAATGCGAAGAAGCTTCCGAAAAAGCTCGAATCGCATGCATTTAAGAAAAAAAATTTTTTGCCAATTTTTTAGGAAAGAGGTACCTCTTTGCTAAAAATCAATTTTTTGGCTGAAACACAATTTTACCCAATTTTGGCCAAAAGGCGTTTATTTCTAATAAGCAAGTATTGAAAGGAGTTTCAAATGCGAAGAAGCTTCCGAAAAAGCTCAAATCGCATGCATTTAAGAAAAAAAATTTTTTGCCAATTTTTTAGGAAAGAGGTACCTCTTTGCTAAAAATCAATTTTTTGGCTGAAACACAATTTTACCCAATTTTGGCCAAAAGGCGTTTATTTCTAATAAGCAAGTATTGAAAGGAGTTTCAAATGCGAAGAAGCTTCCGAAAAAGTTCAAATCGCATGCATTTAAGAAAAAAAAATTTTTTTGCCAATTTTTTAGGAAAGAGGTACCTCTTTGCTAAAAATCAATTTTTTGGCTGAAACACAATTTTACCCAATTTTGGCCAAAAGGCGTTTATTTCTAATAAGCAAGTATTGAAAGGAGTTTCAAATGCGAAGAAGCTTCCGAAAAAGCTCAAATCGCATGCATTTAAGAAAAAAAATTTTTTGCCAATTTTTTAGGAAAGAGGTACCTCTTTGCTAAAAATCAATTTTTTGGCTGAAACACAATTTTACCCAATTTTGGCCAAAAGGCGTTTATTTCTAATAAGCAAGTATTGAAAGGAGTTTCAAATGCGAAGAAGCTTCCGAAAAAGCTCAAATCGCATGCATTTAAGAAAAAAAAATTTTTTGCCAATTTTTTAGGAAAGAGGTACCTCTTTGCTAAAAATCCATTTTTTGGCTGAAACACAATTTTACCCAATTTTGGCCAAAAGGCGTTTATTTCTAATAAGCAAGTATTGAAAGGAGTTTCAAATGCGAAGAAGCTTCCGAAAAAGCTCAAATCGCATGCATTTAAGAAAAAAAATTTTTTTGCCAATTTTTTAGGAAAGAGGTACCTCTTTGCTAAAAATCAATTTTTTGGCTGAAACACAATTTTACCCAATTTTGGCCAAAAGGCGTTTATTTCTAATAAGCAAGTATTGAAAGGAGTTTCAAATGCGAAGAAGCTTCCGAAAAAGCTCAAATCGCATGCATTTAAAAAAAAAATTTTTTGCCAATTTTTTAGGAAAGAGGTACCTCTTTGCTAAAAATCAATTTTTTGGCTGAAACACAATTTTACCCAATTTTGGCCAAAAGGCGTTTATTTCTAATAAGCAAGTATTGAAAGGAGTTCAAATGCGAAGAAGCTTCCGAAAAAGCTCAATGCGCATGCATTTAAGAAAAAAAATTTTTTTGCCAATTTTTTAGGAAAGAGGTACCTCTTTGCTAAAAATCAATTTTTTGGCTGAAACACAATTTTACCCAATTTTGGCCAAAAGGCGTTTATTTCTAATAAGCAAGTATTGAAAGGAGTTTCAAATGCGAAGAAGCTTCCGAAAAAGCTCAAATCGCATGCATTTAAGAAAAAAAATTTTTTTGCCAATTTTTTAGGAAAGAGGTACGTACCTCTTTGCTAAAAATCAATTTTTTGGCTGAAACACAATTTTACCCAATTTTGGCCAAAAGGCGTTTATTTCTAATAAGCAAGTATTGAAAGGAGTTTCAAATGCGCAGAAGCTTCCGAAAAAGCTCAAATCGCATGCATTTAAGAAAAAAAAATTTTTTGCCAATTTTTTAGGAAAGAGGTACCTCTTTGCTAATAATCAATTTTTTGGCTGAAACACAATTTTACCCAATTTTGGCCAAAAGGCGTTTATTTCTAATAAGCAAGTATTGAAAGGAGTTTCAAATGCGAAGAAGCTTCCGAAAAAGCTCAAATCGCATGCATTTAAGAAAAAAATTTTTTTTGCCAATTTTTTAGGAAAGAGGTACCTCTTTGCTAAAAATCAATTTTTTGGCTGAAACACAATTTTACCCAATTTTGGCCAAAAGGCGTTTATTTCTAATAAGCAAGTATTGAAAGGAGTTTCAAATGCGAAGAAGCTTCCGAAGAAGCTCAAATCGCATGCATTTAAGAAAAAAAAATTTTTTGCCAATTTTTTAGGAAAGAGGTACCTCTTTGCTAAAAATCAATTTTTTGGCTGAAACACAATTTTACCCAATTTTGGCCAAAAGGCGTTTATTTCTAATAAGCAAGTATTGAAAGGAGTTTCAAATGCGAAGAAGCTTCCGAAAAAGCTCAAATCGCATGCATTTAAGAAAAAAAATTTTTTTGCCAATTTTTTAGGAAAGAGGTACCTCTTTGCTAAAAATCAATTTTTTGGCTGAAACACAATTTTACCCAATTTTGGCCAAAAGGCGTTTATTTCTAATAAGCAAGTATTGAAAGGAGTTTCAAATGCGAAGAAGCTTCCGAAAAAGCTCAAATCGCATGCATTTAAGAAAAAAAATTTTTTTGCCAATTTTTTAGGAAAGAGGTACCTCTTTGCTAAAAATCAATTTTTTGGCTGAAACACAATTTTACCCAATTTTGGCCAAAAGGCGTTTATTTCTAATAAGCAAGTATTGAAAGGAGTTTCAAATGCGAAGAAGCTTCCGAAAAAGCTCAAATCGCATGCATTTAAGAAAAAAAATTTTTTGCCAATTTTTTAGGAAAGAGGTACCTCTTTGCTAAAAATCAATTTTTTGGCTGAAACACAATTTTACCCAATTTTGGCCAAAAGACGTTTATTTCTAATAAGCAAGTATTGAAAGGAGTTTCAAATGCGAAGAAGCTTCCGAAAAAGCTCAAATCGCATGCATTTAAGAAAAAAAAATTTTTTGCCAATTTTTTAGGAAAGAGGTACCTCTTTGCTAATAATCAATTTTTTGGCTGAAACACAATTTTACCCAATTTTGGCCAAAAGGCGTTTATTTCTAATAAGCAAGTATTGAAAGGAGTTTCAAATGCGAAGAAGCTTCCGAAAAAGCTCAAATCGCATGCATTTAAGAAAAAAATTTTTTTTGCCAATTTTTTAGGAAAGAGGTACCTCTTTGCTAAAAATCAATTTTTTGGCTGAAACACAATTTTACCCAATTTTGGCCAAAAGGCGTTTATTTCTAATAAGCAAGTATTGAAAGGAGTTTCAAATGCGAAGAAGCTTCCGAAAAAGCTCAAATCGCATGCATTTAAGAAAAAAAAATTTTTTGCCAATTTTTTAGGAAAGAGGTACGTACCTCTTTGCTAAAAATCAATTTTTTGGCTGAAACACAATTTTACCCAATTTTGGCCAAAAGGCGTTTATTTCCAATAAGCAAGTATTGAAAGGAGTTTCAAATGCGAAGAAGCTTCCGAAAAAGCTCAAATCGCATGCATTTAAGAAAAAAAAATTTTTTGCCAATTTTTTAGGAAAGAGGTACCTCTTTGCTAAAAATCAATTTTTTGGCTGAAACACAATTTTACCCAATTTTGGCCAAAAGGCGTTTATTTCTAATAAGCAAGTATTGAAAGGAGTTTCAAATGCGAAGAAGCTTCCGAAAAAGCTCAATTCGCATGCATTTAAGAAAAAAAAATTTTTTGCCAATTTTTTAGGAAAGAGGTACCTCTTTGCTAAAAATCAATTTTTTGGCTGAAACACAATTTTACCCAATTTTGGCCAAAAGGCGTTTATTTCTAATAAGCAAGTATTGAAAGGAGTTTCAAATGCGAAGAAGCTTCCGAAAAAGCTCAAATCGCATGCATTTAAGAAAAAAAAATTTTTTGCCAATTTTTTAGGAAAGAGGTACGTACCTCTTTGCTAAAAATCAATTTTTTGGCTGAAACACAATTTTACCCAATTTTGGCCAAAAGGCGTTTATTTCCAATAAGCAAGTATTGAAAGGAGTTTCAAATGCGAAGAAGCTTCCGAAAAAGCTCAAATCGCATGCATTTAAGAAAAAAAAATTTTTTGCCAATTTTTTAGGAAAGAGGTACCTCTTTGCTAAAAATCAATTTTTTGGCTGAAACACAATTTTACCCAATTTTGGCCAAAAGGCGTTTATTTCTAATAAGCAAGTATTGAAAGGAGTTTCAAATGCGAAGAAGCTTCCGAAAAAGCTCAAATCGCATGCATTTAAGAAAAAAAAATTTTTTGCCAATTTTTTAGGAAAGAGGTACCTCTTTGCTAAAAATCAATTTTTTGGCTGAAACACAATTTTACCCAATTTTGGCCAAAAGGCGTTTATTTCTAATAAGCAAGTATTGAAAGGAGTTTCAAATGCGAAGTAGCTTCCGAAAAAGCTCAAATCGCATGCATTTAAGAAAAAAAATTTGTTTGCCAATTTTTTAGGAAAGAGGTACATCTTTGCTAAAAATAAATTTTTTGGCTGAAACACAATTTTACCCAATTTTGGCCAAAAGGCGTTTATTTCTAATAAGCAAGTATTGAAAGGAGTTTCAAATGCGAAGAAGCTTCCGAAAAAGCTCAAATCGCATGCATTTAAGAAAAAAATGTTTTTGCCAATTTTTTAGGAAAGAGGTACATCTTTGCTAAAAATCAATTTTTTGACTGAAACACAATTTTACCCAATTTTGGCCAAAAGGCGTTTATTTCTAATAAGCAAGTATTGAAAGGAGTTTCAAATGCGAAGAAGCTTCCGAAAAAGCTCAAATCGCATGCATTTAAGAAAAAAAAATTTTTTGCCAATTTTTTAGGAAAGAGGTACCTCTTTGCTAAAAATCAATTTTTTGGCTGAAACACAATTTTACCCAATTTTGGCCAAAAGGCGTTTATTTCTAATAAGCAAGTATTGAAAGGAGTTTCAAATGCGAAGAAGCTTCCGAAAAAGCTCAAATCGCATGCATTTAAGAAAAAAAATTTTTGCCAATTTTTTAGGAAAGAGGTACCTCTTTGCTAAAAATCAATTTTTTGGCTGAAACACAATTTTACCCAATTTTGGCCAAAAGGCGTTTATTTCTAATAAGCAAGTATTGAAAGGAGTTTCAAATGCGAAGTAGCTTCCGAAAAAGCTCAAATCGCATGCATTTAAGAAAAAAAAATTTTTTGCCAATTTTTTAGGAAAGAGGTACCTCTTTGCTAAAAATCAATTTTTTGGCTGAAACACAATTTTACCCAATTTTGGCCAAAAGGCGTTTATTTCTAATAAGCAAGTATTGAAAGGAGTTTCAAATGCGAAGAAGCTTCCGAAAAAGCTCAAATCGCATGCATTTAAGAAAAAAAAATTTTTTGCCAATTTTTTAGGAAAGAGGTACCTCTTTGCTAAAAATCAATTTTTTGGCTGAAACACAATTTTACCCAATTTTGGCCAAAAGGCGTTTATTTCTAATAAGCAAGTATTGAAAGGAGTTTCAAATGCGAAGAAGCTTCCGAAAAAGCTCAAATCGCATGCATTTAAGAAAAAAAATTTTTGCCAATTTTTTAGGAAAGAGGTACCTCTTTGCTAAAAATCAATTTTTTGGCTGAAACACAATTTTACCCAATTTTGGCCAAAAGGCGTTTATTTCTAATAAGCAAGTATTGAAAGGAGTTTCAAATGCGAAGAAGCTTCCGAAAAAGCTCAAATCGCATGCATTTAAGAAAAAAAATTTTTTTGCCAATTTTTTAGGAAAGAGGTACCTCTTTGCTAAAAATCAATTTTTTGGCTGAAACACAATTTTACCCAATTTTGGCCAAAAGGCGTTTATTTCTAATAAGCAAGTATTGAAAGGAGTTTCAAATGCGAAGAAGCTTCCGAAAAATCTCAAATCGCATGTATTTAAGAAAAAAAAATTTTTGCCAATTTTTTAGGAAAGAGGTACCTCTTTGCTAAAAATCAATTTTTTGGCTGAAACACAATTTTACCCAATTTTGGCCAAAAGGCGTTTATTTCTAATAAGCAAGTATTGAAAGGAGTTTCAAATGCGAAGAAGCTTCCGAAAAAGCTCAAATCGCATGCATTTAAGAAAAAAAAATTTTTTGCCAATTTTTTAGGAAAGAGGTACGTACCTCTTTGCTAAAAATCAATTTTTTGGCTGAAACACAATTTTACCCAATTTTGGCCAAAAGGCGTTTATTTCTAATAAGCAAGTATTGAAAGGAGTTTCAAATGCGAAGAAGCTTCCGAAAAATCTCAAATCGCATGTATTTAAGAAAAAAAAATTTTTGCCAATTTTTTAGGAAAGAGGTACCTCTTTGCTAAAAATCAATTTTTTGGCTGAAACACAATTTTACCCAATTTTGGCCAAAAGGCGTTTATTTCTAATAAGCAAGTATTGAAAGGAGTTTCAAATGCGAAGAAGCTTCCGAAAAAGCTCAAATCGCATGCATTTAAGAAAAAAAAATTTTTTGCCAATTTTTTAGGAAAGAGGTACCTCTTTGCTAAAAATCAATTTTTTGGCTGAAACACAATTTTACCCAATTTTGGCCAAAAGGCGTTTATTTCTAATAAGCAAGTATTGAAAGGAGTTTCAAATGCGAAGAAGCTTCCGAAAAAGCTCAAATCGCATGCATTTAAGAAAAAAAATTTTTTTGCCAATTTTTTAGGAAAGAGGTACCTCTTTGCTAAAAATCAATTTTTTGGCTGAAACACAATTTTACCCAATTTTGGCCAAAAGGCGTTTATTTCTAATAAGCAAGTATTGAAAGGAGTTTCAAATGCGAAGAAGCTTACGAAAAAGCTCAAATCGCATGCATTTAAGAAAAAAAATTTTTTTTGCCAATTTTTTGGCTGAAACACAATTTTACCCAATTTTGGCCAAAAGGCGTTTATTTCTAATAAGCAAGTATTGAAAGGAGTTTCAAATGCGAAGAAGCTTCCGAAAAAGCTCAAATCGCATGCATTTAAGAAAAAAAAATTTTTTGCCAATTTTTTAGGAAAGAGGTACCTCTTTGCTAAAAATCAATTTTTTGGCTGAAACACAATTTTACCCAATTTTGGCCAAAAGGCGTTTATTTCTAATAAGCAAGTATTGAAAGGAGTTTCAAATGCGAAGAAGCTTCCGAAAAAGCTCAAATCGCATGCATTTAAGAAAAAAAATTTTTTTGCCAATTTTTTAGGAAAGAGGTACCTCTTTGCTAAAAATCAATTTTTTGGCTGAAACACAATTTTACCCAATTTTGGCCAAAAGGCGTTTATTTCTAATAAGCAAGTATTGAAAGGAGTTTCAAATGCGAAGAAGCTTCCGAAAAAGCTCAAATCGCATGCATTTAAGAAAAAAAAATTTTTTGCCAATTTTTTAGGAAAGAGGTACGTACCTCTTTGCTAAAAATCAATTTTTTGGGTGAAACACAATTTTACCCAATTTTGGCCAAAAGGAGTTTATTTCTAATAAGCAAGTATTGAAAGGAGTTTCAAATGCGAAGTAGCTTCCGAAAAAGCTCAAATCGCATGCATTTAAGAAAAAAAATTTTTTTGCCAATTTTTTAGGAAAGAGGTAGTACCTCTTTGCTAAAAATCAATTTTTTGGCTGAAACACAATTTTACCCAATTTTGGCCAAACGGCGTTTATTTCTAATAAGCAAGTATTGAAAGGAGTTTCAATTTTTTAGGAAAGAGGTACCTCTTTGCTAAAAATCAATTTTTTGGCTGAAACACAATTTTACCCAATTTTGGCCAAAAGGCGTTTATTTCTAATAAGCAAGTATTGAAAGGAGTTTCAAATGCGAAGTAGCTTCCGAAAAAGCTCAAATCGCATGCATTTAAGAAAAAAAAATTTTTTGCCAATTTTTTAGGAAAGAGGTACCTCTTTGCTAAAAATCAATTTTTTGGCTGAAACACAATTTTACCCAATTTTGGCCAAAAGGCGTTTATTTCTAATAAGCAAGTATTGAAAGGAGTTTCAAATGCGAAGAAGCTTCCGAAAAAGCTCAAATCGCATGCATTTAAGAAAAAAAAATTTTTTGCCAATTTTTTAGGAAAGAGGTACCTCTTTGCTAAAAATCAATTTTTTGGCTGAAACACAATTTTACCCAATTTTGGCCAAAAGGCGTTTATTTCTAATAAGCAAGTATTGAAAGGAGTTTCAAATGCGAAGAAGCTTCCGAAAAAGCTCAAATCGCATGCATTTAAGAAAAAAAATTTTTGCCAATTTTTTAGGAAAGAGGTACCTCTTTGCTAAAAATCAATTTTTTGGCTGAAACACAATTTTACCCAATTTTGGCCAAAAGGCGTTTATTTCTAATAAGCAAGTATTGAAAGGAGTTTCAAATGCGAAGAAGCTTCCGAAAAAGCTCAAATCGCATGCATTTAAGAAAAAAAATTTTTTTGCCAATTTTTTAGGAAAGAGGTACCTCTTTGCTAAAAATCAATTTTTTGGCTGAAACACAATTTTACCCAATTTTGGCCAAAAGGCGTTTATTTCTAATAAGCAAGTATTGAAAGGAGTTTCAAATGCGAAGAAGCTTCCGAAAAATCTCAAATCGCATGTATTTAAGAAAAAAAAATTTTTGCCAATTTTTTAGGAAAGAGGTACCTCTTTGCTAAAAATCAATTTTTTGGCTGAAACACAATTTTACCCAATTTTGGCCAAAAGGCGTTTATTTCTAATAAGCAAGTATTGAAAGGAGTTTCAAATGCGAAGAAGCTTCCGAAAAAGCTCAAATCGCATGCATTTAAGAAAAAAAAATTTTTTGCCAATTTTTTAGGAAAGAGGTACGTACCTCTTTGCTAAAAATCAATTTTTTGGCTGAAACACAATTTTACCCAATTTTGGCCAAAAGGCGTTTATTTCTAATAAGCAAGTATTGAAAGGAGTTTCAAATGCGAAGAAGCTTCCGAAAAATCTCAAATCGCATGTATTTAAGAAAAAAAAATTTTTGCCAATTTTTTAGGAAAGAGGTACCTCTTTGCTAAAAATCAATTTTTTGGCTGAAACACAATTTTACCCAATTTTGGCCAAAAGGCGTTTATTTCTAATAAGCAAGTATTGAAAGGAGTTTCAAATGCGAAGAAGCTTCCGAAAAAGCTCAAATCGCATGCATTTAAGAAAAAAAAATTTTTTGCCAATTTTTTAGGAAAGAGGTACCTCTTTGCTAAAAATCAATTTTTTGGCTGAAACACAATTTTACCCAATTTTGGCCAAAAGGCGTTTATTTCTAATAAGCAAGTATTGAAAGGAGTTTCAAATGCGAAGAAGCTTCCGAAAAAGCTCAAATCGCATGCATTTAAGAAAAAAAATTTTTTTGCCAATTTTTTAGGAAAGAGGTACCTCTTTGCTAAAAATCAATTTTTTGGCTGAAACACAATTTTACCCAATTTTGGCCAAAAGGCGTTTATTTCTAATAAGCAAGTATTGAAAGGAGTTTCAAATGCGAAGAAGCTTACGAAAAAGCTCAAATCGCATGCATTTAAGAAAAAAAATTTTTTTTGCCAATTTTTTGGCTGAAACACAATTTTACCCAATTTTGGCCAAAAGGCGTTTATTTCTAATAAGCAAGTATTGAAAGGAGTTTCAAATGCGAAGTAGCTTCCGAAAAAGCTCAAATCGCATGCATTTAAGAAAAAAAATTGTTTTGCCAATTTTTTAGGAAAGAGGTACATCTTTGCTAAAAATAAATTTTTTGGCTGAAACACAATTTTACCCAATTTTGGCCAAAAGGCGTTTATTTCTAATAAGCAAGTATTGAAAGGAGTTTCAAATGCGAAGAAGCTTCCGAAAAAGCTCAAATCGCATGCATTTAAGAAAAAAAATTTTTGCCAATTTTTTAGGAAAGAGGTGCCTCTGCTAAAAATCAATTTTTTGGCTGAAACACAATTTTACCCAATTTTGGCCAAAAGGCGTTTATTTCTAATAAGCAAGTATTGAAAGGAGTTTCAAATGCGAAGAAGCTTCCGAAAAAGCTCAAATCGCATGCATTTAAGAAAAAAAAATTTTTTGCCAATTTTTTAGGAAAGAGGTACCTCTTTGCTAAAAATCAATTTTTTGGCTGAAACACAATTTTACCCAATTTTGGCCAAAAGGCGTTTATTTCTAATAAGCAAGTATTGAAAGGAGTTTCAAATGCGAAGAAGCTTCCGAAAAAGCTCAAATCGCATGCATTTAAGAAAAAAATTTTTTTTGCCAATTTTTTAGGAAAGAGGTACCTCTTTGCTAAAAATCAATTTTTTGGCTGAAACACAATTTTACCCAATTTTGGCCAAAAGGCGTTTATTTCTAATAAGCAAGTATTGAAAGGAGTTTCAAATGCGAAGAAGCTTCCGAAAAAGCTGAAATCGCATGCATTTAAGAAAAAAAAATTTTTTGCCAATTTTTTAGGAAAGAGGTACGTACCTCTTTGCTAAAAATCAATTTTTTGGCTGAAACACAATTTTACCCAATTTTGGCCAAACGGCGTTTATTTCTAATAAGCAAGTATTGAAAGGAGTTTCAAATGTAAAGAAGCTTCCGAAAAAGCTCAAATCGCATGCATTTAAGAAAAAAAATTTTTTTGCCAATTTTTTAGGAAAGAGGTACCTCTTTGCTAAAAATCAATTTTTTGGCTGAAACACAATTTTACCCAATTTTGGCCAAAAGGAGTTTATTTCTAATAAGCAAGTATTGAAAGGAGTTTCAAATGCGAAGTAGCTTCCGAAAAAGCTCAAATCGCATGCATTTAAGAAAAAAAATTTTTTTGCCAATTTTTTAGGAAAGAGGTACCTCTTTGCTAAAAATCAATTTTTTTGGCTGAAACACAATTTTACCCAATTTGGCCAAAAGGCGTTTATTTCTAATAAGCAAGTATTGAAAGGAGTTTCAAATGCGAAGAAGCTTCCGAAAAAGCTCAAATCGCATGCATTTAAGAAAAAAAATTTTTTTGCCAATTTTTTAGGAAAGAGGTACCTCTTTGCTAAAAATCAATTTTTTGGGTGAAACACAATTTTACCCAATTTTGGCCAAAAGGAGTTTATTTCTAATAAGCAAGTATTGAAAGGAGTTTCAAATGCGAAGTAGCTTCCGAAAAAGCTCAAATCGCATGCATTTAAGAAAAAAAATTTTTTTGCCAATTTTTTAGGAAAGAGGTAGTACCTCTTTGCTAAAAATCAATTTTTTGGCTGAAACACAATTTTACCCAATTTTGGCCAAACGGCGTTTATTTCTAATAAGCAAGTATTGAAAGGAGTTTCAATTTTTTAGGAAAGAGGTACCTCTTTGCTAAAAATCAATTTTTTGGCTGAAACACAATTTTACCCAATTTTGACCAAAAGGCGTTTATTTCTAATAAGCAAGTATTGAAAGGAGTTTCAAATGCGAAGAAGCTTCCGAAAAATCTCAAATCGCATGCATTTAAGAAAAAAAATTTTTTTGCCAATTTTTTAGGAAAGAGAAAAAAATCAATTTTTTGGCTGAAACACAATTTTACCCAATTTTGACCAAAAGGCGTTTATTTCTAATAAGCAAGTATTGAAAGGAGTTTCAAATGCGAAGAAGCTTCCGAAAAATCTCAAATCGCATGCATTTAAGAAAAAAAAATTTTTGCCAATTTTTTAGGAAAGAAGTACCTCTTTGCTAAAAATCAATTTTTTGGCTAAAACACAATTTTACCCAATTTTGGCCAAAAGGCGTTTATTTCTAATAAGCAAGTATTGAAAGGAGTTTCAATTTTTTAGGAAAGAGGTACCTCTTTGCTAAAAATCAATTTTTTGGCTGAAACACAATTTTACCCAATTTTGACCAAAAGGCGTTTATTTCTAATAAGCAAGTATTGAAAGGAGTTTCAAATGCGAAGAAGCTTCCGAAAAAGCTCAAATCGCATGCATTTAAGAAAAAAAAAATTTTTGCCAATTTTTTAGGAAAGAGGTACCTCTTTGCTAAAAATCAATTTTTTGGCTGAAACACAATTTTACCCAATTTTGGCCAAAAGGCGTTTATTTCTAATAAGCAAGTATTGAAAGGAGTTTCAAATGCGAAGAAGCTTCCGAAAAAGCTCAAATCGCATGCATTTAAGAAAAAAAATTTTTTTGCCAATTTTTTAGGAAAGAGGTACCTCTTTGCTAAAAATCAATTTTTTGGCTGAAACACAATTTTGGCCAAAAGGCGTTTATTTCTAATAAGCAAGTATTGAAAGGAGTTTCAAATGCGAAGAAGCTTCCGAAAAAGCTCAAATCGCATGCATTTAAGAAAAAAAATTTTTTTGCCAATTTTTTAGGAAAGAGGTACTCTTTGCTAAAAATCAATTTTTTGGCTGAAACACAATTTTACCCAATTTTGGTCAAAAGGCGTTTATTTCTAATAAGCAAGTATTGAAAGGAGTTTCAAATGCGAAGAAGCTTCCGAAAAAGCTCAAATCGCATGCATTTAAGAAAAAAAATTTTTTTGCCAATTTTTTAGGAAAGAGGTACCTCTTTGCTAAAAATCAATTTTTTGGCTGAAACACAATTTTACCCAATTTTGGCCAAAAGGAGTTTATTTCTAATAAGCAAGTATTGAAAGGAGTTTCAAATGCGAAGAAGCTTCCGAAAAAGCTGAAATCGCATGCATTTAAGAAAAAAAATTTTTTTGCCAATTTTTTAGGAAAGAGGTAGTACCTCTTTGCTAAAAATCAATTTTTTGGCTGAAACACAATTTTACCCAATTTTGGCCAAACGGCGTTTATTTCTAATAAGCAAGTATTGAAAGGAGTTTCAAATGCGAAGAAGCTTCCGAAAAAGCTCAAATCGCATGCATTTAAGAAAAAAATTTTTTTGCCAATTTTTTAGGAAAGAGGTAGTACCTCTTTGCTAAAAATCAATTTTTTGGCTGAAACACAATTTTACCCAATTTTGGCCAAACGGCGTTTATTTCTAATAAGCAAGTATTGAAAGGAGTTTCAAATGCGAAGAATCTTCCGAAAAATCTCAAATCGCATGCATTTAAGAAAAAAAATTTTTTTGCCAATTTTTTAGGAAAGAGGTGCCTCTGCTAAAAATCAATTTTTTGGCTAAAACACAATTTTAACCAATTTTGCCCAAAAGGCGTTTATTTCTAATAAGCAAGTATTGAAAGGAGTTTCAATTTTTTAGGAAAGAGGTACCTCTTTGCTAAAAATCAATTTTTTGGCTGAAACACAATTTTAACCAATTTTGCCCAAAAGGCGTTTATTTCTAATAAGCAAGTATTGAAAGGAGTTTCAAATGCCAAGAAGCTTCCGAAAAATCTCAAATCGCATGCATTTAAGAAAAAAAAATTTTTTGCCATTTTTTTAGGAAAGAAGTCCCTCTTTGCTAAAAATCAATTTTTTGGCTAAAACACAATTTTACCCAATTTTGGCCAAAAGGCGTTTATTTCTAATAAGCAAGTATTGAAAGGAGTTTCAATTTTTTAGGAAAGAGGTACCTCTTTGCTAAAAATCAATTTTTTGGCTGAAACACAATTTTACCCAATTTTGACCAAAAGGCGTTTATTTCTAATAAGCAAGTATTGAAAGGAGTTTCAAATGCGAAGAAGCTTCCGAAAAATCTCAAATCGCATGCATTTAAGAAAAAAAATTTGTTTGCCAATTTTTTAGGAAAGAGAAAAAAATCAATTTTTTGGCTGAAACACAATTTTACCCAAGTTTGGCCAAAAGGCGTTTATTTCTAATAAGCAAGTATTGAAAGAAGTTTCAAATGCGAAGAAGCTTCCGAAAAATCTCAAATCGAATGCATTTAAGAAAAAAAATTTTTTTGCCAATTTTTTAGGAAAGAGGTACGTACCTCTTTGCTAAAAATCAAATTTTTGGCTGAAACACAATTTTACCCAATTTTGGCCAAAAGGCGTTTTTTTCTAATAAGCAAGTATTGAAAGGAGTTTCAAATGCGAAGAAGCTTCCGAAAAATCTCAAATCGCATGTAGTTTTCAAAACGCACAAAAAATTTGTAAAAATTTTTTTTTCTTAAATGCATGCGATTTTAGATACTTGGGGTCAACGCTTTTCTAAAAAGTACCAAAAATTACTTAAAATAATAACTTTTTCTATATCGAAAGAGAAAATACGATAAACAACACAAAATATGATTAAATTTTGTCGGTTCAAAATTTTTTTTATTAATTCAATTCGCCGCAGGAACCACTTGCCTAATCAAATGCAACTCGATAAGTGCAGACTAATAAATTGTTCTTGTAAATATGCACAAAGACTTATATTTAAATCCTTTCATGCCTACTTCGATTTTATAGAAAGGGACCGCGCGCTCCTTTTAAAACTCGTTGCAGAACGTATTTGTTAGAAATAAATACGTTTTGGATAAGATTGTGTTACGAACATAAAAGTAGATTTTGGCAAGGGTTACCCCTTTCCTAAAAAAATAAAAAAAAAAAATTGTTTTTCCATTTTGTTTTTT
Organism: Linnaemya tessellans; assembly: GCA_951800035.1. NCBI lineage: Eukaryota > Metazoa > Arthropoda > Insecta > Diptera > Tachinidae > Linnaemya > Linnaemya tessellans. The sequence goes on from OX637535.1 coordinate 12,165,771, forward strand.
GAATTCTATGGGGGAATAATTCTTTCGAAGTATTTCAATAAAAAGCGTATAAAATATTTATGATTTCTTTGAAAGCTGCAATAAAATTTCAATTAACTAACAAACATTTCCTTAAAAAATTAAAATGGTTTTTCTGAATTTTCCCATAGAATATTTTGCGAAAGCAGCACTTAATTCCTTAATACCTTATAAAATCAAGCATAAAAGTGGTAATTTAATTTTTTCTTTAAACTATTTTCTTTTTTTCGTTTTATAGAAACCACAAAGCGATTTTACTTGCCACTAAAGTTTACAGCAAAACTCTCTTTCTTTGCACTGTTCACTGTTTCAGCCACTAGAATCAATAAAATTCTTTGTCTTTATTTAGTATAAACAGAAAATAAAATAATAAAAAGTACAATGATGATTTTACTTAAATGGCAATAATCCACATTTTACAAATGATTTTCTCACCATAAATGCAACGAGAAATAAAGAATCACTTGCAACGCCTTACAGGCTGCTTAACACACAGAATAAAGTTACACAATATTCACAAATGGCTCAACTGCGTTTTAAATTATTTAATTTTATTTCTTTTTTCTACACGCTTTTGTATCCGAAAGATGCAAGCAATTGCTGTTGCCTCAGCCAAAAGTCGCAGTAGTAGCAACAACTGACTGCCTACGAACAACTCGTCGTATAGGAGACAAATATGGTAAAACTAGTTTAACTTTGACTGTGCTGTTGTTGTTGTTGTTGTTGTTGTTGTTGCAGTAAAGTTAAGTGAGTTTGCTGGTAACTATGGTTAAATAATCTTCGTCTATAAATGTGACGTTTATTTTGTTGGTGGTGGGGAGGAGGGCATATAAAAAAAATTAAAGTAAAGAAGACAGCTTCCACATGTTGCACAAATATTTGTTGATTTCGTATGCATTATTCTGTTTGCTGTTAAAGTTATTTAAAAACTTTTTTCCCCTTTTCCCCTTTCTTTTGTTGCAACGGCTAGTTGTAGCGTACGGCATGATGATGCATCATCGTTCTCTGTGGCTTGTTTATTTATTTATTGGTTGATTCAGCGGTATTTTAAACTTGAACTTAGTTTTTGTTTTATATTTTAGGTTCAGCTTAGCTCAACTTTATTTAAGTTTACAATGAATTGACAGTTTTGTCAAGTAGCCATTTCGCTTGTTGGCTTAACTTTTGTTTCTTCAGGCAGTGAAAATATCGTAGAGCAAAAATAAAAAATAATAGCTGCTAACAAAAAAAAAAACAAGATTAACAAAAATAAAAAGTGTTCCTTTACTTTTCAAGTGACTTGTTCATCATGTTTCCATGAACAACAGCAAAAACCGCTTTTGAAGTTTTGTAGATTTATTTGCAGATTTGAAATGAAGTGTTAGAACAGTAGGAAATGAAAGATCTAGTGTTTCATTTTTATTATTTTTTTTACAAAAATTCAGTCGTAAATAAAAATTGCATTTAAGCGGATTTGGCCAGCAACTGGTTGCAGAGTCTTTATAAAAATTTTATAAGTTTTCACCTAATTTTATATTTAAAATTTCTGCTAATTTTCCTTTTAAATGAAATAAAAAAAAAACATAAAATCCATTAATTACTTTCATTAAGTTATCCCACTGTAAAGCATTTAGTTTTGAGTTCCTACCATAAGAATGTGTTCATTTGCTGTGAGCAAATACGGACATTCATGTGTCATCTTCTTTTCATTTGGTTGGTTGCACCTTAAAAGGCATCAACTCTCCATTACATGTATGAAGAAGCTGTGCTTTTGCATTAATACAAATGATCTTGCAGGGCATTTGAGTTGATGGTTGCGCGTTTGTATTCATGTTTGTGACTAAATGCTAACAAATTTGATTTTATTTCATATGTTCTTTGACTTCTTTTGTACAAAACCCAACAATGATATCGAACAATGAAAATTGATCTTAGGGAAGGAAAAAAAAATGAAAATGTTAAAAATTATTTTAACTTCCTGAAATTGAGGGATTGCTTGAAGCAAAACTTGTGCAAATATATCACTCAAAGAGTATAAAAAATATAAATCAAACATAAAAACCATTATCAAACCAAATTCAATTTTAAAGGGTTGGATGATATATTTTTGTCTGAAATGATCGAACGAGCGAGTTCCAAGTCTAGAATTAAACTACTAGACTCCATTTACAAAAAAAAAATAAAATGTTTTAATATTTTTTAATATTCTCTTCAAAATGTTTGTAAATTTTTAAACTAAATTATATGGACAGAAAAATGTCATTATATAATATTAAAGAACAGAAACTAATAGTTTGTACTGGAGATTACAATTACTTCACAATGCCAACCCTACTGCACAGCAGCTTTAAAATATTATTTTATAAAAGTCTTTTCCTTTAGCCAAAAATGAAAATTAATTTTGACTCCTCAATTGAGAAGTTTTGTCTAAAATCAAAACCGTTTAATCGTTCTACCTATACTAAGCACGCACTTCTCACAATTATTTGTGCATTAGCCACACTGCAGCAACATGTTAACAGAAAACAAGTAAAAAAAAAAAAAGAACACAAACTTTGTTTAACAACTACAAACTCTTTGCAAACGACAGGAAAAAAGGCATAAATATGTATTTATTATTTAACAAAGAATTTATTGAATAATAAATCTCACCTTAATTGCCCAAATAATAAACAAAAAAATATCTCAATGATTATATAAACACAACATCAAACATGTTGTAGCTTTAGCCAACATGTTAAGAGACGCAACCAAATCAATCATACAAAGAAAGCCAAAGAGTATTGGCCTCCCCCAAAATAAATCAAAAGATTTTTTGTTAGAACGTTAAGAGCCATGAAAATAGTAGCGGAAGTAGAGCTACTGCTGGTCAGCGTATTAAAGGAATTAAATCTTCAAATTTGTTATGCCAAAGAGTATTGGCCTCCCCCAAAATAAATCAAAAGATTTTTTGTTAGAACGTTAAGAGCCATGAAAACAGTAGCGGAAGTAGAGCTACTGCTGGTCAGCGTATTAAAGGAATTAAATCTTCAAATTTGTTATGCCAAAGAGTATTGGCTTCTGCGAAATAAAGCAAGATATTTTTTGTTAGAACGTTAAGAGCCATGAAAATAGTAGCGGAAGTAGAGCTACTGCTGGTCAGCGTATTAAAGGAATTAAATCTTCAAATTTGTTATGCCAAAGAGTATTGGCTTCTGCGAAATAAAGCAAGAGATTTTTTGTTAGAACATTAAGAGGTATAAAAATTGTAGCGGAAGTAGAGCTATTGCTGGCCAGCTTCTTAAAGGAATTAAATCGTTTGTTATTCTTTTCTTTTGTTTTTTATGTTTTATTTAATAACATCGCTAGATTTGGCCCCAAATTAAATTAATTTGTTTGATCATAGATTTTAATGTTGGAACTATGTGCCGAACACCTTCCTTTTCCTCGTTTTTGGCAAGAACCTCTGATCAAACCCATTTAAATTACATTGGTTTGATAAAAGGTTCGAGTCAAAAACGAGCGAATGAACGAGTTCGACACAAGTCATGTTCGAATCCACTCGTTCATTTTTAACAAAAACCTATGATCAAAACAATGTAATTTAAATGGATTTGATGATGATTGAGATAATAAACAGATTTGTATCGAACTCGTTCATCTGCACGTTTTTGACAAGTGGCTGTGATTAAACCAATGTAATTTAAATGGGTTTGTTCAGAGGTTCTTGTCAAAGACGAGCATATGAAGGAGTTTTGCGCAAGTCTAATAATAAACGAATAAACTGGTTACTGCCAGTTTTATTCCTCACCTTTCTCCAGTCGTCCTCCCAGAAGTACTCCTTTCTCTTTCTTGTTCCACTCAAATACATTTCATCCATTGAGTTTTGATCCTAGTAAAAAAAAGAAATTGATATTAGAAGTTTATATTTTTCCTTCAGACGACAGATATAAGCAGAAATATCATAATGGCTTTGGCTTGTCACCGTTTTTAAACAATATAAAAATTTGTTACTGGATTAGCTAAATTATTAGAATTACTCTGAGCATGCGTCCGTTGTCTTCATAAAATTATCTAAAATATCCTGTCTACTACCAAATAAATATTTTGCAATTAAAACCTTCCAGCCTCTGACAAAACAGTCGCTAAATGAATAATTAATTTATTTCTTTGTTGAAAATAGTGATTTAATTCTTTTAAAAACGGACCTGCCCTGAACGCTTACCGCTGCATTTTCTCGTAAGCTTTTCATTGTTTCCAATCGAGTTGTACACAACATGTCGCTTATGTTTTTATTTTCATCGTGTCATGCACGCAACATGTAGCAAATGCATGACTTGAAAACTTTCAGTTTCACATGCTCAACAGCAAACGATCATTTTTCAGTTCTTTAAAAACAACGCGTACGATTGGACGTGTGAACGAATCATTTTTGGATTAAAGCCAAAAGAAATTGTTTGTGGCTTAAATAAAACGAGAAGATTTTTAAATGAAATTATAAACAGAAATCTTAGTGTTTTTTAAGGAAACGCTTATAAATTGTTTGGCTAAAAATTATAATTAAAAAAGAATTTATTAGAAAAGATAATTAAACCACAGCTCAGCGGTTTTATTTTAAAAATAATAAAAAAAAAATATGTATTAAATGATAAACATCAAATATCTTAAACGGGCATAAAAAAATAATCGCAACCGCTGCATAAAAAAAGTCATTTGAAGACGACATCAGGTTGTCGGAGTCTGTATTCTCTGTGCGTGTTTCTTTCTTTTTTGTGCTTGTGATTTTTTTGTAGTTTAATTTAATTACAACTTTTTTTAATGAACGAACACATTTGCATTTTTCATTAAAATTTTTGCATTTTTTCTTTCTGTGCCTGTCAAAAGTGGTCATTACACTTTCTTTGCAAAATTTGTGGCTCCTCGTCGTGTTTTATGAGTTTATGTGCCATTTTCCTATACTGAAGAATATTTTCTGGTATTTTTCTTTTTTTTTAATTTGCTCCTTTTACGTGAAGAGTTTACGGAAAAAAAATTTTTTTTTTGCTAAAATTTTATACATAAAGAAAATAATTACTTTTGCGACTGTTTAATATCATCAAGTGAAAATTGTAAGTATTAAAAGGAAGAGCATGAGATTTATTGCCAATTTTTTGTGATGCTGTCTGTTCAAGCAAAAAACAAAACAAAAAAAAACAAATACACTGATTTATGTAAAAAATTAAAAACAATCGAAAAATGAGATAAGATGAATGCGGAACTGTTTTTGGGGGAAAAAAAATTAATAATAAAAAAATTTATTGACAAAATATTTAAAAACAAAAAACGTGGGAAAATTTAAACTTTGAGAATATAGAAAGAAATAATAAAAGTAAAATTGTACAACTTTATCAGCAAAACGTTTTTTGGGTGAAACCTTAAAGTAACTCAATACTATTTTGGGGGAAAAATAAATTGACCTTTGCGGCAAGCAACAGCTTTGGGATGTTGTTGGGTTTATCATTAACTGATAACAAGAAACAAATTTTTCTTATTATCGAAAAGATATTCAAATATGATTGCTGTAAAGGTTACCACATAAATTTATTAAGCAACTTTTACTTGACCCCTTTAAAAAACAAATAATTTAGGTTTGAAAATTTCCATAACATTTTTTTAAAGCATTTCTAAAATACAAATTAATTTTTTTTAGGAATTCGGCATTTAATTTCTTGTAAGCTTTTTAATATGATTTATGAAATAGTAACAAAATAAAATGGAAATTTTGTTATGTAGCTATTTTTCGAACTAAATTTGGATGTAATCCAACATTATTGTTTTTCGGAGAATGCCAAAACACTTCTAGACTTGTGTCTGAACTCTTTCATCCGCTCGTTTTTGACAAGAATGTAATTTAAATGGGTTTTATCAAAGGTTATTGTCAAAAAACGAGCGGATTAAAGAGTTCGATACAAATCTAGACAATTCAACTGAAGACAATGACCAAGACAAATTTTAAACTCTAACCTGCACAATAGTGCACAAAATTGTTTTCAGAACCTCAAACATCCTCTCATTGCATTAAAAATATTGAATTTTTCATTCATGATTTGTAGAAATAAGATTTAATTTCACATACAATCGCAACACCTAAAGAGTGTCTGAACACAGGAAATGGACATCTACACGCTCGCAATATTTAATGACAAAATCAATCATGATCTTGTGTGATCACGCGTGACCATAGGTGATTCACACTAATTACGTAAGCAGTAGTTAGTTCTATGCTAAGCACAGGAAATAAATATATTTCAGTTTTATAAAAACTTAACTTTACATTCTCGCAAAGGCCGACAACAATTAAACAAACATGCATTAACGCAGGTCAGAAAAATTCGATTCTGGGTCTTCGTAGTAGACTTGGGTCCAACTAGCTCATTCGCTCAGTTTTGACAAGAACCTCTGATCAAACCCATTTAAATTACATAGGTTTGAACAGAGGTTCTTGTCAAAACTGAGCGAATGAGCTAGTTGGACCCAAGTCTACTTCGTAGTGCATGCGTTAACGACTTCTTCCAATACCACAGTAAACGGTTAGGCTGATAGGGGAAAATTTTCAGACAGCATGAGAACATAGAGAGTTTTTTATAGCTTTTGCAACCTTTTACTTCGTCGGCTAATTTTTTGCTATAGGGCCGACAAAAGAGGGTGCTGTTCCTCTGCTCTTCAGTACATGGTAGTATCATTCGCCGCCAGTTATGTTCATTGACTAGCGCTATGCCTTCGCCACTGGAACAGACTGACAACAACTAACACAATCATGCACTAATGATGATCAGAAAGATACGACACAATATTCCTGATTGAGGGTGGACTTGAACTCAGCACCCATCGCTTCATAATCTCGTGTTAACTACAGCCTCATTTGCTACATGACAATCTTCTTACTTGGTCAATTTCTATACAATTAGGCCTTATAGGTAATAGTGTTCAAGGTTTAAAATAGTGTGGCTTTACTCCACAGTCCCGCCACTATCCCTCATAAATTTCCACTTAAAGGTTGCAGTTCTTGCTTATAGAAGTTAGACCTGTATAACCTGCACTATAATTAGGATCGTGCCGTGATTTTGTTGGTTTGATAAATATCACTACCCATAATAAGTGGTGACAAACACAATACTCATGAGCACTGATTATGAAAGCGTTGCGGCTTTCGAAAACAGCTGTTCCGCTCTGCTGTATAAGTTGAATAACTAAAAACTGATGTTGACTTTCCTTTCTGACTTTGAATATTTTCACATGTCTTTTTGAATGTAAAACAAAAATTTTTGAACAATTAGTCTATAAATCTTAATTTAAATTAATATATCACTACTTAGCTTTTTTGCAGACAATAAAAAATATTACACAGAGAGCTTTGTCAGTTTCCATTTGTGTATTTGTGAATAGCAAACAAAAATGACATATTTTGTTGTTACTTTTCAAGTAAATTTAGCAAGCGTTTTTAACTCTTTAATGCCCGCAAATCAGCAAAAATATTTATATTGTGCACATCTCAATAAAAATACCTTTCAAACGACATAAGCTTCATTAATTTAGGTGGACGAAAAAATACCTAAAAATGTACCACAAAAATATATGTGGCGCGTTTCAATATAAACACACATACATATAACATTTGGTAATACACCATAGCCTGCATTTTATGCACTTATGGCAAACCTTGATCCCAATGAACATTTCGTAAATAAAATAAATCAATGGTAAAGTTAGGACTGTTAGCTTCGATAATTTGAAAATTTTATTTAAATTTTTACTACTCTCATTTCGTGGTTTTTAAATGTTTACAATGTGTAAACGTGTTTTCAAAACCAACTAATTCATTTTAAAATAAATTTATACATTTTATTTCTTTTCAAACAATCCACCTCTAAAAAATAATAATAATAATAATAGCTTTCAGAAATATGATATCTAAACACTCAGCTTTGAATTAATTTCTTGGAAACTTAAAGCTCCACTGAAAAGGTTAAAGAAAGACAGACTAAAGAAAATTTGCTAAGAAGATAATTCGTTAAGATCAAAAACATCAGCAGATACTATAAACAACAACATTCATCTATTTAACTTCTAAAGTATGAATACGCACAAAAAAGGCTTCAATGAAGCAGAAAAGGTTCAAAAGGAACAAAACAAATCTAAATATGTTGAAAATTTTAATGACACACTATATTTTAATAGCCGACGAGTGCAAGTAGCAAAAAAATAAAAATAAAAACAAGTGTGACTTGTTTAGAGATCATCAAGACAAAAAAAAATTTTTTTTTTTATAGAACAAAATAATCTCTTTTGCCATCTCTAAGTTTGCAAAATCGTGGTTAAGAATATGTTGTACTACACACAAACACACGTACTTGCATATGTAGCAAAATTATGCCCTGCTGTAATATCAAGTCAGGAGAAAGAATATTTTAAAATCATATACGAGCACTTATATTTTAACATGTCAGTGATCGCTATTATTATATGATTTTTATTTTTAATGCAAAACATCTTCTTACATTTTATTTCTTACAATAGAACATACAAAATTGTTTCTTTACCTTCCGATATTTAAATAAATGCAACACTTGAAACTGCCAAAAATTAAGAAACAATTAATTTAATGAAGTGCATTTGCATATTATATTGTGTTTGTTTCATTTCGCTGATTTCGGTTGCCTTTTATCTGTTAATTAATTGCAACAAAAGTGATCACTTCATTAGTGTTAATCGATAAGGCTTGGGGAATACACATTTTAAATCGAATGCAATCTATTATTACGACATGATTCATATGAAGATGAATTCCTTTTAAGTAAAAAATTACGTGAAATAATGCATAAAAAATGCTATTAAATATTTTATTTATTTAATTTAATTTAATTAGAAATTGGATGCCTTACTTTTCTGTAGTGGGTTATAAAATACACGTTGAACCTTTTTGTGAACTATACTGGGATCGCCCGTGGCACGAAAGCCCACCACTTGACATTTAAACAATCTTTCGATTTCTTTTTGTCAATTAGAGGTGTAGAAATTTAGGAAAATTAACAAAATAACTCTTCATATTTCCTTTCATTCGTTACACAATACATTTCAAAACAAACAGCAACAAGAATTGTTGTTTCATTTCACGACAATTTTAAATACATCTTTAACACTTTCATGCCAGGAATTTAATAAAAATAGTTATATTATGCTTATCTGCATAAAAATGCCTTTTAAATATTATATCTGTTTTTAATATTGATCTACGATAAGATACTTCAAAGTGTACCACAAAAAAATGTGTGTATAGAAGGTTAACATTAAATTGATTACTGGGGCGCATTAAAGGATTAACTAAATATTTTAACAAAAATATTTTTAACAAAAAATTAATTTGTACTTTCCTGTATTACGACCAGCGAACATGGAATCGAATATTATACAAAAGAAATTCACAATAAAAAATTACTATTAATAGCACTCAATATAAAACACATATTTAACAATGTAAGATGACCATTAAGGGCTGTTAGATTAATTAACCCATTTCGTCCCAGTGTTCGATATTTCGAACAGTAAATTTCAAGCATTTTAAATTTTTTCCCCTGTTTAGGAAAGACTAAATTTTAATAAAAATTTAAAAAAAAATTGTTAATGGAAATTTTAGAAAAAAAATTGAATGAAAATTTTTAAAAAAATTTTTAATGGAAATTTTTTAAAAAAATTTTAATGAAAATTTTTAAAAAAATTGTTAATGGAAATTTTTAAAAAAAATTTTAATAAAAATTTTTAAAAAATTTCGGATATCTGATTCGTATATTCTGGACCCAAATTACCATTTAACTACGAAGTTTTATAAAATGATTCGAAAAAAAATATCTGGGACGATATGGGTTAAAGCCAGACTGCTTGTATAAAGTGAAAAACGTGCTGTATAAAAGATTTTAAAATCCAAAAGAATCAAATTAGCAACCGAACATAGTAAAATTGACCAGTCATTGTTAACAACTCGTATTCATAAACTGTGTACAAGTTAAACTCTTTTAATGAGATATTAAAGCAACTTCCAAGTCATACTTTTGGGGGCAAAAATATAAATAAATATTAATTACCACAGCTTTCGTGTCAATAGAAAAAAAAGGTTAAAGTGGGCGTCACTTAAATTGCCTATTTTATTAATGTTTTTTATTTATTAAGGCTGCAAACAATTTAACCAAAGCAAAGAAATAATTAAATAATCTCTTTAAAGTAGACTGAAAAAAAAAACTTAAAATTGGTAGTGGTGGTTTACGAAATGGCTTTTAAGCTTTTTTCTAAATACGGTTTTAAAATATTTATCTTACTAATGGTTGGTAAGTCCATTTTAAATGTTTTTTAATACGTTTGCTGAAAAAAATAATTATAGACTTTTTTTATATAGAAAAAAGTATTTTTACTGGTAATCAAAATATATTTTAATAATCACATATACATATAAGAGCATTTCAAACATTTTTTAAACCATTTAATTAGAAATATTTGGCAGGTCGAATATTTTATTTCATATGATTACACAAAACTAATTTGTTTTTTGAAAATAAATTGGTTTATTTTTCAAAATACACAAAAGCACACAACACGATTTTCGAAAGCCGCTACTACACTTAAATGATCACCTGTTAGAAAGCTCGGTTGAACGTTAATTCAAAATTTTGTGATTTCGTACGAGAATTATATCGCAATTATTTCTATTGATACAATCATAATTGTCAAATAAATGTTTCCTTAAAAATAATTTTAAATTGCCCCGAAATTTCTTATGCAAAATAATGTTGAAAGTATTAGTTTCTTAAAAGTACAGCCAACATTTCAAAATACTTAAACGGTTACATTGCTGCTAATTTGCATAATTGCATGAAGTTAAAAATTTTTTAATTAAAATATTTAATGAAGCCAACTGCTAAATAAAACATATAAATATTAGCAACAAGGCTAACAGCCTTTTAAAGTCGAGAAATGGAAGAGAAGAAAAAAAGTTACAGCAAAAACAAAAAATTGTTGACAAAACGGTATCAGTTTTTCTTTCTTCTCATTGTCTTGAAAATTTTTTAATGTACAAGACAGTTTTCTTTTATTTTGCAGTCTTCAAACCGTTAACAAGAGATAAAATTTATTTACAATCTTGGTGCATTTACAGCACGTCTGAGTGTGTTTGTTTGCTTGTTTGTTCGTATCTTAAGCAACGACAACAATTTTTCATGTATCCAAACATCATCTATCAATGTTAAATCAACTTGAAAATACAAAAAGAAATAAACACAAGTAAACTAAACTACTGCGTATTGCAGCAGCAGCAGCAGCAGCAACAACAGCAAGAGCAACTGCAACAGCAGCTCCAGCTCGAGTACTAGAAGTGATTGCACAGACAATTTAATTCCAAGAAAAATGTGTTTTTCACTCTGCATTTGACATAAAACTGATCATGATGATGTGGGTGAAATAGTTAATCGTCTGAAGGCACAGAAGTGCTAAAGAATGTAATCGTTAATTCCTAACATGATTTTTTTTTGTCATTTGTCATGTTTTTAAAGTAATTATTTAGGCTTGAACGCAATATTATGGTAACCGGAATTTTGTTTTGGTATTAAAATTGAAATATTATGCATCTAGCAGCAGTTAAAGTTGGCAACGACTGATTTTAATCTTGGATTAAAATCAATCATTATCTTTAATTGGTGATCCAATGGGATTTAGTTTTAAAGGTATTTCATCCATTATTGCCCGAAGTTTTTTCTACTTTGGACCAGGGGATGCATTGTTACAGAACTACGAAAATTGGTTGGGAGAGTTCGGGAAATTTTAGCTCCCATGAAATTCTTTTACTAAACTGCGTTTAAATTCCAATTCAGCAACAAGATCTTCGAATTGTTTTACAGTCGTTATTTTAACTTTGGTCTCGGTTTGTAGCACATTTAGTTACAAAATGTGGGTGCTGTTGGCTGAAGTAGTAGAACACGAGACTATGAAGCGGAAGGTCCTGAGTTCGAGCCCCCGCTGAGTCATGAAACATTGTCTAGAATTCTTCTGATCATTGGTGCGTGATTGTGTTAGTTGTTGCCAGCCTGTTTCAATGATGAAGGCATAGCACTGGTCACTGAATATAATTGGCAGCGACTGACACTATCATGTACTAAAAAGCAAAAAGGCTCTGTAGCAAAAATTAGCCGGCGAAGTACAAAAAGGTTGAAATAGCTAAAAAAAACTGTCTATCTTCTCATCTTTCCTAATCTGTCCCCTCGTTTTCAGTTCCGGCGTAATGCATTGCATATATAGGGGTCATCCCCTGAGTGCTGGTCCAAGATAAAAAAATAATAATAAATGATTCTAATTATTCTGCCTTATTACGAATGAAGACATCGACGTCATGTCAACTCGACAGGAAAATATTGTCACTTGTCTACAAGTTGTCGACAACAATTACTTACTGTTGACAATTTCCCTTATTCTATTTGTCAAAGTCAACTTAACGTCAAGACAATATCAAAAATAGCACACTTACATACCCTTTCTTAACTACTTCTGACAGTCTCTTAGGGCTCTCTATCTCGTTGAATATAGCAAAAAGTTGTGAGAAATTGACGATTGTTGAAGATAATCAGTATAGAAGTGTTATAACTTTCAAACTTTCATATTGTCTTGACGTGACGTTGACGTTGACAAATAGAATAAGGGGGAATATCTCAGTATTCTTTAAGGCGTATAATATTGATAGAGGATATTAATAATAGTCCATTATTGTCGATAAAGAGTCGAGGAATGGCTAGTTTTTGCTGTCGTAGTGATATCACATCGATGTCGCCATTCATAATAAGGCAGATTATATTTTCAATAAAAAAACTCGACATTATTTAAAAGAACAAATTCATTTAAATAACTTTTTCTCACTACTTGACTAAATGATAAATAAATCATGAAGACTAACCACAGCCATTTCCACTTCAAATTTTTTTTCCTAAATTTATGCGTATTTTAATGTCAACATAAATACAAAAACTGTAATAAAAAAATTTTTATTTTTTCCACTTATATCGTCATTATTTAGTATTAAACTGTTTGCAACTGTTTTATTGTAGCCGTATTACATTAAATACTTAACAAATATTTGAAAAAGAAATGTGATTGTGTTGGTTTTTTTTTATTTAACAACTAAAATCATTATCTCAACTTAGCAGGTGGGTCATTGTTTATTAAGAAAACCATTTTATCTGATTGAAATTTAGAATCTTAATAAGAAACCACTAGATATTAAATGTGATAAGGCGTTTAGTCAAGACAACCACACAAACAAAAATACAGTAATTTTGTTGTCGTTGTATACAAAAAGAACTATGGCACAAGATTTGTATGCCAATGAAAATGTTATTTTTAATGAAAATGTTATTTTTAATGAAAATGTTATTTTTAATGAAAATGTTATTTTTAATTATTTGTTTAACTAAAAGTTAATTTGAAGTATGTCTATTTTTTAAATTAGTGAAAATTGTAACGTGTTGATTGCTCGTAATCAAATATTGCAAGTTTTGTTTGTGATCATCACAATTTTTGTATTAAAAATGCATGTCCAATATTTTGAAATATTTCAATTAGTTTTTAATGATTTTCATTTTTTATAGCAATAGAGACAAATACCAACACACTTTGCTTGGTAAAAAATTATTTTTATACGTGTATTGAGAGTTCAATGTGGTTTAAGATTCCTTGAATAGTAGACTTGGGTCCAACTAGCTCATTAGCTCAGTTTTGACAAGAACCTCTGATCAAACCCATTTAAATTCCATGGGTTTGATTAAAGGTTCTTGTCAAAACTGAGCGAATGAGCTAGTTGGACCCAAGTCTATTGAGTAGCGTCACGCCTACAATATTTCTAATAGAATTTTTTTTTTTTTTTCAAAATTAAATTAAATTTTTCGTTTGGGATTTTATATTGCAAATAAAAAGAAATGTAAAATTTTTTCGAGTTAAACACCCAGACGCAACATTTTTATTTTATTTACAAAAAAAAATTACTAAACTTTTTTTTAAATTTATTAAATACTTTTTGTTTATTATTGCATAACATTTTATTTACTGCCAATTTCACAATGTCGAACAAATTATTTCTTTTGTCCAAAAATATATTTGAAACAAAAACAAAAGTTTATAAATTGTTATTGTTTCAAAGGTATTTATTCGAAAGAAAGAAATCTTTCGAAATTGTGCAATAGACAGTTCATTTTTAATTGAAGCACAAATAATTTTCAATTAAATCTTTAATTGATACTTTACAAATATTTCAATTGATTTTTAAGCCTTTTCTTGGGAAAGTTATAGGAAAGCCAAAACAAATTTCTAAAACTCTTATTCTATAATATTTTTAAGCTTAAGGTCTCTTTATTTTAATTTAAAATATATTAATTTTCAATATTGCGTCACTTCTTTGTGTAACTTCTTCAGGAAATTAATTATTTTAATAAAATAATCAATTTCCTGAAGAATTCACACGAATTAGTGGCGAAATATTGAAAATTAATAAATTTTAAATAAGAATAAAGAGACCTTAAGCTTAAAAATATTAGAGAATAATGCTAATTAAAAAGAGGTCAAGAAACCAGAAGAATTTCTAATTTTTAAAACATTAAAATTTTTTGTTTATTGCTTGTACATAATTTTTTTTAACGACTTAACGTATAGAAATTCATGCGTTGCTTAAATTTTCTATGAAAAATAAAAACTGAGTAAAATACAGCAAAGTGATTTGAAAAGTTAAGTCCTTCGTAGAACTATTTTTCGGTTAAAACTGTGGTTGTAAAATTGTTACAATTCAAATTGAAGAATTAATGATATCAAATTAAATGATTGTTCGAAAGGTAATTCAATAGTAAAATGTGCTAGAAAACGATTATTTCAAAATGATATCAAAACGATTTTATTAAAATGTGGCGCATGAATTTCGGCAGATTTTGACAGCTAATTTTTAGCTGGTCTTCAATTACAGGCCCACTCCATGCAAGGAAATTTATAAAAAAAAAATTGACAAAACTATTAAGTAGAAAGAAATTTAACAAACTATTGTGTAAATCATTTTCCATCGCATTAGTGAATGTTTTAATTAAATCAACAAAGATTGCTACGCCGAAAAAAATTAATTAAGACAGTCACTTTCTGTTTTTATTAAAATTATTGTAGTAACCAATTAAGTATTCTGAATTATTTAAAAAGACAAGGGCGGCAAAATTTATTCGACTAAGAATTTATAGTTACTTTTGAAATACGAGGCCCGCTGTCAATAGTAATTTGGAACATCAATGGCAGTCACATTTTACTTCCTTTCTCCAGTATCAGCTCGACTTTAATATTGGCGAATACTGAAATGTCCTTATGATTGCCAAATTTAATTAAGAGTGTTAAATTGAAGTATTTCTTAGTTTGCGCACTTCTGGTATTTTTTAAACTCCGTTCACTTGCATCTGAATATTTGTTCTCCTTGTGTTCTTTGTTGCCATTTTTTTTTACTTAATATTGATTGATCAGTACGTGCGAATGTAAATAAATTTGAAATCATTTATTTTTCGGATTGTTAAGGTTTGTTTGATTTCAACTGTTTCTTTTACAACCATTGAAATTGTATACACTTGTATCGAGACTATCTCATGTTTCGTATATTTTTATTTACATATTTCTACAGTGAACATGCCCACTAATTTGCTTACATACGAGCACAGAAATGCCATTCTGCACATTTATGTATATTTATTTTGACACTGTTGCCCTCAATCAAATTGACAAGTATGTATTTCAATAAAATAAACATTTCAGAAAAGTTTTGCTTTTATTTTGGGAAAAATGATTAAGACAAAAGTATACACTCACTGTCAGTCGGTCGCCGCTTAAAGAACAAAACTAAAACCACAAATACAGTTGTACTCGTGCAAACTTCTCAGCCACATTTATTAAAAAAACCAAACAAAATACAATAACAAAATTTACAAGAGTTTGTAGTAAAAATCGTGCAAATTCTCTGTCATCATGCATTTTAGTGTAGTTGTGGTGCATTAGTTGTGTACAATTTTGAACATGTGTTGTCAGCCACTTACCGACTAAACGCATAAACATTGCGAATAAATGCGGATTTGAGCAGAAACCGACACACAAAAAACCAGACAGAGAAATGGATGAACAAACCAACAAACAGGCAGACAGACAGACAAACATCTATGCGATCATATCATTTGCTAAAAGTATACAACACGTTCTTATGCGTGTTTAGCATGTACACGAGCTATACACTCATATAATATGCACACACACACACAGGTATGTAAGTATGCTATGAGAAGGAGTATCTTTAAGATACATAGATATCTTTACGATTCAGTAAACGCTGCCTGCCAGCCCGACTAAGATACGATACGTATTGGTCATAATATAATGTAACAATTTAATGACATAAGAAATGATATTTTTGCATAAAGTTTAATGGCCATTTTGGCGCCAAATTATGCGCCAAGATATATGGGCGGGAAAATTCAAATATGTTTCTTTTTAACGTCCACAAATAAAGTCACACGCACGCACATTAGAAGCTGATTAATTGACAATTTTCAAATTACTTAAGATTTTGGACAAATTGATATTTAAAACGCATTTTGTAAGGTTTTTTTTTTTCATTTAAGTTGGATAAAATTTCGATTAGTTTCCATTACAGTGCATGACAAATATTTTTGAGATTTTAAAAAGAGAATAAATAAAGAGGATAAGCTCATGTTTAAATATCGTTATTGTTAGAGATTCTAAAAAAATTTTCACAAAGACTGTACTTCCTTCCACAGACAACTAATTTTTAAAATAATAATTTTCCACTCCGAAGCCCTACAATTCAAACGAAAATTTGGTTTACTTTTTTTCACACTGATTTGAAATTATTTGCAATATCAGCGAAAATATATTTGGGAAAATATCTCCTTGTAGCAAATTGCTGTTGGATAGCAAGCCGTTTTTAAAATCTGCAATATATGTTAAATACAATATGCGCAGTGATTTTTTACCAACTTTCTTTTTGGCAACACTGTTTTTAGATCAGCTGTTTTCGTATAACATGTTACTGTTAAACATGTTCAGTTTGGTCTATAATTTCACTATGAGTCAACTTACAAACGAATAACGCATGCAGATAATTAAATTTCATTATCATGGCATGATTTGAAACAGAAAATCACATTTTGTACGCTGCTAAAAGCGCAAAATGCTACGAAGGCTGACTTTCATTATTATTTCGAACTTATTGCTTAACCACTTGAAATAGTACCTGATGCTTTAATCAATATGAAAGAATTTATATGTTTTGGTAAAGAATGTGTTCAAAATAAATCGAGAATGTTATAATTGCGGCTTAATTAAATAGAGTTAAGAAAAAGAGGTACAGGCAAGTCCCAACTATGCCAAAAAAAAGTTTTTTTCCGTAGTGAAATATTAGACTAGATGTATAATTTTATTAATACAAGGAGAAAAAATTTTCAATAATCATTATAAAAATTATTACTATTATTATTTCAAATCTATTATAATTAAAATTACAATAAACAAAAAGAAGTGAAGGCACTAGCAATTAATGGCTATCGGCCCAATAAAAATTATTAACAAACTTTGTGCAATAAATTAAAATTTTTCTAGGCGTTATTACTTTAATGCTAATGCTCTTCAACTTTAGTACTATTTTACAAATATTAAAATGAAGGCGGATGTGTTAGGTTCATGCATAGTAGCGTGCGTCACGGAAAATAAGGCTATTTTTATTATGTAAAATATATTAATTTTTTTCTCCATGAGTGTTAATCAATCACCAGTATCGTGTTTGGCGTTTTTCACCTTCAAATTCCTTTTCTAATAGATTAAAGAAAAATGTAGCTTTTAGTCTTTAATCTACTATAAAACGTCAAAATGAAGGCCAAAACGCCAAAAGGAATAAGACTCGATTTTATAGACTGCTTTTCAGCAAATAAAGTATTAAAATTCAAAAATAAAATGTAAAAAATATTTTCATATTAATTTCTGTAGCGTGCGTCACGATTGGAGTTCTCTCAAAAAAACCTAGTTGAAAACATTCAACTAAGCCACCTAATAAGTGGTGACAAACACAATACACATGAGCACTGATGATGAAAGTGTTGCGGCTTTCGAAAACAGCTGTTCTGCTCTGCTCTGCTGTGTAAGTTGAATAAAACTGATGTTGACTTTCCTTTTGTGCCTTGGAATATTTATCATGTCTTTCTGAGATTTAAAAACAAATTTCGAACAATTAGCCTATGAATCTTAATTCAATTTACTATAGTTGAAAACCTTTCCAGTTCTGATGTGGTTTTCTTATAACTTCACTTATTCTTTTCACATACGCTCATACACAATCAGCAAAGGCATTTCTAAAAATTTATAACAGTCGATCCAGACATATGAAATTATCCAGTACATACACATTTTCCTAACTTTAGGATTTTAAAATATAGTATATACATATATTTTTTTTTTTTGGCGCTTGACACAGTAGGCAAGGGTCAATTTTTTGCTATAGTGTTGACATGATGTCCATGTCGTCGTTCATAATAAGAGAGATTGTATAACGTGTGTTGAGCATTACCAAAAAGGTTTAAAAACTCTAACTTTTTTATCACCGACTTAGCATTACTTTTGCAACACACTGTACACAAACAGATTAGTATTTATATTGGCTGACTTTTTGTCAACTAATTTATTTCATTTTGTTAAATTTAATTTGTTTGATTAATCAAACAAATGGAATACTTATTTATTCATTTTATTTATTCTTTTTTTTCATTTGCAATAAAAATAGTTACTTTATTCAAAACATATCACGGTTGCTGTATGTCGTCTGTGCAGTTCTACGATCACATACAAATGAGCCATACATTCGTCAGCCTATTTAACGAGACACCTTAAAATGCCGTGCGAGTTGTAATAAGTTTTTTGCCAAGAATGTAAATTTTTTGTGTCACCTTTTTCAATTCAGCCGAAATGCGACAATGTCTAGATTGAACATAATATCATTAAGATTTGTTGCAATTTTTCAATGCACTCACTCTAATTGCAGTTTTTGTAAAAACTTGCGCAGTAATTATGTTTAATTAATATAAATAATGGTAATAATAAATATTTATTAATTTGTCTTTATCTGTTATTTAGACACCAGCACCCATAAATATTTAAAATAGTTAAGGAAACAAAAAGAAAAATCAATTAACATGGCTTGATTAAATATTAAATGCTAACACAAGACGACAAGGTAAGGCAGGGCATTATGGATAACGTGTAATGAAATATAGATAGATGGATGGATAGATAGAAATAAATTATGGAGTTTTATGGTAGACTCGAAACGCTTAAATGCCATTGCAACTGGTTAATTAAATAAAAACAAGTATTGAAATAAAAAAGAAAATTAAAAAACAAGAGTTAATTAAATAGTTGTGCGCAGGCTTACAATCATATTCAGGGGCTTTAGTAGAGCAACAGGGTGATAACTAATAAGAGGTACATAATTGTTTACGATAAACGACTCATATCTAACACTTTATATACATAAATGATAAAATCATGTTTTAGATATTCCGCAAATATTTTTATTTTATATTTTTTTATTTAATTTTTTTTCCTTTTTTTAAATTTTTTCATTTCTATTATTTTTCACTATTTTTTTTTTAATATTTTATTTTCACTTTTTTAACTCTTTTATTTAATTTTTTATCTTTTTATTTTCCAATTTTTTTAATTTTTAAGAATATTTTTATTTTTTATTATTTTTATTTTTTTATTATTTTTATTTTTTTATTATTTTTATTTTTTTTATTATTTTTATTTTTTTTATTATTTTTCATTTTTTTATTTTTAAATTGTTTTTACTTTTTGATTATCTAAGTTTTTTATATTTATTATTAATTTTTTTTTAATTTTTTTTATTTTCGTTTTATTTTTAATTTTATTTTTAAATCGTTTTTAAATTTTTTTTATTTTTGTTATTTTTTTATTTTTTTTTTTTTTTTATTTTTTTCATTATTTTTTTATTATTTTTTTCTATATGTATTTTTTTTTATTACTTTTTTGAAGTTTTTTTAACTTTTGTTAAGGTGAAAATATTTCATTTAACAGCCAAAGTTTTATATAAAAAGTTTTACATAAACTCATGCATTATTCCATTACTTCTTGCTTCAGGCTTCAGTCTTGAAGCCTGATTCATAAAAAAATTATTGTATATAAACCCATTATTTGACAAATATTTTATAAAAATTTGTCAAATATTTTTTATTAATTAAGTTGTTGAATTTAAAGCCACTTTAATTGATTTAATATTTTTAAAGCTTCGATATTTATATAAAAATCAAGCAAAAAAAAAGAGTCAGTTTAATAATTGCGATTTGTATCATTTAATAATTGCCAGCCTGTAATCAAGTTAGGAATAAATTTCACAAATCTGTAATAAATAACGACATTTAATTTAAAAATAGAATAAAATAATGAGCCTTATTAAAATAAATATGTACATACGAGGTCAGTTAAAAAAATTAGGTGACCTTTTAAATTTCGCCCGCAACGTACACACGATTATCGTTTATTTTAGTACACTCCTCATCGTTTTATGGAAAGAACAATTTGCATAAATTTTGATGAAAAAGATTGAAGTAGGTGCCGCGAAGATTGTTCTAAAATTGCTGAACTTTCACCAAAACTCTGTGATATGACGGACAAAAGTAACACCGTAATAATGCTTCAGTCACAGTATTTACCACCAGCGATTCTTTAATGTTTCCATGATTAGAGACCCATGAAAGAACAGAATCGCAGATACAGTTTGGGAATATATTGAAAAGTGCATCTTAGATCTAATTAGAGGATTAGAAAAAACGTTGTCCACCTGCCCACTTTCAACTAAACTAAAAATTAATTAATAAAAAATAATTCCTTATTTTGATTATTGAGCTGAGAATATTGAAAAATTTACCATAATTAACGAACAGACCTCGTATATAAGTATATATCATTTATATTAAAAACATTTACTTTTGACACTTGATAGCGAATAATTGTCACTTCAATTAAATTTCAAAATTCAGACACAGACAAGATCTTGAACAACTTGTAACGAACGGGTTGATTAGTTTATGCAGGAAATTAAGAGCGAAGTGTCATTTAAATATGAAAGAAAAAAATCACTGCAGTTACACACACTGATATTTATGGCTTGAAAAAGGATGTTAAAAAGCCAATAAATAAATGTATTTTAATTGAATTTATCAAGATATTTTTAAAATAAATTTTACACTATTTGTAGCATTAAATTATTTAACTATTCCAATCACAATGTGTGCGTTTTCAGTGCACTTAAAATTCTCAAATACTTTAAGTCACTAAATGACACATCACAAAATTTATTAAAGTTTTACTTTATTTCTTTCTGCCCAATCATTTCATGGACTAGTGGACGATTGTTGTGCATGGCTTTTATGCAAAATATTTAATGCAGTTTGAGTTTTGAGTTCTTGCATTCTTTTTAATATTTTACATTCGAACAAAAATTCACTTTCAATCTCGGCCACAGAGTCAGTCAGTACGTTCGTTTTCCAATTCAAAACGAGTCGCATTCGTTATGGTCGAATAAATTGTTTTACATGACAACTTTTGTCAATTTGTTTGATTTGAAACGAGCAGAGCCAATAATTGTTTTCCTTTCGTCATAATCATCATCACCGTCGATTGTTGTCATTTTATACTGAAAGTCAATATTGTACTTTCAATCGAATTTTGTTTTAAATTTTAACAATTTATTTGTAATTCCATGAATAAAAGATCTTTTAATATTCATGTAGAAGTGAGGAGAAAAGGTAATTTCTGTAAACTGGCGGCTTCTTTACAAGGAAAGTTTAAATCTAAGGAGGGAATTAATTATTTCTCTCTTAATATTTCTATTTAATTTTAGTAATAATTTTTTAAACTTGAAATCTTTTTATTTAATATTTTTTAAATATTTATTCATATGTTCAATATTTCGACACCTCTTTGGGTGGCTCTTTCCACCTCTTTTTTTATAACTTAAAAAAAAAAATATTTAAAAACATTTTTTATATAAAAAGACCACAAGATTATTACTAAAACAATATTGAAAGATCAAGAATAAATAGAAACCAATTTCTATTTATTTATTTTATTGTAAATGAAAAATTATATTAAATGTTCATCCCGCCAATACGTTAATTTTTCTTGACCGTTTTTTTTTTTCAATTTTATTTTAATAATGACTTTGCAAGTTTTGCTGATATTTTTAGTACCAGTATTTATTTTATCTGTAACAACAACAACAAAAACTGTATTG
This sequence comes from Linnaemya tessellans, assembly GCA_951800035.1. Taxonomy (NCBI): domain Eukaryota; kingdom Metazoa; phylum Arthropoda; class Insecta; order Diptera; family Tachinidae; genus Linnaemya; species Linnaemya tessellans. Next base: position 12,188,146 of record OX637535.1, read on the forward strand.
ACATGGTAAGTCGTACTTTGTCAAAAGGATTTGTTTCACTTTTATTTTTTCTTATTAATTTTATTGACTTTTAGAAGTGTCTTTGTCTTCGTTGTTATCTCATTTTTCTCATTCCAACTGCATGTTGAAATTGAATATTTCGTTATATAGGAAAAAATTGATTTTTTTCGATTATTTGATTTTGTAATCATTGTAGTATTTGTTTTTTTTTTCAATGCGAATAAAATTTTCTGATCATTGATTCATACCCAAATAATGACTTATTTGGACAATTTTGTTGTCTCTTTAATTGAAATTAAAAACTGCGGAAGTTTGGCTGTAATAAAAAAAAATACATTTATTTTGAAGAAAAGTGTGTGTATTTTAAAGGTCATTGAACTGTTTGATGAAATACTGTCGTGCTAAAACATAATTATGGCGACACTTTTTTTTAACTTGCAGCTCTTAATTTAGAAGCATGTGCTAAAAATGGATTGTATGAGATATTATGAAACCATATTTTTGTCAACTACTAAATAAATTTTATATTTTCAATAGTTTTTTAACCTTTTTCGCGTTTAGATATAGTAACTGTTTTTGCGACAAGCTTAATTATAATTAATTATTAAAAGCTCTGAGGTTTGAATTGAGTGTACACTTATACTAATTCCAGCATTATAGCATGAAGAATATAAGAACTGGTCCATTACACTAAAACGATTAAAGGCAAAATTTTTCAAATTTTCAAATTTTTTAATTAATCGAATCGATAACATATTAATCGCAATTTTGTTAAATTCCACAATATACAAGTTTTTTCATAAAAAACACAAATACATTCAACTCCCTCGCGAATATTGTGGAAATGCGTTGTTTGGGATCAACCCTATATTCCATTTCCCATGAAATCGGTATCGTGAATATTTTGGGAGTAAACGATCTATTGTGAATTGTTTATGGATAATATTTTCTAGTGTGGGATTTGTGTAAGAAGAAGAATGCAGATTTTGTGCAAAAATATAAAATACATATATTAAATTGAATTTAGATTCTATAGGCTAATTGTTCGAAATTTTAATTTTAAATCTCATTTTTGCATTTTTTTTAACACTTGCATTTCTTCAATAAAATGAAAAATTCAATTGAAATCAAATTACAATAATTCACGGTAGTAAACATCGGTGATGCCATATTTTACACATCAGAGAATTCGCTGCCACAGATTTTGTTATGGAAAATATTCACGATAGCAAAACAGAAACTTTTTTTCATTAAGTCATATTTGGAAAAGCTTTCAACACAACAATTTAATTTTAATATTATGGATCAAAAACAAAAATGTTGTATTTCAAAATTGAATGGGTGCGAAAATGTTTTTATTTTTGCAACTATAATATACGATCATTATATTTCTTTATATGTAGAAAACATATCAAAATGAGGGATAAAAAATCAAATTAAAGTTTTAATTATTATTGCTTAATTACTGCCACATGACATAATACTACGGGAAACATATCGTGTAGAACATGAATAATGAAAGAAATCCAGAATGACGCATTTATGCGTGTTAAATATGAACTGAAGCTAAAATAAAATTTAAAAAATATATATATGTGCATATATAAATAAATGTTCAACTATTTTTTGCTTAAATAAATAATGTTTTTTTCACATGTCAATCCATTATATTCAGAGATATTCATCCAAATAAGTAGACTATTTACAAATAAGAAATTTGTTGAAATGTGGCTAAAGCAGTGTATTATTTTTATACACTCAGACCAACCAAGTAGCAGGCAGACATGATCAAAATATTTAACACATCGCTGACGATCAGAATTTTGAAATTCTGTCAGAGTTTCTTTATTTATTTGTCAATGCGTTATGTCTCTTGTAGGCACATTTCTAGACAAGAAGTTATAAATTAATTAGGCTCAAATACAGACACATAGAATTCGTATGTATACGGATATTACTAAATACAAACACACTTGTACATATACATATAAAAATGAACATAAATAATTACAAAATGTAATTTATTGTTGAAATGAGAAAAATTAATAGATAGATGAATGGAAATGCATGTATGTATGTTTTCCTATGCAAACACATTTGTCAGTGTGCATGTGTACGTAAGAAAGGGGCTTGCGATTTAAGTAAAACATTCGTTTTTATGGGAATTAATCATAAAACTACTAATTTGAAAGAAAAAAACTTATAAAATTCGATGAGAAGCAATACTTTCTTCCACTTTGGCTACGATGACAAATCAAAGAAAAAATTAGTTATTTTCCGATAAACGCCGAATTTTTAAATTTCTACAGTTGCCATTAGAATATGCACTTCTACTGCGCATGACTGGTTCAAAATTTCTTTCACAACAAAATGCTTGTTTAGGGAGTTCATAGTTAATTATGTTACGATTAATATTAGCCGATTATTATTTATTTTATTTTTTAACTTTGGGATGGCATGGAATCCTCATTTTAATAATAATATGTTATGTATAGCAACAAAAATTTTAATTCTCTATATTAATCGATTATTTATTTCCAGTCAATATTTACTCTGTTCGATTACTAATTTATTTTATGTATGACAGAAAGTTCGGTTTTTGTGGAATTATTCGATTGTTAATTTTCGATTAATATTTCATATATCCCCGATTAATATTCTATATATTATTTTTTATTTATGGCTGCAAATATAGCACAAAATTCTGTCTTCGCTGAATTAATCGAATAATCGATTATTTATTTAAAGTTCGATTATTCGATTATTTATTTCCCAGTTATATTTTCATTGTTCCATTAATCGTTCATGTTATATAGGACAAAAAGATTGGTATCCGACAAATGAATCGTTTGTTTATTTCCGATTAATATTTCATCTATTATTTTATTACTTACTTACTCATAAATTCTTCCAATTTAGTTACTCATTTTTTATTTATTGCTGGAAATTTTTTTTCGCAAAATTAATAGATTATTTGTTTTCGGTTAATATTTGTACGGTTCGATTGAAGCAAAAGAATTTGTCTTCGACAAATTAATCGATTACTTATATCCGATTAATATATTCCGTTCGATTAATCCCTTATATCATCTATGCGCAGAAATTTCCATCTACGCTGAATTAATCGAATAATCGATTATTTATTCAAAGTAAATATTTTCTATGTTCGATTAATAGATTATTTCACACTGATATTTTTTTTTTTTTGTTCTATTAATCATTTATATTATGTATGGCAGGAAATTGTGCCTTTAACAAATTTATCGATTATTTATATTCGATTAACACTTTGTTTGTCCCATCAATCATCTATGCCATTTATGGCAGAAAATTTAGCTTTCACTGAATTAATCAATTACTTATTTCCGATTGCCCCATCCTTTATTTATTTCATATATGCAAAAAAAATCCGTCTTCGTGTTAATATTTTCTCTGTTCCATTAATCACATGAATTTAATAATCGATTAATAATTATTTGCTATTATCAAATTCCAGACTGGATATTTCCGAATAAAACTACTTTTTACAATTTAAAATTACTGATCGATCTATATTACATGCATATCCATGACACTCTATCCACATTTCGCAAACATATATCAGGCCGTTGTGACCAGCAATGGTACAGTGTAGGGTACACTTCACCATAATAGTTGAACATGTGTTAATATTATTAAAGACTTTTTTTAGTTATTCAAAGTTTAATGATTTTTGAAAAGCGTATAAAATACAAAGATATTTCGATTCATTTATTTTAATTATTTCTTGGTATTCTTGAAGTAATCATTTTAATTTGTTTCAATTGTTTTCGTATAAAAACGATTTGTTGTTAACAATTGGAAATGAATGTGTATTAAAATAAAAAACATTTGAAAATGTTATAATTAACTATTGTGAGCAATTTTGCTACCGAATAAACTGCATCGAGAAAATGTATAAGTAATTCTGAGATTAAATTGTCATAAATGTTTTTGTAGGCATCCGCAGACCTTAAAAACTTCCAAAAATCTAACTAAGACGTCAATTTTTAAAATGACGATACAAATGTGCGTGTTTCTTTCACTATATAACACAAAGACAGTTAAAGAACTATCAAACCTGTTTAAATTAAAATTGCATTTAAATATTTAATTCAACAGAATCCCTGATTTATGAATACGGACGGCAGTAACAAATTTTTTTTTTAACGTTTTGGTATTGGTGTAGATTTCTTTGAAATATTTTTATTTTTATGGTAAATTTATGATGGGTTTTAAATGAATGATTTTTATATTCAAATTCCGTTAAAATATAAAAGCGTATCGTATTTTATGTGCTTCAATCAAATTTGTTTTGTGTTGTTAATTTAAATGTATTTATAATTGGCTCATTTGAAATAATTCTCAACACTTTGAAAACGAGGTGTGTGAACTTCTTAGGCCTTTCTGGTTGAAATTTTATATTTTTATGTTGCATAAGCCACTTATGGCTATTTAACACAAGTTTAATAATAATACCAAACAACTTTATTTTAACTTTATTCTGTGTCTTTTTTTTACTAATTAAGCCGCTTTTTTGTTTGTGAATAATTGAGACTATTATTACAATAATTTGTTGTTAAAATTTAATATTAATGAACATTCTTTTGACAGTTAAGGCAACTAATAAATAATTGCTTCTAAATCAATTTACATATTGTAATTTTTAGAGGTGAAATGAAATTTGTTCCAATTTTATTTCAATATGTATGCTGAAAATCTTAGATGGTTTCATTTAAAAATATTAAAACAAGATTTTGGAAAACAAAAATGAAAATGGAAGAATGTCAATAAAAAGTTTCAACTCATTAACATGTTTTAACAATAAAACAGATGCACGGAGAAAAAAACTTGAGTTCGATGCAACTAGATACTAGTTAAGAGTTCTTTGTTTGGAAAACAATCACGTTCATTTCGCACTATTTAGGACTTTTTTCTCAAGTGAAGTTTATATCTAAGATGAGATTATGACGAAAATTCCTGCCAGAAATTCTGCATTAAAAAGTTAAATCTGTTATAATTGAAAAGCATTCCGTACTATATCATTTCCGTTTGTTGTTACTATGTGAAACCAAATAACCACGTTGAATACTACAGTTCATTTTTAAATATTTTTACTAAGCTTTTTATATAAGTTCTTCTGGTTTCTTGACCTCTTTTTAATTATTATTGTATTCTGATATTTTTAAGCTTAAGGTCTCTTTAATTTAGTTCAATTTTTAATTTCAATATTTCGTCACTCTTTTGTGTGACTTCTTCAGGAAATTAATTGTTTTAAAGAGACCTTAAGCTTAAAAATATCAGAATACAATAATACTTTTTATATAAGCTTTTTTTATTTATACTTGCAATTTCATAACAAGGACTACTAAACCAAAAAATAAATATCAGGATAGAAAAAGTTGTCACGTGCGACATGTCAAGTGCTAATGTAGTTAAAATTAACTGCCTTTTTCACGATATCGAAAGAGTTATTTCATATGTAACTAGCTTCTACCCGCGACTTTGTCCGCGAACAACATGTGGAATTTCTGCTAATGTCTATTTTATGTCAAAGATGTGTTGTATTTTTACTGGATAAAAGTTTAAAACGTTCTTAGTTATCAGTTTAATGTGTCTATAAAAATATTCGACCACCCATGATCACTCAATAAGATCATTTCTAAAAGCAAAAACCACCCTATGTCATTCCCCGGATCATCATTCAAAGCGTTTCAGCGGTTGGATCATGAAAAGATAACAGAAAGACCGAGTTACTTTCATTTTCATAAGGAAAAATGTGCGATTCATTATAAAAAGTGCAAGTCATCATAGAAAATGCAAGTCATCATAAAAAGTGCAGGTCATCATAAAACATTCAAGTCATTACGAAAAGTGCAGATCATCATAAAAAGTGCAAGTCATCATAAAAAGTGCAAGTCATCATAAAAAAGCAAGTCATTATAAAAAGTGCAAGTCATCATAAAAAGTGCAAGTTATCATAACAAGTGCAAGTCATCATAAAAAGTGCAAGCCATCATAAAAAATGCAAGTCATCATAAAAAGTGCAGGTCATCATAAAATATGCAAGTCATCATAGTAAATGCAAGTCATCATAAAAAGTGCAGGTCATCATAAAAAATGCAAGTCATTACGAAAAGTACAGATCATCATAAAAAGTGCAAGTCATCATAAAAAGTGCAAGTCATCATAAAAAATGCAAGTCATTATAAAAAGTGCAAGTCGTCATAAAAAGTGCAAGTCATCATAAAAAGTGCAAGTCATCATAAAAAATGCAAGTCATCATAAAATATGCAAGTCATTATAAAAAGTGCAAGTCATTATAAAAAGTGCAAGTCATCATTAAAAGTGCAAGTCATCATAAAAAGTGCAAGTCATTATAAAAACTACAGGTCATTAAAAGTCATTAGAAACAGTGCAACTCATTATAAAAACCGGAAGCTCATGCTTATTTCATTATACTTTTTACCCGCGACTTCGGGAAGTTATCGGCTTCATTATTGTATATACCCCTAGAATCTTTAGACCAGCCTTGACCCTTCGTAGAATCATTGCCGAAAACAAATACCTTATTAAGTCAACTGTATCGAATTTCAAAATACATATTCATAGTTTATCAGTTTAATAATTTCAAATGTCCACACAAATTGTGGACCTCGGATCTCAAAATATCTCTATGCCAAATTTCATTTAAATCGGTTCAGCGGTTTAAGCGTGAAAAGGTTTATAGAATAACATTTCATCTTTTAGCCTAAAGTGTGCTAAATTGGCAACACTAGTCACAAAAACTTGTTATGAATCGATATTACATTTCGTATCACCAAAAGTTTTATAAAATAAAAAAGTAGAATCCTGTTTCCGCGAACGTGATTTTTGAAAAATATTCTCAGAACTTGAAATCTTCTTTCCAAAAATTTATAATAATTTGTCGTTATTTATTAATCAAAATATATAAACAATATTTCAAATCAAATGACAAGTCAAAGAAAAACGGAAACAACACAGCAAAAAACTAATATTTCAATATTCTATACTATTTTTTTAAATTTACCTGCTTCATGCAATTCCCTATAATATGCACAACACTTTATTTTCTTCAAACTATAAAAAAACAATTCTTTGAAATATTTTCAAGTTCTTTGTCAAGTTCACATAAAATTCCTATAAATTTCATACGCCAGTAATAAGCTATAAAGAAATTCCCAGAAAAATAACACTACACACGCACACACACACACACTCAAACCAAAAGAACTTAACCAAATAAATCCTAAAATCAAGATTTGTAAAAGAAAAAAAAATTTGGATTCAAAATTTAATGAAAATGAGCTTGTCCCAAATGAATATCTCACAGACAGATAAAGCGGAAAGATTAAAAAGTCTTCAAAAATTAGCAAAAATAAAATCATTAGAAAAGCAAATCATTAAATCATTCTTTATTTACAATAAAGTGCAATATTTCAGGATTTTATTTTCCAAATACTTATTAAACAATATGTGAAACTTTATATGAACGATGATGGGTCAACAAACAAAAAAAGACACTCATTAAAGAGGGATGTGATTTTTCCATTTGAAATAAATCTTTATGGATTTGACACAAATTCTGTCATCGTGTGTGGTTTGATTTTGTTATATGATTTTATATTCAGTATGCAGTGCATAAAAATCCGGTGTATCCCATCAAGAGTAACGAAAGAAGAAATCAATTAGTGCCGGGGATGGAAAATGTGTGTTTTTATGAGTCATAAAAACAAAATGAAAACCACTTTTAATTAAATACGTTCTGGAAAAATATAAATTTCTAATAAGTTTGCAAATACCACACAGCACCTGTTTTGGTAAAAACTCCACCAAACAATCAAAAACGATATATTCGGTTGTGCCGAATATTTTACACCCTTCAGCGACCATTCTGGAGTCAAAATTCATTTTGATGTTTCTGATTTTTGAAACAAATTTATTCCTTTCTAAAATATAAAATTTGTTTGATTACCACAAAAAAAAAAGAATAGTTTTATTTAGTTACTTTAATATTAAAAAAAAATTAACAATCCAAATGCGGAGTCGTTTTTTAGTCTTTTTTGATTCCTAAAACTTCTATCAAAAACACTGAATATATTTGATATATAAAGAAAAAGAAAAAAATTATTTCACTTGCATATTTTTACATATCAATGTCCAACCCTGAAACCGTGTTTTTTTTGGATTTTGAATTCTTCCTGGAATATAAAATAGTTTGAATTAACAAAAACACAAAAGTTAATTTTAATTGGTTGCTTTTATACATCAAAAAAAATTTTAGATTTTCAAGCTCTGGAACCTTGTGAATAGAGAAGAAGTAAGCGATGCCCCGTCTGTCCGTCTGCCTAAACGTTTAATTCCCTTTCCGAAGCCCCCAGAAAAGCCATACTTCGATCTTGGATTGGTGTATTAGATATAGTCCGCAATAGATTGCCATTGAAAATCAGGAAAATCCCATACATGGTTCCAGAGATGGAAAATTTAAAGTTATTTTTGCTATATAAAACTATTTTTTTTTTTATTTTAGTTAATTAAACCTATTGTATACATCGGGAAAGAAATTGGAATTAAAAATCAAATAAAATCAGAAAGGCGATTCCAAGGTTAAACAATTGAAACTTTTTTGATAAAGTAACCAACTAAATTTATTTCCATCTCTGTCTAGTGCTCATTTGTGTTGGTTTAATGAAACGAATGCATGAAAAAGGTTGAAGAGAACTAAGAAGATTTGTTTTAAAACTTGGCATAATTTGCATATTCACTGAAAAAATTCATGTCCATTCGCACATGCTTTTAAACGTTAAAATGCTTCAAAATTTATAAAATTAATATGATTCTAAAGCCGAATTTCATTCTAAACACATAAGAGTATTATTTTTAAGTCAATTTAATAATAAAAAAAGCTTAAAAGCCTCACAAATTGTGCAGCGGCATCTAAAGTGTCAACATTTTTTTAAATCATATGAAATTATTAACTATATATTAAGAAAACAGAAAGGAGCCTTAGAGTTGTCTGATTTCGTCCAACCCTTACTAATATAATAAATATGAAAGTAACTCTGACTGTCTGTCAGTTTACCTTTTCACGCTTAAGCCGCTGTGCACTGAATTAAATGAAATTTGGCACAGAAATATTTTGAGCTCCGAGGTATAGCATGGGTTGGTTTTTGTTTTTGGAAATGATCGTATTGAGTGGTTGAAAATTTGTATAGACATATGAAATTATTAAACTGATAACTGAGAACGTTTTAAACTTTGATCCAGTAAAAATAGAACACATCATTGACATAACATACACATTAGCTGAAGTTTCACATATTATTCTCGGGCAAAGTCGCGGGTAGAAAGTATAATAACATAAAAAAACCCAACTTTAACACTTCAGACACGCCGTTATGAGCGCATGAGCTTCCGCTTTTTATAATGAGTTGCTTTTCTTACTTTATAATGACTTCTACTTTTTATAATGACTTGCACTTTTTATAATAACTTGCACTTTTTATGATGACCTGCACTATTCGCAATGATTTGCACTTTTTATGATGACTTGCACTTTTTATGATGATTTGCACTTTTTATAATAACTTGCACTTTTTATAATGACTTGCACTTTTTATGATGACCTGCACTTTTCGTAATAATTTTTTACGATGACTTGCACTTTTTATGATGACTTCCACTTTTTATAATGACTTGCACTTTTTATAATGACTTGCATTTTTTATGATGATTCGCACTTTTTATGATGACTTGCAGTTTTTATGATGACTTGCATTTTTATGATGAATTGCACCTTTTATGATGACTTGCACTTTTCATAATGACTTAAATTTTTTTATGATGAGTTGCACATTTTGTGATGACTTGCACTCTTTATGATGACTTGCACTTTTTATAATGACTTGCACTTTTCATAATGACTTGCATATTTTATGATGACTTCCACTTTTCATAATGACTTGCACTTTTCATAATGACTTGCACTTTTTATCATGACTTGCAATTTTCATAATGACTTGCACTTTTTATGATGACTTCCACTTTTCATAATGACTTGCACTTTTTATGATGACCTGCACTTTTCATAATGACTTACACTTTTTATTATGACTTGCACTTTTTTCCTTACGAAAATGAACAGACAGAGTATGTCACCTTTTTGAACCGATTTAGATGAAATTTGGCATAGAGATAGTTTAAGATGATCGTAGGTGGTCAAAATTTTGTGTATACATATGAAACTGATAACTAAGAACGTTTTAAACTTTGATCCAGTAAAAATACAACACATCATTGACATAACATACACATTAGCTAAAATTTCACATGTTCTCCGCGGACAAAGTCGCGTGTAAAAGCTAGTTATAAATAAAAATGAATTGCCTAATGCACGCGCAATAGAGCTTTTACGCTTGCTGTCGTAACTTTTAACATTTTAATACATTTTTGCACATCTACTTTTGTGAAAACGAAAGAAATTATTCATCAAATATTAAAAAAATAAATAAATTGGTTTCAATTAATTTCAAAATTAAGTCAATTAGTCATGTACACAAAAATAAAATTTGCGACAAAATTTTAAAATTTCTTTTAATTAATAATTTGAATTTTAGCAATTAAATATACAAATTGCGTTGTGTGTATGTTAAAGTTTAACAATAAAATTAATTTAATATGTAAGTTTCCCAATTGAGATTTTTCAGTGATAGAAACGCTGCACTGCATTCTCTAGAAAAACGATGACAAATAGCTGAACTGATCATTCGATCATCATTCATAACTTTTTCCTTTTAAAGATTTTAATAAAATAAATTATTACAAACAACTTTAAATTGGCAAATTTTTAGATTATTTATCCAAAACATTTTTCTCCTTCTTATTTGCAGAGCAATTTACATCGAGTACATTAAATCATCAAGACGGATTAAACGAACACCAAAGTTAATTTCAATCAAACTAAAAAATAAACAAAATAACGCAAAATTTATACCTGCCAATTGAAAATAGAAAAATATCACAATGAAAGTTGCAATTTATATGGGTCATGTATTAGTAATTGTTTTGTGTTGTCTCTTCACGGTTTTAGCAGAAACTTCAGATACAAGACAGTTGCAAAAACAACATGTAAAACATTTAACAGAACAACAACAGCAGCCACATCATAAGCACCAACATAATCATCATCGACAGCATCTAACAAAATTAAGACAACAGCAGCTGGCCAATACAGTCTCTGCAGGCACCTCTAGACAATCTAGAAAATTAGATTTAAAATCTCCCGCTTTCACAGCAGTAGCATCATCGATCAGCAATCAACAGCAAAAACCACAACAAAATCCCAACAGTCAAGTGGAACTCATTGATAATGTGAAAAACTCTATACCAAAGAATGATACAGCAGCTGTTACCTCTACCAAACTGAGACGTTTAAGTGCCAGAGATTACTACAACAAATCGGTGCAGAGACGTTACAATATGCGGCGCAATGCACGCGATGAATGGGCTTATAATACCTACAACGTTCATACAAACACTTTCGGTCCCACTCAGACACAATCACATGCTGGCAAAGGTGATGACAACAGTGATGATGTGGAATTTGTTAGTAATATTGGTGTGAAAACTTTGCCTGAATGGCCGCGACGTGGTTTTGTGCCATCAATGTTGCCAACATCGTCACCCACTCGTAAAACCACAATGCCACCGCCACCGCCTATGGTACCAGCCAGACGTGGTTATCCCCTAATGCCGTATCCTAGTACAGGCAGTGAATCTACTACCACCGAAGATCCTTTTGAATCGAATGTCATTAGCAGGAACCCAAGTGGCACGGATTCAAAAGATATGGAAAAGTAAGTAGACATTGCAAATTGTTAATATGGGTTTCTAACAGACAGTACACAAATTAATTAGATAAGGGCATTTCCACTGAAAGGGAAAATTTAAGAATACATACTTCAAAACATATTGTTTACAGTTATGAAATTTTTATTTGACATATGTATTGTTGTGGTTTACCAAATCATCAGTAGACTTTAGCCACAATTAAAGTCTACTGCTGATTTGGTAAAGCACCAATGAAATGCATATAGACATTGCTTGACCACCAACAAATAAATTTTAATTAAAACATTTTGTTTACATTTATACGTAACCCATTTCGATATATAAGCATTTTTGATGTGTTAACATCTATACGCGCGCCTCTAGGGCAGTAAACTATCAGTTTCAATACATACGCAAGTGTAAGTGTAAGAGTTTGTTTGTTCGTTGTTGTTGCTTGGCAGTCGGTATTGAAAGTGATTATTGGGCGATTTTCATATAATTTTCCCACGCGATTTACTCCGGAAATTCATAGCCGATTTTATTAATTTTTGCATTAAAACGCTAGTGCGGGTTTCGACGAAGAGTTTAGGCCAAAAATTAAGGCAATCCGATATCGGCGAGCGGAGATTTAAGTGTTTTAATTCGGAGTATTAATTTGGAGTAATATTAAAAAAGTGTTTTATGTTGATCTTCGGTTTTGTCTTATGCATAGCAAAGAGAATAGTGACGTGGTTATACGTACATATATAAAAATGAGATAGCAAGACAGCAACGTATGTAGCTTATGTACAAACATAACAATGTATGTATGTACATTTGTCTGTTGCTTTGCATTCTCTTTGTTTTTTGTGGGTTTAATATAAAATAAATAAACAAAAAGGTGTTAACACAGTAGTTCCAGTACTCAGGGGTGACCCCTAATACCAAATTATCAATAGATTATGAAAGCTATAGATCTGGTTGTCAGTTCCGTTAATTTTTTTCAAAGTTGGTCCAGAAATGTGACCAGTATTCCGTTTGTAACACAACCCCTCGGCTTTTTCATGCTTAACAGTGCTGTGTTAACATGCTAATACAGCTCTGTTAACATACTTGGTTTGTGTCTAGGGTTATAAATTTCGAAATTTAAGTTCATACACCTATTACTTTATACAAGACACTCATTCAATTTAATTTGAATCCTGCCATAAGATATAAAAATTAACGTTAAACCGAACCCAGTCCATAACATTAATTTTCTTATTTATTTTAAATTTTAATGACCATTTCAATCTTGCTTCTGCTATACAAACTATTCAATCAAACGCAAATCCTAAACAGCAAAAAAAAGTTGTAAATTTCTAAAAATGATTGAAACAATGAACTGTAGCTGAAAACAATGTCAGAGATTGCAATAAATTACGGCCAATAATGTTTTCGATTTCTTTCAATATGTTTTCAATCAAATAGAAAATACGAGTGTTTCAGCAAAAAACGCAGAAAAAAGTCGTGTACTTTTTGTTTGTTTTTAAATTTATGACCGACCGCTTTTGTTATAAAAGACATTCAATTGATTTAAATAAATTATTATTTGTCAAGTAATTGCCACAATATTAAACTAAGGCAATTGTTTTAAATAAAACACAAAAAAGTGCAATAAAAATGTAAACACAACAAAGTATAATAAATATTTGATTAATAAAAAAAATATTTAAAAAAAATATACAAAAACGATTTCATATCAACAAATTTAAAAGTAGTTTCAATGCAAATTAATCACAAATATTTTTTATGGTCCCTTATTAAACTTTGCCATTTGCATTTATTGCAAGTCTATTTAAAAAATAAAATTAAAGTTTCTCTTTTTTTTTCATTAATTATTTGACTGAATGAATTTAATGTCTTTATTAAACCAGACCAGTCTGCTGCTGTTGGTTTAATTATTTATAAATGATACACATATGCAGCACGAGTATCTAAGAATTTAATATCTTTATGACTAATAAAGTTTAAAAATTCATGCTTTAACGTTAAGGAGTAATAAATAATTTTCATTTATTAGCTAGCACAGAAGGAATGAATGTTAACATTTATACGATAGTATAGACACAATTAAAGCGATCGACTGCAACTACTATTGAGAATTTTTCACTTTAGCAATTTAGTTTGGAAAATGGCTTTTAGTTACAATTTCAATCGTTTTGTTTTACTATATGAATGAATTTAAGTTCAAGTCAACCAGGAATGTTTTCAGATGGCAGTGATCTCTCCTACTATTTATTGCAACCTGTGCTAAGTTTGATGCAGAACAAGAAAAAGCAATGTAGCGGATGACCTATTACTGCCATCCCTAAATACGGGCGGCAAGCGTTTTTTAACTGTCAAAAGTTCTCATGTCCATACATTTTGTATGGAGCATACCGAAATAACGCGGCGGCAACGCTTTGCTATTGGAAAATCCGATTTTGACAGAGCGTTTTCTAATGAAGTTGGTTGCAAAAGAAAAGAATTGTAACCAGAGAAAAAGAGCAAAAATTTACAAAAGTGAAATATATAATAAAAGAAAAAATTTGTGCACTTCGCATTAGAAAATGGTGGTAAGAAAATATTTACAATATGATTATATACATGCATATGTATGCACGTTTGTAATTTGTACAAAATTTCAATAACAAAATCACAAATGTCGTCCGTCTAGCTGCTAAAATAATCAGGGTTGTTTAATTTGTTTGTTTGATAACCCTGTTTTTATTGTTTTTTGACATAACGCTGCCGCTTTTGTTTAGGTATGGCATTTCAGCGTTAAAGCTCAGCGGAAAAAAACGTTCCTCTTTCCGCCCGTATTTAGGTATGGCTGTTAATCTCTCCTTCTCTTTTTGTTTTGTGCTATATTGAGTGTTATTAGGCGCACGATCAGATTTAAGTAGACTCTTCTGAGATTTTTTAACTAAGATTTCCTAGTTGTTGTGAAATCTGAATAATATTGTACTAAAAAGTGCCTGTGCCTGCCTTTCTTTGCTATTGAAATGAGATTAAAGCGTTTCATTATTCAAAACTCTGGAATTTATTTAATTTCGTTCATGGAGCTGCATACAGAGTAATACAAGATTAATCATACAATTTTGTTTTTTAATAACTTTGTTATTAAATTAAGAAAAACATATTAATTTTGAGTAATGGAAACCTTTATTTGGACCTTTTCCGGCAAGTGGTTGCTGGCAGTGTTGATACGCATCTATGCCCACTTCATTGCATTTTCTATGACTCTTCGCAAGATTTACGGTTCAACTTAAGTGTTGCAATTGTCTAGAGCTTTATGACCTAAGTCCACGTCTTCAAATACTACAACTTCTTATAAGAGATTAAGTTTGCGCCACGCTGATATACTGCACTTTCCGAATGCTGCATTAAACAGATTCGTATCAATTAAGTAACTAAATATGCTGATAGTCTTTTGACCGCAAACTCGCTGAGAAATAATTTACAGATACTCCGTTCTATGTGTACAACGGCTTCGAAAATTGTTCATGCTAAGTTATCTGTTTCTCATAACTCAACCAAAAACATACTGTTAATTTTTTTTTATCTTGGACTAGCACCCAGGGGATAACCCCTACATATGCAATGCATTGCGCCGGAACTGAAAACGAGCGTATAGTATTAAGGGGACAGATGAGGAAAGATGAGAAGATAGACAGTTGTTTTTGTAGCTATTTCAACCTTTTACTTCTCCGGCTAATTTTTGCTACAGGGCTGACGAAGGTGGGTGCTGTTACTCTGCTTTTAGTACATGACAGTGTCAGTCGCCGCCAATTATGTTCAGTGACCAGTGATATGCCTTCATCACTGAAACAGGCTGGCAACAACTAACACAATCATGCACTAATGCTGATCAGAAGAATTTAACACAATATTTCATGACTCAGCGCGGGGTTGAACTCAGGACCCTCCGCTTCGTAGTATTTTGCTCAACTACTTCAGCCAACAGCACCCCCGTTCGACAACGCATGATGTTTGAATTGTAACGACTCTTTAACAGTAACCAGACAATTCTTGAAATTGCAACTAAAGCAATTCATAAATTAGAAATTATTATTATCAATTACAGAATGCCTTATTAACACCAACAACTGAACAATCAGCAGAAAGTTTAACAAATAGAAATTGTCATTATTTTCACATAAAACTTTCCTCATATTTCCTTAAAACGTTAAATTATTGCAACTTTTAATTGCAAATTATTATTATTATTATTGAAAAAGTAGGCAAGCAAATATGTTTAATTAAAATTTATGTATCGTATACACAAATTTTTAATAAAAATTATAAATTGCAATGTTTTATTACAACAACTGCTACGCAAGGCAAGGCAAGACAGGCAGACAGACAGACAGACAGACGAGTAGACACACAATTCCATAACCATTCCAATCAACGTATACGATTTTATTTATGCCTCAAGAGAAGAAAAATATCAAATTTACAATCATGGTTAATTCTTTTAGATCATCTTTATTACAGAATATAAACAAGAGACAGGGTGTTCTGAAAGTTTGTGAAATTGTGTGATATATTTTGTTGATATTATGAAGGAATAGGCAAATACTACGCCCTTAAGCTGCTCGACTTGAGTAGAACGGAAGCACAAAAGATCGCAAAAGGTGTAACCACCACTGGAGTGGTCCTTCTGTTGAGAATGTATCAGCCCATGTGGATGAGAACGACAAAGCATCATCCAGACGAAGTACCTGAGGAAAGGACTTTCGAAAATTAACTACACAAATTATACGCCCTAAAGCCGCTAGACTCGAAGACAGTGGAACATCAAACGATCTTACAAGGCGTGACTGCCACCGGGGATCATCGCGAATGTATTAGCTAATGTCGCACGCGACAAGTCACGCAATTAGCCAGCATCAGATTGACTGTACAATGATTTTAGAAAAAATGTGTGTTAATTACTGTAGAACCATCTTGAATCATGGAGTCGAAATTTATTTTAAGCGACGCAGCGCGTTTGTAAATAAACAAAATCTTTGCTTGTGGGACACTAAAAATCCACGTGTGACGGACAGAGATCTATTACATCCACTCAAAGCCGCTATATTCACGCCAAAAGGGTGATTGGGCATTATTTTTTTTTTTTGGGACATCATTGACAATAAGTTTACCGTTACTTGCGAACACTACGAGGTGATGATAAACGACTGTTTACTGCCAGAATTGAATGGGCGTGACTCGGTGAATATGCACGGAATGGGCACAAATGTGTATCAACAATGGCGACAGTCACTTTTTTTCCACTTAACAGAAAAAATGTTATAGGCCCTAATACAGATTTCCATCATTGAAAATCGTTATTTTATTTTAATCGTGCTGATTTAAAAAAAAAATTTTTTTGAGGACTTAAATTCATTTCATTTATTAAATAAAAAAGTTGATCACAAACAAAATTGAATGATAACTTTTTAGCATGAAAAACAAAAACAAGCTTTTTAAAAATTTTTTTTATTCCTTCCGTATAAATTTCTTTCCCTGCAGTGACGACGTGATATATACAAAGTTACCAAATAATATTACAGCACACATCTTTTGAGCACCACCCTGTTCTCATTGTTAACAATATAATAGTTTTTTTCCAGTTTTTATTAAATTTACTTTCAATTATTATTGAACTCATATCAAGCAAAATAAAACCCTTCAAGTAAAGATTTTTATTTAACCAACTGCAATTAACCTTGAGCCGTTTGGCTTTTTTTATTTTACATTTAAAAAAAGATATATATTGGAGCTGCATGGAATAGACTAAAAACTTATCGTATTTGCCGTATCCATGCGTATGCTTTTGTACTGAACTTAAGGAAGTGGGTGTTTTTCTTCAAATATAATTAATACTGAAGTTGCTGTTTCTTTTTTTTTGTAATATTTTCATTTTGCTTTGTGTGTTCGGTTTTATGATTTTGCAACACCTTTTTGAGAGACACACCTCTCGATTAAAACGTACAACGGCAAAAATGTGGAAACAAAATAATAAATTGTTGACCAGTCAACCTGATAAAAGATAAATGGACTACTGTCTTGTTGTGGAAATAAAAACATAATTTTTTCGATACTTCTAACGGCCAGGGAAAGAAATACAGGCGAACTGAATTGAAAGATAATAATTAAAAGTGTATAAATAAAGGTTTCATTTCTGTTTGTAGCGTGTAATGTGCGAAATAACACAAAATTGGAATTGAAGTTAAATATATGCAACGCCTTTTTCCAAAGTCATTCTGTCTGTAATCAAATTGGGAAAGTTTTTTGTTACAAAATTGTAAACTGTCGATGATGTTTAGATTTTTTTCTTTTTTAATCATGGGATTTTCATATAATTCAAAGCGATTAATATATTAAACGAATACGAACATTCTACTTTTAATAGCTTATGTAAGGAACTACGATTTTTTTCGAAAAATTAAGTGGGTAAAGTGATGAACTCTCAAACCGGTTTTCGAATTATTCGAAAACCCGAGTTTTTCCAATTTTTCGATTTTTTTTTTTAAAGCAAGATTTTTGACAGACAGAGACGCAGCGTTACTTTTATATTTATTATATTAGTAAGGAAAAAGTGCAAGTCATTATAAAAAGTGCAAGTCGTTATAAAAAGTGCAAGTCGTCATAAAAACTAGAAGTCGTCACAAAAACTACAAGTCGTCACAAAAAGTGCAAGTCATCATAAAAAATGCAAGTCAGTATAAAAAGTGCAAGTCATCATCAAAAGTGCAAGTCATCGTAAAATATGCAAGTCATCATAAAAAGTGCAAGTCATCATAAAAACTACAAGTCGTCACAAAAAGTGCAAGTCATCATAAAAAATGCAAGTCAGTATAAAAAGTGCAAGTCATCATAAAAAGTGCAAGTCACAATAAAAAGTGCAAGTCATCATAAAAAATGCAAGTCAGTATGAAAAGTGCAACTCATCATCAAAAGTGCAAGTCATCGTAAAAAATGCAAGTCATCATAAAAAGTGCAAGTCATCATAAAAACTACAAGTCGTCACAAAAAGTGCAAGTCATCATAAAAAATGCAAGTCAGTATAAAAAGTGCAAGTCATCATAAAAAGTGCAAGTCATTACGAAAAGTGCAAGTCATCATAAAAACTGCAAGTTATCATAAAAACTACAAGTCGGCACAAAAAGTGCAAGTCATCATAAAAAGTGCAAGTCATCATCAAAAGTGCAAGTCATCGTAAAAAATGCAAGTCATCATAAAGAGTGCAAGTAATCATAAAATCTGCAAGTCACCATAAAAAGTGCAAGTCATTATGAAAAGTGCAAGTCATGAAAAAAGTGCAAGGCATCACAAATTTATGGTATTAATTTTTTGCGTTTTTAGACAATTTTGTATATATGCCCGCGGTTCAACATTAAAGTTTGGGAATTCGGAAAGTATCTCTATTTGAACGGTCTTTTAACACGAATTAAGTTATTTTCAAATATATTTCACTCTTTTAACACTCTGTCTGAACGCACAGTCATTATTTAATTATGGCAAAGTTGACATGATTGATGTCACGACAAATGCAGACAAACAAGTACTAGAACGGCTGCAAAAGTGAAGTGATTTAAAAATCGTTGAGTTCCCTCAACATATTTGCACGTTTTCAATGTAAATTCTAAATGTTGCAACATTTGTATGCATCAATCAATCTATTCAGGCATTCACGCAGACCGTGGTAAACATCTAAATAAAAACTCGAAAAAAACGAAGAAAAAATCAATGAGTAAAAAATTTGCAACAATCTGCAGCACGTGCAGTTTTAAAAGTTTTTAATTTTTTCAATTATAAAGTATTGGGCACAAACTACACAAATGAATTGATTTTAAATTATTATTTTCATATTTTTTCTCTATTAAATAGTTATTGCTTCATTTTTCTTTTTTTTTTAAACTAACGACTTATGTTGAAATTATGCAAATAAGCGCCATAAAAACCTACATTTCAAGCAACAATTCCTTGGTATTGCTGAATTTTTTTTATCTAATGGCGAGTCCATTTTTTAAAGAAGTGAAGTGAACGAGTGTGTACTTTGCCACTCGTGTTTTGTCTTCAATAGAGATTTTTTTATTTTTTTTTTCCAACTTGCTATACAGTATAAGTGTATTTCTGTTACTTCTATAAAATTTAATAAATCCCCAGACGGACACCTAAAGAGCTGATGAAAATTTCAAGTGTGTAAAAGTGTTTCCAGTCTTAGAGTGTTTGGATTGCATGAGTTTCTTAGTGCTGTCAATGATGATGATGCTGTGCATGCACATCAAAAATTTTGTTAGTTGCAGTAACTTAAATCAATTGTTATGATAGTAACATGTGAGTATTTTTGAATTTTTAATAACAATATATTTAGATTATTCAAATTCTTTTGATCCCAAAGCTTGTTGGAGCTTTTGCTGTTACAAGCAATTCACATACAACAAAAACGAAAT
The DNA here is from genome assembly GCA_951800035.1 of Linnaemya tessellans. Lineage (NCBI taxonomy): Eukaryota > Metazoa > Arthropoda > Insecta > Diptera > Tachinidae > Linnaemya > Linnaemya tessellans. The sequence goes on from OX637535.1 coordinate 12,208,461, forward strand.
TGAAAGATTTTGTAGCTGCTTTTAAAGCAAATTTAAAATCTATGTATCTCAATATATTTATATTGTGCATATCTACACAAAAATACCTTTCAGGATACATAAATTTCATCAATATCGATGCACTATAAGATACTTAAAAGTGTACTACAAAGAACGTGTAGCGTACTTATATAAGTTTATTTTAATTTCCCTTATTCTGTAGCTATTTTACAAAACAATAGCAAAAACCCTTACGTAATCCTTTTTTTCAGCAATTGTGTGTTTTTAACAATGACTTAGAATTTTCTATTGCTTGGAGAGCAGTCGGAGACACTCAGAAGTATTCAATTGTTGTCCAGAAATAGTTCGTAATTTTCTTAACTTTTATATGGCATTGATATTGACGTCAATATATAGATTCAATATAAAGTCCAATATAAATTATATTTTTGGTAAAATTGTTTTATTATTGGGATTAAAGTTATATGTATATGTGTCAGGTCCATTAATCGTATTTAGTTGAAATTTCAGTTTTAATTTTTTTTTAATTTTTCTAGTGTATTTTTATTTCATTTTTATTTTTTCTGATTTTTTTTATTTTTTTCCGATTTTTTTTTTATTTTATTTTTTTCTGATTTTTTTATTTAATTTTTTCTGATTTTTTTATTTTATTTTTTTATTTTTTTTATTTTAATTTTTTTATTATTTTTATTTTTTTATTATTTTTTTTTTTTTAATTCTCTTTATTTTTTAAGTATTTGTATTTTTAAGTATTTGTATTAGTTATTTGTATTTTTGTTATTTGTATTTTTTTCATAATTTTTTATTATTTTTATTCTCTGATTATTTTTATTTTTTAATTATATGGATTTTTTTATTATTTGTATTTTTTTATTGTTGTTTTTTTTTGTTGTTTTATTGTTGTTTTTTATTATTTTTATTATTATTTTGATTTTAACTTTTTTTTTATTTTTTTTTTTTTAATTTTTTTTTTAATTTTTTTTTTTTTAATTTTTTTTTTTAATTTTTTTTTAATTTTTTTTTAATTTTTTTTTAATTTTTTTTTAATTTTAATTTTTTATTTTTTTTTTAATTTTTTTTTTAATATTTTTTTTCTTTTTTTTATTATCTAATTTATTCTTTTTTTAATTTTGTATTTTTTATTTTTTTTTAATTTTGTATTTGTTATTTTTTCTTTTTTTTAATTTTGTATTTTTTATTTATTTTTTTTTTAATTTTTTATTTTTTATTTATTCCTTTTTTTATTATTTTATCTTCAATTTAATTTTTTTTAATTATTGTATCTTCAATTAAATTTTTTTGGAATTATTTTATTTTCAATTTATTATTTTTTTAATTAGTCTTGCAGATTTGAACTTGAGCCCGTTGAAAAAATTAACAATTTACATAAGAAAAGTTCAACTAATAAAAATTCATACATAATTTAAATTATTTTATCTTCAATTTAATTTTTTTTTATTTTTTATTACTTATAAATTTTTTAATCTCTTCTCTTATATTTTATAATTTTTTTTTTTAATTTTCTGTATTAATTTTGATTTTGTGGTTGAAATTAAAAAAATCTTTGTTCACTTTTGAACGCTTTAGTATCAAAATTACTGATCTTTTACTTCGCCTAAGACTCGCAAAACCACTCACTCACAACTTTAGAAAACACGGCAGGCAGCTCTCAACAAGTAGCCTAAATTTAATAGATATAAAAAAACGCAGCAACAAAACCCAATATTTTTAGTAACAACAGCATAATCATTATTGGCAGCAAAAAAAAATTAAAATTCAACATCAAAAAAGTTCACACGCAATCAATATTTAATAAAAACTTTAAAAGCGAATAAAACACACATAATCTGTCTACCTGTTGACCAATAAAAAAAAGCATGTGGATGCTGCTAGAGCAAGAAATTTTAAATAAAGCCAAAATATAGAAAGAGAAAAAAGCGCCACACGAAATAGGTATTGGTACGGGTAAAAGTTTTGATAAACGATTTTTTTTTATAATTTCACAAAAAAAACCCAATTTTTAAATCAAACAAAAAAATATTTAGCAAAGAAGAATAAAAAATTAAAAAGAAAAGCAAGTCTAATCATGCACATTCGTACAATGTTGCATGTTGGAGGAAAATCTTTGCCTGGCCCCTCATGCTGCAGCGGACGTAAAAGCAATTGTTGATTAAATAAAATTTTGATTGCAGCTCATGATGATGTGGGGTTTTAGCTCGTTGTGATTGATGTCTGTGGCATCGATTGATTCCATTCATTATTGTTGTTTTTGTAGCTGTTGTTGTAAGTGTTTACTTTTTATAGATAAACACCGATAAATCAATTAGTTTTCATTGCTAATGCTTCAATTTCAACACAATCCTATGAATAGTAAAAATCACATACACACACACATACACACAACGCGAAAAAGACAATAAGCTGCAAGTTAAAATAAATAAAACAACATCTACAACAAACAGGACTTGTCGCCTCGTTTAATACACGTAAATCGTGGTGGTACGTCTTCAGGTAAATGCTAGTATCCGATATGAGTGCATTTCTATCTACTGTATACCTGTTTGTATCTCTATTCATTTGCGTTTTAGCCAAGTCTAAGCTGCTTTACAACTACTGCTTTACTCTCCAGCTAGCCCAGTTAATAAATATACATTGTACAACAAAGTTTCAACATGTGTGCTTGAGTCAAGTTGGATATGAATATATTTTGTAATTGTTTTGCCTCTAACTCTAGTGCAGACACTATTTGAGGAGTTTTTTATATATGAGGTGTGCATGCAAATACTCGTACATAATGTCACATGTGTAACATCTATTAATTTGAAATCATGCGAAAATATCTGTAGAAAATGTTGGTTTACTCGTTTATAAATTATTCGCAGGGAACTTTTTTTAAGGGCTTTGCAAGTTTGACCCACTGACATGCGTGTACGTTATAAAAACTTTGCTGTTTGTAAGACATTTTTTTAGATTGGAGAACAACATCTACTTAATTCTTATCCAGCTGAAATAAATCTCTATAATACTTGTAGCTGATGATGTTCCAAGGCAATTAGTTTAAGTAGAAATAGACGAGAACATGCCTTATAATACGCCCACGTTACTCTACCTTTAACATAATAACAAAAATAACAAAAAATTTCCCACCATGCGGTGATGAGTACGTTGCGGCATTCGAAAACAATAGACTGTTACATTTTATTTATATTCGAAAAGGATTTCGTATTAAAAATAACAATTTAACATAATAAAATAACAATTTAATTTCATAACATTCAACACTCCGCTTTCAGCATTTTATCAACAAAATATAATAATACCAATAATTTTTCAAAATACATAATTTTCACAAAAATACTGCACATGAGCAAATTTAAAATAAAATCTAAGTTTTTAAAAAAAAACATGTCAAAAGTCAGAAGCAAATTTTGTCAATATCTGCAATTCCTGCGCATAAAGTTTTTGTAAAATATTGTAAGTGATTTAAAATAAAATCAACAGTTTCCCAGGCAGAGATTTATGCCATTATCGAGGCAACCTTAAGGATTAGCGGGCTCAGTTTAGAGGCCAGAACTACATATCGTCACATTAAAGACCAAACAACCTATCAGCAAATTTTTCAAAATTTAGTTTTTTATTTAATATTATTCCCTATATCATAAAGCATATGTATGCAAAATTTTAAACTTCTAATATTAGAAATAACCAAGCTATTACCAAATTACCAAATACCCTATCAGCAAGTGTACAATTTTCTGAAACCAAATAACCTATCAGCACTCACGCTAAAGAAATCAGAGTAATCATTTATTTGAATTTTTTTTTTTTTTTTTTTGAAACACAGTTACTTTTGATTTGTTGTTGTTTGTGTTTTATTACATTTTATTTATTATTAGAAGTGAAAAGAACATAAAAAAGTGTTAAAACGCAATAAAATGTATTCCATAAATGAAAATAATCTTGAGGCAAATATGCAAGTTCCTAAAAAAGTCAACAAAAAAGAAGAAAGAAAGAAAAATCGTATGAACGGTAAAGAATATGAAGGTTTTTCAAAAGGCAAAATCGTTTGCAGGAAGCCAAGAGAAAATGAAACCTGGGTGCACATCAAAATGTTGTGAAAAGGCTTCAAATCGACATTGTTCTATTTTTTCTGAAAAATTACGCGAAGAAATATTTCAACGTTTTTGGCAGATGTCATGGGACATCTCCAAAAAGAAATGGCAACATTTACAAGATTTAAAAACTTTGCTTCCGGCAGACTGCCATTACTTTTATGATAACATACCTTTTGAATAATTTTTTTGCGGTAGCTTTATTTTATGAAATGCTTTCTTTTTATTTAATTTAATTAATTTAGTTAATTTAACTTTTTATTTAGTTATTAACATTGCAATAAATAAAAAAGTAGATTTTTTTGTAAAACCACCTATAATTTTATTTAAAAATCAAAAACTTTAGGAAAATTAAAAAAATTCTATTTTAAAAGGCCGTGACGTATTAAATAAAGAGGAAAATAAATCATCAAAAATCATGATAAAAGTTTAATTTTGTTGCACAGTGTAATTTAAGCAAACATTAAGCACTTTTTGTTTAAACAAGTAAGAGAAACTATAAGTATTATTATTTAATGTAAATAATAATCATGTGTTCAAAGGAATGCCTAATTATTCATACTAATTAGTATTGCTGATAGGTTGTTTGGTTTCAGGTTTTTACAATTCCAAATTACCTAAGCGCCATATCATAAGCTGTGTTTAGAAAAACAAAGCTTTCTCAACCGATATATACTTCTGGTTTCATTTTAATCATAATATATAATTTTCGGTTCAATATTGCAAACAATTCCAATTTTATAACGTTTTTTCTCTCTCCTGTAAACTTTTGAAAACTGCTGATAGGTTGTTTGGTCTTTAAGGTGACGATATGGACATTTGTGTAGATATTCTGACAGCAATTAGGGCCCTGGACTCGGGGATAATAAAGTCGAAATGTGTACTGGCATGCATTCAATCTCTGGCTCGACTTAAAATACATGACGCCAAGATAGTTTGGGTTCCAGGGCATGAAGGCATTCAGGGAAATGAGATGGCGGACGAATGCGCAAGAGCGGGTTGGGCCTTGGATGAAGCAGTCTCACGTCTGGGCATTGACATTCCCTCAGTTGAGCTTCTGAACGAAATTCAGAAGTGGGCAGAGAGGAAGGTGACAAGCAGGTGATCAAGTATTACCTCCTGTAGGGTCTCCAAAACTCTATGGCCCTCGCTTGACAGAGTTAGGACTAGAGCGCTTCTGACTTTTGGGAAAAAGTCACAACGGGAAAGTCTTGACGGGCCTCTCTGCAATTGGGTACATGTCGGAGCGTTTGGGCTTTCCCCATGAGGGTCGCTGCAGGAGCTGTTTCGATGAGGACGATGAAGAGTCAGTACAGCATTTCCTTCGTGACTGTCCGGCCCTGCAGGAGCATACGCTTAGACATCTAGGCTCTCGTTTCCTGCGAGATCTCGACTGCTTCAGGGATGCACCGCTGGCAGGCCTGGCAGTTTTTGTGAGAAGTTCTAGGTGGTTCTCAGGAACCAGTACTTGGTTTTGAAAATATTGTGTAGGGTATAGTCCTCTGTGCATCATAATGGGCCTTTTATGGCCCGAGTGTTTTCTCGCTTACTGTGGGCAGCCCTTCTAACCTAACCTAACCTAACCTAAAATAATATCTACTCAATGTCCAAAAATTGATTTTTCTAATTTTCAACGCTATAGAGCTTTTATGACATAAAAATATTACAACAAAATTACAACAAAAAAAACTTAAACAATTATGTTGTTTTTAAGAGGTTGATGAGGTTGATTGAGGTTGAGGATTGATTTAGTTTTGTTAGGGGCATTTTTGTCTACCTCGCCCGATTCCATCCATTTATGAAATTTTAAGCATCTAGAGCTTTTCGTTGGGACCGTACCGTGGGTATAAAAATGCATAAAATCGCAACCTTTAAAGCGGCTTTCACACTATAAGACTGAGTATTAAGATTTGTCAAAAATTCGAAATAATATGAAAAGTCTTATAGTGTGAAAGCGATATTAAGTAAAATCCATTTTTTTAAATTTTTCTAAAAGCTGAGACATTTCATATTATCAGGGTTATTTTTTTGCAACAGCTTACTACAGAGATTTCATGAATTGTTTTAAGTGTGATAGTGTGAAAGTGTTTTGTAATGATACGTTAGATTTTTCGGCATCTCAGGCATTCTCAAAAGAGAAGTTCGAATGAAAATTATACGACTCAGTCTTATAGTGTGAAAGCGGCTTAAGGAATATATTTCCCAGAAATGCAAACAGTGATCACCGGAAATCTAACGGAGTCATGGAAAATGCTACAAAACGGTCACACTGGCGCCACATGTATATCATCACAGAAATCATTCTTTCAAAAAAAAACTTAAAGATTCAAATAGATATTTCTAGTACTCATAATCTTTTTTTTTTTGTATTTAGCAAAAAAAAAAATATTATGGAAAACCAGCATCAGATGATTCGTTTTGCGTCACCCTGTATTTTCTTTTAACACACATAGTATTAGTTGCAAGCGGTATGTAGCAAGCAGATCGCGTTAATTTACTAGTAGATAGTTTTGTTGCATGTTTATTAGCAATTTGTTGTTGCTGTTATTGTGCAGAAGAGACGCCCCATTAACAACTTGCATCAAACCCATATGAATTTGCTTCTTTTTTTTTCTTTCTTTCAATATTTCTTTTAATTTAAACTAGTTTCGTTTGTACAATTGCTCACCTTGTTGTTGAAGACATCCCCCTCTCCACCAACTTGATGATTAATGTCTTGAGGTGTTACATTAAGTGGCATTTAATTGTTATTCGCGTTGATAAATGTATAATTAAATAGTTATTGATAATTAAATAGTTTAGTTCTATTTTAAAATAGTTTTTCTAGAGATTTTTATAGCGATTAAAATAATTGCCATGATTATTTAAAGCTGAGAAACAATTAAATAGTTTCAGTGCAAGTACGAGTAGTAACAAGTACACAACTTAAGTTGAAGGTAGACTCGAGTGTTTCACATGACTAGGAAATAAGTACAAGGAAAACGTGAATTGGATCCACTCACATCATGCAGGGGGTGATTATCATCTTGCATCAACATATTGCGATTATACAGGATAAAACATTCATAACTTTTGTTCATGCTTTCTCGATTTATTTTGGCTATATTTTAAAATTTATAGGCTGACATGATAAACATTCAAAGCCACTAAAACTCATTTAACTTAATTTTCAAATTACACAGCAGAGCAGAAATGCCTATTTTCGAAAGCCGCTACACTTTCATTATCAGTACTCACGTATATTTTTAATATATGTATATACCCCGGTATTCATAAAATTTAAAATGAGTTTGAAATGTATTTTAATAAAATTTTCTTATACAAAATTTTCTTAAAACAGATTTCAAATACGTTTTATTTTTTTATGAATATGGGGGATAATATTTAACTCTCCTATTAAAATTCACAATTTATTGATGAATTTTTATACCCAAATAAAAATGAATTTTCATAATTTTTGGATTTTGAATTTTCACAATACCGTGGAATTTTGGGCGTTATTTTAAAATGTCTATAGCCCAGTTCACAATCTCGAGCAAGTAGGCTAGCATCGTAGCATGAGCAAAATAATTGTACTCTACACCAACAAAATACATTGAAAATGCTCTCAAATACTCTCCCAATTCGCAAATGCTATAATGCAAGACCATTTGCACAGGATTGTGAATTGGGCTTATTATTATTATAGCATCAAGAAATCGGTTGCTACTACTTGGGGATCGGTTAAGTGATTGCATTTGTAGCAGTTTCTCTTCTCTCTTGGGATATTTTCACTAATAATAAATATTTTTCACGATATAGGGGAATTTTGGGACTATTTTAATATTATTATTATAGTATCTGGAATACGGTTGCTATAACTGGGAAATCGGTCACGTGACTGCATTTGTGACAGTTTCTTTTTTCCGTTGATAATTTTTTTTTACAAATTTTAAATAAATTTTCACGATATCGTGGAATTTTGGGGATCATTTTAAAATTATTACTATTATTATTATTATAGCATCAAGAAAACGGTTGCTACCACTTGGACATCGGTCGCATGACGCTTTCGTGACAGCTGCTATTCTCTCTTGGGATTTTTTTTTCAATAATTTTAAATAAATTTTCACGATATAGGGGAATTTTGCAGAATATTTCAAAAGTACTATTGTTATAGTGTCTGGAAAACGGTAGCAATCACTCTTGGAAATTGGTCAAGTGGCAGTTTCTGTTCTCTCTTCGAATTTTTGTTCACTAATTTTACATAGTTTTCAAGATATCGGAGAATTTTGGGGATTATTCGAAAATTATTATTATAGTATTAGGAAAAGGGTTGCTACCACTTGGGGATCGGTTAAGTGATTGCATTTGTGACAGCTTCTCTTCTCTCTTGGGATTTGTTTTAAATAATTTTCACGATATAGGGAAATTTTGGGTAATATTTTAAAATTAATATAACATTATAGTATCTAGCAAACGGTTGCTAGAACTGGGAAATCGGTCACCTGACTGCATTTATGACAATTTCTTTTTCCGTTGAAATTTTTTTTTTCACTAATTTCAATTAAATTTTTACAATATCAGGGAATTTTGGGGATTATTTTAAAATTATTTCCGTGTTATTTTTTTATTTTAATCATATTAATTATTATTTCTTCCTTTTTTTCTGCTTTTTTTATTGCAATTAATTTTATACCGACTTTTACATTTCTTTTTACTTAATTTTTAATTAAAATTTTTTACATATTTTTCCTCATTATTTTTCTCCGATTATTAAGAGATAAAATTAAGTTTCAATTCAATTTTTTACGTGTTCTTGATGCTAACTAATTTTATTTACACCCACTCGTGTGTGCATAATTTTGCAAGCAACAACACTAAATCGAGTATGATCGTGGGAAATTGAGACTGAGACTATATAAACGTCAGAGAAAGCTTGATCATAATATCATGCATAACGTAAAGTTCTCTAAACTAATTAGTTTTGAATATGAAATATTTTCAATACCTAAAACGACAACACAAATTTAATTTGTATGTAAACTTATGGGTTATATCATGTGAATATTTTAAAACTCATTTAAAAAAAAAACTATTTTGTTCCGACATGTAAAATGTTTTTTTTAAGATAAAATGAGTTCATAAGAACGCCTACAAAACTTAATTTACAATGTCTTTAACATTAAAGTGTTTGTACTAGACAACATTTTGTTTAGCAGCATAAAACTGGAGGATACATTTAAGAAATGTGCAGGAAAATCTCAAGATATACACACACATGCATCATTAATAATTACACTAATCATACGAGTAACAGTCTCAACAAAAAAATAAATAAATAAATAAAATAATATAAAAAATGCAAAGACATATAAAAAAGGTAAAATAAAATGAAAGCCTTTTAGCAGCCTTAAAAAAATTTGTTACAAAACAGCTTTAAGGAAAAATCTAATAACAAATTAGAAACTTTGAAAAACGAGGCGAACAGCAAAACATCTGAGTGATTGCATGACGTTGATAAACTCTGTTTTTGCCAGTTGCGAAGAATGAGACATAGAAAACAAAATAGTTTGTTAAGCAGCAAAGAGCTGGTGGGTGAAATACAGTAAAAGAAAACAACGAAACGAACCTTCTTTTTTATTTCCAGCAACTTGTGTCCCTTCACAAGCAGCTACAGGCACAGTTGGCGGCGCATGTCAATGTGGCAGCTTAACTTGAGGTATTTCTAACGTCTAAAAATTCCAACGTAATCGGCTACACTAACTGCTGGTTACAGCTTGAGTGAATAGAATACAGCAAGAATTATAATTAAAAAAAAATGGTTCAAGGTTCTTATATCTTTCTGAATTTTCTATATTTAAATTGTTTTTTTTTGTATGGGAAACTGAGTTACTTTTTCATTATCTACAGAATTTCTAATTAAATTGATATTGAATTAAAATTCTATTAATAGGTTTAATTAAATTAAACAAAGTCAAAAATATTTAACAATTACTAAAAATATTAGTTACATCAATAAATTTTACAATATATCAAAGGCCAACATAATCCGTGCCATCGGCCAAATTCAGTCTGATTTATGCGCAAGAGTCATAAAAACTAGGACATTTCGGATGTGATCCACTTAAAGAAGGCATAACGAACAATTACTTGATTTTGTTATATTATATTCATGTTGTTTCACTTTGTTATACTTTATATATATTTAATTTAGTTTGATATGTAATTTCCTATTTAGAAAATTAGCTTTTGAATTTAAGTTAGTTGAAGAAAATATTTGAAACGAAGCAGACCGAATTAATATTTAAGATTTTTTCCTATAATTGTTTTATTTTATTTTAAGTTCGTAAATAAAGATTAGTTTGAATAATAGATTTTATATTCCACACATGATGGCATCTTTCGAACGAATGAAATATTTCGATTATATCTCACTCAGACTGCTTTTAATTTAAATTTAAAAATAGGAAGCACTTAATGGAGGAAAAAAATTGGTCATTTGTCCTGAAACTTATTTAATAATTTCTCGGTTAATTATAAAAAATTAATTTTTTTCTATAAAACCTTTGCCCATCATCATACCCGTAGTTAAAATAAAGGGTGGGCAAATTTGAGGTTAGGAAGTAAGTTGGCTGTCATATGATGAAATGTCAAAAATTGAACTGTCATTCTGCGACATATATTTAGTAAGACATTGGGAAATTTTCAAGAATTATTTGTGTCGAAAGTTTGTGAATTGTCTGTGTGAAAAGCTGAACGAAAGCAACGCATTTTTCAACAAAATCATCTTTAAAAGATGAGACCCATTTTCAATTAGTCGATTATGTAAATAATCAAAATTGTCGTCGTGTATGGGACTCACAAAATCCACAAACAGTCCTCGCAAAACCATCCTATCCAAAGAAAGTGACCGTATGCTGCGGTTTGTGGTCAGACGGCATCAGTCGATTTGATTTTTTCGAAAATATGCAAGGAAATGCATGGTTTGATAGCGTCTACGCTATCAAGCCATGATAGCCGATTTTTTGTCGCCACAATTATTACTATTATTATTATTATTATAGTATGTAGAAAATGGTTGGTACCACTTGGGCATCGGTCACATCAGGCCTTCGTGACAGCTTTTATTCTCTCTTGAGATTTTTTTTTTTCAATAATTTAAATAAATTTTCACGATATCGGAGAATTTCGGAGATTATTTTAAAAGTATTATTATTATAGTGTCTGGAAAACGGTAGCAATCACTCTTGGAAATTGGTCAAGTCACACAATTTATGTGACAGTTTTTGTTCTCTCTTGGAATTTTTTTTCTAATTTTGAATAATTTTCATGATATCGGGGAATTTCGGAGATTATTTTAAAAGTATTAAAATTATTATTATAGTGGAAAACGGTTGTAATCATCACTTGGAAATCGGTCAAGTGACACAATTTATGTGACAGTTTTGGTGCTCTCTTGGAATTTTTTTTCTAATTTTATATAATTTTCACGATATCACGGACTTTGGGGACTATTTTAAAATTGTTATTGGTTAATGCTGACATCAGTGATCTTTGGTTTCAACAAGACAGCGTCAAGAGCCACACCAAGCCGGCCAAAAAATTCAGTTTTTGCATGAGAAATTTCCAGGTCTCGTAATTTCTCAATTTGGCGATGTTGTTCTTGTGCTTTAAGGCCGCTGGATTATTTTTTCTGGCATCATTTGAAAGACCGGCTTTACGTCCCATATTCCTACTTAACATTGATATCAATAAAACCGAATTTATAAAAAAAATTGTTTTTAAGCCAGATTACTTCTTAACAACAAATATGCCCACCAAATAATAATCATTTTCGAGTTTTTATAAATTTTTACCAATTTAATGACATTAAAAAATTCAGAGAGAGAGAGAGAGAGAAAGAGAAAGAGAGATAATAGAGCGGTTTCTACGTTACCACAGCGCCACCAAATGGCAACTTTGTAGATACCACCACTCGGGGGATGAACCCTGAAGGAGTGGAAAGGATTTTGAGAACACAGATGAAGAAATATGAGAAGAACAAAAGCAGCAGTTTTCATGGCGTATTTTTTCGTCTAATTATGATCTAAACTATAATAATCATACACCTCAGCTGAGATCCGTGTTACCTTTAACACAATAACGTTCGGTGTAATTGTTAGAAATGTTTAAAGTCCTCTACATTTGCACAAGCATACAAATACGAGTGCACTAGTATTGGCTATTTGTAAGGTTAGATTGAAGATATTTCAACAGCAGAACAGCAGACCCTAGTCACCCTAAGCGCAAAATCTTTTAAAAATTAACGTGAATTGCAAAAAGGCTTCTAATGTTGTAACACAATTCGAATGTTTTACAAATGACCAAGAGAACTTTACATGTGATATTGCGACGAACACTATTTTAATCTTAATGCAAGAAGATGAGAATCACATCTAACTATTATTCATGCGCCATATTATTTATGTATGTGTATCTTCAGTTCACTTTTTTTTAGAATATAAAATTATTCGCTCAAAACATACGCACACGTACGTACATACATGAACAAAACATGAAAATAATCAAAACATTCAATCGTTGTCACTTGTGTTTCAATTAATTATCAGCGTACATCGATGACAAGCAATTTGTGAACGTCTTTTGCTTTGTTGGTTGCAACAATAAAATTTAAAAACTTTTTAGCAACATGAAAATATTGCAAAAAGTCACTGCAACAGCACATGACCATCATATGAGCAAAAAAAAAAAAAAGGCAGAAAAAAAGGAAAACAAAGAGACTTGAGTTTCGTAGATTGTGTAGGTGTCACACACGGTTTAACGTGTACGGGCTTTTAAGCCGAAATGAGTTTCATTTTTATGTTATCAGTTTGTAAAGGAAATATCTAATAAAAAATAAGATTGTGACCAATATTAACCATGTACTTTGGTACACTTAGAAAATTTTTTGGGGGATAAGAAATATGGAATTTTTTTTAACTGAAATCGGCACTAACGAGGTGACTGCTGACTACAGAAAGATTACCTTCTGTGGGAAAGAAACTGATTAGTCATTTAATTTTTTTATTATTATTATTTTACTATGGCTGTGAATTTTTTAAGTATATTTTTTAGGGCCGGAACACAGGGGATTTCCCCTACTCGTACAGTGCCGGACTGGAGGAAAAACATGGTATTGAGAGGATAGACGGTGAAATTTAAGAAGAAAGAATTTGCTGTAGAAATTTTATATATTATTTCACTTCACGGATGAATATCGATGAAGAAAGTTGCAGTACTTCAGTACATGATAGTGTCAGTACTGTCGGTACCATTCAGCGATCGGTAATATGACTTATCTCGGTAGAGAAATGTACAGTAATTAACAAAAAAAAAAGCACTAGTGGAGATTAGAAAAATTCTGTCCCACATTTGGGAGTGCTTGTGGAAACGAACCCACGATCTTCAGCTAAGTATGCGCTTAAACTACTTCAGTCAGTTTATAAATATTTTTCCAAATTTATTTAAAAGGTTCGAGTCGTGCTCCAAACAAATAATTTCGACATGTCTCTACAGGATTATTCATGCTATTTTCGGATTTTTTTTTTTATAAAATTGGCATACATTTTGCACGGCGTTTAAGAATATGCAATGTAAAATGAGAAAGACAAAATTGAAGCAGTCAGTTATACGAAATCAGTCAGATTATGAAATAAATTTCGCATAAGACTTTCCAATATTTTTAAAATTCATGTGCTATTTGAAATACAAAGAATAATTACATTGGCAGATTTAAACTGAAAAAGAAAAAAATGTCATTTGAAATGTACTGCAAAGGCGTGGCAACAATTATGAAAAACAATAAATTTTAACGATATTTAGTGAAATTCGCTGTTTTAAAGTACCACTCCTTAAAATAAATCAATTATTATTGAAATTTTAGAAAATATTTTTTCTTTTATGTTATTTTTTTAAGTGTATCTAGTCATAACTAGCATGCAACACATGCACCACGATTAGGCAACATGAATTGTTAAAAGTTGTGTGCAACATTTTTGGGTAGGGTTCACAAGACAAAAGAACACTAAACAGCCAACTTAATAGAAAATACAGACATATGGGCATTTCCATGATGTCGAACGTGACCGTTGTACGAGAAAATTAAAAAACGCATTTTTATTTTGGAAATATTTTTATATAGATCTTAATCTTAATTTTTTAATTTTCCACTTAAGATGTCGCACGTGACCAACTTAGTTTAACTGCCAAGATCACACATTTTTTATTCTTTATTCCAATTATGTATATCAAATATCTTTGCTTTTGCTTAAAACTTTAAGAGAATTCTGCACACTTTCGATGCATTAATAAAAAAAAATATTTTTCAATATCGCACGTGAGACCGAACTATGCAATCCCAAAAATGTCAATGGAACTATCGAAACAAACTTTTATTTGAAAAACATGCAGAAGAAATATCCTGATGAAACACTTGCCCTTTTACGACTTTGCAGCCGAATATCTTGAAATACCTTACGAATAAATGTATTATGGAATATTGGGAATATTAATCGTCAGGGTTGGGGAATTTCGTACTAACCAAAAAGTAATAACTTGTAAAAATGGATGTGAGAAATTCTCATATTCGATTTTCGTCAAAAAAAACATTGGTTAAATAGTTGATATTCCTACTAACTAGCACCACTTGAAACAGTGGACAAATTTAACAAAGAACGCTGATGAGATGATGGTGTAGCGGCCTCGAAATCAGTACTGATCCTTTCTGTTGGTTTAATGACTATGAAAAATGTTCTTAATATTCCACTCTGAGAAATAAATGGAATGTAATCACATTCATTTATTAAATAAAGATAAAAAAAAATAATTTGCAGTTTCGCAGATTTGAACTTATAACCTGTTGAGAAAATTAACCTCCTGTAATACAATTTTCATAAATAAAAGTTCACTATTAAAATAGAAATTCATTCATAATTTAAATGTATTTTTTTTTTTTGAATTTAGTTAAATTTGATAAAAATTTTCAAAAATTCTTAATTTTTCTTGTCGATGGAAATACCCATATGTATTTTTTTTATTTAATTGCAAGTATTTTGTTTAATTCCGTCATACAGACGACTGCCTTAATTATTAAATTGTATTTACTTTGCTGAAACTAGCATTTAATTAATCAAGGTTCACGTAATATATCTTTTTTTTATAGCAATTTAACCTAGAATTTGGTTTCTTTTTCAAGATTTTTTTAAATTAATTTTTTTTACTAAAAACAAAAAAAATAATTAAATGACTTTTGTGCTGAAGCAAAATATTGTTGTCAATGTTTTTTGTATGACGGCAATGACTACACATATTTTTTACTAGTTTTCTTCTTTTTTTTAAGTATTTTACAAATATTTAAATGCAGCTGTTGGCAATTTTTAAAATTTGGTTTCTTGCATTTTGCTGCAGCCATTCAAAGTTGAAGTTCAAACAATGGTAATGAATGCAGCGATGTTTCTTTTTTATTTCTCTCTCTTTTCAAAATAATGCTGCAATTAATATTAATTGCACCAGCATGAGAATAAATTTATGCAAATGCGAGTTTCGAAAAGTTGAACAAAAATGAACTCGTAGAAAAATGTCATTATTTTTCTTAATTTGCATTTTCCAAAAACATGTTAGTCTATTAGACTTCATTGAAATCATTAGAGACCAGCAAAGTTATGCGGCCAAATGTTTCTTCTTTTCTTGTCTTGAAAATGTTGTACAAAATAAAAGTTAAGTGTGTAATTAATCAAGAAATTATTGATTTACATTGAAGAAATATTTCACATAAACTTATTCAATGTAATTTATCAGCCACAAAGTGATTGTTTCTGTTGGTATTTCGTTAGCTGGAATGCAAAAGCCTCTAAATAACAGTTTGGTCGCCATAAGACAAACTGCTTATGGTTGTGCCTTAAGAATGCGTTGATAAACTCGAAAATTTTCTTCTTATGTATGTGTCACACAGACAATAAAGTATGAAAAATCAATCCTGCAGGAAAAAATCACCAGTACTAGTTCCCAATTGTAAACTTTCCTATACCATGTTAATGCTCAAATTAATATTGAGTGTGTTTGGAAAATTACTAGTACCATTGGTACTAGATGGAAACTAGGGGGATACTAGTACTATTAGTACTACATGAGTACTAGTAAAATTTCTTCTAGTCGGATACTAGTACAATCAGTTCTGCATTAAGAACTGATTTATATTTATATAAAAAAATCTTTAAATTTACACTCAATGAAATTTGTTAAGTCTTTGTCTTCACTAGCAATTTTTGCTTTATCAATTCTTAGTTTATAAGAGGAAATGGAAAGTTCCTTCAGGGCACACTCAATGCACTAGCACCTTGTACAACTTGAGTTACGTTTGGTACTCCTCCATATACCAAACATTAATGAACATATAATACATACATATATCAGTTTTTATTATTTTAAAAAAGATCGTTGATTTTACATATGACAATAAATATTAACAAAAAAAACACGTTTAAAAAATTTTAAAATTAGCTTTTAATTTTATTTATTTTTTAAAATGTCACTTTTTTAACACACAAGAAAACTGCGGCTTACTTACATAAATTATCGAATAAATAAACTGATATGCAGGTGGCAAAGTTTTCTAATACTATTCATTGTTTCAAATTAGAATTTGTTTAAAAATTGTAACAATTAAAAATAAAATAAATGAAAATGCGAATTAGCAATTCGCCTTAAAACATGATCAAAAAGTAATATGAAATTCTACAAGTCAAATCAATCTACAAATGAACTACTTGAAGTACTAGTACTTTTCTGTATATGTTCAATCACCTTTTGAACTAGTGCTTGCTATACTAGTAATCGTACCAGTAGCTTAAAGATAATTAACGCTTATCCTCCTGCAGGGAAAGTAGTTTTGATTTTGAAACGAACTCATTTTTATTTAGGCTCAAGTTGAAATGTGCAAATTTTAAGAATTTGTAAATTCAATTTATTTTATTAAAAAAAACTTATATGAATTCCATTAATTGCACATTAGCACACACTATCGTAAACATCATTTTACGAATTCAAAATAACTACAACTGATCTTCTTTGAAAAGCCAAAATTAAAAACATTAAAGCAATTGCAAACTTTTAATAGTAAGAATTCATTTTCATGCCACATTCCCCTTGCCAGTACAACAAACTTTTACCCGCATCCAATAACTTCAGCTAAATTATTATTATTATTTTTCCAGTATTTTAGCTTTATTTGTTTTATATTTAATATTGAAAAGTGTAAAAACCAACATAAATGCTAAATGAATTTACCACACACACACACACACAAACGCACTCTCGACCTGGTTACGACCAGAGACCGAGTCCGTTTCTTGCTGTTGCTTGCAATGAAGTTGCAGTTGCTTTTAATGTTTTCGTTGTTATTGTTGTTTAAGGCATATAGAAGCTTATGCTACTTTCTGCCCTGGCAACTTGAATTTACTTTATTCATTATTGTTGTTCGCCACAAAAGTAAAACACGGAAAAAGCAACAAAAATTAAGCTAAATATTAAAATCATCATTATAATAATAAAATTAAAAATAATAAGTAAATCAAAAGATACAGTGAGATAGAATGCTGTGATCAAATCTATTGTATTTTATTTTCCATCATACTTTCAGTTATGGAAACGGAAGACATATTCATATTTCACTGAATTAAGCCATAATAATTTTAGATTTTGTCTTTTCAACATTTTGTATAAACAAATATAAAGTAAAAAAAAAAAACAAGAAAAAAAATAATAATAATGTAAAAAATTACAAAGTAAATACAAATACTGAAAAGTAAACTGAAATGAGTTTTAAATTATGGGGGGAATCACCGCGCGTGCGCTGAAAAACCCCACACTAAATGAATTGAGTATTCTAGACAAACTGAAATCTTTGCCTTGGATGTAAAAAGTTTTTATAAATTTCACTAAAAAATTTCTGTTTTATTTCTTAGAAAATCTTTAAACCAAAAAATCAGGAATCTTAAATATAGGGTCTGCAATCTAACGGTTTTTTTTCAACTAGTGCTTATTTCGTGAATGGTAACACTTAGCTCATGTCTGATTTGACAGATAATTAGTTTTATCCTTCCGCTGAACGAATATGGTTGACCATCCAAATGCGTTTTCGCTTCGCTAAGTGGGCCTGCGATCGACTTACAGAAAGAAGATGCCGATTTTGCCAAAAAAAAAAATCATCTTTTCAGATGAAGCCCATTTTGATCTTGGCGGGTATGAAAACAAGCAAAATTGTAGCATTTGGGGCACAGAAAACCCGCACGCATACATTGAAAAGCCGACGCACCCAAAACGAGTCACTGTTTGGTGTGGATTTTGGTCCAGAGTCATAATTGGGCCATTTTTCTTCGAAAATGAGCAAGGAGTGGCCGTTACAGTCAATGGCGATCGTTATGGGGCCATGCAGCCATTTGAATGAAATTATTTTCCACTATTAACCGGAGGGATTGTACTTTCAAATAAAAAAAGAAATTTGAGAAAAAAAACTACTGATTTTTTTATAGCATTTCAAAAAAAATATTTATTTGGCGGACCCTATATTTAGGTGCATGTTTAATCCTGTTCAATTCAAGGAGATACGAACAAGTTTCAGCGATTTTTAAAAATTTTAGGAATGATTCCTTAGTACACATTTATACACATATAAAATATTTCTTTCAATTAAGAATTATAGGCTAATTTTTTAAAAAATTTCGTAAAATTCAGAAAAACCTGATAACTACTCCAAGGCACAAAAGAAATTCAACAGCAGTTTTTTTAACTATTCAACTTACACAGAAGAGCAGAACAGCTGTTTTCGAAAGCCGCTACACTTTCATCATCATCAGTTGTCATGTGTATTTGGTTTTTTTTTATGTCAGACCAGCACTCAGTGGATAACCCCTACATATGCAGTGCATTACGCCGGAACTAGAAAGGAGGGGATAGTATTGAGGGAACAGATGAAGAAAGACGAGGAGATAGAGAAATTTTTTTTTTTTGTAGGTTGAAATCTTTTTACTTCACCAGCTAATTTTCGCTATACGACCGACGAAGGAGGATGCTGCTGTTACTCTGCTTTTTAGTACATCATCGTGTCAGTCGCTGCCAATTATGTTTCAGTGATCAGTGACTTTGCCTTCATCATTGAAACAGGCTGACAACAACTAACACAATCATGCACTAATGCTGATCAGAAGATTTTAACACAATATTCATGACTCAGCGCGGGGTGAACTCAGGACTCTCCGCTTCATAGTATTGC
Organism: Linnaemya tessellans; assembly: GCA_951800035.1. NCBI lineage: Eukaryota > Metazoa > Arthropoda > Insecta > Diptera > Tachinidae > Linnaemya > Linnaemya tessellans. Next base: position 12,227,862 of record OX637535.1, read on the forward strand.
GTTCTACTACTTCAGCCAATAGCACCTTGCCACGTGACGAAGTTGAATGTGATAGCAGTTTTATTTATAAAATATTTTATTAGGAAATTGTATACAAGAAACATCTTTCTTTATTTCTAAATATAATCTCCATTTAACTCGAAACACTTTAAAGCGAAAGTAGCTGTGAAACCTCTAAAATGATCACTTTGATTTTTAAAAAAAACTATTAACTTGAGAAAAACTGTACAATTAAATTGAAATTTAGCTTTAAATAACAATTCTTACAAATAAATTGTATTTAAAAATTTAATTATTTTCTTTGTTCTATGACAATCTGTCGCAGTCATAAACTTGGCTGCCATATATGTACTCGTACATAAAATATGGCTGATAATCTATAGCGAATTTTTATTTTCTCACGAACACTATGGGACTATTAAGTTGATTCAATTTCATTTTTAAAATTCGGTCAAACTATGTGATCATAATTCCATTTGGTATTATAACACACCCTTCGAATTCTCTAGCTTAACAGCGCTCTGTTAACTACACCTCTGTTTAACAGAAGCCCATTAAATTGGATGGTTTGTGTCCAGGCTAAATATTTCGACATGCACATTTAAATTTTATGCATTTGGCAGTTGGTTTTATTTTTATTTATTTTTTATTGCTCCACTGTATCGTTAAAAAAGAGCAGCCTACAAAACATCAACTGCAAATTACAATATTTGGTTTGCTGTTGATTTTTTTAGTGGACTTGTTGTGAGCTGCTGTTGCTGCTTCTGCTGCTATAAAGCAATAACAATTATGCTGATGCTGTAATGTGATCTCTTTTTTTTCGTTCGTTTATTTTTCACTGCTAGTCATTTTTCTTTTATTGTCTATAAAATTGGATCACTTGATGCAGATGACGATGGCCAGCGATGATGATGATGCTGCTGTTGACGATGAAAACTGGGATTTAACAAAAATGCTGTAACTTTTACCAGTTTTTTTTTGTTTGTCTTTTACAAAAATGTAATAGTTGTTTGTTTTTAGTATTTCATGTTGGATTTCTTTTTGTTCGTTATTTCTTTATTTTGTACTTCGGCTGGTATTTGTTTTCCAGAGTCTTAAATTGTATCCCAGTCTTTCATTTCACTGTACGCGTCTCTATAATTTTCTAGTTGATGCTTTTCACATGAAGCGTGACTTTTATGTCAATTTTTTGTCTTCATTTTAGCTATAGGTTTTTTTTGTTGTTGTGTGTATAAAAAGAGTTGTAGTTTTTTAATAGTTGGTCATTTGAGATTAAATTACCTGGTTAGAAATGTATGTAAATTAAAAAAAAAAGAAAGAAAAAACATGCTCAGAAATGACAAGTGTCAGATTATTAAGTGACTTTACAAGACGAGTGTGTAAATTGTCAAATGTTTAAAGCGTTAACTCACAGGCTTTTTATTATTATAATTTATTTTTAATGAAAAGTAACACTAAGGAATAATTTAAATTTAATAAAGTGTTTTGTGTGTATTATAAAATTTTAACTATTTCCCGATAAAAGAATCTTTAATTATATTTTCAGAACACAGAGAAAATGTAATTTTAACAGAACAAAATTTATTTTTATTTACCTGCAGAATAGCAGAAATTTCAAACCAAGAGCTTTTGGGTACTTGCGATATTAAAATATATATAATGCAGCTTCCCGCTAATTTTAACCCCAAATCTAACGCAACGTGGTTTATGGTGCTGTTCTGTTGAGCTCCTGGAGCTCAAGTTTAATAAGAGCTTCATAAAACACTTTTATTTTAATTCTCAAACTGCTATAGCTTTTGAATGAATCAACAGATTCTCACGCGATAAGCGATGATGAAAGTAGTTTTTCGAGTCCTATCAAAGAATCGAGAACACTAATTAATCAGATATACATAATTTCAGAGTTGTTTTACAAAAAAACACATTTTTGGTATTCTAAATTTTTTTTTTAATCTTGGACTAGCACTCAGGGAACGACACCTACATATGCAATGTATTACGCCGGAACTAGAAAGGAGGGGATAATATTGAGTGGACAGATGAAAAGAGATTAGAAGATAGAGATTTTTTTGCAGCTATTCCAACATTTTTACTTCACCGGCTACAGGGCCGACGAAGGAGCATGCTGTTACTTTTTAGTACATGATAGTGTCAGTCGCCGCCAATTACGTTCAGTGGCCAGTGATATGCCTTCATCACTCAAACAGGCTGGCAACAACTAACACAATCATGCACTAATGCTGATCAGAAGAATTCAACACAATATTTCATGACTCAGCGCGGGGTTGAACTCAGTACCCTCCGCTTCATAGTCTCGTGTTCCAATACTTCAGCCAACAGTACCCCCACGATATCTCACGGACGCATCAATCGATTTTGGCCCGGTTAGTGGCGATCGACGTGGGTTTTCAACGTCAAGAACTGAATAGTCAGTGAAATTGATCGGTATGGTCGTTTAAAATTTATTTAAAAAAAAACTCTATTTTTCTCAAGAACTCATGCAGCGATTTTGACCAGCTTAGTCACGATTGACGTGGGTTCCTGACCTCAGGATCTGAATAGTCAGTGAAATCGATCAGTAAGGCCTTTTAAAATTAATTTGAAAAAATACAGTTTTTCTTAGTTTTTTTTGTGAGATTCCTCGAAATCTGCAATTCTGAATCGGTTCCAATTCACAGGAAATCTAAATTTGATAGAACTCTCTCTCAAAAGTTATATGCTATTCACATACTTACATTAACACACATACAGGTATCGTGGCACCCCTCAGGAATAGTCACTCATAACGCAGAGATCTGGTGAAAACTCTATGTTTGAAAACGACGTAAAACCAAGAACCTTTTTTTATACATTAAATTTAATCAGCGAGAAGTTCAAAATAATCAAAATAAACAATTTTTTTCTATTAAAGGAAACCCAAAACATTATTTATTTTTTAAGGTCAAGGTCCTCTATTTCAATTCTCTTGTAATTAATTGCAAATTTTTTAATAGACTTTCAGTTTTCCCTCAAAATTAGAAAAAGTTTCAATAAATGTCATTTCTATTTTATTAACAATTTTATGTTTTTAATCACATTTTCGGTTAAATTTAATCATTTACATATAAGTTTTCATTGGAACTTCATTCATTAGAAGAAGTAAAATCTCCATCGAAATGGCGTTTAAATTCATTAGAAAATCATTAAAGCGTAAATCATTTGTCTTTGTTCACAATGTCACTTTCGTTTGTAGTAATTTTCTACACACTTTTTGTTTTCCTTCTCTAGTATTTAAATCAAACATGTTTATGTAAATTATTTTAATTAATTTTTTTCTCATTTAACAACTCAATAAATTTATTCAGTCATTTGTTAGTGTTGGAGTTACGATTTATTTGTCAAACAAAACGGTCGTGCTTTCTTTTAATTTTTGATAATCAAAAATAAAATAAAATAATAAAATAAAATATCTTTAAAATAATTTTCAAAGACAAACATTATTTTTACAAAAACTATTTTCAATAACAGAATTAGTTGTAAATAATAAAAGAAAAAAGAAAAGAGAAGTTAAAAAAAAAAAAAAAAAAATAAAAGCGATTTATATTGATCATCATAATGGATGATGACACTCATAGTAAAGACTGTGATGTGAGCTGGCAGCTAGTCCAACCATATAAACTAAAAAGACGTCTAACAGAATCCCCGGAAATATTTAAACCAAAACGGATAAACAATAATAACTCATTTTCAAGCATAAATAATAACAATATCACAGATAAGCAAGAAAATCAAAACAAGTTTTCAATGTTGAGCAATGATGAAAGTGATGACGAAGTTGATGAGGATAATAAGGTTAATGACAATGACAGTAAAGAGATTAATTTACCAAAACCTCCACCAATAATTATACCAAATGTGGCAAATATTAATGCAATGACTAATGATTTTTCTAGTGTCATTGGACCCAGCGAATTTAAATTTAAAACCCTTAAGGATAATCAAATAAGAGTAATGGCTAACAATATCCAGTCATATAGAGCATTAGTTAGATATTTGAATGATAAAAAAATTAATTTCCATACTTACCAAGTCAGACAGGAGAGATCGTATAGAGTGGTTTTGAAGAACTTACATCACACGACACCAACCGAAGAAATTAAACTTGCCATTGAAAATCATGGACATCAAGTTAGAAATGTCACCAACGTACGGAGTAAATTTACTAAAGCACCCCTACCAATTTTTTATATTGATTTAGAACCAAACTCTAACAATAAGACTGTATATGACATCAGATATATAAACAACGCAATTGTATCAATAGTTCCACCCAAAAAATATAATGATCTTGTTCAGTGCCACCGTTGTCAAGAATTTGGCCACACAAAAAGCTATTGTAAGAAGCAAGTTAACTGCGTTAAATGCGGACTTGGTCATCTTACTATTGAATGTACGAAGTCAAACGATACTCCACCCAGATGCGTAAACTGTTTAAAGAATCACCCAGCTAGCTATAAAGGTTGTGCTGTATACCAGCAAGCTTTAAGAAGAAAAATACAAAAGAGCAATAATATTCAACAAACTAGCAATATAAACGTTTTACCCGATAATAGCACGTTTACTCCATTAAATGATAACAATGCTCAACATAATCCAAATTCATATGCGAATGTGCTAAAAAACTCTCAACAAAATTCAAATAACAATTCCTTTGAAAAAATTGATATCTTGCTTCAAAATCAAATTGAGTTAACAAATAAACTTTTTAATATGATCACTTTACTTATTTCAAAATTATGCAACTAAATCTCCGTATAGCAACATGGAATGCAAATGGGCTTTCCAACCACGCTCATGAAGTTGAAATTTTTATCAAAAATAATTATATAGATATATTACTAGTATCAGAGACACACTTTACTAGTAGAACATTTTTTAAGATAAGAAACTACGATTTAATTATTGCTAATCAGCCAAATAATAATGCTCATGCAGGATCAGCAATTCTTATTAAATCATCAATTAAGTATGAGGTTTCCAACATAATAAGTCAACCATTTCTTCAAGCAGTTTGCATTAAGTTAATGTGTGATTTCAGGCCAATATCAGTATGTTCTATATATTTTCCACCACGCTTTAAAGTGAGCAGCCAAGACTTTCAAAACTTCTTTGATATTTTGGAACCTAGATTTATAGTTGGTGGCGACTTTAATTCTAAACACCAATGGTGGGGGTCACGAGTCCACAACCCAAAAGGTATTGAGCTTCGCAAATGTATTATCAACAAAAACTACTCAGTTTTGTCAACCGGAAGTCCGACATATTGGCCCACGGATCCAAGAAAAATTCCAGACCTTTTGGACTTTTTTGTTTACTCTGGTATTTCGAGTCATTTTTTAAATATATCCAATGAACTTTGCGATGAACTTAGTTCTGATCACTCGCCAATTCTTTTAAATTTTAATAGCTTTTTGCACAATAATTCAAAAAAGTATCAAGTTGTAAACCGAAAGACTGATTTCAATTCTTTTAAAATTTGGATAGAAAGAAACTTAAACCTCAATATACCGATTAAATCTCCGGAAGAACTAGATGAAGTTGTTGAAAATTTTAACAATTTGATACATGAGGCAGGTTTCTTAGCTACACCAGAGGATGAAAGTATTATTCATCAGGAAAGAATGGTTATAACAAATGAAATAAGAAACCTTATAAGAAATAAAAGGATATTGAGAAGAATTTGGCAATACAGTAGGAATCCCATAGATAAGCAACGGTTCAATAAAGCATCTAAAAATTTAAAAAAACGTCTTGCTGAGCAGAAGCTAGAACAGCTCAACTATTTCTTGAGAAACCTGGGTACTTCAAAAAATTATGAATTTAGTCTATGGAAAGCTACCAAATACTTAAAAAGACCCATTAAAAGAAATATTCCTATCAAAGATGATAATGGTGTTTGGTGTAAAACAGACAAGAGTAAAGCTGAAGCGTTTGCATTACATCTTCGAGATACTTTTCAGCCACATGAAGTTTGCAACGGAAACAATATTGATAATATAGTCAACTTTTTAGAAACTGCTTGTCCAATGGACTGGCCGATTAAACATGTCTCACCAAATGAAGTTGAAGGTGAAATTAGAAAATTAAATAACAATAAAACACCAGGGTATGATGGTATTAGTGGAAGGATTGCTAAATGTTTACCTAGAAAAGCAATAATATTTTTAGCGTTTATATTTAATTCAATACTGCAACTAAGTCATTTCCCATCCCAATGGAAATGCGCTCAGATAATAATGGTAAATAAACCAAATAAGCCAGAAAATGAAGTTACATCCTACAGGCCTATTAGCTTGCTCGTAACATTCTCCAAAATTTTTGAAAGAATATTTATGAGAAGATTGTCACCAATAATAGACAAATTAAATATTATTCCTGAACACCAATTTGGCTTTAGGCATAAACATGGCACTCCAGAACAATGCCATCGTATTGTGGCTTTTATCAGGAATACCTTGGAAAGAAAAGAATATTGTTCTGGTGTCTTTTTGGATGTCCAGCAAGCATTCGATAAAGTCTGGCATATTGGTTTGCTATTTAAACTTAAGAAGTTACTACCAACACCCTATTATTTATTGCTTAGATCATATTTAGACGAACGAAGTTTTTATGTTAAGGTGAACGATGATTTTTCCAATATATATGATATTAAAGCAGGTGTTCCGCAAGGCAGTGTTTTGGGGCCAACCCTCTATACGATATTTACTTCAGATATACCTTTAACAGATAACGTTTTAATTGCAATCTACGCCGATGACACTGCAATTTTAGCATCCAGTTCCTGTCCAACAAATGCATCAAATCTCATTCAAAATGAACTCAACCGAATTGAGATTTGGTTATCTCAATGGAACATAAAAGTAAATAATGAGAAATCTGCACATGTTGTGTTTACCTTACGGAAAGGAGATTGTCCAGAATTGTCTCTTAACGGCAGAACAATTCCCAAAAGAGAGAGCATAAAATATCTTGGTCTTTATATTGACAAAAGGCTTACATGGAAGACTCACATAAAGGCAAAAAAAGAGCTTCTTAATATTAAAACCAAACGTCTTTATTGGCTTCTTCATCCTAAGTCTAAAGTTGGCATTGAAACAAAGTTAATAATATATAAATCAATACTTAAGCCAGTGTGGACTTATGGTATACAATTGTGGGGAACTGCCAGTAACTCCAATGTGGAAATTCTTCAACGGTATCAAAATAAGACATTAAGACTAATTGTTAATGCTCCTTGGTTTGTTTCAAATCAAACTATTCATAATGACTTACAAATGCCAAAAATCAAAGATGAGATAAAGAAATATAGCGAAAACTATTTTAACAGATTAAGTAACCACTGCAATCCATTAGCAATATCTCTACTAGATGAAACTGAAGAAGTGAGAAGACTTAAGCGGCATCATATACTTGATTTACCGTTTCGTTAATTGTTACTTTAATTATATGTAAGATAACTTTTAAAGATAGTTAAAAATAATATAGCAAATTTATTTTTCAAATGATGTTGTTCTCAATGGAGTGCAACATTTACTTGTATATATATTATTGCATCAAATTTGCTTATTATCCCCAATGGGATAGATTGTAAATAAAGAATATGAGAAAAAAAAAAAAAAAAAAATTTGTTAGTGACATTAGAGACAGCCATAATAATAGACAGTGTTGAATATTTTCAAACATTTAAACTTGATATTAAAGAAACAAATTGCAGACAAAAAATATTTAAATAAAAAACATATTTTCTTCCATCATCATTTTTTTCTTGTTTTTTTTGTAATACTATATAAATAAATAAATAGTTTTACACAAATAACAACAGTATAATGAAATGAGACATGTCTTTTATACTCGTACATTTAATGTAACAGATCACGTTAGATTGCTTTACAGTACATTTAACAATATATTAAAAGAAGAAGAAGAAAGCTGTAGGCAGTAAATGAAAATTATAATTTTATAAAAAATATTAAAAAGAATTATGTTGTAAAATGATACTTTGAGTTCCTAAACATACAAAAACCTCGCTGCGCCGTATTGTTAATTACTGACATTTTTTTAATATATAAAATTTATTTTCTTTTTTCATTCAGCTTTATTATGTTTGTCGTAGTCGCAACGAAATTTATAAAATGTGGCAACGCTTGCTATACGTTTAACACTAGAGAGCACTAATTCCGACTACTTAGTCGTATTATCATAAGTATATGACAGCCGTTATTTTTAATTAGCTTATAAGATGTTTTTTAACTAATTTTTTTAAATCAATACACAACTTTTTTTATGCTGATTCTACCAAAATGTCAAACGATATGCCAAGATTATGTTTAACACATTTGCAAAACTTTTTAACTTCCGGCTAAGAAAATTACAAATTTTGAAAAAGTGGGGAAGTTATAGGTTTTACTTATTTTTGCAAGAATAGAGTTTTCGACAATTTTTTGCTGTGGTGTTGATTTTACGTCAATGTCGTCCATCATAAAAGGACAGATTGTATTGTCGTGACGTTCACAAATACCCTGCAGGAGGATAAGCGTTAATTGTCTTTGAGCTTCTGGTACTATTACTAGTATAGCAAGCACTAGTTCAAAAGATGATTGAACATATACAGAAAAGTACTAGTACTTCAAGTAGTTCATTTGTAGATTGATTTGACTTGTAGAATTTCATATTACTTTCTTATCATGTTTTAAAGCGAATTGCTAATTCGCATTTTCATTTATTTTATTTTTAATTGTTAAAATTTTTAAACAAATTCAAATTTGAAACAAAAATTATTATTAGAAGACTTGTCACCTGCATATCAGTTTATTTATTCGACAATTTATGTAAGTAAGCCGCAGCTTTCTTGTGTATTAAAAAAGTGACATTTTAAAAAAATAAATAAAATTAAAAGCTAATTTTAAAACTTTTTAATTTCCATTTCCTCTTATAAACTAAGAATTGATGAACCAAAAATTGCTAGTGAAGACAAAGACTTAACAAATTTCATTGGGTTTAAAAAACCAATAAATTTAGGGATTTTGTTTATATATAAACCAGTTTGTAATGCAGACGTGATTGTACTAGTATCCGACTAGAAGAAATTATACTAGTACTCATCTAGTACTAATAGTACTAGTATCCCCCTAGTTTCCATCTAGTACCAATGGTACTAGTAAGTTTCCAAACACCCTCAATGTTAATTTAAGCATTAACATGGTATAGGAAAGTTTACAGTTGGGAACTAGTACTGGTGATTTTTGTACTAGTGCAATACTAATTTGATACTAGTTCGATCTCTTGCAGGATAGTTACAGAATAACAAGCAATACCTTCAATTTCATTTGTTTGAATTAATCACATTTTCGATGTTTCTTTACTATGTTTTTTCTTTTATTATTGTAAAACGCGAAACCACAGCCTGTCAGCTGTCTTTGACAAATTGTTGATATTTATAAACAAACAAATAAATTCCTGCTATATTTCATATTGTTGTTGTAATGCAAAAATCTAAAAATTGAGAAATATTTCAATTAAATCATAAAACAGTCATTTAGTAGTTGTGTACTTATAACTACGCATTTAGTATTCCTTCCCACTGTGCAATGGCCAAATTATTGATGAGTTCATGCAGAATTTCATAATTTTCTGTATTAATTTAAAATAGATTTACAAGATAACGAACACGTTTTTTTTATGTTTGTAATTGTTTTGTTAACCTTATCTTGCATTTAAAACACTACAAAAAATTTAACAAAACTTTTAAATGATGGAAGAAGACCGTGAGATCTCGATTTTTTTTTCTTCTTTCAAAAACTTTAAATAAAATAAAATGTGTAAAAGTAAATATCTTTAAGTCAACTTTTGCATAATTAAAATAAAAATTTTAATTTATAGTCGAACAGTATTGACTTTGAAATATGAAGTCGTTAGATTCTTATCGCCAGTTTTTAATTTTATTGTTAAAATTTTACAATACGAGACAATATTATTGAAATTTTCAAGTTTTTTGTTTAAGTTATAGATTATTGACTTTTAAAAAACTTTATGCATAAATTTTTAAAAGTTGTTTAGATACTTTAATTGCCTTTTAATAAAAAGTGCACAGATTTTAAAAACCATTTAAATAGTTATTAAATTTTTGTAGGAATTTTTATGAATAATAAAAGTGATACTAATTATGCCGCCGTGTGTGAGTACGTATATATAGTATGGAAATGTGTTAAAGAAGACTTAAAAGATTTTCAAAATGTACAATTAACTCGAGTTGAATTGCCATTTCTAACGTTAAACTTTGGCTGCTTCAAAACGTTTTGTTTTCCTGAGCTATTAGCAATTTTCGAAAACAAGTTGCTGTACTATATATTTGAACATCAAAACTATAAACATGCTTAAAGAACATATTCCTTAAAAAAAATGTACGTTTTACTACCTAAAATGAAAATCTTAGCGATCTTCCCAAACAACTACAATGCAATGGGCACAATTCCTTTCAACTTGATCACACAATACAAATCAAAAAAAAAAAAAAAAAAGTTAAAACTTACATTCAACAAAGCGAAATATAAATGCTTAACAATTTGTATTTTCAACAATAATTCTTAGATACCGATATCGGAAATAACCAACGAAATGTGCACAATAATAAGAATCATGGTTCAAAAAAAAAAAAAAAAACGAACAACAAAAAATAAATAATTCTGTTGCATGTAACTTGTGCTTGCCGTCATGCATTATTCACGAAAGCTGAGTACATAACAACAACCAACAACAACAACATCAAAGTAATTGTAATTTCAAATTCTAATCTGATTTGTTGCAAACTTTTAAACCATTTAGAGAATTAAATTGGCTTCCAACATATAAAACACTTAAGAGAGATGGAAATAACAACAAAGTGTTTGCTGCAAAGAGTGCTGGAGATTTTCATCACTTGTAATTAATCGTTACTTTACTCAATACCTTTCATTTGGGTACTCGACTCTATGGCAGTCTTTTATTGAATTCATGCACTTATAGAATATTATGCAACATGAAATATCTCGTAATTTCTCCTTACAAAATGTCCCTCGTATTATTTTGATAAAATCTGTAGAAGACAATTCAAACTAAAATTAGTCTTGATATAAATTTGTTTTTGTAAATGTATAACTGCAACTAAAAATTAGGGGAGGCTGGATCCGTGTGGATCATGTGATATTATGGAATTATTTGAAAACACACCCCCCGAACAGCCCACAACCCCCCGAACGACGAGGAGGCCATTTGCCCGAAGTGTTATTCCATAAATAGCTTTACGCCATATACTTTATGATTCAATAAAAATAAAAAAACAATCAAACGACTAAAAACTGTGTTTTCTATTTAATTCAAATCTTGAGGTTATTTTGAGACACCCTGTAGTACAGATGAACTTGCTATTGAGGTTAACATTTGTAGACCATATTCATAGTCAAAATATATAAAATTTGTTGAGAATTTTAAACCAGTATTTTGTATGGAAACACTGGTTTTAAATACTTTAAGCCTAATTCATAAAAATATTTAATTTTTATTTAATAAAATTGTATACAGAAATTTGTAGAAAGATTCCTTATTCCAAAAGATATAAAATATATTTTAAGAATGAGGCCTTTAAAGTCTACTTTATTTATGAAGCCATATGTTTATCAATAAATAACAAAGAAATTTCGTAACTGGCATAAAAAATTATTGCATAGTTTATCAGTTCTGTTAACGTGATATTTCGACTTCCTCCAGTGTTTAGCGCAAGATAGATGTTTTAGAATTTTTTCCTGTTTTATTTTATATATAAAAGAAATAACTACAATAAAATGTTTGAATATCTTTATCTTAAAGTAGCATTTGGTTTTTCTTTATTTTTTTTTTACGAATTGCCAATAGTTTCTTAAGACCGGCCATATAAAGAAAGCATTTGAATAACATCCATTTATCCTGCTATTGTCTATAAAAGGTTAGTTGTGAATTTTTTTTTTTCATTCCTCTCAAATTATTCTTTTCCAAATCCATGTCTAGTTGTTATTTATTTGTTAAATTGTGTTTCCGTTTAATAGAATGAAAAAAACTATAATGGAATTTAGTTGCAGTCAGAAATTTATAAATACATTTTAGTTTCGTAAATCGCATATTTACACAGTTCGTTAATAGCGCAAAATAATTAAACTTTTTTCGTGATGACCATCAAAATATTTGGATGTTATGGTCTCCTAAATATTTTTAAATAATTTTTTTTATTTAGTTAAGATTGCAACACTATATTCAGAAAAACATGTTATATATGGCGAGGAACAATCACGGTTTAGCTTATAGAGAAAACGGCGTTTTTGGAAGTTACTTCACTCCCATCATTAGTACTCACGTATAATAAAAAAGAGGTCGAAAAAACTATAGTATTCAGGTTTTGTTTTTGTTTGGCAGCACTTATTAGTTGAAGGTAATGACAGCAGAAAAAATATATTGAAAGTTTTATTCTTAAAGAAAGTTTTAAACTTATTTTGGAATAAGTAGTAAGTATTTTAACGAACATTTATATTGCTATATTAAATTGAATTAAGATTCAAAGGCTAATTGTTCGAAATTAGTTTTTAAATCTCAGAGAGACATGATAAATATTCCAAGGCACAAAAGGAAAGTTAACATCAGTTTTTAGTTATTTAACTTACACAGCAGAGCAGAACAGCTTTTTTCGAAAGCCGCAACACTTTCATCATCAGTGCTCATGTGTATTGTGTTTGTCACCACTTATTACTAGGTGGCTTAGTTGAATGTGATAACAGTTCTTATTTAAACAAATTTTATTAGGAAATAGAATCCGAGAACTGTACCTGATGTCAACATATTATTGTTTTAATACCCGTGTTACCGTTTTTGATTATTTTCTTCATGTCCCATTTTTTTGAATTTTTGTTCCATCCTACCTAAGCCAAATTTTTTGTAATGTTTTGACTCACTGCAGAGACTATCGAATAGAAATATGATTTCTTTAATTTTATGCAGTTCACATTTTATGTAAATGAATTGTTTTGCGATTTAGGACGCATAGTTTCCACCCAGAAGGTTTTGGTATCGGATGACATCACAAGCACAATCCCAAAATTCCGTATTGGCACTCATTACAAGCGTCATGCAATACTTCGATTAAGAAGTGATCTATAACATGAAAGATCCATTTGGTCCAATTTCTGGACCAAATCTTTTACCTCTAATCTATCTACTTATGGGAAAATTGTATACGAGAACTGTATCAATAATAAAATGATGTTAACACAAATTAAATCCCTCTGTTACCGTTTAATTATATGCTTTATGACCCTTTTTATGAATTTCTGCTTCATTTTATTATTTTATTTTTTTGTTTTTTGAATTGTTTTTTTTTTATTTTCTTTTTTTTTATTTTTTATTATTTATTTTTATTTTTTTATTATTTTTTTTTTATTTTTTATTTTTATTTTTATATTATTTTTTTATTTGATTTAATTTTTTTATTTAATTTTATATTTTTATTTGATTTTATTCTTTTATTTTATTCAATTTTTTTTATTTAATTTTTATTATAATTGAGGTCCCAATTTCATTACAAAACACACCAAAGCCCTCGAAATTAAATTATCTCCAAACCGACTAATATATATTCACGTATGTAATGAAAATCGATTTCGGCGCCAAAAAAACGGTAAGATCGATAACAGATGTGATGTGTTTTCTTTTGTCGTTTTGTTGTGTCGATTTCATATTCCACTTTGTCCCATTTCGTTTTTGAAATTTTTGACATGTGACACATATCGATAATGACGCTTTAAAACCATTTTGCAAACGATTTTTTACACATCAACGAAATTTACAAGGAAGAAGCTAAACTGTAAGTATTTTTTTAGTTTAATGACGAATAATTAAATTCATATTTATTTATTCACTTTTTAGCGGAAAACATAAAAATCCTGAACAGGAAGATGCCATCAAGACATAGCTAGAGGCTTTACCAAATGCAGTAAAATAGATGTTGAAAATTTATGGAGTGATTTGGCCACTAAATTGAATAGCCTTGGGCCACCAGTTCATGATGCGACTGGTTGGAAGAAGGTAAGTTTTATTATTCATGCACAAAAATATCTTACTAAACGTATTTACTATTTCAACAAAGGTATGGCGACACTGGAAGGCATGCACAAAGAAAAAGATTGCAACAAACCAACAAGAAGCATTAACAACTAGAGGCGGTCCGTATAATCAAATTTACATCTCTAAAAGATAATTAAAGAAATTGCTGTAATTAATGCCATTTGAATTTAATTTTTAAATAAATGTTTACTTTTTCTTGAAAACTTTTCCACTGTTGACTTTTAACGAGTTGTATTTTAAAGATAATCAGAGTTGCATTTATAAGAATTGTTGTGGAATTGAAACAAAAGTGGAATATGAAATAGATCGAAATCTATCACACACTTGTCGATTTCAAAAAACGATTTACTTTTTAAACCAACCGATTTTCATCACATAAGTGATTATTTTTTTATACACCCAAAGAGTTTCAGAATTATGAAAAATACTAATTTTTTTTTTTAAATTCAGCAATTTTTGTTTTTTTTTTAACAACTAAAAATGGCAACAACTATAATAATAAATCAAATTTTGAAGCGAATGTCACGTATAAGCATGGAACCAATTTGTTGATCTTTTCGAAAAGATTCTCTATACTTAAAGAATTTCTTTCTGTAAAATAAAAACAGTTTTCTCTTCTTTGCTCTACTTTTTAAAATAAATTACAAAAATTTTTAATTTACCAACAAACAAACTTCTAAAATAAACAAACTCAATACTATTAAATAAACTATTATTTGCCATTTCTTGTTTGTTTTAGTAACAGATTGTTAATAATAAAAAAATTCCTTTCATCTATTCCAGCCAAATAAAAGAAAAATGTATGCAACATAAGCAAAAATTCTTCTAGTTTATTGCATGCCAGGCATCACTTCTTCCTTAAATGTCTTAATTTTTCACAACAATTTCTTCGATATCATAAATTTTTATGTAGATTCAAAATAAACACAAGTACACACTCTACGGATAGTGTCCGGCCAATTAATGGGATTCCATTGCCGCTGCAAACGAACACCAACAATCGGTGTCACATGTACGTGTAAAAAGGACCACCGAATGTTTCTGCGAGACAACCCTTTCCATATGAAAAAAAAGCAAACTATTTTCCATCAGGGATGGTAGCGTTTATAAGTTTTATTTTAAAAATCCGACTTCAATATTTCCTGACCTTTATTTTTCGAAAAAAAAGTTATTTTCTGAGTTTTGATTTATTCCCCAGAAAATTTAATTTGTTTCTGAATTTTTTATTTATTCCTCAGAAAATAAAAGTTATTTTTTGATTTTTATTTATTCCTCAAAATATATAAAGTAACCAGCTGATTTGGGTTTTTTTTTTTTTGTTTTTTTTTTTTTTTGTTATTTAAATCTTTTTTATACTCCAGAAAGAATTAAACTGGGGCCAAATTACCGCATTCGATATCGCGCGAAATTTTCATACAATTTAAATACAAATTTCGTTCGACATCGAGTGCCGTAATTTGCCCCCTGGTATTAAAAATCCCAGGGTTGGATAATTGAAAAATTTTTGCACAAACGTAACCAACTAAAAACATTTTTTTTTGTTGACATATTTCATATTTTTTAAAGAATTTCGTTGGTATTAGAAATCAGAAAAGCTAAGAAGACAGCCCCAGAGATGGAAAATTTAAACATTTTTGGAAGCTCCATTCACTGATTGCTAAGTGCATAAAGTTACGAAAGGCTTTTTACCCGAGATTTACCTAGACTGTTCTAAATAGTACATAAACTTTTACAATTTCGATCGAACTTCGGCTTTGTCATAAATATAAAAGAACTACCTTCGGCCGCACACTAGTTGTAAGTTTTCTGTACAATAGCAGAAAAAAATGTAAATAGCAGATACTGAAACTTTAAACTAACAAAAATATTTAAACAATTTATTTGTTACTGTGGCAAATAAATTTCTTTGCACACATGAATTTTATTTTTTTTATTTTTATATTCAAGTGTTGAAGTTTAAATCTTTATTTATTGCATAATAATATGTTTGCGCCTCTGGGGTTTATAAATAAAAAATTCTATAGCATTTTTAAGACTATCTTTATGCGGCTGTCGTTCGGTCTATCATCTTGTTTTCACTGGAACACAATGGAGTGGTGCAACTACAATTGAACCCACATTTGAATCGAGCTAAAAAATTGCATTTGAAATTTATGGTATTTATGAATTGCACTTTTGCAAGCTGCTGTTAAGTTTGCTGCAATAAATTGCTTATGATGTTTCTTTTTTTTAAGTTTTGTGCATTAATTGCTGTAAAAGTTGTTTATCTTCTATGACAGAGTTGCAAGTTGTTAACCAAAGAGTGTGCAGTAGGAGTTGTTATTGTCAATAAAATGATTGACAAGTAATTGTCAATTATGATTGGGAAACTTAGAAAGTAGTTTAAAACGAAAATAATGCTCTTTTGATACAATATTCGTAGTGACTGTAAATAGGGAGTGTGTTTTTGGTGCATTTTTTTATCTAGGAAATTGTATTCCCATTTATATCTGAAACTTAGCGAGAGGTAAAACAAACAGTTCGCTAATAACCAACCGATATGGCATTTTCTGAGAGATAGGGATACGTTGCATTAAATCTTAACTTGGTGCCCTATTTTGTTAACAGAGAAGTCAATATTTATTAGATTATCACAATTTTTTTAGTATTCTTGTAAAAATAAAACTTTTAACGTACCAGAAAAAATTTGTAAAGAGTCATTACTTAGTTAAGAACAAATTTGTAAAAAAAAGGTAAAATTTTTGCCTTTTTTCCAGAAAAAGTGCGTAAATTATTTCTCGGTTATACAGAAAATTGTAAATATAACTGCCCCACATTTATACATTTTAAAAAGGTTATACAAGAAGCCATAGCACTGAAAATTGGCGTTATTGAAGCAACCAGAGCATTTCAAAATAGCCCCATTTTTATTACCAAGCTTAAAGCCACTTTTCTCAAAACGCTGAGCTGCAATCAAAAAAAACTTTGCAAGCCACCTTAAAACCTAATTTGTTCTTAAATATTTTCAAAATAAAAATATCTGTAGCTGACGCAAAAAAAAAATTTGGAAATTTTGGGGATTTTGAAATTTTTTTTGGGAATTCCGGGGATCTCAGAAACAAATTTCACTATACTTTTAACTACATTAATGACATAATTTTTTACCTGAAAATGTTTAAATATGTAAATAAATCAAGAAATCCATGTCACGCACTGGCGTGAATAACTGCAATTGATTTTGATTATTAAACATCGGTGCGGTCAGACTGACTGGGACCATATGCTGGCGGTGTTGTTAACCCATATCTTATCCGACTCAGTGACTAACTAGACACGACCTATACCTTCACATAGAAGGTAGAAACATAGTTAACCACGGAAAATTTCTCAGAAGAACTGTAAATCTATGCAGTTATCGGAGTGAGTGAGTGCAAGTGAAACGCAGCGGTCCGACTGCACTTAAAAAATAATTGCCAACGAGGCAACATCAAGACTGACTCAAAGCTGCTTCGCAATGAAAAAAAGAATATATTTTATAAAGAAACACACAAGAGAGAAACAAGTTAACGGCCAGTTTATTTTCATCACTTATGTCAACTTCATGCCAAGTTTTTTTATGCATATACCACATCTTATTTTGTAAGGCTAAGATTTCCTTAGCAAATTTTTTTTTTTGCGTCACCAGGAATATTTTATCTACTCTTTTTTTCCAATAATATCCTTTAAGGTTTTATTGATTCTTACTTGATTCGTAGAAACTTTATATGTTGTCTTTGTGTAAGGACATACAAATGAGATACAAAAATATTGCTTGTCTTCCGTATTAAATTTCATAAAATGTTTAAAGCAGTTGGTAAACAGATTAAAAAAAAAATGCAGTGTAAAAAACATTTCAAATTATTCTTGCTTGTTCCCTGATTTTTTTTTTCACATTTAATTAAAATAATTTTTAATTAACCTGTAATAATAGTTTGCAAATTCTTATTTTCACAGAGTAATATTGTGCTTGTAGCACTAATTAAAATGTTAAAAAATAGAAGAAGCCACTGACAATGAGCAAGCACATACACACTCTCTGGTACATATTTTTTGCATGTTGTGCTTCCATAATAACATAAAACGACAATATACTTTTAGTCATAGAGCGCTGTGTAATTTAATATGAGACTGATCGAAAAAGGTGGCCAACTAGAGCAAACAAAACAGAGCAGAACAGCACAGAAAAGTAATACAGAGTATGCGGGGGGCCGAATTAAAAATAAAAAAATACACTTGTGCCTGTGGAAAATATGTGGGATTGTCAGTATATAATTCCTATGCGCCAAAAGAGTCATAAGTGTTCATCCTTAATGAACAAGACGACCCAATACGGACATTAAATTTATTTCAGGTGGTCATACGCTACACTGCAGCGTATGACCACCTGAAGTTTGGTCTCCTTTTACGTTTAATAATAATTTCTACAAGTATGTATGTATATGTTTGCATAACTGATTGCTAAAGGAATTTTTAAATATTTACATATGCATGCATGACGCACACTGGGCCCAAAGACTATTATTTCACGGTTCAATTTAAAAATATATCAAACACCGTCAAAACTAAACGCACTCGCGTACATTGCATAAAATACTATACAATCGAATCCGTTTTAGTGCAACACGCTTTAATGAAAAAAATCTGATTACTGAAAGCGATACAAGTCCACGCACTGATTTTAAACGCAACTAGTCTTATTCACTTCGCTTTAGCGAAACATCGCTTTACTGAAAATATCGTATTACTGAAATCCAAAAGCAAGCCCACAACTACGTTTTGTATGAAACTTACTTCGCTTTAGTGAAAAAATAAACAATGACAAATTTATTTATTATAAATCGATTGCTTAAGGCTGAAAAAATTTTGCATGTTTTGAACGTTAAAAAACTAACTGCCTGGTCCACGATGTCACTCGATATCGTTCTATCGAGTAAATAGATTTAAAACAAATTTCAATATTTTGTTTTTGTTTTAAATGTATTTACTCTATAGAACGATATCGAGTGACATCGTGGACCAGGCAGTAAATGGCAAAATTTATTTGTCCTTTTTCGCTCTTAGGTACTTTATTGTATTTTTCTATTATATTGTTAGTGCAAGTGGCTAGACATTTTCGAGGAATTCGTGAAAAATTTCAACAACAAAATGACTAATTCTATGAATAATTTTTTTTAAATAAAATTTTTACGTTAAATTGACGTAAAAAATATATACAGATTTGATATAAAATATATTGTTTTACTGATTTTAAGCAGTACGCTTAACTGTAGCAAATTTCACTAATCCGAACTATGTTTTAGAGAAAAAATCGGATAACTTAAAAAATGATTGGGTTTTGGTTATTTCCAGTACAGCGGAGTCGACAGTATCACTACACGGAAAACAAATGTCAAAACAGGTAGCGAAAAGAAAACTGAAAAATAGGCCTTAAAATTGTATTTAAATAAAAATACAATATGCGGAGTGGGGCTTCCAAAAGAAATTTTAGGTTTGATTTACTTAGAAGATGACTTGATCAAGAATATATTTGAAAATGCATAAAATCGGTTCGAGTTATTTTCTCTTTATTTCCCAAACAAATATGTTTGAAGAATATTTGTAAGTCCACGACCGATTTCAAGTCATTACATACTTATTTTCTAGTTGCAGATATCAAGATACGAAAACAACTTAACCTAAACGAGCATCATTGAAATGCAATCGAAATGCCAAGTTGCTACTCGTAATAACACATTTTCTGTAAAACTACCACTTCATTTACATGAAATTAATATAATTAAGGAAGGCGTCCTTCGGCTTAAAGGCCAAGATTTTTTTTTAATAAAACATCAATCAAGTTCTTGGCATCTTCTCAAAAAAAAAAAAAAAAAAAAAAAAAAAAAAAAACATACAATAACAAGTACCAAACAAGATTTTAAAAATATTTCAACTTTTTCAAAACAAAGTGAAAATTAATAACAAACTTACCTTAAAGTTGAAACTTGTCAAAATTAAAGTTAAGAAAAATGGTTGACGATGGCCTTCTTTGATAGTATTTTTGTGTGGCAGCTCACGATGATTCAAGTGCATTTTTGTTTTACGGCCAATTCAGTTTAGCAGCAGCAGATTTTTAACTTTGGCATTTGCAGTTTTGGTTTCCTTTGTTGATTTTGTAACGCAAGTCGGACCATCCAAATTAATGCAATGAGTTTTAAATGCAAAACATTTGCACGAGTGGTTTGTGCAACTGTGCTGATCTGAATTAACCTGAAATGAATTAAGGAAGTTTTAAAATAAATTGATGTTCGTACGTTTTGTTTATATGCGACTAGATCACGTTTTGCATAATTAATGATGGACCATATAAATTGTGATAAACTCCTCTTAGTTGGCTTATGAGTTTCATTAACTTAAAATTATATTCACGAACATATTTAATTATTGTTTTAAATAAATTTAAAACAAAGCGGTGTGGGCATGTGTTAATGAATAAAACAAATTAATATGCAAATGAATCCGTTTATAGGTTATTGTAATGATTTCAATACGAATATTATCTAAATTATAGTTCAAACTATACTTATATTCAAATTGGGTGACAATGTTATGGCTATTGATGTTATCTTGGGTGTAAAAACTAGAGCAAAAATTAAAAAAAAATACACTTAAAGAAATCATATTTTTATTTTTTTTTTGTAATCAGTGCAGAAGTCAATAATATTGTCCTAAAATAATTTATTTTGAGGTGTGATTTTTTAACTTTCTTTTTGGCAACACTGTTTTTCGCAGCTCAGCTGATATCGTGTAAACATGTTCAGTTTGGTCTGCAATTTAACCATGAATCGCTTCACGAAGAAACAACGCTTCATGATCGATTAAGAAAGTGCATTGTGCTCATTTCTCGTTCAATGGATACGTGAACAAGCAAAATTTCTTTATTTGGTGTGAAAAGTAGCCACAAGTATTGCCAGATCTGTTAATACTTTTCGAAAAATACACTGTTTGCTGTGGATTATGGGCCGGTGGCGATGATCACAATTTTTCCCTCACAAAATGGATTAGTTGGACTTGGTTGACATGTGGTTTCAACAAGACGGGTGCCATGTGCCATACAACACGCGAAATAATGGCCCAACTGAGAGACAAATTCGGTGATCAGTTTCTTTCACGTTAGGCACCGCTCAATTGGCCGCCAGAATGGTAGAATTTAATGCCTTTAGAATATTTTGTATGGACTCTGTTACGGCTCATGTCTACAGGGACAAGCCAGTACGCAAGAAATTAGTCGTGTGATAGCGGCCGATGTGTTTTTTCATATTTTTTCTTAACAAAGCCAACCCACGAAACAATTTGCTTGTATGCAGAAAACACCCAGAGTCTGCGGCGGAAATCGAGCCCATGACCAACTGACAGGTTAGCTTGCTACGCATCAGCCACAGAGGCACCCAAGAAAGAATATACCAAAATTAGATCTAGCTAGTGAACCAGTTGAGGCGTAGCAGCAGTCAACATTTACATGAAATCATCTTCAAGCATAGATCGTTCTATCTAAGCTGACTGATCAGATATATCATATATATCAGATATATGATATATCATATAAATTTTCTTATAAAATTAGTATTCACACAGCATTACAAATACTGTTGCAATTATTTTTGTTTTCCTGCAGAGGAGAATTCTTTCCTAAACGTTGCAAATGAAAGGCTGCATTAAACACACCGTCTGTTCTTTGAATTAGTAGCAACAATGTATAAATACAGTTATAATTTGAAACCGGTTGCAATGCAACGTTTTGATCACAAACAGCCAACACTTTTCCCTTTTATAATGAATGCTTTTAGTTAAAAGCAACGTGCTTCTCACGTTATTTTACAATGCGTATCTACTCCTGCACAATTACCGTTTTGTGGCTGTTGCATGACTTGCGCTGTGTTCTTCTCCTTCTACAACTACATCTTCTTTAACGTCTTTCGCAACGTCAGCCGTACAATCATCATCATCGTCATCGTCATCATAATCGTCAACGTCAATTTCATCACTTCAAATGCAATTCAGCAGCACATATTCCCGGTTGCAGTTGCTAAACCCAGCAAAGAGTTTGGGAATTTTTTTTTTTTTTTTTTAATTTTTTAACAAAAGTAAACTTTAAAAATCTTAAAGTATACTTTACATAATACCATTTTGTTTTAACATGTGCTTGCGTATGGGAAAGCAAGTTTAGGGCATTTTAAATAATTATCCTTTAGCGATTTCGTCTTGTGACCTAAAACTACACAAGAAGGCACGTCGGACAATGCCAGTGACTACTGGAGTTAACCCTTGCCCTTAAATCGCTTGTGCGGTGTCTTTGGTGTTCAGATCATCCAATTCAGACCAAAACAAGTTGGTAATCATCGAGCTATAGTGCTCGAATCGGACAGTAAGGGCTGTCACGTAGATTGTTATCGTTCCATATTGAACAATTTTATTTTATTTTTTTCTGTTTACGTACTAATTTATACAGAATTGTCGAATTTTAAGGCGAAAAACGCCAACCGTAATCAGGCTGACAATTTTCACGTGTTGTTGAATGCCATATACGAATTCTAAATTACCGTACGCATGTATACAGTGATTTGACGAAACACACTGAATAATTGTCAATTATTTAATTTGACATATACCGTTATCAACTCTTAAAGTTGGGAATTCCCTATTTTTTTTATCTTCGACCAGCACTCAGGGGATGACCACTATATATGCAATGCCTTGCGCCGGAACTGAAAACGAGGGGATAGTATTGAGGGGACAGCCGCCAAATTATGGCATTCAATGTCGATCGAAAATTTAAATTGTATTGAAATTTCGATCAATATCGAATGCGGCAATTTGTCCCCAGATTAGGAAAGATGAGAAGATAGACAGTTTTTTTGTAGCTATTTCAACCTTTTTTACTTCGCCGGCAAAGTTTTTGCTACAGGGCCGACGAAGGTGGGTGCTGTTACTCTGCTTTTAGTACATGATAGTGTCAGTCGCTGCCAATTATGTTCAGTGACCAGTGATATGCCTTCATCACTGAAACAGTCTGACAACAACTAACACAACCACGCACTAATGCTGATCAGAAGAATTCAAGACAATATTTCATGACTAGGCGCGGGCTCGAACTCAGGACCCTCCGCTTCATAGTCGCGTGTTCTACTGCTTCAGCCCACAGCACCCACTCAGCCAACAGCAGCCACATTGGAAAACAATTTATAAATAAATATGATGGCAGGTCTACAATTTTATCAAGTCAATTTATTTTCTTGCTTTTACCACTTTTAAGTAAATAAATCAGAGACCGTAACGGTTATACGTTTTATTTTAAAAATTACATTTTAATTATTAGTTCCTGAATTTTATTGTTCAGTTAGAAAATAATAAAAATTTTCTGAATTTTATTTAC
This sequence comes from Linnaemya tessellans, assembly GCA_951800035.1. NCBI lineage: Eukaryota > Metazoa > Arthropoda > Insecta > Diptera > Tachinidae > Linnaemya > Linnaemya tessellans. The sequence goes on from OX637535.1 coordinate 12,251,449, forward strand.
TCTTCAGAAAATAAAAATTCCTTTTTGATTTCTATTCATTCTACTGAAAATAACGGTTATTTTTTTAATTTTATTTATTCCCCAGGAAATAAAAGTTATTTCTTGATTTTAATTTATTCCTCAGAAAATAACAGTTATTTCTAGATTTTTATTTATTCGCCACAAAATAAAAGTTATTTCTTGAGTTACAAGTGGATCAAGAACTAACTTTTATTTCCTGAGGCACAAACATAAATCAAGAAATAATTTTTACTTCCTGGGGAATAAATAAAATTCAAAAAATAACCGTAATTTTCAGTAGAATGAATAGAAATCAAAAAGGAATTTTTATTTTCGGAAGAGTAAATAAAATTCAGAAAATGTCTATTATTTTCTAACTGAACAATAAGCCTCAGTAGTTATTTCTTGATCCACTTGTAAGTCCTTCCTTATTTCCCGAACTAATCAACCACGTGAAATTGGATGTTGCAAGTCAAATCTCAATATAATTATTTGCTTTGCGATAAGCAAAGGTTTTGCTGGGTACAACTGGCAGACAGACGAGGCAGCAAATTAACTAAACCACGGTCATTTTAGCAAACAAACAGCACAAAAAACTCACTTGTGGTGCACTAAGCGTGTGCATACGGTTGTAAGGATAAATGGTTGAAGGAATGGTGTGTTGCCGCTTGGTTGGATGGTCCAATGACCATCATTCAACCTCGAGTTAAATGGCTTTTAAAAGAAATGGCAACAAAAACAAACCGTATAATACGGAAGTTTTAGTTGCTGGATTCTTGTTAAAAACGTAGAACAAAATTTAACAATATCACCATCATCATCATCGTCATCTCCTTCGTCCTCTGATTCGGAATACAACAATTTACAACGAGCACTCTGCAATTTGCAGCAACAAAAAAAAAAAAAAGAGAAATGCTAATTTTATGTCATGTACTGTAGCATGTGGTAAATATTATTTTTTTCTTTCTTTTTAGTTCGCTTTACTGTTCCTGTTTAGGGATCATTAACAAGAATTTATAAGCGAAAGAAAGAAAGCTTTTTTGTGTTAAGAAATTTGGGAGTTTCTTGGATATTTTCAGACGCTACTTAGGTTTTGGTAACAGAATATTTATTTATTTAATTCTCTTGCAATTTTTCGTTTACATATAAATTTGTATGTTTCGTTATAATGGGTGCATGTAAAATGTGTGCCATGTTTATAAGCCAAATGGAAGGGTTTTTTATTTACAGCATAATTATATAGCTTAACAATAAAGAAAAGTTGTCATTGTGAAATTAGGACAACCGATTTATAACGATTTGGCATTTAAATAATGACCAGAATTTAAAACAGTTTGCAAAGATTAATTTTAATTCGTTACATTCACAATTACTTTAAGGATTGAAGATATTTTTCAATAAGAATATTAACCTAATTTGAGGAGCATTAAGTCATGCATTCGAAAAGTTTTATTTTTAGTAATAATATTGAGCTTGAGGCTTATTTTTATAAAATAATAACTGTAAAACTATTTACTTTATATTTGTATCAATATTTCCATATCCTCTGGATATCTTCTTCAGGATAACAATTTCAAATTATCTATAATATTTCAACAATAACAAAATTTGTAAAATAAATAGTTTTATTACAACTTAAAGTTAGTTAAAAGTAGGATTTTATCGGACGTATAAAAACTTTATGACTATGACATAGTAAGAAAAAGAAAAAGGGAAAAAGTGATTATTGAGTTCTTGTTATAGCTTTGATATTTACTTAAGCTTCTTATTCAATTGAGTCGAAGTTTAAAATAATATCTTTAGTTATTCTAAGAAATGTTGGTTAAAGGTTCCCTGATGATCTGCATTAGCCCCAGTGAAATGCGCATAGGAACTAGTTAAAACCCCTCAATAATAAATTTTGAACTTTTTTTGTAAATTTGGGAAAAGAATCAGCACGAATAATATTAAAAAATTTTGTAAAAACTTTATCATTTGCAAAATTTTACTTTAACCTAAAGTGAGCGATAAATTACTGCTAAAGGTACGTTCACACTTATCAAATATTTGCCCAAAAAAGCGTAACCACTAAATATTAATAAAAAACTTCTTAATTCAAAAATCCATTTATTGAGTTAAATAGTCTATAGTCAATAAAATTGGATTCATGACACTGTCTATTAGTTTTGTATGAAATTGTTTTACTAAATAAACACGTAGCTGAACAAAAATATGTTTCATTAGTATTTAGTGGTTACGCTTTTGGGAGCAAATATTTGATAAGTGTGAACGTAACTTAAGTTTATCCTACCTGGTAAGTTAAATCCAATTTGCAATAATGGAAAGCTTTTTATACATCTGATAAAATCTTACTTTTAACTAACTTTAAGTTGTAATAATGGTCCTTATAGTTATTATTTTATAAAAATAAGCCTCCAGCTCAATATTAATACTAAAAATAAAAAATCAAAGGCTGAAAAAATAGAACAATATGCTCGAAAAGTTTTAAATTGTCATGGGAAATATGTACATGCCTGGTGCCAAATTTACGCATTCGATATCGATCCAAATTTCAATATAATGGAAATGGAAATTTCGATCGATATCGAAAGCCATAATTCGCCCGCTGGTCAGTGCAGACAAAGAAAAACTTTCTACATGTAAAACTCAAACATAAACATTAGCAAGTGTTTATGAATACCCTTCCAACATTTGGAAGTTTCTTTCATCGTCATAGGCGTCACGTCTTACTCACTTCCAGACGTTAATTAGAAGATAGTTTGAATTTCACAATAACAATTTACATTGCAGTCGTCTTTTAATCATCCGGACGACGTTTGGAAGATAGTTTGTTGTTTACAACAGCCGAATATGACATGTGCCGTTAATGCTCTAAGCACATAGACGACAGCAGACAGCAAGCAGCAATATGTCAAAAATAAAATCCATGTGTATAAATGAAAATGATTATTTTGAGGGCAGCACAGCAGCAGGACTGCACAACAGGATTTGCTGCGGCTGCCAAATTAGGCTATTTTCTATTTTGACGGGCAGCAATAAACAAATATAGTGTTGCCATTATGTATATAAATTGGAAAATTAAGAACAACAACGTTTTTTTTAATATTAAACATAAAAGAACATTACAAATATACAATATAGAAATAAATGTATGTGTTTTTATAGTTTTTCGTGATATTATTACATTTTTTGTCAATAACTTTAATTTTGTTCATTATACAATAAACATATATGCGGCATCCCTGTTGTTATGCTGTTGCTGTCTTCAAAATAACTATGAAGCTGACTTCATAGCAGCCTTTGAAGTTGGCAGCATTTGAAGCCGTGAAGTTGTGAAGTCTGCTGTCGTCTATGTGTTTAGAACTTAAGGATATAATAAACAAAAACAACACTATGCACTTGTGGGAAAGTCGCAGTGACCGCGAAATAAAATTAACAAAATGAAAAGAATCCAAAAAAGAAGTTTTCGACATCATCGAGATTAGTTTTTTTTTTTGTCTTTTGCTGTGGTCGGTCAGTGGTAAAGTGTTACTTTGTTTTGTTATTGTTGTATTTTTTACATAATTGTTAATTATTTGTTTTTCATTAATTTATAAACTTAATAAATTACATTTAATGAATACAACAGCTTTTATTATGTTGAGGATAAAAATTCGACTTCCAGAAGTGACTTCTTGAAGTAACGCAGAAGTGACTTCTTGAAGTAACGCAGAAGTGACTTCTTGAAGTTACTTCCGGGGGGTACAACTTCTCAATACGGAAGACGCTTCTACGATGAGAAAATGGTATCGCAGAAAATGAGTTTCAACTTCTTAGCGTCACTTCTGGGTCACTTCCGCGATAGAAAATGTTGGCAGGTTAAGGTTGTATGAGTTCCATCACGTACACAGAGAAGTCATTAGTGCTTGATTGTGATAATTGATCTCTCTCTCCCTCTCTCTCTCCCTTCTTTACTATCACCATTTGTCCTATCACCATTAATCTCTTCTCTCTTCCAAACCACCTCTAACTCAGTCAACATTAAGCCTTGTTAGCAATTATTTTTCAAGTGCAGCTGGATCACTGATCATTTGCTCTCTTTCGAGGATTATGCATCTCACTCGCACTAATTAATTTCAACATCTCAGGCAACTGTATAGATGTACAGGTCTTCTGAGGAATTTTCATGTGAAGACATTTATCGCATATACACAGTAACGGATAAAATACGGGTTAACAATAGCGCCGGCATATGGTGTCAGTCAGTTCCCCCGGCATGTGTGGAATATTTTAAAAATGTACTTTGCAAAGTATTTTTAAAACAAATTTATACTCTGCCTTCTATAGCTTTACCACAATACATCAAGTGGAAGGTGTACACAAAGTGCATGTTGATAAAAAAAATTATGCCCTCAATATCCATCAGTGAAATCGTCCTCCAGTCTAAACAACATTATTGAAAAGATAGTTTTAATATTCTGCATCCTTTAACGATGCTGATGTTGGTGTAAAACGTTTCTAAACGGGGCAATAACTTTTGTGTTTTATGTTGTAGACATTAAATTAAATTATGGCAATATAAACATCTAGGAAGCCAACGAAAACAGTAAATATTGCAACAAATTGTGTATGATTTAAAACACAACATCACATAAATACTCAAATAAGTACATAAACACATGCACACACACACACGAGTATTTTCACGAAAAGTCTGCTGTAAAGTTATGAAAAATTATATGATAAAATGTATGAAATCCTGGCAGAAAATTTATATAAAAACTTAACATTAAAGAAGTAATAGGCAACTATTTATTTATTAAAAAAAAGGTGTTACAAAATTAAATCAAGATTTCAATTGAATAGAAAATACAGTTTTTAGTCGTTTATGTTGTTTTTTTTATAGAAACAAAGTTTGTGGGATAGGATTATTTATGAAATAGCACATCGGACAAATTACCTTTTCGTTTGACGAAATTTTCAAAACAAATGGGTTTCAGAGGATTAATTGTCATAATTTGGTCATTACAAAAAAACGGAGCTGAGTACACATATGCCACTACCCGGAAATTGTGGCTGAAGAAGCCCTCTCTCTTGCAGAAAAAGCCTTGTATCTGAAATAATTTTGATATTCGAATATCACGTTAAAAAAACATTCAAAAAATGGCTTTCAGAGGACTAGTTTTCATAATTTGGTCATTATAAAAAAACGGAGCTTTGATTTTTCGTACACAAAAATTCTTAAATTCTAGACAGGCTAAGCCAGGATCCTTTAAAAACGGGAACATGTGGGCGAGTAAAAATTGTCTACTTTTGTAGCTCTTGTGGTCCTCTATCACGTCCAATAGCCAGAACCCTTAACTGTCGGATTTTTAATAGAGAAATTTCGATTTTAATAAAGTTTCATATTTGGAAATTTCACTAAAATACAAATTTCTTTACTAAAAATCAAATTGTTAAGGTTTATGGCCATTGGACACTATAGAGGACCACAATAGCTACGAAATAAAACAATTTCTAGTCGCCCACATTTCTCCATTTTAAAAAAAATTCATCCTTTGGAGAAATTCTAAATATGAAATTTCACTAAAATCCAAATTTCTCTATTAAAAATCCATCTGTTAAGGATTATGGACGTGGGAGAGGACCAAAAAAGCTACAAAATAAAAAAGCTTTAGCCGCCCACATGTTCCCGTTTTTCCAGGATCCTGGCTTATCCTGTCTAGAATCTGATAATTTTTGTGTACGAAAAGTCAAAGCGTATCGGTATAGCTATACCAAAGTATTAATATATTATGAAAGCTATGGACCTGGTCCTCTGTTCCGTTCATTTTTTTCAAGGTTGGTTCAGAAATGTGGCCGATATTTCATTTGGAATACAAACACTAGGAATTTTCATGCTTAACAGTGCTCTGTTAACATGCTAACAGAGCTCTGGTAACGTACTTGGTTTGTGTCTAGGGTTACTTATTTCGAAATTTATATTCACACAGGTAAACAAATTTTATTTTTATTTTTTTCAATAGAAATTATAACGTTAATAGAAAAAAAATCCCCCAGATTCCCAATTAATTGTTAATCACATCCAGTAAATAACCAACGACTTCTTCATTAACTCTTTAATGGAGTATAAATAAAGGGTGTTTTTTTGTGAAGTTTTCTTTTTATACGAATCACTCTGTTGTCTGACAGCTGTTTTGACCGTTTAAAGTGACGTCTCTACTCAGTATTGTTTGGCAAATCATCATGAACAGGTTAAGTCCAGAACAACGCTTCCAAATCGTGGAAATTCATTTTCAAAAACAGTGTTCAATTAAAAATTTTTATCCGCTTTTTTACCGCAAAATTCTCTTCAGTGATGAGGCGCATTTTTGGTGAATGGATTTGTCAACAAGCAAAATTGCCGTATTTGGAGCAAAGATAATCCACACGCCGTTCAAGAATTACCAATGCATCCCGATAAATGTACTGTTTGGTGTGGTCTATGGGCTGATGGAATCATCGGTCCTTATTTCTTTATCGATATAGAATCATGATCAATTAATTTTTGGTGCCAAAACTTCAAGATATGAATGTAAACGAAATGTGGTTTCAACAGGATGGTGCCACTTCGAATCAATGGACTTATTGACAGAACATTTCAACAACATTATTTCGAGAAATGGACCGGTGAATTGGCCTCCGCGTTCGTGTGATTTGACGCCACTCGATTATTTTTTGTGGGGATACCTGAAATCATTGGTTTACGTGGATAAACCAGCAACGATTGACGCTTTGGAAACCAGTATTCAACGTGTCATTGCTGAAATAAGCCCTCAAATGTTTGAAAAGGTGGTCGAAAATTGAACCTCCAGAGTGACCTTTGTGCAAAATAGTCGTGGTGGCCATATGCCCGAAATTATATTTAAATGTTAAATGACAAGAAATTATCTACCAAATAAAAAATTTTTTTTGGCCATTTCATAATTCGGCATGTGTTTTATTTAAATTTCAAATCAGCAAGCTCTTACAAGAACACCCTTTATAATACAAAATTTACCTTAAAGTAATTTTTTTTAAATTACGTTATTTACAGGCATTGCGCAAACGTTCGAACAAAAATCTGTTCAACTTTAAAAAAACGTAATAAAAACATGTTGCCACACTATCAAACAAAATAAAAAATGCAACATAAAAAGTGCAATTCTTATGGCATAAATTTGTATTGTTTTATGAAATTATTTATAAAAATATCAAATTAGGTACAACCGTTAAAAACTCTATAAAGCACTAACAATTTTTAGAAACACTATCACACTTTTCTTAGTAGAACCAACGATCAGGGGTGACCCTTACATATGCACAGCATTGTGCGGTAACGAGAAAGAAGAAGAAAGTGTTGGGAGAAAACATAAATTTTGTTGGACTTACCGTATGACCATTTTAAATAGTTAAATTAAAACATGACTAGTCCAATGGATATTGTAGTTTCACTTAAATGGCGTTCGCCTTTTAGTCGTAACCCGTTTTTTTTTAAGAAACCCTACATTTTATTCAGGTCTAAATGTACACAAACTTTCTTGAATAGGACTGATTTATAAATTAAATTGCACTGCTATCATAATATTTTGTCATACTTAAGCGTGGGAGGGAAGTGGAATCATTTAATGAAATCAAATAAATTTCAAAGGTGGAAATGCACAGTCTCAACACACATAAACATTTAAGCGAATGTGAAAATTTGGCATATTTTTATGAAAATGAAAATCTTGCCAAGCCTCGAAGAAAAATTGCACTAAAACACACCTCGATGAGTGGCAAAAACTCCCCAAATAATATAAATAAAATTAAATAAAAGAAATCAAATTGAATTAAATGCAGACAGTATGACGACACAAAATTTTCAACACATGAGTGTCGTTGTTTAGCTGCATGAATGGATGGCATGAATGGTTTGGAATGGTTTAAAAGCATAGATCAAAAGAAAAAATCTTACTCGCATGTAGGATTTAACGAAGAAAAAAATGTAATCATGTCAACTTGAATGTGTGTGATTTTCATGTTACTTTTGTGGCAACTTAATGATTTGCTGCATTTAATCAGTGAGAGACTGACTCGAAATAATAACAACCCGCAAAAAAGCAAATTTATATTTAGACGAAAAAAATCACGTTGAAAAACATGCTGATTGCTTTGAAATCATGTTTGTAAGAGGCGCGACAAATATGTAACAACAAAATCCTAAGAAAGGTTGACAATAAAAATGTGGCAATCAAAAGGCTACTTGCTATTTAGACTGGTTTAAGAGCGAACGAGCGAACGAGCGAGTTTTTAGTTGAATTGTTGGTGGCATGCAACTTAAAGTCATGATCATGTTCATGTTTCTGATGACAGTCCAACATAGCGACAGACTTAAAATCACTTTACATTTATTTCGCTTTTTATTCAATTTTTTATTTCTTTTATTTTTAGCGTTTATTGTTGCTGTTTCAGAGCTTTTTAATGAAAGTAAAAACAAGTTATTGGCCCGCAAATTTACTTGTCATGATTTAAAATCCAACTCCTGTAACTAAAATGAGTCATGATTTATTTCATTTCTTGCCTGAGTTGTAACTTTTTCTTGCAACACTATTCATTTTGGCTAATTAAGAGTTTACAATTTATTTAACTTAATTTAATAATAACTGTGTTATTATAATTTGCATAACAAATTTGCTTAAAAATTTTTAATTTTAAAATTTTTATAAAAAACAGAAGCAAAGATATCAAAGAGTTTAAATATATTTGAAATTGTATAAAATGCTTTTGGAAAATTGTATAAAATGCTTTTCTTTCCATCTATTCTGTTACTTCAGTCATCGACGGAAGAATTATTTGGCCAGTCCTGAGACTATTTCGCCCGAATTGTCGTGCCACAAACTAATCCTATATAATTGATGCACAGATGCCAACGGGGTGCTTCAGACAGTATGTCGGCGATGTTATTGACAGTATTCTCTTTTCCGTTACAGTGACTGACTGTACACGACCTATGCCTCCACATAGAAAGTATCAACGTAGTTAACCACGGAAAAATCCTTAGAAGAACTGTAACTATACAGTTATTCGAGTTCTTGAAATTAACTAGTGCGAGTGAGACGCAAAACTCCCGAAAGAGAGTAAACGATCAGTGGTCTAGCTACACTTAAAACTTAATTGCCAACGGGGCTTGATGTTGACTGACTCAGAGCTGCTTTGCGACTGTATAAAATGCTTTTGTTTAATATATAATTATTTTACGAAAGAACGAACTCTTTTCACATAGTGGAATAGGAAGTACATTTTCGATTTTGTTCATAAAATCGAAAAAATTTGTTTCAGCTTTTGGTGTTATTTTTATTCAAGTAATCAATCATTAAAATATTGCACTTTTTTTTAATTTTGTAAATAATTTTAATTCCAAAATAGCATTTTTTTGAAGGTTAAGAATGTCTATATGCCTGCATTTCATTGGTTCTTGTAACAAGTCATCTGTGGACTGCAACCTAATTCCAAAAATAACATATCATCTCTGGTAGCCAAATTTAGGTAGCGGTCTGCCCTTAAACCCACTTTATATCGCGTGAATTTAATAGCTGCTTTGGTACGTCTATGTGCTATTTTACTCAAATATGTTGAGCGGTTCAGAAACTAGGGAATTATTTGCTTATTACAAAATAAAAATAAAAAGAAAATATTTTTTTAAACCACAAGGCGAATGTATACGGCTTTACTGCTACCTGTAATATGTTGTACAATATCTTTGATTACCACTAAAAACAAAAACAAACTTAAATAACTCATAAACCTTTATTCCCCTTCCAATTTTAGCAACTATTATCGGCAAAAAATACTTTTCCTTTCGAAACAACTAAAGAAAAAGCAACCAAAACAGTTTACTAATTGGCTTTTTGCCTTCGGTTTTTTTTTTCATTGTCTAGTCAAAAACAATTTTTTACCATCAATTTAACAGGAGAAAAATATTGCAACAATCAATTCCAGAAATTAAGAAAATATGTAACAACATCATTAAACTTGTTGCGACCAGTTCATGAATATTTTGCTTTCTCGTTCTTTCTCGTTACAGACGTCACATTTGCGTGCAACAGCGGACAATTACAATGCCCGTAAAATCAACTGAAGTTTATACACGTCCAATTTGGAAACATGTCAGTACGCCGTGTCAACCACAAACGCATGCGAATCAAATGTGTACACGCGTCCAGTTGGTGCACGAACAAGCATTTCGGGATGTTATACGCCACAAATCAGCTCAACAGGTCACCTACGATTGTTGTACAGGTTGGATGCGTGAATCACCGCATGCCGACGGATGCATGAAGCGTAAGTTCAAAATGTTTACATTTTTATTTATTGCAACAGAGAGAGAGAGAGAGAGATAACTCAACAAGTTTCCATAGATAATGAGTTATTCTTTGTGATTAAAAATTTTAAATTAAATTGATCTTTTCGCCTAATAATAAGATGGCAGATGAAAAATTAAAGAGTTTTGTCCTGTTTTGGAAACACATAAATGCTACTGAAAGACCACATTATTCATCAAACTCGAATTCCCTTTTACAAAACGATGCCACTTGGACAAATGGGAAGAACCCGGAAAAATAAATGTTTATCCCATTTGTACAATTACAGTTAGAGGGCTGACTAAATACTTTTTTAATTAATACATTATTTAAATCAATGTATGAATTACTTCAAAGTAGAGTGGTTATTATTAATTTGTTGTGCGTTTGTTTTTTTCATGCTCCTATTTTGTAGTCTCTTTCTATTTCAAGAATTTTTAAACGTAAATATTTTTTTAATTTGCCCTTTAGCTATCTGTGCGGCACCTTGTCAAAACGGTGGCACCTGTTCCGGTGCTGATACATGTTCTTGCCCAACTGGCTTCAAGGGACGTTATTGTGAGCAGGACATTAATGAATGTCAAGAAGAGAAACCCTGTGATCAAAACTGCATCAACACGGTCGGCTCATATTACTGCAGGTGTCGCGAAGGCTTCTCTTTAAGGCCAGATCAGCAAAGTTGTAAAAAAATTGGTAAATGAATACGAGTTTAAAGAAAATTAATTAAAAATAAATAAAACTTTCTGCATGTATTTCTCACAATCTAGATTTACACAATGATGATGCATTTGAAGCACGCGATTTAGAAAATGAAATAGAAATACAAGAAGACGTCACAGCCAGACTGCAGAAGATTGAAAAACAATTGGCCAATGAAAGAGTGCAGTCGAATGAATTGCACAAAACGCTGCAGTCAACATACACAATGGTGGATTTATTAAAAAGTCGTTTAGTTAATTTGGTAAGACATCTAGTTTTGCTAACATTTAATTCCAATGGTCATCACAGTTTTATATAATTTTTATAAATTTAAGGAAAAACAACAATTGGACTACAATCGGTTGCAGACTAATCTTTATAATACAGAATCTCGTACACTTAAGCTGGAAGGTTTGGTCAATTTATTAATGAAATGTCGAAATGGTCCCAATGCCCATTGCCCTTAGAAATTGACAAGCCATTAAATTAGTTTTACTATTAAAAGAATTTACTTTTATTTTTTAAATATAAGAGCAATCAAACATACAGAACTGCATTTCTTTCTTGTTTAGAAGTAGTATCTAATTTACTTTAAAACTAAGTCTAGACATATACAAAATGTTTCAATAAACAAGAAAAATTAAGCTTCTTATACTCGATGATTTTTTTTATTATAATAAATTCTGTTATATGTAATTTCATTGCATAACTCGTTGTACTTACAAATTGTTTGATATTTTTTATGTGTCATTCCCTTGTATTTTTATTGTATTTTTTATTAAGCTCCCTCAAACTTAAAACATTAACACCTTTAACTTAAACAGTAAAATATATATATTATATACGCCCGGTATCTTGCACGCTTTTTTGTATAATTAATTATCTTTAACAAATTGTTCTTTTTTTTTTCTTTAAAGAAAATATATCGAACATGAAAAGCTTTTATATACACACATACATATCTAGTTTTTAGGAAACTTTAATTTCTTACGAAGTATTTAATTGTAAATATTTAATAACTAATTTCATGTAAAATAAAACATTAAAATTTATCAAATAAAGTAACCGAACGAAAATACAATTTACAGATAAAGCTGCCACTCTTGGGAATGCAATGATATGACGGGGAGTTGCCATATAAATTACAGATGAAATAAATCGTCGCTAACAAGCCAACGATATAAGAATCTTTTATTTTTCATTATTAATATAGAGATGGAAAAGATTGATCGAATGGCAAATTGAGATATACACAAAATACAATATATTTCTAATGCTATGGATTATTTTACGAATTCTATATTACATTAAATATTAATTACTTATCACACAGTTACCTCATGAATTACACAGCACGACAATATTAAAAAAGATTTTTGCTTCCTTGAATTCATCAACTGATTCTAGTTAATTTGGGTGCGCTGAATTCATATCTGTAATCAGTTTGTCTCTATCAGCTCTAGTTTTCATGATATAGCTTTTTTATACCCTCCACTTATAACCTCCAATTTTGACCGTCTGTCCGTGTAAAAAAATTTTTTTTCATCAAAATTTTTTATTTACTGTTATAGTTATTGCCAACAATATATATATATATATATATATATATATATATATATATATATATATATATATATCCAAATTTTTTTAAGTTTTTAAAAAGTAAAACTATTCCATAGGAATTTAAAAATAAATAAAAAGAAGTAAAACTGTTTCATACAGATTTATAAAAATAAAAAACATTCTCACAAAGCATTAAAAATTTTGGGTAAAGTTTTTTTACGGAAAAAATGTTTTTTGGCAACTACCATAACTGTAAATAAGAAATTTTGATGGAAAAAAAAATTTTTGAGAAAACTGACAGCCGGGCAGACGGTCATAATTGGAGGTTATGAGTGGAGGGTATAAAATAGCTATATCATGAAAACTAGAGCTTATAGAGACAAACTGATTACCGATTTGAATTCAGTGCACCCAAATTAGCTAGAATCAGTTGATAAATTCAAAGTAGCAAGTTGAGTGTTGGCCTGTGTTATCAGAGTAATATAAAAATATATCTTATGAGGGAGAGAAATAATATATTTCTGGTCGCGGTAATTTATATGTTGAAAACTACCTTTCCTTCATTTCCGAATCTAGACATGTTTCAATTACAAAAACAGTTTTTATTCCCCAAATATTTTTTTTCTTATAACATATTGATTAACTAACATTCTCAATTTAAAACTCTGAGATTTATTTTTTTTTATCCGTGAAATTTTTACTTCATCCAAGAAATTTTTAACTTCACATTATTTTAAATACCGAATTAAACGTTTATATTAAAAAGAAAAATCACACATATTGTAGGCAAAATTAATGTGAACTTTTGAAGTCAGAAGTACAAATGATTACCGATATAAAAAATTTAGCGACCATCAAAAACAGCTTTTAAGCTAATATTGATTCTCCATTGTGGTTTGAAGTATTTGCCATGTGTTTGGCATTTAAAATATTCATATTGACATGGCATTATTGAAAAAGGTATTGATTTTAATAAAGATTACAATTGAACTATAATTGACGTTTGGGTGAATGTACTGTTAGTACCAATATATTTTTCTCCCTAAAGGTACATAATTTATTGCCCCAATTTTATGTTCTCTGGCAACTTTAAATAGCCGCTTAATATACAACAGCTGATTGCAACTGCTGCCAACTTCACTTTTGTTATGAAACGAAAACAAAGCAAAACTGCACATAAAGGTAGACGTGAAGGAAAAACAAAAGTAGAAAAAGAAGTTGATGTAAAAGGAATTCCAAATAAAAGCATAGATTAAAAACAAAAGAATGTTGGTTACTCATACAAAACAACAAACTAAGTAGAAAATAGAGAAATCGAAAAACTCATAAACATAACATACAACCTCGTTAAAACACGGAGTGCATTCAAACTAATACCAGCATATAAAAGGAAATCGATAGTGGAGTTGCACACAAAAGAAAAATTAAAGCATTTGGAATTTTTATTATACAGATCAGACAAATATAAGTGAATAAACACCAATCATGGCAGATGATCCTAATATCAGAAAGATTCCACTAAAGCAGGCTGCGATAGCTGTTAGGCGTTTCAACGACATGGCCATTCCCCACCACTTGGGTTTGTTAAAAAATCATCGCAGTAATATTGAAAAAAGTTTGGCCTTGGGTGATTGGAATAAAATAAAAAAAGAAGAAATAAATGCCATGCGAGTGATAAAACAGGTCAAAAACTTACTACTTGAAATGGATGCCCTCAGGGAAAAAGTTAGGAATGAAGATTTGGAAAGATTTGATGCCATGATGGAAGAAGGCAAACAAAAAGCATTCGAGGGAATGAAAGAATACTTAGGTAAATAGGTGACAATAATTAGTTTTAGCTGTTGCTTTTGGCTTGATGTTTAAAAGATGGGTACATGTACATATATGTATGTATGTTCATATTTATATGCGTGCATGTATGCATCTATTTTGTTGGCTTGAGACAGTGTGTAATGATGACCACTTTGTCAATTTAAATCATAAATAGGTGTTCTAAAGAATTCATTTCATGACGATAATGAACACTCATACAAACTTATGTTATCCTAATCGCAAGATCTGTGTCCCGTAACATTTTACCAAAATTTAAACTATAAAATTTTTACTTTTAGAACTACAGTTGAAATCTCCCACCACCACTATACATTCCCAAGGCTACTGCGAAGACAATGAGGAAAATGAACACTTAAATTCGCCTGTAGAAATTGGACAGACACAAGCCTATCAAGAATCTATACCACATATTAAAACTGATTTTCAACCTGAAGCTCACTTATTAGCACAAAGGCAATCCTGTCTAGAGGAATTACAAAATTTACAACATGAAATACGAGATTTAAATGGTATGTTTCACAATATGCGGGAAATGACACAAGAACAAGGGGAAAGTGTACAAGCCATAGCCGACAATGCTGAAGAAGCTCTGGAAAACGTGCAAATAGGAGAAAGTAACTTACGAAAAGCTTTAACTTATAAAAAAGCCATGTATCCGGTTATCGGAGCATTAATGGGTACATGTGTGGGAGGTCCCATCGGTCTTGTTGCTGGCCTTAAAGCAGGTGGCTTGGCTGCTGTAGGCTGTGGTATATTGGGTTTCACAGGAGGTTCGGTGCTCAAATCGAATCAAGCCATAACGCAAGGCAACATAGAAGAAGAACAAGTATACAACAACGATACTTACGTTCAGGAGGAGATTGAACTAAATAAAAAAGAGGACTGACAATTGATTAATGCTAATGCAGCAAATCAAACATTAACGGTATGGGCAGCCTCAACCAGGCAACTAATGAATGTGAGGGCCTCAGCTGCAGCTAGGCTAGATCCAGTCGCCCAAGCCACCACTGGAGTGTTATGCAGCGTCAAATCATATTGTTCAATACAATAATTACTTAGAATAGATGTCTATTTTTATAAAATTAACCAAATTCATTAGTAGAACTTGTTACCAAAAGAACTATAATTAAATAAAAAAACTAGCTTCAATATTTCAATGTAGATCGTAAAGGTTTGCCATAAGTTAAAATTCGATTTTATTTTTTTTATTTGTCCATTTTTTCCCCAATATTATAAAAATTTGGATGAATCCAAGAGAATCATTATAAAGACTAAGTAATATATTATAAACAATGAAAAGTTGATATGGAAACAAACAGAAATATTTTCTTTCATAAACTATGTATGTACATATGTACTAAATTTTAATAAATGTGTGTAATTTAAGCGTTAAACAAAAGTTATTGTTTTTTTATATTTAAATATTGTTGAAAATTTAAATGTTTTCTGCTTTCATAATAATTATTGAGAGCAAAATCCAATTTTTGCAAGTTATTATGAATTGACTAAAATGTTTTGAAAGAGAGACTTACCCTTCTTTATCTAGAAATGAAGTATGAAAACGATTTTTCTGATGGGTGAAATCTGAAATAAGAAAACAATACTTAGTATTGTGGATACTCAGTTTAGTAAAAGAAATTATATGGGTATTTTGTTTTAAAAATAAATTAATTTATTAGAAAATCATGTTTCGGTTTTGGATTCCTTGAAATTGGGAGAAAGAGTGGACCTTTTTGAATTTATCCAAAAAATAAATTAAACAATCCATGTTTAATTATGTTTCCTACACATTTTAATTAAAAATATGTATACGTTTATTACCTATATGATTTTGAAAGAACAACCACTTGTAAAATATTTTCTTTGTTTGGTATTTTATGTGGGGAAGATCCCTTAATCATCTATACATGATAAAATATAGGTATGAGTTTCGTGTGACTCGCACAAAGACTTAAGTCATGTTTTCAAATAAGAAACTTATCTCTATACTGGTACAAACCCATAATTCATAAAATGAGCCATTTATGAGCACTTGTTTCGTTGTTCACTACCCCCGGGATACATCATTTATATTATAGGTAGTTATTTTTATATAGACTTACGATATTTATAGCATCTAGACACTACATTATAGAGGAACTACTAAACATCAAGCTATTTTGAAATGATGAAGACTTTATATTGTTTAAAAAATAAATCATGTAAAACTGCATCACTGCAATGCAATTGGATGCTTTAGAATTCAGGCAATATTTAGATTTTTCATATAGATGCCAGCATTCACAAAATATTTCTTGCTACATAATCACCATTTTAAAAAATATATTAATGAAATAGTCTTAAAAACTACCTGTCTGCGTTCACAGCTTAAACATTAACAACTGAATTATTTTTCTATTAAGAAAACTCTATAACGGCACATTGGTAACCGTCCAGGCTTGCTTGAACTTAAGTTTACGAGCATGATTCATCTTGCGCATACGTTTGGCAGTTTTACGTGGCTTATACCATGCAGGGTATGATCCATGCTGATCTTTCAGAGTTTTAGTATTGTATACATGGGTTTTGCCAGTTTTCTCATTTACAACAGTTACTTGTTCACCTTTATCTCGTTCTTCTTCAAGTTCTATCTGAAGTTGCTGCTCTTCTTTAGACTTTTTGTCCTAAAAATATTAATATTAATTGGTTTTGCTTTACTGACGTCAATAAAACCTACATGTTTTAATTCCTTAGCAGTTTTAACAGTCGCCACCTCTGAAAGTTGCTCCATTGCATCGTCTTCGGCGGTGTCTGTGATGCCCAGAGTTTTCTTAAGCATCGCCAATTCTTTTACTTCATAACGAGCTCTTTTAACCTTTGCATTTTGATTGCGACGTTTATGGGATTTATTTGTACGACCCATTTGTTAATATTTTATTGACTTACAAAATTCAGAAATAATAAAATACAATTTATTTTCCCTTTTAACACGTGCTTAGTGAATAAAAAAACATAAAGCAAAATAAAAACAATGAAGGCTGTCAACTTGTAGCATTTGCTTCTAGAGCTGCCAGACAATGCATTATTTTGTGCTTGCCACATCGAAGTAATAAAATGGGCGACTTTTAATATTAATACGTGCAGGTGACAACGTGCGTACTTGCATGTCACTCATGTTTCTGTGAAGGGAGTCAACTTAAAATTTAAAAATTATCAGTATGGCAAATTAATCTTATTCAATACCAGTTCATATCAGAAAGAGGATTATATCTGCGATTTTTGACGGAATGAGTAGAGAAAATCTGTCAAATTTTAGCGATGAGTATATACGACAATAGATTCGTTTCTTGCAGAAAGTAAATATTTAAATATGTTTAAATTCACTCTCTTTAAGGCCTTGACTGACTATCCTATACAACCGGATGGTTCATTCACAGGAAAATGTTGCACAAGCAGGTGACATATTAATATACATAAATAATGGAAACACGTCTGGCTCGCAATATATACTGCCCTGATCGCATGGAAATTATCATTTTATGAAAATTTTCATAAGCATTTCCAAATCGGACAGACTTGTCAAAAAATCTGTTACACAGTTACGTTTTTAAGCCATACTATCATACTTTTTTACCACACATGTCAAAATTCACAGACCTCGCGATTATGTAGGATAGTCAGTCATACCCTTTAAATCTTGTTCAGGAAAAATGATAGTCAGTCAAGCTAAGCCATATTGAATCCAACGAACAAAATGAGAACAACCTGCGATCATGTAGTATATTTTTTCCTATTTTTTTTCAATAGATTGCGATGTCACAGAGTTTAATTTAACTCAGAAACTGAATTCATTCCGTATTTTCGTTTTTTCAGAAACAGAAAACTTAAATAAATTTTTCCATTTCATTATTAAAAATTTACTACATTAGGAAAAATTATTTCTTTTTCGTTTTCTGATAATTCAAAATACTCGCGCCATGTCACAGATTCCGATTCCGTTCGGAAATAAAATTTATCACGAATTTTGATTTCTAAAATATCACGGAAGTAACAAATTTTTCCGCGATAAAATCTTTTTTAATTTCACTAGCTGATTCCGTTCATGATATTTCAAATGATTTCATTCCGAAAAACTGCTTCGTTTACTGAAGAACCTAAATACAGAATCATTTCCGTTTCCTAATGGATGATTTTGGTAATTCTTCTAATCGAGGTGAGGAGAAAAGTTAGTCTTTCCTTAACTTCCGATTCACACACTCCAACTTTTGCTGCTCAAGTTTTGATTTTTCTATGAGTAAGAAGGCGATGGTCTACAAATTATATATGTATGTTTCTATTTCTTTCTGTTTCAATACGGTGCCTAGTTGTGGATCTGCTTGTATTTGGAGAGCAAAAGTTGAGTGTGTGAACTGACACAAACAATTGAAACGCGATTGATATAAATTTCGATAACATTATTACCAGAAAATTTTTATTTAATATAGGTATTTCTAGAATGAAAAATTATCTTTAAACGATTTAAGAGTAAAAACGAGACAAATTACATTCACCCTTTTAAATAGATAAAACTATTTTTCATATGCCCATATTTCTACCATACATATGGACATGTATTATATATAAATATATCTGAAATTTTTATATATTTTACATATAGAAAAATTCCAAACACATGATCTGCAACTATGAATAGTACAATGTCCTCCTACTGAATAATTACAACAATTACAACCTCTGAAAACAAACCGTTAAAATATGTATGTACCTATATCCTGATAACGTTCAATTTAATGCTGTGTTCGTTACATATTAAATCAAATACAGACAGACAATCGATGCTTATGTCTATCTATCAAAATATTTTGTATGTTGACCCAGTAACAAAAACAACCAAATAGAATCAATGAGCCTCAAAATTAACGTTTGTGTATATTAAGTTGGTACCTACTTTGTGTCTTTTAATACACACGCATATACATATATGCACTTGCATGTGTGCATATACACATAGGCATACTTACCACCTACCCAGCAAGCATTTTGAAGATTATTTGACGAGCGCGTTCATTGGGTCTAAAAATAACCTGTTATATATTTACCATTATTTCACGGCAATTGTACAGGGTGGCTCAGAAAGACCGAAGTGGTGTGAATTCCTTATAACTTTTTTATTATAATTTTTTTTTCTCTTCTTTTCAGTATTTTGTAAAGAAGACTTGGACAATTTATAATGGAGCAATACACAACTGAACAACGTGCCCAAATCGCTGAAATTTACTTTTCAAATCAACCGTCCATTGTGTTGACTCAGCGTGCATACCGTCGTTTCGAGTAGAAGCAATTTTAATTGGCCTCCGCGTTCCCCGGATTTAACCGCTCCAGACTGTTTCCTTTGGGGTTATTTGAAAGGGAAAATTAATGTTAATAAGCCTAGGACTATTGAGGAATTAAAAACCAATATTCGAGACGAAATTAACAACATAACGCCGGAAGTTTTGCGAAAGGTCATGGAAAATGTGTTCGAAAGAGCACATTTGTGCGAAGCAGAAAATGGCCATCACTTGCGGGATATCATTTTTAATAACTAATCTAAAAATATTCCCTATAAATTTATTGTATTTAAAAAACAAAAAATTAAGAAAATATGTCTCAAATAAAAAGTTATAAGGAATTCACACCACTTCGGTCTTTCCGAGCCACCCTGTATATTACTCTTGTAAACAATTCCTGTGTGTGGTTTTAAGGCGACCGTTCTATCAACGATCTTTTCTGTTACTGTACATTATGATCCTCTAAACTTTTTGAAAACTATTGAAGGATTGTTATTCCTATGTAATTTTGCAAATAATATCGGTGCATTTTATAAGACTTAAAAGCTGCTGTTGACGTATTATGCCCAGGGCTGGCTTGAAGTATGAAACGACTTGAGAGATCCTTTTTATACCATCGTACAATAATCATTAAGGCGATTGTTACAAGAGTCATTGTAAATATGTACAAGAGCTTTATGCGACGTATCGTAGGTGCTACTATGGCTGATTTGTAGCGATGCTATCCTGTTAGTACAGAGGTTGTGAGTTCGATTCATGCCAAAGACCTTGGGTTTTGCGACATTTGCAAGTAACACAATGGGACTTACTAGGACCCAACCGAACTATCGAAGGTGACTGTTGGCTAAAGTAGCTAACGCGAGAACATGGGTACCGCATTCGATAGCGATCGAAATTTCAATACATTTTAAATAGGAATTTCCATGTCGAATGCTGTAATTTGCCCCCAGCATTAATACATAGTTGTGTTATAGTTGTTGTCGTCCTGTTTTAGTGACGAAGGCATAGCACTGGTCACTGATCATTACTAGTAGCGATTGACTCTATCTTGTAGTCTTATGTCCTCTCAATACTATCATGTGTGGTGGTTTAGAGTGTCACAACACCACAGCAACGCCTGCAATTTAAATGAAATTTTGTATCAAAATAACTCTTCTAGTCGTCAAACTCATCGTGCACTTCTTCCATTTCATGGCGTACGTAATAGTCCTTTAGAGTGGCTAATTCGAAGAACAATAGATCGTTTTGCGGATCACATTTATTGTTACTAATAATGTGCATGCCGTGAGACGACGAACAGTGCGCAGC